>OY979439.1:15824339-18736509 GCA_963855545.1 Ethmia dodecea | reverse complement strand
CGGAAGCGAGAGGTACCAGTGCGAAAACTTAGTAGACACAAAAATAACGATTGACAACATTAAAAATATTATAGCAGACAAACACCAAAGGGACACTTTCTTGGCATACTGCAAAATTATTGCGGCAAAAGCAATAAAAAGAAATAAAAGCAAATAAAATATGCTATAACATATATTGTGTAATATATAGAGTTAGCATATAAATAATCATAAATGGCAGACGTAAATACAGAGGAAGTAATAAAAAAGAATAATTGGGTAACTAGATATAGAATAAAGTAAATACTAAGATAGTTTAATAATTAACGATTGTTAAATACAGAAACAAAAATCTAAATTATGCAAAAGAAAATAAAAGTTAAATAAAGGTCTCTGATCTCCATGTCAGGGGTATAAGAATTAAAAAAAAAAAAAAAAAAAAAAAAAAAAAAAAAAAAAAAACCTAACCTAACCTAACCGATTGCATACTGAAGCCAAATATTGTCCGATCTCTGAAATTTTTTCGCTTAATCCTATTATTTTTTGGTCCTACATATAACCCATAGTGAATTTTGGAAAAACCACCCCTCAAAAAACTACCCCCTATACAAAATTTTCAAAGTTTAACACATTTTAATTTTTATAAATTATTCGGCAACAATATCGAACAAATTTTCTTCAGTAAGCAGTGGGACTCCGTTGCCCGCTCTTTTTGACATATTTTTTCCCGCGAAATTCCCACGGGAAACTTTGATTTTAATTTTATTCCAAATTTTTCTTTGCAAAAAACAGTTTTTTGTAATTTATTCAAAATTTTTATACCTGGCTGGGTCCATTTTTCTTCATAATCACCTCCCTTTCGACGAGACCTTTCCAACGAGCCCTCGCGCTCCCGCCTGGGACGTCTGGAACTCAAAAAATTGCGGATTTTTAGGACAAACCGAGGTTTCTTGGTAAGTAACAAAATTTCAAAAAACATTGCATACTGAAGCCAAATATTGTCCGATCTCTGAAATTTTTTCGCTTAATCCTATTATTTTTTGGTCCTACATATAACCCATAGTGAATTTTGGAAAAACCACCCCTCAAAAAACTACCCCCTATACAAAATTTTCAAAGTTTAACACATTTTAATTTTTATAAATTATTCGGCAACAATATCGAACAAATTTTCTTCAGTAGGCAGTGGGACTCCGTTGCCCGCTCTTTTTGACATATTTTTTCCCGCGAAATTCCCACGGGAAACTTTGATTTTAATTTTATTCCAAATTTTTCTTTGCAAAAAACAGTTTTTTGTAATTTATTCAAAATTTTTATACCTGGCTGGGTCCATTTTTCTTCATAATCACCTCCCTTTCGACGAGACCTTTCCAACGAGCCCTCGCGCTCCCGCCTGGGACGTCTGGAACGCAAAAAAATCGCCCCCCCCACCCACCCATTGTTGATTAGGCAGCTGGGCAAAGTCCCCATATAGGAAATATCTAGACTTAGATTTTTAAATAAAATCTTAACTTGACTTACCGAAGCTGTCTTTAGTAGTCTGTAGACCGTAGACACGCGGAGCACGCTGACGTTTACACCAGGAAATAGGCTGCATAAGACCTGAAAAAGAAAAGAAATTAGTTAATTATTGACTCACCAAAGTTGCACTGTAGAGTGTAAACCGCAGACTCGTAGACCACGCTGACACATACAGGAACGCTCCCCACCTGAAAAGAAAGAAAATAGCATTAGAATAGACACGCTTCTGGCAAAATATAGTTGACAAGAAATTTTATTTTTAATTTTTTTTTTTTTTAGCTTTACTGAGCTAGACTCGGTCCTTGTTTAGGACCTATTTTATATTTACACTTTTATCTTGACTTTATAGACTGGATCCCCCCTTTACAGGGATACCTTAACGTACGTGTCCCCCGACAGCTTAATTTTCCACAATGTTCGGCATCAGGACACCGATGAAGAAAGGGAAGGCCGCGGAGGAGAGTTTGGACGTAGAAGTCGGCGCAGTATTGGAGAGTGGGAAGCGGAGAAACTAAATTCGGGGCACCCCCGTAAAACTATTTCACCCCCAAAAAAGACACCCGCTACCACTCCGCCAAAGAAGATACTGATGCCCACCCCCCCCAAACTCAAATCCAAATCTTTAGCCACACAGCAGACAAAGCAGCCCGAAAGAGCCCTGGAGAGCTCACCTCGAGAAGTGCCACCCGTAAAGTACTTAAACAGAACTACGGAGGCCAAGGCGTGTCTCTCCAGCGCCAAACTTCAGCTCGACAGCTCCCGAAACCTGAAAAAAGAAATAAAAGACGCTCTTATTAAATCAGTCGACAGGCTGTACCAGCTTGTCAAGGAGAGCGAAAATGAGAGGGGTAAAGCATCCGGAGGGGCAGCCGAAATAGAGAAGGCTCCAAGGGACCCAACGCCGACCCCGGGCGTACCGACAGAGCTCATGAAGCAGCTGATGGAGAATCTCCAGCAACATAAAACGGCGCTGGAAGAATGCCAGTCACACACACGGGCTCTGTCGGAGCACCTACAACAGGCGCCTCGTTTTGTCGCAGGCCAAGGACCCTCTTTTGCGGAGATGGCAGCCGCCCCAAAGCAGCACATCCAAAAGCCCCTTCACTCGGTGGTCGTGTCATCGGTTGATGACAAGGACACCGGGGAAGAGGTAATTGAGAAGCTGAGGACCGCAGTAAACGCCAGGAATGAGGGCACCAGGGTAGAAAGGCTGCGGAAAGCGAGAGACCAGAAGGTGGTGGTTGGTTTCGGGACCAGGGAGGAGCTTACCCGGGTGACGGAGAGGATTAAGAGGGCCGGAAACCTGGTGGTCGAAGAGGTCCAAAATAAAGACCCGCTCATCATCCTAAGGGACGTCCTCTCCTGTCACACCGACGTGGAGGTCACCGAGGCGCTTAAGCGACAGAACACCCACCTGATTGGGGATTTGGCCGCGGATGATGTGAGGATGGGGGTGAACTACCGTCGCAGGACGAGAAACCCCCACATGTCTCACATCATCATGCGGGTGTCCCCCTCTGTCTGGCAGAGACTGACAAACGCGGGTCGAGTGCATATAGACTTGCAGCGGGTGCGTGTGCTGGACCAGTCACCTCTAATCCAGTGCACCCGCTGTTTGCGCTTCGGCCACGGCCGTAAACTGTGCACGGAACCCGCCGACCTCTGTACACACTGTGGCGACCCCCACATGAGAGTCGACTGCCCCTCACGGCTGGCTGCGGAACCGCCGAAGTGCAGGAACTGCGTGGCAGCAAAACAGGGAAAGACCGAGCACAACGCCTTCGACAGCGAGTGCCCGGTTCGCGAGAAGTGGGACGCACTGGCCCGGCTGTCGGTGGCGTATTGCTAAGGTCCAGCCAGCGGTCACACGAAGCACTGAATCTCCCAGGGTTTCCCGAACAAACACGAGTACCTCTAAAACCTACCAAGTAATCCAAGCGAATCTGCAGAGGAAAAATTTAGCAAACCAAGAGCTAATGATCGTGGCGAGTGAGCGGAGGGTTGCGTTCGCACTACTCCAAGAGCCGTATGTGGGGGGGGTCAAAAGGATGCGAGACTACCGGGGAGCGAGAGTCTACCAGTGCGCTGAACAAGGAGGTGGAACTGTGAAGGCGGCAATAGTCGTCTTTGATCACGACCTTGATGTGACACAGTGTCCGAAACTCACTACCAAAAACATCGTGGTGGTGAGGATCCGTACCAGCGCCTGGGAAATCGCAGTGGTCTCCTTCTATTTTGAACCAGACCAACCCATACAGCCATACCTTGAGCAACTCATGCAGATTCGCGAGGAAATAGGCCCCATGAGGATTATAATAGGCGGCGATGCCAACGCCAAGAGCACCTGGTGGGGCAGCCTGGTAACTGACAGCAAGGGTGAGGACATGTCGGGAACCCTGGAAGAAATGTGCCTACAGGTACTTAATGTCGGCAACACACCGACCTTCGACACCGTCAGAGGAAACACCCAGTACAGCAGCTTCGTCGATGTGACGGCCTGCTCAGTGGATTTGCTTGACTTGGTGGAGAACTGGCGGGTTGAGGAAGGTCTCACGAGCTCGGACCACAACGGTATAGTCTTCAAAATTAATCTCAAAAATTCAAAAGGAACAAACATCAATAGAACTACCAGAATATATAATACAAGGAAAGCAAATTGGAACCAATTTCATGAGAAATTGGCCCAATTAAAAGCTGATGCCAACTTAAATTTAGTAGAAGTAAGCAAAATTAATAACAAAAAAGACCTAGACCAAAGTGTAAATTCATATATAGCATGTATCACTAAAACCTGTGAAGAAACATTGGCAAAACTTAAAAGTAACATACAACTCACTATACCGTGGTGGTCGAACGAGCTCGCTGAGATGATGTCGGAGGTCAATACCCGGAGACGCCGAATCCGATGCGCAGCGCCAATCCGTAGGCAAAAAGTTGTCGAAGAGTACCTGAAAGCAAAAGAAAAGTATGAATCACTGGCCAAAAAAGCGCAGACGGAGAGCTGGAAGAGTTTTTGTGGGAAACAGGACCGGGAAGGAATGTGGGAGGGAATTTACAGAGTAATAGGACGGACCGCCAAAAGGCAGGAGGACTTACCTCTGGTGAAGGATGGGGTGCCACTTAGTGCACAGGAATCGGCAATGCTGATGGCCGAGACCTTCTACCCCGAAGACCTAGAGGAGGGAGAATCCGATGACCACCGACGTACACGTGAAGCGGCCAGTCGTGCAAACGAATGGGCGCATGATGAACAACATGACCCACCGTTTACACTTCTGGAGCTGAAAACCGCGGTGGATAGCTTCAACCCTAAGAAGGCACCCGGGGCGGACGGTCTCACACCCGATATCTGTGCCCACGCTGTATCCCGGGACCCGGAGATGTTCCTTGCACTGGCCAATAAGTGCTTGGAGCACGGACACTTCCCCGGGGCCTGGAAGGCAGCCACGGTGGTAGTCCTCAGAAAACCCGGAAAGGAATCATACACCACCCCAAAGTCGTACAGGCCAATCGGCCTCCTACCAGTCTTAGGTAAAATCCTAGAAAAACTCTTAGTAGCGAGGCTCAAGTGGCACCTGATTCCACGGCTCAGTACTCGCCAGTATGGCTTCATGCCACAGAGAAGCACCGAAGACTCCCTCTACACCATGATACAACATATCAAAGGCAAGCTGAGTGAAAAGAAGCTGATCACTGTTGTGTCACTGGATATAGAGGGAGCCTTTGATAGCGCATGGTGGCCGGCCATCAGGACCAGACTGGCTGAGGAAAAGTGCCCGGTAAACATAAGGCGCCTGATGGACAGCTACTTGACTGGTAGGAGCGTCCGAGTCAGGTACGCGGGCGCGGAGTGTCAAAGGAACACAAACAAGGGGTGTGTGCAGGGATCTATTGGCGGTCCGATCCTGTGGAACCTGCTACTTGACCCATTGCTGAAAGGACTGGAAGAGCGGGGAGACTACTGCCAGGCTTTCGCCGATGACGTGGTCATGATCTTCAGCGGTGACACAGCATTGGAAATTCAAGGACAGGCCAATGCCGCCCTCGAGTATGTTCGGAAGTGGGGCATCCGAAATAAGCTGAAGTTTGCGCCGCATAAAACTTGTGCAATGGTGATCACCAGGAAGCTGAAGTACGATGTCCCACTCTTGAGCATGGGCGGGGTAGACATTGGCATGTCTAAGGAAATAAAAATACTGGGGCTCACCGTCGACCACCAGCTCACCTTCAACACCCACGTAGCCACAGTATGCAGAAAAGCAGTTAATATTTACAAGCAGCTGGCACGAGCGGCTAAAGCGAGCTGGGGCCTTCACCCGGAGGTCATCCGCGCCATCTACACGGCAGCAGTCGAGCCGATTATTCTATACGCAGCAAGCGCCTGGGCACCAGCTGCAAAAAAAGTAGGGGTGATAAAACACCTAAACACGGTCCAAAGAGGGTTTGCACAAAAGCTGTGCAGAGCCTACCGAACTGTCTCGCTAAACTCCGCGCTGGTGCTGGCTGGGATACTTCCACTTGACCTTCGCATACGGGAAGTAGCCGCGCTATACGAGGCCAGGAGGGGGGTGCCCCAGCCGGTGCTTGGAGGAAGGGAGATTGAGCGGATGGCTCCAGCAGTAGAAGCTCCGCACCCTGTAGACCAAGCAAAACTGGAGTTCGAAAGCCTGGTAGACGAGGAACAGTACGTAAACCACAGCGACTTCGCTGTGCGAATATTTACAGACGGCAGCAAGATTGAGGGCAAAGTCGGCGCGGCACTATCTCTGTGGAATGGTGCCACCGAAATAAGAGCCCTCAAGCTTGCTTTGCCGTCTTTCTGCACCGTCTACCAGGCAGAGCTTCTAGCCCTACAAAGAGCGGCAAGGGAGGCGCTTAAACGCAGTGAAGAAACGTTCGGCATCTTCAGCGACTCTAGGGCGGCCCTTCAGTCGGTCGTAAATGTAAACTCCCCCCATCCCTTGGCCGTGGAAACAAGGGACACCATCAGACGCTGCAAGCTCCAGAACAAAAGTGTGTCCCTGTTCTGGATAAAGGCCCACGCGGGCTTGGAGGGGAACGAGCGAGCCGACCAACTTGCGAAGGAAGCCGCCTTGGGGTCGAAGAAGAGGCCGGACTACGACTTGTGTCCCGTTTCATTCGTCAAGCGGCAGATCCGTATGGAGTCGCTTGACGAATGGAACCACAGGTACCAGCAAGGGGAAACAGCAGGGGTCACTAAAATGTTCCTCCCAAGTGCGATCGACGCCTACAAGATTGTTTTGAAAATGAAACCGGCAGGAACATTAACACAACTCTTGACGGGGCACGGTGGGTTCTCCGAATACCTGCACCGTTTCAAGTGTAAGGAGAACCCGGCGTGCATCTGCGAGCCGGACAAGGTGGAATCGATCGCACACATTTTAACAGATTGCCCAGTCTTTGGAAAGGAGCGTCACAATGCCGAACAAAAACTGGGAAGTAGCCTGAATAAAGACAGCATACCAAAGATCATGTCCGAAACTAAAACCAGAAAATTGTTATTAGAATACTGCTTAACAGTCGCTAGAAAAGTTATTGAACGCAATAAATAAATTTAAAATACTGGGCTTTTCCAAATATAGATGTTTCTGGGAAAGAAAAGATATCTGGATGAAAGCTTAGAATATTTGGCACATAAATTGAAAATAAACAGAATTAATAAAATTTAAAACATTGATCCAAATTACTTAGAACAACTTTTTCAAAATTACATAACTAATAACATAAAAACGTAATAAATAGGTCAAAAGACAAAAAAGGTCCCTGACCATGTCAGGGGGACACTTGAAATAATTAAATAAAAAAAAAAAAAACCTAACCTAACCTAACCTTTTTTTTTTTTTTTTTTTTTTTTTTTTTTTTTTTTTTTTTAAATTGTCCCACGTCGCCTTTAGTGGTGGGGGTCTGGGAAACTGGCAGAGCCTTCACTTCCAGTCCTCCACCGGCGATTGCCCACCTCCACGGTGGGCCCTTCACGCCCCTCCCAAGAATGGGAGGGGCCCGAGGACGACTGATAAGCCAGTCATCCTCGTACTGCTGGGTGACGAGCAGTGCAATGCGGGCGAGGGCGCTCGCGCCCGTCGCCCGCTGCTCATCACCGAGGGGAGGGAAGGCGGTTGTGCATCCGCCTTCTCCTGCCCCTCCTCCGCCGGCGAAGCAGTGGCGCGAGAGGATCATCCTCCCGCGCGCGCTCCGCCACCTCCTTCTGTGACATTACGTCTTCACAGAAGGAGGTGACTGCCGCCCACGCCTCCTCGCTCCCCAACATGGCGCTCACCACGTTGGGAAGCGAGAGGTCCGGCCCGACCACCGCGACAAGACTGCGGCGCCCTTCGGACCACGACGGGCACACCTCGAGGGTGTGCTGCGCCGTGTCCTCTGCTGCGCCGCAGTCGTGGCACGCCGGGCTCTCCTCTCTCCCAATCCGGTGCAGGTACGATCCGAAGCATCCATGCCCGGACAGCACCTGCACCAGTCGGAAAGAGAGGAATCCATGCTGTCGCTGGAGCCAGTCTTTCAGGACCGGCCCCAGCGCGTCCAAGGTCCGCCGGCCGAAGGTTGCGGTGGCGAGGTCCACCGTCCAGTGATGGACGATGGCATCCCTCGCCTCCTGCCGGACGGTCTCCCGCTCCTCGGGGGCTGGGCGCTGCCCGAGCGCCCTTCGTCCCGCCGTCCATTCGTGAACTCTGGCGAGAACCCACGCCTCGAGCTCCCAAGGTGGGGTTCCCGCCAGAGTGCACGCTGCCGCGAAGCTCACCGACCGGTAGCTTCGCGACACCCGCTGTGCGATGGCCCTTTGAGGCGCCCGGATGGCTGTGGCATTCTCCCTCCTATGGAGGGAGTCTTCCCAGATCGGCGCCCCGTACAGGGCCATACTCTTTAAGATGCCGGCGTACAGTCGCCGGCACCTCCCTCTTGGCCCTCCCAGATTTGGCATTAGCCACGAGAGGGCCCTCTCCGCCTTCAGCAGGCGCGACGACAGACCGCTGAAATGCGGACTGAAGCGCCACCTGCTGTCAAGCGTCAGGCCCAGATATTTCATCTGGGCCTTCACGTCGATCCTGACGCCTTCCACAAAAATGTGGGCGTCAGAGGGGGGACGCTGCCGAGGGCCGTGGAAGAACACGGCCTCGGTCTTGTGCAGCGCCACCCTCAGCCCTAGACGGTGGATCCTCCCTGCTACTAAGGATCCGCCCGCCGAAGCCAGATTGGCCGCCTCCCTGAAGTTTCCTCCCCGGGCAGTAAGGAGAGTGTCATCTGCATAGCAGATAACACTCGTGCCGCGGAGGAGGGTTCCTCTCAGCAGCCAGTCGAACCCAATGTTCCACAGAAGAGGTCCTAAGACCGAGCCCTGTGGAACACCGGATTCGACGCTGTATCGCCGGAGCTGGCCAATCTTGTCCACGAGGAGGACCGTTCGGTCCTCCAGGTAGCTGGCCAGGAGGCTCTGCAGGTACCGAGGCACTCCGTGGAACCGAAGCGCCTCGAGGATTGTTGAGTGGGGAACGGAGTTGAAAGCGTTGGCTATGTCAAACGACACAGCCAACACGCCGTCCCCAGCATCAACGGCCTCCTTCACCTGACCCTTTAATAGAGCCAGGGCGTCCACCGTCGAACGCCCAGTCCGGAAACCGAACTGAGCGTCGGACAAGTCCGGCCCGACCATCCGCAGGTGGTTGTTCAGACGGGCGACTATGATCCCCTCGAACATCTTACCGACCTCATCGAGCAGAACGATGGGTCGGTATGCCGAGGGGGAGTCTGCCGGACGCCCTTCCTTTCGGAGGAGGCAAAGCCGCCCCTCTTTCCACGGTTTCGGGAACCTCCCCGACGCGAAACACGCGTCGAAGAGATCCCGGAACTTTTCAGCCATTTGGGTGGCGGCGATTGCCACCACCCTTGCGGGGACGCCATCTGGTCCCGGGGCCGTCTTCTTGGCACGAAGGCGAAGTGCCGCCGCGCTAAATTCGGCCTCTGTGAGGGGAAGGACCTCCTCGTCATCCTCCTCTTCCTCCTGAGCCAACCCCCGCGGGGGGTCCATTGCCGGCGGGGCGAAATTGGTCCTGCTGGGAAACAGGGACCGGACCACCTCGTCCAGCAAATCCGGCTCGAGGGTCTCTGACACCGGGGGGGCAAAGGGACGCAGTTTATTCCGCGCCGCTTTATATGGCCTCCCGAAAGGGTCATTGTCAAGACCCTCCAGCAATTCGGCTCGCGCAGAGTCCTGTGCGACGAACATCGCGGACCTGAGGGCCTGCTTTGCCTCTACGTACAGATCGTAGAGGCGGTCCTCATTCGCCTGGTCGCGTGTTCGCCGCCGCCGGCTCCTGGTGTACTCCCGCCGGGCCACCACACAAGCAGCCCGAAGCCCCGCCAACTCCTCTGACCACCAATGGACGGCACGTCGGGGAGGCCGACGACGAGACCGAGGCATGCTTGAATTGCATACCTCGGTCAGTGACCCTCTTAGCTGGGCCGCAGCGGCGTCCACGTCCAGGACATTTACAGCAGGTGAAAGCCAGTCCTGGACGAAAGCCGCCTCCATGGCTGACTCCCTATCCAGGTGGACGAGAGCCCACCGGGGGAACGGGGATTGGCCCGGAGGGGCCACTCCTTGGGGGGTTTGAGTGGAGATCTCGAACCTCACGTAGCGGTGGTCCGAAAAAGTCTCCACCATGTCCACCCGCCAGTTCTCCACACGTACGGCTAGTGCGGGAGAGGCAAAAGTGAGGTCCACAATTGACCCACCCTGCCGTCGCACGCACGTGTGAACTCTCCCTCTGTTCAAAAGGGAGAGACCGGAAGAGGCCGCCCACAATTCGACAGCTCGCCCGCGCGCGTCGGTGGCTGGGTTTCCCCAAACCACCGATTTCGCGTTTAGGTCTCCCAAGACGGAGACCTGACGCGGTGCCACTCTGCCGACCACTGCAGCGAGGACTTCGAGAAAATCCTCAAAGTCCGACAGTGAGCGGTTTGGGGAGAAATAGACCCCTACGAGGGCTATGTCACCCCACGCGGCGGCCACGTATCCCGGTCCCCTCTCTAAGAGCGAGAGGGGAGGAGAGTCCGTGGAAGACCGCGCCACGAGCGCCACAAAGCCGTCCCTATCTCCTAGCCAGTGGCTAGGGATCGAATACGGCTCCGCGACAACCGCCACATCCACCAACCACTCGGCCATGCCCTGCACTAGCAGATCCTGAGCCACTCTGCAGTGGTTGGTGTTCGCCTGTAAAATGCGATGGACGACTCCCATTATAAATCCATCGCATTTCCTTCGTCGGCCGGCCGTGAGCCTTCGACGGCTTCAGCGGCGGCGGCAGCAGCAGACCGGGTTGGCACCTGCGCTTGACCCTTCTTTGGGGGAGGATTGCAGTTCCTCCCCGCCATCACGTGACCGGCTGGGAGGCCACTGGCGGTACACACAGCACAACGCGGCGATGCAACCTTGCAAGCCTCAGCTCTGTGCCCCGCTTCCCCGCAGCGGTAGCAGAGCTCCGACCTGTCTACTCGCGACGGGCACAGAGCTCTGGTGTGCCCAAGTCCGAAGCACTTGAAGCAGCGGAAAGACCGGTCTTCAAGCGCCCGGACCACAGCCACGCCAAACCCAATTGGGAGCCGCCCCTTGGCCAGAACGGCCTTTGCCGCGGCGACCGGACACTCCAGGCGAATAGCACCCAGACCACCACGGCCAGACCTAATGTCCCTGCCCTTTACCGCTGCCGCATTACAGCCTCCCGCAGCTGCGACCGCTGCCACCACTTCCTCTTTGGTGACCGAATCGTCGAGGTCGGTCACCTCCAAGGTAGCGGACTTCATTGGTCTGGCCACCGTAGCCACGTCCGCTATGACCTCTCGCAGCTTATCTGCGAAAAGGTCCGCGTTGGTGCCACCTTCAACCCCTGGGAACTCGAAGAGTCGAGCTCCAGTTTGGGTCCGGCGGCATGTTGCTATGCCAAGCCCCAATGTGGCGGGGTTGGCATTGGCACGAGCCCGCTTCAGAACGGACTCGTACGTCTCGCCCCTATCCGCGGCCTCCGCAGTGAGCGTCACTACGACGGCCGCTGTTTTGGGAGGAACGAGTTTCCTCCCGCCCGGCTTGGGGGCCGATTTACTCCCCTTACCTTTCCCTCCTCCCTTACCCGTCACTTTGGACGGGCCGGAAGGGGCCTTGGCAGGGGCGGCGGCCGGCGCTACCTTTTTGGCGCCTCCCTTCTTCCTCCTAACCACCTCTGTCCACGACTCGTTGGACCGGGTGGTGGAGGGAAGGAAGGCGTCCTCCGTCTGGGGCCTTTGGGCTACGTTTTCAGTAGCTGGTTCAGCCCCCCGTTCCGCAACTGGAGGCGGCGGTGGGGCCGCCGACGACTTTTTCCCCTTTCCCTTGCCCTTGGAGGGCTTCGGGGTCGGGGGAGGAGCCATCAAGACCGAGTCTGAGGCGGAGACGGTCTTGTCCGCTGCCAGTGGCGGTCGAACACGCTTCTCTGGCAGGAGCCTGTCTTCTATACCTGCAAAGCAGGATCTCGTGAAGACCCTCTCTTCCATGACCACCTTGCGGATGGTCTCCTCAAGGTCGGAGGGTCCTACTGCCAGCGTTGACGGCAAGGCCTGGACAGGCTGTGTCACAGCCTGCAGATGGAAGTCAGCGAGCTTCACAAGAAGCTCGTTGACCTCCCTTTGCAGGCGATCAACCTTCGCCTGCAATTGTCTCACCTCGTCGGTGGTTGTGCGCTGCACCAGCTCACGGACAATACCGAGCATGCTTGCAGCCCGGCATTTGAGGGCCTTCTGGAAGGTCCCCTTCAGGTTGGAGGACTTCGAGGCGACCACAGCAATCTCCTCTTGGTCCTCCTGAGCCATCCTCTCGAGTTCCGCCAAGGAGTGGTCCGCATACAGGACGCTTGACGCGCCGTAGCCCGCCTTGGCCCTGCGGACGCGTGCCTGCTCCTCCTTGGCGGCGACCTGCTCTTCCAGCTCTAGCTGGATTTGCGCCCTGTGAGCCAGGTTGAGCTGGCGTTGGGCGTCCGGCAAACCCTCGTCGTGACTGGTACTAGCCACGGCAGGGGTTGAAGACTTTTTTGCCTTGCTTTTCTTTTTGGGCTTACCTTTGGCCGAGTCCGAAGAGCCCTCCGAACCCTGCCTCAGGTAGGCCCGCTTCTTGGCTTGTCGGCCCGACTGCTCAACCATAATGGCATCACTTTCGGAGTCCGAGAAGTCCTCGACACTGCAAAACAGGCTGGCCGCAGATGGTGCGCGGCTAGCCTCCGACGCCGAAGCGTCATCGGGGTTGGCCCTAAGAAGGGCCGTTTGGGGTTGGCCCTGAGAAGGGCCTTTTGGAAGGAAACGCCCGGAGGCGTCCCGCAAAGGTTTTGACATGATGTCAATCAACGACGATCGTGAATCCCGCACTTATATCTCACGATCTTGCAGTCTCTGTTTGCCGCCGGCTTGCCACTCCGTTACGGTGACAAGCACGACGTTGCCCGGGGAACGCTACGAGGAAGCCAAGACTGCGGGTGTCCCCCAACCTAACCTAACCTAACCTAACCTAACCTAACCTAACCTAACCTAACCTTTTTTTTTTTTTTTTTTTTTAAGTGGGGAAATCCTTCATCGGATACACACACCACCGGGGGGGATGGTGTGGTTATGCCGGACTCCTACCGGCTAAAACCCCACTGTGTTCCTCCGCTACGCCATAGGGACGTGACCACGGGGAGGCCGAGGCATTACTTCCGCAGCCACGTCGGCGGCCGCCTACCACAACAACTGCGCGGTAGGCCCTCCTCTGCGGGACGGGGGAGTGATCCCTGTCCCGAACGCTCCAAAGGCGCGTGGGAACACCACGCGCGCCTTCGCGACGAGGCCTAACCTGTGGATGGTGATGCCCCCGCATCACCACCCGGGCCTCGTTGGGCGGGGAGGAGGAGAGAACCACAGGCTCTCCTCCTGCGGCGGATTGGGAGAGAAGAGGGGTCCTCCTCCCTGTCCCTCTCCACCGCTCCCTCTCAGGTTTTTTATAGAGGTTTTCCTTCCTCGCGGTCCGGGCGGTTAAGCCAAGACCCCCGGTCCCACGACATTCTGGAAGCGGGATTACGGTGTACCGACGGTGGCCGGGGAGACGCTCCCCCTGGCCTGCTCGGAGGCAGTGCGAGTGCACACCGAGCCCGCCCCTGCCTCTCCACTGTGCCCTCTGCTAATCAGAGGGACATGCGGAGAGACCCCTGTGGTAGTCTTAGCCGCGACTGGCGAACGGACACAGCAACCCTGTGTCCATTCGCCAGCCCCGTTGCCCGGGGTGCGCCGCGAGGAGGCGACTACCTTGCACCCCAACCTAACCTAACCTAACCTAACCTAACCTAACCTAACCTAACCTAACCTAACCTAACCTAACCTAACCTAACCTAACCGAACTCATACTGAAAGCAAATATTGTCCGATTTCAGAAATTTTTTCGCTTAAACCTATTATTTTTTAGTCATACATCTGGCCCATAGTGAATTTTGGAAAAACCACCCTTCAAAAAACTACCCCCCATACAAAATTTTCAAATATTAACACTTTTTAATTTTTATAAATTTTTCGGCAACAATATCGAACAAGTTTTCTTCAGTAGGCAGTGAGACTCCATTGCCCGCGCCTTTTGACATATTTTTTCCCGCGAAATTCCCACGGGAAACTTTGATATTAATTTTATTCTAAATTTTGTTTGCAAAAAACTGTTTTTTGTAATTTATTCAAAATTTTTATACCTGGCTGGGTCCATTTTTCTTAATAAACATCTTTCTCCCGACGAGACCTTTCCAACGAGCCCTCGCGCTCCCGCCTGGGACGTCTGGAACGCAAAACCACCCACCCATTCTTGATTAGGCAGCTGGGCAGAGTCCCTATATCGGAAATATTTTAATAAAAATCTTTTTATTTTGACTTTTTAAAATTTTTAAAACTGACCTCTAGGAAGTCTTGACACGTGGTTTTTTCCTTTTCCACATCCCTGGAGAACACGACGCTACCTATAAAGGAAAGAAAATATTAATAACATATAAAAGAAATTTATATTTTTATTTATTTTAATATAGTTGTTAGACCGTAGTTAATAAGCTCCTAGTTGTGTAGTTACTTATTCAAATATACATACTTTTAATTATTTTTTGACAACTTGATCCCCCCTTTACAGGGATACAGCATTGTATGTGACATTATAAATCCGTATTTTATTTTATTTTATATCATTTTAAATTGTGTAAAATTATTAACTTTATCTTTTAATTTGTTTTAATCGGGTTTAACAGACTGTTAGGACTGTGAAACGTTGGCACGCTGCTGACGTGGGTCCGGTGGTGGAGCAAGGCTCTACAAAGGTAGAGTCGTCCTCATACCGCCGGGCTAAAAACTGACACCTGCTTGCATTACACAAGCAGGTCACGCACGTTCAGGCGCCCTCACACACCAACGTCACAGTCCTTATAGGCCTTAGGTTTCTAGATTATACATTTTACTTTGACTTTTTATTTTAAATTTTAATTTATTCTGTTCACGTCTTATATTTTAATTCTTGACTACTGTTCCCTTTGACGAGTCGGGCCCCTTACACCCGACCACACATCACCCCTCAGACCAAAATGGCCACGGTGCGCACCCCCGTACCGCCTACTAGGAAGGAGCCCACAGAAGTAACAGAGAGGGCTGGCTCCTCCAATCTGACAAACGTCAGAAAAAGTGTAGGCGAGTGGGAGAGCCAGGCGACTTTGCCCTCCGCTAGCAGACTCACGAGGACCGTGAGTCCCGCAAAACCTACTACCCGACTACAGGAGGCCAAGCGTTACCTTATGTCGGCGAAAAAGTATTTGGGGGACTCGCGGAACTTAAAAACAGAGATTAAGGAGGGGGTCACCAAAGCCATCAACCATCTGTACCAATTGGTCAAGGAATCAGAGGAGGACAGAAAAGAATTAATGAAAGAAGGAGGAAAGAAAGGAGAGCATGAGAGTGATGTATGCAAGTACAAGGATATGATTGAGGAACTGGAGAGAGAAATAAAGATATGTAAGGAAGAGACCGCAATATACAAGGGAAGTGTGAAAGATATGGATGAGGATATGGAAGTAATAAGAGTAAGGCACGAAAAAGAGAAGAAAAGTATGAATGAGGAAATAGAAAGACTGACTACGAAGATAAGAGAGCAAGAGGAGAATGAAAAGACACATAAAAATGTGGAAAGAACGGATGAAAAGAAGGAGAGCATGAATAAGGAAGAAATGGAGAGGATGAAAGAGAGAATCAAGCAACAGGAGAAGAATGACAAGGTGAATTTGGAGAAGATTAGAGAGCTAGAGAAGACGATTGAAAGGTTAAGGAGAGATATCCTTAGAATGAAAGAGTTAGAAAAGTTGAATGAAAAGTTGAGGAAAGAAAATGAAGGAGCGAAAGGGACGTGTGCAAGTTTGAATGAAAGGATCAAAATTATGAATGAGGAAATGGAAAAGATGAAAGAAGGAAGAATGGAAAAAGGGGATGACTGTGAGAAAAAGATAGAAAGAATAGAGGAAATGTTGAGGGAAAGTAAGGAGAAGACTGAAAGGCTGTGGAAGGAAAATAGTGAAAGAATGGAAGAATTGAAGAGTGCTGTCATGCAGAACCGATGCAGCGAGCCCGAAAACACATACGCGGCTATAACAGCTGGCCGCCCAGAAGGGAGGAAGGTGGAGAGGGCCACGCTGCATTCGGTTGTGGTGACAGCCACGAATGAAAGTGAGACTGGGGAGCAAGTGATTGAAAGAATAAGAAAGGTAGTTATGGCAAAGGATGGAGGAGTGGAGATTGACAGGGTGAGAAAGACAAAGGACCAAAAGGTAATCCTTAGTTGTGGGAGCGTAGAGGCGAGGAGAATAGTAAAAGAGAAGTTAGAATCAGCGAAGGATACCCTCCACGTCGAGGACATGAAGAATAAAGACCCACTGGTAATAGTGAGAGATGTTCTGGCTTGCCATAGCGACGAGGACCTAATCCGAGCTATTGGCAACCAGAACGGAGATATTTTTCATGGCCTCGACCTGGAGGAAAGCAGCATTACCGTCAAATATCGCAGAAGAACCCGGAACCCACACATGACTCATCTTGTCCTGTCAGTCTCCCCCCCAATTTGGTCGAGAATGCTGAGCAGGGGTAGGTTGAGAATAGACATGCAGAGAGTGCGTGTCGAGGACCAATCGCCCCTTGTCCAGTGTACCATGTGTTTAGGTTTTGGCCATGGCAAAAAATACTGCACGGAAACCACGGAGAAGTGCAGTCACTGCGGAGGGCCACATATGAGTGCTCGATGCGACGGGATGCAGTCCGGCACTCAGCCGAGCTGCATCAACTGTCAAGCGGCAAAACAAAGTAATGCGGTACACAATGCGTTTAGTGCGGATTGTCCCATTCGTAAGAAATGGGACAATATAGCACGCGCACGCATTGCGTACCGCTGACGGTCCCCAAAAGTGGTTACACCGACACGCATCAAATCACACATTGCAAATTGGCCTTGCTTTAATGTAAAGGCAACACCAGTTTGTACAAATAAAATATATATAAATTCATTAAATAAAAATAGACAATAGTTACACTACAATAGATATCAAATGCTTATTTTTTGCCAGGGACAATATCGGAATGAAATGAAATGAAATTTTATGTTTTAGTCTATGTTTATTATAATCGTTATAAATACAGGTGTAAAAGAACTTAGCAATAGTAAATTTAAGAAAATTTTAATGTAGCTAATATAGAAAAGTATGGATTGTAATCTAGTTAATAATAATAAATCAACTAATTCTGTTTTTAAATATTAGATGTATAAAAAATGATTTTTTTATATGCATAATGGAACGATAATGAAACTGTAACAGAATAATGAAAATTTTAATAAAAAGACAAAAGAAAACTATGGGTAACGTAAAAATGCTAAAATGAAAATTTTGAAACTAATGTACCCCTACCCCTCCTGTAAACACAAAACATGGAATAACAAAAGAAAAAGTAGATAGGACAGAAAGATGAAGGAAACAAAATAGGAAGATATAAAGAGTAAGTACAGGCAGAAAGAAAGATGTATGAAAGAAAGAACAAGTATGTAGAATGAAAGTAAGAAAGGTATACAAACGAGGATTAGTATGAAAGGAAAAAATGTAATAAAAAAGTCTCTGATCACGTCAGAGGAGAGAGCAGTTTAAAAAAAAAAAAAAAAAAAAAAAAAAAAAAAACCTAACCTAACCTAACCTAACCTAACCTTTTTTTTTTTTTTTTTTTAAGTGGGGAAATCCTTCATCGGATACACACACCACCCCGGGGGGAGTGGTGTGGTTATGCCGGACTCCTACCGGCTAAAACCCCACTGTGTTCCTCCGCTCCACCACGTGACGTGACCACGGGGAGGCCGAAGCATTACGTCCGCAGCCACGTCGGCGGGCCGCCTACCGCAGGAACTGCGCGGTAGGCCCTCCTCTGCGGGACAGGGGGGAGTGATCCCTGTCCCGGACGCTCCGAAGGCGCGTGGGAACACCACGCGCGCCTTCGCGACGAGGCCTAACCAGTGGACGGTGATGCCCCCGCATCACCGCCCGGGCCTCGTTAGGTGGGGAGGAGGAGAGAGGCATATGCTCTCCTCCTGCGGCCTGTGCGTCTGCGGCGGATCGGGAGAGAAGAGGGGTCCTCCTCCCTGTCCCTCTCCGCCGCCTCCTTCTGCGACATGACTGTCTCGCAGAAGGAGAGGACCGCTTTCCACGACCTCTTGTCGCCGACCATAGAACGCACTACGGCCGGTAAGGAGAGGTCGTTCCCCACCGCTGCGACGAGGTCACAGCGCGGCTCCGCCCATGCCGGGCACTCCCCCAGTGTATGCTGCGCTGTGTCCTCGTGGCAGCCACAGTGGTGGCACTCGGCGGTCGCCTCCCTCCCGGCTATGCGGTGCAGATACTTCCCGAAACAACCGTGTCCCGAGAGTACCTGCACCAGTCGGAAGGTCAGCGACCCCCACTCTCTCTCCGTCCACTCCCGCAGGACTGGACGGACCGCCTCGACAGTCCAACGGCCGGCCGACGGTTCGGCCAGCCTCTGTTCCCACTTGTCGAACAGGGACTGTCGAGCCAGGAGTTTCCGCACTTCCATCTCCCTGGGAGCAAGGCGACTGCCGCGGAGTTGGAGGTCCTTGCGCCACTGATACGTGGACGCTTGGGCCTCCGCCTCCAAGTCCCAGGGAGGGGATCCCGCCAGTACGCACGCCGCCTCAAAGGAGGTGGTGCGGTACCCGCGTATGACGCTGACGGCCATCACCCTCTGAGGTCTCCTCAGGAGGGTGATATTATGGGCCGTCAGGGTCTCCGCCCAGACCGGGGCCCCGTAAAGGGCCATCGATCGCACCACCCCCATGTACAGGCGGCGGCTTACCGACTCGGGCCCCCCGATATTAGGCATCAACCGCTTCAACGCGGCGGCCGATGCCATCAAACGGGGAGCCAGGCGGGCGAAGTGATCCCGGAAACTCCAGCGGGGATCGAGGACCAGTCCAAGATATTTCATCGTGGACTTGACCTCGATCCGAGTGCCACTCACTGTGATGTGGGACCCGACCGGTGGCGCCTTCCGAGGGCCGTGGAAACACAGCGCCTCGGATTTGGGCAACGCCACCTCGAGTCCCAACGACCGGATCCGCCTCACCACCTGTGCTACTGTCACAGTGGCGAGGCGGGCTGCTTCCCGGTAAGAGGTCCCCCGGGACGTGACCAGCGTGTCGTCCGCATAACAGGTCACGTTTGATCCCGGGAGGAGCTCCCCCCGCAGCACCCAGTCGTACCCGATGTTCCACAGGAGCGGCCCGAGGACCGAGCCCTGTGGAACACCGCACGTCGTCTCCCACCTTAATTGCCTACCGTCCCGAACCGGATACTCGACGTATCGCTCCGAGAGGTAGGCCCCGACTATTTGGCGTAGATAGAGAGGCACGTCATGGTACTTCAGTGCCTCCCTAATGCAGGCCCAGGGAAGGGTATTGAACGCGTTGGCGATGTCGAGAGACACCGCCAACAGCACCCCACCCCGGGCGACCGCCTCATCCGAGAGGGCCTTGACGCGGAGGACCGCGTCAACGGTCGACCTGCCCCCTCGGAATCCGAACTGATGTTCGGACAAGTCGGGACCTACCTCTCGGAGGTGCACGATAAGCCGTCCGGCGATGACCCGCTCGAACAACTTATCGGCCTCGTCGAGTAACACGATCGGACGGTAGGCCGAGGGAGATTCCGCGGGACGCCCGTCCTTCCGCAGAAGAACGAGCCGACCGGTCTTCCAAACGGAAGGGAACCGGCCGGACTGAAGACAGGCGTCCAGTAGTCCGCTGAATCTCTCCCCCAGGGCCTTGAGTGCCAGAGCCAGGACGCGTCCCGGGATCCCGTCTGGTCCCGGAGCTGTGTTTTTGGCTTTCAGCCTCAACACAGCCGCGTCTAGCTCTGCCTCCGTCACCGGAGGCACCTCAACTTCCGCGCTCGCATCCACGACAGCGTGTCGTGGGGGCGCCATCGCTGGGGGTTGTTGTTCCGCCCTGTGTGGAAACAGGGTCGAAACAACATTCCCCAGCAGTCGAGGCTCGAGACTCTCCGTGAGTGGGGGGGCCCAGGGGCGAAGTTTGCCCCTGACCGCACGGTACGGCCTTCCCCACGGATCACGGGTCAGAGTCTCGAGGAGCTCCGCTCTGGCACTAGCCTTCGCGATGCAGATGGACAGCTGTAGGGCCTTGGTAGCCTCTCGATAGGCCCCAAGCAGCTGTGCTTCCACGTCGGCGTCACGAACTCGCCTACGGCGGTAGTGGGTGTACTGGCGTCTCAACTCCACGCACTGGGACCGCTGATCCGCGATCCCTTGAGACCACCAGTACACCTGACTCCTAGGAGGTCGAGGCTTGGCCCGAGACATGCCCGCGTCGCAGATTTGCGACACGGCGCCCCGGAACCAAGTTACCTCCTCCTCGACCTCCACAGGCCTGGAAGGGGTGTTACTCCAGGCCTGGACTATGGAAGCCAATTCCACTGCATCGCGATCTAGGCTTTTCAAGGCCCATCTGGGGGAAGCCGAAGCGTGGCCGCTGGGACGACGATGCGTGTCCGGGGCTTGGGATGCGGAGACAATGTCGAACCGTATGTACAAATGGTCCGACATTGTCTCCACATCCTCCATAACCCTCCAGTCCCGGACACGGCGTGCTAAGGCAGGGGTTGTGAACGAAACGTCCACAATGGACCCCCCCTGCCAGCGCACGCACGTGTTGACCGACCCCCGGTTCAGAACCGTGAGGCCGGTCATCGTCGCCCACTCCGCTAACGTCTCGCCGCGTGCATCCGTCGCGGGACAACCCCAAGCCGTGCTCTTGGCATTGAGGTCGCCCACGAGGAGCGCCGGACAGGGTAGAGTCTGCCCAATGAGGGCCCCTACCCGGTCCAGGAACGCTTCAAACTCGGCGAGACTTCTGTTGGGAGAGAAATATGCCCCGATTAGGACAATTTCTCTCCAGCGGATCGCCACGTAACCTCGGCCCCTCGCTAAGGTGGGAGGGGGCAGTATGCCTTCTGCCCCTGACGCTGTTATGATGGCCACCGAGCCGTCTTGGTCCTCTACCCAGTTATCCCTGGGAGGGACGAAGTACGGCTCAGCGACCACCGCGACGTCTATCAACCACTGCGCCATGGATTGCAGGAGGAGATCCTGCGCACCGGCACAGTGGTTGATATTCGCCTGGAGGATCCGATGGTTCGTCTTGATCATGACGTAACCATCGGATCCCCCCTTGGTGCGGCCAGAGCCGCGGGAGCATTGGCGGCCGGGGTCCTTGCGGCCGCCTTCCTGGGCGCACGTTTCGGGGCCTTAGCCCAGGCGCACCCCTTGCTCCCTGCGCTGTGCCCGGCTGGCTTGCCCACTGCTGCGCATAGCGCGCAGTGGGGAGCGGCCGAGCACCCTCTGGCCTTGTGGCCGGATTGACCGCAGCGATAACAGTCCTCACTGCGGTCAATCTCTGAGGTGCATTGCTGCCTGACATGCCCAACCGTCAGGCAGCGATAGCACCTCATGGGTCGGCTCTCCAGGCGCTTTACCTGAGCGGACGTCCAGCCCACTAGGAGCCGACCCTCAGCCACTTTTTGGGCCGCTGCCACAGGGCAGCGAACCCATACGGACCACTGCGCGTGGGGTGTGTAGTAGAGTTGGCCAACTTTGACCTCGTCTACCACACACCCACCGCGCTTCGCCACCGCGGCGGCGACCTCCTCTGCCGAGGCTGAGTCATCCAGACCGGAGATGCGCAATTCTGCGCACTTAACCGGCCTGGTTACACGGACGTCAGCCTCATTTAGGACCTCCCTCAGCTTTTGTGCGAGGGAGTTGGCCTTATCGCCGCTCGTGGCCCCGGGAACTTCCAGCACCGCCCCTCCAGTGACGGCCTTTCGGAACCTCACACCCGGGATGCCAAGTCCTTCTAAGCTGATTTTGGACTTGGCATCTTCAATCACTGACCGGTAGGTGAGGCCCCTGTCCTCTGCTCCGGGCTGGAGCGTGAGGACGACGGCCGTCGACCGGAGGGGACGTTTTTTATTCGTCCTCTTCTTTTTCTTTTTCGGCCCCTCCCCTTGGCCAGTTGTTTTAGCCTGAGGGGGGGGCTTCGGCGCTGCTGGGGTGGCCTTTGCAGTGGGGCCACTCTTCTTTTTTGCCCGCTTTACCACTGTCGACCAGCCCTCCCCCATGGAGGGAGGAACTGGTGGCAGTGGGTTTGGCACACCGGGGGGGGTCTGTTTAGGGGGGGCAACGGCAGCGGCATGGGAGTTTTTTGCCGCTTTTTTCCCCCTTTTCCCCTTTAATCCTTCTCCGGTACCAGCTCCTCCACCGGCTGCACCACTGGCTACAGACGCCGCGGCTTTTGGAACTGCGGGGCGTCCCGAAGTTTTCTTGGCTGCCCCATCTGACCTATCTCCGGCCAGTGGCGGACGAATCCGCTTGGCCGGGAGAAGACGTTCCTCAAGGGACTCCAGCCTCGCGCTCATCATGGTCCCACATTGGACCAAGATTGAGCGCGCTAGATCTTCAGGCTGTAGCCCCTGAATGATCGGAGGAGGAGGATGAGGGGGGGAAGGTGGTCGTCCCCCCATGTTATCCGCAGCCGCTGCACCTCGCTGCAAGGCCTGCTCCAGGCTGACCCTCAGCTCGCCCATCTCCTTGCGGAGTTCCGCCATCTCGGCTTGTAGGCGAGCGTTGTCAGCCTGGAGCCGTGCTGTCTCCTCAGAGACGGTGCGAGTTTGCAGCTCTGTCACCGCTTCGCGGATTGCAATCGCTGCATTCTTGATGGCACCCTGAAAAGTCCCTTTCAGGTTTTTCGACTTTTTGGCGGCGTTCAGGATAACCTCCACACTGTCGAAGACCTGCTTATTCAGGACCTCGGCAGTGTGGGTGTCCCCACCGTCGCCGCTCGTCAATGCCTCAGACAGGCGCGTCGCCCTCCTCTGACTAGCCTGCCTCGCCATGCCAGCGACCTCCTCCTCTGCTTGAAGACGGAGCTCCTCGCGCCTGAGTGCTAAGAGCTCCGCCTTTGCTTGGGCCAGCCCCACGTACTTAGCTGTGGTTGGTGGCCGGCCCCTCCCCCTTTTGGAGGGCCCATATGACTTGGGCCTCGCCTTTGTGTCTGAGCCGGAGTCACTACTTGTGCACTCCGACTCGTTGTTGTCACTCCGCTGTCGTTTTCGACCCTCGGCAACAGATCCGGGTGTCGAATACGACAACGGAATGTCGGACGGAGCATCGTCCGTCGACGCCTGCGATTCCATGTCCGGGTCGATCCGAGGGAGTAGCAGCCGCGCTACAGGTAGCGCAAGTGGCAGCTCCTTTCTCAGTTTCCCATCTTCTGCACGTGGAAAAGATGGGGCTGAATCTCCGGATCCCTCATCTGTCGCGGCTGCTGAGAAAAACTCACTCCTGCCTGACTGGTCCTGTTCTGTCAGCCTGGAAGGGGAGAAAAACTCCTCTCTACCTCCAGACTGATCTATTCCGCGATTTTTCATCCACAGTCGTTCCCGGCCTCTGGTCAAAACACCAGGAACCGGAGACGACTGCAGCGACCGCCCTGACCCAACGGTCTCCAGTGTGTCGCCAGAGTCCGACGACACACTCAGCACCGCAGGTTCAGTAACCCTCTTCGAAATATCCATGGGGCTGGAGGAGAAAGAGGCAATATTACCTTTCCAACCGACCGATCCTTCTTCCTCTCCAACCCCTTTCTTGCGAGCGCTGTTTTTAATAACCAAGCTTTTACTTGGTGTCGCCCTTTTAAAGATGGTGTGTAAATTTGCTATTTTTTCTTCCATTTTTATTCCCACGAGAATGGGGGAAATAATGGTCCATCCGGGCAGTGCCCCCTGTACCCGGATAACCCTAACACACCGAAGGAGGGCGGGAATCCTCCCCGTGTTGGCCGCTTGGTGGTGGAATATACTCTCCACCATCCCTCGGAGATGATGACACCGCCGAGGGCATTCGACGCCACGTTGCCCCAACGCCGAAACTTGAGTGGTTTTTTATAGAGATGTCCTTCCTCGCGGTCCGGGCGATTAAGCCAAGACCCCCGGTCCCAACCGAAGCCGCGAGACGTGACCACGACACTCCGGAAGCGGGATTACGGTATACCGACGGTGACCGGGAGAGGAACTCCCCCTGGCCTGCTCGGAGGCAGTGTAAGTGCACACCGAGCCCGCCCCTGCCACTCCACTGTGCCCTCTGCTAATCAGAGGGACACGCGGAGAGACGCCTAAGGTAGTCTTAGCCGCGACTGGGGAATGGACACAGAAACCCTGTGTCGATTCGCCAGTCCCGTTGCCCAGGGTGCGCCACGAGGAGGCGACTACCAATGCACCCCAACCTAACCTAACCTAACCCACCATCCCCCCCCCCCTCAGATCAAAATGGCCACGGTGCGCACCCCCGTACCGCCAACTAAGAAAATACCCACCACAGGCGCAGAATTGACAGAGAGGGCTGGCCCTTCCAATCTGACGAACGTCAGGAAAAGTGTAGGCGAGTGGGAGAGCCAGGCGGCTGCGCCCCCCGCTAGTGGACCCACGAGGACCGTGAGTCCCGCAAAACTTACTTCTCGACTGCAGGAGGCGAAACGGTACCTGATGTCGGCGAAAAAGTATTTGGGGGACTCACGGAACCTCAAAACGGAGATTAAGGAGGGAGTTACGAAGGCCATAAACCAGCTGTACCAGCTGGTCAAAGAGTCAGAGGAGGAGAGAAAGGGAATAATAAAAGAAGGAGGAATGAAAGAAGGGAATGAGAGGGATGTATGCAAGTACAAGGAAGAGATAGAGAAACTGGAGAAGGACATAAGGAGAAGCAAGGAAGAGACTCTAATGTACAAGGAGAGTGTAAGAGACATGGATGACGACATGGAAGGAATAAGAGTAAATCACGAAAAGGAGAAAAGAAGCATGAAAGAGGAAATAGAAAGACTAATGAAGAAGATAAGAGAGCAAGAGGAGAAAGTAAAACAGGAGATGAATGGAGGTAAGAACAAGTGTGACGATGAATGCAAGAAAGAGATTGAAAGGTTGAAGAAAGCAAGGGAGGAAAGTGAGGACAAGGCTAATATTTTTCAGTTAGCCTTGAGCAAGACTGACGAGGATATGAGGAAGAATGAGAAGATGAATGTTGAGAAGATAAGAGAATTAGAGAAGACGCTTGAAAGGATAAGGAGAGAGGTCCTTCGTATGAAAGAACTGGAAAAGATGAATGAAAAGCTGAGGAAAGAAAATGAGGGAGTGAAAGGGACATGTGCAAGCCTGAACGAAAGGATTAGAGTCATGACAGAAGAAATGGAAAAGATGAAGGAAGGAAGAGAGGAAAAAGGGGATGATTGCGAGAAAAGGATAGAGAGGATAGAGGAAATGCTAAGGGACAGCAAGGAGAAGACTGAAAGGTTGTGGAAGGAGAATAGTGAAAGGATGGAGGAATTAAAGAGTGCTGTCATGCAGAACCAGTGCAGCGAGCCCAAAGACACCTACGCGGCTATAGCAGCCGGTCATCCGGAAGGGAGGAAGGTGGAAAGGGCCACGCTGCACTCGGTTGTGGTGACAGCCACGAATGAAAGTGAGACCGGAGAGCAAGTGCTTGAAAGGATCAGAAAGGTAGTGATGGCGAAGGATGGAGGCGTGGAGATTGACAGGGTGAGAAAAACCAAGGACCAGAAGGTTGTCCTTGGATGTGGGAGTCTAGAGGCAAGGAGAAGGGTCAAGGAGAGGCTGGAATCGGCGAAGGAGACCCTCCGAGTCGAGGACATGAAGAATAAAGACCCGCTGGTCATCTTGAAAGATGTTCTGGCATGCCATAGTGATGATGATATAATCAGAGCTATCGGCAACCAGAACGGGGATGTTCTTCGTGGCCTCGACCTGGAGGAAAACAATATGTCGGTAAAGTATCGCAGAAGGACTCGCAACCCCCACATGTCACATATTGTCCTGTCAGTCTCCCCCTCAGTATGGCAGAGAATGTTGGACGTTGGGAGGCTGAGAATCGACATACAGAGGGTGCGTGTCGAGGATCAGTCTCCCCTGGTACAGTGCTCGATGTGCTTGGGATATGGCCACGGCAGGAAATACTGCACCGAAAACACAGTGAAGTGCAGTCACTGCGGAGGGCCACACATGCGCGCTCAATGCGACGTAATGCAGGCCGGTAATCTGCCGACCTGCATAAACTGTCAAGCCGCAAAACACACGGAGACAGTACACAATGCGTTGAAATGGGACAATATAGCACGCGCACGCATTGCGTACTGTTGACGAAATCCAAGTGGTCACGCAGGAACACCACGGAACATACACATTAAAAAACTGGTTATGTTTTAATGATTAAAACAACACCAATTTGCTTTTTACAATTAATACTATAGAAGTGTATGTGTTACGCAAACCAAATGTATGATTTCCCGTGAGAGAAGAACGTCATTGAAATAATAAATAGTGTCATATTGTATCCGGAAATTAATAATATTAATAATGTATAAAATAATGTAATAAATATTGTAATATAGAAATAATTGATGTGATGTATAGGGTAAAGTTAAATAAGAAGGTATATAATAATTTAAATGATGTAATAATATTATAATGTATGAAAATTGTAAATCTTCATATGTCTGATATATAATTGCAAATAATAATGTAAAATACATTTTAAAAATTGAAATTCAACGAGCACTAATAAAGTCTAGAGTAAATTAAATGTACCCCTACCCCTCCCGAATATTAGTAATTAAAATGGAAATATGGACTAGACTAGGAACGATGAAGGAAAACTAGATAGTATAAAATTGGTAGAAGCAGAGAAAAAGACAAGATGGACGCAAGAAAGAACTAGTATGTGGAATGGAAGTACGAGAGGAATAAATGCGAGAACTGGTATGCAAGAGTAAAATAGAAATTATAAGGTCTCTGAACCTTTTCAGAGGAAAACAGAATTAAAAAAAGAAAAAAAAAAAAACAAAAACCTAACCTAACCTAACTTATGTAAAACCCAACTTAACCCAAACCTGACTTATTCTAAACCTAACTTATCCCAAACCTAACTTATCCCAAACCTAAATTATACCAAACCTAACGTATCCATAACCGAACCTATCCCAAACCTAACCTTTCTCAAACCTTACTTATCCAAAACCTAATTAATCCCAAACCTAACTTATTCAAAACCTAAATTATCCAAAACCTAACATGTCATCCCAAACCTAAATTATCCATAACAGAATAGATCCATCCTATCAACAAACCTATCCCAAACCAAACATTTCCCGAACCTAATCTATCCCAAACCTAATTTATGTCAAACCTAATTCATCCCAAACCTTAATTATCCCAAATCTAACTTATCCCAAACCAAACCTATCCCAAACCTAACCTATCAAAAACCTAACCTATCTTAAACCTAACCTAACCAAGTTAGGTTCAGGATAGATCAAGTTCGGGAAATGTTTGGTTTGGGATAGGTTTGTTGCTAGGATGGATAGGTTTTTGAATAAGTTAGGGTTGGGATAAGTTAGGTTTTGGATAAGTTAGGTTTGGGATAAGTTAGGTTTGGGATAAGTTAGGTTTGGGATAAGTTAGGTTTAAGATAAGTTAGGTTTGGGATAAGTTAGGTTTGGGATAAGTTAGGTTTGGGATGTTAGGTTTTATTTTATTTTATTTTACATGTAGTGCCCATCCCTAAGGGAGGTGATGCTAATGACATCCAAAATTACAGGCCTATATCTTTATTGTCAATTTTTGCAAAAATCTTTGAATCTCTTGTGTGTCCCATTTTAACCAGCCATATAAAACCCATTTTAACGCCGCAGCAACACGGATTTCGTAGTAAGATGTCCACTGCCTCAAATCTTGGTCTCTATGTGTCTGATATCTGTGAATCTCTTGACTTACGTCTAAAAATTGATGCTGTGTATACAGATATAGAAAAAGCCTTTGATAGAGTATCCCACTCTTTACTTTTAAAGAAATTATTAGACGTAGGACTGCATGGCGGTTTACATCAATGGTTTAGGTCTTACCTGATAGGCCGTACGCAAAAAGTTGTGGTATGTGGATATGAATCTTGTAGCTTTGAGGCCACTTCAGGGGTTCCGCAAGGTTCCCACTTAGGACCTATTTTATTTCTAATATTTATAAACGATTTGAGCAACGTTATCAAATATTCCAAATTTTCTTTTTTCGCTGATGACCTTAAACTTTACAAAATTATTAATAACGTCAACGATTCTATTCTTCTTCAGACAGATTTGTCAGCAGTTGCCAACTGGTCAGAAATTAACAGATTGCCACTCAATATCCAAAAATGTAAACATATTAAATTTACAAGAAAAAGACTACCACTATCTACTGCCTATCATATTAACAACATCCCACTTGAGGAGGTAAACCAAATTAGAGACCTAGGAGTCATTCTGGACACCAAGTTATCGTTTGTCCCCCACATAGATAGTATCACAGCAAGTTCCTCTAAAATGTTAGGCTTCATTTGGCGTAACTGCAAATGTTTCAAAAATCCTGTCGCTCTCAAAACGGTTTATTTCGCTCTTGTTAGGAGTATTCTGGAATACTGCTCTCCCATTTGTAATCCACACTACCAATGTCATATCGACCGAAATGAGAAAAATCAAAAACGTTTTTTATTCCTTCTTTCAATTCATGGCAAAATTAAGGGAAAAATGAAGTCCTATTCTGACCGTCTAGCCTATTATAACTTTTTCTCATTAGAGGACCGTCGCTGGGTGTCAGACCAAATATTTCTATTTAAAATTGTCAACGGGCTATTGGATTGTCCTGATTTGTTAAAGAAGATAGGTTTCTCGGTTCCTCGTAGTAGTGCTCGACCAATAAACTTTCAGCCATTTCCCTTTGGAGTATATAAAACTAATATCGGACATCATAGTGTGATTCCTAGAATTTGTCGCAAGCACAATTCATTTTATAAGTCGCACAAAGCCGACATTCTATTACTTACCTTACGTACTTTCAAGAAAACTCTTTTCGTTAGTAGGTAAAACTATATGATTTATTTATATTTCATTTGTTTTTTTTTTTTACTTGGACACAGGCTACCCAATAATATATTTTGTTGTATATTTGTTAAAGTATATAGTGTAGTTTACGTTGTCTACATTTTTTGTTCAAATTCAAGTTGAGTTTGCCTATAATTGGGTTGACACTCTTACAATCTAAAATTTAAGTTTATAATGTATAGTTGTTAATGGTGTCTAATCTGTTGGCAGACCTGTTAAATAAATAAATAAATAAATAAATCGTTTAAGTCACATGTTGGCAAAATTGTAAAAAGTGGTCATACTATAGAATATGCATGTAATTTATTTCTTTTTGATTACCGGAGCACAACTCATAAAACTACTGGCTGTAGCCCAGCCAAATTAATATTAGGTAGAGAAATGAGGTGTCGTTTCTTATTGCTTAGACCAAACTCAGCTGTGTATAAAGTTGATGAAGAACAAATAAAATAAACAATGAGAAGTAATTAAATGGGCAGCAATTAAAAAATTTGGTTAGCCACAATAAAACAGCATTTAAATCATTTGGTCGGCATACAAAGATTTTGTTCGCAAATAAAAAAATCAGGCAGCAATCCTTGTTCGGCAAATAATTTTGATAATGGTCAAAAATTAAATCAGAAATAGGCAGCTTACAATAACATGGGTTTGCATAATAAACATTCAGTCCGCAAAATAGTTACTTGGTCCGCAAAATAACTACTTGGTCAGCAAGACTTCATGATTGAACAGCAGAGAAAACATGTCGTAAAAATTATACCACTCCCACTCCCACTCCCGCTCCCAAGCGCCCACATGCTCCCACTCCCACGCTCCCACACTCTCCCACACGCTCTCACACGCCCCAGCACGCTCCCACACACCCCAGCACGCTCCCACACGCCCCCACACGCTCCCACACGCTCTCACACGCCCCAGCACGCTCCCACACGATCCCAAACGCTCCCACACACCCCAGCACGCTCCCACACGCTCCCTAGCGTTCCCACAAGCTCCCACACGCGGTATGAGGGTGTGGGAGGTTGTGGGTGTGTGTAAGAGGGTGTGGGAGTGTGTGGGAGGATTTGGGGGGGTTCGGGAGCTTATGGGAGCGTGTGGGAGTGCTTGGGAGCGTGCTGGGGCGTGTGGGAGCACTTGGGAGCGTGTGGGAACGCTAGGGAGCGTGTTGGGGCGTGTGAGAGCGTGTGTGAGCGTGTGGGAGCCTGTGGGAGCGTGTGGGAGCCTGTGGGAGCGTGTGGGAGCTTATGAGAGCGTGTGGGAGCGCTTTGGAGCGTGTGGCGCGACCCTCCCACTCCTACCCCCCACTCCTACCCCCCACTCCTTACTCCCACTGCTATCCCCACTCCTACCCCCACTCTACCACGCTCACACCACTACCACCAACACCACCACAACCACCACCACTACTTGTAAACGTAATAATATCATAATCATTAATCATAAATGTTGCATAATCCAAAGTCCTTCCGACTTTGGATTATGCAACATTTATGATTAATGATAATCTATGTAAGAAATGCGCCCATTTTGCGCATGACAAGTTTGCTGAGATTATTTTTGCTACGTTTATATGAAGCTCAAAAAAAATTTTTTGGCTTCCCCTCTGAGTGCTTACCAAAATTTTATTAAACAGTAGCAGCTCATTGCAGCTCAAAAATAATTACAGCCATCCAGAATGACATAAATTGCTGACAGGTTTTGTAATGTTTGCTGGCCATGAGTTGCTGACCAATTAGCTATTTCTGCTTACAGATTATATTTTTCTGCTTACAAAAATACGAATACTCTGCTAACCATTTAAATAACACCCATAAACAATTAGGAGCAAAAATATTTTCAAGTCATTCATGGTGGGTGAAAAAGTAATGGTAAAAGATGAAAGAAAAAACAAGCAGAAATGGATATTAAGGACAGTAACAAATGTTTTGACTCCAGGAGTTACTTATGAAATTGATGTAGGTAGATAAAAATATAAAATGTTTGTCATGGTGAAATTGGACATTTAATTAATAATCTTCCGATACAACAGTTAGGTTTGGGACAGGTTTAAGGCCGGGATGGATAGGTTTTTGATCTATTCAATTAAAAAGTATAAAGTAGGTAATTTTTTAAACTGTTCAACATTCAAATTCTTGACTTGGTTTCGCCATCCTGACAATTTCCTTTTTTATGTTTGTCTCATTGTAAAACATACTTAGCCTCGGATCTTGAATTACCTATTTCGAGGCGGGGAAAACCTAACCTTTATTTATTTTATTTGTTTTTGAATAAATTAACGTAGTTCTGATATGAGATCGAGGAACCGGGAAGAAAGAAAAGAGCTGGCTCGTTAAAAACGTTTTATTGTACATTGTCGTCGCGATGGTGGTCCTGGGGAGGGGCCGCGGCCGAGGGGGCGAGGTGAGCCACCACCACGTGCGCCTGCGGCCGAGGGCCAGAGGGCGGGCCGGAGGGGAGGCGGCGCAGGGCCAGCTGCTGCAGCTGCAGGGAGCGCAAGGCCGCGCCGCCGGAGGGGTCGCCGTTGGCGCCGGCGCCGACGCCCTGCAACGAGACCCGGCCGTCAGCGCCGCCCAGGCCCGAGGGCGGGCGGCGGGGCGATCCTCACCTGGGCGTGCGCTGCGGGCGCGGCCGCGTGGTGCAGGATCTTGAGATGGTGGCGCGCCGCGAGCGGCTGCTGGCGGTACAGCGCGCCGGGGACGGCGCGTCTCGCGGCGTCGGGGGCGGGCGAAGCGGCGGCCGCGTGCGCCTGCGCCGCCCCCCCGACGCGCTGCGGCGCCGAGCCGGCGGCGGCGGCCGAGGGGGCGGCCGGCGGCGCGGTCGCCTTCAGCTTCTCCTTGGCGATGCGCTCGGCGCGGCGCGTGGCCACGTCCATGGGCGTCGGCGGCGCGTCGTAGTCGACGCCGTGGTCGGCGAGCAGCGCCGCGTGCTTCGGGTTCCGGTGGGCGGCGTCGTCGAGCCGGCGCTTCGGCTGCGCGCGGCGTCGCTCGGCGGCGTCGCGCATCGCCTCGAGGCGCGCGAGCGGCGGCCGAGGGCGCGGCGCCTCGTCGTCGGGCCGGCGGCGCGCGCCCGGCGGCTTCTTGTGCTTGCGGCGCGCGCGCTCGGGGTCGAGCAGCGCGTCGTGGCGGTCGCGCACCGCGCGCGGCGAGCGGTAGGCGCGCGCGGCGTCGTTGACCAGGTCGCCGACCCACTCCCAGTTGGGCGCGAGCGCGGCGAGCGCGTCGGCCGGCAGCCGCTGCAGACGCAGCGCGCGGCGCAGCGCAGCGTCCTCGGCGGGCGCCCAGTCGGGCGCGGGCGGCGCGTCGCGCGGGTGCGGATGAGGCGCGTGGTGGTGCGCGTGGGGCGCGCGCTGCCTCGGCCGGGGCCTCGAGCCGGCGCGCTCGAACAGCGAGGGCGGCGCGGGGGCGGCCCGGGCCGGCGCGCGGCGGCGCTGGTCCCTGGCGCGCGCCTCCCTTCTCGGCACGGGCGGCAGCGCGGCGTCGGCGGCGGCGCCGGGCCGGTACAGCGCGCGCGCCCAGCGGTCGCAGTACACGTCCCCGTCGCCGGAGGGCGGCGTGGGCGGCGCCCAGGCGGCCGCGTGCTCCCCTCCGGCGCTCGCCCACACCTGTGGGGCGCGCGGGTGAGCGAGGGCGGGCGGCGCGACTCAGCATTCCGTAGGCACAGTACTCGGCGCGTACTCACCGCTTCTCGGGCGCAGTCTCGGGGTAGCGACAAGTGACGGACGGAATCGTCGTAGAACGGATGACGTTATGCACTCGTTTACACATCTCAAAGGTAGGTATATGTTTTATTTATTGCATATGGAATGGAAGGAAGTCCATATGGGCGCCTATTGTTTTTTTTTTATAGAGAACAAAGACAAACTGTTTGATACACCTAAATTATTAAAATCAGTATAGCTGTTCAGTTTACACTACGATAATAGCTTGTTTGTACCTACATGTTTTAATTTTCCTATTTTTTTCTTTCTTTCTTACACAATATCACTATGAAATATAGCACAACACCCCGAATTTATTATGAACGTCTCTGAAGAGAGAATAGCAAACCTTGTCTTATATTATAGACGTAACCACGCCGAAGTCTGGCAGAGTATTTTAAATCTGTTTTGCACATTAACCTAGCGCTATACTTTTGAAAATTCCTCGTTTTCAAAATTGTGGAAGTTTAGAATTCAACTGTATGTTTTTTTTATTGTACGTATGTTACCCGATTACTGCGCCAATTATGAACCGATTTTGATAAATCTTTTTTTGTTTCGTATATCATACATTCAGAGGTGGTCCCATTTAGGGCCGAACCCTATAACGGCGTTGCGTCACCGCAACGCCAAAGGTTCTACTCCATAGATCTTTCTTTTTTCATTATTGAGTAGCACCGCCGATTTTGGCGTAGCTTAAATTTCATCGAAATCGGCCAAGTGGTTTTTTAAAAATTAACAAAACTTTAAAATGGCTGTTGTTGAAGTCGTTTTACTCGTGTTGTTTTGTATATTTCCCAGTTTGGTTTTGTCCACTACTCAGTTGATTTGATTTAGTAAATTTTGCTCCATGATGCTCCAATATAGTTAAAATATCCATTTGACTACCCCTCAGAGGATTTTTAAAATTTTAGCCTCTTTTAGCACATGAAGCGCTCTATTCGTTCATACGTTTTTACGATATATTCGTTTGTTCGTATTGCATATGATTCATAAGTGGGTACAAACCATTGCTTGTTGCTAAGCGCAACTTTTCAGGAGAACTTTTCTTATCTTTGATTTTTGAATGAAACGCTTTCGCCGCTCAGACCGATTGATTATCTCATCTGATTTGGAACTTAGATTACTAATAAAACTACGTACCCAAACTGTAAGTACATACGTAACATATTCGGCTGTATCATGTGTATTGGAGTATACATTTTGTTTTCTGCCATTTTCGAAGAGTCGATTGTGTACCTAGTTTTATATAAGTAAGCGAAATAGACCTAAGCGAAAATGTTTTTACCTACATGTTGTGTTTGTCTGTAATTGGTTTTTCAGTCTTCCTCTATGTATAATAATAGCTTATAGTGTAAAACCTGTTTACTATCATAATTAATAAAATGAAATAAAAATATAAGCTACAAGTTCAGACGAGACTAAAAATGTAAAATCGCCCTAAAATGCAAATCATCTGTTTATACGGCAAACAACCCGATATGATGCAGATAAATGCACCTTATTATGAGTCGCAAACCTATCCGGCCTGTGGGCAGAGGCGCCTCTACGACATGCATCGCGCTACCCGGAGCCCGGAGCGCGGCTCTTGCCCGGGGAGTACTGTGCCCGCTCGGGCGCTCCGAGCCGGGCTTCGGGGCGGGGTGGGGGAGGGCCCGGCTCGGTTCGCCCGTAAATGCTTGCACGTCTTACACCCCTGACGTTCGACGCGGCGTTTTGGTGGCCTCTCGCGGGAGCAGGCGCCGGCGCGGGAGGGACCTCAAGCATTTACGGACGAACCGCGGCGGCACCAAAACGACGAACGTCAGGAATGTAAAACGCGGAGTCGCATCGAATCATTTATTATCATCGTCCGGGTGGGCGGGCGCGCTCGTCAGCCACGAGTCGAGCGTGCCGTTGCGGAGGGGGCGGCGCCGGGGGGGCGCGGCCGCCGCCGCCGCGCGGGCCTCGTCCAGCGTCCACAGGTTGATGTGCACGGTGCCCCGCGAGCGGGTTCGCGGCGCGCCGGCCAGGGCCAGGGCGGGCGCGGGGGCGGGCGCGGGGGCGGGCGGCGACGGCGGCGGCGAGGGCGGCGCGGGCGCCCGGCGTCGGCGGGCACGCACCTGGCCGCGGGCCTCCTCGCGGCAGTAGGTGAGGTCCATGGGCGGCGCTTTGGGCGCGGGCGGCTCCTCCGCGGGGCCCTCCCTCAGCAGGCGGCGCCTCTCGCGCCAGTCGAGCAGCTGCCGGCGCATGTCCTCGAGGGCGGCCCGCTCGGCCGCTCCACACGCGTCGCTGCTCTCCACGAGACGCATCGCGTACTTCTCCACGGGCGTCAGCTGCGGGGGACGATCCAGTTGACGTCGAGTTATACAAAGTGATCTCTATTATTTTGGGCGAAACACCCAATTATTGACACCTTGGTTCACCCTACTATATACAACGCGTAACAGAAAAAGCGCAATTCCTCATACACCCCAATTAGTATATTAATATAAAAAAAATATGATGCCATCGAACTATAGTAGTGTCTAACCAATTTTCTTAAATATCGATTAATAATAGTAAGATTTCCATAGAAAGTACTAAATTCAGCTAAGCTAATTATTTTTTTGGAAAAATTTTACACATATTAAAAATAGTATAGTAGTAGTAAATTATCAATCTTTTTACTTAATACACACACCGGCACAATTAGCGGAACAGAAAAAAAAAGGAGAAAAAAGAGGGAATTTAGAACAATGAATGTAATTTTTAAACAATATATTATTTAAAATGAAACAACAATTAAATTAACATGTTTTGACATTCATTTGTAACACCATACTTAAAATTTTATAAAAATAAAAATTAAATTAAACAAAATGCATTTTTCTTCGATTTTTAATTATAGAGAAACAGCAGAAAATTCAAGATTTTCCAAAGTTTAACAACAATTTCAATGACTGTTCAATATCGAGTGTTTCCTCCTCGTGCTCTGATGAGGGTTTCCATCCGTCTGGGCATGCTGCGGATGATGTTATCAATGGTTTCTTGGGGCAACCTCTGCCATTCTTCAAGTAATGCGTTTCGCAACTCGTTGAGATTATTGGGAGGGGGCATTCTTGACTTTACACTCCTCTTTAGCAAGTCCCAGACGTGTTCTATAGGGTTCATATCGGGGGACCGTGCTGGCCACTCCATCACCGTTATACCAACATGGTTTAGGTATGTCTGTACTGTGCGAGCACTGTGAGCCCGAGCATTATCCTGCATTAGAATGAAGTTGTTACCAATAAAGGGGGCAAATGGCAAAACATGTTCTTCTAAAATCTCCCTGATATACCGATCAGCATTCAGATTCCCGCCATCGACCACTACTAACTCCGTACGAGCTCCTAAACATATTCCTCCCCAGACCATAATTGAACCGCCGCCATATGCAACTGTATTTTCAAAATTAGACTGGATATACCGTTCTCCTTTGCGTCTCCATACTCGCTGCCTTCCATCAATTTGATTTAACATAACTCTGCATTCATCAGTAAAAAGAACCTGTCCCCAGTCGTCGAAGTCCCAATCACGATGTTCACGACCAAAGTGTAGACGGTTTGTGCGATGATGTCTCTCAAGTTTTGGGGCTTTGGCGGGCACATACGAGCCTATACCCACTTCTTCGAATCTTCTACGAACTGTCCGCTCACTCATCCTTACTGCTCGTACCTCTTCCAGTAAATTTCGAGCCTGCACCGCCGTTAGTCTCGTGTTCCGTCGGACTTGAAGTTGGAGAAAACGGTCATCCCTCCTTGAAGTACACCTTTTCCGGCCTTGTCCTCTCCTTCTCACTAGAGCATTCGTCAATCTGTATCGTTGGATGCTACGATAAATCGTTGATAACGATCGACGAAGGCTTCTGGCAATCGATCTGTAGGTTTGACCATTTCTCCTCATTTGATCTGCCCTAATGATTTCTGATGGCGTTAAATCAGGCATAATTAGATGCTCGTAAATTATCAATATGCGAAAAAACTCAAAAGCCTCAAAAACTGCAATTCAAAGCTTTTCAAATGGAATTCACGAACCTTCTAAAAACGGACAAGCGGTGGAAAAAATGAATCAATGAAAATTAAAACAAAAGAATGAAAAAAAGGGCAGTCGCTTAGTATTCCATTTTTAAATTAAAACCCAAATTTAAAAAAAGCTTGTTTAGCCGGCCAGTAACACGCAAAAATGCGTAAATACTCCCTTTTTTTTCTGTTCCGCTAATTGTGCCGGTGTGTGTATTATATTGTTATAGTTAATAAGTACGTATCGTGCATCCAGTGTGCAAAAATGAGTTTTTTTCTTCCATTGTATTGTTATCTGTGAAGACCTGTTATTGGCTTTCTTTTTACTTAATTAAGTGTTAGATCTGTTTCGTAGCTGTTGGTCTTCCGACCATTAAATAAATAAATAAATAAATAGCTGAAATCGAATAAGTAGTCGATACTGAATTAACTAATTTCAGGAATTGCGCTTATTCTGTTAAGTACATCTTGTATATGATAAAATATAGTGTATATTACTCAGGGGTATTGTAACTTTCCATTGATGAATGAATTTTTTAAATCGGTGCAGTAGTTTTTGAGTTTATTAGTAACAAAATATATACAAATCTTTCCTCTTTATAATATTAGTATAGATAATCTGGCACTGAAGCTCCTAGCGTCCACCTCCAGCCAGCTGATTGTGTGGTGTAAGGACTTCGGCATTAACTCTATTTAGTAATTTTTATATTTTATTAGAAGACCGTTGAGTTGACCGAGACATCCTGCCCAAATCCCGAACTCTAGTCGAAAGTCGTATGTGTTGTCGCACCTGTTTCATGAGCGCCGCGAGCTCCGAGGCGGCGGGGTCCTGGTTGGCGGGTCCCGTGCTGGCGCTGTCGTCCTCGTCGAGCGGCTGCGACTCGTCGAACTCGGCCAGGTCGCGGCGCTGCTCGGCGCGGGCCGCCCTCGCCGCCGCCGCGTCCGCCTCGTCCTCGCAGGCCGCCAGAGCGCTCTCCAGCTCTCCGCCCGCGCACGGGGGCGCTTCGGGGGCGGCCTCGGCCGACGGCTCCGCGCCGAACAGCTCCTTGATGTTGGCCTGCGCGGGCAAGAGGCCGAGTCAGCGGGGAGACGGGGGCGGGGCTGGGAGGTAGGGGCGAGGGCGCGGCGACGCTCACCTGCCGCAGGTACGAGGTGGTGAAGTTGCCGTCCTCGATGGCGAGGTGGCCGAGCGCCCGCTTCTGCTCCGCCTTGCGCAGGATGTTCTCCTCGACGGTGGCGGCGGTGACGAGCCGGTACACGTGCACGTCGCGCGTCTGGCCGATGCGGTGGGCGCGGTCCTGCGCCTGCGCGTCCATCGTGGGGTTCCAGTCCGAGTCGTAGAAGACGACGGCGTCGGCGCCGGTGAGGTTGAGGCCGACGCCGCCGGAGCGAGTCGACAGGATCATCGCGAACACGCGAGGGTCCGCGTTGAACCGGTCCACGAGCGGCTGCCGGGCGTCGACGCGCGTCGCCCCGTCCAGGCGCAGGTACGTGTGGCCGTGCATCGAGAGGAACGCCTCGAGCACGTCCAGCACGCGCGTCATCTGCGTGAACACGAGCACGCGGTGGCCGCCCGCCTTCAGCCGCCGGAGCAGCTCGGCCAGCGTCTGCAGCTTGCCTGCGCAGAGGAAGGGGCCGCGGTCGAGCGAACGGCCGATCCGCCGGACGCCAGTAGAGCCGGTGGCGCCTTGCACTCACCGCAGTCGTACTGCAGCAGCCTCGGATGGGGGAAGGCGACGGCGGCGCGCGTGGCGGGCGCGTGCAGTAGCTGCAGCGCCGCTCGTGCCACGGGCAGCGCGGCCGAGGCGGCGCTGAGGCAGCGGCGCCGCCACGAGCCCGCGCCCTCTCCCGCGCCCACCGCCAGCTGCGGCGCCTGCGCACGCGCCGCCACCCAGCACACGCTGAACCTGCAACGCGACATACGACCCACTGTGGCACTAGCCCATTCAAGAAACGCCAACCACTGAATGTTTCCGCACTGACAATACGCAATTTTTTCCATTTTATCAATATCTTTATTGTTATTAGGTGTATTTACTTCAATCCAATCAAATAATCTTTATTTTGCTTGAAATTTTATACAACGAAATACTGTGACTAAAAGGATTAGATAGGTATTTCGCACTATTTCACCAGAATGTGGCATGCAAAATTCATGAACATTACATTTTTTTTTTAATTTGCACACTTAAATCCGTCAACAACTGCTACATTCATTACATGACAGTTCCCTTCACCTCTGCACTCGATACTTTGGACCCACCTGTCGATGACGTCGTGCATGTCGGCCAGCACGTCGGCGATGTCCCTCGGCGGCAGCGGCGGCGGGCCCGCGTGGACGGCCGCGCGCAGGTCGGCGCCGAACAGCGGCAGCCGCCAGCAGCGCCGCTCGTTGACGGCCGCCAGCCGACGAAGACCGGCGCGCCGCCGCGCCTCAAGACGGGCGCCGCAGCGGCCGGGCGGCGGCGCGGGGCAGGGCGCCGACGAGCGGGCCGCCGGCCGCGGGGGCGGTTGAGCGGCCAGCGGCGGGGGCGCCGGCGGCTGGGACGGCGTGGCGGCGGGCGGGGCGCGCGGCACCAGCCGCAGGTGCAGGCGCAGGCGCGCGGGCGGCGCGGGAGGGGGCGGCGCCGGCGAGGGCAGCTCCTCGACGAGGCGCCTCGGCGGCGCGAGGTGGCGAGCGCGGTGCGCGGCGAAGGCGCCGGCGCCGGCCGCCTCGAGCGAGGCGAGGTCGCCGCCGAGGCGCGCGGCCAGCTCGGCGCGGTCCTCGAGCAGGCAGAGCGCGGGCGCGGCCATCCGCAGCGCCGGCAGCTGCAGCGGGGACACCACCGGCCGCGGCTCGAACAGGTCGGGGTGGTTGCACACCTTGCGCAGCTGCATGAGCACGTTGATGACGCTCAGCAGGTTGCCGGAGGCGAGGCTCTCCTTCGTCCTGCGGCGAGACAGCCCGTGAGCGGCGTCGAGGGAGGGGGGCGGGTGACTTCGGGGTCGAGCTTACTTTGCGCGCGCCATGAAGTCGTCGTAGAGGCAGCGCTGGCGGCGCGACAGGCGGCACATCAGCACGTGCTCGTATTTGCGCGGCATCTGGCGCTCCACGTCCGCCTTCAGGCGTCGCAACAGAAATGGCCGCAGCACCTTCACATTACAAATGACGGAAATGATGAAACAAGAAAATAAATAAGTGACACTATATTAAATTTCAACGTGTATCAAGATGTACCGTACCTTTCTGTGAAGGTTTACCATAAGCCACTAGTACACAATTCTGTTGTGGTACATACCTCGTGCAGGCGCCTGACGAGCGCGTCGTTCCTGGCGGCGCCCTCAGCGGCGGCGGCCACCTCCCCGAACCACTCCCGGAAGTGCGAGTGAGAGGCGAACACGGCCGGCATCAGGAAGTGCATCAGCGACCACAGCTCCAGCAGGCTGTTCTGCAGCGGCGTGCCCGTCAGCAGCAGGCGCCTGCAACGAGCCACACTTAGCCCCCTCCCACCGAGGCCCGACCCCGTTTTGCCCCTCCGCACTCACCTCTCCGTCTGGAAGTTCAGCAGCATCTGCCACCGCTGCGACTTGAAGTTTTTGATGTTCTGCGCCTCGTCGAGGATGAGATATTTCCAGCGCTTCCTCCGAAAGCTCTGATGGTCCTGCACGACCAGCTTATACGAGGTGATGCACACGTGGAACGAGTTGGCCTTCGTCCAGCCGACCCGTTTGAGCTTGCGCTCCTTGATGGTCCCGTAGTAGGTGAGGATCTTGAAGGCGGGGCACCACTTCTTGAACTCCATCTCCCAGTTGAGCACGACGGAGGTGGGCGCGACTACCAAGTGCGGCCCCCAGTCGCCGAGGTCGAGCGCCAGGTGCGCCAGCAGCGCGATGGTCTGGATGGTCTTGCCGAGGCCCATCTCGTCGGCGAGGATGCCGTTGAGCCTTCGCGCGTGCATGGTGGCCAGCCAGTGCAGGCCCACGTGCTGGTACTCGCGCAGCGCGTGCCTCAGCAGCCGCGGCACCGGCGTGCCCACGGCCGTGTCGGCCAGCGTCGTGCCCGTGGGCTGCAGCGCGGCCGCCAGCGACGCGCACGCCTCCACGCGCCGCTCGCCGCTCTCGGCCCCCGCGCCCGCGGCCTCGGCCTCGCCCGGGACGGCGGCCTCCTCCTCCATGAGCGCCTCGAGGCGCCGCGGGGCGCTCGAGTCGCTCGCCGTCGACTCGGAGCCGGACTCCGAGCCGGAGTCGGAGCCGGCGGCCGAGTCTGCGTCGGCGTCGGCGTCCGTGTCGGTGTCGGCGTCCGGCGCGGCGCTGTACCGGCGCACGAGCTCGTCGATGCCGAGCTCGGCGTCCCGCTGCAGCGCGGCCAGCTCCTCGGCGTTGTCCTCGGGGCGCTCGCGGCGCTCCTGCTCGGCGATAGTGCCCTCGTCGTCGGCCGAGTCCGAGTCGCCGGGCCCGTAGTCGGAGCGCGCGGGCGAGGGCGGCGGCGAGTGCGCCGAGGGCGCGCCGAAGGGCGGCGGCGCGGCCAGGTTGGCGGCCAGCTGGCGCGAGTAGCGCTCGGTGCGGTCCACGATGTAGCTCAGCTGCTGGTCCAGCGCCCGCTTGCGCGCCGCCTCCACGCGCCGCTCGCGCTTCCACTCCACGAGCTGGGGGCGGACCGACATTTAGACTCGCACAGGGAATGGGATCGAATCTATTATTTTCATGGTACGAAACCGTCGATCCTTGAGCCCAACTCGCAAGAAAGTACTAGAAACGAGACTACATATTTTTTTTCAATACATTTGCTATTGATATGGTCCAATTATGGTCCATATTACATCCAAACTTGGATCGTAATGTGGTATTTTACGAACTAGAGACCCTTTCCTTTACACCAATCACAATTGCTCAATAACCCAATGGCACAGGTTCATAGAATTCGAGAAAAAAAATGCTAGTCGCAAATATATTGAAAAACGTCGTATGATGTTCGTGTCTACTCAGTAAGCTGGCTATTATAGTCATCGGTTTATTATAAGCACTCGGCTTAGCCTCGTGCCTATAAAAACCTCGATTGTAATATCCAGATTGTAAATTACCATAATGTACTATTACGAATCATACCTTTTCAACGTTAGTCCAAAACATTCGTATCTCCTTGGCTGCAAACGCTGCTATTTTTTTTAAGTGTAATTCCTGAGCTTTTTCCGCTTTCTGAGCGGCTAGCGCCTTGTCTTGGAAATGCTTTTGAACAGCACGAGCACACTAAAACAATATCGAACATATTTAATTGTTGCATCCATTGCACACTTTAGGCATAATTCAAATCATAAAAAAAATGTATACAAATTTTATGAATGAAATCTGGAGGCTGGAGGATCATGTTAAATATAACTGAAGTAGAAGCCTACACAGTTCGATAGCTTGGAGGTCAGTTTGTAACATCCTACTAATATTACTCTATGCTGTTTAGTGGTTTTGAAAATCTTTCATCTTTCTTAACTATGTTTCTTAAAGAGGGTGTGAAATGAGTGCAATCGCGGTCACCTTCTTGGCGGCCTGCTTCTTCCACTTGCGCTCGTGCGCGAAGTCCTGCGCGAGCCAGGCCATCTCCTCGAGCAGGTAGTCCCAGTGGGACTTGGCGCGCGGCGGCTCGAGCACGCGCGGCAAACGGCGCTCGGCCCACAGGCCCGCGCGGGCCAGCTCGGCCACGCGGCGCGCCACGTACGCCTCCTGCTTGGCCTTCTCCACCACCTCGTCCTGCGCCGGCGAGGCCGAGGCCGAGGCCGAGGGCGGAGGCGCGGCCGAGGGCGGCGGGTCCGGCGGCGGCGGCGCCAGCGAGGGCGGCCTCCGCGCCTCCAGGAACGCCAGCAGCTGCGGCGCGGCCGGCCGCTTGCGCCACGCCAGGTAGTCCATCATGTTCCCGCCGGCCTGCAGGAAGTACAGCTCGCTCAGCTGCTCGGTGAACCTGCAAGGGGCGCGGGCGGGGTGAGCGGCGAGGGCGGCGAGGGCGGAGGGGCCCGATGTCCCGGAGGCTCGTCCTCACCTGTCGCGCAGGCCCCTCAGGCGCAGCAGCTGGTGGTCGAGCAGGCGCCTGCGCAGCGCGGCCTTGTCCGCGGGCGGCTCAGTGCGCCTGCGCTTGGGCGGGCACAAGGGCGGCGCCTCGCCCTCCACGGCGGCCGCGGGCTCGTCCGCCGCGCCGCCGCGGGGGCTGTCGGCGCGCTCCACTCCCTAAACACGATTCGCAAGTCAGACTCGTTCGGCGACATCTAGGCGACGAGATACCTTTTCGGTGGTCATGCGACTCATTTAAATATATTTTATATGTATTGTATGTATGTTGGCACCACTATTACAAAATATTAGCTTTAAAATATGTAGATTATCCTCTCGTTCTAAAAGTACATTTTATATATCACCATATCGTACAAATTACGCTGGAAACACCGCAGCGCGGATGTAGCGCTGCAGACGCGCGTTGTTTATTTACATAGATTTACAAAGTAGCGCGGCTGCAGCGGCTAATTTGAAGGCGCCCTTAGGGGTTGAATTTTGCAAAGTCCTTTCTTAGTGGATGCCTACACTGTATAAGCTGTTTATGGGCAAAATTTTAAGTCTCTATTAAATTTTTCCGAAAAATGTGTTAGTATAACTGAATGTAAACACCCAAATATTTGATGTTGTGGACTCTGCTTAGTGTAGAACAGTTACATGTTTGTTGGACAGATAGGTACATGTCATTGTGACAATGTGCTGCGAGAGTAAGTGAATCAGGTAAGAGATGTGGTTGGTTACGAATTGAGAAGGTAATCACAGTTTATAACAAAATTAGATGTAGAAACTGGTTTAAAAAAAAATACTTCCATTATGTATAATCTTAGTTTAAATAGTGTAAAACCTGTTGGTTAACCTAATAAATAAATAAATCTAAGTCAGACCTAGACCTAGCACATAGGGTTTTTTAATTTCATGGATATTTTCATTTGTGACCCGGTCCGGCGATGGGCTCACCACCTATCACGTTTAGGGGTCCCATATATATCTCGTGAAATGTGGGTATATCCAGTAATGGAATACCTCTGCCTACCCCCTCGGGGATAAAAAAGGCGTGAGATTATATTATTATATATATTTTATTTTCATTTGTAGGGACCCTGAGAAATTACTAAAATAGCTTTAATATTGTATTGATTAAAATAGTCTCTAAGAGCTTGTTCAAAAGTCAAAATGTTTTATTAGTCTAGGCAATAAAGGTAGTGGACCCCAACATTAATTCCTCAGTCGATGAAACTTTGCAGGATTGTAGTATAGTATGAGACCATACTTGCATAAAAAAATCCAAAAAAAAAACCTAACCGAAACTAGGTTTTTATACTAAAAAAAAAATTTTTTTTTGTTGTTAATTTGATAATTTCTGAAAATAATGTAGCAAGACGGTTTTTATTTTGGATTTTCCTATTGTAAGTCCACAGCGACTACTAAATAACATTCCAGTTAAAAAAATGGACTAAGCAATTTTCCCGTGCAAGGTACATATACGTCAGAGTTTTGTTGTTTCTATCAGATTTTTTTGGATATTTCGCTTATAGCTTTCTTAAAACACATGAATATTGCTGGCGAAGAAAATTTTGACTGAGCATTTTTCCCAACAAAGATATGAAATAAATAAGTATTTCAGTAAAAATACCTAACTTCGGTTAGGTTTTTTTTTTGGATTTTTTTATGCAAGTATTGTCTCATACTATACAATCCTGCAAAGTTTCATCGACTGAGGAATTAATGTTGGGGTCTTCATACAAAAATCCGCTTCATTGCCTGGACTATATTCAAAATAGGAACTTACAAGTCCACTTATTGAACGTCATTTCAACTCCACCGCTTCAGCATGTATGGTTGAGGAGAAGAAGCGGGGCAAGAAACTCCTCAACACAATATTCTTTTAATCAATTGTTACTAAACACTAAATTGGGTTACATAATTTCATTCATTCCCGGATGGTGAATAGAACTATAGGGGGATTCATGCCTATAAAGTTCTGATAGATGATGAGAGTGGATGATGATAGGGGAAAGTAGATTGTATGATAAATGATAAGAAACAACTACTTGCGATGAGTGCTTTATTCATTACTAGCGACCCGCCCCGGCTTTGCACGGGTGCAATTCTCATACTAATTCTTCCTCCTCCTCCATTCCTTTCTCTTGAATCACTCTATCTATTAAAAGCAGTTGGACCACTGCCCTCGATTAAAAAAACCGCATCAAAATCCGTTGCGTAGTTTTAAAGATTTAAGCATACATAGCGACAGAGAAAGTGTTTGTTTTATACTATGTAGTGATAAAATTAAACTAGAATATTATTAGACCTACATATTATAATACATGACTGGCAATAAATGAATATGAATAAATAATAAATGAATATAAATATGTGCTTACATAAATGTTATTGAAAACACTCATAATATGTGCATGCCTTCTCCAGATTCCAAACACAAATCTCATGAATAGAATAAGAAGTGGGCTCTTTAACCACTGGGTTACTGTTACTGCTCTCTACTATTTCCATTTGTGATACAAAAAAAAAAACCTCACACCTTTTATCACCAAGTGGGTATGCAGAGGTATTCCATTTCTGGTATACCCACTTTTCACGAAATATTCTTTGGCCCCTAAGCGTGATAGGTGGCGAGCCCATCGCCGGACCGATACAATACCCTAAAAATAATCACATATAATTATGTAATGCAAATTTAAGAAAATTATACAATTTCTTCTTTTAGGCAGACTTTAGGCAGATGTTAGCAGTGTTTTAGCTTTGCAGAGTAATTCCTTAGATAAGATACTACCTACTTCTGTCATAGTAGTCTAGGAATCCATTGCTGAGCTTGCTAAGTCTACTATTGAGAGACCTTAAACTCCTCCATTTGCTGCTGAATGGTATTGGCCTCCAGTATGCCATGCACCTCTGAGTTCCTGATAAACCATGGCACGTTTGTAAGGCTTTTCAATATGCTATTCTGCACCCTTTGTATTACTGATTAATTTTGTGTAGGTGTTATTGTAAATGTAATGTATTTGAATTTAATTTTAATTTCATAATGTTTAATTAAATTTTTTGATTTAATGCATTGACATATTTATACAGGGTGGAATTTAACTTGTTTACAGTTGTATAGGAATTTGGGTAAATTTTATTTTTTACATTTCCCCATAAAAAAAATCTAAAGGGGTGAGATCCGGTGATCTCGCAGGCCATCTGATTGTGCCGTTTTGTACCAATCCAGTGAAGGCAGTGGTGATTAATAATTACTAACATAAGTAATCTAATCTGATGGACCATTGAGTAACAGTGCTTTATCTTATCCCATTGAATTTATAAGTTTAAATTTCATGGTTTTCCTTGTGTTTAATTTACTACGTTTGTTATAGAGATTTGATCCTTATGATTGACCCTATCTATTGATGCGGTAAAAGTACAGGAGGTTATTTTTTCGGATTTTGCCCGGTTCAATTTCCGGGTGTGGCAAGCGAATTTTCGAAAATCTGTGAATGCAGTTCTATTTCTTTTTAAAAATAAAGGAATGTTTCCTTTGAGTAAAATTGTCTATCTCCAGTATGTACAGTACTTTTCCTCCAGGTGGCGTTCAAAAATTCCATCCTGTATACCTATGGAACTTGTTTTCTGAAAAAAATGTATTTATTTTATTTATTATTTTTATTACATTAGCTAATATCTTTTAACAAGTATGTGGGCCTTCCATATAAGTCATTCATGTCATTGTAAGTCATCAAGCCTAGGTATTTAACTACAATGCTATGTGGAAGTTCTTGTTCACCCAGTTTCACAGAGAGGTTTCACAGATTTAGAGGCACTGGCCTTGATCTTCCATTTCTTTAATCATTTGTCTAAGATATTAAAAAGACCTTCCTGCAGAAATTTGGAAACCGTCTCAGGTTGTCTATGGCTAGCCAAAATTTGCTGTGTCATCATATTAATTATATTAAGTTTTTATAATCTCAGAAATGAATCAGAAATCATTTTTCTCAGATTCACATTTTAAAAGTTTTCTGTTTGGGAACTACCTATATGAAATCATTTTTAGAACATCAATTATTATCAACAATATTAAAATTGCCTATGTAACCCCAGAATATTTTAGCTATGGAGGTAAAAGAAAAAAACATCACGCCTTTTATCCCCGAGGGGGTAGGCAGATGTATTCTATTTCTGGAAATACCCACTTTTCATGAGAATATTCGACTGCTAAACGTGTCAAGCAGTGAGAGCCCATCGCTGGACCGGGTCTGTTACACATGTCTCAGGATTAGTCTGGGACCTGCGGGTTTTTTCGTGATGTTTTCCTTCACTATCGAGCTAGTGATGAATATGTATGTATATAAGTAAAAGAATTTAATCCTATCCTGTAATGAGAAAGCTTGAGTGGAGAACACCTGGATACAGGCTTTATCAGTTGTAAACTGCTTGCCTGATTAATAATAATAATAATTTTCAGAATAACTTCCAAACCTCTTACTAATAAAAACAAACCTAGTTAGCAAACTAACTCACAAAAGTGAAAATACAAAGGTAAAGAAATCAACAAAATGCAATTCAACTAGAAACCTCAAGCTTGGAGGTGCAAATTGAAGTATTTCAAATAAAATATAATACCTATGAGACTTAGTTTTAGATAGATAGATAATCATTTTATTTGCAACACAATACACACACATACATTAAAATAAGAAATTAAAAAAGATAAACAAATCAACAAATAAATACAAACTACGTAGGTACTTACTAGCTAAACATAATGCAATGTATGTGTGTGACACAGCTCAGTGTGTAGCTTTGCTCAAAGAGCAAAACACTGATTTTCAGCTGCGACCAGAGGTAACGGGAGCAGCATCGAGTGTACACGATCAGGACAAAGTGAAAAACTGGTGATTGTGTTTATGTGCAATAGTGTATTAGTAGTAAGAGTTTCATTTAATGAAATAGTTAGATAATGCCTGAAGATAGTGTATAAGAGTGTAAACATACCTACTTAAAATAAGAACAAAATAAAATACTGGATTTTGAAACAAGGTACTACAATACTTATCTAAAATTAGAACCACCACCAAGCTATGTATATTGGTTTTCCAAAAGCAGTTTTTTGTATCATTGTTTAAAGTAGTTAATGAATGTCAGCTGTCTCAGTGGCGGGGTAATATCATTCCAACATTTAGTTTTAGTATGTAGCTGCTTGTTTACCATCTTATGCTTGGTCCGCATTTGACCAGTGTTCATAGCAATATTTTGTAATGTCATAATTAATGAACTATAACTATAGGGCAGTCGCTGCTATGGTACCTACAAACCTGCAGTCGTCTGAATAATAAAAAAATATTGAAGAACTTTTTAGAACTTCCACCCAAGTGTTTAATAAAGAATTAGTAGCATAGCAAGAGCATTGAATTTAGTACAGAAGTATATTCAGCATGCTCAACGAATGGCCCAATTGATCATACCATGAGGCGCGCGTTCGAGCGCGCTGTCGCTGTGCCGGCTGCGGGCGCGGCGCTCTCATCGCGGCCGCTCATGCTGCGGCATCGCCGCTTGTAATATCCAAATACCAGACGGCAGGGCGAGCACTTCCATAAGAATCACTTCACAGCACTATCTGTTTTCTAGAAATCAGATTTGTCCACTTGCGGATCGAGCCTCGGGCTCGTATTTTCAAGACACAAAACTGGAACTTAGCTAGCAGAATCAATTTCGTTTAGTCACTTTGTAACACCTCACCGAGTTGAAGTATTTAATGAAAAAGCTTTAATTTTATGGGCCTATGAGATTTCCGTGGAACTAGTGAGATATATTCACGACAATAAACATAACCTGCACGGGAGCTGTAAACAATTGAGAAATAAAGTCCGGCGGCCATATTGGAATTCACAGGTTTAGTTAGCGCGCCGATGAGACACAAAACAATCCATGATTTACATCACCCAGAATATAAATCCGATGATGACATTTAGCAAATATCTCATAAAAAGCTACAATTTTCAATAATTCTATAATATTTATGTATCATTTCCCAGGACGCGAAAAAGTCTGTTTTTTTTTTTCAAATCTAAGCACCATTTTTGTTAGTAAGTACCTATATAGTGAAGTGCAAAAGAAAGCTCCACTCGGCCACACATTTCAGTTATATAGGGATGCACAACATATCGAAACTATTACACTTTAAAAAATCCTTTAGATTTTTTTGTTTCCTTTAGTACCTTTTTTTATAGTTAAAGGGTCATAAAATAAATAAATGAATTGTGGGACCCAATTCACAAACGGTAAATCAGTAAAAAGTAACTCATATATTACTGGGCACCTATCGATAATTGATATGTTTGGATTAGATTTAATACCATGAGGATCGTCTCCACAAGTTGGTCTAATGACTTTCCATTATTATTATTCTTTCCATTATTGTATTGTAGTGTAGCCACATCAGCTGTTCCATACAAAACACATTATTTTATCTTAATGTAAATATTCTTTTTAGACTTTGCTAACATGGTTCCAGAATTTATTTGTTTTATTTGCAACAAAAACAGTTACATATTTACACTAATCTTGCTTACATTTCTGGACTTTAATTTATACAGATATAGCTACTATACACTATTCAGTGCCTTACCATAGTACTATCTATTATACTGTGGCCTTACGCTAAAATATGGGCTAAAACTTAGGATAGGAATATTTATAAAGGAAGGAAGCCCTAAGGAAGCTCTAAGGCTATCTCAAAATACTTGGCTGTATCAAATGAGAACCCGCTGCCTTTTATCAGGATACAGAAAAACCAAGGAAAAAAAACTGTTTCTGTCATGTTTCTGTCTCATGCAAGAAGCTTATATATTCGGGAGCAAGTGCTCCTAAGAAAATTTCCGGTCTTATTGAAAGGCACTTCGAATAGTATTGTGTCACTTTCTAGTATTGACGTCATCGCTGTTCCAAATTCCCCCCTACATTTTCTTACTTACTTATCCCAATATAAAATCTACAAAATAAATGTACTTTCAATAATGAATAAAGAGTTTTTTTATTTTAATTTTAAATATGTTTCCTAATTAAAAATATCTATGTTTAATATGAATTAAAGTACATTTATCATACCAAAAATTATATCTATGGTTACGATATTTTACCTACGATGGCAACATCAACTATTGACATAATATTTTGAGGCTGTAAGGACTAGAATCCAAAGGCCAATAAACAATTTCAAAAAAAAAAACATAATATTTTGTTCAAAGTCAATGGGTGACCATGTTGACCATGATATTTGTAGACTTTCTTTACAATATAAGTAGGGTACGAGTAGGTTTTAGGTAGGTCAGACTTTTTGTCCGACTTATTAATATAAGTCGGACAAAAAGTCTGACCTATTCCTATTCCTTTAATAAGGAATAGGAATTGATAACTTTCACCCGTTATAAACGTTATAAACTCTACATTTATTTTCGAATACAATGAAAGTAAACAATACAATGTTGTTCATTTGTTTATCTTTTTTTTTTAATTTCTTATTTTGATTGTATGTGTGTGTATTGTGTTGCAAATAAAATGGTTATCTATCTATCTATCTACAAAAGTACAAAAGTTCCGAAGAGTCCGAAGAGTCCAAAAATACAAAAGTACAAAAACACAAATCCTTCCTCTTTATAATATTAGTGTAGATGACAAACTAGATATTGAATTTCGGAACAGCTTACAGGGCGTCTCTTTAAGATAGTACTATTTTTTTAATTTTCACAACCAACCAAAACACAGCTTCACCGACGCGGTTTATTTTATAGTTGTTTATACCTACACTCACAAGGTTACACCTTTTTTTTTATTTTAATCGATGTAAAAAGTTTAGCAATGTACTACCTTACCCAATATAGTATTTTTTTTTAAATTAATCCTTCCTACCACGAGTCTTTCTCTTTCTCGAGCGGGAATCACATAGTCTTATTTTAAAATGTCAACCCTTCTTAGCTTCGAAATTCTAGTTTCTGTTAGATTTTTATTTAAATGCATGTTTCACCATCATTTTCGACTACTTTGGAACGGACGACCACATGCTTCTGACATAAAAGACCTCTTATTTCTCTGTATATTATGTAATGAATGTGTATCCATTTTAATATCTGATTCCATAGAAATACAGTTACTATCAATCTCAATAGGAGTAATTCATATTTAAAACAATAACTAAAAAAATCCAAGTATCAAGTAAGTTAATCCATATACATCGAGGGTTACCATGCTATTTTTTTTTTAATTTGCCGCGCTTATCACGTCATATTATTTTGTCACAAAGGTTTAAAAAAAGAGACTTTGTTTCAGGCCTAGAAAAACTGAAGACAAGGCAGTATGATCTTTGATCTTAGACTGTATGTACAACAAAATTAGGTGAAAAATTTTTGTCAAAATTGACATTATTTTGATTTGGATTTTGGATGTCCGTAATTTCGTGCTCACACATTTTCACAATTTACTTTTCACATTACCAATGTTCAAATAAGTTAGACGAGTTCGTTGTTCAGTACTTAGTTTGGAAAAATTCCATGTATTTATTCGTTTCATTTAACTAGCAGTTGCAGTAATAGCTTAGAAATAACTTGTATTTTTCGATAGTTTAATTGAAACTTGATTGAAACCGTTTAACTAAACAAATTTTTGTGTACACAAATCAGGTAAACAGATGTGTTGGCAGCCAAAGAATAATTACCGTCTCTGAAGTTCATTTCCATGTAGGTAAGTGTAATTGAGTAACAATAACTATACTTACTGTAAGTACAATGTTTGTTGTAATATCTTCCGTGAAACTTGATAAAATGTTACCAAGCACTGTTGGTAGTGAGCCTGCTTCTCATGTGTGAGGCAGTGAGTCGAATGCTGCTGAGGGCATGTACCAATGAGTTTTTCAAAAACTTATGAACCTACATATTTGACAAAGACAAAAATCGTAAGGAAACCTGGAGGCCACGGAAATAATTTACCCCAATTCAGTGTTAGGATGTTACCACACCCTGTTGCACCTTATGTAAACTTATGGGATATTGCAAATGGTTGACTCCACCGCTGCCCTCGGGGATAAGACAAACAATATTCAATTCTTTTTTTCAATAAGAAACCTGTTGTCACTCTGACTGTTTACTAAGTGGTCTCTTTGCATAAATAATTAACTGATTATTGTGTACTAAATATATTCAGTGTTGTAGTTTGATGGGTCAGTGAGCCAGTTTGACTAGCAAATGCTCTAGTATTTTGAGGTACAAGTAGATATCATAAGTGGAAAAGCAGTGCGGTTCATGCATGAAGTGGGAGAAACAAAGTCTTATCTATTCCTCCCAAAAAAAACCTACTTGTAAATTGTTACAGGATCTGTTTTTATCATAACGGCAACCGCTAAAACCATTGTAAGTCAATATTAGAATTATGATTTTTATCAGATGTTGGTGACTCCACAATATTTAGGAAGCCACTAGTCCTACAGTTCTCTGTCTTACCTTTCAATCTACTTTAACCTCTTTTAGAGGTCAGAGCTATTCTAATACTTCTTACGTAATGTGATTGTTTAATGTATAATTAAGTACCTTGTCATAACCTAGAGTGGAGAGCATTTTCCTGTTGCTTTTGTCATTTCAAGTAAAATTTAAGGAAGAGATTTGCAATAATAATTTCTTAGTTCATTAGGCAAAAAGATTAAATAAAATTGTATTCAACTACAAATAAATGTCACAGAATTTTATACAATTCCTAAGAAGTAAACTGTGAAAGAATTTTTGAAATTGGTCCAGTAGTTTTTGAGTTTATTCATTACATTCATACAAAATTACAAATATACAAATCTTTCCTCTTTATAACATTAGTTTAGTTTAGCTTCGTAAAATGAAATTTTAGTTTGCCATATGGCTGTGGGATCAGGGTCCCTATATAACAAACCGGAACCACCCTTTAAAGTAAGGTTTTGCATTTTGCTCGATATGAAACCGATACTGCTCTAAAGTTGTAAATTCACTGGTTTCGTTTATTTGAAGGAGGTAACTTGTTATGTCATGAAACAAGGCGTGTGCCTCAGGCCGTCGGCGGAGGCGGCATGTGGCGCGGCGCGCGCCTGAGGGCGGCGCTGGCGCTGGTGGGCGGCGCGCTGTTGCTGGCGCTGTGGCTGGGCGGGGGCGGGGGCCTGGGCGGGGGCGGGCGGCGCGAGGGCGGCGGGGCGGTGCCGGGCCGCGAGCTGCCGCTCATCTTCATCGGCGGCGTGCCCCGCTCGGGCACCACGCTGATGCGCGCCATGCTGGACGCGCACGGGGACGTGCGCTGCGGGCAGGAGACGCGCGTGGTGCCGCGGATCCTGCAGATGCGCCAGCACTGGGCGCGCTCGCAGAAGGAGACGGTGCGCCTCGAGCAGGCGGGCGTGTCCAAGGCGGTGCTGGACAACGCCATCGCCGCCTTCTGCCTCGAGGTGATCGTCCGCCACGGGGAGCCCGCGCCGCGGCTCTGCAACAAGGACCCGCTCGTGCTCAAGATGGGCACCTACGTGCTCGAGCTCTTCCCCAACGCCAAGTTCCTGTTCATGGTGCGCGACGGCCGCGCCACCGTGCACTCCATCATCTCCCGCAAGGCGAGTGGCAGGCCCCTTCCGTTGGAATACTTGTTCATTATTCAAATCGATGCACTTTTACTGTGTCTCGCTTCGGTGAAAGATTTATTAATATTTTAGTAGGTGCAATTATTGTTATCGTGAGTCGCATGAAATTGCCAGTCCTAATATCCTTATTCCCAGTTCGAAGACAGACAGACAGAGACGGGAGCGTTTCCACAGCACAGCAATATGCTTTTCTTTGGAATACAGCACCGGGAGAGAGGTTCCGAGCTCTCGCTCCGCGGTGATATTCGCTCGCTTGACCGATGCGCCGTCCGCACAGGTGACCATCACCGGGTTCGACCTGACGAGCTACCGGCAGTGCCTCACCAAGTGGAACCACGCGGCCGAGATGATGTACCAGCAGTGCAAGGCGCTCGGCCCCGAGCGCTGCCTGGTGGTCCGCTACGAAGCGCTCGTGCTGGCGCCGGAGCGCAGCATGCGGCGCGTGCTCGACTTCCTGCAGCTGCCCTGGGACGAGGCCGTGCTGCACCACGAGCGGTACATCAACCAGCCGCACGGCGTGGCGCTGTCCAAGTGAGTACGGCGCCAACCGACGTTGTCGTTGGAGCGCCCTGGCTGACGTGTCGTGGTGTTCGCAGTGTGGAGCGGTCGTCGGACCAGGTGGTGCGGCCCGTGAACCTGGACGCGCTGGACAAGTGGGTGGGCCAACTGCCGCAGGACGTCCGCGCGGACATGTCCGAGCTGGCGCCCATGCTGTCCGTGCTGGGCTACGACCCGTGGGCCAACCCGCCCGACTACCGCGCCATGCTGGAGGAGCGCCCGAGGCCCTCGCCGCACGTCCCGCCCTAGTCCACGGCGGCCTTGTTCGTTCCACCATTGAATGTCGATGTTATACACTGTTTGTTTCATTTTAACGAGATAGCTGCGTTGGTCGGGTGCCCTTCGCATCCCATTTGAGGCGGTGTGACATATAACATTCTACCAAAATAGACAATTTTACGATATAACTGACTATGTACTTGATAAAGATTTTGCGGAAACTGGTTGAACACTCCACATAAATATCTAAACCTGCCCCCCTAGCCTAAGAACTTCGGATGGAGAGCGAATGTTTTACTCAAAAGAGATTTTATTTCATTTTCATCATAAATAATATTGCATTGATGGATTACAACTTGGCATGACTTCCCTTGATAACATCCTGCCGAGTTCGTAAAATGGGCTTATCGAGCTTTATGATAAGGTTGTCGGGCAGTTGGCATTATATCGCAGTTCTGAGACTTAACGATCCAGTCAACTCTTAAATATTCAACCAACAAGCACCGCCACAATAGTCATCGCACGCGGCCAAGAAAGTGTCGGTGTTTTTAACCGACTTCAAAAATTAGGAGGTTATCTATTTGTCTGCATTTTAATTTTTTTTATGTTTGTTACCTCAGAACTGGGTGAACAGATTTGGATGTTTTTTTTTATATGAAAGCTGGTGCTTCCATCTGACGACCAGTTCTGACAACGGCATCCATGAGAAAACCATATAAGTTGAAGATTGAAGTAGTTTTTTTACTCTTTAGAGTCCTCTGTTATTTACATAGACATAAAAAGACGATGTTTACGGTCATATAATATACTGCAATGAATCGTTTCTGTTAAACTCAAACCTTTGGGAGGCAAATTGTGTGTTGTGATTGTTGGCTGAAGTGGTGTTTCATCTCGACGGTCGATTCCTCACACCATTGTTCAAAACAAAGAATGGATTGGTGGGAATGTTTTCTTAGTATTGAGCAGTTCAAGAAGCTTCCCACGCCACCCACCCACCGCGAGCAGGCTATGGTATGATAGCCGATGGCAACCAATGACAGAATTTGGTCAACTAAACGGTGAAGGATAACATAATGAGGAAATAGGCGAACTCGTGCTACGTCCACCGCTCGCTGTAGGTCTCGTGGTCGCAGGCTAGAGGTAAACTTACTTACGATGAATAGACTCGCATCTATGATTGATTGAATAACATATTTATTGTACATAATGTATTCTGATATTTTTATGAATTAAAAATACTATTAATAACAATGTTGAAATAGCAAAATAATTTAAGTATGAATAAAAAAACATTAAATTAAGGGCAGTATTAATTTTATCGAGACCTGTCAACTGCTAAGGGATGATTTTATTTACATGCTGGCATTGCATGTATAACCTAATAGATGTCACTCAGCCCGGCGGCACTGCCGGCGGCTTTACCATGAGCAAAAGCACAACATGGATTTGCTTTACATTGCGTGCACACAAAGGCAGGCCAGGCCGGGATGCACCATGACACCATCTCACAACCGGGCGTGGGCTCGAGTGGGAGATTGCAGTGGGTTGTTAATGCTGTTTTGGATTCGTGTTGATTGACTATGACTAAACCATACTACCTATGCGTATAGTAAGTATTTACTAGGTAGGTGCGTGTCCTTGCAGCACACGCAATTTTGTTTTTAACGTCAAATGATCACATATTTAGATGTAAGTATTAGGTAAGCATCAGGTCTCCTGGACCAAGTGCGATATTTTATGTTTGGAGACTATCAAGTTTCTTTACCTTGTTGATACTATTTGATACCTCAATTAGGAAAATTAGTAGGTATCTCAACGAACAGTAAAAAAACTAGAAAAGAAAATTTATATACGAGGCCATTCCACTGAGACAATCCACTAAGCCAATCCAAACTGCATCCAAAAAAACTTGAGGACAATCCATTGCAGTTGACTCTCCATTTATGCGAAGCCATTAATGGCTTGGCTTAGTGGAATGGCCTCGTGTAAATGGCCCGTATTAAACAAAAGCTACTAGTGTTATAAAATATTTCGAAGATAAATTTTAAGCCACAAATAAAAACTTTATGTACCTACTCACCTATGTACTCAAATAATTTTAAATCCATCAACGTTAACATAAATCTAAAATCTTCTACTATTGCCCTGTACAGGGTCCGTAAATTGATCTCATTATGTAAACTTAAGGGATGCAATAAATGATTGAGTATTGAGGTTTGCATGTAAATATACCTACATAGAATCAAAAATGAATGACTAGAAAAGTTCCACTCTAGACTTATAAAAAGAAAAAATCTCGAACTTAGCACGAGCGACACGTAGCGAACGCATACGAAAACATAGCAGCATGATTGAAAGGAAGAAGAGACAGGTTGACTAACCACGATTACGGTTCAAGTTTTACAGTAACATGGAAGATGGCGCCACAGAACATTAGTTCCGCTCCATCTGTATGATGATTTGATTACTCTGTCTACTATACAGAGGTTCCTAAACTTGTAAGATACCAAATTCAAAGCTCTGTCATTTAAATAAAAATAAACACTTTTTTTAGAAATATTTTAAAAATCAAACAATTTATCTCCTTTTAAATTTTAATGTAAAAAAAATAGAGGAATCGTGGTGACTTTTCTACGGAACCCACTTTAGAAATCGCTGGCCTAGTACTAGCGACACGCCCGGCCCCGGCTTCGCGCGGGTGCAATGTTTTATACCTTCCATAAGAAATTCTCAACTCTCTTAACAAATTCAAGTTTATAAGTACCTATTTTAGATACCTATTGTAGATGTAGGGGTCAGCATTAAGTGCAGCAGCATTAAAATCTAATTAAAGGGAGCCCCTTTAATCTTATTTCACTTTTAGTACCTATTTTGTTGTTACAGCGGCAATAGGTATAGGTACACAGAGCAGTGATAGCCCAGGCGGATCTGCCTCTTATGCGCGAGGTCTCGAGTACGAATCCTTGGCCACCTACCAGTACCAATGAGTTTTTAAAAACTTACGTAAGTACATATTTATCACTAGCTCGACGGCGGTGAAGGAAAACATCGTGAGGAAACCCGCAGGTACCTACCACTCCTACCAGAATTAATTCTGAGGAATGTGTAACTGGCTGATAGATAGGCTCACCTATCACGTTATGGAGTCCAAAGATTATACTGGCGAAGTGTGGGTATTTCCAGAAATGATTATATCTCTGCCTACCCCCTCGGGGAATAAGAGGCGTGAGTTTTTTACACCTTTACCGATGGTACAGTTTACGATGGGTAACATAATTGCTCGATTTTTTTTAAATTTATTTACGTAATGTGTAATATTGGCGGTAGTCTGAGTTCTTTCTTGTTACTATCACTGACTTTTTTTGTCACGATTGGCCGCCTCTAATATCGCCTTCGGGGCCTTAGGGCAAATCCGCCACTTGTCTGTAGTATATTTTATTGGCTTTTACCTCGTGGCCTAACTTTTATTGCCTATGGAGTGTGTGTGTACACGCCCCGAGGGTAGAATAGAAACTTGAAACTCTTTGAGGCACATTACATATCACGTACATAATATACACTCAGCGTCAAAAAAATCGCACCTTTGAAAAACCACTTTTAATCCCATTTAGAATCAATGATGATGGGACTATTAGGTATAATTTTATAGGTCTAATCATCAACATTCAGCAAATCGTACTTTAGTCTTGCTAGGTCATAAAAAAAGAAGTGATTGCAAAAGAAGAAGAAAAAGTTTGTTGACAAAGAATTAAAGTAAGACAAAAAAATGCTTAAAAATTACTTAAAACCTAGTTCTACCCCCCCCCCCCCCCCCCTTTTATACCTCTAAAAGGTAGCGCAACTAGCGGCCCTTTTATAAAGTAATTATGCATTATTTTTGTATAACGTCGTTATTTGGGTGAAATGTTTTTTTTTATGGCATAAATGATTGTTAATTTTAATGTCGTTAAATTAATGTTTAAAATGATACTTAATAGTCCCATCACCATAGATTCTAACTGTGATTAAAAGTGGTTTAAAGTATTATTTTCCGAAGGTGCGATTTTTTTGACGCCGAGTGTAGTATAGTTAGGTACCCAAATAGGTAACTTGATTATGCTCGTTCATCCACATGTAAGTACCTAGGTATGTGTTCGAGAAAAATGAACTTATTTTCAGATAAAAAAAAATTCTTTTATATTTTTATTTAGATATAAAAAGTCAACTAAATTATTTGTAAATATCGTTTATTTAATTACCTAAATATTATTTGAAAAAAATTATCGATTAATATATTAGGTATGGCCTGCGCTGCGAAAAATTAGGCGTAGGCTCGTAGAGCCGCTACCACCCCACCCCGTACTGCTACCACATGAGTAAAGGAACGGAATTTCTCATGTCGGGCTACTATACTGCCGTTTTTATTAGTAGTCAAGAACTGCTGATTACCTACTTTAGTTTGCCCGATATCTCGTTGTGGTCTCTCGTGTGTCAGTGTCGCAAGCTGTCGTTGCTTGCTCACTCCCCATTGATCACAGAGTCAGTGGGCGATGGGGAAGCAAAACAGCATGCGGCCGCGGCCGGCATAGCAAGCAGCAGGAGCACAGTATAGTAGTCTTCACCCGCGCCACGATCCGCGACCCGCTCGACGCGCGCTTCACTTCGGTTTCAGTCCACACCGCCCGCCGCTAACTCCGCTAAATCAGCCAGTGCGCTATCAGTTTCGACGGCGGGAGGTCGCGTCGATCGCTCCCCGTCCTCTCTCGCACGTGCTCAACGGAGCCGTCGTTGACATGCCCGACGGTCGCGCCGCTCCACCGCGACCGCATCGGATAGCGAGCGCATCGGCGAAATTCGCGCCTCGCCTTCGGTGAATCGAAAAGAAAAGAGTGCAGCCCCGGACATAGGAGAGTGCAGTGAAGTGAGGATGCGGCTCCCGAGCCGGAACGGCCGGTGAGCGCGCCCGAAATGTTCGCGGCGTTCGTCGCCGCGTGCTGCCTGTGGGCGGCGCCGGCGCGCGCGGCGGGCGTGCGGCCGGCGCCCGTGGACGTGCCGCGCTGCTGCCCGAGGGGGCTCGAGCTGGACCCCGAGGCGCTGAGGCTGGACTTGCTGCCGAGAGCGCGCGCGCTGCTCGCCTGCCGACCCGCCGCCGCCGCCTGGGCGCCGCGCGTCTACGCGCCCGCGCGCGGCAAGTACCTCGACCCCGGCCAGCTGCCCGCGCACTGGCGGCCCGTCGACGCGGCGCTGCCCGCCTGTGACGAGCTGCGCGTGCTGCCCGACCACTCGGCGCCGTACGCGCTGCTCGCGAACAACGCGTCGCTGCTCGCGCGGTCGCCGGCGGCGGCGCTCGTGCCGCCGGCGCGCTACTGCGCCGACGCGGCCGCCGCGCTCGTGTGCGCCGAGGACGCGCCGCGGGCCGGCGCCAGCAAGTGCTGCGCCGCGACGGAGGCCTTCGACGGCGCGCGCTGCGTCGACGACGAGGCCGCCGCGGGCGCCGCGCTGGCGGAGCTGAGCGCGATGGCCTCGGCCGCCGGGCTGCGCGTGGGGCTCGGCTGGCCGGCGTGCGCGGCGGGCTCGCGCTACGCCGTGGCGGGCGCGCTGGCGGCCGCGACGCTGGCGGCCGACGGCGCGCTGGCGCTGGGCGCGGAGCGGCTGCCGCCGAGCGCGTGGTGCGCCGAGGCCGTGCCCGCCGACGCGGCCGGCGCGAGAGTGCTCGCGTGCGAGGCGGCCGCCCGCGCCCCCGGCGACGCCACGCGGCCCGTGCGCCACGCGCTCTACGGCGCCGGGCTGGCCGTGGGCGCAGCGTTTCTGGCGGCTACGCTGGCGGCCGGCTTCGCGCTGCCGGCGGCCCACCACGCGCTGCACTGGCGCTGCCAGACCTACTACGTGGCGGCGCTGATGGTGGGCGACGCTCTGCTGGCGGCCACGCAGCTGGCGGCGGACGCGGTGCCGGCGCCTCTGTGCCGCGCGCTGGGTTAGTGCCGCCTAGAAGCATCCTAGAGTCCTCCCAGAGGCCGCCCAGGGGCCGCGCGTTGTGTCCGGCGAGGCCTCCTCACACCGAATCTCGTTGTTACATGTGCCGATGCAGCTGTAGCGATGCACTTTCTGTTCCTGTCTGCGTTCTTCTGGCTGAACACGATGTGCTTTAACATCTGGTGGACGTTTCGGTGAGTTCAAACGAGTGCCTTACATTCCAAACTGGTTTCAGCGGAATTCTAATTGATGATTTTTTGAAGTGAAAACTTCTTTAGCGGCGTTAAGCACTTTTGTGGGAACTGGGATGGGTAAAAACTGTGAAACTCGCGTCAGGACTCAGGCAGGTCACGTGTGCTGATCGAAAAACCGTAAGACGGTTGGAGAGTAGTGTTGTAACACCTGCAGATAATCAAGTTTTCACTTCTGCCGGCACTCCCGGAGTGCAACCCATGTTTTTTTTTTATTACCACTGAATGCTGATAAAGAACCTATAATTATAATATAAATAATAGATAGGTACTCGTATATAAATATTGATGTAACCGGTCATAACATCAATCTAATTATCAAGGTACTAAAACAATTCCAACTCGAATACGGCTTTAAAATGGGAAGAGAACAGTCCCATCTCGAAGCTGGCGACCAAATCTAGCTACGAAGTGGGACGTAAACAACTAAGCAGATAATAAGCAGATAGGTACCTAGCTACCATTAAGACCTAAGCAATAATCACCGAATAAATAATTACCTGTGCCACAGAATACAGAAAATAATACTAACGTACTGTAGACTTAACTATTTCATTATGGGTTGTATTAAAATGAGTGAAAGGGGGCTAGACGGAAAAATTAAGACTTATAAGACCAAAAGTTGTAACGACCCTTTTTCCGCTTACTCAAATTCATACCGCTTGAGTAATTAAAACAGTATGTCATTATCAGTTTTTTTTTATTCGATCGTTTTATCATTCCCCTTTTATTATTGACGATTCAAAGCCAGAACTATGTGTAACATTCTATTGTCTATTTACAACCATAGTCGCAATCGTCTCCATTTTGACGTAAGTTGCATATGTTCCGTACGACTATCAGTGTCAAGTAAAGACGATTGGGATTTATTAGACACAGTGTAATCAACTTTAAATTGCCCTCTTTAAATAGTTTTCTCCTAAAGACAACTTTACGTCAATATATTTATTTAATGTATAAGGAGGAACATCAGCTAAATTAACAGTGTAGACAAAGGATTGAGATACTTGCATACAGCTAATAATACGAGTAGGTCCTCGCTGATAAGAACAGACTTAAAAAATACAACATGTGTGAGCATGCTACACGAAATGACACAATACAAAACTGACATCAGGTTATTAAATATGTAAAAGAAAATACATAATTACATCTTACAATAGTCGATGTTGGACTAGTAACGCCACTTGTGTGCATAGGTGATAAAAAATTATATTTCCCTGAGAAAAATTTATAGCTCATCATCCGCCTTACCGGTGCAGGTGGTGCACCAGTATTGAAGAGGTCTATATTCATATTTTAATCCAATTTGTTGAGATTGCTGCACGCGCGAAAACAAAAATCTATTTTGTCTGTAGTTAGTTGAGGCCGAGGGAAGAGCAAGTTGGCGCTTATGTACTCATATATGAATACCAAAGATGTATACAGCTATATAGTAGACTAGTAGATACAGACCAGACCGGGTCCTTCCGCCCAGCGTCCACCGAAAGCGATTCCCCACAGAAATGTTAGAGATGTAACCGGCCCTCCCCTCCCAGCGACTTCCGGCCGACGTCTCTGGAGCGCGGGCAGGAGGCGTGGCGCCTGCGCGTGTACATGCTGTACGCGTGGGGAGGCCCCCTGCTGCTGGCCGGCGCCGCCGCGCTGCTGGACGCGTTGCCCGCGCCCGGCCTGCTGCGCCCGCGCTTCGGCGAGCAGCGCTGCTGGTTCTACGGCGACCTCGAGATCCTCGTCTACTTCTTCGGGCCCGTGGGCGTGCTGCTGCTCGTCAACCTGGCGCTGTTCGTGTCCACCACGCGGCAGCTCACCTGCGGCCTGTGGCGCCGCGACGAGGTCAAGTCCACCACCGAACGGTGAGTGCGGGGCGCGGGGGAGCGCGGGCCGGCCCCGGCGCGGCGCGCTCACGTATCGGATGTTCGCAGGGCGGCGCTGGGGCGCGTGTGCGCCAAGCTGGTGGTCGTGATGGGCGTGACGTGGGGCGCCGACGTGGTGTCGTGGGCGGCCGGCGGCCCGCACTACGTGTGGTACGCCACGGACCTGCTGAACGCGCTGCAGGGGCTGCTGATCTTCCTGGTGGTGGGGTGCCAGCCGCACGCGTGGGCCGCGCTGCGTCGCTGCGCCCGCGGCGCCCTGTGCTGCGCGGGCGCGAGGCTTAGGCACGCGGAGGGCGACGCGGCGGCCGCTCGCTCGCGCCACGTGCACTCGTCCACGCACCTGCCCTCGTGCGGCGAGTCGCTGACGCAGACCACGCCTGCACCCGCCGCGGCCTCCGAGCCTCCGCCGCGCGCCCCCATGGAGACCGTCTGCTGACCGGAACGGCTCTAGGATCCGGCGCTCATCCGAGCCCGATATTTATTCCTCAGTATTATTTTTGTATTGTCGTTGTGTCGTTTGCGATGTGTGTCGTTCGATGATTCCCGCGTGTCGCGAGTGGCTGTGTGAATTTAGAACTGAACACTTTAAAAATATATTTTGTATATGATGTATGTATCGATGTACATAGTGACCGAATATGACGGAAGTCCTTGAGGACGGTAGTCTTGCCCTGACCGATTGTTGAACTGAATTAAATCAACAATAAATTTATTATTGCTTTTATTTACCAAACCACCTACCTACCTGAGCACAGGGACGATGACGCTGTAGATGATGCTGCGAATGTATTTAAAAAAAAAATAGGTATACGTGCCACTAAGTAGCCTCGGGCACTAGCCAGCTGCGGCGGGGCGTCTCGTCATCGGCCGGCACTTGATTGTAAATGTGGATGTGAACCATCTTGATATGATGGTTGTATGTTCTAACTTACACGGGTGCTTGCTAGGTAGTAATGTTTCACAGTAAATTATTTGAATGAAGCTTCAATTTTAATCGACTTTTCATTGTCGGTAAAAGTATCGGCCCACTTTCGTTACCAAACACTACTCTGTTGACCCTTTGACCTCCGATACGTGCGTTACTTCAGGACGGAAACGAGGCGAGACTTCTGTTATTTATTATCTATATACTGTTTGACTGACTGTTTGTAGCTACGGAACTGCTGCACTGTTTAACGAAGAGGTTTATTTGCGCTGATTAGTCACTAGTCAGCCGATTTCTTGCAATTTTTTTACTACTATGTCTAAAGGTGGAACCTGTTCATAGATTACCTAATAAGTTTTTATATTTTCAAGCTAGCTGAAGATCTCTTCAGCTAGCTTAAAAAACGGGACAAGCGCGGCCAGGGACACGCACGACTTGATCCTCTGTCTATCGCTCAGCTCTCTCCTCAACAGTCGCTTGTGGATCATTCCGAGATGACGATAGCCACTTGGTGCTAATGCCAAGCGTGACGACTTGTTCTGGTGGAGTCTCTAATTTGGCGAAAATTTTAGGCTGGTGTCTGTTTTTGGTCCTTATTTTAAAGGGGTGACTAATAGTACAAACAAATGAATCGTCGTCGTCGAACAACTATAAACAGCGATACCGCGGAATAATAATGCTATTGTTTCGGAAGCATTTTTACAATACTGATCAATGGCATTTAAGATAATAGATAACGTAAACTTTCTGATTGCTTGTTTATTCACCTACTTTGAGTGATGACTCATGTGGTTTTAGGTATGGCCGCTTCTACTGATGCAACGCTCGTGCATGTCATGCGCGTGCTCAATCTTGGGGAAATCAAATATCTTTGAAGAAACAGCTGTTTATCTTTTCAAACTTTCATTGTGATAATATTACACACTTACTGCGTGTGTAGTTAAAATATTAGAAGTCAGGCTAAACTGCTAAACTATTATCGTCGGCTGTCTTGATTTCTGTTTATCAATACTACCAATGATGTTAAACATATTTCAATACTATCCCATCAATCAGCAGTTTTCTGCGGGCGATCTGTTTGTTACAATACCTATATAATCCTATTGTTTTCCCATTACGCGGCTTGACCGGCTAATAGTGTAGCTCATTACGTTTGGGAGTCCAAAGAATATACTGGTGAAACATGGGTAGTATTTCCCGAAATGGAATACCTCTGCCTATCATGTCGGGGAGAGAGGAGAAATTTTTATAAAAGTAAAATCGTGCCAAGTGGTAATTCAATCGAAACATCGCATGCGGGACACATCTCGCCCAACCCATAGTGTATAATAGGGGAGCTCCATTCATATAGCTTAGCTTATTATGCAAAGCTGTAAATACGTATGTCTGCCGACTCCGCCGTGGCCTGGTTCGGAGGAGGGCTTAATTAGAGGGCAGTGAAGCGACGCAGTGAGGGCCTCGGCTCGAGATCGCGGTCGGAGGGCTTGCGACGATGACAGCCCCGAGGGAACTACAACGAGTCATTGAGCTCCACAAGTCCGTTGTTGACCTGACTGTTGCCAATTCTCAACAAGCGCAATCGAATTAAAATATGGATCGTGAATAAGAAAGTAATGCAGCCAGCCTCCGGGTCCTATACAACGCGTAACAGAATAAGCGCAATTCATCATACACCCCAATGAGTAAACTATTGTGTCAGTATTCTAATATCTGTGGTTGTGTCTAACCAAATTTCTTAAATAAAGAGCAATAATAGTACGATTTCTATACGTAGCACTCAACTCAACTATGCTAATTATTTTTCTTTGATTAAAATTTAACACATATTAAAAATAGCTGAAATCGATTAAGTAGTCTATACTGAACAAAATAATTTCAGGAATTGCGCATATTCTGTTACATATTCTAGGTATATGAGGGCTTTTTCTGTATTGTATAGATGCATACCTAGATATAGAATGGACAAGGCTTAATCCAAACGAAAAGAACCAGTCCGCTTAATGCATTTTAACTAATTATACTTAGGTACCCGGAAACTAATAGGTAGAAGTAAGTAAACAACCGTGGAATGATTAATTAATGGATCTATTAGCAACTCAAAACTACCTACATGAATTACACAATCGTACGGATCACAGCTCCCATCAATCCATTTAAATATCTTGAAGGCATTAAATTGACGACGCTTTGAGACCAGAGACCGTCATTGATCTTCATTCTTGGAAAAGTTGCCATGTTGACCACCTGGGACCTGATTTCATTGAAAACTACTTTGCTTTACAGATCATCATTATGATGGTCTTCTGATAAACAGAAGGATCACACTTGCATTACTTACTATACTAGTGCGAGTGCAAGCTGTCCGACTACGTACAAAGATCCAAACTTACTAGTAATTAGGTAGGTACATATTTATTTATTTATTGTTTATTTGGGACACAAAGTTATAATAACAGAAATTAATCTAACATAAGTAATTACGAATACAACCAGTAACGGTTCCACTATTATACTTCTGTAATTATACTATACATACAGTGAACGGAAATACCTACTATACAAACAAAGTAGAAAACAAAAAGGTAAATTGGAATTAAAATTATACAATTTTATTACAGATGTCTTTTAAAAATTTACGTAGGTACATGGTACATTATAAGTAGGTACTTGTCCTAAGAGAATATTTACATAAAGATTTGGTTTATTTGTGACTCAACAATAGAAGGCAATTAACGATTTAGGTAGGTACTACTAAGCTGTGGTTGTAGTTAGGTACCTGAAAGTCTTTGACGTTCATCGCAATTAACAGCAAAACACTAGAAGGTAAAATAGCTTTGTTAGGTAAAATAGCTGAGAATAATTACATAAATCAATATAAAAATAAAATTATAAAAATAATGTGTTCTGAATCTATAAATGTTAACTTGACAGATTTGTACCTATTACTTTCCAAATAATGCACTGGACAAGAGAAATACATGTAGAGCAGTTATTAGAGATATGATTTTATTGAATATCAAGTTTAAAAGGCATTTTTCTCATAGCCTATATTCAAACGCCACTATAAATGACAAAAAGCACAGACAGATCGAAGGTGATTCCTTATGTTTCAAAAATACCGTTAATACTAACGACGAGGATTTATTTTTTCGTTCCCATAACTGAAACTCATATTTTTAGAATTCTTCATCAAAATATAGCTAGCATCACTAATAAGAAAAGCTTAGTCGAAATAGCATTATTTGAACTCCATAGACAAAACAAACAACCCGAAGTGATATGTCTAACTGAAACTTTTGTGCAATTAGGAAGCGAGCATAACATTAAACTTCATGGATACGAACTAGCATCTGCATATTGTAGGCAAAATGGACAAAAAAGGGGAGGCGTATGCATTCTAGTAAAGAAAGGTTTGACATTTAAGGAACTGACATTTTTAAAAGAATTTTCACAAGACTTATTTTTTGAGTGCTGTGGTATAAAAGTTCCAAAAAATAACTTAATAATTATTTGTCTTTATAGAGTACCGAAAAAATTTAAGGCGGATGTTGACAAGTTTTTGCATATACTGGACGGACTTCTACATAAACTCTCACGAAGCTCGAAACAGAGATTCGTTATTACTGGCGACCTTAACATTAACATTTTAGAGGACAGCACAGCTGCGAAGCAATTTAATGACATAAAACTAAATTATAACCTGATATCGCATATTAACGCACCGACTCGACAAAATTCTTGTCTTGATCTTATACTGAGCAATATAAATAACGCTAGTGGTGAACTAATTTCGTTAGGCCTTTCTGATCACAATACTGCTCAAATGCTAAATATTCCCGTTAAAGATAAAGAAGTTCCAATAGGAGACTACTTCATAATCAAAAGAGATTACAGTAATGAGAATATGTCAAAATTTCGTGAATGTATAGCTAACTTGTCCTTTCATGATGTTTATGAAAAACCTGACTTGAACTCCGCGTTTGATTGTTTTCATGAAACGATTATGCTTTTCTACAATTTATGTTTCCCCAAAAATAAATACAAAATGAAGTGTAACAATAATACTAAACCTATTTGGATTACCCGGGGATTAAGGAAAAGTTGCCAAACAAAGAGACAATTAAGGTTTACATTTTATAAATTGAAAACAAGAAGTAGTAAAAGGAATTACAGAACATACACGAGGATATTAAAGCGTTGCTTAGAAACATCCCAAAAAAATTGCAATAGATACTACATTTCAAATAGTAAAAATAAGTGTAAAGCATCGTGGAACATTATAAAAGGTGAAAGAAATATGATAGGCTGTAATGGTATTATTAATGAACTGCTAATCGAGAATCGCATTTTAACTAACCCTAAAGATATTGCTGAAGCTTGCAACAAATTTCTTGTTGAAATGACTAATAAAAATCCCAGTAAGCGAAATAACATTAATACAAATAAAACTACAATACAAAATAGTATTTTTCTAGATGTTTATAGTGTACCAGATGTAGAAAATATTATTAATTCACTCAATAATACCAGAGCTGAGGGCTTTGATGAAATCTCAACTAAGGTTGTAAAATATTGTAAAGTAGAGTTAGCACCCATCATGACATACTTGGTTAATCTGTCGTTCGAGCAGGGATGTTTTCCCAACCTCCTAAAATCTTCTATCGTAAAGCCCCTGCATAAAAAGGGAGATAAAAAGAACCAGGCAATTATAGACCTATAACGCTCATTCCCATCCTATCAAAAATATTTGAAAAAGCAATGCATAAACGAATAACCAATTTTATAACAAAGTTTCGTATTATCAAAAAGGAACAACATGGGTTTCAATCTAACAAATCAACAAGCCTAGCATGTTTTAACCTTATTCATAAAATTACAAATGCTTTAAATGCCAAGAAAAGAGTAGTGACAGTATTTTTTGACATGACAAAAGCGTTCGACTTTGTGTTACACGATTTACTGTTAAAAAAATTATATAATTATGGTATAAGGGGATCTGCATTGAATTGGCTATCAACGTACCTGCAGAATAGAAAACAGTGTGTAGAAATAACTAGTATAAATAAAAACTCAATTCTCACTTCGCACAGATCATCATATCGAATAAACGCGTATGGAGTGCCTCAGGGAAGCGTATTGGGCCCACTACTGTTCATTTTATATATAAACGATCTTCCTGACATAACTCGTAATAACTGTACATTATTTGCAGATGACATTTCAAATACTATTACTTCAAATAAGAATGACGATATTATTAATTATGAATCTAATATTAATGGTACTATCACAGCAATCGTGACATGGTTACACAATAATAATCTCCAAATTAATTTTAAAAAAACCAATTACATTCAATTTCTAAAAAATAGAGAGACAACCAGTAGTCTTAACATAAATCATAACGGTCAGAAACTCATGGAATCAAATGAAACCAAATTCTTAGGACTTGTAATAGATCATCACTGTAACTGGAAAACGCATGTTAATAAACTCTGTAGTAAATTGAATAGCTATGTTTATCTTTTGAATATGCTTCGTAGGGTAACTACACAAGAAACTGTACTAACCGCATATTACGGTTACGTAAATTCTAATCTGGCCTATGGTCTTCTGCTCTGGGGAAATAGCACCGATTCATGTAAAGCATTCATAGCCCAGAAGAAGTGCATTCGAGCTATGTGTGGCGTGGTACCGGACAGACCATGCAAGCCCCTTTTCAAGGAACTTGGAGTGTTACCGCTCCCATGTATGTATATATTGGAATTATCAACTTTTGTTAAATCTAATAATAATCTATTTAAGAGTGCAGGGGAATTAAACACACGAAATCTGCGAAACCCAAAACGGTTGATATACGATATAAATCCTAAGAGTGTGATATATCTAAAAAATTGTTATGCAATGTGCGTTAAAGTATATAATGCTCTGCCAAATGAAATAAAGGAATTACCAATAAGACCCTTCCGATCTAATCTGAAACGTTGGCTAAAAGAAAAGTGCTTATATATATATATATATAATATATATAATCTCACGCCTTTCATCCCCGAGGGGGTAGGCAGAGGTATTCCATTACTGGATATACCCAAATTTCACGAGATACATTGGACCCCTAAGCGTGATAGGTGGTGAGCCCATCGCCGGACGAGGTCTGTTTACACATGTCTCAGAATTAATTCTGAGACCTGTGGGTTTCCTCACGATGTTTTCCTTCACCGTCGAGCTAGTGATAAATATGTACGTAAGTTTTTGAAAAACTCATTGGTACATGCCAGGATTTGAACCCGAGCCTCACTGATTTTCGGCCGGCTCTTTAACCGTCCGGGCTATCACTGCATCAAGAAAAGTGCTTTTATTCAATAAACGAATTTTTGAACCATCGAAATCAATGCACCAATGTATAATGTACTAAATTATTGTTAATTTGGGTAAATGACTAGCTGACAAAGTATTTAATGACTATTTTAATGACTTTATTTTTTATTATGATGATTAGCGATATTTGACATTCTAAATTTCACATATTGATCGAATTAATTTATTTGTAATTGCTGTTTAATTCCTATTTCTTTTATTGTAAATTTTGCATGCCTCTATGGTAAAACATGTTGACCAATTTATTTTTATAATATTTAACACCATTCCTACCATGTTTTGTGCAATAAATTATTATTATTATTATTATTAAGACCTAGGTATAAGTCCTACCTATATACATAATTTGCATTGATTTTTGGCTTTTGCTCCTTGGAACAAACACTGAACTATTCCCCGGGAATTCTGAGGAATTCTACATTTAGAAAGAAGTTACTTAGTTATTTACCAGTAGGTAGGTACCTACCAGCCGCTGCCGTTCTTCTGCACTGTGCAGAAACACCAGTGTTAGCGAAACTTCGTACCTAAGACCAGAGCAGCAGTGTTATTTCCACTCTCTTTGAGTGTATACGTAAGCAAAGATATTAAAGTAAGGATGAGTTATATTCATACTGCTTGCGTTTGAAAATTGATCCCCTACGAGTGTGCTACAACATGTACATACTTACTTCTTAGCGTATTTATAGGATGTACAACAATGACGGGGAAAGATGATACGGAACGAATAATAAAGAAAAAGAGAGCTATCTGTTAAGAGTTGCGCTTTAAACACGACTTGAAATACAATGCGACTAAATAAAATGTGGTTAATTAGCTACATTTGTCGGCCTCATTTTCCGTGCTCTAGTAACATATCTACGTCTTTCTATATATAATATCTTTGTACGTAAGTATACACTTAGAGTAGACACTTTGACTATATTGTATATACTTACTACGAGTAGGTATATACTAGGGTTCATTCCCGGGAATTCTCGAGCCGAGAATTCCCGGGAAATCATTGGGCTTTGTTCCCGGGAAATCAAGCTCGAGAAAAGTCGAGAACTCGAGAAATCATGTACCCATATAGAAATTAAATCGTCGTTTGTTGTGTTGCGTGGCGACGCGCGCCAAAGCGCAGCGGCAGCCTTTGATCTCGCTGCAAGCGCTCTGGCGTCGTTTTTACACGTGTTTCGACTCTAGCCAAGTATAGTTTACGTAGTGAGTGTTTCACAGATTACGTGATAAATTTAAATCAAACAGGTAAGTCTTTTCACTTTTATTGACATGTCACGGCTTTATTATTCATATTATTTTTGTCAATAATATAATTTATAATATGATCTTAAATTTTACTAGGTAGGTACATTGTACGAGTACCTATCTGTTTTTTCTATTATTTTTTAGTCAAACTTTTATACATATATTTTTTGTTTTTTAGAAGCTGTTTTGTTTACAAGCTTTAAGTTGATTTTTCTTTAATAACCAGCCAAAAATGGAGTTGTGACTGTAATTTAATTATAAGTTAAGATATTAACGTTTTCTTTCATTTAAATTTTTTGTTTACTTTAATATAAGCTATGTTCTTTTGTTTATAAGTTCTAAATAACCAGCCAAAAATGGTGCTGTCATTATAGTTATGAGTCTGAATAAAATTATTTCTGTATTTAAAAAAAAAACTTATTTAGCTTTCTAAAAAACTTATTAGCTTCTTAAGATTAATGTTTTTAAATATAATCAATAAAAGTTTTATAAGTAATTAATTTGATACTTTTATTTGAGAGGAAAACCACTGAATTTGTTGACGTCATTGGAACCAAATAACATGAGAAAACGTAAGTAAATGTAAATTTCTCGACAACCCGAGAAGCCCCGAGAAATTAGCCTCGAGAATTCTCGAGACCCGAGAAATTTAAAAGCTCGAGAAATCATGAACCCTAGTATATACATACTATAGTAATATAGTTTGGAAGATTATTCATCATTTCTATCCTATTGAAGTTTATCCAAGTGTAATTAATTACAACTCACAAAAAATCTAAATTAAAATTTTATTTTCTACCTACCTAAGTTATTGCACAAATCGCGTTACCTCAGATGCGGTGCCTACACTCTGCTGTGAGAGTTTACAATAACCAGGATGTTTTATCTTTACATAACTACTTTACTTTAATGCGTCAAATCATTATTTATAACGTAGATCATTTCTTCGGTAGGTACCTACCTATCTACCTGCGCAAGGATTATAAACTTCCACCGGCAAAGGAAGCAATCTAGTTCATACCACCCGAGGATTACTTATCAGGAAACTTGTGAGATATCGCTTAGATTAAGAGCTGCAATTTCTCGAAGTAATGGCTTTAAAAGGACAAAGCTATAAACCGTTGCGAGCTCAGGTGCGGGCCCACGAGCGCCGAGCGCTGGCCGCGTCCGGCGCGGGTGGGCACGCACCACGGGAGCGCCGCCGGACTAGCAGCCACTTTATCTGGGTGATATTAATCAAAAGATATGCAAATATCATATTGTAATGCTATAAACATTTACTTCAAATTAATTATTCTCTCCACAGCGCTCGGCGCAGTGGGGACGCCTGCCCGGTTTAACAACTGGTATTTCGAGTTACGAGCACTCGCGGCGTCCCTCCCTCGCCCCGGCCAGCGCAGTGAGTGCATCTAGTGTCGGCACTTATTCAGCATGAGATGAAGGTGGTCCGGCAATTCACATCAAGTCCACTACGACCGTTTAAGGACGAGCAACTGTGCTTAGTCATGCATATTCTAGTTTAAAAAACAATCAAAATATTAAACTATTATAGGTATTTATTTATAATTAATCACTATCAGCTTACGAGTATCTCTAAGAAAATCATTAGCATTACAGCATCCTGGATTGGCTATCACGTAAACGGCCTCTCGTCCGGTCCTACAATGCTTCTCCCAACTTTGCTTGCAGGGGTAGCCAGGAGGAGGTAAAGCAGACCTGCTCGTGTCTAGTGTAACAGTTACAATCAATAGAGGCAGCACGTGCGAGCTTAGCATGCGAAAGTCCGTCAGGGTAGCGACGTAGTAACTATTTAGTAATCTGTGGTAGCGCGGCTGCTGGAAAGGTCAGCTGGATCGGCAGCTTGGTATAGTGGTGCAAAGCAGAGCAGTTGGTGGCGCGGCGGGAGGGGTCCGGGGGTGATTTATATCCTGAGTTATTTCAATATTTTTCATAAAAATCCGGACCACGCGACATCGGAATAGATGGAACCAAGCGGAATGCGGCGCCGCATTTATCGAGTGGGTCTATTTGCGGTGCGGGGAGCGTGGCGCCCTCGGGCCCGCCTCGGCAATTTATGCGACGATAAATGTGACAGACAGCTGGACGATCGTTATAAATTATCCGATAACAATGAAGTGTTGTCGTAGGTCGCGCAACGCGCTCGAACACGTTCTAACGGGGTTATCGGTTTATCTAACAATGTTTCGCATTGTGCGGTGGATGACTTCACGTACCTACTTCGTTTGGTATTCAAGCTGCAGCATCTCAAGACTGGCACAACACATTCACCGCTGCAGACCTCTCTCGGCGCTTTCCACATATGATTGTGCCGCTGTGCACCTATATCGAGTCCAAGCTCTGAAATTTCTTCTTCTGCAATTTCCCACAAATCAATCCTATTTAGGAATTTAGGAGATTTCCCTTTAAATACGCTTTCTAATTAACTACTTACTTTCAGCTCATTTATGTATCTATTCCATTTTTTAATGGTGTTGTAAAGAGTTGTTACTTACTTAACTAGGTACAGCTCCATCATGCGCGTTTAACAAATAGTTTTCTTAGTTGTAAAAAAAAGTTTGCTGTCATCTCTCTGTGAACAATTTCGCTTAGGTAAAGTATGTTTTATTTTAGTGGAAGCATCTACACAAAGTTTACTTTAATTGTCCGAAACCTGTTTAAAGTAGAGACGTGCTGTGAACCTAGTTGTGTAGAGCTGCCTGACCTGACGTTCCTAAATCGGTCCTACACAGATTAATGGTCTGTGGTCCTACGTCTCATCTATGCAATCGGAGTAACGGATGACAGCGCCGGTTCCCACAATGTCTGGCCTAAGTATATAGTATAGGTACTACTCCACGAAGTTGTTACTACGTATTTAAAAAAGCATTGTGATTCGATATGTTTCATAACACTGCTTGAAAGTAGTTGAGGTGACGATGCCGACGGTGGAGTTGGTATTTATTATTTATTTCATTGCCAACAGATGAACCACTTCTGAAACCATATAAATGCTTAAATTACTACCTATGGTGCATGTAAATATTGTATTAACTTACCCCTTTGTTGTTACAAGTGATTGAATACTAAGTACCTACTAAGATAGTTTATTATTACAAGATCAGGTTTTTAGAAGCTCCTCTCACTGACGTATCTTGACAATTCTTGACAAAGTTTTTTCATAAACTAGATCTTTTCATTTGTATATCAAGAGTGTGAAAATTACATCTCGAGAAAATAACTTGAAATTAGACAACGGCTTTCCAGCAACTCTTCAGTATCGCGTAGGGTGAGCTCGGCCTTACGAACTGCATTTTCAAGACATACTGCCGGAACTTATGTTGAAGTGTTGAACTCGGGTATACAGGCTACGTTAGTATCATAACATAGGTAGCCGTATATGGGCTACTATAAGCATCTAAGTGCAGGTACAGATGAACGACGCACTGGAATCAAGCTCTTCCGCCGTGGACGCTAGATTGTGCACCTTGTGTTGCTGTGCGCCGGCGGCGCTGGAAGTAATTATTAATTATTCAAGCGCTCATAATGGGTGAGCAGCTCCCCTCGAGGGCGCACACAGCATCCATGAATCAGTGCATACTGAGCGAGTGCGGATCTGTTTACTACTTATTATGCGAATAGGGCGACTGGGACTTAGCAGCTGTGGGGTAGACAGTTTTATTACTTATGAGGATTTTTTTTAACTCAGCCCGTAAAGTTGTCAGCTGTCTGGGTTCTGTTCCCGCGGAGCCGGAAAGCAGGATGGATGCTGTGCTGCGAGCAAGAGATTTAAATATAATAGGGCATAGAGGGGGCATTGGGAATATTTTCATACAAAACATAAGCGTCATGTCCTTGTCATATCAGTTAGTATGAACGCGAGCTGTCATTCGGTCGAAATTGTACTAGACTGAATAACTTTTGACTTAAAATTTTCCTCGCTTTGTCCCCTCTATGCCCTATTATATTTACATCTCTTTGGCTGCGAGCGTCATACCGAGATACCTTTTTTATAAGAGAAGGGGGCAAACGAGCAGACGGGTCACCTGATGGTAATAGTGACGTAAGTCGAGAGTCACAAGTGTGTTGCTTTTGAGGTGGGAGTGCGATCTCTTTTTGAAGGTTATAGGAAATACCTTCTGCACCGCAGGCGACAATAATACTGTTTAGGTCGGACTTAGTTGATACTTGATCATGATTAGATGTTGTGATTGTTTTGTTAGTCAAAAACAGTTGGTTAACTTTCCCAAGTTAGTGAGCTTTCCAATTCGCCCGTCGTCGCCGACGCTAGGCTGTAGCGGCGCGCCCCGCGGCCGAGCGGGCGCGTTACACCCTATTTCATTTCCTGTTGTCTCGGGGCATAAAACAACTCATATACGAGTAGAAAGTCATTTCATAAATATTATCACATTCCCGCGTGTTTCCTCATCCCAGGACGTTTTCATTTGTACGAGTCATGGGCACCTATGAATTTTCGGAAGTAGGTATCTCTACACTAATATTTTATAGAGGAAAGATTTGAATTTTTTGTTGGTTTGTAATGAAAACGATTTGAGAAATTATTTCACTAATAAGCTTACTTTTCTGGGAGTAACATGAGATTTATTTATTTAATTTTCAGGACGCCAAACTTGTCAGTATAACTTAAAGAAATCTTCACATAGACTTTCTTAAGTTTTTGTTCACTGAGACAGAATAAATCAAATAGCAATTATATAATTTACAAATTTTAGTTTTCCACTGGAACGGGAAGTCGCGCGAAACAACTAGTATGCCCCCAAAACGGGAACTGAATTAGAATCAACACGTGTTTTATATTAAACCCGATATCGAGTAGGTAATAATTCGAATATCGAACCTGATATTAATGAAATTGGTATTGGAGCTATCACATGCTTGGTTGAGAGGCGGGCTCACTTTCGAATGGGTGTCAACTCTACGGCGGAATGTTTCTCTCACCTCAAGGTCTCACTATACTTTACAACATTATTATCAAACCTCAATACCCAATGGCAAAGGTACAAAACTTTCCTAATCACTATCACTACATAGTATAAAACAAAGTCACTTTCTCTGACCTTATATCCCTGTATGCTTAAATCTTTAAAACTACGCAACTGATTTTGATGCGGTTTTTTTAATAGATAGAGTGATTCAAGAGGATGTTTTTAATATTAGCATTGCACCCATGCAAAGCCGGGGCGATTCGCTAGTATAATATATACCTACTGAATGTTACATACGCAGCACTTGTCGCACAGAGCACCGATTGTTTCGTTTGCAATTTGAATTGTCGATTAGTGGTCGTTTACTTTTACTTGCGGTACGATTCTAAGCCTCAGTATTATAGTACGGTGGAGCAACGTCGCGAGTGGCGGGGCTCAATAACCGCACTACAATAGCGTCACGTAGCGTCACGCAGCGTCCCCGAGGGGGTCGTGCACGATCGCACATTAAACCCGGTGTCCGTGAATGGTCCAACTAAACGAGTGGCGACCATAAATATAAAGTTCGGTATGCAAAACAATTGTAAATAACCAAGTTTAAAACCTTTTGTTGGGTGCTCTACGTCTTCGCCTTGCATGTAAGTCAACGATACTCTAACCAGACCAGACACGAAGCCAACAGACAAATGTTGAACCCGAGCGGGGATCAAACCAGCGACCTCCGACTAAGAAGGCAGGGTCACTACCAAGTAAGCCCCACAGGCCCGTCAAATATGCAGGATGAAATAATTTACCAGAACAATATACTGAACAAAATAAAACGGCTCGTCCGGTTATTGAGCCAAGTAAAGCCTCTGGTCAGTATGACGGCCAAATTAAAATCTTCGATCCACTTGCCGATCCAAGTAAAATGTCGGGCGAGAGTAAGCCAAAATCAAAAGCTAGTTTCAAATATGACACGTGATTCTGGCGGGAGGGTGGGTGGTCGGCCAAGCGGTTATTAATTTTCAGTTTTTCATAGAACAGAAATAGGTACGTATTTACATATGCATGAGTATGCCCGTTGGTTATTAGTCATGGTTGAGGCGGGATAGTGCATGGGCCTCGAATGCATGTAAGCATAAAATATTAAACTGCCGCGCTGAGCCTTGATGCAATCAGTTCCGGGACATGATAATGCGATCGCTCAGAACAAGCTTTGATGTATGGTTTAAGCACTCCAGCAGGAACGTTAGGTATTTTACTAATAACAAAAATAAGTACCTACCAAATGCAGACGATTCTTTAATTTCCATATATGTGAGGCCTGTATTTCGAGTGGAATGAAGGTTATATAGTAGATGTGGAGCCGTGCATACAAATAGCAAGGGGGGGCCGGCTGCGTGACGTCAGAGGGGCGTCCTTGAGTCGTGACGTCACGCTGCACGCTGCAAGGCCGCGGCCCGAAATAGAGCAGCTAGCCGCCGCGATAGCACACGAGTGTCCGCCACCACCACCACTGTTCCGCGCCAATGGAGCGGCCGCGTTTTTGTCGACTTGGCCGGGACCATGCAAAAACTGTGCGCGACCGCGTAGGACCATTTCCTTCATTCATTATTATTATTGATATACAAGACTACTACATGCCGATACTCGTATCGTTGTAGGTATTAGAGATTAGGTTGAGCTGCTAGGCACGAGAACTGCTCAGAAACGAATGCTTTATCAAAATTTCGTAAGTTGCGAATTATGTGGGCTAGAAATTAGCGATTGTTAATTGTAGCCAGCGCGCACAACACGCTCTCTGTCCCTCACTCACTACTCCACAACAATGCAAATGCGGCTGAATAAGGGCTGCCACAAAATAAATATTGACTATCCGAAAGTTTTTTTTTGTGTGAAATCCAGTTTTTATGGAAACCCTTTATTTTTTTTTACTTTTTTCCATTGTTTTCATACACTTAAACAGATTATTTGCTATTTAATAATGTTAGAATATATTTGTTTTATAAACATATCTTACCTACTTAAATTATTCTCATAATAAATATTATATTAATTACTAAGTAAAATATATATGATTTTAGTATTAATCGGTATATACAAGTATAATAAGTAAATATTGTACGTCACTGAGTTGTTTAATCTAGTGTATGTTCATAGTGGGGAGCGCTCGTTGTAAGGTGGGGAGAAACTATAAAACGAGCGCTCACGAACAGTCGAGATGCATTAAGTTGTAAACTACCTTACGGGGAAGTGCTGCCCAAAAAGTGTTTTTAGAATCAATAAAGTAATTATAATATACGCTAAGTTTATTTTCAAACCACCAGACTTCTTATATCAGAAGTGGGATAAAGAACTTTAAATGGCAGGAGACTGTGACAAATATGCTCGTGATAAATCCCGACGACGTCGTAAACGTAGATACCGTAGCACGAGCAGTTCTTCTGAACGAGGAGACTATCGCCGCTCAAGCAGAAGTCGTCACCGTTATGACAAAAAGCGCAGGTCACGTTCAAGAGAGCGCCATCAGCACCATCACAGAAGACCTTCAGAAAGAACAAAATCCTCTTCTGGTTCACGTGTTCATACAGAGGTATCCAAAACAACAGAACAAATAGAACTAACATCGCCTAGCCACGAACGAGAATCTGTGATATCTGGACGAGCTACTATAACGAAACCCTGTCTACCGGTACCGGATAAGTCACCCTGTTTGCCGATGCGAGCAACACGGCCCCGTCTACCAATAACAGAGACGTCGCCATATCCACCTGAGACTGCTGCATCGCCATGTCAACCGGTGCCAACCGCACTGTCTAGTATGCCGGTGGCAACCGCATCACCCAGTCTGCCAGTGCTAACGGCAGCGCTAAGTACGCCGGCGTCAGCTTCACCAGCCTATCTGCCGGTACCAGCCACACCGCCCCAACTGGCAACCACATCACCCAGTCTGCCGGTGCTAACAGCAGCGCCAAGTATGCCGGCGTCCGCTTTGCCAGACTATCTGCCGGTGCCAGCCGCACCGCGTGGTCCGCCGGTGTCAGCCACACCGCCCCAACTACCAGTGCCAGCAGAGTTGCCGACGCAGTTTCCGGCTTCCTGTGGTCCAGCGACAACTCAAAGCAGGATGGGTGAGTCGAATACAAATATATTTACGTCTAGTGAACCAAGCATGATGATTAACGTTAATGACTTTTCACGTTTTATACAAAATATGATGCGGTCAAATTCTCAAAATATGTCGTATGATCGGAATATAATACCAAGTTTTGATCCTGCACAAAAAAATCAAAAGATTGAGGGTTGGATAGCGAAGGTTAAAGAATGTGCTAAAATTTATAACTGGACTGACGAACAGACTACTCATTTTGCATTGCCAAAATTAGCTGGACATGCCAGGAAGTGGTATGAGGGACTACAGACCATACTACTGACCTGGGCAGAGTGGCAGGAACGACTAATAAAAGCGTTTCCGTCCGAAAGTAACTATGCTGCGTTATTGACAGAAATGTTAGATCGGCGAATGAGATTAGGAGAGTCAATAGATGAATATTACTTTGACAAAATGATGTTGATAAATGCATGTGAAATTAAAGGGAAGAAGGCAGTTGACTGTCTTATCTATGGAATTGACGATCGTACGGTTAGAGCAGGTGCCTCGTCTGCACGAATAAATGACCCTGAGGATTTACTCAAGTTTCTCAAAGATTTATGTAGGGAATCTAATTTAAAAACATTTAGACCACGACCAAGTGCAAACGTTTCCAATGACGTAATTTGTTTTAAATGTAATAAACCGGGACATCGCAGTTCTGTATGCCGTAACAATGGCATTGAAATGAGCTGTTATAACTGTAAAGAAAAAGGTCATACAGCAAGTAAATGCCCAAAGCCTTTAATTAAATGCGATACTTGCAAAAGGTTTGGACATAAAACTACCGAATGCTTCTACAATAAAAAATCTAATGTCACTGATAAGCGAACTATGTTTATGCAAGCCACAAAATCCGATTCAAAATATTATAAACAAGTATTTATTAATGGGGATATAGAAGTTAGGGCCTATATCGACTTTGGAAGCGATTGCACACTGATCAGGCAGGATACTGTAGACGATAATACTTTGCCCAAATTTGACGATGACTTACCAACTATTCGAGGTTTTGGAAATAAATCATATACACCTTTAGGAAAAACCAGGATAAACTTGACTTTGGGAGATGTTACGGCAGAAATAGATGCTTATGTAGTAGAATCTTCAATGCTGACTGAATCGTTGTTGATAGGCCAAAACTTTACGGAAAGATCTGATGTACTTGTTATAAAAACCAATGATAGACTCGAAGTTTTGAAACGTAATATACCAGATGACTTGACAGAGTTATTAAATGACAAAGAATCCAATGAGAAAGTTGTTTTGAGAATAGTTACTGATACTGAGCTAGATAAATTGAGCTATATAGATTGCGCTGAAAATAACAATATAACTTGTGATGTTCTTGTCGAAAATAGTGTACGTTGCCATGGTGATACGGATTATTTTGTGGTAGGAGGTGTCTATAGTCTTCTTGAAGGGAGTTGTAAGATTGCTGTTTATAATCCATCCAATACAAAGCTGTCACTAAAGTCAGGATCAGTATTAGTACGTCCTTATATTATTATTTCTAGTGAATCATTCAGAGACAAAGAAACTTTACTTTGCAACAAAATATCTAATTTATCTGCTCTTTCACCAATTACCAATGACGAAATCAATATTAATCCTAATTTGACTCAAACACAAACTGATTTGGTGATAAACTTAATAAACCGGTATAGAAATTGTTTTGCTCAAAATCTTACAGAACTAGGATGTACAAATATGACGGAGATGGAAATAGAGTTACAAGATAAAACCCCAGTTGTTCACAGACCCTACCGTCTGAGCTATGTAGAAAGGGAAACAGTACGGGAAATGGTGAAAGAGCTGATAGATAACGATATTGCGGAAGAATCTTGCTCCTGCTATGCCAGTCCTATCATACTGGTTAAAAAAAAGACTGGCGGGAATCGACTATGCATAGACTTCAGGGCCTTGAATAGGAAAACGGTAAAGGATCATTTTCCCATGCCAAGAATTGATGACCAATTAGATATGCTCAATGGTAATAAATATTATACAAGTCTTGATCTCGCTAGTGGATATTATCAGATACCTATTCACGCGGACTGCAGGCACCTTACGGCTTTTATTACTCCTGACGGACTGTATCAATTTAAAAAGATGCCTTTTGGTTTAGTCAACTCACCAGCAGTATTTCAACGCACAATAAATAAAGTTCTAGGCAATTCTCGGTTCAAGTCCTCTCTCGCTTATATGGACGATATTTTAATCCCAGGCAAGGATTTTAAAGAAGAATTTGAAAGGTTAGAAGAAACATTACAGCTGTTGCAAAACGCTGGATTAACTTTGAATCCGAAAAAATGTAATTTCTTTCAAGAAAACTTAGAATATCTCGGTTATGAAATAAGCGAGAAAGGAATTAAACCAGGAAAAGCAAAGATATTAGCAGTAGAACAGTTTCCAACTCCACGAAATGTCCATGAAGTCAGACAATTCATTGGATTGGCAAGCTACTTCCGGAAATTCATCAAGAATTTTGCTCTAACGGCTAAACCCTTAACTGACTTGACAAGGAAAGATCAAAATTGGTGTTGGGGTATTGAACAAGAACGATCTTTTAAAGAGCTCAAACAAGCATTGACTCATAGGCCATTGTTAGGAATTTATAACCCCAATCATGAAACATATTTACATACGGATGCGAGCAAGTACGGTTTAGCTGGCATTTTATTGCAAAAAGATTTTAATTCAGGTCTTATACAACCGATAGCATATTTTAGCCGAAAAACAAGCTTAGATGAACAAAATTATCATGCGTATGAACTTGAAACACTGGCAGTCGTAGCTTCATTTCAAAGATTTCGTGTTTATCTATTAGGGGTAAAGTTTACACTGATTACAGATTGTAGTGCCTTGCGGGCAACTCTAACTAAACGGGACCTCATCCCACGAATTGCGCGTTGGTGGATTACTTTACAAGAATTCGATTTCATCATTGAATACCGACCTGGCCATAGTATGTCGCATGTAGATGCATTAAGTAGAAATCCTCAATCTAATGAACCGGATGCCATACAGGATAATATCATGCCCTCTATACTGAGAATCACACAGGAAGATTGGCTTTTAAGTTTGCAGTTGAATGATAGCGAATTGCAAAAAGTTCGCAAAATTTTGGAAGATAAACAATATTCAGAAATTAAAGCAAATTATGTTGTAAAAAATAATAGACTTTTTCGGAAGGTAGGAGACGAATTAAAATGGGTGGTACCCAAAAGTGCTCGATTTCAGCTATGTAAATTAAACCATGATGACATAGGTCATTTTAGTTTCGAAAAAACTTTTAACAAAATTTCTAGAGACTTTTGGTTTTCAAAAATGAAAAAGTTCATAAAAAAATATGTACGTTCATGTATAGAGTGTGCATACAGTAAAGAGCCCAGTGGTCCAAAGGAAGGACTCTTGCATCCGATTCATAAGGTTGACAGACCGTTTGACACTATACACATAGATCATTTAGGACCATTTGTGAAAAGCACAAGAGGAAACTTGTATCTTCTTGTGTTAATTGATGGTTACACGAAATTTTGTTTACTGAAACCGCTTAAAAATTTAAAATCAAAACTCACGATCCGTGCCTTGGATGATGTTTTTACTACATTTGGCTTTCCGGATAGACTTATTTCTGACCAAGGTACAACATTTACATCAAACGAATTTAAAAACTATTGTGTTGAGTCAAAAATGCGTCACATATTGAATGCAGTGGCCTCTCCACGTGCCAATGGTCAAGTGGAGAGGTACAATAGGACTATACTTGATACACTAACTGCTTATTCAGATAAATTAGGTGAAAAACATTGGGACACAGTTCTAGGTAAATTGCAGTGGGGATTGAACAATACACTCAATAAAGGTATAGGAAAAGCTCCGTCGGAAGCATTATTTGGAATTTCCTTAGTCAGTAAAGGGGACAATATATTTTCTGAAGTTTTTAACGAAACACGTCAACCAGGCACAATAACTGAGGTTAGAGAACATATAAACACACATATTACAAAAGACCAACTTGCTCAAAAAACAAGGTATGATAAACGTAGAATAAAAGCTAGGACATATAAAGAGGGTGAATTGGTTAAGATCTTAAAACCAACGCCTGGTAATGACGGCAAAAGTAAGAAATTACTTCCAAAGTTTTCAGGACCATTTAAAATAACAAAAGTTTTAGAAAATGATAGATATCAAGTTTCGAGTATAGAAGGTACTAACATAACTCAAAAGAACTATTGTAACGTTTGGGCTGCTGATCGTATAAAACCGTGGATAACCACTTACAATAACAAAAATTCTGAGAGTGATAGTACGGATAATGAAGATGAAAATTAAACTAAATTTGTGCAGATTAAAACAGTTGAGACTGTAATGATTATAATGAATAAAAATAATATGAAGTCCTTTACAATATTATGTATGTTAAAAATATGATGCTGTGTTGTTGTTATACAAAAAAAAAAGAGTTATTGTATTGTAAGAATTCAGAATTTATAGATCCAGTACTGATATTAGTAAATGTTGATAGATCCATCTATTAATATCAGATACTTAATTATTATCGACGTTGATAGATCCGTTGATAATAACTAATGTTATGGAGCTAAAGAAATATAGATCAATGTTGATAGATCCATTGATGAGAACTGTATGGTTTTGTATTTAAAGTAAGGGAGATCAATGTTGATAGATCCACTGAATGATCCCAATGTTGTTATATCTAGTCTGGAACAAGAATGATATCGATCAATGTTGACAGATCCATTTAATTTGGTTTTTAATCAGTCGGGATATAAGTGCGATATTGGTCAATGTTGATAGATCCATTTATTAATATCATAACACTTAAAATTATCTTCAACGTTGACAGATCCGCTGAGGATAATGTCAATTAGAATAAACTTAGTCCATGTTGAAGAGTAATGTTAATATTTCCTAAAGTTAAGGTTTGTTAATAGTTTCTAAAGTTTCTACCTACCCCTCGGAGACTGAGGGCGTGAGATTGTCTTTTTTAATTTATTTCGGGGACTGAGGGCGTGAGATTGTCTTTTTTTAATTTTTTTTTTTTTATTAAGTTCACAATTGTTTCAAGTAGATATGTTTTTAGTTCATTTTATAAGTTTGAGGACAAACTTAATGTCAGGAAAGGCCGAATGTTAGAATATATTTGTTTTATAAACATATCTTACCTACTTAAATTATTCTCATAATAAATATTATATTAATTACTAAGTAAAATATATATGATTTTAGTATTAATCGGTATATACAAGTATAATAAGTAAATATTGTACGTCACTGAGTTGTTTAATCTAGTGTATGTTCATAGTGGGGAGCGCTCGTTGTAAGGTGGGGAGAAACTATAAAACGAGCGCTCACGAACAGTCGAGATGCATTAAGTTGTAAACTACCTTACGGGGAAGTGCTGCCCAAAAAGTGTTTTTAGAATCAATAAAGTAATTATAATATACGCTAAGTTTATTTTCAAACCACCAGACTTCTTATAATAAGAAGATGTTTTTGACGCCGAGACAGATTATTGTGAGACACAAATAATTAATATTAACGAAAATTTATTTTCATTATCGATTCATTAATCGGGTTTCCTCTGTACTGTTACTTCGGACTGCTCCAGCAATCTGACATATCTAGAAGAAATCCGAGTAGCCCTGACGGATGGCAGCCCTAGGCTGAATCATAGTTACTACGTTAATTATATGAGGTATATGTAAATCCTTGATTCCATTATGTTTCATACGATTAGTTATGTACTGCATTGATAAGTGTGGTATGTGCTTATTTTATCTCCCTATTCCATAGAGTATAGCGCTCCGCTACTGGCGTAGAGCTGGCTCGAGGACTAAATTACCAACATCAGTGCTTTAGTGAATCGATCTATGGCCTAAGTCAAACACCACGTAATAGGTAGAAGGAGTTTCTTTAAAATGTCTGCTGTTTAAAATGCTACAATAGCGACTATTTTTCAAAATATGGAAGATGGTGACTTGGGTCTAGCACCGGCAGCCGCACAGTATTTATTACTAAGTACGTAGGTTCATTGCTTGTGCTTCGTTGGCTGCAGCGGGCTCTGGCGACGCTAATAACAGTCAACGGGCTGACATGCCCCGCGAAGCACGGCGTAGCTTGACACGTTTCGCTACAAAACTTCGCCGACTATGTACTTACAAGGAAGATGTGTACCGTAAGTGCAGGTAGAGCTGGAACCGTTAGAGGCTTACATAATCATTATTCCATCTCTGCGGCAGACGGCACAACAAAAGTTTTCACAACAATGCCTACAGACAGACATTGCTGTGCGTTTACCTGCAACCGGCGGGGGTGATAAGGAAAAGAAAGGAGCAAGCGTGCGCAGTCGGCCGGGAAGGAGCCGATACCACCCCTCACTCCCCACCCCCTGCCACACCCTCTTGCAGCGTGCACTCTCCGGCTCCTGCAATTTTGCCCCATCGGAAGTCACATCGCCGCTTCGTAACCGTTGATAGCTACGAACCTATATTCGACTCGCTCAATTAACAAACGAGCATTGCGATATGGCACGGTGTGTGATGTCTAATGGGTGCTCGGAGACGAGACGGAACGCCGCTGCCTGGGCGGTAATCCCGTTTTATGAGGCTGCTCATGCCATCACCCTTATCAAATGTCTATACAACAGACGCAAGTGCCTCTCGGATTAACGTCAGGATCGACTTTCGTTGCTCCGCGAGCCCCACTAGTAGAGTAATCCCAGGATTATGAAAGTTTAAGATTACGTGTCGGGTACCAAGTCATAAGATAACATAACCATAAACATTTAGTGTGTGCGACCTTCCAGCTGCAGGGAGCGTCTCGGTTTATGTCAAAAGCACTAGACTGCGATCTACCATTATGAACACAGAGTATAAACATACTGGTGCATTCAATACTCTTTCTCCTGTTTAGTATTTGTGATTGCAACATTACAGTCCAATAAAATACATTCTAAATCTTGTTGTGTAGTCGTAAGTATAAATTAAATGTTTGGGGATCGTGATGGAAATAACAAAAAGAGTTTGGTGGTAGGGTGGGTACTGGGTACCTATGTCATTGCCGGCATTAACGGCGTGCCGATAAGATCGGCCTCACCAGCGTTGCCAAGCTGACTAGGAGTCGAAGTGGTCGCTGTGACCGAAAAAGTTAGAAGTTTTTCACCATCATCATCATGTAATTGCTTATTAAATTTCTTGCATCTGGTTAGCAGACGAGCAGATTTCCTTGACTTGATCCTTTGACTATATCCTTCACCGTATACGCACCATAGACTCTCCAGTGATTTAATAATTTAAGAAAATCCGTACAAGCAATCTGTCTACATACACCTCTAGAAATTCTCATTCGCGGAAACTTGGGAAGTGTTGCCGGGAAGCGAGCGGGAGGCTCGTGTGTGTGCGGAGGGAAATTACAACGAGTTCCACTTCAGTAAGTTTATTGTAATAGAGGTAACTATATGGCAAAGAAAACCGCTGTTCGATATACCCGGCAATGCTGTGTGCGCGACACGAGGACGTCGACTCGGTGCTCTCCGCCGGAGTTTATTTATGTATCGCGGACGGCAACCGAGTTCGGTCGCGATGCAGTTTGGTCTATTTGCATCGTACGTCATTCCTCAGCAGACACGCAGACTACAAAATGAGCAATTAGCGTGGGGACGGAGTCCCGCGGCCCACGCGGTACTGATTCGGTTTATTTAGAGTTCCTGGCAAGCCTAGTGGGCGGCTAGAATTGTTTTAACCGACTTCAAAAAGAAGGAGGTACGAGGAGAATGTTATTTTTATTTTGTGATGTTGTTATAGAAGTAAGCATAATAGTAAAAATTTATCACTGACCCTTCCCGACCTCGCATGGTTGCAATGTTTAATGTTCCGGAAGAAATTCTGTAAATTACTTACATAGGAAACCGTATCTAAATCCATTGTACTCGTATACAGGGCATTATCGCTTTTAGAAGAACTAAGCGGACAAACAGACGACGCGATTAGTAAGTACCTTTGTTTTATACTATTAGATAAGAATGGTATGACATGGTGAAAAAGTGTAAAAGCTTTTTTTTTATTGGGTTTGGAGTGTAAGTAGTAAATAAGTATTGAGCTTCTCAATACTTATTTATTATTTGTAGGAAAACAGCCTTATTATACCTACATATTTAAAAGCTATTGATCTGAATGATATAATAATAATAATCTCACGCCTTTTTTTATCCCCGAGGGGGTAGGCAGAGGTATTCCATTACTGGATATACCCACATTTCACGAGATATATTGGACCCCTAAACGTGATAGGTGGTGAGCCCATCGCCGGACCGGGTCTGTTTTACGTATGTCTCAGAATTAATTCTGAGACCTGCGGGTTTCCTCACGATGTTTTCCTTCACCGTCGAGCTAGTGATAAATATGTACGTAAGTTTTTGAAAAACTCATTGGTACATGCCAGGATTCGAACCCGAGCCTCACTGATTTTCGGCCGGCTCTTCAACCGTCCGGGCTATCACTGCTATGATCTGAAGAATACGTATAAAACTGGCTCTTAAGTGTTGTAGTACCTTGAAGTCGGTCACTCATTATTATTATGGAATACGCAAACGAAGAGAATGTGCTAGTTTCATTCGCACCACGCAAAGCGGAAATGAACTCTGCTCGGTGCAGTATACGACGCACCGCAAGGTCGCACGCGCATACGACTCAAATTATTATAAATGTAAATCCAATAGGGAGTCATCGGCGCCTGGCTTGTTTGTTGCACAGCACAAAGCCAGCGTTGTAACTGCAGTCGTTATATTGTGCGGCTGCAGACATACTGCGAAGCACATGCACGCCCATGCATTAATGCGTCGCTTGCATGTATATATTTAATTCGCATTGCAAAATATGGGAACTGCTTTAGAAGTCAGCCTGTGTCGCGCCAACTGTATAATTTATTACAACGCGGAAAAGATCGTTTAATGTGTTGTGGTAGGATTTTATTCTGAGCTGGGTGAACATGTACGCGCAGCTCGCGTAGAAAGAAGGCCCACGTTCCCTAGGAAGAGTGAAGAGGTTGGCCTTCCCAACACCGATTATGCACCGAGTGCCTGCCGGCCGCGTTCGTCTGTGTGCGTGTGCGTGCGTGGAACTCGTTTTGCAAGCTGCGGCACGTCCGCAATTTCTCGGGAGGCCGAACGATCGGATAGGAGGCTTTGCGCGGCTCGCCAGTAATAACTGCGCACGATCACGGGCCCTCGATCGCAACGCGGTCAGCATCGACACCATAGGACGTAGGTACCTATGTATCGGGTAAAAATAGTATCGTGAAACGAACTCTCAATGATCTCTACATTAAGCGGCTTAACTGCCCTCTCGCCTCGTTCGTACCTCGAACAATGATCGATCTCAAGAGGCGACACGGCACACACGTGCAGCGTAATGAGACAGAGCCTTTCTTTGGAGGAGTTATCAATAGGGTCTCGATCTCTAGCGGATGTGCGCGCTTGGCGAGCTGTCGATGCCGCGAGGCAGAGGGAGGGGCGAGGGGGGGGGGGGGGGGCGAGGTCGGCGACCGCGTGCTCCAGCGCCGGCGAAGACTTGCGTGTAACATACCGACCGACGGACAAACACATTACACATGAATTGAAAACTCACAGAAGATGAATATCTACAAAACAGATGCCTATTACTTTTGATAATATCAAGAAATTGGCATCGACCCGGCAATCTGTCGGATCGGTCTGGCGCCTGCTCCGGCCATCGACGCATCGACACGGTTTCGAGCACTTGTCCATTTGGAATAGAGCCGAGGCTCGACGAGTGAAGCAATGAGTCCGGCGATAAAACGCAGGACGGTTGTCAATTTGTTTTGTGGAGCACTCGTGCGCCGACGCAGCGTGCGTCAGCAGCGCCGGCGCCGACAGCGCGCCCCGACGGCGGCGGCGATGTACCTACCTACCTACTTGTACAACGCACATTAAGCACATTAGCCTCGTCTAAATTACTTTCAAATTTACTTTTTATTCCTTTGGAAAAACCAAACATTTCTTTTTCAGTTACTTAGTGAGATCATTCATAAATGTAGGTTAGAATGCGCATTTATTTTCTATTTATAAAAACGCCGATCTTAATACACCTCCTATCCACATTTCATCTTTTGTCCTCATTGAATTTTGAAGATTTGCATCTGGAGTCTGTAATTTTTCGGTGAGGGTCGAGTATCTATATTTAGAAATATCTGTCGTGCGGGTTTCAATTGTTTCTGCTACCTGGTGGCTGGTACTTCCTGTCACAATCATAACATAACACCTTTCTGACTAGTCCTCTGTAATTACAAGTAAGTAGATGATTTATTGGATAGAGGCAGTCGTTTGGTTCCTTCATTCAATCTGATGCATGATTTCCTTCAGAGTTGCAACAATGGGAGGATTAAGAGTATATAAACATACATATGCTCACTCCTTTCTCTCGAAGGGGTAAGCAGATAAAATAAGTATAGTATATTTATAAATAATTGCCAATTGAGTCGTACCACAATCCCATTGTTTTCCAGAAATGTGGGTAGACACTACAAGTGCTACAACCCACAGTCCGCCGCTTGCCAGTTTGACTACCGCACCAGAGGGGCCGCAGACGAGCCGTAGACGTCGGAGAAATAATAATATGCAGATCGGGGCCAAATCATGCAGGCACATATTATTATCGGGTTGAGAAATAACATCTGCAATACGAATCGTGACTCCGACTGAATAAAGGTATTTATTCGGTGGAGCCTTTACAATAAAACGGGAGGTGGCACGCGCCAATCGGGGATAATCAGGAAAGGATATCGGGCGCCTGCCGCTGCCAGTGCCCTATTACCATTTCACACAAAGGCCACAAAGAGACCTAATATAACTGAACTGGCGATCAATGCCCAATTTCGGCAATTGTTGCCCTCGATGCGAAATCCGACCTTCCGCGCCCCCCTTAGCCGTCCCCGCATGTAATACGTATTATAACATCCGGATCGAGTAAAGAACGAGTCTCGAGAAAACCGGCACGCGAGTAAACCAGGCATTCTTCGTCTATAGACAGTATAGCTGTGAGTTGAGACTTAGAATTGCTATCCGCTTTCTTGTTCACTGACGCCGTAAATAGGACGGGACAATGGACCGCTTCATGCTAGGTAGTAAAATGACTCAATGTTCCTTATCTTCGTAAAATTCCATCACGATATTCGGCAGGCGGCTACGGAATGCGCCCGCGCCGCATGTCAGCGCTCGCTTTCGATTGTGTCAGTCTCTGGAGAAAGTTATGGCCCAATATGCGAATGATTTAAAATTCTCAGACGCGACGCATCATGCGACATCGGAGGCTTTGTGACATGTTGTTAACACATCGCGAGCCGCGTGTGCGTCACCGCCGCGGACTTACGACAACTTGCGCAAGAAACTGACGACGTCGTTATTAGATAGGTAGATGAATTTGCTGAGGCTATCAAATTTACAAAGTGCCCGAGGGCTCTCCGGCGGCCTAATGAACAGAAGCCCGCCAATGACACTTCAAATTACCGTCCGCGCTCGAGCCGAGCTTTCCATCCGATCATAATTTGAATTCCTTGATTCATTTTCTGCGTGCCTCTATTTAATAACATTTTAAAGCAAACTGTACGTTATTTGCATTTCTGAAGCACTTACTGATGGGACAAGACCAACGTAAGGCTTTTATATTAAACATGATGTAAGTACATATGTGGCAATCGCCATGTTAAGTATTAGGATATATCATTTTACTGTTTTGTGATCCTTCTGATCACACATCACTTTATTCTTGGGGAGAAAAGATCGGCGGCGCGTCCCTCACGGCATTGTAAATACAATGGTCTTTCTAAATACTTAAGAAGAGGTAGGTACATCTTCTGAGTTTATTTTTAAGCTGTTTAGCGGTCTGTGGTATTCGCTGGTCATACGGGAAAAAGGAGGAGAAACAACACCGCTAAGTAATTGTTAATTGCGCCTTAATGGTGGTGGAATCCGGTATCCACGTAGAGTGTTGCTAATGATTTGTTTTGTTCTTCCTTCGGTTTTTACTGGCATTATTGGTTCCAACACTAGCGCTAATGCCGGATGCATACAACCGCCATGGAATTAATTAAAATAGCTGTAATGCAAGTACAGGCCTCCCTCGGGCCCTCGCCGGTGCGGGAGAGAGCCGCCGAGGTCAGGTGGACGGGACCGCCCTCCGAGAACTCGTTTAACGGATACCTGTCCTCGTGTACGTCGTGAGACTCGTGTGAACCACTGCATTCGTCTAAAAACATGTTGTGATAACGAAGCGACTATATTGAATGTTGTTGCGATACTCGCTTTCAATTTACACGTGAATTGTTGCAGTATACGGTGTCCTATGTCCTTGATCAGTGTATTTAGGTACTATGTGCTGTATAGTTATTATTGTTCTGTTATAATGTAGATCCCCGAACGCCGATTCAGTCGCTAACCAACCTATATGATATTCTACGAAATACAAAGAAACTACTTATTATAATAACACATTTCAGTAAACAGTACCTACTTATATGTAGGTAATATACCTACATACTAGACTAACAATGTCACAAGATTTCGAATTTACATGAAAGTGTTTTGTTATACCTATAAAAAATAGTTTTAAAAATAATATTTCGACCTCATCCATGTGGTCTATGAACTTAACGGATTATACAATGCGTAACAAAAAAGCGCAATTCCTAATACACCCCAATTAGTATGCTTATTAATATAAAAAAAATATGATGCAATAGAAATTTAGTTATGTCTATCAAATTTTCTTAAATATCGATTAATAATAGCACGATTTCCATAGAAAGCACTAAATTCAGCTACGATAATTCATTTTTTGAAAAATTAAAAATAGCTGAAATCGATTAAGTAGTCGATACTGAACAAACTAATTTCAGGAATTGCGCTTATTCTGTTACATGTTGTATATTACAGCTACAACAGGATCCTTTCGGACCATCAAGTTGAATTCGCGTAAAATGCACTAGCTCCGGCCCCACAGCCGGCACATACCATGACCGGAGATCTTACCTTAGATGAATAGATATGAATAGGCTGATCTGATACAACACATACATTGAAGATTAGGAACATCTGTTACATTGAAGTACGCCGCATGGATTATTTAGTTATGATTGCTACATAGATAGGTACTGGAGCGATGTTACGACTTACGGTCGATGGTAATTAACGGGCCTGCCTGTAAAGCCGAGCCACATCTAAAGTCAAACACGACTTTGATTAATTTTAGTACAGCCACCTTTGAAGCTATAAATGCCGGGCTTGCAAATTGCCAGAGTGTAATTTAGGCCACGCGAATGATAAACACGGGCGCGCGGTCGCGGCCGCTCCGGAAAACGCAATTAAAATATTATAACAACATGAGTTTATGGAAAGCTTTCTTGCCATTACTGGGGCCCACATCAAATACTTTAACAGCTCTTATATGGCGTTTTATCGCCTATATCGGCACGACGGGCGCTGGCGGCCAATAAATTAAAGCCGGCGGAGTTTCCCGCTCGGGCGGTCTCAACCGCGCTCCTCCGGGAGTTACGTCGGGCCGACTTGGGATTTTACAAATTTCGACAAATCCGTATTTAGTTATATTTGTCACAGTCACGGGTCGTAGATCACAGATAGGTTAGAGAATGTTACCTAACGGCTTGTTTGCTAATTGTTGGCTACAAAGCATAGCTTAATACTTTATCACTATCAGTAATCTATGTTCTGGCCCTCTTTAAATTTTCTGTGGGTACACTTGTTCACAACTGAGTCCGTATTTCGGCTCAGTTTACTTTCTGACATTGCTACACGGCACTCCTGCCTACTCTCAATATCAATTTCATTTCATTTATTTGCTTATTACATGGTACTTAAAAGATAATAATTACAAATAATTTAGATCGAGAATATTCGACCCCTAAACCTATCACAGGTGTGAGCCCATATAAATTTAGGTATAAAAAAGTCACACAACACAATTTATAAAATATTCAATTAACAAACATTATTTAGCTCTACTGAGCAGTGTCTTAATAGATAAGTAAATTCTGAACGTATGGTTTGAAAATCACCTTAGTTCCAGCGATATATGCTGGAATCAAATGTGTACTTACACCTAACGCAAGAGATTTGTTGCTACTCGTTCGGTATGGAGATATGGACCAAATGTAAATCTGCGCTGTTGCAGACTCCTAGATGTATGCCACACCACACTCCCATGCACTTGTGTGCTAGATGGGCAGAATTTCCGTTATGCATTGTGTGTGCAGTGAAGAGGTTGCTGGCTTGGGAGTCTTGGGACCCATTCCCACTACATGCCTACCCAAATAAATAAGGTTTGAATTAGGCGCAAAATGCCATATTCGCAAAATGACACATTTGATTTTCGCAAAATGTCACATTCTCAAAACGCCACATTCGCTAAATGCCACATTCTCAAAATGCCATTTTTGCATTATGCCACACTCTCGAACATAATATTGCAAGAAAGGGAGTTGAACAAGTGTGGCACTTTGTTAGAATTTTGCTAATGTGGCATTTTGCGAATGTGGTATTTTGAGAATGTGGCATTTTGCGAATGTGGCATTTTGCGTCAATGTGGCATTTTGCGAATGTGGCATTTTGCGCCTAATCCAGCTCGACTCTACACGCGTCCGCGCGCGTCGACTTAATTTTGTATAATGGGCTGATTAATGAAAAAAAAATGGGGTGGGAAGTGTTGTTGTAACTTTGTTGTGTTGTGTTGTTGTGACTCTTTCTCACGATTCCTACAAATTATTTTGTCCTACAACATTAGGTATTGTTAATTATACCTAGAACACTAAAAGCGGTGGTAAACTTATTGACATTAAATTTTTATTAAAATGTTTGATTTAATTTTCTTTCTCTCTAGGGTTACAAGCACATTAGTTAAATGGCATCTCGTTTTCAAATAGTATCAATAGTCCGCTGCCCTCACGAACAGTGCATGTGCACTCACAATTTCCTTTCCCACGTCAACTATATCCTCGGTACCCAGATTCGTTGAGTTCGTTACGTAAACAGACCAAGCTCAGAATAATTCTAGCTAGACCTCTGCCGGTCAACTTTGTGCGGGTAATAAGGAATACAACAGCAGGGTGACGTTGCGGAAAAACTATTCACGAATAGTTCCACTGACCGGACTGTAGCGCCGTTGTGAAGGAATGTTGACTCCCTTGAGAATCCCTCGCTTCCTCCGCGTAGCGCTTGATGGGATGTGAATATTGATATGTGGTTTGTACTTGCGATATTCCCCGCTGAGAGGAATTCAGCTCGGCGAGTGCGGCGGGCCTTCCTCCATCTGGAGCTGCCTTTATTGACTTCTGAGCTCTTTCATTACTGCACCGACAGATGCCGAGAATCCTATTTAATTGGAATTGTTTCCGCACCCAGAATACTTTCAATTTTTATGTAACCTTTTTCTTTCTACATAAAATACACAGTATTTATGTTATTAGAATTTTGGAATACTTTTTTTTGCACTATTTACATACATTTAGTCCCAAACTAGGCAGGGCCTGTACTATGGATACTAAACAACAGATAAACATACTTAAATCAATATTAAACGACAAGACACAAAGAGAACAGACAAATTCATGCACACAAATGTTGGCTCCGAGCGGGTATCAAACCCGCGATCTTCGGCTCAGAAGACAGGGTCACTACCAACTGGGCCAACATTCCAGTCAACAGAATACTAATACAACACGATTTCCATTTTCACAGTTTGTTGTCAAACGCCGTAAATCATAACACAAATGTTTGAGTACAGTTGTCACGGTTCCGTGAATATGGAGTATAGGCAGTACCGTTCGCAACCAGCGGCCTTCCTCCCGTATCGATGTCACCAAAGCTTTACGTTGGCTATTTCACATACTGTTATTATATGGACATTGTTCAAAATAACTAACTCAGGAATTGACAAACAAGCCATATTTTGTAAATTCAATTATTTATTTTTAGGAAGACTTATACAGTTTACATTTATAATCAAAACGTGTGTAAGTGTATCAATATTGATGATCAGAAAGGAGTCTACCTTATCAAGAGAAACTAGAATCTTTTTCATTTTCTGAAATGAAGTAAGAACTAGCCATAGACAGTTCTACAGCTGAAATTACGTTATCAAGGAAAGAAGCGAGTTAAAGGGCGCCACTCAGCCCCACATTAAACGGAGATAAAAGTGGCCTCTGCGTGGCTAACTGCACAAGGGCCCATTAATCCGTGTTAGCTGCCCCAAGGGCTCGGGCAGACGCCCGCCAAAAGCTGGTTTCTTACGTAAACGGATGAAGACGTAAGAGTGGGTCAGTAAGAAAAATCGTTGCTAAAACTGTGAGTGCATTCATTACATGGGTACTTTCTGGGCCCCTTGCAAAATCAACGCGGCGTAAAGTACACTTGTAGCATAGTAATTTTGCACTTAGAATCCGTAAAGTCAGTTTGAATGACAAACAGTGCATGTACTTGTCCTTAATAGCGTACCATCGTATCTTTAAAATGCAATTCAAAATCGTTTATTTTCTATAGGTATTAAATATACACTTAGAAACGTCAATATTTTATAATAACAAGGCACTCTAAACTCGTCCATGAAGATTGGCTAAATGCAAACAGCAGCCCATCTCCACCGACGAGTTGCTGGTTCCAAATGCAGTACCCCGAGAAGAGCCAGCAAGAAACTCAAGGGCAGGGCAATTACTTCAAGATTACCAAAGATTATACTGGAAATGTGGGCATTTTCGAAATGGAATACCTCTGCCTACCCCCTCCGGAATAACAGGTGTAAGATAATTTTTTTACCTATTCAAAATTATTTATCTGACTATGACAGTGGGTGCCTTTATTTATACTGGGTGGAAGCGATAATGTGTTAATATTAGTATAAAAATAATTCAAGGTTGTTAGGATGATGGAGAATCTGGTAAACTGCTCATAAGCCGAATGAATCCACCAAGCTCTAGCGTCCCGCTGTGTCCTCGCCTCTGCGGCCGCCGCGCCGCCATCGGCCGCTCTGCGAGGACGATCACGTCCAGCTGCCTAACTGCATCGCTGGCCCCGCTTCCCCCACCTTTACGACTTAAGCCCACCGGCCGACACGTTTACGACTCCATTATGTAGTCGGTGGCGATTTGTGCTTCCAAGATACTAAAGCTTGAAAAAAGTTAACACACTCCTATCACTGTAGTGAACTATGCTTGTCTCAATCGATGTTGGCAACGTTGTGTTTATTATTAATATGGACTAGAGTTTATTAATTATTTATTTTCAATTAGGCTCACTCACCAGCTGAGATATCTCTACCAGTTGCGGGACGTTTCAGACACGACATCCATGACGAAGACTTACTAATAGATAATAATAACAAATTGTGGGACACAATTCACACACGGTTTTTTAGTCCCATACTAAGCAGAGTGTGAAGTATGTGCTCGTATTTATAGCCGTCTTCTTATTTGCCCCATATATTGAAGTATTTGTGGAGTATGGAGCAATATCTTGCTCTTTGATGACCAACATCAGCTGGGCAAGTGTTATAAGAAAACTGGTAGGTACTTACTCTCCGGATTCAACCTAAAGAAATAAGTTCTTAAATAAACCCTTTCAAATTCTAAACTCACAACAAATTTAAAAGGTAAACAACGCCGGATCGCGTGTCGCAAGTCCTAATCGGAAGGCCAAGCAATGTTTGACATTTAAACTTTTGGAAGGGCGCATTCGATTATATATTTTGATAACTGCCAATCAATACGTAAATTACCCGAAACAATTATTATTGCTACGAGTGTATACTAAGTCCAATGATGTTACAAGTAGATAATTGCGATGGGAATTGAGCACTGTGACCGGCTCAATTGGAGGACAAAGCCGGCGCCTTGCGACGACCAAGCTGCTGGGGGACTACAAGATCAGACGGCCTGGGACATCCGGTAAACCAATGTAGGCTACTGCCGGTGTACGGCGCAAACTGCTAAATACAATAACCACACCCCCGTTTACGTTAGATAAAATTATCCCTTAGAAATTTCAATCGGACTTGATCGATTGTTTGACAAGGAACCAGCCAGAGGCCGCATTGTACCGGCGGAGCACAATGCTGTATTATGTCTCAACTCTCAGGTCTCCAGACTTCAGCGCCAATAGCGCCAGCCCCCGGCGATGGCGCCACGAGGCCGACATACGCGAGGCGCATCATCCGTTAATATTAGCTCACCCGTCCCGTAATAGAGTACGAACCATAAATCACAATATTTACAAGTCGTCGGGACACTTCATAAAGCAGCGAAATGCGCTACTGTATTATTTTTACGAGAGTATTTACGAGAAGAACATCGACATAAATTATTCATCAGTAATCCTGTTATGAAAGTTTAATGCGCTGAACAACAAGAGTGCCGACTACAGAGGCGTCCGCGAGCCCGCGGGACATACCACAATGTATACGCGCTAGCCACGACGACGGGACGTGGCGGCTGGCTCCAATTAAGCGAATAAATAGTGACACTTGACACTAATATGTAGGTACACCTACCATATACTCGTAACGTATACCTAACATTGTTAATAGCTGTCCGGAGGTTACAAACTATGTCCAAAGTATTAAAATGTTGCTGTATTTATCTTTATTTATCATGCATGTCCCAATTCACGTCACGATATAAAAATAACAAGTAAATGTTTGTTTTTATTAAATGAAACTAAAAATATATACGGTTCGCCAAAAATAACGCTTTGTAAAGAAAATCGTCGGTGTTTTGCGCAACTTGGGTAAACATTTTCGATGGACTAATCACTCGAGGGGATTGACTTTTAGTTCACTCTATTTTGCATCACACCGCCATATCTTACATGATTACAACTTTAACAAACAACAACAACTGTACTATCACAGCAAATGAAGTCTTTGTGTTTATTCATGTCTAATTTACATCACAGGGCTACACTATCTTCTTGTCTTAGTAACGAATTCTCCATTTACAAATTTTGGTAGTAAGCAATCACTAACAAACTAGGTAAATCTGACGCCCTCGTTGTCTTGGACCTACATTGTCTTAGCGTTTCTCAGAAGTTTGAAACATGAAACACATCGGCAGCCGTCACTTTCTCAAGCTGCATATTGGATGATCAAAAGTCATTAAATGTTCGTTTGAAATTCACAGAATTGATTGTCCATCATTATTGTCATAGTTATTTATACCTCCAGAGATTCTACATTCTGTTTGACTGTTTTTAGTTCAGGGTTACAACTTTATGGTAAATGTGGAGGTAACTGAGTAACTGGGTCAACATTTGGGGTACTTTCTAATACAAGAAAATATCTCATTCCTAGGGGAAATTATAAAAAAATACTCCGTTATAATTTACTAATATATTATTATTATATAATTATATTATACTCCGTAATACTCCGAAACGAAAACATCTAGAAACGTGATATATGATATGTAGGTGTCTTATATGTCGTAGGCAACCGTTATAAAGGGATTTTTGGAAATTCCAAAGGGAAGGGAATAAATTGGATGAGCGAGGGCAACAAGTAAAATATAAACAGAGCGGCAGGTCCGCGTCTGATTTGCAACAAAAAACTTGCGCCCTCAACGGCAGATGTGCTGCTCGGAACTGCACACCATCGAACATTAATCTCTGCCGGCATTGTGTTGTGTCCTTTTATTCTCAACCAGCCAGCGTGTTCTCGTGTTCTCAATATGTATTCCAATATTCAACACCATAGCACAGATTAGAGAATAGTTTACATCGTAAGTTTTGGATATATCTATGTAGGTAGGTTCATTATTGGTACAACAGCTTACAAGGTATTGGTATTTCGCTGTTCGCTCCTGTTTCTAAACAGCCACAAGATAAAACAAAAACAATTTTTATCGATATTGAAGTTAATTTCAAAGTCAATATCATGTTGAAAAGTAGAAGTGCAAGCACAATTTACTTATTTCCTCTTGATGATTTCAATGTAATACTGTAGCTTGAAAATTGGCGTATCATCTTCAGCCAAGATTTACACAAGCACTTACTGGGATTACTTTGTATAATTAATTACCCATCAGCGACAGTTACTCGTAGATGTATTCAGAGTGTTTTAACTGAGTAGGTGTTGACCGAACAAGAGTACACCCTATACCATTTGTATTGTAACATGCGTCTGGCCATAGTGAGCGGTGGGGCCTCGACGGCGGCAGTCCGGCGGCCGGCTAATGGCCGCGTTGACAGCCGGCGCGGGCGCAGCGGCGGGTCTAGCAGCCGAGACGCAAATAGAGCAGTCACTGGTACCTACATGTTATTCCTGACGGGGCCTCCATGGCGGTATAGCAAACTGTTGAGGACACGTACGCTTGCTGTCACCTTCGGAATAATTTACCTTCTCCTACAGTAGAGTAGGTACAAAACAGAGGTAAATTATTTGAAAACTATAATAGTATGACTCGGTGAATAGTCCTATGATCGATGGTCTCTTCAGTGGTCAGGCGCGGGTAGCTGACGTCACGCGCTGGTTTCCGTCGCAAACACAATAAATCAACGCTTATTTCAAGGCATGTCGCGGCCTAGAGCTATTCCTGCCTCCATGCGTTATATTTGTATCATTAACTTTTATTTACGGCGACCAGCAGTTAATCATGCGGAGTTATGACGCACTCAGCCGTGAGAAGTCAATAGGCCAAAAAACTTTTGAAAATACTTTCGAGAGTTCTCTCTACGACAAGTCTTACAATTGCATTGGACAATCGAAGAGTCGCCGCTTACGAGCCGTGTCGAGCGGCGCTGCTCGGACAAAGGCGAGTTATTTCCGGTGACTGACGAAGGACGCAGATGGCACAGTCCATTAGTCAGAAATAAACCGGGTTGTTTGCGATATACTGTACAGGTAGACGAGGCAGTGGCAAATACAATCCAGTTTTGCCGAGTGCGCCGTGTTTGCCAATTTAAGCAAACAGCGGCGAGGGCTGGGTTGTGTGCAAACAGCTTAGCGGCGGTTGCCGAGCAGGAGTCAGAGCGTGGCGGCCGCGGCCTGTGACATCGCGGCCAGGCCACCCGCCGGGCGACGACCCGCGCTTAGCTGTAATTCCAAATTAGGACAAATCTTCTTGTAGCGGAAGACGCTGATAAGGAGGCTTTGAGCAGGGACCGTGTGTAGGCGGCATCGTGGAAACGCTCCCCGCCGACGACGCTGAATATTTGATGGCATCCATTACGGCGGAACCTTCCCGCTGCTAATTCGGGCGCGCCGCTCTAGCTTTCACTCTCTGTTAACTCACCTGCCGCTCTCTGATACAGTTAGAACAACGCACGAGCAGCATTGTTTCGTTCCGCTCACAATCTGGAGATTGAGGTCGCCGCAAGGACTTTTGTCATTTAGGATATCGCTTCCGCCGTCTACCGACTGCATTATCTTTACCTAATGACTTGTTGAACGACTCGTCTGAGTAAGTGTGCGTTGCGTGTAGGTAAGTGGTTTGTTTGGCGAGCGATAAGAGTCGAGTAAAATAATAGCGGCAGTATCTGGTACAATAAGGGTACAGTTTTTATTTATGATACAGATAACCAAACTAGTGGGTCGTAAAGATAGATTCGGTTAAAAAAAGTAACTATTTTAATTTATCTGCCAGTCAGCGCGCCGGACTTATCGCTGCAGAGTGCTCGGCGATTGGTTGTCGCTCCGTGTGATGGACGAGGCGACGACGCGTCGTGTTTTTGGTGTTCATAATCTTAGAGTCATCCCAAATCCCAATGGAGAAGGATTAAGAAGAGACTAAAAAAATCATTCTGAAGTTTAGTCTTGGATCTCGTTTCAGGCGAATACCAGTAATAAAAGTTGTCTTGAAAGTTTACTAATGCCACATTTTATACAGAATATTGGTTGGCTGCTTGGAGGCGATACGTAAAACGTTCTCTACATATTCAGTAGCATGTATTCGTGCATAATAAATTTGTCAGCAAAAGTTTTCTCCTGTGTGAAACATTACCAAACTGACAAACACAGTTGTTCCTGTGACAGACTGGCAGGAGGAAGGTGAAATAAGTCAGGGGATAGAGCACAGTGGGAGCGATCATCAAAGATGAAGTGCAATCTGCTCGGAGCTGATTCCGCCTCGCAGCTAAATAGTTAAGGGGCGCTCGCCAGCAGGTGGGGACACGGGACAAGCTGTCGCGACTGCTACGAGCGGGCGCAGGAGTTGCAGCTTAGGTTACTTATATTGACGGGCCTGTTGGTTCCTGCCGGAGGTTGCGAGTTCGATCCCCGCTCGGGGCCAACATTTGTGTGCGTGAATATATCAATAATTTATGTTCATCAGTTGTTTACTACCCATAGTATAGACCAAATAACCGTGTTGTCAGTTTTGGACTAAATAACCGTGTGTGAATTGTGTCCTACAATTTATTATTATTATTATATTGAAAGCAGCAGGCAGGGTAAGAAGAAATGCCCTCGCTGTGCTCCGGTTTATATAATACTTAATAAACAAAAACCTTTATCGTTTATCGCTCTTTCTGTTGAAGAAAACTGCATCAAAATTTGCTTGGTTTAAAATATACAGACAGATAGACAGAGGGTAGCAACTTTGTTTCATACTATGTAGAGAAGTATACGTAGGTCCTTCGCTCACTCTGTTTCTTGTATGGCATTCAGTTTCTTGTACTTTTATCATGAACTATGAACCCGCATGTGTATATCGCCCGCGTGCACTTCCTGCACCTGCAACGCCCGCTAGCTCCTCTGCCACTAAGCGCTCTACCCTGTGTAATATCTTTGCTAACTCAAGGATGCGTGAATCCGCCGCTTACACCAACTGTTCGTGGAATGTTTTACTAAAGCCACAAAGGCGCATACTAAGACACACATTATATACACTGCCTGGAGCGGGTTGTACTCTAAACTACTGTAAATAAACGATAAGACGGAGATTGCGCGACAGACAAGGGCTTGTGGGGACGTGTCGGGCTCACGTGACGCTATCCCGAGAGAAATGTTAACATGATCTCTTAAAGTTCAGGGATGTATTTGGAATACACTAGTACACTTTTGTAAATATTATAAAAAGCTATAAAATCGTAAACTGCTTGCGTCGGGCTCTTAGGAGTAACTAAGACGCTACTAAGTTTTCTACACTAACAATCAAAATGCTAGTTAATGTAGGGTATAAAATAAGAATAATCTCACGCTTTTTATCCCCGAGGGGGTATACAGATATATTCTATTTCTGGATATTCCCACTTTTCACGAGATGTTCTTTGGACCACTAAACGTAGTAAGTGTAGAGCCCATCGCCGGACCGGGTCTTTTCCACATGTCTCAGAATTATTCTGGGAACTGCTGGTTTCATCACGATGTTTTCCTTCACCGTCGAGCTAGTGATAAATATGTACATAAGTTTTAAAAAACTCATCGGTACATGGAAGATTCGAACCCGAGCCTCACTGATGATAATCGGAGTATCGTAGGGTATATGTCCACCTATTGAAGGTCATTGGAACTCCGCCGCTTCGGCAAGGATAGTCGAGGAGAAGAATATTTATTGTTACTCTTGTACAGGATTATTTCATAATTAAATTGATTCTTCAGTCACAGGCTCCTTATAAGCCTAAAAGCTACCTACAAGCATCAACCATCAGGTCTCACACCGATCGATGCAGCCTCTTCAATCATTGTCACTTTCGAGGTGAAGTTTATTTCGCGCTTTCTCGTAAGCTGGTTCTTTAGAAGTTTTGAAGGTATTTTATTTCGGAAAGCAATATTTGGTTCCCTCACTGAGATTTGTGCCGTACGCTGATTTTATTTTGGATTGAATGTCACGCCCAGGAGTCAGGAGTCAGTCAAGCGAAGAGAGAGTTGTAATACGATATATATAGTTTTCTATATTCGAAAACAGATCGAAACGACCTTCAGATTGTCAACCGTTATAATTTATATGACTAACATTATAGTCCCTAAGACTGACTTTGTGAAGAAGCATCTGTGGACTCCCTTCACATTCTTAAATGTCTTCAGGGCTTCTTGTAGGATGCTCAAGATCATCATCAACGCTCAAGATAAACAAAATTATATTACGAAATGAGTTCGGGTAGATAATCTCAAAATCTCTCTTTATTGATTTCGTCATTGCTCACAGTTGGAACTGATCATTGGAACTTGTCCGGAATGCGGCAGTGCTAATCCCATTGCCATCGTTTCGAATCGATTAAGATCTATTTAACCTGCGCCGGCGCCGGACCATCGATCGATTTGCTCTCGCGTCCCGCCCACCCGTAAACTTGAACTTGCGCCTAAATTGGACGAAGGTCGAAGTCATTTGTGACTTTTATTACAGTTAATTTGTCGGTGATGGACCGGAAACTTTTTAAAAAGGCGAATTGACCTAAAGTGGCTCTATTAATTGCTTTATGTCTTAAATGAGATAATAGATCAAGCTCGCTGTAAATTTTAAAACAATGGTAAAGTTACCAAATATTCTTTCTATTTAGGAACATTATCGAGTAGTGCCGCTGCCTCAATACCTTCACGACGACGAGTACATACTATTTATTACCGATCGGAGTGCTTGCTTTCTCTACAAAGTTATAAAAACTCTGTTCTCTGAATCATGGTGGGTACTTAATACCTATATCATAATTATGTATGCCGGCGACGACTTTGTCCTTAAATTCTACTTCGTGACTGCCCGCGTCACGACATCTTAATAGGGTCTGCGGACAACACTAAACTTTGTTGTTTATGTAACGATAACAATTGTGAGTTGTAACTTTCAATTTGCTTCGCAAACATCATTGAGCCTGTTTTCTTTATTATTTGCTTTACTTATTTCGCAAAAGCTACTGAACTCGATGAAAGTAAAAGTAAACGTTGTTACACACGACGTTATTAAAGGAGCTTATTAATAAATTTCTCTCGGGAGTTGGCAATGGACATTCACTGGCCGCCATCGCCATGTGCTCTTGCGGCCGGGCGATGGGCGTGAGAGCCGTCGAGATAACGCCCTCGAAGCCAGAAGTGTTAAGAGGAACTGCTATTTACGATGTCAATTAACAGTTTCGTCTCGTGTCTGCGGCACGGTCGCACGGTGTGGGACGCCCGCTTACTGTAACTAACTGCGAACACATTCCGCGGGCCAGTAAGGGTATCCGTCCGCAGTGTATCGGCTTACCGGTAATGGACGGTCGACACACGACGCACACGTGTGTGCGCTCCATTAGAAACTTGTTATAGCGTGGTTATAACAATGTGAGAATTTTTATAATACAATCAGTATAGATACCGTTGTGAGCGGATCACTCACGAAACGGTATTTTTTTGGGAGCTTTTGTTGGTAAACGAGGAAAGGTTATCCACCCGAAAATGATAGTCGTGATGGACATAGTATACGAGTGTGTATAAGAAGACCGTGTGATTTATGGCACGAGCTATTCGGCACTCCCTCCGCGTCGCCTAGTAATCAACGGCCGCCGGGACAACCTCTAATCCCCGCAGCCTCTCGCAATAGCTAGGTCTCTCAACGGACTCTGTTCTATTTTCATTTCGGGAAACTATCATCATGAAATAGCCTATAAATAGAACACAGTATGCAGGTATATTCCTATGTTAATTTAAGACTGAATACCCTATTCATTGCAAATAAAGATTTCATTTCATTTCAAGTTCCTACATAAAAATGTAATAAATAAACTGAACCTAAAAATAAGAAAATATAAATATAGGATTTAGGTCTATTTCGTGATGGATTTGCAATTATCTTAAATACCGAATTTACTGTTTCGGCTACATTGTCTTCTATCCAGTTACCGCCTGCTTCAGGGCGAAAGGGTTCAGATGAAGCGTCGCATACCCAAATTCTAAATGTACGTGCTTAATTTAAAAAAAATGCAAGTAGTGCAAGGGAACGGAAGTGAAACGCTCATATCAATCATTCACATCGCCACCAACAGCTACATTTACTGTTGCTTCTGGGCCATGGATCTTTCGGCACTGTTCAATTTCTGATCATGATAAAATATAACATTTCAAAGTACGAATGCTGCTTCGAGCAGAGGCGAGAAAGTCCGGAATAAGGGCGCGCGTCGGCGGCCCGCAAATAGAGTTCGGTCTCGCGGGGCACCGCTTAATTGGACGGCGGACGACGGCTCGTGTGTTATTGGTCTACTGCTCAGAACATTGTTGTTTAAAAGTTATATTGCATTCTTTGTCCACAGCTAAGCATAGCCTATATATTGTTCCGTGGCCCCGTTGCCGAGCGGCGTCGTGTGCGGGAGGCTGCGGCCGCGCGGAATGCAGTCACGCGGCCAACCGGCCTTGCCACCTCGCCGTCTACTCGCTTAAGTCACTGACACCTTATTCACATACAGAGATACTTGTCTTCTCGGTATGCAGACATGATTATTGAAAATAAATATTGCAAACATTGATTGCCACACGCTCGACCGAGATCTGGCCCGAATGACACGGAAAACCCCAATGATTATGAGATCTAGCGATCCGAAACGTGCGCAGTAACTCACTAAAATTCCTATCAAAATAAACATCGGCTCGACCACTTGAATTATGGGAACGCGAGAATAGTAGTTTGGCACCATTTCACGTCTCGTTTCTCTATATTTAAGTCAATAAATCAAACTGCACGAACTAGATTACTTTGTGGAAGTAATTCACACGCGAAGCTAACGAGCTTTGTGGTGGATTAAGCGGAAAGCTGGCGGATTTCCGACAGACCCAGATACGAGGCGGCGCCGGAGCGGAACCGCGCCGTGGGAGCGGCGCCTGCGCCGGCGACGTGGACTCATGAATGGACGCGTCCTTGACACCCAACCGGTGACTCACGCGCACCAGGCGACCTGCGATTATGCGTCGTAGAATTCCACTATTTCTACAAAATGAGCACAAAAGCTTTACGGTTACTCATGATGATAATCAGGGAGGCTCGGGTTCAAATCCGGCATTGTACCAATGAGTTCTTCAAAACTTGCGTACATATTCGTCACTAGCTCGACGGTGAAGGAAAACATCGTGAGGAAATCCGCAGGTTTCAAAATTAACTGTAAGGTATGTCTAATAGACCCGGTCCGGCGATGGACGCACCACCTATCACGGTTTAGGGGTCGAATATTGTGAAAAAGTGGGTATTTCCAGAAATTTAATACCTCTGCCTATCCCTTCGGGAAAAAAAGGTTGGATACTATTTATTTTTGATTTATTTATGTGCATAACATTGTCATGTGCATCATTAGAAACACAGGAAGCTCTATGTTTACACCCGTCACACGCGCGGCCGTGTTTATGAATACTCCGCCCCTAATATATTCAATAATAAATAACTTTAGCTGCGGGTGATCGAAAGGTAAACACGGCGATTAGTTCCTGCGCATGTTCATCTTCACTCATAAGTACATATACATATCGTAACATAACCCTTTGTTATCCACAGGTGATTCACTCACGGATCGAGTTCGCAATAATGGACTGACATAATATTTTACTCATCTTGAAAACCGATATAGAGGGACAATGCTATTCTTGAATACTAGTCTAGAGCTGTGTCTATGGATTGAATCTTTACTACAGAATACTATTCAGTTGACAATACTTACAATAAGAATTGATAAGCTAAATCCGACGATGATGAGTTTCAAAACTTACGTACATATTTATCACTAGCTCGACGGTGAAGGAAAACATTGTGAGGAAACCCGCAGGTCCCAGAATTAATTCTTAGACATGTGTAAACTGACCCGGAGTGCGATTTTTGAATCTCACTGGTGATGTCAAAATCATCGGTGACTAAAATTATCACCGATGACTTTTATGTCACCATTTTCCAAAAGCCGTATTTTTGAAAGTCACACGCTGTTTTCAATAAATCGTCGCAATCACAAAATATCACAATCGAGCCCCGCTGCTAATTCTTCCGAAAAACATACTTTGGCACTTTTGTCAGATGGCACTACGTCAACTGTCAAAAACAATCGCATGGTGATTTCAATTACGAGTGGGTGGGGGCACTCGTAAATCGATATCATAGGTATGACAAATGTAAGTCACCGATGAGTTTCAAAAATACGAACTTTCGGAAATCACTCACATCGGTGAGAATTTGTCACTTGGTGAGATTCAAAAATCGATCCCCTGGTCCGGTGAAGGGCTTACCAACTATCACGTTTAGGGCTCCAAAGAATATCTCGTGAAAAGTGGGTATATCCAGAAATGGAATACCTCTGCCTACCCTCGGGGATTTAAGGCGTGAGATTATTTATTTTTTATTTTATTTTAATCTAACTCTGAACGACGCTAACAGAGCCTGAGTCCCGTTATAGTCCTACTCTTATTAACAAATACCTAACACATGTCATTTTGTTCCGGGACACATCATTAGTCATTAGGATACAATACAAAGAGCCGAATCGAAAGCGTACATCAAAAAACGACAGATCCGGCATCTCCGTGTTTACGGAGAGGTGAGGAACAACGCTACAAATGTAGAATCGTTAGATTTTTCATCGCCGGGCGGAGTGTTAATTAAGTCGGCGGGGATTTAGTGGCTCCTCGAGAGTGCAGAGTGCCGCAGTAAGCTAACGGTCCAAGGCGGCCGTAAACATCTAGGGATGTCACATTGATAGAAAAAAAAATATTATTTAAAAATAGATTTTTCCCTATTAATCGATTTTTGAAATCTATTGATTTTATTTAAAATAATCAATTATTAAAAATCGATTACACGAAAAAAGTACCAATTAATATCAAAATTCATTTCATTTCCTTTTAACATAACCGTTATGTTAGTGAACCTACTTCAAACTACATTCGTAGCACAGATGGTGCAGTTTACAAAAATCGGTTAGAATGTATAATTTTGGCAGCATTGTTTCTTTAATATTTTAAATTTAAGAATGTGTGTAAGAATATATAGAATGCTGTTGGTAATCCAAATAAAATAAAATAAATATAATGGATTAATTAAATAGTTTACATACCCCCTCGGGGATAAAAGGAGTGACATTGTTTAAATCCATTATTTAAAAAAAAAGATTATTCTAAAAATCTAGATATTATTTTTTCACAACCCTATAAACATCCACCTGCCGACACCGCGCCGGGAATAGCCGCCCGCTCCGTCCCGCGAGCCAATCTAACGGGCTAACTTACAGTACAGTTGTTCTAAGTAATTTCATCCTATAGCTCTTTTGAAAGAGAATTCGAAACTTATAGGGCTTCAGTTGAAGTTATCTTGAGCGGACCTTTAAGAAAAAACCATTTAACTGTTGATTATATTCCTAACTTCATATCCACAACTTATTGGGAACAATATCTGACTGCTTTCATACAATAACTTGAATGTTGAATGGTAAGTATGCATGCATTTCTTAAAATACATAGTTAGGTAGGTATACTATGCATAATATCTGCATCAACTCTGATTTCAAGTTTAAGTAAAGACACCTGTATTTTTGTTATTGAAGCAAGTTTACTGCGTCACAAAAAACGTACTTACTTACGAGAAATTAATCTCCATCGAGACCTCGAAATATACTTCGTTGACAAAACTTTTAAAAATATGTGCAGGGTCATGAAAGAAGACTTCACAACCATGGTGACCATCATTCGAGGAGCTGAATCGCCTTGAAAGCACGGACACAGTGAAAAGACTTAAAAGAACGAAACCATTTAAGTTAGTGCATTAGTGTAATACTATAGTGATAGTGAAAACTAAGAACACATGAACAAAATGTCTTAACAATCGTCAGTGGACTACTTTCTTAGAATAGTGACTTTGTAGCAACTTAAGTTAAAAAATTACTTATTACCCTCATAAGGCTAGATTGTAATAACTTCAAAGTAACATTAAGTTAGGAAAAAAAAGGAGAAATTAATTGGAATAGGTGGTGCGAGCGCGGCCAATGTATGGCCATTGTGCTAGTATTCGGCGTACGCGCACCCGACACCGTCCGCCGTAAGCGTGTTTCCCAGAAACTGCGCATCGAATCCCATTTGCTGTGAAACTCGTTTTTCTTTATCCTATTTACTTGCTTCCACTAGAAAAACATCGTCCCAGCAATGAGCTTAATTTAACTAGATTTATTCGAAGTATGCCTCCATCCAGAGTATTATCTGTGTCTGCGGTTTGGTAAAGCATGAGTGCTCAATAATACTCGATGAGAAACGTTACAAATAACTTTTAATGAATTCTGGGATGAAATAATGTTTTTTTCGGAGTTTACAAGTGTTGCGACATTGATAATTAGTTGGCGATGGCTGATGAAGTTACCCAAAAATACCTACTCAACGTTCTGGGGTGAATTCGCGGAAACTCATGAATTGCGATTACCTGGTAATGATTAATTAAATATCATAGCTGCATTCTTTTTATACTTTACATGACATTTCTTACATATTTTTACGTAAAGTGCCGCTATTTAAAATTGTATACCACCTTTATTTCATTTATATATTTCAATAAACACGCACCAAACGTCATCACCATTTGCGAATAAAAGTTGAGTATTGAACTTCTACATTGTTTATATCTTAAGGAAATTGAGTTATCTTGCATTTTAAAAACAACCGTAGACGCCTGATAGATCAATAAATAAATAAATAGGCACATACCATCTAGAGTACCTACCTACTGTTATATTAGTCCAACCAGTCTCATTTTAATTGTCGCCAAGAACATGCTCTTTACCCTATAAAACTATATTGCTAATCGATGTTCCAATAACCCTCCGATATCCCGCACAAGCCTCCCTCGGGGAATTTTTCTAACGGGAAATAAAAGATTCTAAGAAGCAATCCAATTCCTCCTTCGGGTTAATGATTCATCGTACAGAAAAGGCATTCAATAGCTTTTTTAATCCGGCATTCCTCGGGTTAATAAGTTGGAAAACCATTTGGATCGTGTTTCGACCTTATTTGGAGTCATTTAGAAAGCTACCCGGGCCGTCTACCTGCGGCTACGATAGAATGGTGTAGTGTATTTTTGAGATTACGTTAAAGCAAGCATCGCTACTAATACTTTCTTCCCGGAATATTATTGTTTTGATCCGAAAACCCGAAATTGAACTTCGCAGAAAGAATAATTGAACTATCGAGTGCTCGCGCTTTGGATGACCTAATCTACATAAATTGAGCATGAATCAGCAATGTATTTTGTTCTGCGATTTATAAAAATATAAATTGTGTAATAGTATTTGTGGTTACAGCGTAATATAGCGGACGAGGCATCTAACACACGACAATAGGACCCAAATACTCGTACGTATGCAAGTACGAGGCATGCATAATTAATGAAAGAATGGCATTACGGGAACTCGCTACTTATTTAAATTCGGAGTATAATGCGCGATTATTGCAAGACGAGACAATACGATACAACAACGCTTTTGATACAACAAAGAAGCAGTTAAAATGGTGATACCTATGTAATGGTTTCGCGGAATATTGCGTGTGTCAGCCACTTCGTGGATACACAAATTATGTATGTGTAGGAACCTGTTGCGCTGAGCCTGTTTGCTTGTCGGCTGGAGGGCCCTATCTTGGCAGCGTCTGCCGGGACACGAGGAGGCGTAACGTGACTGTTTGTAAACTAGCGGACAATGGCGTGACGCATGCGCGCCGGACAATGCTGGTGCGACCTTACGCCTGTTACATTACCGCCAACAAGCCTGCTTATTGTGCAATACTATATCAGACACGCACGTAATTAATTCCTCCCACTGTAACAGCATGTGTATGTGCGTAGTTCAGCAAATTTCGCAAAGATCCCAAGGCAAAAGTAATGTTTTCAAAACTGCGAGGGTGTTCGTGTAGGGCAGCCTCGGGCGCCACCGCCGATAGGGTGTCTGTAATAAAATAGGGCATTAAAACAGCGCCCACACATCGACTAGGTACATGGCACAGCTCCGCCTCAGCTGAACACACGTTCGGTACGGAGGCAGTTCTTAATTATTTCACAATTACTGCCGTGTGGGCTGCATTCGATACCCTGGCGAGAGAGAGCTCGATCTTTCGGTTTACGATGACGAAATAAACAAATACTTATTATCTTATTTTATATAGTCTTTATATCGTAATCAGATATCCCACTCCCGGCGTATTCGCAATAATTAATTGAACCCGGCTCGGTTAATCCGATATGCACACGGAGGTAAGGGGAGGGGGTCGCTAGCCAGGCGGGACTCGGGAGGAATCCACCGGTGCGACAGGAACTGACTAACCGTTAGTTAATTCATCCGCTAACCGCATTAGAGTCTCGCCGCAGTTAGTGCGGCCCACATCCGCATCAGACAGCAAATGAACTTTACCGTTACATACAATTATCTAGCTAGTCGACGTCGCCGACTGCGACTGATCCTTGAATTTGAATATCACAGTCGATGGAAACGTTATAAGCGACTAGCATTGACACTATTTCCCAACCGACTTTCGTAAGTAATATAAATTCTAATAATAGCGGCCATGCAAGGCGCGAGCCGGAAACCGCTACCGCATTTAAAATAATATCGGTTACCCTGAAAGTAAATACTGTCGATACTGAAATGTTTACGTCGAATGCTGGTGCTGCGTGTAATCTTCCACGAATTGCGAAAAACTGTCGAAAATAAACAGACCAAGTTGGTAAAGCGGGGCCCACCATCCGCTGCTCCGGGGGCCGTCCATTGCCTTTTCTGGGAGCCCTGCGATCGAGAAATGCGGAACCGGAGCAGCAGTGTACTGGAATACTGGCAATGTTTGCGTGCTACCGCATGCAAAGCTGGTGGCAAGGTGAAAAGTTTGATATAAATATTATGGCGATCGAAATTGAATTCAATCTCTGGATATTTTAAAATAAAACACGGCGGCAATAAAAGCGTGCTCGCCGACACGCTAACAACATGGTATATACATGGAAGGAGGTCATTTCACTCGAACTCTCAGCCGAATGAATGTTGTATTGTAAGTACTCGTTGTAGTACCCTGGAGCCTGCTCGGCTCACGAGTTCGCAACTTGTTTCGCACAAATAGCGAGCTGACGAGAGTTTCGGATAATCACCAGTTATTAGGAAAGTTTTGTTTGACTTGGCGCTCAGTTAGCGAGTGATAGCTTACTCCGTCTTCTTCTAAAACGAGCAGAATCTACCTTGCGACTGCTCAGCGGGAGCGAAGAGGAAAGTTACTCTAAGAAAATGAGGCCATAGAGGCGGCAGTAATTATTATCACTTGCTATTAGTGTGAGATCGGTTCATATGACTTGACCATATTTGTTGGACGTAACCTGAGTACACTACTCAAAAGAATTAGTAGACACTATAGTTGTACCGTTGTTGTTGTATCAATGTAATGATTTCAAACTTACCGGGAAGTTGTCACCTTCAAAGTTTTGAACATAATGTAGTTTTAAATGACTGCAACTTTTAATGGAAATAAATACAGTTTTAATTATATTATGGTGTCATGAAGTTTCAGTATTTAGTGTCACTCGCGGATGAATGCCGTGATGGATGAGCGGCGGCTAATGACAACGACGCAGCTGCGACCAGGCGCGTACCGATCTAGAAGCTTCTCAGATTCAGTTCCGTCGGTTGAGAGATGCCATCAATCATGTCATGGGTTACGTGCTATTGCGGCCAGCTGCAATTAGACTACTTTCCACCAAAAAACGCTCGTACGGAGCAATGGGAGGTACTCTGGTGCATTGTGTGCAGCGGAGCGCGAGGGCGCGTTTACGCTGTATTCTGTGTTTGCACACACTCGCTGGCCGCCAAATAAATAAACAATGCCTATCCATTTTGTATAGCTGAAACACACAAGGCTGTTCTATATCATATAAGGCTGTTGTATTTATTTATTCGGGAAACATACAGTACTAAACACTAATATAAAGATATTTTGAGATATAGTTAAGGACAATCACACATACAAAAACATATAGCAATGACAACAATGTATATATCTCTCCATCAGTGTCGCGGTGCCCTAGAGTGTCATAGATCTAAATGATTTGTAATATCTTGTAAGTACCATGTGATAAGCAAATAAATGAAATTGAAATAGAGCACCAGCCGCCTCCGTTCGCGCAGTCTGAGACACCTAAAGTAATGAACTCATTTCGTTAGTAATTCATCTAGCTGGTTAGAGAGTTATAAACGCTATTACCAAAGTTCGCGCGCTGCGGGCCATCGCTAGGACTTTAACGTCACCTCTCTTACTAACTACTTACATAAAAGGAATGAATAGACGTCACCGGCGCTCGCTTAAGCGAAACACTAGACGAGGTCAGATCTAAGGAGCGTCTCCATTAGAATTAAATCCATTGGAGAAGGTATTAGCGGCTCTCTCAATGGGGCGTAGGCTGCTTTGCTGCGCCTCACACTGTAAGTGAATTAATACGGGAAGAGTATGCTGATGGACCTTTGAGTATTAAACCAACCGGAGACGCCACTGACAGGCGTTCCCCTCTGCCAAAAAAAGTGTCGGTCAACGATCATACCTGTTATATACAACTAGTTTTTTTGAGATCACGGAGTGTTCGTATTTGTGTATGTATTTGTGTGCATCTAGTTCAAGCTAGCGTTTAATTGTATTGTCAACGTTTCCTCGTCCTCCCCGCAGACTTTTTTGTAAAGAAACTAGTGCGCGTGACGTCTCCTGTTGGTTTAATACTCAAAGTGATGGACAGATGCCGCCGTTCGCTTTAACACGTTTAGTGCCTTCTCTTGCTCTTAATGTAGTTAGTGGAGCGATAAGAGGAATAGTTGAAGGTCGTCGAAATAACCAGCGAACTGTGTCGGTCTCTTCCGAGTGTTGTTTTAGGACCGCGATAAACTGTGGCACTATCCAGCCCTAACACGTGTTGGATGGAAAATCTAAGCTGTGAATATTAATAAACTAGCAGCGCCCCGCGGTTTCACCCGCGTAGTTCCCGTGTCCGTAGGAATACGGGGATAAAATATAGCCTATATGTTATTCTGATGTATAAGCTATAGAACTGCAAAGTTATATCGAAATCCGTTCGGTAGTTTTTGCGTGAAAGAGGAACAAACATCCATCCAGACATCCAGACATCCATCCAAACAAACTTTCGCGTTTATAATATTAGTAGGATTAGTAGGATGTGAACACGCAATTTTTAATGGGCGATTACTCAGATCGTACTGTCGGATGTCTGAGTTATGAAATAGCTAATTGAAGCGCTTGTAACATTTTAAAATAGATTTTGAGTGATGAGCATGCGTTATATAGGTTTACAATTTGGATTCTGGAATCGCTGAGACTATAACTAGTAGGTATAACCCCGTTTAACATTTAATAGTATAACAGGCATCTTCTGGCAAGCTCAAATACTCAAGAATAAATACGTGCCTAAGAAGGGATTCTTAGGCACGTATTTATTCTAATCATTAATAAAAAAAAAAGTGGATTGAGGTGAGAAATGAGCGGCCGAGGATAGTTCTCATTCAATTATTTTATCCGATTGTTCACCAATCCAACAAACAAAACAAACACCACTGTTAGTCACCGTACCGTAAGTGTCAACGTACATACCTAGATAATCACCAGTATAATTTTACAGAGCAGTGATAGCCCAGCGGTTAAAGATTCAGAATCTCATTCGTGAGGCTCGGGTTCGAATCCTGGCATGTACCAATGTGTTTTTCAAAAAGCTTACGTAGGTACGTGTTTGTCACTAGGTCGACGTTGAAGGAAAACATCGTGACGAAACCCGCGGGTCTCAGAATTAATTCTGAGACATGTGTAACAGCACCCCGGTCCGTTGGCCTCACCACCATTCACGTTTAGGCGTCCAAAAAATATACTGGTGAAACGTGGGTATACTGGTGAAGAGCAGTGATAGCCTTACGGTTAAAGAGCCTGCTTCACATGATGAAAATCAGTGAGGCTCGGGTCCTGGCATCCTGGCATGTACCAATGAGTTTTTCAAAACATACGTATATATTTATCATTAGCTCGAATGAATGAAAAACATCGTGAGGAAACCCGCAGGTCCCTGAATTAATTCTGAAACACGTGTAAACACACCCGGCACGACGATGGGCTCACCACCTATCACGTTTGGGGGTCCAAAGAATATCTGGTGAGAAGTAGGTATATCCAGAAATGGAATACCTCTATTATTATAATACAGACCAGATAAGTTTACACTAAAAGAGACTCATTGATTAGTATGAATGCGAGTCCGCTGGAAATAATAATAATCAGGTTCACAAGTAACTAACTTTATAACAAGTCCAATCAGGATATACCGAAAGCGGGCTGATTAAATCACTGTAAGTAGTTAATATACTTACTTTTCATAATTGTCGGAAATAATTTGAAAGGATTTCGTTTACATGAATGTCGACTAAGCGACTAAACGAAGATCAAAGCAGATTTGAATTTAATGGACTTGGCTTGATACCTAATTGAATGGAATAATACAAAGTAAGTACAAACAGCCCGGCTATATTACGCATTCGTTATAGTTTCAAGGCAATGCGAATAAACTGCACTTTATACCAGTATGGCCTGTAATGGATCCAGTGAATTAGCAGTAATTACTGTTAGCATTCCACTATACGTCATCAAGAGCCAATTTAGGTATAACTGGTACTTATAGGCAACGCCTCTCGGTGACTACGACTAGATTCAATCTTTGAACCCACTCTTTGTTTTTGCTTCATTTTCGCGATATAAAGCGATGCTTTTACGCTGATATTTATGAAACATCTGAGAACTGAAGATAAACATTATTCCGAGATAAAACAAAAAGCTTAATAAGAGTTATAAAGGTTCCATTAAATAACCAAAGCTTTTTAGCTTTTCTACACATGATAAGTGATATTCAGGTTTTGCGTATTGTTTTACGAAATACAATAAAAGTTGGGCAGATAATCTTGAACCCATTTATGTTATTGTTCAGAGGGCGATGAGGTTACACTACAGTCAAATATAAATGAAAAGTTGTAGGCTAAAGGATCGAATGAGTGTACGAGGCCGCAGGGAACTTTCACGACCATTTTCTCATAAAACAAGGCAAGTAAGAGTATCGTTGGAATGACCGCCTACCGCTCCCGCACCCCGCACCCCGCTGGAATTTCACCTGCGGGCAGCGATGCCCTCAGTAGGTACTTCCCTGTCAAAATATTTACTTAGTGAAAGTAGTGTCGACTTTCCACGTAACTGCAAGACTCAACAACATCTTGTACTCATGTATGCGAACGTGTGACCGTGTCGGAAGCCGTGGGTAGGTGCCAACCTTCTCGATATTTCATCGCGCCGTATAAACAAACGTCAGAGTGTGAGTGTCCTCCTTTGCGTTGCACAGGCACCCGTGGCCCTTGCCGTAAACTTCGACTGATATTTTTGTGCAACCAGAAATTTTATTACTCTTATCGAGTAGGGCAGCGAGTCGTAATCCTCAGCTGAGTGGAGCCGCGTGATAACGAACTTAAAATTTGAATTAACGTTACTTCCACTTCGTTCAGATTTTAACTGGACTTCGGCAACGGTTATTTACCGCGCGAGAGCAAACTTCTCCAATTACCCCCCCTCCCCCGTGGCGCCCTGCTGCTCCCCTCCCCCGCCAGACTATCGCCTGAATAATACAACTTTCTAGAGCGCCTCCTCCTCGCGAAGGACCATGCACAGTGCCATGCCAATCCGACACAACGCAATTCGTGTACAACAGCAAAATCGATTCACAACCACACTGCAGTTCTAAAATGAGTTCAATACGCTACGTTTATTTGTTTACGAACCAATTTTACGACATCTTTATGTGCATGTACCTACCTACTTTCTAACTGCTTGTGGTTGTTAACGTAAACAAGACAAAGTAATAGTAAATAGAATGATTGCATTATCATACTAAAATTGATTTGTGCGTCGTATTTAATGACTCGGCTCCTTGATAACAAAATTAACTCTACAATTTCTATAAAGTTGCGACTGTACAAGCACAGAGTACAGGACAGAAGTACAAGCAATAAAAGTTCTTTGTTTAGAAGTTGCTCGTTTACTTCTTATTTACACCGTGTGGTGCCATCTAGCGGCCGGCGGTGTCACTGGCTGTGAACGAAGCTTACCGATTGCAGTCTTTAGGTTGAGGTCGAGTTGCAGTAGTATCGAAACCGCTGTAACTCCATGGCACTACTTATTAGACATATTAATGCTACAACAGAGCGCTAGGTGCCGCTTAATTGATTTATGTCGAGTAATACTTAGTTGGTAATACCACAGATATTAGAATACTATAGGTAATACTATATTACTTAGTTGAGAAGTTAAAACAATAACATCCATTCATACAAACTTTCGGGTTTAAAATATTAAGTAGGTTATTAAAACCGTTGCAAGTATATCTAGTCTATGTCTAGACTTTTCGATAATTAATAATTATAATAAAAAATAATTAAAAATAAAATGTACTTAGGCTATTATCGACCTATATCTCTCTGGACACCCTTTCATCATTTATAAAGTGAGGTAAGTACTTATTTCTCTTTTGTTTCACTTTGTGGATAAATAGACCAGGGTCGATAATTTTTAAAACCTAAAAAAATAATAGTAGGATGAAACCCATTAGAAAAGGAGGGGAATATTATAAAAATGAAAGGAAAAATAAATTACGGGCGATCTGAGGTCGGGAAGGGGATGGCGGTGAGTTTTTAAGGGTAAAAAACGGTTTTTCTCGATTTCCGGCAAAACTAAAAGTCCTATCGAATAAAGTCAAATGGCAAAGTTGTAGGTAATAATTAAAACCGCAATGAGGTTTTAATATTCGTATATACCTACCAACTAGTACATACCTACCGGGTTTTTTGGTCATATACCTACTAATGTAATTAAATTAACCGAATAATCAATTAAATATTTTTGTTGATAGATTAGGTACGATATGTCTTTGAACTAATATATTTTGTCGCTTTCCTCCCGTTCCCAGCACTAAATAAGCACCTGCTTACAGCAGAGGGCTTTTTAATTAGAGTGGCAGAGTGGCACAGATCGTGGGAGGAAGCAAGGAGGAGAACAGACGGGCAGTGCTCCGCAGGTGCAGCTCTCGTCCGGGTAGGCCTTGACGGGGCGAGGGCCGCAGACACGACACTCCTCTGTTCCGAGTGTGATGATGACGTTCGTTAGCCTCTCGAAAGAAATCGGCTGCATGTTTGGGTATGAACATGAAATAATTATGAAATGGCATAACTTTTGTGCGTAACCTAACGTTCGAGTGGCCTCTGCTTTAGTTTATCTTATAAAGTAAAATTAAAAAAAAAATTACCACAAAAAATAGATCAAATTTCGAACATACTCTTTGACTTCTACGTCAGAGGATAACAATCGGCGGTGTCCTAGCCCAATAATACATTTAAACTGATTAGGTGGGGATTGTACGTATGAATATCAACGCTGATATCGAACACATATCGACCTACTCAGAACACTAGGTACTTATTTCGCTTCGATCACTTCCAAAACGCTGGTCACCCCAATCTTCTGACAAGATGCAAGTGTCGCGAGGTGTTTCGCGTCTCCGCGGCGCAGTCTGTGGCGGAGTGCAGCGTCGCCATGGCAACGCGCGGCTACACCTCGGCCGTCGACCCCTTGCCTTGCCCCTCGCGCCTCGCTTGCCGCGCGCCAGTGAGCGCGGAGCCATGCGAGCCTGCCGCTGCTGCCGGAGCCGGCGCTGGGGCTGCGGCGGAGCTGGCCCGGCGACGGCGGAGGCCGCGCGACCGCACGAGATCCGGTGTCAGGTGAATGAAACACGTCCCTACGTTTATTTACATTGAGTGACACAGAATACTCGCGATCGGGGTGATTGTGTTGTAAACATTGAGTGAGTTTACTTTTTAGTACCAGCGCATTGAATTGCATAATGTAGGTAGGTAGTAAATAATCTGATAATATAAGTGCTTATTGTAAGTAGTCAATGAATAGATTCTAAATAATCTAAATGTTTAGTAATGTAATGTTAGCGAAACTAATGTGGACGTTTGCTGCGCAGCTCCAATAATACCTCAAGTTGCTTGAGAGCTCGTGTGAATTGATATTGCATCTTTCAAGTAGTATTTTATGTTAGTGCGTCAGCCGCGTGCCTTTATGTGATTTATAGCATCGCCCTGCTCCCCCGAACCTCGTATATATCGCCATAACTCTTAATAGTGCTGTTATAACGCTGTATACGCCAGATTATCTCGAGTAGAGCAGGCTGCCTAGTACTTATTATTTTTAGCGTCTGACATTGAAGTTTGTTTTTGAAAATATTGTAAACGCACATCTCTCTTAATAACTACGAGTAGTGTTATAATTATATATCATTGTTCAAAATAAAACTGGTTATTTTGAAGTTATTATAAAAACATGTTTCCTTATTTCCTTCTACAGATATTAATTTAATTATGCACGTATATAAAAAACCAACTGGCACACCAAAAACAATTAGGTCACTAACAATGATAAAATAAACATAAAAAACTGAAGGTCATGCTCAGAATCTATCTATCCAAATATCCAAACGACGTAGGTATACCAGAAATTCTAATTTAAATATTTTTATTTAAAATGTCAACGTACTAAAAGACTCAGAGTGCTATTGGGTGCTATATGATAGTCTACAAGTGGTCTACACTAGTTAACAAGAAGGTAACTTAATGGCCTAAGGTATCTTCCTCTACAAAGAATTAATTATAAAATAGGTTAATATACGTATCGTAATCGTGAGGTCGGCACAACATGATTTCACAAGTTGTCAATAAGATGCGACCGAACCGAACGTCAACGACAATTTAAAACGTGTGAATTTTGAAATTGCTTTAACTTTCGTGTGCTCGCTATTCTTTCTCGGTCGTCTCTGGTGTCCCCCTAGACGGGATGCCCTATAGCTTATAAGTGGGGCCTGCTGCACTTATTTTCCCAAAGCATTATTTTCCTTCATCAAAAAATTACTAAGTTTACTCGCGCGGCAACAGTTGTCCGGGCTGTCGTGCCGCGCGGGCGTAAATCAGCGTCTTGTTGGGGTCGCGTGTCGCGTGCCACTCCACAGTAGGCACCACAATTATAACTAAAAACCGGCTCAGTGTGAGTCGGACTCGAGCACGAAGGGTTCCGTACCATATAAAAATGAAACAAAAAACACGTTTGTTGGAGCCTCCTTTAATATTTATTGTATTATATTTTTTAGTATTTGATAATAAAGCGTCAACAGAAATACATTATCTGTGAAAATTTCAACTGTCTAACTATCACGGTTCATGAGATACAGCCTGGTGACAGACGGACATACAGACAGACAGACGGACAGCGGAGTCTTAGTAATAGGGTCCCGTTTTACCGTTTGGGTACGGAACCCTAATAACGTTATGCTAAGATACACAAAACGGAAAATCCGAATAACGCGCTATTGGGTCACTGTTCTAAGTCAGTAGAGCTGATAGTGACATTTACTCTTCATTTACCCTACTACAAATTACTTTGTCCACCGTCCCACATACATGTTTGTGCAAAGAGGCAAATAACAGTGGGCACAAAGCGGTTAGTAGTCTGAAATAATGAGCCTGCTGTGTCGTCTTTCATTATTACAAATACACACATACAAACTCTTTGTTGTGGGACGAAATAATTATATGAATTTAAGGCTTTTGTTTTGGATGTACGGACGCAAACTCACCTACAGATATGGCCCAAGGTTTGTGAATATTGAATAAAATGTAAGCCCAAAGGTGTATGTGGCGAAGAATTACAGCTTTGAACAAAATATAGGGAATATAAAAAATATTTCGCTGAAGCATGACAACAATAGGATGTTGAAGTTTAGTCGACTGGCTCTCGCCTGCCATCGTGCATAATTCAAGTGCTGGCGGCGGCTTTCATCGACCGCAGCGTGCCCAAATAGACTGAAATAGAATAGTTTATTTTCAAGAGTACCTATTCATAGTTTTTTTATTTTCAATACCCCCCATCGAGGTGAGATCCTGTCGAGTTTAGGACTTACTTAACGGGCAAAGCTTAGTAGCCAGTCAGTTGGTTCATATTGGTTGATTCTTTAAAAAATAATCAGCCAAATCATGCTATTTGAAGATAAGGATGCGTGACTTTTAGTTTTTTCCAACAACAACATCGAAGAAAGAAAATAACTTTATGTCAACATGATAAAATGTATGTTTATACAACATATTGATAAAAAAATATATAAATTTTATTGGATTACATCAGACGGTTACTTGATATGATGACCGTAAAGGAAATATTTAAACAATACTAATGTTACTACCAGTAGCTTAAGTCACTATCAATCAGCACAGGTGTAATAAATAACTGATATTATGAACACCACTACGGTGCTATAACCTCAAATCTGCCGAGCAGCCGATAGCCCACTAATCGCGGGGCTATCTGTGGCTGCTTAGCAGCGCCGGCAGCCACGATAACCTCTCTCCTGGCTCTTGTCAGTTACCGCAAAAACTGATTGTTTGTTCTCAAAATGCTCTCTACGCTCAAATGTTTATTTTATTTATTTAGAACTCATACAGTAACATACAAACATGACAACAGACCTGGAAGTTCTTTAAAATAATTTAAACATGCTCTCAAAACATACAAATGTTCTATCAATGTTTCTACGTGGTACCTTCGCTAGCCTAGTCTTCCAAACCAAGGTGCCCTAAATCTGGTTGTACCCGGCCACAGTGTCCTTTGTGTCATGTGTACAAATGATTCATAGAGGGTTGCGTTAACCGTCCGCGTGCCGGTTGATCCGTCCTTGGCGCACACCCAGCTGTTCGTTACTTCGTTATCGCACAGATTAATTAGTGGCAATCGCTGTCTTTACTCGGCCAGTGATGCGTGAGAGCGCGAGCGCGGTGTCGGGTAAACGCGGAAAATAGGACTCCCTTAATCTATGTGTGCTTTCGACTTGTCTGTTTGGTGATAAAATACTGCAAGAATTTCCAAAGGTAAAGTTTTTGTATATTTTTTCAAGATTATCGTGTCTTAATGTTGTGTCCTAAGTATATAGACATGCATTATAATTATTGGGATATGGTATGGATGATCTATTGAATAATCTCTAGATACAATTTTGTGAAATACAGTAGTCAGAAGTTTGTCCGTCCTCAAATATTATTTTGTAGAATATTTCGGTCTAACGTAGCGCAACTTGTTTTAGGTACTTAATATTGGATAAATTTGCATCATGTTCTAAAATTAAGATTTTTATAAAATTCAATAACGACCGTCGCTTAATAAAAATACATAACATTAAAGTTTTTTTGTTAAACAACAAGTATAGTAGGTATTTAATGTAGGTACTCATTTATCCTATTATATAATATAGTGTTCTAAGGGCTTAAGAAACGAGTGGACTGTATTTGGAGCTAAATCTTATTGATGGTGCTTCGCGTCCTTGACCATGACACCAAATCAGCTCGCGAGTGTTATCGGAGCCATAGACGTTTATATCAGCAGCGCGATAAACGATAATGCCGGATATACGCCGCTGTTTATAGATAAATAAATCAATTGAGAATGAGGAATAGAAGCAGTGTTGCCAGATTTTTTTGGCAAACTCGGGATTTTGGAACTTTTTGAGTAAAAAAAAAGAGGGACATAGTAAAAAAAAGCATATACCTAATCAGAAGTTTTTAAATATTTATCTTTTCGTTCGTATTTTTAAATCAGTAATTTGAGGAGTGAGTGTTACAAATTGCAACTTATAATAAGATAATAATTATTTGAGATGATTTAACTTCTTTTAAATCTTCTTTTAAGTATTTTTTTTCTCTTTAATAAAAATGAAGATCTCTTTACAGCTGTAGATTAAAATGGATGAGTAATTCTCCTCTCATTAAATTTACAGAGCATTTATTTCTGGCATCCGACCATTTTAAATTCATCTTATACCCGAAAAGCGGGACTGAGCCTGTCCTGTGGGACATTAAATTTTGAAAATCGGTTGTCTGTAAAGTCGGTTTACTGACGATAGTTGAACGTGACAACGTCATACTTTTTGGATTGTGCCTCTTTGTCGCTCGTTGCGCGCTATCGCTTGCACTGGAACACCGCATACGTCATACTTTTTCATGCATGCAGCCGGCTCCATCGAATTATAAGACGTTGTCACGTCAAAAACGCATACAAGCCACTATAATAAGTGAGTCATTGGCATGTTTTCTTGACAAGGCGGTTGTGCCAACAATATACCTGGTCTATTTGACAATTAAAGGGATAGTACACGCGCGTTGTTGCCCCGCGGGCGGGGGGTTGACAACGCGGCAGTTGTCGAGTCGCGCGTGGCGTGGCGTTGTTTGTTGTGTCTCGTTGTTTGCACGTGACGCTCACTCAGGTCAACCACACTGTTGTCCATATACCTACCTATATACACCTGTGGGTGTATGACACAGGTCTTAACACCAGATCGAGGCTAATAATTTATTGCGATGCGCTGGTATCTCTGCGACACTCAGTGTGTTTGTAACGATCACACTGGTTAAGCAAAGTTTGTGAAGGGGTGACTGCCTAGTGGTATTATATACCGAGCGCCTCCGTGTTTCGCAAGGCACGTTAAAATGTTGGTCCCGGGTTTCATTGTGTTTACAATGTCAGATACTTCAGGGTGGCCTTAAAACTGTAACAGTTAGGTGGCCACTATTCGAAAACCATCTCCCATACTTCCTCGTTTATATCCAATTATGGCGTACCGCTAATCGTTCGATATAGCCGGCTTATCTGCTAATAATAATAGTAATTATAATTCAATTACTTTAAAATAAGGAAACTAACCGATGTTTTTGTTTTAAACGTGTACGCATTTATTTAAAGATTCACTTCATTGATAGCTTCCTAATCTCGAGGCATCTACGTAAAGATAGATGTTTAATATAGACTCGATTAATTGCTGTTAAATATGCATGCATATTCTGAGCCGAGTCGACACTGCGGCTGCATAACGCTCCTATTTCAATTGATGCAGCTGAACATTTGCCTTAAAGAATAAAATGCGCTACCGTAGTATCAAGTTATCAGCTGATTAATCATCTGTAACAAGAGATTGCTTTAAGCGATAAGACTGTTAAACGGGGTATCCCATGTTATCTGTAAATTTTACATAAGATTCGTTCATTTATTTCTGCGTGATTTAGATATCAAATAATAAATTGGTGCTTATTTTTACATAGAGTTTTATCTCTTAATAAAAATACGTACCTTATATGTTTTGGTGAACTTCGATATTTCGTATGTTGTCTCATTAATATCGCACACGGCTACAATTGAATATACATTAAAATTAACAGAATCCTATTTTTCAAATTCGTACACCAATAGGAGACTAAACGAAATCCAAGATTGCATAGTTCAAACTTTCTCTATCACAAAACCTGCGGCAATAGTGTTACACAGGATGTGGTCAGGCATAGACAACAGGATGATCTGTGGAGCGGGAAAACCGGAAAACCCGTCGAGCAATTAGCGCAGCTGTCCTGCGGATCTCGGGAGGATGTGGGGAAGCCCCGGTGATAGCGCCGCGCCAGGGGCCGGCGCCCGCGCGTCTGTAACTAGAGGACCTAGGCAAATGGTCGTTCTATCATCTTTAATGCTAAGAATTGAATGATAGCATGATTTAGAAAAGTTACGAGATGTTTATCGTAGTAATGTTAAAATCTAGGTGGTCTAAGAGTACACCCGAAAGAGTAGGATTTGATGAAACCCTGCAAAAGCAGCTGCAACTGCTTAAGATTGTTCTCGAATTCCAAGCACAGTAAAATAAATTATTACTGTTATCGATTTAGCCAAAATATCATTAATGCAACACCAAGTAAAATTGATGTAATATCACGAAGGCGTATCTTTCTTGACCTGTTGTCTACCAAGTTTTAATATATCAATAACACAACAATAACGTTACATAGGTATGTATATACGCTGTAGATGTTCCTAAATTATTAATGTACCTACTAACGAGTACACTCGTAGTTAGCACTTTTAGTTGTATAGTCAAGAGCACGTAGAGCCTAACACATTGGACACAACATTTCTAAAGCAATCGTAACGTTCTCATTACGATTGCTTTAGAAATGTTGCGTAACTAGAAATCTATATATATATATATATATATATATATATATATAAAATGATAAACTGACTCACTGATTGGTAATAAGCATTCACTAAAAAAGGATTTTGATAAATTCAACCCCTAAGCTAAAAGCTAGTTTTATTTCAGTATTTTTATCAGTTGTTTAGTACCCATAGTGGCCATAGTACAGGCTCTGTCTAGTTTGGGACTGAATGGACTAACAGTGTGTAAATTGTGTTGCACAATTAATTTATTTATTTATCCATTGGGCTTAAGATTGAGCAAAATGTAGAGCGGTGGTCAATGGTGTCAACCGACAATAGCCACGTATCTCAATCATGAGGATACGATACGACGAGGAAGATGAAAGTGGGTGTTTCCAAAAATACAACACCACTGCCATAATTAGATAGGTATGCTACATTCGGCCAAAGTACATTACATCATACGATACGAGAACAAACGGAAAGCCACAAAACGGTCCATACAGCGTTGTGGTTAAATAAGTTATAATTATTAATAGCGCAATTATTGCTTTTCCTGTGCCAATAGGTACCTACTTTTCGGACACCATCAATAATATTTTACATTATTAATATTACTGATAATAGATATTAATAATATAGATAGTAGGTACCTACTGTAGTTGTAAAGGAAAAAAGGAGTAAAACACGGCAATATGATAATATAATTTGAACAGGCAACTAAGAAAATTAACAAAATTAGCAACTGTACGCGATCACGCATCGGATAACTACATAATATATAAAACATCAAACAAAATTTGTCTGTACATTGAAACTAATAAAAAATATGTACTTTAGAAAGACTGCCACAGTACTACCTTAAAATATATATATATAATCTCACGCCTTTTTTTTTAAACACTTTGTAAAGTAGGTATATGTAACTCGGTAAGACGAAACATATTTTAAGACTATAACAGACTAGACTACGAGTACAACTATGAAAACCGCATCCAATTTCGAGCATAAAGTAGTTTTTACATGGCGCCCCAATACAAACATACGGACAAGACAGACATACATTTTAAAATAATTGTTTTGGCTTCACTTGCTAATATAAGGCCTCATGTCAAGTTTTCTTAAATACCTCCTACGCCAAAATGAATTCGACCTGTGCCCAATATAAAGCTTGGTCCTATTTTTTTAAACAAACACCCACATAATCTTAGCTCTTTATAATACTTATGAATGAGTACATGAAATTCTGTATTGAAATTTGTTTTATTCAATACGTAAAAAAATCACGTCTTTTAACCCCGACGGGGGAAGGGCAGACGTACTGCATTTCTGGAAATACTAACGTTTCACTAGTATTTGGACCCATAAACGTGATAGGTGGTGAGTCCATCGCCGGACCGTGTCTGCACACATGCCTCCGAATTAATTCTGGGGCCTGCACGATGTTTTACTTAACCGTCGAGCTAGTGATAAATATGTACGTACGTTTTTTGATAAACTCATTGGTACATGCTAAAATTCCAACCCGAGCCTCACGAATGAGGAGCGGGCTCTTTAACCTCTAGGCTATCACTGATATATGTTTCTGTTAGTTGCCTGCCTGTTGCGCCTGCGTTATCATAACACAACAACATAACAATAACAAGGAAAATATTAATAGAATTAGGTGAATTTTGATTCCATTAGACACAAAAACAATATTGAATTCGATCACTAGCCACAATCAATGACGCATTTTCATTGACCAAATACAGCGCGGCGCGGTTTTCCTCCTGAATATTCAGCAAGATACGCTCTTCATGGAACTCCGTGACGGCACAGGGCAATTAGGACAGAATTCTAGTGATAGATACCGTTACATTGGAACAGGGATCAGTTAACTGGTCATTAGTTGGGCCTGAAATATATTTAACCGCGAGCGCGTCGCTTCCTTGTTCTGGCTTTGATTCTCTTCCGAGAAGGGCCGGCTGGTATGCATCGCGTTAGTGCTACGGCCAATGCAGAAGCTCTCATTTATAATAATAATCGAGTAGTAGGCACCCGGCGTTGCTTGCGGACCCCGTTGTACACGTTCCGTTTGTAAGAATTTGGAAAAACTCTTCTTTAGTACCCGCCAAAGAAGAGTTTTTCCAAATTCTTACCTAATTGCCAAATTTCAAGTTTCTAGGTGTAATATTTTGGAGATTTTGTGGTGAATGAGGAAGTCAGTGGTATTTATCTTTTAGATTAAAGATTTACTATGACATAACAGATCTTTTCCAAAGCAGTATGACATTGACCAGCAAGTCCTTCCTAAAATATCGCCGTAGGTAAAAAGAGTAATAACAAATTATTTCTAGCGGTAATAGCTGGAATGACTCCACATTGAATAACACTTTTTGATTTGCACTTGTCCTGTAGTCAGCCGCGGGGCCTACTAGGCAGGCGGTGGCCCGCATCTCTCAACGCTCTAGACCTTGAGATCTTTGAGCTGTGAAAATATGCTATTTTCGTTTCTTGCTGTGTTTATCACACTGGTTTTAAGTGTTGAGAGAATCCAACAGTTGGTACAAATCTCATAACACGCCACACTCTTGCAATCTTGTCTGGATTCAGATTACCCGAATATTTTGCGTTTAAAAATGATCGGAATTCTTCAATCTCAATTTGAACACAATCGATAATCATCACATGTCTTATGTCTAAGTTAGGTATTATTATTAGGAATTCGACGTTAGTAATACGATTACGATATTATTATCCAACTGTACCCTAGATGAGTATATCTCTTTACTAACGGCTGCTATACCTGGAACCAAGGTCTCTCCGTAAAGGCCACGTGCCATACTTGGACGGCCGAAGGACTTCCTTGATGCGTGTCGCTGGTCTTATCTGTTGGCAACAAAATTAGCATCCAGTCCCGGTGACGGCTGACGGACAGCTCCTACCTCCTACCTCCTCCTAACTAATGCATTAACCAACACATAGCACTGTATGTATGGAGAGACGTTGTCCGGTATAGCTGTATGTCCCATAATAGCCTGGCAATGACACATTAGTAATACCTAGCTAATAGTGCACTTCAATATCTTTTTATTGTATAACATTATAATTACTATCCTGTGGTTAAGCTGTACATGTGTTTCCTTGTTGTCAGCTGTTATAAAAATCTCTGAGGACTTTTTAATAATGCACTATTATGGTGCTTCCACTTCTTCTTCTCAACTAACATACCGAAGCGGTGGATAAGTGATTGACTAAAAACATTTTAACCTTGACTTTGGTGTAAGGTATCGGTGAATTATGCATTTTATTGCGTAAAGTGAACTAAAATGCTGTATCAAAATATTTATTTAAGCAAACAGTAGTATTAGTATCTTCTAGTATCTAGTATCCTTGATACAATATGTATTTAGACCTTATTTAGACCATCGTAATCTCTTTTGAATTTTAGTAAACAATCCCATCTCTTTGTTGTTTTTCCAGACGTAAGTGACAGCCCTGACACCGATGACATTTGATGATCAGCTGAGCGCACCGTTCACGAACAGTATAGAAGTGTGCGCATATGCGACCCCAGAGAGCAGATTTGGCCGCGCCTGACCCCGTCGTCGTCGCCAGTAGAGCCAGTCGGGTATTGCAGCAGGTGAGTGATCGCGGGCTAATAGATTTAAATATACATAGGGTATAAGGCGCTCATAGCCCTGCGGTACCAATGTGTTTGTAGCGATCGCACTGGTTAAGCAAAGTTGGGTGCGGTCAGTAAGTGAATGGGTGACCGCCTAGTAGCATTTTTATATCACGAGCGCTCCCGTGTTTCGAACGCACGTTTAATTGCTCCCGGTTTTCGTTGTGTTTACGCCATGGAAGTCGTTAAGCCATGTCGGTTACCCTCGGGTGCTTAAAAAAATTCTGGCTGTTATGTGGCCACTAGTTTAACTCCATGAGCCCATACTTCTTCATGTGTGAAGAAAGACCCTTAGCTCACCAATTGGCTTGATACGGGTTGATGATAATGATGGTATAGAGCGGCCATTGCATTGGTAATATTTTCATACAAAATGTCTGCGATGCCTTTGATCTCAAGCGTTACGAGCCATTTACACGAGGGCAATCCACTAAGACTGCATACAAAAAAAAAACCATGAGGACAATGGAATGGATTGTCCTCAAGTTTTTTTCAGCTAGTAGGTACGAACCCAATCTGCCGTCCGGACGTATTGCACTAGACTCGACCTGAGGTAAAAAGTTTTGGATAACGATTTTGGTAGGTAGCATAATTAAATCTCTTCCCGCGGCAACGTGACGACACGCAGCAGACGCGACGCGGTCATAGCGTGCTTACTCACACGCACGTACTACGGAAGGCGCGACGTGAGCTGCGCCACGCGATGAGGACACAAAATATTCGGTTATCATCCAACAATTCCGCAAAGTGCAGTTCATTATTTATTCAGGACCTTTTCAAACAAACGTCCGAATATTTTAGGTAGCTAAAATAGAAAGGGTGGACCTACCTTGAATGATATAATCTCGAAAAAGTTTCATGATATGACATTCTTCCCTACCTTGAACAATGGTCGGCTCAAATTTTATCATTCAGTTTTACTAAATTATTCAGATATTCATCACAAAGTAAAGTCATTACTCATAATTAATTAATATAATTATGGAATTCCAATATGGAACATACCTAGGTATCAGCGCAGTAAAACCCATCCTTTATTAATAGACAGCTCCTACTGAAGTCGCGTCTACATTAACAGGCAGAGCGACGATTGTGGCGTTTCAGCGGCCGTCGGGCGCGATAATTCCTACAGTGCGCTGAGAGCGGGACGAAGCGATGAGCGGATAGGGCCGCGCCAGACAAACCGCAGGAAATATAATATACTGTTGCTCAATTAGCGGTACCCGATTAGCTTTTACAGGGAATACCTAATTACATAAATCGAGTTATAATTAGACGTGTAGTTTTCCTGCTAAATTAGTATAAATTTGCGGGGACAATATGTCACTCACCACATTAATTTTAGACGCGGAACCGGATCATGCGACCCGGCCTCTTCCGCAGTTCCTCCGGAAAATGACCAGCGGCGCTGACTGCGAACACCATGGCGCCGGATGCAGAGGACTGCGAGCGAGGGGGCGCGGGGTGCCGCGTGCTGCCCGACCCCGGCGAGGCCCCTGCGGCCGCCTGGACGCTTTGCGACGAGCAGGGCCGGCCTAGCAGCCCTGCCGCCGAGAGCCGCTGCCTACTGGCACCGGTGCACGCCCCGAAGCCGCGCGGCGCACTCGCAGGAGGCGCCTGGCCTGCAACCCCCGGCCACCTGAAGTGTCCACCGCTCCCGAACTACGCGAACCCCAAGAAAACTGCGTTCCAGAAGCGAAAGGAGAAGCTACTCGAGGTTCTCCGCCCGCCGTACTTCATTCTCACCCTGATAGCCGTCATCGTAAGTTTGTGCACCTTTTCCTGACTGGAGGGCCGTAACCCGACCCAGACCGAGGTTCGATCTACATTGAAACTCTGTCCCCGCAGGTGTGCGTACACGCGTGGTGTCCCGAGGAAGCGCGCGCGCTGCTTGAGTGGTCGCCGTCCCGCTGGAGACATGAGCCGTGGCGGCTGCTCTCGTACGGTGTCGTTCACGCTAACGCAGCGCATCTGGCGCTCAACGCCCTGGTCGCCCTCACCGTAAGTCTCCTCTCCATTATTTCTTATATTAAAAAAGTTGATATTCGAGAACGCCTTTGAGAACATCGCATCCGTCTACAGGTGGGCTGGTCCCTGGAGCGCGAGCAGGGCTGGTGGCGGGTGGCGGGCGTGTGGGCCGCGGGAGTGTGCGCGGGAGCACTCGGCGCCGGCGTGCTGCAGCCGCACGTGCGCGTCGTCGGCGCCTCCGCCGGCGTGTACGCACTGCTCACCGCGCACCTGCCCAACGTCGCACTCAGGTACTATTCAGATCCGATTATACCTATTGTATCTAAAGCCTCGATTTGAATAAAACCGTCTAGTTTCCTGTCTATCCGAACTTAGAACAATTTTGCCCCAGGTTCGGACACATCCCGCTGTGGTGGTTCCGGCCGCTGAGCGTGATGGTGCTGGCCGTGTCGGAGGGCTCGTGGGCGCTCCTTCATGCGCCTGCGCCGGCGCTCGAGGCGCAACAGGTGGCTTGGGCCGCGCACGCGCTCGGCGCCGCCATCGGGGTGCCGCTCGCCTTCCTCATATTCACCGGTAACTATAATAGAAACTTTCCGTATGCCTTGCCGAGATGAAAAAAACATCGATTGCTGAGTGTGTCTTGAGCGTGTCAGATTGAAGATGTGCCGATTGTTACAGGGGAAAACCAGTGGAAGAGGCCAGTGGTGGCGGCACGCGTGGCTTCGGCCGCGTTGGTGGCGGCGGCGATGTCGGCCGCTCTCTTCTTCGGCTGCTGCGCGCAGTGCCAAGCCCGCGCCTGACCCAGCATGGCTCGTGCCGAAGACCCTAGCGTAGCGCTTGCGTCTACACAACGCGCTCCTGGCGTTAGGGATTGGGTCAGCGAGTAAAAATTCCCAGTGGCGCTCTAATCCACCCAGTGTTTTTCACGGACTATGAATATTTATTGCAAAGACTGATTTTAGGCCGAATTAAGAAGAAAGTGCAATTTGACGATGCTCCGTCCGCCATTTACTTAGAATACTTAGATTTTGATGAATTTTTATCATTGATCAGTACAAATCCGATTGTTGTGGTAATTTGTTTACAATAATTAATAATATTCGGATCACATATAACAGTACGCACAGAAAGACGTCTTCCTGCGATGTTTGAGCTTCATTTTACCAAATATTTATAAGCGAATAGTAAAATAAGTACTTAACTATATGATAAGTTTAAAATTTATATATATATATATATATATATATATATATATATATATATATATATATATATATATATATATATATATATATAATCTCACGCCTTTTTATCCCCGAGAAGGTAGGCAGAGGTATTCCATTACTGGATATACCCACATTTCACGAGATATATTGGACCCCTAAACGTGATAGGTGGTGAGCCTATCGCCGGACCGGGTCTGTTTACACATGTCTCAGAATTAATTCTGAGACCTGCGGGTTTCCTCACGATGTTTTCCTTCACCGTCGAGCTAGTGATAAATATGTACGTAAGTTTTTGAAAAACTCATTGGTACATGCCAGGATTTGAACCCGAGCCTCACTGATTTTCGGCCGGCTCTTTAACCGTCCGGGCTACCACTGCTCTTTAAAATTTAAAATTTACATGATATAAATCCTTATGATGATGCCGTGACCCTGAGACTAACTTTTTCAAACGGTCCCAGATCAATTTAGACATACATCTTAGGCTTAAGCTTAGGTGAGCTACCTCAATAATATTTAAACGATACTTTGTCAACGCCACACGATATCGATTCGTGCGGTATTAGGTTTTGTTTACAAATGATTTCTGTGAAATCGATTTCGCTTGTTTTGCATCAAAACATTGGAATTTATCGGCTAGTGATTTTATTAAGAACTTTTGTAAATTTTACATTTTAGCTGTAAGGTGTTGTGGAGGACTGAAGAGTAAACACGTAGCCATCGACACGCAAATAAACTAAACTGCGTTTACCACTGCAACCAAAGATATAACATTAATCTAGTCGCGTCATAGGTACTTTTAATTAATAATGTTATTCTTACTATGTGCCATTAAAATTTACACCACTTACATATCACTCGTGAACTTGTGATACCTCCTTTTTCTATTAAGTTTGTTCTACGAGTATGTTATGGTCTGTGCAAAGTTAAATTGTTTTATTGTATCAATGTTCTATAAATAAGATTTACTCATTGTTCGTGCAAGTGCCGCTTTTGTGATCGAATACTCTTCTATATTATAGAAGTCAATTAAATTTATATTAAAACTTAAAAATGTGTTTTCTTTTATGAGTGCACTCGGGTATGAAATTAAACCTGTTTTGGTTTGATATTAATTTATTTTTATATTCTAAAAAATAACACTAATAATCTAATTTAAGTAAATACCTAATTAAATAGCATTTCTCGCCTTACTCGACGACTCCTCTAGTCTGAATAAAATACATTTGAGGCAAGTACTGACATTATCCTGTATTATAGGACCAGGCATCGACACAGCAAACAGTCGCTATGAGCTAGTTTGTATGTTCGTTTCCCGGCTAGTAGTTTGTATCTATGGTATTTCTATTACGTATGAGATCATCATCGGGGCTACTATTGCATAAACGCTAAATAAATATTCTCATTTCATCTCGCATACCCAACAGGCACTCACGCAGACACTCCCACACCCTCGTACTGTACAATAAATGCGTTCGATCTCTCTGCCAGCGCTCGCGCAGCAAAGCATGTGACGAGACGTCGCGGGCGGCGACCTTTGTGCTCGTCTCAGCAGGCGAGCGCTCGGCACTGCACGCCCAGCTCCGTGCATCGGCACTCCTGGCACGGCGAGGACAGCTCCGCGATGATGCGGCCCACGCGGTACATCTGCCCGTAGATGTTGCAGCCGGCCAGCTTGAGCAGACCCCCCACTGCGAGATGCGGCCCCGGCGGCCGAGGACCTTCCTGGGCCACTGACCCCCCGGGCTCCGATTGCTCGTCGACCGTCACGTGCGGTCTAGCGGTGGTGGTGGTTTTGCGCGTCGTCCTCGTCGTGAACTGCTTGAAGGGAGTAGTCATCGGTCGGAAGGGGGTCGTCGTCGGCCGAGGGGTGCTCTTCTTGATGGCCGTCGCCTCACCCAGCACGAGGTGGTCTATTCTGTTAACAGTGTTTTGCGAAAGGGTCTTCTTGGGTGGGATGTACGGGTAATTTGGCATGGGGACAAAGGGCGCGATTGTGGGTTTCGGCAAAAGCCTCTTGGTGGTGGATATTGGCGTGGGAGTAGTTGGCGTCGCGGAGGTAGGTGCAGTGGGGCTGGGTTTCTTTTTGTAAGGCGAAGCCGTGGTGGTATCGTAGGAGTCGCTTAGCAGCAACTTGAGGACGCTGCCGAATGAGAATCCCTCGTCCTCCTCCTCGTCTTCATACTCTTGTGATTGAATTTTCGTCTCATTGGAGTTTTGCTCTCGAGCAGCTAATGTGGTTACTATTGGTGTAGGAGTTGTTGAATTTTCTGGAGATTTAGAAGAGACAAGAGCAGGAGCTGTGTTTACTTTAAATGTTTGACTAACACTTGAAGGAGTTGTAATCTTCTGAGTGGTGCTCGAGCTGGTGGAGGATTCGGTAACAGTGATCTTTGCATCGGTAGTATGCTCACGATGATCATCGTTAGTGTTGGGAGTGGAGATGGGCGGTATGCTGCGATCTGGCGGGGGATCAAATTCGATCCTTTCATCGATTTGTACTGGTACTTTCGTCTCATTTAAAGTTATATCCGTGTTCCGCGTAGGCAACATCGGCGCCAGCGTCGTCTTGTTATCTGAAATTAGAGATACACTCCATTTATGTATTGTATAACAACGGCTGTATGCGTTATTCTTTCTCTGTGTTTACCGTTGTCGCAGACGAGATCCCCGCAGCACAGGTCACCGGAGCTGGAGGAGGCAGGGCGGCGCGTGCAGCCGTCGGGCGCGGGGCAGGGCCTGGGCGTGCAGTGCAGCTGTCCCCACGCGCACGAGCACACAGAGCAGGACAGCGACACCGACTCGCCGTCGGGCACGCGGCGCCCGTCGCTCGCCGTGCAGTCACCTTTACACATCAAGTTTTTTTTTAATATATGGCACCGCATTTAGCATTTTGTCGATGTCAAATAATTTTGTTTTCAAGTCTTTAGTTTACAAAAAACTGTGTCTTCAACACTTTCAACATCCCTCCCTTGCTTATCAAAAAATGATAGCACTTTTACTGAAGACTTCGTTGTGACTTCTTGACGCAATCCAAAAATGTCAATCCCTCGTATTTTATCGAATTTCCTATTTACTGCACACTTTCATGGACACTTGCCACATAATAAGTATACTATCATTAATATGAGTCAAAACCCGAAATATTTAGCAAAAGGAAAATTAAGTAAGTAGGTATACAAAAAGTATGACGTCCCTCTTCGGATTCCCGCCAAAAAGACACACATCAAGTTGTTAGGCTCTCTGAAAACAGTCGCTTTCAACCGACTTCTAAGGAGATTTTATTACTTTTTCCCGTTTCCAGCAGCATGGAGGTAGTAAGATGAGGACCGGGCGGTGGTGTGCTCGGATAGACTGCGTAATATTCGTCGATGATCCCTGGACCTTTTGGTACGAATCCTCCTGAAAAAATATTATGTTTTTTGAATTATTCTACACTATATACAAACGCATAACATTTTGTAATATAATGCTTTGTACTATCTTTGATTATGTACCTTCGGTTTCCATTGGCGGTGAGAACAGATTAACTGAAGGAGTTTCCATTTTGAATGTGGTGCTCGAGACTGGCGGCTTAGTAATGGCTTTAGTGGCTTCAGCAATATGGTTTCCAAGAGATGTTGACACTGTGTACTCGCGTAGGGAATTCGCCAGGTCACCGACGCCATGGTAAGCGTCCAGGCGGGTCATCGTGTGTGTCAGGGAGGGAAACCGAGAGGCCTGCGGTTTTTTCGCTACAAACACAGGATATTGTGTCGGAGAATACACGTCTTCCCTTCTACTCGCGAGGGGGGTTTCTTTAGACTCCGCATTTGGGTAGTACACGGGGAATTTATCTTCTCTTTCCAACAAAGGGTATGTCAGAGGCTCCTTTGGCGCTACGTCTTCATCCACAACAGCATCAGCCGCAACGAATGGAATTATTCTGAAACAAGATTTGTTTTTAAATTGATATAAGTATCATCATAAGTGGGTAGTCACTAGTCATAAACTATGATGATAAAAATATGACTTACTTCAGATTAGGCAGCGATGGCGGCAAGGTAGGTTCAGTGTAATCGTAGTCGTAGTCCTCTTTAGTCTTTTTCGAGATATTCAGCATTTCTTTGAGTCCTGAAGGAGCTGCCGTGTTGGGTGTAGCGGGGGAGGGAGCAGTCGTGGAGTGGCTGGTGTTGGTCCGCAGCGAGCTGGTGACGTTGATCGTGAACGTCTCGTTCTCGTCGAAACCCCCGACGTTCCTGTCGGTGATGATGTCGACGGGGCTGGCCGTCTGCGCCTCCACGTCCTCGACGAGCGGTATGCGCGCCTGCGCCTCATCGATGTCAGTTCGGTTTGGAAGTGTAGACGACAGCTCCGCGGTGCAGTTTATCGTACCATTAATTATTATCTTCACAGAGCCCTCGGGCTGTTCTGTAGAGGTTCTCTCGATTGACTCTACTGTCGCTGGGGTTTGCGTCGGGGCTGCGGTCGTCGTCGTAGGCGGAGCGGGTGTTTGGGCCGCTTTTGTAGTCGTAGATTTAGCTGGGGCGGTCGTCTTAGTAGTATTTTCAGACGGTCTGTGACTAACGGTGGGGCGAGGTGGGGGATCGTTGGTTTTTCTTTTCACCTTAGTCGTCGACACGGGCTCAGCCTCGACGACCGCTGCGGTCGGCGAACTCTTCGTAGCTAAAGCACTCGTCGTCACAATTTTAGTCGTGGTATCACGTTCGCTCAACTCGGGCGCGCGGAACGAGCGGTCGGAGCCCCCCGAAGGTACCAGGGCGTTATCCGATATCGACAGGAGAGCCGGCGGCAGCGAGTCTAGAATGAAAAGGAAACGTTCAGAAAGGGAGTGGTCGATTCCAACAACCGCGGAGGGTCCAGAACAGTCAAAAGTAAATATTTTAGTTTAAAAAAACTATAAAACAAGCTTTTTTATGAAAAACTTTCGAAACAAATCAAATAAGCCCAAACTCACGGAGTTTATGAGTCGTTACTGAGGAGTTCCACTATCCACCTCGTGGTTTCATGATCACATCAGCTTGATTGTGCCATAATATTTCATTGTTACCGAGCTTACGCAAAACGTATGCCAAATTTCAGCTCAATCGGACATCAGTACCTTTACTTGTAGTTGCAAATTAAGTAAAAGCTTGTGAAAATATCTACCATGGGGGCGTCGATCACAATGGTACTGGCGCGGACAGCACTGGCCTTCGCGCAGGAGCGGCCTGCAGCCGTGCAGTGGCGGCGCGCACGCCAGCGGCTGGCAGCGAGCGGCGCCGAGCAGGCAGAAGCAGCGCATGCAGCCCGCGGCCGCGCCCCTCTCCGCCGCTAGCACGCGCTCGCCTTCCGGCACAAACGCACCCTCCACCTCGCAGTCTGGAAACACCAAGCGGTCAGCTCAGACCCGGGCCGTTTAGTAGGTACGGGGCGGGATGCGGGCCACTCCAGATATACCGACCGTGCGGGCCGGCGGTGCGGTTGCGGTGCGGCGCGCGCGTCGACTGCGGCCGGCGGTCGCAGTAGTAGCGCTGCGGGCAACAGGCTCCGGGAGAGGGGCGCGGGCGACAACCCTCCGGCGCGGGCAGGCATCGCGGCCGCACGCATCGCCGCGCACCCCCCAGGCAGAAGCACTGCTCGCACGCCGTGCGCGAGCTCATCGCCGAGCCCGCCGAGTACACGACGCCGCCCTCCACGCACGCTGGAAACACTCCACTCACTCACTCGGGTCACCTGATCATATCGAGCGCGTCTGGAGACCCGCGATTGGCATACCGTGCGCGGCGGACGCGGGCGTCGCGACGCTCCCCGGATCCTCGTCGTCGAGTCGCGCCGCACCGGCGTGCTCCATCGTCGTCACGCCGTCTGCAAAATGTGCGAGCGGCGCAGGTCAGTCGAAGGTTCTGCGAAGTCGAGCGGGGTGTAAGGGCGCGCACCCACCAGGGCAGTGCAGCTCGGGACAGCATGCGTGGCGGCGCTGCAGCACGTGGCAGTGGCGCGGCGGCGGGTCGGGCAGCGCGGCGCAGGCGCGGCGCGAGCACGACAGCGCGCCGTGTGCGCAACGGCAGCGCAGGCAGGCTTCGCGCGTCGCCACCTCCGCGCCCTCCACGAACCACCGGCCCTCGTACAGGCACCCGCCCGTCACCCGCGACCCTGCCGACCATCACAATTCGTTGATTAGTCGTTTCCCACATATTTATTATCGTCATGTGTCTAGAATACGTACCCATGGCTCTGATGCTGCGGTCGTTGTGCAGTAAGATAGCCAAGTCGTCGTCTCTGTATACTTCTAGGGGCAGAAAAATATTTCATTGTTATTTAGTCAAACAATGACAAATAAAATATTTAATATGACCGACGACGACGGACCCAGTGACCACCAGAATATCAACGCTTAAATGTATATAAATACGAGTATATTTATTTCAAAAGGCAATTATAAACTACGAGGGTTTCGTACGATTGGCGAGCCGGATCTTTCTAGGTAAAAACAAAGTATGGTCTAAGGGCTTGTACACAAAAATTGCGATGCGAATACGCAACGCAAAAACTGCAATACAAAAAAAGCAAATTTACATTGCAATTTTTGCGATGCATCGCAGTTTTGTGTACAAGCCCTCATACGAAGGTACTCGTATATATCGTGGCATAGTCATAGCGGGTGAACGCAGACGGAGTAGGTTAGACCCCACAACCCTCGGCCCTCTCTAAATTTGCTGTGCCTCTACGGGGCGTCATATAGTGCTATGGAAAAATTTAAGCCTATATGTACTATGCAATTTGAAATAAATAAATAAATCGCCTCAAAAGCGTGCGAGCACGCGTCCCGTCGCTCACTCTCCACACGCCGATTGGCCCTGGCTTGCTAAGTTATGTTTGCAATAGTTAATGGCAGTGACCGGCCTGCATGCGGGTGACATATTATTACCCAGCAGTACTAGCGGAACGAGCCGAGCTCTAAGCTTTCATTATATTTGGTTAAATGCAGCTGATATACAAATAGCACGATACAAGTGATGATAACGATTTCCTTCGACGATTCGTGTGGTGTATACGAGTCCAATATAAGTATAACGAGATTAAATTAGGAGACCAGAATTTTCACTCGAAAGCGCAATTTTATAATTGAGCATTCGAAAGTCACAAATAGTTTCACTAAGTAACAGCGTAATTAAACATTAGGAATATAAAAGATCGTATTAATATATTATTACAGAAGTTAATAATTATCACTGCAGCATAAGAGATGTGTAACTCGACGGACTCTACATGTGACTACATAATTTATGCAACTGTTGAAAATACTAGACAAACAGGAAAAACGTTATCTTTCACTTGTAACATCTCAACATGTAATTTCGCAACATTTGGCGGAACTTGTAGCGAATCATCTTACGACCAATCCATCGTTAATAGCCACATCATTGTCTTTCAGAAGTCTACGTAAAGAGGTTTTTACACTGAACGGGGCAGTGTCCTCGCCCGATCCCAGAGATAGCAATCAGGCGTCCAGCGTCGGCTCCCACGCGGTGACCCGCTGGGAACTGGACCGCCATTGTCTTATTCGGAACCCATCCCACAATTAGAGCTAACAGTACTCGAATCATGTTATTTTTTGTTGGCCAAATTGTTTGAGGAAACTACATTGTTGGTAGCAATGAAAACCCGAAATAATTTATGCACGCTTGATACGGATAAACCCCGACGTGTGTTCGTTTGATTGGTGGGATATATTTTGTACATATTCTTGAGGGAGTGTCGCGTGAGATTGCAATAAGAGTAAATCGGCCGACTGTGTGGGGTGTCGCATGTCACCTTGCGGTTCCTGGAAGGCGCAGGCGCAAGTTCTCTGGTGACTGTATTTTTAAACAAAAGCTATTATAATATAGTCTTGTGCATAGTCGTTCGTCATTGGGAACGCTCAATTCAGTTCGCAGTCCTAACGCGAACTAGTTCGTTCATTTAGAGCGTTTTTTTTTTAATATGGAGATAATTCAGTATGGAAATGTTTCTCATATTTTATTTGCAAAAACCTCAACTTAAGATTTAATAAGTAACTCTTGTAAGGGCGGCAAGAGTAAAAAAATGTTGTCGGTTAGCCATGCAGCGACACTCAATAATAGAGCGGAAAATCACTTTAAAAGAACTAAGAGCGAGACTGGATAGTTCACCTAAAAGAGCGCTCTTTCAAACTAGGTCGTTCGCGAACTACCCAAGACTAATATAATAAAAATAGTAGGTACTAAGCTTGAGTAGTACCTTGATGAACAAGTTAGCCGTATACCCATTGTGGGCACATTTTTATTAGCTGATTAAAGCAAACTTGACCACTATTTTTAATAATGAGGTCTAATCCTAATCAAACTTTGCAAAGTTCTAACTTCTACGATTTCGCGCCAGGATACCCGAAACCTAAGTTGGCGGGAAAACCATTCCGTCACTGAATGGTTTTCCCGCCAACCGGCGGCCGGTGCTCAACAAACGGCACTTGATTCGTATTTCCATTCGTATTTCGGTTGTTGGCGGCGCGGGCGGCCAGCATTAACATACATTATCGCCGGACGACACCGACCGAACAAATACGAAAATTCTTAAGGGGAATTTATGACGTAACTAATGCTGTTCCGTTGCTGTTTATATGCGCTTGCGGCTGCGTGCACTCGCTGCGCCTACGAATATTGTAATTTTATTGCGTTCTGACCGACGGTTTAAATTCATAGAGCACCGCTATTGTCAACTATGTTAGTAGTTAACGGTTTGTTGTTTGACGCGGCACAGCTCTATTGTAGCATATGAGTATAATACAGGTAACGCAAAGTGGAGTGATGCGTGGACTCTCCAATTATGTTTGCGCGGGTAAAGGAGAGTGGCCTCAATTAGACAAAGCTGCGACCTTCCGCGAGCACTGCCGACCGTTTGTTATTTAAATGCGCGTCCCCCGCTCGTGGTGACACACTGCGCAGGCAGGATAATGGCCGCCAAGAGAATGGGCCTGCAATCCTCGTACTTTTTGCGGCAACAGCAACCTGCTGACTCAATATAGAACTAAGCTTGTCTGCTAGCACTGTGCCACGCCTTTATGTGCGCCGGGTAGTAGATACAGAGGAATAGTACATTACTGCAATGGCCGCAAAATTGGCAATTGCAGGTCAAATATGAGTTTCAAGGCCGAGCTTATGTTAGTAGATTATCTAAAGTTACCAAATCCTTTAAGGGTCAGTGTATATGCTTTTACAATAAGATTACCATTGCATTACAAAATTTGCCTCTTGACAAATTTAAAACAAATAAAATTACAGACTACTTAGTAGACCAACATGCATGGGAGTAACGGACTCGACGCTATGTAAGGCTATTAATTATAATTATTATTGTAAACCATATTTACTGGTAAGGCATGAGATTAAAAAGAGCTGCCCTTGAGTTTCTTGCTGGCTCTTCTCGGGCATTTGGAACCAGCAACTCGTCGGTGGAGATGGGGTGCTGTATACATTTAGCCAATCTTCATGGACGAGTTTAGTGTGCCTTGTTATTGACGTTTGAAAGTGTATTTTGTATACCTACTGAAATAAAAGAATTTTGAATTTTTGAGCCGTAGGCGTGGACTTCACTAATACTCTATTGAAAAACATGATGACGGAAATAACAGTGACGTATATGTACATGATACAATTAATTACAACTAAATAATTACTACGATTGTGATAATGGGTTGTTATATAATATGTAATTAATGTAAAAAATAATAGTGGTTTTCAATCTACACTCAGGACTCTATTACTAAGCCTTCTCTGTCCGTCTGGCTGCCTGTTTGTCAGCGGGCTGTACACTGTACCTCATGAGTCTTAATTTTTACAGAATGTATAATATTTCTATTGCCAGTATAACAACAAATAATAAAAATTCTAAATTAAAGCTCCCATAGAAGAAATACGTTTTTTTGCAAACTTTTTTGTATGTAAAGAACTTTTTTGAGCTCTGAGCCATTGGTTAATTTGTGGAATCCCTACAAGTGACAGTTTGTGAGTCCATCCCTCCTTCGCGTCGGACCGTATGTATTACTATTTGTATGCTGATTTTATTACATATTGAAACTAATTTTGGTTTTCATCTCGACATTTTACTTTACGATCGAGGTAGTGGCAAATCTGTACATCAAGTTTAACGAAAAGTCCAAAAAAACACCACGAGATGCGCATCTACTTCAAGGCCTTATACAAATTTAATTAAAATTATAACTTTGATATTTCTGTTCCACTGACTGAGTTCACCGTCACTTTTTTGCTACCGCAGATAATAGTTTTGTGAATTGACATAATAATTTAATTGTTCTATTTCAATACGTATATCATATTCCCAGCCGCAACAAAACGTAAAATAATCAAAATTTTGAACAAAAATACATCTAGGTACATTTTACTAGCTCGCAATTCGCAATAAAAAAAACGTACCTAACTATCCAAAAATATACTTTGCTGTCAAAATTGGAGTATCTTGCTAATAAAGTAACCTAATGATTAATTAGCATCTCAAAATATACTACAAAAATTGTGTATGTAATTAAAAAAATTCTTAACTGACAAAAAATAATCGAATGTATACTTCGACAGTAAATATTAGAAAAATATAACATTCCTAGACTGGGTGTTTTCAATAATGAAAAATATACATTACACACCCATTATGGCAATATGAAGTGTGGCAGAACATTATGTTAATTCAATAGCAAATAAAAGCCAAGTTAAGTAAACACCGGCTTTTATCCGCGCGTTGAACTCTTTCATATGGAGCTTTGGGCTGCGACACGGCGACGCATAGCTATAGCTAAGCGTCGCCGTTGTTATAGCAAACATAAACAAGTAGCTTTTAAAATATCTAAAATAACGTTTACCAGCGAATAATGATTTACCAGTGAGTATTGAAAAAAAATGACTGACTATTCTAGGTCCAAGTAGCCATGCAAGCCGCGTTGCATTTATTGTAATTGTTCATTGCATTATGTTTAAAGGATAAAAAAATCTTTAGGTATCTTTTGATAATAATCTGTATACCAATTATTTGCTATAATTTTCAACATGAAGGACACAAAACATTTTGTGTAAGACTACATAATAAGGAACAGACTATTCTCATAGTCATGACAGCAGATTTTTATAACGAGCAGTGCGCACGAGACGCCGCATCAGCTGATGCAGAGGATTTGCAAATCATCATAAACAAAACAAGCTCAGTAAGAAAACCATCGAGTAGTTACGAGTATTAAATCAGGGGGCAGCGGGATATCGCGTGTTTGAAAAGGATTTATCATCTGATTCGCAGGAGGACGGCCTTACCCACGACGGGCAAACTCGAGGCAAGCCCGTCGTACGAAACCCGTCTCACCCGAAACGGGCAATAAAATCAAAAACGTCAGCGCGGGTGCTTATCCTTCGCATATATCACTGGGGTCGTCGACCGGCGGATTCGCGTGAGGACCTGCGCGGGCGCACGAGAGCGCGATCAGCGCGGCGAGCGGCGCGGTGAGCGAGGGCATCCTGGCGGGCGATGGCTGCGGGGCTCCACGCGGCACTGAGCGCGGCCCGGCCTCCACCGCCATCGAAGCCTTCCCCTGCGCCGCCGTAAACATATAAGCAAAACCAGTAAGGTAACTACGTACAAACGTCCGAAACGACGCACTCACCCAGTCACGCGCCGGAACCTCTAAGTGAATTTCGCTATGCAGACGGTCAGGGGTGCTGAAGTGGTTACTCTGCAATATTTTTTTTAGAAAAATGCTCAATCCAATTTCATAATAACAAAGTATTCCGTATGTCTCGTAAAAAATGAAAATATTTTTCAGTCATTACATGATGAAAATAAAGCCCTAAAAAGTAAATTTAATATATTTTACTGCTTAATTATATTTAATTATTTCAGCATCTTAAAAAAGTAAATAAAAATATAATGAATACTTTACAATGAAAAGAAAGTGTGACGACCCTAACGGTCTAAAGGGTCGTGGGTAAGTATCTCCGAAAATAAGCGCAGTTACCGTACTGCTTTGTCTTATTTATGTACTGTGCCAGCGCCCTGCCCTGCGGACCGTCTGCCGCAGCCGTGCGAAATTTGCTTCTCGTTAAACACATAGAGGAAGCGCTGGTAGTGGTAATTTTCCAATGGGCAGAATGTAGCTGTGGACTTAATATAATGTTAATGTACCATCTTTAGGGTTCCGTCACTAAATGGCAAAAACGTTACTCTTAAAATTTCATCATATCCGAGATTTGGAAGGTTGGTATGTATTATGAACCGCTATACAATGGTGTAGATAACAAACCACTCCAAAGAGTAAAAAAAACTACTTCAATGAAAAGCATTAAAAACAAAGAGATTTAAATATAATAGGGCATAGAGGGGACAAAGCGAGGAAAATTTGAAGTCAAAAGTTATTCCAAGTGGATTAGTCTAGTACTATTTCTACCGAATGACAGCTCGCGTTCATACTAACTGACATGACAAGGACATGACGCTTAGGCTTCAAAGTTTTGTATGAAAATATTCCCAATGCCCCCTCTATGCCCTATTATATTTAAATCTCTTTGATTAAAACATATCATAGAGGGTACCTTAGAGGGTATAATTTGGTAAGAAGTAGGTTAGAGAGCAGTGCTATCATCTGGAACGAACACGCGACTAAATATCATGCTGGAAAAAAGACAGAATAAGCACCTGTACTTCAAGCAATACGGGGTATATCCATTGTACCCGCTTATGTACCTAACATTGTTTGTGTTGGGGGTGGTAGGTTACTGTAAATTAAAAGTTAGGAGAGATCTTGCTATAGCAAAATATGTAGTGGAAGTTTTAAGGGGCATACTAACTAACCCTGAAATTCTAAAATCACTGAAGCTTTGGGTACCTAACACTAGGCTACGACTTCAGCCGAGGCGAATACTGTTGGAGGAACCGACTGCACGAACAAACATTTTGAAATTTTTACCGGTGATTATAGCCATTAGGATTATAAATAATGTATCACAGATTGTAGATGATTTACTTGTACATTGGAAGAATTTATGAGGATAACATTGTACTATCTATGTAACAGTGATGACTAGATTATCGTAATGGGAGTACTCCTGTAAAGATAATTTATGTTGTAAATAAATAAATAAACAAATTAATTTTTTTTTGACATTTGTTGATTTTATAAAAACCGTGACCATTTTTGATAAAACTTAAATGGGACCACCTCTGAACACAACTTATCTAACAAACAAAAAAGAAAACTCAAAATCTGTTCATAATCGGCGACATAATCACTACATACATTCAGAAATAATTAAAAATCATAGATAAACCGTCTGGCAAAAAGCTCCACTCGTCACGTTACGTCACTGAAAACACCTGTAATACAATATGTAGTAATTGGATCAGTTTTTCTGAAACCAAAACCAAAATTTTCCATAAGAAAGACCGAAGTGCATGAGCGCCGGAAGCTTCGAAAGCCACTGAAGATGAGCGATGATACAGAATAGGCTAGATATGTTACTAGAGCGCGGAAAATGAGGCCGACAAATGTAGGTAATTGACCTAATTTTATTAAGTCGTATTTCAAGAGCAACTCTTCACAGATAGGTGTCTCTTTCTTTATTATTCGTTCCGTATCATCTTTCGCCGTCATTGTTGTATCCTATAGATAGATACGCTAAGAAGTAAGTATGTAAGTACATGTTGTAGCTACCTGTAATGGATCAATCTTCAACCGCTCGCAGATTGAATATAACTCATCTATAGTTTAATATATTTGATTGTAGGGCCCTAGAGAGGCAGTCTCGTGTGTATCGGTAATTAGCGCGCTTCCAGGAGACAGCGCGGGCGTCTGCAAAAAGCGCGCGCTCCCAGGCGCCCGCGCCGCGGCCGAGGCCTTTGAGGGGCGCCGACACTTGAAATAATTACTCATGCGCTCCCCATGTAAGGGCCGCGCCCGGGACGTTGGACTCGCTGCAATCGTCGTAGTAAACAATTTTTTCTAAGTACAATTCACAGTACGCACAGGATGCAGAAATATAGAGGGAAAACGGAGTCTATGGTTCACATCTTAACTGGATACCCGCCACAGCTTTTCGGAGCGGTATCAGAAATGACAACCATCGCAGAAAATTCTCTGAAATCCGTTCATTAAACATTCTCCGATTACCTACCAACTGAAATACTCCATTGTTTATTATTATTAATCAGGCAAGCAGTTTACAACTGATAAACGCATGTATTCAGGTTCTTTCCACTCAAGCTTACTCATTAAAGGATATTTATTTGTCCACTTTATTTTTAAATTGATTATCATTGGATGCCAAATCCTTCTTTTGGTAGCTTATTCCATGATCCGACCACATTTATGGCATTTAGTTTAGGATGTGGTTCTATCTAACTTGACCTCGAATAATTCAAGCCTACACAATCTTTTTCGAACTTTTTCGACCTATTCCATTATTGCAAATGATTCTTGTGCAGCGATGACGTGCAGACACCTACCTGCCTAAATGCCTGATGCGGAGCACCCACGCCCGAGTCCGCAATAAAAATATGAAACATGTTACCGAGTGATAGTAGAGGGCATAGGAGGGTGGAGCTTGAAATCTAAATAATATTGAATGATTCACATCAATCCAGTATTTAGATGAATCCAATGGTATAGGGTTAACGTTGGACCTTTTCATTACGGGTTCAACTGGATTGAAGTGTTTACATTGGATTCAGTAACGGTAACCTTAATCAGCCATATAATACAGCTACAACTGCTCAAGCCCTAGTTTTTCATAAAATTTCAAAGGTAGCCATCAGTGAAGGTATTCACGGAGACTCGATACCGTTTCCGTTCGATTCAGATCGAGTGAAAAATTTTCCTATGTCAAATCTATCGACTTCGGAAACTTTATTGTAAGGCGTTTCTGACCGCCACGGAAAATTTTCCGAATCCTTATGTCACATATGACATTAGTTTTCAATACCAACATCAGCCCATCTCGAAAGTTTTTGACACCAACATCAGCCCATCTCGAAAGTGTTCGACAGATTTTCCGATATCGAATATCGAAGCTCCCTGAATACGCCTGGAGGTCTATTATTGAAAATTTATTGGTGAGGGTTTTCCACCTTAATTATTTACATTAAGATCTAAGAAAAAATGCTAAAACCATTTTAAAGGGTGAGTGTACTTGTGAAACTGACCAATTTTTGTTAGGACTGTACATTTTGGTTGCGTAAGTCTTTTTGCAAGACAGCAGATTTTTTCCTGCAGAAAAAATTGTTAGGCCTTGTTATTTGATGTTTCAATAAATAAATAAATTCCACTAAAAGATCTACCGCTTCCCCACTACAATGGACGCAAAATTTTTGCTTCTATTTCTCCAACTTCTAATAATCATCACATCAATGCGCTTCACTGCCCTCCAAAGTACGGAATGTTAGAAACGGCTAGATCTTCGAATGTAATTGCTGACTTTTCCTGGTTTTGTGATTGCAGTCCCCATTGCCGGTTTCCGCCGGATCGGCCGCTGCGCTAAGCACCTACTTGCGCTCATTCCTTCGAGAGTCTTCATTAGACGCGTGCTTTTTGTCTTAATTAAAAGCCCATTACTATTAAGGCTGGTCACACGCAGCGCGCCGTTAGATTCCGAGACCCCACGCCGCACTCGGAGGGAGCTACAGTAAAATTTTAAATAGCAAAAACAATCGACGACTCACCGTGCATTTTTCCACGGTAATTTAACGCGCCTTGTGCTGGTCTTCTCTGAATCATCACCAAAGTTGACGTCTTTGAGCATGGCACCGAATGCTCAGCATATTTGTGCAGCGAGTGATACCTTCGTTCCAATAATAAACGTTATTTGAAACTGGGGCGGCTTTTCGAGAGTGCAAATTTGAAAGCCAGTAGACTATGATCTAATTCTGAAGAGAAGAAGAAAACTTTACCCCTCAAAATATATTTTTTATTTTAATAAATTGTGCTTAATAAATTCAGTTCCAAACTAGGCAGAGCCTGTACTATGGGTACAATACAATACAATACCTCTTTATTGTACACCAAAAACAACACAATATGTATACCAACATTAACTAAAGTACAATGGGCGGTCTTATCGCTTTTAGCGATATCTTCCAGACAACCTTAGGATGGATGAAACTGAGAGATTAGAACTAGAGTAGACGGTATTAAACTAAACAACTAATAAACATTCAACACCTAGACACGAAGCCAACAGACATGTTCATGCACACAAATATTGGCCCCGAGCGGGGGTCGAACCCGCGACTTCTGACTCAGAAGGCAGAGTCACCACCAACTGAGCCAACAGGCCCGTCAAAAAGAAAAACCTTTTTGATCAGATAACTTCACTTTATTAATAAATGCATACTAAAGTGAAGTGGCTTTATAAGCATTTTATATTAGTTTCGTTTTTAAATTAATAATTATGATGGCAAAATTTAACTAGTTATCATTAGAATAGGCGTAGTTGTAATATTTAATTTAATTTGGTTGTTCTCTGACTATCTAATGCACTACAATATACAACTAATGCCATCTACCTACTTACAGCTTCTCTTTTTACAATAAACTAAGTGATCTCGAGTGCTGGCATCACAGCGGTCGCAGGCGCAGCTCTGCTCGACCGTTCTTCATATTCTATCACAATTATAGATGGCGCTACAAACTTATGCAGCTATATACCTCACATATTATATTATAGTCTGTTACAAGAAGCGATTTACTATTTAGCAGCAGGCTCATCGGTCTGGCGTGGCTCTACATCGCTGACATGGTTTTTAGATTTTTTTATTTTCATAATAATAATATAATAATATAATCTCATGCCTTTCATCCCCGAGGGGGAAGGCAGAGGTATTCCATTACTGGATATATCCACATTTCACGAGATAGGTACATTGGACCCCTAATAGTGATAGGTGGTGAGCCCATCGCCGGACCGGGGCTATTTACACATAACTCAGAATTAATTCTGAGACCTGCGGGTTTCCTCACGATGTTTTCCTTCACCGTCGAGCTAGTGATAAATATGTACCTACGTTAGTTTTTGAAAAACTCATTGGTACATGCCAGGATTCGAAGGATTTATTTTCATTACACAATAAATATCACTATTTTATGAGATAGATACTTATACTGTATTGCAGTATTTCTTTATGATGCCACTGACCTGCAATGTTGGGACAACAAATGTTGTTTCGCGGGGAGGTTTAATGAGGAAGTATATTATGATGATGTTAGTGTAGATACTAATGAGGATTGATTCTAGTTAGGAAAACAAAATTTTGCAAAATAGAGCAACTTTTTGTTTTTGAACATTCACAGATTGTTTCACCCGCGTAGTTCCCGTTCCCGTATGAATACGGGAATAAAATATAGCCTACTACTACTCTGTTACTCAGGAATATTGTAAGTTTCCATTGGTGAAAGAATTTTTTTAATCGGTCTAGTAGTTTTTGAGTTTATTCGTTACAAACATACAAATCTTTTCTTTTTAAAATATTAGTGTAGATATAATACCACAATATCTCATTCGTCGTTTTAAATGTTATCCGTAGCAACGGTCCCAACCGGCAACTGCGCGCGCTGTTGCAAGTGTTTCATCTGCGCCCGCACTCATCCGTGCCCTTTTGACATTTCATGCTCCGTCATTAGGCGTTTATTGTTTGTTTCTCAAACTTGCGAAACTATATTATGATGCACGTAGTAGCTCATATTGCGCAGGTAACTATAATTTACATAAAAATAAATTGTGAGAAACAATTCAGACATCGTTATTTAGTCCCAAACTAGGTATATCCTGTACTATGGGTACAAAACAACTGACAAACATTGTACTTATAAAAAAATATAAATATCACGCCTTCTATCCCCGAGGGGGTAGGCAGAGGTATTCCATTACTGGATATACCTACTTTTCAAGAGATATATTGGACCCCTAAACGTGATAGGTGGTGAGCCCATAGCCAGACCGGGTCTATTTACACATATCTCAGAATTAATTCTGAGACCTGCGGGTTTCCTCACGATGTTTTCCTTAACCGTCGAGCTAGTGATAAATATGTACGAAAGTTTTAAAAAACTCATCGGTACATGCCAGGATTCTAACCCGATCCTCACTGATTTTCAGCCGGCTCTTTAACCGTAAGGCTATCACTGCTCTTACAAACATACTTAACCACATGTAAACACGCATAAACGCAACTAATAAGCAAAATCGAATTCACGACTGCTGGTACGTAGAGTCATTAACAACTGAGTCAACGCCGTGAATTCGCTAAGCCAAGCATTTAACCTAGCTAATAGAGATTGTTTGAATCATAGCTTTATTTAAGGCTAGTTAAATATTCTCGGAACGTAGTAATAAATAAATTACACTTGATAATTTCATTAGTGGTGTAAGAAATAAAAAGCTCATTCATCGTTTACCCTTCATCATTATTACTGCTGAACTATTACAAGATTGTCCTCACTAGTTTGGCTTTATATTTATTTATAAAATATAAGTAGAGCGATATAATTATGAGAACCCTAAACATTAAAAATAAAAGAAACTTTTCTTATGAAACCACTAATAGTATACATATATTCCGACTAATTTTCTATCTAATCGATCGGTAAATGTGAGCATTAAGGCATTATGTAAGCTAATATAACCTGAACTTTCCCTACGTCTCGGGCGCACTCGCGTCACATGTTATCCATCGATTTTATTATTCGCGCAGCGGCTGCGCTGGCGCAACCGCAGCGTAACGCTTTGTCCTGCGCGCGCATGATGATCGCCGCGAAATATGCATTGCTAATTATCATCGGGTTGCAACAGCACCTCGCACAGCAGCAATAGCCATCGTTTCAAAGTAAGTTTGCCTTTAAAGGTATAACAATAATAAAAATAGCATGAAATGATGTTAAATCCTTGGCATGCGTAAAGAAAGGCCCAGGCAAAAAAAAACACGCCTTATATTATGTAGTATAATTATGGGATACATTCTTTGGACCCTTAAAAGTTATAGTTGATGAGCCCATCGCTGGACCGGTGGCTGTTACACATGTCTCAGAATTAAATCTTAGACATGCGGGTTTCCACCAATAAGATTTTGAAAAACTCTTAATGCAAGGATTCGAAGCCGAGCCTCACGAGTGAGAAGAAAGTTCTTTAACCTAAATGAAAAAAAAAATCATCAAGACAGCTCTAACTATTTGCATATAAAAGAAATCGAATTAATATAGGCTCTAACGGGGACAAGGTTAACTCATATCTCAAGAGGCAACTGTAAACCAATTCTGTTGCAACTGGTGATCTTTCCCGGAATTTCGACAGTCACCATCAAGCATCATGCTGTCGCTCTAAGACCATTGTCGGTGAGTGTGCACTAGTTACACTTAACGCAGGTCGTATGCAAATGTTGCGATAAAGAGATGGGAATTGCCAACTACCAAACCCGCCGTGATCGCGACGGACATTCTCCGGCAATCAACAACAGGAAATGGCCAGAAAGTAATAATTGTTGTCTGCAATCTCCATTATTAATTCAATGAAGTATTATTTATTATTATTTTATTTTATTTTATTTGGATTACCAACAGCACAATTAAGAATTATGAGTACACAAATATAACAATCTGCAAAGCCATTAATAGTATGCAGTATTGTTAGAACAAACGCCAGCTTCATGAAGACATGCGCTATTATGAAATCAGAAAGTGTTTGGATTTGAATGTTGGTTACTCAATCGCTTATAGTAAGTTGCAAAGCTAAGAATAACACGATTCAAAACAGAATAATAAGTGTCGTTGAACATGTTGTGACACAGGCGAAAAGGGTTTTTAAAAGTGTGCAACACGCAGAGGTTAAAGATTCATTTTGAATCTACTTACAAATTACAATACAATTTTAATTCACACAACAAATGAAGAGACAATTTTGTAGAGTTAGAAGCTCGACTATTTTTAGTTTTGCTTATTTTTATTTTTAAGGGAAACCAACACTACATTTGGGTAAATAAAGTCAAATGGAACCCACAGAGGGCCAAACCGGTTTATATCAGACATTTGTTGATTTTGAGTTTTGTTTCTCGGTACTAAAATGTCAAGTCTGATTATTAAATCCGTGGATTGTGACAAAAAAGATATTTTTTTAGGTTGGGAGCAAACAACTTACTTTCGTTTACTTAATTCCGTTTATATTTGAGCACATGTAGTGCATATTCTGAATAAGCCAGAAATCATGGTTATATGGGTTGTCTTGATATAGCTTGCTATTTTAGTCTCTGCGACGGTTAGTGAAACAACTCTGCGCGTGCGACTGCAATCAGATGAGCCGGCTCAGTTTCACAACTGCGCTCGACAGTTCGTGCATCTACGCGCATCTCCATCTAATTACCTCGCTAATACAAACAGACAGATGAGCCGACGCGACGTGCTGATTGCTCATTACCATGATAGCAATAGGTACACGCTGCAATATCTACTTCCACATTCGTTGCCCAATGACGTGTAAGCGCTAGACAGTGCTATATCTACAATAACAATTGGGATATTTTTTGTTATTTATACTACTATCATATGAAAGCTGCTCCCAGGTTCTGTCGATAAGGTAAAAATTAACTCTTATGCTTCACTTCCTTTTTATTATCAAACCACACCGGATGACAACTAACAGATAATCACACAATTTTCTAGTCTAATAGGCAGACAAGGCAAAAGGTACTATCTTTTAAGTGTTTCCACTCAAATGACGAATTCCTACTCTAGATAGGTTAACCATCCTCCTATACGTTCGTAGTACTCACTGTTTCTATTGTAACTTCTCAGGTTCGTGAGATTATGTTATCATTATGACCCGAACGAGATACAGATAGGGATCGCAGCTTAACATAAGTACTGCAGCAACAGGCATGTTATAATTTATTAAGTACCTACTTAGTTTTGTACAAAGCAGTGGTGCAGATAATAGTATACTTACTCCTTTAGAATCCAAAGAATTAATGCGTTATCTAAAATGTGATGCGTTTGTTTTGTTGGATGAACGGTTCTTTGAATTTTGTCCTTACACTTTTTATTGCGGTATCTTCGGTGATGCAGATCTCGTTCATGTTAATGTGTGAGTGCGGCTATGTATCAGAAGGCGAGCAAAGGTTGCGTATAGGCCTATTGATAGGGGCTCATCAATATTCACAGCCTCGGATCAGCATTCTATTAAGCCGTTCAGGCAATAACCGGTCGCCGGGTTAAGAGGAGATGTTACGTTATTTTTTGTAACACGAACACTATCGTCGGAGGGCTTCGTTACGTAAAAAAACAAACTGGTTGGACATCGCTCGACCACTTTTATTATTATTAATATTTATGTACAAACGTATAAAAAGTGCTGTTACACAATATCACATTCACTGTCTTGTACTTGCGTCACCAATAAATTAAGCATGCAGCGGCCCCGCACTCGGACCCAGTAGCCGTCGCCGAGTCTTCCCATGAGTCTTTTAACAACCGTCCCAAAAACAAACAACTTTTAATTTAATCCTAGACAACCGTTACTGGTTCCCAGCCGATTTGTACTAATTGTTGCCGACGGTAGGCGAGACGGCAACGGTACGCTGGAGTCGGCGAGCCTACTGTTTGCCGACCTGGTCGATCTGGCTCTGCAGGTTGTTGATCACCTCCGAGGGGACCTGGTCGCCGAGGATCTCGAACAGGTTGATGCGCTGGTTGCCGGGGATAGACTCGTACGCCGCCAGCTCGATGCCCTCCTGCACCTGCGCGGGAACACAAAACATTACCATCGCCGTCACTTGAATTGATGCGTGAGTAATAGGCGGAGAAAAGAGTTAAAGACTTTCTCGATTGGTATAAGGCATAATCATCACAGTTGCATGGAAAATTATACAAATATAGTGTGGAAAATTAATGAACTTTGTCTATAAAAGGAACTCATTTAATTATTTCTAATGCACTTTTGCTGTAGCAAAAAACCGCGCTGAACTGTTGGAAACTGGACTACCAAATAAGATAATGTGCTAGGTCGCTCACCTTCTGTATCTCGGCGTCCTTGGGGATGAGGAATGTGTTCTGAGCCTGCTTGATGGCCTCCTTGGTGAAGGCGGCTCCCTCGCGCTGCGGCGCAGCCTCGGCCACCGCCAACGCCGCCACCACCGCCAGACACACCACCGACCACTGCATGTTTCTCGATAGGAGGACTGCTACTGACTTTGACGGGCACTCGCAACTATAACAGAAACAATGATTATTGCTTACAGGAAGATGACGCCAATGTTCATGGGATACCATCTAAAGATTACTCGTTAGATAAAACACCTTTCTAGAAGGAGCGCTTCCCATGTAAGTAAAAAACCGCTGTTACGTAAGATCGATCCGATGAGATGTGTATCACGATCGACGTACGAGCACGCGAAAGTCGACGCTAACCAGAACATTACACACCACTTACACTTTAGACACTTACTTTTTACACTTAAAATTTCACTTTAGGGGTTATAATAGCCGCTGGAGCCTCGCTAATGGAATTTTAATAATAAAAAAAAACGATTTATGAGGATCTTCTGTTGTTCCAGATTGGTTTTCTTCCACGTGAGTTTTTGTGATTGCGGCGGTCTAAGGCGAGGCTCCGACAGTGGTGGCGCTAGAGGTCCATATCTCACCTGTAAGGCTGCGCAGGAGTGGTGCGCGCGCGCACTGGAGCCTCTGATATAGCGGCCCCTCTCCGGCGCCCGCGCACTTTCACCGCGAGGAGCGCTACGCTCCTGCGCCTGGCACTGGCCCCGCGGTGGGGCCACGAGAACTTTTTCAGGGGACCTTGTCCACTCCAATGGCTTGTTATTCTTATCTTCTCTCCGGGCGGAAAGCGTATACTTTCGGCCCGCTGCATCAACACACGACATCACGACAACATCGTGATTATCTTCTCTCTGCTTCTCTAGATATTTCTGCTAAATCTTATTTACCCAAAACATAAAGGAGAAGGGAATACGAACCTGTGATACGTGATGACATTGACATGTTTACTTAGCAACACCATTAATTTAATAGCAATTTATTCATTTTTATATTGATAATACTCGATAATCCGAATTTTCCGCCTATAAGTTGTCGACTCAGATCGACTTATTTTTTACGCTCTTCAATTTGATGTGCGTTTCGTTTGAGTCTACCGTAGACACAGTTTTTGCAGCGTACGCCAGAATAGCTCGCAGATGGCAGATCGCGCAAGCGCTCTGCGCCATCTTACGGTATTTTTTCGATCAGCACACGTGACCTGACGCGAGTTTCATAGTTTTTACCCATCCCACAAAAGTGCTCAACGCCGCTAAAGAAGTTTTCACTTCAAAAAAGTATGCAGTAAAAAAAATAAGAAAGCCTCGGATCACATGTTTGTAGATTACATGTGATCTGAGACATTTCTTATTTTACTTCCCTTGGTACGTAATATACTATTTTGATCATACGTCTGACTGATATTGCAGTTGCTTTATTTCAAAACAAAGCTAAGGTATAATAGTTTCTTAATTGATTAGAAAGTTTCACCTTCAGAGTAATTAAATAATTCGTATGAATTCGTGTAACTATTTTAGAAAGGTTAGGCAAAAAAGCTTACCGTCTCTCCGCTGGTTCAGGGGCCCGACCACCATAGAGCCACGCGCGACGCGACGCATCGCCCGAAATAAAACTGGCTTTAGCGCACTAATTATAGAAAAGCTATAGATATCCGAGATCGTCATCAAAACAGACAATTATATGTATCTGCTAGATTCTAATTCGCAAAATAAAGGTTTTTAAATTAGATATTTTATGCAAAAATTGCCTACTAATGCGAACATTTGTTGCAGGTGTTAGCTCTCAGTATAAAGATTGGAAAAGGTGAAATTATGACTAAATAAAACAGCAATTTCTCCAAAGACCAAACTATTGACTATTGACCAATATTGTAGTGGTTATAATAACAAACGCATAGTTGAGCCCCGTTCTTCTTACCAAAGTTTTCTGAAAATGGTATTCTTAAGTAGAATTTTGTGTACATTTTAAAATATTTATGTTTATTTTCCGGGTATTACCCGTTGTCCACCTATTGAGTCTACCTGGGTGGACCACGGGCAATTATTTTTACCCATCGACCACCTGCTACTACAAGAAAATCAATATGATTGAAATGTATTGCCCGTGGTCCACCTTTTAAATTTGATTGCTGGAACCATGGAACAATGTCTTGTCTAATATAAACATTGAAGAGTACTCTACTATAACGTTTATCTGTAAATAAATTTATTTGTAGGGCTAAGTGAGAAGCTTCAAATAAAATATCACCATATGCGCAGTCGAGAGACGGTGCTCTTGCGCACTCCTTATAGCTATATTTGCAAAGTTTAATGTGTCGTGATAAACTAATGAAGCGTTTAGACGCGCCTCGCATTGCCGTATGCTCACGTGATTATATGCGTTGTACGTACGTGTCGCACTTAGCGCTGGCACAGTTTAACAATCAAAACTTGAGCTTACAAGCGACAATTATTCCAAATGTATCAGGCTTAGCGTTCCTTTGCAACTCATTTTCGTTTTATTTGCGCATCTCCAATATGCATTTCCACTTTTGTAAACACGAACTTTATACTATTAACGACAATTCCATAGCATCACCGTTCCACCTTTTCTTTCCACATAAAAACACGCAACCCCTTCATCCATTATTTTTTAAATAAGTATTATATTTGTAATTATTAGATGCATATCTTTCTGTACGATTTTATTTCAATCAAAGTTTGTGTCAAAGTACTATAATTAATAACAACCAGCCAATACCTACCTATTTACTGCAAAAAGGTTCAATATAACCGTAAACCAGTAGGTACCATACACATAAGTATAAAGATGCAGTTGAGGTTTCTAGAGTTCGCAGGTTAATTTTTAAATAATTGGGACCACGGAACTCTCAAAAGGTGCTGTGGTCCAACTATTTTTAAAGTTGGACAACTGCCCCTAGTAAAGACCCATGGTCCAACTAGTTGGACAGAGCAGTTGGACCACTGCCCCGGACTGATTAAACTGTGGCGCTGGTCATCGCCGCAATCAATAGTTAACTAGTTGTTCGACATGATTTCACCCGCGTAAATCACGTTCCCGTGGGAAAATTATAGCTCATGTTAATTCCAGAAAAGTGAGCTTCCTATTGGCGAACGAATTGTTTAAATCTGTCCAGTAGATTTGGAGCCTATATTACAGACATTCAAAAACTAAAGTTTCCTCTTTATAATAATTAGGGTAGAAGTGTAGATTGGTTTGTGACCACCGTGTCTGGTAAATAATTGAATATGAATATGGAAAAGCTCCGAACTCGAATCTCTTATTCCTCTTAATCTGAAACCTATAATATTGTAATTTGTAACTTTCTCTCGTACTCATGACGATTTGAAGAAACCGTCCATTCTTTGTTGACCCAGTGCCAGCCACATCCCTACTAATCTTATAAATGCGAAAGTAACTCTGTCTGTCAGTACAATTTCATAGCAAAATCTTGATGGAAAGAAGATAGAATAAATCTTGAGGGAGTTCCTAGGTTATTTTTCTAGGTAGTTTTGATATAAGAGAACATCTATGATTAACTTTAGAATAAAGAAACGATGGAAGTTTTAATTGTTATTCTAAATGATATTTGGAAAACTTTTACTGTTTACGGTATATCATATATGTGATACGTCTGTACCGGAGGTGGAGTATGAGCATGCGCATCTGGATAGTCAAGAGACGTCCTAATATGGAAGTTGAGTGCAAAAGTCAAAAGAGTAAGTTCTACGATCTATTAAAACAAAAATTTACTACATCCTTTAACTTCATGAAAAATGTGTGGTATGTAGTTGTGATAATTTTTTGAATGAAAAATCACTTGTCATTTAATTTCGAAACAAACCACTACTTTGAATAGTAAGCAAGGGCACTTAGCAGGTACTTTTAGATCGCATCTTAAGCTTTGGAAATGGTGCAGTAGATACACCCACTATTCTAATGTACAGTCAAGTTGGACTTTGTAACGTTCTTATTGCCATCGTCATAGAGGTCAGACTCGCACTACAGGTGTAAAGCTTCAGGTGCTCTTGCCTGTACACCTCTTATTGGCCATCGCGTTATGATTAACGTGTGCCCGTGGGGCTATTTGGACAGTCCTATATGTGCGAGCGATGGCCAATATTCTTTATAATTCTACGTTCATAACTTAATCGAGCATAAATAGGAAGTGATTGTGGTGTGGCGTCAGGCAGGAGTTGGAGCTAGCCGCTATTTACCATGCTCCTTCAAAGGTAAAAGGCAAACTGAAGAGATACTTAAATTTAGGCTTATTTATTTATCATGCAGCATTTCGGGCACCGGGTATTCTAATATCTGTGACCGCGTGCATAGATAACCCAGTAAAATACTTCGCTCCAACACGCCCCTCCCGTAACCGATACTACATATTCTCAGTTTTTCGAAATTCATTGGTTTAATTGGTCGAATTGTAAGTGCTACTTTTATCGCATAACATTTGTACCCGTGAAGATTCAGTAAAAGTGTGGGCAAATCCAAATAAGCTAGACTACAATGGGCTTACATTCCTATACATAATGTATAAAATCAACGACCTGGTTTTGATTTATAGATAATATTGATTGTAATGTAGTAGTAAGAGGTTGTTGAAGGGAAGGAAGGAGCTAAAAGTTCATTAAAACAATATTCAGTCTAATTTGTTTATTTGTAAAAAAAAAACAATAATTATTTAAATAATACAGTGAGCACATGAGCTTGTTGCCCGGGAAAAGGCGCAGTCTTCCGGAGCAAGAAGCAGCGGCGCGGGCGCAGGTCGCCGCTCGCCCCGCGCGCCTGTCGCGCGTAAATACACCTTGTGCGTTCACATTACGATCTATCCATCTAGGACTTAGCGTATCATAAGGTTGTTTATTCTATAATATCAAATTCGATTTGTACCAAATTTTGTTATCCGTACCTAACGCTTCCGAGCATTCCGTTTCCGCTTAACCGAGCCACTAAGTTTGTTCTAAATCAACCTAAAGGAACTAAAACTACGGGAGATGCTCACGCTGACGTCAGCGGTTGTCATGTTTGTCACAGTATAGTTAGCTAGCAGTAATGGCAACGTGGCGTCGAGGTGCGCGCGCGCACTGTCACATGTTGACTAGCTTGGTTGCTTACTTACGATCACTCTACCACGAGTCTCTCACTAAACAAATAAATAACTTACGCTAACACGATGCTACCGACTAATACTTCCTGCGGAATTTGACACATGGCGGAGCCGCCGCCCCTCTGTAATACTACTACACGTATGTCTATTATAATAATTTGTCCAGCTCTAACTTACGCGAGGGCCGCGCTGGCCTCTACTTACAGCTAACGAAGCTACCTACCGCCGAACCCGGCTGCGGGAACTGTTCCCGCGCAGGCGCAATTGACAATTAATAATTTATCCTTCTGACGAGGTCGTACCCTATTAGTCTCTATAATTAAATTATAGTTTCAAGAATGAAACTTATTCTCTACAAAATGCTGATGAACTGAGGTTCCACGGAGTAGCTGAGAAAGCCTCACTGTGGGGGGTCGGCGGCGGCGGTGTCAGCGGGCAGCTCCGCGTCCTGCTCGGCCGCCTCGTCGAGCAACTCGGCTTGCTCGACGAGCTGCTCTGCGGGCTCTGCAAGTAGTTCAGCGGGCTCCGAGAACAGCTCGGTGGGCTCGCTCGTGGCGGTGGTCTCAGCTGACATTCCCGCACTGCTCTCAGTCGCCAGCTCCGCCGAAGCAGCCACTGGAACTGCTTCTGTGCTGGGAACGGACTCATCAGCCGCGAGCCTTTCGCTGCTCTTTTTCATGACGACCTTCGTAGGCCGCCTGTTAATGGTTGGCACGTATGACTTGGTGATGATCTCGATGTCCTTCGAGTCGGTCCTGTTCTCGCTCTGGTCGTCCGACACGTTGTCGATGATCGGTCGACGCGTGGTGGGCTCCACCTTGTCGTGTGGCGGCGGCGCGTCCGTGAGTCCGTCGGCCTCCTCGTCCTCTATCTCTACCCCCTTCTGTTTGGAAGCTGGCCCTTGACTCTTACTTTTCGCCGGAACTTCTGTGATTGAGTTGACGTTCCAGTTGCTGTTTTTACTTTTGTAGCCCGAATTAACCGGTATCAGCTCTTCCGACTCGGAGATACTAGGAGCGGAAGTGGAAGGACGACCATCTGGACTCTCGGTGTGCTCGCCGATGGCTGCCACGTCCCCGACTAGGTTGATCAGGTCCGTTAGAACACTATTTTTCTTTGGTGTGGGCTCAATAATCGACGCATGGTTTTCTGGGGTACCAGAAATCTTAATAAGCTCGACAGCATCAGTAGCGCTTTCCGAGGAACCGAATGACGTAAGTACGAACTCAGTTGTTTCCACATTTTCAAAAGATTGGTTATCCGTGCTAGATGGAAGCTCTCGCGAAACTGTGATCACTTCCGACCCGATAGGTGACGATTCCTTAGATGTGGGTGATTCGGTAATTTCGTCTGCCTCAGAATCTGTAATTTTGTCTTTTCCAGTAGTCTCTGCTGAGTCATGCGGGTTCTGGTCACTGGTTTCAATCGGCAACGAGCTGAGCTCGGTCTGGGCAGTGATTTCAGTAGCGATGTTGGATTTGGATATGGAACTTGTAGTTCGTTCCTCTGGAATTTGAGAGCTAGACAAAGAAGACGCAGTTTCAGTGGCCCTAGCCGTCGTAGTATCGATTTCAATTATTGTATCTGGAGAGCTGGAGTCAATGTTTCCATCTTCCGCTGGTGGTTCTACCTTCGCGATAGACTTTTCTTCGATCTGCTCCTCCTCTGTGGTCTGGGGCGCTTGTGTCGAAGATAACATGGGTGTTAATTCTCCAGCAGCCGCAGTCGCTTCAGTTACTTCATCCAACTCTCCCGTTATTTCTTCTGGTACCGATGAAGGTACATTTAAAATTTCTGTAGGAATAGCCGACCTTAGATTCAGCATCGGACTTTCCTTGAGATTTGTCGAATCGGTGCTGACAGTGGTGTCTAGTCTAGGAGTGCTTAAGTCTTTCATCGTGCTTATATCGGCAGACGTTTCAGACGCTTCGGCAGTGGTCGCAGGCGTTGTATCAAAAATTTCCTTACGTGTTGTTATCAGAGGCTCCTGGGTGATAACAGCTTCAGTGGAAGAAGAAGCACTTATCTCGCTGACTTCCTGAGCGATCGTTAATAGCACGTGCTCGCTTTCGGCATTTGTTTCAGGCAAGATCTCGTCCTCGTGATTGCTCATCACGGACAGGTCGTCCGGTATAGGTGGGAACGCCGGGTTGTGCTCGAAAAGCGTCGGGTCCTCCTCCTCAATTATAGGAGCTCTCGTAGTGACAGTCACTGGAGCCAGCGGAGTGTTCGATGGGGACCCCATAGTAGGAAAACTGGTTAGGATCGACGAATAAATCTCGCTGTTGATAGAATCTTGAGTCGAGAAACTTATCTTCGATGGTGGCGAGTCGTTCGTAATTCTCATTCCAGTGTTTGCGTCGGTTGACTTTGTCGGAAGGTCAGGAGGAGACTGAGAGCTGTCGACTGAAGGCGCCATCGGTTGCTCTTCAATTACGACAGGCGCTTCCGTTTTCGGGAATAGCTCAGTAATGCCGATCAAATTTTTCTCTGTGGTAGCCTCTCGTACAATAAGCGGAGACTTAGATGACGAGTATTCGGCGACGTCGATGCTGGGTGAGGGCAAGATCTCCTTGATCTTGACCTCGGTGATGACCGGGATTTCGGAGACAGGAGTAATTTCCTTTATAGTGATCTCCTGCTTGACGTTCTCCTTGGGCGCGGGCGGCGCTGGGCTGGATTCCGTGACCTCAGCTGTGGAGACTGACGGTGCTACTCCGGGGATGGCCGTCACGCCTGCAATGTTAAATAAAAGAAGATTTTAGAAAATTATAGAATTCTAGCAGTTGCCACTCGCATGAATTTTAGGTTATCGCAAAGTAGCCTATATTAATAATATATATATAATCTCACGCCTTTCATCCCCGAGGGGGTAGGCAGAGGTATTCCATTACTGGATATACCCACATTTCACGAGATATATTGGACCCCTAAACGTGATAGGTGGTGAGCCCATCGCCGGACCGGGTCTATTTACACATGTCTCAGAATTAATTCTGAAACCTGCGGGTTTCCTCACGATGTTTTCCTTCACCGTCGAGCTAGTGATCAATATGTACGTAAGTTTTTGAAAAACTCATTGGTACATGCCAGGATTCGAACCCGAGCCTCACTGATTTTCGGCCGGCTCTTTAACCGTCAGGGCTATCACTGCTCTCATATTAGGTATCTCCTATATTCATATTAGGTATGTAAATTATCATCCTACAATCAAGATTAGTTCAACGGTTTTTCGCATTTATAATATTAGTGGTAATATTAGGGATGCATATGATATCAGTCTAGGTTTCATGCTCTCTTATGGAACGAACAAAAATACTTTTTGTATCCCAGTATTAATTGCGTGTCAAAACCACTTGATACGTTTAGAGGTCCAAACTAAATATCCTGGTAGGTATTTCTAGGAATGAGACTGGAGACAAGACATGAGCAAAAAAAATCATTCATTTTCTGGAGGTACAAAAAGTACACGGTCAATAGTCTAATTACCAAGCACTCTAAACTCGTCGATGAAGATTGGCTAAATGCAAAACAGCAGCCCATCTCCACCGATGGGTTGCTGTTTCCAAATGCAGTACCCCGAAAATAACCAGCAAGAAACTCAAGAGCAGCTCTTTTTAATCTAATGTCTAGTTTTGCATGAGAGGCAGGCGCCCTACCACCGATGTAAAGTAAGTGTGGTTCCTTTAAGGCTCGAGTGAACAGGCATCTTCATCTATCGCTCGTCCCATTGTAGGCCCCGTCTTTGCCTTCGGGGTCAAGAGTAAGCCTATCAGAAATAAAAGAAAAGTGTAACCAACAGCGTACCTCTGAGCGGGCAGTTGTCGTACTCGGGGCAGCAGCGGCCGGGCACGAGCCTCGGCCGGCAGTCGTCGCGCACGAAGCACGCGATGCGCCGGCAGACCACCTCTCCGCCCTGGCAGTAGCACACGCGGCACGGGTCCTGCGGGTCCACCAGCTTCTCGCCGTTGCCGTACACGCGGCCCTCCTGCTCGCACTCTGGAACAGGATGCACCATACGTTAATCTCTCTCTCTTTCACCCAAAAATATAGAGAAATATCCTAATTACAACAGCCAGGACAATTTTGTGAGGTTTCGGACTCGCGCACGAAGGTTTCCTTACCATTATCTATAAAAACGGCAAAAAATCACGTTTGTTGTATGGGAGCCCCCTTAAATATTTATTTGGTTCTGTGTTTTAGTATTTGTTATAGCGGCAACAGAAATACATCATGTGTGAAAATCTCAACTGTCTAACTATCACGATCAGACAGACAGACGGACGGACGGCGGAGTCCCTTTTGGGGAACTCTAACAAAGTTGCATGAGACTGACCGCACTGGTAGGTGGGGCAGCAGTGGTCTGGTCGGTGCAGCGCCTTGCAGCCGGGCCTCGGCTCGCAGCGCTGGCGCTCGCAGCTGACGCCTCCGGACGAGCACGAGCAGCGCTCGCAGGGACCCGCGCCGGGGAACTCGTCGCCCGGCATGTACACCACGTCGCCCAAGGCGCAGCTGCCTGCAATATCAGTGGAAGAGTCTTATTTAAAAGTAATTAAATAAAATATAAGACCTAGAGCAGTGGGTAAAGACACCGCTTCTTATTGAGGCTTCCAATCCTGGCTACCTATGATTTTTCTATAAGTTTACGCAATAGCTCGACGGTGAAGGGAAACATCGTGAGGAAACCCCAGGTCCGGCGAAGGACTCACCACCTATCAAGTTTAGGGGTCCGAAAATATACTGGTAAAACGTGGGTATTTAAAGAAATGGAATACATCTGTTTTCCCTCTCGTGGTTAGAAGGCGTAACAATTTTTTCTTTCGAAATTATAAATTTATATCGAATTCTTACACTTTTGTCCATCTAGATCTCATTTTCCAAGTGCCTGAAGTGTTAACTTCGTTCCAATACTGCAGTTTGACAGAGCACACAGAAACTTAACCCCATATAACTCTGCGAAAATATTCAGTGACACCCTTGGATGTTGTGCTCAGAAGTTAGACCCATCAATCTGAGCTATGTGTATAGCTTCCCACCCGAGTCTGCCTCCTCCAACATATGTACACCATACTAGAGATGCGTATTATGCCGTACTCCTCTAATCGGGTTGGCTGAGAAAAAGCGGAGCTTATTTCCCATATAAAATTTCACGCACACTCCGAAACATTTCAACACTGACATCTAATATTTGCATGTAGGAATAGAGAGAAAATGGCGATGAAGTAGGCTGGTGTAGTACCCGCTTACGCCGCAAACCGTATATGGCTATCTAGTGGCGGCGCTACGGGGCTAGTAGGAAGCAAAAATAGTTTTATTTAGAAACAAAAGGTAAAAAAGGTTATTAGTAGATTTGCGAATTGGTAATAATATATTGCATGTATTTTGGAAAAATACCCAGGGCATGCGGCGCTTATCAGCATCTACGGACCGCACGCCCATGACCATACAATGGATGAGAGAGAGCCCTATTACGTGACACCATATATTGACGTGAAACATATTGATCCTTACCTTCTTTTAATCCAAGGTCTGAGCTCGTTACATTGAGAAGAGGCCCTATGGGACCTGAAACAGAAACAATACTATATTAGTCATTCAGTTGTAGATTTTAATTTATTACGGTAAAAGAAGGGACAAAAAACACACATTGCACGAAATAATTTTCCGATCAATCGCGCCTGATTGGGGCAGGCTTGTGGTAATATGCATCATGGCTAGCAAGTCAGAAACAGAATTTTAAATTGTTTTTTTTTTTGTATATAACTCTCAAGAAAATTTGTGGTAAGTGGTGTGTAACCTACTCGTATTAATGTATAGGCAAGTCGTAGAGCAGATACTCTCTCGCTTCATGTAGATATACTAAGTGTAGTACCTATCCCCTAGGTATGTGACATTGATCGAAACAAATCGATTAATTAAAAATCGATTTTTCTCTTTTTAATATAATCGATTTTTGAAAAATCGGTTATACAAAAAAAACCTATTAATATGAAAAAAATATTTTTTTTTTCACATTCTTTATCTTTCTAACATAAACTTTTTTAGTAAACACTTCAAATTTCTTTATTCGTAAATGTGTAAAAATATAATCGATTATAAAAATCTATTTGATAAAAAAATCGATTATTTACAAAATGGATTACTTTTTTACATCTTACTATCCCCACCATCTGCCCCGTCCTGGGTAAATACAACCCGCTCCGGGGCCGTCCCGGCCGAGTCTCGGAGGACTTGATTAAATCCCTTTTTGACACTGAATACATTTAAGAATAAGAATAAATTTATTTCATAAAAACTGAGAAATTGGTATTAACAACTTGTTGAGGCCCTCTTTTTATCTTAATTAAGTTTGTGCCAGAGTACCCCGCTCTTCTATAACAAATGAAATATAGTTTAATTTAATTTAACATTTACATCGCTCATGATTCGTTTCATCACACTTTTGACTCATTTCGCTGTTGAGAACCTTGTTCCGTGCTATCCCTATTCGAAGTGCAACCTAGTAAGAATGCGTTATCATCGATCTCGGATTACGTGAACGTCAGCGCATGCAGCGCACGCGATAGCCGCGTCTGTGCGTGTAATTGAATTCTAATGTGCGCCGGCGCAGAGCCGCGAGTGACGTAACGCCGCCGGATGTTTCTCGTGTTTCACGTCTTCAGTGGTGTGTAAACATTTACTCGTAATCTGCACAGATTGCAACTAAGTTGAGTTAACAGCCAATACGAAGTACTGAAAATGTAATCTCGTAGCAAAAGAAGTTGGAAGAAAATCATTCTCTTTATGAGAGAGAAACTTCTTGTTTAAAACTAATACCGTAATTAACAAGTCCTATTGTACGTGTCGTAATACCTTTATTATAGAATTAAACGTTTTTTTATGATTGAATATGATGTTTAATTCATATTCAAATAAAAATTATACTTAGTTACATAATGATCTGAAAAAAGGCATTTAATCACTACATAGTATAAAACAAAGTCGCTTTCTCGTTCCCTATATCCCTATGTCCTTAAGTCCCTTTGTATGCTTAAATCTTTAAAACTGCGCAACGGATTTTGATGCGGTTTTTTTAATAGATAGAGTGATTCAAGAGGAAGGTTTTAGTATAAGCATTGCGCCCGTGCTAAGTCGGGGCGGGTCGCTAGTATTAAATAAAGGCAAAATAAAAACATCTCATAAATATATTGGTTGTTTCTGGAACGTGCTACAGAGCGAAACCTCCCCGTCTTCTCCCCCTAGTTAGAAACTTTCAAGTGGCATGGCGGCTTATTAATTAAGTTACGCGAATTGAGGACATTCATCGGCCTCTTGATTACATTGGCTATCTCACTTTGTTCTTTGCAGTTCGATAAGTTTCCTGACTCCAATTTAGTAGGACATAGCGGTGTGAACTTATCGCTTGATTTGTCCGTATAACGAACGGTGCGCGCGCGCCGGTGACATGACGCATATCGCACCTCAGGCCGTTCCACGAACTCGCCTCAGAGACACTCATTGGCACATTTAGTGTTCTTAGAATTACTTATGGGCAATGTGTAATCATGTTTAGTGGTTAACCTATGCCAGAATAAGTGGTATCTATAGCACAAAATATAGAATACTTACCTACGAACGTACAGATGACCTTTCTTCCTGTGAGATGCTTCGAAAAATATATACTTAAATCCCTGAAGTTATGTACAATTCGGGGGAAGAGGTTCAGGAAGATAGGTCTACCCGTAGTTTAAAGATGGCGGTAACAGGATACGGAAACTAGACGCAACAAAACCGTGGGTGGCGAGTAGGGTTGCGAGATTTATCGCTGTGGATTTATTCGGAAGACGTTTATCGCAACTTTCGTGACATGATCTTTTCCTTAAGCTTAAGCCAAATAAAAGGGCAAATATATACAAGTTACATACGCAATTTGCTATCTGGAGACAGAAACTGCGATATTTAAAATATAGTTATTAAACTAAACTGTTGTTGGTAAACCAAATTCCGGATTATTTCTTTTATATCGAGGATTTTTTTTTAATTCTAGGTACATATTATCACGCCGCTATGGATTCAAGGAGAGCAAGAGAAATCGCTTCCCGATTTGTAAACACACCAATAAATCCCTACACGAGTAAAATCAACTATAGTGACTGACGGATCTGTTGGCTCTGTTGGTAGTGACCCTGTCTGCCTACTGAGTCTGTTCGATCCCCGCTCGGGGCCAACATTTGTGTTTTGGCACCGATAAACCGTGTGTAAATTATGTTCCACAATTTATGTGTTTACTTCTCTCACGTGCTCGCGAGGCCTCAATATAGTAATTATTAAATCAAGCGTAATAATGAGTTATTTAAAGCAAAATGACGCAATTATAAGTTACATATCGCGCGAAAAATATTCCGCAGTTCACATTTACGCACTAGAGCACCGCGATTATTTGAACAGGTGTGCGTGCGCAGCGTCGTCGCACGCAACCCGGAAAACCCACCATCTGCGTAGAACGTAAAGTATTCGTAGCCTGAATACAACGCCGCCAAATAATATTTCGTAGCCACACTTTTTCCAATAACCGAAAATGCAACAATTAAATAAAAAATAAAAATAAATAATCTCACGCCTTTTATCCCCGAGGGGGTAGGTAGAGGTATTCCATTACTAGATATACCCACATTTCACGAGATATATTGTAGGTGATAGGTGGTGAGCCCATCGCCGGACCGGGTCTATTTACACATGTCTCAGAATTAATTCTGAGACCTGCGGGTTTCCTCACTATGTTTTCCTTCACCGTCGATCTAGTGATAAATATGTACGTAAGTTTTTGAAAAACTCATTGGTATATGCCAGGATTCGAACCCGAGCCTCACTGATTTTTATCATTACTGATATCACTGATCTTAACAACAACAATGCAACAATTAATTCTCTAAAAATCTAATTATTTGTCCGAATTTAAAGATTAGTCATGGTCTCCTCAAATTATATGGTACCCATGTGTGTATTCTGTATTTTTTTTCTTTTATATTTTGTCTTTTGCACGCACTCTATTAAAGCTCCTTGAAATTCCTCGATATTATATTTTTATTATATTTATTATATTTTCGTGTAAAATGTCTTTGTGGGAAACATTCCACCATTTCCGAGTGGGGGTGGCAGGGGGGCGACCTCGGCCTCCATAGCGAAGGGCGGATGCTGAACTCTACCGGGGCCGCTCTCGGGCCACTGACCTCACGGGGTGGACCCGAACTAGGTTTAGAACCTTCCACGAATATATTTTGTACGTCATTTCTTCAAAGTCTAGGTCTCGGCTAGGCTTAGTTAAAAATCCTTTTACGAAGTACAGAACTGGGTTCCTTAATTTAATTTTGAATAATGTGACCTTATTTGACTGTGTGTCGAAATAAATGGAAATTGTTGTACAGGTGTCCTGTGAAATACATTGCATGTAAGAGATTCTAAGTATTTGAATTTGTATCCAGATCGCTTGAGTTTTAACAAGTTTTTTAGCTCGACGGGCCTGTTGGCGCAGTTGGTGACCCTGCCTTCTTATAGTCGCGGGTCCGATCCCCGCTCGAGGGCAACATTGTCATTGGTGTGCAGAACATATCTTTGGCTTCGTGTCTGGGTGTTTCAGATTTATTTAAGTATGTCTATCAGTTGTTTAGTACCCATAGTATAGGCTCTGCCTAGTTTGGGACTGAATAACCATGTGCTGAGACATGTGTAAACAGACCCGGTCCGGCGATGGGCTCACCACCTATCACGTTTAGGGGTCCAATATATCTCGTGAAATGTAGGTATATCCAGTAATGGAATACCTCTGCCTACCCCCTCGGGGATAAAAAGGCGTGAGATTATATTATATTATTATTTTTTATTTTATTATAACCATGTGTAAATTGTGTCCCACAATTTATCATTATTGCAAATAAATTTATATTTTTTTTACCGATCAAAAAGAAGGAGGTTCTTTGTTCGTGTGTATGTACTTATTCTTAAAGGGTTGTAAGGTACATCTGTTCACCATATCTCCATGTAATTATACATGATACATTAAGGAGCCCGCTTCTCATTCTCAAGGATCGGTTTTGAATCCTGGCGAAGTAACGTACCAATGAGTTTTTCAAATACGTACATTTATCACTGGCTCGACGGTGAAGGAAACCCGGTACGGCGATGGGTTCACCATCTATCTATCACGTTAAGGGGTCGAAAGAATATACCTACTGGTGAAACGTAAGTATTTCTAGAAATCGTTTTTTACACTTTAAAAGTATATCAATATAAGACAATTTGTTTAAATTTTTTTTTTTATTTAAAATAAAGCCCGATTAATTTCAAATAAGAAATCTTAAAAATAATTGCAAGATATCTGCGCATGCTGTGTTTGCCTACAATTGGGGCTACATCTCTAAAGATTTTTATGTTTGTATATCAACATTCTGATGTATACCTGTTGGAAAACCTTTTAAATAAAATAAAAAAATGGAATAACTGGATAAAAGACGTAAGATAATATCTCCGAATAGCCACCTGTCGAATAGCCACCATCACCAGAATAACTCAGTCATCTGTAGAATAGCCACCATCGCGCCATTATGCCATTGGCCAGTTCACATCCACCCCCTTACGACTTATGAAGCCCCCTCCCTACCTACACACTCGTAGTTGATTAGCTGCGGGTGCGCTCGTTAAAACACGAGCTCTTAGACACCTTATGTCGTAGCATAGTTCAGAAACGGGGACGAGACAAATCTGTACATATATTAAACTGTCCAAGATATTAAAGTAAAGATGAGTAATATTCATATTGCGAGTGTTTGGATATTGTTCCGCTACGAGTGATACGGAACGAATGATAAAGAAAGAAACAGCTATCTGTCAAAAGTTGATACGACTAGGTAAAAATGCAAACATTCGCTGCTACAATGCGGCTAAATAAAATTAGACCAATTAACTACATTTGTCGGTCTCAATTTCTGCGCTTTAATAAGATATCTACCTCTTTTTATATACTTAGTCTGGCCATAAATACTGTTACAGTTAAAAATAAAGAAAATGGTATATTTGAATTTTGAATCTGTGATTTTTATATGATTGTTCATTGGGTTTTCTCATTTTGGCACCAATAAATTGTACAATATTTTGCGATATTAAAATGGAGTGGGGTGATAAAGAGAACCGAATCGCTATGATTGCATTACACAAAGTAGATATGGAGCCAAATGCAATTTTTAAAACTCTCTATACGCTTGATATTAGTAAAATGTTTGTGTACCGGGCTATTAATGGGTACAATGAGACCTCCTCTGTTTGTGACAGAAAAAGATCTGGCCGTCCACGTAGTGTTCGTACGAAAAAGGTGGTCAAAGCAGTAAGGGAAAGAATTCGAAGAAATCCTGTCCGAAAGTAAAAGATTTTATCTCGGGAGATGAAGATAGCACCTAGAACCATGTCGCGTATTTTAAAAGATGACTTAGTACTTGCAGCCTACAAGAAACGTACTGGTCATTTCTTAACTGATAATTTTAAAAAGAATAGGGTGGTAAAATCGAAACAACTACTGAAGCGGTACGCAAAGGGAAGTCACAGAAAAATATTGTTTACGGATGAGATTTTTTTTACAATTGAGCAACATTTTAACAAACAAAATGACCGTATTTATGCTCAAAGCTCTAAGGAAGCTTCCCAATAAGTCGACAGAGTGCAACGTGGGCACTATCCGACTTCAGTGATGGTTTGGTGGGGTATTAGCTATAAAGGAGTGACTGAGCCATACTTTTGTGAAAAAGGTATCAAAACAACGGCACAAGTGTATCAAGATACCATTCTTGAGAAGGTAGTGGTACCTTAACAACACCATGTTCAATAACCAAGAATGGTCCTTCCAGCAAGACTCGGCGCCGGGTCATAAAGCTCGGTCTACGCAGTCTTGGTTGGAAACGAACGTTTCGGACTTCATCAGAGCTGAAGACTGGCCGCAGTCTAGTCCCGATCTTAATCCGCTGGATTATGATTTATGGTCAGTTTTAGAGAGTGCGGCTTGCTCTAAGCGCCATGATAATTTGGAGTCCCTAAACCAATCCGTACGATTGGCAGTGAAGAATTTTCCCATGGAAAGAGCGCGTGCTTCTATTGATAACTGGCCTCAACGTTTAAAGGACTGTATTGCAGCCAATGGAGACCACTTCGAATAAGCTTTTTATATTTTAAAGTGTTTTATATTTATGTATTAAACTAACACACTGTAAAAATAATAAATGTTATTTGCAATAGAAAAAAATGTTTTTCTTTGTTTCAGTATTTATGGCAAGACTAGGTATAGTATCTTTGATGTATACCCCTACATATTTTTAAGTATTATAGGGGAATAGGGGAGGAACGAAGATTAGATTATCAAAAACAACAAATCCAAACCATTTTATCCGTCAGGATCCTACGCTACATAGAAATACATACGATAAACTTTAAACTCCGCTCTGCGGGCGTATTCACGGAGATTCGATATTCGACTCGGAATCGGAAAATCGAAGAAGAATGTCGAATCTCCGTGAATACGCCCGCTGCTTGAGCACACAAATGCGCAGTAGGTTATTGAACAAAAAAATCACATGACATTTAAAAAAAAATTGTGTCTGATGTGCTGGCACATTCAAGTTACTAGATCAAACCAGTGTGTTACGAAATCACTCTGCGCCCGTCGATGTGTCTGTTTGACATAAAGAGTGACATCTAGTCACTTTTACGACTTTATTTGTAGTTAAATGGAATAGAAAGTTAAAATATCAATGAGTTATACTAATCCTTATGCAATAATATCTAAAGATTACCGAGCAAAAGCACCGTAGTGCCCAATTAGCAGCGCGTACGCAGCGCTAACCGCCCCGCGCCGCGACGAGAGGCGGCTTGTCAATCAACCAGCGGCTTTTCAACCCGTCTACAGGAACCCAAGCATTACATCAGCACTATCGTCAATGTATTGATAATGCCAGTCAGAAAATAATATACTTATTCCACTAAAGTTTGTGAAGATGCATAAATGATGTTTGTTCTTTTTCACGCAAAAACTACTGAACGGAATTTAATAAAACTTTAAAGTTATAGCTTATACATCTAAATGACACATAGTCTACTTTTGTCTATATAAAACTAGCGACCCGCCCCGGCTTCGCACGGGTGCAATGCGAACACTTAAACCTTCCTCTTGAATTACTCTATCTATTAAAAAAAACCGCATCAAAGTCCGTTGCGGAGTTTTAAAGAATTAAGCATACAAAGGGACATAGGGATATAGGGACAGAGAAAGCGACTTTGTTTTATACTATGTAGTGAAGTAGCCTATGTGTTATTCGTAAAGTCGCGGACAAAAGCTAGTACTATACATTCTTATGCACACACCAATATACGAGTTTCCATTTTGAAAGCTTAGTCCTTTTGATTCTGAAATTATTATTAGGTGTTGTATGAACATGATCTGTGTCAACAGGAGACGGACGAAATGGGAAAATGAAAAAGATTTTAACATTATCTCACTCAAACGACACAAAAGGCGAGCAAACGCAACACGTTCGTTCATTTTCGTGAAGTTTTCGTGTTATGTTTTAGTCGCGGCATGCAAATACTTTTTTTCTTTTAATATTTGCCTTTTATTTTCGAGAAAACAAATAATATTAGATATATAACATAATGTGCCGAACATTATGTTATATAACTAATATTATTACTAACTAGTGGACGGGCAGACGTCGTTCTGCCACCGTATAAACCATCCCTGGACCCACTCTAACCCACACAAAAAGTTTCATCAAAATCTGTCCAGCCGTTCTGGAGTTTTAATCAGACTAACGAACATCAATTCATTTTTATTTATATAGATAATGTAATATTTTTCCTCCGCTCTACCTCCGCTACTACCGCTCGCAGAAGTATAGTTCAGTTATTATAGGAAGAGCTCTAAATGATGACATATCTGAAAATATAACCAATCACGTTAATTCTCGTTCGCGAGAGCTTTCTCAGCGACTATCTATGAGGAATCTACCATCCAAATTTCAAGTTTGAGCATTCATACTTTCTTACATTTCGTGATTAACCAGTGAGTGAGTGGTATTCCGCTTTTACATATGTTTATATTCAGACAGAGAATATAAATTGGAATATTTCTAAACTGTCAGAGATTCTTCCAATAATAACAGGAGTAATGAGATCTCCACGTGAGGTGCGTGACGGGCGCGGGACGGCTGCGTGACGAGCGGGACTAGACACGGCCTGTCACGGGCGATCGATACGGCCGCGCCCTGCCCCGCACCCGGCCACCCGCGCCCAGACACGCCACTGCTACATTGAATCAGGATCATGAGACACTCTACAGTTTTATGATCGTCGATTGTCGCATTTACAGTTTTATGATTTTTACTATGTTTACTTTTATCTAGCTAATTATGGCCCCGGAGAATATACAATATTATCCGCCTTTAATTTTGTCACAGTTTCTCGTGTTTATTCCTTTTTAGATAAACTTCCAAAGATGACTCTTTTATCTCGCTACTCTCAAGACCACCGATTATCCGCTCGTTTATGGCGGGTGTACGACACGCCCGCGCAATAAAATCGCCACTTTACGCCACGCGTACAGCCAAGAGCACGTGGAGCTTCACAATTTTTAATGTTCTTATTACAATCGCCTTAGAGGCCAGAATGGCACAAGTGTAAAGCTTCAGGTGCTCTTGACTGTTCGCTGCTCGTTACCCAGCACTCCGCGATAGCGCAGAGGCATGAACAACACGTTTGCCGCTATTCCCGTCCATAGCCACTTGCACCAGTCATTTCAATATTCTCTGCCCTGCAATTACGTCAATGCATCATTAACAGCAATACCTTATTCGCCGGCATAACGAAGTTATAACTTCAGCGGCTCATAGCTTTAGCTATTAGCCGCTGGAATGCACAATGCACATCTCTAACTATAGTGGGCGATTGATAAGAATTCCAATTACGCCAAGCCAATGGCTGTACAAGCCCTCTAGAACAAGACTAGACAAGCAATCAGAAGTTCATTCAGAAACGGTAACTTCCAATTCCAAGCGATATAGAAAAATATAAATGGAATTGGTAGCAGCGACGCTTGGCGTTTGTTTTAAAAAAATACACAACCGAGTGTTCTTGAAACGCAGGTTTGCCAATGCAAATTGTTTCAACAAGTATCAATGTTGGCGCGACGCTGCGGAAGTGGCTCTCGACGGGGCTCAGCGGCCGGTCCTTGCCGTAACGAGCACGGATCAAGAGCAGGCAGCGCTGGGATAAATTCCTTGTTTATTCCATGCATATCAAAAAGTTCTATTTACATTTAACGGAACGGACAGGGCCGAAAGAAGAAAAAGATTTGTTATTCCTACTTTCTTCTTGTCTACATCTACACTAATATTATAAAGATAAAAAAAGTTTTAAAAATTCTTCCACCAATGGAAAGCTTACTTTTCTAGGAGAAACATAAACCATCATCTTTCTATGGGAACGGGACTTACGCGGGTGAAATCGCCCGGAACAGTTAGTGTAAACTGTAAGTATATATAAAAGAAGAAGCTCACTGGCTTACTAGATCACTGAGTCTCTGGCTCACTGGCTTACAGGCTCACTGTCTGGATTGGCTGACTGATCGATCAACGCACATCCGCAACCGTTGGGCATAGAGGCATGAAATAACGCAACGGCTTCTTAAATGACGTAAATGAACACTAAGCAGGAATTTATAGAAATTCCCACGGGAACACAGATATAAACAGAAAACGCCGCTAGACATGTACTAGACTAGTATTTATAAAAATATGCAAATATTGAATGAATTGGAACGGACAGGGGCGGCTACAAAATAAGGTCCGGCGATGGGCTCACCACCTATCACGTTTAGGGGTTCAATGTATCTCGTGAAATGTGGGTATATCCAGTAATGGAATACCTCTGCCTACCCCCTCGGGGATGAAAGGCGTGAGATTATATTTATAAAATAATCCGTATTGCTATTTTTAATAGATATTTCATTTTGAACAGACCTTACAAACGACTCTCATACTACGAAGACGACACAATAGCATGCAATACAACTAAATATAGCGTCTAGGGACATATTGAAAAAACACCAAACAATCGTTTCTCTGAATGGATGATATATCGCATATGATGTAAGGGACAAAACCTACGCAAACATAATCAATTTATTCGGAGGAAAATTCTGCATTTGTAAAGAAATAGCATTGTACGTCATATATTTAGGATCTCATTGTAAATAATTGATCACAATGTCATGACTTATTCGGCATTTTCATTACCTACATCTGTGTACATAAATTATCTGTGATATAAAGTTTACAACCGGAACACAAAGTCTGTACCTAACCTAAATGTAAATAATATTCTTAAAAGATTTTTTTCCAATAACAGCTGACTCGACTGCTAATATCAACAATGGTTTCTACTGACATCAACAAATATGTACTTTTAAAAATATATAAATAAGTTAACTTCAGTGTGTAAATAGACCCGGTCCGGCGATAGGCTCACCACCTATCACGTTTAGGGGTCCAATATATCTCGTGAAATGTGGGTATTTCCAGTAAAGGAATACCTCTGCCTACCCCCTCGGGGATAAAAAAGGCGTGAGATTATACTTATACTTATAACTTCAGTGTATGATTTTTGTGCAATGTATGATTGAAACAATTGCTGGTAAATTAAATAAATTAAATGAAAAGTATATTTTGCTTTGTAAACTTTATACTATTTACATACAGTGTTGATACTGATACCCTTTTATTATCATGCACTTAAATGCTCATACGTCCATAATCTCACGCCTAATTCCCATTGGGGTAGGCAGAGACAATAGACCGCCACTTGCTACGAACCTTTCAGCCTGTGCTACTTCTTACGATATTGTAAATCTGATAAGAGGAAGTCTGAAAGTAGCACCCGTGATGGAGAAGCGGAGAGGTAATTGTTTGTCGTAGTACGGGGCATATAATGAGGAGGGGTGAGAGTGCTGAAGGCGAGTGCTTGAGATGAGTGTGGAAGCTTATAAGGGTATACTAAAGGAAAGAGTGATGGATTGTGTGAAGGATGTGCAAGATGGAAGTGAATGTAGATATGACGTATGATGGACCTAAACGAAAGGGAAAAAATTGGTTGTCTGTAAAGTCGGTTTACGGACGATAATTTTACGTGATAACGTCATAATAAAACATTGAATAAAAAATTGCATACTGGAGTGAAAGAGAGATAGATGCGTCACAAGCCGAACTGATGATTATCTAAGGGAGCCGATACCAATGTAAACTTGAGAAAATAAAACTTTGCCTCCCGATGACGATGGAGTCTCGAGCGTTTCAGCCGAACTGTGTCAAAGGTGCCAGAGGCTCGAGAGGAGAGAGGCGTGGAGGGCCGGGCCATTAGGGTCGTAGCGGAATCAGACTGGGCGAGCAGGAACATCGAGAGTAGGTATGATAGTAGGTATGCAACCGACTTCAAAAAAGGAGGAGGTTATCAATTCGATGGTTAGTTTTTTTTATGTTTGTTACCTTTCGTGGGATGAACCGATGAGGTGAGTTTCATCTATCACAACACAAGGTTGCGATAAGACCGCCCATTGTACTTTAATATTTTATTTATATCCATAAGTACTACTTAGTATGGATATAAAAAAATATTAAACAACATACTTAAGTTGTTTTTTTTGGTGTGCAAATAAAGAGTTGTTGTTGTTATTGTCCCTGATCATAAAGGGTATGAAGGTAAATTGCAACTTGACAAAGGTTATTTTTATGCTACGTTTCATACCAGAATGCGGAAGAAGTCTTGGGCAGAAGCCAGTTTGCTATAATAGTAAAGGTGAGTTGTTTCGGCATATCTTTTTATTGAATTTATTATTCGCATTTCAATTTCGATTCAGTGTATTTCAGTGATTCATGTTATTTTTGTAAGGGCCTCCTTATTTGAAGCCAAACATATTATATGTTACTAACGTAACGTAACGCTCACTGTTTGAAGCTGGATGGACTTGAAGCCAGAATGTCGTAATAATATACAATACTGAATACAAGATAAATACAAGGAATAGAAGATAACCTACCGAATTTAGTCCTGTCAGAGGCTGTATTTTAGTAGTGACTTCTTTACTAGGCACTAAACACGTTATGAAATGCCTTAGTTGACAGGACTAATTTTAATTTGACAGGACTCAATATCTCTCGTCTCTTTTCTTTTATAGGAGAAAGAAAATGACAGGAGTAAACTAAAAAAAGTTTAGTCGCTGTAAAGCAGAATCTTGGCTATTAGGAAGTTAGAACATAGCCTACAAATTTGTACAGAACCCTCGGTGGGCGAGTCCGACTGGCACTTCTCCGGTTTTTTTTTTTCAGATGAGAGAGACATTTCGTGTTTATCATGTTTCGCCAGTCATGTTTATTGTAGTTGTCATAGACTACGGAAAAACAATGACAACTCGAAAACTTTGCGAAATTATACGTCTTCAGAAAGGTTTCTCATTTTTATCTCTTCGACTTGGTGAGCTGGTAGAGGTGGTCGTTTCGCGCGGCACAGATATTCGGACTAGATAAACATCGGCTAGAGCCGGCACCGGGCCCGGAGGGGGCGGGGGGGGGAAGGGCCCGCCGGACGGCATTCCTCGCGTGACTCAGCGGACGCCGCGCGGTATGTAGCCGGCGGACGTCTTCATTACACCGTACACCGCCAATAACAGTAATAAGACACAAACAAATTTTGTGTAAAGACAGCTCAACTAGTGCAACAAAGATTCCTAACTGTCAGTTTCGTATACCCACACCATTAATCAAGTTTAGGGATAGTGTGATGACCAGACTGGTGAAGTCACCTGAGTCCTATAAAATTCCAAACAAACTCTGTGTACCAGTGTACCTACTATAAAAACTAGAAGCACATTAGTAATGGATCAGTAATATGGGATAGATATGAAAATGCACGGCTGCACGCCTTCGCGTGGCGGCTACGTACAGTGCGGCGCGCTGACCGCGCACATCTCGCTATCTCGCCGGAATGTTATCGCCGCCAGCGCTTTACCCGATTCCGATTAACGCATATTTCATTTCGCATTCGCCGGCAACCGCTGTCGGCCAAGTCGGGCACTGTGAACACTTCTTAAAAATGTGTAGTACTTAGTCTTCATAAGCTACCTTGGAATATGTATGAATAGTATAATTAACAATACCAAGTTACCGACTCTACCCACAATCCAAATTAATTATATCATTGAAAATGTGTGTCATTCTCTACTAGAAATTAAGGACGCAGGTGTTGGCCGCAACAGACGATACCAAAATACTCGTAAAACGGTGCAACAACAGTGCTTAGCCTGCGGATAACTAAACCCCGTATATCATACGACCAATACCTATACAGCGCAAACAAAATAGCACATCATACTAGACAGGCTAAAGAGATTCGGTAAATATTAAGTAAGTACATATATTAACTCTAAAATTCATAAAACGTATTTTAAAAGGTACATTTGTCAGGAGTCCTGACGAAATTACTTCATAATTATCTTCGATCACCTTCCATATACTACGTCGTCGTGTAGTGATTGTGACTCATCAAGTGATTAAACATTGATATTATAGACGTGTATTGTTTATTTTTTATATTTAGCAAAAAGACTTGCTCAATAAGTTTTTAATGTTTGTATTATTATTTTGCTGGTTCCCGCGTGCAACTTATCGTATCAACATAGTCTCCAACTTGCGACAGTTAATGGAAACGAAACTTTTCAGATGTCACAAACTGGAAACTGCAATAGTTCGCAACAAAGACGCATTGCCGACACACTGTGCAAGTTTCCAGTGACATTGTGCTAATCAGCGATGCTATATGACGAGCCATGAGAATATGATTCGGATCATTTCCGTTGTTCCCCTTCTCTCAGTTGATCAGTGATCAGGATCACAAAGAATAAACAAATAGACGGTGTTGCGCCACTCACCCGCAGTGCATAGCGCGATCACATGCAGCGCCAGCGCAGCTTTCAGCGCGCTTCGGGCCACCCGCCGCGCCTGCATGCCGACGCCACTCCTGTAACAACAACGACACAGTTACCACACCGTCCACCGTCCGACTTACTCGTATCTTTATAACATCATTGCGTAAACACATCACTACAATAGTATACTCGTACTACAATTTCAATAACCTAACAAAACCGGTCATGCTAATGGAGCTGTACGCTAGCCGGCACGTTCAATATTACAGGTTTCGTGGGATCCCAGCAAAACTATCTGAAGGCATCGCAAAAAGAGGATGTTGCAAGGTGCGTGCGCGCATAGCGCGGGTCGACGGCCTGCGCGCGTCCCGCCGCGCTAGAGCGTCGCACCGGCGAGCGCGCAATTACTCCGCGCTGCTGCAGGATCAGGGCAATCTACTTCGTTTATAAAAATCTACCTTCGATAACGGCTCTATTACAGCTCTAAAACTGTTGTCATTTTCCCAGCCGTATGTGATCGTGACCTAATCTTAATGGGAGTAAAGTGGCCATAGGAAGGAGGCATTTTATGTGTCATTGAGAAGATAGGGGAATCAATCTCCGCGCGACAGCGACGAGCCAATAAAGCAATCAGGGGCGCGATGGTGACATGCATCTCCTTTCTCCGCGCGGGACAAAGCCCCGGCGCGGCGGCTATTTTCCAATCGCGCGCTCTCAATAGGATAATGCGCGCGTCCATCGCTCAGCTGTCTCCCGCGGCTTCCGTGTGAAAGTGCCGCTCCTGCGCCCGCGCTGCTAACGGTCGCGGCTCTATTCATCCGAATTGCTGGCCGGCAGTATTATTAAAATACCTAAACATGTTGCAAAAACCAGAACGAAATACGAAACCGGATATGAAAATATGAAAGTGGAGCATTGTCACCCACCGAACAAAATGCGAGTTGACAAATCCATTCGTCATAAATTAGGTGGAGACTATAAGCTGACCGCAGGCTGCAGCTCCGACTGTTGCTGCCTCTCTCGATAGGTTTCACAACCGGTATGTGCTAAATGCTGGCTGCGTGTTACGCGGAAACGAGAACGTAAAATCAGGCATTAGCTGTGTACTGCGATGATTCGGTATTACAGGTGGAAGAAAACGTCGTGTACTGCACTGCAGGAAGCATCTACCGGCCTGAGACACCGGGCGGTGCGCGTGCGTTGACCCAGCGAGGTGTCAAAGCGATAATTTGGACAAAGGCTGGCGGCGCCGGCGCCGGGCCCGAGGAATGCGGCTCCAATCTGTTTTTTATGATTTTTTCGGATTTGATTAGAATTGCGGTTAATTTTTTGCCGTGCAAAAGTTCTCCGATGCGAATAATAGACAGCTCTTCAATGATGAACATCTAATGTTAAAAGGTATTCAATGTTCAATAGCAAAAACAGGATGAGTTGACACTGAAGTGTTGGAACGTCATTCATCATTGCGGTCCCAGCATGGTAGCCAGACTTGCTATCGACGATCCCCGCACCATTTTTCCCGCGAGGTAGAGCATGACTTTGCGGAGTCACCAGGCCTCCTTTGGTTCCCAAAACTCGTTATGCACAACATAATTTCGTTTCAATTGAATCATATACTGAATAAAGAATAAAGCCTATCAAACATACATACTTGTTACAGTGGTTACGAGTCTCTTCCCGTTTAGTGTGGCACAGATTGTCTATCGAATAAGCCCTTAGAAAATTTAATTCCCACGTTTGTCAAAGTATTGGACGAGATCGATATGTCAATCAGATCGAATGAGCACGTCTCGTCCGGTGAGATATGCCGAGGCAATAAACCTTCCAAACCGTTGCCTCCACCTCGTCGCTGAGCCCTCCATCCTCTAATTTACGATATCATCTTCAGAAAAACAGGCCAAGACAAATCTCCGCCTTTATTACTATTCATTACACACAATTGTGTACATTATTCGCGAAATCCGCTGTAAAAAATTATTCCATCTAAAGCTACCTCGTAGGTAATTGCTGGGCACGATAGACGCTAGCCCACGCATAATAGGACGTAATTTCACGCACAAAAACCCAACCGGCGTCTGAGTCATCCCGGGAGTATGTGCAAATAGAGCGACCAGCTCTAGCGGCCAGTTTTTTTCCCACCCAGCAGCGCTCGCGAACTAATCGAGGCCCAGGGATGAGAGCGTTGCATTGCATACAGTTTTATTTTAGTTGCGTCAAAGATTGCGTCTTCAATTGAAGATTAGAATCTCGCTGAAATGCTTTTCGGTTTGCTTGCGGCCCTGAGCTAACCCTGTAGAAGAAGTAGAAGACTCTGTAAAAGTAGTTCAGATTGCATTGTAGCGCGTCCGTACTGCAGAATATTCATAATTTATCATAGCGTTCTGACATTTCAGACAGCTTTGTTTTTTCTAGGATCTAGTTGTGCAAGTGTGCAGGCGCAGCGCAGGTGTACCGCGTGCGGCCCATGCACTCTTGTCAATGACCCAGATAGCGCGATTACGCGGCGCGCGATTATGCGGGCATTGTGAGCTGAGCGCCGCACGCGCCACCTGAGGTGCACTGCGAGAGCGCAGGGCCTAGTCCCAACGAACTCTGAACTATGGTCTTTTTTTAGGAATGAACTAACATTAGGAATCCAAAAAATAGTGGCTACTTTGAGAAATGGATTAGCTTTGGTAATCTTCTCGAGTTCAAGGCGTGATAGTGTGAGTGCAGCTGACTGTTTCACTAAGGATTATTGAACGAATTTATGTTCAATAATTCTTTGTTTGTAAATGAAACAGTCATCTGCAGAAGCATCATCATCATTTGACGGGCCTGTTGGCTCAGTTGGTAGTGCCCTGCCTTCTGAGTCGGAGGTCGCAGGTTCGATACCCGCTCGGGGCCAACATTTTTGTGCATGAACGAACACGTTTGTTGACTTCGTGTTTGGGTGTTTAATATTAATTTAAGTATGTTTATCAGTTGTTTAGTGCCCATATAGTACAGTTTCTGCCTAGTTTGGGACTGAATAATCGTGTGTGAATTGTGTCCCACAATTTAATATTGTTTGTTATGATTGTGCAATCTCGCACTCCGCTGACACCCCTACGTGCGTAGTTGTGCTCGACGAGCGAGGTACTTGCTTAATGTGACGAAATAAAACTCATAAAAATATAGATTTCAAGGTGAAGAGACACTACGCTAATTAACCAGTAAGTGATGTGTAATTGTGAAGACAACGATAACGATCTTGCTCTTGCGGCGCTGCGCGGGCGCAGAGTTCTACATAGGCCGTTGCCAAACCGCAAAGAATGAGGAATCATCCGAATTAACGTCACTGGCTCTCAGGTGTCGTAAAAACAGTTTTAAATCTGAAGAGTATTTAATGAGCAGGGATCACAAAATTCTTATTTGTGGCAAGTTTGTTATTTATTTAATAGCTGTTGTAAACAATATTCATTTGATTTATTCTGTCTGAGTAAACAAAAACTTAAGAAAGGTCTCTGTGAAAATTTCTTTAAGTTATACTGATTTGTGTGGCTTTCTGAAAAATTTTTACTGTAAACCTGTGTCGAAACCGGTTGACGGGCCTGTTGGTTGATAGTGACCCTGCCTTCTGAGCTGGAGGTCGCGGGTTCGATCCCCGCTCGGGGCCAACATTTGTGTGCGTGAACATGTCTGTTGGCTTCGTGTCTGGTCGTTTAATATTTATTTAAGTATGTATATCAGTTGATTAGTACCCATAGTACAGGCCCTGCCTAGTTTGGGACTAAATAACCGTGTGTCAATTGTGTCCCACAATTTATTATTATTATTTATTATTATTAAACGTATTTCGAATTCTATTTGCGAAAACTTCTAATCAGCTCCTTGTTACTCATGTATTTTCTCACTTTGTTATTTTAGCTGTAAGTTTTCTGAAAATTAAATAAACAAATTGCGCGTGCACTCTTTCGGGATAAAAAAACGTGATGATGTTAACTTTTGCTAGACTAGGCGATGACGTTATGTAAGAGATAATGCTGACATACTGGATGCAGCCACGAGATCAGGTGACCCTGTGATTGTTACAGGGTCTGATATTGGAGCTGCAATAAATGTTATCTACAGCAGTGATAGCCAGACGGTTAAAGAGCCTGCTTCACATGATGATAATCAGTGAGGCTCGGGCTCGAATCCTGGCATGTACCAATGAGTTTTTCAAAACTTATGTACATATTTATCACTAGCTCGACGGTGAAGGAAAACATCGTGAGGAAACCCGCAGGTCTCAGAATTAATTCTGAGACATGTGTAAAAGACCCGGTACGGCGATGGGCTCACCACCTATCACGTTTAGGGGTCTAAAGAACATCTCGTGAAAAGTGGGTATATCCAGAAATGGAATACCTCTGCCTACCTCGGGGATAAAAGGCGTGAGATTATTTATTTTTAGATGTTCTACACATTTCCACCTCTTATCAGATAATTCATCTTCGAGACGAATTATCCCGACGGTCATAGAGACAGAATTTATCACAAGTTCTTTCCATTTCAAGCTTATTGGTACAGTTGGTAGCGACCCTGCCTTCTGATTCAGGTCGCGGGTTCAATTACCGCCCGTGGCCAATAATAATAGTGATTGTTTCAATAAATACATCTGTTCGATTCGTGTGTTTATGTTTATTAGTTGTTTAGTGCCAATAGCACAGACTCTGCCTAGTTTGCGTCTAAATAACTTTATTTGAATCACAATGTATTTCTTTCATATCCACCTCATCGTCATTTCAATGAAAATGTGGAAACTTCCTCAAATCCTAACATACCTTTAATGAAAGGGGATCTGTACAATGGAATTATCATTACACTCATTAACATTGTGGACGGTAGTAGCTATACATGTTAAAATAAGTAGGTGCCAGGTTGTGTACGGTCCGTTTGTTATTACTTGGTGTTCCGGTGCGCGGGCGCAACCATAACACGCATCGAATGTCACCGAGTCACCACCGGCCACTGCGCGCATCTTAGACCAATGATATTAATGTAATGGGTCTCATAAACTTAGTTGAAACAGTCTACAGATTCAGGTAATTTAGTCAGACCTTGGTATAGCGAAAACTCCTAAATTTTTTCACTTGCTATTTATAGGTTTAGTAACCGCTAGTCGTTACTAAACCTATAAATACCTATAAATGCCCGCCCCGGCTTCGCACGGGTGACATTTATTTTTTCAACAATTTGGGATGCACAAACAAATTTCTCCTAGCAACCCATAGTAAATTATCTAAAAAAAAAATTGGACTTTGTATGGAGACTTTTAAAGAATATTTGTGCCAAGTTTCAAGTTGATAGACGCAAAAAACCCCTCTTCTCTATACCAACTTCAACCACTAATTTCACCCTTTTAGGGAATGATTTTAAAATAATACAAAAATACGTTTCTCATCATTTATTTTTAAGAGTATTTGTAATAAGTTTCAAGTTGATAGACGTAAAAAAAAACACACGTTTCCATACAATCTCCAACCCCGTTTCACCCGTGAGTTTTGAAAAATCGAGATATAGGTACCTACTTGTCTTGTTGTTTGTTTTGAGGAGTATTTTTACAAAATTTGGAATTGATGCATCCAAAAATGAAGGTATTCATGCAAACTTCAACCCCTTGGTTTTCGATAAATCCTAGAACTAATATATCAAGTTTATTTTCAAGAATATTTGTAAAAAGTTTAAAGTTGATACACGCAGAAATCACACTATCCCATACAAACTTTATTCCCCCCTTTCACCCCCTTAGGGGATGATTTTCGAAAATTCCTAAAACACTGGTCTCATGAATTATTTTTAAGAGTATTTGTGCCAAGTTTGAAGTTGATAGACGTAAAAATCAAACACGTCTCCATACAAACTCTAACCCCCTGTTTCACCCCCTCAAGGGGTGATTTTCGAAAAATCCAGAAATACGTATCTTGTTATTTCTTTTGAAGAGTATTTTTACAAAGTTTCGAATCGATACACCCAAAAATGAAGGTTTTCCATACAAACTTTAACCCCCACTTTCACCCCCTTGGAGGAAGATTTTTGAAAAATCCTAGAACTAATATCTCATAGTTTGTTTTCAGAAGCATTTGTACCAAGTTTCAAGTTGATGGACGCAAAAAATAAACTTCTTCGTATCAACTTCAACCCTTACTTTCATCCGTTTAGGGGATGATTTTCGAAAAATCCAAAAATATGTGTCTCATAATTTATTTCGAAGAGTATTTATGTAAAGTTTGAAGTTGATAAACGTAAAAAACAACACGTCTCCATACAAACTCCACTCCCCTGTTTCACCCCCTTAGGGGATGGTTTTTTAAAAATCCGGAAGTACGTGTCTTGTTGTTTGTTTTGAGGAGTACTTTTACAAAGGTTCGAATTGATACACCCAAAAATGAAGGTTTTCCATACAAACTTCATCCCCTACTTTCACCCCCTTGGAGGATGATTTTCAAAAAATCCTAAAACTAATATTTCATAGTGTGTTTTGAAGAGTATTTGTGCCAAGTTTAAAGTTGATACACGCATAAATCACACTATCTCATACAGACTTCAACCCCCTCTTTCACCCCCTTAAGGGTTGAATTTCGTAAAATCCTTTCTTAGCGAGCATCTACATTATAAACGTAACCTACACACAAAATTTCATGTTTCTATGTTCAGCGGTTTGGGCTGGGCCTTGATTTTTAGATTTAGCTTCTCCTTTTATATATATAGATAAGCAATGGATATGTTGAATGTCCAATGAGTCTTTTCAATGCTAATTGTTGAAGTCAGTTAGTATTTTTGTTTAAAATTCTGAAGTATAAACTAAAGATTTGTATTTTTGTATGTTTGCTAAGAATAAACTTAAAAACGAATGGAACGATTTAAAAAATTCTTTCACCACTGGAAAGCTAAAAGATCACTCAAACTCAAAATTAATTTATTTCAGTAGGTATACAAAATACACTTTGACCCTGAGTACCATAGTCTATATTTTATTACCGTATTCCCATGGGAACGGGAACTACACTGGTGAAACCGAGCAGAACCGCTAGTTTATTATATTTAGCGCTTTGCGCGGAAAGAGGAAAACAGAGTGGGCGACGAGTAGTACGTGAACATACTTTGCGTACAACCTTCGAGGGAGGACGAGCCGAGAATCCAAAATAGCTTTTGGTTTTTCCTCAATGGTGCATATTGTGTTGATGCAGCTGCCAGCGAAGGCGATAATATAATGGTAGTTTACGAATACAATAAAACTCAATACATAGTAATCAGTAAGGTGTAGTTATTTACAGTAAATAAATAAAAAGTATATCAACACAGTACCCACTTTCCACAAGTATATTTTTTGGATCCCTAAATATCATGGACAGGACAGGACATGCCTCCGAATCAATTCTGAGACCTGTTTCCTTACGATATTATCTTGACCGTCAAGCTGTAATATCTATATTTTTGAAAAACTCATTGGTCATGTACAGTCAACAAATTTGTTAGGGTTACATGGCCAGTAACTAAGAATTCATTTTTCTGGGGAAGTCATAAATCTTATTGATTAATGTTTATTTCGAAAGGTATCTTTAATCCCCATAATTTACCAAAAAAATACTATAAATACATTTAAGGCTTTAAGAGAAAAGTGAATCTTAATTTTTGGAAATGTAACACTAACAACTTTGTTGACTGTACCAATGAGCGGGACCAGGATTTAAACCCGAGCCTCAAGCAAGCCACAAGTCTATTAACTCATGCAAAGTTAGGAAATAGCTGAGCCTATAAAATAGTTATCAGTAGACACGGCATTGTTTGTGACACAAATAGAAATCGCTGAAGCTATTAAACATAGCTATTAGGTATCTACATTACACCTAATGTGCCTAAGCTAGAGTAAGTTACTTCGATCTTGCAATCGTTTATAGGAATTTGTTGTAATCTGCACCGAACCAATACTAGTTACATAATAAATTGTGGAACTAAATTCACACTTCTATATATATCACATGGATACTAAACAACTCATAAATACTTACCCTTAAATATGCTCATTGGATCGAGTGGGAATCGAACACGCGACCTCCGACTCAGAAGGCATACTACCAACTGAGCCGACAGGCCCGTTATATACGTAGGTACACGATACGTACTCACATCAAATATTTTATTTTATGATTTAAATTTCGTTAAAAATGTTTAAATAAAAAAAAATTGTTAAAATAAAATATTTTTTATAATAAAAGTTTTCGCTAAAATAGAAACTGAAATGCGAAGTATTTTTAGTGGGCCCACCTTCGAGGTAAACCATATCCAATATGAACAGAATCATCGAAGTCAGAACACTCTAAAAAGCTATGCGTGGTCATCCATAATTAAATAATCTAACGCGTCGACTTGAGAACCTCCTTCTTTTTTGCCGATAAAAAATAGGCACGACATGGCCGTCTAACAAACACATGAAAAAGGAGACGCTATGAGCCGACAAGGTTAATAAACGCGTTTTCTGCGATAATTTGCGACGCGACATCGACGCTCCCTAGCCGGTACAGCCAGCGGTCCCCAAAAGAGTCTTCAGTTTGCCTTTGTTTTCTTGCTCTGATATCGTGGCAGGCGCATCCTTTTATCTTGTCTAATTATGCAGATGTAACTAAAGCGGAAACACTTAGGATTCATCCCACACGCCGGCGCTAATGTGTATGTGAGCTAAGTAGCGACGAGGAAAACCCTGGACTAGTCACAGCTTCCTGCGACGTGACCCACATGACAGCTCAACAAATATGCTAATGTGGCCGCGCGGCCATCGTTATATTTTCATTTGGCCCCCGGTTTGTTTTGGTAATTCATTCGCCCGTGCTCAAGGCGCCGCTGAAGTGCAAACAGTGGCGACAATATGAATAAGCTGGCGAACACGGCCGAAAAAGGACGCGTCAATCTAAACAAGAGGTCGAAATGGAATTTAGTTCAAAGACAATACGATACTTTTATAAACGCGCTTTTGGTATTGTTTTATAGCTGTTGGTTTTCCGACTAAATAAATAAACACACACTTTAGCCTCCATAGATAGGTACAACGTAGCACTCGGCGTAGAGTATCGATAGGTACACGAAACACTGTTTAGTAGATAATTATTTCTACACCGAATTACCAGTCAATGGTGTGTGAATAACCCTGAGAAAATTGACGGTTTGTGACAGACAGCCGAGTAGCGAAGCAACAACTCATTTAAACTTTGACCTTGAGTCACAACATTAATATTCATGAATGTCCAGAAAATGGATAGCCCTCAAATTGTTTAACAGAAAGCCGAATGAATTCGGAACGTGTGAAACTATTAATGGTTCGTGACGAGCAATATCATATCCATTTCTATGCTCCCGGGCGGGTGCGCGCGTGCTCGCGGCTGTGAGAGCAGGCGCGCGAAAGTGGACACTTTCACCCGGGGGAGGGAGGAAGGGGGGGCGCCGAGCAACCGCCAGCCGCCGGGCCTGGCAACCGCCGCCCCGTGCTAGCGCCCCCCGTTTGTCTTCTCGAGCAACTAGGGCACCCCGTTGGGGAAAAGCATCGATCTGAGACAGAGACGGAAGCGATAGATCAGGCATTCGCGCTGTCTTTTGTCAAACAATAAAAATGATTTCCATATTGCCCACCCGTTAATAGATCAAATCTATTTATACACACTTGATGACTCAAAGTGTGCAAACTCGAAGTAACTGTTGATCAGCAAAATTAAGTAAGGTAAACGCAGCTATTACCGACCCCCTTAAGCAAGTTTTGAAATTGATTATTAGAATTAAGGGTAGTGGTTGCAAACATACCAGATTTTTTTATTTTATATTTAGATATAGATTGTATATTTTATATTTATATTTGCATTTGTTTATAAATATCATGTTTTCATTGAAAAAATAATCAAAGGATTGTTGAAGTCAATTGTTTCTATTACCGACCCACCCGAAACGCTTTGAAGCTATTACCGATTTTTATGAATCTAACACCGACCGTAAGTAAATAAAGCATACTTTTTTTCACAAAATACCGACCTACATGTTCGATTCTCAAAATAATTATTAGTTTGAGCGAAATATTCCTTTCCCAAAATACCCCGTTTTCGAAATGTCCCGTTTACTTTTATTTTCTTCTCATTTTTGTACTTGATTCATTACAATAATTATAGTTACTAAAATAATCTGAAAATGGAGATAAACTTGACTTTAAACTTTTTGGCGGGAATCCGAAGAGGGACGTCATGTTTTTTGTATAATTTTCATTTTGCTGTGTAGGTATTTCGGGTTTTGACTCATCATAATAGTAATAGTTTATTAAGTGGCAAGTGTCCGTGAAAGTGTGCAGTGAGTGGGAAATTCGATAAAATGTGAGATATGAACATTTTTGGATTGCCATAAGAAGTTACAATAAAGTCTTCAGTAAAAGTGCTATTATTTTTGTGCATGGACTCTGAAGCAGAGCCATTCAAGGATAACTCAAGGATATCATTAACTAATGACGAGGCTGCATGGCGTAATGATTTTTTCATATCTCATACTCGGAAAGTAGTGTATGTTTGATCTGAGCACCACAGAGAGATTCAGGGCTGTGATTCCCGCCCTCGGTCGGGAAAGACTCATAGTAATTGCTTCCGGCCTTTTCTCTCTAGGAAAGAGAATGACTTTCTGCCAACCTCTTTGGGTACTTAGTAGGGATACGAAACTTTTTACATCAATTAGTTTATTAGAACAAGAAAAAAAGTTGCGGCCTTGTAAGTGTAGGTATAAACAACAGAAAATAGCCCGCGCGCAGGGCGGTACGCGTTCCATTTTTAAAATTAAAAAAAGAGTAATAATTTGGTAAGCTGTTCCGAAATTCAAAATCTTGTTTTTCATCGACACTAATAAGCACATAACACTATTACCTACTCGGCTAAAAGTATTATAAAGAGGAAGGATTTGTATATTATTTTTGTAATGTTATTTAGGTTAGTTACTCTATGATGTAGTATTCAAAGACGTTTAAAAGAAAAAGTTTCTCTTTCTTCCAACCTCTTTGGTTGTATTGTTGACAATTTTGATTTTTTTTTGTAGGTATTATTGCGTTTTTTCATGTTTGAATTTTTGTAAAATTGAATTTTTTTTTTTGTTTACTTTCCTTGAATTCGAAATGAAAAGTAGAGTGTTTAACGCGGGTGGAAGTTATCAATTCCTACTCGGACTATATCCGCCCTCGCTGCGCTCGGGCATCTAAATACCTCGTATGGGAATTGATTCCTTCCGACCCTTGTTTAACAATCTACTATGCCTACCCTGTAAGGGGTGAAAAAAAAGGAATAGAACCAATTTCTATTACTGGTCTGTGAGAACCAACATGAAATTCATTGTTAATGTAGATTTCTTATATATTCAACAAAAATATGTTCATACATCAATATCTGGCTTACGCTGGAGAAAAAAATATCCACTTTTGGATTCCATGGAAGAATTCCTTTGAACGAAGTTGTAAACATCTCAATAAACATATCAAATACAAATTGTGTTTCAAATTGCAAATTGGAAGCAATTTTCAAACTTAACTCGACAGTAAGTGCCTACGTTACTTTAGTTATTATTTTTATAATTCTTAATGCTTATGAATCATAGTGCAAAGTTTTAAATATGATACATTTCAATGACAAAGAATTTTTATTTTCATTAGGTCTTCCACTGGCTCCTCTGTGTGAATCTCGGAGGCTTCAAGGATTACAAGTGGAAATGCAGCGAGTTGCAGCCCATGTCCCTAGTGTCCATGCTTTCCAACTAATCGCAGTAAACCTCGGAATGCTTGTGGATTCTTTAAAATACTTTTTTTCACCTTTTGACCTCAATAAAATAAAGGTATTGAGGACACAAATGAAATTTTAGTAATATAAGAAAATAGACTTTAATAGAAATGGTAAATAGAATAACATTCATAAAATCAAAGTGAGAACATAGGTCATGTATTGTTATCTTGCGTTCCGGAAACCTGCTGCTTGGCCAGCTAGTGCAAACCATAGTTACCATAGCCTTTCTTTCTAATTGATTAGCCTGCTTAATAGTAATTACTTCTTAAAACAATGTCAATGCTGTTATTTCACAATGCAGTTCCATGTAGTGCCGTTGAAGAGAATTGGTCTTAGTGTCAATTGTGTTGGACATAGGGGATAACTGAATCACCTGAAACATAAATATTCACTATCAAAATTCAGAGATAATTTTGTAAATGTGTAGATGTTAATAAAATAAAAACACACTGTTTTATTTTCAGCACAGAGTTTTTCAAGTTGGGATAGCGGCTGGTGCTTCTACACAATCATGATTTGCTCCACCATGGCTAGCACTAATACTTTATACTATTTAAGTCAGAGTCACAAACCTGAAAATAAAAGTAATAGTACATTATGGTACAAGTGAGTAAAGTTGGTGATTACCGCTGAGGCGCCATTGAGACCCGAGCCGTAGGCGAGGGTCATAAGAGAGCCGAGGACGGTAATCATCAATACACACGTGTATCATACGACGTTTTTCAACACACTTGTGAATAAATAATACTAAAAAATCATTTTAAAATAATCATTCGCAATGGCGGGGAAAATTAATTGGTTTTCCAATTTTTTATTTATATAATTTGGAAAAGGCAAAAGGATCTAGGCCCATACAGCCTCGTTTTCCTATGCGCTCGCATCTTACAATGGCGATCGGCCATGGACTAAAAAAATTAGGTTTCTTTTTCTTTGGTTTGTCGTGGATAGCGTTTTAGCCACGTACAAAATGGGGTATTTAAAGTTTTTACAGAGAAAACCAAAGTTATATTTGAGTGAAAGTTTTGTTTATTAAACACGTACAAGTTGAAATGATCTATTTAAATACGAAGTTGCATGAAATGAGCAAGCCATATTTGTGTATTAATTTATTAGTACGATTGAATACGATCTTTTTTGTATCGAAACTTTTTTAAGAACAAAGCAACTCTAGCAACAAAATTGAAAAAAAAAATCTATAACTCACTAGTGAATAATAGCAAACAAAAAGTCTCAGTTTGATTATAGGTGTCATTATGTGCCTAATTGCAGTGAAATTAGAGCCACTTTATGAGCAAGTGTGTTGAAAAAACTATTATAAATGTATAATTTACATGTTTTGAATAAAAATAATTAGACAATTTTATTTCAAATTTACTTAAACCCTTTGTTTTATTTCCCAAAAAAACTATAATTTTTTTTCGAACTTCCCAAGTTTAGCGCAGCCGAAGGTAAGGGTTGACTGTCGGAACAAGTTGCAATGACGGTTCCGCGCGTGTACTTAATAACTATTTTTAATACAGTTGCGAAAAAAATAAGCAATTTAATAAAATAATAAAAATACAATAAACTCAACTAACATTTTTGGAAAATCGCGCCAACCGTAAAAGATTAAAAGCAGAGTTTTTTTTTGTTTTCTTCACCCATTCTGGGTAGGCAAAGGGAACTATACATACAGCCAAGTCTTCAGTAGATTTTTTTTATGGATATGAAATGAAAATGAAATTTAATGACATGAAATGAAATTAAACCGAACCTAACTTATTGAATCAAATCATTAAATTGAAACAAATTAGTAGCTTTACTTTTAGACATTACATACCGTTAATCCAAAAATACCAATTATTCGGTATAGAATCGGTGATAGCTTCTCTTTGTTGCAATCACCGATTCATATGGATCGGTAATTAGTGTTCAATAAAAAAATGAACAAATCTTTTAACGAGCCACGAAAAATAATCGATATTAATTGTAATTTATTTCCCCATCCGATTTAATACAATAATTTATTGATTTAGTCCTAAACTATAAAAAAATACACCATTTTCATATAAATACGAAGAAAACTCTAACTAATTTCTTTCATATCCCACGTCTAAATGTTTAATAAATGCGTGGCAGTTTATCGCGGAAAAACAAGTTTATAATATAACATGGTGTATGTCGCTAATAGATGCTTATAATTTTAGAATACTTAAGATTGAAATGGTGTTATAAAAACTTGTTTAATTATTATAAGCATTACCGAAAAATTGAAAAAATAAAGCATAACCTCTTAGCCATTGCCGATCCATGGGTCGGCAATGACTGCACTACTAAAATGCACTGCAGCTATTGCCGTTCTATTTTAATTTCAAAAATACTTTTTAAAATTCCTTTAAACATAATAATTTAGTTGCGAAATGTGAAATATACAAATAAAGGAATATGTTGAGTTATTCAGAATAAACTTAACGTAAATATTTATATATAAAATATCTTAAGCAAAAAATTCGAGTACTTACCTGAGGAAGTAAGGGTTAGTATGACACGATCGGCGCACTCGCTACGTTCACAGAAACTAACGTATTTGGTCACATTCCCGTGAACCTATGTACACTAACACCAGTAAATTTATTAGGAAACATACAAACATGTGTGTATATTATACTCTCTTGTGACTCAAATAGTTCCAAACCGATAAAAATAAGAAGAAGCAGAATGGGTCGGCAATACCTGCAGATTTTCGATGGGTCGTTAATAGCTGCGTTTACCTTAAATAAAATTTACTGTCAAGCGGACTACCGCCAACCACGTGTGAAATTGCAGGCTTTTGCGCGTCTCTGGCCACCTCTTACCGTTAAGCCTACACTGATAACTAACGGTCCGCGGCCGGCACCAGAGCGGGCGCTCAAGTCCTCACAGCTTGTATCAACACCGCCGCCATGATTTACATCCATATTCTTGTTTGTCTACTGGACTGAGTACTGAATATTCATTGGCATTTCCTAGTTTCGTGACTGATACTAATATTCATATGTACAATACATTTACATTATAAGTACTTCAGAAAGTTGAGCGCCACTGAAATACACAAATAATGTTCAGAAACCCAATAACCGCCAACAAGATGAAAGAGCTTTTTCCCTCGACGATTTCCCTATGATATTTGCCTTCCACTCGCGTGGTCCCGCCTCGTGGCCGGAATGACGCCAATCGCGAGTATTTCCGCTTCGTGTTTCATTTGCAAGTGTGGAGGCACTATGCGGGCGAGTACAAACTTGGAATTGTATTAAAATCTGTTGCTTTGTCTGTATCGCGATATCGAAACGACTTTTGACCTTCAATTTGTGACTCACTTTTAAACAAACTACTACTTATCGCTATTTTTCGACTCTAACAGACACTCTCTTTACGAACAGGGTGCTCTGCACACTGCAGTGTAGTAATATTTGCGATTCTTGAACTTGTTACTCACTGTTCTATAGTCGCCGATAGCACAAAAAATATTTTATTATTTTTCTTAACCGTGAGTACTTTAGTCCATCAATGGCATCTGTCTTGCCAGTGTCGGCAAGGTGTCGTTTCGGGGCGGAGGTCGCTCGCGAAAAGAAACAGGGAAGTGGGTCGGGTCACAGGTGCGCCGCTCGCCGCGCATTCTCTCGCATTTCACTGCGAATACAGCCGCCGGGTCATTATCGCAGCGTCATCTCCTGCACTGCCGCCTTTCGCACAAACATGGAGGTCTTCCACTCATTCCACACAGTTTGCGAGATGTTTCATGTTTTTGTACATCTCCTGTCTCAATATTTTTTAATATCTATTGACTACCGTCCAAAAGTATGTGCGCTTTGAATCGCGCCAAGCGAGCCTAACCCCAAAACCGAATTATTAAATAACGGGTTATTGCGAATTATTAGAACGCGGCGTGCAGAGCCAACCGCAAAGTGCGCGCGCGCAGACAGCGTGACGTCCGATGCAGCTCGCGAATCTATTACAAAACTAATTGACCTTTATATAACCTGCACTTTTTCGAGAACACAATCTGTTAAGGCGGGCTTAGTGACAGCTTTCAGAGAACACAGCCATTGTACTTCAGTCCTTGTTTGACAAGTAGACGGTTTGCGAAGTAGTTCGAGAATAAGACAGAATGCGAACTAGGGTGTTTGCGAAGTGGACCGATAGCGAAGTAGTCTCATAGAGAAGAAGTCAAAATGCGAAATGGGCTATTTGAGAAAGAAAGAAAGAAAGAAAATTATTTATTTTGGTAAACTTACAGAGATATTATAATAAATAAATAAATAAATAAATAATCTCACGCCTTTCATCCCCGAGGGGGTAGGCAGAGGTATTCCATTACTGGATATACCCACATTTCACGAGATATATTGGACCCCTAAACGTGATAGGTGGTGAGCCCATCGCCGGACCGGGTCTGTTTACACATGTCTCAGAATTAATTCTGAGACCTGCGGGTTTCCTCACGATGTTTTCCTTCACCGTCGAGCTAGTGATAAATATGTACGTAAGTTTTTGAAAAACTCATTGGTACATGCCAGGATTTGAACCCGAGCCTCACTGATTTTCGGCCGGCTCTTTAACCGTCCGGGCTATCACTGCTCTTTATATAGAGATATTATAATAAAATCTAAGACACAAAATAATTTATTAAGCTACCAAAAAGGGTCGCTACTCAGCATGTGCTGCAGCAGAAGACTGACAGCGCTGATCTTCCGTAGCGCCACAGTGAGTGCGCAAGGCAACTGCGCTAAGAAGTAGACCTCTGGTGCCTGAGCGACCAAAATGAACAGAATAAAAAAATGCGATTTGCGCAGTGAGTGAGCCGGGTAAAAGTGTGTCACCCGCGAGGCTGCGGTGAGTCAGCTCTAACGGGCGCTTCCCGTCGCGTCTCCGGCGCAGACGCTGATTGCTCGTTAGTTCTTACTGTGGTTCAGAAGACAAACTGACGAAGACTCAGCCAAATTGCATACAGAGTCACGTCTAGCAATTAGCACATGCAGTCGCTACCTGTTTATCGACAGAACCAAATCTAGTCAAATGTTTTTGTTCAACATTGGAATGTAGAATTCAAATGAATGTCAATTTCGGAAACTGTTCTAATGAGAAGAAGTTCATCTTACTTTACATACCATCTGTAAAACCACAAGATTTAACTATGACTATGTTTTTACATTAATCAATACAAGAAAAATTGAGATACAAAATAAGGATATTTTTCTGACGTCTGTTCCAAGCGTCCTTTAAGCAATCAACCTATTATATAATACCGATAAAGCGACAGGACTTTGCACTAAACGAGGCTTGGACACGACGAAGACAGCCATTCGACAGCCGCAAACACTGCGAAGGCCACGCGGCGACAGCCCGTGTTTACCCAACTACATACGTAACTGCAAAACGATCACTCTTAATGGTAATAATGAATAATACATTACTAAGCGCCGGCTGTTGGTAAATGGATATTGTATTTGGGCATCAGTAAACAGCGCCGTCGCACAAAGCATGAGTAGTGGCTATACAGGCCACGCAGAAATTCGGCGCGGCGTGAATAATTACCAAAACAGAACCGGAAAATATACTGAAGCTTTTCTCTATTTGTACCGACAGAAAAAGACATTGCCTTGGGTTATTCGGCTGCCTGTTACGGATTTTCACGTTGGTTTTTTCAAACACTTTCGCGGTCACACTGGCGAGGCAGTTGTATTGCCTACAGTTGTTCTTTGAATGTATCTTTTTGAGCGGGAACTGAGTTCATGTACTATATATATACTTTGTTTGTTTTTTACTTGCCTAGTCTCATTTTTAAGAACAATACGCATATGAAAACTACGCTCTGCAGATACTCCAATCAGTTCCCCTGAATGTGTGTAGCCCTACCCCTAAGGTACTCTACACTATACTTAACCCATCGTGAATCACGGTGGGTCTTGGCTAGTCGTGTTTTCATAATAATTCATAAACAATTATACCGAATCACTATAATATTGGGACTCAAAAATTGTTTACTTCTCAAGTTTTTGTTGCTATGCAAGCATCTTTAGGACTCTCTTTATAGGATTTCCTAGTGAGTAGAAGATTTTCAGTCAATTTTCGAATTAAAAATCCATCCGGTATTCATGGTCTGACTCAATCATGAACGAATTAACCGCTCGTTCAAGCAATTCAATATGCGTGCTGTCAACCGTGCGCAGGCGCAGAGGCGCTTCGTCGCGCGTGCAATAAGACCTTTATATAATTACTAATAATTATTAATTGTGGGACACAATTCATACACGATTACTCAGTCTCAAACTAGCACTACTGCAGAGCCTGTACTATGCGTACTAAACAACTGATAAACATACTTAAATAAATTGGTATATTTTGTTTGGTATTGTATCACAAAATGTTAAAATGAAGAACAGGCGCCAGCGGCCTAATAGGACAACACTGTCACTGGCAATGACAATGGACGTCTTAAACAATAATAGGTAACATTAAAACCTTTAGTTAAGACTGCTCATATTAATAATAGATACCGGTCGTGTAGGAAACTGAAGTATATTATTTTTTGCAAAGCGGCGCTACCCGCACGGATCCTGTTGATTCCCGTTCCCATGGAATTTTTAGAAATAATTTCTTAGCTTCCTTGGGAACCTCCATGCAAAATTTAAAGTTCCCAGACCCAGCCGTTTCCTTTTTATACAGATTTTGTATTCGTCGTTGGTGGAATTCGCCGGGTGTGTTGGTGGTTGGTGGAACAGCGCGTCCTCGCGGCTCCCACCGCGTCCAATCGCCCGGCCTTCGCCACACCGGCCGACTGTTTGTTCAAACTATACGCTAATTAATTAATTTGCAATTAGTCGTAGCCGTAAGCCAACTTTAAACACTTGATACAATAATGTTAGGGGAGACTAGCTATTTTGTTGAAAACCCATATTGACGCTATAATATCGGAATTTGTTTTTGGTCATCAGAAATTGGGTAGTTGACAGCATCGAAATTTAATTGCGAGTAGTCATTCATTAAAAAGATTATCCAAAAACACCTTAGAACATGTATTTCGGTTTTCACTTTACAATTATAGCAAATTTAAAAATAATAAAACAATCATTAAAAGTGTTGCAATTGAGCACTACAAACTATGACGTCACACTTTGCTATTTCAGTACATTTTCCATAGTAAAATTTCGTTTTGACAGATCATAAAAAGTCACTGATTTCACTAGGCAGGACACTACCCCATTGTTTAATCGATACACAAAAGAAAAAAAACCAAAGAGATTAAAATCTAATAGGGCATAGAGGCTAGAGGGGACAAAGCGAGGAAAATTTGAAGCCAAAAGTTATTCCAAGTGGAATAAGTCTAGTACAATGTCGACCGAATGACAGCTCGCGTTCATACTAACTGACATGACGCTTGAGCTTCACACATGCTTCAAAGTTTTGTATGAAAGTATTCCCAATGCCCCCTCTATGTCCTATTATATTTTAATTTCTTTGAACAAAACAGAAAGAATATACGACGTAAAAATATGAGCTGTTGAGGAAAATTAATATTTAACCCATCCAGTGCTGTGGCGCGGCGCGCTGTAGACGGCGCCAATTGCGTTACGACACACCGCGCTCCGCTCCCGATAGCATAACTAACCCCAGCTTGCATTTATTACACGGAATCCGCGATTCACCCAGCGTGCCGACAATTACATTTCATTGCGCAAGTATCCGCGTTCGTCCGCTGTTTAACTTCGTCCATATTGCCGACCAAAACTTAATATTCGCCCCGCGAGCAGCCGCGCCGCCGCGATGCCCGCCGCTAATTTTACTGCTTTAATTGCTTAAGTGGCTTATACGTCAACGGATATCACTGGTAACGCACAATAAGTATATAATGCATGTTTCATGCTAACTAACTTGTAAATTACTTTCATTAATTAATTACAAAGTACCTTCATTCAGGTAGATAGTTAGATAATAACTTAGCATAGATAGGTATATTTGCATGCGAGCTTGTAGTTATATTTGTCTGTGCTATTTGACAATCTAATGACTCATCAAACTTGCAAATATTATCTCAGCATCGGACACTTTTAAAAAAGGTTCGTTATAATCTGGCTGAGAGGTTTAATAGTTTAATTGAACCTCGATACTTTCTTTCGCTCTGGCCTTTTAACGATAAGAATAGGTAACTTGAAACGAACGGAACGATCTGAGTGACTATAGGAAAATATGCTTATAGTCAGACATTGTTGAAAAAGTTATTACGGTGAATCATCACAAGAGAGAGGCAATGTGAGGAAACATGGTAATAATTCATTTCGTTTTACGATTTCATCTTCATGTTCAAGGTGTGCAGATCAATCTGAAGTAATGACTAGAATAGGCAGGTGCATAATATATCGTCAAGCGATGCGTGCTCAGCTCATCTACATACAATGAACGACAAGTACCTACTTTATCAGACCAGTCTGTGTATAATGGAGCGACACAAATAAGTTACTTACAGTTGCCGTTGCAAAGTTCAGTATCAGACTATCAGTCTGAGATATCTTATACCTAAATTACCCGTTGTGGTAAGGAATGCGAGCTATGTGGCACGCGCCGGTCGCCACGGGACATTCTACTGGTACTAGTTCTCAGTACGCTGGCTCGATATCAAAACAATGATGGTGTACTATTCCAAGTAGTTCTCGAGGCATTGTTGGGACGGTATCGTGCCTCAGGCTGCGACCCGAGCCCCAAGGAAAACGGGCCTGACTCACGAACGCTCTTTGCACCGATGACACAACAGGTTGCTGCATTGTTTTTTGGCATTATGCAAAAAATACGAAGCAGAGGTCATTGCGTCAGTAATTAAAATTCCTCGTGCGGAATGGAGCGCAACCTTCGGCTGAGATCGACGTGCTGATTGCTGGACTGATTGCCATTCGATCCAGGCTCATCCATCGCTGAGATGATATCAGCGAGATTAGTGTGACTTTAAAAGTGATACTAAACAATCATCGACAACATTTCGGCCTTTAACCATCTAGCTTAGAATATGAATATAACTCCGTAAATTAGTAAAAAGCTAAACCTCAATTGAGGCTCACAAATTAATGTTAAATTTGCTTAAGCAGTAGGTATTTTAAGACAAAATAAAACCAATTTTCCTAATTTTCCTGACAACTACTACTGTAGCTGAACTCTACATAGATACGTTGATCATTCTTTTAATTTCCTAAGGGATGTTACATACTAGGTACATAGCTAAAGAAGATTTTTAAAGATATATATTCTTCAGACCCATATTGATATTTATTTAATTTTGTAATAAAAAATCGTATTTTTTATAGTATTTTCAATTCATAGATTCATGTACCTATCTTCTTTATTTGTGTTCTCCAAATTGCCATGACTATTCATACATTTATGAATAACTTTCCCAGTTAAACTTTAACTGATAATGAAGATTTGAACCGTGGTAATATCTGATCTAGATTTGTTGTCAGAATAATTTCTCACTACGTCCATAAAATATATACGTAAAGAACAATGTCATCAAAAGAGCAAAAGAATGGCAAGCATCAAGACTTACCACACGCCAAAACAATGTGCTCATAACACAACGAAACACACTAATAAAATCATGAAGCAGCACCAAATATTTCGGTATTCTTATTGTTCTAGGAATGCAAAAATATGAGAATAAATAAATATTCTCAGTTCCAAAACTAATTATGACTAAATATAGAATCGAACGAATAACAAATCGACGGTTTCAATTTTCCGGAGGGAAAACGCCGGCTCGGGAAAATGGAAACTGATTCGCTCATCCTTGGGCAAATCCGTTCCCGACGCGACATGACACGATTTTACGCACTTACCGATTCATGTCGAAGACTTCGATAATTCTCGGCACCGAAGGTGTTTGTCGAGCGTAAATTTCACAGCACAATCACGTATCAGCGGCGTTCAACGCGCGGCCGCCATACCGTCTGTCCGCGGCGAGGGTTGGGACGCGAGTGGGTGGAGCGCGTCGCGCGCCGCCGCGTGTAGCAGCACGCGCCCGCGGGGGCGGGTTGCTGACGCCAGGACCCTGGGACCCGTGGGTCATCGCTGCTGCAGCGCTGGACAGATTTTGTTTTCTTTATTTTTTTGTTAGGCTTAATATCTCTAGTCTTACAGCTGTAGCCCAGCGGTCATGATTCCGATTGGGCCAAAACCCCGTTGAAAATGTAACCTTTTTATTATAAATTTAATTTATTTCTACTACTTGCAGATCTCCGCAGTATGCAATTGTTCCGCGGCGGCTCCACTAATTGCCCTATTAAGGGACCCCCGTGAAACTGCGCCGATCGACATCGATAAATAATAAGATTGTTTCCATCTCGGCCATATTAGTTTTATTCAATCTCATACTGCTTGACGTCTGTAGGGAGTTGTTTGGTTTAATAGTAAAACTATAAGCAGTGAACTCTACATTGCAAAATTTATGGAAAACCTTAGCGCATAGTATAGAAAATAAATTATCCTTAGAAGTTATTATTATATAAAAATCTAGGCTAGTAGGTACCCACTCAAAAAAACTATACGAAATGCATAGTGTGGGGAGGCTAAGAGACGTATACATACATCCACCAGAAAAACTGTGTTGCGAGATGAACTTAATTTTATTTCAATTTGGTTCGATAGATTCGGACCTATTCCGCCCTTTAACCCTGAAATGAGCTCGTGGTGCCCCAGTTGGAACGCGTGTAGTGCTGTGATTTTTCAAATTATTCAAATCCGCAGAGTAGGACATCGATCACCGCACTGGCCATTAAACTGAAACATTTATTAAAAGAGAAAGGTGAGAGAGATTCGGTTCCTCGCTTCATTGCTCCACTTGTTGACTTAATCGGGTTAGTCGTTAAACTGTTCTCGTATTTTATTTTTCTGAAAGTGCATAAGCAAGGCCATCAATTTGGATTACTTGTCAATAATAAAAATTGCCTCCAATCTGTTAAGGAGTAACTGTATTTGATTACTAATGTCATTAATACCGTTATTTTGTCAAATTGCATTTTTATGATCAGTAAATTTTAAGCACGTAAAAATATTATACGGCATTGAAAGAGTTTACCTTATCTTATTATAAGTAGAAATTAATGTAGGTGGTCTCGTAGATGTACCACCCTACTTCAAAGGGTTATAGAGGCCACATCGGCAACGTTGCTCAGTTTTAACCTTTAGATATCACAAGTGTTTGTCGTATCATAATGTCTTATGTCTACAATGCATCAAATGTGTACAAAGCAGATGACCCACGAAAATCGGTCACTGATTTGTGCCCAACGACTGAGTGTGACGGGCCTGTTGGCTCAGTTGGTAGTTTGGTAGTGACCGTGCCTTCTGAGTCGGAGGTCGCGGATTCGATCCCCGCTCGGAGCCAATATTTGTGTACATGAACATGTCTGTTGGCTTCGTCTCTGATCGTTTAATATTTATTTAAGTATATTTCAGTTGTTTAGTACCCATAGTACAGGTCCTGCCTAGTTTGGGGCTAAATAACCATGTGTGAATTGTTTCCCACAATTTATTATTATATTATAAGTGTCCGACTTAAGGCCGACACAACAACCTAATCCAAAAGCCCTAAATCTGCCACATTGTGACAGCAGAACTCTACATAGGAACATGGTATGACAGAGAAAAAAAGGCTACAAAATCCATTGTCGGTTACATTAGCACAGATTTTTTGCGGGACGTTTGGCGGTTGAAATAGTAATTAATGACTTAGTATGTTCTATTTTAGGCAACTAAAGTCGGATGGCTGATAAATGTTTAAACTCGAGAATATTGTTTGATTCGAGTACTTCTACGATTGTTCGTCAACCCTCATTGTCAGGTATCCTGTAGACCTTTGCTACAAAAGTTTACTGCTATACCTACTGAGAAAACAATAATATAATTACGTAGGTACATTGTTTTCTTTCACGGCGAAACGGCCGCTTTGCTATGATTAGAGGCGTTTAGATAAGTAAACTATGCCAACACGCGACGCTGTATCGTCGATTAAACAGCAGGATAAGTTATCAAAACATCATCTTCTTTTTATGTAGGTACGAAGGAAATTAAACAGCAAATTAGGTAAAGGAAAAACAAACAACAAGTCTTAATTAACTAAAAATGTTAAGCACTTAAAAGTGGCGTATATTACAAGCACCTAATCAGGGGGCCAATTCTACTAAATTTCAACGGTTACAGTTGGATGACAATGACATGGTCAGTCAATGGTGTTATTTGCTCTGAAAAGTGTCAAAATAACACCATTGTCTTACCATTGATATGTCATAGTCATCCAATTAAGACCGTTGACATTTAGTACAATTGGCCCCCAGTAGTGATGCGTTTGATGTAATTACCCATTCAAACGTCCTGCTCATTGATTTCAATGTGACGAGACTGTCTTTTGTAAAATAAACAACAGTTTAAAGTGGATTTTTAAAACTTTGTACCGCCACGTATATTAGTAATGGTAAATCAAAAGAAATAGTACCAAGGGAAGTAAAATAAGAAATTTCTCGCCGGGGTCTACAAACATGTGACCGAAAAAGCGGGCCGAAAGTTGACGCTTTGAGAGATGAAAAATAAATATTTATGCTGACTCTTTAATCCCCGAGAGGGTTAAAAGAGGTATTCCATTCCTGCAAATACCCACTTGTCACCAGTGTATTTTTGGACCCCTAAATTTGACAGACGGTGTCGAGCTTTTCGCCGGACCAGGGTGCTGCTACACATGCCCTAATATTCTGGGACCTTTAGGTTTCCTCACGATGTTTTCCTTTACTGCCAAGGTAGTGACAAATATGTAGTAGGTACTTACGTAAGTTTTTGATAAGCCCATTGGTAAATGTTTTAGTCTTCTTTTAAAATGAAGATTCGTGCTTTTTCAAAGGGTCACACATAAATTAGCTTATTTTATGTAATGTATCTAATCGCGCCAAATTATTATTGCCTTTTTGCATATTAACATTTCATAAGTAGTAAGTTAAATAAATGCTTTCACCGGGATTCGAATGCTCACTACCAGCAGGGCCATTGCTATAAAATAAAATTAGTCTCCTATTCACTTTTTTCTCAACTATTCTTAACATGGTTACATGATGATGATGAGCGACAGCGAGTGGTAAAGGAAGCCTGATGCAGCAACAGGGAACGATCCTGCGCAGGCGCATTGTTGCGAGCTTGCTTCTGTAACGCCGTTTGCGCCTTTACGTTGATTGGCAGCGCTCGTACTTTGGTGACGGTTCAGTTCCTCGACGGCCCCACAAGGCCAACGCGGCAGGATGCTGTACCTCTATAAATGTAGTTGTCCACTATTTTCTGCTGATCACATAGACTCATCACAACTGCCAAAGCTACGATGTAAAACCATAAAGTGCAATAGTTCTAAATACAAACTATTTGCGGACATTTACCTACGGATACGCTGCCTTCGGAGTCGGACGCTGCAGGTTCGATTCCGCCCCAAATCAATATTTCTGTGCATAAACATCTCTGTTTATTTTCTAACTGTGAATTGTGACCCCGCAATTTATTTATTTTATACTAGCTGACCGACAGACGTAATCGTATTGAAATTAAAAATAAAGTATTGAAAAAAAATCAAGGTTTTCCGAATTCTACAGTTTTTCTAAATTCCGAAATGGGATGACTCTGCCTAGTGCCTACCTTCTCGGTTAAAAATGGGTGAGGTTATTAATTTTTATTTTATTAATTAAAATATTCAGGGCAACTTTTAAATTTTTTCTTCTTATTAGGAATGTTGTGAAAGTAAGAAGAAAAACTAAACTAATTAATTCAGCCCATGGACGTAGTATATGTTTAAATAGTTCAGCATTTGTCAACAAAAAGTATGAAATGTGAAATACTGTTTACTACATAAATAAAAAAATATGAGTGCCATAAAAGGATGGTCCGAATAAAGGCGCTAAATGCTCGCATTCCATTTTCCAGCTGACGGAGCACCAACGCCCGCACCGGCCGCGTCGGTGACCCGGAGTTTCCAGCTGAGCGGGTCCCACTCGATATAGACCCGTGAAGGTGACGGCGTCCAGTATTCTGGACCGCTGATGACGCAGCTAAAAATTAAACAACGACCAGTGTACAAAGCTATTCCCTCTCGCAAGAAATTACAAGAAAATGAGACACAATTGACTTTTATCCGACTTAAAAAAAGGAGGAAATTCTCAATTCGTAGAGTATGTTTTTTTTATGTTTGTTGCTTCAGAACTTTCGAATGGGTGAACCGATTTGGATGAATCTCTTTTTATTTGAAAGCTGGTGTTTCCCGCGTGGTCCCAATTGAAAACCTGCAACTAGTAATAACTGGTAATAATAAATAAAAGGTATCTTCTTATTAATATATTGTTTGGAAATAGCAGTGATAACCCAGTGGTCAAAGAGCCCGCTTCTCATTAGTGAGGCTCGGATTCGAATGCTGGCATGCATCAATAAGTTTTTCAAAAAACTTAGTACCTACATATTTAACTCTAAGTCAATGGTGAAGGAAAAAATATCGTGAGGAAACCAGCAGGTCCCAGAAAGAATTCTGAGACATGTGTAACAGCACCCCGGTCCGGTGATGGACCACTCTACCTATCACGTTTAGTGGACCAAAAAATATACTGTTGTAACGAGGGTATTTCCAGAAATAGAATATATTGCCTACCCTCACGGGGGGGATACAAGTTGTTATCTACTATATAAAAATAAGTCGGCTTTTCCTTCCTGACGACTTAACTCGAGAACGGCCGGACCGATTTTGATGAAACTTTTTGTGAGGGTTCGAGTGGGTCCAGGGATGGTTTATAGCAAAGAAAATTCAGCATTGCACCCGTGCGAAGCCGGGGCCGGTCGCTAGTTTAAATATAATAGTAGGTACCTACTTAGGTACGAAAGTATATGATTTGGCAAGCCAATCTCTACAACAGAGTGCACAGAAATCTGGTGGCCGCGGTGCTGGCGCAACACTTTCGCAGGTGTGCAGGTAGCCTCGTGCGTGCGCCGGCGCAGACCGCGCGGTCAGCGGTGGCGTGACGTCTGACACAGCAAAACACACAGCTGACCTGCTAGGCGCATCGCTTATGCAATCCCACATAGCCATGACTAACGGTAATTATGTCAATTTTAGCTCAGTCGGAATTCGAAGTTTCGTAATAAATTACGAATATGTTTCATAGATTTCTTGTCAGCTAATTTAGCAATACGTATTCTGTTTACTCATATTTTTTTGGCTATTATTTTATTATGTGGTAGGTTACATAATTTGTTTTTCAAAGATTCACAGCTAAATCTTGCAATATGTAAATGAAATAGTAAATAGGTATTTCAGCGCATCATGGGAATGTCCCACGTCTTTATTGGATCGTTGAATGACAATAGCCTCCATACTTAATCGTACTTACGCATTAATTTGAATGAAATATTTTAGTTTGCAAGAGGATTGCGCGCGCGCATTTTCTGGCGATGACAAATGTCTGCTGACGCAAACTGAACAATAGAAGGATGTGAGACGGCGGGTAAGAGGCGACGAAGTAGATAGACCTCTTGATCGGTAGACTCCTGATAGACCCCTAGGCAAAGGAGTGCGGTTTTAGTTCCGAGAAGATTTTCAATAAACTGTAAAATTATGTTGTAAATATAAGGAAATTTTAAATCAAGTGCAAATATTTTAAGGGTAGGTAACAATATGTAATAGAAATATAATTAACATTGTGTAGTAATTGTAAAGGAAAGAAGGAGTAAACACGGCAATATAAAAATAATCGGCAGGCAACAGACATAAGAAAATTAACAAACTTTTGTTACTAGGTATAGCAACCGTGCGCCATCACGCATCGGACATCTACATATTATTATTATATAAAACATAAAACTAAACTTGTCTGTACATTGAAATTAAATACAAATTAGACTGCCACAACATATTATCGTCATATGCATATTAAAGAGTTCTTGTTCTTTTCTAACAAAAAAATATTATTTTGTAATCATGCTTTGGATAAATCCTCACTAAGACGCCACTTGTGTCGGCTTTTTTTTTTTTGTTATTTTCACTACATTATTGTGGGGTAGTGTACGTGTATTCTTTATTTAGGTAAAGCGTTTTGTTTTTTTCTATTAATTGATGTTATGTATGATGTCTAGTAAAGTAGCGTATGTGAAATAAAAATCAATGCCTATATGCCAATGATAATACTCGTAGTTGAAGATGTAATAAAATTAAAGAACTGCTTTGCTTTCGATTGTACTTTCTTATTCCGGAACACCATTCACTCACAAAGGAAACCTTAAACTAGGCAGAGCCTTTACTGTGGGAATAAGAATCTCTATCAAAATAATATATGCACACAAATGTCAGCACTGGACGGTAATCAAACCCGCGATCTCGAACTCCGAAGGCAGGGCCACTACCAACTGAGCTAAAAGTCAATGTACCAAGTGACTGAGTGGGAAATAGCGACTTAGAAGACAAATTCAGCCAGGCCTTCTGCTAAATATAGCTTTATTTGCTTTTTACAGCACCCCAGTACGGCGATGGACTAACCATATTATCACGTTTAGGGGTCCAAAAATAAACTGACGTGACGTCATGCCCTCGATTTCGACCACGTTCTGGGATACAACAGTATCCGATGGGATATATTATAATAATAAATTGTGGGACACAATTCACACTCGGTTATTTAGTCCCAACCTAGGCAGGGCCAGTACTAATGGGTACCTACTAAACACCTGATAAACATACTTAAATAAATATTAAACGACCAGACACGAAGCCCACAGACATGTTCATTCACAAAAATTTTGGCCCCGAGCGGGGATCGAACCCGCGACCTCCGACTCAGAAGCCAGGGTCTCTACCAACTAAGCCACTGTTGGCTGTGGGCCTGTGCCCGTCAATACATAATATGGTCTATCACTGCTCAGCTAATATTAGTAGACAGCTATAATTCTTTTAATAATGTTGTATCAAAAAAGTCAAAAATCATTTATTTCTGTAGGTATCAAAAATACACTTAGAAATGTCAATAGTCTAGGTGCTTACTCTAAACTCGTCCTTGAAGATTGGATAAATGTAAACAGTAGCCCATCTCCACCGACGAGTTGCTGGTTCAAAATGCAGTACCCCGAGAAGAACAAGTAAGAAACTCAAGGGCAGCTCTTTTTATTGATCGATAGGTGGTGTGGTGGTGGCACGCGAGTGGGCTGCGAGCTCCGTGTGATAGCCGGAAAATTAGAGAATGTGCCTTATCGGGCTCATTCGATGCGGTCGGTGAGTCACTACACTGGCTCGTCGTAGCTTATTAATTAAGACGCAATTTGTGGGGCACATTTTGTTTATCGGTAGGTATGCTCCCACATTTGCGGTGAAACCAGTTACATCCACTTTCGCACTGAAGGCTATATTGTAGTGACGTTTAATAACAGATGAGGCCTTCGACGAGACCACGACTGGTCCCCTCCAGCTGGTGTTGACTTAAATTCGACTATCAAAGGACTAGCCAAGCTACCCGACAGACTTCCAGTGCAAATCCAATAGAAAAAAAATCAGTTGCAGTTTGCAGTTTGGATTTTTTACCTAAAAACTTTTTGGACTGTCAGTACATAACTTTTTAAAAAATTCCATACCGATCCAACCGTTTTCAGGTCGAGCTAGTGATGCGTTTATCAAACTCATTTTTTTTTTGCACGGTTGCAATGCTAATAACACTTCCTCTTGAATCGCTCTATCAATATATTAAAAAAACCGCATTAAAATCCGTAGGGACAGACTTTGTTTTCTACTAGTAGTGAAAATGTATCCTATGATACTCGATAGACGACTAAGTTTAGATAGACGCATGTAATAAGGTACATTAACTCTTAACTTTTAAGAGAGCGACTCCTCAAATAATTGTCATGCACGTTAATAAGCTATAGACTACCTTGAACCCTCGGAACTAATTTGAAGTTAATAGTCGTAAAACTACTACGGCCCTAATAAAGTTTAACTGCTTATAACTTAACGACAACTAAGCTCTTGTGGCCGTATGTTACGTGTGTCAGCTCGGAGTTGTAACTAAATTTAAAGATGTTTGACTATAAAATATTGATATACCCGTAGTTTCGAGATTTTCCTAGAGCAGTGATAGCGTTATGGTTAAGAGCCCGCTTCTCATAATTAGGGAAGCTTGGTCTCAAATCCTGGTATATACCAATGAGTTTTTCAAATACGTACATATTTATCTCTAACTCGACGGTGAAGGAAGGAAGAACATCGTGAGGAAACCCGCAGTTCCCAGAATTAATTCTGAGGTCTGTATAAAAAACCCGGTCCGGTGATGGGCTCACCACATATCACGCTTAGAGGTCGAAATATTCGTGAAAAATGCCTAAGTACCCGCTCGGGAAAAAACGACTTTTTTTTATGTTAAAAAAGGGGGCAAACGAGCAGACGGGTCACCTAATGGTAAGTGGTGAGTCATGAGATTTTATTGGTAATCAGAGCGGCGTTTTTCGATTACATCTATTTTAAACCACAGTCGATTAAACGCCATCACACATCCTCGCACCCAACGTCTCCTACCATAAGCAGCCTTTAGCATAGCAAGACAGGCCGCGCTTCACAACTTGTACAATTACTAAAGTCTGGTTCACTGATTTGTAGAATACTTGGAGTTGAAATAGTGAGGCCGCTCAAGTAAACAACCACAAAAATGTGGTTACCTGCGGTAAAATTATCTAGAACATACCTACATTTAGTTCTAGGAAAAAGCCGAGTGCCGTTGCCGTATTTCCAATATCCTCGTATGAGGAAGTGATCTACATTGAACGCGAGGCGACAACATCATACCACAATATGATATATTTTTGCAACAGACATATAGTAAAATAGCTGTTCTTTGCAAACTCTATGACGATAATATAGCTACTAATACCTAACTTGCTAGTGGACAAACGTTTTAGTGAAAAATCTGTAGTTGCATTCTGTAATTATTAAATCAGCATTTGTATTCATAGGATATCTAGCTACATAATTATATCACTAGTAGCGGTTCTGCGCGGTTTCGGGAATAAAACATAGCCTATGTTACATAGGGATATTCAAAATTTCGATTATGAAAGGATTTTTAAAATCAGTCCAGTGGTTTTAGAGTTAAAAAAAAAAAAAACTCATTGGTACATGCCAGGATTCGAACCCGAGCCTCACTGATTTTCGACCGGCTCTTTAACCTTCCGGGCTATCACTGCTCTGGTTTTAGAGTTAATTCGTAACAAACATACAAAAATACAAATCTTTCCTCTTTATAATATTAGTGTAGATCAAAAATCATAAAAACTTAGTTATGTTGATAGGCGAATTGCGCTATTCCCATTTTGCCGCTTCCACCGCCTAATTAACTTGCCCATCACCTCGTAAATTAACACACGCTTTGTACTTAATGTAGATATATTTATATCTCACTGGCTACGCTCTACTTTCATCATTAATAATTATGCACATTACACCATGACCATACTTTATTTAAACAAATGTGTATTTATTGACAATGCGCGTACAAAAATAATACGCATATAATATCCAGTATATAAAATTGTATAAGTTGAATATTTTTAACATACTTAATATGTTTACTAATACCTATAGTAATTGTTTTTCATGAACAAGTAGAACTTAATTCATATTTAAGAATGATCAAATAGGTTTCTCCTTACGTAGAGGTCCGCCTAAAATTTACGGGCTGCAGGTATCGTACATTTAAGGGTCTATTTTAACTGATACATATCCAAAAAACATATTTACAATTCCAAGTTACGTTTTATACTTAGCTATAGGTACGAACGAAGCCGCAGGCTAAAGCCAGTGCATTGATAAGTAGTACAAAGACAAAGGCCATCGACACGCCCGCGCCGACACTCGGATCCTAGAGTTCAATAAACGTATTGGTACAAATTCTTTGTTCAGAAAAACTGTATTTCGGTCAATTGACTTCCGGCCCTATATTTTCATGTTACGAAGCAATGAATACCTATACATCTTCAGGTATAGATTATCTGCAGTCTCGCAAGTTTCCTGGCGTCAGGTAGCGGTCGGCACGTCGCGTCGGCACTATCGGCAGATAGTATTGTTGTGCCTCGCAAACAATGCTGAACTAATATTTCCCTAGCTATTGTATGGCCATTGTCCGTGCAAACACATCCATGCTTTTGTTAACGCGACACACGCGGCGTTCGAATATTAATTTCGGCGGTTACGATTTCTTCTTACTAAGTTTTTCTGTGGGCTGCGTCTGCGTGGAACCTACGCAGTTTTACATGTTAAAAAGAGGTAAAGTTGTTTGTAAGGGGTAATCAACAACGCCGCTAGACACCTACACCGTAAGAATAAGTCCCGTAATACCTTATCCCTAAGAACATAAATCCTACGGAATTTATTTTTCTCTACATCCTCTGCGGTTGATACGTGACGTGATGTAATGACCAAAGTACATTATGATAATGCGTAAGGTAGAGTTTTCACAATACTCACAACAATGAGACACGTAACATCTCCTTGTCGTGTGACTCATCCATAGATCTAGTAAGTATGTACTGGATTTCTTGGGTCGGGTCTGCATTATAGTAGAGTATGATATCTTTTAAACTACGCAACGGATTTTGATGCGGTTTTTTTAATAGATAGAGTGATACAAGAGGAAGGTTTTAGTATTAGCATTGCACCCGTGCAAAGCCGGGGCGGGTCGCTAGTTGTGTATAAAACAAGCAAAATTTTATATTATAGTTGGTTATAGAACATGCGTGGAAAGAAATAAGGGAGGTTGACAGTCCTGGTATAACACAGCTACAACAATGACCTATATGACTACCTCTCGTACTTCATCCAAATTCAAAAAACAACTCATAATGAAGAAGGTACTCGTTTCAATTATTATGCAAATAAAAATATATTATGTAAACCGAGTGATGGTATTGTACACACACAACACGTGGGAGCAAAGGAACGTTTCACGCCGTTGAAGCCTGAAATTGCCTTGGCAGCCTTTGAGGTGCGCCAGCCTTTGAGATACGTACCTATCACTACATAGTATAAAACAAAGTCGCTCTTTCCCTATGAATGATTAGATTTCGGTAGATAGAGTGATTCAAGAGGAAGGTTTAGTATCAGCATTGCATCCGTGCGAAGCCGAGGCGGGTCGCTACTATAGAATAAAATAAAAAGCAGTGATATCTATACGATCAATGGAACATGCCACCACATTCCTTGTAGTAAACATTTAAAATTTTAAAAAAATATTATTACAACCTTAACGTCCAACTGCAAGGCACAGGCTTTCCTCTCAATTGTTAAGTTGTTGTAGAGCTTTATACTACCACTCTGATTCATGCTGGTTATTAACAAGCTTCATGTTCTCCGGAATGTCACACGATGTTTTCCTTCACCATAGAGTTATGGTGTAAGTTTAGAAAAACTCTTTGTTTAAAAACTTACGCCCAGGGCCCAGGCTGAATTGCCTTGCCTCCGAGGATTTTGATTAGATTTTGCATTTAACCTGCATGAGAAACAAGATCTGTTACATTATAGATACCTACAAGTACACCCACGGCCTTTTTTCCGGTGGGGTAGGCAAAGACCACACAGCTACGAAGCTACTTTACTGCTACGAACGCACATATCTTGCGCTTCGTCCAAATCCAACAATACTTACTTAAACTATACTTTGTCTGCATCCGTGATACATAGTTATTAAAACTAGCATTGTATTGATAATCGTGTCACAAAACAATTCCTTTCTTGTTATTGAACCCACACAGCGGACGAGTGGTTTTCGCCGGTAACTGGGCCGTGCTTCTGTAAACAGTTATTGCGATCGGCGCAGACGCAGCGGATTACTTGGGGCAGGGACTTCCCCTGGCGGTAATCGACGCAGCTATTTATTAATGTCACAGTATCGAATTACATGTAACTGAACACTCGGGAAACAGCTGAGCCCGTGATCTGTTGCCAACGAGAAAATAATGGAACACGTCGTTAGGTATAAATAGGTACAATTGTAAGCAGCCGAGTGTATTTATTTAATTAATTTTAGGGAATTTTAGAGCAGTGATAGCCCGGACGGTTAAAGAGCCGGCCGAAAATCAGTGAGGCTCGGATTCGAATCCTGGCATGTACCAAGGAGTTTTTCAAAAAACTTACGTACATATTTATCACTAGCTCGACGGCGAAGGAAAACATCGTGAGGAAACCCGCAGGTCTCAGAATTAATTCTGAGACATGTGTAAACAGACCCGGTCCGGCGATGGGCTCACCACCTATCACGTTTAGGGGTCCAATATATCTCGTGAAGTGTGGGTATATCCAGTAATGGAATACAGAGGTAGGCAGAGGCCTACCCCTCGGGGATAAAAGGCGTGAAATTATATATATATAATTTTAGGGAGACCTACAGCTATAATACCTAATAATAATGGCAATGACTTTAAACATCGGGAAGCCAATTAATATATTATACCTAGTATCGCATATTGATTATTATATCATTTTCATCTCTATCGGATACAGCCTTGAGTATATACCAATGTCTCCACAATAAGAGGTTGAACAGTTTAAAAAGTAAATCGGCATTTCCTTTGTTAGTTGTCTAGGCGTTCAATAAGTGGACTTGTAAGTTCCTACTTTGAATAAAATTGAAATGGTAAAAAAATATATTTATTGTCTCATCAGCCTATACTCGTCGTTGCAAATAATAGAGTTACTATGTTTCATTACTATTCACGAACAGAGAATCAGTATATTGTCTAAAAAAATAAATTTGCACATGCATTTGATTGATTGGGATTATAAATTTTAAGTTATTCTCAATGAAGTTTCATTAAAGAATTTACTTGGTAATCAAAATCTATTGTTCCCGTCTAGAAGAATCTACCTATATAAGAGAATCCCGCCCGTGACCTTTCATAGAGGCAGCTTACCCATCCGAGCACGGTACGAGTAGGATATATTTACTGTGGCTAAGCCATATAGCGTCGGGCGTTAATCTACACTAATATTATAAAGATTAGTATTTTTGTATGTTGGTAACGAACAAGTAAACTCAAAAAGTACTAGACCGATTAAAAAAACACCTATGGAAAGCTTCAATATCCCTGAGTAACATAAGCTATATTAAAATTTTATTCGCTTATTCCAACGGGAACGGGAACTACTACGCGGATGATACCGCGCATAACCGCTAGTCTGCATCTACACTTCTACACTAATCTACATCTAGGTACACTAATATTATAAAGAGGAAAAATTTGTATTTTTGTACGTTTGTAACGAATAAACTCAAAAACTACTGGACCGATTATAAAAATTAAAGACTATATTTTATTCCCGTATAACCACGCGGGAGCTACTCGTAGTATATAGGCTTATAGTATTCTAATATCTGTGGTATAGGTACAATATTTATCAATGCTTCGCAGCTCCGGCCCACATTCGCTAATTGTTCTTATGCGATTCACAGAAATTTACATGAATCACACGCAAAGAAATATTCGACGGCGACCACGTTGCGTCAGATTTTCCTCCTCTCAATGCAATACAAAAAAATATAAAATCAAAAAGTGGTTGCACAGTCCGCTGAGGACAGGATTCGAACCTGCGCGGGTAAAACCCATTGGATTTCAAGTCCAACTCCTTAACCACTCGGACACCTCAGCTGTGGAAAAGCGCGCCAAATTTCGCGCCGTTATCTAAGACCCGGCTCGCGCGCTCAACGAATGATGTCAGCTATTTGTATCGAATTAGAGGAAGTAGATATTAGTAGTATGTCATGACGTCACATGACTATTACATTACATTGTTTATATTATAGGGTGCGATAATAAATAATACATTAAACAACTGCGCAAACGCAACGTCACTGTTAGATACAAACAAAAAAGACAAATAATATGTAATGAATTAACAGCTGTACTAACACCCCAATATTGGAAAAGATGCAAAGTGACGTCATTAGTAATTAAATTACGCAAATGGAAGAAAAGTGTGGTAAAACTGATAATTTTAAAATAATATTTGTTTTATGGCTTTTGTGTTTTTTGGCTATCTTAGCATTTTGTTATAAAATAGCAAGCAACAATCGGATTTTTTTTAAAATTTTTGCCAATATTTAAATGCTTTAACCTCTCAGACCATGAATCACAGACACAATAGATTTTTAATTGTGTCTCGGTTCCAATAGGAACCGGTGGTTCTTAACTGATTAAAAGTAGTCTCATTTCCCAAAATGAAAGTAGATACATATCCAAATATTTCATCGTAGTTAAGACAGGAATAAGAAATAAGAAATAATCTCACGCCTTTCATCCTCGAGATAGGCAGAGGTAGTCCAATTCTGGAAATACCTACCACGTTTTATCAGTTTATCCTTGTGACCCCTAAACGTGATAGGTGGTGAGCCCATCGCGGATCCGGGTTGCTACCATGTCTCAGAATTAATTCTGGGACCTGTTGGTTACCTATCCAGTTTTTTGAACAACTCATGTCTTCGAACTTGTCAGGAACTTATCAGGATTCGAACCCGAATAAGAAGCGGGATCCTTAACCAAAGGGTTATGACTGCTCTGAAACGGGAATCGATCCTTACAAATTCTCTGAGAATCAATTGAATTGTCAATTTCCTAATATAGGTAGGTACTTATGCACTCCAAAATAAGTTATTTATTTTATTGTTAACGCACTGGTATGACCATCTCTTGTAGGGCTGTTTACAAACAGCGAATTCGGGTCGCAACGAAAGTGAAACCCTCATTTGCAGTGCAGCGAGGGCCGCTGGAGCGCACTCGAGCGCGATGGATTTGTTTGACGCGCACAAAGCCCGCGACTGCATTAATGCATTGCTGCTCTCTCAAGGGGTACCACCAGCGTCAGTCTCACAGTTACCATTTTTATTACTAACATTTTTTTATTTAAAGTTAAAGGTTTACCAACAGGTGCACTTACATCAGTATGTTGAAACAATGCATACCTACATATACATTACAACAAGGTATCTATTTGAAGTTAGGTAGGTTGGCATGCTTTTTAGATGTTTTTAGGGCTCCAATAGGGCTCCATAGCAGACCAAGCTGAAAACTGCCTGCCTAATACGATGGACAGCAAAAGCTTCATAAATAAATAAATTGTGGGACACAATTTACACACGGTTATTCAGTTCCAAACTAAAAGCATGTAGTATGGGCACTAAACAACTGATAAACATACCTACTTCAATAAATAATAAACACCCAGACGCGAAGAATACAGACATGTTCATTTACAGTGGCCCCGGAGCGGGGATCGAAACCGTGATCTCCGACTCAAAAGGCAGAGTCACTCACTACCAACTGAGCCAACAGCCCCGTCATTATTGGATAATAACTTTACTGTAAACACTCATCATCAGGCCTAGTGTCCCGTTGCACTTTTTATATGACGATAATGAGGAGACTTGTAGTCCCGTTGGAGGTACCATCTTGGTACCACCGCGCATCGCTCGCAATTTGCAGTTGCACTCGAATGCACCGCGCTCCGACTTTGAATGACAAATTGTACACACATGAGGCATTCTCTGTTATACTTTTATGCGTAATTTAAACTGAAAATTATACGCTTTTTGCCGTAATTAGTACGTTTTACTTAATACATAGACTTATTGCTTTCAATTATAAGTATGCCTACATACTTACTTGAACTACATTGATGTTTATAAATGGCCATTGCGCACTTTCGGAGGCATAAAATGATCTATGCTAATAAGTTCCTATTTGCAAAATCCCAATACCTAAATACCAGCTTAGCTTCATTGACTCCTGAGGCTCTAGCTTTTACATGAATACATAATTTGCCGAGGTTTGCTGTAAGGAGTAAAATGATGGCAGCTTGATTGTTTATTTAAACCCTACTAAAAAAAATGTTATCTATAAGTAGTTAAGGATTTTAGTTATTATTATTAATATTTTTTTGTCGAAGTTTGATATCGTAGAACGCCATTTAATAGATGGCGTACATACCCACGATGTACTCTACTCGAGCATGGTCTCGTCTTACTTCCTATGCTATAAAAAAACGAAACTGGCGTCGACGATTTCAATGTAAAATGATGGTAAACTTATCATAATAATTATTAAAATGATTTGATCATATTATGCAGACGCTGGACTTGGCTGTATTTCAAACAGTAAGTTGGCCCGTAAGTTTTAAAAGTCATCAATGCATTATATTACATGCAGAACAACCATTACAATATTGCCATATAATTTTTAGACTCGTGTTTATTTGTTGTACAAAAAAAGGACTTACACTATTTGTATGATTAAAACATAACAATTGTGATGATAAATAATATCTTTTGTATTTATTATTGTGAACTTTAATCTTACACAAAAGACTTTGACGTTCCTACCGTGAAATGCTACAATTGTGAAACGGAACGTCGTTTTCCATTTCATGACATGATGTGGGGCTTTTTGGCGGGAATCCGAAGAGGGACGTCATGTTTTTTGTTTAATTTTCATTTTGCTGTGTATTTCGGGTTTTGACTCATAATAGTGATAGTTTATTATGTGGCAAGTGTCCGTGAAAGTGTGCAGTGAATGGGAAATTCGAGATATGGACATTTTTGGATTGCCTCAAAAAGTCACAATAAAGTCGTCAGTAAAAGTGCTATCATTTTACTGATAACCAAGTTAGGGCACGTTAGTGTTGTAGAAAGCGTTAAAGACACTGTATTTTTGTGCATGGACTCTGAAGCAGAGCCATTTACATAAGGATATCATTAACTAATGACGAGGCTGCATGGCGTAATGCCTTTGCCTACCCTGTAAGGGGTGAAACAACAAAAAAAAAATGACATGATGTGATGGCCAATGATGGCAATATTGGCAATGGCAGCTGTATTGTAAATGTAATGTTTTGATTTTACGCTTTATAATTCAAAGAAAAAAATATCAAATGGTGTGTAAGTCTTAAGGACAACCGTGTACTCGTTCCCTTTCGCGTGCGTGTTAAACAACATAATGCGTTCGTGATACAAGGAGTGAGACTGCTGCAGGCTCGGAGTATGGTATCGGTGGCGAGCGCAGGCCGGAGGAGGGTGTAAGATGCCGTGCGAGAGCTGCGGCGTGCAGTTCAGCGTGTTCCGACGCAAGCGGGCGTGCTCGGAGTGCGAGCGGCTGTACTGCGCCGCGTGCCTTCGCCGCGGGGGCGGCATGTGCGCGCCCTGCCGCGCTCTGTCCACGCGCCCTCTGCAGCGCCTCGCCATCGCACACCTCAAGGCGCGCGACTTGCAATGCTTCTTGCAGCGCCAGAATATCTCCACACGCGGATGCGTCGGTGAGTCCGTACCTTCATTCCTAATCAGACCTTCTAGAACAATCGGTGGCAATGACCGCCGAATACTAGTTTTGCTACGCATTTCATCATTATCTTGCGGTTTTCCCATTATTTGGGCTGACGCAGTATGTCTTTTCCTTCAATTTATCAAGGGTAATTTCTAAATTTTGTTACATTTAAGGCATGAAATTAATAAGTATTGTTAAAACTTTAAAAATCGACATGCCAGATATTTATAAGTAACTCAACTAGAAATCCATAAATCCAGCCAGACTTTTACACAAAGAGATTTAAATATTATAGGGCATAGAGGGGGCATTGGGGATATTTTCATACAAAACTTTGAAGCCTAAGCGTCATGTCCTTGTCATGTCAATTAGTATGAACGCGAGCTGTCATTCGGTCGAAATTGTACCTACTAGACTTATTCCACTTGGAATAACTTTTGACTTCAAATTTTCCTCACTTTGTCCCCTCTATGCCCTATTATATTTAAATCTCTTTGCTTCTACACAACCAAGTAAGGAATTTAGAGTAGACTTTTAAGCGAATATATAACTGTGTTTTGAAACCTCAGCAATATTTCAAGATAAGAGCTGCTGGCAGATCCCGAAAGCTACCATGTGATATATATATATATGTATACCATGAGATAAGTCGAAATCGGTTCAATTATACTTTTGTACACCAACAGATTATTACTGAATGTTAGAGGAGATTTGAAGTTAGCTTCATTTCTTCTAGTTTTATGGTGTTTTGCCCAGATGAGCCTTCAATCTAGTGTCAAAGGCCAAAATATCTGATTGAATTTTCATGGTTTAGTTCATAACCCTTAATCATAATTCGCAGACAGTCCCCCCTTCGTAAAGTCAATGTGATTTGTTGGGATTTTGTGAAACTGGAGTGCGATTTTTGAATCTCACTAGTGATATCAAAATTAGTGACTAAAATTATCACCGATGACTTCTATATGTCACCATTTTCCAAAAGCCGTATTTTTGAAAGTCACAGTTCAGTCACTGTTTTCAATAAATCGTCGCAATCACAAAATATCACAATCGAGCCCCGCTGCTAATTCTTCCGAAAAACATACTTTGGCAATTTTTGCAGATGGCTCTACATCAACTGTCAAACACAATCGCATGGTGATGAGTTTCAAAAATACGAACTTTCGGAAATCACTCACATCGGTGAGAATTAGTCACTTGGTGAGATTCAAAAATCGACCCCCTGGTCTTGAATCCAGCCATTGATCATTTTTGTCCAGTTTTATTTTGTAGTTTCTGTGATGCTAGTGTTGTGTCTTTATCAGTCGCGAGGCAGGCAGAGTCATCGGCGTAGCAGGAGCAGTGATATCCTGGTTAAAAAGAGACTCCCGGTTAAGAGGCAGGTCTTATTTGTGAGGTCTCAGGTTCGAATCCTGGCATGTACCAAATAGTTTTTCAAAAACTTACATATTTATCATTAGTTTAATGATGAAGGAAAACATCATGAGGAAACCCGCAGGTCCCAGAATTAATTCTGAGGTATGTGTAACAGCCCCGATCTGGCTATGGGGTGGTAAGCGTTACCATTACGGGTTATGTTATGTTATGTTAGGGGGTTTGGTTTCCGCACTTAGTCCTGAAGTGGACCATTGTACGTGAGCCATGGCGGCCGGTTACTCCAACCATCCTACCTCCTTCCAAAAGCAGATCAAACTTCCGAGTCTACTCAGGACGTCCGCAAGGGATTCTGGTGTTCCAAGAATCTCCTTGCGGATCTGGGCAACGCCAACGCACTCAAGGAGCACGTGCGCTACCGTCTCCTCCGCCTCCATGCACGCTCTGCATAGGGGGCTGTCTGTGATACCTAAGGTGTGTAAGTGTTTGTTCAGTGAGCAGTGTCCGGTTATGGTCCCCGACACCATTCTCAGGCTGTCCCTGTCCAGGCGCAAAAGGCGCTTGGTCAGTTTCTTATTCAAGGATGGCATTGCCTCCTTGGATTGCCTACATCCTGGCGTCGAGGCCCACCAAATCTCCGCTTGAGTTTGAGTGTGTTCCCTTAACCAGCTCCTGAGCTGGTTAAACGGGATGGGTACAATGGGTTCGGGTCCGATGGGCTTAGTGTCAGAACCCCTCCTGGCTAGTTCGTCCGCTGCGTCGTTTCCACGTGAGCCGCTGTGCCCTTTAATCCATTGTAGTGTCACTATGTTGTGGTTTAGTACCGTAACGCGTTCTAGTGCATTATGGCACTCCAATATGAGTCTCGAGGTGATCAGGTTTTTCTTTAGGGATTGAAGGACTGAGGCACTATCAGAGAGTATGCGGATATGAGTATCCGTGACTTCTCTGGCCTCTATGGCGTGTACTGCCTGGATGATGCCCACACATTCTGCTTGGTAAACAGTGTTGAGCATTCCTAGTGGTCTGGATATTCTGATGTTGAGATCATCTGAGTAGACTCCGACTCCAGTTCCAGTGTCGGTTTTTGATCCATCAGTGTAGATCCTTAGCTCTTTTGGACCTGGGTGATCATACAACTCCGCTGTGAGCTCCACGTTGTAGTGTTTTACAAAACAGTGCGTTTTCTGGGTTCTATCGCTCGGTGATGCCATCATCGGGTGTCGCGAGAGGGCATCCTCTTTTATGCGTGTGTGCCTAATTCTGGAGTCCTTGCTTAGGGTACCGGACAGCTCCAGCCTTAGTGTTGCTAGGGTTGCTTCCTCCCTCACTACAAGATGTAGGGGTGGCAACCCCAGCATCACCTGTAGGGCAGCCGTGGGTGATGTTCTCATGCTGCCGGTAATTGCTACACAGGCAAGTCTTTGTAGCTTCTCGAGGTCCTTCTGGGCTGTGCTCATGTTGGTCCTGGGCCACCATACTAAAGAGCCGTATGTGATAATTGGTCGGATAACTGTGGTGTATAGCCAGTAGGTGATTTTGGGGCTTATGCCCCAGTTCCTACCTAGTAGCCTTTTGCATTGCCATAGGGCCATGCTAGCTTTTGTTGTGATATGTTCGGTGTGTTTTGCCCAGTTCAGCTGTTTGTCCAAAAAGATGCCCAGGTATTTGGATTCAGTTGATAGGGCTAGGGTGGATCCAAAGAAGCGCGGTAATTTTAGGGTTGCCAGCTTCCTTTTCTTTGTGAATAGAACGAGTTCGGTTTTAGTGGGATTCACTGTTAATTTGCATTCCTTGCACCAATCCTCCACTACCTTCAGGGCTTGGCGCATGAGGTTGCACAAAGTGTTTTCGTGTGTGCCATTTATTATTATAGTTATGTCGTCGGCGTAGCCCACAGTGAAGTAGCCTTTATCATTTAGTCTTTTGATAAGGCTATCTACCACTAGATTCCACAGGAGTGGCGAGAGGACGCCTCCTTGTGGGCATCCCTTCGCCACAACGGCCCTCGTGGTGCTGTTCACTGTGACTTGTACGGCTCTGAGTCTGAGCATGTTTGTGATCCATCCTCGCAGGGTCGGGTCCACACCGTGCTCCTCGAGACCTGCGCTGATGCTGTCGAAAATGGTTTTATCAAAGGCACCCTCTATGTCGATAAAAACCGCGAGTGAGGAGCATTTGTGGTCTACTGCACATTCAATCTTGGAGATCACACTATGTAGTGCGGATTCTGTCGATTTTCCTGTGGAGTAGGCGTGTTGTTGTCTGTGTAGTGGGAATTCCCGGAGGGGCCCGTCCCGAATATGTCGGTCACAGAGTCTCTCCAGGGTCTTAAGAAGGAATGATGTCAGACTTATTGGTCTGTACGCCTTTGGTTGAGTATAATCGGTTTTGCCTGGTTTGGGGATGAAAATGACTTTCAACTCTCGCCATGTAAGCGGCATGTAGTTCTGTGCCAGACAGGCTTGATAGATTACAACCAGCCATGGTGATAGGTAATCCACTCCCCATTGCAATAAGGCAGGGAAGATGCCGTCTAGGCCTGCGGATTTATACGGCTTGAAGGTTGTAATTGCCCATTTTATTCGTTCTTCTGTTACTACGGTACGGGCTCTGGACCAGTCTTGGTCATTGGGTATGTGTGAAGGTTCGCTTGCCCATGTTATGCCCTCAGAGAGGCTGCAGTCTGGGAAGTGTGTTTCGAGGAGAATTTTACTCGTCTCGTGGTCCGATTTAGTGTATGTATTGTCCGGGTTTCTCAGCGAGCCAAGAGTGCGGTTTTGGTCCGTAGATAGGATCTTCCTTACTCGCGCGGCCTCGCTGTTTGATTCGATGTCTTCACAGAATTTTCGCCAGGCTGCTCTACCGGCTTTCCTGATTTGCTTTTTGAAGGTGTATTGTGTGATTTTGTAAAGGTCCCAGTCTTCTGGGAGCCTAGAGTTTTTAGCTCTGTTGAATTGCTTGCGTACCGTTTGTCTGAGTTTACTGAGTTCCGTGTTCCACCAGGAGTTCCCCTTGCTCTTGGTGTTTGGATCTATTAGTTTACAGCAGGCGTGGTATGCTTCTGTTATATATTCTGAGAGTTCTCTTATAGTGTTCTCGAGTTCCTTGGGGTCCGTTAGGTTTGAGGGTGTTGGGTGCCTGGATAGCAAGGAGGCCAGAAGGCGTTTGTAACCAGGCACGTTGGTTCGGCGCGGATTGCGTCTGGGTTCAGGTTTTTTGGTGTTGGCTGACAGTGAGAATCGAATCCACCTATGATCGGAACATGAGGGTTCGTTGGACACGTGCCAGTTGGAGATATGGGTTGTTACGCTTTCTGAAGCAAGTGTTAGGTCAATAATTGTTTGTCCGCGAGATGTGACCCAAGTGGGTTCCGAGCCGCGATTTAGGATATTAAGGTTAGTAGAAAAAAGATATGTGCATAGTACCTCACCTCTATGGTTGGCTTTGTTACAACCCCACAGCGGGTGATGGGCGTTCGAGTCCGTGCAGATGACCAGATCCAGTTTAGTTACTTCACAGTACTTCACCAGATCGGCCATGTCTTCCGGTGGGCAGTCCTCGGTCTCGCCTGGCATGTACACCGAGGCTAGGACGATGTGAGGTGCGTCGCCATCAGTCATGAGTCTGACGGCTGTTATGTCTCTGGAACAGAATTGGGTGAGTGTCGTGGTAGGAATATCTTTGGGTATGTAGGCACAGGTTCGTGGTTTGTCCGTGCCCTGTGTGTCGAGAAATAGCTTACCTCCGATGTTACTGAGGCCGCATATTCTGTTGTTCCTGATCCACGGCTCTTGGATCAGTGCAATGGTTCGGGGTTGTACCTCCAGCGCTCTGCGTAAGCAAGCCGTTGCAGTCTGGCTATGCTGGAGGTTGGTTTGTATGAGGTTGAGAGGGATGGGCGTGGGTGACGGCGGCAGTGAGGCTGGGTTAGGAGGAGTCCGATCCATCGGAAAGTCGTCCCCCCTCCTCCATCCCAAGCCGGTCGTCTCCCGGCGACGAGGCGAGCAGTTGCTCCGTCCACCCAGGTGATGTGGGCGGCACGCTCTGTGCATCAGCCATCGCCGTTCTGGCCATCTCCTCCTCAAGCTGTGTCATGTCCGGTTCCGGTTGTCTCGGTGCGGGGTTTGGGTTTGCAATCGGGGTATTTGAGGGTTGGGGATTGGGGTAGAAACGCACGTATATCGAGCCAAGTAGGTACGATACACGGCGTTCCCGCCCCAAGACCTTTTCCACTTCGTCCGGTGGGATACCGAGGGTCAGGTAAGTCCCGTGGTTTTCTCCACCGACTGAAGTCGCCCTGTATAGTGACCACCTCCCGATGTCGTACCAAGTGTTCTGACGGGTCAGAACACTTTGGAGCCGCGCTATGTCCCCGTTGTATCTCGGTACAAATAGCGCTGCTCGGACACGGGTCGGTACGTCGGACTGTCTCATTACTACCAGAGTCTCATCCGAGTTTGGCAGTCTTAGTCTGGGCACGTTGGTGTTAAGCCAAGTCAGGGCCATGTCATCCTCGCACCACATCTGGACCGTGCCATCCGCTACCCGTGGGTAACCGCGGAAGGCCGGGAGTGGTGTGGAGGGGTCGGTCTCCATGACTAGATCTTCGAGGCTGAGTTTGATGTACTCAGCCTCGTCCGTGGTCATGTCTCTGGCGGGGGGAGGAAGGCAAATCGCTACGGCGAGCCGCGCGGGAATATCCCTTGTGGCCCGTGCGTAGGTGCGTTGCTCTCCTGGGGCGGTTTGGGTTCTTACCCGTTTGGCGTCTCCCTGGAGCGTACTCGGTGAAGCCGAGTCGTCCGGGCGCATCCTCTTCGCCGTTCCCTGGCCACTTGGTCCAGGTTGCGGCTCCGAGGTGCTTGGCGTGGTGTTGTTCGCCTGGGACGCCTTGCGTAAGAACCCGCCTCGCTTTCCCCGCTTTTTCTTGGGTCTGGGTGGGTGGTCCTGTGCAGGAAGGGATTTTCCGCGCTGAGTTGCCCCTTCGCGTACTGGTCCTTTCCCGCATGTTTCCGCGTCCGGCTGCTTTTCGCGCTGGGTGGCCCCTTCGCGTACTTGCGGCTGGTCGCGTACTCCTCGGAGTGGATCCGTTTTCGCGCCGCGCTGGCTGTTGCCTTCGCGAATATTGCGCAAACGGTTGCCTAGTTCCCTCTCCCTGTGTAGGACTTTTTCGCGCTTACGTTCTAGCGAGCGTACTTCGTCCTCAGGGATAGGGGCAGTACCACCGGAATCGGCGTCTCCCAGTCTCGACTCGATCCTCTCGCGCTGGAGTGCCAGCGCGCGTAGTTCGCCGTTGAGACTGGAGAGTCGCGCGTTCCCGGTGTCGTTGTCGGGGTTATTGGTGACGCTGTTCCTTACGATGCTCTGTTGCCAGGCACTCGTAGAGGGAACAGCGTGCAGTTTGGTTGTAGGCGCAGAAATCGCAGCCATGGTAGGCGCAGATATCGCAGCCCTGTTTGTGGCAAGTGGCGCGTTGGTCGCTGCCAGTGTCGTGGGTGCCAAGGGCGCCGACCGCGCAGAAGACGCGGCGCTATTGAGCAGAAGGTTGCCCCCTCCCAGAATACGATGGGGGCTGACCGACGAGTCGGCATGGGATTCCCCGGCATTGCCGGGACCCACCTGGGTAGTTGCTTTTTCAATCTGCTTCATTGCACACGGGGTACAAAGTTGGGGTTGGCTTTTTTGGAATCGAGGTTACCACTCCTCATGGACCGAAGGGAGAGTTGGGGAGAAGGAGGGAGGGAATTGGGTAAAGGATCATGGGAGTGAGGGTTTGGGTTACCCTACGCCTGGGATTTGGCGTTCGGGAACTTCTCTTGTCCGGGGCCACAAAAAGGGGCACTTCGGATGTGGGATCGACTATAAACAGTCGGTCCCACAGCCGGAGCTAGGCTATCCGCAACCTGCCATCCCGCCCGGTGGCATGAGAAGAAATGCCTGGCGGTCTAGGTCTGCTCATCGCTGAACAGAGCCCAGCCCGCCACCGGGATACCATTACCATTACGGGTTCCAAAGATTACATTGGTGAAATGTGGGTATTTCCGGAAATAAACGATTGAATAACTCTGCCTACCCTGTCGGGGATAAAATTCGTGAGATTATGAATTAATTAAAACAAATTACTTCTCAGACAAACTGCATTTGTTTGGTTACTTTTACAGAAATGTTTTTTGTGTTATTTTTAGTAAAAAGGTTTGAATAAATTAAAAAAGGTAGTATTGTAAATTGCAGAGAAAGAGGAGCTGGTGAGCCTGTGCGTGTCGCACGTGAACAGCGCGGCGTACCGGCGGCGAGGGCCGCGCTACTCGCCCGGGCCCTTCACGTCGCTCAAGGGGCTCACCACCAACTTCAACGACTTCCTCAACTCCGCCTTCGACCTAAGGGGCCAGACCGCCACTGCGCCTGACACCAACAGTTAGTTCCAAAGAGATTAAAATATAATAGGACATAGAGGGGGCATTGGGAATATTTTCATACAAAACTTTGAGCATGTTTTAAGCTCAAGCGTCATGTCAGTTAGTATGAACGCGAGCTGTCATTCGGTCGAAATTGTACTAGACTTATTCCACTTGGAATAACTTTAGGCTTCAAAATTTCCTCGCTTTGTCCCCTCTATGCCATATGATATTTTAATCTCTTTGGTTAGTTCCCATCTCACTTTATGGTTACAAGAACATTTAAGGGTAAAACACCCAATTATTGACATCCTAGTTCACCCTACCAAATTAATTGACACTTCAACAGATTTTTGACGTGATAACGTCTTATAATTCGATGAACGCCGGCTGCACGCACGAAAAAGTGTCACGTTCCGCCTAAGCTGAGCGTGCAAGCGAGAGCGCGGAATAATAATAATAATAATAATAATAAAACTTTATTCTTGAACTATGTTACAAAATAAAATGCCTAGATAACACCACCGTGTTTGTTTGATTATTCTAAATATAATTGTGTATCGTAATTTCGTAAATTTTGAATAAAGCTGTTGGTGTGTCAATAATTGGGTGTTTTACCCTAATTAAAATTTAAACAGGTTTTATGCGATATATACTGTACTTTAGTGGTATAGTAAAGGAAATTCTGTGTATTATAAACAAAACTGGATTTCAGGTAACTGCTATAACTCTGCGCATGTGCACGCGCCGCATGTCACCACCGGTGCCCCCTCGGCGCCGCCTGCGCGCGAACGGTTCACGGTAGCGCCAGGTGAGTTACAATTGGGTAGTTGACAGCATCGAAATTAAATTGCGAGTAGTCATACATTAAAAAGATTATCCCAAAAAACCTCAAAATATGTATTTCGATTTTCAATTTACAATTATAGCAAATTTAAAAATAATAAAACAATCAAAAAAAGTGCTGCAATTGAGTACTACAAACTATGACGTCACGGTTTGCTATTTCAGTACATTTTCCATAGTAAAATTTCGTTTTGACAGATCGTAAAAAGTGACTGATTTGACTAGGTAGGACACAACCCTATACTACAACTTGCCTTATATAAACTGTTCAATTACTTGATGCTATGTGTTTACCTTGACATTGGTGCTTGTAGCCCTGCGGTACCAGTGTGTTTGTAACGATCACACTGGTTGAGCAAAATTAGGCGAGATCAGTCGTGAATGGGTGGCATTATATACACGAATCCCGTTAAACTGCTGGTTGCTTTTTCATTGTGTTTACGTTAAATTTATTTAATTATTTATTTAATTTTCAATGGAAGTCGTAAAGCCATGTCAGACACCCTTGGTTGGCTTGAAAAATTCTGACAGCTAGTTGTCACTAGCTTGACACCATTTCCCAATCCGCCGTGGGCTCGCATGGGAGATTATAGCCCATACTTTCTCTGTGTGAGGAAAGACCCGTAGCTCAGCAGTGAGCTGTTCGCGTCGATGATGAAATTCTATTCTCGAACATCCAATTACGGTTAACATGATGCAATTTTGAAGTGTAACGGTGAGAATGTATGGGCAGGCGGGGAGCGCGACGTGCGCGAGCCCACCCCTCTGGGGTCGGGCCCGATGGGCTTGGCCTCCCGCAGCGAGTCCTCTGGCAGCGCGCCCCTGGACACCGCCGACTGCTTCGAGATCGAGGACCTGGACGACGCCGGCTGGGAGTTCGTCACGCGCCCCGCAGACCCCTTGCCCAACGGTACCTGTACCCTCCTTGAGCTCGACATTCACGGTCGGTTAAACTGATCAGCCCCCGAATGATTTTATTAATTCACATAAGCACTTGCGAACGAGCGCTAACGTTAACGCGTGTTGATGTCAATCCCATATTTGTGGGGACACACTAGGGAGTCAGTACAACTGACGTGCATCCGAAAACTGACCGCGCGTGTGATATGTTACGTTTAAATTTATAACTGAAGACAACACTCGAAGCATCGTAATCCGCTAGCTTTAGTTTGCAAACTGATCGTGAGTGCGCGCTTACATCCGTTAGCCAGAGCTTTATCGCGCCGTCGATCGAGAGATGAAAGCCGATTTAAAGCCGCCAATCAGTTGAACTAGCCGTGATGTCAAGTTTTATGGGATTCAGTATTTCTTAAAGCTAATAATAATATCGCTTTATAGATTCCGAGGTGCTGATGACGGCCCCCGAGGCCGACGGGGGAGGGACCGACGGGAGGTCAGAGGCCGAGGGCAGAGGGAGTCCAGAGGCGATCGGCGGCGCGGCGGCAGTGCGGCTGGAAAGGGCCACTTTGGGAGGCACGTTGGGGGGCACGCCCGTACGAGCCGCCTCCGAGCTGGAGCTGCACAGATCAGAGTCCGCGGACACGGCCGACTCCGCCAGTCTACAGGACGAACCGCTCATGGACCACGAACCGGGTAACTCTTAAGAACAACCTTCGCTGAAAGTTCATGTCTTGTTGAAACTCAACATTTTAAAACCACAACATTAGAGATGTTTCCCTGGTTAAAAGAAATCGATTCTATTTTATCCCTCTGTTAGATTACAAAAAAAATATTGAATAGGTATGTACGTATTTTTGTTATATTCTATATTCAAATTAATAAAAAAATATGAAGATATATAATATTAAAGTACAGGAGTGGGGTTTCGGCGTCACTCCTTGCGGAATATAGCACGGCGTGACAAATTTCAAAGTTTAAATTTTTTGTTTGACATCAGGTGACCCGTCTGCTCGTTTGCTTGTTTATCTCTTATAAAAAAAAAAAACAAAAATACTTGTACAATATTCTTTAATTATCTAACTGAGAGACCAAATACAATTTTGTAGTCAACTGCCCTATTATAGTACTAATTACTTCCTTTGGAGGCAATCCTCAAAAGAGCTGCCCTTGAGTTTCTTGCGGGCTCTTCTCGTGGTACTGCATTTGGAACCAGCAATTCGGTGGAGATAGGCTGCTGTTTACATTTAGCCAATCTTCGTGGACGAGTTTAGTGTGCCTTGTTATTGACGTTTCAAAGTGTATTTTGTATACTTACCTACTAAAATAAATGAATTTTGATTTTTTTAAATTTGAGTCCACCACTGTGAGATTCTCACGAAACTTTTTGCCTCGCACAACCGATCCGTGGAACAAATTGTCGCCGGCGGTATTTTCGGGCCGATACCACTTTCAAACCTACAAGAAGAGAGCGTACTCCCACCTCAAACTAAGGCCGGCAACGCACTTGTGACGCTTGAGTTGCAGGGACACCTGCGCGACGTGGTCACTCACATAGATTTAGTATACTAACGTAAAAGATTGGCAATAGAGCCAGTACGGCGAGACCTAGAAAATTGACACTTCTGTGCGTGTAACGTGGATGTGTGCAAGACAAATAGTGCTCTCCCTCAACTTGTAGCTCTCGATAACAAATGGGCGTGTGGTATATTGTGTAGTTAATACCTTTGCCAGTCACGTTATCGAAATGTGGTTAATCGATATTAAGAGCGGTGATAGCCCGGACGGTTAAAGAGCCTGCCTAAAATCAGTGAGGCTCGGGTTCGAATCCTGGCATGTACCAATGAGTTTTTCAAAAACTTACGTACATATTTATCACTAGCTCGACGGTGAAGGAAAACATCGTGAGGAAACCCGCAGGTCTCAGAATTAATTCTGAGACATGTGTAATAGACCCGGTCCGGCGATAGGCTCACCACCTATCACGTTTAGGGGTCCAATATATCTCGTGAAATGTGGGTATTTCCAGTAATGGAATACCTCTGCCTACCCCCTCGGGGATAAAAAAGGCGTGAGATTATACTTATATTACGACAATCACTATAAAATTGAGGTTAGAAATACAAGAAATTCACGTATTTTATTTTTCGCTTAAATCAATACATTCAGAACATTTATATAATAAAAAGCAATGTTATTACCCATCTATTTGTGCACGATTTGTTTTTCAGTTTTCTATAATCATTGCATTTAGAGAATTAAATCTTTCAATCGCACTCACATGTAAAATGACAAATTCTGTGGATTTTCTTTCCTAGATGAATTACAACCGGTACTGCACACGTAACCATAGCTGTTTACGTCTATTAAACATCAAACTTACTCTTTTAATACGCGAGATTCATTAAAATAAGCGAGATTTATTTCGTTCACAACTGACGTCGGCCCGGTATAGCCCCGTAACGTTTACGAAAATGGTCTCGTCTATCTACCGCTCGCTATCTCGCTCTAACACACGGGTACCTATTTACTTTCTCTTTCGCATTGCCAATCTAAGTATACTAAATCTATGGTCACTCACCATCAAGTGACCCGTCTGCTCGTTTGCCCCCCTTTTATTATAAAAAAATCCCTGTTAAACAGGCGAGCCGAGTCGAGCAGCGCCGGTGTCCCTGGAGCAGGTCCGTCGCCTGGAACAGCTGTCCTCGCTGTCCGTGCGCCAGCTGAAGGAGTTGCTGGCGAGGAACCGCGTCGAGTACCGCGGCTGCCTCGAGAGGGACGACCTGCTGCAGAGGGCCACCGCGCTATGGAAGGACCACGCCAAGTACCGCGACAGTGAGCACGTCTTGTAAATCGATAGGCATTACTCATTGTCACGTTCCGCCCGAGCCGAGCGTGCGAGCGAGAGCGCGGAACAAGCGATAGAGATGCACAAGCGTTCGGCTTGTGACGCATCGTCCACTCCAGTATAGAATTTTTTATAAATGTTTTCTTATGACGTTATTATCATCATCAACCAGTAACAGCCTCGTGCTGAGTTAAAGGTGTTGCCTCATATATACGGATGTATGGGCTGGGATCTCCCACGCGAGTCCACCGTGGATTGGGAGACGGTGTTAAGCGCTCGTAGCCCTGCGCGTGCTGTATCAGTGTTTGTAACGATTACACAAGCAAATTTGGTGCGGTTAGTCAGTGAAAGCTAACTCTCATAAAATAAATATAGTTACGACTTTGCCTGAGGTCAATAAAGATATTTAATCATACCCATACATACGTATGCACAAGCCTTTTTTCCGAAGAGGTAGGCAGAGACAATAGACCTGCTACGATTCTGGCACACCTCCCGCGCCTCATCCACATCCATCAATCGGTTCATACATAGTCTTCGGTTTCGGGTACTCTTTATCTGGCTATACCCATTCCTGAAAATATCATCATTACCATAGATTTTCCGGACCTCTAAACGTGACAAGTGGTGAGCCGAGCGCCGGAACAGGGTGGACATGACTAACAACCAATTGATTGGTAGGGAGTTTCCTTATAATTTTTCCTTTACAGTCGAACTAGCGATAAATATTTATATGAAAGTTTTTGAAAAACTCATTGATATCCTTTTTTATTTCTCAGTCCGGGTCCTCGTCACTTTCGAATCAGTTTTCTCTTATACATTCCGTAGTTCATATAGGGTAGCTTATGTGATATATATCCCTGCTGTCCCCAGTAATAGACAGCCTGCCCATCGAGGAGTGCTGCAAGATCTGCATGGCGGCGCCCCTGGAGTGCGTCCTGCTGGAGTGCGGGCACATCGCCGCCTGCACCGGATGCGCCAAGCAGCTGGCCGAGTGCCCCATCTGCCGGCAGTACGTGGTGCGGGCCGTGCGATGCTTCCGCTCCTGACTGACCACTGCTCAACCGTCGGTGAGGATGAGTACGGAGATGTTATGGTCACAATATTACCGTTTTCCAGTGTCCGCTTGCCGACTTCCAGTCGCGAGCCGGACCACGCTCCGGCACGTATTGCCAAAAGTACAGACTACAGACGTGTAAATAAGATTATATTTTTATCATTATCATTAATTGTTACATATACATTTATGGCAACCTCTGTGTCGGCGACTCATAATTTTTATAACTTTAGTCTAGGTACGTATATTTAGAGCACATTATTAGTGAATTTTATGTAAATATAGGTGGAGATGTTAATTGACAAATTGGTAATTTAGGTCGCGCATTTTAATTTGGACATGCAAAATTATTGTAAGTTATTTTTCAATACATTTGCTATTAATGCGGTTCATAAAATATTTAAACTTTGATCGTAATGTTGTATTTTACCTACAAGGCCTTTTTCTTTACACCAATTACAATAAAATTGCTCAATAGCCCAATGGTACAGATGCAAAATTGAGCCTTTTTCATAGAATCCCAGCAAAAAGTTTTCATGCTGAACATGAGATGAGTAATTTTTGTAAAAAGAATTCGTAGAAAAAGAAGCCTTAAAAAGGACTCGATTAATTGGTACTTTATGAATTTATTTTTTATTTTTTCACATGTTAATTAATTAGTGATCAAATACAAAAAATAATTAACTACTATGTACTTTATAATATTTTGGTTTTGTTTGTAAGTGTAACGCATGCGTAAACCGCGAAAAGCAGTCCCGCTCCCGCCATTGTTACATTTGACATATTTTGTTTTATTTTATGGAAATCGCAAATGTATTGAAAAACGTAGACGTTAGCACACAGTAAACTGGCTATTATAGTCATCGGTTTATTATACTTTGTGCCTATAAACACCTCCACTATAATATCCAGCTTACCGTACTTGCATCATAATGTACTAGATATTGATATAGCGTAATATTGCAAGGTGGCCAGACGCTGATCCCGCTTTTGGCCACGTAGGCCGCTAGTGACGATGGGCTGTGCATTGTACGACTTTATTTTTGTAACATTTTTTACACCCCAAAATGAAATAGAAGGTTTAGCATTCGGCTGTGTTTTTGTTATATTAGGATTAGATTTGACGTTCATGTATTCCGCCGGTGGAAATCTGTTATACAATATTCGGCAGACCTCGCCATAAAAATAAAAAGAGCGAACCCTCTTGCAGCTAACAGTGGAGGTATTCCGTTGTATGATTGTGTTAACTCATTTTCAGAATTGAAATCGTAATTTCAAAACTATTCTCAATCATTTCTTCACTGATTCTCTTGTTACTTTACATTTTTATAAACTATCAAACAATATCTTTATGAAATCAAATTTCTAAATTCATATACAGCTTTTCAGCTTCGAAAGCTGGAATTTGGAATATACGTCGCATTTAGCACGTTGAAAAATTCCGAAATATATGGAAAAAATGAGAACGGCGCCTGTCTAGCAGACTAGCGTCTATATTAATTATTGGTGCATATTAGACAGAGAAATTAAAAGCAGAAGTAATCAACTAATTGCATCTAATGTGTCCTTGTATCAGTACATAGACAAAGACGAATCCATTGCAATATTGTGGGGATGACTTCGGGCCAGCCGCATATTAAGAGAAATTAGTTATAATAGTGGAATTCACCCGCTCGCCAGAGGGCAACGTGCATACATTTTGCCCTAGACCCTGTACGGCATGTTTTAAAAATGTATGCATGAAATACATTTTGGCATGCGACCGGTCTAAATATACGTATAGTTAAATCGCTCCTCTCTCCACCAAAAATCCCTTTTATTATGAATGTTTAAAATTTTAATACACTTCAAATCGTCCACTCAGTCTTTTAATGTACATTTCAACGAATATGTATGTAAATAGTAATAATGTTTAGTATTTTTGTATAATAGCAATATTTTCATCGAGTCTGACCTCGCCACTTGATCAACTTGTATGTATTCACGCAGATTCAGCTTAGTAATACTCTGTCTTACAAAGTCGAGTCTGCAGTTAGAACGAAAAATGATAAGACACATGATTATTGCCAGTATCCAAAATATAATCTGATGTAAATAAAGCAGACGCCACAAATGTTGTCATTACAGTTTGTATTTTATTTTACATTTCCCTTAACAATTAGTAACAATAGCTTTTTACAGACAATAAATAAATGTATGGCAAATAGTCTGTGTGGAATGTTTGGCACAAATAACATCTGAATCTCAAAATGTGCCACTTGTGCCTCGGTATTTACAAAACTTGACTCCATAGCGGTCAGTTGCACAAACCTTTAAGTACGAATTTCTATACTATTGTACCAAGCTGATAGTTTGGCAAAAAAGAAGACATTTTTAATGTGCCTTAAACAAGGTATAATAAAAACTAGTCCCTGCCGAGCGCGTGCGTCTCGAGGGGCGCGTCGATGCGCACGACGGCTTCGGCGACGACGAAGTAGCCCTCGTAGTGCACTGCGTCGGGAGTGGTGTCGTAGTGGTAGTGGCCGCCGTCGCCGTGCTCGCCCCACCCGTGGAAGTGCTGCACGCGCAGGTCCAGACCCTGACCACACGCCTCATTATAGAATACAGCATATTATAAGACGTAGAGACTAGACGAAGAGTCTACTAATTGGTATTAATGGAGTTTATTTTGTTATCAGAAGTCAATATAAATCATTTCCGTGAATGTATCCTACAATATTTAATCATTCAACAAAAGAATCTTACAACGTTGTATAAGCAAGCTGTATTGAAAAGATAAATCTGTAGGATTTTAAAAGCCAGTATTGTGTGTCTCACAAGTTATTTTAAGTATTGTTCTATTTTGGCGTAAGAAACAATTTGATATTTGTATTATGAACCTGTTTATATGTGCTGTAAAAGTAAATAAATCTTTTATCTATCTATCTATCATATTGCAAGTTGCAATAAATTAATGAATGAATGATAAAGTGAAGCACGGAAACCCCAATATATATCTATCCTTACTTAGCCCGTCAACTTACGGTTAACAGACAAAATAGGATTGTCTGTTATCGTCCTTGATCGCTTGTGGTTCGCTAATGATTGACTGGCTAATGCTGCCCTTTACCTCACCACACTCTCTAACCCAAAAAAACTATTTTGAAACTGTTATGTATTAATTCAATTTAAATTTTTACTTAAATTTTTTTGGACTTCTGTTTCTTTTTACTGTTTCTATAATTGTGGAAAGGCAATAAAGTTAATTTATTATTATTATTTCAAATTAATTTAGTGAGTCTATGGTTAATACGCACGTGGTCGCCGGTAACGAGCGTCCCGACGTGCGTGATGGGCGCGCGCATCTCGAAGTAGTGCAGCCAGTTGTCCACGTCGGCGTCCGAGCACAGCGCGGTGGCCGAGAAGTCCGGCATCACGTGGAACTTCACACGGCCCTCGCGCAGCAAAAACATGCCTCCCAGACCTGACAGGGAACGTCACCTTTGCATGTTACCATTACTACCATGCATAGTAACATGGATGATTGATTGAGACCGCCAACTTTATACAGATTGTGCAGTTGGATGTACTGCGCCAGGCGAAGTCATCGCATGACTATTGACTTGGCTTCACCGATTGGTGTATCGAGCGGGTCCAGTGTCTCCACTGGTCAGGTACTGTGAGTGGAGCTGTGATTGTAGAGAAAGAAGTAGTGGAAAAACGAAATCACGGCAAAAAAAAATATCTCTCAAGCAAACGACGTACGTGAATTAACAAAGTTGGTTGCTACGGTAACCGTGCGCCTATAGAAACACAAAACATTATGAACATATGTTTTTTAAACATTAAATAAAATCTGTTCGTATGTTGACATCGAAGACCGCCACAGAGCTATTAGGATTTGTTGATACTTTTGTCGCCAACTCACCGACGACCTTGTCTCCGTAATGGTTCTTGAGCGTCTCCCTGATGGCAGTGATGAAGTTCGCTTCCCCAATGCGCTTCTTAGCCACCACCTTTATTACCTGTGAACACAAGAACCTGTCAAAGAAACACACAGTTCCTCCTTAAAATCGTAATCATTTTAATCCCTTCCAACTAGTATCAGCTGCTATCCATTCTGGTGTACTTGAAGTAAAAATTAATCTATATTCGCTATGTTATGCCGGGTCGGTCTGTGTCATCACTCATCATCATCATCAGCCTATCTTAGTCCACTGCTGGACATTGGCCTCGCCTAACGAGCGCCATAGCGCCCTGTCTTCAGCTCGACGCATCCAGCATCTGACTGCAGACTTTCGCAGATCGTCATCCCATCTAGCCGGAGGTACTAACCTCCACTACGTTTGCCGAGGGCGAGAACCACCCATTCCAAAACACGTTTACCCCAACGGTTGTCGGTTCTTCGGTCTGTGTGATACAGTTATAGGCTTCTTCTCCTCAACCAAAGAGATTTAAATATAATAGGGCATAGAGGGGGCATTGGGAATATTTTCATACAAAACTTTGAAGCCTAAGCGTCATGTCCTTGTCAATGTCAGTTAGTATCTGGTTAATATGAACGCGAGCTGTCATTCGGTCGAAATTGTACTATTTGTACTAGACTTATTCCACTTGGAATAACTTTTGACTTCAAATTTTCCTCGCTTTGTCCCCTCTATGCCTTATTATATTTTAATCTCTTTGTCCTCAACTATACATACCGAAGCTGTGGAGTCGCAATGACTTTCAATAAGAGGACAAGCCCCTACATTAAATAAAAACTTTTGACTTTGAGACGATTTCGTAAAAGCTCTTATTGTAACAATGTAACAAGTCTCGGCACCTTCCCCGGGCGTCCGTCGCTGAGCAGGTAGTTCCCGAGCAGCGCGGTGCGCGTCTCCTCGGCGGGAAGGCGGCGCGTGATGTACCCGCTGCGGCCCTTGGGCGCCCCGGGGGGGTCCACCGCGGTCACGCGCGTGCCCTGCTCCACCGTGCCGTTCCTCACTGACAGGTTTATTATGCCCTGCCAGACAATTATTCAGTAGACAGATACAGTTTATATTATTATTCCATGGGCGCCCTTGTGAGAGTATCTAAACAAGTATCGAGTAAATACATTAGTATTTCTAGTGTAGCTCTGGAAGCACACGAGGTTTACCTATAGCTTGTAATCGGTAAACAATAACAGTGTCTAAAAAAGGTGCTGTCACTTTCCTGACAATAGATTATGTTAATAAGAAGCGGGAACATGCGTTTTAAACAGTGGGTTTTACAGTAAGTCCGTAAGTTATTATAGAAAATTGGAGCTCTCCTTGAATCGAAACGAACTAAGTCATCAGAAATGTCCAGTAAGGAATTGAATATTTGCCAATTACCTAATGTAGGCACTAATGTAAACAAGACGAGTTCGTCGTAATGGGCGCACCTCGCAGTTGACGCCGAGATGCGGCCAGGGCCCGGCCCCCGCGCCGGCCAGCAGCGCGGGGTCCCTGCTCAGGTGCCTCAGCAGCCGCCGCAGGTCGTACAGCTTGTCGCGCCTCACCAGCGGGACCAGGTACGGGGGGCCGCCCAGCTCCACCAGCTTTGCGTCACCGCTGAGACCTGCATTGAGGCACGGCCACACCATTCATTTAGTGCCCTCCCGTTGATTACTCAGAGGTATTCTACAGCGTCGACAGCGACACTTAACATATTCAATTACCTATGGGATCTGCGATGTTTTCCTTCACGAGCTAATGATAAATATACCTATACTTACATGCGCTTATCAGACTCGCTCACCACAGAGCTATCACTGCTCTATATTGCCTCATTGTATTTGGACAGGGTCGTTAGTGGTACCAATAAGTTTTTCTTCATAACACTGTGATTAGCGTTTTTTGTTCTCCCATTACTTATTAAACTCAACACTGGGTGTTACTAGATCGCTTTACGTAATTTATTTTTTTAGATAAATAACCAGTTCAAGAGGAGAAGATAACATTGTTTATATTTACAAGTTACCTACCACTACTGACAAAGATAAACACTGCTCTAGTGTTATCAATGTCATAATAATTTTATAAATTCTGATATATTAAGATTTATGCTACAGCCAACTACCCATACATACACACATACCTACATAATTTTATGCCACTTTACCGTTGGATTAGGCTGAGATATACCACCACTTTCTATGAACCTACCCTGTGTCTGTCCTCTTAAAGACACACACACAGTCCACACAGAACATTCAAACAAAGGCTACATGTTCAAACAAAAGGCTGACCTGGTGAGGTGAGGTTGTATGGCGATTGCGTTAGGTCGGGGCAATCTGCCACCGACACCTCCACCGTCGCGAATGTAGCCGGCAGACCCCGCGACAGCACTGCAAAAACACGCAATGTACAGTCTGTTGAAAGATACTTCAGATCTTTGCCAATTTTTTTTCTGCTGTTGATTTTCAGCCGCTTCCTTCACAGTAGATGCCTTAGAGAATATTTTGGTACCTAGTTAGTAATACCTAGATCAAAACGGCGGTAGGTTTATAATAAATAACAGTACAAAGGAAACGAATTACTATACGGTTATAGCAGGGTTATAGTAACTATCTACCTACATAAATAGTATATTGATCATCGGAGTTTCCTTGTAATTGGTTATTTCTACCCTATGGAACAAAGTATTAAAAAAAGTAGGTACCTAATGATTGTATTATGAACCTGTTTATATGTGCTGTAAAAGTAAATAAATCTTTTATCTATCTATCTATTATAAACAGAACTCACCCTCAACCACTTCTTCGAGCGGCGGTGCGTGGAGCGGCTTCTCCTTAATGGGCACCTGCTCGTAGTCGATTGACGCCATGCTGTAACATCGTCAACATTACGAGACTCGTTACGCCGTCATTTGACACGCAGTTTTACGGCCCCATTAAGTGGGGCAGTCGTTGCACTCACCGTGCGCTTGCGTCGACGGTCAAGGTCGGCACCGCGTTCGCCACACCAAACATACACAAAACTACCATAATCATCTTGACAATGATCGCCAAGATACAAATGAGTAGAAAATTAAGAAGTTGCAAAATCAATGCTAAGGTTAAGCGAATGACCTTTAAGATAAGAAAGTATAAAAACAATACGTACGTTTTGAACTGTCAACAAGTGAGCGTAAAATCGAACGCCTCTATGAAGGCCGAGAGTCTGGTTACGTCGAGGGTGGAGCGTGCGGCGCCGGCGGCGGGGCGGCGTCGTGTGCCGGCGCCCGCGCACTTCTCACTCGGTGGTTTGATTGAGTAAAGTAATAATAAAACACTCGGTTTTATCACACGAGTTGTGGTTTTATCTCGCGCGCAGAATGCGCGGTAATCATTAGCGTGTTTCCACTTCATTTACAATACAGGCGTCACCATCAATGTTGTATAACGGATTATTTATTGTATTATTTTAGTACAATTATATAAAATGTCTTGTCTTGGACTATTACCAACCGACAACCGAGGAGGTTCTCAATTCGACCACATGTTTTTTTTTATGTTCTATCGATTATATCTTTAGTGCTATTCGTTGAATTTGGTTGTTTACTCTTTCGAGTTCTTTGTTATTTGAAATAATTTAGTTCACAGAATTATTTCTCGAACAAATTAAACACATTTTGTATACGAAAATGTTTTATTGCTTTTAAGACAAGAGTTAAAACAAATAAGCGTCTGGAACTTGGATATAAGTAAATAAATAAGTATAACCGAATAACAAAACACTTCGCCTTACTTAATTCCCACCTGACTTTGGTATTTAGTATTTGCAAGCTACCTAAGTTAACAGTTCACTAAATTATACAAACTTAACGTATAAATTGTTATATCTTGCGTTCGTAAGTCTTCACCGTCACCTTATTTCCAATAAATATAAAAAAAAATATTCACAGGATGATTATTTTTATCAATTACTTCAGTAGGCTTAAGCTGTCTTACATTAATTATAGATAGGTACAGAAGTCATACATAACTTAAGAAATTAATTGACACTACACGCACCTCCATATAGAAATATCTAACTGCATATACGAAAGGCTACGACTAAAATAAATAAAGTCAATCATTACATTACTCACAAGTCAACAAGTTTTACAACGCAACAATTACTCGGCTATAAAAATATCTAGTACTTTAGCCTATTAAATAGCATATATCTGTTAAATAAAATCTTGCCAAGTCTCAAAATAATCATCCTGTGAATTTTCACGTGTCGAGACACTTCGTCGCGCGCATCACTGCAGATCAATAAGTTACACTTACTAGTATCAGGTACTGGGATAGGGAAACCGCTGCTGCGCGCGACCAGAAACCTGTACACTAGTGCACAGTCAAGAGCACATAAAGCTTTACGCTTGTAGTGCGAGTCTGACCTCTAAGGCGATTGTAATAAGAACGTTACAAAGTCCAATGTGTCACACTCCACGTGCCCTGGACTGTACACACACCTGCCGCTCCCTAGACCCATCACAGCCACGTCTCTTGTTCAATTTCCTCTCGCGTACTCAAAATATATTTCTTTTTGACAAAATATAATGTCTTTCAATTTCCGCTTCGCTCAACTTACAATTGCAATTAGTACACACAGCGAAGTTCTATAATTTACATTTACAATACAACCTTTGGAACAGTAGTATAGATACAAATAAGTTACATTTCTACTCACATGACCCATTCAGATCGGCTAACGCAGATAATATTATAACGTTAACATAATTTTTTCAAGTCTTTTCTACGAGCGGATACATATTTGAACCTACACATTCATAAAATTTGTAACCCTTTCTATATAGAGGGTTATTTTAAGACTCTGTTTTGGATACCAAGATAGGAGTATAATGTAATAGGGGGAGATACAAAATCTTAAATCTGGAAAAAAATATCAATCGATCACTCAGTCAGCCACAAATGATACAAACTACAGTCGAATCACAATTGTATTAACTTTTTATTTGCATTGATATGCGTCAGTCAACGGTCAGTGATAATACTTTAGTCGCCTATCGTACTATGTCTTATACATAGTCAAATTCAAGGTAAACTTACTATGATACGCAACATGCGTAGGTAACCTCACTATAGTCTATTTCACATAGCATACTTTCGGTGACAGTTCACATTTTACCGATTTTACGCTTACTACTTACGATTATGACTACAAACTAATAAAAATTGTATTTCGTCATCATCAACCCGTAACAGCCCACTGCTGAGCTAAGGGTCTTTCCTCACACATGAGGAAGTATGGGCTATAATCTCCCACGCGAGCCCACCACGGATTGGGAGATGGTGTTAAGCTAGTGGCCACTTAACATTCAAAGAAGTCTTAAAAATTCAAATTTTATTTAGGTGTTAGTCATTTGTATTCTAACCGTAGGTGTTCCAAATTAAATTAAAAAAATATATATATTAATGTTTTACCATTGCAAAAATATAATATTTTTAAGCTATTGCATAGCTTCTATCGAGGGCCTTGAGCGCGGGGACCGAATCCAGAAATTCCGTAACGAAAAAAACCTCACGCTCCCCACTCCGACGGGCACGGAGGTGTGGCTTGAAGGCCGTGCATTGTCTAACGTCGTTTCTTTTCGGCAGTCTTGTTGATACAAAATGCTATGCAATAGCTTTACCGCGGCAGTCCCCGAGTGCCACGCGTCTTTTTTTATTAGTCGCATGATAATGGTAAAATGTGAACTGTCGCCGAACCTATGCTGTGAAATAGATTATAGCTCCTAGGCGGTCTCCCACATTTTGTTTTGGAATATCCTAGAAGGCCTACAGGTCGTCGTGGGGCAGCAGCGTGTGCAGCTGTTCGTAGTGCAGCTGCCGGGCGTAGGCGGCGTGCCTCGCCACCCAGCCGGCCAGGTCCGCGCTGTCGCACTGCACCCTCGGCCTCCGCAGCGCCTCGCCCGCGCCTCCCCCGCGCACGCCCAGCTCCACGAAGTGCGCGCCCTCGGAGCACACCGCCACGCACGACACCAGGTTGCTGCGAAGGATATTACATTCAGAGACATATACTTCATTAGAGAATAGTATATTACATACTAAAGGAAGTAAAATAAGAAATGAGCCGAGGTCTACAAACATGTGATCTGAGGCTTTCTTATTTACTCTCCGAGGTGTGTATACTTTTTTTCAGCTCAACGGAGGCATCTTCGTTTAGGGCAGTGGGCCAAAAGTTGACGCTTTCCGCCCCGACAGATGAAAAGATATATTAGTTTGTACTGGTTGAAACGGTCAGATGAGGTCAGACCTCCAGCAATGACGAATACGAATTTCAAAAGTTCGAAAATGCAAAGCACAGAAATGGTCTAGTAGAAGGACTGTATCGAAATTAAATTGCGGTTAAAATATCCCAAAACACCTCTAAACATGTTTTTCGATTTTCGTTTTATAATTCTAGCTAATTTTTAAATAATCAGCAAAAAGGAATGAAGTACTAAAAAGTATAAAACCACAGGTTCTCATCTCACCAAATTTTTCATAGTTTTTTTTTGACAGATCACAAAATGTACTTCATTCGACTAGAGTCTAGACATTAATTGCTCCAGTGTCGAAACAGGGGTTTAGGTAGGTACTCGTATATCTTGCCGCGCCTTAGTTGACAATGGACGTCCACAAAGGAGGGCTGATCTGCTCCCGCGTCTCAACCACTACAGCTACCTAAGGCGCGGTACAGCATGCAGTACAATATTATACGCCGGTGCTCTACCTGAGGTGCGTCTCCATGACGACGTGCGGCGCGGCGTGCTTGCAGGTGAAGATGCGCAGGTGCGTGGTGGAGAGCAGCGCGCGGATGTCGTGCGGGGGCCCGCGCACCGTGCAGTAGGCCAGGAAGTGCTCGGCGTAGTCGGCGCCGTTGAGCGCGTACAGCAGCCCCGCGCCCTGCGCCTGCGCCGGGCAGTAGCGGGGCAGCAGCCCGCCCGCGCCCATCGCGCAGCGGGGCCCGCGCACGCGTGAGGGCACCCACTTGTCCGACCTACGAGACACGAAGCCTGAGGATCGATTCTCCTCACATATATTGTAGTTGGGAGCGATTTCTACGCCCGAGGGAGTCGGCAGAAGAATTCCGTTCAGAAACCCACTTTTCACTGGTAAATTTATTGAACCCCTAAATGTGACAAAGGGTGTGCGGATTTCATCATGATATTCTCTTTCGCCTTACGTTTTTATGGACAACATGTCGTTAGTTGTTGGATCGGTCATTATCAGTTGGACCGACTGTAGAAGTTAAACATTCCTGGGAGTCGAAGAAATACAACCCCAAGTAGCACAAGTAGCATTATAAGAGACTACTTTAGGTGTAACTCGGAACTTTAAGTGTTAATAAATACTTATTATACAAGAAGCGCTCGTAGCCTTGCGGTGTCAGTGTGTTCGTAACGATCACACTGGTTAAGCAAAGTTGGGTGTATGTTGGGTGTTGGGTGTATCGGCGCCGACCGGCGCTTGTCGGCGCCGATAAGCGCCGATCGGCGCCGACACGCGCCGGTCAGCGCTGGTGCCGCCCGCCAATCATCGTACGACATTTTGCTCGCTCTGCTTCAATCTGCTTGCTTTCTGTAGAATGGACCGGCGCCGATCGGCGCCTGTCGGCGCCGACAAGCTTTCAGCTTTCTTTCTGTATACGGCTTTAGGTGGCTTAAAAAATTCTGACTGTTAAGTGGCCACTAGCTTAACACCATCTCCCAATCCGCGGTGGGCTCGCGTGGGAGATTAAAGCCCATACTTCCTCGTATGCGAGGAAAGACCCTTAGCTCAGCAGTGGGCTGTTACGGGTTGATGATGAAATACTTATTATTGTTCAACCGTGAACTTAGAGCTGCTCATTACGCTTTAGCCTGTATAATAGCATCATAAAAGCTGGAACGGATACTATTGTTACGGGATCACAGTTAGTACAGACTTCAAAAATGCCTTCTTACAGCCTCTAGCGTTTTTATTCCATTGGTTGGTTAAGAGCATTTAAGTGGTAGTTAAAGATGATAATCTCTGAATCTCTGAATTGCTATTATCCTGTAAAGATCTCTGTGAACTACTGTACAGTCAACAGCTTTAGAGTGGTGTACACCTAGAGTGATTTAACGCAAAAAGTTGATGTAAATCATAATAAAACCATTAAAAGCCGACAGACTGCATATTGGTTCACTTGAACTATTGTTTACGGGAATAAGCACACTACAGGAACAGTGTTGAACTTTTGTACAGACCTACTAGTTAATTCAGAATTAAAACAGTGCACATGGGTTCCATACGAATATCGCCATTTTGACTACATATCCGTATCAGATAGTTTTTGTTTATATGTTTTTATTAATGATACTGTCTTTAATTAAACGTTAAATATACACTTACTCTAATATAAAATACTAAGCATGTGTAAAACTTTGTAGAATTTTATGTAAATTACTCAAAAATATGTACTTCAATATTTTACCGTATTATATTTTTCACAACATTTGTAATTAAAACTAGGTATTTTCAGGGCGCGTAAAAATTTTGCTATGAAACTATATAAATATTCACAATGAACTTGCTTTCCCAACTGTTTTTCCATGCTATTAAAAGATTACCTAACTGAGAAAACATAATTCCACCATTAATAAAATTCACCCTTCACCCAATCTTTATCGGCGCACCAACTTAAGACAGCTGACAAAATAAAATAAGTTTATAAAAACGCATAGAAGTTCACGTGGATATATAGGACTATGATTTTTGAGTGCCTAGTCTGTAAAACAGTACATTCCTATTCTGTTAAACAGCTGATAAACAGCCTTGTAAACCATTATAATGACGACATAATGTTGATATAATGCCCTTATGCAGAAATGTGAACCAAATTAGAACTAACGGCTGAATAATTTGTGCCCATTTAAGAGTTATATCAGCATTAACAGCGCTCTTAACACCCTTGTAACACTGTCTTGTACAGCTCTTAGTTTCCGTGTTACACCTAAAGTGGTCTCTTATAATGCTACTTGTGCTACTTGGGTTAACAATGGCTGCGGTCCGTTTTGTGCAAATAGTAAATACGTTCGTAAGCACGCACACGACTGTTCAAAATGATTACGATTGTTAGCATGCAAACAATTTGAACAGGTTTTCGTTTGTCAAAAATGACAGTTCTTTTAATATTTAGGTTGATACTGTTCTGAAGTTAAATTCAGTCGTATTTGAGTCGTATAGTGTCCCCCGAAGCTTTACAATGTAATGCTTCTGTTAATATTAATGACGACATACCTAATTTTAATTAATCGATTACTTAACGAATATGAAAAAAGTTCGCGGGAAAAAAAACACCACGCTCATTGAAGTTTGACAACTGTTTGACGGATCCGGAGACATTGCACTACCTCCTCGTTGTTAGCACTGTTTGCACCAATCGATGACGTCATCGATGAAGTCACAATGCTCATGTCAGCGTACCACAGCGCAATTTGAACAGTTGTTTGCATGAATATAGCGCACACGAGCGCAGAAAGTGCAATTTGAACCGTACCAAATATAATTATGTTTTAGTAAGTGAAACCTTTGCCAACAAACTGTAATGCAGTTTGGCGATACCTAATTATAATGTTATTTGTTGTTCTCTGTATGAAATAAATAAATTATCAACTATAGAATATTTGGTGTTCCTTATAAACAGATGGCCACTTTTATCTCTCTAACCGACAGTCACATTAAAAAAAACTGTTGTCTGTAAAGTCGGTTTACCGACGATAACTTTACGTGATGATGTCATAAGAAAGCATTGACGTAAAATTGCATACTGGAGTGGAAGAGATATAGATGCGTCATAAGCCGAACGCTTAAGCCGATCGCGCCTTTCTATCGCTTGTTCCGCGCTCTCGCTCGCACGCTCGGCTCAGGCGAAAATGAGGCTCATAGATTTATAAGACGTTATCACGTCAATGGAGGGCACCAAGTGACCTGCGGCTGGTGTCCCTGAGCGCGGAGGCGGTCTCCGCGGCGAGGTCCAGCACCCCGATGACGGGCTTGGCCACGGTGCCCACCAGCCCCTTGCCCACGCCCGCCAGGAACCCCGGCAGGCCCTCCTGCGTGGCGCCCTCGTAGCTGTGCTTCACCAGCGAGGTCATCCCGCCTGTACGCACCAATACATTCATGCAACAGGCGATCGGTTTCAGCCCCATCTACACTACTGATTTTTTGTTTGTATTGAAGAGGCTCCGAAGCTATTGGACCGATATTAAAAATTCTTTCTCCTAGCTTACTTTTCTGGGAGTAACGTGAGCTATAATTTTCCCACGGGAACGGGACTTAAGCGGGTGAAATAACTTTAGGCGATTGTGAAAAATTTAGTAGCAAAATCATTCATTTTTAAAAACTAAAGCTTATAAAAATAGCTCGTTGCAACCCGCAACTTCGCTCACTTCATCAGGGAACATCACTTCAATTGTCAACAGTGAACTGTCACCGAACCCATGTGATGTGAAATGGACTATAACACATCGCTTACCGCAAGTAAAGATCATATTTTACCGAGTATCCCGAGGCCGAGCCCTCTGAATCCGGCGGCGAGGTGCGCCCCCGCGGCCGAGCTGCGGATGCGCCTGCGCGTCTCCTCGTGCGCCTCGTCGCCCACCACGCGCTCCAGACCGTCGCCCAGGGACTCTGCCACGACCAGACCACTTAACATGCCACCTTTCTACCCAGCCTACACAGCACCAGCTTAAACATCCAGACACGGCTAGTAGCCACAGTGTTTGTAACGATCACACTGGTTAAGCAAAGTTGGGTGTGGTCAGTCAGTCAACACCTTCGTTATCATGTAAATACATGGATTTATGTAAAATATACAACAGTATACGTATCAGTTTGTCCGTTGTCTTGGACATCATATTATACACAAAGTGTCACGTAGCCGGCTTCGAAATGGGAAGAGAATAGTCCCATCTCGAAGCTGGCTACCATATCTAGCTACGAAGTGGGACGAAGGGTGACTCACCGGTGACCTTGGCCGCGGAGTTGGAGATACCGTGCGTGACGTTCTTGAGCAGCGCGCCCACGTTCCCCTCGAGGATGAGCCCGGACACGCCCTCCGAGACGTCCGCCACGAAGCCCAGCGGGTTGCCCAGGAAGTCCACCGAGCCCAGGATCTTCGCCGCCTGCCACTTCAGCTCCTGGCAACGAGATAAATCGCGTGATTTTACCAAATAGTCAACAAAAAAAGGGTTCTAAATGACCCGTGCCTTCATCTGCCTGCTATTACACACTCAGAGAAGGTGAAATCGCGGAAACAAATCCTCGTCAAAGGGAAATGTTTATTTAAGGTAACAGCTCTGTCGATTTCAGTCAATTCTTATGAATGAGGCACATCTGTGACGTCATCTATTACCCCCCCGGCCCTGAGTATGTGCCTTCAGGAACCGTCTCAGTTAAGCGGTAGACCTGTAGATCATACATTACAAGAGAAACTCATCTCCACGCCTATACCGTCTCTGAGCGTGTTATATTATTAAAACATGTATTGGCCTCTCGATATCCCCGCTAGTCGTCATAATCGATAAGTGTCTGTATTGGACGTGCACGTGTACTGTTATATATTACCTATGTATATAATAGTGCCCAAATCTTCATTACAATGTCTTGTCAGCATTTCTGATAGTTCGCCATATTTTTATGCAATCTTCCAGTCAGTTCGGATCCAACATCCACGCGCGACACTTGCCCTCTAATGGAGCCCAAATTATAAATTCTCAGTAAATCTTTTCAAGTTTATTAAAAATCCTTTTTTTAAAAAAAGGCCTTTGGCCGAATCCTTATAACAGTACGTACGTCCTTGAAGTGCTGCAGCATCTGCCTGGCGAGCGTGGCGGGCGTGTCGAAGGAGTGCGCTCGCACGAACGGCTCCAGCTCGACGGCCGCGTCCTCGAACTTGATCAGCGTGAGGCCCAGCCGCCGCTTCAGCAGGGCCAGCTCGCCGGGCAGCTTGTTCGCCGTGCACATCGACAGCCGGATCTGGGCAGGCGAGAAACAAACGATACATTGTGTTCTACTCCAGGAACATGTGCACGCTCCGAGCCTAGCTAAAACAAATCCTACAGCCACGATGCTAGACCAAGGAGGTGCGAGGGGTATAGCGTCTACAGCAGCTAAAATACCATCTGACCTTGTTGCACCTCGCAGTCTTAACAAAATAAACGGAACGAAATTAAAAAGCACTATCCTAATAGCGTTCAAAATTGGTGAGTTCGCACTTTAGTTGCACAATACGAGTATAAGGCTGTTTTTTCGTTTAACGTTAAATATGGATACGAATTGTGAAAATATCATCCAAATAAGAAAATCACTATAATAGACATCGTCAGTTCCGTCTGTCCGGTAAAAGTCCGTTAAAAATATTATGTTTTTAGCGATTTATATGTGGTATACGTGGCAGTAGGCATATAGCTGTCACCTGGCTGGGTATGATCTTGACGAGCGCGATGTAGCAGCGCGTGGCGTGCAGCGCGGTCAGCTCGTCGAGCACGCGGCGCGCCTCGTAGTCCGCCTCGTCGGGCTGCTCGCGGGCAGAATCCTCCATGGGCGGCGCCGCCCACGCCCACAGCTTCAGGATCAGCCTGAGGAAGAACGAGATGGCTGATGTGTTATTGTTCAAGTTCAAACATCAGTCGAGCGTCAACTGTCCATAATGTGGCGTTACTACATCTCACAACAATATAATTTTTGCCGCGCGCTGCTCCAGTGCACCTGTCTGCCATTGAACGCGGAACCATGTTGTTTATACCTACAAACTAGGTACTTCGTTTGTATCGTTTTCATTTTTTGGTTTCAAGTTGAGTTTTCCTTTAATTGGGTTGACACTCTTATTAATGGTGTTTATTGGTACCCAATACGCGGTGGGCTCGCGTGTTACAAGTTGATGTTGAAATGGTGTTTAATCTGTTGGCAGACCTGTTAAATAAATAAATTAATAATTTTGTAACCTCTTTTAACTACTCCTTCTCTTCAAATATCACCCACTTTGAATGTTTCTTATAAATTCTGTGTTCGCCTGGAAGTGACCTACATACCAGACCGCCATTAAGCCTCTGAAATGTTTGTTAGGAACATTGTTGCAGTCGGTACCTCTCCTCGAGGCGCACGGCGAGGGGCCTCAGGGCCACGATGAGGTGCCTGAGGAAGTGCGCGTTGTACCGTCTCTTGGGCGCCCGCATCAGCTCCGCCGCGGCCGACAACGCGGGCAGAGAAGCGCCACCGCGCTCCGGCAGGCAGTACAAAAGCACCGGGCTAGGGGTGCCCAGCAACTGCAGTGGGACAAATAAGCAGCATTAGTACCTTGCTTAAAGGAGGCTAATTACAAGAGTACACTGATAGCAACAATAGAAATGTTAGGACCGTTTTAAATAACACCATAAATCATCAAAGTTTCTTTAGCTTATCACCAAAGTGCTATATTAAATGATGTATATTCTAGCTCGCAGCAAACTCGACACACATTTCACTGTCTAAATTTGTAAAAAAAAACATTTATAAAAACACAACACTCAGTTTTTCCCGAATTGGGCAACTTTCCGGACCATAAAGAATTATCTCACTGAGGCACTTCTAGTATTAGGTAAATTTAATAGGTATAACTTTTTTAATGTGTAAAGTTGGCTGCTGCTGCTGGAACAAGCTGGAAACAAGAACATATTTTCTACAAGTCAAAGTCAAAGTCAAAATGTTTTATTCAAAATAGGAACTTACAAGTCCGCTTATTGAACGTCATTTCAACTCCACCGCTTCAGCATGTATGGTTGAGGAGAAGAAGCGGGGAAAGAAACTCCTCAACACAATATTCTTTTAATCAATTGTTATTAACACTAAATTGGGTTACATAATTTCGTTTGTTTTTTCGTAAGTAGTGGACTACTTTAGAAGGAAATCTTAGTCACCAGTATCTGTCAAGTTTTGAGCCCCTACCTGGTTGTCCCACTGCATGTGGTGCACGGCGAGCGCGAGCCTGGCGGCCCTCTTGGCGGCGGCCACTTCGAGCGTGAGGCCGGCCAGCCGCGCGTGCACCAGCTCGGCGGGGGGGGATCGCGCCACCAGGGACACGGACAGCCCCGCCAGGGACACGCGCACGCCCCACTCGCGCCCCGGCCCGCCCTCCTCCTCCGCCTCGGGCGCGCCCTCCATCCACCCGGATTCCTGGGGGGATAGTGGGGACATTTGGAAGGATAGTCGCTTGAACGATCGAGATTTCGCTAAGATTCTTTAAGCAATCAGAAGCCAGTTACAAGAGGTTTTGTTTCAATAACTTCTGTTTTAAAGTTCCGCCTGGTTGAATGTTGCTAAATAAAAATAAAAATAAAATATTTTCAGATAACAGGAATCCATAGATGTTAGTAAAGTTAAACTTACGAACTATGTTAGTAACAAAAATGAATAGGGATGCATGGTGAATGAAAAGGTGAAAAGGTGAGATTCCCCCTAATCGGCAGCCTCAGTGATTTCTCTGAACGTGTAATTCACAGAATCTGCCGATCAGAAAGGAATCCATTCTACCTCCAATCATTTGTAGGACTCTGTTTGGACTCACCCGCACCCGGCCCATAAGTGACGCAACCTTTTTACGCATCACTGCATAAAAATCGTCGGTGCTAGCGTCGGCAAACATCCCCGATGCGCTACAGTATCGAGGGAGTCGAAACAGGGCCCTAAATACATTATTATATTGAATACGCAAGGCATTGTAGGCTTTTTGCGTGAAGTTGGCCCAAAGGCTGCCAGTGTACATAGTTTGACAGTACGCTTTAAATAGCGTTATTTTGACTGGCGCTGTACACCGCGCAAACCTAAGTCAGACGGGCGTAGTTATATCTATATTTAGGGTGGATAGCTAAACTTCGCACAAAGCTAAACTAGTTATTGATAGCAATTGGAAATTACAACAATACATCAAGAAACACGGATGCAAATGTTGGATATTAAGCGACAATTTAATTTTGGAGTACACAAAGGGGCAGTTGACACACCTTAACTTCCTTCTTTTAATGAACACCCGTTGTTTAGTTTCTATCTCCGGGACGCAACGGTCATAAATTTGAAGTATTTTTATTGTCATTATAACTGAGGACTCTCAGCACTGTAGGTCATTGCAAGAAAAGGTAGATAAATGATCCGTAGGTTTGTCCGCGTCCGCTAGGCTACTCACGGGCGCCTTGTGGTCGTGTATGCGTAGTAGGCGCGTGGGCCCGTCGGCTGCGAGGCTGACTCGAAGACGACCAGAGCCGGGGCGCAGCGTGTGCCAAGCCACCGCCTGCTCGGGAGGCACCTCCGTACCCGTACCACCTCTTCGGCTCTCGGGCAGGCCCAGCACCACGCGGCTGCCTGAACGTTACATTTTAACAGTGATTTTTGTACCCTTTCAATGTGTAGTGAATAACAGTAATAGTCCTGTTGATAGAGAGCTCTTTCGCATGCTTCATGCATGGTTCTTTTTACATATTTATTTTTACCTTCTAGAGCTAGTCTTAACTAGCTCTAAAAGGTAAACATCATGAAGAAACCCGCTGGGCCCAGAATTAATTCTGAGACATGTGTAAATAGACTCGGTCCGGCGATGGGCTCACCACCTATCACGTTTAGGGATCCATCCAATATATCTCGTGAAATGTGGGTATATCCAGTAATGGAATACCTCTGCCTACCCCCTAGGGGATAAAAGGCGTAAGATTTTTTTTTTAAATATTGTGTTTATTATATGTGTGTGTAACAGCATCGTGCTTCGTACCCGGCGCGAGCGCCATGAGCCCTCCGTCGGGCTGCACGCAGAGGTTGGCGTGGGCGCAGGCCATCCGGCCGGGCGGCACGAGGCGCCAGGCCTGCGTGGAGGCGCGGCGGGGGTCGGCCCTCCGCAGCAGCAGCGCGGACGCCCTCCCCGGCCTCGGCGCCGCGTCCTCGATGTCCAGCACCATGGCGTGCGGCGACAGAGCCGCCTCCTCCGACACCAGCGCGTCCGTCGGCTGCGGCGGGGAGCTGCCCTCGTGCACCAGCTGCCCGCCGGGACCGACGCGCCACAGCTGCGCGCGCTCGCCGTAGCGCCGCCGACCCAGCACCACGCGCGTCGAGTTCAGAGGCACCTCCAGCACGAGCGCGTTGTCGTCGGACGCGCTCGCTGCGGTCTCGTCCCTGCTCCCGAAGATATAAGAGCTTTATTTTACGACTGGTTCCCGTTCCCGTGGGAATATAGGAATAAAATATAGCGCAAGTTACTCAAGGATATTCTAGCTTTAAATTGGTGAAAGAATTTTTAAAATCGGTCCAGTAGTTTTTGAGTTTATTCGTAACAAAGACACAAAAATACAAATCTTTCCTCTTTATAATATTAGTTTAGAAGTATAGATGTTCACATTTGTAACTGTATTAGTTTTTGGTTGCGAAACGTAGCAACACTCGTTAGTAGTTATGTGTAATGTTATACTGGCAACTCGGTCAGTTTGGCGCCTTTCGTGAGATCGTTATGATATAATTTGTCGTCGTGAACTAAGTTGAAAATCGAAAAACCCTTCCTCGTGGTTCGGTGTGCGTGTTAATACATCTGCCTTCGACCCTCACACCTTTGAGAAGCCCTGCATCAAGATTATCTTCGGAATACAGCAAGTAAATAAATAAAGTAAGTAAATAAATAAAATAAAGTAAGTAAATAAAAAGAGTTCCAATTCAGTCATTATATCATTTGAGTGGTGATACCGAGACCGCTTTTTACACTTTAAAATGACAACCCTCGAAGACCGCCGCTGGATATCGGATCAAGTTTTGCTTTACAAAATTCTTAGATGCCTTCTATATTGCCCAAGCTTATTGGCACATATTGGTCTAGTAGTCCCAGGCCCAATGCGAGAATTGTGAACTTTAGACCCTTTCATGTAAAGAGCTTTAGAACCAATTTGGGACACCACGGCTTGCTGCCCAGGATATGTCGCGAGCACAACACCTTGTTTCGATCCACCAATATAGATATACTCAATATTTCATTGTCCAGATTTAGGAAGATGTTGCACGACACAAAATTCAAAATTTAGAGTCCGATTCATTTTTATTAAAAATTCTTTAAAATAACTGTAAGATATCTGCGCATGCTGTGTTTGCCTATAATTGGGGCTACATCTTTAAAGATTTTTATGTTTGTACGTAGTATAGCAATATTCTGATGTACATACCTGTTGGCAAACCTTTTAAATAAAATAAAATAAAATAAATAAAATAATTATAAATAGATTCGAGAGCTCTAAAGAGTCACTCCTACGCACCTCTTCTGCGTAGCAGTGAAGACGACGTATATGAAGTTCTGGTAGACGAGATGGTGAGTGGCGGGCAGCGCGTCGAGCGCGAGCGTGGTCCTGGGGCCGCCGGGCGCGCGTAAAGCCAGCGCCGCCGCACCTTCCGGCTCGGGCAGCGCCCACTTGACGGACGCGTGCGCACCCACCACGCACTCCTCGCTGCAGCCCACCTGCGCACACGTTGACGGTTAAAGACTCCGTTCCTCAATGCATTACAACATTTTGCCTCTTGACAAATTTAAAACAATAGTTAAGCCCATTGTAATTTAGTTAATGTTGGTATCCATATAGTGTTGTTTTTGGTGTACAATAAAGAGTTATTGTATTGTATTGTATTGTATTAAGCAAAAATTACATAAAAAAAGCCTACTATAAAATTACAGACTACTTAGTAGACCAACATGCATGGGATTAACCGACTCGACGCTATGTAAGGCTATTAATTATAATTATTATTGTAAACGATATTTATTAGTTTCTTGCTGGCTCTTCTCGGGGTACCGCATTTGGAACCAGCAACTCGTCGGTGGAGATGGGCTGCTGTTTACATTTAGCCAATCTTAATGGACGAGTTTAGTGTACCTTATTATTTTACTACCTTATTATTAGTGTATTTTGTATACCTACTGAAATAAATGAATTTTGATTTGATTTGACTCGAGCCTCGCCACAGCTCCGCCAGCCAATGGGCATTGGGCACCTCACCTGGTGGAACATGATGGCGACGGGCGAGTAGTTGTCGATGCGCAGCGGCTCGGGCGCGCAGTCGGCGTCGCTGAGCACCACGAACAGCGCACAGCCCTGCGCAACCACTTCTACACGGAGGAACTCGTACGACGATCCGCCCACCTCCCTGAGAACGACCGTTACATTACTATCTTCTTGTTTAGTCCTATGGTACGATTCATCAGAATACTCCGTTACGGAAGAGTACAAGACACCAGCATAGATTCATTTATTTATTTGTTCATTGATTGGAAAATCTACGGCATATATAACATGATTCTTCTGTTTCAGGCTAGATTTGTCATCATGGAGTAAACTTGATCCTAAGGTTAAATGGAAAAGGGTCTATGGCATTATGCCAATGAGGATCCGTAACGTTTTTAGTTGAGAATGCAGATTTATAGAGCTAAGAAATCCTTAACATACAGTACAAAAATTTTTGTTCTACGACAAAAATTGACAAAGTTATGACCGAATTCCTAGCGAAGTTCACCGAGTAGCCGCCGCGGCAGCGTCGCCCTCATTGTGACGTCATCTAGCTCCCGCGATCATTGAGTATGTTTATTATTTAATATCTTCGTAAGTAATGGTCCGATTTGGATAATTCAAAAAGAGATATCATTCTTATATCATAAAGAATAACGTGGATAATATATTTCTAATGGATTTGCTATAACAGTACTGATCCTCATTGAAGGCTGATTCAAGTTACACCGGGGCGGGTCCGGGCCGGGCCCGTCCGGGTAAAAGCCTAATCTTCATACCTAAAGTAGACTATAGATGTTGACCGTGCCAACATCTATAGTCTACTTTAGGTATGAAGGGGTTTTCAAATCGAAGTGTAAACCGTCTTTATTTTAAACACAAATGTCAACGGCAAGATTATTAAAATTGAGTTGTCACTTCAAATATTACGACATGGATAATGTCACCAATGGACGTGATAGACGTTTAGGGGTCCAAATCTGGTGAAAAGTGGGTATGTCCAGAAATAGAACACCTCTGCCTACCGGGGCGTGACATTTTTTTTTTTTGTAAATGTCACACGAGTCTGCTATTTGGCCAACCTGCATGCGAGGTGCAGCGTCCTCGGCGTGTCGATGCGGAACCCGCCCGACCAGCTGGAGCGCGGCCGGCCCTCTGCGCCGAGCACGCGCACGCACAGCAGCTGATCGCGCTCCCAGCGCGGCCAGTGCCACGGCAGGTAGCAGCCCGCCACCGCAGACACGTGCGTCGCCATCGCGCCAGGGTCGTTCTGAGGATCATATACTTATTTATTCATTATAGTGTACATCCAACTAGATTTCTTGTCATTTTGGGGGGTAGTCGAAAAAATATCTTAGTATTAGTATTTCTAAAAAACCTTTCTCACTAGCGAGAGTCAGACTACAATAGAAACACGTTTATTGTTAAGTAAGGGATCTCCTCTACTTTTTTACTTTTTGGAACGAAGTTCCTTATCGCGCGTTGCGAAAGGGGGCTAGACGGAAAAAATTAAGACCAAAACTTGTAACGACCGACACTTTTCGGCGTGCGCTTGTTTCTCTGTCTGTTGTTGGTCGTTGGGTTAATGCTGGAAACTAACAGATGGCGCTGCTACGATGAAGTACCGCTAATTATCCAGAACTGACACCGTTACGAAGTAATACCTTGACTTATCAAGAGATGGCGCAATATAATACTACCATCGGTGCAGTTTTTTCAAGACATTTAAATAAAATAGAATCCCAAACATGTTTCCTTCTTCAGTTACCACAAGCTAATTATTACTAAAATTGAGCCTACTGATTAAGTTTATATTACATTATATTTGCTAGTAATATAAAAATATTGTTATAACTTAAAAAAAAATACAATTCCGTCAGACAGACAAAAGGAGCCTTCAGCACCATTTAAGGTACGAAACCTTAAAACAAACATTTGCTTCACGGAATGTCAGAGTAAAGGCGCTATATAAAAACAAGCATCGAATCAACTTACCAGTGTTGTTGCGGAGCACTTCTGAGCGAACTGCAGATGATGCGTGGTGTTGTTGTGCAGCTGGTATCTCGGCGTGAGCGTGGCGATGTTGGTGTGCCGGTAGCGGCCCTTGCCCGCGCGCACCCACACGCCCACGGCCAGCACCCGCTCGGCGCCCTCCCCGCGGACCTCCAGCCGCTTCACGCACACGCCCGGCCCAAGACCGAACGGCGAACACCACTGCACACGGTGCAACGTAACAGAGATTGTCGTATTTTGAATTTCATCGCTTATCATAAGGATTTCGATTAGATTGCTAGTACTCGTCAAAAATATTCTCAGAACCCTTCCCATAATGTATTCAGGTTTTCGTGATAGCAAATTTCTAAACAAAAAAAAGTTTTAAGCGACTGAGTGGTTACTAAAAAATTATGACGTCACGATATAGTTTCAGTAGGTACGTTTGCGTTTTAAATAGAAGATTAGCTAGACAGTTAATTGTAATGTTTCAAGTGTTTCTCTCTGGGGTCGACAAAGGTAAGCTCAAACTGCAAGATTATTTTGACATGCGTTAAAAAAAATATGAGTTTTGATTCCACAGGCAGTATCTGGAGTTCGGGCACATCCTTAGCAGTTAAGGTGAACTGCCGAGGGTCGCGGATTCGATACTAACGATGCGGACTCGACAATATACACTAGCTCTGCTTTCGAGGGTCGCGTTACGCGTCAGCCGTACATACGGTGTGAAATTGACACGTCGACAAGTGAATCTTTAACAATGCAAATGGCTTTTTGGCAGGAATCCGAAGAGGGACGTTTTTTGAATAATTTTCATTTTGCTGTATACTTCGGGTTTTGACTCGTATAAGTGATAGTATATTATGTGGTAAGTGTCCGTGAAAGTGTGCAGTGAATGAGAAATTCGATAAAATGCGAGGGATGAACATTTTTGGATTACCTCGAGAAGTCACTACGATAAAAGTGGTATCATTTCACTGTTGATAAGCAAGGGAGCGATGTAGAAAGTGTTGAGGCTCATACCTCCGGGCTGGGGGCGACGCCTCGTCCGAGCCTGGCGGCCACGGTGGGCCCCCCGTCGGCCTCCGCGAAGGAGAAGAGCAGCGGCGCCACCATCCTCGCCACCTCGTGCTCCTCGAACTGGCCAGCCGCCTCCGCCGAACCGCCCTCCGCGCGGAACACCAGCGGGAGACCAGTGCGGTTCACCAGCCAGTACGGGGCCGATATCGACACCTGCGCGTGATTGGTTTATTAGTCTTAAGACCATCAGTTAGCTCAACAGAATTAACAAGAGCTATTAACAGGTCTTCGCCGATAGCAAGAAATTTAAAAATAACATTAGTACGAGCTCGAGAGTAGGACAATAGTACAAAATACCTAACTACAAAACATAATTAATTCAGTAAAAGTAAAGACATAATTATGTTAGACTATAGCAAGTGTAGGAAGGTGTTAAAAATTTACATAACGCCTGAAAAAAATATAGTTTGTATAGAGATATAAAAGTGAATGCAACCCACTTTTCACCATTGTGTTTCGTAAACCCCTAAACAAAATAGGTGGTGAGCCCATCACTAAACCATCGTAACCAATTTTTTGACCAATATATTTTTTATCACTGTCGAATGCCTATTTATTTATTTATTTATTAGGATTGCCAACAGGTTAAACACTATAAGCTATTGTTAACATACAGAAAAACTTAAAAAGACAGAGTGAAAACCCAATTACAGGCAAACACAACATGTCGGTAAAAACATTTTCGCTTAGGTCTAATAGGTGCTATTTTGGAACATTTTCTACTAAATACCATAGATATATAATTTTAATAAACTAAAATAAAAACTAACAAGCAAACCAAATAAATTTTAACTCTAATTTTTAACAAAACCAAGTTACTATGCCTAAACTATTGTACTCGACTTGTCCAAAATGTAATCCAATAGTTCTTTTTTGAATTTGGACAAGGGTAAAGACACAATATCTATTTGAATGGATTTAAAGAGCAAATTATGCTGTCGGCAAATTCTGGGAATCACACTATGAAAGCCTATATTTGTATGAAATGCCTATCATTGGTATCTATGCCTTCTGCATAAAAACTGAACTTTTTAGCAGCAACAGTGTCTGTAAGTGAAAGCACTAAGGACGCACCTTGATGCCGTCGGCCTTGTTGACGGAGACGCGCGCGTTGAGGTAGAGCCGCCGGGCGCGCTGGTCGCGCAGCTTGAGCCTCGCGCTGAAGGAGCCGTAGGAGCCCCCTCCGCCGCCCACCGACAGCGCCGACGACCACCCGAACCCCTCCAGCTTCACAGATATCTCCACGCCCTCCTCCACGTTCACCTGAGCACCCGTTCGTATAATGCTTTCTTTAACTAAGATCGATTTAACGATTTAGCCTTGAAAAGGTAACAGACAAATAGACAGAGTTTCTTTTGCATTTACAATAGTACTAGCGGTTCTGCCCTATGTTACTCAGGGATCTTCTAGCTTACTATTGGTGAAAGAATTTTTATAATCGATCTAGTAGTTTTTGAGTTTATTCGTAACAGACATTCAAAAATATAAAAATACAAATCTCTCCTCTTTATAATATTAAGCCGTATACAGAAAGAAAGCCGAAAACTTATCGGCGCCTCGGCGCCGGTCTACGCAGATAACCGGCGCAGGCATTTATATGAACAAGCGCCGACCGGCGCCTATCGGCGCCGACCGGCGCTTGTCGGCGCCGACTCGCGCCGGTCGGCGCTGGTGCCGCCCGCCAATCATCGTACGACATTTTGCTCGCTCTGCTTCAATCTGCTTGCTTACTGTAGAATGGACCGGCGCCGATTGGCGCCGACAAGCTTTCAGCTTTCTTTCTGTATACGGCTTTAGTATAGATTAACCGGCGGCATGGCAATAGACGTTTATTTTACACTCCGCTGTTTTATTGACTGATCTAAATCATTCTCAAATGACCACAGCCTGCGCCACAAATACATATCGAATAACTCGTTGACTTAATTGGAGTTCGGATCTTCATTGATCTCAAAAAAAAAAATTTATCAGTAAAGTTGGTTTACGGACGATAATTTTACGTGATAACGTCATAAGAAATAGAAGCGTCTCTTTCGCCGATAGTGCCTTTCTATCGCTTGTGCCGCGCTCTCGCTCGCACGTTCGGCTCAGACGGAACGTGAAAATGAGTCATGCTTTTACGTGATTCGTATAATAATTTCACGCCTTTCATCCCCGAGGGGGTAGGCAGAGGTATTCCATTACTGGATATACCCACATTTCATGAGATACATTGGACTCCAGCCCATCGCCGCACCGGACCGGGTTGAGACCTGCGGGTTTCCTCACGATGTTTTCCTTGACCGTCGAGCTAGTGATAAATATGTACGTAAGTTTTTGAAAATCTCATTGGCACATGCCAGGATTCGAACGTCTTTAACCGTAAGGGCTATCACTGCTCTCGTGATTCGAATGTTAACAGAAGATCGTCACCTCGTGGAAGGGGTGCGTCTCAGCCGGCGGCAGCGTGCCGATGGCCCTGGCGGCGGCGGCGTCGTCGGGGGGCGCGGCGCGGAAGCTCAGCTCCAGCGGCAGCAGGTTCTCCAGCCGCAGCGCCGGCACCAGCGTCAACGTGTGCCCCGCCACCGCCACGCCGGACCGCTCGCGGTCCACGAGGGGGAACCGCTCGCGGACCACCACGCAGCAGAACCTACGCGATTATAGTTTACTATTCAATATGATGAGTGAGGTACTTACGTTTATTGAGTGGTACAGGGTAGTGTTGCCTAGTCAAGTGAGGTGAGAATAGAATAGAATAAAATATGTTTTATTTGTTCACTACTTGAGTTGAGTTGGTTCACTAGTTGAGTTACTTTTTATGATCTGTCAAAACGAAAATTTACTATGAATAAAGTACTGAATACCTGAATACTGATTTTTTTTATTTGTGACGCTATAACTCATAGTGGTCAACTGCATTACTTTTTTGATTGGTATAAGTATTATTTTAAAATTTGCTATAATTTTAAAATGAAATTTTTATGAATTGGGTTTCATTTTTAGGCAAACAGTAGATTTTAAAAAGTCATCAACCTTAGTTCTACTTTACAATAGTTTTGTTAGCTCACTTCTTGAGTATGCTTCCACAGTATGGAATCCCGCTTACTCTTGCTATATTGATGCTATTGAGAAAATTCAAGACAAATTCATAAAACGTCTAAAGTATAGGTTTAATCAACAGGCCATGAATTTATGTCCACTGAAAAAACGCCGCGAACACAGAGATCAAATATTTCTGTACAAGATAATACACAACCTTATCGATTCTCCGTATCTCATGGGTAAAATTGGACTGAAATGTACCAGACCAAATCTTCGCTCTAAACATACCTTTGCAGTACCCTTCTTTCGTACTAACTATGCTAAAAATAGTTTTATATCACGTACCTGTAAAAAATACAATGACAATTATGGTGATATTGATATATTTCACAATAAACCATCAAAGTTCATATCTGCTATTAAAGAGAAAAATAAAAACCTAACGTAGATTTTTTTCCTGTTTGGTAATTATTATTTTTTATACCACGTATGCATACGTCTTACTTTATATAACCTGGATAATGTTACACGATAACTAATAATAAACAACTAAATTTGTATTACTATTCCTGGTAAGGTATACGATGATGACGATTCACGACGACCTGTGTCTACTTAATCTGTTAATAACTTACAGTGGAGACTTTGTTGGCTTTTGTTACAAACACATTTGTATTACTTTAAGAATTTATTATGCTGTATGTTTCCCAAAGAAATATAATAAAAAAATAAATAAAAATAAAATAAAAAAATTAATTCCTTTATATTAATTCCTTGTAATAAATCGGCTGACGGGCGCAACAGCTTACCTACGCATACATGCATAGCCATCATTGTGCACTCATATAACAATTACACAGGCTCAATTATGGCCTCTGAGAGGCTATATCAAACCAACAGGACCAGTACCTAAATAGAAAAATTCCTGTCCACCAGACCGGGGCCCGTATTTACGGAGATTCGATATTTGGCTCGGAATCGAATCTTTCGACAGATCTTCCGATTCCGATTCGAATATAGAATATCGAATCTCCGTGAATACGGGCGCAGATTTGATATATTATCTGCGTGTTCGATCCGCTCGGTCAAATCTGATTTTCTAATCAAGACATCATTTACGTAATAACCGAAACACCAACTTCAGACAAACCGATCCGAGTAGATCTCTCGAAGGAGACGACATCTAAATCTAATTTGGTTCACCTGTAGGAGAGGTCCGGCGGCGCTCTGCACTCTGCGTGCAGCAGCGCGGAGTGCCCTCGCCAGTCGAGGTGCGCGGGCGCGAAGGGCAGCGAGGCGCGCAGCACGGGCCGCGCCCACACGGCGCCTGCGCCCGCGCACAAAGGAGCCGCCCACGCGCCCCCCGCCACCACCTGCACGCCGCGAGACCCGCCGCTGCTCCACTGGGCTGCAACGGACCAAGAACGATCAGACGGAGCTCGGGAATGAGGTTACATCAATACAGTAGAAGAAAATAACACATTTTTGCACACTGAGTGCACAGTACGTGTTGGGCTGTTGGCCTTAAGCATTATCGGTGGTGTAGGTAAACGATCATCTATTCAGCTCGGTGCGGTCGGCGGTAATACGAGATACGCATGAAGAATGAGGTGATGATCGAATAAAACGTACTCAAGAACGAATGGGTCTACGGCTGCAGACTGGCAACGATATCTAACGCTAGACTATCGGCTGATAAGCTACCTTCAACGGCTAATTTTTATGTTTGTTTTCGAAAGGCGATACTTAACTATCTACCGCAGTTGACAATTAGAAGCGTACGGAAGCGACCACTGTGATGTGTGCACAGTGCGATACTCTACGCCCCTCTACGGTACTCTAAAGGCAGTGAGTGGAGTTACCGCAGCTGGCAGCGAGCGGGTGCGGCACGAGCAGAGGCGCGGGGGGCGGGGCCAGCTGCCAGCGGGGAGGGGAGCGTGTGCGCAGCGCGTCGCACACGGCACGCACCTGCACCGCGCCCGCCACGCTTACGCCGCCCGCCTCTACACGCCACAACACTACTGGACGTCCGCCGGCGGGAAAGCCCGCGCTACGGTATTTACCTGAGCTTTAAGGTGCGCTTACACGAGGACAATAATTGCTCGGCTACACGAATGGACCGATCTGGAGCAATATGGAGCAATTTCAATAAATTGCGGCAATTATTTCGGCGATATTGCTGCCTTCTTGCTTCCGCGGGGAGAGCGAGAGGTCGGGTAGGATAGCGCGCGGCAAGGCGTCGTCAGTCCAGCGCGTAGTTTTGTTGTGAAATGCGACTGCATTTTAAAAAACTCTTTCACAAAAACGATCGCACCCAGATACGCTTATTCCTTTTCATTCTTTTTTGTTTTTGATTAATAATAAAAAAAAGCGCTACAAGCCGCCGCAGCAACAACAATGTCGTCCATAGCGAACGAATACTGAAATGCTCGTGTAAGACAGTATTGCCTAGTTGATGAAGTTGCGCCATATCGCTCAATATTGTATTACGCAATATTGATGCTTGTTGTTGCCGTAAATTGATTGATGTAGTCGTGACGTCATAGTTGACGAGTATAGACTGGTCGCCCGTATAAGCGTACCTTTATAAAGAGAGGGGGGAGGGTGATCTTTGGCGCCAACTGCGGTAGCCAATTCATTGGGGTGGGGAGCCTAGCTGTGCAGCGTTGGAGAGTCCCACCTGTGGCGGCCGCGTGGTCGACGCGCACCTCGACGGGGTGAGGCAGCTTGTTGACCACCTGCAGCGCCGAGCGCACCGTCACCAGCTTGCGCGCCGAGCCCTCCAGAGACACCTCGAACACTATGCGTGCCTCCGCGCCGGATTTCTATGGACACAAATACAACTCACTTTGCGGAGATGCCATGTATTGTTTTTGGGTTAGCCACTTTATATCTTCCCGCGCTTTTTAATCATCAATTTATCATTATATCACGTGGTGCATTAATATCACGTGGTGATCAACAGAAAATGATAGTGCAATGAGAAGCTTTTTTTTCTGGAGGCACGATAGGTATGAAAAAATCCAAATTGTTTCATCATCGAATGTTCTGTTCACTTCATACCTTCTCATAAGTACATTTGCCCCACAATACTGTATACTATTTCTTTTATATCCAAATTTCATATCTCTCCAGATTTCCGCCAAAAAACGACGCAACTCCGGAAAACTACTACCTATACTCGCTCGATGAGATAGACAAGACTGATATTAGTTGAATCACATATAGTCGTGCCGTACCGCATGCGTGAGGTTCCTGAAGAAGACGCCGACGCGGTCCACGCAGACGGGGTCTGGCGGGTGCCAGCCGTCGAGCCTCAGCGCCAGCTGGTGCAGCGGCGCGGGCGCATGCGCGGAGGGGTGCGCCCTCGCGCGGCCGCGGGGCCTCCTCAGGCCGAACGAGAAGGGCTCCGTGTCCCCCGCGCGGACGCACACCCACGAGTCGTCGGGGCCCGCGCGAGACGCACACGCGACCGCCGCCGGCTCGTGCAGCCTGACACAACCATATAAGTAGGTGTACATCACGGCGACATCAGAGCGAAATAGTAATTTTTTTTTAAATGTTCGATTTAGTCCGTAAAGTCCGTTTACGGACGATAATTTTACGTGATAGCGTCATTAAAAAACATTGATGAAAAATTGCATACTAGTGGAAGAGATTTATGCGTCACAAGTCGGACGCTTAGGCCGATAGTTCCGGCCTTACGCTTGCGCGCTCGGCTCAGACAGAACGTGACACTTTTTCGTGCGTGCGGTCGAAGGTAACAACTGTACTTGGGGGTAAGCTAGGCTAGATATGTTAATTCAGTATACATTCCAAAAAACAGCACAATTATAAGACATTGCAAATCGCAAGTGAAGAGATTCCGATATTGTAAGTATAATCATCATCATCAACCCGTAACCGCCAACTGCTAAGCTACGGTTCTTTTTTCACACATGGGGAGGTGCGATGTGATCATATATAAAATCTCCAGAGGTGTCTTGTACATATTCGTCGTCGACTCAACACTGCTCAGCATGTGTACCAATTTCGGAATTGTTGCTCGGTCAACCACATCCATTGTAAGTTTGGCATGGGCATGTATTCAAATGAAAGTATACTAACACGTCGAGCGTGGTGAGCAGCGTGGTGAACCAGAGCCGGTGGCCGGTGTGGTTGCGCAGCGCGTACGGCACGAAGGGCGAGCGGCGACGGTGGCCCGCCGGGCTGCCCTTCGGGGACGCCTCCGCGGGCCCGCACGACTGAACGACGGAGGAACGGAGAAAGATTATATTCATTATTATGCTGGCGGTATTAATAAAATCACTACATATTATAAAACAAAGTCGCTTTCTCTGTCCCGATATCTATGCTTAAATCTTTAAAACTACGCCACGTATTTTGATGCGGTTTTTTTAATAGATAGAGTGATTCAAGAGGAAGGTTTTAGTATAAGCATTAAACCCGTGCGAAATCGGGGCGGGTCGCTAGTAATAAATAAGAAGAAAAACTTTTTGCTACTACCTACCCATAGGGATATTCCGATACTAGTAAATACGAGTAGGTACTCGATACTTTTGATTCGATACCTAGTATTTGTAGCATCGAATCAATCTTACGATACATACTCGGTATCGAGACAAAAGTACTTGGTATCAAATCGAATCAAAATAAAGAATTTTTTTTTTTTTAAACCGCGTCTCTTTCTAACGAACGCGTCCGTAGAATGAGAGAGCACAGCCCTCTCGCTCAGTTACATTGCATGGCAGCGTGAGTGACGCGAGCGTCGCGAGCCGAACTTGTCCGACTTTAGCCGAGCCGAAAGCGAGAGAGCCACCCTGCCCGCCATCGCCATTTATGTTATGTTATTGTCAACAAATAAAACTATACATACTTTGTATAACCTGAGTGATTGTTTACGAGTAGTTTTAATTATTGTTATCATCGGCTTATTATTCCAATGTTATCATGGCACCACCAAAATCAATAGTATGGACACATTTTACTAAAACAAACGAAACGGTTGCAAAATGTAAACAGTGTTTTATTGTGTTGTACAGTGTTTTTTTTTTAAACTTTAAACAAAAAACTCTTTGACATTAAGGCGCGGTTAGCTTTCTATATCTCAAAAACAACTAAACCGATTTTGATGAAACTTGTACCATTCCCTAAGTTGGACAATACCTAGTCAAACAAAAAAAGAATTATTCAAATCGGACTAGTCGTTCCGGAGATATGCGTGGACAAACATACATACATACACTTTTGGAATTTGGCACACGTGTTTAGAAGCTGATATAGACTAACATATCCAAAAACTGTGCATTTCCGGAAATATTACATACATACGTGTCTAATTGATAACCTCCTTTTTTGAAGTCGGTTAAAAATACTGTGTAATAGTAGAGGTATTTAGAAAGAGCCGTTTGTCGTTTATAATAAAAGATATTTTTTCCTTGTCAATTTTGCTTTAATTATTGTCCTTCAACGTTAGTTCCCTCAAATTTTTTTTGCTAAAAGTATCGATATCAGTAAGTATCGATACTTTAGGAGTATTTATATAAGTAGTATCGAAAAAAGATTTGAGTACTATCGAAATGAGTAGGTATCGATACTTTGATGGTATCGGAACATCCCTACCTACCCACATCTTTAACGTCGCAACACCTATCTGTCAGAACTGGCAATCAAATATATTATTTTTAATAATTCATGACTATGGATGTTTTTTATATTTAAAAAAAATACTATGGATACTACTACTACTACTAACCTTCAGTTGAAAATATTAATGTGGAAATTAATTGATAATATTTTATTATCCAAATGTATATTAATAAAGGCCGTAATGTCTGTCTGTCCTCAGTAACTTTTAATTTAAAAAAAGTCAAGAGTTAATACCAAAAACTGCACCTTACTTTTTATATCGAATTTCACAGACAACTACTCTAGTGTTGCTCACCTAACTATTTTCCTTTTTCCTAAGCTATATAGAATCTGGAATGAGTCGAATCTCCTGTTACAAGTTTGAGTACAGCGTCGTGTACTTGGGAGTTCGTGTGTACCTGCGCGTAGTAGTCTGCGGTCCAGTTGGCGCGAACGAGCTGGCACAGCTCGATGAGCGAGGAGGTGACGTTGGTGCTGAGCACCTCCTGCGAGGACACCTCCGTCTGCACGCGGCCCAGCGCCAGCGAGCTGCTCAGCGTGTACTCCCACACAGACTCGAACCTACAGACCGCGTTGCCGACGTTACTTCGCAAACAACATTAACATCTTATCTTATCTAATGACATTGACCGCCCGTCCGAATCGGATGATTGACTCGAGCGTGGTTATTCCTATAGCACCCAGTAAATTTTCGTCTTCCAAAGTTTATTTATTTTGTTTGAGAAGAAAACATAGTTCTCAACATAAATAATTAAAGTTGATTTTATGCTTACATACACGTTTATGTAATGTCCTTATTTTAATGACAGTATTCTCCTTTATTTTAATAGATAGTCAAATGTAAATTTCAGCATACAACTTAAGCGAGAGTGTGCATTTAAGGCTGATTCATGTTACAACGGGACGGGCCCCGTCCGGGGCGAACCATTCTACAATACGCCTCGACATTTGGCCCATCCGGGCCAGCGCTCCACACAAAAATTATTTGACCGTGCCCCGGACGGGGCCCGGCCCGTTGTAACATGAATCAGCCTTTATGGCCCGTTTGCGTACAGCTGCTAGCAGGGCGTCTTGGTTTATTTGAAATGTTCAACGGATAGTGGTATATCTGACCTCCAGGGCTCGACGACTGGCTCCCAGCCGGACAGCGCGCGGTTGTAGTAGTCTGCGCTGAGCACGGCAGCGAGGCGGCCACCCCCTGCACCCCGGCCCCCGCCCCCGCTGACCCCCCCGCCGGGGAGACCCCCCGCGCCCGTCGGCGTCGACACCAGCAGGGGGTCCTCGTACACCTCCTCGGTCTTGCGCAGGTCCTGGGATAACGCAGAAGATTTCTATGATTGTAACAAATAAACTCAAAAACTACTGGACCGATTTTAAAAATTCTTTAACCAATGGAAAGCTACATTATCAGGGAGTAACCTAGGCTATATTTTATTCCCGTATTCCCAAGGGAACGGGAACTACGCGGGTGACACCGCGCGGAATAGCCAATTTAGAATAAAACGTCAAAAATACAAATCTCTAAATAATACTGGACGGTGGTATATAAACAATCGGATTTGTAGGGACAACGGGCCATGGCTAAAAGGAGTGGAAGACACTAGTCGTGTTGACTAACGACATGAGATGATAGCTAAATCATCTCATGTCATCGGTTGATGCGCAAAAGGAATACACGCATGTCATTTTGAATTAATTAATGACATGCTATGTCATCTGAATGTGAATATGAGAATGATGATTCGAATGTCCGACCTGCTCGACCTGCAGCTCGCTGAGCGACACCTCCAGCAGAGGCACGTCCGAGTCGAGGCAGTCGTCGATCACGCACAGAGTGATGCACTCCGCGTTCACCTGCGGACACGCACTCGTTAGGAATATCAAGGAATTTGGAAAATTGGTCAGTTTTTTTGTACTTAAATATTGTGAAAAGCAACTTATTATCCAATTTTTTTTGCACATTTTTTTTTGACATTACGAAAACTGATGAATTGAGGACCGACCGGATAAATTGAACTGGTCATTAATGACATTCAACGATATCTCTATCATTGATGTACAATCACAAGCAATGAAGTTTGAAAAAAAAATCCCTCTTTCTAGAAACGAAATCTTGCAGAGCTAAAACTCATAGTACAGGAAAGACAGCTATTAAATAAATTAACCTGCACGGCACGCAGCGGCCATATGGAGGGCGTGGCGGGCTTCGGCGGCGGCGCGGCGGGCGGGGGCCTCGGCCAGCGCGAGCCCAGCAGCCGGCCCCCCCCTGGCCCCCCTCCTGGACCTCCCCCAGGGCCCCGGCCCATGTGCACGCTGTTCGCGGGCGGCGCCGCCTCCAAGAGCTCCGTCGCCTCAGATTTGCCTGCACACACATGCATACCGGCTGCTGAGAAAACTGCTCACAAAGTGTGTTTTATGTTTATTTATTTAAAGTTATAATGTTTTACTCGTAGTTAATTAGGAATACGAGAAACAAACAACTTCGCCAGTGGACCTAGCACATGAAGGCTAACGTAGCATCACTTCTTCAGCTACCTACATAACTGCTTGTAAGTATTATAGCCAATGGAAATGTGCGACATTCTGTTTGAGGCAATATGTGTACTGGTGGTGTAGAGCAGGCGATCTCTATAAAGCGTGTCTAAGCCGGATTTGTCCAACATTAAACATAGTACAGAGCGTGCCCCTTGGGCTTGTTGCGTACCGGATAGCGCGGCCCTTGCCTGCACGGGCAGCGACTGCAGCATGGCCGCGAACATCTTCATGTCGTGGTACGACAGCCGCAGGTTCAGCGTGCTCATCCCCACCTGCACCGACACCACTGCATTACCATACTGTTAAATGTATATTAACATCCTAGCAAGTACAAGAAGTAGAATACACAAGAGATAAACATATTTAATACAAATAAATAAAATAGCTTTTATTGCTGTTATCTTTCTTATAGTGGATTGATAGATAGACTCAGAGGGCCGGTTAGTAGGAGGGTAGGAGGGTTACTAGTGTTGGTACCTGCTAGGCCAAGAGGCTCGTCAAACAAATAGTCATTTTACTTCCTCCCAGATGGGTCAACTGTACATGAAGGAGCAGTCTGGCGTTTACTGTATGATATGACCAAGGTCCTCAAAGAAACGCAGCTACATGTTGGTACGTACGTGCAGCACGTGGTCCTTGTGCAGCGCCACGTGCAGCGCGGCGGGGTCCACGATGGACAGCGCCGTCTCCTCCTCGAGGCCCAGCACGCACGAGAACACCTCCAGCTCGTTCAGCTCGCACGACACCGGCTTCAGCGCGTCCAGCCACCGGTACGTTATCACAGTCGTGCTCTGGCAACGGACACACATTCTTATGACAAAACGTAGTACGCACACGGCATATACGTACTATATGACGTTTGCCATGGATCCATACATTAAATTATAAGTTTTTTTATTATCAATTGCATGCACACATGAGGTCAACGACGGAACGAGCTCACCCAGAAGAAGTTTATTCACTCACGACTTGAACAGATGCGCTCACGCACGTTTTGATGGAGTGAACAATATTTCATTCAAAATTTCAAAATTTCCTTGTAATGGCACTAAAATGCGACAACCGACTGGAAATATCTTGGTTTTATTTTGTGTTTATTTCGAAAAAACATTTAAATTGAAACTTGATTGTCACGAAGTAATGACAATTTTGACATTGACGTATCATGAAATTTTTCGACAGTTTTTGTTTAATGGGTTACTGAATTTATTTGTACATCGCGGCTCACGTCTAAAAGGGAGTAGGCGTAACTGACCTCTAACTCAGGAATAGCGACAGTTAGCTCACCTTGAGTATGACGGCGTTGGTGTCCCAGACGGAGGCGTCCTCGACCAGCACCAGCTGCGAGTCGGTGATGTTCAGCTTCAGCTCCATCTGCGCCTCCTCCATGGCCGTCACCGGGGGCTGGTTGGCGCCCCGGGCCGCTAGCGCCTCCTCACTGCCGACACCGGAGGATATATTTATAAGTTGATATATTTAGTTTCACCCGCGTAGTTAAATAGAAAGAAAATATACCCTATGTTACTCCCTGATAATGTAGCTTTCCACTGGTGAAAGAATTTTTAAAAATAGGTCCAGTAGTTTTTGAGTTTATTCGTAACAAACATACAAATCTTTCCTCTTTATAATATTAGTATAGATCAAACATACTTATTGACAATTTGTCGGAGGGCTGTGTTTAGACAAAGTACCCTTTACCCGTATAAACTATTTTATTTGAAAAACAAATATAAAAATGTCGAGACAAAAAAAATTACCTAAGATGTTGACTTACAGTTTTCAGTTGACAGAGTTAGGTACAATGTAAACTCGCGTTTTTGTAAAAAGTCAAACATCATAAAGGATGGTCTGGTCCTTATCCGCCCAAAAAACGCTTGAGTGGTCAGAACGTTCATTTCCAGCAGTAGACCAACCGGCTGAAGATGACGAGAATATGACGTCACGGTCCATATGGTAACAGGGGCAATGTGTGTGTGTACAGATATACTGACGGTGGCGGGAGTCCCGCGTCGGCGGCTGGCGGTGGCGGTTGCAGCAGGAACTGCATAGCAGCCTCCCACCAGTCCAGCACCGCCATCAGCCGCATGTTGTTCACCAGCACCGTGTACGCAGACGACGAAAGCCGTTTCCTGCAAGAGCGCAATGTTTTCCCCAATAAAACCATCTTGGATGTGCTGACAGGATTTGAAATTAATTATTTTCGTATTTATTCTTTTACTTGTGCAAAATTTCAAGATTGTATAACACCGGGCCACCGGGCAGTGCACTAATTTATTACACTTAGAAGGACCCATCTTCTTTTACGTTAGCCTAGAAACTGCCACACAGTCAGACCATAAAGTGATTTTATTACTGCAGTTTTTTCATTATGAGAAACAAATACAATTCTGCTGCCTCTGGAAATTGTCAAAGCCAAATTAGATAATTATTTATTAACACTAAAAAAAGGTGACATTAGTAAGAACAACATTTATGTAGGAATGAGATTGGTATCTAAAGGGTATCTATGCTTTTTGGGAAGAAGATCGATGTTGTCTATGAGGAGAGGCTTTTGTTTTAAGACGTGAAATGATACGGTGAAATATTATTTTATTTTTATATCTTTATTTAATACACATCTTCTGCTCGGGCTTATTCATATTATTTCCATCCCACAAATTTTGGGGGCTCGTCCGGGATGGTAATACGTTAAGTCCGAGTGTGGGGGGCGGTTTTCTTTTTCGACTCACGTGGCGGCCGCGGGCGAGCGCATGGTGGCGTGAGGCGCGGCGCTACGTAAAAACTAAGGTGAAGAAGGCGATAAAGGTGGACAAAAGGGAAGATGATTAAAGATTGAAGGTGGTCGAAGGTGAAGAAGAACAATTTGAAGGCGAAAGGTAAAGGTGAAAGGCGAAGGTGAAAAAAAAAATGGCGGAAGGCGGTGCTGGTGAAGGAGGACGGACGGTGCTTTTTAACCCGATGGCGGCGTACGACGGACTAATTTCTAAGTTCGATGGCACCGATAAGACTGTAAGCTCGTCGAAATTCGTCCAAGACTTAGATGATAATGCAGAATTATTTGGTTGGTCACCGACGCAGAAGCTTATCGTGGCGCGGCGTTGTTTAACGGGAATGGCGGAGCTATGGGCAAAGTCGGAGAGGGTATTTAGAACATATGACGAGTTTAAGGCGGCCTTGCAGAAGGAATTTCCCGATGTCTTAAATGTGAAGGAGGTCCATGAGGCTATGGCGGCGAGGAAAAAGAGGAAAGATGAGACCTATTATGAGTATATGCTGGTCATGAAGGAGTAAGGAAGAAGGGGCAGATTCGCTGACTACGTGGCGATTCAGTATATTGTAGACGGGATCGTCGATTATGAACCAAATAAAGCTATTTTGTACGGTGTGACTACGTATCCTGTTCTCAAGGAAAAGCTAGCTATTTACGAATATATGAAGAAGATGGCTAACAGGCGACGTGAACCAATGCAGGTGACTACAAGGGAGAGAAGAGGTGATAATACCGGTGAGACAGAAAGATTTTTTCGTCGTTGCTATAAATGCGGCGAAAATGATCACGTAGCGGGTGCATGTAACAATGGCGTCAAATGCTACAGGTGTAATCAGTTTGGTCACATTGCGCCAGCATGTGTTACACAGCAACAGCAGCAGCAGTCTACGGCGAATAAACAACACGAAGTTAGCAACAATGGCGGCGGTAGCAACGGAGGTTGTACGACAAGATGGCAGCCTCGTACAATGAACATGAAGTTGGCAACGGATTCGTCTGAAAAATTCAGCGGTTATGTTGGCAGTACATATAAGCAACAGAGGCAACGTGACGAAACTATGGTCGATCAACATGGTACGAGTGACGGAAGTGACATTCACGGGAGCCGTCAGAACAGTCACTGTCACCAGGCGTTAAATTTGAAAAAGGAGGTTACGAAAAATAAATCAGTGAAATTATTAGAAATAGGCTGTTTAAAGGTGGAAAGTTTAATAGATTCGGGTAGTGACGTGAATTTTATAACGGTGGACTTGTTCTTCGAACTAAGTGTAACTTCCTACGTAAAGGAAAACCAAGCATTTTCGGGACTTGGAGCGGCGAAAGTTTCATCTCTAGGAAAAGTAGATTGTGAAATTAACATTGATGGACACTGCTGTAGTTTAACATTTTATATTGTGCCCAAAGATGTGATGCCCTATAAAATAATTTTAGGTCAACCATTTTTACAGAAGTTTACGATTATGTTCAATAAGGGGATAGTGAGCGTAGTGAGTCACGAGGGTGGTAGCCTTTTACATTGTTTGATTGCAGATGCGTCAGAAGACCCGGTAGGTTATGCACCTGACTTTAAACTGAAGCGTGAGGTCCAAGACCTTGTGCAAAACGACTGTCCTGTACAGACAAAGGATTCGCTTATTGAAATGGACTTGGTTTTGAAGGATGACATCCATGTGGCAAAGAGTATATCTATCAATGAGCAGGAGGAAGTGGATAAACAAATAAACGAGAAAAATACCAAGTACACATCATTTACAACCCAGAACGGTCAGTACGACTATAAGGTAGAGCATAGAGCAGGCTCAAGATTGCGACATGTGGATGCTTTAAGTAGAAACCCATATGAGGGGGTGATAGTGAATAGCATTCAAAGTATCCTAGCTTCAAGAAAGAGAGGGAAGAAGCCTTTTCATCTGTTGATTGGAAGGAAAATGAAGGACAAAGAAGAGGATATTGAAGTACAAAATTTATTGCATCAAGAAAGCATGGAGATTTATAATGATGACAAGGGAGAATTAAGGAGGAAGGCAAAGAAGCTAATTCAAAGGAGAAAATCCAGGAAGAAAATAAGAAACAGGAAGAGTAAAGAGAGTATTATTTAATTAGTTGTTATTTTGGTTTCAGTTGTAGTGGGTAATATTTTATTTTAATATGACTTTGCATTTTATGCTGTGTTGTGTAGCGCATTCCATCTTTGTGGGCATCTGTGAGTTTGTTTTTTTGTTGTTTGTTATGTTGTTATTTATTATGACTTAATATGTTGTTATGGTGTTATTTTATGGTGTTTTATAGAAGTCTGAGGACAGACTTAGAGCAGGATGGCCGAATCTGTAGGAATGAGATTGGTATCTAAAGGGTATCTATGCTTTTTGGGAAGAAGATCGATGTTGTCTATGAGGAGAGGCTTTTGTTTTAAGACGTGAAATGATACGGTGAAATATTATTTTATTTTTATATCTTTATTTAATACACATCTTCTGCTCGAGCTTATTCATATTATTTCCATCCCACATTTATAATATCCACAAGTATCAATTTAGTGTTCAGGCCAGTGCCCCTACCTGGCGTGCACCTCGGCCTGCACGCTGTGCCGGTGGTCGGGCATGGGCTGCACGATGTGGCTGAACACGTTCCCGCGCCGGTTGGCCGGCTCGAGAGCGTACCGAGTGTCGCTCACCAGGATCTCCTAAATTCACACACAGATATTGGCATTGCTTATGTACGCAGCGTCACAAGTCCCACCTAACTGAGACGGTTCCTGAGGTAGAATCGCCGAATAACCCTTAGCCCCTTTTCACACGTTCCGGCGTCCGGCGGTCCGGTCCGGCGGTGAAATGTATGGCCGATTGCCCGGTTGCCCGCCGGTACGTCTGAAAGCGAACGTACATGGCAATATACTTCGCCGCCCGCCGGCCCGGCGGAAACCGGTACGTCTGAAAAGGGGCTTACTCTTCTTTGGGCAATTTGGCATCCAACCAAGAAGGAATAAAGCTTATAATTTGATAATACCTTTATTGTTTTGAATTTCTTGTATAGTTTTCTACTTTAGTGAAATTCAGCTTTAAGTAGGTATTTTTTGTACATCAAATGAACGAATACTAGCAGACCCTCGATGCGGACATACTAAGTAGAATATAAACTATACGAATTTTTATTATAAGGTCCTTTCCGGCGATCGGCTCACCCTTTGTCACGTTTAGGGTCCCAAATATATACAGAGCCAAAAATGGTATAGGTACCCCTACCAACTACCAAAGGCGTGAGCCTACATCATAAGCCGATGCTGACCTGCGAGACGAGGTCGATGTCCTGGCTGAGGTCCGAGTAGGTCTCCACCAGCAGCCGCGACTTGATGAAGTTGATGCAGGCCAGCGAGGCGGCGCCGTGCTCCGGCTCCAGCTTCACCGTCACGTCGTGCAGGTCCAGCTTCAGAGAGGACGTCGTCCACACCTGGGGCGGACATACGAACATCACAACAGTTCCAAACCGGATATTCACTGTATTATTAGTGTTCGGACGCCGACATCTAATCAGAGGACTCGTACGAGCGCACTCCATCGAACGTGCCGGTACTGTGAACGGCTTTAGACCCATTGGCAACCATAAACACAATCGGCTTAATTTTAACGTAAATACGTGGCTCAGGTTACTTGGTGTCAGTTACACATCTGTCATTAATGACAGTGTCTGATAGCAAGCGCTGGCCGCGTAATAAATGTCAAGCAAATATGATTGCTGTTGCCGATGTGCTGGCAGCTTTTATAATATATTTAAATTTGGAACCATTTAGCCCTTTTATAGTTTTGTCTTTGGTTCTGCTTTCAATGTCAATAAAAATCTCTTGTGAAAAACATGGTTTTTGCTTTAACAATAACAATTGCTATTATAAATAGACGACACAGCCGCTAATTTCTAATTTCTACATGAAAATACAATTAAATTATTGTGATTTTCTTCACTTGTCGAAAAGTTTTACTACAGTTTTTGTCCGTCATTTTTGAACTTCATCCATGCAACTTGTGGATTCATGACGGTTTTATTAGTAACCAATTAGTAGAGCTGTGACCAGCATGAAGCATCGCTTGTTACGGATTAAACGCTTAACCGATTACTTTGTCACGCCCTATTAACTGCTACCATGCTATCATCCTATCAGCTCTGGACGAGTAGGAAAAGTAGGTAGTGTCGCGCGAGGCCAAGTAAAAAAAATATAAGAAGAAAGTAGGTAGTGTGTCGCAAGTGCCTCTGGGAGGTGACCTGGTCGGGCAGCGGCATCTGCGGCTGCGCGGGCGCAGGTGGCAGCAGGTCGGCGCAGGCGTCGCCCAGGTTGTGCGCCAACACGCCGCGCACCAGCCGGTACTGCGCCGGGTCCAGCGCGCACTGCAGCGTCGTCAGCGTGCCCTGGATCGTCATGTCCGGAACTGCGCACACGCACTAACGTATCACATCTGCATGCTCGGCCGAAGCAAAAAGCCGGGTCCAGACGGGTGTACCGTGTAAAGCAGTTCGCCATTTGATGGTAAGGTATTCACGACAAGATTTGTCAAGCGCGTACAACAAGCCTAACCTTTAGATTAAGGGTTATCAGAAAAAAGTAAAAAATACTAGTCGCCACTTCAATTTTCGATCTGATGATGATCACAGAATCTGATTGATCACTGAGGAGAACCCCTCGATTTCTCTGGGATGCCATCATCAGATCCTGGTTTCCTTATTAGGGTCTGAGATATCACCTTTCCAACAAAAAAAGAATCATTGAAATCGATTCATAAACGACGAAGCTATCGCGAACACACATAAAAAAAAACGATCGAATTGAGAAACCTCTTTTTTGAAGTCGGTTTAGAAATAAGTGTAAGTAACTAAATTTTGTTATTTTTTGATGAGGGTTCGCAGTGTTTTGAGAACTCTTAACAGGGTTACGGAGGGCCATAAGTTTGAAAAACTCTGGTGTAATGTTACGCGACTTCTGCGTGTGGACAGCACTATGCACACATATACAACATGTAACAGAATAAGCGCAATTCCTTAAATTAGTTTGTTTAGTATCGACTACTTATTCGATTTCAGCTATTTTTAATGTGTTAAATTTTTCAAAAAAATGAATTATCGTAGCTATTCTATGGAAATCCTGCTATTATTAATCGATATTTAAGAAAATTGGTTAGACACAACTAAAGTTCGATTGCCTCATATTTTTAGGGTTCCGTACCTCAAAAGGAAAAAACGGAACCCTTATAGGATCACTTTGTTGTCCGTCTGTCCGTCCGTCTGTCAAAACCCTTTTTCTCAGGAACGCGTGGAGGTATGAAGCTGAAATTTATATCAATTACTCAGGTCTACTGTCCCTTGAAGCTGTGAAAAAATCAAACTTCTAAGCCAACGCAATCAAAAGATACAGCCGTTTATGCCGCAAATTTTCGACACTTGCAAGGGAATCAAAACCTACAGGGTGCTTCCCGTGAACTCAGAATCTTGAAATTTGGTACGAAGCAACGTCTTATAGCATAGATAAAGGAAAAATTACGAAAACCATAAATTTGCAAGGTTGTACGGAACCCTCGGTGCGCGAGTCCGACTCGCACTTGGCCGGTTTTTTTTTTATATGAATATACTAATTGGGGTGTATGAGGAATTGGGTAGTTTACAGCATCGAAATTAAATTGCGAGTAGTCATACATTAAAAAGATTATCCCAAAACACCTCAAAATATGTATTTCGATTTTCAATTTACAATTATAGCAAATTTAAAAATAATAAAACAATAAAAAAAAGTGCTGCAATTGAGTACTAGAAACTATGACGTCAAGGTTTGCTATTTCAGTACATTTTCCATAGTAAAATTTCGTTTTGACAGATCATAAAAAGTAACTGATTTGACTAAGTAGGACACAACCCTATTGCGCTTTTTCTGTTACGCATTGTATATCGCCTGTCGGTTTTCGCACAGGATGTACGTTAGGCTCACGCACCGTCGACACTATTAGCGTCCCATTGCATACGCCTGGACCCAGCTAAAACAAGATAGAGATGCCGACCGTTGTGCGTGTCGCTCATGTTGTGCTCGATGTGCAGCGTGAGGTGCGCCGGCGCAGGCAGCAGCGGAGGGCCCACTCTGCGCACGCGCATGCCCTGCCCCCCTCGCGCGCACCACAGCGCCAGCCCCGCCAGCTGCACCTCGCGCGCGTCCAGCACCTCGCGGACTCCTAAGGACATTCCATAATATACAACATGTAACAGAATAAGCGCAATTCCTGAAATAAGTTTGTTCAGTATCGACTACTTATTCGATTTCAGCTATTTTTAATATGTGTTGAATTTTTCCCAAAAATGAATTAGCGTAGCTGAACTTAGTGCTTTCTATGGAAATCGTGCTATTATTAATCGATAGTTAAGAAAATTGGTTAGACACAACTAAAGTTCGATTGCATCATAATTTTTTTATATTAATATACTAATTGGGGTGTATGAAGAATTGCGCTTTTTCTGTTACGCATTGTATATCATCGCTGCTGAACAAATGCTTGAAAATAAGAGTATAGGTGCGCTATAGTGGCCAGTGGACTTCTGTCCTAGCGCGGGGCCGACGCAACAATACTCCACACGGCATCATCACGCGTTAGCCATCGACGGCTGACGTCAGTCGCGAGGCTCGGAAGCGGCGCCATACATTTTCATGGTATCTAGATTTTCGCAGTGCACCTTAGGGTCTAAACACACCGCGCCGAACTTACGCCGCGGAACGGTCGCGGAACGTCATACATTACGGTTGACGCGGGTGGCAGATCCATGAATCTTTAAAGTGAAACGTCAATGTATGTAGTCACGCCGAACTTCGGTCGCGTATTTTCGGCATAGTGTGTTTAGACCCTTAAACCTTAATAGGGCAAACGTTTTTTAAATTTCAATTGGTTTTGAATCTTATTTTAACTATGGAGAGTTCAATTTATGGTGGTAACTGTACCTCTTTTAATACTATCTTCGAGTCTTCGGTGAACTCGCGAGGAAGATTATGTCTTATACTTCCTCTTGTGTGCGAGAAGGCCCATAGCATACTCAAACTTGCCATCACACAGTCACCTCAAAAAATACCATTAATATTGCAAAAACACAGTACCTACAACGAAAAAGTAAAATGTTTTCAATGTGTCCCTAAGAGGTTTTCAAGGCTTACAGCTTTTTACCGGGAGCTCAAAAACATAATTTCAGCTAATTTATTCAAGTCGAAGGCGCGTTTGACCGCGTTTGAGTGCGACAACGCAAATTATAGACCTCAGAGGACAGTCTTGAGAGTTTTTTCAGTTGAAGGTACACTTTGGTATGCAAATTTAAAAACAAACAACAAAAGCGGTATTAGCTGTAAATAATGTAAGGTCTGATCGGTATACAGCCTAGAAAATGGAACCTTAACAATGTAGTGTATGTACATACAGAAAATTTTAAAGATATTGTCCGAAATCGTAGTTATATCTGTTCCATGCGTGATTTCATGTAAGTATATTTCATTTCGATATTTTAAAGGGATCAATATACACTTATATTTTATGTTGATAATCCGAAGCGAAGGGCGGGTTGCTAGTTCTAAACAAAGATATTATATTATTTAAAAAGATGTGGTTTTCTTACTAGAGCGCATAAACTGAGGCCGTCAAATGTAGATAATTGGTCACATTTTATTTAGTCTATACAGCAGTGGGCTGTGACGGGTTAAGAAATTATTGCCTAAAAACATGCGCGTCGTTCTTCCTGAGGTCTCACCTGTGGTGGGGTCTGCTCGGGTGCTGACGGTGCCATCGTCGCCGGCGAGCCTGAACCGGTTGTCGATGTGCAGGTTGTCGAGGTGCGCGGCCAGGGCGCTGCGGCTGCGCCCCGACACCGGCAGCACGATCACCGGCGCGGCGCAGCGCACGCGCAGCAGTGTGCGCTGCACGCGAGCTGCACCCGCCTCCGCGCCCAGTGCGCCGCCCACCGACACCTGCAAGTATATGCTATGGTGGCTCAGTTGGAAGGGAGTTAAAATGGATTTTGTGTTATGTAGCCGCTTAGAACAAATGTAGTTACACCGATATATTATTTAACGAATGATAACTGAAGGTTACTCTTAATAAATTGAAATCAAAAGTATAAACAATTTTTTTATCGATACCAAAAAAATAATACCGAAAACGGCCTTCGTAAAATAGTATATTACACATCTAGGGAAATAAAATAAGAAATGTCTCATATCACATGTAATGCGATCTAAAGTTTTTTTATTTACTTCCCGAGGTGTGTATGCTTTTTTCTCTTTTCGATGGAGGCGGAAAGCGGCAACTTGGTTTAGAGCAGCGGGCCGACATTTGTAACTTTCTGCCCGGAGAAATGAAAACACTATTAGCGCTACGTCTATGAATATAGAGATCTTAAATATTAAAGTTTAATCAGCCTAAGCTTTTGTCTTTTGGTTTTTAATTTTGCGATAATTAGCGCACCTTGAGCCTCGCCTGCAGGATGACCCGTCGCAGCAGGCCGAAGTCCCTGGCGAAGGCCTGCAGCTCCTGCACGAAGCGCTTGGTGTGCACGTACGTGACGGGGCCCATCTGCACGCTCACGCTCGTCTCGTGGCCCGCCGCAGCCGCCTCCGCAGCGCTCAGCCTGCCGGAAACAGATATTGGGTCCACATAGCCAGAATGGAAGGTATACAACGTTTTCACCTCTCTAACCTTGCAAAGGAACATTTTTTCACCGAAATTAGTGAGTAAAGTCCACTTTTACTCTCTGTTTTAAAGAGTGAGTAAAAGTACCGGATATCCGGTTGTCAATTCAAATTCAAAACCAAAAAGATTGAAAACCTCCTCACGTCGGTTTGAAAAGTTTTTATCAAAAAGTTTTTAGTTTAGAAACGTTCTAAAACTATAGTTGGGATTTTCATTATGTTGCCACCAGTGTAGCATTTTTGAAAAAAATTGTCTGGAAATTCACTTTCCTGGAATTGTTCCAAAGAATATTATTAGAATTACGTAAAAATACTAAAATAGTGGATAATTATTATTATAAATAAAATATTATCTTTAAATATCAAAACATCATTTTGTAAAAGTTTTATCGGAAACAAGTTTCAGAACGCACCCTAAAGAAAAATGCGTTGAATTTTATCAAAATTTGTGCAAGAAAAGATGTTATAGTGAGGATGAAAACGACCAACTGACACCTAGTGAGTGTAGGTACTTATTTCAATTACTGATTTGTACTCATTTAACTACCTAGTTAGTTTCCTTTGCTCGCTTAGAGAGGTGAAAAGTTCTGTACATCAACACGAGAGGAAGTTTTTTGCATGTCGCTCTGTGAATGTCTCGATACGAAATATCATGTCAGTGTTTAAGCACATTTCGTATCTCGACCACAGACCATTAATCTAGCTAGATGACGGGAGTATACGTACTTCGCGTGTCCAACTGGAGTCAAATTGACTTCAGTTTACGCCGCGTCATTTATTCCGCGTTCGAACGTCGTTGCCTCCGAACATCAACCGCCATCTCAAAAAATGACTGTTTGTTCAGTATTATGTTGTGCAAACTATACAGGAAAAGCTGACCCAGATAATGGACATGTTTCCTACTACAGGTAAGTAAATTTCTTCAATAATTATCTATAATCTATTTAAAAATCATTTATTTCGGGTTCGTTGTGGTTTTACTATGAAAAATAAGACTGTGTGTGTTTACTTCTTGTTCATGATACATTGCCTGCTTTAGTAGCAAAGTTGTAGGGCCTGCTTACATTAAACACGCAATGGAAATATAACAATCGATCTTTAGCTTTGTTTGTTCGGCTTCTTGGTAGGGTTACTATTCTCATTTTGCTGTCAAATGAAGCAAATAGTGATGTACACCTTTCGATTCTTCACGATTCTTATAGATTTTTCGAATCGAAACAGAGGAATAATAATGTTCGTAAGTGTACATTATTTTTGTTGCAATAACATTTATCTCTGAATAACATTCATTATAAATTACAGGTTTCCAAGTAATCCACACTTAAAACATAAATGGATGGAAGCGACCGGCCGAATAAATTGGTTTCCAACAAAAAAATAGCCGAATTTGTTCTAGACATTTCCACAATAGCTGCTTCAAGGAAGGGAAAAAAGTTCGACTACTGCTTCCAGAAGTAATACCAACCATTGATATACTGAAAACATCAACATGTGAAGCAGTTAGTAGATTGATATTCGGCTCGATATTCTAGATTCACTAGCATTGTTTTCTAAACCTAAAATTATATTATCTGATACATATAAGTGTTAGTTATATGTGCTCTGAGCGACAAGCTTTTATTACATAATAAATTGTGTAATGACGTTTTAAGACAGTTTTAAAGGAAAAGTTTATTTTGTTCTTTTTAGCGCATTAAAATAAAAGCTTGTTTTAAAAATTATTTTTTACTTAATTTATTTTATACTTTTTAGTTGGATTTAGAAGGGCGTCACATGGCTAACCCTGCATTGTTATCCAAACTAAACGTGTATACAAAATTTCAGCTCAATTGGTTATCTTTAAGCTCCATCATCAGACCCTGGTTACCATCTAGTACCAAAGTACTCGTCAAGACGAATCAATCGAGCCCAAACTCGATGGGGTTATCTTGTTTAATAACTGAGTTCCTATGGCCATCTTCCAGCTCCATCATCAGACCCTGGTTACCATCTACCACTAAAGTACTCGTTAAGATAAATCAAACGAGCCCAAACTCAATGGGGTTATGTCGTTTAATTACTGAGTTCCTATGGCCATCTTCCATCTCCATCATCAGACCCTGGTTACCATCTAGTACCAAAAAACTCGTCAAGACGAATCATACGAGCCCAAATTCGATGGGATTGTGTCGTTTAGTTACCGAGTTCCTATGGCCATCTTCCAGCTTCATCATCAGACCCTGGTTACCATCTAGTACCAAAATACTCGTCAAGACAACTCAAACGAGCCCAAACTCGATGGGAATATGACGTTTAATTACTGAGTTCCTCCTATGGCCATCTTCCAGCTCCATCATCAGACCCTGGCTACCATCTAGTACCAAAGTACTCGTCAAGATAAATCAAACGAGCTCAAACTAAATGGGGTTGTGTCGTTTAATTACCGAGTTCCTATGACCATCTTCCAGCTCCATCATCAGATCAGCTCGGTGGTACCATAATATTGCATTGTCACCGCACTTACATAAGTATACTAAATTTCAGCTCAATCGGTTGAAGATATCTGCTTCAAAATTGAGTTGCAAGATTCCACCCGAACATACATAGTTACTTACATACATACTTACATACATACATTGCAAGTTAAATAAAAGCTTTTAAAAAATGTGGTGTTTGGAAGTTCAGGTGGCAAGACTTTCTGGGACGGTAGAGGTCATTTTCTATCTCACAACTATTCTCATATTTTTTCTGGGACGGTAGAGGTCATTTTCTATCTAACAACTATTCTCATATTTTTTTACGAATCTATGAAGATAAATCGATTTGACATTTTAAATGAAAATTGCCTTTGAATCGATTTCGCGCGGACAACGGGGAATTCACATCACTAAATCGCTCTTGTGACGTCACAGTAGGTAGAAAAAAAGTGACACGGTTGGTTTTCATACAGATTGAAGTACTTAAGTTATCTAGTTAGATTAATGGTCTGTGATCTCGACATTCACCGTCGCTCGCAGCAAAATCTAACTTACCTCTCTTGTTATGTAAATAACTATTTCAGTACACCTCAACAGTCACTTTTGCTCACGACTTTGTTCACGTTCAAAGGATGTCGTCGTATTTGTCCACGTTCGAATTGCAATGACTTTTGATAAGTGCATTTATAAGTCTCTATCTATACTAATATTATAAAGAGGAAAGATTTGATTTATTGTTTGTTGGTTTGTATTGAATAGGCACCGAAACTATTTTAAAAATTTTTTCACCAATGGAAAGCTACATTATTAGGGTGTAACAAAAAAAAAGTTTATCTTCGTATTTCCACGGGACAGAAACTACGTGGGTGAAGCAGGGTATTTTGTATAAAACATTTTATTTATTTTTGTAGTTTCTACATAAAAAGTAGTCTTTGTTCCTTTCGGTCATCCAATTATCTCTTTCCAATCAGCAGTCATGTCCGAGAACAAACCAACCAATCTAATGCAGGCAGCTCACCGGTGGTAGTGGAAGGTGAGCGCGTGGTCGTCGTGCGTGCGCAGGCGGTCCCTCCAGAGCGGCGCGTGCGGCGTGAGGTCGGCCAGCAGCAGCGCGCCCAGGCGGCCCTTGAGCCGGCGCGTGCGCAGCGCCGCGTCCGCGCGCCACGTGACCCTCGCGCGGGAGACCAGCGCCCGACAGGTCTCCCCTCGCGCCGACACCAGCACCACGCTCAGCGACCGCACCGTCGCCTCCGTCGCCGTCACGCCGCCCGAAGACAAGCCGCCGGAGGCCTCTGTGCACGCACAGTTATTATTACACACTGAGGTTCATTTTACCGTAGCGCCTCAGATGGCATGTGATGTCTCTACTGACATAGCAGAGAGTTCTAAACAGAGCTATCTAAGTTTAGTCAGTTGATACAACTGCCTAAACATCGACCGTTGGATCTCGATCTCTTGCCTTTTTTACTATAGAGCATTCCACCTCTGCTTCTCCAATTTTTGTGACGACGTGATGCGAGGTTTTTGTGTTCGTAAATTATACACAATTAGTAAAAGGCTGAAAACATATTGATCTAAGATTGCTTGTCTACCAAAGCGGAGAAGCGTGGTGTCCTTATTTGACTCCACTTCACATATCAACTCCCCCCCCCCCAAACTCTACTCCCTTCTTAAAGCCTAGCCTCGTACCGGGCTGCTGCGGCTGCGGGTCTGCGCCTGCGCCATCGGGCAGGTCGTCTCCAGCCACGCCGAAGAAGTCCAGCACCGCCACCCAGCTGTCGATGCTCACCACCAGGTTCAGGCAGTTGAAGTCCACTTTCGTCAGCTTCGACACCTGCACAAATTGCGTCTCTAGTTACTGATACCTAACGAATAGTTATTCACGTGATAACGTCTTATAAATCGTTAAACGCCGGCTGCACGCACGAAAAAAGTCAAATGTCGTGCGAGCGAGAGCGCGGAACAAGCGATAGAGAGGCAAGATCGGCCCAGGCGTTCAACTTGTGAAGCATCTATCTCTCTTACACTACAATTTTTCATCAATGTTTTTTTATGACGTTATCACGTAAAATTATCTTTACAGACAAAATTTTTTTTTTATATTATCGGACTGTCATTTCTAGGTTTCGGATCGAAAGCAATGCGCAAGCACACTAAGGCCACATTGACATCAATCTTGCAAATAGGAAACATCAAAACTGACACTGACATAAATCTTTACATGAATTGACGCGGGTGTGTCAGCCAAGATATTCCGTAACTGAAATCCTCTCCGCGAACAAAGTATGCGGCAATCACATAAACAGCTGTAGACGCCAGCGACTAAGCTTCATGACCATATTTCCGTGCCTGAGTCGTGTAGGCCAGCTCACCTTGTTGAACTTGTCGTCGAAGTGCGGATGCGCGGGGTCCCTCGTGTGCACGGACACCCAGACGAGGTTGTCGTCGGCGGACAGCTCTGTCTGCTCGGCGTCCGCGCAGGCCGCCTCGGGCGAGCACGGGGGCGTGGCGCCGCACCTGCTGTCGCGCTTGTTGCGCTTCATCTGCACGCACACAAAACGGCGACCAGTTATCGTAGAGTGGCGTATTTTTTTATGTGTAGGTCAGTGTGCAACTCTGCTCAGAGAACAAAACACTGCTGCAGCTGCTACCAGTTGTCCTAATCATCAAGCGGGGACACTATCACTCTCCTATCAGATGCCCGCCGCCTTGCCTTCCTACAGAACCTATGTGAGCATACGAGGTGGTTCTGTACAAAGGTAGAACTAGACCGGGATTAGTGTAGCGGTGTTTTATGACAAATCAACCCAACTTAAGAAGCTTAAATCGCTATTGAATTTAGTTGACAATAAAAAAAAGGATTTTGCTTAGTGAAATCACACTATAACTACCAACTTTTCGCAGTAGGCGGGGTCATAAATCTTTGAGCCTCTGTCAATTTATGTCTCTCTCTTTCTCTCTGGTCACACGTATTATCCCCACGCCTGCATCTAGAAATTGGACATAGCATACGATTGAAACGCATCCGACGGAATTTACGTCGTCGTTTATTTTTCGTACCGTAAATCCATATACACATAGTCTCTAAGCCATCTAAATCAGCTGACCTCTCTATCAGCCACGTTGAGGTGGCTCGGCAGTGAGGAGGAGTTGCACTTGAGGTACGGCAGCGAGCTGACGCTGGAGACGTCCTCGGGGTACTCTGTGACGAAGTCGGGGCACGACTTGGACACGAACACGGCCTTGGGCGGCACCTGAGGAGTGTGCGACACCATCAGCAGCCGGTGCTTGGACTCCGGCTCCTTCGTCAGGTCCTCCATCGTCACCGAGTGCAGCGACACCTAGAACAGATTCACACTTGATATGGAACATTCACAGAGAGAGTCAGACAGTATTATGGTATCGTAAACTGCGGATTAAATACGTTTTGGAATGATAGAGTCATAACGGGCTTGCATGATCATTTGGCTTGAAAACGATACATGAAACTGATGTACTTGTATACTAACGTGACTAATGTAACGATTAGATACAACCCCCAAATAGAGGACTTTATACTTTTTTTGTGCAGCAGCTGTATTCATCTATGCACTCATCACATCACGTTTAGAGGTCCGAAAAATGGCGTTGAAAAAGGTATTTTCATCTCTCCGGGCGGAAAGCGTCAACTTTCAGCTCGCTGCGCTAAACGAAGTTGACGCTATCCGCCTCCGTCGAGAAGAAAAAAAGTATACATACCTAGGGAAGTAAAAGTAAGTAAGTAAGAAAGGTCTCAGAGTACATGTAATTGTCGACCGAAACGAACCAGGAATTGAAAATGTCTGCAATTCCTAAGTTGACGAAGAAAAAAGTGTATTTTTATTCAACCTAAAATACTAATGCGGCTCATCATATATTTTTTTTGTCCCCAACGTTCATGTGCTGTCAAAGTTGACAGTGACATGTGGCATGGTTTATAAGTCACCTGCAGCGTGGTCTCGTGCGGGTGCAGCTGTTCGTAGCGCAGCGTAAACTCTCGGAAGGCCAGCTCCACCAGACTGCGCTCGCCCAAGCCCAGGTCCGCGCGAAGCTCCACCGTGAACGTCGGCAGCTCGAACAGCACTGCACCGATGATAATAAGCCACTTGGCAGTGTGGAAAATTAAATAATAATATTAAGATGATGATAGAAAATAATAGTTTTTTTGTTATATTTTTTTTGCAAATGGCTAGAGAATCATTGATTTTTCACATTAAATGATACGATTCTATTTTGTACGGGTCTATTATAAGAATTCATACCTCAATAGTAGGTTGTTATTAATCTACTAAATTTATTTCTCCAACTTAATCCAAGTTATTGAACTCTGATGGCACTTGATAGCAACATCACCATATCAAACTGTAGATCAAGTCTTGGACAAAATTTATTTGGTAGTCAGTCGGAAAATTCTTCCCGTGCTAGTTTATCTTTGTACAGTCAAGAGCAAGTCAAGCTTTACACTACCAGTTTAAGCTGAGCTCTAATTGAGCGCTATAGAATACAGGGCCGGTTCAAAGTCTAAAGTGTCAAGCTTAGCGTGCTCTTGACTGTACAGCAACGACTCCAGCGAATGAGTGTTAGTTACCCTTGAGCGGCGTCCGTGCGGGCTTGGCCTCTGGCGGGCCCCCCTTGTGCATGGGCGGCGGCACGGCCAGCACGGCGGCGCGCAGCTGCGGGTCCAGCTGCAGCGTCGGGACCGCGGGCTCCACTAGCGCGCCCCCCTGCGCACACAGTTAAAGTCCTGAAGTCTGTTACTAATGACAAATTGAACTTTTATTTTAAATGGCATAGGGGACAAACTAGCAGACGGGTCACCTAATGGTAAGTGACTACCGTTGGCCATGGACACTTGCAACTCGAGAGCTACGTTGCCGGCCTTTGATGAAAGTCGTATCGGTTCCGAAATATCGGAGACGATAATTTGTTCCACAGATCGGTTGTGCGAGGCAAAAAGTTCCGTGAGAACCGCACAGTGTTATAATAAAACTAAACTAGTTTTTGCCCTTAACTTCTTCTTCCATTAAATAAGTAGTCCATGTCACTTCCCGGTCTTCCATGTCTATGCAAAAATTAAAATTAAATCGATCAATCAACCAAAAATCCAGCAGACTCAATTTTCTTGAGTTTTAGCGACGTACCTGCAGCGGCTGTGCCCGCTTGAGCGGCGGGTGGTCCCGCTGCAGCGGCGCGTCCCCCTCCCCCAGCCAGCGCGCCGTCTCCAGCAGCTGCTCGTACTGCTCGCGGCGCGCGCTCACGTGCAGGCCGCCCACCAGCTGACCGCTCACCTCGCACTGCCCACACACACGCAAGCTTACGTATCAGCTACTAGCAGTTCTGACCGGTTTCACCCGCGTACTTTCAGTACCCGTGGGAATACGGGGATAAAATACAGTCTATGTTACTCAGGGATATTCTAGATTTCCATTAGTGTTTTTTTTTTAATCAGTTTAGTAATTTTTGAGTTTATTCATTACAAACATACAAAAATACAAATCTTTCCTCTTTATAATTTTAGTGTAGATTAATGTAGATGTAGATGAAGAAGTGTAGATTACTTTATGGACAAGTTTAGAGTGCCTTGTTATTATAACCTATTGACTTTTCTAAGTGTATATTCAATATCCACTTAGAAAAGTCAATCATAAAATCAGAAGGTTGCTTAAAGTGTGTGAAGATTATGCACACACGCACGGACTCATGTATAATGTGAATAAAAGTCAGTACATGGTGTTTGGGGTCGAGTCTAAAATACCATCTGTAATACCAACTATCAAACTAAACCCTGTTGCCCTGCAAAGGGTATACCAGTACAAATATCTAGGTCATTTAGTTACTGCCGACCTCAAAGACGATGCTGATATAGAACGGGAACGTAGGGCCTTATCGATCAGAGCTAATATGATTGCACGCAGATTTGCTCGGTGCTCAAAGGAAAGTAAAGTGACATTGTTCAGAGCTTTTTGCACAACATTTTACACCTGCAGTCTGTGGCGAAAGCTCACCTTGAAGTCGTATAGGGCCCTACAAGTACAATATAATAACGCGATTAGGGCGCTGATGGGGCTGCCGCGATATTGCAGCGCGTCAGGGATGTTTGCGGAGGCGCATGTGGCGTGTTTTAAAGCTACTATGCGATGCGTCCGCGCCAGCTCCAACAGCGTCCTAGAAATGATTGCGGACAAGTTCTGTCCGTATATCACATTTGGCTGCGGACTTCATACGCCCGGCAGCACTGTGGTAAACACACTGAGAAATAGATGAAGGGTGTCAATATGTTTACCACAGTTACCTACCTAATTTTTGTAGTTTTTAAGCTTAATGTTTGTGTTTTGTTGTTTGTATTATGTACTTATGAGTCACAGATACTCGAAATAAATGAATTTTATTGATTTATTTTAATACCTAGTGAAAATAAATGCATTTGACTTTGACTTTACTGTAAAGTTTCATTAAATAGTTGGTGCATGAAAGAGTCAACGATATCCGTCCAATTCGTTCAGTAACTTTTCCGTGAGAGTTCCAAACATCCATCCTGACAAACTTTTACGTTGAGAATATTAGAAGGAATTACTTAATTTTTACTAGTATGACATGCGCATATGGCATGCACAGATTGCTAAATTAATATACATAGATATATTCGAGAAGCTGAAGAAGAAAATTTTTCATCAGCCTAGCTAATGAAGACTGCGGTTGATGTTTTCCAACTCTATTTATACAAACTTTGATACCAGTTGTGACGTCATCTCCGCTTTAAAAACTCCGCTCATTATAAAGACTAGTTTCCACATACATTTGAATGTTCGCTTCGATTATCATAAGCGTTCTAATTCGTTCTTACTGACCAGCGACTCAGCGTCCGTGTCTCCAGCGCTGTAGTTGACCTGCAGCTGCAGCGCCGTGTTGTGCAGCACGGGCTTGCCAGCCGCCACGTCGTAGATGGCCTCCATGCTCTCCGTGGACAGCTGGTGCGTCTGCAGCTTCTCGCCCACGTCCAGCTGCACGAATAAAACTTTCAATGCTTCCCGAACCGAGACTGTGTACAAGAGATCCAAATACAAGCTAACGAGCAATAGTAAGTGGTCACTTACTTAATAATTATTTTCACTAGTCGTATGATAATCTCTCCCTAGCCAGACGAGAAAAAGGCATGAGATAATGTATGTATGTATAATATGTCACTGTCGATTTAACACGAATCATGTAAACTTACATCAAATGTTAGAAGATCGCTAAAATTTATAAAAAAAAAACAAATAGTATCTTAAAAAAATTACAACAAAAATTAAACAGTTGATGTCAGCCATAACTTGTTGAATTTAATTTAGAAAAGAAATTTGGAAACAATTATAGTATTTGTTTACCGAGACGAGCGAGATGTCCCTGACGCGCACGTTGTATGTGGTGTGGTGGGGCGGGCCGGGCCGGTTGGCGAGGCTCATGCGGCCCAGGTGCGCCACGAACACCTGCGGGGACTGCGCCGTGCGGGGGACCACCACCACCGGAGACTCCAGCTCCACGCTCACGCTGGGGGCACATCGCCAACTCACTGAGGCTCAATTCATCCAAGAATAAAGCCTAAACCACCTTGACGTCACTTTTAACAATTACTTTCTTTGCATTTAATTCTCTAAAATTCTTCAGTTTGTTGGTTTTTCATAGAATCCTAATAATATTGTAAACGCGAAAGTTGCTCTTTCACGCAAAAACCAATTTTTAATGAAACTTTACAGTCAACATCAGAATAACACAGACTATATTTTATCCCAATCACAATTTCCATTCTACGTCACTGTCACTTTGACATATATAAATTTTACTTAACAGTAAACATTTTTCAGCTAAAAAATGATGAAGTCGTCATCTACGTGTACATTGTATTATTATTTATTTATATTAAGTCAGTTTACATCAGAAAAGGTATGTATAACATGGTCTCTGCACTACCTAGCAAAATTTTGTAAGTTTTTTTATTTTTTTATTTGGGAAAAATCAAAAATGAAATAAAAATTAAAATGTTTTTATTTCCGTAGGTAATTGATTATACAGACCTTAAGTTAGACTGTTTAAAAGAACAAAAGAGTACATTGAGATCTCATTTAGTCCACCATAAAAAATAAATTGAGACTCCAGTGGAGATATAACGAACTCCATGGAACATAAAACGTGCTTGAGCATAATGGTGAAGGCAATACCTGAGCAACACGTTGTCCTTGATGAGCGCGGGCGGGTCGTCCAGCGAGCATCCGGCGCTGAGGGTGCGCCTTCGCGGGGAGACGCCCTCCGACGACTGCGACAGCTTAGGGTTCGCGTACAGAGACTCGCCCCTGCATTCGCCGACACGTTTGTCAATGGAATCCTCCAAAGAGATTAAAATATAATAGGACATAGAGGGGGCATTGGGAATATTTTCATACAAAACTTTGAAGCTCAAATGTCATGTCACTTAGTATGAACGCGAGCTGTCAATCTGTCGAAATACTAGGTTTATTCTACTTGTAATAACTTTTGGCATCAATTTTTTCTCGCTTTATGCATTATTATATTTTGATCTCTTTGGAATCCTCCGATTTCGACTTCAATATTCAAACTGATTAGGAGAAAGTAACTAATTGCTTAGAACTAGACTTCCAGGGAACCGATAAAGGGATGCTCTATCGTTTAACTTCACAACATACTTTTCTACGAGCACGCAGTACAGGTCTACTGCTTAAATTAGACGATTTCTGAGGTAAACGAGCGAGGCAGGAGGGGCTAATGAATGAAGTCATAGCAGTGTCACGCTACATACGTCATCTGTCACGCATTCCCACACCGTCCCCGTAAAGCGGTAAACCTGTAGCAATTTATGGTATAAACCAAATTTCAAAGTAATTTTATGATAAAACAAAACTTAACTCGAGCACAGAACTCTACTTGAGCACAGTTAGAAAGGTAAAGTTCATACAGCGGCATCACTTTCGGACAGTCCTCAAACAGAAAATAAATTCGCATATGAGCTCAGATGTCAAAGTCAAAAGTTTTTATTCAATGTAGGGGCTTATAAGTCCTCTTATTGAAAGCCATTGCGACTCCACCACTTCGGTATGTATAGTTGTAAAGAAGAAGTCATTTTGTTAAGGAACAATCAACAACAACAACAATAGTTATCGACCTCTAAGTGGTCGGCCGACACTTGAGGGGTAAGTAACACACGAACCCAACACTTGGTTATATCCGACGAGCTGACCTGGGGTGCACGAGGCCGATGGCCATGTCCGCGGCGGCGGCGCGGATGGACCTCGCCAGGTTGGCCAGGTACTGCTTGAACTCCGTCAGGCAGGACTGCAGCTCTCGCAGCAAAGGGCCCGAATGCGTGTACCACACGCTGGCCACGTGCACAGACACCTTCGCCTCCACCACTGCACGAGGCAATCCATAGATCAATGGTGGGGCACCATTCGCATACCGTTATTTAGTCTGAGGCAACACGCCCTTAAATGCAGCTTAATCAGTTAAGAAACCGAGACACAATTAAAAATCTATTGTGTCTGTGATTCATGGTCTAAGAGGTTAAACAATAAGTTATGTAAACAGTTAAAAACAAACATTTGTGATGGCGTATTTTCTATTTCTAATTTGCCACTGTGTCATTGCAAATATGAAATTTTCAAATTTGTAATGATACTAATTATCATCAACACATAGCAGCCCACTGCTGACCTAGTCTTTCCTCACACATGATACTCATCATACATGGATGTCCACTATGATCGGTCTCGAGCATTATATTCAGCAATCTCTGTTATCTTGTAAACAGTAATCCACACCAACAGTACAACTTAACAGTTAGTAGTTTACCTGGCGCGTCGTCTTTGTCAGTGGCGGTGACGTCCCTGGCGATGGTGAAGAGCAGCGCGCGGTGGTCGTGCAGGTGCGCGTGCGCAGGCAGCCGGCCGGCGGACACGACGCGCGTGTGCAGCCCCGCGCCCTCGCACAGGGAGACCACCTGCACGCCGCCCAAAGACCCGCCGACCTCCACGCGCGACGAGTCTGCACACGGGCGGGTAATGAAATATGTCTATCGCGAGACCACAAAAGGTTGTTGCTACTGAAATGACAGCTGTCACAATACCATAGAATTAAAATTAAACATAAGCTTCCTCAGAGAACAACTGAACTATTGACGAATCCAATGGAAAAGTGTACTGTACAGTTCTAGAGCAATTCCTTTCAGTCGGATAATACTTAACTAATCGTTGCAGAGGAAAAAAAAGCTTTAAACCTTAATCAGGAACAAGCTTACCTTAATTAGAACACTCTCTGCTATGTTACATAAACAAGAATTAAATCTAATATCAAACAATGTGATCTCATTATCACCTTTTGCAGGTTTCCTGGCGAGAATCTGAACAGAGTCGTCATTGTTTTTTGGACATCTTAAATTTTGCTGTATACATTATATTACAAGAGTGGCAACAATCAGTGAAAGAATAGGACATTTAAAATAACCCATAGGATGGACATTGTCAGCATCAAGACATGCGTGCAGAAATATATACCGAGCGTGGCCTGTATGCGCGCCTCGCTGATGGTGGCGGTGGCGATCTTCTTGGCGACGACGGTGCCCTCGTGCACGGCGGCGCGCAGCAGCAGCACGCCCAGCCGGTGGAAGTCGAACGTGATCTCCGTGCGGGGCTCCTTCTGCAATCACCAAGGGCTGAGCTCACCACAGATACAACTACTCGGTCGGTAAAAGTGTCGCCATTTTTTCTAAGTTCCATTAATTTTGGAGCACAACACTGTATAGTGTTCATTTCAGTGTCAATTGATCTGAAATGTTTTATACTATTTTTTTTTGTCTCTTTAAAGGCATTTTTACGTCAAAATTAAATCGCAACATTTTAATTCGAATTCCAATTCCAGCTTTACTAAGACTGGATAGACTTTACTATTAAGGCTGATTCATGTTACAACGGGACGGGGCCCGTCCGGGCCCGGGCGTGCCCCGTCCGGGGCAAACCATCCTACAACACGCCTCGACATTTGGCGCGGACGGGGCCCGTCCGGGCCCGGACGGGCCCCGTCCCGTTGTAACATGAATCAGCCTTTAAGCCATTACACTTTAAGTATCAAACGTTTTCTATTGCTACTTATTTCAACTTATTATCATCCTTGCCAGCGGCAATCAAGCTATATTCATAGTATCCCCGTGTTTGCGTGTAATCGCATTATACCTTGTTCTCGTCGTCTATGGGGGGCGCGGGCGCGTGGTGCGGGCTGGCGGGCGGCGGCTGCGAATCCGGCTTCTTCACCGCGGACTTGCCCAAGACGCGCTGCGTGAACCCGATCAGCTCCACTATCGTCTCCTGGTTAGCTGCAAACAAATACATTTATTTAAATTGATTTTTATTTTCATAGGAAAACCAACTGCACATTTACAAATATAGGTAGGTAGGTAAGTACATTAAATTTTATAACTAAACTAAGAATGTATGGATGAGCGGAGGTGGAATGCTCCTCCATCGTGAAAAGGGAAGATTTTTAGCGCCATACATGAGAAGACTAATTTTAATTTGACAGGACTAAATATCTCTCGTCTCTTTTCTTTTATAGGAGAAAGAAAATGACAGAGCTAAACTTTTTTTTTTTATAGAAAAACGGGGGCAAACGAGCAGACGGGTCGCCTGATGGTAAGTGACTACCATCGCCCGTGGACACCTGCAGCTCAAGAGTCACAAGTGCGTCGCCTTTGAGGTGGGAGTACGCTCTCTTCTTGAAGGTTTCAAGGTCGTATCGGTCCGGAAATACCGCCGGCGACAATTTGTTCCACAGATCGGTTGTGCGAGGCAAAAAGTTGTGTGAGAATCTTACAAACTAAAATAAGTTTAGTCGCTGTAATGCAGAATCGAGTCCATTGCCAATTACAGGTTTTCACAAATAAAACTTAAAAAAAAAAAATGGACGCGATCTCAATCTTTACCTCAAAACAGCCCTGTTTTCACGGTACTAGCTCTGACCAAAAGATGTCACTGCTCGGATGCTACTCGTATCATGTAAAATCGTTATCACTGTAAACTAGGACGACAGCATCAGAGGATCGGACGTAAAAACCCGACTAAACTCAGTTGGCCCGCACTCACCGATAATATCAAGGTTATTGAACAATATGTTCGCTATCCGAAGATCTTCCGAGTCACCCTCCCCCTTCACGAGGCAGAGTTCCACCGCAATGAGTGCCTCCGAGTCGACGACTCCCGCGGCGCCCCAGCCGCCCGAGTTGGCACCCCAGGGGGCCCCACTGGGGTGTCCCGCGGCACCCCAGTTGCCGCCCCCGCCCCAGGTGAAGCCGGGTACCGTACTAGTGGTGTTCCAGCTGGTGCCAGTTGTGCTCGGAGCGGGACTCGTCCGGCCGGCCTCGGGAAGACCTGCGCATATTACTCTCGATTAAGTACTCGAATAAGTAAGGACATGTACGTACAATATTTATATTATTATAGGTCTACAGTTTAACTGAGACGGCTCCCGAGTTAGATGAGCAGAAGGGGGTAAATAATAATAATAATATAAAGGATGAAGTCACATCAGTGTTGCGGTGCATACGAATTGATTAAGATTGTCAGTGATTTTGCGTCATCTGCCATCCCTCCTGCACCGCGCAGCTTCTTCAGGAACAGTCTCATTTAAGCGATATACCTGTAAAAGGATTTCTTTTACCTTTGGTCGAATCAGCGTAGTGTAGGGAGTAAAGAGCTTGGTGCAGCGCTTGAGGGTGCGCGTGCGCCGACTGCAGGCCCACCGGGGACGCGGGTGATGTGGGGGACGTAGGGGACGTGGGGGACGTCGGCTCGGAGTCGCGGATGCTGCCCGACGCCGTGTCCATGCTGCGGGGAGACATGACCAGGTAACAGAGAGGTTTCAAAGGCGACACGAGGTTAAAGTCTCCGTTGACACACTCATCGTGAAGAATTATGCAGGCCTGAATCTGGAGTTTTGAGTCGCTATCTATCACCCTTATTTATTTATTTATTTATTTATTGGAGAACAAACGGATACAGACATTTGTGACACAAAAGCTAACAAAAAAAGAAAAATTCTTAGCCTTACCCTTCACCGTTCCCACTGAGAACACAATAAAACAGGTATCAGTAACAACACTAACCTACTACGAGTACAATATTCTGAAAGACTATATTTTACAAATAAGAACATCCACAAAAAAAAAATTATTACAAATCATGAATTTTATGATATGCATCGTATAAACAGCAGTTCACAACAATTTTTGGCGTTAATTTTGGAACAACAGTCAGACATTTCAATTATTTCATCTTACTACCTTACATAGAAATTACATCGCCGGTGGCATCGTCGTCCCTAGTGTTTGCATTCAATAACCGTTCGACATTTCGCTTGAAAACTACACGCGAGGTGTTGAAAATATCTGTAGAACTCAGGTATTTGTTATAGAAGTGACAGACTCTGTATAGAGGGTTCCGCTCGCCCGCGTTTGTTGAACGCGCTGGCAAAGAAAATAGGGTCGTGGACCGAGTTCGCCGAGATGGAGCACTAAAATTTATCTTGGAGAGAAGCTCAGTGCAATTATAGTTACCTCTACAGATGTTAAATAGAACAACCGCATCAGCTTGGGTTCTTCTTGTTGCTAATGAAGTGAGATTATAGTGCTTGAGCAAATTCTTGTAAGACGATGGTTTCCCAGTTATTCTAAAATGTAGTCCACGTAGGAACTTCTTTTGGATGCTTTCCACCCTATTTGTGTAAATACTATAATGGGGACTCCAAATGGTCGAAGCATATTCGAGTTGAGATTGAACTAACGCTTTGTACAGCAGAATATAAGAAGATGCTTTTTTAAATGGTTTAGCTATTCGTAGAATGAATCCTAGCATTTTATAGGCTTTATTCACTATTGATTCTATGTGCTTATCCAGTGTGAGTTTATCATCGAATATGACTCCTAGGTCACGTACGTTAAAAACTCTTTTCACTAATTCGTTACCTAAGTAGTAATTCTTAATAAATTTTTTTTTATTGCGAGTTATGGAAATTTGTTGACACTTTTCAAATGCTAAGAATAGTTTGTTATTTGAACAGTATTGTACAAAGCGATTCAGGTCTTCTTGAACTAGGGAACAGTCGATTTCACTCCTTATTTTGCAAAATATTTTGAGATCATCGGCGAACATTAAAATATTGGAATGGTGGAAGCAGTCGGAGATGTCATTGATAAATATAGTATATAATAAAGGACCTAATATCGAGCCCTGGATTACGCCTGAGGTAACATCCCTGGTGTCCGATTCGTAGCCGTTGATAACCACTGTCTGGAGTCGGTGGCTTAAGTATGAAGAAAACCACCTCAATAAATTCCCTCTGATCCCATTATATGCCAGTTTTTGTAGCAGCAAAACATGGTCTACTTTGTCAAATGCCTTTTTGAAGTCTGTGTAGATAACATCTACTTGAGTTCTAGAGTCTAAAGACTTAAAAATAAAGTTACTATACAGCAAGAGATTGGTTACAGTTGATTTGTTTTTCATGAAGCCATGTTGTTGCTCAATTATAACACGTTCAAGTAGTGGGGCAACTATTCCTTTAACTAGAGACTCAAAAATTTTGGGAATGCATGATTGAACCGATATTGGTCTGTAATTGATTATATCGTTCTTATTACCAGATTTATGAATTGGGGTGATGTAGGCCAACTTCCATTTATCTGGAAACATTCCCTCATTAAGGCATTTGTTAAATATAATAGTAAGGGGTGTGGCTATTACTAATCTTATATTCTTTATAAAATGTGGCGTAAGTTTATCCGGTCCAGCACCTTTACTGGTATTTAGGCCCATTAGATGCTTATCAACATCATACACGTGCAACGATACATCAGAAATAATTTCAGCTACTGGGTTCACTGGAACATTACCGTAGTCGGCAACATCACGACTTTTGAACTCAAAAACAGAGCTAAAAAACTCTGAAAACAGATTAGCGATACTTTTAGGCGAATTTGCAATTATTTCATTGTAAGACATGGTACTAGGGAACCCTGTACTCGATTTTTTATGTGACGATACATATGACCAGAAACATTTGATATCATTCATCATAGCCTCTTCGGTGTTATGTACATAACTTCTAAAGCATTCATGTATTAATCTTTTACAACGAGCACGGAGAAGGCCGAATTCCGAGTAATCATCACGGGACCCGTATACTTTCCACTTTATCCAGACCTTTTCTTTCCGTTTCAGGGTTCTTTTTAGCGCTGGCGAGAACCATTTCGGCCACAGTGTACTCTTTTCTTTTTTGAGAGGTACGTGCTCGCTTATAATATCATAAATGATCTCATAAAATACTTCGGTTGCATGATTTGCATCAAGCGTACCAATCGTCGTTACCCAGTCAATCTCACTAAGTCTTTTAATAATGGGAGGATAGTTAGCCTTGTGGAAATTATATGAACCGTTATTCTGTCTAGGGAGATTATTGGTCAGCCGTAAATTCCATTCGAATTGAAAAGGAGGGTGGTGAGGGTCAACCCTAGACAAAATTACCTGGGGCACGGATACATCAATGGCGGAGTCATGATTGCAGAAAAGCAAATCTAATAATTTGTTGTTGTGGTTGAAATTATTATTGTATTGGTTAAGATTAAGTAAAGTACTCGTTGTAATTATTCTTCTACACTTTTCACCGAAATTATTTGTTGTGACGGAGACCGGTGTTAATGTTGCAGAGTTGGGTTGTTGTACCCAGGATATGCTCGGTAAGTTAAAGTCTCCAATTATGCATAGATTAGCAGTATGATGAATATTACAAATATGTTCCAGGTTGTCACAATAATTATTGTATACACTGCATGGAGACAGCGGAGGTACGTATACAGCGCTTATCAAAATATCTTTTCTATTCACGGATATTAACACATATAGTTCCTCCCATAAGGTTGATTGACTACTTATAAGTGTGGACTTAATTGACCTATGCACTGCCACAAGAACGCCCCCCCCGTCCGCTTTGGCGGTCGCAATCGAGCTCCTGTCACTCCTATACACAATATACCTATCGTCCATAAGCTCAGAGTCAAATATACCTGGCCGCAACCAGGTTTCAGTGAAAACAATTATTTGGTAGTTAGAGTTTAATATATTTGTAGCGGATCTAATTGGACCACAACCTTATAATTGAGAGCGATCCGCTACCGCTTATGAATTTTGGACCATACGCTCTGTTGCCATGCGCCCGTACCAGGCGGCGATGTCTCCGGTGCTCCTGCGCCGGCCGCGCGCCCTGCGTCCACCACCACTCGCTTGCTTGCCATCTACCGCGCTGCTTATCTTTGCTTTGTTAATTTATCAAATTGTAATTTAATTCTTTTCCAAATTTAAATAATATATTTTTCTTTAATAGTGTTCAAATAATTGTTCATTTTTGTCCGCTGTATATTCATTTAATTTCCTCGAAACCCGCTTAGCTTTCTCTCAAAAGTACCTTCAGTACCTACCTACTAAAAGTTGCATAGTGGTGCCAGATATTTTAGGGAATATAACGATTCCCATATTGGTGACTTCCCGACTACCTACAACTGGACGTTGTGACAACGCTGGATTAGAGGTATTTAGAAAATATTTCATACCGTTTGGAACGCTGTGCCAGTAAAAAGATTCACCGGTGGTTCGAGTCATAAGCGGTGAGCGATTTTAAATTACTATAATGACTGCGGAAGGTAGTGGATTTAAAGAGGAGGTGCTAAGAGTAGGTGTACGTGTGCCACCATTTTACGCGGAAGAACCGGCTTTGTGGTTTGCTCAAATTGAGACTCAGTTCGCACTTTCAAAAATAACTACTGATGAGACTAAGTTTTATTATGTAGCTGGACAACTAGAGCCACGATACGCGCTAGAGGTGAAGGACGTGATCACTAACCCTCCTACAAGCGGAAAGTACGAAAAACTTAAATCTGAATTAATTAAACGACTTTCTGCCTCCCAGGAAAAGCGCATCAAGCAACTCCTCATGCATGAGGAACTAGGCGATCGAAAGCCATCACAGTTCCTGCGACATCTACAAAATCTTGCAGGATCTGCTGGCACAACCGAGTTCGTGAAATCTTTGTGGACTACCCGCTTGCCTCAGAATGTTCAAACGATTGTTGCTTCACAGATGGACCTGCCTTTGGAGAAACTTAGTGAACTCGCTGATAAAGTGCACGAAATAGCGACATCTACCCCTCAGGTTGCCAGTACTTCGTATATCCCTCCTGAGAACGACGTGGCCAAGCAGATCAGTGAACTGACACGGCAAGTAGCTTTACTTACTAACTTCATGAACAAAAGAGGACGTTCACCTTCACGCTCACGATCTCACTCGCGATCTAGAAAGAACCACTCGGGCAGCTACCGACCTAAACAGCCACCTCCAAATCATCCACACTGTTTTTATCATTTTACCTACGGAGACAAGGCGAACAAATGCAAACAACCTTGCACATTCCATTCGGGAAACTCCACAGGCGGTCGGAAGTAGCGGCCAACGACTGCCCACCTGCAACAGGCCGCCTATTTGTTACTGATCGGACGACGAAAATACAGTTCTTAGTTGATACAGGCTCAGACTTATGCGTTTTCCCCCGAACAGCCGTCAAAGCGCCCTGTATTAAGTCAAAATATGATCTTATCGCTGCAAATAACACGGTGATCCATACTTACGGACCTACTCAACTACATCTGAATTTAGGACTCAGACGAGATTTTATATGGAATTTTACTATAGCTGATGTCTCACGAGCAATAATAGGTGTCGATTTTCTCAGCCATTACAATTTATTGGTAGATTGTAGAAACCAACGCTTAATTGACAACACTACTACACTATCGGTTGCTGCTGTACATTCTAAATCGATAGAAAACATCGTATCTGTTAAAGCCGTGGCTGGGGAGACAGAGTTCCATAGCATTTTGAGAGAATTTCCTGAAATAACCCGTCCACCAGGTATCCACTCGTCACCTAAACATAAGACGCTACACTTCATCAAAACAACTCCGGGTCCACCTGTATCCTGCAGACCGCGTCGTCTCGATCCTGTACGTCAGAAGGCTGCGAAGAAAGAGTTTGATGACATGATTGCTAGCGGCATAGCCAGACGCTCCGAAAGTCCTTGGTCTTCTGCACTTCACCTGGTAAAGAAGAAAGATGATGGATGGAGACCTTGTGGAGATTATAGAGCTCTAAACTCCAGAACCATACCAGACAGGTACCCCGTTCGTCACTTACACGATTTCTCTTACCAACTTAACGGATGCAAAGTATTTTCCACTATAGATCTAGTAAAGGCTTATAACCAGATAGCTGTAAATCCAGAAGATATCCCCAAAACTGCCATAACTACCCCTTTTGGATTATTTGAATTTGCGTTCATGACTTTCGGCCTACGAAATGCGGCTCAAACCTTTCAAAGATTTATCGATGAGGTTTTGTTTGACCTTGACTTCTGCTATGGTTATATCGATGATATCCTTGTCTTTTCATCATCTGTTGAGGAACACAAAAACCACCTACGTCAACTTTTCAAACGCTTGAAGGAATATGGAGTCGTAGTAAACACTAGTAAATGCAATCTGGGTCAATCTGAAACAGTTTTTCTTGGATATCATGTATCAGCATCAGGAATTAAACCTGTGGACACCAAGGTGCAGGCAATCCAAGAATTTCCTATTCCTAAGACGGTAAAAGAACTTCGACGTTTTTTAGGAATGCTCAATTTTTATCGCCGTTTTTTACCTGACGCAGCACGCCTTCAAGCACCCTTGAACACCATTCTCGCTGGTCCAAAAATAAAAGGTTCACATCCTGTGAATCTGACTCCAGAACTGGTTCAAGCTTTTCAAAACTGCAAGTCTATGCTATCCAAAGCAGCACTCCTAGCTCATCCAGATCCGACTAAAGAGTTGGCTATCGTTACCGACGCATCCAATACTTCTATTGGTGCCGTTCTTCAGCAACGAAACGGTAGCGACTGGTTGCCTTTAGCTTTTTTCTCTAAGAAGCTAAGTAGCCCTCAAAAAAAGTACAGCCCATATGATAGAGAGCTGTTGGCTGTTTATGCTGCAATAAAGTACTTTCGTCATATGGTTGAAGCAAGATCATTTACAGTCTTCACAGATCATAAGCCTCTAATATATACTTTTAAAAGAAACACGGATACTTGCACACCAAGACAGTTCAGATATCAGGACTTCATTGGACAATTCACTACAGATATTAGATACTTACCTGGTAAAGATAATGTTGTAGCCGACGCATTGTCTCGCGTTGAAGAGGTAACATCTGCTATTGACTACAAGGAACTTGCGCGATCTCAAAGCGATGACGTTGAACTGCAAGACCTTCTACTGCACGGTTCCGCTCTTAACCTGAAACAGATAAAAACATTAGAAAGTGACTTACCTGTATACTGTGACACATCCGTGCAGCCTGCTCGTCCATACATAACACCGAAGTACCGCAAACAAGTCTTCGACATGGTTCACAACTTGAATCATCCTGGAAGTTCCGCTACAGCACGACTGGTCTCACAACGTTTTGTGTGGCCAGGTATTCGTAAAGACTGTAGAGAGTGGGTTAGGCAATGCTTAAATTGCCAGAAGTGTAAAATCACACGCCATACCCAATCTCCGCTATCCTCTTTCCTTACTCCTTCGTCAAGGTTCTCCCACATACACCTTGACATCGTAGGGCCCCTAACTTTGTCTTCTGATTACAGGTACTGTCTTACGGTCATTGATAGATTTACGCGATGGCCTGAGGCGTACCCACTGAAGGACATCACAGCGGAATCCTGCGCCACTGCCCTAGTATCTGGTTGGATCGCCAGGTTTGGCTGTCCCACAAGAGTGACTACAGACCGTGGTCGGCAGTTTGAGAGTCACCTCTTCAAGGCTCTCACATCAATTATAGGCGCACATCACTTTCACACTACTGCATATCATCCGCAATCTAATGGCATCGTGGAGAGATTTCACCGACAGTTAAAAGCTGCCATCATGTGCCATTCAACATCACAGTGGACTGAAGTTCTTCCTTTGGTTCTGCTGGGCATACGCAACACCTGGAAAGAAGACTTGAAAGCTACTCCATCTGAACTTGTCTACGGCGAAACTCTCAGCTTACCTGGTCAATTTCTATACCCCAAAGATGACTTCACTACTTCGGACATGACTGAATATGCGACACGTCTGCGGTCACACATGGCCAACCTCACTCCGAGACCTACTACATGGCACAACACTTCATCTCCATTCTATCTGCCATGTGATCTCACTACTTCTTCTCACGTGTTTATGAGGCGAGATTATGTCCGGAAGCCACTCGAACCGCCTTATGATGGTCCCTATCAAGTTATCCAGAGGCATCCCAAATACTTCACAATCGATGTCAGAGGAAAACCCAACAACGTCTCCATCGATAGACTGAAACCTGCATACTCCTTGAGAATTTCATCAGAAAATAAGCAACAGGCGCCACCATCTTTACAAATCAGTGCTGAGACTGAAGAAAGAAGAACTAGGAGTGGAAGAAGAGTACGATTCCCAGACCGGTATCGACCGTAGTAACGGTCTAGCCAGGGGGAATATGTAGCGGATCTAATTGGACCACAACCTTATAATTGAGAGCGATCCGCTACCGCTTATGAATTTTGGACCATACGCTCTGTTGCCATGCGCCCGTACCAGGCGGCGATGTCTCCGGTGCTCCTGCGCCGGCCGCGCGCCCTGCGTCCACCACCACTCGCTTGCTTGCCATCTACCGCGCTGCTTATCTTTGCTTTGTTAATTTATCAAATTGTAATTTAATTCTTTTCCAAATTTAAATAATATATTTTTCTTTAATAGTGTTCAAATAATTGTTCATTTTTGTCCGCTGTATATTCATTTAATTTCCTCGAAACCCGCTTAGCTTTCTCTCAAAAGTACCTTCAGTACCTACCTACTAAAAGTTGCATAGTGGTGCCAGATATTTTAGGGAATATAACGATTCCCATATATTCAAGCGCAAGTCTAATAGCTTACTTCTGAGGCCACGGCAATTTTGATAGTAAAATGTTATTCCATTAGCACCCATTAAGTTACATTGAATGTGATTATATTATGCGATGAGATATTATAACGAATATGCATATGTTGTAATAATATAAGCCAATGGCGATGCACTTCTATATCTGATAATGACTGAGTCTCTCGAAGATAAACAAAAGCAAACCATAGTACCAAGTTACCTTTCAATTCACAAGTTGCGGGTAAGTATTCTTTGTAATATTTAAGAAAAATAATAATTAAAAAACTCAGATATAGTCACAATTTCTTCAAATCTTCAGCACATTTAATTGCCACCACAGGTATGTCTTTTCCTTCACTTTTACGCATAAGTATAGTAGCATTTTTCACCCAGACAAACTTGTATTTATTTACACTAGCTGCTTCCCGTGCCTGAGCATATAATATTTTGTTTTTTAATGTTAAATGTTCGTTGATGAATATACGACGCAAGGCCTGACTGGCATCATATTGTGGGATTTGGCTGCGGCCGGAGACGGCCTGCTGCAACTGGCCTACTGTGAGGCCACGGCGTACGCGCGCAGCGGCTATGACCTCTGTTTTTAAGCGTCTGGTAGTCAACTGAACTATGATATTTTTAGGCCGATCGTTAGCTTGATTGTGTGCCACACGGTGGACATCACGTATGGAGTCAATAGGGATGGGAACGCCAATTGCTGTGCCAAGTACTTCAACCAAGTGAAGTAGATTTTCACTTTTATGTTCCGGGACATTCTGTATTTCGATATTGCAGCTGCGTGCCTTTTGCTCAATGTCATCAAATTGCTTTTTTAGACTGTGTATTTCGCCTTTCAATTGAGAGTTTTCTGTTTCCAACCCCTGCACTGTTGTAGTGACAGTGTCGAGGGTGGCTTCTATGGAATTGATTTTAGCATCCCAGGAGTTTACCGTAGACGATAGCTTGGTGAGGTTCTCATTTACTTCTGATTTGAACGAGTCTTAGGAGTCCAAAACATACATTAGTAAAAAGTGGACACTTTTTTTTAGAAGTTTTTGGTTCCACTACGCATTTTATCGAATTTCCCATTCACTGCACACTTTCACGGACACTTGCCACATAATATACTATCACTAATATGAGTCAAACCCCGAAATATACAGTAAAATGTACATTCGGATTCCCGCCAAAGAGCCCTTCGGGGATATGGTGTGGGCGTGTTTATCAAGTGATATGACTCACCCCACATGCTTGTGGCTGGCGACGAGCAGCTCGAAGTCGGGCCCGTAGGTCTGCAGCGCGTCGACGAGCAGCAGCGAGTGCACGCTGAGAGAGAGCGAGAGGTCACACGGCCGCGTGGTCAGCGCCGCCTTCACGCCGCACACCTGCACCTCCGCTATGCTGCGCCCGCGCGACTGCACCTGGCACACGCACACCAAAGAGATTAAAATATAATGGGACATAGAGGGGGCATTGGGAATATTTTCATACAAAAACTTTGAAGCTCAGGCGTCGTGTCGGTTAGTATGAACGCGAGCTGTCATTCGGTCGAAATCGTACTATACTTATTCCACTTGTAATATCTTTTCGGCTTAAAATTTTCCTCGCTTTGTCCCCTCTATGGCTTATGATATTTTATTCTCTTTGACGTCACACGTTTAAACATTTAAGCCTCCGTGCAACGGTGGACTAAATAAAACACTAAATAGAAACTTTAGAAAGTATTTTTTTTCTCTGTAGTAATAAAAAAAAGTCGCTATCTGCTTCTGCTTGTTTTTTTTTTCTTGTCTGTCTTTTATGTAAGTGGGAAACAGTTTACGAACTAACATGGAAGGTTTGTGTATATCATATTATCTCCTACGAAAGCTAAGGAATGAGAAGCAAAATATTCGCAGTTCATCACATTCAGATGATATCAAATCCATGGACGACTACATACGCAAATCTAAAAAACGTGACTGCGTTTAAGGAGCACTGAAAACATTTAAAACATTACCATACTGCTGGTGTCAAGTGAAAATGAGGCAGATATAGTAAGTAGATATAATGTTTATTATCCGAATGGTCCGATAAATCTCTAAAATTGAACACTCTGTGGTAACTGGTTTTGCCCTCGCGACTACCTCGACATACCTCTAGCGACATCTGGTCGATGGCGAACTGCAGCATGAAGAGCGTGGCGTTCTGGTGCGCAGAGTGCTCGGAGCGCTCCGTCTCCGAGCTGACGCTGTTCTCCTCCTCCTCCTCCGCGGCGCGCTCCTGCGCATGCGCCTCGCGGGACCTGCGCACGCACGGACTCAAAAATAACCTGATCTCTCAGAAAAATTGCATCAAGATTAACGAAACGAAACTTGAAAACAAAAACAAAAGAATTTACACACGACATTAGTATTCGTAATATTAGTGTGGAGATGAATATTGTTTAAGTGTAACACGATCGTTATTGCTAACAATAATGATTTGGTATAATAATAATAATAATCATTTATTTACAACCAACAAATCTTAAAATAATACAATTACATTACATTCGTATCTATGTATTATGTATTTGGTATTATGATCAGATTGAGATCGGTTTCGTGCAAAGTTTAATTAGCCTCAATGATAAATTAATAGCAAAAAGTATATGTTGTCATTTCATCTTCGATAAAACCTTCAATACCCGAAAGAAACCGACGGAAAACATCGCGAGGAAACCCAGTCAATCTCAGAATTAATTCTGTGGCATGTGTAAAACAGACCCGGTCCCACGATTGGCTCACCACCTACTACGTTAAGGGGTCCAAAGATTATATTGGTGAAATGTAGGTATTTCAGGAAAATTAATACAGTGATAGCCCTGACGGTTTAAGAGCCGGCCGAAAATCAGTGAGGCTCGGGTTCGAATAGTTTTTCAAAAACTTACGTACATTTATCACTAGCTCGACGGTGAAGGAAAATATCGTGAGGAAACCTGCAGGTCTCAGAATTAATTCTGAGACATGTGTAAATAGACCCGGTCCGGCGATGGGCTCACCACCTATCACGTTTAAGGGTCCAATGTATCTCGTGAAATGTGGGTATATCCAGTAATGGAATACCTCTGCCTACCCCCTCGAGGATGAAAGGCGTGAGATTATATTATTATTAATACCTCTGCCTCGACTATTAAAGGCGTGAGATTAGTTTTTTATTTGCCCTGGTTAGTGTTGAATCTATTCCACAGTCGATTGCTCCCAGCTGATACTGGGAGCAGCCATACCCCGGTCGTGGCTGCATGGCGGCCTGCGCGACGACGGCCCTCAGCGCGGCCACCTTGTGCTCGCTGAGGTGCACCACCAGCGAGGGCAGCGACCCGCACAGCGCCGCGCGGGGGTACTGCGGGTCGCACGTGCGCACCACGCGACGCTCCGCCTGACACAAACATCATCCTAATCATAGATTTAGTATACTAACGTTATAGATTGGCAATAGAGCCAGTACGGCGAGACCAAAAAAATGTACACTTGTGCGCGTGTAACGTGGATGTGCGCAAGACAAATCGTGCTCTCTCTAAACTGTAGCTCTCAATAAAAAATGGGCGTGTAGTATATTTTGTAGTCAATACCTTTGCCAGTCACGATAACGAAATGTGGTTAATCAATATTATGGCAAACACTATAAAATTGAGGTTAGAAATACGAGAAATTCACGTATTTAATATTTCGCGAAAATCAATTCTTATACATTCAGAGCATTTATACAATAAAAAGCAATGTTATGACCTATCTATTTGTGAACGATTTTTTTTCAGTTGTCTATAATCATTGCATTTAGAGAATCAAATCTTTCAGTTGCAAAATTCAAAAATTCTAAATATTTATTGCATGGCTGTAGGTTACATATGAAAGTTCTTAAAATAAATATAAACTAGGACTCTCTACAGTCTACCATATTATGGTATACAATATAACTTGCGAACAAGTAGGTAAGTAGGTAGGTATTATAAAAACTAAACAAAAATAGCATAAAATAACAAAAACAAGCTAAATAACAATATCTGTATCCCATTGTGGACCTTATATCTTCTACACTATATAAACATTTTTTAATAAGTACTTTATCAAATAAAAACAAAAACAAAACAATACAAAAAAAAAATCTATACAATTTTTAGCTTAGCTTATAGCTTTCCCCGGTTACATAAAAAATCGTCCACACTATAAAAAGATTTCTTTAAAAGCCACTGGTCGAGCTTACTCTTGAATTTGTCTGCATGTAACATTTTAAAAGAATCGGGAATATTATTAAAAATGTTAACAGACATCTAGAATATGCTTCGAGAGTAAAGGGAAGTGTGGTGACGTGAAGTGTGGATCAGTTTATGATTGTTTCTGAGATCTCTGTTGTGACCAGAGAGATTTAAATACTAGGGCATAGAGGGGACAAAGCCCGAAAAAATTGAAGTCAAAACTTATTCCACAGTGGAATAACTCGTCCGAATAACAACTCTCGTTCGTATCTCGCCAAAATAAATAAATATGCCGAGATGCGCCTTGCTAGGTTGCAAATCACGCTACGGCAAAACGCCTGGAAGGGATTTTAGTTTATTTTCGTAAGTATTTTTCATATTTACTCAGAAAAAAGAACAAAATTAATAATTTTCTTATATTCGTTCTAGAACATTCTGCTGATCTTGTAAATTAACGCCCTCTGCTGTTGAGTAGCTTATACCACTACTTCACTACTAATTAGTGATGTGGTGCTGTTTATCGACTTTTGTTATCGATATTTATTTATTAGGTAGAAAATATAGGCATACTGTTTTTAAGAATACAAACAGTTTAATAAATAATTTAATATCAATATAGGAACATATATTTTTTGGTTCAAAAATGTTATAGATTTCCTGCAGTAATTAATGAAGCTGATTTATTGGTCAACCTTTTGGTATGTTTTTTTTTATTTCGAATACAGAATTGTGAAAAAAAATAAGTAAATTCGAGTCTGTTCATTGTTTTCAATGATGCAAGGGAGGATAAAACTTTTTGAATTTTGCAAAAGTTGGATTTTTTTATTTATGTTTCTGATTATTGGTTCAATAATATGGCTACTGCAAACTTTGAGAAAGTTTTGACCATATGGATACTCGGCCTGAAATTGCCGCCAAAGCTGTGGCACTTCTCTAGGCCGGGCATAGCCAAAGAAATGTGAGTACACAACTAAATTTAAGCCGTACTACTGTCCGAAGAGTTTATTAAAGGTACTTAGAGACTGGCGGCTTCGTTTGTTGTCAAGGAAGACCGCGATCTCGTGTGACAACGTTTTTAGCTAGGGACCATCAAAACTTAAAAAACACTAGGTGGCCCGATAGATGTGTCCGGGAGTGTAGTAGGTATAATTGAAATTGATTTTGTTGTATATACCTATACTTTGTCAATAAACTGATATTATCGATACCTTGGTATGAAATAGTACCATCCCTTTTAATCAGCGTGACCTCTAACGGTCGATAGCTGAAACAACTTCTAATTGTTTGAATACTTGTTTCAGCTATTGAAATCTAGATACCAGCACTGACGCTTAGGCTTCAAAGTTTTGTATGAAAATATTCCCAATGCCCCCTCTATGCCCTAGTATTTAAATCTCTTTGGTTGTGACTAGCATTATGGAATAGATACTCATGTTTCTTTACAAATATTGCTACTTCTTTTACATAAAGACATGGTAAGGGGAGAATACAAAATTTTTTGAAAAGCGGTTGACACGAGTCTCTTTGAGTAATGCCTCCTAGTGCTCTCACACATCGTTTTTGCATTTTAAATGCTTTTGTAAAATCCACGGTGCTACCCCAAAATATTAGACCATAAACCAATCTTGATTGCACTAAAGCATAGTATGCCATAAGGCCCGCCTCTATGGATGTATTTTTAATAATGCGTCTTAGAGGGAATACATAACAAGTTAGTTTTTGACATAGTGCCTCTATATGTGGTTTCCAACTACAATTACTATCTAATATCAACCCTAAGAATTTAGTTTGATTTACTTCTAGAATATTAACTGATTCATGGGATATGTTTAAGGTTGGTGGCTCTCTCCTATAAGTATGAAATTGCATTATAATGGTTTTAGATAAGTTAATGTTCAGATCGTTCAAATTTAACCAGTCAACTATTTTGTCTAAAGTTTTATTTACATTTCCTTCATATTCAAGATTATTTTTATTTTTACATGTAATTATAGAGGTACTATCATCAGCGTATAGTACCATTTGGTTACCTGAGTGTGCAGGCAAATCATTGATATAAAATAAAAAAAGAAGAGGTCCCAGAATACTTCCTTGTGGAACACCTCTAACATTGTTTCTATAGTTAGATCTAACATTTGTTACAGTTCGGGAGTGCTCACAGAAATTAGTTACCTCGGTACATTGTTGCCTGTTTTCTAAATATGATTTTATCCATTCAAAAGCTTTCCCTCTTAATCCATATAACTCTAGTTTGCGAAGTAGTATACCATGATTCACACAATCAAATGCTTTAGACATATCTGTAAATATAGTTGATACATTGGTTCTATTATCCACAGATTTAATGATGGTCTGTAACAATTGAAAAACTGCAAGATTAATCGATCTATTTTTACGAAAACCATTCTGTTCATTAATAATAATAGAATATTTGTCTGAAAAAATTATCAATTTCTTATACATAATGCGTTCAAAAAGCTTAGAGAATATAGGCAGAAGAGTAACCGGTCTATAATTGTTCAAAACATCTTTTTTGCCACTTTTAAATAATGGTTTTATTACAGCAATTTTTAAGTTGTTGGGGAACACACCATTCTCTGCACTTATATTTAAAATGGATTTTCTTTCCTAGATGACTTACAACTGCTACTGCATACGTAGCTGTAGCTGTTTACGCCTATTAAACATTAAACTTACTCTTTTAATACGCGGGATTAATTAAAATAAGCAAAATTTGTTTCGTTCACAACTGACGTCGGGCCGGTATTAGCCGGTAACGTTTACGAAAATGGTCTCGTCTATCTATCTCGCTCTAACACACGGGTACCTACCTATGTTCTTTCTCTCTCGCGTTGCCAATCTAAGTATACTAAATCTATGATCCTAATACATCAGCGTGTACCTACATGCTGCGTGAGTTCGGATTACTAATAGTACGTGTACGTGTTTCGGTACACGGGCGAGAAGAGATGGGACATCATACGATGGTTCGGAGTGTCCTAGGATGTTATGGAATTACTCGGAATGATTTGGGGTAATCTAGGATGATCTGGACTGACTTCGAAATGTTTGAGATGTCCTAAAATGCTTTAAGTGTCATCTAAGGTGACATAGAAATATTTTGAGGTGTTTTAAGACGCAATACACAAAACTCAATTTCATGTTCTACATTTTCAAAAGTCTAAAACTCAGTTACGACTTACGTGTACACTCAAAACCAATTTTAAAGTGACAAAATGTATTTTTAATTTGAATGTATATTCACTACATCGGAGACTCTGTGCTTAGTTGTATAATAATAATTGTCGGCAGTACCTGCAGCGAGATGCTGAACCGGTCGAGCAGATGCAGCGAGGAGGTGGACTTGGTGTGCGCGTACTTCCAGTTGTCCCTCGCGCGGCCCACCATGATCTGCAGGTCGCTCAGCTCGATGTTGTACCTGGGGACGGGACGGGCTTCAAATACACACGCATGGAGTTAAATAGAGCGTAGCCTAAGAGCTAGCGCAACGAGACGACGACGAAGTTTAAAGTACTCTTTTTGGATAAACTATTATCCCATATTCGACGAAGCCAATGGCTATTAAACAACTGATAAATTAAAATATGGACATCCTGTTATGAAAGTAACTATCATGTTCAAACATACAAAATATGTAGGCGCATGAGCGGGAATGAAAACCGCAAGGGGGTCCCCCTTTTAATATTTTACTTTTTTTAGGGTTCGATACTCAAAGTAAGCCTACGCCGCCCGTTGTGCCTGTCTCACTTTTAATAAGCTATTGGAAATTTCATGTGGGTTACTCTTTAACACGTGTGTGCGTGCTCATACCTGTCGTAGATGCGCGCGTGCAGGTGAGCGGCGTCGAGCTGGTGCTGGGCGGGCGGCTCGGGGGGCGAGCCGGGGGACAGCAGGCTGCCGGGGGGCGTGGAGCAGGGCGTCATGAAGGTCTCCTCGTCGTCCGCCCCCGGGCCTCCGGGGTCGGCGGGGTGGGCGGGGTCAGCTGGGTCGGCGTTGGCCAATCGCAGCCGGCCGAAGTCCACGACCAGCACGGACGCGTCGCGGTCGCAGAGGTCCTCCACCAGCAGGATCTGCGGCGCAGAGATGTCCAGCTCCACCTGCCACGAGCGACGGTCGCCCTGCACAAGGAAACACACGTGTGAAAAACACATCTATCTTTTATCTATTGAGTATGCTGAGATAGAGTACGAGGAACAAAAATCAAAATAAATATGCCATACGCAACATCCCCCAAGGGTAGGCAAAGGTATTCCATTCTTAGAAATATCCACTTTTTACCAATATATTTCACGGACCCGTGACAGGTGTCTAACAACAGATGATTCAAAACCAAGTGCCCCGCACTTTTTGCGAGTTTTCACTGTTTTCATTCAAATTGATGTATTGCACTCTTACAGCTAATAATGAGTATGAACGTAAGTTTTAGATAAACTCATTGGTACATACCCTCACCTGAAATGAAACACGGAATGACCTCACATACGAATGGTTTTGTTTTATCATATACTTATTTAGACGAGTGTTTGTGATGGTGTAGTCATTTGTTTACGAGTCTACCCACCGGGTGCGTCTGCATGATGTGCTCGATGCGCGTGATGAGCCTCTGCGCCGCGTGCGCGTGCGCGTGCGCAGGGCCCCGAGCCGCCCACGGCGCCAGCGCCCAGTCGCGCGCCCAGCACGCCGCCGCCGGGGACCACACCACCTCCAGCGACGCCGACTTCACCCACAGCCTAAGCACGCGCACGAAAATTATGACTCAATAATTGACTTTTACCCCTTTTATCCCCGAGGTGGTAGGCAGAGGCAATCCATTTCTGGAAATACCCACTTCCCACGAGTATATTCGACCCCTTAACGTGATAGGTGGTAAGCCCATCGGAGGACCGGGTCTCTCATACTTGCCTCAGAATTAATTCTGGGACCTGCGAGTTTTATCAAGGTGTTTTCCTTCACCGTCGAGATTGTGATGAATATGCACGTAAGTTTTAAAAAAACTCATTGGTACATGCCACGATTCGAACCCGAGCCTCACTGATTATCATCACCAGAAGCGGTCTCTTTAACCGTAAGGCTATCATATTAATGTCCCTACATTTGAATAAGTAATTAAAAAAAGTGACCATCGTTACCGGTAATCAGCGTTGAGTCCAAACGGCTTCTTCTCGTAGGTGAGCTGGAAGAGCGGCTGCGCGGGCGCAGAGGGAGGCGCAGGCGCGGGCTGGCCCCGCCCCCACCACATGGCCGCGCCCGCCGCGCCCAACGCGCTCAGGCCCTCCCGAATCATACCCTAAGGACAACAGGGACATGTTGATAACTTTCCTTCGTTTTAAGGCTGTTTACAAGCATTCGCGACATATTATGCCCCCGCACTCCTACGCACTACTTTCTAGTCCGTACGGCAAACAGCACAAAGACAGTTCGAAAAAATAACATCTTCAATAACCCATGCGTAGGTTATATAGTAGACACTTAAAGTTCAACTTTTGAAAGTGTCTATATTTTTGTATTGTCTGCTAAGAGAATTCGGGGTGCGATTCTGAAACTTGCTAAGAAGAGGCGAATTCTTAATTTATTGTAATAAACTCGCGAATAACTAGAATTTAAGAATCGTATACAGTACGGCCGTTTTAACTTGGCTGCTCTGAACATAGGCTCCGCCTGCGCAAACCACCTCATACCGCCAAATGGTCGCTAAAAATGTGATTGCGCAGCCATTTGCCCAACTTCAGAGCAGCCATGTTAAAACGGCCGTACTATATGTTTGCCGCTGAAAAAATCAAATCTACCTGAGGCGCCACCAGCACGGGGAAGAGCGTGTTCGGCGTGAGGTGGTCCCTCAGGCAGACGGCGCCCAGCGCCACGTGCAGCAGATGCGAGGCCGCTCGAGGCCGCGACTCCACGCGCACGCGCACGCTGCTGAACTGCAGCTCCACGCCCGCACCTACGCCGGGGGCGTCACTGGTCTCCATGCTGCGGAGGAAACTACTCTTTAGGCATATAGAAATACGGGAGAGGTCAATTCAATTCAAATCGTTTATTTCCGTAGGTAAAAAATTACACTTAGAAACGTCAATAGTCTAATAACAAGGCACACTAAGCCCGTCCATGAAGATTGGCTAAATGTAATAAACGGCAGCCCATCTCCACCGACGAGTTGCTGGTTCCAAATGCAGTACACCGAGAAGAACCAGCAAGAAACTCAGGGGCAGCTCTTTTATCTCATCGTCAACCCGTAACAGCCCACTGCTGAGCTAAAGGGTCTTTCCTCACACATGAGGAAGTACACACACTTTTTAATCTCACGTCTTACTATTCCACGACCGCACTGACCTGTCATTGTCGGCGTCCGTGCACAGATTGAGGCATCCCTTGGTGAGGTGGAACTCGAACTTGCCGAAGACGGTGTCCCTCCTGAAGAGCGTGTCGTTCTCGATGGAGTCGGCGATGACGTCGAGGATCTCCTCCTCGAGGGGCGGTGGGGCGGGAGGGGGCGCGGCTGGCTGCCCCGCGCTGTACCAGCCCCACCAGGCGGGGAACCAGTGCACCAGCATGCTGCGGCCCGTGCCCGCCGCCTGCTCGGGCGTCGCCGCCGGGCTCGCCTTGGGCAGTTTGCGCATCGCCACCTGGGTGGTGAGGCGACTTCGTTACGACCAAAGAGATTAAAATAGTATACGTGATAGGGCATAGAGATAGGTAATATTTTAATCTCTTTGGTGTAATATTCAACAAACAAAAGCGAAGACAAAGCGAGGAAAATTTGAAGCCAAAAGTTATTCCAAGTGGAATAAGTCTAGTACAATTTCGAGCGAATGACAGCTCGCGTTCATACTAACTGACATGACAAGGACATGACGCTTAGGCTTCAAAGTTTTGTATGAAAATATTCCCAATGCCCCCTCTATGTCCTATTGTATTTTAATCTCTTTGGTTACGACACTTATGCCTCTTTTATTATTGGCACCGCATTTTTCATTTTGCCAATGTCAAGTAATATAGTTTTCAAGTCTTTATTTTATACTCATCCCAGTCAAATGGCTCTGCGTCAGAGACCATGCACAATTTCTACTTTCCTCCCTTGGTTATGGGAAGACTTCATTGTGACTTCTTGAGGCAATCCAAAAATGTCCATCCCTCGCATTTTAATTACTAATACTCATCTACTGACCAACTTAGCTAAACAGTGTGTAAACCAGCCATTAGTAGTAGAAGTCTGTGTTAAGTTGTCAATCGAAAAAATATCAAATACTTGCGCAGTTTATAATATTGCATGTATTTTTTTTTTAATAAAAAACCTTTGAAATGAAGCTTACAAAATGGAAATCACCCGAATAGAGTAGAGCCGACATACATTACGGTATGAGTAAGAATTTCCCAAGTGTGACCATTAACTGTGTGATCAAAAACTTATCTATAGTCCTTACATTGTGTTTCCATCGCATTTAGAAAGGGAGCTCATAATTTCTAATCTCGATACCTGTCTGAGCGCCTTGAGCGTGGCGAGGTCGGTGTCCCACTCGTAGCGGTCCTTCGCTCGTTGCGCAACCGGCGTCGCAGTGGCGGTGGGGTTGGCCAGTGCGGCCGCACATAGCGACACGTACTCGCACGCCAATCGCGCTCGCTCAGCGCACGACGCCCACGTGGGCCGCGGCTGCGTCCCTGCAAGGCGGCCAATCACAGAGTCGCCTCGTCGCGTCACCGCCGTCCAATGGGCGATGAGGATTTTAGAGCTCCAGTGATTTGATGATCACACATTTTGCAATTAAAAGTAGCCGAATATACAGGGTGGATATTTGAGATGGGTCGGCCAGGGCAGCTACCTTAACCGTTGTAGCTAGACGAAAATGGTCTGAAGAGACTATCCACCATTTTTGAAAATATTTAGAACTGCATTTAAAGATTTTTGAAAAATGGTACAGTCAGCGAGAAAATCGTCGCTTCCCACAAAAAAAATTTTTGATGCCATTCGATCCAGTTTCAGATAAGGATCAAAAGTCTCTAAGAGACTAACTGAGGTCAAGGGGGTAGAAAAGTCAGGAAACGCAAAAAACGTTTTACATACATTTAGTAAGGAATAAAACTTCAACCGGAAAAAAAGTTCAATGAAATGCTAAAATCTCTTTGTTGGTGATTCTAATTACCTAGTTAAATTTTGCTTGCGTGAACTCTACTCAAAACACTTCGCAATGCATCTTTTAACTCCCGCACACTATCGTATTTTCTCTTATAAATTCGAAATTCAAAATATCTTTGTCTTCTTCAGACTAAATATCGCGCCAAGTTGCTAAGTGGCCAGTAACGTATTCTAAAAAAAGAGATCTTAACTGACATTTAAAATTGTGGCAAATAAGAAAAGATAGTATACCATGTTTTCCAAGGAGAACGCTGCTCAGATTTATAAGTTGAATCACCACTAAAGCGATTTTAGCATTTCATTGAACTTTTTTTCCGGTTGAAGTTTTATTTTATTCCTTTCCGTTTTATTCCTTACTAAATGTATGTAAAACGTTTTTTGCGTTTCCTGACTTTTCTACCCCCTTGACCTCAGTTAGTCTCTCAGAGACTTTTGATCCTTATCTGAAACTGGATCGAATGGCATCAAAAAATTTGTTTGTGGGAATCGACGATTTTCTCGCTGACTGTACCATTTTTCAAAAATCTTTAAATGCAGTTCTAAATATTTTCAAAAAAGGTGGATAGTCTATTCAGACCATTTTCGTCTAGCTACAACGGTTAAGGTAGCTGCCCTGGCCAACCCATCTCAAATATCCACCCTGTATATGAGTAGAAATTTGAGGAATAGACGAAATAAACCGATCATATGGTATACGCAAGATGTTGTGAATAACAGTTTAGCAGTTCGGATTGGTTCTTGCCCCGCCCTGTCACATTTAGACGTCATCATTGGACGATCATGATAAAAGTATAAAAACCCATACGCAATTTATTCCCACTTTATGATTATGAACAAAAAAAATGGGTTGTCTGTAAAGTCGTTTTTCATAAAAAAACAATAATGAAAAATTGCATACTGGAACGCCGAAGCCGAACGCTTAGGCCGATCGTGCCTCTCTATCGCTTGTTCCGCGCTCTCGCTAGCACGCTCGGCTCAGGACATAACCCTTTGTCGTGCGTGCAGCCAATCTTATTCATCACGTAATCAAAAATAAAATCTGCCGATTTATAACACGTCATCACGTCAAAAAGCTGATACCCTCGTGGCATGTCTCGTGTTTCAGACCCGTGTGGTACTCACATCGGTAGTGCGGCGTGTGGCACTTGAGCGCGTAGAGCCACCAGAGGCGCGCGTGGCCGCACACCCCAACGGCTGGCCGCAACGCGCGGAACTCCCGCAGACGAGCCAACCGCTCCAGGCCCCGCGCGCACCCCACCGCCTCCAAGTACTGCCGCTGGGGGGAGAGGGGGCGTATACGTCACTTTACACTGCGTTATCTCAAGATGCATCGGAACGTTACTGTAGCGTCAATCACGTAATCATCACTACATAGTACTTACCTATAAAACAAAGTCGCTTTCTCTGTCGTTATATCCTTAAAACTACGCAACGGATTTTGATGCGTTTTTTTTTTATAGATAGAGTGATTCAAGAGGAAGGTTTTAGTGTTAGCATTGCACCCGCGCGAAGACGGGGCGGGTCGCTAGTGCAACAAATAACAACTTTAGCGAAAATTTTTATTTTTGTCAAATGTTATCTGTGAACAAAATCTGATGTTTAATTCGCATTAATACGCCTTAAAAGGCAGAAATTTTAAAATTTGTCCGCCACCTTAAGTATTCAATTCCTGGTCTGAATCTCGGATTGAGAACAGATATTTTCAGAATCAGAATTGACGCTAAAAAATGGCCTTGAGTTTGTTGTTGGTTCTTCTCGGGGCACTGTATTTGGAACCACCAAATCGTCGGTGAAAGCTAGTGTTTACATGCAAACCTCCATGGCCGAGTTTAGAGTCCCTCCGTATTAGACTATTTCTATTAAATGAATGTATACTAACGGAGGTGAGCGACAGCGCGACTGTGTTCAGCGTGAGCGTGGCGGTGAGTCTCGGGCGGGTGCGCGAGCGCAGCGGCTGCGCGGTCCTCTCGCGCCTCACTCGCGCCGCCGCAGACGCAGGCTCCACCAGGTAGCGGTGAGGAGCGCGCCATGTCTCGGACATGCGCTCCTGCGGACGAAAAATATTCTATATCTATGCGGTTTTGCGCGGTAGTTCCCGTTCCCATGGGAATGCGGAAATTAAATATAACCTATGTTGCTTTCCTAGGGTGAATTTTTTTTTCAAATTGGTCAAGTAGTTTTTGAATTTAGTCGTAACAAAGATACAAACATACAAAAATACAAATCTTTTCTCTTTATAATATTAGGTATAGATACTAGGCCATGTCAGGTAGGTTGGTTTGAAAAATCTATTAAATGGCCACTAGCTTAACACCATCTCCCAATCCGCGGTAAGCTCGCGTGGAAGATTATAGCTCATACTTCCTCATATGTGATGATAGAAACACATTCACTAAACGAGCTTAGAGCTTTCCTGGATGAACCCTACAAAGGTAAGCAAATCCGCCGCTATTCAGCCCAAATATTGTGGATAACATTTTAATTTAGCCCTCTGAGCGTCCCTAACTGTCATCAGTCTGCTAACTAAACGTATTAGTGGAACATACGGTGAGCTCTGTGATGGTGCAGCTGGCGAGCATGCCCTTGGGCACGGGCATGGCGTCCCAGTAGACGGCCAGCTTCTGCAGCTCGAGCAGCTTGAAGGAGCAGCCGTCGGGCTCGGGCAGCAGCGTGAACCCTCGTCGCCACTCGCAATCGCAGGACTCCGCCGAAAGCGCCTCCGCCGTCAGACCGCACGCGAACGCTTGTGGCGCACATGTTATGTGGTCCTCGTACCGGATGTGCACGTCGTTCAGTTTCAACTGGAATCGGGGTTCAGTGTTTGGTTTTCACTCTTTATATTTCCGACTATGTAACTGTTCCGCGCGTTTTCATTCCCAATGGTGAAAGAATAAAAAAAAATGGTCCAGTAATTTTTGAGTTTATTCGTTACACACATACAAAAATACTAATCTTTCCTCTTTATAATATTAGTGTAGATACTGATTATCGTGAATCCTAAGGACTTGGTGGAAAAATATATTTTGCTTACGAATTTGCGATGGTCTCAAACTTAACCCACAGTTCTTGGTCTACTTTCAAATGAAGAGCTACTGAGCAAAAGCGAAAATGACTAATTTAAAAATTTCGGGAAAAAAATCTAAATGTTGCCATGTATGAAATAAAATGAGTTATGTATTTGTTTATTTGATTTATTAAGAAAAATGAACTTCAATATAAATCTTATTTACATATGCATAACTTTGAAATTTTGTGAGGTAAGTAATCCTTTTTTTTCTACGTTATGTTGTTTTCTATGCTTCAATGGCGTACCTGCAGGTTCTCGACGATATTGGCAAGCAGGCCGGTGCCATAGCTGAGCCAGGAGGAGTAGGAGGTGGCGTAGTAGCCGGCGTCACTGGCCTCGTGCTCGGCGCGCCATTGCGCCTCCAGCGCGTCCAGCAACGACACCTTGCGCTCGTGCGCGATAGCCGCCTCCACTTCGCTGTCCCACTGGAAATCAAAACAAACATGTCTCATAGACTCTAAGGGTGGTTTCAGAGGTGTTCGGGAGACCCGTACGGCGGGGCGGAGACCGCTAGAGCATCGCTTCACAGCGACATGGATTAGCAAAACGCCAGCATGGCGTGCAAACCTGCGCGCCAACATGTTACAGCGAACCGCCATTGCCGTGCGCTCCCTCTCAATATCTACTTGGTCCTTAAGGTCGTCAGTAACGTAGTGTCCAAGATATTTAAATTGATACACTCGTTGGAGCTCTCTGCCACTGAGCTTGATGGGAGGTATCCGGACACCTGCCTCCGACGGCCCTAAAGACCAAGAACTCGCTCTTTTTGACATTATATGTCAAGCCATGTGCAGAGGCATATTCTTCGCATGTGCGAAGGAGCTCTCTCAACGCACAGACCGATGGACTGAGCAGCACCATGTCATCCGCATAGCTGATGTTGTTAACACACACATCATCTAAGTATACATATGTATTAGTAAATAGATTTTTTAAGTTTTCCAAATATAAAATAAATGAAGCCAAGAAATGGATTATAATGAGATAAAGGATTAGAATCCCATCAATCAAGTGTGTTTTCATTCCTTACTCTTGATGGGTTAAATACATCAACATAATCTGATCAAAGTTCAAGGTTAGCTCAAACAAGTACATTTTAGTAACTAGCTTACTAAAATCCTACATGATAAGAAAGATAATAAAAAAATACTAGTTCAGTGTCAAATAAAATCTAATGGCCTGTCAACAAGTATTACAGTTTCAACAATCTTATCTTTGGTCATATTCACAGCATTACCTCACAATGGTTGGTCATTTACAAAATTCTTCAAATATAATGCTAATGTTTACACATGAATGTACTGAGAAGGGAATTTTACAAATTATTTATATAATTTACCCCTTTTTTTTAACAAACACAATAACAAAACTAAATTATATATTAGGAAATACCTCATCTAGATTAACTGGAGCTGCAACTAGGTAGAGTTTTTCAATGGCAATGAGCCACGGCGCAGAGCGAATCTGGCGCACTGGCACCTGCAGCTGCACCTTCCCAATGAAGCCCGCTTTCACCTCCACCGGCAGGCCCAGGTGTCGCAGCGCATCCTTCTTCAGAGGGAGATTCTCTAATTCTACTTTTCCTGTAATATTAATGGCGAAATATAATAATAATATAATCTCATGCCTTTCATCCCCAAGGGTGTAGGCAGAGGTATTCCATTACTGGATATACCCACATTTCACGAGATACATTGGACCCCTAAACGTGATAGGTGGTGAGCCCATCGCCGGACCGGGTCTGTTCACACATGTCTCAGAATTAATTCTGAGACCTGTGGGTTTCCTCACAATGTTTTCCTTCATCGTCGAGCTAGTGATAAATATGTACGTAAGTTTTGGAAAAACTCATTGGTACATGCCAGGATTCAAACTCGAGCCTCACTGATTTTCGGCAGGCTCTTTAACCATAAGGGCTATCACTGCTCTTGGCTATCAATGTTGAAACTCTTCTCAACAAATTCTTGATCTACTCGACTTAAGAACTATAAGAGTAATTTCCTAATTAAATATGACATAGTTTACTAATAAGAAAGTTATTCTCATGGCTTATTATGTAAACAATGTAGTTTATACCTGAGAGCAGAGCCACGCTCAGCTGATCTGTGTTCAAATTCTCCACGTACTTCCCGAGGTAGTTGTTCAAAACCCAAGCCACCAGGCCCTCCAACATCGTGCATGGTCGGCGTCTCCCTTGCTAAATCACATCAGCTGCGACAATTACTCCTAAAAACCACCGCAAAACTTCACAGCCACCGTATGTACATTCGTATCTCTATTTATGAGTAGGAAACATCGTGTATATCCTTAGTTCTATTTCAAGAATACTTCTTAGTTATTGCTGAATTGATTTTCAATCCTATTTGTCGTTATTATATTAGATTTATTTTAAAAGAATTAAATCTTACAATATTTTCTACATAAAAAGTAGGTACGACACAAATTGAATTGACAATGACAAATGACAATATTGACAATGACATTGACTGCCACGTTTTTTATTCATGACCAAAGATCATGTAGTAGATCTTACTGTTCTGGGAGTAACATGGGCTATTTCCCACGGGAACTACTGGTACAATTTTGCTTATCTTAATTTGGCTCCGAGACAAAAGAATACAGTGATGATTTTACGAATAACTTATTTCCCACTAAAAAGGTAATCACATGAATCTATATTTTTTTATTGTTCCGTTACACCCATACTTTTCTGTTGTTTTTGCTCATTTTACTATTTAAAAGATTTGACATTTCGGTACGTAAAACAGAACGTGAAGTTAACTTCTGATTGGAATTTTATATCACAATTTTAAACATTTTTTTAATGAATTTTACCAGGTTAAATCAGTAAAGCATTAAAATATGAAGGCAGCCAGTGTTTTGAAGAGGTTTCCTGGACTTACAGCAAATAATTTAAGTACGTGTTGCCAGAGACGACCATCAAAAGTGCAAGTGCGATATAGTGCTACTGTAGGATGTGTGAACTACAAAGTATTCTCACCAGCGCTGGTGCAAATTCGCAATTTGGGCCTGGGGCCCACATCTAAGGACTTCGAAGAAACATCACAGATATCGGGGCCATTGACTAAGGCACACGCCACTGCTCTCGTACTACAACTGAAAGATGATGAGAGGAGAGCTTTATACGATGCCCTGATGGGGTATCAGTCAAACAAGATTAAGGAGGAGTACGAAGGTACAGTAAAAATCGTTTGAATTATTTATATTGCATCTCCATCAAATTCTTAAAATATGTTGTTGATTCCAGATAGGCTTGCGGGCACAAGATGGAGGAGTAAACTTGGCCGGCCCAGCAAGGTGCCCACTCTGGGTGACGTAGACCCCACAGGCTCCTACTGCCCGGTCCCCGAAGACTGGCTCAAGAAAAAATATGGTTAGTAATATTTATTTTTATGAAATTCGACACTAAATTTGATTCTGGTATTTGTGAATTAAAATATTTTGAATTACATATATTCTTTTCCTGTTTTAATGTTTGACTGCATTTCACCTGCACCTAAGTCATTTTCAGTTCAGATATATAAAATAGTATGATGAATTTTAATATATATTTTTTTATAAGGTGAGGAGGCAAACAAGCAGACTATTATTTTTTGTTAAATTTATTAGTAAATAATAATGTTATTTCTTCTTTTTAGCATCAAAAGTGCCGCAGCCTACTACTAAGGAACTGTTGCATTGTAAGTATTATGTTTAGTGGCCTCTAGTAGCTTTGAAGAAAAGCTAACAGTGAAGCTGAACACTTACTTCACCTACTATCACTAGAAAACACATTATGTTAATAACCTTCAAACTCTACTCAAGACAAATATTCATTAGAATCTGTGTTAGTCATGCTATTTAAAGACATCATAGATGACGTTTTAAACAAAGTTAGATCACAAGGTTGATGTCATATACTTGGTAATAGAATCTATGAGTCAACATTTTTTTCTATAGTTTTAGCAAAAATGTATATGATTCAGAGTCTGTTTTTATCCCTTGCACTAACAGATGAATAACAGGCCTCTTTTTCTACCTTTTTTAAATTAAACAATTACATGTTCAGTAAATGATGTTTGTTTTCAGTGTCACTGGCAAATTCAATACCATTCATTGGGTTTGGGTTTTTGGACAACTTCATTATGATAATTGCTGTGAGTACTTTGTTTTATTCTTTGTTTATGGTTCCACAATTACACACATGGGTATCCTAATAAGTTGTATTGTTTGACAAATCTGTGGCTTTTATTTTGCTAAATGAGCTGCATGATCTACACTAATATTATAAAGCGGATAAAGTAGATTTTTTGTTTGTTTGTTTGTATTAAATAGCCTCCGAAACTACTAGACCGATTTTAAAAAGTCCTTCACTAACGGAAACTTTTGTGCAAATATGTTCTATGTTATGTTCTATGTTAGGGGGTTTGGTTTCCGCACTTAGTCCTGAAGTGGACCATTGTACGTGAGCCATGGCGGCCGGTTACTCCAACCATCCTACCTCCTTCCAAAAGCAGATCAAACTTCCGAGTCTACTCAGGGCGTCCGCAAGAGATTCTGGTGTTCCGAGAATCTTCTTGCGGATCTGGGCAACGCCCAGATTTAGAGTTTTGTGCAAATAACATGGGCTATAATTTTTCCACGGGAACGGATCTTACGCTGGTGAAATCCCGTCGAACAGCTACTCTTAAAAAAAATGCCTGAACCGGACATTATCAACGCTTTTGTCGGCGATATATGTAAAGCGTTGATGCAGTATCTCAAATTTAGGGCGCAGTACTTCATCAGTATAAGCGTTAGCTGTGTCGTCGGCATGTTTACACACCAACCAATGTGTGGCTGGACCGTAACGTAAGCAGCCTTAAAGCAACTGACAGTGAAATATGTTTAAAACAATTATTTGCAATGCACCCTGCAGGGCGACAGCATCGAGAGCAGCATGAGCGCATACATCACGCTGTCGACGATGGCGGCCGCGGCGCTGGGCAACACGTTCAGCGATGTTATCGGCATCGGGTCCTCGTACTACGTGGAGCGAGCCGCCGCGATGGTCGGGTTGGGGGCGCCTGCGCTCGCGCCCATTCAACTAGACATGCCTATTACTCGTCGCTTCTCCAACATGGTAAATTTTTTAAGAGTTTTTAGATTTGTACACAAAGGACTCGTTACAGGCCCCTACTGAGTTCAAGAGTTTTTTTTAAGAAACACACAATGACGCGAGCTTTTGCCGTATCTTTTTCTATAGTTGATCTCTCAAAAAACTTACAAAACTATGTGTATGAGACTCCTTCTTAAGTGTTTACAAGTTAACATAAAATGTTGATTAAACAGGAACTAGACTACCCGACCACAAGATACTATAAATAGATCCTTTTCTAGAGAGAGGCCCTTTTCAATCATGATTCCGTGCTAAAATGTGCGTGTATCGCTCCGCAGGGCCGCGTGCTGGGCATCACGCTGGGCTGCTTCCTCGGCATGACGCCGCTGCTCTTCAAGGACGACGAGAAGAAGGCCGACAAGCGCCCCCCGCAATAGGACAACTCTCATGGCCTGTATTCTAGTTCAATCTCACAGAGCACTTGTTCAGTGCCCGTGCTGTTCACACTGCGGACAGTTAGGAAGGGAAATGTACTTATCTTGTATCTATCGCGTGTTTGCCTAGACAGAAACTATGAACCCCAAATATTAATGATTTTATCGCTCGTGAATGTAATGTATAGCTTGAGGTAGCGGCGACGCCACGTAAGAGCACAATTTTTATATGTTTGAAATCCTATTCTATTGTCTTTTACAAACTAGACAAATTCTATTATAAGTTAAGTTGATAAATTATTAAAATTTTATATCTATCTATGTATATGTAAAGTAGGTGGCATTGAAATGTTATTATAAACGACATAATACATGCTATTGTAATATCGCACGAGGTACCTTATCATGAAGCTAAATTACTGTGCGCCTATTTCAGACATCGGCGTAGCATGACCACAGAATATATAATAGTACGGCCGTTTTAACTTGGCTTCTCTGAATATAAGCTTCCCTGCGCGAACGGAACGTACCTCGTGCGGTCTTACAAATTTGCGCATGAAACGCCACTGTTTAATTGTTTGCTAGTGTGTGTAATTATTAGGATAGAGAATTTGTTGATGTTGTTGGACTTATGGATTTGTTGAATTTTATTAATCTATTGTAATTAATATTTTACTCGATCGACAGACATAACCGAACCTGAGTCTTGCCTCTGGCAGCTCTGATGGCAGGCAGTGCCAACCCACACTAGATTATCGATAGATTTTAAATACCTAAATTAAAAATATACTCTTTATTTTTGGAATCTTTGATTAGGGTAGCACACAATCGAAAGTAGCATCTAGTCAACACACAGTGATGTTTCCATTAAAGTTCTTTGTACCTGCGTATAAAAATGAATGTTGTATATAGTTTAATTATTATCATAATTTAGTACAAAACATTGTATGATATAAATATATGAATCAATGCTGTACAATATTTTAAAACGTGTCTAAAAGAGCAATATCGTTCAACTATTGGTTACACACTGAACTAGGGTAAAAAACCCAATTATTGACACCCTAGTTCTCTACCAATAAATTAACCCCAGTTTCTTTCAAAATTAACGAAAAATTACATTTAATAAGTAATTTTAAATAAATCTGTTGGGGTGTCAACAATTGGGTGTTTTACCCTAGTTAGTAGTTAGTCAGACAAAGAAAAAGTTTATCTCAAAGAGAATGATTTTCTTCCAACACCTCTTTGTATATTATACTTATAAATAATGCAGGCTGGAAGAGCCATCGCGTCTCATCCTACCTCATGGTATGCTATGTTGGTTTTCTAATCTGTTCATTCTCTAAATTGCTATTCTCCGGGGAGCATTCAAACTTGAGGAGACGACGATGCAGCACTCACCTTCGTCTCTCGACTCCCCTCCCCGTCTCCCGAGTCTGTCACTAAAGGCGCGGTACAGCTAGAGGTCTAGCTATGGCAGAATACTAGCGGTTGTGGATCACTGTCCTCAGCCAATGCTGAGCCTTAGACCCTTTTGTCTAACTTATATAACTATTTACCAAAGACGTTTAAAGAATAACTTTCTCTTCTAGGAAAGAGATGATTTTCTTCCAACCTCTTTGCTATTTACATTAAGTTTTGTACTCGAAGAATTAATGGGACAAATGCGACTTCGAACGGGTGCAATGCTTATACTAAAACCTTCACCTTGAATCACTCTTATCTATTAAAAAACGCATTAAAATCCGTTGCGTAGTTTTAAAGATTTAAGCATACATAGGGATATAGGGACCGAGAAAGCGACTTTGTTTTATACTATGTAGTGATATTGTTGTACTATTCTTTAACTCTTTACGTTTTTAACGTTATTGTTGTCTCGCTCGACTGACTAACGCTACAGAGTACCAATGAATTTGTTATTGACTTTGTGATCGTAAAAGAAACTGAATACAACTTTTTAAAACATTCGTTTTTAAATACAAGTTTTACTTTCCCTGTCCTACATAAAGGAATAGCTCTAGACATGACATCGCCCTAGTGGTATTACATTTCTAAAATGGTATGTTTCTTGTTCACACTTGGCAGCAGGGTAACATTTTCATTATAATATTATATCAATAAAAATAAAACAACCACTTCAATTGTCATCACAATCTTCATTTAATAAATAATTCATTTCTCACTTGGATAATATTATGCGCATGTAAAGCATATTATATTAAAATACCTTAACAGGAGCTCCACCATTCGAGGTCAATGCGCAGGCGCGGGCCCTCCGAAAACACAGCGAATGTACATAAGCCAGTATAAAGCTTGGGTCCCACGGTCCGTAAAATCGCGGATGCACGCAGACCAGCTCGCACGACGCACCGTGGGACCGGCCTCGTCCGTGATAGCACAGAACGTCAGTGGCGGTGCGCCCGTATCCATCGTGAGTCGGTAACTTCAAAGGTGCGCTCTTCTCTCTCTTTCTCTTTCGCTTTGCATTATGACAACATAAAAACATCTACACACACCGACACGCACCGTTGGACCGGCCCTGCCTGCGGTGCGTCGCCGTCCGTGCTCGTCGGCTGAGTGTGGCTGATCCGTGGAATAGCGGACCGTGGGACCCCAGCTTAAGGTATATAGTATCGGATGCAGGCTGTCTTAATGCCTTATACAGTGTAAAACAATAAAGGCCTTAAATCACTGCACGATACGATCTCAGAAGGCGTGCGTCTTCGTCATGTAATGTATCCGTAGATACGCTGATTCTATTCCGAGAGCGATTCGTTGTGATACGTTAAATCTCCGGTCAAACTTTCTGCCATAGCTGTCCCCTGAGAGGCAGATGCTAATTGGGAACCAATTCTCGTGTAATAATAATCGAAAAAAAAGTCTAATTCGGATTTATCTCGAGCAAAAATCATGTTGTGCTAGTCTGGGTACTTCGACTGGTAGTTAATACTGAGAATACAATATTCGAAAAAATACTTCGATATTCGAGATTTGTAATACAGAAATTGCTCGCGCGAGAATTGGCTTCCTGATCTGTCTCGCCGCCCACTTACTGAGGAAGCCTACAAAGAGAGACACGTTACAGATATCGTGTCCGATCCGAGATCGTGTCGGACGCAGTGAGTTGAGGCCTTTAAAAGCAGATAGAAGTTAATACGGGCGACGGATACTAATTGATTGAAATATCCGTAGACTGTACTATGTTTTGGTTTTAATTCTTATTAGTGTTCATACACCCCCCTTGCTGCCCCATCGAGACTCTTCAGTACTTATGATAACAAAGATAATACCTTAATTACACGTGTATAATTGAATTAACGAACGATGGCGCTCGACAATCTACAGCGAAGTCCACTTGAACGTATATTTCAAGATTGTAGACATTTCATAATGGGATGCCAGATCTCTAATTTGGATTTCTTTCACCTGTTGAATAGTCCAGGCAATGAAGCGGATTTTTGTATGAAGACCCCAACATTAATTCCTCAGTCGATGAAACTTTGCAGGATTGTAGTATAGTATGAGACAATAACTGCATAAAAAAATCCAAAAAAAAAACCTAACCGAAGTTAGGTATTTTTACTGAAATACTTATTTATTTGATATCTTTGTTGGGAAAAATGCTCAGTCAAAATTTTCTTCTCCAGCAATATTCATGTGTGTTAAGAAAGCTATATGTGAAATATCCAAAAAAATCTCCTGGTAGAAACAACAAAACTCAGACGTATATGTACCTTGCACGGGAAAATTGCTCAGTCCATTTTTTTAACTGGAATGTCATTTAATAGTCGCTGTGGACTTACAATAGGAAAATCCAAAAAAAAAACCGTCTCCCTACATTATTTTCAGAAATTATCAAATTATCAACAAAAAAAATTTTTTTTTCTAGTATAAAAACCTAACTTCGGTTAGGTTTTTTTTTTGGATTTTTTTATGCAAGTATTGTCTCATACTATACTACAATCCTGCAAAGTTTCATCGACTGAGGAATTAATGTTGGGGTAAACTACCTTTATTGCCTAGACTATGAAATAAAGTTCGTGCTTCCAATTGGGAGTTTCGAAGCAAGGATGGCATCTGAACATCAAGAATCGATTATCGTTTTACATTGTCCATCGATAGGTAAAATACTAGGAAGCCCCGGGCCCGCACCTCGTCGCATGCAGCATAATTACAATTATTGTATTTTACAAATATGGCCTTAAGACGGTTCTAGATTACATCCTCGAAAGACCTACTTGCACTCGCCTGGTCAGATCTAATCGCAAAACCACGGAATTTGTACTAAACATTAACTTTTTGTAAACTTATTCGAGTATAGATAAAACAATTCAGAAAGTATCACGTAAAACAACGACAAACTTCGTCGACCGACAATATAATGGACCCTTGAGAAAAAAAATGTACAAAATGTTAGTAAACTGGCTCAATGAGCCGCACGTGCGCGTGCGCTGTTATCTTATTTGGTAAGTCACGACTAGATTGCACAAACTCGCAGAGCACCGGTGATTTCACCTCACCGTCTCTTATAGTACACTATGGCCTAACTGGCGGGGAGTATAAAATAAATTTCGAAAAATAAACATGCAATGCTCGCATCGAGAGCGTGCACTACAAAAGGAAGCTGCTCCGGCGCAGCCGAGTATAATATGTACAATGCTTAAGCGTAGCGGTAGTAGAGCTGTCACGGTTGGTCAAGGAGTTACCATATTGAAGTATTAAGTAACAATGAGATCCTTAAATTGAAGCTTTAATCTATGCACTAGGGCAGCCCGCGGCCCAACCGACCGCAGCACCGCCCAAAACTAACATACAATATCTTGTAATAAGTATCACATAATTTCACCGGAGTGCATGAAACACGAAACTATTTGATATAAGTTCACAACCTAAATAGTAGGGCTCAGAACACGTAATAGCCATGTGAACCCAACGCTCCGTCTAAAGTAATCACCGATCGCACAGCCGAGGACGGATCGAGGGACCAGCCTGTCGCGTCACGCTCCCGTCGCGCCCTCGGCAACTGCATCGCATAACTAACTTGATCACTAGTGAGTATCGCAGCATATCAGAAACCATCACATGGGCCATCCACTCGGGTGCCGTATCACTTTGTACACTATATTATTTAGGTATCGCCTGCACTGTTTCTCCTCAATTCTGTAATTGCCGGTGAACCGCACCGTACCGCCGCTCAATGACCCACAACTTCCGAATTGTTATATTTAATAGTAATTAAATTATGCTTTTCATTTAGTAAATAAGAGCAAGTGCCCCATCGCTAATATATTTCGCGGCATGGCTTGCAACACGATAAATCTACAGGAGGCCGTCCTCGAAACCTTTCGAGACGAAAGTGCTCGAAGACGATATCCCTACGTATAAGTATAGCTGCCTTGGAGCAGGAGCAAGCTCAGCGTGCGGGCAGCGGGCGCGTGGCGGGCGCGGGCTCGGTGCCGTTGTCGGTGAGCGCGGCCAGCTCCCTCTGCGCGGCCGCCTCGGTGACGCGCCGCCACTGCGGCCTCGGGGCGCGCACCGCGTACTGCGCCTCCTCGAAGCCCGAGCGCAGCCCCAGGATGATGCTCAGCGCGGACGCGTCCTGCCCGTGGCAGCCCGAGTACCGGTACTGCGGCTTCTTGTCGAACCGGCAGCCCTCCGACTGCGCGCCTGCAACGTCACATTTGCGAAATGTCATCCTGACGCATAATATTACCTACCTTCACAACATTACACATTCTCAAATGGTCACCACCGGAGTGGTGTCATCGAATTTATTCATTCTTTTTCCCGACACAAAAAGGAGTGAGGTACAAGGGCGTACCCGGGTAGGGGCAGGGGGGGGCTGCTGTCCCGCCCTAGAAGATAAAATAAACGTCAATTTTCCTGGCAAATGGGAATTAAAAAAGTTTTACCTACTCTGCTCAAAATGAAGTGTTGGAAACAAAATATCTTTTCAGTCAGATATTTTGATTTAATAGAATGTAGAACCATCTTCTCGAAACAGGTATGAGCTGCCCTCCCTAGCTGAAATCCTGGGTATGCCCTTGGTGAGGTACCCACCTATCGGCATGATGCAGTCGAGCGTGAGCGCGCAGCGCACCCAGGGGCGCATGACAGCGCGCTCGGCCGGTTCGGCGGCGAGCACGAGCCGCTCGGCGCCGAGCATCTGCACGAACAGGAAGTCGTCCTGCGACGCGTGCAGGTAGTGGAACATGCGCGGGTGCGTGAGCGACGTGACGGCGGCGCGCCTCGGCCAGGCCAGCACGCCGGCCGCGGCCTTCCGCGCGCGCTCCCACAGCGCCGCCAGCCCTCCCGCGCCGCCCAGCCAGCGCGACGACGCCTCGCAGAACACCACGCCGCCCACGCGGGACAGCGCGTGCTGCACACACCCAGCGCAGAGGTTAGAGGTAGAGTAGTAGCGGTAGCTGCGATCCGCTCCATACATATTCTAGAGAGCGATCTCTACCGGTCTGAAGGCCGCCGGCTTACGTCTGTGTCCGCGACGGTGAGTCACGAGCAACTGTAGTCTGTTGTGATGACGCTCCCGGGTGGCATCGGCCGCACAAAAACTAGTATTTAACGAGGTCTGGTCTGACCGCCCACGTGGCTCTCGCCGAGGTCACTCGTCAATAATAATATGCATTCCACACCGACGGTATGGATCATTCGATTGCAGACTCTACGTATTTTACGGCGACTGGATATTCAATTGCAGATATTTTAGGACGAAAGATGTTTCAGTTGACTAAAAATAATATTGGCAATAAAGGCTATACATTACTGAAGAACACCCGTGAAACTCAAGTCATGCATGTGCTTATAAATATTGCAAACAAATACCGTTATTGCAGGGCTATAGACAATGATTAGTCATCTGAGTACCTACTCATAATGTAACATAAGTGCATGTGTGACGTGAAAAGTTGAGCTGCTCATGATCCACAAGAGTTGCTAACAGGCTGATAAGGGCTCTCACGCAACAATTACACACGTGACTATGGATTTAAAGTAGTTATAGAGGGTGTGTGAGTCTGTAATTCTGTATCAGTTTTATTTATTTTCTGCTTGAGTTGACACTCCATTCACAGATGACCTTGGACAAACTGTCGTCTCTTTATATACTAGTTTGTTTTTGGATGATAGATTTAAAACTATAGATTTAGTTGATTGTGGGATAGATTTGCAGTACAACTAGTAATCCTATTTCTTAGCATGGTATTATCATACCGTTAGATTTTATCTTTACTTGTGTCTTAACCATGTTTATTCACACTGTGTGAACATCAAAAGCTAACACTCGAATAGATAACATAGACAATCACACACCTAGCTCACCGCAACACCCTACTGGTGCGGCTCCTCAAAGCGAGGCGGCACGTGACGCAGAGCTCGCAACGTACGGGCGAACCATTCGCAGCCATCCAATTAAAATGGACGCGTAAATTAATTAGAGACAATTGTAGTCGCGCTCCTTGACCCACTCATTCATAAGATAATTTGATACAACTTGAGTACTATAGTAAAGTTGATTGCCTCATGATCATGAATGCCTCTCCAAATATCTAGAGCAACACAAGACAGATTCAAATGTCTTTGAAATTGTTCAATTATGTTATTTATACTGCTACAACAATTTGGGGCATGAACTAAAATTAAAATAGTAAGGTGTAACAAAATTCTTGTTGTCAATATGATTTATTTTGTATTGCCAGTATATATTCTTTTTCACCAATTATTTAGTAAATCAGGAATTTTGCTCTTGGTGCAAATATTTTACTCAAGGACTACTATGCAGGAAGCAACACATTACAGGGCCTTATCTTGAACAATAGATGCTATTAAATGAACAAGGTGCGATAAGTACACTACTTGTTTTTGTCTGAACAGTCTATTTACTGAGAGGCTGTATGCTGTGTATAATATTTCTAAATGAAAACTATGTGACCACAAAGATATGCTGGATCTAAAATCCAAATATCCAAATTCCAAAGCAAAACAAAAAATGTAAGCTAGGTAATAATTATCAGGTACATTGGTTTATTCTTAAATCTTAGTCTCTAATCTCTCCTGAGGTCTACAATTTCAAATCAAAACATCATATCCGAGTTAGTTACCTGTATGATGAGTGGCCTAAAAGCATGGATGCTCTCATCGCTGACATGAGATGGAAACTCTGCCAGATCGAAGTCTATTATGGCACACTTCGAGGAATTGCAATAGTTTGATACCTGCAAGCGAAAACAACTACATTAATAATATTTGTATTTACTTTCCTACACTTTGTTTGTATAGCCAGAGCAGTCCTACCCTATGTGACAAGAAAAACTCACCACAGCCAAAGAGTATGGCTTCAGGCCCAGGTTATAGACGAGTACGGTGTACGGAAGGCGGGAGGCGGCGCGCACGAAGCTGACGGTGAGCGCGTGAGCGTCTCCGCGCGCGTGCGTCACCAGCGCCGGCAGCGTGGTGTTGCGCCACGCCGGCTGCCCCGCCAGACCCAGCAGGCGCTCGTACCGCTCCTCGGCCACCAGGTGGCTCTCCTCCACATCGCGCAGGTTCTCCTGCACGGACACCTGCTATGTTGTTACACTTGCTGCACGTTCAGTTCGTCAGCGGCAGTGGTGCCGCTAGACCATGTCGCTACAAAAACTATAGTTGTAAAAATTACCTGAAAGTCTTTTATATGCTGATGAGTCTGTGTGACGATGTTCTGGAAGGACGGCGGCGGTTGGGAGTGGAAAACGATGAGGAATACGCTCGCTGCGAAGATCGAGGTCGAAAACAGCAGGAAACTTTTAGTTTTCATTTTGAGGGCACATTATCACCATAGCCGGCGAATTTTTCTTGATATTTTGGTGCAGCAAGAGCTCTTTAGCTCCACTTCGACTCGCCTACATCGTTCCGTTGTTCTTCTTTCATAAAATAAATAAATCAATATCGCCGACGGACACAGGGTGAGTAGGAGCACTTGACATAAGGAAGGACACTGCACCTTTTTGCAAAATGTATGCACGCAAGCCGAGTTTGTTGTTACGGCGCTAGCTTCAGTCCTCAATTTTTTCATATAACGAGGCTATTTTTATTTAGACTTTTTTGCACTTTTTGTAAACCTTCATTACCTTCGCGAGTTCTAGCTGTGGTTCTAGCTAGATCCACAGACCAGTGCTAGATCTAGATCACCACAGACCAATAACCACAGACCAGACCAGAGATAACCAGAAGCACGACCACAAGATTTTCCTATCTATACCACAGAACACTATTTAACCGAGAATCTAATCTACACTACAGAACACTATTACATCTACACATAGAGACTACAAAAGTAAGTGCACTGCAATGTAGCAGTTGGCGGTTGTAGGTAGTGTTGTTACTTTGGAGCAGATCCAAAATCTTTGGATCCATGTCATACTTAGGTTGATGGCTACAATGCCAATGTCTTCTATTACAAAAAATAATTTGTAATTGTCAAAAATGACATTTGTAATTTTTTGTTTGACACACCTACATACAACACTGAACACAGGCACACACACACATTTGTACGTGTCGTGGCATCCAACGAAATGAGCATTTTCTTTTGAACGATAATGAGTTATTTTTAGAAAACTGACGTTATAATAATATTTATTCTGAACAATTTAATATAAATATCAGTGCAGTGCTAGCAGTATAGTGCTATAATGTCAAGTATATCTAAGAGAAAAAGGGAAGGTTCCAGGACCAAGATCAAGGTACGAAGGAGGTCACACAGCACGAGCATGGGCCCGTCGTGGTCTTGATTTGCTTCTGTTTCGTTCTGAAACAGCCAGACATATCATGAACTTAAGTGTAAATTCAAAATTAAGACTGTTTTGGTATGATTGAATTTACTAACCTACATTCTAAATTGTTGGCTAGTTGCTTGTTTAGTGGTTCTCAGTCGCCCTGCAAGCATCTGAGTACCCTAGTGATGAACGTGATAACGTAGGAGTGCATTTAGCATCAAAAATGTTAAAACCATTGCAAGCCAAGTGAAAATTGACAATTCACATTGTAACACTTTCCTGAAATATTCTCTTCCTTTGTTGTACACAAATATTTTACCTGTTTTCTTAGATTTGATACCTATTTCTATTGCATACCTGAACACTACAAGAATGATTCTGCTTATTATGATTTTAATCAAATGATTCCTTACAGTAAAAAGTTGGAAGAGAGTCATTCTTGTATGCTTGCATTCATAGCGTCTTACAGAAAAGCACTGAACTCAGCTTGAGGATGCAAAAAGTTGTCACATTTTAACTGTTCTTCAGCACATTTTTTTGTTACTTGACTCATGTTTTGCAATATCACCCATAGTGTTTACCTCTTATCTGTTTGTTCAGCTTGTTATAAACAATACTCTAATGAAAATTACACTTTTGTAGTTTTCTTGAGTTACAAGGATAAATGATGTGACTAAGAATAATTATTTTACTCAAATATTATATTAAACTGCTGCACTTTTTTAATCTAACAACATCTATAAAAAATTGGCTATTTACAAACACGTATGACAGTTTGATTAAAAATAAAATAAAAAAAATTAACCCTGTATTATTCATGTACAGAGTATGGGCGACCACAAAGAGTTTTTAAACCGCATCACCAAGACCCTGTACTATGGACAGCTGCCGTCACTACCATGCCTTAGTCTCCCTGTTACTGGTAAGTGGACATTTGTGTATAGGGGTTTTGTTGATGTGTGAAAACCTTTTTACCGCATACATTCATTAACAGATGCATGACAACACATACAACTGCACCTTTGTGCATGCAACATTTCAAAGTAATAGCTGGATGATGTTCAAAAACACTCTTGAGACAGCACGGTTTGCTATCAGACCAAAACCTAGCAAAATACCGCCGGCGGCGGGTGCAGCTTGCGGTGTGTGAGTGTGGGTTGTGTGTGGCAGAGATCTCGTGCGAGGTGTGGTCCATGGCGCAGCGCGGCCGCTCGCTACGGCGGCTGCACTTGGACGCGGCGGCGGGCGTGGCGCGCGCGGCCTGTGTGTCCCCCTGCGCGCTGGTGCTGGCCGTGCTGTACCTGGAGCGCCTGCGGGCCGCCAGCCCCGACTACCTGACCAGCACGCCGCCCGACCACCTCTTTCTCGTCTCGCTGGTGAGCCTGAGCTTGGTGGCCGCGATGCGATCTAATCAGAGCGTGGCATTCTCATTTATTGTTCTTAAAATTTAGATGGTGAGCAACAAGTTCCTCCAGGACGACGGCGAGGACGAGGAGGTGCTGTGTTCCGAGTGGGCCGCGTCCGGCGGACTCGAGCTGCGCCAGCTCAAACGGCTTGAATTGGAATTCCTTAACGCAATAGTGAGTGCCTCTCGTTTCTGCCGGTCGAAAAACGATATCGCCCAACCCTAATCGCCCCGACCCCTTCGCAGGACTGGAACGTTTTCGTGAGCGACAAACTCTTCGAGGAGGGGCTGCACTGGCTGGAGCGGCGCGTGGCGCTGAAGCAGGCGCGATTGCAGGGCTTCTTCACGTACACGGACCTGGCGGTGACGTGCGACGCGGCGCTGGCGGCGGACCTGGCGAGGTCGCTGGCTGCGGCGTGCGGCGGCGCCGCTCTGGCCTGCCTGGCGGGGCTGCTGGCGCTGGTCACCTCCACGCTCGTCATCTCGCACGCCTGGATGCCCGCGCTGCAGAGGCTGGCCGCCGCGCCGCCTGTGCTCCACGTCGACGTCATGCTGCCCGCCCTGCTCCCGCCGCTGGCCCTCCCGCAGGACGTGCCCAACTCCACCGGCCCCTTGGGGGAGCCCCCCGCTGAGGAGCCCGCGCTCGCCGACAAGGTCAAGTGCTGCGCGCAGTGGCTGCGGCATCAGGAGAGCGTTCCCCAAAAGAACTGGTCCGACGGTGCGGCCGGCCAGGAGTGGAACGCGCTCGAGCCGTGGTGGTCTCGAACGTCGGTCCTCAACTGGCTGTACCAGAGCTCCCTCGTGAACCCGATGCAGCGCTGGCTGGAGCGCATCGACCAGTACGCCGAAGTGGGGCCCCCGCCGAGGGGCCGGTGCGCGGGGGGGCCGCGTCGCTTGCGCCACTGGCTCGACCTGAGCAAGCTCAGCGCAGTGGTCGTGTCGGTCTCCGACCGATGAGCTTCATCCGCGGCCTTCGATTGTAAATGATAATATTGACGCAAGAAATATGGAAATTTTAAAACTAAATCTTAAAAAAGAAACCTCTTCCCTTGACTTCATAATGGATATAGCGATTTTAGAAACAAAAAAACAAAGTTTAATATTTTCGTAACCTCTCAGCAGTATCTGGTCTCGTTACATCATTGTACAGTCTATGTGATCGAATGAGAGGCCGCTTGCGAGGATAAAACATCCCCTGATACCGTTAAATCGGCGCTGGTTGACCATTCGAAAGCGTAATTTTGCACTTGGTTGCATATTTCGAACTATTCGGGAACTTGTTGGATTTGTGTATGAAAAAATTTCTACCATGTACAAAACTCACTTGTTGTGTAATCAATATTTCTATGTATATTTTTGTATGGTGATGTAACTTAAATAAACGTCAGCAATATTTCAAAGTAAATTATATTATTTCAATTAAAACCAAATTTATTTTATTGATATAATTATATTTGATTTAATTCATAAAGGTACAAAACAATGTATTACAAAAATATTTTGAGCAATAAATTAGTATACATAAAATATATTCTTGAAATAAGTATCAATATAACAACAGACTATGTCGCACTTACACCTTACCATACTAAATGCTTAATATCAATTTCACTAAAAACTTATGTAGCATTATTGTATTTTATTGATACAAGAAGATCATTTGAGACCAGCGGAAATAATTTGACATGTACCTACACAAATTACCAATATTGGTAACTACAATATTAAAGGCTGTTCATATAATATCACAGTAAATATCGAGAACACTTTATATAAATGCAAAATTATCTCTCGATTACTTAAACTACCTAAAAATCATCTAATAGTTACGTCATTGTTAGAATTACGCTATGATATCATTTGATAAAAAAAAGTATAAGTTTGTTCCTAAAGATTAGTCATTGTTCAGTATAAATTACAGCTTTTATTATATTATGACAACTCATGAAATTCTATCTAAGACGGAGATAGTAACGGCAAAGTGCAGACAGGTTGCACATGTATCACCTGGCATCTGAGACAAACATTTTGTTGAGTCACATCATCACATGACGAGCGATTAAGTAAAATTGACTCAATACTCAAAAGAAGTATAGTATACTACACATAATAATATTTATTATAATTTTGTATTATGATACTATTGAAAAAATACACTAACGTGGTTGATGTTGTGGAGTTCGTTCAGCCGCTTCTTTCCTGCTAGAACACTTTACAAAGCAGTCGTAGATGACTATTTCAAGCGTCATCTAGATTTAAAGTTTCGTTTGCCACTTCGTTGGGAGATGATGGAACTAAACAGCTTGCATTCATAGATGCCGTTATGTTATTTAATGGTAAAAACTACTCTGTGAAAACGTATCAGTTTTATTATTGTTCGACAACGATACCCCTTAGGCTTAATAAGACACATTACAGTACGGGCACGTCGAATCGACAGAACGTGAGGCGCGTGCGATAGTCCCGTATCGCCGATTCGCATGGAGTTGCCAATCGCGGTGGCTGTAGAACGTGGTGGGCGGGAGCGGTGGGCGGGGGGCGGGGCCTCTCTGTCAGTCCTCGTAGAGGCCGGGGTGCAGGTAGAGGCGGCGGTTGAACCCCCAGCGGTCCACGGACGAGGTCTGCGTGCGGAACTGCTTCTGCAGCAGTTGGTCCACCAGCGTGAACAGCTTCTCGACGTGGCAGTCGTGGGCGCGCTTGGCGAACACGTCGCACAGCGCCTGGAAGTACCACGAGCCGCGGCTCGGGTCCCGCTGCGAGACGTACCCTGCACGTGATGAATACTATGTAATATAGGACCGCATACTATGACAATAGCTAATTGGTCAGCAACTCATAGCCAGCAAACATTACAAAACCTATCAGCATTTTATGTCATTCTGGATGGCTGTAATTATTTTGGAGCTGCAATGAGCTGCTACTGCTTAATAAAATTTTGGTAAGCACTCAGAGGGGAAGCCAAAAAATATTTTTTGAGCTGCATATAAAAGTAGCAAAAATAATCTTAGCAAACTTATCATGCGCAAAATGGGCGCATTCCTTGCAAAGATTAAGAAGGACTTAGGATTATGCAACTTTTATCATTAGAATTATTATTACCATTACAAGTAGTGGTGGTAGTGGAAGTGGGAGTGGTGGTGGTTGTAGTGGGGGTGGGTGTGGGAGTGTGAGGGTGTGTGAGTGGGAGTGGGTGTAGGGTGGGAGTGGGAGTGGGACTCGGACCTCCGTGCCCGTCGGAGTGGGGAGCGTGAGGTTTTTTTCGTTACGGAATTCGGATTCGGTCCCCGCGCTCAAGGCCCGCGATAGAAGCTATGCAATAGCTTAAAAACATTCTATTGTTTTTAAAGAGTCTAAAAATGACTTCACAAAATCCCTACTATCCCTGCTTATGTAGTAATATTATAAATGCGAAAGTAACTCTGTCTGTTGCGCTTTCACGCTTAAACCATTAAACCGATTCTAAAAATTCTTTCACCTATGATAGCTACATTGATTGAGTAACATAGGATATATTTTATCCCTGTATTCCTACGAGAACGGGAACTACGCGGGAGAAACGACGGGAAGTTGCTAGTTCGTAATAAATAGGAAAGATACTCGAGGATAAGGGGAAAATTTTACATGAAACACATCACAACAGGTTTGATTCTCGTATTTGACGAATCACTACATGACTAACTAATTTAATTCTTCACTAAATATTGGATTTGACCTACTAATGTTTCGCCTAGTACAGTTAAGAGCACGTGGAGCTTGACCTATTGGAATTTGTAACGTTCTTATTACAATCGCCTTAGAGGTCAGACTCTGACTTCAAGTGTAAAGCTTCATGTGCGCTTGACTGTACCTGCGAAATCCATCCAATGGATATTACGAGATTAATCTTACCGGGCACAGTGGAGTGCGCTATGAGGATGTCTGAGTAGATGCGGTCGCGCGGGTCCTCCGTGGCGTCGTCCTCGTCGTAGTAGGCGTGGCCGTCGTGCGCCACGCCCCCCGCGGGCTGGGGGCGGGCGGGCGCGGAAGGGGGCGGGGCCGAAGCCGCCACGGGAGGCTGCGGCAGGTGCTGCGGCGGACGAGTCGTGTAGTCTTTGTTGGGGCCCCTGTTGATCCACGGAAATACCTTCTAAGTTTTTAGACTTATTGGCACGGAGAGAAAAAAAAATCCTGAATTTAAATTTTGCTGTTTAGTTCGAATTTACGACGACGTTTTGTGGACGTTGTATTGTTTATAGACGACGTAGACATAGGATGGACATTTTTGTATTGTATCCTATTGCAAGAAGCCATTTCAATCTTCCGTAAAATTACTCTCTATTTACGATGAGTACTAGCGACTATTTTGTCCATAGACTTTTCCTACTTCTATGTAGCAGAGCCAAAAATCTTTAAATTTGTGACATGCTTAAGCTGATGGCGAAATCGCTAATGCCTCATTTAGCATAGAAAAAGTATTCAGGTTTGTGCTTCTGCCTCTTGTACATATAATCCTCCTTCCCTCTCCTATGACTACGAAGTCATAATTAAAAAAAACGGTAATGGTGGGAACCCACAGCCGTCCTCACCGGCAAGTCTGGAAGATGAAGACCTTGGGCACACCGTTGAGCGCGGGGAAGTTGATGTTGTTGAAGTAGTCGATGATGTCGTAGAAGGAGATGAGCCCGCCGTCGTGGCAGCGGATGTCCGTGTCTCCGCCCTGCGCGCGCGCATACCCGTGCGACGAGAACACCAGGAACACCGTCTCGGGGCCCTCGCCGCACATCCCGTTCTTCAGCTCGCGCAGAGTGTCCTTCGTCGCCTGGAACGACAGAGTATCATACGAGTAAGAAAGTTCTTAATTTGGAATTATAAAAAAATATAGGTAGGGTCACGACATCCGGAAGGGTTTTTATAACGCAAAGTTTTCATATTGATTTCATGATGAAAAATTCGAAATTCATCTCTAATTTAATCATCAAAAAATCATAGTTATGTTTGCTGTCCCAAGATATGGAATTGGTATGAAATGTGTGTAAACATTTTAATGCCTATGGGCCAAAGATAAAACTTTAGTAAAGGAAATCATTCTGTACACACAATAGCATATTTTAAATCAGTGGTACACTTTTTTTTTTATTGTAGGACATAATTTACACACGGTTATTCAGTCACAAACTAGGCAGAGCCTGTAATATGGGTACTAAACAACTGATAAACATACTTAAATAAACACTAAACACGACTGTGGCGAAGGGATGCCCACAAGGAGGCGTCCTCTCACCACTCCTGTGGAATCTAGTGGTAGATAGCCTTATCAAAAGACTAAATGATAAAGGCTACTTCACTGTGGGCTACGCTGACGACATAACTATAATAATAAATGGTACACACGAAAACTCTTTGTGCAACCTCATGCGCCAAGCCTTGAAGGTAGTAGAGGATTGGTGCAAGGAATGCAAACTAACAGTGAATCCCACCAAAACCGAACTTGTTCTATTCACAAAGAAAAGGAAGCTGGCAACCCTACAATTACCGCGCTTCTTTGGATCCACCCTAACCCTATCAACTGAATCCAAATACCTGGGCATCTTTTTGGACAAACAGCTGAACTGGGCAAAACACACCGAACACATCACAACAAAAGCTAGCATGGCCCTATGGCAATGCAAAAGGCTACTAGGTAGGAACTGGGGCATAAGCCCCAAAATCACCTACTGGCTATACACCACAGTTATCCGACCAATTATTACATACGGCTCTTTAGTGTGGTGGCCCAGGACTAACATGAGCACAGCCCAGAAGGACCTCGAGAAGCTACAAAGACTTGCCTGCGTAGCAATTACCGGCAGCATGAGAACATCACCCACGGCTGCCCTACAGGGGATGCTGGGGCTGCCACCCCTACATCTTGTAGTAAGGGAGGAAGCAACCCTAGCGACACTAAGGCTGGAGCTGTCCGGAACCCTAAACAAGGACTCCAGAATCAAACACACACGCCTAAAAGAGGATGCCCTCTCGCGACACCCGATGATGGCATCACCGAGCGATAGAACCCAGAAAACACACTGTTTTGTAAAACACTACAACGTGGAGCTCACAGCGGAGTTGTATGATCACCCAGATCAACCAGCTCAGAAGCTGGTTAAGGGAACACACTCAAACTCAAGCGGAGATTTGGTGGGCCTCGACGCCAGGATGTAGGCAATCCAAGGAGGCTATGCCATCCTTGAATAAGAAACTGACCAAGCGCCTTCTGCGCCTGGACAGGGACAGCCTGAGTATGGTGTCGGGGACCATCACCGGACACTGCTCACTGAACAAAAACTTACACACCCTAGGTATCACAGACAGCCCCCTATGCAGAGCGTGCATGGAGGCGGAGGAGACGGTAGCGCACGTGCTCCTTGAGTGCGTTGGCGTTGCCCAGATCCGCAAGGAGATTCTCGGAACACCAGAATCCCTTGCGGACGCCTTGAGTAGACTCGGAAGTTTGATCTGCTTTTGGAAGGAGGTAGGATGGTTGGAGTAACCGGCCGCCATGGCTCATGTACAATGGTCCACTTCAGGACTAAGTGCGGAAACCAAACCCCCTAACATAGATAGAACACTAAACACCCAGACACAAAGCCAACAGACATGTTCATGCACACAAATGTTGGCCCCGAGCGGGGATCGAACCCCCGACCTCCGACTCAGAAGGCAGGGTCACTACCAACTGAGCCAACAGGCCCGTCAGTAGTAGTTAAGGCATGTTTAAAACAGATAGGTATAGCGCACTCACCTCGAGTGTGAGGTCGATGTAGGAGAGCACCTTGAAGCCGAGCTCGCTGAAGAGGTACCGCAGGTTGTCGACGTCCACCTGCGCGCCGCTGCGGTACTCCTCCAGCCCGTGCAGGAACGAGATGTAGCTGAACAGCACCAGCACGCCGCGTCTGTGACCGCGCGTCTCGTACAGCTGGATGTCTGGGACGTACCACACAAATATTACCACCATTGCGGCTGCCACATTTGGTTTCTGCACGCTTTGTATTAGCTACACTTGTAACTACGTATGTAAACAAATCTTGGAAGTTAAATTTAACCTATTTCTAAACTATACTCCTACACTAGGATAGGAATAGGAAAGATTTGTATTTTTGTATGTTTGTAAAAAATAAACTCAAAAACTACATGCTACAATTTTTCAAATTCTTCACCAATGGAAAGCTGCAATATCCCTGAGTAACATAGCCTATACTTTATTCCCATATTCACATCATACTTACCTTTACCCTCGTTTTCATAAAACTTTGTTGATTTGAGGACAGTGAAGTTTGGAAGTGCAGGAGTTTGGCCTGGCGTCGACGGTTGTGGTGGATCCACACTTAGAGATGTGAGGGGAGTGACATCGCCTGTAAATCGCACACATTACACACATATGCAATGGAAATCCAAGAAGTGAAGTGAATTCTAAGAGGACATAGTCTCAAAATGCGTACTACTGTATCACACAACAATCCTTACAACACTTCTTGAGCAACAGAGTGGTCAGATCATGGAATAAGCTACCAGAAGAAGTAGTCTCAGCACCCAATGTTAATCAATTAAAAAAAAATCTAAACAACTGCTGCTAGCCTGATTAATAATAATAAAAAATCCATATCATATATTTTTTGGCTTTGTGGCAATCCTGGAGGATTTTTCAATGTCAAATAGTAAAACCTCTACCCCCTTTCACACCTGCTGTATTACCATTTACCAGTATAATAAAGTGTGTGATCATAAAAAGGGATATCAATTAAATATGCCCTAAGTGACACACAGTGAAGGAATCAAAGCAAACCGTAACAGGCCTCAAGTAACATAGCAATGACAGAAAATATTTACAACAAATAATAGTTAAACAAAATATTCATAAGCTACCATTCAATAATGATAAAAAAAAGCAAAAAAAAGTTTATTTTTATATCTATATCAATTTAAAGATATAAAAATAATTTTTTTTTTGCTACTGTGCCACTGCATGATCACTTTTCAAACATTCAATGAGATGATCTGGCAGCCTGAGCTTTACAAACACTCCAACTTACCACTTAATTCTGACTCAGTCAAAGAGTTTCTCCACTCCATGCTGCTTCTGCTGGAGGAGGGGGAGGGACTTTGCCCAGCTCTGTTCCTGTTGGGATCTGTAACACACAATGACTGTATTTGAGACTATTTATTGATACAATAATATGCCAAAAACTACTTTGTGTGGGTTTTGGTAGAAACCTAGGTCCAGAGAATTCGAAACACAATACATTTTAAAATTTTATTGTGTATGAGTTAGATCAGATACACAAGTTTCATGAAAAAAGATGACACAAATAGTTACCCATATCTCTCTTAAGAGGCTTTTTCAGTTTTGATAGAGTGATAGCAAATAATCTAAAAAAAAGAATTATTCAGGTTTCATCCAAGCACCACAGAATGACTACCATTTACTACTGTAATGCAAGACAACCAACTTAACTACTCAACTACTGCAACATAACCACAAATCTACTTTTAAGTAGGGTGCAATCACACACATGTTATAATTACCATTCTGTTCCTTTCCAGTTATTTTTTTCTTCTCATGTAGACTGAGGAAATTACTTGCTCCTGTCGGGTTTGGGGGAGGTCCTACAATGGAATGGAGTGAGTCAATATTTCTAGCTTGTACTACTGGCCAATGACCACAAATACTCAGAGCATGGCTCACTTTAAGGCTTATGCATATCGTCCCTTAGCTAACAACACCGCTTAAGTAATTTTTACCAACTTTACAGGAGACAAAAAACACTTTGCGGTGTTGAGAGACTTTTGCTCTGTTACTACTTTTCGAATTATGAATTCTAATTAGGTGAAATCTATATCATGTGATCAATGGTTAAAAAGTGAAAAACTATTTTTTTTTCTAATTGAGTGGTGTTGTAAGCTAAGGGACAATATTTAATCTTAGTGGACTGTTTCTAAAAATAACGACCAGTATTCCAATGTGGACTTACTGGAGGTACGTGCGTGCAGGGCGCTGTCGGGGTCAAGGTCCCGCACTAGGTCCCAGTATCCGTTTTCTGACAGAGCATCCAGCAGATTATGGAATGCATCTGGTCCTCGCCGTGTTATGTCTCTGTACAACTGGCGCTTTCGTGTTCGCGCGTCTCGAGTTGTGTCCTAAAAATAATAAGAAAGTCAAAACAAACATCAAAATGGATGCAGCCAGAATGTTAATTAGGGTTATGATACATAATGGGTACAGTATGCGTCAGCTAACTGTGCTCCCTTATACAGGCACTAATGAAGTTAAAAGTAGTATGGGTTGATATACACAAAGGTCTTCAGGCCTGAGAATATTTCCGACCAAATATATATTTTTCGTTTTGAATTTCGTTTTACCTTGTACGGTTCAATCATGGGGTCGGAGAACACGCCCTTCTCGTACAGCGCCGCGACCATCAAGTCGAGGTCTGTCTGCTCCACCAGAGAGCTGAAATTCTTTTGTATGGCATCTCTGTGCTCCTTCTGCATGTTGGCAACTTAGAAACCAGTCCACAAAAAAACTGCTCTTGTAGTCTCTAATGTATTTTCATTTGAACTTTAATTACCATGGATACAATTTATTTATTTAGCATAATAGCACACAATACAACGACACGTCCGAACATGAATCAAAGCACAAGCAAAAAGCACCAATGAAAGAATCACGAAAGAATGAAATAATTAAAGAATAATGACAACATTGACATTGACAACACTATGTATAACGATTGACGACCACAACCCGAGTGCTGCCAACACTAGTACCCTTACCCTTTTTTTTTTTTTTTCTTTCGCATGCGGAGAAAATGCCTTACGCATACCTGGGCCCTATTTTTGATGGTCAAACGAACTTACCTTAAGTGAAGTTCGACCCATAATTATATGAGGCCTTCGTGTCCGAACCGAGTCCTAAATTTACTTATAGATATATGTGTCTCTAGTGATCGTCATTCACACGGATTTCAAAGCTTAGTATTATTTTAAAAAATAAAAGCATTTTTCAGTCTGGCAACACATATGTCACCCGTTTCCGTCAAAGTCCGCCATATGTCATTTAAGTTCAAAGTTTAATATTTTATGGGTAGATCCAAACTTTGGATCCAGGGTTGGGAGGGCTGGACTCGGTTCGGACACGAAGGCCTCATATAATTATGGGTCGAACTTCACTTAAGGTAAGTTCGTTTGACCATCAATTATATTTCTGCCTTCGTGTCCGAACCGAGTCCTAAATTTACTTATAGATAGATGTTCAAAGCTGTTTTATTTATAAAACAATAAAAAGTATAATATTACTAAATTATACTTCCCTGTCTAAGTAAATATATTTTTTATTTCCATATAGTAGGAAGGTACTTGCTAGGTTTTGGATAGATAACAGGTATCTTAAAGAATAATAAATAATCAGTAACTCTTACACTGTATGTACTACAATAATAATAAAATAAACACATTAAAAGTACCCTGCGCAGTCGGGTAAATAGGTGTAAGATAACTATGAAAAGGTGTAAACAACCTAGAGATATATCTACAACCAAATAAAACCTTACGAATTAAGCAAATCATCTTTCTTTTAGCTATTGGGTCTATTATAGAGCCTTTTTCTTATAAGCCTACATTTTGGGTAGCAAGTGTTGCAGCCTACATAAATACGTATAAATCCCTCAATCAGCTAGTATTGTTTTGAGCTATCTAACCAATCTAAGTTTGTGTTGAATATTTTCTGAATAAAGTTTTATGAAGCTTTGGAACAAAGAAGTATTACTGGAACATAAATTTTTAGTCAATTTTAAATAACTAATCGAGCAAGGTGCAGGCTGGACAGTGGACATATTTCAGGATTGAACTTGAATTAGACAGGCAGAATCCCAATTATTCTGAAAACTTTTTTATGGAGCAGTTTTTATTCTTTCTGGATTTTACTAAAGTTGTGCAAACATTACTTTAAAAACTATTTCAAACTTCAAATCAGAGATTTGATGAAAATTGTGCTCTTTTCTATCGTGCACACTATAGTGCTAAATATATTTTGTGTGTTAATATCAATATTATTTATGTTATCATATATAGAAGACAGAGTAGGAGTGAACCCAATGTCCAGTAGCTAACACTGTAGGTAAAGAACTGTATATTTATTATGGTTATAATAATATACTTACTTATTCTTTATGAAACATTCTCTTCAGATGGTCCGAACACAAAAAAATGATCCCTATAGTAAGGCATTTAGACAGATTACGTCATAATTGTCATCAATTGTAAAATTTTTACATTCATCGTAATAGTGACTTAACTTGTTAATTTATAAAACGAAGGGCCGATCTGCCTGAGTTTGGTGTGGCACAAATTGTTAACTGAATTTAGAAATGGCGAAAAATTTCATACTGATATCCTAGACAGAAGTTTCAACATACAGGTATACCCAAAGAGAATATAACCACTAACTGTAGGTACAAATAATATATGTTTTTTTATATATTTTTGAAAAAAAATATTACCAGTATATACATTACACAAAGAGATTAAAAATATAATACCTAGGGCATAGAGGGGACAAAGCGAGGAAAATTTGAAGCCAAAAGTTATTCCAAGTGGAATAAGTTTAGTAATTTCGACCGAATGACAGCTCGCGTTCATACTAACTGACATGATGCTTGAGCTTCAAACATGCTTCTAAGTTTTGTATGAAAATATTCCCAATGCCCCCTCTATGTCCTATTATATTTTAATCTCTTTGACATTACAGGATCAAATTGCTTTCATAAATGTCAATACTCTGAAACACAGAACACTTTTACAATACCTGGATGTACATACATGCCTGCCTGGCGTCTCCCTGCCATCAGAGTAAGCTGCTTGTATAGGTAGAGAGTGTAGGTTCCTGAAAGGGTAAACCAATAGTTTAGTGGGGCCAAAACATTGGAAATTGAGGGAATTTTGGTACATCAAAATTCTTCTTGGACTATCAACTTAGATCAAAACAATTTTATCTAACACTATCAATACCCAATATTTTTCCTATTTTTAGAATGAGTCTTACAACTGTGCGAATACTACTGCAAATCCATTAATAAACCAATAAAAATACCTGTAACAGGTTTAATCTAGGTTCTTGCAAATGAATAAATTGTTGATTGTTCCAAAGTATTTATACTCAGCTAAAATCCTTTTTTTTTTTTTTTGCATTAACATAAAGCTTTCTAGATTCCTTGTAATTTTCTTTAGAGGTAATATATGATGCAAGCATATTTGAAAATATACTCATTTTTAAATTCTAACTATTGCATGTAAATAGTAGTTTTTATTTGTAGATATATGTATATATTCATATCTTTTAATTTTATTCGCACCTGAGAAATGTGGAACAAGATTTCTTCTCTAGAGATATTCCTACTATAAGTACCGTAAGTACGTCATAAGCAGGAATGTATACAAATATACCTACTGCATCCATGGTCGTACGTAAGCGTAAGTGAGCAAATTGAGTAATACCCATATTATTTGTCTAATTCAGCAGTTGTCTTATTTATTCGAAAAAGTATTTCAGAATGATGATAGTCTTTGCTCTTCTGAAAAAGAACTCAAAAAACGCTATCGCCATTACTTCCAGGTAATTATGTTAGTTTCTTCTATATTCTACTCTCCTTTAACATTTTGTTAATTACGAGACTGTATTGATCTTATTCGATTAGGTATATTATCACCTTACCGTTATCACCATTATTTAAATAATGCAAGATATTTTGATCTTACAATATTTCTGGTGTCCCAACAGCCAGTCGTACTGAATGGTTGGGTATGCTGTTGTAAGGGTAGCAAAAATTTGAACAATCACTCTTGTCTTACAATGTCGTAATAGTTGTTTGAACAAAATTAATTTATATTTTAATATACCTAATAATTTTCTTGAGTCAAACATTCTTATAGAAAATCCATCAGAATTTTAAGAATCCTACAAATATGCAAATCTTGCTTGTGTTATTAACTTGATTACCAGATATGGTACTGTGTTCAGGCCCAATGGGTGAACATTAATTTATATAATACAAACCATCCCATAAAACAAATCTAAGATTTTATTGTATGTCATCTTCATGAATAGAAAAGAAATATGTAACCTTTAAATAAATGCTGGACATCACTGGATTCATTAAACTAATGATAGATCTTACATCTTCCAACTTGAAATGGTTTTGTATGTATTTATTTATTTTTTTCAATTTTTTGAGGTTAATTATGACTTTGAAAAAGTTATTTGGTTTTGCTATGTACTAGAAATACCTTAGAAATAAATTGATTAGAATGTGGGCCACAACGTGAGATTCCTTCACATTCTAAGAGTCTCAAGATCTCTGTAGGTATGCCTCTGGTTATTGTATGAATTTCCTGATTGATTATATACCTATATTTAGTCATTGTTTTGGAGGCTTTCCTAAAGGAATGCTGTATCCCGAAATGTAAGACAGATTCACTTTATCCTGAGTGTTTTCCTCCAGTTATAATGAATAGTTAAAGTCCTCCACAGTGATAAATTGACCTTTAGCGATGATTTTTGTGTATTTGTCTGCTGCTGCTGCTGAAATCTTTGCCCACCAGCTGCCACTCAACTTGTAGTCTCATCTGCTGTGGCTGTGGAGGCGGGCCCCTTCAGTTTAAAGTATCTGATTTGGGTTTGTTGTTGATGAATCTTACTTTGAAGATCATCTGTTGTGGTGTCTGATGTCGCAATTCTTAGCTGTTTTATTTGTGGTTTTATACTTTCAAATAAATTAGGTATCACCGAACAAGAAATTTCTTGTTTTTGTCCTTTGCCTCAAGGATAGTTTCTTTCGCTGTTAGCCAGGACCGGGCCTGTATTGTTTCACAGCAGCTGTTAATCCTTGAAATAATGCACTTAAGGATTTTGCAATATTACATAAGTATTTTGTTTCGACTTCTAGACATCTACATACCTATATATATATATATATATATATATATATATATATATATATATATATATATTTTATTTATTTTCGAAATAAATAAGGGTCCAAAGAATATCTCGTGAAAAGTGGGTAAGTATATCCAGAAATGGAATACCTGTACCTACCCCATCGCGGATAGAAGGCGTGAGATTGTATTTTTCCGAAATAATAATTGTTGTTTCCAGCATCAGCAAAATAACAACCTTTCTTTACAGAATCTCTCACCATACTCCTAATGGAAGTACAGTATACATAATGAGTAAAACAGCTTAGTTATAACCGCCACATACTCAAACTTATTAACCAAGTAGGTACATACATAGTCAGTTTCAACTTGTAGGCAACTTTTTAGTTTAGTTTCATCTTCATGCAGCTCCAGTAATTATGATTCGGCTCTATGACGCAGAAGTTGCGTCAAAGTGTCGCCTTAGGGACGATGCCCCTTAGGCTAACTTTATCTTTTCAGCTGTGACCCCAGTGATGGTGATACAGCTCCCTGATGCAGGATTTCGGTCAGTGTTGCCCTAGGGACGATGCCCCTTGGGCTAACACTACCTGTTGAACTGTGGCTCCAGTAATAGTGATACAGATCCATGATTCAAAATGTCGGTCAGAGTGTCGCCGTAGGGACGAGGCCCCGTAGGCTAACCCTACCTCCTGAACTGTGGTGTTAACGAGGTTAACTCCGCAGCAGGAAGAGCTATGGTGCTCTGATCAGCGATAGCAACAACCCCTAAGGCAGTGCGTAACGCGTGATCAAAATTCAAAAAAATTCAAAAATCGTTTATTTTCTATTGGTATAAGATATACACTTAGAAACGTCAATATTTTATAGTAACAAGGCACTCTAAACTCGTCCATGAAGATTGGCTAAATGCAAACAGCAGCCCATCTCCACCGACGAGTTGCTGGTTCCGAATGCAGTACCCCGAGAAGAGCCAGCAAGAAACTCAAGGGCAGCTCTTTTTAATCTCATGTCTTACTAATAAATATCGTTTACAATAATAATTATAATTAATAGCCTTACATAGCGTCGAGTCGGTTAATCCCATGCATGTTGGTCTACTAAGTAGTCTGTAATTTTATAGTAGCCTTTTTTATGTAATTTTTGCTTGACTATTATTTTAAATATGTCAAGAGGCAAATTTTGTAATTCAATGGGAATCTTATTGTAAAAACGTATACATTGACCCTTAAAGGATTTGGTAACTTTAGATAATCGACTAACACAAGCAGCCAGTTCATTCTTATTTCTAGTGTTTATACAATGTCTGTCACTATTTTTTTTGTAAAGTGATATATTCTTTTTAACATACAATACGTTTTCGTAAATATACTGTGACGCCAGTGTCAGTATATTAATTTCCTTGAATTTTTCCTTTAGAGACATCCTGGACCCCATTTTATAAATTGCACGAATGGCTCGTTTCTGCAAAATAAATATTCTCTGGACATCAGCAGCATTCCCCCACAGTAGAATGCCATATGACATCAAGCTGTGGAAGTAGCTGAAATAGACAAGTCTAGCTGTTTCTACGCTTGACATATTACGTATTTTTTTTACGGCATATGCAGCAGAACTGAGCCTTTTCGCCAACGTATCAATGTGCGGTCCCCACTGTAACTTAGAGTCTAGAGTTATTCCTAGAAATACTGTAGTGTTTACACATTCTAATTTTTCGTTTTTAACTGTAACTGAGTTTAAAGTTCGTTTAACATTTGATAAAGAAAAATGTACACATTTAGTTTTTTTCTCATTGAGAAGTAAATTATTAACGTTAAACCAACTGACAACATCATTAATTGCACTGTTCACTTCGTCATAAGACTTAATAGGTCGTTTAATTTTAAAAAGTAGAGATGTATCATCTGCGAACAGTACAATATCATGTTGCACTTGGTTGGGTAGGTCATTTATATAGACCAGAAATAGAAATGGGCCTAAAATGGAGCCCTGCGGTACACCAATACAAACCGCCGATCCAGACGATCTTGAACCGTTTACATCAACACATTGTATCCGGCTTCTCAAGTAGGACTTTATTAAATCAAGAGCGCGGCCTTGTACTCCGTAATGACGTAGTTTTCTGATGAGAATTTCATGATGGACACAATCGAATGCCTTAGATAAATCACAGAAAACCCCAACAGCATCCTGCGACTCCTCCCAGGCATCAAAAACATGATTTACTAGCTCAACACCGGCATCGGTTGTCGAGCGACCCCTAGTAAATCCAAATTGCTTTACAGACATTATACTGTTGATAGAAAAATGTGCACTCAACTGATATAGAATAATTTTCTCAAAAATTTTACTAAGAGTCGGTAGAATTGATATTGGTCTGAAGTTAGAAGGGTCTAATCTACTACCGGCTTTGAATAATGGAATAATTTTACTATGTTTCATCAGATCAGGAAACACGCCATCATCAACGCATTTATTAAATAAACAAGCTAGAGGTGAGGCAATTAAGTCTATTATGGATGATATGATTTTTACAGATAAGCCGTCGATCCGATCCGCCGATCCGATCCGATCAGCCGATCGAGGTGTCAAGGGTGAGAGCTGGAGCCCTGCAGGCAATGCGTAGCACCCAATTAGCAGAAGTGAGATTGCAATTCGACAACCTCTTGTAGACAGTTGTGTAACATGTGAATTTATGTGAAGCAGTTCGTGTTATTTTCAGAAAATTATCCTCGTCTGGATATTCTCTCATTTCTATCTCTTGTTATCTTCTACACAACTTGTGACTGACTCTCGACAGCTTAGACGACGAGGATGGTGCAAGCCCATCAATAATTTCTATCGCACGAAATCCTGCTGATCAGCATCTGTCCTCTCTTTTAATGTCTTGAGTAACGTTTCAATATCCTCACGGAGTTCCTGCAAGTCTTAATTTTTCCATTTCAGCATCTTGAAGTCTTTTAAAACCTGAAAAAACAATTTTATAAAATTTACCGTAGTGAACAACGAACACGGAAACACGTAATGACATATGGCGGACTTTGACGGAAACGGGTGACATATGTGTTGCCAGACTGAAAAATGCTTTTATTTTTTAAAATAATACTAAGCTTTGAAATCCGTGTGAATGACGATCACTAGAGACACATATATCTATAAGTAAATTTAGGACTCGGTTCGGACACGAAGGCAGAAATATAATATAAAGCTACAGGTTACAATTTACAGGGAAAAACGCAGCAACACTGATTAATTAAACAGCAACACTAGATAAAATTACAGGTACAGGCGTTTTATAAAGCTACATGTCATTTTATTTACAATCTACAGGAACCCGTGCCTGTAACTTTCCATAGACAATTTAATGCTTAATCGAGCGTGTTTCGAGCATGATTCGACCAATTTTTACAGGTGTTTAAGGAAAAACTTGTAAACATTTCTACAGGTGTTTAGACGTAGGTAATTTAGTTACAAGAGGAAGTTTGTTATATTTACTTACGTTTTGTTGTTTGTTAATTCGAATATTTTGAGTGTGTGTTTTTTGCGTGTTTAGAACTCAGACTCGGACTCTGAGGATAGTGGTCAACATCCAAGAAGACGACGCCAAGAACTTTCGCTGTCAGAACCAATATGAACCCGCAAACGAGTTTCACCTTTAATGAGAAATTTAGAATACGTTCCTACTCAAATGCAATATGTTTTGGAGCATACTGGAGGAGATATAATTATTGGCCATCGTCGAATGTTAATTTTAGAGAAAATCATGTGTTTTTTTTCTATAACTACGTATAAACCATAGAAATACAAGTAAATAAACAAACATCTGTTTTTATTATAAACTAGCGACCCGCCCTCGCTTTGCTTAAATAATTAATTGCTTAATTAATTAATTATGTACGTAAGTTTTTGAAAAACTCATTGGGACATGCCAGGATTCGAACCCGAGCCTCGCTCATTTTCATCCGGCTCTTTAACCATAGTAATACAAGTAATTAAACAAACATCTGTTTTTATTATAAATAAATATTAATATTTTATGGCGGTACACTAGACTTTATCCAAAAAACTGATGTCGATTCTGTCATTTTTTTTATTTTTACGGTTGATTCATAGTGCTGTACTCCGACTTGTTAACTGCGCCTGTAGTCGAGATTTTCGAGCCTAAGCTACAATAGTAATATTACAGGGGTCTTTATAAAACACCTGTTACCTGTAGATTGTAACTACAGGAGCACTACAGGCTTTTTTTTTCCTGTAGCCTGTAACCTGTAGCTTTATAAAATAGGGCCCTGGTGGTAGCGGGGACGACAACCAGGTTATGTCAGGCTTGCACTGACTAAAAACCCCCCATGCTGTTCCTCCTCTCGCCCTAAGTCCGAGTCCCGGGAAACAGTTTCTTCCGTGACTCGGCCAGCTATGCTCTCCCCCCATCGGGGCAGCAGGCGCGGGTTTTCCCCGCCACGCTTGCTACCCCTCCTACTCCTACTTTTGAGCATGATCGATTGCCGGGCCTGTTAGTCAGCAAGCACGGCAATCGATCCGCCAACCCCTCCTTCGGCTTGATTAACCACTCGTCCCGTCGACGGAAGTCGGCGGGACAGGCAGTCAATCAGCCCTGTATCCCCCTCTCTGTGCCGTGCCGGAACAGGAGACACGGCGCTACCCACCCCAATTGGCGCGTCAGGCGTTCCCCGCGCCTGACGCCTCAAGTAACCTAACTCAGTCTCCTAGCGGCGGCGCCGGCGTCCCGGCCTCGCGCGACGTAATGGGTGCGCGTCCGGGTCCAGTTCACGCTGCCGTTCCGCCTCTTCCTTCTGTCGGAGCACTGCCTCTGCAAACGACTCGCACGCCTCCCAGGCTCTCGCTTCCGACCATGGCTCTAACCAAGGTCGGAAGCGAGAGGTCCCCGCCCACCTCCGCGACCAAGGCCGCACGCTCCTCTGTCCACGCCGGACATGCCTCCAGCGTGTGGCGCGCGGTGTCCTCCACGCATCCACAGTGGTGGCATTCGGGCGTGGGCTCCCTTCTTGCCACCCCACACAAGTACCTTCCGAAGCAACCGTGCCCCGAGAGGAGTTGTGTGAGGCGGAAAGACAGCACCCCGTGCCCCCTCCTGACCCAGCACTTGAGAACCGGGCGCACCACTTCCACGGTGTCCCGGCCAGCACTGGGTACCTCCAGGCTTTCCCGCCAACGACGGAGAGCAATTCTGCGGCCGCGCCGGCGCCACCGCAAAACCCCCTCCATCGGCAGCCTATCCTCCCCGGCAGCGCGATGCTCAGCAACGCGACGGTACACATCAGCGAGCACCTGCGCGTCAAACTCCCAGGGCAGGTCACCGGCCAGCACACACGCCGCCTCGAAGGAGACGGTGCGATAGCCGCGCGCCACCCTGATTGCCATGGCACGCTGCGGCCGCCGTAGAAGAGCCCGAGTGAGGGATCCGAGGGCGTCCACCCAGACGGGAGCCCCATAAAGGGCCATCGAGCGCACAACCAAGGCGTAGAGGCGCCTACATGTGGCGTTCGGCCCCAGTACCCTTACCCTGTAGCTTGACACCACTAGACACCTTGCGAAAAGTAGCAGATTGCCCGATTAGTTTACACAAAAAAGTAGCTAGAACTAGCTAAGACTTTAAAATAGGTAATAAAAAATATCAAATTATGACAATGACTTTATATGCATATTAAATTCTTGGAGATTAAATCAAACACTATTTTTAAATCAGTATGTCACGTTTTAACATAATATTAGTATAGATATAAGAAAATATTCTAATTCAATTCCCCTACTACCAGCTTTTGTAAATATTCAACTCTTGTGAAAGAGTGAAAGTAGCTAACTGCGTGACACTATAAAGTAGCTAAGTTGACAACACAGCAAATCAATGTGAATTTAACTTTTAATAAGGCAGTGGTAATTTAGCCATCAGTCTAAATACGACATGAATTCAAATATTTTTGGCTCTTCTACTAACTAAGGCTAGTTACCACTAATTTGAAGTAAACCAATACGTGAAATACCAAAATGCAAACTATAATTTTTCAAAATATATGATTCATGTCATGGTGATTCCTCCATTGATGTTATATAGCTATATTGCTTGTGTACCTGCTGTATATTTACATGATATTTACCTACCATCTGTATAACTACATTGTGCAATATGACTGAAGTTTATGTTTATATGCCTACCCTACACCCAACATGTTGGGTTGGAATGTGTCACAAGTAGTCACAACCACAGACTAGTAAGTCACAACATATAGTGCGGTCCGTTTTGTGCAAATGGTAAATACGTTCGTGAGCACGCACACGACTGTTCATAATGATTACGATTGTTAGCATGCAAACAATTTGAACAGGTTTTCGTTTGTCAAAAATGAAAGTTCTTTTAAAATTATAATATTGTTATGTAGTTTTCAAATAAAGTAGTTTTTACATTCTAATAAGTATTCTAAATGTTAGTGCAAACCAATTGCTACTCGTTGATATTGTTCTTAAGTTAAATTCAGTCATATAGAATCCCCCGAAGCTTCGCAATGTACTTCTGTTAATATCAATGACGGACGACATATCTAATTTTAATTAATACTTAATCAAAAAGTAAAAGTTCGCGGGGCGGGAAAAAACAGAACAATCAAAAAACGAAAAAACACCATGCACATTGAAGTTTGACAACTGTTTGACAGTTCCGGAGACATTGCACTACCTCCTCGGTGTTGGCACTGTTCGCACCAATCGGTGACGTCATCGATGAATGGTGCGGTCCAAATTGCACTTTCTGCGCTCGTGTGCGCTATATATTCATGCAAACAACTGTTCAAATTGCGCTGTGGTACGCTGACATGAGCATTGTGACTTCATCGATGACGTCATCGATTGGTGCGAACAGTGCCAACACCGAGGAGGTAGTGCAATGTCTCCGGAACTGTCAAACAGTTGTCAAACTTCAATGTGCATGGTGTTTTTTCGTTTTTTGATTGTTCTGTTTTTTCCCGCCCCGCGAACTTTTACTTTTTGATTAAGTATTAATTAAAATTAGGTATGTTGTCCGTCGTTGATATTTAAAGAAGTACATTGCTAAGCTTCGAGGGATTTGATATGACTGAATTTAACTTCAGAACAATATCAACGAGTAGCAATTGGTTTGTACTAACATTTAAAATACCTATTAGAATGTAAAAACTACTTTATTTGAAAACTAGGTACATAACAATATTATAATAATAAAAGAACTGTCATTTTTGACAAACGAAAACCTGTTCAAATTGTTTGCATGCTAACAATCGTAATCATTATGAACAGCCGTGTGCGTGCTCACGAACGTATTTACCATTTGCACAAAACGGACCGCACTAGAAGTCACAATGCTCATGTCAGCGTACCACAGCGCCATTTGAACAGTTGTTTCCATGATTATAGCGCACACGAGCCTTTGAGTATTAAACCAACCGGAGACGACACGAGCACAAATTTCTTAGCAAGAAAGTCTGTCAATTTCTGCGCGGGGGACGGAAAACGCACACAAATAATGTTAACACAAACGCATTTTTTGGAGGCGTCGCTACGCACGCACACGACAACACTAGCTTACACTAGATGCACACAAATACATTCACACACAGGAACAACCTATCCTTACACGAATATGACGTCAATTTTAAGTAAACAGTGACAGTGATTGACACTATCGATAAAATTTTTCGATAGTTTTGTACCAACAATAATGAAAAAATATATTTTTTTAATTCAGACTTCTGCATTAATTTAGGAAGAGACCTTACTTTTAGAATAAATCAGTAGGTATACTTTAGGCCGGAAACTGCAAGAATAACACTTCAAAATGTTGTTCTAATTGTAATAGTTCATCATTTAAAAAGTTTAAAGTTAAAAAAAGCTGTATTATTAATCTTATAATAAGTATGAAAAAAATACTAGACTGTCTAGTAGAAACCAGTAGAAACCAAAAAACTGGACAATGTTTATTTTTCATGATTTAATAATGGAGAACAATTATCTTAAGTAACTACATTAAAAATAAAAAGTTGTTACTTACTTATTTGCCTAAGACTATGAAAATAGAATGACAGGTTTTCTTTTTTCCACGTTTGAGGAAACTCAGTTTAGGTGGAGATTTTTCGAATACCTAGCTGAGTCTTAGCTGAGTGCATGTTTTTCGGAGAAAACACCAAAAAGAAAAGAAACTGATTAACTATTTCAATAATAACAAGAAGTAACCAAACAAAAAAACAACTAAGTATGCTGAGAGTCTACTGATTTTTAAAGTGTATTAGTTTTGTATATATTATTATATGCCTTATGCATTTCTTGGGGTCAGTCTTCTTTGATTAATAATGTATTCTAATATTGGTATACTTTTGTGTTACTGCTTTCGCAAGTTCAATATTGTGCACAATAAAATCATTATCAAAATAATGACTCTCGATGTTTGAAAACAATTGTCTACCAGTGCCAACATAATGTTTTAAAACTTTATTTGCATCTTTTGGAAATCTGAAAAATAATTAGTCAGGATGAAGTCAATATCGATATGTGGGAGATAGTGTAAAAAAAGTAAATATCATAAGATTGAGTCTTTAACCATCAGCCATTTATTTAGTTATAAAGCAACATAATTAACTCTATATCTCATCTTATCATTATAATATTCATAAACTACTGTATATTGCAAAATAATGTATAAATTATATATCATTTTATTTAACATAAACTTTACACAAAAACTAACATAGTAACAGAATAGTACTACCTGATGAAGACAGTTCAGACCACCGTCGTGCCGTGCTTACAGACGAACACCTTCTGATCTGTCGATATGGTCGCTCGAGTATTTATAGGCGTGCTCGAACGAGAGTGGGGCTAATTACCTTGTTTACGTCAACCGAATGCACGTGGTGTTTACCGAATGCACGTCGTATTTATCAAAAAGGTTTTTGTGAAATAATATCTCCCACACGGCCATTCTGACGAGCAGCCTTTATGGCTCGCGAATAACAATATTCTCAATAAATTTACTTATTCATGATTAGAACGAAACAAAAATTTCAATCACACAACAATAAGATTTTTTTTTCAAATCTCATAACCATACTTAACTATTTTAGGTTTTTAGTTATTATATGTTTCTATCAAACCAAATGACATCGAAATGTTACTGCCAATCACATGACATTTTTAAATGTTTCTACCAAATCACATAACATATTTGTGCGTTTCTGACAAATTACATGACATATTTGAGCGTTTCTGACAAATTACATGACATATTTGAGCGTTTCTGACAAATTACATGACATATTTGAGCGTTTCTGACAAACTACATGACATATTTGAGCGTTTCTGCCAAATCACATGACATATTAGTGTGTTTCTGCCAAATCACATGACATATTAGTGTGTTTCTGCCAAATCCCATGACATTATTTGTCAAATCACATGACACAATACTATCTGTCAAATCACATGACACAACATTATCTGTCTAATCACATGACACATTACTATCTGTCAAATCACATGACACAATACTATCTGTCAAATCACATGACATTTTATGAGCCAAGTCTCATGTCAAAAAAACAGAATATAAAATAGTAATAACTAGGTACTTATTAGATTCGTTAATTTCTAATTAAACTGAAAGGTCACATCCTATAACAGGATAAGAGTCACAAACTATCGTGAGATAAATATCATTCATAAGGTAAAGCAATTGGTTCGTGCCACTAACTGTAAAGTTATATTGACCAATGTTCACAATTCGTCTCAACTCTATTCATCTATAAGGCGCCGCCTAATCACAAACAATCCTTTTCAGTGTTCCGAAGGTGTAAATCGAACCTTTTAAACAATTTTGAACGATAAAAACAATTTTCAAAATTGAGAATGTTGTGATCAGAGTCTCTAACTAGGATCTTTAATTTATACGAACTGGACGTAGATTAAAACCTTACATACTAGAAATAACCTTCCACCAGGCGCTGCTCAGCGATGTCCATGCCAACCGACGTTTTTGCCAGATCCAATTTCCGAGTCGCGCATTCTGCCAGACTGCTAGTCTGGTCGCTGGTGTAGTCCGTGAACCCCTTGTCATAATTGTACCGTGCGTCGTCTGCAAAAGGTCCAATATTAAAAAATCTAATAGTTTGGTTGTGATAGCTTGGGTGACAAAGTATTAGCTGAAAATTTTCTAAATGACTACACAGCACGGGTACCAAACGATATGAATTGGAAATGTACATCACCATCGGAAATAAGTAAAATTGTCCGTAATATGAAAAACAAGAAGTCTTATGGGTATGATGAAATCCATAACACGGTCATTAAAGAAAATATAGATATCCTAGCTGAGCCACTATCTATGTTTTACAATCTATGTTACAACAACGAAGTTTTTCCTGACCAATTTAAAATCGCAAAAGTATTACCAGTATACAAAAAGGCAATAAGGACAATGATTCGAATTCCACAATGGGTGTCGTGTAAAGAATACTCCAGGGAACTAAATATACTCACCATACCTGGTCTATACATTCTAATAATATTAACTGAACTTGCTAAAAGGCCAAACAAGTTTGAACAACCTGAACACAGAATAGTTCGAGAAGACACGCGTAGAAAGGACCTAGCTAATGTAATAGCTCCAAAATTAAAAATTGTAAGTCATAGCGTCCGGTACCAGGCCGTTAAATTGACTGCCAAATAATCTAAAATAATAAGTCAATATCAAATCATATTCCCTTTAAGAAATCATTGAAGAAATTTCTGTTGGAAAAATGTTTCTACAGTATTGATGAGTTTGTATCGCATAAAATTTTACTTTAATTACATTTAGTGACATTTATTTTACAACTCATTCTTAATTTCGACATGCTAATTTAAAATATTATAGTTAGTTTCACTTCTTTATATTTGTTGTGTTGTTAATTATTTGTACCACTTATGATTACTATTGTTTCTTGTAAAATTTTTATTAAATTAATTAATGTTGTGATAATATATTTCCAACACAGATAAACTGTTAAGGAATACAGAACATGAATATGAAGTTATGACGTGCTCATTCAGCGACACGTATTTTAAGGAGTTTTGAGGTGGAGAATTATCCTGTCCGATAGCTCGTATTCAGATTTAGGGTCGTTTTCACAGACATTAAAGTAAAGACGAGTTATTTCATACTGGGCGCGTTTGAAAACTACTTCTTAGAGTATTTATAGGATACAACAAAGACGGCGAAAGATTATACGGAACGAATAATGAAGAAAGAACAGCTATCAGTCAAGAGTTGCGCTTTAAATACGACTAGGTGAAAAATGCAGACATTGAGACTAAATAAAATTAGGTCAATTACCTACATATTTTGTCGGGCCCATTTTCCGCACTCTAGCAAATTATTTCTTTCAATTATTACACACACATTATCTCCTCTATCGTCAGGATAGAAAAGGACAAATATGTTCAAGGTTACGAACTCATGGTACAGGCCTAGCAATGAAAATAAAGGTGCTTGCCGTTAAATAATAAAATCAATGGAACGAAACCTGTCCTTCAATATTGGTTGCTGCTGGTCGAATCACCAACCGCCGCAATGCCCCTTGAAGCCACCGTTAGAGTTGCCCGCTGACCCAGTTCTTTTCGAGATTAGAGAACTCGGCGCAGAGCAGCAGCTCAGCATCGGAGACGTTTCTCAAGAACGCCCATTTTTAGGCGCAGCAGGTCTGTCGCCAATCGCCATGCCTCTCACAGCCATCTGAAATCATAAGAATTCGTAGGCGTAGTTTCGGTTTTACGTGATCCCACTTCTGATGTGGGAGATAGTGTAAAAAAAGTAAATATCATAAGATTGAGTCTTTAACCATCAGCCATTTATTTAGTTATAAAGCAACATAATTAACTCTATATCTCATCTTATCATTATAATATTCATAAACTACTGTATATTGCAAAATAATGTATAAATTATATATCATTTTATTTAACATAAACTTTACACAAAAACTAACATAGTAACAGAATAGTACTACCTGATGAAGACAGTTCAGACCACCGTCGTGCCGTGCTTACAGACGAACACCTTCTGATCTGTCGATATGGTCGCTCGAGTATTTATAGGCGTGCTCGAACGAGAGTGGGGCTAATTACCTTGTTTACGTCAACCGAATGCACGTGGTGTTTACCGAATGCACGTCGTATTTATCAAAAAGGTTTTTGTGAAATAATATCTCCCACAGATATTTTGTTTTAGTGCTGTCTCAACACTAACTTTGCTGCAGTGTGGCCAATGTATTTGTAATAAAAGTCCCTATTTTCTGAATAATAGACAACTTTATATATATTTAATTAATGAAGTACCTACTTCGACCAATCTTAGACATACACGGTCTTATTAATAAATGCAGACTAGAGCAAGATTAACTTTACTCCAAGTATTAACTCATTACTAACCAATTCCAGTATTAATAAACACAGAGTAAGCAAGGAGTAACCTAATCCATGCCAACTCTCGAAGTAAAAGTCACGGCTTGGTGTCACCTAGTTTAAGGACTGATTAGTCGTAGTGTAGGCTATGCTAACCTAAAAATTACTTGGATCGATTGCGGTTACGGCGATGGCCTGACCACTTAGATCCGTTTTATAATATGTATAGATTATCACAATAAACTAATAAGCACAATTCAATTTACCAAAGAAAAACCTAATCCTCACAAACAATATCTACTCACCAAAGCGATTTAAACATTACAAACTGTCCCGCGCGGTTTCACCTGCGTAGTTCCCGTCCCCGTGGAAAAACGTGAATAAAATGAATCCTATGTTACTCAGTGATAATGATAATTTAGCTTTCCATTGGTGAAAGAATTATTACCTAAAGACGATCCAATAGTTTTTGAGTTTATTTGTTACAAACATACAAAAATACAAATCTTTCCTCTTTCACAGAGATCAATGAATATTTTGCCAAGTTTATAGACACGCAAAATATCCTAGCACTAAACTTCAACCCCCTCTTTCACCTCCTTAGGGCTTGAATTTCGTAAAATCCTTTCTTAAATCCTTATATATATATATATATATATATATAACATATAATATATATATATATATATATTATATATATATATATATATATTATAATATATACAATATATATTTATTATATAATCGTTAATTTAAATTTAATCTCTTTGCTACTTACCCACCACAAATACGAATGTCAGATAGCCAGCTGTGTCACTTGTCAAACGGGGTTCCGTACCCTAAGGGTAAAACGGGACCCTATTACTAAGACTTCGCTGTCTTTCCGTCCATTCCGTCTGTCACCAGGCTGTATCTCAAGATTCTCTAGAACCACGATAGCTAGATATTTTAAATTTTCACAAATGATGTTGCCGCTATAACAACAAATATAATAAAACAGAATAAAATAAATATTTAGGGGGGATACCATACAACCAACTTGATTATCCTAGGAACATGCCATTTTTATCAATAAGACCGACAGTGTGTACATACCTAGTATTGGAGATTTTTAAAGTATTCAGTTAGAAAAAAAGGTGTAAACAGTGTTCTTTCATGTATTCATAATGCATCTATATTATAGTAATAATTTACATATTTATAATAGTGGTTACTGTAATATATTCTGTGGTAATAAATAGTTTTCACAATAGCGGATGTAAAACATATTTTTTTATTAAATGTTGGTACATTTAACTCTAAAAATTACATATGGGACTAAATCTCAAAAGTGGAATTATTAAGGGAGTGCTTTCGAAATGCACTTTTGTGGGAATTTTTCGCACAACTTGACTTGGGGGACTCTTATTGGGTTGCTTTAGTAGGATTGAAAGTGGGCCAGCCGATTTAATCATAAATAAAGGAAATATACGCATTTCATAAAAATACGGAATACTGACTTTCGGAATGCTCTAATCCAAAAAATATACAAATACATTAAGCAATTTAAACAAAAGTTGATCCAGGATGTAACAAAAACAATAATAAGAAAAAAGATAATCTGATAGTTAGAACCTTATTTCAGTGATTTATTTGTCAGTATTCCACCAGAATTCATCAGTATTCCGTAAACCGTCAGTATTCCGTCAGCCAAAATAACGGAATACTGACTATTATAGACGTGAAATACTGATGATCCTGTTTGCTTTTGGCTAAAAACGGGTTTTAAAGTATATTTAGCAAGTTTAAAACATTAGAACCAATAAATGAAGTAAACATTCCGTCGTTCTACATTAAAAAAAACAATTATCTTAAAAATTACGGTCGTAATTACACATTGAATTTTTCGGAAATCGACTGGCTACAGCATTTTCCTCGTCGATGATGCGTCCTTACTGAAGGACCGAGGGACGTTAGTCCTTCAAAAGATGTGTGAGGTACGCGGCAAAAGGCATTCTGTTTAACTACCTAAGCGGCCACGGTGTGAAGTATTTCCTACGTGTGTTTTTACTAGCAAATACGACGCTCTAGAATTTTGATCCAAAACCGAGTCGCAAAATGCAAAATGATTATAAACCTATCTAATATGATAATAATGAAATATATTTACAAAATAACTCTTAAATAGTCCGAAAACTATTCTATTTTATAGTTTTACTGTCAAAGTTCACTTAATTCTGTCATCAAACATCTAACAACACATTAAGTAAAAAAAGGAAAGGCCAGTTGCAACCGGAATACTGACGAGATGGGGTGTTTGAAGTAACTTTTCAGGTATTAAATGTAATTAGATTTTAACAAAATCGGGTGTAGACCCCATACATAGTCTAAATATTAATCTTATACCAGCAAATATTTATATTTTCTGTCAATACCAGTACCACATGCCAGTAAGCACAAAATTCCACTTTTGTGATTTTGTCCCATATAATTGATTTTGTACAATTTAGTGGCAACACTTTTTGATTGAAATTTTTTTGTAGTTTTATGCGGATTTTGTGCATTATTTGATAATATTTAGACAAAATAATACTTACAGATGGAAAAAAAACGTGATCCTTTTTTAAACTTGATGTTTAGGATCTATTTTTACATGAAAATACGCTGCAACTTGGCATTTTTACTTCAGCTTATGTTCACGTCGTTCCGCGCGTAAGACTGATTCGGAATTCGAGACAACAAGTTATTTATACAACAGGAATGAGCGTTGACCGATCCTTTTGGCAGAGGGAAACGCCTGTCAGTGGCGCCTCTGGTTGGTTTAATACTCAAAGACACGAGCGCAGAAAGTGCAATTTGGACCGCACGGATAGTCATGCCTGTTGCCTGATCAATGACCGATCACCACATGACATTGATTGACGTAACAGTAAAAAAAAGGGTACTTCAGTGACATTGACATTTTCGTTGAATGAATTCATGAATTCGGTTCCACATCAATTTCTGCCAGTTTAATTTTGCAGGTGCTGTTTATTTAGCGCATATATTGTATTATAGTTTTGCGTGATTTAATAAAAATGCATCTTTTATTAGTAACATTAAGTGCCATCGTCGCTGCAGCTGTCGGTTACCAGGAGTCTGATATTGTATCGGCTAGAATTGAGGTGATGTATAAATTTACAATAAGTATTACGCCAACTTGCCTATAATATCCGGTAAAGTTTTGAAATTCTATGATCTATTGTCCTGTGTTTGTTAACAGAGCTGTCGAGGATGTTCACTGAACCGCCTGCCTGAAGTGAAGAAGTTTATAATGGAGGACGCGCCGTTCTACGAGCGGCTGGAGGTGAAGTTTATCTCGGGCGCGCCCCCAGAGCTGGTGCTGCTGGGCGAGGCCGACGTCGAGCTAGAGCGCCTGATACTCTCCAGCCTCAGCCGCGAGGAGTGTAACGAGCTGCTTAAAGAAAAGGGATTCGCCAAAAAGCCCAGCAAATCAGAATTTTAACTCAATTGAGGCCAATGTGTTTACTTATTAGTACTTTTGGTTTCATTGTGATAATTTGAGTTTGTTTACAAATAACTTCCTGTGACATGTATAGGAATGCTATGCAATCACTGGCCCAGTTTTATTGTGTAATTAATGTTAAGACTATCTTTGATGATACGTAATTTATGCAATTCCATTTTTGATGCATTTTTCTTGACATTCCTTACAGAATACTTAGGTATTTCTGTAAATAATGAGTAGCTATAGTATAGGTAATTCAGATGTAATTTTATTTTAGAAACTGGATGTTACGTGTACAGAAAGAATAGAATTCAGTAAGCATTGACTGTGCCTATTGTAATCTTTTTGTTTTATTTATATTCTTTCCCTATTTTATTATTTGTAGTATGTTAGGAGGGGGTTACTTTTTACCAGACTGCCTTGGAAAGAAGACTGGGTTTTGTGCTGGTTTCTTTCACAACTGAGCTGATAAATATGTGTTGAAGTTTTTGATAAAAACATGGTATTTGTTGTTTATTCCCATTAGTTCAGTTGACTACTAGGATTTTGTCCTCACTAGTTTTATCATTGGTATTTTCAACAAACAAGTTTCAACCAAATGTTGGGTCTGAAGTTTTTGTTACTGGGTGATTCAAGTAACTATGAGCTCCATACATTTTTGGAAGGCATTAAAAAACCTGAATAGAATTCTATAAAATTTACATAGCTATCAAGTTAATAATTAATGCAGAACAATTTCGAGGTTAATGAATCCACTATTCTCCAATTTGAATTAATCAGGAGTTTTTTCTCTAAAGCCAGTTTTATGAGAACAGATTTTTTTTTACCAGTTTTATCAAGACACTTAATCCACCTAGATCCCCTGAGGGACCAAGGACAGAACTGGAGGAAACGGAACAGTACGAAGTATAATTTTTTTAACAAAAAAAACTACTTGAAACAGGAAACTAAAAATAGTAAAAAGCATCAACACTACGATTTTCAAAGGTTCTCGATTTCCCTGGGATGCCATCATCACATCCTGGTTTCCTTATACTTACCACCGTTGAGATATCACCTTTCCAACAAAAAAATAATCATCAAAATCGGTTCCTAACGAAGTTATCCGCGAACATCTTATCTTAGGCGAACATACATAAAAAAATAGGTCGAATTGTGAAACCTCCTTATTTGAAGTCGGTTTAAAAAGGGTTAGGTTTTGCAATAAAAGAGAGCAGTGTTTAAATAACATAAGATATATTATAGGTAGGGGGGAGGGGCCGGCCCTCAGACTAGCACGGTGCAGTCGAGGTCCTCCAGCCGCGACTCTGTGTGCGCGCGCCGCAGCACGCGCGCCACCACGTCCGCCAGCGCCTCGCGCGCGCCCGCCTCCAGCAGCGCCATGCATTGCTGGGGAGAAGATAGCATTAGTCGCCTGCACTTGTATTTGTACACTTTTGTATTTGTTACATTTGTAACCGGGTAGGTGCAAACGTCAGGAATGTAACATTTTAAATTGTTACTTTGTTTCTAAAATTAGCATGAATTAAGAAAACAGCAGCCTTTTCTATTAAAATATTATTGCATATCAATGATGCCTACACAAACGTTGAAGATGCGGAATACTAGGTTAGCAAACGTTAAGAAGGTTATCGCAGTAAGAGTGAATTTTATCTCAATTTATTTTTTAAATGTAACCCAGTTCACAAAACGTAACACTTAGCGGTCATTCGCATTAGTTAACGTCAAGTTACAATAAATAAAAGTTATGAGATTGTTATAAAAAAAATGATCATTTTACATCATAAGAAAACATTGATGAAAAATGGCATACTGGAGTGGAAGAGAGATAGATGCGCCACAAACCAAACGATCGCGCTCTCGCTTGCACGCTCGGCTCGGCTCAGACGGAACGTGTCAACTTTTCGTGCGTGCATCTGACGTCCATCGATTTTTAAGACGTTATCGCGTCAAAAAGGAACACAAAGAAAGTAATTCAAAAAACGGTGCGCTAGTACCTGGTAGTAGGTCTCGTCGTCGGGCAGCCTGAGCACGGCGCGCAGGGCGATCTCCGCGTTGGCGCGCACGTAGGTGTTCTTCTCCTTGGTGCCGTTGACGAGTGCGGGTAATGCGGCTCGCAGCACGTCAGCGGCGGGACCGCGCATGGCGTCGGGCCTCGCCTCCGCGCCCACCAGCGCGCACGCGCGGGCCATCAGCTGCTTCACCTCGTTGCTTGTGTGGTTCATGCTCTACGACAACCAGATACTATTCGAAACATCTCTTTGGCATAAAGCACAAAATGTGCAAGGGCCACAAAAAAAAAACACTTCTTTCGCGACGAGCTGCTCGTGGAGCTGTTTGATTTCTGGTTGATACTCTCTCGCTAGACTGTATCATATGAGAATACATTGCCATATTTTGAAATAGGTTTTGCCTACAAATTCATCCACATTTCAGTGTAAAAAGTAGTTCAGGTCACTTCACGATGACCCAATTACTGTTGCACCGTGAAAAAATTAAATAATATTTTTTCTTGAACCATGTCTAAGAACACTGTCGATCAAGTCAAATTTCCAACAAGAAAAAAGAGGTAAAAATGGGAGATACGACCAAACAAACATACAGATATGCAGTATATTATGGCTTTGCAGATTGTTATACTTGTGTACTCATCATTTATAATTATGCTGTTGGTAATCCAAATAAAATAAAATAAATAATAGTTAAAAACAATCGAAAGATCTACTCACCCTCACGAACTGGTTGAGCAGATGGGGGGGCACGGGCCGGTCCTGCTGCAGCAGGTACCGCATGAGGTACCCGATGCCGCGGATGCCGTTGCACACGACGGGGATCCTGTCGCTCTGCAGGTAGCCGAGCAGCGTGCGGTCGATCTTCTCCTCGAAGTGGTCGCGGTAGATGCACTCGGGGTTCTCCTTGAGCGCGACGAAGAGCGCGCAGGAGCGGCCGTGCTGCAGAGGCGCCTCCACGGCGGAGGGAGCGGCGCCGGGCGCGCCCAGCACGTGGTGCTGCAGGGCGGCGTCCAGGTGCGCGCCGGGCAGGCAGTACAGCAGCGCGCCCAGGCAGCCGCCCACGGCCGTGCGCGGGGGGTCCTCCGGGCTGGCCAGCAGCGCCGGGCTGGTGAGCGTCTGCAGGATGTTCAGCACCAGCTGCTCGGACATCTTGTCGCCGTTGGCGGTGATCACGTTGCGCAGCGCCTGCAGCATGGTCTCGCGGATGTTGGGGTCCTCGGTGTTGCGCGCCGCGTTGTGCATCTCCATGAAGAGCGGGTCGGCGCGCGCGTGGATCAGCACGAGGTGCGCGAGCGCGTGGCCCGCCTTGATGCGCACGGGCCGGTTGCCGTCGTGCAGGGCCTTCAGGAACGTCGTCTGCAGCTGTGGCAGGAACTGCTTCAGCATCACGCCCACCTGCGAAGGAGGGGTACCGTTAGTGGACGTGCTAGTAGTCACGCGGTTGGATTACTCAGCTGGAGCCGAGGGCGGACCTTGGCGAGCAGCAGGGCGAGTGTTTCCAGCACGGCGGCCTTGACGCTGCAGCTGAACCGGTCTCCAAGGATGCGGATGAGCGGGCCCGTCACGTGCACCACGGACGGCTGGATGGCGGCCGCCGACGTGAGCTTGATCAGCTCGCCCAGCATCAGCGCCGCGTTCTCCTTATCCTCCGGCAGCCCGTTCAGGATCGACTCGCGGAATAGCGGGAGTACTGGCGTAATACCCTAATACATGGACGTCATTGAAAAAATATTAATATACGAAAAATACATAAATATAAAACTCACGCACTTTCCAAGAACATCTACAGGTATTATCACTATGCCATAAAGTTTTATTTTGGGATCGCATAATTAAGTTTGTAAAATAATTGAATGGTTTCTGAATTTTTTTAAATTATTTTATGTTTTTTATTTTGTCTGCAATGAATTTGGGAAAACATACTCAAAAACTTATAGTTAAAAATCTATAACACCACACTGAAATAAGCAGCTGAGACAGCCAAGAGCACATGAAGCTTGTAGCGACTATGACCTCTAAGGCGATTGTAATAAGTACGTTACAAAAGTCGTCTATCTGTATGTTCGTCCGATGCTGACCTTGGGCAGGCAGAATCCGGGCATGAGCTCGCCGGGCGGCAGGTCAGCGGAGGCGAGCCTCAACGCGTGCCGCACGTCGGACACGTGCTGCACCTGCCGCTCGGGCTCGAGCGACTTGACGAGCGCCGTGAGCGCCTCGAAGGCCATCTGCAGCACGTCACGCTCCGCCCCAGCGAACAACAGCACCAGCCCGCGCAGCAGCTGCGGCACGTACGGCGTCAGGTCGGCGCGGGTGTGCGTCACGTACGCGCAGAGGAGGGCCGCCGCCGCGTGACGCTTCTCCGGCTCGCCTGAACGGACCGTCTCCAGGAGAGTGTCCACGATGCTGGAGACGAGACATTGATTCTAATGAAGTTAAATTAGAAGGGTACAGGTGCAGAACCAGGAATGTCACTAAAATTCAAAAAGTTAAGTTTTGATGGCAATATTTTAATTTTCCCTCGTATTTTTATTTGACATTACACAAAAAGCGTAAAAACAAGTATAGTCAGATGTATTACTTAAGTCTCAAAACTGTATACTGGAACAAAACAGGGAAGGTCCATAGTGTAACGGAACATAAGAAGGAATGTCCAATATGTCAAAATTTATAAAAAAATAAAAAAAACATTTCATTATTTTATGTTCCTGAAAAAGAGACTTTATAAGGTAAACTAAAGTTCCTATTACTAGTTAATAATTTTAAGTGACACTTAAAAATTACCTTTGAAAAATTAAAATGTTAATTACACAACTTTTTGTTTTTGTAACATTTCTTGTTTTGCCCATGTACTCTTCTATTGAATCCGTGAAATTCGCACAATACTAAAGAAATAAATAAATTTGGTTAGAATCCGGATGTCATTATTTTTAAACTAACGATGGACTCGATTCTGCAGATCAGCTAAAATTCCTAATTTTAAGTAACCCTATCCTTCTCCATAGAATACGGAAGAAAAAGGACAGAAACAAACCATAGAGTAATGTCAAACATCTAAAAACCAACTAATTTGAACCTTATGAACATGCTTATCTGCCACTTTTATCCATGACCTTTCTACATCGTCGCTAAAATAAACACGCCTTAGTTGACTGGACTATTTTTAATTTACTTACGCATATATTTATCACTTGCTCGACGGTGAAGGAAAACATCGTGAGGAAACCAGCAGGTCCCCGAATTAATTCTGAGACATGTGTAAATAGACTCGGTCCGGCGATGGGCTCACCACCTATCACGTTTAGGGGTCCAATATGTATCTCGTGAAATGTGGTTATATCCAGTAATGGAATACATCTGCCTACCCCCTCGGGGATAAAAGGCGTGAGATTATTTTTTATTTAATTTGACAGGACTATTTATCTCTCGTCTCTTTTTTTTCTAGGAGAAAGAAAATGACAGGACTAAACTAAAATAAGTTTAGTCACTGGAATGCAGAATCGAGCCCGATATCTGTTTAATTATTTGGGGTTCTGAAAAGTGTTCTTGAAAATATGCATTGATCAGAAAACTCGATAAGTAGGCTGAACATTCTATAATTGTCTTCCCAATTTAATCTTCAGTGAAAGTGCACATCATTGCTGTCGATTACCGCTTGTTGAGGCACCCTTTGATAGCTAGACGGACAATGCCTCGTAAACGTCGAGCAGACGCACCTGCGCACTCCGGCGGCGTCGTGCACGGGCAGCAGCGCGTCGCGGCAGTGGTCCAGCTCGACGAGTTCCCTCTGCGTGCCCCTGGCCTGGGCCAGCGCGGCCAGCAGCGCGGGCAGCACGCGGGGCAGGTGCCTCGCCAGCGCTGGCCCCGCGGCCGCGGCCAAAGCCGATAACGCGCGCGTGTCCGCCCCTCCGGCCGTCAGCACGGGCACCAGGTACGGCAGCACGGCGCGCGACTTGATCGCCATCATCTGGCGCAGCCCGTCCAGCGCCGCCTCCGCTGCCGCCGGGTCCGGGTCCCGCAGCCCCTCCAGCATGTGCGGCAGGATGTCGTCGAGCGCCTTGTTGCCGATGGTGTTGTGCAGCGAGTCGAAGGTGCGAGCGGCGGCCACGCGCACCTCCGGCAGCGGGTCGCAGAGCGCCGTCCGCACCGTGGGGACCAGCCCGTCGGCGAACGAGAGCACCGCGTCGCGGGACGTCGAGTTGAGGATCTCGCCGAGCCCGATGCACACGCCCTGCCGCTGGTCGGCGCGATCCGAGCGCAGCCCGCGCTCCAGGATCGGGACGATCTCCGGCAGGACTCGTTCGCCCAGCTGCACATAACACCAGGATTCGTATCACCCGCTACGTAGCTAATAGTTGGAGGCATAGATTTAGTATACTAACGTTAAAGATTGGCAATAGAGCCAGTACGGCGAGACCAAAAAAATTTACACTTTTGTGCGTGTAACGTGGATGTGTGCAAGAAAATAGTGCTCTCCCTAAACTTGTAGCACTCGATAAAAAATGGGCGTGTGGTTTATTGTGTAGTTGCCAGTCACGTTATCGAAATGTGGTTAATCGATATTACGACAATCACTATAAAATTGAGGTTAGAAATACAAGAAATGCATGTATTTAATATTTCGCTTACATCAATACTTATACATTCAGAACATTTATATAATAAAAAGCAATTTTATGTCCTATCCAAATCACAAATGTGCACGATTTGTTTTTCAGTTTTCTATAATCATTGCATTTTTAGAGAATTAAATCTTTCAATCACACTTACATGTAAAATGACTAATTATGTGGATTTTCTTTCCTAGATGAATTACAACCGGTACTGCACACGTAACCATAGCTGTTTATGTCTATTAAACATCAAACTCACTCTTAATACGCGAGATTAATTAAAATAAGCGAGATTTGTTTCGTTCACAACTGACGTCGGGCCGCTAGAATCCCTTAGAGTTTACAAAAATGGTCTCGTCTCTCTATCTCTCTCTAACACACGAGTACCTATGTTCTTTCTCTGTCGCAATGCCAATCTAAGTATACTAAATCTATGGTTGGAGGTGATCGAACCTTGCGCACGAGGTCGCCGAGCGTCCGCGCGGCCACCTGTCGCTTGTCCGTGCTGGTGGAGGCGAGGCAGCCTAGCAGCAGCCCGAACAGCGTCGGGAGGATCTCGCGCAGCGTCTTCGGCGTATTCGTCACCACCACCTGCCGAGTGAGGAGACACGGGAGGCGTTAAGGTCTGTCCAGGAGTGCGATTTTTGAATCTCACTGGTGATATCAAAATCACCGGTGACTAAAATTATCACCGATGACTTTTATGTCATCTATTTCTAAAAGCCGTATTTTTGAAAGTCACACGCTGTTTTTAATAAATCGTCGCAATCACAAAATATCAGAATCGAGCCCCGCTGCTAATTCTACCAAAAAACATACTTTGGCACTTTTGGCAGATGGCACTACGTCAACTGTCAAAAACAATCGCATGGCGATTTCAATTACGAGTGGGTAGGGGCACTCGTAAATCGATATCATAGGTATGACAAATGTAAGTCACCGATGAGTTTCAAAAATACGAACTTTCGGAAATCACTCACATCGGTGAGAATTAGTCACTTGGTGAGATTCAAAAATCGACCCCCAGGTCGGGGCAGAAAGCGAGGGCACCTGTAAGCGATGCGACCGACCTTCCAGACGTGCAGGGCGGCCTGGCGCACCATGAGCGCCACGTCGCTGCGGCCCATGTACAGGCCGGCGAGCACGCGGTTGCGCCGTTCAGCGCCCAGCGCGCTCATGATGGCCTTGTGCGACTGCTCCGTGCCGAAGTTGTCGTCCTCGGAGGCGGTCTCGGTGCTCATCTTGCCGGACACTCCGGATATCCTGTACAGCAGGTCGCCGAGCAGCTGCACGGAGCTGTATCTGATCCGCCAGTTGTCGTCAAAGAGTCCTCGCTCCAGCTCCGGCAGCAGCAGCGTGATGGCCGATTCGGCGTACAGCGTGACGATCCGCTGGCCGGCCTTGAGCGCCGTCTCGCGCACGTACTCGTTCTCGTCGGCGAGCGCCTTCAGGATGGGGTTGATGATCTGCCCGATGTACGGCGTGAACTCGTCGGTGAACGCGCCCGGCATGTAGATGAACATCATGATGTAGCCGTCCTTCACGTGCGGAGCTATGTCCGTGCGCTCCGCGGTCGCTATTATGTCTACGGGAAACGGAAGTGGATTAGCCCAAGGTCAGAACTAATATTATTAATCCGAATGTGTGTCCGTTCGTTTATCCTGTCTTCCTATCACATTTACAAATCAAGTTGGTTTTTGTGCCAGAATGGTAACCTGAATTGTACCTCAGAAAATATCTCATTTGGTAAAATTGTCCACAAATACAAAGTACAGCTACTATATCATAAAATAAATATGGGTCTACTATACGCCACGCCAGTTTAGTGTCGTCAGTGCAGTGTACGACTAACCGGGCATGATCTTGTGTAGTTTGTGCACGCCGAGCCCGGCGACCACCTCGGAGAGTCCCTGCGCGGCGCCGGAGCGGTCCACCGAGCTGCTCTCCGAGGTGAGCGTGTGCATCAGCCACGGCAACAGCTCCTCGAAGCTGCTCTCGCCCATGCCCTTCACCATGGCACCCAAAGCGCGAGCTGATACCGACCGGACCTGGGAACGAAACGATGTGGTTCCGGTTATGGTTTGACTCTATCGCCTCATGGTCCTTAAGAAGTTGTAAGTTTAATGCCAGGGTATTGGCGTCTTCCTGACAGGTAATCTGGCATCTAGATTTAGGACACATCTTAGTTTCCACACCCTTTAACAAGCTGATGATGTTAAAGCAATGAGACGGTTGAAGTAAATACATAAAATTACTACACACCTATTATACGTAACAATAATACTAGTGTCAACATTGACATTGACATTTTTGGGTGGTTTGAAACTTTTCTTTCTCAAATTTAACAGTTGTTTTCCTAGAAATAAATAATTCCAAATATTCCGATTAAACAAGACCTTTCAAAAATAGTACAGAATGACCACCATGAACCTGCTTATTAATAAATAAATAAAACTCTACCGAGACTGCACTACCAAAAGAATATGCAGTTACACATGAGCCTCCTTCATACAATGGAGTAAAGATATATATTTGTGTATATTATATATTTTAAGTGTCTACCTATATTTTTAGTCTATACATAGAATGAAAGCGAGCATCTTTCTTTCTTTGTTACACTTACAGAATAAAACCGACCATAAAAAGGACCCTGACCACCATGTCAGGGGACAAATAAAATATGTGCGGAACATTAAAAAAAAAACTTACCTCCGGCACTGGGTCAAGCAGCGAGCTCTTGAGCCCTGGTATGATGTTTGGCAGGTACGGCAGTAAGTCTTTCTGGTCGGTGAGCGAGTACATGTTGCCGATGATCTGGGCGGCCATCTTGCGCGTCTCCGTGCTTCGGTCGAGGAAGGCGCGTTGCACCACCGGCATGATCAGAGCCAGCGAAGGCGCGTCGATGAAGTGCACGAACTTGGTGTCCAGCAGGGTTTGCAGGCACGCCGATGTCTTGTTCGACGGGTCCTGAAGAGCTTGCAGGAGCACCGGCACGATCGCTAGAGGAGATATGAAGTTGGTTACATTTTTGTTATTGATCGACTGTGTAAATACGCTACGAGAAATACGGAAACATATAGGAAGAGTGACTGAGGCTGTTCGAAAAGGTAACTGTAGAAGAAAAAATCGGTTGTCTGTAAGGTCGGTTTACTGACGATAGTTGAACGTGACAACATCATAAGAAATACTGATGGAATGGATTGTGCCTTTTTGTCGCTCGTTGCGCGCTCTCGCTTGCAGTTCAAGCCTTAAATGGAACGCCTCAGAGCGAGGTAACGCCGCATGACGTCATGTTTTTTCGTGCGTGCAGCCGGCTCTACCAAATTATAAGACGTCACGTCAAAAATTAAGGATTGCAATGCGCGCTCAACTTCATAGTGTGGAGTAGGAGCTGGAGGCGGGTACAGTATTCTTTATACGAATCAATGATTATGTGATGTGATCCCACAAAGCAGGTTGGATGCTACTTTATTGTAGGAGCAATGATTCAAAGAAATTTCCAAAGAGAATGTTTTTATAGTACTTATTAAAAATGTTTATATAGTGTAGAACATATAAGATGTAAGGTCCACAATGGGATACACATATTGTTATTTAGCTTGTTTTTGTTATTTTAAGCTATTTCTGTTTAGTTGCAATAATACCTACCTACTTACTTGTTCGCAATTTATATTATACCATAATATGGTAGACTGTAGAGAGTCCTAGTTAATATTTATTTTAAGAACTTTCGTATGTAACATACAGCCATGCAATATTTTTTTTTTTTAGAAACTCTTTAAAACATCTTTCCATACATCAAACTAGACGGCTTACGACACGATCAAAAACACATACCTCGTTATTAAATACTTATTTCTACTTTTCTATATTATTCTCGATCATATATAAAGATGATTAAAAAGATTAAAAAAATTGGTTGTTTGTAAAGTCGGTTTACGGACGATAATTTTACGTGATAACGCCATAAGAAATAGATGCGTCACAAGCCGAACGTTGATCCTGTCTCTCTATCGCTGGTTCCCTCTCGCTTGCATGCTCGGCTCAGAACGTGACAATGAGTCATGCTTTTTCGTGTTCATTGATTTATAAGTCAAAAGAACCTTCACGTTTGAGCTCTAAATGATCATAAAGCAAATCTAACCTTGGATCTCGGGGTTCCTGATAACGGAGCCGATGACCTTGAGCGCCTCCGCACCGGCCTCCTGCACGCGCATGTGCGAGTCGCTCAGCACCTCGATGAGCTTCGGAACGATGGAGGGCAGGCACGACGAGAGTTGTTTTGGCGCACAGTACGCCATCGCGCCGAGCAGCTCGATCGAACCTTGACGACGTCATTGGTGTTATAACTTACCGTAATTTAACAGTTGCAAGACCAACAACTTTAAACCTTATTAACCGGTTTTTACCCTTAGCAATAAAATAGAAAATACCGGCACGCGGATTTACTTCCATCAAGCTTAGCTGCTTAAAAAGTTTAGTAGGGCTCCTATAGAATTTTCCAGCAGATAAAGACGGTCAAATGCAAGGAGTAATATGTGTCAACAATTCGAAGAGTGGTCAGAAAAATGGTTCGATTATGGGCTCAGTTTCTTGTGTTTTTTGACTTATGTATTTTCACAAAGATGATGCGTTCTTCAATTACATTTATTTGCTTCACACATCATCACATTGCTTCTTTGTGTAGCTCTCCATTTTTTATAATAGGAACAGTCATAGACAACAGCAAGCAGCGTTAACTTGCACAAAAAAAAAAACAAAGTTTCACTAGTGCACTCCTTACTTTATTCCCCTTTTTTTCTATACTACTATTAATCAGTTAAGAACCGCCGGTTCCAATTGGAACCGAGACACAATTTAAAATCTATTGTGTCTGTGATTCATGGTCTGAAAGGTTAAAAAGGAAAGATTTGATTTTTTGTTTCTTTGTACTGAATAAACTCCGAAAATATTGGACCGATTTTAAAAATTCTTTCACCAACGGAAAGCTCACTTTACTGGGAGTAAGACGGAGTATAATTTTTAAATAATAATATTGTGACTGACCGGCCTTGGTCCTCCAGTTGTCGTCCTGCAGCGCCTGCAGCAGCGAGGGCAGCACGAGCTTGACCCCGTGCGCGCTCAGCTTGCTCATTATGAGCTTAGCTGTGTCATCGGCCGCGGCTCGAACGTACTGCGAGCTGTCGCCGAAGCACAGCAGCAGGTGAGGCAGAACATGCACGATGTACGGCTCGAACAGACGGCCCAGCTTGTGGCAGAGCATCTCGAACCCGAACAGCGCACCTATACGCGACGAATTTTCATTTATTTAGCTAGACCGAGAGTAGAGGTGAGCGATTTTATAAACAGCATGTGAAAAATCATATGAAATGACTTGATCATGACCATGGATACAAGTTTTTCAGTCGTTTATGTTTTCGACTGAAGAGTTGTATCCATCGTCATGGTCAAGTCATTTCATATGATGTTTCGCATGCTACTCATGAAATCGCCCACCTCTAACCGAGAGCAGCGATAGTACGCTCGGGTTTGAACCGTGGTATAAGCGGGTACCAATTTAAAAAAAATACATAGGTGCATAGTTATTATTAGCCCGATGGGGAAGGACAAGATCGTGAGGAAAGACCAAAGGCCCCAGAATGTGTTTACAGTTTATTTAGAAAAATCTTTGGTCATAAACAATAATGTACACAGGTACCCAACTAACGAATACACCAATTTTTTATTGCATTTTGATTTTGAATGTAGGTATATTGTTTAAACAGATAACTCATTTCCTCTTCTAATTGAAATAGTTCCAGTAAATTTACAATAATACTAAAGAAATCTAGCACCGGTCACATTTAAGAATCCAAATTCCCTCGGGGATAAGAGGCGTGTTTTTTTTATTATTGGAACGAAGTTCCTTATCGCGCGTTGAGAAAGGGGGTTAGACGTAAAAAATTAGGACCAAAAGTTGTAACGACACTTTTTGACACGCCGTGCGGCGTGCGCGTGTTTCTCTGTCTGTATTTCTCTCTCTCTCTCTCTCTCTCTCATAGAAAGCAAGCCAGTGACACGTTCGACTTCTTCTATCCGGGTGTCCCTTAACACCTCTCAAGTTTTTTTATAGTAAAGTTGGTTACCTTCACGATACTTGTAGTTCTTCTTCTCCTGTATAGCCTCCGTAAGTTTCCCCATGACGTCGAGCTGCTTCAGCGACAGAATGCCGAGGCCTTTGATGATGCCCGCGATGCCGTATGCCGCGCCCTGGATAGACAGACCGGAAATATAGACTTGGCAGTTTATAGACCTGGCAAAAGCTATCCTCTAGTATTTTAGCATTAGTAGCTGCTGAAATAAGCAGCTGTAAGTCAACACAGGGTTATCTTTCACCACTTCGACACGAAAACTTTAAAGTACTCGTATATAGCGAAATGAATGGATTTAAGAGCTCCAAATGTCAAAGGTGTGAAGTAATATCTTTGAACTAGAGTTGAAATTTCACCATTATCTGTGTTGTTTTTTAGTCACGCGCTAGCGAAGATTTAATATTTCATACATATTTAACTAACACCAATTTAAGAAGAACTCTCTCCACGACTGATTAGTCGGTTGTACAGTCAAGAGCACATGAAGTTTTACACTTATAATACGAGTCTGACCTCTAAGGCGATTGTAAGAAGAACTTACAAAGTCCAATAAGTCAAGCTCCACGTGCTTTTGACAGTACCTAGCCCTAGCGCAGCTTTGATTGGAGTACCTTCCTAGTCTTTTGGGCGGGAATCCGAAGAGGGACGTCATTCTTTTTGCATAATTTTAATTTTGCTATATATTTCGGGTTTTGACTCATATTTGTGATAGTATATTATGTGGCAAGTGTCCATGAAAGTGTGCAGTGAACAGGAAATTCTATAAAATGCGAGGATGGACATTTGTGAATTGGACTTGAAAACTAAATTACTTTGCATCGGCAAAAAAAAGTACCTTCCTGTCGCCGTACTTCTCTGCGGTGAGCAGCTGCTTCATGAGCTTGTTCATGATGGCGGGGATCTCGTCCTCCAGCGCGGGGGAGCTCACCAGGTGAGGCAGGCAGTTGCTCACTGCCTCTTGGACCTGGCACCGACATGGATAGGGAACATATTCAAATATCGTTTCGTTTGAAACATATCCATTGATGAAGATCGTGCCTCTCGTTTCATGTTCTCGCTTCCGTGATGGGGGTCAATTCTACTAAATTTCAAAGGTTACAGTTGGATGACAATGACATGGTCAGTCGATGGTGTTATTTGCTCTGAAAAGTGTCAAAATAACTAAAATAACAACATTGTCTGACCATTGATATGTCATAGTCATCCAATTAAGACCGTTGACATTTAGTAGAATTGGCCCCCTGGGCTCAGGCAGAACGTGATTGGCCATGATTTTTCTATAAGACGTTTTCACGTCAATAAACTAAACTATGGTCATAGGCACCTGTTGGCTGGGCGTGGAGAGCGCGGCGACGAGCCTCAGCGTGATGGGCTTGATGCGAGCGTCCCCTGGCTCCAGGTGGCGCGCCAATGAGCCCACCAACAACACAACGCACTGGCGCACGGCATCGTAGCCGCCAGACTTGGGTGCTTTATCCAGGAAGTTCTCGAACACCGGCAGCTGGCTGCTCAGCGTCTCCTGGGGGTTACACTTTGAGTATTAAATAAACAGGAGACGTCACGCGTACTAGTTTCTTTGCAAAAAAGTCTGCCAATTTCTGCGCGGGGGACGAGGAAACGCACACACATAATGTTAAAACAAACGCATTTTTTGACAAAACAATTAAACACTAGCTTGAACTAGATGCAACATTTGCCAATTCGAGCACTCCGTGAACTCAAAAAAACTAGTTGTATATAACAGGTATGATCGTCGACCGACACTTTTTTTTGGCAGAGGGGAACGCATGTCAGTGGCGTCTCCGGTTGGTTTAATACTCAAAGGGGTTACAGCGCCATCAGCTCGGCGCTTGTGAGGAAGCACGGGGAGCAAGGGCTGTTAGGGGCTAAGGGTCGGGTGCAAATACTCCTGTTAAACTTGCTAGGTAGATGAGGCATAAAGGCCTGTTGACACAGTTGGTAGTGACCCTGCCTTCTGAGCCGGAGGTAGTGGGTTCGATCCCCGCTCGGGACCAACATTTGTGTGCATGAACGTCTGTTGGCTTCGTGTGTGGTCGTTTAATATTAATTGAAGTACCATATGTCTATCAGTTGTTTAGTACCCATAGTACAGGCCTAGTTTAAATAGCCGTGTGTGAATTGTGTAAGAAAAAACATAAAAAAACCATACGCACGAAATATTAAAGCGATCAAACGGAGTAAATGAATATCGTTACACCGTAATGGATAAAAAATCCATTTGAATTTTTTCAATTATAAAAGTGCAATTGAGACGATATAAACCATCGGGTCAGGAGCATAATAGCAGTGTAGTATGCATCACGCATCTCCCATATGGGAGAAAATACAGAAATCCCGGCTACTTAAACATGGGTACTTTAGGGTTTTGAGCGACCCCTGTCGTATACATGGAGGATTTTGACCTACCCATGTGTTATTCCTGGAGGATATAGACAAATTTGTGTCGTAGAAATTGAGGATTCGAACAAAATTATGTTGTATACTATACATCTAAGATTCTAACCTTCCTGTGTGTTCCATTAATATAATAATAATATAATAATATAATCTCACGCCTTTTTTATCCCCGAGGGGGTAGGCAGAGGTATTCCATTACTGGATATACCCACATTTCACGAGATATATTGGACCCCTAAACGTAATAGGTGGTGAGCCCATCGCCGGACCGGGTCTGTTTACACATGTCTCAGAATTAATTCTGAGACCTGCGGGTTTCCTCACGATGTTTTCCTTCACCGTCGAGCTAGTGATAAATATGTTCCATTTACAGAAAAACTATTTGTCAAAACAGTTAAGGTTAGATATAAAATATTTCAACATCGGTGTTATACACGGACGACTGTAGGCACCGAGGATTTTAACCCTTACACCACAGGTTAAAAGGTGTTTAATCTGTTGGCAGACCAGCCCCCCTAGCCAAGTGGCATTGTACAATCTAATCGAATTTTCTTTTAGATTGACATGTATGTGATTGACATTAGCGTTAGCGCTCGTTGGCAAGTGCTTACCGTCACTTGGCTAGGGGGGCCGTTAAATAAATAAATAGGTGGAGCCACCGACCTTCCCGTGTATGTCGACGATGGCCATGGCGGCGTTGAGCATCTCGGCCCTCACGTCGCCGCTGCGGTCGGCCAAGCCTCGCTCCACGAAGAAGCGCATCGCGGCTGACACCGCGTCCTTGTGCAGCAACGGCGCCAACGCACGCAGCGCCAGCGCGGCGCCGCGACGCGCGCCCCACTCGTCCACCGCCTCCTCCACCACGTGACCGAACTGGTCCAGCTTGGCAGGGATCAGCTGTCAAAGGCGTGGCAGATGTGTTACATTCTTTCTGATATCAGTCTTTCAAATTAAATTTTGCCAATCTATGAAGATGAGGACGATTTTATAGTGCTTTGTTATTAGACTATTGACGGTTCTAAATATAATTTGCAATCTACTATATAAAAATAAGTCGGGTTTACCTTCCTGACGATATAACTCCAGAACGCACGAACCGATTTCCACGGTTTTGCATTGCAAGGTTTATAGCAAAGAAAATTCAGCATTGCACCCGTGCGAAGCCGGGGCGGGTCGCTAGTTACTTATAATAAAAGTTTTTTGTTTTGGTTTTTAATACATACCCCGTTTTTACAAAGATATGTCACTAACATAAAATGAATGTTTATAAGCTTAATATTGCTTTTGACGTCAACTCAAAATAAGCAATATTAATAGACAAGTGTCCGTGAAAGTGTGCAATGAATGGGAAATTTGATAAAATGAGAAGGATGGAGATTTTAGAATTGCCTCAAAAAATCACAACGAAGTCTTCAGTAAAATTGCCATCATTTTACTGTTGACAACTAAAGGAAGGATGTAGAAAGTGTTGAAGACACAGTTTCTTTTCTGCGTAGACTCTGAGACAAAGCCATTTAACTAAGACTAAAGTGTAAAAAATACTTAGTTTAAAAAAAAGCAGAGGCACGTACGGGCAGCTTGTCGGAGTATGTGGCCTGCAGCGCGTGCAGCACGGCATCGGCGTCGCCCACGGCCTGCTGCACCAGCTGCGCCAGCGCAGAGGCGGCTGCTCGCTGCAGGGGCTCGGCGGGATGCTGCACCTCGCTCAGCATCAGCTGCACCATGGCGCCCTCCTGGCTCCACTGCTGCGCCAAGGGCAATTGCGACCACAGCTCCTCCGCTAGTTTCCTGACGATGTTGCCGTTTCATAGAATACGTGGGAGCTTTCGCATGACGTAGTCTTTGTAAGAACATTTTTAGCTCCATATTTTTAAAAAGGGTGCAAACGGGCAGACGGGTCACCTGATGGTAAGTGACGTCCGTCGCCCATGGACACTTGCAACTCACAACTATGTTGCCGACCTTTGAGGTGGGAGTAGGGGGAGGGGAGGGGAGGGGGGGGGGAATGGTGCCTCCGGTTACCTCACTCACCCAACGAAACGCAATCAGGGATTTACTTGCGTGTATAAAACAAAGAACTCTGTTAGCACCAGAGAGCCTTACGGGTAAAGAGCCCGCTTCTCATGATGATAATCAGTGAGATTCACATCCGGGCATGTACAAATGAGTTTTTACAAAACTTACGTACATATTCATCACTAGCTCGACGGTGAAGGAAAACATCGTAAAGGAACCCGCAGGTCCCAGAATTAATTGAGGAATGTGTAACAGACCCGGTCCGGCGATGGGCTCATCCACCTATCACGTTTAGGGGTCGAATATACTCTTGAAAAGAGGGTATTTTCAGAAATGGAATACCTCTAATTACCTCTTCGGAGGTAAAAGGCGTAACATTATTTATTTATTTACCCTGTATGTCTGCTTGTTAGTTACAAGAGAAGCAAGTTACAAGAAATACTGTATTTTCTAGAAGAAAAAAAAAAACTTATACAATAAAACCATTTTGAACGTGCACATCTATTCCCCCGCTACATCGCCGGCACTTCATTCTCTCTTGACGTTTGTAGCCAATCACGCATAAAATGTTGCTCCATAGCGTCCAAAATATTTAAAAAAGTTGCCAACTAACTTGTTATCCTCGGAGACGTCGAAGGTGGCTACGAGAAGCCGCTTGGTGATATCGAGGGCGTGGGCGGGCTCCTCTAACAGCCTCGGGAGACATCCGGCCACGCATAGAAGTGCGCGCAACGCCGCGTCGCGGACCACCTACCAGAATAACCGTTACAGATTAATTTTTGATTTGATAACGTCTTATAAATCGATGAACGCCGGATGCATGCATGAAAAAGTGTCACGTTCCGCGTGCAAGAGCGAGCGCGGTACAAGCGACAGAGAGGCACGATCGGCCAAGTCTATCTCTCTTCCACTCCTGTATGCAATTTTTCATTAATGTCTTATGACGTCATCACGTGAAATTATCGTCCGTAAACCGACTTTACGGACAACAATTTTTTTACGGAATATGTCTTTTTATGGCGTAAGTTCATTAAAAATCGGATTGGAAGCCGGGGAGAGCAAAAGCGTGCGCTAGAATCAGTGGTATTTATTCGAATGAAGTGATTGTCAATGTTAATTCCTGTAATATTTACATAAACCTCTATTAATACAAATTATTTATTTTTCCAAGATACGGAGAATGTTGTTTTTTAAGTATTTTTATTAGTTGTTGAGGACCAAAAAGATTTAAATATGTATTTTCGAACAAAAACTTTGATCAAGCGTCAGTTCAGTTAGTTCGGACGTTTCACACTAGAATTATGACCACTAGGTAGTAACTCCTCTATACTTAAATCTCTTTATACAGAACCTATAGTAAGTCTGGATTGGAAGTCCTGAAAGTAAAAACTATGACAATGTTCAATGTTCATGTACCTCTAGCGGGCTCTGCAGGCCGTCGAGCAGGCAGGTGACGTCATCGAGCGTGACGTCACCTCGCGCCGCGCACTGCGCCGTCTCCAGCAGCGCCACCGTGCACGCCGTCTGCACGCGCCCGCTCGTGCTGCCTGCCGATACACACCCTTATTACAACGACACAGGGTCTACATTTGTTTGAGCTCTTGTTCATATAAAAAAGTACATTTTACAAAGATTTAATTCATCAATTAAAATAAGTCTGATTCCAAGGTTCTATGTCTAAAAAAAGAGAAATAGACTTAGGTCGCGTACCGACGGACGGTACAGATTCAACGCATTTTTCCACAGGTTATTGCAGTTTGGGTTCCGTCGGTACACGCTCTTACATACATAGATGTACCCGGGCAAACGATTAAAGTTCCATATATAATTAAAAAAAACGACTTTAAACAAGAAACTAAAAAAGACTTGTGGCACTCGGGGACTGCCGCGGTAAAGCTATTGCATAGCACACGTCACGACACGACACGTCACGTCACTTCACGACAGGACACGTCACGTCACGTCACGACACGATATCAAATTATAAGACGTTGTCAAGTCAAAAGTATCACCGCTGTGCCGGTCGGAGTGGGGGGTGTTAGGTTAATTTTCGTTAAAGAATTTCTGGATTCGGTCTCCCCGCTCAAGGGCCGAGGCCCGCGAAAGAAGCTATGCAATAGCTTAAAAAGTTAGAAGATTTTCAAAGGTTCCCCTCGATTTCTCTGGGATGCAATCATCAGCTCCTGGTTTCCTTATCATGGTGCCTTGGACTATCTCCTTTCCAAAAAAAATCATCAAAATCGGTTCATAAGCAACGAAGTTATCCGAGAATACAATGCGCGAATATATTATATACGGTCGAATTGAGAAACCTCTTCCTTTTTGAAGTAGTTTTAAAAATGGTAGTTACTGATGAGGTCGATGAGCAGCCGGAACATGTGGTCGACGGGGAAGAGCTGCGGCTGCAGCAGGTCGTCGCGCTGGTGGTCGGGCCGCACAGCCGCGTGTCGCGATACCACGCCCAGCCCCGCCAACATGGCCGCCTCGTCCGAGCGGACCGCCGGGCACGTCAATCCTGCGCACAAAACGGTATATGAGCTACTTTGCTGGGCGAAATAAAAAATATATAAACAAGACAGTAAACAATAGTATACTACAAACAAGATACAGCCTTAACATCCAACATATAAGGTCTCATATTGTATGATACATTAATCTTGTTTATGATAGCTGTCGTTTCTTTGCTGTTGTTTACATAATTCATAATTAAATAAATAAAAAATAAAATAAACAATCTCACGCTTTATATCCCCGAGGGGGTAGGCAGAGGTATTCCATTTCTAGATATACCCAACTTTCACGAAATATTCTTTGGACCCCTAATTCAGAATTTAGTAAAATGTATCCGATGACAGTATAACGTGTACTCACTCTGTGCGTGACTGGTAAATCGAGGGAATCCTTCAAGGAGGAAATAAAAAGCCGACACTTTTAGAATTTGTTTAAAACAACACCACCTTAATTTTCACAATTAAAAAATTTAAAGTCTTTAGTTTTAGTGTACACTCGCAAAATCAGCTGCGCGAGGTCAATGACCGTCGTCGCCGAGGCTGGCCGCCGGCGTGAATACGCTACGTAGTATATGGCAAATTCAGAATAATCATACTTTAGAAAATTACGCTAACGTAGTGTTTTATTTTTATTTATTTAAATTTTTTATATGTATGCGGAATGTAGATCGATTACTCTTTTACCTTCTGAGAGAATTCCCTCGATTCCAGTCACACAGTATACTGGGTGCTTACCGCGGCGTAGCAACGGGAACACGTAGCAGAAGCCGGGCGCGGTGAGGGCCCCCTTTGCCTCTCGCCCTCCCGTTGCCGCGTGCAGAAGAAACACGGCCCGCAAAGTGGCGCACTCTAGCGGTTCCTCCTCCCAACTGGGGTCCAAGTCGCATTGCGGCTTGTGCAGGCTGCACATGCAAATAGAATCGAATGTTCTTGTTGAATCGTTATGCATTGGGCTAAAAAAAAAACAGTATGTCTCAAGGACCGCTTGTTTTTGTTGGCTCTGGACCTCTTTTTATTTTATTTCTTAAGGAAAACATATAAGTTATACACAATAACAAACATAAATATAAGAAAACAAACCAAATAGTCCAATTAACTAACATTAAAAGAATTTTAATAGAGATAGCTAAAAACCGTCACACCCACTGAAAATAACAATAATAAACGAATTGACTGACAACCCATCCATCAAAATCGGTTGTATAGTTTAAGTGCTACGGTGGAATATACTTAAGTACATACACACATGGCCTCTTCGATCAACGCCTGATAAAACATAAGCATTCCTTTTAGTTTCACCGCAGTGCCAAGTTATCAGTGAATGTCTGCTCTCGTCAATCTTCATGAACGAGTTTAAAGTGTCTTATTATTTTTATAAATAATTATAGACAGGTGAGAGCGGGAAAATAGTTAGCGTGCTAAGCCTACAGGACCACCATCCAGTGAGCGCGACGAAAAAAATATCATAATTCATCTATTTTCTGTAGGTACAAAAATGTGAATAGTCTAATAATAAGACACTTTAAACTAAGCCTACTGGTGTCACAACATACGTCTTCCTTTTGGCTTCGCCGTAGTTAAAAACTATCGGTGAACGACTTACTTACCGGATGTTGGCCCTGGCGCTAAAACATAATGCTTTCTTTTGACTTCGCTGTAGTTCCAAATTAGCATTGACCGTCTCGTTTATCGGATGGTCTTAGCGACACAGCGTAAGCCTTCCTTTTAGCTTCACCACAGTGCCAAGTTATCAGTGAAGGTCTTCTCTCGTCAATCTTCATGTGCGAGTTTAGAGTGCCTTGTTATTAGACTATTGACATTTCGAAATGTACTTTTAGTACCTACAGACAATAAATGATTTTTGATATTTTTTCGTCTTGCTTACTGGATGGTGGTCCTGGCGACACAAATACAAATTCATTTATTTTCTGTAGGTATTGAAAATACACTTAGAAATGTATTATAAAATAGTCTAATAACAAGGCACTCTAAACTAGTCTATGAAGATTGGCTAAATATAAACAGCAGCCCATCTCCACCGACGAGTTGCTGGTTACAAATGCAGTACCCCGAGAAGAGCCAGCAAGAAACTCAAGGGCAGGTCTTTTTAATGTCATGTCTACGCCTACGCCAACATACGTCTTCCTTTTGGCTTCGCTGCAGTGCCAAGTTACCAGTGAACGTCTCACTTACCGGATGGTGGTCCTGCCTTCCTTTCGGTTTGCCGTAGTTCTAAGCTACCAGTGAGCATCCCGCTTACCGGATGGTGGTCCTGGCGACGGTGTCCCCGAGTAGGGCGTGGTTCGGCAGCAGCGCGGGCCTGAGGCCGAGATGCGCGTGCGCCAGCTGCGGCGCGGCGAGCGGGCTCCGCAGCGCACCCAGCAACGCGGGCACGATGCGCCTCGCCCACACGCACAGCGAGCGGGGACTACCCCGCTGCACCGCCTCCACTAGCTGCACGGCCGACACCACGCGGGTGTTTAGCTGGAGAAACATGGGAACGTTACTTTAAAGTAGTCCAGGCACGATTCATTGCACGGTTTTGCGGGGTGGATAGTTTTTTTTATTTTCAACGAGGCATTGGAAATATAGCAATCAGCCTAAATATAACACGGACTTGAACACGTCAGACGACGACTTTAGGAAAAGTGCACTATCATATTATTACTGTTGATTATAACAATGTGATCATCCTTAGACTAGTTGAACTTTTTTTCTCGACAAGTCCTCTGTAGTATCAGATATCTGAAACGGTTTTGCTTTACTAAGTACTCCTTTTTATACCATACCTCTCGAACTCTGCGTGTGCTAATATAAAAGTGAAGCACTGAGCAAACTGGGTTAGTTGAGTAGTCTCTATATGTCGTAAAGAAATGAATAACTGAATAAGAAAGGGGGAAAGAGGGAGACAGATGTAGTAGGGTTCGTTATTTTACTTACCGCTGTTAGTCTCTGCCGGATGGCGCTCTCTTTTGTCAGCTGCGCTTTTATAGCTTCCTTCTGCTTAGCAGACAATGGCACCTACAAATAAACATTCAATTATTCTCTTCGTCAGCCTAGACTGTATCATTTTAAATGGATAAAATTGACATAACAACTACAAGTTTACCACTTAACTCAGACGGCTCCCGACAAATAACGTAACAACACTGTGAATTTTAATCAATTACGTAGGGTACGCTACTGTGGCATCATCCATCACCCCTCTCGCCCGACGGGAACAGTCTCAGTTAAGCGGTAGACGACCTGTTATGGGATATTCAGTCTTAAATCTAAGAGATTAAAGATAAAATTCAAATGTTCATTCCGCTGTCAATTCTCTCGCGTTCGCCATGTCATACCTCCTTGCCCTTCCCCTCTCGGCGGCGCTTCTCCTCCAGCTCTCGGCGCAGCTGCAGCTCTTCCAGCTGGTCCTTGTAGCTATACGCTTTGCTCTCGCGCTTCAGGTTCATCTCTTTCGTGTCGTCATTACTGAAACCGACGTGACGCCATTGACAATGTTGCATGACGTTACCTGAACATTAAATCTAGAAAGCAGTGTCCAATTGACAATCGTAGAGATATTGTATCAAAATCGCACTAAATAAAATGATGAAGGGCCCCGTTATGGTAGTAAGGGACCATCTATAAATTACGTCACGCTTTAGAGGAGGTGGGGGGGGGGGGGACAAAACTAATTTTGGAACTGCTGTTTTAATTCAATGTTTGGGTATAAAATAGCAAAATATGTGACGTCACACTAGGAAGGGGGGTCTCTCAAATGTGACCAGCTGTGACAAGGACGGGGGGGGGGGGGAAACAATCATGAAATTTTTGTGACGTAATTAATGGATGCCCCTAACACGATATTTTGATAATAACGGTAATGTCATGACATGTCGTGCTAGTCTGCGGATCTTAATAAATATCTTAAGTTTTTATAGCAGCATAATATATTGAGCAGTGATAGCCCGAACGGTTAAAGACCCGGCCGAAAATCAGTGAGGCTCGGGTTCGAATCCTGGCATGTACCAATGAGTTTTTCAAAAACTTACGTACATATTTATCACTAGTTCGACGGTGAAGGAAAACATCGTGAGGAAACCCGCAGGTCTCAGAATTAATTCTGAGACATGTGTAAACAGACCCGGTCTGGGGATGGGCTCACCACCCATCATGTTTAGGGGTCCAATATATTTCGTGAAATGTGGGTATATCCAGTAATGGAATACCTCTGCCTACCCCCTCGGGGATAAAAGAGATGTTACGTGAGATTATATTTTTTATATTTTTTTTTAGTTTTTATAGTGCCATACGTCACCGCTCAGTATCTAACACCAGCTGGTGTAGCGCTTACCCGGGCACTGCGCTCTTATCGTACAGCTCCCCTTCGGGCGTGAGGTACGTGAAGTACTCGTCGCGCGTGACTCGCAACAGCTGGTCGTCGCTGAGAGCGTCGAGGGCGTACTGCAGCGCGCTCGATGCGATCACCTCCGGGTTGCTGGCCACCAGCGTCGCCACCACGTTCGACATCGTCTGGACGAGGATTTAGACAATGTTATCTTGGTGTCTTTGTTTGCCGCATAGAACATCGCGCAACGTCGGACCTCAGTACATCACACAACGTTGTCAGACGTCATGCAATATTGTTAAACATCGCTCGACATGGTTAGACATCACACAATATTGTTAAACCTCACGCAACGTTATCAAACATCATGAAACTTCGTCAGACTTCACGCAACATTATCAGATGTCGCGCAATGTTGAAATTAAATAATATAGGGGGCAAACAAGCAGACGGGATCACTTGATGGTAAGTAACTGTAGCCGCTCATGGACACCTACAACTCAAGAGCCACAAGTGCATTGCCAGCCTTTGAGGTGAAGGTCGTATCGGTCTGGAAATACCACAGGCAAAAATTTGTTCCACAGATTGGTTGTGCGAGACAAAACGCTTTGGGAGAACTGCACAGTGGTAGATTGCCAACTATCCAAGTGATGTATGTAGATGATAGTTTTGTCTTTAGGTGAACTCTGTGAGGTCAATTTCCCATCTATAACAAATGTTCACATATTTAATAAATTAAAAATGTTATTTCTGAATAAAAATCTTAATTGTATAGATGAATTTTATAATTGACATACTCATCGTCTTTTATATTATACTATTTTATGTATCAATTTCGCACATAGTTGTATTTACTGTTTATGAATAAAGATTGATTGTCATCATCAACCCGTAACAGCCCACTGCTGAGCTAAGGGTCTTTCCTCACACATGAGGAAGTATGGGCTATAATCTCCCACACGAGCCCACCGCGGATTGGGAGATGGTGTTAAGCTAGTGGCCACTTAACAGTCAGAATTTTATAAGCCACCCAAGGGTATCTGACATGGTTTAACGACTTCCATTATGCGTAAACACAACGAAAACCGGGACCAACAATTTATAGTGCCTTCCGAAACACGGAAGCGCTCGTAATAGATTGATCGATTGATACCTAAATGGGTTGATCCTAGCCCGAGCGAGGTGGGCAGACATACCTCGGTGGGCGTGTACCCGTCGACGTATGCGTTCTTGAGGTTGTTGGCGTGCAGCGCGACGAGGCGGCGCGCGTCCAGCCGCAGGTGCAGCAGCAACGCGCGCCACGCGGCCCGGCTGGCTCTGGCCGCGAGGGGCTGGTGGACGGCCAGCAGCGCCTCCACCGCCACCAGCGACGCCTGTTCCTCGGAGTACCCTGAGATATGATGTCACTCAATAACTAAGTCTTCTTTTATTCGTCTTTGTGGGTACTATGGAAATACGACCACTTGTCTTGTGCACCGCATGCGGTACACGGACTCCGTGACCTGTGAACGTGTTAAGCTGGATGCGACAACAAAGAGTAAATCTATCTGTTAGCAAAAGAATGATAGAAGAAGAAGAAGAAGAATGAAGAGTTTGCAATAGAGATTTTACAATGCAGTATTAATGTTTATAGATTCTATACTCCACGCTTTTAATCATTACTGTATCTTCGCTCCATATCTGACTCAATCAGAATAGTACTATGTAAAATAAGAAAAGAACCAAAGGAACAATTTTCAAATATAATAATCTCACGCCTTTCATCCCCGAGGGGGTAGGCAGAGGTATTCCATTACTGGATATACCCACATTTCACGAGATACATTGGACCCCTAAACGTGATAGGTGTGACCGGGTCTATTTACACGTGTCTCAGAATTAATTCTGAGACCTGCGGGTTTCCTCACGATGTTTTCCTTGACCGTCGAGCTAGTGATAAATATGTACGTAAGTTTTTGAAAAACTTATTGGTACATGCCAGGATTCGAACCCGAGCCTCACTGATTTTCGGCCGGCTCTTTAACCGTAAAGGCTATCACTGCTCTTTTCAAATATATTAGAGAAAAATTTAAGTTTGCTTTTTTACCCGTATCGAAACTACATTAAAAGCTCATAAAATATATACCAATATAAGGCGGCACTATGGTTAAACGAAGTTCAAAATTTTTAGATACACGGTAAACTTTTAAAACAATTTGTAAAACCGGTGCATTGATCTATCTAGGCTTTACTCATAAGAATAGATAACTAGTGATGCATCATTGATCGATTGTTAACCCCTAAACATCTCACCTCTAAACGAGCAGAGCGCCTGAACGCAGTCCAGAATCATCTTCCCGGTGAGATCGGCCTTCTCGTCGGCCTTGTCCTTGGCGAAGACCTTGCCTTCCAGCAGCGCGTTGAGGTGCCTCAAGAGGGCACGGGCCAGTGGGGCTCTTGAGGCATCCGCGAGCAGCTGCCTCGCCTCGAGGAGCCCCGCGTTCCTCACAGCCTTAGAGGGGGAGAGCATGACGTAGACGAAGGCTCTTAATACAGGGGGGCTCTGCTCCTGGTACCGCTCGAGCACAGTTCTGCACAGCACCGCCACCTGGATGAGGACTGTAAAGGGGTAAGTGTTATAGAGCGTAACTCTACTTACAATACTGCCGTGGAGTCCGTTGGGGACGCGACCAAAGCTGTCTTCGACACCAAGTTGCAAATGATTGAATGATATACAATGCAGCCGTCTTAACTTGGCAGCTCTGTAGTTGAGCAAATGGCTGCGCAATAAAAAATGTTGTGACTATTTGGCGTATGAGGCGGTTTGAGCAGGCGGAGCCTATGTTATAGTTATGTTGTGAGAGCGTAGTGAGCGGACGTGTCGATCTTTAATATAATTATTTAAAAAGTATCGCTAAGCTAAACTAAACCTAAAAACAGTGTTCTTAAACTAACGTATTGCTTGAGCAATAACATGGATCTACGTCTTTTGCTTACCGTGAGAATCGAATGCAAGTAGAGGTAACTGCTCTTCAACTCCTCGAGGAAACGAGACGGGCTCTGATTTTTGTTCCCGTTCGCACTACATTACTCATCCGCCAATCGTGAGTACTTTGATAAACAACATGAATCTATTTCGTTCCCCTACTGGAAGTGGCACACTACCTGGTCGAAGCGGTTCTGAGCCAAACTTGTCATTTGATAATGATACACCCTTCGTGTCGCCTGATCCACAAACAATTACCTTTCGTACTCATAAGCGGAAGCATCCTGATGATGAAGAACTAAAAACTCAATTAAGTGATATACAAAGCCAGATGACTTCAATGATGGCTCTTTTAACCACTTCTATTTCTACCCAGTCAGAAAGTGCTGCTAAAATAAGCAAAGACTTGGAGACGATAAGAACTGAAATGTCCAGCATTAAAAACCATCTAGAACAGACCGAACAGAAGATAGCAGACGTTAACTCTGCTCAAGCTATAATGCAGACTGAAATAGGGTCCCTAAAGGCATCTACTAATAAGCTGGACAAGAAAATTGTTTCCATAGAATCAGAAGTGGAAAAACTAAAATCTCCATCCTTAAACCTGGGAGCTCCACAACTATCCTACGAAGATCTAATGCTTGAGTTTAATGAACGAAATCGGAGAGACAGGAACATAGTAATAATAGGAATCCCTGAGCCGAATTCTTCAGATCCAAAAGAACGACTTAACCAAGACAAAGCAGAAGTTCTAAAGAAGATAAACATGGTATGCAAGGACTGTCCTGAGCCGCTAAAGATTATACGTCTTGGAAAATATAATCCTGACAGGCATCGCCCCGTGAAAGTTTGCTTTGAATCTTCTACCACTTCTAAACTTGTACTGCGAAACAGAAATGACCTGAAAGATGAAAGCGTAAAAATTTATTCTGACCAAACACCCCACCAGAAAGCCTACATGGATAATCTAAAGGATGAACTGCAACGTCGAACATCTAATGGTGAAAAAGACCTACGCATTAAGTACTATAACGGTATCCCAAAAATAATACACATGACACCAAAAAACTAATGCCAAAACCTAGCAATGAAGACCTAGATAAGCACAATAACGCCACATACGAAGTTACAACCAGCTATGACAAAGTAACTACAGACAAAAAATCCTTAAAATTCCTTTATGCTAATGCTCGCAGCCTTGTCAAAGCTGGAAAACTAGACGAGTTGCGGTGTGTAACTCAATCCTTCTCATATATTGTTCATGTGATAATTATATCGGAAACGTGGATAAAATCAGATGATGAGGCAAATCGTCTACAATTACCTGGATACACGCATTATTACAACTACAGGACAAATTCTGGGGGAGGTGGCGTATCGATCTTCGTCCACAACAACATAAAACATCAGTTAAAAGAAGAAACAACTCAAGACGATAACCATATCCTCTGGGTCCACTTAGACAAGTTCTCAGTCGACATAGGAGCTGTATATAAACCAGGTCGAACGAATGATAAGGAGTTTTTTGAAATTTACTCATCCCAAATACAAAAGTATAAACGAGCGGTGGTCTTTGGAGATTTTAATTTTGATTTACTACACCCTGATCACTCCGTCAGAGACTACAAAATGATGGTAAAGGAAAATGGATATCAAATCTTGAACAAAATTGAAGCTAAATATTGTACTCGGGAAACTCATTTAAAAAAATCCCTTCTAGACCACGTTTCTACTAATCTAAAGGAACATGAATTTCACCTAGCCATTGTTGAATCTTCAATGTCTGACCACAAACAGATTTACTTCGAGATTAAAAAATATCAACCAGAACCTATTCTAAAAGAAGAATATTACGCAATAAATTACGACCAACTATATAAAATAACAGCAACAGCCCTAGATCTACTAAATGGTAATGAAGAATTTGAAGCGCTAGAAGGAATGATAACCTCATGTATTGAGAAGAGCAAAGTGAAAAAGATCAAAGTTTTGAACCCGCCAAGGCAAGATTGGATTAACAAGAACCTTATAAAAGACATAAACAAAAAGAATATTTTATGGCATCAACATAAGAATGAACCTGACAACAAAATAATCGAAGACGAACTCTTAAAACAGAGAACTAAGACGAATAACAACATCCAAAGAGCAAAATCACAGTATTATCACAAACAATTTACTAAATGCAGAGGTAAACCGAGAAAGATGTGGGCTTTATTTAATGACCTTTCTTATAATAAAACTTCGGAAAAAAATCTACCAACGAAACTCCAAACACAAACAGGTATAACTTCAGATAAAAAAGAAATTTGCGAACACTTTAATATATTTTTTTTCATCAATTGGCTCAGTCTTAGCTAGTGAAATACCGACAAAATATCACAACAATAAAATATATACCAATGCAGCAAACTCCAAAACTCCTATCTGTCAATTATCCACAATAGACCCAGTTAGCACTGAGGAAGTATCTAAAATAATTGATAATTTAGACTGCAATACTAGCTCAGGTATAGATGGTATCAGTATCAAATCTATAAAATGCATAAAACACCTAATCTCTGATAAACTGGCACGCTGTATCAATAAATGTCTTGATGAAGGATCATTCCCTGATAGTTTAAAAGTTGCTAAATTAACCCCTATTTACAAAGCTGGTAATAGATTAGATCCAGGAAACTATCGCCCGATCTCTGTCCTTCCCGTGTTGTCTAAAATTTTTGAAAGAGTGTTGTACAGCCGTCTAGAAAAATATTTAAACTCAATAGATTTTCTCTGTAAACACCAATATGGTTTCAGACCCCGATCCAGCACTTTATCAGCCACTGTAGACCTTGTGACCAAATTAAAAAATAAAATAGATCAGAAACAAATAGCATTGGGGGTGTTTATAGATTTGAGGAAAGCCTTCGATACAGTCAGCCATGAAATACTACTAAATAAACTCAGAGACGTCGGAATTATTGGAAATGCACATCAAATCTTTAAATCTTATCTTTCCAACCGCCGACAAATTGTTAAGATATCTCATTGTCAAAGCTCTCCTCAGCTAATCACCTACGGTGTGCCACAAGGATCAATAGTTGGCCCCTTGCTGTTTTTAATTTACATTAATAATATTCAAGATTTAAATTTAAAGGGGGATCTATCACTGTACGCTGATGATACAAGTATTTTTTACTTTGGTAATAAAATTGAACAAATCACTCAGGATGCAAAGGCAGACCTCGACATACTTAATATCTGGTTTCAATGTAATCTGCTAACAATTAATATATCCAAAACACATTATGTAATTTTTGCAGCCAAAAATAAAAAAATTGCTGATTTTGTACCTCTATCGATCAACAACCAAATAATAAGCCGCACAGACAAAGAAAAATACTTGGGAATAATATTAGACTCCAATCTTACCTGGAAACCCCAAATTGAAAAAATAAAATCCAAAGTAACGTCGCTCACGGGCGCTCTTAGGGGCATTATCCGATATCTGCCGGAAAATATGAAATATAACGTCTATAATACGATGGTAAAGCCACACATTGATTACTTAATAGAGGTTTGGGGGCTAGCTGCTAAAACTAATCTCAGTGCCATTCAAATAGCTCAAAATAAATTAATAAAAACTTTATTTAATTACGACTTTCTTACGCCAACTAAAATATTATATAAAGAAACTAAAATTCTAACTATAAAACAAACATTTGAATACTATACTTGTATACTAATAAGAAAAATACTACAAAGAGATATACACACTCATCTATCATTTACTAAAAAGAAACAAATCCAAACACGACGTCTCCGAAATGCAGATCATCTAATACTTCGACCCTCAAGAACAAATTACGGCAAAAATAATACTACCTATTTAAGTGCTCAAATATACAACAAAATTCCAAACGAAATTAAAGAAGCAAAAAGTTATTATTTATTCAAAAAACTTCTAAAAAACTACATATTAAATCAAAACGCAGAAAGCCACATCTAGTTACGGTTGATCTCTGGATTTACGCTGTGTTGACCTACTTAACCGTTTGCCGACATGCACTTCTGCGATGCGAATTTGTCTTCGAAGTTATAATTTTTCTACCCACATTTAAATATTACTACGCTCTTTACAATATTAATTATACATTGTTTAAAATTTAAGTGTTCTCATGTAAGTGAATTTGTAATTCTTTATGAGAATAAATTTCTTTAAACCTATGTTCAGAGCAGCCAAGTTAAAACGGCCGTACAAGTTGATGAAGTTGAAAAATCAACATTAGGTTATACAGGGTAATTTTTATAGTTTGGGAACCAGGAAACCATATTATCTTACAATTGTTAAAAACTTTTTGAAGTTTTTTGTTCAAAACTTTCAAAAATATGACTGTGCCCTAAATAAGTTTTTGCATTTGTATGTTGACAAATAGTACGAGATCCGGCTGCAGAATTAGTATAGGGATCGATTATATGCTACAAACCAAATTCGCGGCAATATACATAAAGACTTGAAAAATTAGGAGTCTTTATGTATATTGCCGTAAAGTGGACGATATTATAAGTAAAGAACGAGCGAATGAAATTTCGTCACAAAAATCAATAAAAAAAATTAATTAAAAATACTAGCGGCCATATTTTGATAGGGCACCCTGATAGATATATATTCTCCTAATAATAAATATGCGTAAAAATTTGGTTTGTAGCATATACTCGACACTAATTCTGCATCCAGATCTTAGGCTAAACGTTATCAATGACACACATATACACAGCCCAATCTAGTCTGTAATCGAAATGATGCAATTACCATCGTCGGCGGCGGCGGCGAGATGCCTATCGTGCAGCAGCACGTGCTTCTCGGGGTGCGTAAGCGGGGCCCATAGCGCGGGCTTGCCTGGCAGCACGAGCTCCGTGTCCATCAGCGCCAGCGCCGCCATTGCGCAGACGCCCTCGCTCACCACCAGGTGCTGATCAAAGACAATCAGTCAATATTTTGTTGTCATTAAGCAAGGGGTCTCAGTTCATACAGCCATGTCTTGTGACGAACGGTCAGACAGCGGAGGCTTAGTTATATGGTTTCGTTGGCGCCTTTTGGAAACGGAACCATAAATAATAAATAAACAAAATGGCCAAATCGGTCCAAATGACGTGGTTCCCAACAAACAACATTTCATTTTTATTTACACACATTGGGATTTTGGTTGGAATGCCTTCACAGATGCGTTAATTATAAGCAATATAACATATACACACACCGGCACAATTAGCGGAACAGAAAAAAAAAGGAGAAAAAAGAGGGAATTTAGAACAATGAATGTAATTTTTAAACAATATATTATTTAAAATGAAACAACAATTAAATTAACATGTTTTGACATTCATTTGTAACACCATACTTAAAATTTTATAAAAATAAAAATTAAATTAAACAAAATGCATTTTTCTTCGATTTTTAATTATAGAGAAACAGCAGAAAATTCAAGATTTTCCAAAGTTTAACAACAATTTCAATGACTGTTCAATATCGAGTGTTTCCTCCTCGTGCTCTGATGAGGGTTTCCATCCGTCTGGGCATGCTGCGGATGATGTTATCAATGGTTTCTTGGGGCAACCTCTGCCATTCTTCAAGTAATGCGTTTCGCAACTCGTTGAGATTATTGGGAGGGGGCATTCTTGACGTTACACTCCTCTTTAGCAAGTCCCAGACGTGTTCTATAGGGTTCATATCGGGGGACCGTGCTGGCCACTCCATCACCGTTATACCAACATGGTTTAGGTATGTCTGTACTGTGCGAGCACTGTGAGCCCGAGCATTATCCTGCATTAGAATGAAGTTGTTACCAATAAAGGGGGCAAATGGCACAACATGTTCTTCTAAAATCTCCCTGATATACCGATCAGCATTCAGATTCCCGCCATCGACCACTACTAACTCCGTACGAGCTCCTAAACATATTCCTCCCCAGACCATAATTGAACCGCCGCCATATGCAACTGTATTTTCAAAATTAGACTGGATATACCGTTCTCCTTTGCGTCTCCATACTCGCTGCCTTCCATCAATTTGATTTAACATAACTCTGCATTCATCAGTAAAAAGAACCTGTCCCCAGTCGTCGAAGTCCCAATCACGATGTTCACGACCAAAGTGTAGACGGTTTGTGCGATGATGTCTCTCAAGTTTTGGGGCTTTGGCGGGCACATACGAGCCTATACCCACTTCTTCGAATCTTCTACGAACTGTCCGCTCACTCATCCTTACTGCTCGTACCTCTTCCAGTAAATTTCGAGCCTGCACCGCCGTTAGTCTCGTGTTCCGTCGGACTTGAAGTTGGAGAAAACGGTCATCCCTCCTTGAAGTACACCTTTTCCGGCCTTGTCCTCTCCTTCTCACTAGAGCATTCGTCAATCTGTATCGTTGGATGCTACGATAAATCGTTGATAACGATCGACGAAGGCTTCTGGCAATCGATCTGTAGGTTTGACCATTTCTCCTCATTTGATCTGCCCTAATGATTTCTGATGGCGTTAAATCAGGCATAATTAGATGCTCGTAAATTATCAATATGCGAAAAAACTCAAAAGCCTCAAAAACTGCAATTCAAAGCTTTTCAAATGGAATTCACGAACCTTCTAAAAACGGACAAGCGGTGGAAAAAATGAATCAATGAAAATTAAAACAAAAGAATGAAAAAAAGGGCAGTCGCTTAGTATTCCATTTTTAAATTAAAACCCAAATTTAAAAAAAGCTTGTTTAGCCGGCCAGTAACACGCAAAAATGCGTAAATACTCCCTTTTTTTTCTGTTCCGCTAATTGTGCCGGTGTGTGTATTTATTTATTAAGAGATGAAGGTAAAAGAGCTGCCATTGAGTTTGTTGTTGGTTCTTTTGGAAGCAGCAACTATATAATAATATAAATAATATAATCTCACGCCTTTTTTATCCCCGAGCGGGTAGGCAGAGGTATTCCATTACTGGATATACCCACATTTCACGAGATACATTGGACCCCTAAACGTAGGTGGTGAGCCCATCGCCGGAACGGGTCTATTTACACATATCTCAGAATTAATTCTGAGACCTGCGGGTTTCCTCACGATGTTTTGCTTCACCGTCGAGCTAGTGATAAATATGTACGTAAGTTTTTTGAAAAACTCATTGGTACATGCCAGGATTCGAACCCGAGCCTCACTGATTTTCGGCCGGCTCTTTAACCGTCCGGGCTATCACTGCTCTTGACTATTGACTTGTACTTCTTTAACCTACAGAAATGAATGTTGCCTTAGATTTCAGTGTGGTACCTGGAGCGGCTGCTGGGCTGCCTTCTCGACGGCCTTGGTGAGAGCCGGTTGTAACGCCAAGGCGTGCTCAGGCGCAGCCGGCAATCGGCGCAGCGCCCGCGCAACCAGCGACACGTACGCGCATCGCACCGTCTGCGTCGTGCTCTTTGCCGACAGGTTTTTCTGAAATAACATTATGCTTTTAGTATGGCTTGCTGAGCTGAGTTTAGTGTGCGTTGAAGGCGATTTATTATAAGAAGAGTTGATACAATAGTTTCTTTTAAAGGCTCTGAGTTCAAGCCTTTTTGAGATAGTCGTTGTTTATTGTTTTATACTTTACAAAAATGCTATATTTCGCTCTCTCTATTTTAGGCCATCGACTGTAATGTGTATTATTACTGAAGACTAAAGTGACTTCTTGGGATATACTAAATGGGGTAAAACTAAAATGTCACGTTATTTCTCGTAATGTATAAAAAATTATGACGCCCCAGAACCTCATTTCAGTATTTTCCGTAGAAATTTTTCGTTTTGACAGATCTACCGAGTACAAAATGAGACTTTTTCTTACCCGAGAAAGGAGGCTAGCTTCGACGTGAGCGAGAGCGAACCTAAAAGAAGAAGAAGAAAAGGGAGGGGACTGATTCTCGTTACACACATCTGGCTGTACCGTACCTTAAATATGTCCAATATCTGCTTCGGCAACGGCTGTCCGGCGGGCAGGCTAGAGGTCCAGGCGTGCAGCACGTCCAGCGCGACGCAGAGCGTGCGCTCGTGGGACTCCGCGTCCAGCACGCGGCCCAGTGCCGTGGCCGCCTCCGAGAACAGCGCTGACCGGTCTCCTTCAGACACGGCCAGCTCGCTCAGCACGCCCACGCCCTGTGGAAAATAATAATAATAAACTCACGCCTTTTATCACCGATAGGATAGAGCAGTGATAGCCCTTACGAGTAAAGAGCCGGCCGAAAATCAGTGAGGCTCGGGTTCGAATCCTGACAAGCACCAATGAGTTTTTCAAAAACTTACGTACATATTTATCACTAGCTCGACGGTGAAGGAAAACATCGTGAGGAAACCAGCAAGTCTCAGAATTAATTCTGAGACATGTGTAAATAGACCCGGTCCGGCGATGGGCTCACCACCTATCACGTTTAGGGGTTCAATGTATCTCGTGAAATGTACCCACTCCAGTAATGGAATACCTCTGTCTGCCCCTCGGGGATAAAAGGCGTGAGATTATATTTATTATTATTATATATTATTATTAGGATAGAGGTATTCTATTTCTGGAAATACCGACTTCTCATCAGCATATTCTACCCCAAAACATGATAGGTGGTGGAGCACACATTGATATTTGTAACGTTCTTATTACAATCGGCTTAAAGGTCAGACTCGCACTACAAATGTAGAGCTTCACATGCTCTCAACTGTACCAACAATACTATTTATTTCTGCAGGGAATTACTATTACCCGCAGGTCCCAGAAAAAAATGTGAGGCATGTGTAACAGACCCGGTCCGGCGATGGGCGACGGCGGCGATCACCACTTATCACGCCTAAGGGTCGAATATACTCTTGAAAAGTGGGCATTGGGTAGAAATGCAATACCTCTTCAGAGAGGACTTATAAGCCTCTACATTGAATAAAAACTGTTGACTTTGACTCTGGCAGAAATGGAATACCAAAGGCGTGAGATTATTTATTTTATTTATGTCTTACGTTCAGCACGGCGATCTTGTCCTCGCTGGAGGTGAGCTTCCCCGATGCGCCGTGGTACTCCGCGAAGGCGTGCCCCAGCAGCGCCTTGGCCGCTGCAACGTGCTGGCATCGAGCCGCCACGCGGGACAGCGCGCGACCAGCCTCCAGACGCACCCACTCGTCCTTCGAATGCAGGTTGCCTGAGGGAGACACGGTATATCCATTGTTACGTTTGTCTGATACGTGTTTATCTATATAAATATAAAATGATAAACTGACTGACTGATTGGTGATGTATCAACGCACAGCCTAAACCGCTGGGTCCTGGGAGACTTGAAATTTTGCACACAGATAGATTATATAGATAGGCATCCACTAAGAAAGGATTTTGCAAAATTCAACCCCTAAGGGGTTGAAACAATTATGCGCGAGCGAAGCCGCGAGTAAAAGCTAGTCTATACTAACATTATAAAGAGGAAAGACTTGTATGTTTGTATCTTAGTTAAGAATAAACTCAAAAACTACTAGACCCATTTCTTTCTTTAAAATTCTTTCACCAATGGAAAGCTAGAATATCCCTGAGTAACATAGGCTATATTTTATTCCCGTATTCCCACGGGAACGAAAACTACGAGGCTGAAACCACGCAGAACAACTAGTATGCTCATATAGCTGTTCTAAGTACCGTTTCTGTGGGAACGTTAAATCTCATGTTACTTACAGAAGAGTCAAGTTTCCATGGGCGATGAATTTTAAAAATCGGCACAATCTATTCATTACAAACATAAAAAAGAGCAGTGATAGCCCAGTGGTTGGATTTTCATTCGTGAGACTCGGGTTCAAATCCTGTACCACAGAGTTTTTTAAAAACTTACGTAGATATTTAGGCCGAGGAAGGAAACCCCGAACCGAAGGAAAGACAAATAGTTTTTTTTAATTGACAGTTAAACATAAAACAAATGGAATAGATTATCAGTGCGTTCATCCGTTTCGCATAGGACGTATTATTTGAATATATGGAGGAGCGGAGGTGGAATGCTCCTCCATCGTGAAAAGGGAAGACCTTCCGCCAGGCGAGGTGATCGTGCCTTGGGACCATTCTCCAACGGTTGATGTTGTACAATTGTATTTATTCAAACCCATTAGAAAACTTCGATAGCGCAGTAGAACTCGGTCGTCTATTGGCGCGTTCTACGTAGTGTCGCTACAAATATAAACAAAAGAGTAAATTTCAAATTCCTCCTGACCTATGAGGCTCTTTCCGATGTCGACGGCGGCGTCATCCAAGGGCATCGGCAGATGGGCCAGCACTTCGCCCACGGCCTGGCTGATGGTCTCGGGGCTTCGCAGCATGGCCTTGTGCAGCGCGGGCAGCAATGCACCCCTCGCTTCGCCCTCCTGCAGCAGCCTCAGTAGCTCGGCGCAACCAGCGATGTAGTTGGCGTTCGGACGGCTCTTCACGCTGATCAGGCTCTTTATGAAGCTCTCCAGCATTTTGTCCTGAACCATTTTTATTACGGCTTATCTTTACCCTTACTAATCTATACTAATATTATAAAGAGGAAAGATTTGTATTTTTGTATTTTGTTACGAATAAACTCAAAAATTACTAGACCAATTAAATTTTCGGCCTTAGAATGCTACAATATCCCTCACGCGAAGGGGAACTACGCGGGTGAAACCGCGCGGTACAGCTGGTCTTTAATATATAATGCAAAAGAAAATCTGTCTGTCTGTGTGTTACGCAATCACACCTAAACTACTGAACCGATTTAAATTAAATTTGGTACAGAGATAGTCTAAAGCCTGAGAAAGGACATAGGCTACTTTTTAATAGGCTATAATTTTCCAACGAGAACGAGACTGTAACGGGTGAAACACAGTTACGTAGTAGGTTCACTATGTCGCTAAAATTCATCTCATAGACTTTTTTTTAGAGATCTCACTGAACATTCTTGGATACAGGTACAGTAACTTGTGCTGTGCTCACCTTGTGCTGCGTGAGCGCAGTGGAGTGCCGGCAGAGCGCGGAAAAGGCGACGCAGACTTGTGGGCCCGCATCGGCAGGCTGCGCCAACAGCACTTCCGGCCATTTTGCCAGCTTCTCGCTGCCGATGGCGGTCCACGATGTTTCCAGCTACGGAACAGGGTATTTGAATGTATCCAGTTAAATTGCAGGAAGGCAAAATGTTTTATTCAAAGTAGGGACTTACAAGTCCACTTATTGAATGTGATGTATGTATGGTTGAGGAGAAGAACGGCAAGCAACTTCCAACACTTTAATACTAAATTTGGTTACGAATACATACATAGTGATCATTTATAAAAAAGCTTATCCCAAAAGACCTGTAAAAGTGCATTTCTATTTTCATTTTAAAATAGTAGCAAAATTTTAAAATATTTAAACAATCAAAAAAGTATTGCCATTGAGTACTAGTTATGATGTCACAGTTCAATACTTAGTACATTTTGCATAGTAAATCTTCGTTTTCACAGATCATAAAAAGTAACTTATTTGACTAGTCTTATGGAAACAACTTAAATATTTTTTATAGTAACCTACAGATGTACCAATACTCTGTAATATATTTATTTATTTATTGAAAGACAAACACAACAGATAACAATCACATAATGACCACTTAACTACTTTTTTAACATTTAGCTCCAGATATAGATAGAGCATAGAAAATATTTGCTACATGATGATGGGTTCTAAATATGATGAAGTTTTAAATAAAATTTATTCAAAAACAAGTGTTCAAAAGATGTTTTAAAAATCAGACCAATATATGAGATGCTGAAACTGAATACAGATCTAAGATTATGATGCTAAATTCAAATTTTTTTACAGTTACAAGAACTTACACTTGAAAATGAGTTCAATTGACAAGCAATAAGGCAGGAACAATGTTAACATGGCTCTTCATTTATTATGCAATAACAGTATCAAGTAACAGAATATTGATGCCCAATGAACCATACACTTTATTATTATTTATAGCAGCTCTTGAGATGCTGCGTGTATATCACTGAACTTGTGTTTATATTTTATGTATGCATCTACAGGAATATTGTGTTTTCCTTTATATATTTACAATCATAAAATATTTATACATCGAGGATATTTATTTGTGCTAATACTAAAGTTGGCTTCAACATATTATTATGATAAGAGAGTAGTAAAATAATTAAAATTTTATTAAATAAAAAATGCCAAATGTGTTAATTAACAGTCACAAGTCACTCACCATAGTAAAAGCTTTTTCATTCTTTTTATTGTCTCCGTAGGCAACAACAACAGCAAGGAAGTTGGCCTGTGAGATCACCAGCTGTTTGAAGTCCACCTCCTCTCCCTCGGGGGCCTTGCAGGCGCCTTCTGCCAGGACTGTGGTCCAGCGCAGGGCGAACAGACCACTCTGGCATGTGCTTTTACTGGGGAAGGGGATCAAAGTCAGGTATGCCGCCAAAATAAAAAATATTTCAACATATATTTATTTAAATCAAAGACACTATGTTCTACGGTAAGGGTTTTGGTTTCGGCACTTAGTCCTTAGATTGGACCATTGTTTGTGAGCCATGGTGGCCAATCATTCCAACCAACCCAACACCCTCCAGAAGCAGATCAGACTTCCGAGTCTGCTCAAAGCATCCGCAAGGGATTCTGGTGTTCCAAGAATTTACTTGCGGATCTGGGCAACGTCAACACACTCCAGGAGCACATATGCGCTACCGTCTCCTCCGCCCCCATGCGCGCTTTGCACAGAGGGCTGTCAGTATCATCAGTCCTTAACTCCAGCTACAGATTTATTTTTAAAAACAATCAACTTACGATGTTGCAGTATTACGCAGATGTTCTGAAAAATCCAGTAGGAGAGGCAGCAGGTTCTTTAGTGTCCATTCCCGGTGGTTTACCACCAGGTAAGCCAGCAGTGTCTTCACATAGTACTGGGAAGTGGTGTCCCTGTAGCGGTGCAGGGTCAGCGTGAGCACCCGACACACATAGCGCACTGCTGCCTCCGATATACCTGTTATGTACACACATGGAATTAGCTAAACATATTATTTTTGGCTTAAACACATACAGCTTGCAATTCTACTGCATTGTTATGATACTTGAGCTATAAAAGTAATTAATATATATACATGATTGAATAACATGTTTTTCCTAAATGTACAAACAATTTATTTAAAAACAAACTCAAGTAATGTTTCAAGTAAGACCTGTGTGTATTGAAACAGGTAACATAAGGATCATTTCTAAGAGTTTCGTTGTTGTCTTAGTTTCATTTCAAAGGCAGACAATGATGGGCCAGGCGTTGCATATTAAGCTTTCCAACAGGTGTCAATGTAACTGAGACCCTGGCAGTCCCGGATATTGCGCATTGTTGCACAATTTGCATCCCATTCCCTCCCGCGGTGAATGCACATAGATGAAAACAGCCAGGTAATGGATCAATACAGCTGGGCAAAATATAACCCTAACAGGTACCTATATGTACCACTGTGTGTGCCTACGTAGAATTTATAGCTAGAATTAACAAGAGCGGTGTGAAAGTTAATACATCTGCGCATTACCTGGCGATGATAAAACTTCCTGAATTTCTTCGACCACCTTGCGTCTTTCTTTCAAACTTGCGGACTGGATTCTAAATGGTATATCCTTCAATCGCTTGAGAACCTGCCGACAGAATTGTCATTTACAAACCCGTCTATTTTCCTGCTGCAATAGATGCTACAAACTTATTGAATTTACCTCGGAATCTGCCATTTTCCAAAAACATTCAGTAACAATTTCGCGAAAGCACACGTCCTCCCTTGCGGCGGTGCAATGACCACAGATAAAAAATATTTTTGTAACGAACTGTCAAATTGTGCAGTGGCCAGTGCAAATTTACTAAACCTACTAAATTCTTTATGCCGGATTTGTCCATTTTAGAGCTAAACTATATCCCAAGGATAAATTCTAAAACTATAGTAGTTTTGCAATTTATTATTGGGATAGAGCACTCACTCCACGTAGGAAGCTGAAGTTTTTGAACGACAAGTGTCATGAGTGAACTGTCAAACTATCAGCTGACTGACTCTTGTCATGCTCTATCTATACTTCTCTACTGTTTACAAAAATGTTCAATTCAGCCGTAAAACAAGGCTTGAAAATGGCTACAAGACAAGAAAATTTATTGCAGTTACAGTCTTACATTGAAGGAGTCGACAAGGAATTGACCATGATCCTACAAAGCTTACAATGGGATAGAAAACATCTCATAGAGGTTAGCTCCATATTTAAAAATCTCTTTCAGTACATAATGCTTGCATTTAACTAAATGTTTCTCATCTGGTATCTTCCAGGGCGGCCCAATGTTGTCATGCAGTTATGACGTCAACCACAGAATTCCTCCAGATAAGGAAGCTCATGAAAAAGAATGTTTTCTGAAAATTAATGGCTACAGTAAAGAGGATAAGATGCTTCCAGACCCTGCCGACTTGAACGCTAACACACTCGTTAAGCTTAGTAAGATGTTTTGTTTTGTTTTACTAGGGCTAGTTCCTGTTCCCGTGGGAATACGGGAATAAAATAAAGCAGATGTTACTCTATCTTCTAGCTTTCCATTGGTAAAAGAATTTTTAAAATCAGTACAGTAGTTTTTGAGTTTATTCATAACAAACATACAAAAATACAAATCTTTTCTCTTTATAATATTAGTATAGATCATGATTTTATATGTGAAAGCAGTGATATTGAAAGGAGGCCTTTTGTACATGAGATTCCCGTTTGATTCCGGGTTAAAATGTACTAATGAGGTGGGTGCTCCATGGTCAAGGAAAACGTCTAGAGGTCCCCGAAATTGGTTCCGAGGGTTCTATTGCATGTAACAGGACATCATACGTAATAGGCGCAGAAGAGTCGTTGATTTGCGACAACAGGACACCAGTCCGGTGATGGGCTCTCACAACCTGCTATGTAGGGAATAGGACTCCAGAAAATATACTAGTGAAAAGTTGCTACTTTCAAAAATGATATATCTCTGCCATCTCTCTTAGTCCTCAAAGGTGTGAGACTATACAAAATTGTGTTTATATTATTTAGAAGATACATTTTTGTACAGGTAAAGATGACATCGAGCAAATCATAAATAATGCATCTCAAGCTGATCCATCCTTCAAGAAAGGTATTTTATTAATTTGTGGGGTACAATCTTTATTATTGAATTGTTTAATACATTTATTTAATTTTTACAGTTTTTTATAATACTGAAGGCCATGAGATTGTAACCCTTTAAATGTATCCTTTATTAATGTTATACATAATTACAGTACGGCCGTTTTAACTTGGCTTCTCTGAACATAGGCTTCGCCTGCGCAAATCCCCCTCCTACCGCCATATGGTCGCTAGAAAATGTTACTGCGCAGCCATTTGCGCAACTTCAGAGCTATCAAGTTAAAACGGCCGTGCTGTAAGCTACTACTTGTTTACATATATGAGCAACACAAAAAGTTTATGCTATGCTCAAACAATTTGTTACTTTTTTTAATTTAATAATCTTATTATCAATTGCTAATTTAAAATTAATTAACACCATATTCACCTGTACTTCATGTGCGAGGAAAGATCCTTAGCTCAGCAGTGGGCTGTTACGGTTTCATGATGATATTCACCTGAAAATCATTAGACTAGACGTTGTATCCTGAGTAACAGATGGATTTCCTCAACTGATGCAAGGGGTCGGGTGTGTGGGCCCTGAGCCTCTGACGGCGGAACGGTTGCAGGCTACGTACTCAGCGGACGAGCGACGCGCCATACACGACGCTGTGGTCCGCGCCGTGCCCGCCTGCCACGACCTTACTGAGCTGATGCTGCTCAGGTAATTATGTTGGGAATTATCACTATTTGATAAATATCAGCTAACACAGTTAGCTGACACAGTTAGTCTAAAGGGTTCGAGATCTTTAGCGCAAGTGTGAGCCATATATGGCCAAATACAAATACAAATTCATGTAGTTTCTGTAGGTATAGAACAAAGCACTCTAAACTCGTCCATGAAGATTGACTGAATGTAAACTGCAGCCCATCTCCATAGTTGCTGGTTCCGAATGTAGTACCCCGAGACGAGCCAGCAAGAACCTCAAGGGCAGCTCTTTTTAATCCAGTTTTAGTTATTTGTTGACATATTTTAGAGTTGGCTGGCACTATAAAATTACACCAAGTTTGATGCTTTCTAGCATTACCGTTTATAGTATAGAGCAAAACCAAAACAAAAAAGGGTAATAAATTTTTTTAATGTATTTATGGAGGGCTCCACCTCATTGTTTTTATTTATATTTAGAACACTGATTTATTGATTGATTTTCTGGGAACAGCATTTGTTTGGCTATGGTTGTTGGATTTGTGTCTGTTCTTATTTGTGTTCTTGTCATTTGGTTATGGTGCGCACACTCGACAAAATTGTGTACTTAGCACAAATGGTGAGGGCGAGAGCAGCCGCAAGAAGTCTCGGCTGGAGGTGCTGGCGGAGCTGCGCAACATGCGGCGCCGGCGCACGCGCTACCGCCGCGCCGTGCCCTCGCGCAACTACTCGCACACGCTGCGTGATCTCATTTCCACGCAGGTAGTGTTATGCTATGAACTTCGTCCATGTTTCGGGATATAAAATAACCTACGTGCTATTCTGATATTTAAGGTATATTACTGTAAAACTTCATCAAATTCCGTTAATTTTCGTTAATTTAATTTCGATACTGTCTATTATTAAGCCATGAACCAGGTTATAAAATGACAGAGTTACAAACGGCTCTATAATTTTAGAGTTAATGGGAAGTATATTAAAAAAATACATTAAAGTTTAATTGGTTCTAAGCCAGTAATTATCTAAGTTTCATAATAATGTTCACAGATGGAGATGTACACAGAAGCGAAGAATGAAGTAGCAAAAGAAACGTTACAGAACAATATAAAAAGTGAAAAAATCGATAAAATGCCTCCACCAGTAGATTTTTATAATAACAAACAAAGATCCAGTGAATATAGAGATAAAATCAAACATGAAGATTATCCGAGAGAAGCGCACGAAGAGAAAAATAGCTTTATAAATAGAAGGAAATATGACAGTTATAAAGAAAAACATAGTCATGGAGATAAACGTAGGCACGATGATGATCAAGAAAATAAAAGTGGCTCAAAGTATTTTCTTGATGAAAGAAAAGACAGTGACAGAAAAAGAACAAGACATGAAAGAGACAAGTATTCTACAGATAGAAGTAGGCATGCCGATGATTATAAAAGCCAAAGAGATAAAGTTACATATAATGAAGGCAAGAAGACCGATAGAAACGTACAAAGAGGTGAACGACAGAAATATTCAAATGCAGAAGGTAAAAGTAGACATCCTGAAGCATATGCAAATGAAATGGAAAAAGATACTCTGAAAATAAAACACAAAGAACGACATACAGAAGATCATTCACACAGATCTGAAAGACACAAATATCCAAAAACAGAAGAACCACACCAACATACTGAAGGGTATTATAAAAGTGAAAGGTATACAAATGATACTGAATCTAAAAGCAGACCAAAATATTATGAAAATAAACATGAAACACACAGAAAAGAAACTTACCGAGATGGATCTAGTTCTTCGAAGAGTGAAAGACGTAGAGATAGCCAAATGTGTAACTATTCTGAAAGAACAAACGGACATAAGCGAAAAGAATACAGCCATGATAAAAAATATATTTGAATTTGGAGTCAAGAAATCACTTCAAATTGAAGAAATCTTAACCTCTTAAGCCAATAAAATAAAACACAATTGATATTTAATTGTTACCGTGCCCATTGGAACCGCGCGGTGCCCGACGAATTGAGTCAAGGCTTAATACTAGCGATACTTTGAGTATAATTGTATTTAGGCACTGCTATAAGTTTATTATAATTATTTGCTTAGGCATCATCATTGATTATAATTTGTACGTGTATTAGACTAGACAATCAATTGAATAAATTCCTTTTTTACCATAACATTGTATTTTATAACTATAGTGATTCTCCATAACTATATTCGCTCAGTGATAGCCCGGACGGTTAAAGAGCCGGCCGAAAATCAGTGAGGCTCGGGTTCAAATCCTGGCATGTACCAATGAGTTTTTCAAAAACTTACGTACATATTTATCACTAGCTCGACGGTGAAGGAAAACATCGTGAGGAAACCCGCAGGTCTCAGAATTAATTCTGAGACATGTGTAAACAGACCCGGTCCGGCGATAGGCTCACCACCTATCACGTTTAGGGGTTCAATATATCTCGTGAAATGTGGGTATATCCAGTAATGGAATACCTCTGCCTACCCCCTCGGGGATAAAAAGGCGTGAGATTATATTATTAATATTATTATATTCGCTCCGACACCATCACTTATATTACGATTCATATTTATTCAAAGAAACACAAAACAATTTGTTGGACTAAATTAGTAGAAATCTCTTAAAAAAGAGCAATGAACCCATTTTGGCAGCTCTGCGCAGTGAATGCGACGGACCGCAGGGAGATTAGTAAAATACATAACTCTCAAGATTCCTCGCTGTTGAATCATAAGGCGCGCTTCGGGTGGCTGCGACGGCAAGTACCGTGAAGATCGCAATCGGACCATTAATGCGTGAGTTAGTTTCACGCAACATGTACTAAGATGCTTGATGTTGGTAAAAAACACGATAAAGTTCAAAAAAAATTATCACCAACTCGACATTGAAGGAAATCTTCACCGTTCTGAGGTATGTACCCATGTCCGCTGATTGAATACCTTTTGCCGACTCCCTCGAGGATAAGGTAAAAAATAAGTTTTTTATATAAGGGCACTGGCTGGAAACTATAAGCACTAACTAATTTTCACCTTACCTCACTAACCTATTTATACAAAAATCACAAGTGTTTAGGTACTATCCTACTCGTCAGGCATTGCCCCAAGAACTGTTGTTTATATCCGCCTTTGAACACACCGCAAGCAATCATGGCCTAAAATGATGATAAGGTTAGAAGCTACGAATAAGGAATAAGTTAGAAGAGTGTTTTTGAAAAGACAAACTTTTTCTTCAAAACTCTGCACATATCCGTTCCAAACGCAACGAAAATAAAACTAGAAGATACCTAGAAAACTTTTTAGATTTTTATGTGTTCCACATTCTTTTATTTTGCCAGCCTCTGCATCTTTTAGTACCTATTCAAATGCAATGATCGTGGCGTCCCTACAATTACTCGAATTACACAACTTTCAGTAAAATAATTAAGACGTCGTAATTGCACGTCAGATAGACTCCTCTATTACATTGCAGGCTCGCCGATCTGCATAAATGCAGCGGCTATTAAGTATTATGTTCACGTAATCATATCGTTTGGTAAGGAATTATGTTTAAGTTAGAATTTATAGGGACTTTTAATATCTTCTATAGGTAAAAATTAAGTACTCGTTTCTTTAGCGGAAAAATAAGAATGAATGGCTCCTTCTCAAAATCGTTCAGATGATCTTTTCTCAAATGAAAATGCTCTTAACAATTTTCCAACTTATATGTATAAGTATGCAATTTCTTCTTACTACCCACAGGATGAGATAGAAAATACTTTTAACCTCTCACAACATTCGTATAAGATTTTAGTTTAGTATAAAAGATCTATTGAGAATCGTGGCTCGTAAATCCAATTTACGTCTGTCGCATGCGACACGCAACGCACTTTTCCACACTCGAGCCGTCACACCCCCATTGCGCCCGCGCACCCATTCCAGCTCGCATCCAGTTTACCTAGAAATCGTCTACATTCGCTGAATCATTTCGCTCATTAACGGCTACCGTCCGCTGTAATTAATTGCGTCTTTTACGCAGGTGCGGACTTAAAACCACTAGCTTTTACCTTTGTATTCGCTCGCGTAATTATCAAATTTCACTACGGCCTTCAACTAGAGAATAGATAATTTTAACTTAGTCTTTGCAAAAAATCATGTAATTTTGTGCAATTAAATTAATTTGAGTCGAATTTTTACATTAACAGATCTTCGTTATGAGTAGATACGTAAATTTTTGCTTTATGGTTAGGTAATTATGGTTGCAAATAAAATACTTAAAATATCGCTTTGGGAAGCCTGTTTCATGATCCGGCCCTGATCCAAAGCACGCATTAGTTCCTCGGAAGAGAAACTCGTTGCCGTGAGTTATTGGGAGATTAGGCGCTCTTAATGAGCAAGATTCAGTGTTAATTGCTCTTATTTACTTTTTACTTTTAAGTGTCCAAGAAGGTAGTCTTGATGAGGTTGACTGCCCCTGGAAACATGGAGTAGTGAGAAGTGACTAAGTGCTGGGTTTGGACCTCCAAATATCTGGAAGTGTAACTACATATCTACTAACCATAGTTAATTTTGACATCGCAATCATAAGTAACCCAATTTAGTATTAAGTAACAATTGATTAAAAGAATATTGTGTTGAGGAGTTTCTTGCCCCGCTTCTTCTCCTCAACCATACATGCTGAAGCGGTAGAGTTAAAATGACGTTCAATAAGTGGACTTGTAAGTTCCTATTTTGAATAAAACATTTTGACTTTGACTTTGACTTAAGAGACAGCTATAGTAAGACTTGAATCGCTGACAAAAAAACTCAGGAAACTGAGGTAAAATACGTTTTTACTTTTTAGTATATCATCGTAAAATAAAATAAAATGCATGGCTTAAAAGACCACTATGTGACGTCATAAATTGAGTAGGTTAAGTAGGTACGTAAGTAGTATTTAGGTTATAGGATGCATGCACTTTGTATGTCTTTATTGTACCTCTATCTACGTATGGGCCATCTATTTAAATGATCAAGTCCACAAATAATAAATGACACAAAGCTGGCAGAAAAAAGTTTATACTTGAGTGCCCTTTTGTCTGATAAGGGTTCAAACTTGTTTAACTTGAAGTGAACAGTATTTCGTAAGTGTCTTTCTCGTTTTATGAGAGCCCACGTACAAGTCTAAGCTCACAATAAATCTGTGAGACGAGTACCTATAAAGTTGTCAGCCGAGAACGCTAATCAGGCGAACAAGAATATGGGAGCTGTCTTAGAAAAAACTAAACACGTTTGTGATACCTCATTTTCTAGGCGATATGATAGTTCTTCATCTAACGACTGACACTGTAATAAACATCTTTGTTTATTAGATTATTTCCATACTATCATAAAATGTAATTTACTCTACAAACCAGGATATCAGTCTTATGATTGAAAACTCCAAGTTACAGCAATTTGACAAAGCGTTTCGGCACTCATAGCCTGTTGGCTCAGTTGGTAGTTACCCTGCCCTCTGTATCAAAGATCGCTGGTCCGATCCCAGCTCCGGCCAACATTTGTGTGCATGAATATGTTCGTGTCTGGTCGTTTAATATTAATTTAAGTATCTTTACCAGTTGTTTAGTACCTATAGTACAGGCCCTGCCTAGTTTGGGACTAAATAAACGTGTGTGAATTGTGTCCCACAATTTATGAATATTTATCCAAACACAGGATTTCCACGATTATTCACAGCCATTCTACCACGGAGATAATCATGCTCTTACCCCCTTATTTCCTGTCAGCTAATAGCTTTTTGCATGTTTTTACCACCGACGGCAGCCTCCAGCTGGATGCCAAACCTCCTTGCAAATGCTGTGGTTAACACCACCTTTCAGGGCCAGGATGCAATGGTCAAATAAGTAGGACTTCTTACTACGCCTACAAGTAGTTATTAGTATTTACGGCAGGTATCACACTGCTTAAGTTATTTTAACCTTCGAAATGAGGAGTTACTCGTATAACTACCTTTTCTACTATTGTGTATCATCAATTTATCATTGAGCTATTGAGCGCACGCAAACGTAAACTTAGAGTGAACGTTTCCTATTTCCTACGTTTCAATGCCGTTAAAGCTTCAGGGCCTTCGCCACCGATTGTGGGCGGAACCCTGCAGGCACTAATAGAAACAAACCAATTCGTAATTAAGTTGTCGCTGCCGTAGAAGCGCCGCGTCCGGCTGTCTGTCCGACTGTCAGTTCCACAGACAATGCGATTTCTAACTATTGCGTTACATTAGGTAACCAGCCCGCTAATGATACGAAACCGTATATAGTAATAAAGCTTTGTAAACGGCCTGTCGGCTCATTACAATAAGTTATTTAAAATCTAATTAAAATTGTTCACTAAACTTACAAGTTTCTTTGGAAATATCTCAGGAGAACAAAAGCAGTGACATGAAAGTTGCGTAGTTTATTAAATTCTCAAATGCCCGTAATGTACTTTCGTTTACACGCAATTGTTTTTAATTAAACATAACTTTTTTGCTACCTCATTAAAGTCTAATAAGACAGGCCTTCCTCATTGGTAGAGTTTTTCTGTGATAACCGATGAATGAACGATTTAACACGCTGATATAATAATTTTAACCGCCACGCCCGCTGGTGAACAACCGATTGTATTTCTTAACATGATGAACAAGGAAGTAAGTAGGTAAGTAAGTAACAACTCTTTATTGTACACCAATAAAAATATGCAACAAGTGACACAGTGATACAAAAAAGTACAATGGGCGGTCTTATCGCTTTAAGCGATTTCTTCCTGAAAACCTTAGATAACATTACGACGACATATTTTCCGAATGTTTGATCCTACTGTCTTTTGGGTCAGCAGCACAAACAGACATTGGGATAATTACATTATAGGAAATAAAATCGACAATGAATTTAAATTGTTTAATAGTCACGTAATAGTACATTATGATATAAGTGCGTTAGGTTGAAAATTACAGCCGAGGCGATATTGCTAGCCCGAGCCGTAGGCCAGGGGTTACAAGTAAGCAGAGGCTGTAATTGTCAAAGCGCACGTATGTCATACGACGTTTTATAACACATTTGCGAGGAAATAAAATAAAACTCCGACTATGGTAAACGAATAAAAACAATACAGCGTTAAGAAAAAGCGCGCGGCGCGCAACATAATTTTTTTTTAGGAAAAGGCACAAAAAACAGCCAGTACTTATTACTAATAAAGTAAAATAATATTTTTGTGTTTTTGTTACAGATTGGTTGTAATTTACTGTCAAAATTAATTAAATTAAATAATTATGTACATAAATATTTCTTTAATATATTTTATTTCCCAAAGTTAATTTTAATCATAAAATGTTGACAACTTTTTTGACATAAAAACTCTTTGCTGAGATTTTAAAAAGTACCGTTCGTTTTAAGACGGAGCATCTTGATAAACCGTGCGTTTTACTTTACACTTACCGCACTTGGGCGTAATGAGATAGGTAACGATATTAAAATTGGTGAAATAAGACACCTTTTACGAGCAAATGTGTTATAAAATAATAATAATATAGGTATGCTACTTCATCCCTGAGGGGGCTGGCAGAGGTATTCCGTTCCTCGAAATACCCACTTTTCGCCAATAGGTATGTTTTTTGCATTGCATTACTGTACACATGGTTGCAATGTTTGCAATCATTGTTAGGTACTGTAAATTCATAATTCAATTTACAATAAGAGTAATATTAAGTTCTAAGTACCTACCATAGTCGTGAAATCTATTTATTATTAGTTTATTCAATTATGTTAAATTTACTTATCGAGTTTACTGTAAGTAAGTAAGTAACAACTCTTTATTGTACACCAATAAAAATATGCAACAAGTGACACAATGAATAAAAAAGTACAATGGGCGGTCTTATCGGTTTAAGCGATTTCTTCCAGACAACCTTAGGATGGATGTAACTGAGATAAAAAGATGAAGGTAGGTGGTGCACTAAAGTTATCAATGGATTAAGGTACTTATATATACATAAACTGTTTCGTTTATTTTTATAACATCGATGTTTGCCTGATTATTACTTATTCCAGTTTGATTTATTGTTACTCTGTAATAACTTCACCAGTTATTGAATTTGACAAAAATACTTGTATTTTTTTATTTAAAAGAGTGAATCGTTCATAGTTCTGCCGGCAGTAAGTTGAGTCGTATTACCAGGGGCGCCCAACCGTTACGTTGCTTTTTTACAACTTTTTGAACACAATGAGTAATGGCTTAAATTGTATCAATTCCGAAAATTGCTTGACTCATTTCTCTGTAAAAACAAATACATAGTTAAATTCGGCAGTTTTGGTGTTTTTTTATTTTTTTCGTGTATTTACTAACTGTAATATTATATATAGATATAAGCCATAAATGCCGCCAATAAGACTTTGTTTTTAGTTGTGGAGACTTTAATTTGTTGTTGTTGTTGTTTTTTAAGAACACGTAGAGTGGAACAAGTCGTTATACTCTACGTTTTTCTCAACTCTACTCCAGCGAATTTTGAATTTAAATAAAACAAGTAATGTAGATACAGTACGATGATATTATTAGGATAATTAATTGAATGTATTACTTTGAAATCTCTAAAGGAGTCCTATGTTAGAACATAGGAACCCTGTTTTTCGTTTTTATACATAGATGTATAAAAACGAAAAACAGGGTTTAGGTGGACCATTATTTCGCAGTAAAGGATCATCAAGAGCGTCGAGAATGTATTTGAATTCCGCGACGTTTAGCCGCAGGGCGCAGGCGCGAACGCGGATAAGCGCAGGCGCAGACGGGACGCGAGAAAAACAACATCGGCGCACGCGCTTGACCGGGCGCGGGGCTCTCGCAGCCGCGGCGGGTCACTTGTAGACCAAGAGCTCAATAAACAAAATAATGTATTTAAAATTGGGTAAACTTCTGTTTTTGTTTATATGGATTATATGGATAATCTCATCGATAAAAGATTTAAAAAAATACATTAATACTACGCTACATTATTTCTGAATAATATACGCTATACATATTTTATTTTGACAAACCGAAGCGAAGCAAAAGTAGGTCGCTATATATCTATAATCTACTCACTGCTAGGTTAATGAAAAAATACTCGTAAGTTGGTAAGAAGAAACTTATCTTAATATTCATAGCTCCGAGAAAACATCCGGTTTCCGCGTTAATTATACGAGAGATTTATTACTGTTTAATTACCATATTCATTACAATAAAACTAATGTACACACACGTGTCTCTTTCGTTCTAAATCTAAAGTAGGTAGGTACTTACAAGGTAGAGTCAAGTAGACAGGTAAACCGTTCACGTGGAAAAGGATTTGGCCCTGCAGTGGGTTGTTATTGTACGTCTTCGGACCGTTTATATGTTTAATACCTAGGTGCAATACCTTCCGGTTAATATTTTCCACTGAAGACTTGTTTGAACTGTGCTGATTAAGATTACAAAATCAGAATCAGGAACAGGATTAAAACCAGCAAATGGAGAAATATGGCAGAATTCAGAAGCTTTCTAAATTCAGTAACTGAATAGCCCTTTAATTGTGGAGTTTCTATGGGATTGTAGAGCGCAGGTCCATCGTCTCTTGGACTAGGTGTAAGAACAGCGAAGCGGGCTCCGTGACTGGCTCCGCGACTCTTCAGTCAGCTAGCGGAGCCCGTGCGTGACGCTCGTTCGCTACCCCTTAGCACGAGCCTCGTGTAGATCGGAAGAAGTTGATTCGACGGACGAAACTTTGGAGCTTGGACGTGAATACTTGTGCGGAACTAAGTGTTAGAATTGAGTGAAATGTGATGTTTTAGTTTAGTGGATTTTTGTGAGCACAAGGATTTTTACTGTTTTTGTTGTGGTAAGTTTTAGAGTTTTTTTTAATATAATTTTATGTTTAGTACTTAAACGTATTTACTTCTATTAACTGACACAAGTTTTGAATTGGTTTTATAATATATTTTTTTTACAAAATAAAAGTTCTACGCTTTTGTACTATATGTAATTGTAGTCTGCGAATATATGTTACTCTTTGACTATATTTGGAAAGTAATAAAATAACATTGACATAAAAAAAATCATGAGTCATAAGTCATAACTAATAATTTTGAAACTTATCAAAACAATTTCAAATTATCTCCCCTTTGAAAGCTGGATCAGCAAACCGGTTTCTATATCATTCATAATGTATTATTTCATTTGAATACCTACTAAAGGGCGTGTAAACAAGAACGCAGTCCTATTGCGGGCACTTTCGTCGGTTTACGATCCCACGGAGAGCACGACGATGCGCAGGACTCGATTATTTGTGAAATTAAACCTAAATTATCGGGGATGAAGGTTGCGAAGCTGTGATAAAGAATATTTTTTCTTGGTAGAACCAATTTTTAGTACGACTATTTTATTTGTGTCAATTATAGTGGTTAGTTCATGTGGCTCCATTTACAATTTCTTGTTTATTAATTTATGAAACATTTAAAGCTGAATGCATCATCAAATAAAAGTTTAAACAACCTAGTCTATGGTAGGTATGTGATGTAGATAGAGTAATTAATAAAGCACTAATACCTAAGAAAACTTTAATTATAAAAAGTAAACACACCTATTAAAAGGAGATTGCATTCCGCAATGATTGCTGTAATAAAATAAGAGAACTAGAAACAAAACTCAGTCGAGTTCACTCCCCTCGTAAAACATAAAAATAATAGCGAGCAACTTCGTTACAATAATAATGGTAGCATTTCTCTCTGCGGAGTCATTACCATACGAAATAACCACCTTGTACTCGTAATTCCAAACCGCCTGCCACTAATAAAACTGTTCGCGCTGTGAGCGCCTGCTCCGTAATTGAATAGATGCAGATAAGGCGCATTCAGATGAGCTAGGGAAAGTGGCTGCGCGGGCGCAGCGCTGGACACGACCCGACCACTGTCGGAGAAGAGTCATCGAAGTTTTGTTGTCTCTAGACGTTGAAAAAGTGTATGTCTACGATGATTGCGTTTGTCATCAGGTTTTCCTTTCATTTGCTACGTTTGATTTGCTTTCATATGTTTAAACTGAGATTACTGATGGCGACTCCGGGTCGGGGAGTTTTATTAGTATAACTAACTCGAATATAAAAGAAAACATTGTGAGGAAACTCGAAGGCCCCTGAAGTCGTTCTAAGGCATGTGTTACGGCGATGGAGTCGACAATTGTCTCGTTTAGGGTTCCGAAAAATAAACTTGTAAATAGCTAATTAGTAACTTCCAGAAATAAAAGCTGGGATCGTTTTAGAACTAGTACATACCCAGGTATAGGTGTTAGTAACTTTTCTAGAAAATAAAAAAATATATAGGAAACAATTTAACCTATACATAGACATATGAACCTATATTATTGAGAAAATCCAATGGAAAGAAAGATGCTCTACACGAAAATACTGTTAGCAATCTAATCGCCGAGATTGGGCCATAATTTACGAGCGAGGAATACGACTCAAACTGCTTGGCGAATAAGTGGGTTAGCCGCATACGCTATAGCCGCCTCAATAAAAAGCTTAGCAATGTGCAGTCCCATCCCACGGCTGATAAAAACCTATAAATACGTTTTTATCGCAGAATTACGCAAATGCGATCGCGGCGAGAAAGCGCACTCCCAGCACGCGACGTATGGTTTTTTTCTCGTTTTTCACTTATTCATGCTTCCTAGTTATGCTGCTATAATTTATCTTCTTAATTATACGAATAGGAACCAGCAACTCGTCAGTGGAGATGGGCTGCTGTTTACATTTAGACAATCTTTATGGACGAGTTTAGTGTGCCTTGTTGTTAGACTATTGACTGTTCTAAGTGTAATTCTTATTACCTACAGAATAAAATACACTTTCATTTATATTTTTTCATACACATTTCTTACATAAAATATGAACTCACGCCTTACTCCGAAGGGGTAACACCCACAGTGTAACTTTCAAACCATATTAAATTAGATGCTTGTATTCAATGTGATACTTAAATTGTATTGTTGTTATTTATTTAGCGACCCTGGGCCTCAACTACACTGATATTCTATATACTGTATATAAAATGATTAACTGACTGACTGATTAGCGATGTATCAACGCACAGCCTAAACCGCTGGGTCTAGACTTGAAATTTTGCATATAGACAGCTTAAACAGTGTAGGCGTTAGCTAAGAAAGGATTTTGCAAAATTCAGCCCATAAGGGGGTGAAATAAACGTGTGCAAGCGAAGCCGCTAAAAACTAGTTTTATTTATAAATTTTATTTATAAAGCTCATAATAAAATTACAACCGTAATCTTAATCAATGTCGCCTATAATAATATTTGCTATGAGTGTAGGCCAAATCAAAGACAGCGTGTAAAAATCAATCGGGGGAAGGGCAGAACGATGAATAAGTGAGCTTACATCTTTATGTAGGTTAATAAGTTTTTGTTTAGTAATTTTAGATACAAATGTGATTTATTAAGAGTTAATTTATGTAGTTGTTGTTGCGTGGGAAGTGTTTATAGAGGAAACCGCCGGCGGCGCTTACACAATGTCATTAGCATATTCATTAGTCATTACCAAACTATAACTGGCACAAATCAGGTGATCGCAGCGTTTCAACAGTTCTCAAGTGGATAGGTACTCGTCTCGTCCCGTGACGTCATTCCTTCTTGATGAGACTTGTGTGTTTTCTCTTGTTCTTATGAAAGTAATACACAAGACGGATGAATGCACCTATGCGAGGGCTATGTATTCCCACGGGAACAAGGGCTACGCGGGTAGTGTATTATAAATGCAAAAGTTTGTATGGATGGATGTATGGATGTTTGTTCCTCTTTCAAAAAAATTCGCAAAAATTACTGAACGGATTTTGATGAAATTTTGCAGTTATATAGCTTAAACATACGGGAACTACGCGGGTGAAACCACGGGGTGCTGCTAGTCTATAATATCAAAAAAGATTGACTTTCTGATTGGCTGACTGACTGATCGAGGTCTGGAAGCATACAATGTTGCACAAAAGTTTCTTAACTTACGTTAAGTAAGCACTAGGAAGGGATTTTTTGAAATTCCTATTGAAAGGGAATAGACATAGTATCCTATAAAACACGGTTAAAATAACCACCACTGCACAACTGAGTCTGAAGGGTGATAAACCTGAAATATTCGCTCGCATACCACGCATGCGTGCCTCTTGGGAAAAGAGCCCGTACCCACCATTGTCTCAACAATACTCCGATTAAAATGTTTATCGAATCGAAAGGAAAACAACTAATCAATGTTATTGTACTTTGTATTGTGAGGCTTTCTTTCGGTTGCTGTGTTTTGAAAAAGTGGTGTGTTGAAAATTCCTGCTTGTGATACAAAAACATGTGATAGCGTAGACGGTTCTAAAAATATACTTAGCGCAGAACGATGATACTCGTAAGTGGCAGGAAAATAATTAGTTCATCTCTCACGCTATCTTTGGATGGATTGAAGATGAGGGCTATTTCGGATAACACTTCTATATACTTTATACCAGCGTAATTTTAGATTCTATACGTACATCGCGAGCGCGGCTTGTTTTACATATGTTTCAGAAGCAATTCAGTTATAGTTATGGTGGAATAAAATGCCTTGGATCCGTAAGGATTAGGTGCCATTTCGGGCCGGGATTTTCGAAACATGTGAAATATTTTCTCTAGGTCGGCGGTGAAGGAAAACATCGAAACATAGGGCCCGGATTTGAGGTGATTATACTTAAAGCCTGTCGCAGTGATTAACAGAGCTACAATATATATTTTGACATGCGACCGCGTGTTCGACTAGTCCAATTCTAAAATCGCACAGCACTCAGCGACGTAGTATGTGATTTGCCATCTAAAGACTTAAATTTCACGTTTCACCAGTACCTAACGGGATTTCAACGAAATCAATTTCCAATCTTGTCCATTTCTTAGAACAAGCAAAGAATATCATTTACCGCGCAATAAGTGCAATTATCGCGCAGCTGCGCGGGCGTCGTCGCCGTGAAATGAGGTGACTGCGAAAACGCGGAGTGTTTGACCAAGTGGCGCATCGCGTTGAACTCTTTTGTATGGAGGTTGGTTCCTGTCTCTCTGAATAAAATGTAAAGTCCTCTGTTTACTCACGTGTTTTGAATAAGTCTTTGTCTATGTCAAATAAATAATCCTTTACTTCCTACAATTATTATTAACCTGAAAGTTTGTGAGGATGGATGAATGTTTGTTAGGTATCTCTATCACGCAAACAATACGGAACGAATTTTGATGAATCTTTAAAGTAATATAGCTTATGTATATGAGTTAGCTATACATCAGAGGGAAAGCTAATGTATCCTTAAAACATCTGTATTTCAATAATTAAAAGTGAAGACATTTCTTAGGTGGTAAAATGCCCTACAGCTGAACAACCATTACTGATTGTTAATCATAATAATGAAAGCTTTTTACTGCGTATAGTTGATGAAAAAATTTTATGATAGCACATACTTCAATTAATTAGTATTTTTGAAGTTAGTTTTCCATTCCTACGCAAAAATTCTGATCAAAAACCATTCTAATTTAGTATAACTACATGATATAAAACAAAGTCGTTTCCCGCAGTCTGTCTTTAAAACTACGCAACGGATTTTGATGCGGATTTTTTTAATAGATAGAGTGATTCAAGAAGAAGGCTTTAGTATCAGCATTGCACCCGTGCAAAGCCGGGGCGAGTCGCTAGTACATAATAAAAAAAAAGACGTGTGGCACTCGAGGACTGCCGCGGTAAAGCTATTGCATAGCATTTTTTATCAACAAGACTGCCGAAAACAAACGACGTTAGACAATGCACGGCCTTCAAGCCACACCTCCGTGCCCGTCGGAGTGGGGTCGGTCGGTCGGTCCGTCGGTCGGTCTGTCGGTCAGACGGTCAGTCGGTTGGTCGGTCCGTCCGTCCGTCCGTCCGTCGGTCCGTCGGTCCGTCGGTCGGTCGGTCGGTCGGTCGGTCGGTCGGTCGGTCGGTCGGTCGGTCGGTGCCCAATAAACAAGCCACGCCTCCGTGCCCGTCGGAGTGGGGAGCGTGAGGTTTTTTTCGTTACGGAATTTCTGGATTCGGTCCCCGCGCTCAAGGCCCGCGATAGCTATGCAATAGCTTAAAAATATGAAGTTAAGTAGCTACTTGTAAAGTAAGATATAATTCCCTAAGCAACAAAAACTAATACAAATCCCACCCTAATGCGATAGAAGTAACAAAAAAAGCCTTTCGTTTGCGCTCGCGCATTGTAAGTTCCTTTTAATTAACTGCGGACTCCGGCGCAGGGCACATCACAAAGCCCCCTCCAGCGGATGCACAAAAACCGTTGATTATATCAAAACTGGCAGCCGGGTTTGGTTGGATCCTGTGTTTTTTTGTCAGTGGGCCAGAGGGGCGCGCCGGATAGAGGTATTTGATTTATTTAAATAAATCATGTTCTTTTTTTTAATAATTAAAATAAGGAGTTTTTTTAATCCCATCTAAATTCTATAAATTAACATTTATGCAATGAGGTATTTTATAAACACGAAAGTACCTGTAAATATATCTGGGATGCCGTGATTAGTTAACTACCAACCTTTTAGCCAAAATAAACCTTAACACGCGGTAGGACGCTATGATTTCGTGAACCCCAAAACTGCGAAACACCAGAAGGGCACAACTGAAAGTTTGCGCTTATCAAGATCAGATTACGATCGAATTATTGTTAAAAGGTCTACGAATATAATGTAAGATGAAAAGCATTTAGATACCGGGAATTATTAGTTATAATAAAAATAACAAATAACTCACTAAAGAGAAAAAAAACGGACAAACGAATAGCACTAAAACAGAAAACATATCATTCATGTATAAAATTTTTAGACTTTTGTTGATTTGAAACCTGAAGTATTATTTACCAAACAAAAGTTACCAAAAGATGTAAAAAAAACATTTATTAAATTATTTTACTGCTTTTATCCTGACGGGGTAGGCAGAGGTATTGCATTTCTGGAAATACCCCGGTTTCGCCAGTACATTCTTAGGACCCCTAAACGTGATAGGTGGTCAGCCCATCGCGCCGGACTGGATCTGTAACACGTGCATCCTGATACAAACATAACATAGGTGCCGTTATAAGCACCCCTCTTTGGCTTATAGAACTTATCACGAGTCTTATAACGAGTTTAAAGTATCTTCACTTTTACACTTATATTATAAAGAAAAATATATATTTTTATAAATAAGTAAGTTTCGAAACTACAGGGCTGATTCTTATTTTTTTTTCTTTAATGGAAAGCTTACTTTTCTGGAAGAATGAAAATAATTTTTCCATGAGAAATCGAGGGAATCAGCTAGTATCACTACATAGTATAAAACAAAGTCGCTTTCTCTGTCCCTATATCCCTATGTCCCTATATCTCTATGTCCCTTTGTATGCTTAAATCTTTAAAACTACGCAACGGATTTTGATGCGGTTTTCTTTAATAGATAGAGTGATTCAAGAGGAAGGTTTTAGTGTTAGCATTGCACCCGTGCAAAGCCGGGGCGGGTCGCTAGTATAATAATAGTTTCTTTATATACTCAAAATGCCATTTAGCTGAGCTTTTCCAAAGGACACGGTTAAAGAACAATAGAATCGTCTAAAGCGGGCGGTACTACGGTGCGCGGTCGCAGAACAATGCACGTTCGGGCGTCGCGTCGTCGGTCGCGCTGCGGCGCTGGCTCGGCAATCATCTGACCCCGGCGACCATTGATCGTCCCACAATAGCGGCGCACGCGCCGATTGTTTTCGTAAGATCCGATTACGTTTGCGTGTTTTGCTCAATTTCGGGAGTTGTTGAGTTTGTGGACTATTGTAGTTCATTTTCACCGGAAATAGAGTCTGATTGGATTTGGTGATATTTGATAGCGTGAAATACAGGAAGTTCGCAAAGATCTCTCTTTTAATAACATTGGTTATAATCTGAGAAAGATAATTTATGTTTATTATATTTATTATTCTTACATAAGTTTGTAATAAGTTAATATTATTTGTCTTACAGTACTTATCTGCTATCTCTGCCTACCCCCTCGGGGATAAAGAGCGTGGGCATATTTATTTGATTTAGATAATAACTGCAATCAGCATAATAGATGTAATAACTGCAATCATCTACTTATTATACGAGATGTAGTAAAGCAACGCAATTTATCTGACAAATTATGGTACCTATCAAACATTGCTATAAAATTACCTTCGAACAAAGAGAATAAAAAATTAAAGGGCATAGAGGGGACAAAGCAAGGAAAATTTGAAGACAAAAGTTATTCCAAGTGGAATAAGTCTAGTACAATTTCGACCGAATGACAGCTCGCGTTCATACTATAACTGACATGACGCTTGAGCTTCAAACATGCTTCAAAGTTTTGTATGGAAATATTCCCAATGCCCCCTCTATGTCCTATTATATTTTAATCTCTTTGCCTTCGAACGGCTACGCAACTCCAATAGTCTACTCCTAATAAAACAGCAGATGGTAGCCATCAGACAATAATAATAAATCATTTTGAATTCCGAACAACTTCATACTCACCAATAAGCGGCGTGTCACTGCGACTCATCACATCAATTCGTAGGCGACAAAGGGAGACAGCTCCCAGCTCCCGGCAGACAATCGCGTCGAATTGACGTTTACAGCGGGATGTAAATAAACTGTAACAAACCTATTGTCACGGGGCGTTTGGTGTCGAATGGTATAAGTTACAAGAATCAGGCGTTTCAGCAACTTAACTGTTCCGCGCGGTTTCACCCGCGCAGTTCCTGTTCCCGTAAGTTAATAATGTTACTCAGTGATAATGTAGCTTTTTAGTTTTGAGTTTATTCGTTATAGAAATACAAATGTTTCCTGTTTATAATATTACTGTAGATATACAGGAATACGAGTATTTTACGTTATCGCGTCCCCTTAGGAACGGGATGAAAGGTACCCTATGTCTTTGCTACCCTATGTAGGTAAGCTATAACCCTTAAAAATTTAATCAAAAGCGGCTCACCAGTCTAGCCGAAATTTCTATTTGTTTAATGAATAATTGGGGTAGGCAAGCGCAGTGTTTTATCCATTTGCTTATTCCTTCTAAATGCTTTATTACCAGCTGTTTCTTTAAAAGTATGCACTGGGATTTAGGACGTTATTAATACTAATGTACTCTTAAGCTTACCTAGGTACTTGTTAATCAATACAGGTGGACCGAAAAGCCGCTTCTCCTTTACCCTTGTACCACACCCATCACAAGTGTCCGTTATCCATAATTATTGACGCGGCATTATTTCCGCAGCGAGGGTTAGTTCTGTTCATAACACGGCCATTACCCAGGGGAGTCCCATACCACAACTCAAGGGTGAAAATATTTCTACATTTTGATTGTTAAATGAAAAAAAAAATGTTTTTATATCTTACGCTATGGTAACGTACCTAAGTATACCTAACTTTTGTAGAATGTAATTCCTTCATTAAAATAATAAATTCTAAATATAAATCATTCTCAGGATTTTCGTTTAGATAAGAGAATTAGTGTTGCCATAGAAATAAACATGTAGCACCTAATTTTACAATTGAATTATAATAAGCTCTGTAAAATTAAATGTAAAGTGTTTAGAACCGGTTTTTTTTTCTCACAATGAGCCTACCAGTTTGCTTGACAATGACTAAAAGAGTCATTTATCTAACTCGGCTCAACAAAGCGCTCGAGGGGACTGAACTCCACGCCAGAGGGTCCCAATTTTTGTACACAGCGCTTTGTGCACGTTAAAAAACCTAATTTATTCGCATTTTTGAAGATGGAACGGCGGTGAAACCTGATGCTTTTGCTGCCAGTCATTTATTTGCAACAAATCTTTTTTGTGGATCTACTTATTCATTCTGACGTATCAAGTATGGAGTAAATAATTCAACTTTCCATTATTTATATTTTGTTCATAATATGGTAATGTTTACCCAGGTGTGTAATATAATCGAGGTGGTATTGATATTGTAATTTGTTTCGGTTGGCTGGCCGTAGTACTATTACTTATTCTGTGGTAATACCGAAACTACCATATTACCCTAAATAACTCATGTACAATTTGAATTTACAGACTCACGACCTCTATGGTTAAGTACGTTGTAGGGCAGAGTATGTAGCCTAGAATGGGAACCTTGAGAGTTGCAGCGATCCGCGGCGGACGGAAAAGCGAGCCGATGGTAATCGTGTCGGAGCAAGCTTATTAGCGGGGCATGGTATGCGCGCGCGCCGCTGTACATGGCGGCTCTAATTATTGGAAACGCGGGATTCTTGTTCGCGATTAACAGCGGAATAGAACTCGCCTATAAAACCATTATTAACAGGCCCGGATACGAGTATTATACGTTTAATTATTACAGCTAGGTGCATTTAATATCTCTACGAGTCGTTTGGGAATAATCTTAATGAGCCCTCGCTAGTTCATTTAACTCTAACGGTATGATCACATTAGAAAGGGACAGGAAGGGTTGGAAACATACGGTGGATTTCTTATTTAGTTTTAAAAAGATATTGAGGTTATCGCAGTCGTATGCTGCCAACCCAATCCTGCACATAGGCGACATAGCCCACTGCCTTGTGCCCCTATACCTATGGCGATGGGTTAACCAACAATAGCCTCCCCATTACTCCCCAAGGCGGGTTGACGAAAGGCAGCTGATCGTAAAAACTGACAAAACCCTTGGACAACAATCTGCGCCGATCCTAAGCAATGAGAAAACGGCAGTAAAGATGATGTTAAAAACGCCATAACAATATAAATATAAATATTCTGACAAAATTAAATTAAAAAACAAAACATCTTTCAAAATTAAAATTACGGTCATACGGTCGGACATACGGTCATGAGCAGTTAGCTCACGGCTCATTAGCGCATTCGCACGCGCAGGTCCCGCGCATGCGTAGTTTTTGCGTCCGTCTCTTCCGTCTGCGTGAAGATATGAATGGATCAGACAAGATAAGCTGTAAGTTTCCCGCTCATTATCAAGCACATAATAGGATGGTTTAACAATGTTTCCGCTACTATGAGATTAGGTAGGTCTGCACTCTCGGGTTCTCTTAGGAAATGATAAATTAATTAACGGTACAATATGCCGCTTTTATTGGGCTGAGCTATTGTTCTTTTCCCATGTTGTAAAATACCCGACGGACTTAAATAATAAATATATCTATATGCTCTAACGGAGACAAATATATATCTACCTACGTATTCTCTGTACAAAAACAAGATACATGAGAGGAACTAAAGTCCATTACCGCTACTACCGCTTTCCTGGGAAACAAAAGATAATTCATTTGGCTCAATTATAAGGTTGTTATCAAAAACGTTTGGATATAAAGTTAAAAATAAATTTTTTTCGTCCAACCTACTTGGGTGTTATTTTTAGAGTACTTTATCATTATCACAATTTGATCTTATCACGACAGCTTATTAGCAGCTGTAGATTAACAGAAATTAGCGCGCTAAGTAGAGCTTATCCCGCTTTCTGTTGTGCTGTGACACCATGAACCGTTGGTGACGCGATCTGATGGGGCCATCCTACAAGCTCTAGTGACTGGCTTAATTGTTGGGAACTTGTTTTGTGGTGGGAGGAGGAACAGTGTCTTTTTGCCTGTTCTCAGGCAGCTAAGGTTTTGTAGAACCTAGTATTGGTAGGTACTTCATATTGATCGCTTACGATATCTTCATGCCTGACCGAGATAGCGCTGAGTGTGGTTACGGTGCGGCGTGGGAGCGCCTGCGCACCACAATGGTATCATTTCACGGTCGGGCGGCGCCCTGCGACCTGCGCCCTGTGCCCTGCGCAGGTCCCCGCCTGCGCCCGCGCACCTGTCGGTCACGGTACACGAACCACACTTGACCGATGGCTTCGAGAAAGTTGTACAGTCAAGAGCAAGTCAAGCTTGACACTACCAGTTTAAGCTGAGCTCTGATTTGTACTGCGCGCCATAGAATACAAGGCGGGTCAAAGTCCAAAGTGTCAAGCTTAGCGTGCTCTTGACTGTACAATGAAACAAGAGTGTATTTGATGTCTTGTATACTTATAAGGAATTAATCCATAAAGAGGTGTCAACTCAAGATTTAGGCTTTGATTGTGGTGACATAGAATCAGAGTTGGAACTATGATTAATGATGATGTACTTATAAGTAGACTATACTTTTGTAAAATCAATAATCAACGAGCCTTTGTTAGACATTCTCCCTTATAATGTAATACTATACCTCTAGATACAGTGTCTATAACCTTAGGATCTATCTAAAAGCGAAACACAGACTCAACTCACTCGCTCACTTACTCATCATGAACAATAAAACATATCTTAAGGCTCTTTTACATGATGTTGGCTCTTAATCTAGATTCGTCTAACGAACAGTAAGACTTACTCGCAGAATGCTTTAAGAGGTTTTGCTATTTATCCTTGGGATAGAGCTTACTCCACGTTATAAGAAGGGTTTTTCGAATCCCCCACAGGGAAAAACGCTGCTGCAGTTAGTCTCTAAATAATTGTAAAATTTGTGTAAAGATAATATTCTAATATCTTTATACTGACTAAATAAGATCTGTTTATTTATACAGATCTTAATTAGTCTGTAAACTGTAAAGAGGCAGCGCATTTAGCGAATGAGCACTAAACGATATTGCAGTTCATGTTCTCGGCATCGTGGAGCCTCTGTGGCAACATTGTTGTAGTGTAGGATGATCACAGGCCACATCCACAACAAAGTCGTGAACTTGGGAAACTTCACCGAATGGAAATTTCTTGTTTGTTCTTACTTACAATGACATAATAAATATGTCTCTCCTCACTAATGTCTTATCCCCTCTGATGTTTTAATATCTGGAAGTGCCGATTATTCACCAATTTATTTTTCAATCTCCTAAACATGACATGGTTTCTATATGGTTTTATGCGATTTGCATCCTTCGAATACTGCCAGAAACGCAAATTTTCTGTCATGTTGTATGTGGTCATTCCGATATCAAGTATTATAATGAATGTGTAACGAGCAAACCTTTAACTTTTAATACATAAGTAGGTATTATAGTCAGCGGGTATCACTATATACCTAGTACATAGTATAAAACAAAATAGCTTCCAGATGTCTGTCTGTCCCTATGTATGCTTAGATCTTTAAAAATACGCAACGGAGATGCGTTTTTTTAATATACTTAGTGTGATTCTAGAGAAAGGTTTTAGTATCAGCATTGCACCCGTGCGAAGCCGGAGCGGGTCGCTAGTAGTCAATAAGCCTACACCTCCGACATTGAGTACCTACTGATACTTCAAAAACCACTTCAGATCGTGCTTCAAGTAGTTCCTCTCATCTCACCTAGCGTTTGCTGACGAAACAAACACGGTCATACGAATAGTCAATCTGTGTTGCCGGCGATGGATGGTTCGATGCCCGTAAGCAGCAAATATTTGCTTTCGGTTCAAGTACGCGTGTTTGAGCACTTGTCTATACCAAATTTTTGTAATAAATCCACAATCGATTTTATCCACTCTACATTCAAGTGGCCAAAGAGATGATTTTTTTTAGTGATTTTAAAAACACGTCTCCGAGATGTTCCATTTCTAGAAGTGTATTTTTCGGACCCCTTAACTACGTGTGTGGTGTGGCGATGGAGACAAGGTTTTGTTGTATCATAACCAATTCATCCTCATGAAAAAATAAATAAATTATTAGTTTCAAAATTAGTGCTTACTAACTAATGTAATTATTATATTATTGTACGTACATACATCGAACGGTAACTGGACGGCACGGGGCAGTAAAGTTACTTAGAAAATATACTTTATTATTTTTAATAGAGTGGCAAATGCAACAACTGGCTGGTGATGACGACAGTCGCCAGTTCTTGCATTGGCTATCGCTTATAAATAAGGTTTTCTCCGTAACTTTACTGCGCCATCTGGTAACGGATGATCAACGCCTTAACTCTAGTCATAGTATTCTTTGTATGAAGACCCCTAGAAGAGCACTATCCAAAATATATTATTTTTGGTGAACAATTAAGATTTATGGTATTGCTTCATACCGCCTCGGGACAAGCTCGAGCAAGCTTGACGAGGCGGTGGCGATCCGACCGAGCCGTGTTATGTGCTATAACCTTAAATAGAAAACGTACCAGCCCTGCACTAAATGGAATGGCTTGACGATTTATTGTAATGTATGCACGCGCAGACTGCCGGTAAATTAACAAGATGAGGTGTTCTCGAAGCCGCGGCTCAAACGCGCCGCCTCGCAGTAACGTTGCATTGTTGCAAATTGCAAGCACCAGGTGCACAATGCACTGTTCCTCTCACGCAATAACTGCATTTCTTATTCTTGAAGCAGTGATACCGCTCTGGAAGTGGTCCTATGCTCGAGGTCCGTACATACTCGTATACTTACTGGTTTTTTAAAACTTAGAAACATATTAAACGCGAGCTCAACGTGAAGGAAAATATCGTGATAAAACTCGCAACCCTAGAATAATAATATCCGAGAAAAATCTGTACTTCCAGAAATAGAACACCTCTGCCAACCCTTTCCTCTCGCTCGCTTAATGAGGCGTGAGCCAGTATTATTCGCTTTTCGAACGCCATTAGTTTTATTCTTTGATACCAACATACATACATACATAATCTCACGTCTATTTCCCATTTGGGTAGGTAGAGATAATAGACTGCCATTTGCTACGAACCTGGCAGATCTCTCGTGCTTCCCCCACATCCATGGAACGACTCATGCATGCTCGTTGGTTTCGGGTACCTACTCTTTATCTGGCTTTGCTTCAACACATCGCCGATCAACAATGAAAACAGTAGGAAAATTCCAAAATTCGTAGTAAACACTCTCTAGTAGATCCAAAAACCCTGTGCGGTTGAAAACGATGATACGCACGCCCATCGATTCGCTCCTAACTGTGACAACGGTGTAATTCAATAAAATAGATTGCCTCCCAGCGGGGCGGAAAAGAAATCGGCTGCTATGAGAAGCTTCTCCGCAACTTTGTCTGACTGGCGCCTGTAACTCCAATGCAAAAAGAGCAGACATGATGAAAAACGAAGTACTTTCTCTGTAGTACACTGAGCAAGAAAGCAAATAAATACGGAATGGTGTTGGAATACCAGAATTTATATGTGGATTTATGGAAAACCATTTGGCTGTGGTTGACAGAAAGTATTAAAATAGGAGAGAATTAAAATATTTTTCAACACACTTGCTCATAAAGTGGCTCTAATTTCACTGCAATTAGGCACATAATGACACCTATAATCAAACTGAGACTTTTTGTTTGCTATTATTCACTAGTGAGTTATAGATTTTTTTTTTCAATTTTGTTGCTAGAGTTGCTTTGTTCTTAAAAAAGTTTCGATACAAAAAAGATCGTATTCAATCGTACTAATAAATTAATACACAAATATGGCTTGCTCATTTCATGCAACTTCGTATTTAAATAGATCATTTCAACTTGTACGTGTTTAATAAACAAAACTTTCACTCAAATATAACTTTGGTTTTCTCTGTAAAAACTTTAAATACCCCATTTTGTACGTGGCTAAAACGCTATCCACGACAAACCAAAGAAAAAGAAACCTAATTTTTTTAGTCCATGGCCGATCGCCATTGTAAGATGCGAGCGCATAGGAAAACGAGGCTGTATGGGCCTAGATCCTTTTGCCTTTTCCAAATTATATAAATAAAAAATTGGAAAACCAATTAATTTTCCCCGCCATTGCGAATGATTATTTTAAAATGATTTTTTAGTATTATTTATTCACAAGTGTGTTGAAAAACGTCGTATGATACACGTGTGTATTGATGATTACCGTCCTCGGCTCTCTTATGACCCTCGCCTACGGCTCGGGTCTCAATGGCGCCTCAGCGGTAATCACCAACTTTACTCACTTGTACCATAATGTACTATTAAAAAATCTAAATAAGAAAAAAAACAAGAAATACAAAAACCAATAACAAAGTTCCATCCCTCCAGATCCAACTTATCGCCTTGTGTTAGAGGTCATAATCAGGACTATACTCGCTGTCTATAGTAATCGTATTTCATACGTAGAACCAAAGATATCTTCTACTATATAAAAATAAGTCGGGTTTTCCTTCCTGACGCTATAACTCCAGAACGCACGAACCGATTTCCACGGTTTTGCATTCGTTGGAAAGGTCTCGGGCACCGTGAGGTTTATAGCAAAGAAAATTCAGGAAAAAATTCAAAAGAAAAAATGCAGCCGCGCGAAGCCGGGGCCGGGTCGCTAGTTATATATAGATATCTTTGCGTAGAACCATATTGTCATTGCCCTAGTTACTGTTGTTGTTTATTCCATCATCGCTGATATGGTTGTATTGCTGTAAAAAGAGATAATATATCTTTCTACCACCACGGCCAACGCCTTTAATTGCTACTTTGTAAAATATTATAGGTATTTATTACACGTTAGTACTATTCTTTATTATGTGGTAAAAAGGCTAAAGAATTGACTTACAAATGTATTGTTAGATTTACGAGTCTGTCAATGATAAAAAAACTGCTAATGTTATTGAAACTTCTCAGTGCCTAATGGTGTTTCATAACCATAACCAACATTAGGTGCGGTTTTGTCAATCAACACAAGATGAGGAGTTCATAAGACATCCAATCATTTCTTCAATGGTTAATATAATAGGCCTACATTGTAAAACGTATTGCGAAAATCTATTTTAGTTTTGAGAGTATTGCTTTGTGCGTAAATCTAAATTGCGGTTTGTCGCAAGATTCTATTTTGAGCAACTTTAATTTACCATAAAATTATAATTGGGTTCCAAAATTATTTGAAGTGGACTTTCATTACGTTTGTTCATTGTTGAGGTTCATTTATTATAAAATTAATTGCATATTTGGTGAGAAATTTGTAATTGTTACGACGCATGTGAGAAGGACGATCACATCTAAACGTATTAAGTTATTAAGTGCAGCATTAAGTCATTTTGCTATTGTTATTTTTAATGAAATACTAAGTATACTGTTGAACGTTTTCTATTCTGTGGTCATGTCACATTCTTACGAAGCTTCGTGATAAATTGCTTTTCAGATAAGATTTAGTCAACTTCTCATAACACTTGGGGCGTATCCTGTCTTGGTTACACAATTTCACTAAAATTTGTTACATTTCTGGGACTATAACCTTACTTTAGCGCAGTCAAAAACAAAATAAAATTTATTATATTGTTATTTCTAGAAACAATCGATAGGGAATCTCAACGAGTGCGACGCAACTTCTTTCACTGACGATTGCAGCAGCGATTCAGCCACATGCATAATTCATTAGTTACGAATTCAAATCACGGTACCTCGATGAACTTACTCCGCTGTTGCGGATAGCTATTACGTAAAAAAGGCGGTTAAAATTAAGTTCGTTGCGGCCGCGCCGGTCCCGGACCGGTTTGAGCCTCCTCACCATTTCTCCCTGCTCTCATTATACACCTCTGACCGCTTTTTATTCCAACTCGAAACGACCGAGGCACTGCCTCAAGTGGTCCAATCTTATCCTTTTTGTATGTCGAAAAACAACAACGTAAATTATTCAAATCCAAACGAATGGCCTACCATTCGCGGAACGTTTTAAGTTGAAAGCGGGATCGTTTTGTACCGTTCAGAATAATCGGCCAGATAACCGTTGCGGGACAGGAGATAAATAAAGCGCCGAGTTGGCTTGTGCAGATAAAGTAACGTAACTAATTAATTTATGGCCTACCATGCGTTGGGCCTGCCGGGCTGGGGACACGGTGACAGGGCTGATTTACTGGCCACATGAAAATGCCTGCACTCCTGGCCAGGATCACATAATTAACACATGAATTACTTGAGATATTTTAGAAACAAAGAAAAAAATATCCTCTCTAAGTAACCATCGGTGAAGTGGATGATTTGAGTTTGACGCAGAGCTGATCGCTTGGAAATATTTGGATATGAGCATAGGTAGGTATGTATATTCATACCTAGTTGCAAAGTCCTCTAGAATTATACCAGGTACCATGGACAGCTGTATTGTTTTGGAATGGGTATACAATTTAGTCTACTTTTCAAAACTCCAAGACGCCAATTTTGACTGTCATGCTTGCTACCCGAGTCTAACCCAAAAAAACAAAAACATTGGTGAAAAAAGGAAGTAACTTTTTAACAGTTTTTTTTGGACTCCTAAACATGACATACGAGTCCATCGCTGAACTGGGGTGCACAATTATCGACATTTTACTTTGACCAATTAGGAGAAAAACGAAAGTTAACTTACGTACGTGCAAATATTGTATCGTGACGAACGTTTGGGCGATTTCTCGCCAACTATATCAATTAGTTTCCGAGTTGCAACGTCGGGTGACTCCGCCGGACGGTACCCACACAGGAAGCTGCAACAGTGACTGGCCACCGATTAAATTATAAACTATCCTCACTTTCATTTGACGATTAGAAAGTGGGAAAATAAACAGTGAAGTCATTCGGGTAGCTTAGATGGAAATTCGAGACTGGCTTCACAAGAATTAGGATAATGTTTTTAAGGTCTTTCAATATGTCTTTTATAATGCGCACCGCCAAGGAGTGGAACCACCTGCCGGAGTCTGTATTTACGAGTTCATATAACCCGCCAGCCTTAAAGGCTCGAGTGAACAGGCATCTTCTGGGAAAGCTCATCACAACGTAGACCCCATTTTTGCCTCCGGGCAAGTCTGGGGTCAAGAGTAAACCCACCAGCAATAAAAAAAACGTGGATATAGGCAGGTATGTAGTACTTACTATGTAAATATGTGAGTCTAGACAGTGTATTTTGTTGGTAAGTTTGCGATACCATGAGAACGGAAAATGCGGTTAGTCTTTGCAGGATTCCCTGCTCTCAGTATCAGCTAACTTGTTTTGCACCCAATAACCTATCAGCTTTCTTATTATATTGGTCAGTTATTATAACTTCCGTTATTGCTGCGATTAATTTCGGTAATAAGCATAGGTGGCTACCTATATCCGGTGAATAAATGTTTCATGCTTATAATATTGAGTACCTATTTGCACGTTCGCTGCGAAGCCATTTTTCATGGACTCTCAGCCAGTGCGTATGAGGTCTTTTCGAGGCAAGGTTAAACTTCTTTGCAGTGCGTATGAGACCTTTTCAGCCTCACAAAATGTTGTTTTTAAAAAGCACCTTAAATATAGCTCAAAAGTGACAATATTTGCTTGAAACTTTACCATTATATACTGAAATAGTTGCTATTCTTGAATCTAGCTTCGCCTACAGTTATGACATTTCAGTATTGAGTAAATGAAAAAAATATATATGACATCAGTTCTGCCTCACATCGCACTAAAATAAAGTTCAAGACTAGAGATGGGAATAAAAGAAAGTTGCAGTTACGATAATATTATAACATTTGTTTACGTTTAGGGGTCCAAAAAATATCTCGTGAAAAGTGGGTACCTGTATCTAGAAATGAAATACCTTTGCATACCTGGAATAATGGAATTACCTCGGGGATAGAAGACATGAGTTTTTTTTATAACATGTGTTTATAAAAGATCAATCAAAATGTTTTTCATTAAAACAGGGCAAGCAGATCTGTTACACTGGACACAAAATAAATGTTTTAAAGTTTTTTTTGGAGCCTGACTGCTATTTAAAGTTAGCCTTAATTTGTCGTTTTATTGATCCATAATACGACAACCAACAACTTAATGTACCTACACTTATAAATGTAAAAATCGTAAAAAAGTCAGTAGAGAGTTTCGATACAGGAGCACTGTATCGAAACTTTTCACATCACTAATAGTCCAGGCTGAAGCGGATTTTTGTATGAAGACCCCAACATTAATTCCTGAGTCGATGAAACTTTGCAGGATTGTAGTATAGTATGAGACAATACTTGCATAAAAAAATCCAAAAAAAAACCTAACCGAAGTTAGGTATTTTTACTGTAATACTTATTTATTTGATATCTTTGTTGGGAAAAATGCTCAGTCAAAATTTTCTTCGCCAGCAATATTCATGTGTGTTAAGAAAGCTATATGCGAAATATCCAAAAAAATCTCCTGGTAGAAACAACAAAACTCACACGTATATGTACCTTGCACGGGAAAATTGCTCAGTCTATTTTTTTAACTGGAATGCGATTTAATAGTCGCTGTGGACTTACAATAGGAAAATCCAAAATAAAACCGTCTCGCTATATTATTTTCAGAAATTATCAAATTAGCGACCAAAAAAAAATTTTTTTTAGTATTTTTTATGCAAGTATTGTCTCACACTATACTACCATCCTGCAAAGTTTCATCGACTGAGGAATTAATGTTGGGGTCCACTACCTTTATTGCCTAGACTATAAGCCAGGAAGCGCGGCGCGCGCGCCGCTAGCTCCTCACTCGGTGCGGCTATGAGGCCTACGATTTTTGTTGCAGCTTAGACCTCAGTCCGCACTGAACGAGATTAAATTGTATTCAGTGCGTTTGAGGCCTATTTAACCTCATATTTTATTAACTACGCCGTTAGGATATACTTCGTAAAAGAAGCAATTTTATATATTTGTCTTTGTCATACGCATAGAAATATTAATATAGTCACCCCTCGCACAGAGTGAAAGAACGTGTTTTTGACTGCCGCACCAGCGAGAAGTCTCACATGTGGCTTTTTAGACCTCATAACGCAGTGAACGTGTTAAATAAGCACATTTGTTCGGCTACATCTCGTAAACTGTTTGACTCTATTAACTGCTGATAGTTTTTAAATAATTTTTCTTTGTAGTAGTTATTCTAGATTATTTTCTGCTTACTCCGAAAATGCATTCAGAGCGACACAAACCATTTCAAAAATAGTATTTTTTAAGTCAAATGTCTTAAAAACAGGACATCATTTAATGCGTATACACATACGATTACGATGATTTAATTAATAAAATTACTTCCATATTTAAATTAATGGTTCTACGAGCCTACCTGAGAAAATATGTACCTACTTATGTAGAAAACCAAGCATGAATTCCACACATTTAACGAGATATTACTAATTTAATAAGGCATTCTGACGTAAAATAGGTAGTATTTACATAATTATAAACTAAAATATGATATTATAATCTGCTTTGCTCATTAGTGGAGTAGTGAAATAATCTTTTATGAGTAATTAAGATTAAATTGCTCAAAAATTTACGCATTTTTTTCTACCTAATTTAGTTTCGGACACATATAATACTTCCTGAATTATCTCTCAAATTGGAGAGATAACACAAAATTTTCTGTTAATCATAAAACCCACAACACATGGAAAAACCAGTAGGTAGACATATGGCGTATCCCGCACCCCACACGATTAGAGACGGTATCTCCGTCCCCGGCAATAATTTATAATAAAGTTCTCGGAAAGTAACAGTATTGCGTATTACCTAACCCGGATAAAAGTTCGCGTCACCGTCGAGACGTCCGGGTCGGTAATTACTTTGCAGGGCGAGGGGTGTTCTTGGCCACAAAGACAACTTACAGTCCACAGACCCCGCAGAAGACGTGCAGCTTGGCTAAATTGTGACTAAGCTTTAGGCTCTTGAGCTACATAAGAGTTACCAGTGCTGTGCCCAGTTCAATGCGTTCCTGGCGTTGTCTTTGAAATAAAAATTAAAAAACCCGAGATGGTGGTGGTAGAGGTATTCCATTCCTGGAATTACCCGTTTTTCACGAATGTATTTTTTGGACTTCTAAAGTATTAGGTGGTGGTGAATGGTCTCAAATGGAAATTCAAATTCAAAATTTATTTATTTCAGTAGGTATATAAAATACACTTCTAAACGTCAATAACAAGGCACACTAAACTCGTCCATGACGATTGGCTAAATGTAAACAGCAGCCCATCTTCACCGACAAATTGCTGGTTCCAAATGCAGTATCCCGAGAAGAGCCAGCAAGAAACTCAAGGGCAGCTCTTTTTAATATCATGTCGTAATAGTTGTAGTAGTAGTAGTAGTAGTAGAAGTAGTAGAGTGTTGTAATAGTTGATCACCAATTACTCGGGAAATTATTGTAATCTGTAAAAGCAATCGTAACGCGCTTTGCATTCTCCGTACCCTGACTGTCTAGTGTCTACGTCTACGATATTGTTTTGAACTTAATGCATTCGGGATCTACTTTGTGTTGTCGTCTGTGCTTTGCTATCAATCTCGTTGTAACTGTCCACACATGACGCGACTATAACTCGCGTTTTCGTTCTGCTGACAGATGGCCATCTACGATTAATGTCTTTTCCTTCGCTCCCCTCATTTCTGTGGACACGTCATTTCTGTAAGATATAGCAGACAAAATTAGTGATGATCCTTTATTTATATTTTTGCTTGGTTCTTTACACTATTAAATATTACTGAAAGCGCTAACGAAGGCGTAAATTTATTACCATGTTGTAACATTTACTTACAGCTCTCACGTAGTAAAGCTATTATAAGTTATCCTATCTACGGTGGAGGCTGCCATAAAAATTAAGCCTAAAGATTTTAAATAAATGAAACGTCAAGGTTATGTTATGGCCTCTATAGTTTTAATACATGGTCGAACAAGTTTGACTTGTCCGCTGGGGCCAGTTATTAGGTTAACTGTAGGTACCTTCATATCATCACAAACTTTCCAAACAAGTTTTAAATGTTATTTAATCCAACTGAATAATTAAGTGTAGTGTTGGATAATTTCTTCAGAGTAATTGTGATAAATAAATAAATTGTGGGACACAATTCACACACGTTTATTTAGTCCCAAAATAGGCAGGGTATGTACTATGGGTACTAAACAACTGATAAACATACATGAAATAAATATTAAACGACCAGAAACGAACGACATGTTCGTCGTTCGTGCAATGTCGAAACAGACATGTTCATGCACACAAATGTTGGGCCCAAGCGGGTATCGAACCCGGAACCTCCGACTTAAAAGGCAGAACACTACCAACTGAGTCAACAGGCCCGTCAAAGTTGTATCGATTGTTCTAATAATTTTGATTTTTTCTAAAATGTGTTTTATCTTTTGAATCACCGCCTGTCACGTTTATTGATCCGGAAATGCACACTGGCTTAAAGCGATAAGACCGCCCATTGTACTTTCTTAAATCATTGTGTCATTTATTGTGTATTTTATAAAAAAAAAAAAAAAATAATCTCACGCCTTTCATCCCCGAGGGGGTAGGCAGAGGTATTCCATTACTGGATATACCCACATTTCACGAGATATATTGGACCCCTAAACGTGATAGGTGGTGAGCCCATCGCCGGACCGGGTCTATTTACACATGTCTCAGAATTAATTCTAAGACCTGCGGGTTTCCTCACGATGTTTTCCTTCACCGTCGAGCTAGTGATAAATATGTACGTAAGTTTTTTGAAAAACTCATTGGTACATGCCAGGATTCGAACCCGAGCCTCACTGATTTTCGGCCGGCTCTTTAACCGTCCGGGCTATCACTGCTCTATCTGCTCTATCACTGTGTATTTTATTGGTGTACAAAAAGAGTTTTTACTTACTTTACTTACTTACTTTATTATTTAATTTGTAAATAAATGTTATTGTTATTATGAGTTGATCGATAATGTTACTCTTACTGGTGAAAACCAAGAAGGTAACGTACTTCCAGGAATATAATTCCCCTGCCAACCGCCTCGGGATTAAGGGGTTGGTATATTATTATTATAGATTATGTACAGACTCAGAACGCAGAGAACACTTGTTTAAAATACCGGCTTACAAATAAACACAGCGCGAGCCTCGCTGCGGGGCTTGTGTATTGTACTTGTTTTAAACTGTGTACAATCTCATCAACCGTTACTCCGCTGTCTCATTTCTGAGCTGACTGATTTGCACGCAGCCCTTTATGACTCTATCTGATAACCACGGCAATCACTATACTTGACTCTATCGAATGCGAAGATACGTCGCCTATCATTATTATTTTATACACAAATTGTTTCTATTCAAACCGGTCTCGTACTAAACTATAAATTAAAATTATAGAGACCGAATAAATTGATGCGAGCCGTATTCTACAAGATTGCTTTGGTGAGTGGAGGATGTTACTTGTATACAGTCAAGAGCACATAAAGCTTTACACTTGAGTGCTAGTCTGATCTCTAAAGCGATTGTTATAGGAACGTTACAAGGTCCAATGTGCTCTTGACTGTACCTATACGTGCTGTTGACTTCTATACCTACATAAACCTATGTATAAAGATAAATATCCTCATTGACTGACACTAACACAGCCTCAACCGATTGACCTAGGAAGGGGCCTCCCCCTTCCTAGGTCAATCGGTTGAGGCTGTGTTAGTGGTCGGTCAGTCAATGAGGCACCCAAAATTCCAACTGTAATGGAAAAAAAACTTGTTCCCCGCTACGCACCTGCTTGTTCTTAAGCCGTATACAGAAAGAAAGCCGAAAACTTATCGGCGCCGATAAGCGCCGATCGGCGCCCATCGGCGCCGGTCTACGCAGGTAACCGGCGCAGGCATTTATATGAACAAGCGCCGACCGGCGCCTATCGGCGCCGACCGGCGCTTGTCGGCGCCGATAAGCGCCGATCGGCGCCGACACGCGCCGGTCAGCGCTGGTGCCGCCCGCCAATCATCGTACGACATTTTGCTCGCTCTGCTTCAATCTGCTTGCTTTCTGTAGAATGGACCGGCGCCGACAAGCTTTCAGCTTTCTTTCTGTATACGGCTTTAGATATGTATATCCGTTAATAATAATTGTTATTATAAGCAAACTGCAAATAAAACATTTAACAAAATAGAGCTAGTGATAATATTAACTAGGTAGTTATTCCTTTTGAGCGTCTGTAAGTGCCCCTCGCTCGTGACACGGTAATGACAACCGGCCAGGGCAATGACGGGGCTCTCGCCGTGATATACCGGCGCACGCGGGAATGCGGCCCTGGTAACTGTTTCTTGCGAAAGAACAATGTATCTGTAAATAAATAAAGGCAATATAATGCCTCCAGGGATACTCGGAACGTGCGAGAGATGGCAACACATGAGCCTTATGGGAATAAAATTAATAGTTGTTGCCTTTACATCTTATGTAACATCTAACATTATACTTATTTCATTCTGTTTCGTTGGCGGTCTGCGAAGATTTATTGAGGTCTATCTTAGGTATCTAATCGAAGAAAATAATGTTTTAAGACTGTTTTATAAAAGCATTCGTTCTCCTTGCAGCCATGAATAAAGGCAACTTTTTTAATTGTTTGCAAATTTTCGGCAATGCGAATTAATTGCCATTGATTTACAAGCAAATCTCCGTATTTGTGCAACTATTAAAGCTTGTCGAATTGATTAACACCGGCAATAAACGCGGTTTTAATCGCCGCACCATGAAGGTCGCTCATGCAGCGGATGACTCGTCATTACCGCGGCAAACCGATCACGATCACGTAACTTGCTAAACGTCCGAAAATGTTACTGGGAATCAGAATACGGAAATTTCCTCGTCAATTAAATAATTATAATATATTATATAATAAGTAGACACTTACAGGTAGGTATGTCGTTCCGTTACTGTGTAGCTTCATTAATATGGTTGTATAATTTTTAGCTTTTACGGATTTTGTATAGGTTTGACTCAGTATTGTTAATTATTATTACAAACTCAAAATTACTGTTTTATTTTGAGCAAACTACACAAACAACAGCTAAGTTGCTATGAAGCCAATTATTGGTTTCTTGAGTCCTTTTTTATTAATCTAAAACTGTTAATATGTACTTACTGTACTGTACTCAATAGTACTTACAGTCACTTACAATGTTTAATATAACAGGTGTTACCTAAATTTAAATCACGTAGGACAATGCCCAGAAGACTGACCGCATTCCCTCTCTAGATAGACAGAGGTCAAAGGATCGGGCTCGCCAGTCATGAGTTAGTCAATCATTAGTTACTATTTAAGTAATCAATCATACAAAGTTACTATCAAAAAAGCCTATAAAGCTTTGACGCGTGCGCACCTACACCAATTTACACCATTGAATAAATGTTAGCCTAATTTCTCCGACCGGCCGAGATTTACGTGCGAATCGCGAAATAAAGGAATAGTAATTAAAACGAATAGAAAGCGAATCCGACAGACGAGTGCGATCTCAAACATCAACATCATTATCTTGAGCGGTTTCTAATTCGGCAAAAACATGTTTTACATTTGTAAATGGTGAGTGGGAAACACTGGCGGACTAAGGTAGGGGCGGAAGGGGCGGTCAGCCCCGGGCCTCTGGTCCTGGGGGGCCTCTAAATTTAGAGAAAATTTCTCTTAATCAATTTCTAAACAAAGATAAAAGGCACTTGGGTGTTGGTTGTAGGCATCATAGATACGAATATGATTAAAACTACACTAGATTTTGAGGCCCCCCAGGACTAAAGACCCGCCCCAGTCCTGAGGGGCTTTAAAATTTAGCGAAAAGTTTTCTTGATCAAATCTAAAAACATGGATAAATTGCAGTTGGGTGTTGGTTGGAGGCTTCGTAGATGCAAATATGATTAAAGCTACGCTAAATTTGGGGGGGCCAGGACCAGAGGCCCGCCCTGGTCCTGGGGGGGCCTCCAAATCCGAAAGTTCTAAGATCGGGGGGGCCTCATTCAGGTTTTCCGCCCCGGGCCTCCGACAGGCTTACTCCGCCACTGGTGGGAAATACGAAACTTTTATTGCAATGACTTTGAGAATTAATACCGTCTGTCAGCTGAGAAGTGATCGTAATGAGCGGTTTTATGCCCATTATGTCTGTTTACGATAATCTTTATTCGGTTTGACATTAATACGATGTGAATACTGAATAGTCATACTCGTAGTCTCGTGAATTTCCTGTTTTTATTGGCCCATAAAAACATGTCTGGCTTAAGAATTTTGTAACAATAATAAATATGATGATGTTTTGTTTTGTGTTATTTAAAATTCAGCCATTCCCGTTATGAATGAATTTGTTTTTATTGTGTAAATAGAAATGTTTTTGACCTATCCACACACCGCATCCACCGCTAGACCCAGAAAGCAGAATGAACAGTCAGGAAGGTAATCTCCGTCTTTATAAAAAAAAACAAGTACATTTATTTACAACTAGCTTTCAGCTACTTATAATGCGTTCCGGGGTGATACTTAGCCGATGTCGTAAGTTATTTTCCTACCCAATTCCAAAAAGGTGAAAAAAACTGACAGGTTTAGATTTTTAATAAGTATTAAGTACTAGGGATATTTTCAGCAAGGATCCGCGGGAATGCATAAAATGAGTCGATTGACGAACTACAAAGTTTGTAATATGTATAAGCAGCGCGAGAGACATTTATCGTAGAATCCGTCTCTGACTGTCATAATATAAGTTTATCTTTTGTATTCCATCAACAAAAAGTAGTACCTACATTTATCTCAGGTTAGAATTACATAAGAATACGATACGGTGCAAAAAATCGCTCGGTGTCGGGTGACCGTTTTTGCGACCCGCGGATCAGCCGCGGACGAGATGGGGCGACGCTATCGACACCGGCAGACACTGATGTATGGCCTCGACGCGACGGTGACACGAGTGGTGTCAGTGTCTACTCCACCGGTATCAATTCCATAAGGCGTTCTGTGTTTGATCTTGTTTTGAGCAGGAAAAGCTAACACTACATTGACTAACCTTTTGCGAAGAATTAAAATTTGTATTATATTTTTTAGCTAAGTACTTATAATAGAATAGACCACTTTGTTTGTGCCATCTTCAAAAATATTTAATAGGCAGAAAACTCTATAAGTGACAAATAAATTTCATAAACACTTATAACTGGTAATTTTTACTAGGGGTCAATGCACACGAATAATTCGTGTGATATAAGTAAATAGAAGAAACAATTTCAATATAAGTTCCGTTAATTCAGTTCAGTTCAAAAAAAATTGGGTTACTTTTATATTGAGAAATCCTATATCTATACCTTCATAACAAATACATAAATTTAAAAAAGATGCTATTATAGTATTTATAACATCATTGTTGACTATTAAAAGCTACCTTTACGTAATTTGCTGAAGAATATAAATTTCGTTCCTTTTTTCATTTAATATCATTCCTTAGGTTCCCAATATAAAGATTACCTCTATAACAATTTTGCACGTACCTACCTTTACAACTTTGAATGTTTCCAAGTAGTCGTGGTCACCCCCTGCGTGGTAGTTTGTATCAGTTTTTGCTCATACCTGTTAAGGTCGCAACAAGCCCGCGCAATTTGTCTGTTTGATTAGCGACTACACGGTTCGTTCTCCATAACGACATAAAAAGGCATTTTTACTTTTTGCTCGGTAAGAGGAACTTCTCGTGTGGATTCTAAGAAAATGTAACTATTTTATCGTTATAAGATATCCTCTTTTGCGTTGTAGAATCCATTTAATACTACGTGCTGTAGGAAAATAAAAAATAATTCCATAGACACACAGGTTGCTGACAGCTAACATCTTGACTTTGAGTGCCGAGATATGGTAACGGTGCTTCTCATTTACTGTTGAATGATGAATTAATTATGATGTGTATGTTTGACAGGTCTGGATGAGCGTGAGCAGCCGTCATGTCGGCAGTGATGAGCACGCTGTCCATCATCAGCGGGGGGCGGCGCGCGCACCGAAAACTAGCATCTAGGTATGCTGGTTCATAGCTTCATTTTCTGTAGAAGCTTAGAAGTCTAAGATATTTTATCGGAATTACAAAAATGAATGTGGATACATAATGTGAAAGTGGATATGGAGTTGTGTAGAGTAGGATATGTGTAGAGTAGGATAGGTACTGCAGTTGTAATTATAATAGTAATTAAAAATATTTTAAAGCACAAAAGAAATACTTAGGTAAGTATTGCAATTTATTCATTCAAAACTTTATATTTTATATTATAACAATTCAACAAGCTACGACATATTATAAGACACTACTTAGTACATACCATATTTCAAATTTCTAGGTGTTATCAATTCGGAAAATTACATATTTCTCTTTTACCTAGTTTTATATTTTCCCGTGAAAATGAGATATTTTTCTTTAAAAAAAAGTACCCTAGATGTTGACCCGGGTACTCAGCTATCTTCATACTAAATTTCATCCAAATCCGTCTCGTAGTTTTTGCGTGATGTTTGCACAGACAGACAGACAAAAATTTCAAAAATTGGTGTTTTGATATCTACATGAATAATTATATACACTACCACTAAAATTTTCAAAAAATATTTCATGTACTCACACGGCCTATTCTACTATATAAAAATAAGTCGGGTTTTCCTTCCTGACGCTATAACTCCAGAACGCACCAACCGATTTCCACGGTTTTGCATTCGTTGGAAAGGTCTCGGGCTCCGTGAGGTTAGAAAATTCTTATAAGCATTGCACCCGTGCGAAGCCGGGGCGGGTCGCTAGTGTAGGTATAGATAAAAGGCGTGACTTTTGTATGAATGGCTACAGTGTATAGCTAAACTGTCAACCCAAGTGACATAGCGGTCAATGAGTATTCTGTCAGCTATATTGTTTTCACGACGACAAAACTTTAAGGCATGTCTAAACAGCTTATAGTAAACTAATAGGTGGGCTGTATGAACACATTGATCAATGGAAGACGAATGCGATGATGGTCAATAAACCTCTAAGCTGCTTCTGTGTTCACTATCTCCCCATAAAGCCCCCGAAACGACACTACTCATATACGTATACGTAGTTACTTTACATCTGACGTACAAAGTAAGTAAAGTATTGAAATTAGAAGTGGTATTCTCAGTTTCTCACACAAATCCTGAGTATATGATAATTCGAAACCCCTTGCAATATAATACTTGTCGCTTTCAAGCGCCGATAAGATCTGGAAATAAAAACGTGGCACTTTCCATTTGAAATGAGAGAAGTATGGATTTTGCTCACGCGATGGGTGGCGGCGTGGAATGCCGAGATTCAGGCGAGCCGATTACGCGCCGACTACCATAGTCGAGCGCGTGGGCGCGGTGTGAATCCGGCCTAATGGAGTCAATAGACACTGTTGAGGTTATGCGCTCGTCAATTTCAAAGTTAGCTTATTCTGTAAAACTAAATTGAAGTTTATGGCCGCGTTTATTGGTAGGGCAAATAGTATTTAACTCGTAATAAAAGAACAAAAATATGGTATCTCTGTAAAAATGCATAATATATAATTACAGGTTATTGTGTTAGTAATATACCTAGTCTTGCCATAAATACTGAAACAAAGAAAATCATTTTTTTCTATTGCAAATAGCATTTATTACTTTTACAGTGTGTTAGTTTAATACATAAATATAAAACAATTTAAAATATGAAAAGCTTATTCGAAGTGGTCTCCATTGGCTGCAATACAGTCCTTTAAACGTTGAGGCCAGTTATCAATAGAAGCACGCACTCTTTCCATGGGAAAATTCTTCACTGCCAATCTTACGGATTGTTTAAGGGACTCCAAATTATCATGGCGTTTAGAGCAAGCCATACTCTCTAAAACTGACCATAAATCATAATCCAGCGGATTAAGATCGGGACTAGACGAAGGCCAGTCTTCAGCTCTGATGAAGTCCGAAACGTTCGTTTCCAACCAAGACTGCGTAGACCGAGCTTTATGACCCGGCGCCGAGTCTTGCTGGAAGGACCATTCTTGGTTATTGAACATGGTGTTGTTAAGGGGCTTCACTACCTTCTCAAGAATGGTATCTTGATACACTTGTGCCGATGTTTTGATACCTTTTTCACAAAAGTATGGCTCAGTCACTCCTTCATAGCTAATACCCCACCAAACCATCACGGAAGTCGGATAGTGCCCTCGTTGCACTCTGTCGACTAATTGGGAAGCTTCCTTAGAGCTTTGAGCATAAATACGGTCATTTTGTTTGTTAAAATGTTGCTCAATTGTAAAAATTTTCTCATCCGTAAACAAAATTTTTCTGTGACCTCCCTTTGCGTACCGCTTCAGTAGTTGTTTTGATTTTACCACCCTATTCTTTTTTAAATTATCAGTTAAAAAATGACCAGTACGTCTCTTATAGGCTGCAAGTCCTAAGTCATCTTTTAAAATACGCGACATGGTTCTAGGTGCAATCTTCATCTCCCGAGATAAAATCTTTTGCTTTCGGACAGGATTTCTTCGAATTCTTTCCTTTACTGCTTTGACCACCTTTTTCGTACGAACACTACGTGGCCGGCCAGATCTTTTTCTGTCACAAACAGAGGACGTCTCATTGTACCTGTTAATAGCCCGGTACACAAACATTTTACTAATACCAAGCGTATGGAGAGTTTTAAAAATTGCATTTGGCTCCATACCTACTTTGTGTAATGCAATCACAGCGATTCGGTTCTCTTTATCACCCCACTCCATTTAAATATCGCAAAATAGTGTACAATGTATTGGCGCCAAAATGAGAAAACACAATGAACAATCATATAAAAATAACAGATTCCAAATTCAAATGTAATATTTTGTTTATTTCTAATTGTAACAGTATTTATGGCCAGACTAAGTAAATATAATTGATTCTGAGGAATGTTTAACATCGCCCCGGTTCGGCGATGGACTCACCACCTTTCATGTCTCATAATCTCCCTCTGCTGATAGGCTAGTGGCCACCTAACGTTCAGAACTTATCTGACATTGCTGAACGACTTTCAACGAATAAACGAAAACCGGGACCAGCGGTCTTACGTGCCCTCCGAAAGGCGGAGGCGCTCGTGATAAAATGCCACTAGACGGATCTCGTAACAATGCAGCGTAAATCAACAGATTATGTAGTAAATCTCCTGGTTAATATTATCGGCTTTATGTGGTCGTGGAACAATCGTTAACTGCTCATTCTTCATTATAATCAGCGGGTAGATAACAAATAGCTAAGTTGAGGTTTTTTTCCAAGGCTCATTGCACAATTGCCCTTGACTGGTGTTTTAATTGAGTGATAAAATATGTAATCGTTTTTATGACATAACTAGCGATCCGCCCCGGCTTCGCACGGGTGCAATGCTGAATTTTCTTTGCTATAAACCATCCCTGGACCCACTCGAACCCACACAAAAAGTTTCATCAAAATCGGTTCGTCAGTTCTGCAGTTAAATCGTCAGGAAGGAAAACACGACTTATTTTTATATAGTAGATTACTTAAGTATATAGTTATTTCCAGAAAATTATGTCTTGTCGTTTGCCTTTAAATAAAAAAAACTCTATATAGATGTATAGAAGAATAGCCAGATAAAGTGTATCCCAAACCGATGAGCATGTATGACCCAAATGATGTAGCGTGAGAGGTGTGCCAGGGTCGTAGCAGATGGCGGTCAATTATCTCTACTTACCCCGTAGGGAAAAAGGCGTGAGCATATGTAATTTTATAGTTTCGTGAATTAGGTTTATGTTTATACGCAAAGTTTAAATTGCGCGGTGATTTTTGGCTGACTAACTAAAGTTTCACAGGTTTCTACAATAGTTTGCTATCAAGTATTTTGTTATTGTCTCTGTGTTTGCAAACCAGACAACTCGTAGTCATTTAAAACAAAAAGATAAAAATCCACAGCGTTTAGATATAAAGACAACCGAAGTCGTGAGAATAGCAATTATTATTGAGAATTGAGATGTATTATGAAAGTAAGTTATTATTAAGTAAGACAGTTTGCGAAATAGGTAGTTCAAGAATAAGACAGAATGCGAAATAGACTGTTTGCTAAGTGGGCCGATAGCGAAGTAGTCACATAGAGAAGTAGTCAAAATGCGAAATGGGCTATTGGAGAAGTAGACCTCTGGCGCCTGAGCGGAATGTTTTGTGAGGTTTTTATACAGTATGAAAACTGAATGTCAATGGCCAGTACTTTATAGTAGGTATATGTCCTATAGTCATATAATTTTATATAGCAGTATTTATGTATTTATAATTGAAACTTCTGTTATTTCTTTTGTAATTTTGTTTTTCTTTCTTCTAGGTACCTACTCAAAATTATGTGACACTCATTTTTTATTATGTGTTCACCTGTTATAAACTATGCACTTAGCTACAATGTTAATTAATATTAGATACCTGAACATGATCTGTTGTAACAGTTGTTGGTGAACCAAATAAATAAATTAATTAAAGTACTTAGGTGTGTATCCCTTATTTTTAATCTTTTTATTCTTTTTTAAAAAGCCTTTTTATGCTTTACATCTTATAGATGAGTAGCCGTCTATGCCATAAAATGTACATGTTTGTATTTGTGTGTGCAGCGCGCGCAAGTCCGGCCAGTTCTCGGACGCGGGCGAGGAGCGCACGCGCAGCCAACATGACCTCAACCGGCAGCAGCGGTCCGCCTCTCTGGTGAGTATTTTTGGTAAGCTATTGCAAATTACACTCATCATCATTATAAAGTTAAGCAATTTTTGTAGTAAGCCTTTGATCGTATTGGTTGTTTATTTTAATATCAACCTTAATTCTATTGCGATTTATAACACAATGATCTCTATGTAAACTTTTCATGCGTTTGTAAAATGTACTGTTCTCATTCTCCTAAACTTAGGTATAACATTTTCTAGAAAACTGAGCTCTTCCTCTATATCTACACAAGTAATAAAACTGTAACGAGACCGTGTCTGTAGTCTGTACATGAAGTATTTTTGGATAATTTGAGTGTTAAGTAGTATTTTTATCTCCCGATGAGAAATGGAATAAGGTACCTCTGTCGGCGAGGCGGTCGGATTAGCGAATTATTAAACTGCGGGCTGCGAGTTTAATTGCCGCATATTTCACGGCGGATACACCATGTTTTATTCTGGATTAAATTAAACCTTTATTGATTGTCGGACCTTTTATTCACCACCTGTCACGTTTACGGGTCCAAAAATATATTGATGAAAAGTTGGTAAGTATATCCAGAAATTGAATATCTCTGATGACTCCAGATCCCGTCTGGAATGATGTGAGGATTTTTTTTCTAGCTTGATGCTGGGCTGGGCTGGGCTGGGCGGATTGATGTCTTACGTAGACCAATTATTTACTCTTATTATTATTATTTATTTATTGATTTTGTTTTCATACCTAATTTCCATAAGTATATTTTTTTTCAATTAAAAAAACTGTTTATTTCATAAAAACAGCATGCATTTTACAAACTTACTTACTAATCTTAAATTGAAAAAGTTTTTTTTAGTTAAGCAGTCTATTATTAATTAGTTTAGTTTGACTTTATTTATTTATTTTTTAGTTTGACTTTCTGCAAAAACTGCTTTACTTTTTTATTTATTTATTTTATTTATTTAAAGGTCTAAATACTACACAGAGTTTTGGAAATTATAGCTAAGAGCTGTGAAAACCAGCAAAGGCTTGTTAATAGCAAGTGAGTCCGGAATTATGGTCCGGCATTCATAAAATAAGTAGGTACATGCACAATATCAATATTTATTCCAGAATATAATCCAAGTTATTATCGTTTATGTAATACTTTTTAATATTTTATTTTATTATTATTTTATTTTCGGACATCGGAGCTTCCAAATGGCTTAGGTGTAAACAATAAACCGATGAGGAAACAATTGCCAGATGTATGTCGAACTAGAGGTACCTTCAGAGATGGTATCAGTGCAATACTTCACTAGTCGGTAAATGTGGCATGCGTGGGCGCAGACCGCCCTCGGCGCCTGCGTGAGTGGCGCAGACGCGGTATCGGCAGCCTGCTTACCCGTGATCTTTGTCTAGCATAGGTATGCTAGTGTTTAAAGGGTAATCAGATCTCTTGTCGACCCTCCTGATTTTAGCAAACACTTTAATGACACGAGTTAAAGGTAAACTACATAAATAAAAATCAATTGCCGACTACTAGGTACTACGACTTTTAGTTCTTAAGGCTTTAAAGAAATAAATGTTATTATTATTACTATTACAGACTAAAAACGACTCAACTGATTAAGCAATATTTATTTGTTGTGTCCGTAATTGTCAGGACAAGCATTGGCGTAGCTAGGGTTTTTTCCAAGGGGGGGCCATGGCCCCAGCCATGAATTGGCCGGCCACGGCAAGTTGGTCACTGCTTTTTGAAGACTGTCTTCGGTTGCGCTAATCGAGCATGAAGTTATTTTATGTATGAGGAAGGGTTCACGGGTATTTTTCTAGGGTAGGCCCACAGCTTTCTAGGCCCTGCCCCCCCCCCCCCCTAGCTATGCTCATGAGGACAAGGTTTGTCTAAAAGTATTTTTTTATTCTCCCGTGCGAGGGGCGGGTCGCTAGTAAAATATAAATAAACTCCTCGAGGGAACTTACATATTCCATTACTGAAATTACTCACTTCCCACCAGTGTCTTTCTTGGACCCCTAAATATGAGATGCTTTGAGCCAACTGCCCGACCGAGGTGCCGTTACACATGCATTATACAGAACCAATACTGGAACGTGCGGATTTCTTCAGAGACCAGACAAACCATAAATTTTGAAATTATTGTACAGATCTTTCGGTTGTGGCTATATTTGAGCAATTTCGATCCACCAACAATATTTCACTGTCCAGATTTAGGAAGTTGTTACACGACACCAAATTCGAAATTTAAATTTAGGTACGATTCATTTAAAATAATTGGCAACGTCTCTAAAGATTGTTATGTTTGTATCATAGCAACATTTTGATGTATAGGTAGCTGTTGGCAAACCTTTTAAATAAAATAAAATAACTATATGAACCTTCTGAATTGTACAAACGAAGGCTTTCTAATATCTGGCACACGTCAAAAGTGAATTATGTTTAATTATTTATTACGCCTCGGACGCATCAAAATGCAATCAGGCTATGGAAGTGGAGCAACCGGCCTCGCGGTCATTTGTAATGTATGCGCGTATTCCCTTGGCGATTAGGTATTGTTACTCAATTATTGTGGGAAACAATCGGTAACCAAAAGTTGCATCACTTCGTTACGTATTTACAGTTTTTCCAATCAACAAGTCATTATGATGAACTGATAAATTTCAGTTTATATTGTGTTCTGTTTATGTCACATTCCGCATTGAACTTTCATAGCTCTTACCTAACTTATACTTTCATTAATTTTGTTATGCATGGTTGTGGTATTACTGTTGAACGGTCACTGTTTTTCCAGTGGGTACTAGTAAAATATCAAAAAATAATTTTAACAATAGTTTTCCCTTGAATTATCAAAACTTACACAGTATTTTTGGGCTTATCTGAGAAACTGTTCAATGTTCTGTATTACAACAATAGTTTATAGACATAGATAAACATCAATTGCCTACATAAACTGTGAAAACTATACTCAATGGGCCATTGTTAACATTTCGTAACTGCTATAAACAGCGCACCGTTTCTGAATAAGCAAGTGTCTAAAAGAACACTTGTTTATTGAGATGTGCGAAGGGCAGCTACAGCCACACTGATTCTCATTTAAATGACCTGACCAAAAAAGTTTGAAAAAAATGTTTTTGGAGGGGGAAATTTATTCTTTCAACCTCTTTGACCGTTGTCTCTATTTTTTTTATATCTCCATAACTCTCGGTTAAAATAAGCTACACGTATAGACCCTGATAAATCATGTCGATATAAAAGGAAAAAACGCAACATCATCGCAACTTTAAAACACCAAAAAAAATGTCAACTCTGGCTGAAACTGAATTACCATAAAACTATGTAGAAATAAAAAAAGAAACTTTTATATACATTTTAGAATGGTAAAGAGAATACGCCAGGGGAAGCATATAGCAAAAGTGCCAAATGTGGTGATGTCTTCTCATATTATCTACATCATATCGAATACGCCATGTCCAACTAATACGCTTAAAATTACACACAAACCTTATCTTACAAGCGCACTCCTAACAGGGCTGCCACCTGGAAAATTGTTCTGCACCAGTGCACCAAAATTACGATTGTAATATTCGACGTCAAATCGACAGGCATGACGAGCAATCATTACAATTAAGTCATTTCGCTGCAGGCGGTAATTAAGCTGCGCGTACTACTGCCGGTTACCGCAACTGCTGAACAATCGTTACGTGAAATTGACAGAAAGCAGTTAAGCCCATCTTTCTGTAGTGCGCTCGCGCATCCATGTGGTAAATATTGCTGGTAGCAGATTTTTTAAATTTGTTTCTGAATATAGGTACTTATGCCTACTTTATTGATATTCCTATAAATTTCAATTGAGTTTGATTGTTTGTTAACGTTTTACGGCTATACAGTACACCGGTTACACAGATCTTCATGAATTTGCTAGGACGATAATCTAGAAAGACGTAGGTTTTTATCACTGAAAAGCACACCAAGGATGGCTCTATCCGCTTAAACTTTAGGGTGTCGTGGCCGATACCCTAAAGTTTAAGCGGATAGAGTCGCGGACAACAGCAAGTATTAATATAAATACGAAAGTACCAAATTCTTTCTGTTTGTCTGTTACCTTTTTACAGAGCCGATCCAGCTGAGATTTAGCAGGGATCAGTCTTCAGGAAGGATATACCTACTTTCAATCAGGCATCTATTTTATGTCTCTTTGAATGCATTCTTTATAATTTAATAAGTCTAGAATTACCTATAGACTAAGCTTAATAAAATGTTCAATGTTGTTTTGTATTTTTGAATCATAAAACGGTTCTTATATCAAGGTTTCAACGTTTTGGAAATTATTATTTCAACTAAGTAGACCGCCACTGCACTCAGCGAAAGCGAAAACCCTCCTTCGCGCAGCATCTAGCGCGCAGTTAGCCGCAACTAGGCTGGCGCGGCAAACAGCGCGCGACGCTGCTGCCAGCGTCGTTGTCTATAGTTAACCCAACCGCGCCAATTACTGACACACTTCGACGTAAACTAGTATAGTACTATTTACTATCTGGAGTTTCTCGCTATGCTCGAGTACTGTACACAATTCATTTGGAACTAAAAGTTTTTCTTCCTGACGTGTCGACGTGCTAGATCGTGCCTTCGTTCGAGAGTTGAGACGAGACCCAAGGTCTTATGAAGTTTTTCATATCTCCGGGCAGAAAGCGGCAAAATTTCGGCCCGCTACGCTAAACGAAGTAGCCGCTTTCCGCCTCGGGAAGTAAATAATAAATCTCTCAGACCACATGTAATGTGATTTGAGCCTTTACTTCCCTAGGTGTGTAAAATAGGTACTATTGTCTCAATGTAAATGTTGAGCCGGAGTGATAATGGGCTTCGCGATATCTAAGTCCAACGCTGCTTACTAACAACTAACAACAGGCTCATCAATGTAATAAAACCTTCAAATATCTTCATAGTTCATTTCATTTTGTGTACTTCTATGTTACTTACTCTACTACTTATTCTATTTTTTGCTGTGTTTAAGTCCAAAGATAAAAAAAATACCCTATTTTCGTGAAACTCTAACAAAGCGGCAATACCAAAGGTGAAGAGCTCGTTCCAAAATTCTGAATACTAGGGCATTGAATGCACAGAGACCTAGATACAGCTAACCCGTTCCGAGTCTGGGTTAGGAATGGTTTCATCGTTGAATATTCATAGTATTCGTTTAATTGTCATGCTCATAACATGAGCGGCCACGGCGCATGCGTTTCGAAAGCAAACTCTAATTAGGATAATTAGCTAGTCCACCATTAGTTTCACAGCGTGGCCAAGAAAATGTAGTTCTGAAGGTTCTATATTTACTTAACTCTCTCAATAAAACTCTATCACTGACTGACTGACTGACAAAGCACAAACTAAATTGGTGGATCAGGCTGGAAGCAGAAAAGTTGAACTTGAAGATAATAACAATAAATGTATTTAAAAAAGCAAATGACACTCTTAAATCAAAACATAAATTGATGTTGCAATGATGCTCAATAGATTTAGTTGCCTGGCTCCCAAACTAGGATTCCCTGTACTATGGGTAGCCAGTCTTTCATCCTAATTCATTATAATTATGCATAAAAAATTGCACTATTGTAATTTTCGTTTTAATAAGTACATTTTTTGAAATGTAGGTACTTAGCTAAAACGAAACTGCAACACAACTCATCGTCGGAGGGTAATTAGACAATATTAGTCAACTAATGAGCAAAAGCGAATGATTTAAAGCAAACATCAGGTGACCCGCCTGCTCGCTTGCCCCCTTTTTTTTATAAAAAAAAACACATTATCAAAGAATTTTTGTAAATTTTTCACCTAAAAATAAATAATCTCACGCCCTTAACCCCGAAGGAGTAGGCAGAGGTATTTCATTTCTGGATATACCCACTTTTCACGAGATATTCTTTGGACCCCTAAACGTGATAGGTGGTCGAGCCCATCACCGGACCGGGTCTGTTTACACATGTCTCAGAATTAATTCTGGGTTTAATCACGATGTTTTCCTTGACCGTCGACCTAGTTATAAATATGTACCTATATTTTTTTTGGTAATTTATCACCTACTAGCGACCCGCCCCGGCTTCGCAGGGGTGAAATGCTAATACTAAAACCTTCCTCTTTAATCACTGTATGTATTAAAAAAACCGCATCGTAATCCGTTGCGTAGTTTTAAGCATACATAGGGACATAGGGATATAGGGACAGAGAAAGCGACTTTGTTTTATACTATGTAGTGATGTTTCGTCAGTAGGAGATGTAAGTTATTCAGTTCGTCATTTATTTAACATTCCAAAATTCCCTCGCGTAATGGGTAGGTATTATTTTTTAACCTGACTTAATTATCTATGAATACATAACCCTATCGCTAGACCTAGGAAGCTGCCTAGGGCCTAATCTAAAAGTACACCCAATACTTAGTATATTACAAACCTAGGGAAGTAAAATAAGAAATGTCTCAAATTACATGTAATTTTCGACCGAAGCGAAGCCGATATCTACAAACATATGATCTGAGGCTTTCTTATTTCCTTCCAGAGGTGTGTTTACTTATTTTCTTTTCGACGGAGGCGGAAGCGGAAACTTCGTTTAGCGCATTCTTTGGTTATGAGCAGAGATCGGCATTAGGTAGTGTGATTTGGTCCCATAGTAGGTAAAGTTGCTACGAGGATGTAATATGGAGTTGATAGAACCACCACTTGATTTGGGACTAAATTTCCCGTTAGATTTCCGGGACTAGATTTTTCTACAGTATCATATTTACTTACTAAATATAAACTTCTTTTGTTCTTAGGTGATTTTCTCTACAGTGGCTGGTTATGGAGATAATCAACAAAATCTAAAAAACTAAATTTGTAAAGGTAGTACGGTTAATTAGTTGAAAAAAAAATTGAGTTTCGGTCCCATCCGACACAAAGCACACATATGAAATTTGGCATTTCATATGTGTGCTTCGATTTTAAAGTAGGAACATGGTGGATTTAACAACTCCATATTATATCCTCTACCTACTATGGTACCTAATCACACTACCTAATGCCGATCTCTGGTTATGAGTTACAAAATTATGATACATTCATTTATAACAGCAGAACTTTACACAAGGACCACAAAAAACATAACAATTATAGAAGCTTTCACGCACAAATTATTTAACAACAAACATTTTCGCAAACTACAAAACCCATAAACTACTCACGCTAATGTAGTAAGTACGAATTCGACCAACATTTCGAGATTAAAACAGGAGGCTGGATTCATCCAACCGAATAAAGCTTACTCGGAGATTAATTCGCAAAATACTTAGAGTTTTCGATGTCTGAGATGTTGTCATAAAGTACCGTAAAGTTGTTGTGATTTTATTAAATAAGGTGAATTATAATAAAATACTGTTTACAGTTACATTGTGTGTGGGTATACAGTATAAGGATATTTTGGATTTAGTAACTTTAGTGATAACCAGTCAAGGAAACAGCGTCCCACGCTGTACACGTACTTTCAAGCGCAATAGATAACGTACTATTGTGTACATACCTTTACATGACGGGTTAAATGATCAACTTTATACGTTTTTGGAATCGGCATTCAAGAATATCGTACTAACATTATAAAGTTTGAAAGAATTTATGAATGGAACTTTGTTTCTGAACGGATTTTAATGAAACTTTACACACATTAGAATAACGCATATGAGACTTTTAATCACAGAAGGCGTGCCATGGAAAAAGCTACTGTTATATACGTTTATGTCGTAAATTGAGTTGTTAGCTCTCCAAGAAATTAAAACAAATTATTTAAGGCGATCTAATACAACGATTCCGTCAGAATAGCAGCTTAGTGGTAATTCTTCATAGGTACGCGTTTGACCACATTCGTAATCTAAAAAATAAACCCAGAGTACCATATTTGACCCCGAACAATTAATGAACTGTCTGTCTGTTTGTTTCAGCAAACGCTGGAGACGGGCGGCGGCGGGGTCGTCAACCTCGAGACCTTGGAGGCGAAGGTCAGTGACCCCATATGTTACACATATTATGTAAAGGCCCGCTGCGCAGGCGCGCTTCGCGAAACTTCGTGGGCTTTACTGCGAAATAGTAACTGTACAATAAGTATGTTTAATACAGGGTCACTACTGTAATTTATTCATTGGTACATATTTCTAATGTAAGGACTTAGACAGGGTAACTAGAAAGAAAATATTAATCACTTTAGTTTTTTAGAAAAAAATATTATACCACTCAAGTCCAGTGGACATGTCAAACTAATTGTTTAGTAAAATTTTGAATAATTCATTATTATAAAAAAGTTGTGAAGAGGCAAATATAAAATGTACTAAACTTAAGGCATTTTAAATCAGTTTTTTTTTATATTGTTTCGTAATGGTTTATGTATTATGAAAAAAATTGAATACCTTGACGTCACCAATAGAGTTGAGTGACATAATATTTTTATGGATGGACGGGAATTGATTTGTTTCACTTCCCATCGATGGGGGGACCGGGGATGAAATATTAAAGAAATATGACGTTCCCGTTTGTCCCCTGATATTTTTCAGCTGGAAGTAGCTTACTAGATTTGATTGTCAGTCAGACACTAGTGAAACCTATGAAAAAGGATAGAGTGAAACTAAATAAGTCGTAAAATACATCTCATACTTTTCGATTTAAATGTTTGTAGTGACACTATCCAGAATACAGGCTGTATTTCTTTTCTGCTGACCATTTGATACATTTAGCAGTGATAACAAATAAAAAAATATACGGTTTCACAGAGTATAATTTAGTTTTTTTGGTAGCTTGGAATCGTGACGTAGCGGACTAGCGGACCGTCCATACAAAAGACTTAAACGAGAGCGCAAGTTTTTCATTCACCAATGTCTCCGCCCCTTGGTTTTTTATGTTGATTTCTCCACGTAGAAAGTGAACATTAATTCGAAATATGGTCTTTAAATAACTTTATTACATAAATAATTAGTTTCATTTGGAACGAAATATAATTACGTCGAATTGTTTTCTTTTCGTTACTATAAAATTTGTCATGGTTTTGGATTGGTCATGGCATTTTTTATATGCTATATTTTAAAGGCGAAACTGACTGATGGATTGAGCTGTGCGTTGACAGTATGGCTTAACCCAGAAATTGAAACTTCTGGAATTTAGGCTGCTTTTAGGTTGTTGACATCGGCTAAGAAAAACAACCAGAGGAAATTATATTATTATTATTGGAAAAGCAAATTCGTCGTACGGTTCTTTAGAATTGGTTTACAGTTATTATTTTCTTGATTCACTCTATAGAATTGTAGATATACCTGGTAATTAAAAAAGTGATTAAGAGGCGCACCCGCTTATCAATGAACTATTCTTTCTCGGACTCGAAATTCTTTCTTCCAGAGGATGAGCCTAACTATCTGAGAATACCTAGAAGACTAGCTATGTTTTGTACTCTTTGGAGCACATTTTTATTATGTAAATATTATTTGAACATATATTTTCTGTAAACAACTATTATAAATAATAATTTAAAATCGTCTAACTATCCCACTAAGTAAATCATCGCAACAATCTTCCCAGTGTTATTTATCACGATGCGCTCGCGCAGATCGCGGCGATAATTCTCGCTTTTTACCAACTTGTGATGTACAGACAGCGGTCCAACGCTCTCGCTCCTTACGCGATCGATTTCAATTACTCAATTTGTTTCTTTCCCATCTTGTTTTTGTTCCTCATTCAATGAGCTACGGATAAAATGATTGTGGAATTTTAATTGCTCGGCTACGATTCTCATTGAATAGCGGTCTTGGAGCTTATTTGGTATAAAATTGTTGGTAGTAAAAACGTAGGCATAACTGTATGATGGTCATTTTTGTTATTTTAGTGTTCCGTAGCTAAAGAGTCGAGTGATCTACATTATCTATCTACAAACGTATAGTATACAGGTACTTACTCTTACATTTTATAATATCATATACCTACATATACTACTATAAATAGAAAAGATTTTTGTGTTTGTAATGAATAAATAGTCTTTGAAGCAACTGGACAGGCTTAAAGCTTACATTTCTGGGAGTAGCATGGGCTATAATTTTCAGTACCTACTGCAAAAGATTTAACCATTCTTTACGACCATTCGCTAGGGTCAAAGACAGGTAGTCTTTAAATAACTTACGTAGCATTATAATTGACATAGAGATGGAATAGAAAACGTCTTTAGCTTGCTACTTGTCTAAAGCCGCATAACAGACTAGTACCTAATTACTTTCAATCAGATACGCTCTATCGTGTACCTCTTTGACCTCAACACAGATGGTTCAGCAAAATGGTGAGAAAGGGCGTGTTCACAGCAGTATCGTACCAGTCTCTGGGAATGTTCAAGCGATTCTTTTAACACGATAAAATTTGCGTTGATAGGATAACAATAAGCAAGTACATTATAATAAAACAACGATGTAACCGGACTGCGTGTAAGAGGCACTAAAAATATTTACAAAATTATTCTCGAGATGGTGCAGTCGGATAAATGTAGCTTATGACGCCGGAGACAAATATAACGGCATCTAGCACTTCAAAATCCTTTGATGAAATGTTTTGTTTATCTTATCCAAAATACGTCGATCCTTGCTTTATCTTTAAAATACTTTCTTTTCCGGTTTATCTGTTATCTATTCTGTCTTTCCATGTCTCCATTCAAATCTTCAACTTCCACTTTTCACTTTATCGATACTCTCTTTCACACATGTGACTTAAAGTTAGCTCACAGATCCTGTCAACAACCTACCCACGAAAAACAATAAGTTCCTTCTTGTGCAGTCGGGTAAAGTACCTACGTAACTGTTAAACGAGGCCCTATTCCGATGGTGGCGATACGCAGGCTATGCGCGCGCATCGTCCTCGTATACCTTAATTATGCGCGCGATACCATCGCGGGAAGATGGCTGCGCGCGCGCAAGTGCCTCAAATGGGTTAGCATTAGGCAATTATGTTTCCGTGTTTTGGGTTAGAAAGCTTCACTTGCATGTTTCTATAACACAACATTAGGTACTCGTAGGTGACGTTAGAAGGCGACTAGTGATATTACAGAACGAAACTCAAAAACGGAACTCCGAATTTTACAATTACACAATTGTCACTTCTACGACTTGAGTACAGTGAGAATGGGGCAGTTTTATACGACTCCTTGCGCTTGCGCTCCGGTTTACTATGGTGGCGGGTTGAAAGTTTTACAGTATAGCAAGCTTCATCTTTTACAAATTGTACCGACCCCAATAGACACGGGAATGGCGGGAAAGCAGTCGCACCGCGTGGATAGTGCCCGCTTTCTGTGAGACAAGCTGAATACAAGCACTAACATTGCAACAAATTCTCATCCCGGATCGCGAACGCTTTCCTGTCCCGCCTCTGTAAGCGTTGCCCTTTATATTGTTCCTACCTTAAAAAGAGTTGCTAATAATGAGTCATGATCAACGAACAACTTTAATTAACAACTAAACGACAATGAAAATCCTAAAACGACCACAAGGTAGACGCGGTGTGGAACGAAGCGTGCGCGGGTGCAGGGAGCCGGGACTAACGAGCGGCGACTACCGACCAAGTCGCATCGCATACCTGCGTTCACCACTAATTAACTTGTACATAGAGGCGGAAATACATTTTCTGATTGTAAACCGTACATTCATTAGAAATGTCTACAGTAATGAAAGATTTACGACAGTTTCATGAAACGTATTTATGTAGTGGCTAGTATGCGTCCAGCGGCGTGGTCTGTGCAGAACTCGTTTTTTTCGTGATGCCGTTTTATAGTTACCTAATGGCTATCCACAGTCATGGGCGTAGCTAGGGGGGGGGGGCAGGGTGGGCCGGGCCCACCCTAGAAAGCTGTTGGCCCACCCTAGAAAAACACCCTTTCTCTTACATAAAATAACTTCATCCTCAAATACCGAAACCGAACACCGTCTTAAAAAGCTAAAGATAACTGAAATCCATACTTGATACCTATCTTAGTTGCGCATGCGCCGATAGTCGTGACTACCTTGCTGTGCGGCCGGCGGATTCATGTCTGGGACCATGGCCCCCCCTAGGAAAAATCCCTAGCTACGCCAATGTCCACAGTCCAAATGTCAGCTTTTCCTAAGTCCAGCGATTGGGTTAAAGCTGTGCGTTGATAAGCCAGTCAGTACATTTCTCTTTATAGGTAGAAGATAAAATCATCTTCAACCTTAAACATTCGATACTACATTAGCTAACATGAGAGGAAATGCAGCGCCTTCTGGGTAGGTACTTACTGTTCCACACAGTTCATGAAAAACATTTTTAATCTGCAAATAAATATCTACAAATTATATTGTAGAAATGTTTTTAATTAGATATAAAATCATCTTTTTAATCAGTCTTCTTACAAAAAACTCAAAATTCAAAATCGTTTATTTTCTATTGGTATTAAAATATACACTTAGAAACGTCAATATTTTATAATAACAAGGCACCCTAAACTCGTCCATGAAGATTGGCTAAATGCAAACAGCAGCCCATCTCCACCGACGAGTTGCTGGTTCCGAATGCAGTACCCCGAGAAGAGCCAGCAAGAAACTCAAGGGCAGCTCTTTTTAATCTCATGTCTTACTAATAAATATCGTTTACAATAATAATTATAATTAATAGCCTTACATAGCGTCGAGTCGGTTAATCCCATGCATGTTGGTCTACTAAGTAGCCTGTAATTGTATAGTAGCCTTTTTTATGTAATTTTTGCTTAACTATTATTTTAAATTTGTCAAGAGGCAAATTTTGTAATTCAATGGGAATCTTATTGTAAAAACGTATACATTGACCCTTAAAGGATTTGGTAACTTTAGATAATCGACTAACACAAGCAGCCAGTTCATTCTTATTTCTAGTGTTTATACAATGTCTGTCACTATTTTTTTTGTAAAGTGATATATTCTTTTTAACATACAATACGTTTTCGTAAATATACTGTGACGCCAGTGTCAGTATATTAATTTCCTTGAATTTTTCCTTTAGAGACATCCTAGACCCCATTTTATAAATTGCACGAACTAACTGAAGTTTACAAAAAACAACACAAACAACTTTTAACTGTTAACAAAAAACTTTTGCAATCTATCACAATTAGTATTGGTTTCTAAAATTGTTTCATTATTTATTTACAGTAACTGAAGTTTTCTTATTATTTATTAGCTTCTAGCTCTCGTATATACTCGTACATCTTCAAGAGAGATCTCTCTTGGCATAATCTATTTTGTATTAAGTGTATCTACTCGTATGTACAAATCTTATTTATTTTGAGAAATGCGATCTTAACGACGTAGACAATCATTAAAATATAATTGCATTTCACTTTCCTAACGACAGCCATATGAAGGCAGAGAGAGTAATATAATCAGTGCTCAACGAGGAGCATTAGTTTTGTTTTTGCGCCTGCGCTGCTCGATGACACGGCGCAATAGCCATATGGTTTTTGTAAGAATTTAACTAGATAATTAGCGACAGAGTCCTTTCGTAAAATCGTAGAGATAAATAGACCTGCAACATCGATATGGGGAAATATTCTCCCTACTAGATGAGGAAAAACATTGTTAATAACAAATAAATGCACAGTCAAGAGCACGTGATTCTTATTACAATCGCCTTAATAGAGGTCAGACTCGCATTACAAGTGTAAAACTTCATGTGCTCTTGACTGTACATACGCGTCCAGTTGAAACTTCGTTTTTGAAGATGTTCTCCGTCGTCCGGCCAGATATGAAACATATACCAGAGGAACTATATATATGAACTGAAATATATTCTCGTGATTAATCGGTGAAGCCGAGTAATAGGGAAACAATAGGATTGTCTTTTGATAGGTTCATAATAGGCTAATGTTGAGCTACAGATGTACTGGCTATAATCCCCAATGCAAACCTACCGTGGATTGGAAAATAGTGGCTAGCAAATGAAAAATCAAAAGCCAAAAATCATTTATTTTTTGTAGGTACAAAAAGTACACTTAGATAGGTATTTATATGAATAGTCTAATAACAAGGCACTCTAAACTCTTCCATGAAGATTGGCTAAACGTAGGGACGCCTGTCAGATTCTTTCAAGCTGTCCAACGGTATCTGACATAGCTTATTGACTTACATTGACCACTCCATCAAACTCTTAACGACTTCCAAAACATGTACGTAAATATAAACCGAACTGTTTCAAATTTATATCACAGTTTTACTGGATAATCAAATAGTAAAAATCTTCTTTTCAGCGGCCAGCTTGCTTAGTTCATTGATCTAATGGTTCTCCTATCGGTGGTCTCTAACGATGTTAGAACAAACAAACTAATTGACAATTATTAGAAGCGTAATGTGCCGTGAGCGCGCTTCCATCGCCCACGCATCTCTTCCAAGATGAAAGCGCCAGTAAATTGGCGGCAGTTAGCACTAAATAGCGCCGGACAGGCTGCTTCCTCTGACATGAAGTGAATTGAGCTCTAATGCAATTTACGTTGATGAAAAATAACGTTGGGTTTTAGGATCTGCTGTTAAGGGGAAGTCCATGGTCCGTGGGTTAGATTTTTTAGCTTGATGCCGATGGAAAACATAACCATAATTAGGTACTAGTGGGATATGAGATTAAAAGAGCTGCCCTTGAGTTTCTTGCTGGTTCCTCTCGGGGGTACTACATTTGGAACCAGCAACTAGTCGGTGACAATGGGCTGCTGTTTACATTTAGCCAATCTTCATGACGAGCTTAGAGTGCCTTGTTATAAGACTATTGGCATTTCTAGGTATACCTTTTGTAGGTACCTACAGAAATAATAATATAATATAATCTCACGCCTTTTAAAATACAGAAATAAATAATTATTATTGTTATTATCACGTTACCTCGGTTGGTGTTGGGATCACTGCCTATCACGTTTTGGGGTCCACTGGTAAAAAGTGAGTAGGTTCCTACTTCCAGAAATAGAATACCTCAAAACACACAACATCGAAATACAACATCGAAAAATACGATTTTGAAAATCTTTTTGCTATTCGGACGATGTTCGCGTGGGTCGTTAGCTCGTCACGATTCGACATAGAGCTGTCTATCTGATGAAGGATTAGCCTAGTTATACCCTGAACATAAATTATATCAGCCTTTTAAAGTGCTATCACGCAATCTTGTGCTGAAACTTTTTATGATGTACTTTATTGGTCTCAAGGCTGTCTTATAGATACTACAGATAAGTCAGTAACACCGGTGCGTGTGCGCAGATGGCGAGCATCGAGGTGTCGTTGGCGGGGTCGCGGCGACGCAGCGCAGGCGCAAGGGACGCGACGCGTGAGCTGGATTCGCTGCGCACCGCTCTCACCGACAAAGACACGCTCATACAGAGGTAATGGTGGATAATGCATCAACCAAAACAAGCACAAAACTTTGATGACGACTGTTCATAGTAACCAGATGGTTACTATGAACACGACAGTCTTGTTGTGCACCTGAGTCGGCTGTAGATTTATAGGAGCAGTAGGTAATTATATAATACAGTGAGTACAGGTAGCTGAAGGTAATAACATCAAAATTACACAGAATCACGAACAAGAGAGGAAATAGACCAAGCCATCTTATTGGTTTTATTGGTGACTTACAAAAACACCGCTTCCTAATCTGCGGTATGCGTAGGAGATTATGGCCCTGGGGCTTCGCCATAATGAGTGAAGTAGGTAAGACCCATAACTAAGCAGTGGACTGTTATGGGTTGATGATGAGAAGCCATGACTAAGCAGCCATATCGCTTGAAAGATCATCTAGCCTCTAGTTCAATAATTCCCTAGCCTCAAGAAACAGCTGAGCGCGTCTCTGAGTGCGGCGCGGTTAGCTGCGCAGGCGACGTCACCCCCCACCCCGCGAGGCGCACGCGACGAGTCGACCGCGTTGTCAGCTGACGAGCGTCGCGCGCTGGAGGAACGCGCCGCTGCAGTACGAGCAGACCTGGACGAACGCCGTGCCAACATACAGGAGCTGCGCCGGCGGCTCGAGAAGACACATGTTACTGAGTAAGATTTGATTAGATCACCAATTTGTATAAGAATATTATAAAAAAAACATATTTCAGAAAACTGGAAATTATGAATTTAAGTAAATAAATATACACTCACACCTTATCCCCGAGGATGTTGGCAAATGTATTGAATTTATGTCAATGACGAAATCGTGCAGTATAATTTTGTGCCCAGTCCATCGCCGGAACCCTTCAGAACCAATGCGGGCCTAAGGGTTTCCTATCGGTGTATTTCTTCACGAACCTAAATTTGATTTGTGTTTAACTAGCGACCCGCCCCGACTTCGCACGGGTGCAATGCTAATACTAAAACCTTCCTTTTGAATCACTCTATCTATTAAAAAAACCGCATCAAAATCCGTTGCGTAGTTTTAAAGATTTAAGCATACATATAGGAACATAGGGATATAGGGACAGAGAAACTTTAACAGAGTGACCTTGTTTTATACTATGTAGTGATGATGACTCTACCCCCTCTTTATCACTATCTCCTATCAACTAATGTTACACGTCCAATAATATCTCAATTCCCTTGCGTGTTTCTCAGCAACATTGACACTCGGATCCAGCAAGCGGAGCTGCAGTACAAGCTGGGTCGCGAGGAGCTGGAACTGCTGACACTGGGCGAGCAGGCACGTGCGCTCGCGCAGCTCATCGAGCACGCCGACGCCGCCGCGCGACGCTGCGACGCGCACACGCTGTACAGGTCAGTAGAGTGCACAAAGCTTTGTATTAGTATTGATATACGCGGCTGCCGGCTGCAGCTATGTGATGAAGAACGGACCTGTTAGCGCCTTTTGAGGCAGAAATCGTGGTTTCAATTCCTGTCTGTTGAGCAGCGGAGATATGAATACTTGAAAATTCTAATGATCTAATCCCACTAGAGGAACCGAAACCACCCTGATGGTTGTTAGTATGTAATTATCAGTTTATCATTACTTTTCTCATGAAAATAATATTAAGAGATAAAAAATATTATACAAACGGTGATATCAGGTGTCTGTTAGCTTGAGGGTAATGGTTTTAATAAACTGTTACCACTTACAATAAAACAGTTTCCAACTATCAACGATATCCATCTTACGCTGCAGCGATCTGATGCACTAAAACGGAAATTAGCTATTGTGCGCTCGGGTTCCGCGCTCCACGGCTCGTATCGGCAGAATCTATTAGCGACTTAGAGTTAACATCGGCAATTAGAGGAGATTTTACGATTCGATTCAACATATATTGAGACAGTCCCACAGTCACCATCATCATACTTTTATCCAAAATCTTTGCAGTGTTCATGAAATTGTAATGCGAGGAATTAGATAATAGGTAAATAATCGGGTATTGGAATTAAACTAGGCATTATTAGTGCTAGTAAACATATTAACATACTTACTTATTTATAATAACCTAGATGCCAACCAAGCAATCATATTCGTTCATTTTCTCTGTTTCATAGTTCTATTCTACACTAAGTTTAATATTTAAAACATTACACGTTAAACCTAATAGTTAAACTCATTCATTTACTAGGTAACAGTGAAACCATCGAAAGTAAATAAAATTAAAAGTTCATTTGAAAATGGTCTGGAGCAGCAACGATTTTGTTTTAGTCTCGTAACGTTAAGTTGCTTTTTGATTTTGCTTCACATCGACACATCACAAAAATCCGATGCGGAGTTCCTCCAATCCGCGAATCTAATCATTATAGCTCATCGAGATCATAGATCGTGTAAACCGGGCCGCGGCGAACGATGTTATTCGGGAGGTGTGAAGATCAGATAGCGAAGTACAAATCGTCTGTAATTGTTACGCTGATTACCGCATCGTCCCACGGCGGGCACTTTCTACCTCACAATGCTGGGAACCGCCGAATGTGGCACCCCTCGATGCGAGAGAGAATCCTGCGCCCACTTATGTTTAGCTGCGCAGTGAGAGGCGCACTGATCGCGTTTCTGTCAGTGTTTATATTGAAAGCTGTTAAATAAGAGAAGCCAAGGACGGAGATCACACTATCGTCATCGTTATTAATTGTAAGAAATCGTTTCTGCAACTAGTACGGGGGAGCAGTAAGAAATGGATCTTGTGATTTGAATAAACAGTTATATTAAAAGAAGATGATTTGAAGATCTACTGTTGTATTGTAAAGAGGAGTCAACTGGCCAACAATCCTTTCGAATATTTCTGGGTAGGCCGAGTCTAGGATTTCTAGCACCCATAGAGTCAATACCTACTGAGTGCAGAGCACATCGCTCATGTAAAACTGCGATAATTGCTCTGTACTGACCATTCTCTTATCAATGTAACATCTTTCTGCCCTACTCCCTATGTTTTTTAGAACTTCTACTTAAGGATTTAGGTTTTATTATGTAGGATATTTAACTGTAGGCTGCATTCCATGTTCGCATTTCACACATAAGCAATAACTGGATATTCTAACAGTCGGCGTCCGTGTCGAAGCGTAAGATTTTCACTAAATAATTAAGTTATCGATTACATCTATTACTACCCTACATGGTTAAGTCAACAATAACATACATTACGCACTAAGTATTAGCCCGAATCCCACGCATATGCCTCGGATCCCAGTGGGCGAGCGTGGCCGCAGACAATGAATGCGATCACACGTCATACCGCCCGCAGTATTGGTTTCTCACGGCTGCGGTCGACGGCGTACGCGCACGAGGATGTGCGCTAAGCAAGACACTGACCTACATTGCTGCCTTTGACGTTTGTGAAGCAAAAATCTAAAGAAAAATTGAATAGTGCCTATATACCGAGTAGAATACAAGCTGCGTCAGGGTTTGTCTTTCCATTATTATACATACATACGCACACGACTTTTCCCGAATGGGTAGGCAGAGACGGAGACCGATCCTGGCACACGTCTCGCGCCTCACCCACATGCATCAATCGGTTCATACATGCTCGTCGGTTTCAGGTACTCCTTATCTGGCTTTTCTTGATCTGATCGATGTAAATACCCCTAGGTCGCTCTTTGCCGACTCGGCCCCTCACAATCTGTAGTTGTTTTAACTAAATTTTATCTTTATTTAACGTTCAGGGGTCTAATATAGTTTAGGGGTCTAGTATTTTATCTCTTTTCGATAATTTACTGATATTGGTATTGGTAATCATTATGTTACTAGAATAGAATTGAGCTCTATTACTTTTTACTTACCATAGGAAAAGTCAATCGTACAGGGGTCCTTGCTAAAAGATTATGAACCATGTTGTACAAGCTAGCTACAGAGTTAATTTAATATTCTTGTCACACTACATTTCCTTCTTATTTTCTCATAATAATTTTATTAACTAAATCGATATAAAAATAGGCCAACAGTAATCAGTCGTACATAAGACTATCGTGTAATTAAGTAGCAAATTGATTAAATTTCTATTAACCCGGCGGAAGCGCGCGACAGCAGCCGTCGTCCGCGCGACACAGCTGGGAACGCCCGCGGGCGCCTCCCACACTGCACACCTCTTGAAAAATGGCTCCCGCAACCCATAATTGCTTAATCGTTGAATCTAGACCTGGTTATTTTACATATAATATCCCACAGAAAGCTATTATTTAGTAATATGACCCCCAATGACTAAACAAAGATTATAAAAGAAACACCTTAAGTTTTATTCGGTGATAAAACTCGTAAATTCCTAGTGATTTCATCAAAGAAATACTTAAAGCTTTTATTTTACCAAAACGTATTTTTTTAAGAAACTATTGTTATTAAAGCAGGTAAGACCCTCAATTACTATAAGTAATTAACCTTATCCATAAATAAGCTTCTCAACTACCAATCAGTCGACTGATTAGACTATATTTTTGAATGTAGAATACTTTTTTTAATAGTATCAAGAAAATCTCAATAAATCCTTCCACCAGTCAGTATATCAGACATTCCGTGTCTCTAACACACTAACATAATTTTCGGAACAAAGAGCTGAGCTAGCGGCTGCATTGAGAATTTATGGACGTCTTCTGCATTCTCATGAACGGGTGCAGATCGCGCCACACAAAGCTTCTAAGTGTTTCCGCGAATCCATCGCATCTAGTACAGTTACGATAAATAGCGAGTACCACTACCGGGTTAATGAGGGCTTTTTTAGCCATTAAACGAATTCCCCGAGCAATATTTTACGACGTCGCGTACCGTTGGAGGGTTAATCACGGACGCAGCGTTAATTGTGGGTAAACACCAGCTTTTTGTATCATTAATGTGTGTATTTATCTGCCTCGAGGTAACACAAATGAGTGTGTGTAAAACTAGAGATTACCGCCATCTCTCTAGTTTTCTAAACAAAATAATTGCAGCGTATCAGTAAGTACTTGACGGGCCTGTTGGCTCAGTTAGTAGTGGCCCTGCCTTCTGAGTCGGAGGTCGCGGGTTCGATCCCCGTTTGGGGCCAACATTTGTGTGCATGAACATGTCTGTTGGCTTCGTGTCTGGGTGTTTAATGTACATTTATTTAAGTATTTTTATCAGATGTTTAGTACCCATAGTACAGGCCCTCTGCCTTGTTTGGGACTGAATAACCGTGTGTAAATTGTATCCCACAATTTATTATTAATATTATTACTGTATGTATAGTATTGCGAGTACATTTTTGGTAGTCCCGACTATTGAGCTCATCACCGGACCGGGTTTACTCTTTAAACATGTCAGAATCAATTCCATGTACAGGGTACGCATTTCGGAGGATAGAGACATTGCGGTTCATTCAAATAACGTAATCGGTAACTTCGATACCTACGTCACAAACTATAAACCTATAAGATGCCTTTATAAAAGTCTCACTCTTTAGCTCACAAAATACGTCGACATTGGGAGAAAGTAGCCGGCCGCATAACACAATGGAAGCACCTACATACAGATTTCCATGTTAATGAAAGGTTGTAAATACAGAACGGTAATTAAATCACAATTTGTGACGCCCGGTGAGAACCTGCGAAGAGCGGGCTGGACGAAAACTCTGTTATTAAGCTAGGGATAGTGAAAGTACTTTTTTGGCAGACGACCATTTATGTAAAGAATAATGTCTTTTATGAGGGAGTGATTCGCCTACCATGCTACTTTTTGTGATACTCTCAGCTTGTAGCACAAGCTTTGTGTATGCGTCATTCATTACTTAGATATTATACTTACAGCTATTCTATTTTTTTCAATGTCAAACCAAAACTTAAGACAATTGATCATTATAACTGATGGACGGGACATACGGTACCTTACTACGTTATAAAAGTAAGCTAATGTAAAAAATTACAATTTTCTAAACTAAGTAGGTACTTTTGATGAATTCGCGGACTAGAAGTGAATTACTGAGTTTGGGTTGATACTGATTTATTAATAACTAGTTGTTCCCCGCGATTTTACCCGCGTATGTCCCGTTCCCATGGGAAAATTATAGCCCATGTCACTCCTAGAAAAGGTAAGCTTTCCATTCACAATCGAAACAGTAGTTTTGGAGCCTATTCAATACAAACAAACAAAAACTTAAATCCTTCATCTGTATAATATTACTATAGATTATAAATCAATCAAGACAGATAGAGGTACTTTCGCATTTATAATATTAGATGTATAAGAACTGATAACTGAAATCATACTCCTCTTGTATCTATCGGAGAATAGATCCTTATAGAGACATAAAAGTAATAAATCACGTCTTACAGACTTCTCTCCAGCCTATTTACGAAATCCAATAAAATTCTAGTTCCCTTGGCAAAGAAATTCAAAATTACTTATGCTGCCTACGTCTGCTGATAAATATTTAATGGTCATCCGACATTGTCAGGGCGCATGCGCTCGCTCTTAGATCAGGCGCGTGGACGGGAAATGCAATGACTCCGGCGACGTATTGCGGAAAAATGAATCCGGTATTCTAAAGATCCATTTTAAAGATGGCTTTTTTTATAAACTCATATATGCTCACGCTATATTCCTGAGGGAATTGGCAGAAGATCTTTACAACTGGAAGTACACAATTTTGAACAGTGTATTTTTATGACCATAGTAAATGTGACCGGGATGCAGTAAAAGTCTCAAAACCGAATCTGATATCTGCGTGTTTCCTCACGATGTTGTCCTACACTGTCGAGCGACTTTCATATTGTTTATTGCGATATTTTCCTTTACTGTACATATGTACGTAAGTTTTCAAAACTCATTGATGTACAACTTTACCACGAGTTGAACCCAAGCCGCGTGTATGGGAGGTGGGCTTACTTCTCTCACTTTCAACTGTGTATCTTCTATTAATATATAAATAGCTGACACGAAAACAACAATTATGTTCATTGATGCACACAAATGTTGGCTCCGGCTTGGAATTGCACGACCACGGATACGAGCCAAATCTGAGCTTCGTGAATAATCGGTGGATTAACTCCCAACAGGCCGTCAGTGCTTAAATAAAAAATATGTTTCTTTGTAGACACTAAGCTTTTTCATAGTTGTCAGCCGCGCCAGGAGGTCCGTATTAATTCAGAAATACCTTATTCATCAAATGGTTGCTCTCTCGCTGCCGTGCGTATGCGATGCATTAAACATCGGCTCAATATGCAGTTAAGGCGCGCTTATCATCAATAGTGGAGATGTTGATATATCCCCGCCCGATATGGCGCGCAATCTTGCGCCTGAGTCGAACACAAGTGAATAGATATTTATTAACAACTGTTGACCCGCCCTTAGTTCGCTTCGGTTTATCAAAATAATATATACATACTGTTTTTATGCTCAAAATTTTCGTTAAAACATGTTTCGCAGACAAAAAATCTAAAAACTGTCATTAATGGTTATGTATCACTTCGCTAAAATTTTATAGATTTTACTAAAATGTTGTCATTTATTTTAACATCACAGAGATATTTTATTTTATTCATATAGATTTACCTAAGTACTATTATTTAAAATGTTATTAAGACTATTGTTGAAGGATGTGGCGTCTTTGTCAATTTCTATACTGCGACAATAAATGGGAAAAACAAAAATTTACATGTGTTCTACACATGTCGCCTTTACAGTCATACGAAAGACATCAACGAGTCTGTTGACTCAGTCAGGTGTGTGATTTGTATGTATCAAAGAGTTTTTGAAAGACCTATGTTCATATTTATCACTAGCTTGACGGTGAAGGAAAACATTGTGAGAAAGCCTGTTTTAAACAATTCACCCAAGCCCCACTCTATCATGAATCGTGATCCCTCATAACCGCGTGTAGCTACAAGCAGAGCGGCGCGGGCGCACGCGATCCCACGATACGGGAGCTCTGCTAAGCTAATTTGCCATAAACATGCTAGTTGTGGCTGCACTTTTAGAGGCTATGCTCTACAATATCAAACGCAATCTAAATTCCCAAACGAAATATCGTAAAACTTGTTGGTCATACTTTTTTAAAGTTTTATTGTCTTACTTGGATACCTCAAGTTCTCTTTTTGTGTTATCATTGTTCGAACATTTAAAGTAAATACCTCTACTTTGTATCCCTAACTTGTATAATATACAAGTTACTATACTACAAATACTAACTTATATATTGTATAATATATAAGTTAGTATTTGTATAGGATCCGTAGGTACACGAAAAAATTAGAAAAAAAGTATAGCAAATTTTAGGTCGAAGTTTTGATTTTGTCAATTTGTTAACACCCATCCATTACGTCCGCAGTTTCACTTTACATCTAGGATTACATTACATCTCATTCCCACTACTCCATTACAAATGTACGCGCAAAAAACTCTTCTACAGATCAGCTAAACGAACAAAACTTTCAAATACTAAAAATTAAAGCTATTACAGGTATAATGACCGAAAGAATGCCGTAAACGATTGGTAATTGGCCACATCTTTATTGTCTGTGGTAAGGGCGCACGAGAGCGCCGGCGCGGGCAGTTTGCTTCTCGTTAGCATGCCTCTATCAAGTATAATCAGCATCATACTCGCATTAACGTGAAAATCATAGCAATGAGACTTCACTTTTGTTAACAACTTTCATAGCACACGCATCTCTACATACTACTTATGGTTACTTAGCCATATAGGACATATATACCTATGATAAATCACTATTTTAATGAAGTATAATGTTTTTATAATAATAAATAATAATCTCAAAGTCAAAGTCAAAATGTTTTATTCAAAATAGGAACTTACACTTATTCAACGTCATTTCAACTCCACCGCTGCAGCATGTATGGTTGAGGAGAAGAAGCGGGGCAAGAAACTCCTCTTCTCATGCCTTTTTTATCCCCGAGGGGGTAGGCAGCAGAGGTATTCCGTTACTGGATATACCCACATTTCACGAGATATATTGGACCCCTAAACGTGATAGGTGGTGAGCCTATCGCCGGACCGGGTCTGTTTACACATGTCTCAGAATTAATTAATAAAATAAATAATTGAATATAATGTTTTTATAATCAATTTACTGTTTTTGTATTCTATTATACAATAGCAACCGCCCACGATATCATATTTATGGAAAAAATGGAGATTAATTGGTTACATAAAAGTTTTCTTTCAATTCATGTTTATTCATTAATTGTATGCTTCAAATACAAATAGATGTAGTCAAGCTGCCGCCTTTCACCATAGGAAAATCACAACTTGCTTTAATTTATCTCCGACACACGTAGCTGTTTATAATGGCTTTGGAGTTATTTTTTCATCTATCTATCCCCATAATAAGTATTTGAAGCGTTTCCTAGACATAAACTATAGATTCGATCATAATAATCTTTATTAAGCTATAAATAATGTGGCTGTTGACTTTTTGCCCCGTTGCTTATATGCTATATCCCGGGTAGCGCGCGCTTGGCTGCACGTTCCCGCCAAGGCGTGGGAAACCGATACGCGGTTATGTAATGGATACTCTATGCGTATATCTTTTTGACGGATTTATTAGGTAATCTGTGGTTTAGCGAAGTGGGTTTCTCGGATCATTGAGTTGTTTTCGATTTTATGTGTTTTGTGGTTGTCCGCCTACGTCCCGCAAGAGATGAAGCAACAACGCTGATAAATGAAAAACAATGCAATAAACAGCTTAAATGAGTTTTGGTAACGTCATTTAATAAGTACTAACAAAATTTGTTTATTCTATATCTAGCACCACCATCACTGTTGAATATAAATATACCTCTTTACCCGACTGCTCCAAAAAGGAATGTAATATTTTCCCTACGGATTTTGAAGGGCGAGGTGTCGCTACATTCGCCTTAATTTTTTTCAGAAAACGTATAAAAATGTAGAGCGCCTTCTATGTCTACCGCTCTTTTCTCACGGATTTGTATGTTCAAATTTACCACTTGGTATTTGGTACTGTCATTAAAAGTGAAAACCAAAGACATGAAACTGATGGTAGGTTACTAAATTATTTATACCTCCAAAGAGGTGAAAATTAACAAAATAAAAATTTTACTCTAAGTTAGTTATTTAAAGAAACTCAAACAGTATCCTCGGTTTCCTACCTTTTTAGGAACAAAAGGTTTCTTTTAAAATAAATCTTATGCGAAACGTAGACAATAAATTCCATTGCCTGCGAACAGGCTCATCAGAGTCGTGGGCAGAATATCGCTATTGACGGCGGCGCGGGCGCAGGCGCGAGCGAACAAAGGGCACTGAGGTGTTGCCTGCCAGACCTTGGAGTTCACGGGGAGACCATGATGTGTAACGGGACAGGACAGGAAGGACCCTTGGATGTTTCTATGCTTATGGGTCAAATAGTTATAAAGCTTTTTCAACCGACTTCTAAAAAGGAGAAGAGGGTTCTCAACTCGACTATGTTTTTTTTGTATGTATATTACACGATTATTCCGCCAATTGCGAACCAATTTTAGTTATTGTTTTTTTTTTTATTTTAAGTCCCATTGAAATTTTATCAGAATTGGTCGAGCGGTTTTTAAAAAATCAACAAAAGTCTAAAAATTGTATTTTAGTCCAATTCTCTGAAGTCGGTTTTTTACTCTTTATTATTTAACCTTATGAACTTTTTGATACAACCGAGAGTTATTTATTTATACGACCAGTATAAAATAAAATCGAAGTAAATTCTTACATAAATAATTGCACTTTAGCTACTATTTTCTATGATTTGCCATAGCCATAGCTAAAAGTGCTACCACCTAATAACAAAAGATTTTATAAAATCTTTACACCTGTATCTTTACACAAGTTTATAAACACTTGTCAATTTATGATTAAGAAATATTTATTTATTTTTTACGTTTTATGCAGTTTTAACACATTCCTGATTAGATCCATTATATATTTCTGCGTTCACATTGAATTGGCACAAATCGCAGTTACCAGTGATCATTTTATTGGGACTTGGAACTGTATTCAGAAACAAACAAAAAAGTTTTATTTTTTTAATACGGCGACCCGGTAGCTTTCACATCAGCTGTGCGCCAAGTCTTGATAACCTTGTCCCTGAAAGTGGCAACAAAAGGTGTCCCTAGCGGTCAGCGATCCTCGTCTAGCGCCCTCGGCCGTGACTCCGCGATGTACTGTACATTATGTACAATAGGCACATAATACCCAAAGAGCATCTTTACTGGCTGTAAGCTTGCTATAAACATATCTTTTTAGAATGCCTTATAATCGTAATAATAATAATTTATTTCAGACATTTTAGTCCATATCGGGTTAATAATAAGATAACTTAGGTGATAGTATTTAAAAATAAGCAATGGGATTTTATATTAAGAATTTAAATCATTACCATTACCATCGCAAAGACATTATCATTCATTACCTTCTTCAGTTTATTTGCAAGAAGGCAATGATAGCCATGACGGTTAAAGAGCCGGCCTAAAATCAGTGAGGCTCGGGTTCGAATCCTGGCATGTACCAATGAGTTTTTCAAAAACTTACGTACATATTTGTCACTAGCTCGACGGTAAAGGAAAACATCGTGAAGAAACCCGCAGGTCTCAGAATTAATTCTGAGACATGTACGTAAATAGAACCGGTCCGGCGATGGACTCACCACCTATCACGTTTAGGGGTCCAATGTATCCCGTGAAATGTGGGTATATCCAGTAATGGATACCTCTGCCTACCCCCTCGGGGATGAAAGGCGTGAGATTATATTATTATTATTATTAGAGGTCATTCTCTAGAGTTGTTACTTAAACATGAGAAAAAGGTTGATTTGTTTGACTATTCCCACATCTCGCAAGTTTAAGACAACACTAGGCCCATGCTAATTATCAAATCAAGTAAGACCCTTAAATAGTCATAATAGTGAATATTAACCCTAATATCAGTCCAATTGAAATGTGGCCTCGGCCTAATAAAAATGGATATTTGGCTGGGCTTAATACGAGACCATTAAGAATACCTACAGTGCAATCAGTAGATATGGTCTACTTTTAATAATATTCTTTCAATAATTAATCCTTACTTTTAAGACCAGTGAGCAGCGATAGACCAGTTGAAAGGCGTGCTTAATAACCAACTGGCAGTTGGTTATTGAGCACGCCTTTGCAATGGGCATAACTATATTACATTTATGTGTCCATACCTTAACCTGGTATTTCTAGGGATGGAATACATCTAACAACCCTCATCGGACATTAATCATTTTAAAAACCTTTTGTGAACTTGCGAACATGTTTGTTCCAGCACGTTACGCGAATGCGGGGGCTCCGCGAGCCTGGTGGCGGCAGAGGCCCGAGAGGGAGCGTGGGGAGCCGCGCCACGGTCCGCTGGCGGACTCGTCGTCGAGTGGCCTGGGGACAACCCCGCGTTGCGGGCGGGAGACAGGTTTGTTCATCCTACACAAATTTTAAAGAAAAAGAAACAAAAAGGGTTAATTGACAGAATTTTTTTTGCAAGACATTTTATTACCTCCGCCAAAGCAAAGCAGTTTGTTTTTTAAAGTGGTTCGCCTCTACCGATCGACCCGCCTAGTCAAATCAGTTTTATCATCTGTCAAAACATGAATGTGTTATAAAATGTAAGTAGGTATGTACCTTCAGAATACTAAACTATGACCGACAACATCATAATTTTTAATAATCAATTGCTTCACTTTAATTATTTCGAGACACATAGGTATTTGTAAATTGAAGATCAAAATACATTTCTAAGAAATGTTTTGAGTAAATATTTTAAATGAATTTAGTCTCACTCCGTCAACAACCCAGACATTGAAAACATTTACCTACTAGAACGTATTCTGCGTTCTCGACTCTGGGGTGTTCGGATATTTGCTTCCATTTGCTACATGGAATCCTATCAATCTATAAGATTGTTAGGGGGCCACGTTTTTTTTTTTTTTTTCAAAAATTCAGGATCACAAATTAGTTGAAACAAATATGAAGGTTCCTATTTTATAATGGACTAGAGGAAAGATTTGTATTTTAGTATGTTTGTAAAGAATAAAGTCAAAAACTACTGGACCGAAGTAGATATAATTCCCACCTGTTTTAATTTACCTACAAAACTATAAATACCAAATTCCTTGGAATGCTTCCAAAGCACGGCGAAGCTCGTTCCGTGCGCTATTACCCGTAAGCTTACAACAGTATTGCGCTGCCCGAGGTCAGAGCCCCCCTATCTGGCCATCTCACAATTTGATACTATCGCTGAGACGGACGGGCTCATGGGATAGCCAGTATATTTGACTCGCACGGGGTAATAGAGTTATTATTATCACAGACCTGTTTCAAAACCTCCTGTTTCAAAATATATTAAATATAAACCGCGTGAGGAAAGCAAGTCCCAGAATTAATTCTGAGGCATTTGTAACAGACCCGGTCCGGCGATGGGCTCACCGCCTATCACGTTTAGGGGTCGAATGTACTCATGAAAAGTGGGTATTTCCAGAAATGGAATACCTCTGCCTACCGCCTCGGGGATAAAATGTGTAAGATTATTATTTTATTTTTATAATAAATATGGTTACAAATGTTATAGGATCTATCAAATAAACAAATAGAATTTTTTTTACGAGTACCTATGTAATGATAAGTCTTACATAAGGAAAGATCCTGCAACTCGCCTGTAGTGAGCTTTGAGTATTAAACCAACAGGAGACGTCACGCGCACTAGTTTCTTAGCAAAAAAAGTCTGCCAATTTCTGAGCGGGGGACGAGGAAACAACCACAAATAATGTTAAAACTAACGCATTTTTGGACAAAACAATTAAACACTAGCTTGAACTACATGCACACAAATACATTCACTAATCCAAGCACTCCGTGAACACAAAAAAACTAGTTGTATTTATCAGGTATGCGTGTTGACCGACACTTTTTTTTGGCAGCGGGGAACGCCTGTCAGTGGCGTCTCCGGTTGGTTTAATACTCAAAGGTAGTGAGTCATGGAGACTAGAGCTGCCAACGCGACTACTAGGTACCTACTACTATTTTAATATCCACTTGTTATAAAGTAGGTCCCAACCTGTAGATTTTTCTGCAATAAACGTACCTACTAAAATAAGATGAAAATTTTATCGGGAATGCATAAATAACATTGGATCTCAAACATTGATATTTACTTAAAGAAATAAAGCAAATGTATAAATTAAAGCTGAGAGGAAACGCTCGCGGTCATCCCATGGTGCGCTATTTGTCGATGTCCATTAATATGCGTATGCGCCGATAAAATGGCTATCCGATACACACTTACAAACCTATCAATATCTTAGCTGCGTTCTGAAGAAATCTACAAATGCTGGAATGTTTTAGGGTTTTCTTTGTTATAAACATAACGATATGAATGTGAAAAGTCAGGAAGACGGGAGGTTCAGGAAAAGTGGATGGATTGTGAGGTAAAGGATGGATGTGCAAGAAGGAAGTGAATATAAGTAGATGCTGTGGATATTACGGTTGATAGGAATAAATGAAAGAAGACATTCTGCGCCGACCCCAAATAATGGGGGAAATGACAGTTTTTTAAAGGATTTCCATTTTTTCACACGTAGCTGAGGTAAGACATTGAATCATCGAGCCGTACACCGGAACGTACACCGTACAGAGACGAACCTTCAGAATAAAATAAAACAAAATAACTATTGAAAGAAAAAAGCTGAGAACGCTGCTTACTCTCGATTAATATGTAGGTAGTACCTCGTTAAATAGAGGGATATAGTTCTTGGTCGCGATCCTCAGTCATGAGGGAACGACGAAGAAGAAGTAGGTACCTCGTTAAGTAGGAACTACCTACATATATGTGCGCACGCGTCGTGTCGTCCACGGAGCGTCATTTTAGCCCCGCTACCGTGTCTACATCGGCATCGGCGCCTGTTTCCCAGCAATTACGAGCTATGCAGACACACGTCACGTATTATCTGCGCGGGCGATTAATTTGCCGCGATTTATCACGGGCCGCCGGCGCGTCCGACACGTGATATAGTGCGGCTTGGCGTGGACAGCTCTCCTCTGTTGTTTATGTTGGGTTGCTTCGCCTTATGCAATATGGCATGTTGAAAGATCCTTTTACGTCCTTTAAGCTTAATGAATTATTTTCCCAGTGAAGCTATTTATAATCGACTCTTGTTGGAGCATGCACTTAGGTACTTAGATGGAGATACCTGCCATAAAAGGTATCTATCTATTCCGTTGTTATGAATAGAAATCTGGAAAAATTACATGCATTGTCCGAACGATATAATACCTTAAGAAGACAATATTTGCATACAACCGTATCACATCAGAACCATTTCTTGAGTTGTGGTCAGATCATGGAATAAGCTGCTATATAGGTAACTACTATAGATGAAGAATTAAATAACGTTAAATAAATTTTAAAAAGGTTAATTTAAAGGTCCTAGAAGCAGTCCAAGTAGCTCTCAGGGCCTAGCCCTGTGGTGAATGTATAAAACGTAATCTTCACAATTTATTCAGAAGAAAAAAAAACTGAAACTTTAGAATGACAAATGTATAGGATTGACATTAGCGTACGTACAGTCAAGAGCAAGTCAAGCTTGACACTACCAGTTTAAGCTGAGCTCTGATTTATACTGCGCGCCATAGAATGCAGGGCCGGGTCAAAGTCCAAAGTGTCAAGCTCAGCGTGCTCTTGACTGTACATAGCGTAACGCCAGTAAAGCGAATACATCTTTCGTTAACCATCTAAAACACTTAGGTTATACATAAAGTCTTTTCATACGTCTTTCTATCTCCAGAGTGGTGGAAGTAAATGGCACGTCAGTGGTGTCGTGCCGCAGTCAGGAGGAGCTGCAGCGAGCTGCCAGTGCTGCCAACCCGGCGAAGCTGGTCCTGCTGCGAGGACAGGCTGCGCAGCCTATGCCTGCGCCGCCGACCTTTACCCAGGTAAGTTACCTAACTTTCACAGCAGTATGGGTATGCATAAACCTTTGCGTTTAGTGGTTAAGCAATTTTTTTTTATATAAAAAGAGGGGGTAAACGAGCAGACGGGTCACCTGATGGTAAGTGACTACCGTCGCCCATGGACACCTGCAGCTCAAGAGTCACAAGTGCGTTGCCTTTGAGGTGGGAGTGCGCTCTCTTCTTGAAGGTTTGAAGGTCGTATCGTAATTAGGATCTTTTCCTCATTGTTATAGGAAACCTCTACGGTTCGACTCTTAGTGAATGAAATATTTTATGTGGTAGAATTTGCCTAATACGGAATAGAAATGTAGTCGTCCACACACTATTTATAGTTACTACTTACCACTATATTGTACTAATTCTACCCAAAGGCAAGAATACTCGCGCGTGTACCAATGAATTCTTAAAAATCTTACGTACACTTTTATCACTATCTCGAAGGTAAAGGAAAACGTGGGGAAACCCGCAGGCCGTGTAAGGCACGTGTAACAGGCACACCTCACCACCTGTCACGTTGAGAGCCCCTGAAAAGATACTGGTGAATAGTGGGTACTTCCAGAAATGGAGTACCTCTAATACAGTAAACGTACGGTATATTTAATTCTACTCGCTCCTATTTGCAGAATGAAGCAGCCTCCCTGAGGTCAGAGCTGGGCGCGCTGAGGACGGCGGCGGAAGAGGCTGAGCGCGCCAAGGAGGGACTCCGTACGGACAACACACGCCTGACTCATCGCATCTCCTACCTGGAGGAGCAGGTGGCCGAGCTGCTCGCCAGGCACGCGCAGGTAGGTCATACTACTGCTTGTGGAGCTTGTCTTCTAAGCAAGAACCATCTAACGTGCCTTTAATATGTTAAAAATTTAAAATTTATTTATTTCAGTAGGTATATAAAATACACTTTGAAACGTCAATAACGAGGCACACTAAACTCGTCCATGAAGATTGGGATTAAGAACCTAAAGACACCTGCTATTTTGCAACTGTAACATTAACAACATATGCATAAGTTTGGCACATGACCAGTGTGTGATATCCATCGAGTAGATATAGTTTTTTTTTCTCTAAAAATAATTTATAGACATTTTGCTTGCTAACTTGCCGAGAAACCATCCATCAACGTGCCTACCACGTAAATAAATCTCATTCGAAATGAGACTACAAATTTCCTTCATTTCTTTCCAGCTTCACCCAGTGAGCAGTAACGACAGCAGCTGCATCACCGTGAACAAGACCAAGAAGAACGTCACCAACATCAACATCACTTCGGAGCCACATTCGAAACCCAGCCCTAAGTCCGAGGTGCAAGTCTTCCAGAAAGGCCCGGACATCACTGCCATCGTCGCCAAGCTGCCTGGCTTGGACGGGGCAGAGTCAAATCTGCCACTAATGAGGCCGAGGTCCAATGCGTCCGGAGCTTCGTCCAGGGCCGCTATATCCCCCAGAGAATCTCCAGCACCGAACCACCGGTCCCACAGCTCGCATAGCATGGAGCACAGGGCGGGCCGCATGCGGCATTCACTCTCCCACCACTGCATCCACGGAGCGGTCGACTACAGCGCCGAAACCGATGCAGCCATCCGCATGATAGAGCGTAACCAAAGACACATGGAGAAGCAGCGCCTCAAGAACGAGCGATTCAGCAGATCGAAGGGCGAAGACTTCTTCAGATCGGACAGCGACCTTGACATGAGGGACACGCACTCCAACGCGTGCGACCCGCGCCACTACGAGATCAAGAAGGCAGCCGACCGAATAGAGGAAAGCATCAAGAAGACCAACTGGGCCGAGAGGAAGACTCTTTCCATCATCGAGCAGTTAAAACGGTCCCAGCGTCTAAGAAAGCAGAAGAAAAACGAAAGCGCAGAAGACATCCAGATAGACTCGGACAAACACTACAACATGTACCATAGAATAGACGGGAAGGTTCTAGAAAACGCACACAAATCGAGTCGGAGATCATCCAAGCTGCACTCAAGGAGCGCGAAGTCATCCGAGTTCGAGTCGGAATGCTCAGACTTCCCGAACGGGGACGTATACAGCAGCTCCCCTCGAATAGACTACGGCTCGGAGACTTCCCGGATGAGCCACTACAAGAAGAACGAGGACAGAAGAGAAGGGGATGGCAAATCGAGGCCGATTCCTCCTCGGAAGCCGCTGCGGCTGTCGTTGCACAAAGCCCGAAGCGCGCACTCCCTCATAAATGGGAGCGAGTCGGAGACGCCTAGCCGGCCGCCTTCGGAGGCGCAGAACGGGGATCACGACGGCCACAAGAGGCCTGTGAAAAGGACCCATGCGGCAGACAAATGGGCGAGGGAGAGGGTGAGAGACGCAGGACGAGCAACGCCGCGGCCTACGCGCAAGCTACAAGGCGGCCTCAGCGCCTGCGACGCGCCCGGAGCCGATGACCTCTACCCTGAAACCCACCACGCGCCGAGGTCCAACGGCGTGCTCCAGATGGCTGGCAAGTGGTGTTAGATCGATATAGCACTTTGATACTGTGTTTGGAATGGGACATTACGCCTCTAGTATGTGTAATACGCAACAGATTAGATAGTATTTTGATGAAAGATAATTTAATGTTACTTTTAAAATCAAAAGTGAATTCGATCAAGAAACGTTTTATGTACAAGCCGAATAAACTTGCCATTTTCAGGCAAAGCATAGTCTTATTAATAAAATAGAGGCTACTTTTATATGCAATATCCAGTGACAATACCTACAATTGTATTATATAGAAGCTAGTTCTACATGTAAATACCTGACACACAGCACCCACCGCGCGAATACTCACTATTGTAATCGTATTATTAAGCTCGCAGCATCGACAGCTGTAAGAACGATGTTACTTAATAAATAAAATGTATTGAATAATGCAATGCTTTATTTGAATAAACCAGATGACACATTTGAAACATGTACACTACGAAAATAATCGATAATAATGAATGACAATTTCTATGGATCATCCAAATATAAAGCTTGTTCGAAGTCTAACATCTAAAATCATTAAAACGATAACTTCCATAATAATAAATCATATAATTACTTGCAACAAAAAACAAATGACGGAATATTTACATCAATCATTATAATAAAAATACAATCATTAACTTTCCTAGAGAGCAGTCCACGCGTAACTGCATACTCGGCGAGGATCCAGGGGGGCATGCATAGTTGACCGATATAATATTATATTAGGTTAGTGGCACACTTGGCCCTTTCTTTCCTGCTAAATTGAGCCACATGCCCTCTGTACAATATACTATGAAGTTACGTGTAGATTGTATAATATCCAATCGCGATCACGCTTTGGATGCGAATAACAACCGACCCAACCAATTCTACAGCAATAGGGTACTTGTAAGATTTTTATTGGCCTATATATTTTAAATAAAATATTTTCATAGTTATAAGTCATAAATAACATTAAACTTGACCCTTAAGTTGTACAACATAAAGAATAGATTTATTTCTACCTTTCAAGTGTCCCAGAACTTAGATTGAATAAAAATATAATTTAGGTGGAACACCTGAGTAGTGCTAGATAGTTAATTCCAACTTTAAAATCTATTAGAATCTCAGTAAGACGGTGTTAAGCGTATAGAGAGCGCGACCGCGCAGCAGTCTTAGCGATAAAATGACTATACTACGAGAACTGCAGTATTTTCGCCTTCCAATGGCGGATTATCCATTACTCAAATGTCATAGAATTTGAAAACATCTCACTAAACTGTCCAAAAATGTAACCATTGAACATTACAATTATTTTCTCTTATTTACGAACAATCTCTACAAACTTGCTAGTCATTTTGTGAGACATGTTCAAACGCTAGTGAGTTTTCTGACTAGGGACAACTTTAGATATCCTTGCTCCAAAAATATTTATTAATCAGTACACCTATGTTAGTTAAACCATATAACCAGTTTGTTCTTTGGAGTCAAAGAACAGAACAAAAGTAGATCAGAATTACCAGTAATGCAAATTTTCACCGACTCAGCATAAATTCTACTTATAAATGTTATGTTATAGGTAAGATACAAGCGGACTGGAGAATCCCAGTCCTCTGAATGGCGAGTAAGAATTCAGGTCCAAAGAACATGAAAAAACCAGTCAGACACACAACTGCTTTTTCAAGTTATTGGAGCCTGATGCCTATAATTCTTATTCCGTAATGTAAAAGTAGAGTGGCTGGTTCAAATGATCTCACCATGCCATAGGATTTACAAAAACTTTTACTCAGTTCATGCATAACAATGCTGTACAAATATATTGCTGTAAGCATACAATATTATTATCATTCCATACAAGCGCTACGGTCGCCGTTTGAAACTAACCATGCTCTTCTAGCGTTGATCAAGACCCAACCTGATAACGCGACACTTAACCCCCAATAATATTGAAGACAACTGTTTTAAAAATCTCCCAGATGTCAACAATGATAATAATGACATTGATTTATATGGGCTCAGCTGTCATGTAGTTAAAGATCAATAGTTATCGACCTATAAGAGGTTGGATGACACTTGAGGGTTCCCATTATTCTGATTACTCAACAGAATTTTTAACCAGTAAGAACCATGTCACAATAATTTCGTTTGCAAGTTCACACAAGCCGGTTGTCAACTATGACAATTATGACACCATCCTTAATCGTCTTCATATTATTGAGACTTTTTACTCACATCTCTCGCATCTCTCCTCTGTTTCGGCACTTCACTTTAACACACTCGTACCACACACTTAAAACTCGAAGCACCTCCCTAAGTTGACGTATTTCTTGAGCGCGTGAGGCAGAGGCAACTCCTTGACGCCTCGCTTCATGAGGATTGAAAGACGCACGCGTCGTGCGTCATCGCTGGTGGCGGCTCGGCGCTTGAGCCGGCGAGTGCCGGGCTCCTCCTCCGGCCCCGAAGGCCTGGAGCCTTCGCCCCCCGCGCCTTCGCCCTCCGACGACGACGACCGCCTGTTCACGTCTGTCAGTCGACGCTTCTGGCGACGCCTGCGAGCTGGAATGTTGGGTTTGTTAGTAAAGACAGAATGTTAGGATAATATTGCTCGCCTCCTGTAAGATTTATTAACTTCTTTGCATCAACCAGATTGTGTCAATTGGTAACGACTGTTTTTTGGAAATATTTGATTTTTGAAAAATATAAGATCAGTGATAATCTTTTGGTTAAAGAGCCAGCTTCTCATTCGTGGGGCTCAGGTTCGAAACCTGGTGTGTAACAATGAGTTTTTCTAAAAGCTTACGTACATAAATATCACTTGCTCGACGGTGAAGGAAAACATCGTGAGTAAAACCCACAAGTCCCAGAATTAGTTCTGACACATAAGTAACAGTGGTCTGGCGATGGTCTCACCACCTTTCAGTATCACGTTTGAGAGTACCTACAAGGATATACTGGTGAACTTGGATGTTTCTAAAACTGGAACGCCTCTGCCTACCCCTTCGGGTATAAAAGGCGTGAGTTTTTGTTACTTTTAAGCTAAGTTGTTATGTATGTGTGTATTTTTCTATTAAGGTGCCCTACACAACTTACTCTTGACCTCCTCGCTGGCATCCTCGGGCAGGCTGTCCGAGCGCCTAGACTCGTCCACGTCCGAGTCATCGCTCTTGCCCGTCTTGTTGGGGGACGAGCTCGACGACGGCGTATTCTCCTCCCCGATGCCACTGTCGAACTTCTGCCGCTTCTCGTCCCTGGCCTTGAAACAAAGAAATATAATAATATTTCCTGCAAATTCTTAAAATACATTACTTATCTCTTATTGTAAGGAGAAAAGATTTGTATTTTTGTACGTTTGTTACGAATAAACTCAAAAACTACTGGATCGATTTAAAAAATCTTTCACCATTAGAATGCTACACTATCCCTGAGTAACATAGACTATATTTTATTCCCGTATTCCCACGGGAACGAAAACTACGCGGGTAAAACCGCGCAGACAGCTAGTATAATATAGAAAAGTAGCGCACACCATTGCGTGTGTAACAATAGCATATTACACATCTAAGAAAGTAAAATAAGAAATGTCTCATATCACATGTGATTGCCAACAGAGTCAAAGCCGAGGTCTACAAACATGTCTTATTTACTTTCTGAGGTGTGTATACTTTTTTTCTTTTCGACGAGGCGAAAAGCGCTTCTTCGTTTAGCGCAGCGGGTCAAAATTTGCCGCTTTCCGCTCGGAGAAATAAAAATACCTTGGACGTGGACTCGGTGGTCTCCTCGTCGCTCGAGTGCTCTCGTTTCGTTTCCTCCCGCTCCCACTCCATGCTGGACGTGCTTGGCATGTCGCTGGTCTTCCCCAAGTATATTTCCACTTCGGAAGGCAGGCACGGGCTCTCCGGTCGGTTGGGGTCATTAGCCTCGTCTTTCGACTCGCGCTTTTTGGGTGAGCGTTTTTTAGATCCTTTAGAGTCACGCCTCTTTGGTTCGTTGTCTTTTGAGCCGCGCGGTTTGGTTTCAGTATCCTTCGAATCGGGTTTACTCGAGTCGGCTCTACTCGAGTCAGCTTTACTCGAGTCGGCTATGCTCGAGTCGGTTCTGCTCGACTCGGCTCTACCATCGACTCTACTCAAGTCTTTGGAGTCAGAGTCTTCGGTGTTGTCTTTAGAGGGCTCTTCGGTGTCGGAGGCGGGCTCCACTGTACTGGCGGGGTCTGTGTCGGGGTCTGCGCGATCTGGGTCCCCGCAGAACTCGAACATGATGATGTTGGGAACCCGCGGCGCTGTGTCTGGCGACAGGCCGCTGTCGCTCTCCGGGCCCGTCTGAGATTCCCTGATACAAACAATATGCAATTGAATTTTTGACGTGATAACGTCTTATAAATCGATGAACGCCGGCTGCAAGCACGATAAATCATGACTCATTGTCACGTTCCGCCTGAGTAGAGCGTGCAAGCGAGAGCGCGGAACGAGCGATAGAGAGGCACGATCGGCTCGGATCGAATGTTTTTTTATGACGTTATCACGTAAAATTATGGTTTGTAAACCGACTTTGCAGACAACCAAATATTTTTTTATGTTTGTTAACTCAGAGATTTCGACTAGATGAACCGATTTTGAAGAGAGAAAAGCTCGTGCTGCCCGTCTGGTCCTATTTCAATTTGGTCCAGTTCTTAAAAACTACATAAGATGAAGTCCGTTATTTACTCTTTAGAGTTTTATGTTATTATCATGACATAATATGTCATATAAGAAAAGATTATGTGAAAACTGCATTCGGCTTAGCTAGGCGCCTCCTAGTCTACACTAATCTACAGTAATATTATTAAGAGGAAAGATTTGTATTTTTATATTCTTGTGTTTGTAACGAACAAACTCAAAAGCTACTGGACCGATTTCAAAAATTCTTTCACCAATATAAAGCTGCATTATCCCTTAGTAACATAGGCTACATATTATCCCCTTATTCCCCTGAGACCCGCGTGGACCAGCCAGTTTCTAATAAGAGAATGGCGGTATCCACCTGACTGACTCTGAAACGGGAGCGCTGTCGGAGTCGGGCTGGTCGTCTTGCGAGTCGTCGCTGGATGAGCTCGAGTCGTCGCTGGAGGGCGAGTCGAGAGGGTCGACGCGCAACGCTCCGGCCACGCGGTTGTGGCCCATGCTCAGCACCAGGCTGAGGAGCGCGTTCATCTCGTTGGCGCCGCTGTTGCGGTCCAGGTCGTGCAGAGCGTTCAGGCCCTCTGGGAAAAAAACTCGCGCTTTTAATCCCCGAAGGTTTAGGCAGAGGTACTCCATAATGATAATAATTTTATTTTCTCTCAATAACCAGGTAGATTAAGGTACAGAATTGAGATGAACCTATACTAAAACCTATAAGCGTGAGAGACTGGTACCTAAGATAAGAGCACCCGTGGTATAGATTTCCAGGGTCCCACCCCACAAAGAGATACCCACTTTTCACGAAATCGCATTTTATCCCCGAGATTTATACCCACTTTTCACGAAATATTCTTTGGACTTCTCAAAGTGATAGGTGGTAGCCCATCGATGGATCAGGTCTTTTGCACATGTCTCAGAATTAATTCTGGGACCTGCGGGTTTATTCACGATGTTTTCCTTCACCGTCGAACTAGTGATAAATATGTACGTAAGTTTTTTTTAAAAACTCATGCCAGGATTTGAACCCGAGCCTCACTGATTATCATCATGTGAAGCAGGCTCTTTAACCGCCCTCTGGGAAACGATACAATCTGGACTCCGTGCCGACGAAGTTCAGATTGCCTCGATCTCTATTATCCGATTACAGTTCTCAAAAACCAGGGGCCTTATTATATATTTATAATTATAATCAATCGTCTTTATTCGACGCCATTTCATCGGTTTAAGTCCCGTTCCCGTGTGAAAATTTTAGCCCTAGTAACATGGTCTTTAATTTTCCCACGGGAACGGGAATGACGCTGGTGAAACCGCGGGGTGCTGCTAGTTTGAAATAGAATGCAAGTGCATAAAAAGCAATGCAGGAACCAACCGGTGTCGCTCTCGTCGTCGATGGGTATGCAAATGCGTCGCGGGCAGAGCTTCTTGGCGGGCGGGGCGCGGTGAGGGGGCTCCCGCAGCTCGGGGTGCCTTCTTCGGAGCCCCGCGCGCATGGCCCCGCGCACCGAGGCCCTGGCCAGCTGCTGCAGCCGCGCCGGGGACTGCTCCTCTAAGGACCAAGGGCAGAACCGTATTGACCGAGTTAAGACCAGCACAGCTAGCTAGCTATGGCTGGCTAAGGCCAGGCATAGCTTTTTAAATCCATTGATTTTGAACTTAGATAAAATAATTAGTGAATATATTTGGCTCACCTGTGGCCTGATTTAAAGAATCAATCTCAAAATTAACAAAATTTGAGTAGAGAAAGTAGTTTTTTTTTTTAAAGTGATCTCCTTTTTGTTTCTTTTTGTGATGATATGCCTATGATGTGGTAGTCTATAATTAATTCAGCACTTAGGTTACACTAAAACATTTAAGTGCATTTTGGAACTACAAGGTGTAACCTAAGTGCTTATATCTTGCCGATTACCCAAATAAATAAATAAAAGCGATAAAGTAAAATAAATAGCTTCTCGCGTGTGGACAGCTTAAATTAGGTCCAAGGAACCTAATTCGTCGCAGTCTCAATCGGGCCGGCGTATCGACAGTACCTACGTGATAAGTCAACGAGAAGGAAAACTGCTATACAATGCTGTGCTTTTATGAAGTGTACAAATAGCACTAAAACAAATAATATAACCCACGGGCGCGTTTAGTTGTATGTAATCCAAGTGTAAACGATTCTTTCTATGAATGTACCGTATCTTCCTTTTTTGCTTTATCTAAGGGTTTCGAATCTTATTTCAACTACATAGAGGTCAATTTAAAGTGGCACCTATTCGTCCAATACCTGGCTAAGTGCAGACGAGAGAGATGAGATTTGTCTACATTGAACTATCACTTATGTCTCGAAAATGACGTCATCTGATTAAGTTACGCTGACCCTAAATAAATCAATATTTATGCCATCAACAGGAATTCAAGGTAAAATGATTGTAATGAAGGAGTCTGGTTCACTGTATTAAGTACTCTGCTTATTTACATACAAAGAGAAATGTATTCTTGTAAAGATACGCGCAATGTTATTATGTATACCAATAAAGGTTAGTCAAATTAGTTACTTTTCTGTATGTCAAAACAAAATTTTACTACAGAAAATATATTATGGAGTACGCGAGGTACTCAAATGCTTCACTTTATTGTTATGTGTTGTTCTAACTAGCGACCCGCCCCGGCTTCGCACGGGTGCAATGCTAATACTAAAACCTTCCTCTTGAACCACTTTATTATTAAAAAAACCGCATCAAAATCCGTTGCGTAGTTTTAAAGATTTAAGCATACAAAGGGACATAGGGATATAGAGACAGAGAAAGCGACTTTGTTTTATACTATGTAGTGATAGTGATCTTTTAAAATTTTGCTACAACTGTAAAATGACAATCGAAATCCATTTATCTACAGTCAACTGTGCAATTACTATTAATTACTATATTAGTATATTACTAGCCGACAGCCATTACGCAGTGTAACCACAGCTTTACATATGTTGTATTTATATCACAGAAATGCCCTTAACACATTTACATAGGTAATTCGAAGTCGTACATTAGGTATGCATTTTGTTGCTTGCACTATACACATCATTATATTATTTTTTCTAACTGTTGTGATGTTTACTCTAATGGCTGGACATTTCACCGGACTTGGAAGGGAAGTGCGTAGGGCGTACAAACTAACACCTCCAAGAAAACGACCGGACACGAACCTCGGCTGTCACATCATTATAGTGGGGTATTCATTAAGAAAATAGGTATATTTCAAACATCCCGAAAATGTATTTCGACTTTTATTTCACAATTACAGGAAATTAAAAATGACAAAGCAGTCAACAATATTTGATGACGTCACAGTGCAATTGAATACGATTTCTGATGATAAAAATTCAAATGGCATATTGGAAAAGCAGAGCTCCGTAATAATTTTCGATCCGCTGACTCGATAACCTCTGAGGTCAATATACACAAGGGCAGTCATATCAACAATACATATTTTATGCTGTAGAACATGTTTGCAGTCTTTGACCCAAATATCCCAGACCCAGACTTTCATCGCCTTTTTGGTTGTCTATTAATAAATAATTATTATTATTAAAATGGATTTTTGGCTTTTCTAGTCTACACATACAATCTACAAGCCTTCGCCCGCGTCTTATCAGTGTGTAAAGCTTTCGAAAAGTTCTAGCATGTTCTCTGTTTAAATAAGATAATAAAACAACCAGCATCGACTAAGATGCCTATAGACTGCCTATAGGTGTCAACCACAGTGAAGTGGGCTCTTTTACTTATTTATTGGATTACCAACCAATGCTATCTGCATTCAAGAAAATATTTAGCATGCATCAAATAAATAATATTAGTCCAAATACAGGCAGCCACATCTTAAACTTATTTATAAATCAGTAATTGACAAAAAAATAGATGCCCCCAAATGTTGGCCTCAGGCGTGAACAAAAATTACGATTTCTGACTCAGAAAAGTGTCACTACCAACTCACCCAAAAACCCTTCAAAATAACAAAATCTCACGACTTTTATTCCCGAGGAAATACCCACTTTTCACTAGTATATCGAACCACTAGACGTGATAGATGCTGAGCCTACCACCGGACCGGGTCTGTTACACATGCCTCAGAATTTCCTCACGATGCTTTCCTTCACCGTCGAGCTAGTGATGAATATGTCCCCCATCAAGTAATGATAACAAACCTTTTGGTGCTTATGGTCCTATGTATCAGTATGACCGGGATATCAAAATGTCCAGTTTTACAAAATGACCCGTATTGAAAGGGTATAGAGCTCACCAAGACGCAGCGTCTCTGCGGCCTCCTCCTTGGTGGGCACGCGTAGAGTGGCGAAGGACACATTGAGCAGGCTGCGCGTACTCCACTCTTCCGCGCTAAGCCGTCGCACTTGCAGCAGGTTGTCTTGCAGCGGCATCACCAGCACGCCACCCACCTAAATGACAATGACGCTTAGATGTGATCCAGCACAGCGCAATACGACAGCGAAAAAAACGAGATAATAAAATTGCTAAACACGCATATTTAGATAAGATGTGAATCCGTCCATAAGGTTCAATTTTGTTATTTGTGACATAAAAAATAAATATAGCGCTTATTTCTGTTCCTTTCGTTTCCAAAGCGGTGGAAAAGAATGGAGCTAACTTAAAATTAGGAATTTTAGCTGGACAGCCAGAATCAAGTCCAATGTAACCCAATTTAGTATTTGGTAACAATTGATTGATTAAAAGAATACTGTGTTGAGGAGTTTCTTGCCCAGCTTCTTCTTCTCAACCATACATGCTGAAGCGGTAAAGTTGAAACAACGTTCAATAAGTGGACTTGTAAGTCCCTACTTTGAATAAAACATTTTGACTTTGACCTTGCACATAACAACGTCGCTATGGACAGACTAGATCTAGCTTTCAAAAGACCAACCCCTTACCACATGTTAACTGTTCTACTATAAGACTGATTCCTTATAGTTTTTGAGGTATGTTTTTTGGATAGTTCGTGACTAAAATGTGAAAGCCTTTAATTGGCTCTATAGACTCACTTTTATTTCTACTTATTAATAATTGTTATATCTAAAAATAAATATTAATAAATTCGCTCTGAACTCTGCTGGCGCTTTGCGACTGTATTTTCCAAATATTAAATATAACATTTATGGAGCTGAAAGTCAGAAACCACTTAAATGAAAACAAAGAACCAAGACTTGTTTATCAACTTTGGTATAAACAATGAATAAATGTACATACTGGGAGTTATGTATTAGCTTTCAGCCCCACATACTTTTATAAGTTGTTTGAAATAGTTCTGGTATTCCTCCGGACAGCCGGCGCCGCAGTACACCCGGTCGTAGGGCGTAAGCTGCGGTGCTAGGCACAGCCCATTACCTGAGGGAAGAACATAGTTTAAGAAGAAAACTATTTATCAACTACCTATTTTTGTTCATTCGGTACTGAGCCATATCAACAACAAGGGCCTGTGGGAGAAAGTGACAAATGTTATGTTTTGACAGACTCTGACCCCTTACCCCTATTAATTATTACAATATTAGGTGGAATGCTAGAGAGATGTAATTTAAACTCAATTGCCAATCAAATGAACTGAAATCATTGCGGACATCACTGTTTGCTGGACACAAAGTCCACCACCTACACATGGAAAAGAATAGTAATAATGTTCCTGTGAAAAGTCAGTTTCACTTCAAGCTATGTGTTAGGCTTTGTTGACTAGAATTTCATTATAGCTGATATCTATGGATTATCTTCTGTAAGTTGGCAGGTTTGAATGTAATTCAAAATAAAACCTTTATAAAAGACAGTACAACTCACCACAATAAAATCTGGGTTCACAAAAATCGAATTCATCCAAAGATGGTGAATTCTCCAAGAACTGGCCAAGCTTCTTGGTGGCATAGTCCACAACCACCGGGTGCACTTCTACCCCGTGGCTGACTCCGGATGAGCCCAGGATGAGCCCCACTAGGGTGCTGAGGTAGCCCGTCCCTGACCCCACATTCAGGAAGGTCAAGCCTGGCTTTAGCTCTAAGCCCTCCACCACCTCACTGTTATGAAATTAAACCTTTTACTGAGTCTAGAATTTATTAAGTTGGTATCAACCAATCAATGAAATCTCTTTATTACAGTTACAGGTAAAAAAAATATATATTTTTTAATTCATTTAGATTCATTAGAGAATAATTAAATTCGCTGTAACTTGCTATATTAAAGCATAGGTAGCTGGACAGTTTGAATATCAAGTCCTTATGTTTCAAAATTTCATCACTTTCTCATGTAGGTACAAGATAGCATATGTTTAATTTAACAGAAAGTCCAGTCTCTACTATTATTTACATGAAATTAAACATTGCCAAGTTACTGATCTACAGATCTGGAAGTTATTCCAACATCCTATTGTGGGCACATCAGATTGGAAATAAAATTTTAAAAGAAGAACAAAAGAATGTATGTGGGTAGGTGTCTAAATAATTGACAGGACACGTAGTTTCTTTCTGTAGATTCCCACCTGTAGATGCAGGGCGCGGACAGGTGCAGCGGCCCGTTCCGCCAGGCCAGGTCCTTATACGCCTGGTCCCTGGCCTCCGGCGTCATATACTCCGCGCGATCTAGCGCGCGGAACACCCGCTCCACGACCCGCGTACGGATGTAGTTCCCGCCCATCAGGTTGTCGATCAACTCATTGTTGTCGCGCCCCGAGCTCACCGCGCCACCCATGATGTTTGTTTTGATTTCTCCCGATCCTCAACACCCTCGCCTCAGCTGATCTAGGTTGTGACGTCACACTTGTTTTCCAACATAGTTCTCGGACATGCAAAATCAATTTACAGATTTTCGGGAGCGGTTTTCGACGACGTTCTCAGAATATTTGGAAGTCTGTACGAAATTGTGAATTAAACTTTTCAGCAGAAAATCAATTATTCCAGTTTTTAGCGACACAACCAAAACCAGAAAAATATTACTTTGTTCTCGTATGCTGCCAAATTGTAAATAAAATGCGCAGCATTCGCAATCAATCCGTATGCCATTTGTCAAATCCTCTGAATTTAACCAATCAGAGAAAGGTATAGTGACAAAAATATTGTAGAATTTGTAGCTGAAAACAGAACGGTTTATAAACAACATTGTCTATGAGATATTTTGTTCTATCACTGATAACCTGAAAGAATAAGAATATTGAATATTAAAATGCTTGGTAAAAATTGCTACATAAAGGTAAAAGGAAAAATGTAGAAACATAATTATAATCAAGTCTAAAATAAGGTTACGTGGCTCCGGTAAAATGAACGCCGCTCTATTGTTTATGGTAAATTTTGACAGCTCAATCAAAGTCATCACACCACGGGATTGGGTTGAATTTATTCTTTTTCAGTAATTTTTCTTAATTTCTGTGAGATATTACATAAAAAAATTATAGTATTATCACCCTTTTCGCGCAGCCAGTGTTTGGAATCTAAATTGTTTTCTCAGTTGATACCGAATCGATGGTTTGGTCGTGTCTCGTGAATTAACTGGGACGTCACTGGGCTCAGCTGTCGATAGTGTTGTGGAGTGCGTGGGGAACGGCGCAGGCAGCGAGTGGTAGGCGAGGATGGCGGAGACCAGCGAGGCGCAGGCGAGTGCGTCGACTCCAGCGGGAGATGGAGCTGGCGCGGGTGGCGAGGACGACAAGCGCGACGAGCGTATGCTAGAGTGCAACATCTGCCTGGATACGGCTCGCGACGCCGTCGTCAGCATGTGTGGACATCTCTTCTGGTATGGCACCTAGCTCCTGGTGTTTATCACCATCCGCTACCCCCTAAAACAGGCTCTCGACAAAAACAACATCAATATGCAAATGATATTCAAAATAAATCGCATACTTATTTTTTGTAAAAGAACAAACAAGTTTAATCACCAGCAGTAACTTGTTTTTTTTCTGATGACATTTGGACTAGTCTGAAGATTGAATTCATATTATGGGTTAATCAGCTACATCTCAAATACCACAATTATTGTGGAAGACTTGAAACTGTCTGGAATTTTATCATTTAGTACATTATGTACAATACTGAAGTAATATTTTTTTAATTGTAAAGTTAATAAAGAACCTCCATTCCCATATTATCCTCATTGGCAGCAATATTCTATTTCAGGAAATACTAACTTGTCACCAGAGTTATATTTCTTTTCAGAACCCTATCTGTAGCAAGTGATGAGATCATAGTTGTTTGCATCATCATCGTCAATTCGTAACAGCGCACTGCTGAGCTGTCTTTCCTCACACTGAGGAAGTATGGGCTATAATCTCCTATGCAAACCCACTGCGGATTAGTAGATGGTGTTAGGCTAGTGGCCACCTGTCAGAATTCTTCAAGCCATCCAAGGGTATACAATATGGCTTAACAACTTCCATTGTGCATAAACACAACGAAAGCCAGGAACAACATGTTATCTTGCCCTCCCAAAAAACGTGCCCCACTTTACTTAACCAGAGTGATCGTTACAAACACACTGGTACTGCAGGGCTATGAGCGCGTCATTGTTTTGCATCATTTTTTCATTAAATATTTAATCTCGTAAATAATTCATCTGTCCATCAGCTGGCCGTGCCTGCACCAGTGGCTGGAGACCAGGCCAAGCAGGCAAGTGTGCCCAGTGTGCAAGGCCGCCATCAGCCGGGACAAAGTCATCCCGCTATACGGTCGTGGCAACACTAAGCAGGAGGACCCCCGGAATAAGGTACACACTTTACATTTCCTCTCTTCTCCTCAACTATACATTCCGAAGTGTTGGAGTCGGAATGACTTTCAATAAGAGGACTATTACGCCTAGGGTTCATGATTTCTCGAGCTTTTCAATTTCTCGGGTCTCGAGAATTCTCGAGGCTAATTTCTCGGGGCTTCTCGGGTTGTCGAGAAATTTACATTTACTTACGTTTTCTGGTTGGTTGGTTCATGTTATTTGGTTCCAACGACGTCAACAAATTCAGTGGTTTTCCTCTCCAATAAAAGTATCAAATTAATTATAAAACTTTTATTGATTATATTTAAAAACATTAATCTTATGAATAAGCCAAATAAGTTTTTTTTAATACAGAAATAATATTATTCAGACTCATAACATAACTATAATGACAGCACCATTTTTGGCTGGTTATTTAGAACTTATAAACAAAAGTGTCTTATATTAAAGTAAAAAAAAAATCTACAGGAAAGAAAACGTTAATATCTTAACTTATAATTAAATTACAGTCACAGCTCCATTTTTAGCTGGTTATTTAGACAACACTTCACCGTTTAGCTAGTGATAAATATGTACGTAAGTTTGTGATAAACTCATTGGTACATGCCAGGATTCGAACCCGAGCCTCACTGATTCGTGAGGAAACCCGCAGGTCTCAGAATTAATTCTGATACATGTGTAAACAGACCCGGTCCGGCGATGGGCTCACCATCTATCACGTTTAGGGGTCCAATATATCTCGTGAAATGTGGGTATATCCAGTAATGGAATACCTCTGCCTACCCCCTCGGGGATAAACGGCGTGAGATTATATTTATATATTATATTATTTAGACAAAAATCTACTTAAAACTTGTAAACAAAAACTGCTTCTATAAAACAAAAAAAATATATGTATTAAAGTTTGACTAAAAAATAATAGAAAAGAACAAATAGGTACTCGTACCTACCTAGTAAAATTTAAGATCATATTATAAATTATATTATTGATGATATGTCAATAAAAGTGAAAAGACTTACCTGTTTGATTTCAATTTATCACGTAGTGTGTGAAACACTCACTACGTAAACTATACGTGGCTAAAGTCGAAACACGTGTAAAAACGACGCCAGAGCGCTTGCAGCGAGATCAAAGGGTGCCGCTGCGCTTTGGCCCGCGTCGCCACGCAACACAACAAACGACGATTTAATTTCTATATGGGTACATGATTTCTCGAGTTCTCGACTTTTCTCGAGATTGATTTCCCGGGAACAAACTCCAACGATTTCCCGGGAATTCTCGGCTCGAGAATTCCCGGGAATGAACCCTAATTACGCCCCAATATTGAATAAAATGGAATAATGGGAATGCTGGGATGATGAAATCGTGGAAATGGTTGGTAGGACATGGACTAGAGTGGCTCTAGACAAGAGAGAGTGGAGGAGATTGGGGGAGGCCTTTTCCTGAAGGCACACAGATAGTTTCTGTTTACCGTAGATTTAGATGCAAGCATGTTATTAAATTAAGTTCTGATATAAGGCTATAAATAAATAAATAAATTGAATAAAAACTTACTAATAAAGACTTTGACTTTGTTGATGATTTGCTAATGTATAGTAGTCGGGGTTCATTATAGACAGGAACGGATTCACCCAATATTTTCTTTGAGTCTGCTTTTTCCGTCTCCCTGTGGTGATGGGGAGGGGCCCTTATTGGATAACAGGGAAGAGTATTTAAAATTATTATTATTTATTTAATACACTAGCAGCTCTTGAGCTGATGCATGTATATCACTGCATTTGTGTTTATTGTTTAAAATGTTTATTGAGTCTATTAACAATTCACTGATGGGGCACCAATGTTTCTGAGAGAGCATTTCATATGTTGGTGACACGATGTGTAAAAAGTGTGTTCTGTATGCTCAATAATATTTTAGAGATAACTTAATACTAAATACTTAGCTCTAACAAACGTTAGGAAGCTACTTGAATTGGTTAAAAAAATCTTATTATATTATCAGAACTTTTTGATAACTCGCATGGATTGTTTTCCTCTTATCATATTATTTGTTTAGCTGTAATTAGACTCATAACTATATTCTGTAAAAAATATACAGACATAAACACCTGTTTAAACTAACACATGTATTCATCATATACACACAATGATGCCATAAAATTATTATATGTAACAAACAAAGTAGTGGTTACCTACTGAAAATTATAAAAAAAAAATAATGAAACAGTAACAACATATTTACTTTGTTATGGTCTCATTATATAATTTACTAGCGGTTCTGCGCGGTTTCACCCGCGTAGTTCCCGTTCCCGTGGAAATACGGGAATATTTTATAGCCCATGTTAATCAGGGATCTTCTAGCTTTCCATTGGTGAAAGAATTTTTAAAATTGGTCCAGTAGTTTTTGAGTTTATATATATATTAGTAAATTAGTAATATTATAAACGCGAAAGTTGTATGTATGTATTTGTTCCTCTTTCACACAAAAACTACTTAACGGATTTTGATGAAACATTACAGTTATATAGCTCATACACCAGAATATCACATAGGCTATATTTTATCCCCGTATTCCTGCGGGAACGGGAACTACGCGGGTGAAACCGCGGGGCGCTGCTAGTTTGTAACAAACATACAATGATACAAATCTTTCCTCTTTATAATATTAGTAACTATAGAAGTATAGATATCTTACGTAGGTAGATTTCTTACCATTGTCATAGAATAACATTATTTTTGCTTGGTAACTGACTAACAATCAGTGTTTTTCAGTGTCAACGCCCCACAAAGTATTTAAACACTTTTTAATTAGTTTGAATGTACTTAAATAATCAAATCCAGTATTTGTATTCTACTGATTATTGAATTTTTTAAATAAATTTTATTGACTATCACGCTCGTCGTTTGCGCTACGAAATAATTAGAGATAATTAATAATTTCAATGTGGTTTAAAATTTGAGATTTGATAAAATTATAACAAACAATATGTTATTTATCATTCATCGCCCCGATGGATGTATATCATGTCCCCAAGTGACTCCAAGATAAAAAATAATCTGGGTATTTTGTTCTAGAACAAATAAAAACCCGGACTGAAACTAAACTAAACAAAAAACCGAAAGATTTATAAAAATTGACAAGGGTATATTAACCTTTAACCTCTCAGACCATGAATCACAGACACAATAGATTTTTAATTGCGTCTCGGTTCCAATCGGAACCGGCGGTTCTTAACTGATTAATCATATGCAGAAAAAAAACCAGTATCAACTCAGAATAATTTTAACATAGATATATCATATCTGTGTTTTTTCGAGATTAATTAATTTGAGGTAATGCAAAGGGTCTTTGATTTTCAAGGAGTAAACGGTTAATGTGTGGTGTGGCAGGTGCCGCCACGGCCGGCGGGGCAGCGCACGGAGCCCGAGAACAACAGCGGGTTCCCGGGCTTCGGCTTCGGCGAGGGATTCCACATGTCGTTCGGCATTGGCGCCTTCCCCTTCGGCGTGTTCACATCGTCCTTGAACTTCGGCGACCCTAGACCTAGTGCTGGCAAGTATAAAGTTTAATATCGCTCGGCTGAATGTTAAATGTTGGCTTCGTGTCTGGGTGTGTAATAATTATTTAAGTATGTCTATCAGTTGTTTAGTACCTATAGTACAGGCTTTGTGACTGAAGTGTGTAAATTGTGTCGCACAATTTATTTATTTAATATTACTTGCTCCAGATCATAAATAAATGTGGAAGTTTATATGAAGACGGGAAGATGTAATAAAAAAAAATAGGTAGTTTGTGTGGAGGATGATGAGTGAATGCAGATATGACGGTTGATAGAGAGAGATTAAATAGAAGGAGAGAAGGTAGGCGCCGAATATGGCACCGACCTCAAATAATGTGAAAATAACAAGTTAATGATTATGACATAGCATTTTAGCTGAGACATGTGTACTATCCAGTCCAACAGAGAATATTTGAAATAAAATTATTTGCCCTGGCATTTAGTAGGTATAAGATAAGGTGTTAGGTACTATCGCAACGAGATGTTATGTCATCGCAGCTGATACTATTATCTGTGCTATTACCACACTGTTATTGACAGGTGTGATCTTTGTGATACTGATAAAGCACTGAATTTGGTGTTATCTACATTCAACATGTTTGTATGAAATAATCTCCGGAACTACTTACTGAAACAATTCTGCCTGATAGAAACTATAAACAATTTCAGAGTGACATAGGTCTTGTTTGATGAAACTGTGGAGGAAAGCTAGCTAACAATCGAAAGACGACATTACAAAGTAACACCGAATGTTCTGTTTGCATAAGAGTATAAAGTAAGTTAGTATTATTGATAAATTGTCCTTGAAGAGAGTTTGAGAAAATACAAATAACTAAAATGTGGCTGTAAGTAAATGTGTGTTCAATAATCGGGCCCGTTGGCTCAGTTGGTAGTGACCCTTACCTTCTGAGCCGGAGGTCGCGGGTTCGATTCCCGCTCGGGGCTAACATTTGTGTTCATGAACATGTCAACAAGGCTCAGTGTATGATGGATGTATTAAAGTAAGTCTATAAGTTATTTAGTAACCATATTACAGGATCTGCCTAGTTTGGGACTGAATAACCATGTGTATATATAACTGTAAAGTTTCATGAAAATCCGTTTAGTAGTTTTTGCGTAAAACAGCAACATTCGCGTTTATAATATTAGTAGGATTAACCTATTTGATAATTCCAGCTCCCCGCGGAACGGCCCAGCATGAGGAGGAGCAGTTCCTCTCGAAGATATTCCTGTGGGTGGCCATCTTGTTCGTGCTGTGGCTGGTGTTCGCGTGACCGCGCCCCCCGCACTCCCCCCTCGCCTCCCCGGCACCCTTCTACCGGGCGCTTGCAAACACGCGATGCTGATTCTGGAAGACTTCTGGATCCCAGGCTACAGTCTTTATTCCATTGAGTTAACGCACTTATGTCTATTTGCAACTTAACAATAGACGCTGCAAATTCAAAGTATTTAGAAGTCGGCAGGGTGTGGGAGGCGTAGCGCTTTACGATAGGCTATTATACCTTGGCTGTTCTAAAGATGTCAACAGAACGTTAATTAGGTGGCTGGCAATACCTTATAGTGAGCGCACATGGACGGAATGGCGACGAAGTATTAATTCAGTAACAATTTAATTTCAACTTAATTTACGTCTGTACAAGACGAAATTCACATTGAGACTGATACAGTCGTGGATATGTGACGGTATATTAAGTTGAATTTATATTCTAACTTCACCGCCACGCTGTTTGTCTGCATCGTATTTTTTTTTTGCGATCGTCTTCTAATTCTAACCATTTATCTTTTTCGATTGAATAAAGCCTAATATGAGGGTCTGTGCAGCTTGCCTCGACTTGTTAAATAACTTTTTGCACTTGTAGTAGCTGTAACTACATAATTTTGTGGATGAAAAATTGTAAGTACGAATGAGACTTCATTCCAGCATCGTCTAATGCATCTAGGTCTCCCCTTCCGAGTTGGCCCAAAGCTGTCTGTGTTATTGCCGTGACGTTGACTTGGAACAACCGCGTTTCCTAATTTTCGCGTTAAAAAATTACTAGGCGGACTCTAGCATTCCAGCTTGCATGATTGCCGTTTTGACGACCTCGCGGTATTTTCAAGCCTTTATCTTCTAAACCGACGGGTCTGTTGGTAGTGAACCTTCTTTCTGGATTGTTCCCAGTAGTCCCCTCTAGCCCTGTCCCCTGAGGTGACAGCTGGAAATTGTCTTTCCGGTTGTCACCGGGGTGACAATTCGTGCCGACTGTTCCCTTTGAAAGCTGACTGGAGGGGACAAATGGAAAGTCTGTTTCTGAGTTGTCACCGGCGGGTGAAGGTCGCGGCTTCGATCCCCGGTCGGGGCCAACATTTATGTGCATGAACATGTCTGTTGGCTTCGTGTCTGGTCGTTTAATATTTATTTTAAGTATGTTTATCAGTTGTTTAGCAGCCATAGTACAGGCCCTGCCTAGTTTGGGACTAAATAACCGTGTGTGAATTGTCTCTTTTTTTTTTAATAATTACTGTGATTGGCTCACCATCAGTCACGTTTAGGGATCCCAAACATAATATAGAGTCGAAAACTACCGACCCCCATGGATAAAGGCGTGAACATAATATATTTATATTATTTATTTATTAATTACTTCCCCCCAAGCGCCTTCACCCATAAAGTACACACTTTTGTCTTGTCAAGTTACCTCGCGAATGTTATATCATCATTATACGCATTAATCTATTATCAGCTGTAAAATAAACATCAGTGACGTTTGCAGAGGCCTTTTAAAATATGAATATCTATAGATTAAAAATAATACCGAGCTGTAGGCTTGTCTATAGCACGTAAATTTGTTGTTGTTTTATATAAAAATCCAAGTGTAGAAGAAAGTTAGTACGATTAGGAATATGTAAATGGTTCGAAATATTCGATTGTGTTGCTGGTGATTTGATGTTAAAGATTAAGAATTTGGGTTAATTTATATGTAATAATTTATGAAGTATGGCGTTATAACATAGATTGGCGAGTATAATGCGTCGGTAGACGTGAGTGACGCTAGTGCATGGCGACGTTAGTCGATAGAAAGTGTTATGTTAATATTCCTGTAAAGATAAGTGTATATACTTAATTTTTATCGTATTTCAAAAATGTAAAGGAAGGAAAATTGAAATGTTTTATGTACTATATTATAAAAATAAAACTTCATAATGCTGATGTTACAATTGTTTTCGTGTTTGGCTAAAACCAAATGATTTTTATTCAATCTGGGCGCTGACCCTCAACAAATTAACCACATGCCAAAGAGGTATGAAATAGTATATTACACATCTTGGGAAGTAAAATAAGAAATGTAATTGTCGACCGAGGCGAAGCCGCGATCTACAAACATGTGATTTGAGGCTTTCTTATTTACTTCCCGAGGCCGAAATTTCCCGTTTTCCGCCCGGAGAGATGAAAAGGAACATTCTAGGTGTCACCCTAAAGGAAACTCCAAAAATTTCCGCGTCAACTTACTATTTTCGCAAGAAATCAGCACTTTTACATGAAACAGTTATTTATATGCAAAAACGTCGACTTTTTAACGTGAATACAAATTTGAAGAGTTTTAGTAAAGTAAATAAAAACTATGTTATTGTTATCAAACAATTTATTCATAACGAAATGGACTCTCACAGACTGATAGGAAACTGGTATATGTTATGTTTTACACTGAACATTTAGTGAATCACCAATCATATACATTAGTTTTAGAAGTAACCCTATCTACAAAATTCGTACAATACCTTATCCTAATAAAAACTTAATTTAATATCTTATTATCTGACTTCTATCCAGGCATGATTCAAAAACAGCCCATCTCATTCAGGTAGGAAAATATCATTACCATTTCTAATACGGATATGCAACTTGGGCTTTCCGAATTGCATGAGCGGAATCGTTTTTGGACCCAGGCCTAAATTATAAGCCTTATCATTTCTAATATTATCATATTACAATTAATATACCTAATTAAACTGAGTTTTTAATAAAAGGTCAGAACTAAAATTTTATTACGATGATAAGGTATTTGCAGATTTATTTGTACACTACACAATGGGCATAAAACTCATTGTGCTTGGTACAATGTCTTTACAATTTGTGTTCTATTTCGTTGAATGTAGATTGAACCTTTGGTCTGCTTACTGTCTGATTCAATGTAAATCTATAACAGACAAATTTATATACGAGCAAGAAATGGTCAATAACTCTTATAGTATCACGTTTGAGAGAAAAAAGCTACCAAATTACCATTAGTAAAACTTAGAAATGTACTTGGAAACATGACACTTTAAAACACTTCTTGTTAGTATTGAGGAATATCTCGGATAGTTTATATTTTAGTGCTCATAGTACACCGCTTTGGGACTAAACAACCGTATGTAGTATCCCACGATGTATTATTCACATTATACTCGTATGTCACAGGGATATTGTCAATGCAATCCGTACAATTATCTTCTTCTCTAATATATAAATATCAATTGCTGTTCGTTAGTCTCGCTAAAACTCGAAAATGGCTGGACCGATTTTGATGAAACTTTTTGTGTGGGTTCGAGTGGGTTCAGAGTGGCAGAACAACGTTTGCCCGGGCCACTAGTAGTAAGATAAAATATAATATCACAGCTTTGACACTTTCCTGCGACATGTGTTGCGCGTGGCCGCCATTATAACATTTTGGCATTGCGTCGGACAGACTTCTAATCAAATTCTACAACCCTTAAGCCGTATACAGAAAGAAAGCCGAAAGCTTGTCGGCGCCGATGGGCGCCGATCGGCGCCCATCGGCGCCGGTCCATTCTACAGAAAGCAAGCAGATTGAAGCAGAGCGAGCAAAATGTCGTACGATGATTGGCGGGCGGCACCAGCGCCGACCGGCGCGAGTCGGCGCCCATCAGCGCTTGTTCATATAAATGCCTCCGCCGGTTACCTGCGTAGACCGGCGCCTGTAGGCGCCGATAGGCGCCGGTCGGCGCCGATGGGCGCCGGTCGGCGCCGATGGGTTTTCGGCTTTCTTTCTGTATACGGCTTTAGATAACCCAACGAAAGGTGCTCTTAAGACCAATGCACACCAGCAACGACACAACAACAATGTAAACGAGTGTCTAATTATGTGCAAAGATATTTGTATAACTTTCCAGGAAGGATCCAGAGGATTGACCGCTGGGTTAGATAAATTATCAAATTTTATTGACTTTAATAAAACATACTTCGTATGATGGCAAATATCTATGAACGACACCCCTACGACTACTCAAGGATGTAGGCAGAGCTATTCCAGAAATGGAATACCTCTGTCTAGCCCCTCGGGTCAAACGGCGTGAGATTATTTACTTTTATTTTATATTTGAACTTTAAAATGTGTCTGGTAGTCGTCATCACAGCGGTGAAAAACGTTTTTTTTTTTAGATTTTCAGAAAGACATATTTCTTTTAGTAGGTACCTAATTATTGACAGGAAAAAATTAAAGACAGGGTGCATGCCTAGACATGGATTTTATGAAATTAAAAATATTGCTCTAGAGGCATTATCCATTCGAAAATAGCGGAATACATTTGATACCCTCTTATTATTCACACAGGAATTCTTACGATTTAGCCTTACAACAAACTTAAACTACTCCATACCGTAGAGCTTGAGAGTGCGGTCCATGCTGGTGGACGCTAAGTAGTGCGCGTTCTTCCCGAAACGCACTCCCGTGGCTGAAGCCGTGTGGTCGTTGAACACCTGAGAGACATGAGATTAAAAAGAGCTGCCCTTGAGTTTCTTGCTGGGTACTGCATTTTGAACCAGCAACTCGTCGGTGGAGATGGGCTGCTGTTTACATTTAGCCAACCTTCATGGACAAGTTCAAAGTGACTATTGACTTTTCTAAGTGTAATTATGCATTGCAATTACATTTTACTCGACTGCGACAGAAGGAGGTTTATGTTTTTCGAGAGTATGTATGTATTTATGTATAATTGTTTGGCACTCTCTGCAGCCTGAACGGCTAGCGGCTCGATGAATTTTAGCTTGAGAGGTGTCGTTAGATTTGTATTTACAGTGAGAGTGACACTGGGTATATCAAATTATAAAAAAAAAAATAGCGGATTTTTGGCGCCAAATTGTAAAAAGAAAAATAAGAAAATCAACGAAACATATTATGTGGGGTATCATTGATTAGGTACCTATTTGAAAATCATGTTTAGGTTTCTTTTACCAGTTTTCATTTCGAATGACCATTTCGGACTTATAATGGTTTATAGTTGTTTACTAACAAAAAAAAAAGTATGAAATAAAAAAAGTTAATTTAAAAAAATCAAATACCCTAATATATAATATATAATGGCCGGCCGCCACCCGGCGGTCTATTAGTGGTTGCCGCGCATTGGTTGTATATATTGAATTTTAATAAACTATTTTTCTTTACATTATATAACGTATGTATGTAGATAACCCAGTTGTATGTCTTCGTCTTACATTTAGCAGAAACAGGCAGTTTTGAAGTCATAACATAACCTCAAGGCAAATTACACAGCTTTTGTTTAGTTGGGCGGTCTTTAGTACCTAAATAAAGAATAATCGTAATATCGTGGGTAAAATACACTATACTAACTACTACTACTGACGTATAATTTAATGGGTCGAGCTGCCAGCAACCCTAGATCTAAGGCTCCGCCTCCGAAAGAGCGCGTTGCATGCGATAGAAAGAGATGGCCACATTTAGGCACGTTTGACATACCTAAACAGGGAATTTGTTAACAGTGAACCTTCTGTACGTAGTACTATTACTTATTCTGTGCTAATACCTAAAAAGCTGGAAACGAGACCTATTAGTGAAGTAGGAAGTAAAGACCATGTGCTGCACAATCTTACAACAATCTCATGCAGTCGGCGGCAATATGTCTTTATTGTTGAATTGAGAAGATACTTTTTTTTATCATTTTTCACCTTTAGTTCCTGCCACTGCCGGCAGAGGTAGACGCGCACGTCAGTCCCCGCGATGGCCAAGTACGTGCCGCTCTGGTCGAAGCACAGCTCCTTGATGGCGTAGCCCTCCTCCAGCTGGATGGTCTTGAAGTTCTTCAGCTTCCGCAAGTCCCAGAGCTTCACGCACGCGTCTTCAGCGGCCGTGGCTAAGTAGTACCTGTCGGAATTAACATAAGACCGAATTATTAAATATCACAGCTCTCATGAGGAAACCCGCAGGTCCCAGAATTAATTCTGAGACATGTGTAAAAGACCCGGTCCGGCGATGGGCTCACCACCTATAAACGTGGTAGAGCCATGCTTCGGCACGCTTGGGCCGGCTCGACCGGAGTGATACCACGGCCTCACAGAAAACCAGCGTAAAGCAATGCATTGCGTTTCGTTGAGTGAGTGAGGTAACCGGAAGTCCCAATCCCCCCCTTCCTCTCCCCTCCCCCTACTCCCACCTCAAAGGTTGGCAACACAGTTGTGACTCTTGAGTTGCAGGTGTCCATGGGCGACGGAAGTCACTTACCATCAAGTGACCTGTCTGCTCTTTTGCCCCCTTTTATATCATAAAAAAAAACCTATCACGTTTAGGAGTCCAAAGAATATCTCGTGAAAAGTGCGTATATTCAGAAATGAAATACCTCTGCCTACCCCTCGGGGATAAAGGCGTCATAATATTTATTTTTCACAGAAAAGTATGGGGAACCAGCAACTCGTTGGTGGATATGGGCTGCTGTTTACATTTAGCCGATCTTCGTAGACGAGTTTAGAATGCCTTGACTTGACATTTCTAAGTGTACTTTTTAATATAATATAGAAAATAAATGATTTTTTTTGGTACCCGTTCTCGGAGAAGGATATGGATGTGACCGGTCCCACGTGTCCTGGGAAGTTCGCGACGTTGCTCTGCTCCTTCAGGTCCCAGATCTTGACCTGCGAGTTCTCAGTGCCGGTGCCGAAGATCAGCCCGTCCGGATGGAACTGCGCCGTTGTCAGACTGATGCCGGACGAGTCGCTAACCTATGGAAACAATTTGTTCTTAACGGGTTTTCACGGTACAGTCAGTAGCATGTCAAGCTTTACACTACCAGTTTAAGCTGAGCTCTCATTTATACTGACCGGAATACAGGGCCGGTTTGTGATGTTTAGCGTGCTCTTGACTGTACGAGCGCGCTTGGAGCGAGTATGCTCGGTACTCGAATGCCAATCGTATTAAGTAAATACCCACTTTTAGTGTGTTTACGCTCACTTATAGTGTGAGTCTGAACTCTGAGGCGATTGTAATAAGAACGATGTGATCGTAACTGAACTCAAGTTTGGTACGTGTGTATGTATGTGTTGAGGAGTTTCTTTCCAGGCTTCTTCTCCTCAACTGAAGCGGTGGAGTCGCAATGACTTTCAATAAGCCCCTACATTAAAGACCTGCCTTTGACTTTGTAGCTGGTTCTCAGGGTACTGCATTTGGAACCAGCAACACGTCGGTGGAGATGGGCTGCTCTTTACATTTAGCCAAGAGTGCCTTGTTATTAGACTATTGACTTTTATTACTCAAAGAAAATAACATTAGCTAAACATTGTTATTATCCGCAACATGCTTCGTCGTTAATAGTTAAACATAAGAATGATCCACACACAGGTTTCGCCAGGAAAAGAACAGCTTAAAATCCGTAACAAACTTAGTCAGTCTATTGACTTTTCTTAATTCTAATTTTCAATTACCTACAGAAAATAAATACATTTTCATTGTATAAAAACATTTGATTTGATCTTGAGTTGTTTATCGAGATAGATGCATACCTTGGTGAGCAGCGCGCCGGTGCGAATGTCGGAGAAGGCCCAATGCTGGTCGGTGGAAGTGGACAGTACATAGTCGCCAGTAGGGTGCAGCGAGAGGCCCGTCACGGGGCCCTCGTGCGAGCGCAGGATCGCCGTTGTCTGAGACCTGATAGAAACCAATACGGGACGGGTCAGCTGGGCTGGACTGGGACACCTTATTTATGACTAGCTAATCACGTTCCTCTGGGAAAACGGGAATAAAATATAGACTATGTTATTCCCTGATAATGTAAATTTTTCTAGGTATAAGAATTTTTTAAATCGGTCCAGTAGTTTTTGAGTTTATTCGTTACAAACATACAAATGGTTCCTCCTTATGATATTAGTGTAGTGGGGTTGCCCGAACAGTTATGTTTCTTCCCGTGCCAGTGGAAGATGGTGTATGCATTCCGCATAGAAGACAAACAAACTAACGAAAGTTAATAATATAAACCTTCCTCTTGAATCACTCTATCTATTAAAAAAACCCATCAAAATCCGTTATATAGTGTTAAAGATTTAAGCATACATAGGGACAGGAAACTTTGTTTTTTTAAATAAAGTTTCTTTCTTTTATACTATGTAGTGATGATGTACTCACGTGGGCACGTTCCAGACGCGGATGGTGTGGTCCGGCGAGGCGGTGATGACGGTGTCCTCGTCGGGGTGGTAGATGACGCGCGTCACCTTCTTGGTGTGCCCCTTGAGGATGGCCACCACCTGCTCCGTGTCCTTGTTGAAGACGGTCGCGTTGCGGTCGTTGCCCCCGGTCAGCAGCTTGCTGTGGTCCGACGGGTTGATGTCCAGGGACAGGATGCCCGGAACGCTGGCAGAGTGGAGGCCCTGGGGATGTTAAACTTCAGTTAGAGATATTGTTTGTCTGTAAACTCGCTTTACGGACGATAGACATAAGAAATAGATGCGGCACAAGCCGGACTTAGACTGATCGTACCTCTCCAATGGTGGATCCATACATCCCGGCGGCATGAACATCGTGAGGAAACACGCATAGGTCCCAGAATTCATTCTGAGGCATGTGTAACCCCTTTACACTTAAATGTAGTTTAGAAACTAGTAGGTAAGTCATTTTTGGGAGTGCGATATACCTTAAGGGTAGTTGCCCCTACAGATATTCTTTGGACGAGGTACGACCCGGAGCGGGGATCGAAACCCGAATTTGTATAACAGTGATACTCACGGGATGCGATGCGAGCGTGAGGAAGGCCCGGATCTGGTCTGGCGCGACGAGCCCCTCTGGCACGGTGCGCCCGCGCCGCTTCCTCTCCTGCGTGAGGGCAGTTGCGCGCTCCTGCAGGCGCGAGACCACCTCCGGGGACATGCCCACCGCCGCCGGTCCCCCGCCCAACGGACCCCCCTCGGCCTGAGGGAAACACGCATCACATTAAACAGTTATAAAACCCCCGACACAATAAATTCATACAAACACAAACGGCTGAACAGATTGTCATGAAACATGGCTAAGAACACTCGGGATGAAATTATCTGTGACACAAAAAAAAAACTAAACGAAAATCGGTTCATCCGTTCGGGAGCTACGATACCACAGACCCCTCTCTTTTTGGGTCGGGGGTTAATAAATCATTATAAACATAACAAAGTTTATTATTTAAGCATAGTGACTCCTTATAAAACACCCCGAGTCTCTATGTACACACTATTTGCAGGCCTTGGAGGACTAATTTGCGATTGGATTTGGGACTAGTTTGGGATTAATAAGTTTGTGTAACTCTGCATCAATGATCTTTAAAACTACGCAACGTATTTTGATGCAGTTTTTTTTAATAGGCCATCGGTTCTGAGCGGTTTCACCCGCGTAGTTCCCGCTCCCGTAGGAATACGGGAATAAAATAAAAGCCTACCATTGAAAGAATTTTTAAAATCAGTCCAGTTTTTGAGTTTATTCATAACAAAGATACAAACTATTAGTATAAATAAAGTGATTCAAAAGGAAGGATTTTATATACCATATAAACTGAGGCGAGGTTGGGTCGCTAGTAATTAATAAACACAAGTGCAGAGCTGCTAGTGTATAAATAAATAAATAATAATACCGGGTGAGCGGGCTGGGGCGCCACGATGCCGGCCTGCGGCTTGAGCGTGGCGAGCGCCTCCCTCGCCGCCGTCACCTCCTTGGTGAGCCTCGCGATCACGCGGCAGGCTGCGTCGTGCTGGTACAGCGCGTGGCTGAGCTCCTACAACCAGACATGTTCGAATATGACCCCTTCAAAAATGCACCTCTTTTTATTTACTTAAGTTTAGGAAAACCAACCGCTATAATAATGAGCAATGAATATAAACATCAGGAAGCCAATTAAAGGTGTCCACAAGTACATAGCGAAATATTCTTGTAAAGCGGTATTCGCAATAAGTGTGCTAAGTATACAGTAGGACATGTGACTTGAGAATCACTGCAATGAGATTTTGTCAAAAGAGACTGACACATGCAATAAGATTTTGTGCAGAGACTGACACAAGTGGAATTATTAAAAAGTTATTATTTAAGAAATCCCATACAAAAACTGTAGTAAAGAAATTTTGTAAGGTTGTGTTTGCATAGTGATCATTCTTATGTGTAAAATTTTGGAATCATAGTTAGAATTTTACTAGTTTCAGTTTTTTTAATAAAACATTTTTAAAAATTCAGCACTCAATTACTAAAAAAAATAGATATGATTCACGGGGTAATCATATGTCTTAGCTCTAAATATGATGTACTCATGTGTGTGATAGATAAGTTATAAGAAAATGTAATTAATAATGAAGTATTTTGTACATATAAAAAAATGTACATAAGCAATTTGATTAAATACAAATTGTAATTTTTTCAGATTCTGATTTGTACTAGACATTTTTTTTTTATGAAAAACTAGCGACCTGCCCCGGCTTCGCACGGGTGCAATGCTGAATTTTCTTTGCTATAAACCATCCCTGGACCCACTCGAACCCACACAAAAAGTTTCATCAAAATCAGTCCGGCCATTCTCGAGTTAAATCGTCAGGAAGGAAAACCCCACTCATTTTTATATAGTAGACTACAAATTATTACCAACAATCTTATTCTCTTAAGTGATTCCTTTATCATATTGTATCAAGTTTTTTCTATTAATGGGCCTGTTTCTAAACATAGTCTAATTTTATTGTTTCAAGGTTTGTGACCTATCACAGGAAGCGGCCTAAATACCCACCAGACGTGGTGGGAGCCAGACATCAAACCCCTAAAGGGAATTAAGTAGACACAATTCAACTTGCCTGGCGGGCAGTCTGTAGTTGCTGCCGCTGTGTGAAAGCGTGGAGCATGAGGGCGTCCCATTCATCCTGCATGCTCTTCAGAGTGGCCGGGATGGATGTGGCACTCGGTGGCTTTGGCTTCACGATTGGGGGGGCTACGCAGAAACAAAGAAAACAAGTCAGCTGTGTAGAGGTTCACTTATGTTTCAGTTTATTCACTGACTCAGACTGGTAAACAGCTATGAGTTTCAAAAAAAGGCGAAAAAAACAGTTGACCCATACTAAGCCCAATGGGATAACGTCTACTAAACACTTTCACTAATGAAAGTGTGTACCGTTCGTAGCTCTAATAGAAAGTAAAGTTACACAGGAACAGCTTTATAAAACTTAATCTTTTACTGATTATCCTTTTGTACAGATTCATACTCGAGTTACATTCTGTATTACAACAGTAAGACACATTGAATATAATATCTCAATCTTTTTTTAATCATAAAGAAATTTAAAATTCACTTATTCGCATGCAATATCCATTTTAGAAAGATTTTTAGCAGCGAAGAAGCTTCGCAAGAAACTCCATAACAACACTCACATTGTGGGCTTGTCTGAATGACATAGGTACTGATATTTTACTATTTCATAGAAGTAAATTAGTGACACAAAATCTTAATTCTTAGTCCGTTTCTAAAAACTAAGATTATGGTTCACAAAAACTTACTTTTAACCTCGATAAGGTCTTCCACACGCAAATCTTTCCCATTAATGGGGTCCACGCCATTTTCTATGATGTACTTCTCGATAATACGTCTCTCGAAGATCGCCCCAGACGAAGGAGACACCACGGGCACCTCCGGCACCTCGTTTGATACTGAAATTTTAGGTTATGTCAAGCTTAAAAACATCCGCTGTCTCATCTCGGCTGGAATCCAAAGTTTTGCACAAATTAGTGTAGTGCTGTTATGAGGCGCTATATTCACTTTTACAAGAAAATTGGAATCAAAACAATGAAAATTGTAGCTGTCAAAACCGGTAGGCGCGCGTCAGCTTACACCAATGAATATCACTTATTTAGCATTAGTAAAATATACTTTTATACTCACTTGCACAGTACAGAGACATTTCACTTTATTCTGTGATAGTAAAATGAACAAAAAGCTGAATATCAATCAGGCAATGGAATGCGCAAAACAGGCGCAAAACACTGGACAACTTTTTTCTTTCTTCAGCTCACAGAACACTATTACTCCTAGCCTTCACAAAATTCACCACAGAGCATTAACCAGAAAAATCGTTCAATTCAATTCACTCCATCCATTATCATCATTCGTTTTTTTTTCTCCCAGTTATTTTCATTCATCATTTGTATATACTTTGAGGAAAGAATGCCCGAACCAGGAAATTAGTGAGCCAAGACAGTATGCTAATCCCAAAGGCATGTACAGCTCGATAATTATCACAGATGGCTGAATAACTCTACTCTTTTGCCTTAACATATGTTGTGACAGGCAGAAAAAAGTTAAATTTGAAAATATTTTGCAACAGTCAACGGTGTTTGAAAACTTTGAAAAGCTTCCAAATAAACTTTGTTTATCAGTTCATGTGATTACTTTTCAAAATAAATAAATGCAAAAACTTGCACCTGAAAACATCTAATCTTGTGATACAGAGAAGCTAAAAATGTACCAAGGGAGATTTACAGGACAGCCGTCCGTCGTTCGTAAACCGAGGTAATAAAAAGACGAGCATGTGAACCTCAGTTCCACCTCAATTCTTTTCGAGAGCCACCTAGAAGCGACACGTTCCTTCTAGGTTTCGCTATCTCCTTCGGGGTCTGTTTCGACGTCGACGGCCGGTCATTAGGACCCATGAAAATGTTACAGAGTGGAAGGCAAGCAGTCGCTGCTGCCGAAGCCGCGGCGGCCAGGGTCAACGGACCGCGCGTCGGTGGAGGCTCGTCGGCCGAGCGCGGCGCACCGCTCCAGCAGCGCGGACACCGCGAGGACCACACTGGCGGTCAGCGGCCGAGCCAGCCGCGAAGCCTCGGCTTCTAAAATACCGATGAATAGGGTGAGAGCAACTCATCGGCGGAGATAGGCTACTTAGCGTATCACTTAGCCAATCTTCATGGACGAATTTAGACTCATATTGGATAGGTTCCAATCTGATACTTTTATTTATTAAAAGTAAATGCCAAGTTGCATAGACAGTGCACAGGTCGGTTTTTATTATTTTCGTGGCACTTTTGAAAAATCCTATCTTAGCAGGTATTATACAATATATCTCTCATTTTTTTATTTTTTTTTTGCTATGGAACAAAGTTTCTGAATTTAACGATGATACAAATTACATTATCAACTTTATAATTCCCTTCTAACATTAAAACGTGGATCCAACGTAGTGGGTACAATGGGCATGCCCACAACCCTAATAGACTTGTGGCGTCACACTTTGCTTTTGTAATTTCCATGCACAAACAATGAAACATTTTACAGTTTATCAACTTTTTTTACTAGTGTTGGGCCCACAGCTTTGCCTATTATAGAAAATTTTGGTCAATGCATCAAATATTTTGATAACTTCTCCTTTATGTGATCATACCCCTGAGTCACAGTTGGCCTATTTTTTGCAACCACAACCTAATGAGGGCTCCGCACCTGCCTATATTATTACTAAACTTTGTACATTACTTCCATTATCAATTCAGAGGTCCCGGTCACAGCAGCCTGAACGGTTTGGACAATCCTTCATGACCCCTTTGAGGTCCAGCCAGTTATCCAGGGCAACCACCACACCAGTTGTAAGTACACCTTGCCTCAACAAAACTGAATACCATAATAAAAGTCACCATTAGAATCTTATTAGAGTACCTACTATAAAAAGGAAATCAAACTAAACTGACTGTATCTTAAGCAAATATAGTTCGATAGTTAGGCAAGTGTAATATTTTAACATTGTACTACATTATTTGTAAAAAGAAATAATAAAAAAAAAACACATTTCTGAAATTCTGTCACTTCCGTCTATGGAACTAAATTTTTATTCAATACTAGTGGGTGCCCAGCGGCGTTGCTCGCGCCTATCCATTTGTTCCCGTTCCCATGGGAAATTCCAAAATTCCCTTTATAGTGGTTGCCTACAACATATAAGACACCTACCATACCATATTATATACGTATTTCTCTTTTTAAACAGTTTTGATATTTTCCCAGGGGAATGAGATACTTTCCCGTAGATAAAAGTACCCTAAATTTTGACCCAGTTGTCGATATACCAAATTTAATCAAAACCCGTCTGGTAGCTTTTGCGTGATGCGTGTACAACCAGACAGACAAAAATTGGTGTTTTGATATCTAAATCCATTACTATCAACACTCGCAAAAAAAATAAAAAAATATTTCATGTAAGTGCAGACACGGTGGGTCCCGTCACAGTTTTGTTATAATGTGTAGACTAGCGGGTGCCCCGCGGCGTTGCCCGCGCGTGTCCTGTTTTTTTACGTTCCCGTGGACTTTACAAGTTCCTGTCTTAGTGCACTCTTACGTCATCTAACGAACCTCTGTGCAAAATTCCATCTTTGTAGGGCCAATTGACACATGTCTGTCGTGTGTTTCAGAGAACACCCTCCGAGGATAGCAAGAGCCGCATCTGGCAGACCTCTTTGGAGAGGGCGCTAGCTTTTGTCACGATTAAGGACCAGAGGTATATTATGAGTTTTACCCAAAAACTTAACTTATTGGGCTCGATTCTGCATTACAGCGACTAAACTTATTTTAGTTTAGTCCTGTAATTAAGAGACGACAGATATTTAGTCCTGTCAAATTAAAATTAGTCCTGTCAGTCAACTAAGGCGTGTTTAGCCATTTTAGCGACGATTTAAAAAGGTCATGGATGAAAGTGACAGATAAGAAACTTCATAAAGTTCAAATTAGTTGGTTTTTACATGTTTGACATTACTCTTCAATCTATGGTTTGTTTCTGTCCTTTTTCTTCCGTATTCTATGGAGAAGGATAGGCTAACTTAAAATTACGATTTTTAGCTGGCCTGCAGAATCGAGTCCATTATAACGATAATTACATACACATATGTTTTGTGTGGTATACCTATGTTATAAAATAGGTTTTTTGTTAGTAGGTGTTCATAGAGAGTGGATAGTAATAATAAGTATTTTTAAATAGCTGTGGATGTGTACTACGTAAGGATTGCAATATGTACAGTACGGACGGCCGTTTTAACTTGGCTGCTCTGAACTCTCCTCAGCTCCGCCTGCGCAAACCGCCTCGTACCGCCAAATGGTCGCTAGAAAATGTTATTGGGCAGCCACTTGCGCAACTTCAGATCTGCCAAGTTACAGTTGCTAGAAAAAAATGTTCAAAACTCACGTTAAAATTAAAATGGTTTTATGTAAAATGACATAATATTATAAGTATGTACGTACGTAAGTAAGTACGATGAATATTGTAATGACAGTGATGTTTGGTTTAAATTTTCTCCGGCTCAGCTTTGCTGTGCATTAAAACCATGTAACTGTACTTTGTATTATATTGATTGTTTAAAAGAATAATGTGTTGAAGAGTGTCTTGACTTTCAATAAAAGGACTTATAAGCCCCTCCAATAAATAAATAAAAAAACTTAAAAGGTGTCAAGGGGCACCCTTGTTCCATCCGGGTGTCGGCTTGCTTTCTATGAGAGAGAGAGAGAGAGAGAGACAGAAAGAGAAACACGTTGTCAAAAAGTGTCGTTACAACTTTTGGTCTTAATTTTTTCCGTCTAGCCCCCTTTCGTAACGCGCGATAAGGATCTTCGATCCAAAACTTTTGACTTCGACTAAGCCCCTTTTCCCACGCGAAATGTATGGCCAATTGCCCGGTTGCCCGCCGGTACGTATGAAAGCGAACGTACATGGCCATATACTTCACTACACCGGCTATCCGGCAACCGGTACGTGTGAAAAGGGGCTTACACTGTACCTGTCCAGGCCGGTGTCGACTGTAGCCTGGCAGCGCGGCGAGTGCGCGCGCATCCAGGAGGCGCTCAGTGCCCGCGGCGCGTCGGGCGGCGCGCTAGTGCGGCCGCTCACCATCACGCGCTTCGTCGAGATCTGTGCTGGGCTGCTCACCGCCGCGCTGCGACAGGACGCCAAGCTCAACAACGACAACTACGTCGCCAAGGTGGGCGGATACCCCAAGATATTGAAGTGAAAATGAGTATAAGTTATTATAAGTTTATGACTATGAGCTGCCAGGCCATAGAGGAGTAGTCTGAAAACCAGCGCTGGGCGTCTGTAGCTCAGCATACGCAGAGACTACCTCCTTTCTCCGCCTACCCCTACATTATTAATGTCTTAGTTTTAAATAAAATGGAAGCCAGCAATAAATAAGTTTTTCTTTATAAATTAACTAGCGACCCGCCCCGGCTTCGCACGGGTGCAATGCTGAATTTTCTTTGCTATAAACCTTGCGGAGCCCTAGACCTTTCCAACGAATGCAAAACCGTGGAAATCGGTCCGTGCGTTCTGGAGTTATATCGTCAGGAAGGAAAACCCGACTTATTTTTATATAGTAGATTTCTTAACTTAGCTGCCGAACCTGGCGAAGCGCTTCCTGTACCCGGGCACGGTGTCCAAGTCCTGGTTGAAGACCGTCAACACACTGCACGCGTTCCCTCAAGCCCTCGCCTTCATGTCCTACTTCGTTGACCTGGTCACGCACATCGTGAGTATAATATCATATCACATCGGGAAAAGGGCAAGAACTTTTCCCATTAGTTATTTATGAGGGGCAGCTTAAACTCCTTCCTGAGGGTCATTGTCGGGAGGTACGATGCACACATTGTGCGCAACTGTGTGATCACCACACCAAATTCATAAATCGACTGGCAATATTTTTGTCACTTTATTAGTTTTGTTATTTCTTTGATTTATTAATTTATATTATTACTTAATTTAATTACTAACGTAGGATAATAATATCGTTATTAACACAATAGTGTCTAAGTTGCCTAAAGTAATTATTATTGGGGTCGGCGCAGTATGTCTTCTCCATCCTGTCAGTTGGTACTGACCCTGCCTTCTGAGTCGGAGGTCACGGGTTCGATCCCCGCTCGGGGCCAACATTTGTGTGCATGAACATGTCTGTTGGCTTCGTGTCTGGGTGTTTAATTATCAGTTGTTTAGTACCCATATTACAGGCTCTGCCTAGTCTGTGACTGAATAACCGTGTGTAAATTGTGTCCCACAATTTATTATTATTATTATTATTATCCTACCCCTGCCTACCCCTGTGGGACAATGGCGTGAGCCTTATGTATGTATGTATTATTATCCATTTAGTTCGTACGACATATCTAGATTCACTTCCTTCTTGCACATATCATCCTTCACACAATCTATCCATCTTCTCATTATTGGTCTACCCCTCGTCCTATAACCTTCCACATGAATTACTGTACATTCTGTTAACTATTGTAATGAGACTAAGTTTATATAATAAATTTATTATTTATACTCCACTCCACCAACTCAAAAACTAATGATGAAATATTTTTTTAAATCGTTTAAAAAAATATTTCATCATTAGATTGCTTGATATCCCTGAGTAACATGGGGTATATTTTATTCCCGTATTCACACCGGAACGGGTATTACACGAGTGAAACCGCGCGGAACAGCTAGCTCTAAATATAAAATGTATTTGCAGGAATTGCCAGTGTCTGATGAATGGCTGTACATGGAGAAAGACGAGCTGGCTTGCCTCCGCCGCGATTACGTGGACAAGTGCTGGGTCAGGTAGGTTTACGGGTGCCACAGAAAGGAAGCATACAACAAAATCACTTGCATTTGAACACATTTGAATGTCAGTTTTTACAATTCATGTGTCTAACTGACTCACTAAAAATTTGTCTCATTTCAATGATTTTTTTTTAAATTTAAAAAAGGATTTTAACTTAAATTGTTGTGTATTTCGATGTCTTGTCGGGTTAAGAAGATATATAAGGCCATTTTAAATCAACAAAAAGATGCATTCGTACTTTAGTTTTGTCTAACCAAATTTCTTGAATAAAGAGCAATAATAGTGCAGTATCCATAGGTATCCCTAAATTCAGTTTTGCTAATTCCTTCACATATAAAATAGATGAAGTAGTCGATACTGAACAAACTAATTTCAGGAATTGTGCTTATTCTGTTACATATTGTATAACAATACTTGTATAAATGTTTGTTTGCACAAAGATTCCAAGACCCAGACCACGATTTTGGGGACCTGAATACGGAGTACCTGCACAACCTGAAGCAGCTGCTGGGAGACGACGAGCTGAAAGTAGCGCAGCTTAGGGAGACTATAGCGCGTAAGTGCACTTGTATTGCAAACTGGGTGTTCACCATCACCATCAACCCGTAACAGCCCACTGCTGAGCTTAAGGTCTTTCCTCGCACATGATGATGTTAAGCTAGTGGCCATCCCAGTTAGGGTAGTGTCCCGTCTAGTCAAATAAGTTACTTTTTTATAAATAAAAATAATAAATTAATAATCTCACGCCTTTTATCCCCGAGGGAGAGGTATTCCATTTCTGGATATACCCACTTTTGACGAGATATTCTTATTTTATGGTCTGTCAATACGAAAATTTACTATAGAAAATGTGGAGTACTGAGTTGTGACCTCATAACTCGTAGTACTCAACTGCATTACTTTTTTGATTGGTTTATTTCTAAAACTTTCTATAATTGTAAGATGAAAATCGAAATGCATTTTTGGAGGTTTTTTGGGATAAGGTTTTTAATGAATTTCTCGCAATTTAATTACGATGCTGTCCACTACCCTATCTACACTAATATTATTAAGAGGAAAGATTTGTATGTTTGTATCGAAGAAACTCCAAACTACTGAACCGCGTTTAAAAATTATTTTACCAATGAAAATCTACAAAATTCCTGAGTAAAATAGGCTATATTTATTCCCGTATTTCTAAGGGACCGGCAACTCGCGGGTGATCCGCGCAGAACCGCTAGTAGTTAAATATAGTTTCCATACCTTCTATTCGAAAAGTGACGTTTTGGTCCTCAAAAAAAGGGAGCAAAGTAAGTCTTTTCTGATAGGGTTCTTATAAGTGCGAATAAAAGTGTTTTGAATTTAGAATTAAAAATATTCGTCAACATTCTTAGCCAAAGAGATTAGCAAAATAAGTTTGCATTTTAGGTTGGCGCCACTGTAGCTTAAGTACTATAACAAAACATTAGTTCCATTTTTCGCCGCATTAGGTTGACAAGGCTGAATAGCGTTCGATGGTCGTGCCACACTGTCAGAAAAATTGCTGTGGCAATGCGCGCGCTCTCGTAGTTATTTTTCACAATTTACATTTTATTTTACGCCAAATTTTCGAATTCCAACATCAAATTGTTTGTGTCTTTTATATTTTAAACTGAATTCAAGTAGCAGTGATAGTTAAACACCGGAAAATATTGAAAAAAGAAGCAAACAATGCCATCAATATTTTTTTCTCATAGAGAGGTATGAAAAGCAGAGTGTATTCTCAAATCATTCGGTCGCAAAATTATTTTTGCCTTGGGCTACGTACTTTAAACCCCTCACTTCGTTCATGATTCTACATTAGAATCCCGAACGTTATGTTCGTGATTTAAAGAAACGCCCTCGCCGTAAAAATATCGTTTTGCTCCCTTATGACACAATCTACTATTAAAAACAACATGGTGATCCTTCAAACCTTCAAGAAGAGAGCGTACACCCACCTCAAAGGCAACGCACTTGTGACTCTTGAGTTATAGGTGTCCATGGGCGACGGTAGTCACTTACCATCAGGTGACCCGTCGGCTCGTTTGTCCCCTTCACTATCAGTCGTGATCAGAGACCTTCTTAAAGCCGTATACAGAAAGAAAGCCGAAAGCTTGTCCGTTCTACAGAAAGCAAGCAGATTGAAGCAGAGCGAGCAAAATGTCGTACGATGATTGGCGGGCGGCACCAGCGCCGACCGGCGCGAGTCGGCGCCGACAAGCGCCGGTCGGCGCCGATAGGCGCCGGTCGGCGCTTGTTCATATAAATGCCTCCGCCGGTTACCTGCGTAGACCGGCGCCGATAGGCGCCGACAGGCGCCGATGGGCGCCGGTCGGCGCCGATGGGTTTTCGGCTTTCTTTCTGTATACGGCGTAAGTCGGACGTGTCCATCTATCGTCGCTCGATTAAATTCGTCAGGGCCACCCAACTATAAAATCTTAGGGGTCACTATAAAGTGTACTTTGTGTAATGAGAATGTCTCAGACTTCACTGTGTGTAGTGCATGTCAAAAAAGAAAGTGTTTTTCATGTTCAAATATATCCGAACTCGGATTTCGGAAGCTCGGCGCGGATCGCAAAGCCGCATGGAAGTGCCCGGCATGCCGTTTTCAAACTACAAACCAAGATCCAATGTCAGATATTCTCCAGACACTTGACGAAGTGAATCAAAAGCTTGATCAACTCCCAAAACTGGTCACCGAGGTAAATCAATTGAAGACAGATATCCAGGACCTTAAAGAAAGTTGCCAATTTACCAGCGATAAAGTGACAGAGTTTGCGGCAAGCCTAGATGGTCTTAGTGGCCGTGTGAAATCCCTTGAACACTTAAAGGCGGATGTGTCTACCAATCAATCCTAAAATAGCCGATCTGCGCCAGGATAGTATAAACAGGGATCAACATTTGAGAATGAACAATGTGGAGGTAAAAGGAATCCCATCTAGAAGAGACGAAAATCTATTTACTATTATCGAGAGTCTGGCAAAATTCGTTAATTATTCATTTCCCAGGAATCAAATCAATTACGTGAGCAGAGTCCCAGTTTATAACTCAAATGATAAATCTATACTTCTCTCATTTGTTAATCGATATATCAAAGAGGATTTTGTGGCAGCTGCCAGATCTACGAAGACTATACTAGCATCTGATATTGGACTTACCGGCTCACAATCGAAAGTGTTCGTGAATGATCATTTAACAGCTTCTAACAAAAAACTTCTTACGCAGGCTAAAAAAATGTCCAATGAGAAGAATTATAAATATATTTGGGTGAAGTTTGCCAAGATACATGTCCGTAAGGATGACAAATCACCTGTACTTATTATTAGTACAAAAAATGATTTAAACAAGATAACATAATATGGAGTTTATTCCGGTCCAAGCGGGCCGCAAGTTTACCAGCCCTACTTGTTTACACCTTACTGCAGTGGTTACTATGTGTCATCACCGGTGATTCTATGCCGAGCGGCCGCAACATTCTTCTTACGACTACCCATTTTTCGAACTATAATGTTAAGATTATGATATTTACTTTGTTCATATTTTTTTATGTTTCTGTTTTTTTTGAACTTTTTATTTCTGCGAAACTATGTAATACTCGTAGTTTTTGTTTTCTTCTGGTTTTACTGAACCACAGAATAGGATTATGTGTTTTTCGATCGACATTAGTCAATTACATAATAGACTATTTGTTTTCATATATTTCACTCACAATTAGCCACAGAATAGAAATAATTTGCTTTTCCACCATAATTATACAAAGATATATGCAATTGGGTAGTTGACAGCATCGAAACTAAATTGCGAGTAGTCATACATTAAAAAGATTATCCCAAAAAACCTCAAAATATGTATTTCGATTTTCAATTTACAATTATAGCAAATTTAAAAATAATAAAACAATCAAAAAAAGTGCTGCAATTGAGTACTAGAAACTATGACGTCACGGTTTGCTATTTCAGTACATTTTCCATAGTAAAATTTAGTTTTGACAGATCGTAAAAAGTAACTGATTTGACTAGGTAGGACACAACCCTATTATCTGTTGTTTTTATAGACATTTTGTATTTCATATTACTTTTATTTTGTCCCAAAGTAGGGATATATTATGTTCTCATATTGATAACTGTTACTTATAGTTTACGTTATACTGTTTTTGGTTATGTACGCAAACTATCCACTACAAATTGCACAAAAAAAAACTATTTAATTATTCTTTGTTTACAATGTATTTTAGTTTTTAATATACGTATTGGTGAATGGTAATTTGAATATTTACTACCAAAACGTTAGAGGTTTGCGTACAAAAACAACAGATTTCTACCGTAACGTCTGTATTAATTCATATGATTTATTGGCTATCACAGAGACTTGGCTTGTTGAAAATATTAAAGATTCGGAACTTTTTGATTGTCGTTACATGGTGTGGAGGAGGGATCGTGACTATACTCGTACTCGGCAAACTAAGGGTGGGGGTGTGCTTTTAGCTACTAGTAAGAATCTAACTGTTGTGCCTCAACCGGCTTGGAGTTCCTCCGCTGAGGATCTATGGATCACAATTTCGCTAACGGATAGTTCCACCAAAGTTTGTTTTAATATTAATGTTTGTGTAATTTATTTAATAAAAGAAAATGAGGGTAATTCTTTCTCTCAGCAACTAGAAAATTTCCTTGATAAGTTAAGTGAAATAATAGCATCTCATCCGCAGGATAAATTTCTGATAATGGGGGATTTTAATTTTAGTCATATTTGCTGGTCGTCTCAGAATGGTGAATTCTTTTATAATTCAACCAACGCAAACTCAAACGATGAATTAAATTTACTTGATACTATGAACTTATGTAATCTTCATCAGTATAGCAACATCGTCAACCAGCATGGTAAAATTTTGGATTTAATTTTGAGCAATGATATATTCTTAGTAAATAGCCTGAGTGACCCTCTGGTTACGGCCGACCCCCATCACACAGCTTTGTCCATTACATCACAGTTTAGTTTCTACAGTCCCCTTAAGATAGCGCCTAGAGTAAAATATTATTATTGTAATGCCGACTATGAAACTATCAACAACCAAATTAAATTAATTGATTGGCGGCATGAACTTTCCAGTAGGCCACCGGAGGAAGCTGTTGATTTCTACTACAGTAGCATTTATTCTATTCGTGATGCACATGTTCCTAAGCGCACAATTAAACCGTCGACCTACCCGTGCTGGTATTCGCATGCACTTATTAAATCTATTAAAGAAAAGTTTAAGTACCATCGCAAATATAAAAAATATGGTAATAAATATGACGAACTATCTTTTATCACTCTGCGTTCGAGGGTTAAATCTCTTGAGCAGGAGTGTTATAGAGAATACATTTCTAGAGTTGAGTCATCTATAGCAAATAACCCAAAATATTTTTGGTCTTTCTTTAAGAATAGATCCAATTCAGGCTCTCTGCCAAGCTCCATGACCTATATGGGTAACACATTTAATAGCGGATCAACCATATGTGACGCTTACTCAAATTATTTTTTGTCTACCTTTCTTGATCCCAGCTCGAACACATAACATATCTCATACTAGTTCGGTAGACATTAATCCTTATCTTAACGGAGATTTATCATCAATAGAATTTACTGAGTCTCATATTATGAAAAAGCTCAAATCACTGGACTTAAACAAATCGGCTGGCCCTGATGCGATTCCCCCTATTTTTTTGGCTAACTGTGCAAACAGCGTCTCTCTACCTGTATGTATTCTTTTCCAACGCACTATTACAGACGGTTTTTTACCTAAAATATGGAAATCTGCATTTATCACTCCGGTGCATAAAAAAGGCAACCGAATTGAAATTACAAATTATCGTCCCATATCCAAACTATGTATCATAGCTAAAATTCTGGAAAAAATAGTTTTTGAACAACTTTATGCTACCCTAAGCTCTAGTTTCAACCCATCCCAGCACGGTTTTCTTCGGAACAGATCAACAGTCTCCAACTTAATACTATTAAATGACCACGTCACTGAAGCTATGGACAATGGCTTCCAAGTTGATGTGATATACACAGACTATACAAAAGCCTTCGATAGAATTGACCACATAATACTTATCAATAAACTTTTTGGTGCCGGAATCAGGGGAAATCTGCTTCGGTGGTTCACTTCCTACATAAGTAATAGGTCGCAGGTTGTTGCTATCGGGAATTACATGTCTAATTGGGTTACAGTGCCAAGCGGGGTACCACAGGGCTCCTTGCTGGGACCGTTATTATTTCTAATTTTTATCTCTGATATTGAGTCCTGCTTCTTAAATTCAAGGGTTCTGATATTCGCAGATGATATGAAAATCATTAAAACTATAAAAATTCTAAGTGATTGCGATGCCCTACAAGAAGATCTTAATCGTCTGGATAACTACTGCGCGAGAAACAAGCTTGATTTGAATCCCTCTAAATGTGCACATGTGACATTCACACGCAAGACTTCTCCTGTTAGTAACACCTACACTCTTAAGGGTCACTCTCTTACTAGAGATGTAAAGGTCAAAGACTTAGGTGTAATACATGACTCGAAATTGCTCTTTGATTCACATATCGAATATATTATAAGCAAGGCGTTTAGATCGCTTGGATTTATCATGCGGATGTCAGTTGATTTTAAACAAGTTAAAACTCTGAAAATATTGTACTGTACATACGTTAGAAGTATACTGGAGTATGCATCGCAAATATGGAACCCTTGTTATAATATTTACATATCACGCATTGAACGTATTCAACAAAAATTTGTGCGATATCTAAATTTTCGATTTAAATACCCTAAAAGTGACTATTTTGCGGCCTGCCGGAAATATCATCTTCTTCCACTATCCATTCGTCGTAATATTGCAGACATATTATTTCTTTTAAAAATAGTTAACAATAAAGTCGACTGTCCCGAGCTACTAGGTAAACTAAATTTTTATGTACCAAACAGGTCTCTTCGCGTCACTTCCACCTTCACACTGTGTAATGCATCAACAAATTACAGACGAAATTCTTATTTGTGGCGAGTTTGTAAATTATTTAATAACTATTGTAAACAACATTCATTTGATTTATTCTGTCTGAGTGAAAAAAAACTTAAGAAGGATCTATGTGAGGATTTCTTTAAGTTATTCTGATTTGTGTGGCTTCCTGAAAAAATTAACTGTTACAGTACCTTTGTCGAAACCTATAGGTATTGACTTAAATTGTTTCTAATTGTGAAAACTTTTAATTGGCTCTCTGTTGCTTATGATTATTGCTCATAATGTTATTTTAGCTGTAAGTTTTCCGAAAAATAAATAAATAAATAAACTATCACTACATAGTATAAAACAAAGTCGCTTTCTCTGTCCCTATATCCCTATGTCCCTTTGTATGCTTAAATCTTTAAAACGACGCAACGGATTTTGATGCGGTTTTTTTTAATAGATAGAGTGATAAAGAGGAAGGTTTTAGTATCAGCATTGCACCCGTGCGAAGCCGGGGCGGGTCCCTAGTTCTATATAAAAAAAAATTGTGGCCCAGAATGCGAGGCGACTCTCGAAGACGAGAGCGAGCTGGCGGCGCGCGCTGAGGAAGTGCGCGTGAGAGCGAGGCGGGACGCGTTGGCTGTGTCGCTGAGAGCCTCTCGCGGCCAGAGGCGGGAGCTGAGGGCCGGGCGGGACCAGCAGGAGGCGCGGCGGGACGAACTCGCCGCCGCCTCGCGCGCCCTCGACCAAGACGTCGCCGGCGCCAAGTGAGTCATACCCGGATTTCGAGTGTGTTACGTTAAGGAGAAAGGGGGTGGCTTAGAGGCTTAAGCTAGGGTTGTCAATGTTTCTTTGGCAAAAATTGTATTTTACTTAATTAGCCACAAAAATTTTAGTACGAGTCAAAAAAAAAGTAGATATTTCTAAAAAGCAAAAAATAGACTACAATGTTTTTGTTACTTATTTATTTTTATAAAAAACTAAATATTGTTGTCACTTTTTTAAATTTGTTTATCTAAAATAAGTGTCATATACTATGTCCTATTCAATGTGTAAATTAATAATCAAAACCTAATTTTTTATTCACCAAAGGCGCGTTTATAATTGTTTTAAAATTAAAGTTTTTTTGTTAGATTTCGGTGTTAAAAATATAGTATTTTTAGTAGCAGCTCTCTGCCGAGCTAAGGGTCCTAAGTCTAGCACATTAAGAAGCTAAGGCTATAATCTCTCCCGCGAGCCCACCGCGGATTGGGAGATGGTGTTAGGCTAGGGGCCACCTAACTGTCAGAATTATTCAAGCCACCCAAGGGTATCTGAGATGGCTTTAACGACATCCATTGAGCGTAAACACAACGAAAATCTGGACCGACAATTTATCATGCCTTCCGAAACACGGAAGCGCTAGTGATATAATGCCACTAGGCGGTCACCCATTCACTGACTCTTGAATCTTGAAATAAGCCTTTCTTTTCAACCGACTTCAAAAAAGGAGGAGGTTCTCAATTCGACTATGTTTTTTTTATATTTGTTACCTTAGAACTTTCAACTGGGTGATCCGATTTGGTCCAGTCCTGACAATAGCATACATGTGAAAACCATACAAGTTGAAGTCGGTTTTTTACTCCAGAGTTTTATGTTACTGTTGAACGAATCCATCCTTATTCTGGGTGATAAATTTCAGGGCGGATATGCAGCAGCTGAAGAAGGAGCTGGAGGAGCAGACGATGACGGTGGCCGAGCGGGGGCAGCTCTTGGACGAGCTGGACTACGCCACGCGCGTCATCGACTCCAAGCGGACCCTCGCCGACCAGATCTCCAAGGTCAGTCAGAAAAAAATGCATTTTTTTATTTAATGTTTCAGCATGAGCCATCTGTGTCAGTTTGTCCAAATGCACCCAACAAACTGACACAGTTGGCTCCTGAGTAGATGTCCTCATTGGAAGACACACTCGACCTGACTCCAACCATATCTTCTAACAAACCCGCTTGTAGTAGATTACCGATTGCAGATAAACCTAATATAAAAAAAAAAGTTTCAGCAGCACAACAATAGTATATTACATGTAGTTTTAGAGATCTAAGCATACATAGGGATAGACAGCGGGAAGCTACTTTTCATTTCTCCGGGCGGAAAGTGGCAAATTTCGGCCCGCTACGCTAAACGAAGTTGCCGCTTTCCTCGGTTGAAAAGAAAAAAGTATACATATAATCTAAAATAATTAAAACTACTAATAATTTTACTTTAACACTGAGGGCGATTCTGATTTACACTGACTAAACTTATTTTAGTTTAGTCTTTGTTTTACCTCAAAAATAGAAAAGGGATAGAAGATAACCTACCGAATTTAGTTCTGTCAGAGGCTGTATTTTACTTGTGACTTCTTTACTTATGCACATAACACGTTATGAAATGCCTTAGTTGACAGGACTAGTTTTAATTTTGATAGGACTGAATATCTCTCGTCTTTTCTTTTCTAGGAGAAAGAAAATGACAAGAGTAAGCTAAAATAAGTTTAGTCGCTGTGAAGCAAAATCGAACCCACTGTAAAATTCAATTCGGAATGCATTTTGAGATGGGTTTTTGGGATGAGGTTTTTAATTAATGATTACCATTAGTCCTTTGTACTCTGCAGATGTTACTGAACAAGGAGACGGAGCTGGGTCTGTGGCAGAAACGCACGCTGGACAGCTGCGTGGAGTACAAGCAGGCGCTCATACACCTCGCCGCGCAGTTCCCGGAGTTGGCCGAGCTCGCCGTCGACGAGAAGTGAGTTCTATTCTTAAAAATAAATAATCTCACATCTTTTATTCCGGAGCGGGTAGGCACAGGCATTCCGTTACTGGAAAATAATAAATAAACTTACACTTTTTATCCCCAAGTAGGGGTATTTCATTTCTGGATATACCCACTATAAAGTAACGGACTGCCTGGGCTGGAGATGACTAGATAATTAATAAAAGAAATGCGAAATAAAGCAACAACGGTATAATGCAAAAACTAAAAGACAACTAATAACCGATATACGAAAAACTGACAATTTCAAAAAGTTACATAAATCATATAAAAGAAATAAAGCTATTTTGCTGGCCTGAAGCCATTCTAACACCCACTTTTTACGAGGTATTCTTTGGACCCCTAAACGTGGTGGTGAGCCCATCGCCTGCTCAGTACATAGTTGCCCGTGGCTCTCAGGGAGCTGATGGAGGCTGCGTGCGCGGCGGCCGTGTCCCTGGCCGTGGACAGGCTGCGTGCGCAGGCGCAGCGGCTGAGCGGGCAGAGGGCACAGTTGGCCCGCGATCGTGCCGCCCTCCGCCGCCAGAGGGCCACAAGGCTGGTGAGTAACTAGTGGTGTAACATGACTAAAAACTACTTTGATTTTTTTCACAATGCCGAAAAAAAACATTAAAAAAAAAACTTAGTACATTGTTTTTTTTTTTCAAAACTTGAGTTTCTTTCAAAACATCTATAGGAAGTTGGATGTATTCGTTAAGAATCCTATCATCATCAACCCGTAAACAGCCCACTGCTAAGTTAAGCGTCTTGACTCTCGCCCACATCATTTGGAACAACAAAATTTTCAGCAATTTAATAATACCTATTTAGCGTCCGAGACTTTTTGATTTTTTGCTATTGTAGTCCATCCACAATCTTAAATTCAATGCGTGTATATATAAAAATGAATGTTTCTTTGTTTGTCCTCTATACATTCGTAAAACCAGTCACTCGATTACGATAAATCTTTAAAAGTTAGTGAAGTGTTGTCGGGGAACATTCCTAAAAAAACCTACAGGTACGGGCAATAATAGCGTCAACGTTTCTGACTCGTCAGCTAGCAATATCATAAACTCGAAGGAATCAAACCTATACTAATATTGTAAAGAGGAAAGATTTGGATTTTTGTATGTTTGTTACGAATTAACTCAAAAACTACTAGAACAATTTTAAAAATTCTTTCACCAATTGAAAGCTAGAATATCCCTGAGTAACATAGGCTATATTTTATTCCCGTATTCCCACGGGAACGGCGGGCGAAACGGCGCAGAACCGCTAGTGTTAATATAAACCTACAGGAGGAAGCTCGAGTCCAAACAAGTGAGCTAGAAGCTGATATCGAGCGCAAACAACAGGCGCTCGACGCGGAGCTGGCCAAGGATGCTTCGGAGGCAGCCACGTGGGCGGCTGAGCGACAGGTGAACACCCTCAAATCTATGGCTCTAATCTACTTCCGTTTTAGCTTGGCTGCTCTGAACATATGCTTCGCCTGCGCAAACCGGTGCATACCGCCAAATAGTCCCAAAAAAATGTTTTCGCGCAACTTCTGAAATGCCAAGTTAAAACGGCCGTACTGTACCTCTGCTAATATTATGTGAGCTTAACTAACTCTAACGGGTTAATTAATGAGTATAGTCAACATATTTTTTTCAATTTAACAATAAGATTTTCAAAAACAGACATAGATACATATTTATCATTAGCTCGACGGTGATGGAAAACATCACGTTTAGGGGTCCAATATACTCATGAAAAGATGGTATTTTCAGAAATGGAATACCTCTGCCTACCCCCTCGGGTATAAAGGAGTGAGATTATAATATAATTTATCATGCATAACACTAGTTTCGTAATGTGAATTCAGTAATGTAAATAACCTTGTAACTGTAAGAATGTTGACTTTGGCAGGCTCTAGCGGCGAAGTTGGACGAACTGAGCGAGCTCGAGGAGCAGTATGCCAAGGCGCAGAGCGAGCTCGAGTCCTGGGAGCAGCAGGACCAAGCGTGAGTGCTAGCTACCGACTTTCAAACAGCAGACGGGCAAAAATCCTATCTTGCTATTATACCTATACTAATATTATAAAGAGGAAAGATTTGTATTTTAGTATCTCCTGTGTTAAAATTATAGCCCATGTTACTCCCAGAACAGTAAGCTTTCTATTAGTGAAAGAATTTTTTAAATCGGTCCAGTAGTTTCTGAGTAAAAATTACTCATTTGGTTTAAATTGCAAAAAGTCTGTGTGTGACGCACAATAATCCTCGATTCTTTGGAGCAATCAAACTCTCGACCAAACCAAGTCGCACAAAGCCGACTTGCCTACTTTTAAGAAAACTCTTTGTTAGTAAAACTAATTAAGTAATTAATTTTTTTAAATATAATTGCACACAGAGTACTCAATAGTATAAACTATGTAGTTTTGTTGTTGTCTACATTTTAAATTCAATTTGAGTTTGCCTTTAATTGGTTTGACAATCGTACTATCAAAATTTTAAGTTTATACATAGTTGTTATTAGTGTTTAATATGTTGGCAGACCTGTAATAAATAAAATAACCTCTACAGCTGGCGAGCGAAGCTTGCAGAGATGCGGGATTACATCGAGTCCCTCCGCGAGGAGGCCACCCGCAAGCTGGAGGCGGGCAAGCGGCTGAGGGCGGACAAGATCCTCCGCATGGTGCAGGAGTGGCACCAGGAGCTGGACCGAGTCGAGGAAGAAGAGAGGCGGCTCGAGGAAGCGGCCAACCAGCACACGGCCGCACATCACTCAGGAGCGGCGTTGACAGACGATAAAGTGGAAAATGACTGATTCGTCTAAAAAGGACATTCCTAATGAATCTTGCACTATATTGGCAACGATGTGGTGGCCCTACATAATACCAGCGTTGTGGCGTTTTACAAACTGGCCGCAGCTTGTGCTGAGTGGGGTCCCGTTAGGACACTCAATTAAGTTAAACTGTGTATTAAAGTGACATATTTAGCCGAGTTGTCAATTTTTAGTTTATCAACAAACAATTATGAAAATCTTCACATGCCATATTTGTAAGTTATATCGAGTTATTATTTAGAGCAGTGATAGCCCAGCGGTTAAAGAGCTCACCTCTCAGTTCGAATCCTGGTATGTACCGATGAGTATTCAAAAACGTACGTACATATTTATCACTATCTCGATGGTGAAGTAAAACATCGTGAGGAAACCTGCAGGTCCTAGAATTAATAAACTGGACAATTTATGATTTGGTCATTTTGAGCCCACTGGACTTTTTGCGAATTGGACATAATGCTGCGCCCAACCGTTCTGAGGCATTTGTGGGCGTGAGTTTGTTTTTTTGGTGAGTTTAATTATAGATTGAACCGACTCCACACTTGACCTTTGGCGAGGCATGTAGCATGGGATTTACGAAATATATCAAAAGAAGGACAAAATATATAAAAGGAGTGTATGTCTTCCTTTTGGATACCATCTAGCAACCTTACTTAGGATGCAATAAACATCTTTTAGAGATTCCTCTTCCAATAAAATTATAATCGGTTTTGTTCTGAGGTACACTGCTACTAAATCACACCTGTCTACCTACAGAACAAGCAATGAACGCGAAATAAATATCTACCGATAGTACAATTCTGATAAAGTACTCTAGTTATGGTTATCCCTTCCTTGATAAACATTTTGTAAAAATCTTATTAACTATTAGTAAATTAACTATATTTTAATAATAATTAATAAAAGTTATTTGTCTATAATGATTTTGTTTTAATTTCCATCTAACTGATGATTAAAAACTGAGGATATTTAATAAATATAAACACCATTAAATAATAATGTATAGTTTGGTTTGAAAACTGTTTATTAAATTATAGAACAACACGTAGGATAGTTTGTGCCAGATAAATGGCACCTTGCTTACAACTAGCGTGTAAAAAGTTGTACATGGCAACTGATCGATACTCTTCCAAAATTGCTGGACTAGGAAAAACACCAAGTTGTTGACACCCCACTAATCAATTCAACTTCTTTTATTTGCACCCCAATAGCTTTTTTTACAAAATTAACGAAATTACGATACATAATTAATATTTAGAATAATCAAATAAACAGTGCTTTGTCTAATTATTGTAAATACTATCTTGTATCGTTAATTTTGAAAAATCTGTTGGGGTGTCAATTACTTGGTAGGCTGTCAATAATTGGGTGTTTTATCCTATGTATTATATACAGTATACTTTGTATATACTGGATTGCATACTTCCGAGAATTTTTTAATTGTATCAAAAATGGCAGCCTATACAAAGTTTTATTTACAGATTATATCAAAATAAGTAACAATTTTTAAAGTTAACACTAATGATTAGGTACCGTAGTACAGAACTTATGTACATACATTTCGCCTGGATCCTTCCAGACAAGAACATTTGTTTAAGATTTACTCACATGATAAAGTTAACTCCAATTTAGATAAATCAAACTTTGTCGAAGGTATGTCAACAAATGAGATTAATCTATTTACAATAGATTACTGTTACTATTATAGTAATAAAGAAATAAGAAACAGATAGTAATAAAAATATTCTATATTCTATTATCCCCGTTGTTACCAAGAATTTTCATGTCTGTCGTGTAACTTATTGCTGATCGCCATTGATGCTAATTACTGAGAATAATAATAATAGATTTCTTAGCACCATGTTACACATGGTAGAATAGATCCAAATATCTTGTGAACAACGTAAAAGATGGCATACCTCTTCAAATCGGCCGCATAATTTCATTAAAAAGAGTGGCCCACCTTAGATACTCGTATTTTCCTAAAAAGTAGCCAGTCATAGCTTCCGACTGCATGAAAACATCAAATACATAAATTTTATTTGCCAAATGCAATTCTAAATTCCATCCATCCATAAATTAACTTGACTAAATAAAATCATATACTAAAACCTATTGAAGCATTTTTAAAATTATAGTGACAAAATATAATCTGAAAATTACATTGTTATAGCCTAAATTGCACTAAAGAGTTAAGTTAGAGCTATTTACAAATTACATTAATTTAAAAAAAAAATATATATTTTCTCAGAAAGCTTCATGTACTTATTTGTCGAGGTTGATAATAAGTTTGTGTTATGTCATGATTGTGGAGGACCAAGTTAGTACGACTGATTTCTTTGGTAATATTGGTTATGTTATATAAGTGATTAGTTGTAAAATATTCTCACGATTTCCGGTCAAACTAATCTTGATTGCAACTAGTGTGATTAGAAGCTCATTTTATTATCTAGTGTAAACACAATAGTCCAGGCAATGAAGCGGATTTTTGTATGAAGACCCCAACATTAATTCCTCAGTCGATGAAACTTTGCAGGATTGTAGTATAGTATGAGACAATACTTGCATAAAAAAATCCAAAAAAAAAAACATAACCGAAGTTAGGTATTTTTACTGAAATACTTATTTATTTGATATCTTTGTTGGGAAAAATGCTCAGTCAAAATTTTCTTCGCCAGCAATATTCATGTGTGTTAAGAAAGCTATATGCGAAATATCAAAAAAAAATCTCCTAGTAGAAACAACAAAACTCAGACGTATATGTACCTTGCACGGGAAAATTGTTCAGTTCATTTTTTTAACTGGATTGTCATTTAATAGTCGCTGTGGACTTACAATAGGAAAATCCAAAATAAAAACCGTCTCGCCATATTATTTTCAGAAACTATAAAATTATCGACCAACAAAAAATTTTTTTTATGTATAAAAACCTAACTTCGGTTAGGTTTTTTTTTTGGATTTTTTTATGGAAGTATTGTCTTATACTATACTACAATCCTGCAAAGTTTCATCGACTGAGGAATTAATGTTGGGGTCCACTACCTTTATTGCCTAGACTACAAACTTGATTGCAATAATCACAACCTCTCCGTTCAACGCGTCGTCAGTCCATTTGTGCAGAGCCACAAAGGCGGCGTTAGCGGAGCGGCGGCGAAGCAAATAAAACTCATCTTTAACTTTATAGATACATGAACGAAATTTGATTAACAAACGAAACCATTGGACACACAGTGGTGCCGTCAATTTCATTTTTATGTATAAGATGTTAAAGTTGAATTTAGAATATGCTCTGTGACGCCACCACTCCGCTGGTTTGCGCTGACCTTAACTCTTATAACAAGACTTACTTTATTTCAAGGAGGGGGAAAGGTATATAGTTTATAAGGTATCCTTTTTTTCAATAAAATAACGTCGTCTGCAAGTGCCTACAATATAAGCGTAATGAGTAATTTTCTCAATGGGAAGGTCAAGTTATAAGAGCTTGTGGTAACCTCTTTCCTAAAAAGTATCGCTTGGGACAAACCAACTTACAGTATAATTTGTCCGCAGTTTCTGCGAATTTACTTCACACAATCAAATATATTATTATGTATTTACAAAAATAATGTTTTGACTATATTTTCACTATCGCAAATATAATAATTTCTTTAAAATTGTCCAATTCCAGCGAAGTATAAAAGTTGAAAATAGTTCGCGAAAGTACATTACATTCTGCTGTCTATTTACAAGACTGCGTACTTAGTACACAGCACAGGGAATTGTATAAAAACTCCGAATAGCGTCGGTAGTCACACACAAACACTTCACTTAAAAGATTTTCACACAACAACCGCATCTACAGTTTCTTTGATTTCCACTGTACTGAACGAACACAAACGTAATCTTCCCGGATTTACACAGAATAAACCGTCTTTACATTTCATAGATCTAAAACTGGACTAGACTTAGCACGTAGGCAACCACTGCTCCGGGCATTTGCCCGCAGGTGGTAAGCAGTAGTGTATTCAGAGCAGGATGGTGAGCGCGTGCGGCGGCAGCTCAGCGCGCCGCCATCACGTCAGCGCTTCGCGCAACTGCCGTACACACGAGTATACCTGTAAATTAAGTATACACCTTTTAAATTTTTTAATTACCTTTGGCACTGAAAATAATCTATACATAATAATAAAACTCAACGTCTGTACATCAAATATTTTTAGAAATTTTTTGCGGTAGTGTAGATAATTAGAGATTAAGCTACCAAAACACCTATTTATGTCTTTGTTTTTGCGCACTATCACGCAAAAACTACTGGACGGATTTTGATGAAATTTCTTATGGAGATAACTGAGTACCTGGGTCAACATCTAGGGTAGTTTTTTTCAGGGAATAGCTCATTCCCACGGGAAAATATAACCATTACAACGAGCTCGTTCACGATGAATCATTGAATCTTTCCTCTCGCCTGTTTTTTGCGAATCTATTTCCTACATAAATATCTATAAAGAAGGTTGTTGGATTCCACTGCAGCATCCAACTAGCGTAGGAGCTAAGTGTACATATAATATACTAGCAGTTTCACCTCATAGTTCCCGTTCCCGTGGGAATACGGGGATAAAATATAGCCTATGTGTTATTCTGATAAGCTATATAACTGTAAAGTTTCATCAAAATCCGTTCAGTAGTTTTTGCGTGAAAGCGGAACAAACATCCATCCATACAAACTTTCGCATTTATAATATTAGTAGGATGTGTGTCGCGCACCTTGATGGCGGGTCCTAGGCGCAGGCGCATGCAGTCCACCAGCTCCTGGCAGGAGGCCATGAGCAGCTCCGCGCCCGAGACGCGCGCCGCGGCGGCCGCTAAGCCCGACGGTTGCCCGGCGATGCGGCCCACCAGCAGGGACACTTCGTGCTGCACATTACCACAGAATAAGTAATTGTACTACGTACAGAAGGTTCACTGTTAACAAATTCCGTGTTTAGGTACGTCAAACGTGCCTAAATGTGGCCATCTCTTTCTATCGCATGCAACGCGCTCTTTCGGAGGCGGAGCCTTAGATCCAGGGTTGAAGGCAGCTCGACCCATTAAATTATACGTTAGTAGTAGTAGTTAGTACAATAGTGTATTTTACCTAAGATATTACGATTATTCTTTATTTAGGTACTAAAGACCACCCAACTAAATAAAAGCTTGGTAATTTGTCTTTAGGTTATGTTATGACTTCAAAACTGCCTGTTTCTGCAAAATGTAAGACGAAGACATACAACTTGTTTATCTACATACATACATTATATAATGTAAAGAAAAATTGTTTATTAAAATTCAATAATTATCTATCTATACAACCAATGCGCGGCAACCACTAATAGACCGCCGGGTGGCCGGCCGCATGTACTTGTAGCGGCGCGATGACGTCACGCAGTGTGCCTCCCCTGACACACGACAGGGTGTAAAGGGTGCAAAGAGATTAAAATACAATAGGGCATAGAGGGGACCAAGCGAGGAAAATTTTAAGCCAAAAGTTATTCCAAGTGGAATAAGTCTAGTACAATTTCGACTGAATGACTTTCACATGATGTATTTATGTTACCGCTATAACAATAAATACTAATAACAGAAAAAAATAAATATTTAAGGGGGTCCCATACAAGAAACGTGATTTTTTTGCCGTTTTTATAGATAATGGTACATGACCCTTCGTGCGCGAGTCCGTCTCGCACTTGGCCGGTTTTTTATCCAAATAGCGGCGCCCTCGCTTTTTCAACTTGACGGTGAATGAAATTTCAAATTCAGAATTTATTTATTACGGTAGGTATATAAAATACACCGTCAATAACAAGGCACACTAAACTCGTCCATGAAGATTGGCTAAATGAACCATGCACCAGCCCATCTCCACCGACGAGTTGCTGGTTCCAAATGTAGCACCCCGAGAAGAGCCAGCAAGAAACTCATTAATACTCAATTGCATCACTATATTGATTGGTTCATTTTAAAATTGGCTATAAGTACATACGTAAATTGTTTTTGATTTTGTATATATTTGTATTTCAACATTTGCAGCGCCCTTCCAGGGTTCATGTGTGTACTGTATATTATTTTACCTACAACCCGTAAAACCGCATGGAGCAATATAAATGACTGTAAGGGTCCGCTTCTACAGCGCACAGTAACAAAGACGAAAGCAAGTACTAACCGTCGACCAGACGGTGGGGTCCTCGGGCAGGGCCAGCTCTGCGATGTACCGCGAGCAGAGCACCCTGGGCGGCGACCGGGGGGCGTGGGCGTGGGCGGGGGCTTGGTCGTGGGCGTGGGCGGGAGCCTGGGCGGTCGGGCGCGAGTACGTCCGCGGGGAGCCCTCGGCCTGCGCCCCCCCGCGCCACCGTTTGCCGCCGCCACTCGACACAGACTCCTCGTCAGACGCCTAGAAGCCAACGGATTATAATATACACATATAGGTACATTGCATAATATTATGTTTATAGTAAGACCATAGATTCAGTATACTTACATTGGCAATGTGAAAGAGAAAGAAAATTGGTACCCGTGTGTTAGAGCGAGATAGAGAGACGAGACCATTTTCGTAAACGTTACGGAGCAATACTGGCCCGACGTCAGTTGTGAACAAAACAAATCTCGCTTATTTTAATTAATCTTTCGTATTAAAAGAGTAAAACAGCTATGGTTACGTATGCAGTACCGTTTGTAATTCAGCTAGGAAAAAAAATCCTCAGAATTAGTCATTTTAAATGTAAGTGCGATTGAAAGATTTAATTCTCTAAATGCAATGATTATAGAAAACTGAAAAACAAATCGTGCACAAATGGATAGGTCATACATAACATTGCTTTCTGAATGTATAAGAATTGATTTAAGCGAAATATAAAATACGTGAATTTCTTGTATTTCTAACCTCAGTTTTATAGTGATTGTGGTAATATCGATTAACCACATTTCGTAACGTGACTGGCAAAGGTATTAAGCAGTTAAGCAATTAAGCAGTTGCACAAGCTGCCTCCCGTCACGTTTGACCACGTCGACGTCACCAGGGTGTTGAGGGACATCACCACCCTGAAAGCTGACCTGGCCGAGATGAAGTTTAAGATGGAGGTTTCCGAGTGTATCATCGATGAACTACGTACCGAATTATTATCATTAAAAGGTAATAATTCGGTAAGTAGGTCGCCGGAGACCGCCTACGTAAACACACGTCGCGGCGCGCAAAATGCCTCCATCGGCAGTTTGTCGTCGCCGGTTGTTGCTGAGGTGCCCACAACCCCCGCCCCGCCCCCGCCTCCGCAGATGACGTCGCGTGCGAGCGCGGTCACGGCCCCGCCGCGAATGAAGCGGCCCTCCCAGGAAGGGAAGAAGAGCCGGAGCAAATCTGCTGGCAAGCAAGTGCCCCCACCGGTTTTCAGGAAAAACCAGTGTGATGAGGAGGGCTTCCAAAGAGTAGAGAGGAAGAAGAAGAAGCCCTCTAGCCGCAACACCCATGGCACTGCTCCGACCGGACCGAACCATCTGCTGCGTCCTGCTGTACCGTCGACGCAGCTGTATGTGTCCCGTTTGCACTGGTCTACGAAGGTCCAAGACGTCGTAGACTACATAGTGAAGAAGTCCACTTTCTCATTGAGGGTTGAACGGTTGGAGTCTCGTCGCAAAACGAATTTTAATTCTTTTGTGGTGAGAGTACCAACCCATCATCTGGAGACCTTCATGAAGGAGGACTTCTGGCCGCAGGGAGTTGTATTTCGGAAATTCCGGGGTCAACTACCTTGCACTCGCACGTCGCCGACACTTCGTGTAAAATAGTTTAGTTATTTATTTTTTATGTATGTTAGATTTAAGGTATATATAATATGGGCCTCTGTTTACGTTATTTAAGATCTACTAATGTAAATATTGCCTGAAATAAAGATTATTATTATTAACTACACAATATACCACACGCCCATTTTTTATCGAGAGCTACAAGTTTAGGGAGAGCACTATTTGTTTTGCGCACATCCACGTTACACGCACAGAAGTGTCAATTTTTTTGGTCTCGCCGTACTGGCTCTATTGCCAATCTTTAACGTTAGTATACTAAATCTATGAGTACCCTGTGCCCCGCGGGCGTAGCCTTAAACGGTCTTACTAGCTGGGTAGGTGCTCTCGGGGTACTGCATTTGGAACCAGCAACTCGTCGGTGGAGATGGGCAGCTGTTTACATTTAGAAATTCCTCCTTTATAGTTTAGAGTGCCTTGTTATTAGACTATTGACATTCTAATTGTGCTTTTTTTACCTACAGAAAATAAATGTTTTTTTACTGGATTTTTGAAAATCATCTCGCTAAAGAAAAGAAGCGCGGCTGACCTCATTTTTGGCGACCTCCTCGACTCTCTTGTGTTTCGGCGGCCGGCCGCGGGGTAATCTGAAATAATGACATTTATTATTTTCATTATTTGTAGACAAAAATGTAATAAGTTATATAATGAAGCAAAGATACATACTTCTCTTTCTGTGTGTCACTGTTGGGTGTACTCGTGTGTATGGACTTGGGTTGTTTGGCAGGAATCCTGTGAAAACGGTGATCATACTCAGATTACAAAATTTCTGTAATAGGAAATAAAAACTCACGCCTTTTATCCCCGAGGGGGTAGGCAGAGGTATACTATTTCTGGAAATATCCACTTCTCATGAGAATATTCGACGCCTAAACGTGGTGAGCCCATCGCCGGACCGGGTCTGTCACACATACCTCAGAATCAATTCTGAGACCTGCGGGTTTATTCGCGTTTTCCTTCACCGTCAGCTAGTGATAAATATGGGAAAGAGCTGCTCGAAAATGTCACCGATAGGCCCTTTTCACATACCGGTTGCCGGATAGCCGGCGGGCGGCGAGTACGTTCGCTTTCATACGTACCGGCGGGCAACCAGGCAATCGGCCATACATTTCGCCGCCGGGTAGCCGGCACCGGCCCGGCGGAAACCGGTACGTGTGAAAAGAGGCTTACACCTGTAGTCTATTTCACACCAAATGGGTTCAGTGACAGTTCACTATTGACAATTGAAGTGATGTGTCCTAATGAAATCCAGTTGATTTTTCTTAAGTTTCGAGTACGTTTGTAAAGGAAATGGAATCGATTTTATACTTTATTGATAGAATGATTTTTCAAGATTACTTTTTATTAAATATGTTTAAATTTCACAGGTTATATAAGGGAAAAACATTGTAAAATAAAAAATAAATGTCATCGACTTTTTGATGAAATACGAAAATATCATACATTATCGAATCTACAAATCACTGCACACTTTCACAGACCCCTGCCACATAATACACTATTACTATTTTAAACCCAAAAGATACAAGAAAATGAAAATTTTACAAAAACATTGCATCTTTTTTCGGATTCCCGCCAAAAAGCTTCGATTCATCGATTTAATGTAGACTTAACGTAGTGTCAATCCCTATGAGTAAAAGTTCCGTTCCACGCAATACGTATTTTTAGGATATCTTATTTATCTATTATTTTTTATATTTTTCTTGATTTATAGTCTGAGATTTTAATTTAGAATTTTAGAGGCGACAATTATTGTATTTTAGCAATTACATAATATTAAATTATTCATTGTTTTTGGAACCATCTATTTTTCTTACTAGAAAGTTGTATGCGTAAAAGGAAAAATGTGAACTGTCACCGAACCCACTTGGTGCGAGATAGACTATAGAATCAGCCAGAACTTTTCCTGATATTACCTGCGGGGCAGAGGCAGAGCGAGGTCTGGCGCGTGGTCGCTGGGCGCGGCGAGGCGGTCGGGCGTAGGGGGGGGCGCCCTCTGCCGGTAGGGGCAGGCGGAGGCGGCGTTGTGGTGCTTGTGGGGGCCCCCGCGGCACGAGCCCAGCCCGCGGCACCCGCCCACGCCGCACGGACCGCTCACTGTAAGCTCCTCCGCGGCTGCGGGAGATCGGCCAGTGAGGATGTGGGAGGACTACATTAATAGTGGGAGATGGTTCAGTGTGGATGTGGGGGACTACACTAATAGTGGGAGATGGTTCAGTGTGGATGTGGGGGGACTACACTAATAGTGGGAGATGGCGCAGTGTGGATGTGGGGGGACTATACTAATAGTGGGAGATAGTTCAGTGTGGATGGGGGGGACTACATTAATACTGGGAGATGGCGTAGTGTGGATGTGGGGGGACTACACTAATAGTGAGGGAGGGCTCAGTGTGGATGTGGGGGGACTACTAATAGTGGGAGAAGGCGCAATGTGGATGTGGGGGGACTACACTAATAGTGGGAGAAGGCGCAATGTGGATGTGGGGAGACTACACTAATAGTGGGAGATGGCGTAGTGTGCAGTGGCGGATTTACCAGCAGGCTGAGTAGGCTTGAGCCTAGGGCGGCAGATTTTGGGGGCGGCAAATTTCGGGAATTTCTTCTTTGCTACGTCGTAGAAATCTAAAACATTTCTGTACCTATGACGGTTTTCTTATGTCTGAGACAGAGAGCAACACATCTTAACGATTACTTTATTGAACGTATTTTTTTTTTGCTTAAACAGTGACAGTGCGATAGTCTTCGACCGTAAAAAAACTTTCTTATGCAATTTGAACGAAATTGTAAAAACTAGTCAAGGAACTGTCAATTTTAAAAGCAGTTGCGGCACAAACTTAGCAGCCTACACTTTGAAAATGTGTAAATCCGCCACTGGCAGTGTGGATGTGGAGAAACTACACTAATAGTGGGAGATGGCGTAGTGTGGATGTGGGGGGACTACACTAATACCAGCTCCTCCGCGGTTGGGGGGAGATGGGACTATTGACTTTTCTAAGTGTAAGTAATTACACAAATAAATCATTTTTAACTATTTTACTTAATTTTCATACAAAATGGTACGAAAATTAGCAAATATATATTACGTTTGCTAAAGTTACAATTTGCGAATGTGCCATTGTTGAAGTGACATTTGCCTCAAACACCAATGTATAGAGAGAATCAATTTTTGTTGGGCTGTTGCTTTTTATGTTTATGACGTTAGGCTACTCAAGAAAGGATTCTTTAAATTCATATACACTTCTACAGTTATATTATAAAGAGTTTTTTTTTTTATCGTTGTACGTTTGTCACGGATAATTTCAAAAACTATTGGATCGATTTAAAAAATTCTTTCACTAATGGAAAGCTTAATTTTCTGGGAGTAACATAGGCTATCTTATCCCCGTATTCACGAGATTGGGACTATCCTACCATAACAAATGTAATCCGTTCTATTTAGGTAGGTAACACATTTTACTGCACTTCGTCATGTGATCTGATGATGGATCGCGAGTAGTGTACTCACTGAGAGGCGGCTCTAGTGGGTGCTGCGTCTTGAGGCACCATCCGACGGGGTGCAGGTCGGGCGAGTCGTCGTCCATCCAGCAGGCCAACTGGTCGCCCCACCCGTCGAACGACACGAGCACCTGGTGGCCCTTCACGGCGCCGATCGACGCCACGCGGATCAGGAAAGGCACCTGCGCGGGACAGGTTCAAAGTCAAGTCAAAGTGTTTTAGTTATAGGAGGGACTTACAAGTGCACTTATTGAACATCGAAATTTTCAAATAAAAAATTCAAACAATAAAGTGTGAGTCAGACGGCACATAGAGGGTTCCGTGCCGTTATAAGATAAACAAACACGTTTCTTGTAATGGGGCCTAACTTAACTTTTTTTTATTATTTGTCGTTGTAGAGCAAGAGCCTTACGATTAAAGAGCCCGCTACTCATGGTGATAATCAGAGAGGCTCGGGTTAAAATACTGGCATGTACCGATGAGTTTTTAAAAAACCTAAATAAAAAACTATTATAAATAAACCCAATTTAAAAAAAATAAAAAAATTCTTACTTACATGTTTATCACTAGCTCGACGGTGAAGGAAAACATCGTGAGGAAACCTGAAGGTCCCAGAATTAATTCTGAGGCATGGCAGACCAGGTCCGGCGATAGGCGGCGAGCCTATCAAGTTTAGGGGTCCAAACCAAAGATTATACTGGTGAAATTTAAGTACTTCCTGAAATGGAATACCTGTCTAACCCCCTCGGGTATAAACGGCGTAAGTTTTTTTTTTATTGTACTCACCCTGGGGTCAACGACCTCGAGCTTCATGCCGGGCTTGAACCCGTGCGGGGGCCTCGTCTTGAAGGCGCGCGGGGGCGCCGCCGCCGCCCCAGTCTCCACCAGGTAATTCTCCCACGAGAACGAGTCCGGGTCCTTGTAGACTGACATAGAAAAAAAATAAACAGTTTTTAACCGACTTCAAAAAAAGGAGGAGGTTATCAATTCGACTGTATGTTTTTTTTATATATATATTTTTTTTATATTTGTTACCTCAGAACTTTCGACTGGGTGAACCGATTTGGATGATTCTTTTTTTATTTGAAAGCTGTTGCTTCCAGATTGGTCCCATTTTAATTTCGTCCAGTTCCGACAACGGCATCCATGAGAAAACCATATAAGTTGAAGATTGAAGTCGGTTTTTTCTACTCTTTAGAGTGGTTATTCTTCAAACATGCTTAGAAATTTGGCTTGCAAATAGCTTTCTATTTGCTTGTTTATTGAAAAAAAAACAAATGGCCGCTTTAACGCGGGAAAAATTACTGTTGTTCGTCATAGATTTTGACAATTGACCTTTTTATTAAATAACTAGCGACCCGCCCCGGCTTCGAAAGGATGCAATGCTGATATTAAAACCTTCCTCTTGAATCACTCTATCGATTAAAAAAAACACATCAAAATCCGTTGCGTAGTTTTAAATATTTAAGCATACATAGGGATATAGGGACAGAGAAAGCGACTTTGTTTTATCCTATATGTAGTGATTTTATTGTTTTCAATTTGACTTACTGAGATATATAGCACAAAATCGTAAGGAACCTGTCTAGTCGAAACCGTCAGCCACAAACACGTGCAGTGTACTGATAAAACGTTCACGAGTTATCCTCATTTGACTAATGGCGGCAGTAATGAAGAAATTAATGGCGCTCCGCTGTCCTTGTAAACATACATATTTGTGTACAGCTTATTAACAATACAAGTTTGAATATATTAGAGGCCTATTGTGGTATCTTGCTGGTAATGACTGGCAGTCGAGGGCGAAGTCTACATTATATCTGGCGGAGCGCTAACTCAATAAAATAGGAAGGTTATAGTCAGTGTATTTATTGTAGCAATAAATCAATGATGGACGTGAATTCAAAGACCGGCAAAGTGCGAGTCGGACTCGCGCACTAAGAATTCCGCACAATCTATAACTCTATACTAATACTATAAACACGAAAGATTTGTATTTTTCTATGTTTGTTACGAATAAACTCAAAAACTCAGATTTTAAAAATTCTTTCACCAATTGAAAGCTAAAAGATTAATGAGTAACATAGGCTATATTTTATTCCCGTATTTCCACGGGAACGGGAACTACGCGGGTAAAACCGCGCAGAACCGCTAATCTATAAAAACGTAAAAACTTTTAAGTTCTCTAATTAAGTCATTGCGACTTCACCGCTTCGGTATGTATAGTTGAGGAGAAGAAGCGGGGCAAGAAACTCCTCAACACATTATTCTTTTAAACAATCAATATACCTAATAAAAAGTACAAGTTACATGGTTTTAGTGTTTTGCTGAGCTGGAGAAAATTTACAAAAAACATCATTGTCGTTCCTCTCTTACATATACTCGTACAATACTAGCAGCGCGGGTTTCACCCGCTTAGTTCCCTTTCCCGTGGGAATACGGTGATAAAATATAGCCTATGTGTTATTCTGATGTATAAGCTATATAACTGTAATGTTTCATCAAAATCCGTTCAGTAGTTTTTGCTCGAAAGAGCAACAAATATCCATACAAACTTCTTCGCGTTTATAGTATTAGTAGGATAGGATATGATCATTTATCAACACACAAACAACCGTAGGTAAAGAATAAAAGTGTCGGACAACATACAGAATACGGTAATACAATTCAGTAGCTGCTCTAATTGCTGTAGGTCAATATAATAAGCGTAGATGAGCGTAGCGGAATAATTTACTTGTATATTTATGCAACCGGGCCACATTTTAAGAGTGAAAGCGAAACGAGATGGTAATAAATACTAGTATTGCTTCTGGCTTAGTAGAATTTCAAATAAATAATCACTATGACATTTGCGTTAAGTAGATAAATTGTTCAAAATTCACAAAAGGGTATTTAGTCCAAAAATAGGCAGCGCCTGTGGGAACATGAGTACGAAACAACTGATAAACATACTTAAATAAATAAATATTGAACACCCAGACAGATATATTGACGCGCACAATTATTGGCAGCGGGCGAGGATCGAACTCCCAACCTCCAACTCAGAAGACGGGGTCTCTACCAGCTGAGCCAATGGCCCCGTCGTAACGATTAAGTAATGGAGGTGACCAGTTATTAGATGGGGTTGGCAAGCATCTTTTAGTTCGTTTAACCTTCCTATAGGTACGAAATACCCGAAACCAGGAAATTCAAGCTTGGTATACGAATACACTACTCAATTGTCTGTAAAGTCGGATTACGGACGACAAATTTACGTGATATCGTCAGAAAACATTGACGAAAAATTGCATATTGGAGTGGAAGAGAGATAGATGCATCACAAGCCGAACGCTTAGGACGATCGTGCCTCCCTATCGCTTGTTCCGCGCTCACGCTCGCACGCTCGGCTCAGGCGGAACGTGACAACGTTCAAGATCCGGGGCTGGTCGAATCGTGAAACCATTCCAAGAGAATTACGAGATCGAAATCAGAATTGCATACTTTCATAAATAATCAATATCCAAGGGAAAAAACTGCCTAACTATTCCCACAGCTGTTAAATAAAGTCCAAGCATCAGTCATAAATAATATGATGCACATCCATATAAACAAACAGCCCATTACCTTGTTGTTTTGACCTCGTACGTTTATCTGCACAAATATAAAACATGCACACACTTGTCCGTGATACATATTCTAGAAGCTCACAAAAATTTAACTTAAATTATTGCTTATGCACTTATTTATTACACTGCCCCATTTAACACATATTGCTACTTTTGTTATACGACTAACAATTGTTATAATAATCATAAATTATGGGTCACAATTCACATACTGTTATTCGGTCCCAAGCTACTGTACTGTGTGGTACTAAACAATTGATAAACATACTTAAATAAATAATAAACACCCAGACACGAAGCCAACAGACAAGTTTATATAAATGTTGGTCACGAACAAGGAACCGAATCGAACTTCGACTCAGAAGTCAGGGTCGCTACCAACTGACTCAACAGCCCCGTCAGTTATAGCTCTCTGCTGCTGTATGCTAAATCGCACCCTTGAAATTGGGAAGTGTTATAGGTATTTCACTTTCTATGTGATTTCATTAATATCAAGAGCAGTGATAGCCTTACGCTTAAAGAGAACGCTTGTCATGATGATAATCAGTGAGGCTCGGGTTCAAATCCTGGCATGTACCAATGAGTTTTTTAAAAGTTACGTACATATTCAATTCATCACTATGGCCCAAGAGCCGGCGATGATCAGACCTTTGAATTTGGAATTAAAAATATTCTTCAAAATTCTTAGCCAAAGAGATTAGCAAAATAAGTTTTGCATCTAAGGGTAGCGCCACTGTAGTTTACATCAAACATTTGTATAACAAAATATTAGTTCCATTTTTAGCCGCATTAGGTTGACAAGGCTGAATGGCCTGCGATGGTCGTGCCCCACTGTCAGAAAAAATTGCTGTGGCACTGCGCGCGCTTTCGTAGTTATTTTTCACAGGCGTAAAATACGCCAAATTTTCGAATTCCAACATCGAATTGTTTGTGTATTTTATATTTTAAAATGAATTCAAGTATCTAGCAGTGACTGCAGTGATAGTTAAACACCAAAAAGAAGAAGCAAACAATGCCATCAATGATTTTTCTCATAGAGAGGTATGAAAAGCAGAGTGTATCATTCGGTCGCAAAATTATTTTTACCTTGGGCTATGTACTTTAAACCCCTCACTTCGTTCATGATTCTACATTAGAATCCCTCACTACGTTCGGGATTCTATCCTAGAATCATTCACTATGTTCGTGATTTAAAAAAACGCCCTCGCCGTAAAAATATCGTTTTGCTCCCTTATGACACAATCTACTATTAATTTGATTTGAACCTAAAAAGTATTTGTGGTAGTACCGGGCCTGTCCGACTCTGGAATTTAGGTATAGAGCTTGGTAGGCAAGTCGCAAAGGGTGCTCGCAGGCGACGGAGTTTGAGTCGGAAAAATATGAAAAGTTTAAACATTGTTTAATTGGCTATTGCAGCCACCTTAGGGCACATGATAGGGCTAATCAACGCTCAGATAATGTGGATTAAGTAGCGGTCACTGCAGCCGAAATAGGCAAGGGGAGTGATTGTTTAATGTTAAATTAACGGTAATAGTGCTGCTCCCTAAGGTTTTTTTCGCCATAATATCTTGTTTCAAAGTTAATTAATGATATGCTCAGTTAAAATGAGTATTGATATGTTGAGTTATGGAGTGAATTTCAGTTTTATGATTTTGCAAACATGAAAATCCAAGAAACAAGCTGCGTTTTACTTTTCTTTTTATTTCTTATACAAATACCAACCAAAGGAACATAAATTAAATTACGTACATATTTATCACTAGCTCGATGGTGAAGGAAAACATCGTGAGGAACCACCGCAGGTCTCAGAATTGATTCTGAGACATGTGTAAACAGACCCGGTCCGGCGATAGGCTCACCACCTATCACGTCTAGGGGTCCAATATATCTCGTAAAATGTGGGTATATCCAGTAATGGAATACCTCTGCCTACCCCCTCGGGGATAAAAAAGGCTTGAGATTATATATATTAGGAACATAAATATGTGTTTAATTTTCTATTATTAATTGTTAACCCTAGTCACGTGATGGATACCGTACCGCAAAGTGAGCATTGTCTTCGCGGCTCTTCGACGACTACTATTAATTATTCTATGGTGGTACTCACAGTTGGGCGGCGTGAGCGAGATGCCGTTTTCCTCTGCCCAGCCGACGGGGTGGATGTAGGGGGAGGTGGGGTCGACCCAGTAGTCGTACATCTCGTCCCACGAGTCGAAGTTGACCCGCAGCCGGTTGTCCAGCATGTCGGCCACCGTGGCCACGCACACCAGCTCGTTCTTCCGGTCTTCTGCTTCTAGCTTCATGCCGATGCGGAAGCCGTTCGGCTTTATTATCTGCAATCGGAGGCGTATTGAGAATTTGCGTATGGTAAAATAAATAAAATTAATTCTGGGACATAGTTTAGTTACCACATGGTTATTTAGTCCTAGGCAGAGCCTGGGCTATGGGTACTAACCAACTGATAAACATACATATTATATACATAAAAATAAACATCCAGATACGAACAGACATGTGCGTACATAAATGTTGGCCTCAGGAGGAAATTTAAACCAAGATTTTGTTTTTCACCCGCGTAGTTCACGTTCCCGTGGGAATACGGGGATAAAATATAGCCTATATTACTCAGGGATATTATAGCTTTTCCTTAGTGAAAGTTTTTTTAAAATGGGTCTAGTAGTTTTTGAGTGTATTCATTACAAAATACAAAAATACAAGTCTTTCCTCTTTATAATATTAGTGGAAATGGGCTTACTCCTGACCCCAGATTAGCTCGAAGGCAAAGACAGGGAATACTATGGGACGAGCTTGCCCAGAGGATGCCTGTTCACTGGAGCCTCAAAGGCTGGCAGCTTATATGAACTCGGAAATACAGACGCCTGCAGGTATTTTCCCTACTTGTAATGTAATACAATATAACAATAATAAATTGTGGGATACAATTCACACACCGTTATTCAGTCCCAAACTAGGTAGAGCCTGTACTAATGGTACTAAACAACTGATAAACATATTTAAATAAATATGAAACATCCAGACATGAAGCCAACAGACATGTTCATGCTCACAAATGTTGGCTCCGCGCGGGGATCGAACCCGCGACCTCCGGCTCAGAAGGCAGGGTCACTACCAACTGACCCGTCGAATAATGTAACCATAACATGATAATTAATAGAATCTGACTCACCATAGTAGCAACATGAGGGAAGAGGTGTTTCGGCGCGGCGACTGCCCTCATCTGCTTCAAGTACAGCGGCCAGGAGAAGCTCGCGTTTGAGAAGCTGCCTGGCGGTGTGAGGCTACGGCCGTTCTTCTCGCACCAGCCCGGAGGAAATATGTCCGGGCAGTCCGCGTTCACCCAGTAGTCGAACACGTCCGGGTACTCGTCGAAGTGCAGCCGCATCCTATACCCTTGCACCTCCGCCACAGACGCCACGCAGAACAGAGACGGATGCTGAGGGTCGATCGCCTCCAACCTCATTCCCACTTTGAAGTTGTTCCGGTTGTATGGGAACGGGTCTTTGAACAGCTTCACGGGCGCAGCCTTAGCCTTGCATGTGTCCAGATACCGCATCCACGAGAAACCGTTTTTGCCGCACATCCATGGGTACTTTTCGTTCTCGATCATGTCCTCGTTCATCTTGAGGAGAGCCGCCTCCGATAGCTGGGGGTCGACGGGCGTCGAATCGTAATGTTTGAGGGGCACTTTGTCGTCCTTATTTTCGTTAAGTAGATCGGAATCCGACAACTGTTTTCTCATGAGCAACTTCTTGATTTTATTCCTCTTCTTCATCAGTTCCGCTCTTTCCCTGTCCCTCTTCTTCTGTGCTACTTTTTGGACTTCGTTCTGGCAGGTGACGCTGCAGAAGTTCGGGGTGATGAACTCCGCCGCCATGCCATGACAGCCACACCCGTCGCATCGATACAGATCCTCTGGAGAGGTCGGCTTCTTCTCCCTCCCAGCTCTCTCAATTCTTTGCTTTAACGGAGTATGGTACTTCGTACTCGGTATTAGGATCTCTTCTTGATCACTGTTATCAATTAAATCAATAAGTCCAAACTCATTCGTTTGGAATTGCAATATACTACCTTGTAGTTGCGCTATTCCATTATTCCACAACAGTCCAGGAGGATCCTCTTCAACAACGGAGTCCACACTTTCCCTTTGAGGTCTACTTGGTCCATCTTTCGTTATAAAACAGTCCACCTTCTGATAATAAATGCTGTTCTTCTCAGAGTTTGCCTCTGATTTGCTTTCCTTGTAATCATCGGCATCCGAGTCTTCGAGTATCACTTTAGCCTCCTCCAGCTTTTCGTCGCAGAATAATGATGGTACGCGATGGTCGTCATTGTGTTCCACTGTTTCGCGGTGGCCCTCAAGTTTCACCACAATCTTCGGCTGAGGCAGACTCGACTTAAAGTTCTTGTTATTAAGGTTCTCGTTGCACAGTGATATGCGCCTCTTTATGTTGGCGTTCGCAGTTTTTCTCTCAGTGTTGTCAGAGTATGAGCGTCTCAGAATCGCGGGCGCGGCGATCGTCACCGGCCCCAGGTCATTCCTGTCAATAATATTTTTGTTTAACAAACTCTTGCTTTTCTCCGGTATAGCCAACGTGAATGACTTCTCTCGTTGTCCACCGTCTTCGTCAGCAATCGACACTGTATAAATGTCGTCATTCATCGACGCATTAGTCTCGGGTATAGATAATGTGTACTCGCCCTTCTCCCCTGTAGGTTCTGCTCTAGATCCGGAAATAGAAAATGCTATTGCTTTTTCGCTTTTGAGGCTCTGTGCCACTGAGTTACTGTCTTTTCCATTGACACTGACAACCTTCGCTAACGGCTGCAATGGCGGCATTTCTGATGTCTCCATTGGAGCTGTATCCCGCATCACAGTTATGCTGTTGCCTTGAGGATCGTTTTGGATCTGCCCATTAGCAATTTGGAGGTTGATTATGGGTCCTTTTGAAGCCATTGTTGCTGGCAATGTAACCGGCAAAATGAATTTTGTGTTCTGCATCTTGGGCATGTTCATTGGAGTTAGGAACAGTTTCTGATTATTTGAATTCATGTTAGGTTGGTTATTGGATATAAGTATTGATTGATTGTCAGCCATGGATTTAGTATTGGTTTTTTTTACTGAGCTGAGGTAAGCTATGGTCTGTTTTGCTGGGGTGCCAGGAGCAATGCTGACAGGGACCATCATTTTCTCGTTAGTTTTTGGCTTCTGGATCACTATCGGCTGGCCAGCATTGGCTGGGGCGAGGATTGAAGACTTCTGCGCAGTGACTTTGGGAGCAATGTTCGGTTTGTTACCCATATTTGATATTAGATGTAGATTTGAATTACTTGTGACCTGAAATAAACAAGAAAAATAAAAATATGTACATTATATTCTACATACTTGACAAAATCATTGACACCTACTACTGCTGTTGAGTTTTTTTTTAATTTTATTTTTTAATTTTAGTATACATCCATCCTAAGGTTGTCTGGAAGAAGACCGCACATTGTACTTTCTTGTATCACTGTGTCACTTGTTGCATATTTTTATTGGTGTACAATAAAGAGTTGTTACCACAGGTTGTTACTTACTTACTTATACAATTTTAAATGACACTCGCCAAACTACAATGCAGTTTGTCGGCGAGAAAAACGCTCTTTTGTTATTAATTTATCATAGATTGTATGTGTATGCATGCATTATCCAATCCTATACCCTATCTATTCCCTATACATATAGCAATAGATGCTTTCTTATATGATTATTAGAAACTCTTGCAAAAATGTGTCAGTTGCCAGTCTGTCTGTTTGTCAGAGCATATATTCTAGGAAAATGTTTGATTATGTTTTAGAGTTGTTTTCTTTTAATATGGAATCTTATATATATCTTAAGCGCTAGATATCTGGTTGTTCTTTCACCGCTCTTTTAAACATATTACACAGGTTATTTAATAATACAGTACTACAATAATGGAATATAGCATAACATACTGTAAGCACTCTCATTGGGAATACTGCCTATCTAAATACTAGATACTTGTGGAGACATCTAATTTTCTTCCTGATGTCTGTGGGTCTAAAATGGCCACTTTGAGCAATTCCTCTGAGCAATTCTCCTTTTCTGAATTCTCAGTAAATCCTAAGCAATTCCTCTAAATTTCGTAAAATGGTCCCATAATTTAGTGATTCACTGTCAATTTAATTCATTAGCAGATTCGTATTTGGTCAAAAATTCGAATATGAATCGAAATAGAATTCTATTATGATTCACCCGAAACGGCCTTTTTAGACCCGCTGAATTCTTTGCTCATTATTATTATTATTATAGCTGTAGGACTCCCTAAATTGAGTCAATAAATAAATAAATACAGGAAAAAAATATTTAAACTGCTTAGCTAGCTTGCAATATAAAGTCTTCAGAGTAATCTAACGCTCAAACAATTATGTAAAAATATATATATACTGTACTACAAATACTTAAAATATGAAGTATTTTGAATGAAGAACATGGTTCAAAAGAATGTTTATTTATAGCCTGATTATTACCATAGGGGGTTGTGTAGTTTTATTAGTTATATTTTATTTTATTAAATTATTTATTAATACATAAATTTTTATGTATCTAATTCCTAACATATCAAAAGATTTATTTTGATTTCTATTATTGAAATGCCAATTCGTAAAGGTCACACAAACCACCAAAAAGTAGGTAAAACAGAATACTTACGGGTCTCCTCACTATGATTTGCGGTGGGTTCCCACTAGTGCTTGCTTGGCTGATAACCTCGGTGCTGGTGACTGGCTTCAGGCCCGTTGGAGTCTGGATGTAGACCACATGGGGCACTGCTCTAGTAGCACCTCGCAACTGTACGGCCCCAGTGTTACCCGAATTTGGCAGTGTCAACTGGATCGAGTTGTTAGAAGAGTTTGGAATTTGTACTACAGTAGGATTTGTCCCAACTTGGACTTGTGATGTTTTAACTTGAACTCCAGAAGAATCTGAGAGTTGCAGCTGCGATGGATTAGACACGGTTAGATCTGAGCTACCATCAAGATTTGTTGTTCTGGTATTGGATCCCATGTGCACATGAATTATTGAACTGAGGGACTGGTTTGTATTCTGCAATATTGGCATAGACGGTAGTCCGGGTCCGGAATATTGAATATTCTGCCCAGCAGCAGGGATCTGGAGAGGGACATTAATAGTCTCACCAGCTGATAGCTGTACCGGAACACTGGTGGTTCCCGACACTTGTATAGGAAGGCTAACTGGGGCTATTAAACCGGTGTTAGGCCCTGACAACTGGACTGGGACATTGATGTTTGATGTGGACCCTGGGATCTGCACGGGCACATGAACAGTTGACAGCTGCAGCGGGTATGGACTATTACTCGTGTGAATCTTAACGGGGGCTATGGAATGGGTCACCAAATTATGCGTGATAGGCATCGAGCTCTGCGGCGCCTGCACCGAGGACACGATCATGCTGCTTGAAGTAGGCGCCTGCAACGCGGAAAACGATGTCAGCAAATTCAAGAGTGATTACTACTTAGTAATACTAAGATTAGTTTTTTCAACTCACGCGTAAAGTATTCAGCAACACATTGTGCTGTGAGCTATTCTGCGACAGATTCGCACTGGAAGAAGCGTTCGCTGATTTCAGTAATCTTTTTTTCAAAATTTCTGTTTTGGAATCATCAAAGTTTTGAAGTGAATTACACTGCGTTCTCTCCATTTCTCAGCGACGAACACGTTAGCGACCTCATTACAGACACTTGATTATCTTAAATAATGCATTATTCGCAGCCTGTAACGCATATAAAAATAAAATGTTGTGAAATGATAAATCATCTGGACGCAATATAATCCAGTACAAATTCACATGCTAAGTTAAAGAAATGTTCACAAAAATCTATTCAGCGTATATTTATTAAATATACAATTATAAATGTATAATTAGTGCCAATATTTATAGAATTCGATACAATTTTCTTTCGCGAGTATCGCACTCTATCAATTGTGCAGCTACTTTTACAGAACCACAACCTTCTACAGAAAAGTTCACGAAACACTAAATTGGCAACTTGTTACTTACATTCACTTATTTCACTGCGAAGAATAAATTCTCTGGTATTATTTTAACTATTACAGCATCATTATCGTACTGAGAACCAAGAAATAAAAATAAATTATCTCCGATGCAGCGACGATATTTACCTGCCCAGCACAACTGGAATAATTTTGCCAACATAGCGAAAATAAAATTGGCATTTGTAACGTTGGTACTGCTTAAATTTTAAGCCAATCATGAAAAGGCATTTTCATGATGAAGCTTTCGCGCCGTTTCGCGCCATATTGTTATTCGGCAAAAAAATGTCTAAATATTGCGTTTGTTACTATTATAATTTATTTGTATTCAATTTAAGAACATTAGAAGAATCTAAAAAATACATACATTAGTGCTAGTTTATTCATCCCTACAAATTATATTTTCCTGCCAACCAAACATGATTTTCCTATATTAATTTGTTATTTACTATTTAGAAAAAAATAACCCTTATGATTTACCCTTCCGACCGTTCCGTTCCCGTGGAAAACAGCCCATGTTACTAACCGAAAAGTAAGCTTTCCATTGATGAAATAATTTTTAAAATCAGTCCAGAAGTTTTTGAGGTTACGAACGTACAAAAATACAAATATTTCCTCTATAATACCTATTAGTGAAGATATATGAAAGTGCAGATGATTCTCTTAATTGCTTAGATTTCTCTAATAAGGATTTAGAAGTAATTGATGGCCAAAGCGAAGAGCAATAACAAATAAACTCGGACATAATGTTTAAAAATAAGTGTACTTTTTTTACTGCATTTCCTAAAAATAAAAAAAATATGTACCTACTTAGAAAAAATACTATATGTACAACGGCCACCTACGGCCGTTTTAACTTGGCTTCTCTGAACATAGGCTTCGCCTGCGCAAACCCCCTCCTACCGCCAAATGGTCGCTAAAAAATGTTACTGCGCAGCCATTTGCGCAACTTCAGAGTGGTCAAGTTATAACGGCCGGGGTGTATTTTCTCAAAAAAACGAACGAACGATCGGTCTGTACGATCCGTCGCAACAGATAGATCGTAACGACGGATCGTCCGTGTATGTGAAGGTCGTTAACGATTTACTTCATCGCAAGCGATATCGCAGATCGCAACAAAAACCCATATCGTAACGATGAATCGACAGTGTATGGCTCTCTACGATCAACGATTCGATTTTGTCGTGTTGCCAGACTGGGCAATTTTACAAGCATTTATTTAATTAGCAGTGATAGCCTTACGGTTAAAGAGCCTGCTTCACATAATGAAAATCAGTGTGTCACGGGTTCAAATCCTGGCATGTACCAATGAGTTTTTCGAAACTTACGTACATATTTATCACTAGCTCGATGGTGAAGAAAAACATCGTGAGGAAACCCGCAGGTCTCAGAATTAATTCTGAGACATGCATAAACAGACCCGTTATCATGTTTAGGGGTCCAAAGAATATCTAATGAAAAGTGGGTATATCCAGAAATGGAATACCCCCTTGGGGATACAAGGCGTGAGATTATTTATTTATTATATATTTTTATTTATTTAATTTGCAATGTAATATAACTATGTATGTTCGGGTGGAAACTTGCTCAGTCATGTTTTTTGTACAATTTTAATTTTGCGGTATATTTCAGGTTTTGACATAGATTAGAGATAGTATATTATGTGCCAAGTGTCCGTGAAAGTATGCAGTGAGTGGGAAAATTCGATAAAATGCGAGGGATGGCCATATTACTTTAAGAAGTCACAAAGAAGTCTTCAGTAAAAATCAAATCAAATCATTTTACTGTTAATAACTTTATTTTTTATTTTATTTATTTAGGAAAACAAGCAGTATCTAACTTAAACTTCTACTTAACATATTAAGTGTAGACCTATAGCTCCCTTATTTTATATAAAACTATAAATCACCAAAGTAAACCAAACTAGAAATATATTCTATAGGTACATTAACAAAGGGATGAATGTAGAAAGTGTTGAAGACACTAAATTTTTGTGCACGGACTTTGACGCAGAGCCATTTAACTAATATTAAAGTGTAAAATAAAGACTTGGTTTAAAAGCTTAGTAAAAAAACCATAAACTATGGCATTAGCATCGTTTGACAAGTTGAACGTGAAGTTAGTTGTGTGTGATTATGATTTTCATTTAGAGTGCTGTCTGATAAAATATTATCGATGTAATTTTATTTAACTAGAAAAATAATATTTAGTTTCTTCATTTATTTCACTTAACGTTATTGCCCATATTTTACCGATTCAAAGACCTTCTTTAAAAAAAAACTAAAATTGCCCATGGCGTGGGTAATTGCCCACGGTCTGGCAACACAATAGATCGCTTGCGACCGATATCGTACAGACGGATCGTTCCGTGTATGGGCGTCAATTTTTGTTGCGACGGATCGTTAACGATGGATCGTACAGACGGATCGTTCCTTGTATGTGGCACTTTTCCATATTAACCGGTACAGTCAAGAGCAAGTCAAGCTTGACACTACCAGTTTAAGCTGAGCTCTGATTTGTACTGCGCGCCATAGAATACAGGGCCGGGTCAAAGTCCAAAGTGTCAAGCTTAGCGTGCTCTTGACTGTACTATATCAGTGTTGGACGATGATATTCGGCTTTTTCTCATTGGTTTTCACATACTTATTTACGACAAAATGTCAAAATCGTTCCAATCCGATACGGCCATATGCTGGTCATCATAGCATACTATAGTAGCAAATGTTATTTGATCTATCTTTATATTTATTTTTTTATTTAATTTGATTATATTAAAAAAGGTCTATTTCATACTATTTTTAGTGTAAATATTTATATACATATCTACTTCCATGACATACACGTTAACACGTATACAGCTCACGGGCGCCCGATAGTGCCGCTAACATATCCGATCGGTGTCCGATCCGATAATCAATAATCAGATCGGATAGTGAGGAAACGCTTTTTATAGCAAACAGTTCGTTAGTTACTTTTGGTCCAATCCTCACCAAAACGATGCAACACAACATTATAGGAAATTTTAATGCTTAAATTTGAAAGATGCGCAAATATTTTTAAAGATTATTCACACTTGCTGTGTCGTGTAACTCGTGTAGTGTCACTACTTGTGTGCATTGATTAAAATAATATTCGCAGGAATCATTTCCAAAAGATAAAGCATACATATGTTATTCAATGAGGTGCCTCTTATATTAACGCTTTATTTTTAAACAAATTTTATTTTAGAAAAATAAATACCTATAATAAAAAAATAAAAATGATTTATTTTCAGATGATCCATAAATTGTTAGTAAAAACTTATAAAACTAATATGTTAGTGAAATAGAATTAAGTTAAATTAAAATTATGTTTAATTAAAAGTTTACATTAGTGGGTTTATACACTACTTATTATATAGTCTATATATAGCCTATTTCACGTAGGTTGGGTGACAGTTCACATTTTTCCATTTTACTGCATAGAGTAACTTTGATAGACTACTACTGTTGACTAATAAAAATATTGTATTTTTGCAATGATAAAATAATAAAATAGTAATAATTTTTTTAATCAAATATTTTTATTAGTCGATATTAGTAAGCGCAAAACGGATAAATGTGACCTGTCACCGAGCCCATGCTACGTGAAATAGTCTATAACATAGCTAACGAAAAGTCAAGGACCGTGGCTGTATTGGTCAAATGCTTCTTCGCTTCTCTTCGGAGGAAATAAAAAAATGAAGTTTGACTTGTGGTGTGGACCATCGATGTACACTAAAATTTTCCTATAGATATGTAATGCTCACATGGTAAATTGCATTAAGGCATTGCAAAACAAATGTCTGTCTGTGTTAAGTTTCATGGGTAGACAAGACAGGGTTTTATTTTATTTTATGACCCCATAGTTTAGGAAAAAGTGTAAAGTTAAGGTGGAGTAGGTAACAGCACTACTTAATGAAAAGTTCTACATATTTAATTAATTTTTAAATTGCTCGTAGCTATGTTTAGTCATTTTATTTTTAGGATAAGAGTACTATCACTGTGGAAAGTGGATATAGTTTAGTCTCAGCATCTTGCCTAAATTTTTTGACAGATTTATAGACATTTCATTTACACTAATCGTTGGCTATCCTACCTATCAATATTGGCATTTTTATCGCCATGCTGATAAAATCGAATAAATAATAATAATTAGATCTTATGTTTCATTTTAAAATACAATTAAAATTACTCCTAGATTAGTAGCAGTCGGGGCGCGCGGGCGTCCACCAATGATTTACTGAAAGTTACCGACCAGTTGTGACAGATCTATTTTATTTGATTTTTGTGACGATGGAATGTGACGTATTTAGTTTTGCGACACTTGCGTTTCGTAGTCTTCGTACCACAAAGTACATTATATGCTTCGTACGTAGGTACATCAAATATTTACGTGTGAATGTAAATCAAATAATGCTACAAGCTTTATCGCATTACTTTGAAATAACAAGGAAATTGCACATTTAAAAGTAATCAAAACAAACCGCATGTGATCTGAAGACGGCGGTGTATGTTGGAATATTTTTTCGTGTATGTATGCATCAAATATATTTGTTATTTCTTTAGACATTTTGTTGTGTATTTTAAACATAGTATTATAATTAGAATGTAAAAAGGCTAAATTTTAAATGACCTCTTGATATACTCCTTTACCTATGTGGGAACATCTTGTTTTTGTTGTTGTTTACAAGTAGTTTACCTATGGCCATCATTGATAAAAAAAAACTGAAGAGCCAGTTTAGCGCAATGCGCATGTCCCCTAACTTCATCAATAACTCGAATACATGTGAATAGCTGAGTATTTGTAAACACATTGCACCTATGACATTGTCAACAATTGGCACTTTGTCAGAGAGTCTTGTCTTGTCACAGCGACTTTGTGAACTTTGCAGGTGGTCTGATGAAAGGGTAGCACCATGAGTAGCCAGCATCAGTATATGACGGTGAACAACACCTCCACAACCTCAAGAGTTGGGGATATTGAGCATATTAGTGAGTTTGTCTTATTCTATTGTGACCAGTGACCTGCATGTGAAAATATAAACAATATGTTATTAGGTGCTCAGATGGTATTGACAAGCCTGTTGGCACACTGAGTCAGATGTAGGTGGTTTGATTCTCAGTCAGGACCCAACATTTATGTGTGAGACGATTGTTTGCTTTATGTGTTTTACAAGAGAAGAAAATCTTTTTTAATGAATCTCTATGGCAGGTGTAGAAATAAGCAATCTCTATAATATTTATTACTAGCGGTTCTACCTGGTTTCACCTGCGTAGTTCCTGTTCCCCTTGGGATTCAGGAATAAAATATAGCCTATGCTACTCAGGAATATTCTAGCTTTCCATTGGTGAAAGAATTTTTTTAATCGGTCCAGTTGTTTTTGAGTTCGTAAGTAACAAAGATGCAAACACACAAACATATGAAAATGCAAATCTTTCCTATTTATAATATTACTATAGATTTATTATTATTATTCCCTTATCATGGCCAAAATTTATAAGTATAAAGTCTAGAGAATTAGTCAGTTTTCGAAGTTAGAGGACAAAAATGTAATATTTACTAAGAGGATTAATACCTTCCAATTCCTACAGGTCACCTCTCAGAACACATTGGGTCACTATGCCTTTCTTCGGAGTACTCGGATGTGACCCTCATAGTGGAAGGACAACGCATCCCAGCCCACAAGGTCATACTCGCTGCCAGCAGCGACTACTTCCGGGCCTTGCTCTACGGGGGCATGAGGGAAGCTAACCAGGTAATATATAGAACGCCCAAGCGAGTCTATTGGGAGCTACCTATTGGTCCAAATTTTTTCGAACCACCCAGGGGTAATTGATAATCGGTAACAACTTCAATCATATAACTTACTAGTGGTTCTGCGCGGTTTCACCCGCGTAGTTCCCGTAAGATGAAATAATTTCTCCCGTTTTTTACACATTTACCACTATATCTTTGCTCCTATTGGTCGTAGCGTGATGTTATATAGCCTATAGCCTTCCTCGATAACTGGACTATCCAACACAAAAAGAATTATTCAATTCGAACCAGTAGTTTCGGAGATTAGCGCATTCAAACAAACAAACAAACAAACTCTTCAGCTTTATAATATTAGTATAGATAATGAATAGTAGCAGGGGTGGCACACTGCGTGACGTCATCGCGCCGCTACAAGTACATGCGGCCGGCCGCCACCCGGCGGTCTATTAGTGGTTGCCGCGCATTGGTTGTATAGATATTGAATTTTAATAAACTATTTTTCTTTACATTATATAATGTATTTATAACCCAGTTGTATGTCTTCGTCTTACATTTTGCAGAAACCGGCAGTTTTGAAGTCATAACAATATAATCTAAAGGCAAATTACATAGCTTTTGTGTAGTTGGGTGGTCTTTAGTACCTAAATAAAGAAGAATCGTAATATCGTAGGTAAAATACACTATTATACTAACTACTACTACGTTGCAAGCGATAGAAAGCGATGGCCACATTTAGGCACATTTGACGTACCTAAACAGGGAATATGTTAACAGAGAACCTTCTGTACGTTAGTTTTACTATTACTTATTGTGTGATAGTAGTCCTGTTTTGTTTTGTCTCTAGCTTTTAGATGTTACGTTGGCAAATTAAACAGTGTTTGGGCTTCCTCTCTCTTCGTGTTTATGTGTGGGTATGGGATCTCCAGGTGTTCTTCAATGATTATTTTATTTTTATTTTTTTATCTCCTTTTTCCTGCAATCTGTCTATCTTGACATTTAGCTGCAGGTTAAATAGGTTTAGCTATTACAGGCTTGCATGGTGCATGTCCAGTGACACATCCATATTGTCATTGCTTCTGTGTCACATCAGCAAGTCTCGAGGGGTATTTCTCTTAAGTCTGAAAGATGATTTACTTAAATATAGAAAATGATGTATTGTACAAAGATACATAATAAAATGCTTAGGATGCTATCTAGCTAAAGATCAATTTGTGGAGAGGAAGATTAAGATGGTGGACTCCAGCTCCTCTCTCGCCTCCCATTCTCGCCTTGTGACGTCACACCGTAGTGTATCTACCCGGCGAGAGATGACGCTTGGGTACTTCCTTAACAATCAGTTATTTGATCAAAATTAATAGTTTCAGCTGCACTGTACTCTATTGACCATATTTATACTTAGAAATGATTTAGCTGGCTGGTTTGCGACCCTCGCGCGTGTATTGTTGCCAGACCTTAACTTCGGCGCCTTAATTTTTCAATATTTATTTTTAATCGTATAGTATAGTATAGTAGTATAATCTCACGCCTTTTATCCCCGAGGGGGTAGGCAGAGGTATTCCATTACTGGATATACCCACATTTCACGAGATATATTGGACCCCTAAACGTGATAGGTGGTGAGCCCATCGCCGGACTGGGTCTGTTTACACATGTCTCAGAATTAATAATTAATTTATTTTTAATCGTGTGAGTATGTAATTAATAGCTTTTTTATATTACAGGCAGAAGTGGAGCTGCAAGCACCCCTGCAGGCTTTCAAAGCACTCCTGCGATATGTTTATTCTGGTAATTATACATCATTACAATATATATAGTTAGTTTAGAGTTCATACAACATTTACATGTACGCGCCAATCTCCAGTCACGCCCCAGACTGACAACTGACATTTTTGTGTAAATATAAGATTGCAAGTTTTGTTATATATAATAAGGACCAGCAGCCAAATTAACAGTGTAGACAAAGGATTGAGGTACATACAGCTAATAATAGGTCCTTGCTGATAACAGACTTAAAAAAAAGTACACATGTGTGAGCATGCGATACAATATGACAAAAAAGATTAGTATTTTTGTATGTTTGTAAAAAAATCTTTCACTAATGGAAAGCTAGAATATTCCTGAGCAACAGTTATATTTTATTCCCGTATTCCCACGGGAACGGGAACTACGCGGCTGAAACCGTGCAGAACCGCTAGTAAGTTATATATAAAAATAAAATTATGTAATGTATATCGACAATAAATTTAGCACAATGTTGGACGACAAAGTGCTTTGTAGTTTTTCAAGTTTAATTTAATATTGTACTTATCTAAATTATTTAAGAACGGAAATAAATTAAAAGATGTATGCTTAAGTCGTACTTCGATCTCTAACGAACATTGGAGTATTCGGCGGCTATTCTTCCAATCCATCATTAATAAAAATAATAATAAACTAGCGACCCGCCCCGACTTCGCACGGGTGCAATGCTTATACTAAAACCTTCCTCTTGAATCACTCGATCTATTAAAAAAAAACCGCATCAAAATCCATTGCGTAGTTTTAAAGGTTTAAGCATAGGTACATAGGGACAAAGGGATATAGGGACAGAGAAAGCGACTTTGTTTTATACTATTTAGTGATTATGTAAAACAATTTACACACGGTTATTCAGTCCCAAAGTAGGCAGAGCCTATGGGTACTAAACAACTGATAAACATACTTATATAAATCTAAAACACCCAGACAAATTACATTCATGATGTCCAGGTCACATGGGGCTTTCACTGCTCCGCGAAGACACAGTCCTGGATATGCTGGGGCTGGCGCACCAGTTCAACTTCCAGGAGTTGGAGGCGGCCATCTCTGATTACCTTCGGCAGGTGCTGGCTTTGAGGAACGTGTGCGCGGTGCTCGACGCTGCCAGGTGAAGCTCAACTGCTGGTACAGTGCGGCCGTTTTAACTTGGCAGCTCTGAAGTTGCGCAAGTGGCTGCGCAATAACATTTATTAGCGACCATTTGGCAGTATGAGGCGGTTTGCGCAGGCGGAGCCTATGTTCAGAGCAGCCAAGTTGAAACGGTCGTACTGTACATTAGTATAGTAGACCAGCGGGTACCCAGCGGCGTTGCCCGCCCAGATCAATATTCCCGTGGTGATTTCCAAAAATCCATTAGCGATAGCTTACAACATAGCGTACTATGTTGTACGTACGTACGTATACGTATTTCTCTTCTTAACCAGTTTTTATATTTTCCCGTGGGAATTAGATATTTTCCTGCAGTAAAAAGCCCCCTAGATGTTGACTCAGTTACTCAGTTATCTCCAGACTAAGTTTCATCAAAATCCATCTAGTTGTTTTTGCGTGACGCGTGCACAGGCCGACAGACATAAATGTCAAGACAAACCATTAGTTCCTATCCCAGTCCCAAATATATCACACTAGGCATAGACATAGGCTGTTGTGAACAGGTTTTGGCCTCCAAATAATAACGCAAGTTAGTTCATTTGTATCAGGGATGTTACGGAGCTTCGACTTCGGTTCAGATACTTTTAAATCGGAGGTAATGGGCCATTTATACGAGGCCAATCCACTAAGACTGCATACAAAAAAAAACCGGCCAAGTGCGAGTCGGACTCGCGCACCGAGGGTTCCGTACAACCTTGCAAATTTATGGTTTTCGTAATTTTTCCTTTATCTATGCTATAAGACGTTGCTTCGTACCAAATTTCAAGATTCTGAGTTCACGGGAAGCACCCTGTAGGTTTTGATTCCCTTGCAAGTGTCGAAAATTTGCGGCATAAACGGCTGTATCTTTTGATTGCGTTGGCTTAGAAGTTTGATTTTTTCACAGCTTCAAGGGACAGTAGACCTGAGTAATTGATATAAATTTCAGCTTCATACCTCCACGCGTTCCTGAGAAAAAGGGTCTTGACAGACGGACGGACGGACAGACGGACAACAAAGTGATCCTATAAGGGTTCCGTTTTTTCCTTTTGAGGTACGGAACCCTAAAAAACGTCAGGACAATGGAATGGATTGTCCTCCCGTTTTTTTTGTATGCAGTCTTAGTGGATTGGCCTCGTATAAATGGCCCATAATCGGAGCGCGCGTCGGCTCCAGTCAACGTGTACGAACAGGTTTACGCATCTCGCCCGGGGATCACGCGTTCTGTCATCGATTAATATTTCACTTGTTGTTACGCCATACATATAATATAGTTTGTTTTGTTTTGTGCGGCATGTCAATTAATTGATTTCGTCCAAAATCAAGTGTTATTTGGACACATCTTTCTTAGCCACCATCTCCGACTCCGACTCCGATTCTGATTCCGACTCCGAAAAACCACCTCCGTAACATCCCTAATTTGAATGATAACAAGCAGACTAAATTAACACAAGCAAATTTTCTATGTTCTTGAACAGATTGTATGGCTTGGATGCACTGATGGACTACTGCTACAACTTCCTGGACAAAAATGCAACTGAAGTTCTGCAGCACGAATCCTTCCTTCAGCTGTCTGTTGTAAGTCTTATATAGACACCATAGCCTCGAGAGGGTAGGCAGAGGTATCCCAGGCCTAGAAATACCCACTTTAATAATAATAATAAATTGTGGGACACAATTCACACACGGTTATTTAGTACCAAACTAGGCAGGGCCTGTACTATGTACTTAAATAAGTATTAAACGACCAGACACGAAGCCAACAGACATGTTCATGCACATGAATGTTGGCGAGCAGGGATCAAACCCGCGACCTCCAGCTCAGAAGGCAGGGTCACTACCAACTGAGCCAACAGGTCCGTCGTCACTTTGAACATATGCTTCTGTTTACATTAAGCCAATCTCCATGGAAGATCTAAAGAGAAGAAGAAGAGCTAAGGGATTTTTTTTTACCTACAGAAATAATAACCAATAAATTGTGGGTCATAAATAAATAATAATAAATTCACACGGCTATTTAATCCCAAACTTGACAGCGCCTGTACTATGGGTACTAAACAACCGATAAACATACTTTAATAAATATTAAACACCTACTTTCACGTGAGACCCGCGACTTCAAACTCAGAAGGCAGGGTTACTACTGTTACGAACGCGGGGGTTATAAAAATGCCGGTGGTGAGGTTTAGTTACACTTTATTATGCGCACTTACAGAAAATACAAAAATAAACAAATTTACAGTAACTACTACAGTCACAGTACTCAAACACAGTCCGCAGAATTGCACTTGAATCGCTTCAGAGATTCCGATCGCTGTCGCTTCGAATAAACAACTGACTCCGCTCGCCTGAGCCGAGCGTGCAAGCGAGAGCGCGGAACAAGCGATAGAGATGCACGATCGGCCTAAGCGTTGGGCTAGTGACGCATCTATTCTTATGACATTATCACTTAAAATTATCGTTCGTAAAATTATAAAGAGGAAAGATTTGTATTTTTGTATGTTTGTATCTTTGTTACGAATCAACTCAAAAACTACTGGACCGATTTTTAAAATTCTTTCACTAATGAAAAGCTAGAAGATCCCTAAGTAACATAGGATATATTTTATTCCCGTATTCCCACGGGAACGGGAACTACGCGGGTGAAACCGCGCAGAACCGCTAGTTTTAAATAGAAATGTATATCATCCAGGAAGCTTTGCAAGGGCTGCTGGAGCGCGACTCGTTCTTCGCGCCCGAGGTGGACGTGTTCAAGGCGGTCTGCAGCTGGTTCAGCGCCAACCAGCAGTGGGCCAAGTCCGAGAGTGGACAGGCGCACGTGGCGAGTATTACATATCAGATACACAACATGTAACAGAATAAGCGCAATTCCTGAAATTACTTTGTTCAGTATCGACTACTTAAACGATTTCAGCTACTTTTAATATGTGTTAAATTTTTCCGAAAAATGAATTAGCACAGCTGAATTTAGCTATGGAAAACGTTCTATTATTGATCGATATTTAAGAAAATTGGTTAGACACAACTAAAATTCGATTGCATCATATTTTTTTTATATTAATATACCAATTTGGGTGTATAAGGAATTGCGCTTTTTCTGTTACGCGTTGTATACGACGTTAACTGTCTGTCTGTTACGCTACGCACTTGTCGTAGCAGCCAGACGTATGTCGTGTTCCAAAACTTTTTCACAAGATTACTTTCGATACAGATAAATTAATTTTCTCAAACATGCTTGAAAATTTGAGCATTATTTTGACAATCTTCGAGATAAATCGAAATTGCTGTACTGGTCAAATACATGTGAGCTGCGACCGGCAAAACTTGTATGAAAAACCGTATGTGTAGTGTTTTATAGTCTATTTCGCACCAAGTGGGTTCGGTGACAGTTCACTGTTGACAATTAAAGTGATGTGTCCTAATGAAATCCAATCGATTTTTTTAAAGTTTCGAGTAAGTTTGTAAAGGAAATGGAATCGATTTTATACTTTATTGATAGAATGATTTTTCAAGATTACTTTTAATTGAATATGTTTAAATTTCACAGGTTATATAAGGGAAAAACATTGTAAAATAAAAAAAAAATGTCATCGACTTTTTGATGCAATACGAAAATATCATACATTATCGAATCTACAAATCACTGCACACTTTCACAGAGCCCTGCCACATAATACACTATTACTATTTTAAACCCAAAAGATACAACAAAATGAAAATTTTACGAAAACATTGCATCTTTTTTCGGATTCCCGCCAAAAAGCTTCGATTCATCGATTTAATGTAGATTAAGTAGTGTCAATCCCTATGAGTAAAAGTTCCGTTCCACGCAATACGTATTTTTAGGATATCTTTTTTATCTATTGTTTTTCATATGTTTCTTGATTTATAGTCTGAGATTTTAATTTAGAATTTTAGAGGCGACAATTATTGTATTTTAGCAATTACATAATAATAAATTATTCATTATTTTTGGAACCACCCATTTTTCTTACTAGAAAGTTGTATGCGTAAAAAGGAAAAATGTGAACTGTCACCGAACCCACTTGGTGCGAAATAGACTATAGTGGCCAAATAAATTACAAAGTAAACTCATAACTGTCCTGTAATTTAAAAATGGAACGATCTTTTACTTTTACACATTTCTATAGTAACCAAGGAACTTATCAAACGTTTTATTTTCTTTTCGAACTGGCTTGCAAATACCAAGCTGTCTATTGAAAAAAAAAATACAGACGAATTGATAACCTCCTCCTTTCTGATGTCGCTTAAAAAACAAATGACCGTCATTGATTTTGAAAAGTAATTGTATTTTCGAATAAAAAGTTTTGCCTCGGTATTACTTAGTTTACATACATACATACATAATCTCACGCCTATTTCCCATTGGGGTAGGCAGAGACAACAGACCGCCACTTGCTATGAACCTGGCAGATCTCACGCGCTTCCTCCACATCCATCAAACGACTCATGCATGCTCGTCAGTTTCGGGTACTCTTTATCTGGCTTTTCTTCAACACATCGCCGATCTGGTCGATGTAGGTACGCCTAGGTCGTCCTCTACCGACTCGCCCATTCACAACACCCTTGTATATCCTAGTCACTATATCATCTTTCAAGCCGCAACGGTCTGGGATCACACAATTTTTCACTCTATCTATCAATCTTACTCCACTAATGCTTCTTAATGAACGCATTTCGACTGCATTTATTCTGCTTTCGTGCTTCTTCTGCCATACCCAACACTCACTGCCATACATCAACGTAGGTACTAACACACCATCATGTACAGCCAGACGTGCTTTATTTTTCACATTCTGGCTCTTCATAAAGGAGTGCAAAGCTCCGTTAATCATGTTCCCTGCATTCACCCTCCTTTCAATATCACTGTCACACTTTCCGTCTCTTGTAAACTTACTTCCCAAATAAACAAACTCTGACACTTGTTCTACTTTCTCGCCTTCAATCATAATATCACATTCAGACATGTCCCTATCTTTCTCCAGAACCATTACCTTCGTCTTGCTTACATTCACTTTCATGCCTTTCTTCTTAAAAGCCTCATTCACAAGAGTTATAGTGTCCTGCAACTTACACGCCGATGGTTCAAGTATTACTTGATCATCGGCGTATAACAGGCATTTGACACGTACCTCTCCCATTCGTACTCCACAATCTCGCTCTTTCAAATCTGTCAAACAGCTATCCATGAAAAAGTTGAAAAGCCATGGCGATGCTACACAACCCTGTCTAACACCCACAGAGATGTCAAACCAGTCCGTGTAGGCGCCATTAATTCTGACACAGGCTCTAGAATCCCTATAGAGGGATTTCAGACCCTGTACCAAAATAGGGTTCAACCCATGCATGGCCAGTGTTGACCATAGCTCATTCCTTCTCACTCTATCGTAAGCCTTTTCCAGGTCTATAAAGGCGCAGAATATTTTTTGGTCTTTTGCCAAAAATTTCTCAGTGACGCACCGTAAGGAAAAGACTTGATCCATGCATCCCATCCCCCTTCTAAAGCCTGCCTGAACATCCCATATCCTCTCATTCGTTTTACTCACGACCCTATCAATCAATATCCTCGCATATAGTTTGCCGACCACACTTAAGAGACTAATGCCACGATAGTTCTTACAGTCCTGTTGCGACCCCTTTCCTTTATATAGTGGTACAATTACCTATTCAATTACTTAGTTTACAATACAAGATTTGGCCACAACTATTCATAAGTTCGTTTATCAATGCCTCTTGCTGGCCGCTGCAGTAATGTACTATGGGCTGCTCAAAGATATAGGCGCTTAATAGTGCGCGGGGGCCTAAGGCTCTTCTCACACGTACTGGTTTCCGCCGGTCCGGCGGCGAAATGTATGGCCGATTCCCCGGTTGCGCGCTGGTACGTATGAAAGCGAACATACATGGCCATATACTTCGCCGCGCGCCGGACCGGTGGAAACCGGTACGTGTGAAAAGGGGCTAATAGTGTCGATGCCGTGTCCAGGAGAAGATCCTGAAGGGCGTGAGGCTGACGCTGATGGACCTGGAAGAGCTGTTGACGGTGGTCCGTCCTTTCGCGCTCGTCACGCCCGACATGCTGCTCGACGCCATCCAGGAGAAGACGCAGACCAACACCACCGACCTGCCTCACAGGGGGCTGCTGTGTGAGTATCCTATTCAAAGTCATTTACACTACGGCCGTTTTAACTTGGCTGCTCGGAACATAGGCTCCGCCTGCGCAAACCGCTTCATACCGCCAAATGGTCACTAAAAATGTTGTTGTGCAGACTTTTGCTAAAAGTTTTGCTGCTAAGTTAAAACGACCGTACTGTATTTCTGTAGGCCCAGATAGTACATTAGAAATGTCAATAGTCTGTGCAGGAGTGGAGGTGGAGTGCTCCTCCGTCGTGAAAAAGGAAAATCTTCCTATAACATCCAACGGTTGATGGTGACTGCGGTCCAATAGGGCTGGCAAATGGGCTGTGCATTGATATATCACCAATCAGTCAGTCTATATTTTTGGAACGAAGTTCCTTATCGCACGTTACGAAAGGGGGCTAGACGGAAAAAATTAAGACCAAAAGTTGTAACGACACTGACACGCCGTGCGGCGTGCGCGTGTTTCTCTCTCTCTCTCACACACACAGAAAGCAAGCCAGTGACATCCGGATGGAACGGTTCCACCTGGGTGTCCCTTGACACCTCTCAAGTTTTTTTTTATATAAGAAAGAAAGAAATAAACTTTATTCAGCATAAACAAAAATAAATAGAAATTCCAGTAGCACTCATAAAAACTATTTTTTACCGAAAGGGCCACAGCTCAGTATAATGCCACAGCCTGGGCTGAGTCGCTGATTTTCAGCTGCAGCCGATAATGAGGCCAGATGACCACATACAAAATAAACAATAACAAACTTATTTTATTATATAACTTCTATTATTAATCTAATATAAAATGTAATATATAGTGTAAAACATATTATTTGAGAAGGTGTATAATATGGAGCATGTGGGTCTGTGATATTATTATGTAAATTCTATAAATGTGTAAAACTGAGAATGGAAATAATTAAATAACGATTTAATCCCGAGAGAGTTGGCGAGTTAAAAGAATTTAATGCTAGCTGTAGGGACCGCCCAGTTGAAGGCATAAGAAATATTCTTTTATTTTGAAACTAAAAGTAGTCGTAGACATATACATAAACAGGTGAATTTTTCAAGGGGGTGTGGTAGGCTAGATCAGAAACTATGAGTAATAGCGAAAAAAACTCAAAGGAGTCTTGGGCTCGATTTTGATGTAAACTAAATCTTTGGATTTTTAAGAATTAAAATTCCTAGACAGGAACAAAATAGAATAAAATAGATTTTGTAAATTTTGATTTTAGTTTCAATCAAAATCGAGCCCGAGACTCCTTTGAGTACTTTTCGCTATTCCTCATAGTTTCCGATCTAGCCTACAACGCCCCCTTGAAAAATTCACCCTGTATACATCGCGTAACAGAATAAGCGCAATTCCTCATACACCCCAATTAGTATATTGATATAAAAAAAAATATGATGTGTTCGTACTGTAATTGTGTCCAACCAATTTTCTGAAATAAAGAGCAATAATAGTACAATTTCCATACTAAGCACTAAATTCAGCTATGCTAACTCGTTTTTCGGAAAAAAATTGACAGATATTAAAAACAGCTGAAATCGATTAAGTAGTCGATACTGAACAAAGTAATTTCAGGAATTACGCTTATTCTGTTACATATTGTATAGATTATTCTTCTTCTTCTTCTTTGGCCTCGCCTTGTCCCGTTACACGGGGTCGGCTTTCCTGATCATGCGGCGCCAAGTATCTCGCTGGTACACGTCCTCTTCACTCACGCCCAGATTCTTCATGTCCCTCTGGACATTCGTCAACCAGGTGGTTTGAGGTCTTCCCCTCCCCCTCTTGTCAGTAGCCATGGACAGGCACTGCTGCCTGCCACTTCGTTCGCGTTATTTCGGGATAAAAAGTAGCCTACATGTTGATCCGGGTCCTAATTTATCTACCTACCAAATTTCATCCAAATCCGTGAAGCCGCTAAATTATTTTTGTCTTGTAACACATAGATATCTACACTAATTTATACTTCTATACTAATATTATAAACAGAAAATATTTGTAGTTTTGTTACGTTTGTTACGAATAAACTCAAAAACTACTGCACCGATTTTAAAAATTCTTTCACCTATGGAAAGCTACATCATCATCAAGTAACATAGGCTATATTTTATTCCCGTATTCCCACGGGAACGGGAACTACGCGGGTAAAACCGCTATTTTTAATCCCCTCCCCCCACTCCGGCGGACCTCCTAGACGCCGGGACTTTTAGTATGTTAACTCCCTAAACACCCTGAACAACTTACGAAAGAAATCGCTCAGGTCCCCGCTCACGCACTCTATAACACTTTATTGACTGGACTATTTTGTTCGTGGATCTTTTTAGTCGGCCAGACTTCAGACTTTGTATAGATTATTAAATTTTTAAAAACAGTGCCAGAAGAGAACGTGGCTACGGCGAAGCGAGGCGCTCGGGTGATAGCCGGCGACATGCGTTCGGCCCTCTTGGACGGCGACACGGACACGTACGACATGGAGCGCGGGTACACCCGGCACACCATCAGCGACGCCGCAGACAACCCCGGCATCGTGGTGCGCCTCAACACCACCACCATCATCAACCACCTCCGCCTGCTGCTATGGGACAGGGACAACAGGTACATTGACAGCTGTCATGGTGACAGTGGCGGACTGACCTGTCAGAGGCCCGGGGCGGAGAAACTGCATAAGGCCTCCCCGGTCTTAGAACTTTTTTTTTATGATATAAAAGGGGGCAAACGAGCAGACGGGTCACCTGATGGTAAGTGACGTCCATCGCTTATGGACACCTGCAACTCAAGTCACAACTGCGTTGCCGACCTTTGAGGTGGGAATAGGGGGAGGGGAGGGGGAGGGAGGATTGGGGCCTCCGGTTACCTCACTCACTCAACGAAACGCAATGCATTGCTTTACGCTGGTTTTCTGTGAGGCCGTGGTATCACTCCGGTCGAGCCGGCCCAAGCGTGCCGAAGCATGGCTCTCCCAAGTTTAGAGAGACTTTTGGATTTGGTAGCCCAAGGCGGGCCTCTGGTCCTGAAGGGCCTCCAAATTTAGCGTAGCTTTAATCGTATTTGTTTCAACGGAGCCTCCAACCATCACCCAACTGCCTTTTAAATTGATTAAGTGAACTTTTCTCTAAATTTGGAGGCCCCTCAGGACCAGAGGCCCGGGGCGGAACTCCTCTTCCGCCTACCTTAGTCCGCCAGTGCATGATTCCAATTTTGTTTTTGACGTGATAAGATCTTATAAATCGATGAATGCCGGCTGCACACACGAAATATTACTGCTGCGAGATATTACTGCACCACATACATTCATATGATACATACGCTGTTGTGAACTAGTTTGACCTCAGAATTTCCCAAATAATCAACCATGTATAATTTTCTTTTCAACACACTTGCTCATAAAGTGGCTCTAATTTCACTGCAATTAGGCACATAATGACACCTATAATCAAACTGAGACTTTTTGTTTGCTATTATTCACTAGTGAGTTATAGATTTTTTTTTTCAATTTTGTTGCTAGAGTTGCTTTGTTCTTAAAAAAGTTTCGATACAAAAAAGATCGTATTCAATCGTACTAATAAATTAATACACAAATATGGCTTGCTCATTTCATGCAACTTCGTATTTAAATAGATCATTTCAACTTGTACGTGTTTAATAAACAAAACTTTCACTCAAATATAACTTTGGTTTTCTCTGTAAAAACTTTAAATACCCCATTTTGTACGTGGCTAAAACGCTATCCACGACAAACCAAAGAAAAAGAAACCTAATTTTTTTAGTCCATGGCCGATCGCCATTGTAAGATGCGAGCGCATAGGAAAACGAGGCTGTATGGGCCTAGATCCTTTTGCCTTTTCCAAATTATATAAATAAAAAATTGGAAAACCAATTAATTTTCCCCGCCATTGCGAATGATTATTTTAAAATGATTTTTTAGTATTATTTATTCACAAGTGTGTTGAAAAACGTCGTATGATACACGTGTGTATTGATGATTACCGTCCTCGGCTCTCTTATGACCCTCGCCTACGGCTCGGGTCTCAATGGCGCCTCAGCGGTAATCACCAACTTTACTCACTTGTACCATAATGTACTATTACGAAGTTGCGAGAAGACTAAGTTAACACAAGTTATTGACGTGATAACGACTTATAAATCGATGAACGCCGGCTGCATTCACGAAAAAGTGGCACGTTCCGCCTTAGCCGAGCGTGCAAGCGAGAGCGCGGAACAAGCGATAGAGAGGTACGATCGGCCTAAGCGTACGGCTTGTGACGGATCTCTCTCTCTTCCACTCCAATGGAAAGCTAGAAGATCCCTCCTGAGTAGCATAGGCTATATTTTATACCCGTATTTCCACGTAATCGGGAACTACGCATGTGAAACCGCGCAGAACCGCTATTTACTACAATAACACAGTTAATTTCAAGCCATTAACATGCCGTATGCGCGTGCGCAGGTCGTACGCGTACTACGTGGAGGTGTCCGTGGACCAGAAGGACTGGGTGCGCGTGATCGACCACAGCAACTACTTCTGCCGCTCCTGGCAGAACTTGTACTTCGAGCAGCGCGTCGTGCAGTACATCCGCGTCGTGGGGACCAGCAACACCGTCAACAAGGTGCGCACGCGCATTGCGGTTGTAACGGAAAACGTAAATATCGGCAGAACATTTTATGTATCTTAATCTGAGACAGCGCGCCAAGGTAACGCTAACATGAATGGAAATGCGATTCTCTATGGAAACTAATAGATAAGATAACTTGATATATTAGCACGAAATGTAGTTACAGTAGTTTACGATGAAAGAAGAGTAACGAAAGATATTTATGGTGTGAATGTTGAGGGATGCAAGGAAAGAGGACGCCCCAGAAGCACGTTCATAAATCAACTTAGTGACGTCCTTCAAAAGGCTGGGGTCCAGAGTGCTAAGAATAAGGTTCACATTTTTCCGCTTACTATTTTCAACTAGTAAAAATATTAGGATTAAAAATAATAATTATTTTATTATTTTATCATTGAAAAAATACAATAATTTTCAATAGTAAGCATAAAACGGAAAAATGTGAACTGTCACCGAACCCATGCTATGTGAAATAGACTATAGTTGTTCGCCCTCGAACTCATTATATCAGAATCGAGTCAAAATTGACTCGATTCTGCAAACCACCTAAAATTCCTAATTTTAAGTTAGCCTATCCTTCTTTATAGAATACGGAAGAAAAAGGACAGAGACAAACCATAGAGTATAGAGTAATGTCAAACATGGAAAAAGCGACTAATGTGATGTCTTATCTGTCACTTTTATCCATGACCTCCTTACATCGTTGCTAAAATTGCTAAAAACGTGTATTCGAATGCGTCCATAAGGTTCAATTTTGTTATTTTGACATTTGTGACGTTGTAAATAAATATGGCGCTTATTTCTGTGTTTTTCCTTTCCAAAGCGGTGGAAAAGAATAGAGCTAACTTAAAGTTAGGAATTTTAGGTGGTTTGCGGAATCGAGTCCATTGGCTAGTTAATATGGGATGCGCTTGCGCAGGTGTTCCACCTGGTGGCCCTGGAGGCGATGCACACTTCGCGCGTTCCTCCGCTCTGCAACGGGCTGGTGAAGCCAACGCACAACGTCGCCACTGTAGAACTATCCGCCGTCGTCATCGAGGGCATCAGGTACGTAATATTTCAGGACTCACACCATTGGCCCATCACTGACGACATGAGATTAAACAGAGCTGCCCTTGAGTTTCTTGCTGGTTCTTCTCGGGGTACTGCATTTGGAACCAGCAACTCGTCGGTGGAGATGGTCTGCTGTTTACATTTAGCCAGTGTTTATGGATGAGTTTAGAGTGCCTTTGTTATTAGACTATTGACTTTTCTAAGTGTAATTTTAAATTACCTACCGAAATAAATACATTTTCATCTCTACGGGTGAAAAGCGGCAAATTTCGGCCCGTTCCGCTAAACGCTTTCCACCGCTTTCCACCTCCGTCGAAGAGAAAAAAGTATACACACATCGGGAAGTAAATAAGGGAGCCTCAATTACATGTGACCTGAGACATTTATTTTACTTCCCTAGATGTGTAATATACTATTTATTTCAAAGTTCAGAACACTTTTATTCACACTTATTAAAACTCTTTCGGAAAATACTTACTTTGCTCCGTTTTATTGAGGAGCAAAACGTCACTTTTCGAATACATGGTATGAAATTTTCATGACATGGCCGAATGGCGTTCGTAGTCATTTTTCTCATAGAGAGGGATGAAAAGCAGAGTGTATCATTCGGTCGCAAAATTATTCTTACCTTGGGCTACGTACTTTAAACCCCTCACTTCGTTCATGATTCTACATTAGAATCATTCACTATGTTCGTGATTTTAAGAAACGCCCTCGCCGTAATAATATCGTTTTGCTCAATTATGACACAATCTACTATTAATTATCTTAGCCGGTCCCGCAACGCCCTCCTGAACGGCGACACTGAGCACTACGACTGGGACCAAGGCTACACGTGCCACCAGCTGGGCTCCGGAGCCATCGTCGTGCAGCTGGCACAGCCCTACCTGCTCTCCTCAATAAGGATGCTGCTCTGGGACTGCGACTACCGCCACTACTCCTACTACGTAGAGACATCGCTCAACTACTGGGACTGGGAGATGGTCTGCGACAGGACCAGGGACGCTTGCAGGTAAGACGCGTCAATATAATCTTGCTCGCTCTTGTACCCGGCGAGTAGATAGGTACTTAAATTGAAAAAAAAAAAAAAAATTTATAATTGTAATATTTATTTGACATTTTAATTTGTAATTTTAATTGTTGTTATGGATTTAATCTGAAATAATATATTTTTTTATAGCAGTAATAATCATTTATTTTAAAATGTAATACAATGTCGAAAATAAGAAATAATAGTAAGTAAAACAGAAAAAAAACATTTTAAAAACTAACAAATTAACATAAAATCTAAATGAAATAAAGAAGAAAGAAAGATTTTTTTGTTTGTTTATTATCTATGTCTATGCTAATGTTATAAAGAGGAAAGATTACGAATAAACTCAAAAACTACTGCACCGATTTGAAAAATTCTTTTAACAATTTAAAGGTAGAGTATCCCTGAATAACATAGGCTATATTTTATTCCCGTATTCCCACGGGAACGTGAACTAAGCGGGTGAAACCGCGCAGAACCGCAACTGGCAAGTATTTTATATTTCTATGGAATATGCTCCGAAATTACTGGACCGATTTTAAAATCTTTCATCAATGGAAACCTTACTTTCTGAGAATAACATGTGCTATAATTTCTCAACTGGAATGCGACTTATGCTGGTGAAATCGATTTTTCATAGTAAGTTTGCATTTTTTCTGGTTATAAACGGGCCTTTTGGCTCAGTTGGTAGTGACCCTGCCTTCTGGGTCGGAGGTCGCGGGTTCGATCCCCGCTTGCGGCCAACATTTGTGTGCATGAACATGTCTGTTGGCTTTGTGTCTGGGTGTTTATTATTTATTTAAGTATGTTTATCAGTTGTTTAGTACCCATAGTACAGGCTCTGCCTAGTTTGGGACTGAATAACCGTGTGTGAATTGTGCCCTGCAATTTATTTATAAAAGATTCGATTTAGAAAAATATGGTAAATCCTTTCGATTTTCGTCAGCAATATAAGCTGATATTTATGTCAGGAACTTCTAAAAATAATATTGTTTTCCGTTGCAGATCTTGGCAAGTGATTTACTTTTCGCCGAGGCCGGTTTCCATTATACGAATCGTCGGCACCAATAACTCCGTTAACGAGGTAATTTGACAGACCAATGTGAGAAATACATTATTACGAAGTATTAAAACCCTTTAACGAACATAGGCAGTTTAAATTTTTCATCGATTTTGAATCTTATTTCAATTACATAGAGTTCAATATTTGGTGGTAAATATTTGCCCTCTGCCCAAATTTATAAGTCGATCCAGTTTTCAAGTTCTCATTCAAAGGAGTAGCTTCTCATTTTTCTTCTACTGACTTCAAAAAAGGAGGTCTCAATTCGACTGTATTTTTTTTTTAAGTTTGTTACTTCAGAACTTTCGACTGGGTGAACCAAAGAGATTAAAATATAATAGGACATAGAGGGGACAAAGCGAGGAAAATTTGAAGCCAAAAGTTATTCCAAGTGGAATAAGTCTAGTACAATTTCGACCGAATGACAGCTCGCGTTCATACTAACTGACATGACGCTTGAGCTTCACACATGCTTCAAAGTTTGGTATGAAAATATTGCCAATGCCCCCTCTATGTCCTATTATATTTTAATCTCTTTGGGGTGAACCGATTTTGGTCATTTTTTTTTATTTGAAAGCTGATGCTTCCTGTGTGGTCGTTTCAATTTGTTCAGCAGCCAAGTTGAAAGGGGCGTACTGTAATGTCGTGTTGTACAGGTGTTCCACCTGGTGCACCTGGAGTGCCCGGCGCAGGTGGAAGAAGCTCGCGACGAATCCGCCAAGAAGCAGAGGCCCTCGCAGGACAACCGGCTCAACCCCGCCGGAGGTAACCACTTACCATTTATATACTTATATATAAATATATTTAATATAAATATATATAATATAAATATATAAAAAGACGTGTGGCACTCGGGGACTGCCGCGGTAAAGCATAGCATTTTGTATCAACAAGACTGCCGAAAAGAAACGACGTTAGACAATGCACGGCCTTCATGCCACACCTCCGTGCCCGTCGGAGTGGGGAGCGTGAGGTTTTTTTTCGTTACGGATTTTCTGGAATCGGACCCCGCGCTCAAGGCCCTCGATAGAAGCTATGCAATAGCTTAATAATATATATAATCTCACGCCTTTTATCCCCGAGGGGGTAGGCAGAGGTACTCCACTACTGGATATACCCACATTTCACGAGATATATTGGACCCCTAAACGTTATAGGTGGTGAGCCCATCGCCGGACCGGTTCTGTTTACATATGTCTCAGAATTAATTCTGAGACCTGCGGGTTTCCTCACGATGTTTTCCTTCACCGTCGAGCTAGTGATAAATATGTACGTAAGTTTTAGAAAAACTCATTGGTACATGCCAGGATTAGAACCCGAGCCTCACAATTCAAACATTTCATACTTATTAACATTACGCAGGATCGGAGCCCCAACCACGCTCGGACTCCCCCCAATCCTCTGAAGCGAGCAGTACCGGCGCCGGCCCAGATTCCCCCGCAGTCCCTTTGCCCGTCGCAGAAACCGCCACCGAGGCCGAGGAGCGCTACGACTGAGGCTGGCCTCCCGCGAGGCAGTTCGCATACTGCCTCATCGATCTCGTACGGGACGCACAACGACTCAGCCATCTCGTACGAGACGCACACCGACTCGGCGGCCTCGTACGAGACGCAAAACAACTCAGAGACCTCTTACGGGAGGCACATCAGCTCAGCGGTCTCTTACGGGACGTACACCAACTCGGCGATCTCGTACGGGACGCACACTGCCTCATAGATCTCGTACGGGACGCACAGCGGCTCAGCGGTCTCTTACGGGACGTACACAAACTCACTATGATAACTCTGATGGGAATACCAGAACCGAAGCGCAGTCAGTTGAAACGACGCATTCATGTTCTTCGTGAAAACGTTAAACGTATAAAGCGAGACTTCTCAGACCGCTATTGCGGATAAGATAAGATTTTATATTGTAATTGTAATCGTCTTCATTTGACATTTATGATACGTTCAGGGGGCCAATTCTACTAAATGACAGCGGTGATAGTTGTATGACAATTACATGATTGTGGTCACGCAATGGTGATATTATGTCAAAATTTGACACTCAATGGTGATATTATGTCACCATTGAGTGACCACAATCATGTAATTGTCATACAAGTATCACCGCTGTCATTTAGTGGAATTGGCCCCCTGTGCTTTCTCTACATACACTGGCGGTAATGTCAGATGTACGGAAGAAGCAACGTACTATCAGAAAAAGCTAATCCTGATACATTTGGAAGAATTGTCGCTTGTAAGCTCCAATTTTATTACCCCGACCCTTATTAGAGTTACACAATGAGAAGCCAGTAAAACCGTATTTTTTCCTATTTCGATCCATTCATCGACACTATAAGGTGATAAACATGAAATAAACACTTTTTTGTAATTGTCATTGTTACTATAAGTGAGGGCTTTCTCGCCACGGGGTGGGAAAAGATAGCTGTTCGCTAAAATGACACTTAGGTGTATCAGTGCAGAACTTTTTTTGATAGTACGTCAAAATTAAGACGGTTGTAGATAAACAATAGGCCATGCCGAATACTTACATCGGCTTCCTTAGTTTTATGTTGATATTTGATTGAAAATAGTTACAATGATTAAGTTTGACTACAATGTTGGTGTATATGTATATATGTAAATTAGTACCGATAATATGTATTTATTTACACTAACACAGATGTTGGCTCAGTTTGTAGAGACCCTGCCTTCTGTGTTGAAGGACGTAGGTTCGATTCCCGCTATTTAATTATGTTAAGTTGTTTCTTCCACAATTTATAATTTTTTATATACATCCATACGTCATATTGCTATAGATGATGTGAAAGATATCAGGTATTTGGTAGACTTTAAGTGCAGCATAATAATCTAGTTAGAAGTTGGCATAATGCAAAATGCCGTGCCAAAAAAAAAAAAAAAAAGTAGATATCATTTTATAAGAAGTTATCAGCTCTTAGAAATTTTCGGAGACAAAGCTGTTATCTCAAATTTCAAGTCTCGCTTTGAGTTAAAAATATGTTTTTATTCATGTGCTGTTGTATATGTCGCTTTACATACACCCCTGATAATAATAAATAAAGTTATAGAAAGAAAATAATAATTGAATGTAGAAAAAAGTCAGTTACGAAACAATCTTTTTTGTGTGTATAAAGTAGTCTTCTATATTATTATGATTAAGACCTGTGTTAGTTTTGTACCCAAGGGGGTTTAGTTAAATAGTTGTTAAGCTTATGTTTTCTAGTCGTTTCTGTCGTTACTCCACTTCACTAAGCTTTTATGTACTTTTGTAGCGCCTCCGACGATTTTTGAATCAACGATAAAATTATGGATTTAACGAAAAATAAAAGAGGTGTTTCACAAAATGCCTGAGTTACTAATAAGGGAAATAAAGTAATTAGGTTATATTTAAAATGAGTAAATAATGTCCATTTGTTAAACTAAGCATCCAAAGAGGTTGGAAGAAAATCATATTTTCTTTAAACATCTTTGTAAGCATCAATCAACATTCTTTGTTAACTTGTGGAATTGCACTACAGAGGGATTAAATACACATTTCATGTTTAAGACTTTAAAATGTTATTTTAGTGAAATTAAGATTTTTTATTAATCCAATGTTAAATATATTAAATGTAAGATTATAATGGTCGGATGTGGTATGGCAACTTGAATTCTGTGATAAAGATCAGTCATTTCTGTGGCTGATGGGCTGGCTGTAGCATAGGCATTGGAAATGTATCCTTAGTAATTAGCAGTAAGACACATAATAGAGCTTTTAAAATGTTTTAATAAATGTCCTACAGATTTGTAATTGGGCGTTTCATTCTTGTAAAAAACTGCATGCCCTTGAACACGCTTTTTAAAGGGAATATTGATCGGGACTATTTTAAATGAAGATGAATAAACAATTATTTATTAGTTTTTTATTTCTAATAACTTAAGTAACTTGGGGTCCTCTTTCTGTTATCATAGCTTGACTTCTTCTCAAGAACTGGCTAGGCTCTACAATATCTGGATTGTTTTCTTCTGCAAACTCGTCTAACCGTTTCCTTAATAACTGCTTCAAGTTTTGTATACTTTCACTGTCTTTCAGAGCTGAAATCCCAACGATATCTTCAAAGTTTATCGGATTATCTGGCCGGACTTCTTTTGGGATTGTGTCTATGACTCTTTGAATATTCATAAGAGATTCTTTAACCCTGCTGAATGAGTCTTCTGAACCTTCCAAATCCATTTTATTTATAGCTAAAATTGCAGGCTTGTCCAACAATTCCTTATCATACAACTCTAATTCCTTATTAAGTAGTAACACAGTCTCTAAACATGATCTTTTTGGGTGTTTTGGACTTAACTGGAAGCCTTGGACATCTGCAATGAATAAAAGTATCTTTGTCCGTTCCACATGTTTTAGGAACTTATGACCGAGACCAACATTCATGTGAGCACCTTCAATAAGACCAGGCAGATCTGCTATAGATATCTGTCGAAGATCATCATAGCGAATGATTCCTTTGTTCGGTTTTATTGTTGTGAATGGATAGTTAGCTATTCTAGGTTTTGCTCTGGATATGGCTTTTAAGAGAGAACTTTTACCAGCATTAGGGAACCCGACCAGGCCAATATCGGCGATTAGTTTAAGGTCCAAGCGTATGTGATGTGTTTGTCCGTAATGTCCGAGAAAGTTGTTCTCAGGACAGCCTCCGGGGCCGCCCCTAGCTAGTATAACAGTCTCCCCGTCTTTGTCGACAGAGCCTAGCTCTTTCCCGTCCTCTCTGTACACCGTAACACCGAGAGGTACTTCCAGTTTCACGTCTGGACCAGGGTTGCCAACAATTTTAGTCTTCCGGCTGTCCTCGCCGTGCCCTGCGGTAATCGTTTTGGCGCGAAACTTGCTCTGTACACTCTTCAAATTAGCGTCTTCTTTCCCAACGCAGTACACACATCCGCCTTGCCCTCCAAGACCTCCGTATTTGGGAAGACCAGTTCCTCCGGTGCCGCCTTTGACATGAAGCCTGATGGAATCAAGGAATTTAGTGCGAAGGAAACTGCGTGGCTTTTTTACCTCTTTAGCCAGCAAAGTTCTCATTAGGAACACCATTTTTTAATATAATTACGTTAATTTCGTTTATTTACTTTTCGAATTTCGAGGTTATTTCCACGATTTTTTTTTTTTCTTATTTTAAGGCATTGGCATTTTGAGCCATCAGCACTAAACACGATACGAAATTCAAGATTTTCAGCTCTGCTTCAGAGCTATGCACAAAAATAAATAAGTTTCTTCAAAACTTATCGAAATGTCACTTGGTTATCAACAGTAAAGCGATAGTGCACTTTTACTGAAGATTTTAAAGAGGCTTCTTGAGGTAATTCGAAAAAGTCCATCGCACGTATTTTATCGAATTTTCTATTCACTGCACACTATCACGGACATTTACCACATAATATACTATCACTATTATGAACTAAAGCCCAAAATATACGGCAAAACGAAAATTTTACAAAAAACATGACGTCTTTCTTCGGATTCCCGCCAAAAAGCCTTATTTCCATGATGACATCATTTTGACATTGACAAGCAAAATATGTTTTTTTTGTTTCTTTTAAGGCTTTGGCAATTTAGCCTTCAGCACTAAACATGACACGAAATTAAAGATTTTTAACTCTGCTTGAGAGTCTCTGCATAAAAAACACAATAAGTTTTTTTTGTGCATCAACTATGAAGCAGAGCCATTTAACTAGGATTGAATTAAAGGAAATGTTGACTGAAGACGACAAAGACTGAAGACGACAAAAACTGAAGACGAGGCAGTATGATCTTTCATGATTGTTTGGAAACAATGACAGTGACATTGACAGCAAACAAAAAAATCGTAGATCAGCTGTTCGATTGTGTTTGTGTATTGGTAAATATAAATCAATGTTAACGTTATAATTGGTATAAAATATAACCCTGGAAATAATAATCGGCGCTGAATATTAAACATGCGAGCCTATGTGATTTTCATACTGCTATTTGTTTTCATTCAAAACTTTTCCCCGACGTTGTGCAGTGAGGGCGACCGCTCAGGACTATATCAAAACTGCGTTAAAGGGTGTACGACGGGGAATTGTACGAAAGGTACGGTATTGTCGTCTCAAATACTTGAAGAAGCAGTCGTAGTTTACATAAATATTAACGTCTGTTGCTGTAACATGTAGATGGGTCGTCGTACAGACCGGAGACGGCGGATAGGCAGGACTCGTGGAGCGCCCTGCTGCGGTGGAGCTGCTGGGATGACTGCCGCTACCACTGCATGTGGCGGACGGTGCGAGCGTTCCAGCAGCGCGGGTACGACATACCCAAGTTCCATGGGAAGGTGAGTGGCGTTTATGTGTACAGTGTCTCATTTGTGTACTGAGCATATAGTATTAATAATAATAAAGTGTGGGACACAATACTCACATGGTTATTCAGTCCCAAAGTAGGCAGAGCCTGTACTATCCTTTAGTCAGTGCAGCACCTGTTGCTTCTTCGGTGTTGGCATATATGGACCCTCCAAGAGCTGGTGGGATTACAGATTAAGGGCTATGGGTACTAAACGACGAATATAAATAAATTTGTACATAAAAAAAACAAGATTGCTTTTTTAAAATGCTTTCTAAATGAAAATCCAGGCATTCTTCTAAGCTATAGTATGTATTATAGAGGTAGTGTGGTCGGTTACGGATTTTTTTACATCATAGTCATTAAGTAATTATTTATAGTAGGTGGTAATTATGTATTGTCAAGACTGTTTTCAAAACCGTTCACTGCGAGAGCAATCTGTAGGTAAATAAATTCCTTGTTTACAGTGGCCTTTTAAGAGACACTTCGGGGTCCAGGAGCCGGCTTCAGCTGTCTCCTCAGTGCTAAACCTGGCAGCTCACATTTACATGTACCTCAAGATTGTCAAGGACAGACGGTTTTCAATGAAGAACACACCATTGCTGAGATTTTGGTATTTATTTATTGGTGTGAGTACTATTTTGAATACTATAGTGGACTGTGTCATTTGCCCAATTGTGTATCAGAGTTTATATTTTTTTTATTTTTTTTTTTATGATAAAAAAGGGGGCAAACGAGCAGACTGGTCACCTGATGGTAAGTGACGTCCGTCGCCCATGGACACCTGCAACTCAAGAGTCACAACTGCGTTGCCGACCTTTGAGGTGGGAGTAGGGGGAGGGGAGGGGAAGGGGGGATTGGGGCCTCCGGTTACCTCACTCACCGGTCGTGAGGCCGTGGTATCACTCCCTTCGAGCCGGCCCAAGCGTGCCGAAGCATGGCTCTCCCACGTTCAATACATACAGAAATAAATAAATTTTAATTTTTCGCAGGTCTGCGTTAATGCGTGGCTTTGGTCGACGATATTCCACACTCGGGACACTCCGCTCACCGAGTTCATGGACTACGCAGGTGCTCTCTCCATGGTCATGGCTCTGTTCGTGGCTTCCGTCGTCAGGTAAGCTTTAAGGTAAACATACCTATACCGAGGCTGGAAAGAAGTGAAGGGAGGGAGGGAAAGCGATCGCGATTAGCCAGATCTCATTTATTGGATTATATGTCCTGGCATGTACCAATGAGTTTTTTAAAAAGGAAACCCGCTGGCCCCAGAATAAATTCCGACGCACGTGTAACAGACCCGGTCCGGCAATGGGCTCACAACCTATCACGTTTAGGGGTCCAAAGAATAAACTTGTGTAAAGTGGGTATTTCCAGAATAGCCTACCCCCTCGGGGATTAAACTCGTGCGTGGACAACTGAACTCGCGCGCGACATACTGTCAACCGCCTTCGTGCTACACTTATTGAAATCCTATGCTTCACTGAGATCTACGGCTCATGCTCCTCGGTGGTGGTTAATCCAATGCAACATGTTTTCCAGAGTGTTCTACGAGCGAAAGGCGCTCGTGTTCTGCATAGTGCTGTTCTGCGTTCTGTACTACGCGGAGCACGCGCGCTATCTTTACTCCGGGATGGTGGACTACGAGTACAACATGACTGTCAACGTGGTTTTCGGTAAGAATGCAGAATCCCTGCAGCGGTCCATAGCCTTGGAGATTGTGTTCTGCGATAAGAAAGCCGTCGTGAACATTTAGGCACAGAATGTCCAAATCGCAAAATGTCCTAATCGCAGGTCAAGATAGCAAAAATCTTTTATTAAAATTTCCAGCCTTGCTTGTATCAACTTACATAAAATATCAATATTGAATCAGGGACACATACAGTCATGTACATGTACAATCATCAAAACAATAATATGAACAAATCTATCACTTAACAAAAACAGTCGCATTACCATCACAATATATCTTGTAAATTATTTACTGTACTTGCATAAATGTAATTTAAAGATGTTTTTTTTAAAATTCTTTTCAATACTGTCTTATCACTACATAGTATAAAACAAAGTCGCTTCCCGTCTGTCTATCCCTATGTATGCTTTAAAACTACGCAACGGATTTTGAGAGTGATTCAAGAGGAAGGGTTTAGCATCAGCAATGCACCCGTAAGAAGCCGGGGCGGGTCGCTAGGCATTAAATAAGATTTTTGCCCTTCGACAGGTCTGCTAGGCTCAACAGTCTGGCTAATCTGGGCACTGGCCCAGATCTGCGCGGGCGCACGGTACGCGTGGCAGCTAGTGCTGTTCACCAAGTTGTCCGGTGCTGCGTTGCTACTGGAGTTGTTCGACTTTCCCCCCATCGGGGACACCTGGGACGCGCATGCGCTCTGGCATCTCTCTACTGCTGCGCTGCCCCTCTTATTCTATAGGTGAGCTTTTGAGCAAACTCAATACCAATAGTTTATTACTGAGCTACGATTAAATTAAAAGTTGTTGTGTACTTTTTATGGCATTAATGTGTGAGGAAAGACCCTTAGCTCCGCAGTGTGCTGTTACGGGTTGATGAGGATGATGATTAATGTCAGGCTCACAAAATTAAAATCGATTAAAAAAAGAAATGTAAATCGTACAATGTCCAAGGATGACCAAGCTTAGTTTATTAAATAAATGATTTGGAATTTTTGCAGTGGTCCTTGGACATTGTAAATTTCAGTAGCATAAAACAAACTGTAAATTTTTCAAATAGTTCTCAATGTACAAAGTCACCCGTCGAATTATAGTTCGGTTATTATAGGAAGACCAATGATATAGTTTTTAAATTTACTTTTGTTTGAGCTCTTAGTTTAAAAACTATAGTATAGTTATAAGAAAGTTGGGTTTTACAGATTTGCAATCCTGTTACAGGTTTGTCATAGATGACCTCGACCGCATGCAGACGGCCAAGTTGGTCGAGAAGAAGACAGACTTCAAACTGGCTTAAGTCGCTACACCCTTCTAGTCACTAGAGTTAAGTTATAAATCCGCTGAAATTAAGCGCTGATTGGCGAGGCGGCCAAGCAATAACATTCCAAATATAGACCTTAACGTCTTAGATATAGAAATAAAATTGCTGTGGGTAACGAAGGACTGAGTTTATGTTGTCTCTGGGACGTTGAAGTTGACTTTTGAATATATCTGTGTAAAGGTTGCTTCGTCGATATTTGCTGAGGACCTACACAAGTGGTTTTCTATCTTGGATGCTATAGAATAAAATGATAAATTGATGGGATTAATATAAGATGTACAAAAGTCACGTGAAGTTTATCGAATGTTGCTAGACAAAGTGAAAGAATAAAAATTATGCAACAACAAAGTATAACATATTGTGTTGTTTTTGGTGTACAATAAAGAGTTGTTGTATTGTATTGTATAATCCAGCGTTTATAAAAGCGGAAGTTTCAATTGCCATTTGTCTAGGGGGCTAGTCTCCGCCACCGGACTGTTCACAAGCCTGTTCACAAGCCAAAGGAAAGTTGATATTTTAAGAAGTTGAGTTTTTGATGTTGACGTTTTGGGAAGTTGAGTTTGCATGACGTTGACATTTTGCGAAGTTGACTTTTTTTACCTGATTTTTGTATAAACTGGCTTGCGAACTGTCTTGTCGTCCTACCTGCATTTGTAACGAAATTACAAACAATAAATAAATGAACTTTCAAAGACGACACAATTTTTAATCATCATTTTTCAGTTTCACTATCACACTCATTTTAATCACATAGACAAAACTTTATTCAAACTTTTTCTAGACGTCACTTTACTACAACTTCACAATTTTCGCTTTACACGACACTAACCTTCCAGGATGAATTTCTTCCACTGCTCCCCGCACGTGGGCATCAACTTGTGTTTTTTGAGCCACGCCATGCCTTTGGGTGAGGAGGGGTCAAAACTTTGCGTTCCATTTTGACCATATTGGCCGATATTCGGGTCTGCCCGTAGGTGTGGAGCTCGGGGGGCGTGGTTTGGCGTTTGCGGGGCGTGGCTTAGGCCTTGGGGGGCGTGGTCTGTGTTCACGTACGCAGGCCTGGCCTCGTAGTCTTGGTAGTAGACAGGGTGGCCTCCTCGGGGATTTGATTCCCTGGTGTGCCTCTCCGAGGAGTATCGCTGGTTTCCCTCGTGGAACGCCAGCTTTTCGTTCCAGTGCCGTCGCATCTCCTGCTCCATGTAGGGGGATCGCCGCCCTCGCTCGCTGCGGTCCCGGTTGTGCATGTAGTACCGGGAATACGATACCTGATTGACAGATATAATCGTAATAATAAAAATTAAAAAAAGAGCAGTGATAGCCTTACGGTTAAAGAGCCCGCTTCTCATGATGATAATCAGTGAGGGTCGGGTTCGAATAGTAGCATGTACCAATAGTAGCATGTACCAATGAGTTTTTCAAAAAGCTTACGTACATATTTATCACTAGCTCGACGGTGAAGGAAAACATGACCCGCAGGTATCAGAATTAATTCTCAGGCATGTGTAACAGACCCGTCCCGGCTATGGGCTCACCACTTATCACGCTTAGGGGTCCAAAAAAAATACCGGTTAAACGTGGGTATTTCCAGAAATGGAGTACCTCTGCCTACCCCCTCGGGGATAAAAAGCGAGATTATTTATTTATTTTTATTTATTTGTATTACTACACTACACTAGACAAAAACAATGAAATGAGCCCAAACTCGAAGGATTTACGAATAGCCATTGAGGAGTTCCCACCCATCCTGGCTCCATCATCACAACAACTCGAAGATACCAAATATAGTGTCATCTAAACTTGCAAAGTCTCAAGTCAATACGATTTTCGTGTCAAGCATCTACATACTTAATTAAAACAAAAAAAAACGGCATCAAACAGGAAATTAAAAAAGTTAAAATGCACTAGTAGCCACTAAGATTTTCGAAGGTTTCTCTAGATTTATCTGGGATGCCATCATCAGGTCCTAGTTCTCTTATCAATCATGGTACCACCATTACGATAACTCCTTTCTAACAAAAAAAAGAATCATCGAAATTGGTTCATAAACGACGTAGTTATCCGCGAACACACATAAAAAAATATTTATATATAAGGTTGAATGAAGAAACCTCCTTTTTAACCGACTTCAAAAAGGAGGAGGTTATCAATTCGTCTGTTTTTTTTTATGTTGTTACCTCAGAACTTTCGACTGGGTGAACCGATTTGGATGATTGTTTTTTTATTTGAAAGCTGGTGCTTCCAGATTTGTCCCATTTTAATTTCGTCAGTTCTGACAACGGCATCCATGAGAAAACCACATAAGTTGAAGATTGAAGTCGGTTTTTTTTTACTCTTTAAAGTGGTTATTTGAATTCGGTTAAAAAGGAAATTGACGTTTTAGGAAACGGACATTATCGGAAACAGTCGTTTTAGGAAACGGTCGTTTTGGGAAACGGACATTTTGGGAAACGGTCATTTTGGGAAACGGTCATTTTGAAAACGGACATTCTGGGAAACAGACATATTGGGAAGTGGTCTTCATGTACCTAAAGGGAAGATGAGGTAAGAGCATGTAAGAGTTACTTTAGAGTGCGGCTTTCGGCGCACGCGCTGTTGGTCCTGGTAGGTGACGTGCTTGGGCCGCTTGTCACTGCGCTCACTATACACTGTCTGGTAGTCGTCCGAATCGCTAGCCTCCGCCTCCTCGGCCTCCGACTCGCTCTCCTCCTTTTGTGTCGGCTTCTTCGACCTCGACTTGAACAGCTGCGCCATTTTGCTGAACAGCCCCGCTTTTTGTTTCTTCTGTAATTAATGTTGTAAACCATAATTATTAATTATTTGTTCTTTTATATTTTGGTAATTAAATAAAGATGGCTATGGAAGAGAGATCTTCTGACACAGGTATATTATACTTAAAAGAAGGCCTCTACAACTAGATGTTATAACCTGTAATTTACTAAAATAAATTATTTTGTATTTGTTTTTGTAGTGAGACATATATACGTATATTTATTTATTTTTATGACTTACAGAACTCATTACATTTTATTTATTTATTTATTTTTGATAGGAGAATCATCAGCTACACGTTACAAAATCTAACAAACTTAAATAACTTCTTAAAAGCTAATAACAGATTCCCGCCGATAGATTTATATTATGCTAAAACTATGAATGAGCTTGAGTCTCATGTTTGCGCTACGCTAGCTTACCTATATATAAATGACTATATATATATTTTTGAAATTAAACATTAAGTGCACCTGGCTCCGTTGTAAAGAACATTTATAAATATAAGGATACTGAATAACAATACTGCTTATGAAAAGTCTCCACGAGACTTGACAAAGACATGAGATTAAAAAGAGCTGCCCTTAAGTTTCTTGCTGGTTCTTCTACTACATTTGGGGGTACTGCATTTGGAACCAGCAACTCGTCGGTGGAGATAGGCTATTTAGGTTTTGGCTTCCCTGATCGCAATCCCATACCATGGGAGAAGAAATGCTCTGTATTTGGTTGGGGGTTTAACCTGAAACAGGGGCTAAGCACGAGAGGCTTCAGAAAAGTATGTGTCAGGGGGAGTCTGGCATTTGTTTTAATAGTTTTTAGTGGATTTAAAAAAATACTGCCCGACGGCCTAGTTTGCGTGGTGCAACGCTAATAAAGATCGAAAATCTACATAATATTTGAGCCTACCTGGAAGGCGACGGTCTTGGCGGGTAGCGTGGTGTGGACCACGGTATCATCGCTGTCAGAGTCGCTGTCTGACGCGGAGTCATCGTCGCTGGCCGGCGTGGCGTTCGGCAGCTCCAGCACGTAAGGTCGTTCATCGCGCTCGCTCTCCGTCGACTGCGGCAGCTCTTTCCGCTCCAGCAGGTTCTTAATGTTCGCACCCCTGTTCTGATCTTCTAAAGTCGACTTCGTAGTCCCCGATCGCGTGCTTGCTGAGTTCGACACGAAGTTCCTTTCGAAAACCGACTTCGAGAATAGCGGTGTCGTCGACGTATCCCGCATCGCTTTCTTCCGAGCTTCCTCCGCATCATCCATTTTCGTATCTTTCCGCTTTGACTCCTTTGACAGGGCCGATAACTTCTTCGCCGGCTCGTAACGGAATTCGAACTTTTTCCCGGAGTGGTTCGACGACTTCAGTTCTTCGTATTCACTGGTGGACGTGTCCTTCGCGGGGAAGTCCATGTTGATCGCGATAGATTTGTATATCTCCTTGATGAGCTTCTCGGTTTCCTTGCTGCGGGGCTCCTCCAAGCACTCTGTGTTGGTGGCGGTGGTGGCGGCGTGGCGGGTGTATGAGCTGCGCTGTGGGTTCGGCATGTTGCGGAAGCAGCAACCGCACTGCCGCCCCGTAGTCTGGATAAACAGCGGGTAGTTCTGCAGGCACTTGTTTGGAGCGCACGGGCTGGTCGGGTACACCGGCTGGTTAGTTTGCCGCGAGTAAGAAGTCATGTACGGGTTGATGTTGTAGGGGCTGTACGTAAAACTGTTCAAGAGACTGGAACACGCCTGCATGTTGCTCTGCGACACTCCCTTCTGCACCACGGCATCCCTCATCGAATCTGCAGTGTTCTTTATTATAGATTTGGTTTTGACTTCGGTGAGTACGGATTGCAGTATGCTCTTGATTTGGTTGAGAGTCATCTCGGTTTTGTTTTCATCGGGCGGCGGTGGTTCCAGTTGAACGCTCTTGCTGGACGCTGTTTGACACTCAGTATTGTTGACGCTTATGGTAAGGCACTCCGCGTTTTTTTGTATAACAGTTTTCACGGGTGGGGGCACAGGCATCTTTGTACTAAGTCTAGGGTAGTACGGTCTCATGTAGATGTCTCCGCAATCGACGCTGCACACATCCGATGATTCTAAACGAGCTCGTTGCTCTACTCTGCGCTTCGGAGTCCTTCCAATGTATTCCCTTCTACAGGGTATTTTCACAGGTAACTTTCTCTTGTGGGCTGTCCTCGTCTTGACTCTGACGGGCGACGTGGTATGATAGTTGACGACATACGGTTGGTATCGCGATTTGACTTGATACTTCTCAGGATAGATTTGACATTCCAGCTGGAGCTTCGGTTCTGGTCTTGCGTACGTTTCCTCTTCGTCCTTCAGACCCATGGGTTGCTCCTTCACGGGCACTACGTCATACATACTGGAGTCGTAGTAGACGCTGTTGTCGTTCTTGGCATGTGTAGGGATGTTGAACAAGTCGTATGCCGGTCCCGAGATCTTTTTGTCAATGTTGTGGAACTGACCGTGGCAGCAGGAGCAGATGTCCGACTCACATGCGACAGGGTCACCGCTGGATTGATTTACGTCCCGACACACTGGAGACGAGAAATGGCTCTCAGAGAGCTCTGCCACCATCCTGTCCGGCTTGTACTGCCTTCGGATTACGTCGGCCAAGTACAAGCGGCTCATCGCACTGTCCTTGAGAGGCAATTTTTGTTTGCTCGCCTCCGACTTTGTGTACTCGGTGAATGGTGAATTAGTGGCTTGCGCGTAGTAAACGAGATGCGTCTTGCACTTTGGTTTGACTTTCTTCTTCGAAAACTTCTTTCCTAACTTGAAGATACCTTTACGGTTATCGCACTGGCTAGAAGATCCTTGGCAATCATGGTCGTGTTCGTGGTGTTTATTTGGGCGGGCGCAATTCGTGGTGACTACTTCTTTTATGGGCTCGTCGATGTCGAAGGCGACGGACGTGCCTGGCTTAAGCCGGCTGTAGCTGCTGCCGGAATGGCTTGCCGTAGGGACACCGCTGCAAGGGGACAAAGGCCGCGGCTGCTGAAAGGAATAGGAAATCCAAGTTTATAATTTTTATATCACACTAAGAGTGACAAAGCTGGTTTTAACAAACACGGTTTAGTATAAACATTCTACCTTTCTGTGTACTTATATTTTTGTTATTGTGCCATGCACCTGGGGGCCAATTCTACTAAATGTCAACGGTTACAGTTGGATGACAATGACATGGTCAGTCGATGGTGTTATTTGCTCTGAAAAGTGTCAAAATAACAGCATTGACTGACCATTGACATCTCATTGTCATCCAACTATGACCGTTGACACTTAGAGTATTGGCTCCCTGTTAAGTAGGTAGGTACTAATAGCGATTTGTAGAAGGGTAGGTAGGAAGAGCAGTGATAGCCCAGTGGCACGGGGGAAAGTAGGTACCAAACCAATGATAATAATAAGAATAGCATTTATGGATAGATAGATAGATATAATAAAATAACTCAAAGGACTTGCTTTAGTTTTCGCTAGAGAGTGGTTTTGAGCAATAAAATCCGGACGTACCTCCTAGTGTTTTAAGATGTTAGAGCAGTCTTAGAAATTTCCAAACGTTCAATATCACATTTACCAATCCGCTGTGGGAAAAGCCGATACTTCCTTAAATGAGGAAAATCCTAATAGCAAAAGCTGTTAGAGATCTTACCTCTTCGTGATACTGACGAGGCGCAGGCGCACCGATTGCTGTGTTCACGATCGATGTCTTTTTGGGATTCTTCCTGCTGACGGTGACTTTGTTCACGGTGGCCTTCATCTTGCCCTTTGTCGGTGATGGAGGCGATCCATCATCATTCTCCTCTTGTACACGCTTCGCTGCATCCAGGTCCCGCTCCAGCTCTAGAATCTTGTGCTGCAGGTCGGTCACGTCGATGGGGATACACGATATTATTTTGACTTCAGTTTGTGACGGGCTGTTGCCTGGAACAGAGTTTAATTATTAGAATGACAGAAGCGCTCGTAGCCCTGCGGTATACTAGTGTGTAACGTTCACACTGGTTAAGCATAGTTGGGCGCGGATCTCGCTTCTCCTTCCAGTTATCCACTTATCTCTGTTCTCAAGGTGTCCTGTTTATCCCGCCATCTCCTAGTTTACCAAACGTAGCCTATTGTTTTCCACTTCTCCTTGACTATTCGCCAACATATATGATTAGGGTCCTGGACTGCTGATACAGTACAGTAATGGTGTAGTTTTTTGCCATCTGAGGGACTGCATACGACAAACGATTGAACAAGCAACTTCTGGGCAAACTCGTCCTATCTTAGGCCCCGTCTTTGCCTTCGGGCTAGTCTGGGGTCAAGAGTAAGATTCCCACTTTTCTTCTATTTAGGATTTTAGTTTCGGAGATTACATTATCAGAGTAAAATTCCCATAGATAAAGACATTAAAATACCCAGGTTGAACGCAATCCTCCGGAGAAAGTTCTCGATGCCCTTGAAGCGTGGTTTGCACTTGGTCCCGCCCCCAGTTTCTCCAGCCTCCCCGCCCCCACCCTTGGTACTCATGACGGTGGTTTACTGCGAGCTGCACGACACGACTGACAGGCCGGAAGCGCGCGTCCTTTACTTCTGTCCTGCTGAAATGTCATTAAAGAATATTTCTAAATCACATGTCGAAGACCAACTGTATCAATGCATAGGCTGGCCTTGTTGTTAGCCTGAGTGAGACGCAATGAATAAGATTGTGTCATATTTCTGATATACAGGCGTACCTTTACTACAAAAGTACGAGTAGTATGAGTAAAGAACCTGGTTGCACTGAAACCCAAGAAATCTTTCGTGACAGAACAAATAGAACCACAAAAAATGATTACGTAGTTGGCAGTTAAATATTTACAGTCTTCTACCAACTCGCCCATTCACGACGACTAGGCGTACCTACATCGACCAGATCGGCGATGTATTGAAGAAAAGCCAGATAAAGAGTACCCGAAACCGACGAGCATGCATGTAACGTTTGATGTAGGTATATAGAGGATGCACGAGACATCTGCCAGGTTCGTAGCAAGTGGTAGTCTATTGAATATTCTCTGCCTACCCCAATGGGAAATATATGTATGTATTTTACAGTTCCAGTTATATATGCGTAAAGTAAAATTCTTAACATTCAAGAGAAAACTAACCGGACAACACTGGTACGGACCGTTGTTGCGACTATCATGTGGAAGATGCAACCTGCCCGTTATCTCGACGTCGCCCTCGACGCGATTGTTAAATAAACAAACAATTTCATTATGGAAAAACTGCCGGCTTTTTTGAAATCTTATAAACTAAAATCAAAATAATATGTTTCAAGCTTTCACATTTGTATAATCTGATTCCCTGATTTCACTTTCCCGATCGATTTCTGACAGTTAATTTATTCAAGTACTCTGGCATTTGGTCCTCAACTTTTGCTGCCAGTCTTATTTGCTGAAACCAAAGACGAAAGAGGTTGGCAGAAAATCATTCTCTTAAGCCTAGTTCGCATTAGGCCAGTATTTTAGTCGAGTAGCGAGTATTTTAGTAGCTAAACGCGTCTGAACACCAAAATTTTAGTCAAGTAGGTTAGTAAATAATTTAGTCGAGCCAATCCATTTTTTTCTATTTCGTGCGGGCGAGTAGCACCCCCCACCACGCGTCCCTGCTAAATGGCTTACCGGCTAAACAAGTCCGAACCTGTCGTTTTAGTTGAGATCATTAGTTGCCATAAAAATGTCGTTTCGCTGGAGCGAAGAAACAACTTACAAATTTGTTTCTAAATATTTAGAAAATGAATGCTTGTGGAATATTAAGTCCCCGCAATATAAAAACAAGCAAATTAAAGAATCTGCATACCTGGACATAGAAAAATCAATGAATGTGCCCGGATTTGGTGAAAAGGAAATTAAAATTAAAATTAAAAACATCAGGTCAGTGTATTTATTTATTTCTCTTAACTGTTATTGCTACTATTGTTTTTAGAAGTTTTCTAGAAATTTTACTATGAGTTTTTATTCCTTTTCAGATCAACCTACTCGCAGGAAATAAAAAAAATTAAGGATTCAAAATCATCAGGCGCTGGGACAGACACTGTGTATATTCCTTCCGTGAAATGGTTCAGTTTATTGAATGCATCTCTGCAAAACTTAACTTCAACACTGACAGAAAGTGAGAGCAATTTGGTGAGTAGGTACCATTATATTCATTATTACAAATTACTTACTAATTAATACATTATTACAAATTATAAGGTAAGTATAGGTACAGGGTATATGCATCTACCGTATCGTACGATTCGTACGTAGTTTTCAATGTATCATTCGTGTCTGCCAAGGTACAGATCCGCTTCCGACAAAATAATCTGCATATCTCTCCCGACGATCTATAGACCTTTGAGATGAACGGTTACTTAAAGAAACTGGTAGCGGTTCCAACCCGAGCGACTCTGGCTCATTTCTCCAACTACCAGGAATGATAGCCCCAGTTACATGATTTTCTGTATCTACGGTGTGTTCATAAAGTTTGCTCTGTAGTTTTGTATGTCGGAGCCAATTATGTAACGCACAGCAGGCCATTACTATCTTAACAACTTTCTCAGGGCCATAGGGCATCGGTTTCTCAAACACTCTAAATCTGGCAGCTAGTATACCAAAACCATTTTCCACGATTCTTCTAGCTCGAGACAAACGGTAATTATAAACTTTTTGCTTGGACGTTAATCGATTTCCTGGGAAAGGTTTTAATAAATATTCTTTCAAGGGAAATGCATTGTCACCAACTAGGACGTGGTTTTCAGGTAGAATACCGTTTTCTAATTCCTGGTACAGACTGCAGTTACGAAACACGCCTCCATCGGAAACCCTTCCATTACACCCTACGTCTATATAACTAAAGCAATATTTATAATCTACAACAGCCATTAGGACAATGCTGTTTGTCTCTTTGTAATTGAAGTATAAACTTCCTGAATCAGGAGGTGCCTTGAGGACGACATGTTTGCCGTCGATTGCTCCACAGCACCCTGGAAAGTTCCACTGTTTACGAAAACCATTTTCAATTGTTTTCCAGTCCGCAGTTGTAGGAACCTGAAAAAAAAACATAAATGCTATATAATAAAGTATGTAATAAAATGATAGAAGATGTTATGATGAAGATTTTGTGTTGTATTGTAATGATAATTATATTTTGTTTGTTTCAGGCGTCCACTAGTTCACACACTGTTAATACAGATACTGAGCAAAATAGTGCTAATACAGATACTGAGCAAAATAGTGCTTCTGGGGATACTTTCCATCCTCCACCGAAACGGAAGAAACTCGCCCAGCTCTCGAGTATGGTTAACCAATTAAAACAGATAACCGATGGTACTAACTCAACAGTCGACGAAAATGAGTTTGACGTGTTCGGAAAACACGTCGGTATTCAACTGAGATCTTTACCCGTACTATTGGCATTACAAGCACAAGAGCACATTCAACTTTATATAAATAGAATTCGACGTCAGCATCTTCAAAACGCATCTGAATCAAACCCCGGGACACCCCAGTCACCGTATGTTACAGAATCACCATTAAGCAATTATAATGACCACCAATATTACTATAATTTGGCAGAGGAAACCAATGAATCTAATACCTCGTCTATTTTACCTACAAATTATTCTGAACATAGTGTGGATATTCAGCCTTCCTCAAATAATGAAACAAATAGTGGCGTTAGAATTATATCTCATGACTTAATTTTTGCAGCAATGCAGAACGCTGATGTTAATAATGAAAGTATTGGCTAACAATATTGAAAATGATTAAAATGATAATTAATAAATGTTTCTTAATAAATCTCTTATACTTATTTAATCTTACCTTTATGAATTCCTGTAATGCTCCATAGATTGCTTTGCAAACTTCGATAATGAATTCGGATAAAGTTGATTTCCCAAGTCTAAATAAGTGTGTAAGTGTCCTTAGACTACATCCAGTAGCAAGAAAATACAGAACTGCTTGTAATTTTGTAACTGCAGGAATTGCACTTCTTAAAACGGTATCTTTCCGCTGAATTTGAGAGTGTATTTTCGATAGCAGAAAATTTACACAACTTTCGGACATTCTCAAAGTATCGAAGTATTCTTTCGGATCTTCCAGAGCTAATTCCTTTAGAAGACAGTTAGTAGCTCCTAATGTATTTCTTCTATCGATCCATTTGCGCACCCATAGCTTCTTTTTTTTTATGAAACAAATCTCCTCATCCACCTCTTCTAAAATAGCCTTTACTATAAGTGTAATTAATTTATTTACTTTATTGCGCTGTAGGCTGTTCATCTTGCAAAACCACTGCAAAGAGTCACCTAAACCAAAACACTACTCACCACTTGTGAACTAAACTCGAAATGAAGTGCGAACGGTTTTCCGTTTAGTAGCGACCGAGTAGCGAGTCGAAAGCGAGTCACTCGACTAAAATACTGGCCTAATGCGAACTAGCCTTTAGGAGAGAGAGAGAGTAACTTTTTCTTCAAACGTGGCAAAGACGTTTAAAGAAAAAGTTTCTCTCTCTCTCCTAGGAAAGGAATATTTTTTCTTCCAACCTCTTTGGGTGAAACTACGCCAGTGTTAACATCTCCTAGGAGTAATAGTGTTCTGTGCCAAAATCTATTAAATTTTTTATTTTAAAATCTCTATGCAAAGACTAAAGAGGTTATATGAATTAACACAGAAATTTTTCTTTAAAAAGTCTTACATTACAGGGGGACCACGAGTCCGGAGGGCTTCGTCTGATGCATAGAGTAACTTGATGTATGCTTGTACCTGGTACCATAAACCTACTTGAAAGTTAAAACCCTCATCCAAATTTACTAAACGTGTATTGAAATCATCTAAAAATTTAGAGACATTCTGAAATAATTCTTCCTCGTGGGTTGTCAAAAGAGGGCAGTGAAACTGCAGTGAAATTACCTTGCGAATAAGAGGGCTGCTATAAATTGTGTGGTATCAATACCAACATGGAATAATGCGAACTAGCTATAATATATAAATAAATAATAAATAATATTAGGTTGGATAACGGTGAAAATAAAACGTACAAATCCTTTTAGAAGATTCTTAAACAACATTAACATTACAAAACACCGTAAAATTTAAGTTTCACTAGTTTCCTCTACACAGCACACTTCACATTTCTTTTTAGACACGACACAGATACTTAGAAGAACATCCGTGGCCGGAACGTTACGTTCGGCTCACCATAACTGGACTTGTCTTTGCCGAGTAGGGTCTTTACGATCAGGTTCCTTGGAGAAAAGGGGTTTCTCTTATAAAACAGTTTTTTGAGCATCGCATTTCTCATCTTCATGTCTCCTTCGGCGAGTTTCTTTTGTGTATTAAATGAGAATTTCATGGGATCTTCTTGTCTCACTTTATATTTCGCTTCTTGCTCCTTCTCTAGCATCTTTGCTCTGGCCTGGGCTTGAGCTTTGGCGTGTAAATTCTTCCAGCCGGATAACAGTCCTCCCGTTTTAGGTGGTGGTGGCTCCTGCTTCGGAGTAGTTTGTGTGGCGAAAGTCCGAGGGTGCTCGCGGCGAATTTGCGGTTGCGGCATCGTTGTCTGTTTCATCGCTAGTTTACGAAGGAACGACATCTTCCTCTCGCTCTGCGTCCCTGTGCTCTTCACTTCGATCTCTTTCAGGCATAGAGGTGGCTGCATGTGGCTGCAACAGGGGTCGTAGTTTGGATACGGTGGCGGTGGGGCCGAGGGCCGATTCCTCTCGGGCGGGTAGTGGGAAAAGGGGGTGTGCTCGTGAATCGTTTCGTGATGCACTCTGTGTGGCGCGTATAGCTCATTAATCTGCGGCTGGTATTCGTATCTGGGATCGTAGGCCGCCGGGTGCCCATAGCCGTAAGGACGCTCTGGCCGGTGTGGGTACGGCGACATTGGAGGCGGCTGGTAATACTCCTGCCCATGCATCATGTAGTTCATAACATCTTGGTTGTACGGCGACTTCGGTTTCACGTCCACTTCGATAGAACTTTCGCTAAGCTCCTCAATGGCATCTTTTTTCTTCTTCTTGAAAATACCGAATGACTTGAGGACGTTTGTGAATTTACTTTTCTTCGGCTGGAATATAAAATTTAGGTTAGTGACAGGAATTCAAAAAAAAATATAAAGATTATAAAATAGTATTAGATAGTTTACCTTCTCTACAGTAATGTCAGTGCTAATGTCTGAATCAGAGTAAGATTGGGTAGCTGCCTCCAGGCTGAGCTTCTCCAGCACAGTGTCGGAGTGGGTGACACTGGTATAGTAGGTATCGGACGGCATCCGAGAGCCGATGGCCTCGCAGCTTTTCGAGTAGCACTTCATAGCTAGCGTCCCCACCTGCGCGTCATGTCTAGACACCCTATTGTTTTCCCCTACACTTCTTGATGTTAGAACTTTTTGTCCACTACAATAAGCGTCGTGTGCTCGACCGTTATCGCTACGTCTCTCTTTCTTTCGACAGCAATTAGGATTTTGTGCGACAAATTTATAAATTTCCTTTATTAATTCCTCGGTCTCTTTACTTTTACCGGTTTCTTGTGCGGTATCTTTTCTGTTTTTTGCACAATCTTGACAAATAGGTTCCTTTGTGTTAGTGGCACAAGCTTGGCACGTGACGCTCGAGCTGGGGATCAAGTAGCCATTCTGCATACAGTTCATAGGACACACAGGTAGTACGGAGTAGCAGGGGTTTTGAAATGGCGATATGAAGCCTGGAGGGGCGCATGGAGGAGGGGAATAATTATTGAAGCTAGCTTGGGCGCTGTTTGGCATGTTCGCAGTGGTGGTTTCCACTGGGACAGCCTGCGATGGCTTTTCAGTGGGTATCGCGTCTTTTTTAATTTCGTGTAAGAAATTTTGAAGAATATCTTTTATTTCACAGAGAGCTTTATCGGTTTTCTCAGATAGATCTGATTCCTGCGATTTGTTTAGGATACTGTCGTGTATGTTGGAGCTTAGATGTTCATTGGCCATATTAGGATACTGCAGACTGCTCATAGTAGCCGTGTCATGGTCAATTTGTGTGCAATTTTGAACTTTAATAGGCTTTGATATCTTTTGTTTTTCTCTCCGACTTCTGGGAAGCACAATTTCTGATGTTATATCACTTTGTAACGTTTCCACATACTCTTGTTGTTTTCGGGGTTTCCTGGTGAGCCGTCTATGTGGATGTCTAGGAATGTAGTCGTCGTACTCCTCATAATGTTGCGCTTTCAAGTTCAACCGTGGCCTGTGCGTTCTCGGCGACGGCGGGACTTCCCTATAGTAATCGTAAACTACCATATTATCTTCTACAAACTTTCTTCTGGACTTTGGGCTGGATTTTTCTTTGACCGGTATTAGATCATAGAGCGCAGAGTCGTTATACACATCTGCGTGCCTCCCGTGTAGCTTAGGACGCGCATGTCGTTTGGAGCTATAGAGGCGGGTATCGCATATGCTCCTCATGTCGCTAAGGTCATGATCGCGCACATATTTGGAGCGGCCGCGACCCTCATAGCAGCACGAGCAGAGCTCCGCGCCTGCCTGCAAGTTCTCGCGTGGCGGGTACTCCTGGTCGCGGCACACCGGTGCCGAAAACAAGCTACTGTCGCACTCCCTCGCGCCGAACAGCTTCACTGGCTTGTACTGCCTCTTAATTATGTCGGCTATGAAATCCTGGTCTAATTTGCCGTCACCATGTTTGTTTTTTCGAACCTTCCAATTTTGAATTTCGTTCTTAACGGGGCTCTTAGATTTGTGTCGCTTCGAATGCTCCTTGTGCTTTTTGTCTGTATCGTTCAGCCTATAGTCCACCGGTTCGATATACTCCCGCTGCCTACCATGTTTCTTATCGGGGCGACGTCCACCAAATGCAGTGACGGGTTGATGATGAGGTTGCTCATATGCGAGAGAGTGGTAGCTACTCGCCGAATGCGTTGAACTGAAGTTCTCGAGGACCGACTGCGCCTGGTGCTTGCGCAGGATTGGGTCACACTCGTACATCTTGCTCCTGCTCTTCTGTTTTTTAGCTTTAGTAGTATTGGCATTGTGGATATCTGAATTCATACTAGGTGTCAAGTACTTCCTGTCGTTTGGCTGTTTAGGATCGTCTTTGAGACCATAATCGCTCTCGTCGGATCTTCTGTTGTCTGTGTCGCAATTCTTGTAAAGTACCTTGGTGGTACTGCTGGACTTCCTGTCTGATTTGCCGCTGGAGTGCGTAGGCGCGACGAGATCACGCCTGCCCTCCGGTGGTTGACAGTCAGCCTCGTGCCGGAAGCTGGTCTCTAAACTGGCCAGGTCCCGGCAGTGGCGGCTCACCTCACTCAGCTGATGTTCCAAACCTACTATTTTGTGCTTCAAATCTGTGACGTTGACTGCTATGCTTGAATTTATTTTAATTTCGTGCGACGAAGTGCCTGTAATTTGAAAACGTTTTTTAGGTTTTTTAATTCGTTTGCTAGACAATAGCCTAGACGAGATGTCAGTGAAGTTTCTTTAATATTAGCTATTAAACACTACACTCCAGTGACTATACTTCCTTGTGGTACGTTTTACCACGATTTACGTCAATTTTACTTTATCGTTTTCTGCAGCTTATGTCATTCTGTCTTGGTAGCATATAATGGAGAGGATCTTGTTTAGGATATCATATCAGCGACAATATCCTTTTGCCAGACGAGTGTAATGTTTTTGGGATGCATGTATGTAAGTACGAGTATATGAGTCGATTTCTTTTGCGTGTAGACTAAACACAGGTTCATAGATTTTATTTATTTTAGTGTCATTAGGTTCGTCTTTATCTCAGAAGTGTTATTGCCAATACTTGTACCTGACTGTAAAAATGGGGACATTTTCTTTAAAGGTCTTTAGGTGAATGATTATAAACCAAGGTTACTTACCTAGTGCTCGTCTGAAAAATTCCCGAATGGCGCGATACCGACGTTTGGTACGCGGCGATATGCGGCGGCGCGGGGTGCGCTGTGTCATCACCAGCCGCCACTCCCACGACGCCTGCGTAAGTCAAGAAACAGCGGTAGATTAATAAAAACCATTTATTACATACTAGTTGTTCCACGAGATTTCACCCGCATAGTTACCGTTTTCGTGGGAGTACGGGGATAACATATAGCCTATGTTACTCCCTGATAATGTAGCTTTCCACTGGTAAAAGAAATTTTAAAATCGGTTCAGTAGTTTCGGAGCCTATTCAATACAAACTAACAAATCTTTCCTCTATATAATATTAGTATAGATACATTAAAAGAAACCCTGATACAAAAACCTGTCTAAAGTAAATAAGTAGCAGGACAAAAATATAGTGAGGAATCTCGCAGCATTGGTTGTATAGTAGGTATGTGTAACGGCACCACCTGTCACGCATAGGAGTCCCCAGAATAGAATACAAAAAATGTGATACTTCCAAAGATTTTAGACTTCTGCCACCCCTCTCAGGGACAAGGCGTGAGTAGATAAAATAACCCGAGGGGGTAGGCAGAGGTATTCAAATTCTGTAAAAACTCACGTTTCACCAGCATATTCCTTGGACCCCGTAACATGATAGGTCAATGAAACATGAAAAGTCGGCATATCGGTAAAAGATGTATGACTTTACAAAAAATTCGGCAAAATGGGAAAGTCGGCAAAAAGGTCTGACCAGGATGCTGTTACACATGTCTTCGAATTCATTCTAAGACCAGCGGGTTTTCTCACGATGTTTTCTGTGATAAATATGTACGTAAGGTTTTGAAAAAGTCATTGGCACACGCCAGGATTCGAACCCGAGCCTCGCGAATGAGAAGCTGGCTCTGAAAACTAGGATATCACTGCTCTTGAGTGAGTTGATACACGTTAAATTTAATTTATTTCATTATTGACTAGCGACCCGCCCCGGCTTCACACGGGTGCAATGCTGAATTTTCTTTGCTATAAACCATCCCTGGACCCACTCAAACCCACACAAAAAGTTTCATCAAAATCGGTCCGGCCGTTCTCGAGTTAAATCGCCAGGAAGGAAAACCCGACTTATTTTTATATAGTAGATATCTCTCAACTGTGTGTCGCCAGGATCCGATGCAATGATTCATCGCGCTGTCCAATTTGGAAAAAAATTCTTTATAACAAGCAGTTATTAATTCTTCAGATATGTTAGGTAAGTAAATTAATAAACAATTAATAGAGTACTAGCCGAGTACTAGCGATCCGCATCGGCTTTGCACCGGTACAATATATATTTGTATAAGTTTATACTTATATGTGTTTATACCTACCTCGTCGTTAGCGGATATACAGACAGACGATTTAATATTATGTAGAGAAGAATCTTTAATAATGGCAATGTTTACAATCAGAAAGCATCGAAAGAAAGGCGCAGGGACAAAGTTGCGACGTTGATAGAAAATTAATTGTAAAACTACCTTTTTTTGCACGTAGCAATTTACGAAGGTGGACAGTATTCATCATTTTGTAAAACAATTTCCATATTTGCTCTTGTTAAAGTAAAGTTTCGAAAATAATTGCGCTTATAGTTAAATTTTATTTTTATTTGTAAAATTAGGTTTGACTTTTGAATTTCATCTAAATACATGACATACATGACAGATTTTTTTAGAAGAACTGTGGTGCCAGTTGTACAGTTATTCTTGATCAGTCAGAAGTAAATCAATTTATTGGAACGCAACTTTATTAGAATAAAATAATTTTTAATACTTTAATATATTTTAATTAATTAATTAATTAATTAATTCTGAGACATGTGTAAATAGACCCGGTCCGGCGATGGGCTCACCACCTATCACGTTTAGGGGTCCAATGTATCTCGTGAAATGTGGGTATATCCAGTAATGGAATACCTCTGCCTACCCCCTCGGGGATGAAAGGCGTGAGATTATATTATTATATTATTAATATATTTTAAAATAATATAACTATACGTATAATAATATTTACAACAAATATTATTTTGTTAAATCTTTTATTAAAAGTAGTTTTCCAAGTTCCACATTTCAATCATGTAATTCCAATTTCGAACTTCTGTTTGACATTCGGGCGTTTTTCTCCATGAGTGTGAATTGATTTTGCGATTATTTTTTACATAGACAATCGAAGTTAGCTTCGGTTTTCTATGATTTCCTTACAACCTTCGATACTTAACGGTATACCTTCTCGGTCCAAAGTAAAAATTATCTAGTGCTGCGTGTCTTGGTATGCTGCACAAAATTCTACAAGTGGGTTGGCGGCGCGGGCCGCCCGCGCTGCTGAGGCCGATGGTGAGGCCGGAGCCCGTTAAGGTCCAAGTGATGCGCGCCGGGGACTACGTGCCTCCGACCCAGTACGACACACCCATTCCGAAGAGGCTCCATTTCTTTTACGTGATCAGGGTCTACTGGGAGACGATCCCTATCTTCGTCACTACCGGTGCTGCAATAATGTTCGCGGTGATCGCGACGATATGGGCCTGCAAGAACAAGGTACGTCCTAACTCTTCTTTAGGTTTCTGATTTCCAATCTATAAATAAGCTTAGCTCGTTTTGTCGATCTCAATCCAATGACGCGTCTTGTAGGTGGACGTGGTGTTCTCGACGCACAGTTGCAACAACATCTCGCGCACGATGGACCTGCGCCGGCCCACGGTGCACAAGATGATGATCATAAACCAGCGTTACGAGCCCTGGCCAGAGATGCAGGACGTTCTGGATAAGATGACTGTGGCCGACCGCAAAGTGATGCTCAAGGCGACCGTCTGCAGCTACGAGGCCAGAGAAGGCCACCCGCCTGTTGAGGACTAGACCAGAGCAGCCTTGGATCAGCTCTAGAAATTTTAGTTGTCATCGCGCTGCGAACGGCTGAGAAACTTTTGTCGCTGGGCGGCACTGTCCAAATTGTCAATGATATCGTTGTGTAATTCGAAGCTTCAATTTTAATCAAGCCCATCTTGAGAGTTATTCCGGTCTCTGCTTAAACTTTGGGCTTTTCCTCTAATTATTCACGCTGTGACAGTGACATAGAGAGGTCTTCTTATGGCAGGGGTTACTAGCTTTAGGTGCCTGGCTGTTGCATGTTTTCGAGTTTTTTTTTATGAATAAATTTGTTTTTTTTTTCAGTTTCTCATTTTATTTGCTTATTATTGGTTAGACCGAACCTACGTCTAGAAGACGCGTCATTGAATTGATTGGGTAGGGACTTCTATTCTGCTGTACCATAGCAGGACCTAGGGTCATTTCCCTATAATAAGAACACGAGTTTGCGTTCCAAATGCTATCAGTACACAAACTGCTAATAAATCTGTAGCTCTTGCTGTCAATTAATCCAATGACGCGCCTTGTAGGTGGACGTGGTGTTCTCGACGCACAGTCGCGATAACATCTCGAGGACGATGGACCTTTACAATCCCTCCATACACAAGATGATCACAATCAACCAGCGGTACGAGCCCTGGCCTGAAATGCAAATGGCGCTGGACAAGATGGAGGCTGCCGAGCGAAGAGCTGCTATGCGCGCCAAGTCCTGCACATACCCCTAGACACGGCAATCAGACGATCTAAACGTGGCGTGGACGTGGCGTACACTTTAAAATATATACTGTCTCAAAACTTGAGTAAGAGGTTATAGTGAAACATACGAGAGTTGGTTAAGCACTGATTTATTTTACATAAACCCTCATTACACATAATCTCGATTTACCTACATAAATATACTAGAGGGCTTTAGATGCGGGCCCTTCTTATTTTAAAAACTGAAATCTGCGTCAGTAAACGTAAACGCGCTAGATTATACAGATTGTGATAATGATTGGTTAGACGCCACGGTGACGCCGACACCATAGGCAATGAAAGCAGAAGAAATAGTATCAGAGGGCCAATTCCACTAAATGTCAACGGCCATAGTTGGATGACAACGACATGTCAATGGTCATTCAATGGTGTTAAGTGCTCTGAAAAGTGCCAAATAATACCATTGACTGACCTGACTGACTGACATCCAAGTATAACCACGTCCATGTCACGTCGCGCGTCGTCTATATGAGCTGCCCTGTGGTCTGGCCTCCTGTTTTTATACGTTTCCAAATTTATTAACACTAAAGTAGAGTCACGGTTACCGTTACGGTGTGTCAATCAATATTGTGACAAGAAGTGTTTGCATAGTGATTCGTGGACTGGTGTGACATATTCAGGTTCATATATCGAATTTTTATCTGTGATTTCCATTAAAAAGTATCGAATGGGTAGTATTCATTGTTTCAATTGAAAACATAATATAATATGCTGAACACTTCGCCATGTGTAAGTGCCATTTTCTAAGTACATCAAGTTAAATAAATAAATAATAGTATAGTAGTGGGTAGCTACTTAGCTAGTCAAAACAGTTTCTTTTATCTAAAATTTACAATGAATAAATCTCTATGATGACTGTGAAAAAACTTATGTGAACACATGGTGCTCCACTTTGGACAGAACTAGCTTAATCCCTTGTCAGTGGGCCCACCGTTTCCGGGAGGGTCCATATACGCCAACACCGAAGAAGCAACAGGTCCTCCACTGACTAAGGGATAAATACCTATGTTGTACCGTTTGAGACCTTGTGACGCGTACAGTCAAGAGCACGCTAAGCTTGACACTGGGATTTGACCCGGCCCTGTATTCTATGGCCGCAGTACAAATCAGAGCTCAGCTTAAACTGGTAGTGTCAAGCTTGACTTGCTCTTGACTGTACAAGGCAAGTATGAGTAGGTGATACTCACTTTTTATAAGTATATTTTTGTTTTTGTTGCGGGGGCTATCTAAATATCCCACACCAACCACAGGGTGTGTTACAAATTCCTGGAGAAAATAAATATTAAAAAAATATCGTGGTCGTATACTCAATTCAATACAATTCTGCCTCCGGGTTTTCTCTCGATATTTTCCAAAACAATCAAGCAGTGTTAGTACCTAATACAAGTTTAAAAAAAACTTTGCTAAATGCCTTGACCCGAAATAAAACGGGTTCTATTTCGGGAGCTTCATTCACAAGGCTGTACATAACTGACCGCGTAAACTAATTTCGCTTCTGAACACTAAAAACTCTTATCTGGACAGAAGGTAGCTAGATCAATCGCTTAATTTTAAAAGAAGACCAAAAGTCCACGAATTTCCAGCCGTCCAAGAAACTAATTCCGTCTCGTGCCCTTACATTCCGCTGCAGTTAATTTCGGTGTTACGTCACACCGCCTTATAAAAGTGTCGAAAGTGCGCGCTGGGGGGGCTGGGTGGTGACAGCCCCCCCTGGAGGGGGGGACTGTTTGCGGACCCCACTGCAGCCGATTGAATCTGCCAATCGGGCCCCGCCGTGTGATTTCGCTGCCAGTAATCGGTTTTTTCCAAAAGATATTCTTGCTCCGCTTTTGAACGCGTTTTAGTTTCATTGTACTTAGATAAACGGGTATTTTCTTCGCTAGGGCTGTGTGGACACTTGATAATAGACAATTTTACGGAGCTATCTGCAATCTAGAGGTACCTAGTACCTAAATGTAAAATCAAAATCACTTATAAAATACAAAACCCGGTTTAAATTTAGCAGTTAAATTGCAAAAGTAGCGTACTTAAAGGATTTTTGGAATTTCGTTTGCGGAATGGAAATGGAAGAGCAGAAATAGCCATGTGAAGCTCGAGTTCTAATCCTGGCGATGGCATGTAATAAACAATAATAATCTCACGCCTTTTATCCCCGAGGGGGTAGGCAGAGGTGTTCCATTACTGGATAAAGACACTTTTCACAAGATATTCTTTGGACCCCTAAACGCGAGCCCATCGCCGGACTGGGTCTCTTACAGATGCCTCAGAATTAATTCTGGGACCTGCGGATTTCCTCACGATGTTTTCATTCACCGTCCAGCTAGTGACGATGGCATGTAATTTTGTCAAAAACGTAAAGATTAGTCAAATAGAAAAAAACCGGCCAAGTGCGAGTCGGACTCGCGCACCGAGGGTTCCGTACAACCTTGCAAATTTATGGTTTTCGTAATTTTTCCTTTATCTATGCTATAAGACGTTACTTCGTACCAAATTTCAAGATTCTGAGTTCACGGGAAGCACCCTGTAGGTTTTGATTCCCTTGCAAGTGTCGAAAATTTGCGGCATAAACGGCTGTATCTTTTGATTGCGTTGGCTTAGAAGTTTGATTTTTTCACAGCTTCAAGGGACAGTAGACCTGAGTAATTGATATAAATTTCAGCTTCATACCTCCACGCGTTCCTGAGAAAAAGGGTCTTGACAGACGGACGGACGGACGGACAGACGGACAACAAAGTGATCCTATAAGGGTTCCGTTTTTTCCTTTTGAGGTACGGAACCCTAAAAACAATTAATTCTGGGACCTGCAGACCATAGACATATAATATGTCTCAGACGTATTCACAGAGACTCGATACCGTTTCCGTTCGATTCGAGTCGAATCTATCGACATCGGAAACGAATCTATCGAGATGGGCTGATGATGGTATCGAAAACTAATGTCACATGAGAGTTGGTGTCACGTATGACATTAGTTTTCAATACCAACATCAGCCTATCTCGATAGATTCGTTTCCGATGTCTATAGATTCGACTCGAATCGAACGGAAACGGTATAGAGTCTCTGTGAATACGTCTGCTGAAAGTTTTCGGAAAATTACTTTTTTCTATTGTTCGTTGAAGTTTAATTGACCGATTGTACCTCCATCTTAAAATTGTTCCATTACCATAGTGATAAATATTGTACGCAATCTTTTTGAAAGACTCAGTGGTACATGGCCGGATGCGAAGCCAAGCCTCACAACTGAGAAGCGGGTTCTTTAACAACTGGGCTATCGGGTAGGGCTATGGGGTAGGTACATGCCATGATTCGAACCCGAGCCTCACTGATATTCGGCCGGTTCTTTAAGAACTCCGTGATAGGACCACGGGCAACAAACGGTACGTACCAACGTAATAGGTTTTAAAAAATAGATAATATTTTTTTTTGTAACATAATACACACTTTACCTTACAATCATCAAATTAAATTTAATATAGTAGATACCGACAAAAATAATATCATTTATCGACAATGCATCTGTGTGCTTAGCAGTGCAAAATAAAATAACTCAATAAAACCATGTAAATAAAACGACTGAAATTCATTTCCAATATTTTATTTAAATTAGTGGCAGTGAAGTTTGTCGGTACGTCGTTTGTAGAACATAATCCGGTGCTGCCAGTCGTGTCGTCCGATACAAAAATAACTCTCGGATACGTCGCCGGCGCAGAGTCGCGTGCGCCGATGTACTCCCTACCAACATTAGTTTGACGATACTTAAAACGTAAATACCCTTGGAGTCCCCCTGCGTCGCAGCCTTTATCTAGATACTATATCACTATCCAAATTACCAACTTTATAATGTACAGCTCAAAAATCCATATCGTCAAATAACGCGAGCTTCAAAATCTTCAAAAGCCGAACGCAATCTCACACAAAAATCAATCTGCAACAGAAATTTGTTTAAACATGTGCGTATCCCAAAGATATTAAAATATAATAGGGCAAAGAGGGGACAAAGCGAGGAAAATTTTAAGCTAAAAGTTATTAGGTACAAGATGGAAAAAGTCGAGTGCAATTCGACCGAATGACAGCCCGCGTTCATAGTAACTGACATGACGCTTGAGCATCAAAGTTTTTGTATGAAAATATTCCCAAAGCCCCCTCTATGCCCTATTATATTTTAATCCCTTTGGCGTATCCCCTTGACAAAACTTATCACAAAAACACCGCACGTCTTTAAACAAGTTCTTATTTAACTTTTTATTTTACACCCATTTACAACATTTCACTTCACCCGAAGCCAGTGCAACATTCCAGATACTTTGACTACGATACGCCTTAGGGACTCCGTTATAGTAAAATATTGCTGTGAAGGAGTGCCGTTTACATTTTTAGGTTTTGGCACATGTAACATAGTTGTGTGTTCCATGAAAAAGCGACATAAAAATAATGTAGTGAATCCTGGACAAAACGTAACTGAGAGCATGTTTTAATCCAAGGTATATAGTTTTGTTAAATTAAACTTAATACCATGGTAACAATGATGTTATAGAATCATTTAATACATTACACAAAATGTCGGAAACATAAGTTACATACAAAAGACTCACACTTTTAAATTACAACAATCATGCTTTCGCACATTTAAAAAAACACAATACTTTCATAAATCTGCAAGAAGCTGCACTCGAAATTTTAGGATTAATTCTTACTAACACTTTCTCATGGAACTCACGACCAAAATAGTTCAACGACAAAGTTTGGCACGCATCGTTACAACTAAAAAAGTCTTAGGTGCTAACACTGCTTGGTTATATGATAATAACTAACACTCATAGTTTACGTATGGCTCTTGCTTTGTAAACAATAAAAAATCGCCAGGGCCGCTTATAAAACAGCCCTAGACGCAAACTCCCCTTGAAATAGCCTCAGTTTTGTATCTAGTAATATGCGAGTGGGCTGTCTGTCCGTTCGTTCTAAACACGACGGTACAAAATATATAACATCGCTGTGGCGCCTGCGCGTTTGAAAGAAGTTTAATTCGGAGTATTGCGACTATTTTAATGAGTTTAGTCGCCATCAAGTGATGTTCTGTTCAATTCGTTAGCCAGTGAAAAGTAATAATTTCGTACAAAATAAAATAACATACTTTTACATTTTACCGTTCAGAAACATAGGTAAGTGTTTTTTTTTAATTCAACCTGTTCATTGGCTCATTGTTCCTAACAAAACATACAAGATATATCTTTTCTCATGCAAGTTTGATTCCTAGAAGCAAGTAGAAACGTCAATTTTATTTATGCCACTGCTCTACCTGCATTTTAGCGTTTTAAATAACATACTTTCAAGCTATAACATAGCAAATATATTGTGTCTTATTATCACAAACAAAACTGTAATCATACATTGGTTGGACCATCTAACAAAATTAACTTTAACATTTAAGTCAGCCGTAGATCACGGCGCACACGCAGACGCCACTCACGCGCACGGGACGATCGACAGTATCGTCACGCTTCGACCGAGGGGCTACGTTCATCCATCACAGATCTGCTGCTAAATTCATAACACAGCAATTTTAAATGGGCTCTACTCAGATTTCTTTGTTATTCATTAATGCAAACAGTCTGTCTGACAGTTTATAGTTTTTCGCTGAATCGATAGTAATAAAATTTGGAGGAGAGATAGCTGCCAGCTTGAGCAAGGACATATTATGTAACTTTTTGTTAAAAAATGCGGGCGAAGCCGCAGGAAAATGCTAGACAACACAGCCCCTCGGCCGCTTCACTTCACCACCGCTGAATGCGGCCACAAAACATTCTTTAATTTACAATACTTTACTCCTATACACATAAAAATATTAAAACGGAACGCCTCAACTAGATATAATATAATGTGCGTAACGAACCGTAACACCATAGACTCACCACAGCTGTACAAACTAGAATCGCAAGATAATCAACACAGTTTAAACCATTAAAGAAAGGAACGCAAATGCCATCAGAATCAGACGCCGCACATATAAAGGAAAAGTTTTTGTTTCTTTTATTCAACCTGTGTCACGATCCCCCTTTCTATGGGATAGGGTTGCATACAAACTCTAATATAAAAAAAAAACGTTCTTTATCGCAACGGTATCTCCCGACTCTGTGTGCGTCGACATGAAGACTGCCCATCTCTATCTATACTAATATTATAAGGATACTGATCCATGCTGAAAATACAGTCAGCCCTTTGGGTATTTTTATCTGAATCTATGTAAATAAATATGATTAGGTACTAATATAAATTAGCCTCGCAATTTCACTAGTGGATGTAGGTACCGGTTCCGTAGGAAAACTATAGCCCATGTTTTTTAAAAAAAGTAAGCTTTCCATCAGTGAAAGAATTTTTAAATCTATCTAGTAGTTTCTGAGGCTATTCATTACACACAAATGTACAAAAAACTTAATTATTTATATGTAGAAGTTTAGATACAAGTAGATTAAATTGTGTTGGTCTGATTCTGATTCAATGACATTTGCCGTTAAAGCTTCGTTTCCACTGATATTTTGACGAGACAGTAAAGATAATTGAAATGCGAATCTGAACACGGACAGCCACAGTTCGACAAAGGCATGACATATCATCAAAGTATTTTACATTTCACTTCTTTCAATTTACTGTGACTTGGGGCTTTCACTTTCCCGTCTTAATACCGTAGCGTAACAAATCTAAAACTTCAAAGGAAGAGTTAAGATAAATAATATAAGGCCAAGGCTACAGACGTACTGCAGTATTCAGGAGCTGAAACATCTTTCACAATGGTAATGTACAAAACCACTCAAACAGCTTCATCCAAGCACAGACATCCAGTTAGTAGACCCCATATGCAGGCAAAAGCAACCGCCAAGAATGAAAAAGAAAGTCATAGACTAATGCATACTGTATTTACACAATCTGTATTAGTAATTATAAAAACCACTACACCCAGAATTGATTCTGTAACACCACCCCTCTCTTTTCACGTTTAGGGATTCAAAAATATAAGAAGTGATTACATCTACTGTTTCCATCGGATAAAGGCCTGAGTGTGAGTATATTTGCTTATTTAAAAAAAACTATTTTTATAGTTTTGAATGTGTTTTTCCCTTCACTTGCCAAATTCCTGAATATCTCCATGGTTAAAAGCCTTACCCAGCTTAGGCTCTACATTGACACAAATAAAATAATTACCCCTCCAAGTCTCTTTTCTTTTTGTTTTCCACCATAGTCATCACAGACTGCTTAGTAGGTATTTCTTGTAGTTGTTGATATACCCATTGTAACGTTGCAATTAACCATAGACTTGGGATAATTTTATTAGACAATATTTGAGTTATGTGGGGTCTACTCGCTGGTATATCAGTTCGAAGTCTCGTTTAACAACAGCTCCTACTCACATCAGCAATCCCATGCACTTTCGCAGGCCATTTTGAATGTTATCGACAAAACGTCACATCTAAACCTTAGCAAGAGTTTGAAAGTAAATTTTAAGACTTAACAATATTAAACCTTAAAAACATAGTCTTAGAACGTACAAAACATCAAAATTTCGTCGGCTCGTGGGAATATTTAGAATCAGCAGTCCATGACACTTACGTTAAGTAAGGTCCAATAACCACACCAAGTATAACATTACGATAGAGCAAAGAGATTCAAATATAATAGGACATAAAGGGGACAAATCGAGGAAAATTTGAAGCTGAAAAGTTATTCCAAGTGGAATAAGTCTAGTACTTGACTTTCGACCGAATGACAGCTCGCGTTCATACTAACTGACGTATGAAACTGAGTATATTCCCAATACCCCCTCTATGCCCTATTATATTTTAATCTCTTTGCGAAACTCCACGCGCCGCTCTGAAAGTATCGAGAGGCAAACACACAAAACAGCGAAACGCACGTCACAGAGCAATGTCCGTGACGGCAAAACGAAAAACTCCGTCGTAAACCAATAATAATCGTAATACTACGCCTTAGGTAACTATACAATTCATGACACCCCGTAGAGTTGTAAAACTTATTAAACTTCATTTATATTATACATTAGTGTGTTCACTCACCATGTTCTTCGTACTATACAAAAATTAAAAACATTATACAATAATACTACGATACCATAGAGCTAGTAAATACAAGAATCGACTTACGGCTACCAATACCTCGTTGGCACGATTTCATGATGCTGTTTATTATGGTATAATCTCGTATTTTAGTTACAACCTTTTTTATAACATTCAATTTATTAATTAATATAGGTAATTTTATATATCTATTATATAAATGTGTGCTCTCTCATCATTACATCGTCTTAGCTATGTTTGGAACTGTCGTCCCGCCGGCGGGCCCCGAAACGCGTGGCCCGCGGGCGCTGTCGGCTAGCTCACTCGTCCACTCGTGAGGCGACTCACAACTCCCAATTATGCTGTGAATCTCTACTTCATATAACTTTGCGAATAATACATATATTTAAACGAATATCTGAGCATTTGTCCTCGCCATTTACGATCTCGTGTACTATTCTAAATACCACATCAGATTATTTCATATTTTCAAGTTCCACCCAATATAGTGGTGTACTGAATATCAAAATTCGGTCTCGACAGGGTTGAAATGCAAAAGTTAAATATTAGGCCAATTTTGAACGTGAACCAATACTATGCGATGTGAACGGTTAGAGCTCATTCAGGGTCCGAGAAAGGTGTGAAACTGAGAATAGGTCAAGGGCCACACCAACAGCGGCGGTGGCCGCTCCCGGTAACTATTACGTGGTATATCGTCGCTAACACGTGTATAATTTATTATTTACCTAAGAACATTGACGACAATCTCGATGATAAACATTTGTGCCTTATTGTGTCCGGCATCGCGGCGCCGGCGCGGCGCCACCGCGCGCCGGCCAGCGGCCGTCCGGCCACCGGTTCGTACACTTAAGTACTTAATCACTTTAGAAATCGATAGGAAGTCAGTTTTACTTACAATAATTCCGCTAATTTATTAACTAGGGTTCGGCGACGCCTCGCTCCTTGAGCTCCGGGCGCGAGGCGGGCCGCGACAAATTTCATATTAAGTCTCTAATTATTTCACTTCGTGCGATCCGTTCTGAGCTCCTCGCTGGCGAAATCTTGTCGCTTCGCCTGGCGGCGCGGCCGTCGCGCTACACGCGGAGCGCGCGAGACCGCCGCGCAGCCTCCGGTCGTTTGCGTCGTCGCTGCAACTCTATCGGGCTTTCAGCACTCTATCGGTTGATTTCCGGCTCCCATCGGGCGTGATCGAGTATTGCTTATGGGGAGCGGGGCAGGGGCGGCATGGGTGTGGTGCGGCGCGGCGGGTCAGCGCGCGGCGACGCGGCAGAGCGCGTGGCGCACGGCAGCGGCCGCGGCGGGCACGGCGGCGCCGCACAGGCCCGATCAGAGCCGATCCTCCTCCTCTTCCTCCTCGCCCTCGTCGCCGGCCTCCTCGTTCTCCTCCCGGTAGCCGGGATGCTCGCTGATCGCATAATAGTTCCCGTTGTAGATGACGCCGAGCTCGCGCAGAGCATCGCCCCGGATCGTCGCCTTGATCGTCCAGTTGTAGCAGTCGTCCGACTCGGACTCGCGGTCGAGCCGCTCTACGTCCAGGATCTTCGAGCTGAGCCGCTCCAGGATGATGCCGATGTCCTTGATCGTGAGGTGCCGCTTCTGGTCTACGCTCAGCTGGTCTATTAGTAGGAGGAATTTCTCCGAGGTGACCGCCTCGTCCTCGACGAGCGTGTTTTCTGTTTCGCTCTCGGAGGAGTCGCGTTCGCCGCGGCGCGCCGATTCTGCGTCGAGGAACCGTACATGACCCTTGGGCCTGCCCTGCGGCGAGGCTCGCGGCTGCGAGTCCTGGATGGGTGAGGTGGCAACACTTTTGTGCACGGCGATACGGCGGCCCTCCTCGTGCAGTGCACAGCAGTGGAAGTCGCACTCGTCGGGTGGCGCCCTCGACGGCGCGTGTTGCGGAGGCGCAGGTGACGCGCGGCACTCGGACGTGTGCACGTGCGGGGGTGGGTGTTCGAGTGAACCCGATGAGCGCGACAGGCGTCCGCGCGACTGCGCCGGACCCGGCTCGTCGTGGTTGACGACGGTGATGTGTGGTGGTGGCGGCTGCGGCCGCTCCAGCGACGTCTGGATCACGAGTGAGGGCCGCCTGTCGGGCTTGGGTTGTCGCGAGGGCGAGCGCGCGGCTGGTGAGGCCGCGGGCCGCTGGTCCCAGTGCAGCACCACTGTGACGCGACCCTTGTTGTCCATGATCTTCCATGAGGGTGTTTCATCGTGGAGCTCCAACGCGTGGATTGTCTCGCATACTATCTTTGGGATTGCCGATATAGCTGGAAATACAAAACGGAATATTTAAAGCCTGTGTCTAAGGAATGTGTGGGTCAAAGACGTTTAAAGAAAAAGTTTCTCTCTTGGAAAGATAATGATTTTCTTCTAACCTCTTTGGTGTGGTTATTCTATAGAACTTATAGTGTAGGATAAGTACATAGCATGTACTAACCAGCCTTGATGACGTCAACTCCAGTGGGGTACCAGCGCTCGCCGGGGCGCAGCAGCAGTAGTACTGTATTTGGGGGTAGCGTCCGCCAGTAGTCGCCGTCTTCCACCTGGGTTCCGTCGCTCTCGAGCACTAGCCTCACCGGCTCACTCGCAGCTACCGAGAGTTTCTCCTTACCTGTGTAATAACATGTGTCGATTTAAATTTAATAAAGCTTAAATTCTAAATCTATGGTCGGGTAATTTTTTCTTTCATAAAAACCTTCTCCTGACAATAACAAACACAACAAAAAAGAATTAGCTAAATTGGTGCAGCCGTTCACGCGTCATGCCTTGACTAAAGCAAAATAGGGATTTATTGTTGATTTTTAAAAACCGCTTGACCGATTTTAAAAGGAACTAACTACCTCTGAAGTATGATCTACCAAACAAAAAATGAAACGATTTTGAAAGAATGATCAAAATCAGTTCATAATTGGCGGAGTTAACGCCTATCATACCTAAAGCCGTATACAGAAAGAAAGCTGAAAGCTTGTCGGCGCCGATCGGCGCCGATTGGCGCCGGTCCATTCTACAGAAAGCAAGCAGATTGAAGCAGAGCGAGCAAAATGTCGTACGATGATTGGCGGGCGGCACCAGCGCTGACCGGCGCGAGTCGGCGCCGATCGGCGCTTATCGGCGCCGACAGGCGCTGGTCGGCGTTTGTTCATATAAATGCCTGCGCCGGTTACCTGCGCCGATCGGCGCCGATAAGTTTTCGGCTTTCTTTCTGTATACGGCTTAAGTACCTACATATAAAACAACATAATATCTACAGTCGAATTGAAAACCTCCTCCCCCTCCTCGAGTCCCTTGAAAATAGAACTGAAAGCTAATGCAGTAGCATTACTAATATACTGATTTGAAAATCGAATAGGTAGTTGTCTGCAGCACTAAACTATTTTAGTCGATTAGGTGCGGGGCTACGGCGAAGCAGGTCACAGCGGAGCGGCGCTATTGACCTGCCGCTCCGTCTCAGCGGGGCGGAATGGACATTGCCGTGTTGCACTCTAGCTTAGTGGCCCGACACCTTGTCAAGTGGCTTGTACGAAAATAAATAATAAATTGCGGGACATTCTGCCATCGTTATTTTTAGTAAATATTTAAAAAATCCCGATCCTTCTTTAGGGTAGTCAGGGGACATAGGGTTAGGTTTGACACTTTTTTTATAACTAAATCATAATTAGTTCATTAAACTCCGATTTAGTCCGGATTTAGATATTCCGGGTAAGCATGCGTTATGGGCATTATTTTCCTTAAAAAAATGGGTTTTCCCAACTGTTCTACTGAGCGTTCTCCGATAGGACTGTTCGGACAAAATAAGTCATAGTCTGTACTCAACTATTCAGACACGAAACCAATGTGATTCCATGTTTTAATATAATATTTACACAGGTGAAACCACACGGCACACCGAGTAAGTAATATATCTGGAATTTGCCAGAGCTATCTATGGGTAATAATGACAGTCTCAGACTGAATTGACCTCTGTATTTTGTATTTTCGTTATACTTCGTTCCCTGCCTTCTGAGCCGGTAGTCGCGGGTTCAATTCCCGCTCGGGGTCAATATTTGTGTGCATGAACATGTCTGTTTTTTTTTGTGCCTGGGTGTTTAATATTTATTTAGGTATCAGTTATTTAGTACCCTTAGTATCTACAAGCTCCGCCAATTTTGGGACTAAATAACCGTGAGTGAATTGTGTCCCACAATTTATTTATTTTTTACTAGCAGTTTCTCCTGCGTAGTACCCGTTCCTGTAGGAATACGGAGATAAAATATAGGCTATCTATTTATATGTAATCAAAAGCCTAAAAAATAAGTTTAAAGCTTCTATCTTTAAAAATGACGTAATTTCCATACAAAATTTCATCCCCTATTTCAACCCCTTACAGCCCTTTTTTCGCATTAAAAAGTAGCCGAATCTGTAACGAATTTCATTTAAATCGGTTCAATAGTTTAGGCGTGATTGCGTAACACACAGACATACAAGAGTTACTTTCGCATTTATAATAAGGTGGAAAGTAAGGATTATTTATTCGCGGCCAGCAGTTTCACCCGCGTAGTTCCCGTTCCCGTGGGAATACGGGGATAAAATATAGCCTATGTGTTATTTTGATGTATAAGCTATATAACTGTAAAGTTTCATCAAAATCCGTCCGGTAGTTTTTGCGTGAAAGAGGAACAAACATCCATCCAGACATCCAGACATCCATCCAAACAAACTTTCGCGTTTATAATATTAGTAGGACTAGCAGCGCCCCGCGGTTTCACCCGCGTAGTTCCCGTTCCCGTGGGAATACGGGAATAAAATATAGCCTATGTGTTATTCTGATGTATAAGCTACATAACTGTAAAGTTTCATCAAAATCCGTTCAGTAGTTTTTGCGTGAAAGAGGAACAAACATCCATCCAGACATCCAGACATCCATCCATACAAACTTTCGCATTTATAATATTAGTAGGATAGGAAGTAGGATTACTGACCTCTGTGTATCAACTCCTCGAAGCTAGTGACCACCAGCCCCTTCCTCACGCTCCTCGAGCTGTCCCATATCTTGAAAGGCCTCTTTCCTCTCACCTCCTGCGCAGAAATAATTTCATATTATTACCGTTAGTCACGCGTCACACACGTTATTGTACACAGCACGTGGAGCTTGACACATTGGACTTTGTAGCGTTCTTATTACAATCGCCTTAGAGGTCAGACTCGCGCCACAAGTGAAAGCTTCTCTCTTGACTGTACCTGGGCGACTGAGCCCTACTTGTGAAAATGCACAGAATAAATTTTCCTATAATAAAGACTTCGTCAGATCGTTTTTTGCTCGCTAATGAAACTGTTATATTGTAAGATCCGTTTTAGAGAACAAGATTATAGACAAATACCTATACGTACTGGTGGTTTAAATAGTATGGGATAGTAGTCGCGCAAAAATTTTGCAATTGTAAAAGTACAGGTAAGGTACATAAAATTATATATTACTAAATGAATATTATAAAGTGTGGACTCATAATAATATTCCAGATTTTTTTTATAACTTGTAGATGATACTTCTGTAGTTATCGGTTCTCAACGAATAATATTACGGCTAGGCATAGATTCGTATACCATATTGTGTCCTTATTATGTGTCTAATTATAATAAATTAATATTGCAAAAGTTTATATTAGTTAAGCTAAGTACACAATTAAAAAAAAGCGACTTCAAAAATAAACTAAAAATAGTATTTAACCTCTCCCTAAAACTTAGTGATTATCTTCTCTCTGCTTCTCTAGACATTTCATCTATCACCTACCTAAATAACTATGATGTATCTGTCTCACAATCACAGAAATAAGACCTTAGGTCATAATGGAGAACGGAATACGAATCCGTGACTCCTGTGACACGTGTCACCAACGCCACATTGATGACATTGACATGTTTACTTCGGAACGCCATGCTTTTATACGTCGCGTCGTTAATTCTGTTTGAACTATATCATTGGCAGAATCAGAAATGACCGAAATCATCGAATTATTAATTATTAAATATTTTTTGTAATTACTCTTTATTTTAAGTGTACCTTCTAAACATTAAAATTCCTGTTTGAATTATATTATTGTTATGTAAAACTATATATCGAAAAAAACAGACCTTTAAAGATAATATTTTATCTTCTAAAGATTTATTTCTTTTTTAAAAACTTATCCCCATGTAGGTACGCCAATCAGCTGATGGTATTTCACGAGACTACAACTTTTATGATTTATTAACATTACATAGTTGATCAGTTTTAAATTGCTTGAAACCCACGGCTAGGCTAAGGTATTGCGTTGCGAAAAGTGTTTTACACAAGAATATATGATCTATATTTTATTTTAGAAAATTACGTCATATTTTTTAAGTAGCACCAGTTGGCTCAGATGATGAGGGATTTGTTATAAGAAAACCTCATATAAATGTCGGGTAGAGAGAAAGACAACAAATAATAATAGATGGTTTAATAATATAATGGCAAGAGAATGATGTGATGATTTTAAGAGGAATACTAATAAAACTGGTGACTTTCTGTCTTTATTCTTTAAATGTTTTGTTTAAAACTCTGCCGTTTAGTTAATTTTTATCGTTACACTATTTCACTTTTAGAAACGGCAGATATTCTATGTAATGAACCCTATAGTTTTACCTGAGTAATAACTATAATTACCCCTTGCAATATCTTGACCTATTAAATTAGAACATTGTAAAGTCTACTACCTTGACATATACACTAATATTATAAATAGAAAATATTTAGTGCTTCGGAAGGTGTGACTTCAAATAGTTTCAATTGAAATACTTGTATTATTTTGAAGATCTATATCTAAATGATATTTTATTATTGTTTATCTAGTTTTATGGAAGTATATGTATATGTTAGTGTATAGTGGGTTATATAGCCTGGTTATAAAATAATAAATAAGTGTGCTAGGCTTATTAATCATAATGAAGCATGTATATGGGAATTTCACATTCCAATATAAACGACTTTTAAAAATAATAATAATGTTACAATAAAAAATTTGGATACATAAAAAAATACTATTATCTTGGATGCGTAGTCTTTCCATTTATCATCAAAAAACCTTTCAGCCCACTGATCCTCCAGACATTCAAAAAGTGATGCGGTTTAGTGCATCCTATGCTTATGTTTTAAAAATAACCTAGTAAGTATAGGTCCTGTCTACCCTTTGTTTCAGAAATTGTGTTTGAGAATCGAATGCACAAGCATTTTAATCTTATTTTATAAAATATTTTTCGGAAACTCATTACAGAAAATCATAAAATATCCCACTGAGAGCCAAATTCATTAACATCGAAATAACATAATTCCCTATTGGCATACAAAGTTAATTAAAATGCAAACAAAAACATTTATAAATAAGTTGCATGATTGTATAAAGTTGTACTGAAATCACAGCTACAACAGGGCTACGGCGTAGCAAGGCTACGCTTTCGTAGTGCGTGGCGCGACCTAAGCGCCTGCACTGGCTGCAGCGGTGCATTGGCCGCGCGACCTCCCCGCGACACGCCTCTCCCGCGCCCCGCACGCACTGTGCGTTGACCCACTGACATCGCCCGTACGATCTTTAATCTACACTTTTTATCTCGAAACTTGAGACGCGAACACGGACCACAGCTGGGATTACCTCCGGCTGAATTTCGACTATCATTTTCGTGCGGGACACGGGCGTCCCGCTCGCAAGCTCCTGGCTGGAAATTATAGCAATTGCACTCGCGTGTCCCGGCCGCGCGACAGGAGCGCGGAGCACGGGGCGCGCGGGCTAGCGCCGCGGCCGCACTGGGGAGGGCGCGCCGTGACCGGGTCGCGTCCTCCCCCCTCCCGACACCCCCTCTCCCCTCCACCCTCCGCCCAGCCGCGGCCCCGCCCGGCCCCGCACTGCAGCGCGCCGTAATCTCTTGATGCCGTAAGATCTTCGAATTAGCGTCGCCGATGATGCACTTTCGGCCGAGTGGCCGGTTTACCGCGTCTCTGTGGCGATTCCGCTGCACTCGCGTTTACGGTGCATTTGCACAAGATTTGCACTATGCAGGGCTTTGAAGCGATCGCTTCACAGTGACTTACATAAACTCTGGGTGTTTAATCGAATACGTAGCGAGTCCGTAGCCTTTTCTTTAGTACAAAAGAAACTGTAATTATATTGTCCTTGACATTGAGACAAATAAGGATTGACGTATGAAACACTATTGCTTTTGAAAAGGCGCTTGTAAAGTTGAATATTAAAGTAGCTCCAGCTGTTCAATGTTAGTCTCATCTCTGCAGAATGTACTGAACAAGTATTAATATAGCTAGAAGAGTAAAGAGTGTGTCTTGAACCGTTTAGAGTGTGGTCAGGTGATGGAACATCGACACCAAGCCAAAATTTTAGTGGTGTGTAGAAGAGGATATAGGATGCAGCAAAGCTATAGGTAGAATCAAATCAAAAAGTTTTTATTCAATGTAGGTAGGAGCTTGTATAACTTATTTCAGCTACACCGCTTCGGTTATGCTTATGTGGTATAGTCGAGAAGAAACGGGGATAAAATTCCACAACACATTATTATTTAAAAAAAATAACACGACACACTACAAGTTACATGTTTATGTCTTGACTGGCCTGTTGGCTCAGTTGGTAGTGACCCTGCCTTCTGAGTCGGAGGTCGCGGGTTTGATCCCCGCTCGGGGCCAACATTTGAGTGCATGAACATGTCTGTTGGCTTCGTGTCTGGTCGTTTAATATTTATCTAAGTATTTTTATCAGTTGCTTAGTACCCATAGTACAGGCTCTGCCTGGTTTGGGACTGAATAACCGTGTGTGAATTGTGTCCCACAATTTATTATTATTATTTTATGTTTTCAGTGCTGTGCTGGAGAAAAAAAGACAACTTAATTGTCATTTGACCAACTTTCTAGTCTATTAAAAAATACAAAAAGAAAATTACATGTGTATCACTTTGCTACAAGTGCTACGAATGGCTACAGTGCTACGCCCCGTAGCACGTTAATGCGCGTAGTCTGTTGAGTATGGCTTGTTTTATGTACTCCGCGTGCACTGATTTGTGGCGAGTACGCTCTGTTCTGATTTCTTCAGCGTGCATGAATATTAAATTTATATTAAATCAATAAATAGTATCGCTAGACTAGTGGTTGCTCGCGACTTCATTCACCGTATTTTACACAATATCTTTATTAAGTGTAGCCCAAATACATGATTAGTTTTGCTTACGAGTCTAGTGATATTGTTTGGTTTGTGATGATGAACGTGTATAATTTACATTATAGTCAAGTTTAATCAAAATCCTTTTAGTAGTGAAAGAGTATCAAAAATCCATCCATCCCCACAAACTTTTGGTGTTTATTTTATTATAATTTATATAATATTAAAAGTGGATTTCCCTATAAAAACTGTTGAATTTAAAAAACATTTTAAAAATAATGTTTTTCTTTTTAATTTCATAGGTATTGTTTACGCTTCGCGTACGCTTTTTGATAAGGTTTTCGAATGGTATGAGTTGTGTAATGCCGAAATGTTTCGAGTATATATATATATATATATATTTGCAAAGTTATATGCCATTTTTTTTACTAATCTTTTACGGGCTGATTTTTCAATCGTCAGATAAACTTTATCTGTAGAATATATTGATGCTGTCACTCTCTGCCACAATAGAAAGGAAAAGTGACAGGTGATGTTTATTCTTCAGATAACTTTTAATTGACTATTGAAAAGTCAGCCCTAAATGAGACAGTAACACTGTCTGCCCGATAAGTTTTTACAACCAAATGCCTGAACCGATTTCGATGCAAGATAAGAAGATTGAATTTTGAGGGATAGTTATTTAGAGTACAATATGTACCTACTTTTAATTCCAAAACTCGATTTATTTATCACTAGCTCCTCGGTGAAAGAAAATATAGTGATGAAAACTGCTAGTTCCAGAATTGATTCTGAGGCAATGTGTTCCGGTGATGGGCTCATCACCTATCATGTTTAGGGGTCCTAACATAAATATACAGGTGAAAAGTGGATATTTCAATAAATGGAATACCTCTGAATATCCATTTGTATATTACAGCCTATTCCAAAATATTGTCACCGAGAACTCAATAACACCGTCGAGGACCATAAAGAATCACAAAAGCGCAGTCCTCCCCCCCTTCTCCCTCCAGTGTAATTTCGAGAGCCTGCCCCAATTACGTGACGAATAAACTGCAACAGTTTATGCCTTACGCCCGAGGTCTTGAGACAAACGAACGGTGAACGGAAAACAAACGCTGACGAAATGGAGGAGTAGGCAAAAAATTATTCTCACGCCTATTTATCCCCGAGGGTGTAGGCAGACGTATTCCATTTCTGGAAGTAACCACTTTTCACGAGAATATTCGACCCCTAAACGCGATAGGAGCAGAAGGAACCGTTTGCTTTTGGGATCAACTGTAAGTAAAACCTTGGAAGATACAAGTCGAGGTTATAAATAGGGTATTTAGGCTGATTCATGTGATAACCAGTAACAGTGTTACCCGATGGGAATTTATTTATCACCAACCAGTAACACTGTTACTCGATGACGAATCTTTTTCCCAGCCAGTAACAGTGTTACAGGAAGGGGTGTTACTGGATAGGCATATACCAATTGCACAACTTTTTAGATAGTTTTATTATTTAAAAATTGGCTATAATTGTTAAATGCAAATTGAAATGCGTCTTTAAATTGAAAAAATATTTTCAATTAATGATTCTTTGATTCTTAATTTAATTTTTCAAGATAAAAGTTCAATTGAGAAATATAATAATAACAATTCACACAGTAATTTATTCCCCTACTAGGTAAAACGGTTTCAACTTGCTGCCTGGCTTCGGAAGCCGCTTCCCTAACACCCTGTATAATAATATCTTAAGGGGTGAATACGCTTCTTTTTGTGTGAACTTAACCACAGCGGACCTGACGCTTATAAGGCAAAAGTTCACCAGTGCGTCTTTTTCGTTGGAAAGTAACGTTTCTGCCATTCAGATTGTATGAGAAACTGAAAGGACTACTTTGCAGTTATTGTCTCGCATATCTCTCAAAATTTAAGCAAGTGTTGAAAGAGTCATTTCAACAATAAGTCATTTTTAGAATGACCTACGAATAAGCCTTAAGCTGAATAAAGAAAGAATTTCTAGAATAAGGCCTGAGGATAATTGTGAGTCCTTTTCAGGTCGTTTTGGTAAGTTATATACTACTATGTCAACTTAGCCGTATTTTCGCCATTTATTTAACACTTTATAGGAGTTAAACTGAGTGACAGGAAACGTTGTGGTCTGAAAGAAGATGTAGTGACAAAAATTGAGAAAGGTATGCTGAGATGGTTTGGCCATGTCGAGAGAATGAATGAAGTTGACGAAAAAAGTGTATAAGGCGAGTGTGAATGAAAGTGTTGGAAGGGGTAGATCTAGGCGGACGTTTCGAGATCAAATTGGGGACGTCTTGAAAAAAGGCCAGGTCAAGAGTACCCTAAACCGAAGAGCATGTATGAAAGGTACAATGAAAGTTGACGAAGCGAAAGAAGTATGTAAGGATCGTAGCAAGTGGAAAGAAGTGGTCTCTGCCTACCCCTACGGGAAAGAGGCGTGATTATATGTATGTATGTATTTAACACTAGCTTTTACCCACGGCTTCGCTCGCGCACTTTTATTTTACCCCCTTAGGTGTTGAGTTTTTGCAAAATCCTTTTCTAGTAGATGCCTAAACTGTATATTTATGTGTGTGTAAATTTCAAGTCTCTAGACCCACTGGTGTAGGCTGTGCGTTGATATATCATCAATCAGTCAGTCAGTTTATCATTTTATATAGGTATACAACATGTAAGAGAATAAGCGCAATTCCTGAAATTAGTTTGTTCAGTATCGACTACTTAATCGGTTTCAGCTATTTTTCATATGTGTTAAATTTTTCCGAAAAATGAAGTAGCATATCTGAATTTAGTGATATCTATGGAAATGGTGCTATTAATGATCGATATTTAAGAAAATTAGTTAAACACATCTAAAGTTCGATTGCATCATATTTTTTTATATTATTATACAATTAGGGTGTATGAGGAATGGCGCTTTTTCTGTTACGCGTTGTATAGATTAAAGTACGTATTTGCCTTTAAAATGTAGTTGAGTTAAACAATATCATTTTGATTATATTTATGAAACTTTGAATGCGAGAGTGCAATATTAAGATAAATCTTCGTCTGTAACAATTCCCTACGATGAAAGCAACCCCGTTGCGTCTGATTACAACTCCATCGATTTGCAATAAATTTAATTTAAGCAAGCGCCCCAGTCCCGGACAAAAATCCCGCGGACTTTATGAAGATCTTTATGAGCGGATTAATTCTAAATGAAGGAATTAGAGGATCTTGGGTATCGATACCGCTGTTGACAGAGATGATGCTGGATTAGTGCTGTGACACTATTGTATATTGTAAATTGTTGGTTGTACTCAAGAGATTAAAATATGATAGGACATAGAGGGATGTGAAAAATTCAACTGTAACTATCACGGTTCATGAGATACAGCCTGGTGACAGTCGGAAAGACGGACGGACGGACAGAGGAGTCTTAGTAACAGGGTCCCATTTTATCCTTTGAGTACGGAACCGTAAAGAGTGTTTAAAACATAAAATAGTCTTTCTATTCTCAAAATCGCTGTGTTAACTCGAACAAATAGGTATACATACTTAGTTTGTATTCTAGAACCATTCAATACGCGATTATTAATAGACGGTGCAAAGCTGTATAAGGGCCGTTTAGAGGCGTTTGTAAGTTAATTATGGTGTTTTTCTCGTACGCCGACAGTGAATGATAATTTAATGCGTCTACTCGGGAGTTATAGTCTTGTTATTGTGGAACTGATTACTCGTACACACGAGCGTACATAACCGTCTATAAATCATACTTAAATTATGATCTAACTTTTCCATTTATTTCAAAAATCATTTAGATTTTACAGAGTCGACAATGCATGTACATACCTATCTAAAATGATAAACTGACTGACTGATTGGTGAAATATCAACGCACAGCCTAAACTCTCTCTCCTAAAGAGAATGATTTTCTTCCAACCTCTGCCGCTGGGTCTAGAGACTTGAAATTTTGGGCATAGATAGCTTGTAACGAGGTACTCGTTATCAGACCTCCTTTATCCCCCCTTTTATAAACTTTTTGCCCTTTTAACTTCTTTGTCATTACCATACATTCTAATTTTAAAATTCGAAATTTAGAATGTGTGGCCTGATAAAGAAGTTAAAAGTATAAACTTTTTGCCCTTATAACTTCTTTATCAGGCCATAAGCTTATACAGTGTAGGACTCCACTAATAAAGGATTTTGCAAAATTCAACCCCTAAGGGGGTGAAATAAACGTTAGTTTTCAAATTAAGCAATTTGTTTTGAATAATAAAACTAGTCTGATCATCGTATCAGGAAACACATGACTTTTTTCTAGTTTGTTCATTGAGCACGAAAACTTTTTTGTAACATACTCGTAGCCATCTTTTCTATTAAATAATACCGAAGATTATGACCCATATTTATCACTAGCTCGACGGTGAAGGAAAACATCGTGAGGAAACCCGCAGGTCTCAGAATTAATTCTGAGACATGTGTAAATAGACCCGGTCCGGCGATGGGCTCACCACCTATCACGTTTAGGGGTCCAATGTATCTCGTGAAATGTGGGTATATCCAGTAATGGAATACCTCTGAATACCCCCTCGGGGATGAAAGGCGTAAGATTATATTATCTTCTTACTATATAAAAATAAGTCGGGTTTTCCTTCCTGACGATTTAACTCGAGAACGGCCGGACCGATTTTGATGAAACTTTTTGTGTGGGTTCGAGTGGGTCCAGGGATGGTTTATAGCAAAGAAAATCTTATGAGCATTGCACCCGTGCGAAGCCGGGGCGGGTCGCTAGTTACATATATTATGATCTAGTAACTATTTAAAAACCGGCCAAATGCAATTTGGACTCACGCACGAAGGGTCTGTACCTACCATTATCTATGAAAACGAACGAAAAAAAAGAAAGAAAACTCAAGAAAGAAAGTAGCCTATGCGCTTACAGGTGCAATCCATCTTTTTACTAAATTGAATCTCGATCGGTACAGCTATTGGTTAGTGTTGGTTTTTATCTCTAAACCACTGAACCGATCTTGACCAAATTTGCCAGAGAAATGGCTATTATCTTGAGGTAAGAGTATGTCAGGGGAAAATTCAATCAATTTAGGCCAATCATCCTCCTTCCTCAAACAGTAAGTTATGTTCAGTATGTGTGTATGTTGTGTCATTTTGTGATGTATCAATATGCATGTATGATTTCAGAACAACACAGTGTTTTACATGCAAGATTAATTGGGCAATTGAAATTGGGCAAGCGAAATTCAATGCGATGTACTGTAGAGATTTTTAAACTGTTGTATCACTGATAGTGAATGCTTAATGCAATAGCCTCCTTTACTGAAATGGAGATGAATAAAACTTTTTCACACCGAATAAGCTTTGATATAAATAAACTAGTAAAAATAGCTCAATGGAATCACCATAATTAAATTACTGAATCGGAAGCCATTTTAGGCTGGTTGCGTAAAAATAGCCGTAGCGGTCGGCTGATACGAGCCGCCTATGGCTGCTACGGATTCGCTACGGGGCCGGTCGCGGTGGCGCGGCCGCTACGCATGTGCTACGCGGGGACGGACACTAGTGCTGACAGCAACTCTGTGTACAAGCTGTACTGCTGCAGTATTCAGAATCACAGAAATAGTGACTCTTTCGACCGGTCACTAAATGTGGAAAGGCATAGGAGTGATCCCAATTCCTATCGCATGCGTTGTTTTGAATTTTATTTTCCAATTTAGGTGCTTTTTTTATATTTTTCAAAACTTTTTCAACAAAAGTCTTTTGAATTCTCGAGCAAATCTCTAGCAATAGCCTCGGTCAAACAGCCACATAGGAATCACGGCACAGATTCTGAATAATGCACGGTGCATGTGCAGCCGGGATACGGCAGAGCGAGCGAGACGGACGCGGGGCGCGGCGGCGAACGCGAGCGGGACGCCGAATGCGGCAACCGCTTCCGCGCTGCCCCACGAGCACGGGCAGATCCTACTGGACACTGGGCACTGTCACCGGCCGACACTGGCTGGGGCGCCGAGCGAGCACAGGGGCCCCGTTTCGAACGGCCGGGGCGGGGGCCCCTCGATGCGGTAACACGGGGTCGGTCGCGGGCGCGGCGCGGGGTCACGAGGTCGCGGGGTAGCGGCTACTCGGTTACCTCTCTGGCCATCGCGGCATGTCCGCCGGAGGCCGCGGGCGGGCGCGTTCACGCCGCCATGCTCGGCTGGGCGCGGGGCTGGTCGCGACTCGCTCGCCGTCTGCGGACGCAACCGCGTGGGCGGCGATCGATGCGGCGAGCACGCCTGCGCGGCCGAGCGAGCCCGAAGCAGAGCCGAGCGGAGCCGAGCGAGCGCGAGTGCACCCGCGCCCTGACCCAGATCCGCCGCACACTGACCCCCTTGCTGCGCCTACAGGCTGATGCGGGCTGCAAATTGAGTTTTGCGAGCGGGCGACCTTAATTGTTCCAGATTCGAGTCCCGGTGCTGTACGATCTATGTGGACTTTTGTTAAATGTTGGATCTTGTTGCTTTCTACAAGAATGGTAGGTATATTGATGCAGGCAGATTTTTTTACTTTGAATTCAAAAAAGATAAACATACTCATAGCAATGACGGTTGTCAAAATAATTCGTTTAGTTGGGTCACCTAATGTAGTCACAGTATTTCCAAGTATCTACATACTATGTAGGTAAGTAAATACTAGTAGCTAAGTATGAGGTAAGTAATATGAATTCACTTTTATTTTCCATGAGAACAATATTACCTACTTATAGTTAACGGAGTTGAAGGAATAGTCATGAAACCCTAATGCACAGAATAAACACTCCCTTATTCCTCCCGCCTGTTCCGGTTTAGATGAAACTTGACCCATATTCCCGAACGAGTTAAGGGAACGCCCTGTATATGTAGGAATCGGAGGAAATCGGCACAAAACGGCACAGCACAGTCTGGCGGCATCGGCAGTGTGCTCGCAGTAAACAAGGCATAACGAACTGTGAACGCGAGGATGGCAGAGTCGGCAACCTACGTACCGTCAGCAGTAGTAGGTACATAATGGTAGCGAAAGCATAATTTTGAAAGCTCAGAAGCTTGCTAAGGTTCCTTCACAGATGTATCTCTAAAATGCTGAGAGTAAATAGTATAGGAACGCAATGAATACCGCATAGTGTCAAAGTTTAACGATCTCTTTCAAACTCAATATTGCTGGTTATATTGTAGAAGTTTGTTAATTTGAGTCTACAAATATAGGCTAAATAAAAGTAACATAAATAAATATGTTCTTTACTCAGCTATTATTGCTAACCATACCGTACATCAGCTGCAAGTTACAACTTATTTGGTTGACATACATACCAACTTCTACCTACACCACCTACTATTTAGGTATAGATCAGAATAAATAGAACAGTTATAAAAATATCCAAGACGTTCGACTTTCATAGGTTGTGGAGTGCTACCCGTGCTGTGTTGTGTTCTACCCAAGTTCTACCGACCATTTGAAAAATAACAATATTTAAATTAACCCATGTCTGAAAAGCGTAGAACTCAATATATGCCATTCTCTTTTATATAAATTATAATATTAATAAAGACATCTACCTATTATGAGCACGTGGTGTGTCATCATCATCAATTGGGTATTTGACTGTATCAAAATTAAATTCTGAGTAATCACTAAATAAAAAAAAAATCCCAAAGCATCTCTAAAAATGTATTTCGATTTTAATTTTACAACTTTATCTATTTTTTATATAATAAAACAATAAAAAAAGTGATGCAATTGATTACTAAAAATGATGACGTCACAACTCAATATTCAGTACATTTTCCATAGTAAATTATCGTTTTAACAGTTCATAAAAACTCATTTGTCTAGGCAGTCAAATACCCTATTAGTAAGATTAGGATAAGATTAGGATTTGATTTACAAATTGGCAGATTTGATTTTGTTTTCATCCTGCACAAAATCGTATGCGTATAAATGATCGCAGCTGTCACACGCAGCTGTCACCTCGCATTGTCATTTGTCACATTTGTCACTGTCAATTGTCAAAGTTGTCAAACAGCTGCAGTAGAGTGCGGACGTCTGTTGCAGTTTTCAATTTTTCGCAAATAAAAATATTTCCCAGCAAATATTAGTGAAAGTGCCCTTCTTACGCGCGTTGAGCTGTGTTTTGTTATTAAGAATGTGATTGTTTTACGTTCAGAAAACTGTGTTTGGTGTGTAGCTAACGTCGTTCGGATGGAATGCCACTGCTGTATACAAAGTATGTAAGTTTGGCACCGCTTACGAGGTTTAGGATTAGGATTATTACGGGTAATAAGTGAATATTATATTTTTTAGCTCCTTAAAAAGCTGTGGGAATGTGTAGAAAGTAGTTTGTTGAGTGGAAAGTGCGTGGGACGAGAACCTTGTTTGGGCCGCCTACGCGCTGTTTTAGGGATAAGGGCCGGTTTCTGACATTACCTTTGGCTATATTTAGAATAGGTAATTAACTCAACTATTCATAGAAAACGTCTCAAAGCTCTCAGTGCGTCTTTCTTGATTAGATTGAAGTTATCATGGAGATGGTACTGAATTAGTTAAATTATATTTGCCTACGTTCGTTTGTTTGTTTGTTTGTCGCAGCACGTTTTAATAGCACAGATTCATGGAGGCCCACCAACTTTCGCATTCATAATAATAAGTAGGATTATAATATTAGCATAGATAGTGTAAATGTAGATGATTTCTTGATTATATTATAATAACTATAATAACAATAAATTATTAACCAAAATAAAGATTTAAGTATATACATAGTATTTTGCTTCATATATGCTACATTGAGATGATGTTATTAATAAACCCAAAAATATTATGACGACAGTCAAAAGTCTTGAATAACTTTACTATTATCCTCTTACTGCTTTGATTAAACACTTTTTAGACACCATTATCTATGTATGTAAAATTTCAGTGCCATTGCCTACTTGATATCAAATAGGTGTCAGAGGTTGTCAGTGTTATTGGTTGTAATAAAAATTACTTTTTTATGATACATACTACAACATGTTAATAATTATACAAAATATAATAAAAGGATTTGTTAGTGTGGTATGTCAGATACAGGTGCATCCAATGTTGAAGAATTAAACATATATGTAGTAATTTTTTTTTAAACTTTAAAATATGATAGATACAAACTAAAGAAAAAAAGAAGTTCAAAATACTTACTTAAAATCAAATTATTTATAAAGTGTCTGATCCGATAAGTAACTGGCCGCTATAACTCACATACAATGGGCCGCTTTAGGGACTAAGTGCGGAAACCAAACCATAGAACATAGAAGTGTCTGATCTGTTGGCTCAGTAGGTAGTAACCCTATCTTCTGAGTTGGAAGTTGTGGGTTTGTCTAACATTTGTGTGCTAAAACATATTAGGCTGTGTGTCAGGTTGTTTTATTTTTAGCCTTAGCTTACTAAATAATAGTATCTGATTTGTGGCTCACAATTTATATAAAACAAAAATTTGTGTTTTTGTTTACTTTTACCAAGGTTTTGAGCATCCTGGGTAGCCCATGTCAGCCTCTTAGAAAAGTAGGCAATTTATGTATTATTTATGAGATAGACACACTAGTGTGTCTAAAAAAATCTTGAACACTGTTCAATCTTTTTTATTAATGGTACTACTTACTCGAGACCCCAGAGTAGGCCGAAAGGTAAAGACAGGGCCTACGATGGGACTTGCCCAGAAGATGCAAGTTGTCCCAAATTTGATTTCTTGTCTAAATAAAAGCGAACCCTTATACAAAAACAAAATAATTTCTTTTCTGTAGGTATAAAACATACACTTAGAAAAGTCAATAGTCTAATAACAAGGCACTCTAAACTCGTCCATGAAGATTGGCTAAATGTAAACAGCAGCCCATCTCCATGAGTTGCTGGTTCCAAATGCAGTAACCGAGAAGAGCCAGCAAGAAACTCAAGGGCAGCTCTTTACTTATCTTTCCTTATCCCATCACATATTTATTGTATTAAGGATGTGTGTTGTCAGGGCTTCAGTATAATGCTGCTGCGCAAGAACCTGCGCACGGCGCTGGGGGCGTTATGCGCGGCCGTCATAGTGGTGACCGTCTTCTGGAGCCACTGCGGGGAGCTCTCGCGTAGGCCAAGTATGTTCTTTTTCAACTACAAAACATTTTTTTTTTTATAAAAAACGGAGGCAAATGAGCAGACGGGTCATCTGGTGGTAAGTTACTACCGTCGCCCATGGACACCTGCAACTCAAGAGTCACAAGTGTGTTGCCGGCCTTTAATTGATAGTGACCCTGCCTTCTGAGCCGGAGATAGCGGGTTCGATTCTAGCCCGAGCCCAATTCAACATTTTCGCTGGCTTCGTGAACTTCCGTGTCTGGGTGTTAAAATATATTTAATTATGTTCGTCACTTTTTTGTATGTGTAGCAGGTGCTACGTATGAAAATTCATGACATATGATTTTTCAAATGCATGAAATGACTCTAGTGATGTAAGATGTGAAGTAGTGATGACTAGTGTTTGGGACTAAATAGTCGCCTGTGACTTGTATCTTATAATTATTGTTATTATTTATCTTCGTCACAGTGTTTTATTTATCTCTCTCGTACACAGTAAGCTCGGTGCTATCGAACGCTCTCTCGGAGCGCAGCACGGCGAGCAACGAGATCGACTGCGTCATCAACGGGGAGTACTCCGTGTCGTGCCTCCGCGACGCCCGCGATGTATACATACCTTTCTCCTTCATACACAAGTACTTTGAGGTCAGTGTAATAATAATAATTCATTTCAGACTACTAGGTCCATACTAATTAGTAACAATGTATGTTTAACTCTAGTCTATAACTATGTTAATTACAAATTAAAACAGACAAAACATACAAATCTACCTACGTTAGTTTACAATATAACTCTAACCTATGTGAATAAATTATACTTAAAAGACTATAGTAAAAAAAAAAAAAAAAATAATTTTAATTTTATAGTAATAGTATACTGGTAGTCCTGGCAAATGTTCTCCTGCCACATATTTTTTAGATCTCCATAACAGCGCCAGCTTTTTAGCTATATCCAACGACACACATTCCCAAAATTCCATTAAAATCCGTTGGGTGGTTTCGGAGATTAGAGTGTACAAACAAACACGTTTTTTTTGCAGTAAACCGTCGCGGTTGCTATGTTCACTGTTATTACAAAAAGCATAAGAGTAAAAGAGATAGATATTTAAGAATTGTCACAATTGGAGTATTGGACATCAAAACATTCAAGGCTTTTCCAGCAAAGAATTAGAAATAGAACTATTCTTAGAATACGAAAAAGTTGATATTTTTTGTGTGACAGAACATTGGCTTAGAGTCACAGAAATGATGTTTGGGTTTGTAAATTATACAGCTGTCAGTACTTTCAATCGGCGATTGGCCGCACGTGGTGGTTCCGTAATTTTTGTTAGAAATAATATCAAAGCGAAAGACCGCCAGGACGTAATTAAATTATCGGTGGAAGGTACTATTGAATTGTCATGCGTTGAGTTGGAGAAACACATCATTGTATGCGTATACAGACCCCCTTATAGTGTAAATTTTGATAATTTTGAAAACAAAATGGATGAGGTCTTAAAGTTGTTAAGTAAAAATAGTAAAAGTGTTGTGGTCTGTGGTGATTTTAACGTGGATCTGCTTGAACCAAGCTTGTATAAAACTAGGATATTAAGTTTATTCAAATCTTTTAATTTAATGAATGTATTTACAGATCCTACCAGAATCACAGAAACTTCGGCAACTTGCATTGACAATATCTATTGTAATTGTATTCATAATAGTAAAACTATAATAAATAAGCTAAAATCCGATCACAGCGGTCAGTGTATTTTACTCCCTGTGGACAATCGCGATTTATCAGTAAAAATTCAGATAAGACCTGTCACAGTATGTAAAATAGAGAAATATAAAAGAGCACTAGAGTGTAAGTTACCTTTTGCCCGATCCTGTTGATTCTGATCCAAACGGCTATTTTAAGAAATTCTTTTCTGTTTTAACCGAGGAATTTGATTCACATTTTGAACTTAAAAATAAAATACTTTCTAATAAATTTAAATTTAGCGAATGGGCTACCATTGGTATTCATAAAAGCAGGGTCAAATTATTTGAATTGTATGAAAAGCGATCATATACCCATGATGAAAAGTTTGTGAAATATGTTAGAAACTATTCTAAAACATTCAAAAAGGTTTGTGCTTGTGCAAAAGCAATGTCCATAAGTAATACTATTAAAAAATCGGATAACACAGTAAAGGCTGTTTGGAAAGTAATAAACAGAGAAACGGGTAGAGTGAAACCACGTGACCATGACTTAGCTATTCCAACGGACCACGGCCTATTTACCAAGAGTGAGGATGTGGCTAGGGAATTTGAAATTTTTTTTACTAATATACCTATTAAAACAACAGAACACCTTAACTCATCCACATCTCTTGCCATAACTTTTCTACGAAAAAATGTAAGTAGCTGTAACGAATCTCTTATATTTAGACACACTAGTCCGGATACCGTTATTAAAACTTTTAGAGCACTTAAACTTAAAAGTACTGAAGATATATGGGGCATGTCTGTTAAGGTATGTAGCTTCATCATAACCTTAGTCGCACCATATTTAGCTTATATCTTTAACAATTGTATTGACAAAGGATTATTTCCTGACCTAATGAAACATAGTAAAGTTATTTCTCTTTTTAAATCAGGAGAGAAAAAAGACCCCTCAAATTATAGACCTGTTTCTGTTTTACCAGTACTTAGCAAAGTTTTTGAAAGGTTATTACTTGATCAAATGATTTCACACTTCAATCTAAATAACTTACTTCATAACGAACAATTTGGCTTCACCAAAGGTCGTTCAACTACGGATGCTGGAATAGCATTACTCAAGAATATTTTTAATGCCTGGGAGAAATCTCAAAACGCAATTGGAGTTTTTTGCGATCTATCAAAAGCATTTGACTGCGTAGATCATGAGACCTTGCTATGTAAATTAAATCATTATGGAGTCAACGGTAAAGCGCTTGATATTTTACAGTCCTATCTCGAAAATAGGATACAAAAAGTAAAAATAAATGATTGTAAATCACAGGGCGCACCCGTAAAAATTGGGGTGCCTCAAGGTTCGATTCTTGGTCCTTTTCTTTTTCTTGTATATATAAATGATCTTCCATTCATGGTAGAGAGTTTGTCAAAGATAGTGTTGTTTGCTGATGATACATCTCTGATTTTCAAAGTAGATAGACAAGCTCAGAAGCTCGACGAGGTAAATGACACTCTTCAACAAATTCTCACATGGTTCACTGCAAACAATCTAGTGCTCAACGCTAAGAAGACCAAATGTATAAAGTTTGTACTCCCTAATGTTAGACGAGTAGAGAATGAGATAATTTTAAACAATGACAAATTAGATTTTGCTGATAATACAGTTTTTTTGGGGATAACGATAGACTCCAAACTTCAATGGAATTCTCATATTTCTGCATTATCTAACAGACTGAGCTCAGCTGCTTATGCCGTCAGAAAAATCAGATGGCTTACTGATGTAGACACAGCAAGACTCGTTTGTTTTAGCTACTTTCACAGTATAATGTCCTATGGCATCTTGCTGTGGGGCAGAGCTGCTGATGCAGAATCTATTTTTATTTTACAAAAAAGGGCTATACGCGCCATTTACAAGTTAAGATGTCGTGATTCCCTAAGAGAACTGTTCAAAGAAATTAATATTTTAACAATGCCTTGTCAGTACATTTATGAAAACATTATGTATGTACGGAAAAACATATTACTGTATACTAAAAACTGTGACAGGCATAATTGTAATCTTAGGAATAAAAATAAACTAGAGCAACCTCAGTCACGATTAAGTAAAATTAATAATTCCTTTGTGGGGCTTTGCATACGCTTTTATAATAAAATACCAGAAGATATTTTGAAATTGCCTGAAACTGTGTTCAAAACTCATGTTAAACATGTACTTTGTAAAATGGCATATTACAAACTAGACGACTATATAAATGACAATGATGCTTGGAACAGATTTCCTCTAGTCCAGCGCAATACGATAGCGAAAAACAAACGAAATTATGTAACCCAATTTAGTATTAAGTAACAATTGATTAAAAGAATATTGTGTTGAGGAGTTTCTTGCCCCGCTTCTTCTCCTCAACCATACATGCTGAAGCGGTGGAGTTGAAATGACGTTCAATAAGTGGACTTGTAAGTTCCTATTTTGAATAAAACATTTTGACTTTGACTTTGACTTTGGACTTTGTACTTTGTAAAGTTCTTACTACAATCGCCTTAGAGGTCAGACTCGCTCTAAGAGTGTGAAGTTTCAAGTGCTTTTCACTGTACATATCATTTGGTGAAATCAACTAGTTAACACAGACTGTCGTAATAAATAAAAAAAAAATAGAAATAAACACCGATTTATTTATTAAATGAAAAAGTATAGTTATAATCAACGACTATTCTTTTGGAACTAATGCATACATGTCCATTTACCAACACAGTGTTGTCATTTATTACTGGTATTTTCCTGGACTACAATCAACTTACTGAGGAAGTGATACCTATTTCCATGTATCTGTGTAAATCAAGCAGAAACAAGTATGCAGAATATAAGGAAAATATACTAATATTCACTAGACGAGTGAGCTTCAAAGTTTCGGATTGTATCTAGCGGTCAATATTCATGATCGTGATTTCACACTTTTTTTCGGGATTAAACATTCAGATGCTGCCAATTATTATCTGAATTAATTGATTAATTGGTACTTATGTGAATATTTGAAAACATCATTAAGTTTGATCAGCAACATTGGTTTTTTAAATTTATAAAGAGCTGTAAATAATAAAAAACGGGCCAAGTGCTAGACGGACTCGAAGGGTTCCGTACCATCATCTATAAAAACGGCAAAAAAGACGTTTGTTGTATGGGAGCAGACAGTCTGCCTGTCTGTCACCAGGCTGTATCTCAAGAATTGCGACAGCTAGACAGTTGAATTTTTCACAAATTATGTATTTCTGTCGCCGCTATAACAACAAATACTAAAAACAAAATAAAATAAATATTTAAGGGGGGCTCCCATACAACAAACGTCTTTTTTGCCGTTTTTATAGATGATGGTACGGAACCCTTCGAGTCCGTCTAGCACTTGGCCCCGGCAGACAGCGAAGTCTTTGTAATAGAGTCCAGTTTTTACCCTTTGGGTACGGAACCCTAAAAGTAATCTGATCATCAAATCGGGCAACACATAGCACGAACTATATCTTGCTCATTTACCAAACATTAAACTCAATCAAAAGGAAAGGTACTCTTTTGAATCAAATAATATTTTTTAATAATAAATGTAGGTTTTTTTTTGGAATTTGGGTGCGTCAAGGATACAACCAAACGGCCAAATGAACTTTTTCCGGTATACGGTAACTTACCCACGAATGTTAAAAAGTAAATTGCATTCATAAAACAGCATCCTGCAGTTACGACTGCATTTCAAACCACACGTGTTTTGAAAAAGTTTTATATGAAATCTAATAGCGATGGTAACATGTGTATACATATTAATAAATTATTTTGAAATAGTTAAACCGCACCAAAAATATTTTTCTATTACAACTACTTTTCCTTCATTCTTTACTGTTTACCTAATTTCATAAATGTAGATAATTTTGACTGTTAAGAATTCAACTTAGGCCCAGCGCACACCGCTGGAAGCGTGGCGGAGCGCAAGCACAACAATTTAGCCTTAATTACTTTGACATACGGTCAATAATTGCATGAAAAGAATAAATACGCGCGAATTATATTTTTTCTTTCGTCTTAAGTCATTGCGGTGTGCGCAATTGTCTTATGATGACCTTCCGTATTTACCTAATAATGGACAGAGAACAATAATAATATTGTAATAATAACAGTAAGAAGATGAATAAGAAACGTAAAAAATATCGGAGTGCAAAATGGATTCCAAAGAATGATATCATCGGTAAACACATGTCACGTGAAACCTATTTGCACAAGTTTTTGCTACAAACATGTCGTTTTACATGCGAATTACTCGACTTTAAAAAACTATCCCAATTCGGATAATGGGAAAAAATTTATAAGATTACGTTGTTTGTCTGTCTGCCTATCCTGCTGCAGCTATGTGTCATGATCAGGTACACATGATATTCTGATCTCGTAAAATACTTATAAATTTTTATATTTCATACAATAAAATTTCAAAAACAAAATTTATTTGCCCACCCTGTAGATACAGTTAGGTTAGACACTAGAAGTATGCTTCTCTTCCCCAGATCTACGGCAAAGTGACATACGCGGACGGCGTAGAGAAGTTCGAATGGTCCCACAGCTACAGCAAAGTGTACCATCCGAAGAAGAAATACGACCCACGGGGGACCTTCACCACCTTCGAGAACTACAACGTAGAGGTCCGAGACAGGGTCAAATGCATCAGCGGAATCGAAGGGGTCCCAGTATCCATCCAGTGGGAACCCCGCGGATTCTACTATCCCACACAGATAGCCCAGTTCGGGCTTGCCCACTACAGCAAGAACATAACCGAACCTGAGCCAAGGAGGCGGATTATTGACGATGGGGAAAAGTTTATAGAGAACTGGATAGTGAGTAAAGACGCGTTTTTGGTGAGAGAGTTCGAACCAGCAGTTCATAGTAACGTTCTGAGGTTCTCCACGTCGGATCAGATGTCGAGTCAGGTGTGGGCGAAGCTGAATATAACTCAGGACTTCGTGTTGAGTCTGGATCTGCTGCTGAAGACGAACTCGTCGGTCACAGTCGTGCTTCAGAACAAGGATAAGAAAGAGACGGTGTATTTACACTATGTTACCAGTACGCAACTTATTTATGCTCAGGTGAGGAATATTGAAATTGCATATGTTAAGAGAGGTATCCAATTTTAATGATAAAAAGCAGCAGCAGTGATAGCCTTACGGTTCAAGAGCCTGCTTCACATGATGACAATCAGTGAGGCTCGGGTTCGAATCCTGACATGTACCAATGAGTTTTTAAAAACTTACGTACATATTTATCACTAGCTCGACGGTGAAGGAAGACATCGTGAAGAAACCCGCAGGTCCCAGAATTAATTCTGAGACGTGTATAAAAGATCCGGTCAGGCGATGGGCTCACCACATCACGTTGAGGGGTCCAAACAATATCTCGTAAAAAGTATATCCAGAAATTGAATACCTCTGCCTACCCCTCGGGGATAAAAGGCGTGGTTCCGGGGGATCAAGCGAGAGCCCGGAACAAGTGATAGAGAGGTGCGACCTTCATCAATCTTTTCTTTTGACCTAACACCTAAAATTATCTTCCATAAACCGACTTTACAGACAACTATTTTTTATAAATAAAACGTTCATACGGTTGTGTTGTAGGAGGATCACATATACTACGGGATAGGGTTAGAGCAGCAATGGCGACGGGTGACGCGGGACCTCATCATCGACATGCAGAAGGGCTGGGCGCTACAGGAGCGGCCCAAGCGGAAGTCGCCAAGGAACAAATTTAAGGTAAATATACCTTCTTGTCTGGTGGCCACTGGCCTAACACCATCTCACAGTCCACTCTGGGCTCGATTGAAATATTTTGGACCTAACTTCCCATAGCTGAGCTGATAGATGTAGATGACAATGAAACCTACCAAAAAAAATCATTCCGGGCGGAACGCGGCAACTTTCGGCCCGCTGCGCTACAAAGTTGAGGCTTTCCACCTCCGTCGAGCAGAAAAATAGCATACACACCTCGGGAAGTAAATAAGAAAGCCTCAGATCACACGTTTGTAGACTTTGGATTCGCCTCAGTCGACGATTATATGTCAACTGAGACATTTCTTATTTTACTTCCCTAGATGTGTAATATACTATTTCATCTCTTCGGGCTGAAAGCGGCAGTTTTCGGCCCGCTGCGCTAATCGAAGTTGCCGCTTTTCGCCTCGACCGATAAAGTGTTAACCTCGGAAAGTAAATAAGAAAGCCTCTGAAACATTTATTATTTGACTTCCGTAGGTGTGTAATATACTATTCTCTCGTAGATCTCTAGCATAATCCTGAACGGGTCCGGCTTGCTGGACAACGTGACGGTGTCGAGCAGCGAGCACATGGCGCAGTTCGTGGCGGCGGCGCAGTGGCTGGCGAGGCAGCAGCGCGCGCGCAGCGGCGGATGGCCCATCCCCGTGCGCAGGCGCATCGCCGCCGGGGTGGCCGAGCTCAAGCCCGGATGGTATGCTTGATGCTTTACTAACTGTTTAACAAAAAAAAAATATTATGGAATCCGAAAAAAGACGTCATGTTTTTTTATATATATTTTTGAAGCTTGAATCTTCAGTAAAAGTGCACTATCATTTTACTGTCTAATATGTGGTATTAGACATTGTGATGAGAAAGTGTTAAAATGACACTGTATTTTTGTGCTGAAGCAGAGCTAAAACTCTTGAATTTTGTGTCGTGTTTAGTGCTGATGGCTAAATTTCCAATGCCTTAAAATAAGGAAAAAAAACCGGGACCCAATAGGCTGGTGGTTGGTGGACCCTGGCAACATTTGTGTACATGAACATGTGTGTTGGCTTCGTGTTTTAAGCATTTTTTTCGGAAATACCCACTTTTCACGTGATAGGTGGTTAGCCCATCCCCGTGCGTAGGCGCATCGCCGCCGGGGTCGCGGAGCTCAATCCTGGCTGGTATGGTTGATGCTTTACTAACAGTTTTCATTTGATGAAAAAAGGAGCAATGATAACCTAGTAGTTAAAGAACCTGCTTCTCATTCGTGAGGCTCGGGTTCAAATCCTGAAATGTACCAGTGAGTTTTTCCAGAAATAATTTATAATAATTAATCTCACGCCTTTCATCCCCGAGGGGGTAGGCAGAGGTATTACATTACTGGATATACCCACATTTCAAGAGATACATTCGACCCCTAAACGTGATAGGTGGTGAGCCCATCGCCGGACTGGGTCTATTTACACATGTCTCAGAATTAATTCTGAGACCTGCGGGTTTCCTCACGATGTTTTCCTTCACCGTCGAGCTAGTGATAAATATGTACGTAAGTTTTTGAAAAACTCATTGGTACATGCCAGGATTCGAACCCGAGGCTCACTGATTTTCGACCGGCTCTGTAACCATCCGGGCTATCACTGCTTTTTCCAGAACTTACGTATATATATTATCACTTGCTCTACAGTGAAGGAAAACATCAAAGTCAAACTCAAATTCTGTTTTATTCAAAGTAGGGTAATAAGTCCACTTATTGACAGTCATTTCAACTCCACTTCACAGTCCCAGAATTAATTCTGAGGCATGTGTACCAGACCAAGTCTGGAGATGGACTCACCACCTATCACGTATAGGGGTGGAGTACGTTAGAAGTGGGTATTTATACCTCTGTCTATTCATGGAATAGCAGATGCGACGTATAAAAATTCGATTTATATAATTTTTCACACAAAGTACCTACTATTGTTATTAAATCACTATCAATTACATAAAACAATAGAGCTATCTACAAAGGCCCTTAAAGCGTTTAAAACACATGTTTGAACGACCTTTCGGAGGAATTAGTGACAATAAAACCGCAATAAATCATGATTTCATGATGAAGATGAACACAATTAGGTCACCGGGGCAATTGCCGGAGCACGGTCAGCAAATAGACAATGTTATAACTTTTCGACGGGAAATAAATTGAACGAAAAAAAAAATTGGTTGACTTGCTTGTCTGTAGAGTCGGTTTATGGACGATAATTTTACGTGATAATGTCATTAGAAAACATTGATGAAAAATTACATACTGGAGTGGAAGAGAGATGCGTCACAAGCCGAACGCTTAGGCCGATCGTGCCTCTCTATCGCTTGTTCCGCGTTCTCGCTTGTTCCGCGTTCTCGCTTGCACGTTTGGCAGAACGTGACACTTTTTCGTGCGTGCAGCCGGCATTCATCGATTTATAAGACGTTATCACGTCAAAAATAAAAAAGAACGAAAAAATTTTGCGGATTCTGATGTTAATTTAATGATTAAATTTGACCAAGCCTGTGGTGAATATTATGCATGTAATTTTAATAGTTATTATTTATATTAATCGATTAATATATATTCGCATAAAAATATGCGAATTATTCCTAAGTAAACGGGAAAAAACTGGATTTGCAAGGGCAACGCCGAGTCGGGTTAGCTAGTGCATGATAAATAAAAACTCGATTTTTTAAACAAAAGTCTACAGAAAGAAAGGCTGGGGTTCGTATCATATCCTCGCGATAGAATATAATACTAACATTATTCTTAAACTTAAAAACAATAACCCTTAAAATAATATAAAAATAATTTTCGAGCGCATCGTAACTTTCACATAATTATCTTATTTGACAGTTGACATTCCCTCATTGCACATGATGCATGACTTACTCAATCGGTTGCATGTGCAATTAAAGTAGACAGTAAGTGCGTGACGCACGTCAATTAGGAGATGGCTTACTTCAATTCACATTAGCATGCGCACACGCAGCTATACTGCGTAACAAAGTAACATGCGTGTCACGCGCGTAGATCGCTCGTGGTTAATAGCTCATATATGTAAATAAACTAGCGACCCGCCCCGGCTTCGCACGGGTGCAATGCTAGTACTAAAACCTTCCTCTTGAATCACTATCTATTAAAAAACCGCATCAAAATCCGTTGCGTAGTTTTAAAGATTTAAGCATACAAAGGGACATAAGGACATAGGGATATAGGGACAGAGAAAGCGACTTAGTTTTATAATATGTAGTGATGATAAACAAGCGACCCGCCCCGGCTTCGCACGGGTGCAATGCTAGTACTAAAACCTTCCTCTTGAATCACTCTATTAAAAAAACCGCATCAAAATCCGTTGCGTAGTTTTAAAGATTTAAGCATACAAAGGGACATAAGGACATAGGGATATAGGGACAGAGAAAGCGACTTAGTTTTATAATATGTAGTGATGATAAACTAGCGACCCGCCCCGGCTTCGCACGGGTGCAATGCTAGTACTAAAACCTTCCTCTTGAATCACTCTATTAAAAAAACCGCATCAAAATCCGTTGCGTAGTTTTAAAGATTCAAGCATACATAGGGATATAGGGACATAGGGACAGAGAAAGCGACTTTGTTCTATACTATGTAGTGATAATCAATGATGTTGGTTGGTAATTTTTAAAACGTTTGCTTTAGACAAGACAATTGCTTTAGAAAAAATGAAAATTGTACGGACATTACGGAATAAACTAAACACTTAGTTTATTCCGTAATGAATTTCTATGAGATTTGAACATTAAAACCTCTGTGGGGCTATTTGATAATAAAGTAAATTCTGCTTCTAAAGCTTGGGTCCCACGGTCCGTAAAATCGCGGATGCACGCAGACCAGCTCGCACGACGCACCGTGGGACCGGCCTCGTCCGTAATAGCAAAGAACGTCTGTGGCGGTGCGCCCGTATCCATCGTGAGTCGGTAACTTCAAAGGTGCGCTCTTCTCTCTCTTTCTTTCGCTTTGCATTATGACAACATAAAAACATCTACACACACCGACACGCACCGTTGGACCGGCCCTGCCTGTGGTGCGTCGCCGTCCGTGCTCGTCGGCTGAGTGTAGCTGATCCGTAGAATAGCGGACCGTGGGACCCCAGCTTAAAATGTATGTTGTTTGTAAAATTTCCGCGGGCCTTTCCTTTTGTAAAAACTAGCAGTAGCAGTGCTGTGAACCCGTTCCCGCTGAAATTTCAAGAAGTCTCTGAATACCTTCCCAGAAGAATATCCAGTCTAATATCGAAGACCCCATCTAAATCGCAACAGTAATTATTGTGAAAATTACGAACATACAAAGAAGTATTTATTTAGGTATAGAGTCAAGCAGAGAATCACCTTTTTCATAAGTCGTTTAAAATAGCAGATTATAAAAAAGGTAATTAATGTGTCTTGTTATTAAGGCAAACATATTCGGCCAATAAGACAGTGTTTGTAAATTGACAATTAAAATTCATTCATTATCAAACATCATTATTAATTTAACACTAAGGAAGCATCAAAATTGAATGAAATTCTATAGCTACCGCCAACTTTCAATCATTATAGCCCTACTGCCCTACAGGACTATAATTCAATACTAATAATATTATAAAGAGGAAAGATTTGTATTTTTGTATGTTTGTTACGAATAAAATCAAGAACTACAATACCAATTTTAAAAATTCTTTCAGCAATTGAAAGCTAGAATATCCCTTAGTAACATAGGCTATATTTTATTCCCGTATTCCCGTGAAACCGCGCAGAACCGCTAGTGTCTTATAAATTACATTTACAAATGATTGCATTAGTGTATGATAGTGTTGACCTGCTATTTTTATCACTTTAACCTAACATGTGTTTATCAGTTGCATTTAATTAATTTTATTTATACTTACATAATTATATCGGTGAATTAGAGCAGTGATAGCCCGAACGGTTAAAGAGCCGGCCGAAAATCAGTGAGGCTCGGGTTCGAATCCTGGCATGTACCAATGAGTTTTTCAAAAACTTACGTACATATTTATCACTAGCTCGACGGTGAAGGAAAACATTGTGAGGAAACCCGCAGGTCTCAGAATTAATTCTGAGATATGTGTAAACAGACCCGGTCCGGCGATGGGCTCACCACCTCTCACGTTTAGGGGTCCAATATATCTCGTGAAATGTGGGTATATCCAGTAATGGAATACCTCTGCCTACCCCCTCGGGGACAAAAGGCGTGAGATTATATTATATATATTATAATTATATCGGCTTTTAGTTGATGATTTTAATTGAGTACTCTTGTCAGTACTTTTGACGGGCCTGTTGGCTCAGTTGGCAGTGATCCTGCCTTCTGAGTCGGAGGCCGCTCGAGGCCAACATTTGTGTGCATGAACTGTTGGCTTCGTGTCTGGGTGTTTAATATTTATTTAAGTATGTTTATCAGCTGTTGTCTCTGCCTACCCCTTCGGGAAAAAGGCGTGAGCATATGTATGTATGTATGTTTATCAGTTGTTGAGTACCCATAGTACAGGCTCTGCCTAGTTTGGGACTGAATAACCGTGTGTAAATTGTGTCCCACAATTTATTATCCATCATAATATTACCATTAGAATCCTACAATATCCCTTAGTAGCATAGGCTATATTTTATCCCCGTATTCCCAAGGGAACGGAAACTACGCGGCTAAAACCGCGCAGAACCGCTAGTTATTTATAATTTACTAGCGACCCGCCCGCGCCCCGGCTTCGCACGGGTGCAATGCTAACACTAAAACCTTCCTCTTGTATTACTCTATCTATTAAAAAAAAACGCATCAAAATCCGTTGCGTAGTTTTAAAGATTTAAGCATACATAGGGATATAGGGACAGAGAAAGCGACTTTGTTTTATACTATGTAGTGATTTATATGTCGTTCCAGGCACTCGGCGATGAGCCAAGGGCACGCGATATCGGTGCTAGCTCGAGCGTACTACCGAAGCGGCGACGAGCTGTACCTTCGCGCAGCCAAGCGCGCTTTGTACCTTCTCGACGTGCCCAGCCACGCGGGCGGCGTCAAGGCGCTGTGGATGGACCGATACGTTTGGTGAGTATACAGTACGGCCGTTTTAAATTGGCTGCTCTGAACATAGGCTCCGCCTGTGCAAACCAGCTCGTATGATAGATATTATTGACATTAATTTTGATTGACTGACCTTTATATGAATTATTTTACTAATTATTATTATTGATGTATGTACACCTGAGGAGGTAAGGTTCAGTGAAAAAACATTTTGCAATGGTAATTGCAAAAATAACCTGAAATCCGCATGCATTAAAGATTTCATGTCATTTCAACCGCCTCATACCGCCAAATGGTCGCTAAAAATGATATTGCGCAGCCATTTGCGCAACGTCAGAGCTGCTAAGTTAAAACGGCCGTACTGTACCTTAACTAGAAGAGATCGTCACATTTCAAAATATAATATATTTTTTTGAAACACTTTGATTGATTGTTGATTTTATTAAACAATCATTTAAATGTAAATGAAACTAATTTCGAAACTACTGTTTTAATTCAATGTCTACCTGCAAAGAGATTTAAATATAATAGGGCATAGAGGGGGCATTGGGAATATTTTCATACAAAACTTTGAAGCCTAAGCGTCATGTCCTTGTCATGTCAGTTAGTATGAACGCAAGCTGTCATTCGGTCGAAATTGTACTAGACTTGGAATAACTTTTGACTTCAAATTTTCCTCGCTTTGTCCCCTCGATGCCCTAATTTAAATCTCTTCGTCTACCTGTCAAATTGCAAAATATATGACGTCACACTAGAGAGGGTCTGACAAATGTGACCAGCTGTGGCAAGGACAGAGGGGTCTAAAATCATATGTAATTTTATGTTCTTATTCTAATTTGATTTTTGATATGTTTCTCTGTCAGTGTTGTAGTTGTCTTTCATGTGAGTTAAACAAGGTTTGAGCAGTTCCTCAGAACTGCGGTTTTTATTTAGATTAGATTTACGCTCCATAATATTTTGTCCGCTTCAATCAGTCTATTTCAAAGCATAGAGGCATAATAAAGCATAGAGGGGACAAAGCGAGGAAAATTTGAAGCCAAAATTTATTGCAATGGGAAAAAGTCTAGTGCGATTTCAACCGAATGACAGCTCGCGTTCATACTAACTGACATGACGCTTAAGCTTCCAAGTTTTTGTATGAAAATATTCAGAATGCCCCCTCTATGGACTCGATTCTGCAGACCAGCTTAAATTCCTAATTTTAACTTAGCCTATCCTTCTCCATAGAATACGGAAGAAAAAGGACAGAAACAAACCATAGATTGAAGAGTACTAAACTAAAATAAGTTTAGTCGCTGTAATGCAGAATCGAGCCCTATGTCCTATTATATTTTAATCTCTTTGGTCTATGTCTATTATTCCAGGTACGAAGAATACCCCACCAAACCCCCCCTTTTTGTCCTCAACGGCTTCATTTACACGTTGCTCGGCCTCTACGACCTGCACCTCATAGAGGGGGAAAACTCCATCTCCCTCGCCAAGAAGATGTTCGACGATGGAATGACGTCACTGAAGACTCTACTCCCCCTCTTCGACACCGGAAGCGGAAGTTTCTACGACCTCCGCCATTTTACTCTTGGGGTAAGTCCAAATATAGCCAGGTGGGACTATCATGCTACACACGTGAACCAGCTGTACTTGTTGGCGGGGTTGGACCCTGACCCGATACTGTTGAACACGGCTAAGAGGTGGGAGGGATACATGCAAGGGAAGAGAGCGGCGCATAATTAAGAAAAGAAAAAAAATGTGTTGGATTTTAAAATCTATGGATGTGGTTTTTAAGGTTGATTGTCACTTTGTGATGGCGTCGTTTAGGTAAATGAGAACTGGTTTGTACTTAAAGGACCCGATACTTAGTCCTCTTGTTTGCTTGTGAGTGGAGACAATTTTGTCTCGTCTCTTGAAAGCTTAAAATGAAGGTTTTTGAAGCAAACTCCTCTGACCATAACTTGTGTGGCACAAAGTCATCAAACCATCACAGTTGTAGTTGATTTGTCATCACATACGTATATAATAATAAAGATGTCCCATCTTAACCCTTAACCAGGCTTTGGACGAATAGGTACCACTTTAAATTGGACTCTATGTAATTGAAATAAGTTTCAAAACCAATGGACAATTTTAAAAGCCATGCCTAGTTAAGAAAGAAAAGAAAAAAGACATTCCGTGGACAAATGTATACGGTAACCTAACATATCTTCACGAATTGTAACAGAAATATAGCCATCCTTTTCGCACTCGTGGCCAATAACACTTGTTTTAAGGACGCAAGTGTTATTCTCTTATTCCTATTACCGTTTGTATAAGCTGATTGTTTGCTTCGCTACATACTGTCGGCAACAGAACATTACTAACATGTCATGTTACTGACGGTATCGTAAGAGCAAGGTGGAAGACTACAGAAAGATGCCAAAATGACTAGGATGGATTTGGCGGTTGGTCCCAATTGTTTACCCTCAAAAACATAGTTATTGTTCAGTCAAGAGCATATGAAGTCTGCCCTGTAAGGCTATTGTAATAAGAACGTTACAAAGTCCAATGTGTTAAGCTCCACGTGGTCTTGACTGTGCTATGTCACATGAATAAATAATGATTAAAATTATTAAACTAACCCAGACAACCCATGGTAGACACAGCAAAAAGTAGTAAAATAAAGCTCTTAATGATATTATATGTCGTGCCTGTTAGCTCAGTTGGTAGTGACCAATTGAGCTAACTGTGGTTCGATTCCCGCTCGGGGCCAACATTTGTGTGCATGAACATGTCTGTTGGCTTCGTTTCTGTGTGTTTAGTATTTATATAAGTATATCTATCAGTTATTTAGTAACCATAGTACAGGCTCTGCCTAGTTTGGGACTAAAATAACCGATAGTGAATTGTGTCCCGCAATTTATTTATTTATTATTATTATAATTTCTGAGTAATCTCAACACTTAACCTCGAAACCTTCATGGGTCTATCATCGGGTTGTCTATGCCAGTAAAGTATCTATGGTCTTGTAATTGTACGGTTCCCGGCAAGTAATATGAACATCGAGTGACGTTGGCTGAAAAACACAGACTGCGCTATACAAAACTATAGGAAGTAGACTAGGGGAAAACACCCAATTATTGCCACCTTAGTTCACCCTACTAATCAATTGACACCCAAAAGATTTTTTTTATTAACGATATTGCGATACTCAATTATATTTCAAATAATCAGATAAAACCACAGTGTAATTTGATTATTCGAAATATAATTGTGTATCGTAATTTTGTTAATTTTGAATAAAGCTGTTGGGGTGTCAACAATTGGGTGTTTTACTGTACTTCTTATGCACGATGCTCGTTTTGGTTGCTATGTACTGTACTGAATGCTTACATATTTTGAAGGTATTTTTAGGCAATTGTAGTGGTAGGCTGTAGATAGGTATTTCGTCTCAATAGAGTCTTTTCGGATTCGGAATACGGCATTTGGTTATTCGAAAGAGTGATTTAAATATAAAGGGGCAAAAACTATGTTCTCAAGCGTCAATATTATATTTAAATCTCTTTGGGTTATTCACTTGTCAACTGTCAATTTGCTTTTAAATTTCGAAGAATTTAGACAAAAAACATATTTAGCCGCCTACAGCTTGACTGCTAGCGCTGTACCGCATGTAGTTATAAATATAATACGTCCATGACCGCGCCTCATTGCGCAGCTACCTAAGGCAATACGGTACTTATGGTCAATGTAATAAGGTTGAATGTAATATTTCTTATATTAAACACGTACAATTACAATTTATTTTGCCTTATGATATGTAGAAAATATTGATAAGCAAATTGTCTTTGATTTTTGAGTATAAGAACATTTAGAAAAACACTTTATGTACAATCTGTGTTAAATTGTAACAAAACCTTAATCTATTTCAAGTGTTTTACATACATATATTATATTGCCGTAATATTAAATGTATGTTTTGTACCTACTACATAAAATCAGGTAATAATATTGAGATGAAATACCTACAACAACAAAAAATACGAATCTAAAATGTATTTCGAATAAAATTGATATAAATATCAAAAATAAAATTGTACCGTCGAAGACTGAACAAATAAATACATATAACAATCTTAGTATCGCCGGCAGTGTATGTAGGTATGGCTGCATTTAAATATTAATACTCATTATTTCCTACCTGCTATAATATCTGATAGAAAGGAAATGCTATGGTTAAATTTCATTGGTAACTTCTATATGAAGAACGTCATTATAATATATTTAATGATATAATTTCTAAGTTTATTTTTTTTATCTAGAGAAATATGTTTTTTTAATTTGACTTCATAAAGAAGTCTGTCACATTTAATTCATATTTTCATACATTGCCAGCAACATATTTTCCACTTTTATACTATTTTGATTTTGTACTTAATTTTAATTTAACTATTGGGTTTTATTTTAACTTGTAGTGTTAATTAATAGAACTATCAAACGTCATATCAATGTAAATAACGTAGGTTTTAAATGTTTAACTATTTATTAAACAAAGAAAAAAAGTTGTATTTAAGTTAATTTCGTGATAAATTTAAACTTTATTTAGTCAGATTCTCGAGTATGTTTGATTTAATTTAGATTAATCGGAGGTTCTTAAAGGCACATTGTAAATACTGTATAAACTGCAGGTATTTGAAAGGTTTAGTGTTTAGACACTGTTTTAAATGAAAGCGGTCACTTTTTCCACACTAATGTTGAAAATTCACCGCAATATTATGTGATAAGAGTGACTTGTCGGAAAGGCAGCTATAAGAGCACAAGTTATTTGTTACGACGAAGAGAGAGTGAGAATGGTGAATCAAGTACTACTTCAGAAAACAATCTATTTCTGCAAATATATAACAATATAAACTAATTGTTTATCTAAGTATTAATAAAGTGTTGTAATAATTCTTCTGTAATTAAGAAGTTTGTAAAGCGGCGATCGTTCAGGGGTGCCTTATCCTTGGGTGCACAAGTTCCACAGCACCCATAGAGAGGAAAAAGTAGGTGCGAGGCACCCATAAGCACAGACATGTAAAACTTCTATAATCGAGTTTAAGTTTTCCTCTCTATATCTAAATGTTTATAACTAAAATAAACGTAATTCTTTGCTACTTCCTGTTTTTTCGCATAATATTCGAGTTTAACTTGACAGTTTTTGGTGCAGCTTCCACCGTTATGTATAAGTATTCACTACTGAGTTTTCTTAAAACTACTTACTCGTCTGAATTGAGAACCTCCGATTTAATTACTTACTAATACAATTTGTTATAGATGTAAAATATTTCCAACTGATGATATCTTTATAATACTGTCTTATAATAATGACAAATAATATTCTTAATCACATCAAATATAATATAATATATTGATTATTTTATGTACGAATACGAAAAATGAAATTGTGTACATATTTCTTGCCATATTTATTGAAATCAGAATTAAATGCGAGCTTTCATTTTTAATCTGATCGATTTTATAACAACACTAGTGTCAAAATATCGATTGTAAATTTGACATTAGTGACAGTTATAAAGTAATAGGGCTGGTAGGTTTGATTTGATACTGATAATACTCGTACGCGCGCGATCGCGTCTCGTATAAAAAGTTTTTTTTTCTTTTTTAAAGGTATTAGAATATTACATGTTGTCATTTAATTTACATTCGCTCAGATGCAAAAAATGATAGCTCGATTACGCCACTGTACCTTTCTCTTGCAACAAACTTTAATTGTAAGGTAATTGATATTAAAAACCTTATCAACAAGGTCTCACGATGGTTTTAGCCTTCTAAAAAATTTAAATATAATATTTATAAAATAATAATAAATCTTAAGTATTCCCAGAAATAATTTATAAAATACGTATTCATATGTATATAAATGTATGTAGCACTGACGTAGTATATAAAATGTATACTTAGGTACGTAGATTGAAAGAATATTGTATATTCTATAATTAAGATTTTTTGAATACAGCTCTTGTATGCCCAAGCACAATTTAATCGCTGGAATTTTTTGGTGACTGAGTACCTTCTCAATGAAAGATAAACAGATCAATGGCACTCTGTGAGATAAGGTACCTATAAACAAATTAATATGATAACCCCAAAATGGTGTTTAAAGTTTTAGGGCTTCAAGTATATTGTCTCTTTTCAACAGTAATGTAAAAAAGTGACAGTATTTGTTAAACAGTGTCTAAGTTTAAACTCCGTTTTGAGACAAGACCGATATGTGAGTATCTCACTATATTAAAATTTACTTGTCCAGTCGAAGTGGGAGATTTGAACCAGTCCGTGGTCGCCACACTATCTCTGAATCTGGGAAATTACAACCCATATGTAGGGACCAAAAACTTTTGGCGATTCATTTAAATTGAGGCTACGTTCAGATGTAATGAGCGTTGACGTTAGGCAAATAAAGATCAAAGAATGAAGTGACAAGGAATAACGCGTGCATTATATAAGGTCATTTTAAATCAACTGCAAATATTTTAAGGGTAGGTACAAATACCTAAAAAAAAAAAAACATATAAAGAGAAAAATAGATTAGTAAGTATTTTTCTTGTTGTTTTTTTTTACAAAAAAATATTATTTTGTAAACATGCTTTGCACAAACCAAACCCTCACTACCTCACTAAAACACCACTTTTGTCGGTTTTTTTATTTATTAATTTATTTTGTTATATTCGCGCAATTTTTGATTGGGTAGTGTGCGTGTATTGTTTATGTACAGCGTGTTAGTTTGTTTTTATTTTTTTGTAATAAAAATGTTATCTAGTAAAGAGAATCAAAAATAGTTTCTTGTTAATTTTTTGATCTACCCTTTAAATATTTGCAGTTAATTTTAATTATCCATGTATTTTTTTGAACGCGCTTATCTGCGCGCACCAGTGCGGGTATTACATATCTATTAAAGTACGAGAGAAACAAGATATTTTCTATTCATGTAATCGGTTGTACGTAAATACCATGAGAAGTTAATCATCTGAACGTAGCTTAAAGTGTGTAAGTACCTTCGTTTCATATAAAAAGGCCTTGGTTGTTAGACGGCTGTGACCTAAAGCACAAATCAACCCATCCGGTGTCAATTGATAAATTATATAATCTTCTGGGTAGATAAGTAGAATTGTAATGTATTCCCAAGTAGTCTTGCCTAAAATCGACTGAAGAAACAGGTAACTAATGTTAAAATTAGGAGATATTACAAAAAGGTGATATGACCCTCAATTGTATAAAACTTCGAATTATAGTGTATTGTAAAAAAAAATATTAGTAGATAAAATTTTCTAAAATGAATGAATCGGTCAGCTGGTGCACTCAATTGCAGTATACTCGTATTATGTATATTTATTTGCTAATTTTAAAATACTTGGATAGGGCATTTTTTAAAAAAAACTAATGTATAAAACGCGGGCATTATTTTAAGTGTTAAATATTTTTTAAAGTTGTCCAGTGAACCTAATATGAGCGTGACAAAAATTTGTCGTCGATTATCTCGTGCATTTGACGTATTTGCACAAGAAAGACACAAAACAGTCGACAAAATTTTGACACGGAACTTACATTAGCTCCACGGGAGTCAATTAATTATGAAAAACGCTAAATTTTTAATCTCTTTTTCATAAGGCTTGAGTCGGTTTTCTGCGAGAGTATGCCGCTATGATAGTATTTATTTTCTCTAGAACAAGTGTACCAACGGAATAAAACCTAATAAGTATAGGTTACATCCTTGGGGTATCTAATCTACATCCTTAGAGCATTTAATACAGGTCCTTCTGATCTTCTTCTCATCTTCTTCTTCTTCATCAAGGAATAGTAATGTTAAACGTTTGTTCTAATACCAGTAAAAGACATAAACTTAGCTATAGTTTAATCAGTTTGTGATAACTTTGAAGTACAATTTATGAGTTTTTTAATTTATATAAAGCCATATCAAGTCTTGTGAAAAACAGTTTTGTAATACATTCCAATATAAAAAGAGCTTATTAGTAGTTACTGTAAATAATGTTTGTTGTCTACTGTATTATTCTGTTCTGTTGACTTGTATAGATTGTATGAATACCTGTTGATTGCGATGTTGTATGGTTTGATTTGATTAGTATTATTTTTGCTAAGTGCAATGTATGTAATAATTTTCTTGTTTTATTTATAAACTGAAAGAAGAAATAAGTAGGTTTATTTATGTATGTAAGTGAATATTATTTTCACTATTGGATGGTTTAGTACTTTCTAGATACCTAACGCCATTATAGATTTAACGTTGTCGCCGCCATATTGTTATGTTATTGTAACACAGCGTAAAAAACCATACAACAGCACTCGGTGTATGTGAGTTATAATAAAAGATGTACAGCAATCTGACCTTATAACTATATTTATCGGTAGATAGTAGTGAGTTAGTGAATGCACTTGTGAATGACAATAAAGCGTCTCAAATCTGATTTTGTCTTTTATTGGAGAGGTCGTTATGGTATTGAAGTACCCACTTTTCATCTGTGTATTTTTGGACCCTCAAACATGCCAGAATAATACTTGGGTAGGGCGCTTTATATTGGCTACCTAAGTATATAAAAGCAGGAAATCACCTTGTATATGTCACCGTAAAATTGCAAACACCGTTAGATTATAATCTATCTCGCGAGATTGTAGACTGTCGAAAGATTGTGAACCGAACATACTGCTTACAATTTAACGCATTATTTTTCGGTAGATTATAATATATCGAAGTGAAACTGATAGATCACAATCTCTCTAACGTTAAATTGTCAACTGTCCAAGGACTGTCCCTGATTGGTCGATCTTGCCGTAGCTATTTCTGTACCCATAGAGTTAGGAATCAACCACAGATGTCAGTCAAACAAAATAAAAGCAATAAAAAAATTGTGACATTAAGTATATTGTATTTATTATTTAGGAGATAGGTAATCAATAATTCTGACATTATGTTATGAAAATATGGAACAAAAAAACAGAAATATTTTCTCTTCAAACATAAAATAAAACTAAAAAGTAACAAAATTTTCACTTAGAAAAAAACGATCACAAAATAAAAGCTAGATTAAAAAACTTAATACAAAACAAAATCTATACCTACTTAAAAAAAAACTCACGCTGTTTATCCCCGAGGGGGCAAGCAGAGGTATTCCATTTCTGGAAATACCCACTTTTCACGAGAATTATCGACCCCTAAACGTGATAGTTGGTGAGCCTTTTACACATGCCTCAGAATTAATTCTGAGACATGCGGGTTTCCTCACGATGTTCCTTCACCGTCGAGCTAGTGATGAATAATGTACGTAAGTTTTGAAAAATTCATTGGTACATGCCAGGATTTGAACCCAAGCCTCACTGATTCTCAGAATTATTTATTTTGTAGCGACACTACATGGAACGCGCCAATAGAAGGCCGAGTTACATATAACGCGCCAATAGACGGCCGAGTTCTAAACCGCGCTATCGGAGTTTTCTAATGAGTTTGTATAAATACAACTGTCCAACATCAACCGTTGGACCGCGGTCCCCAGGCACGATCACCTCGCCTGGCGGAAGATCTTCCTTTTCACGATGGAGGAGCATTCCACCTCCGCTCCTCCATACTGGTGACCCCGACGAGCGACACTACATGGAACGCGCCAATAGAAGGCCGAGTTACATATAACGCGCCAATAGACGGCCGAGTTCTAAACCGCGCTATCGGAGTTTTCTAATGAGTTTGTATAAATACAACTGTCCAACATCAACCGTTGGACCGCGGTCCCCAGGCACGATCACCTCGCCTGGCGGAAGATCTTCCTTTTCACGATGGAGGAGCATTCCACCTCCGCTCCTCCATAATTTCCTACCTACTAAATAATAAATACAATATACTTAATGTCACAATTTCTTAAATGATTTTATTTTGTTTAACTGACATCTGTGGTTGATTCCTAACTCTATGGGCACAGAAATAACTACAGCAAGACCGACCAATCAGGGACAGTCCTTGGACAGTTGACAATTTAACGCTCGATAGATTGTGGTCTATCAGTTTCACTTCGATATATTATAATCTACCGAAAAATAATGCGTTAAATTGTAAGCAGTATGTTCGGTTCACAATCTTTCGACAGTCTACAATCTCGCGAAATAGATTATAATCTAACGGTGTTTGCAATTTTACGGTGACATATACAACGCGTAACAGAAAAAGCCCAATTAGTATATTAATATAAAAAAAAATATGATGCAATCGAAATTTAGTTGTGTCTAACCAATTTTCTTAAATATCGATTAATAACAGCACGATTTCCATAGTTAGCACGAAATTCAGCTACGATAATTCATTTTTCGGAAAAATTTAACATATTAAAAATTGCTGAAATCTATTAAGTAGTCGATACTAAACCAACTAATTTCAGGAATTGCGCTTATTCTGTTACATATTGTATAGGCTACCAAAAAGTTGCCAGTTTTTATTATTCATTATAATACCAAACAATGTAAGTAGGTATTTTTCAGAAACTAAATATATTCTTCGGTAATTAATAGTAGGAATTAGTACACGTATGGAACAAGTAAGTAAATTTATTAGAGAATCCTATTGAAAAACCTGTCGAACATTTCAAACAAAATTAATAGTTTGTTTAATTTATTAGCCGATTCATGCAAAAATCTTGGACCCTATTTTAATCGAAACACTACTACAAATCGATTTTTATGTTTGGTATCGATAGCATAGCCTGTGGAAATGAATGAACGAAATGTCAAGTTTTACAATAACAATGTCAATGTCAAGTTGTCGTTCATCCCATTCATCCATTAATTAAAATTCCAATTGATGGCAGGGCCACATTCGATAACAAATATCGTTGCAATAAGAGAAAATTTGCAATAATCAATGGGCGACTACAAGTGAAAGTGTTAAAATGGCGACAGAAACCAGAGATCTTCATCAAGTGTCCTTAAGTTCGCTTACTTTTGAGGCAAGGGAGCTACTCTGCTGCCTACTAAACACACCGAAGTTACTGCTCAGCGATGGGCCGGATAAACTCCCAAGGTTTGCTGCTTTCTTCTGAATATACTGTAGTTATACATCTACTCAGTAGAACAACTGAATCATGGTACAAACATTATTGGGCTGTTTATATTTTAATCTTTTTTATTACTATATATTACTTCTTCATGTATTGGTCCATGCTAATAATAGATGTTGTTTTCGTCCAGACTAAGAGGTCCATTTCGAATACTAAAATGTTTCTGTGGTAAACCAAAACATATTTTTTGTTGTCTCCTTTGTTGAGACAAAGAAAAAGAAATTTTATATTGTCAGGATATTCATTCATCCAGAGCGATATTCAGCTAGTATTCTGAGCATTTCCACATACGAGGGGTGGCTGATAAGTAATCTACCTAAATACGAAAGAAAAGACATAGATGGGTGATTTATTTTTTATTTTTCTATGTAGTCCTCTGCAACTGAAATACATTTGTGACAATTGCCAATTAGTGACATCATACTATTAAAAATTTTTTTTTTGTAATGGTCGTCAAAATGGTCGTTTACAGCATCCTTCATCTCTTCATCCGTTGAAAATCTGCGACCTCTCAAATTTTTCTTTAAATTTTTGAATAGGTAATAGTCACAGGGGACTAAATGTGGACTATAGGGTGGGTGGTTGATCTCTGCAAACCCGTATTTCTGTAGAGAAGACCGTGACGTAAAGGCCGTGTGTTCAGGCGCATTGTCTTGCAATATTAAAACTCCTTTACGGAGTTTGCCTCTTGTTTTTTCTTTTATTTCTTTACGAAGCTGGTAAATTAATCTTGCATAGTATTAATTATTCATTGTAGTATTTATGGGTAGGTGATCTATCATTAAAACTCCTACGACATCCCAAAATATGGTTGTCATTAGTTTGCCTGCTGACGGCCGGACTTTGAATTTTCTTGGTGGCTTTTCCCCTTTGAATTTTCATTGCATTGACTCTTGCTTACTTTCGGGATCCCACTGGCAAATCCAAGTTTCACCACAGATCACTATTTGCCATAGCATTACTTCTTCCTTGTCCTTCACTAAGTCTGAAAATGCTTTACAACATTGCTAACGCCTTTGCTTATTAAACGGGATCAACATTCTAGGCACCCAACGCGCGCTCACCTTGGACATCCCCAAGTGTTCATGAATTATTTTGAACTCGTTCTTTACTGATGCCCAACATCTCGAGCTATCTCCCACTGGTTGATTCGCCGATCAGCCATGATCAGTTCCTTCACATTTCCGACGTTATCTGCAGTAACTGCAAAAATCGGCCGCCCGCTATGGGGATCGTCTTCTAAGTCTCACGGCTATGATTACACTACTTCGACCAAAACTTTATCACGAATTCTGAAGGACTTGAATCTCCGAACACCTTTAACATGCGCTTACGAACCGGAGTAGGTGTATTTCCTTCCCAACTGAGGAACTTAATCACAGCGTGATGTTCAATTTTGAACATTTTTCAATTTTCTTCCGACATAATGAACACAAAGACGCGCCAAAAAAAAATTTAAGCATTAAAAAAAAAAAATGTTACGATTTAAAAAAAAGGAATGTAGAAATATTGAGGACAGTTCTATTTTAGAATTTTTCTCTAACAAAGTAGATAACTTATCAGCCACCCCTCGTAGTTCAACCTTATTGGTAATATTTATATAATGTACAAAATGCTGTACTGCCATAAGTTCAACAAAAAATAAATCTAAATATAAAATTTCAATGTCTTTAATAGATAAGGTACAGGTATACTATTTATTTATTAATGTAAAGTACATTATACCTATTAATATAGTATACCTATTAGTTAAAAACTTAAAACATTGTAGCACAATAGTACCTGGGTCGGTCAATACTTCTGAATATTACATGGCTACTTTTATTTCTGGCGAGATAATGTACCAACCGAAGAAAATAATATGTAAATATTTATATCTAGCTCTATGGTCAAGAAAACATCCAGAGGTTTCCCAAATCATAGAATTTATTCACATGCAAGTGTAGTAGCACCCTGGTCCGTCGATAGACTCACCGCCTCTCACGGTCAGGATACAAAAATATACATGCTAAAAGTGGGTATTTCTAAAGATGGAATACCTCTGCCTAGCCCTACGGGAAAAAAGGTATGGGCATATTTATTTTCATTTCTTTGACCCGCTAAACTTAGCTGCGAGCGGGTAAAATATTTAAAATATTTATTTCCACATGGGTAATTCACCAGCAAAATAAAAGAAGTTGTCTCAGCACCTAGTGTTAATCAATTTCCAAATAATCTCATATCAAAAACTCATGACAAATACATATCTTGTAATGAGAAAACTTGAGTGGAGAACACACCTGGATACAGGCGTTTATCTAGACTTGGATTGTTGCCATTACCTTCTCTTTATATACTCGAAGTATGTTTGTTTGTTAAAAAACACATTAACATGTTTAAAAAAGCGTGTGATCTTAATAGCAGACTACAAAGAAACCCTAACAGACTTGTGCTGGAAGAGGCTCCAAAGAGCGCAAAATATGACAAAAACTGTTTAACATTGTGTGTAAGAATATATAATAAAATACCAGATGAATATAAGACATTGAATTTAAGATTGTTTAAAAAAAGTTTGCAAGAGTGGCTTATAAATAAAATGTTTTACAATATTCGCGAACTGTTAGATATGCGTAAATTTTAAGAAGTTCTTTTTTTTTTTTTTCTCATTGTCCTTTTTATATTTGCATGCTACATTTTTTTTAGCTGAACATGTATGCACATACATATTTTATAACATCTTTACACCATGTTTGAAGCAAATAAAGATTTCTTATTCTTATTCTTATATCAGTTGTAAACTGCTTGCCTGATTAATAAACGACACAGTATCCAGGGATTAGCGGAAAGATTTGCGGAGAGCGACTGAGAGATGGCTCACTGGACAAGTCTCTTGTCGCTCTCAAATGACAATATTTACAGTTCGGACAGCTTACTGAACTATTGTTGCTCAGCAACTGATTGCCAAGTAGCAGACTACAAAAGGAAAAAAAAAGTTAAATTGTATTCTCCATCCCCAGAGATTGGCGAGGCCTGGCCTCCCTTGTCAACATATCCGCAGAGATAGCACACTCATACGAATCCGGCGATAAGACTGCAAAAGTGATTCAGTACTGGCTTACGAAATCCGAAAGTACTGCCACCATCGGTATGCTACTAAAGTATGTGAGGCGGATAGACCGGTATGACATCTTCGATGATTTTATGGACTTGGATGATATGGGAAAGCTTTATGGTATGTTTATTTTGTATTGCCTTGATTTATGTTCCAGACATTATACTTATTCTTTTTAGTTTGTTGCACGAAGATAGTGTTGTAGGCAGAAGGAAAGAAGCAATTAAAAATATATTATTTAGTTGCTGTACAAACCTTTATATAAGGGGTTCCCAAACTTATTTTGTCTATTGCCCACTTTGAGAATAAATTATTTTTAGCGCCCCCATTTTTTCACCTACATAAAAACCACTATAATTTCAAATGAAGAGTGCGCCCTGGGAAGCGCTGGCGTCCGCTAGCGACACCGATGATTTTTATTAATCTTGGTGAATACAAGACATTTTTGAAAAAAATCTCTAAGAATACTAGAGACAGGTATATGCAATTTTTTGAGATGTATGTTGTGTATTTTATTACCGAAGAAGTAACCAAACTTTGGATTTTGCCTTAAGTGGCCACTTTCGGACAGTCGGTCGGTCGGTCGGTAGTGGACAGTCGGTGTCTAAAAGGCCTCCTAGCTAAATGAAATTACAAATCACCCGCCAAGCCTCTACACCACGCCCCCATTTTTTCTGGGTCTCTTACCCCCCTTTAGGCCTGCAGCGCCCACAAGGGGGCGTTATCGCCCACTTTGGGAACCCCTGAAAGTTATGAAACATAAAAAAATATTTTTTATTTTAAATGAAGTCAAATGATTTGATAAAGGATGTGACTAAGAATTGACATTTGAATCAATGACCCCAGATACAAATTATCTACCAAAATAATTTTAGCGAAAAAACCAATGAATCATACCAAGTATCACTTTGAATGTGATAATATTATCTCATACATATCAGAAGGTCATGTCAATCATTTATTCAAAATATATGTAATTTAAAGATGAAGATTTCTGAATTTCAATTTAAAATTCTTTTTTATACATGGTTGTGATTTTAGTACATACTATTCATTATGAATGAATGAATGAAATTGTTTTTTTCCGCAAAAAAAATAATATCCATATAATAATAAATTATGGCACGCCCCCTCCTCTTCATTTTGCGTCTTACATTTAATTGTAATAATTACATAGTAATTTTTAATAATGGTTGGGTAGTTTTAGTATTTAGTCGAATTTTGTTTGTTAATAAAATCACGTAAAATCAAACACATCCGATAGTTAATATTTTAATATCTACAGATATTTAAAGCAAACATTATGGAAGGCAATTCTCGTGCAATCAACATAATCTCGGAATCGAGACCGTTTTTTCGAATATTGTATTCTCAATATTTAAATTCGAAGCAATTCGAGCGGTTTGCCTTCGAGAAATGTCTGGCGCGAGTTGCGACTTTCCCAGAATAGCACAACATGATTTTCGATCCAGATTTGTTTGTCGGTGCTCGAGAATTGCCTACTAAGACCCTCCACTCGCGAGTTTGCCTCTTCTCCGGTTTTTAGGGCAATAAATTTCAATTTCGCAAGGAAATCAAAACCTATAAGGTACTTGCCCTTGGCCTAGAATCATGTTTGGCAAGAACCCATGTATTATATCACGAGTAAAGGTCCGAGTCACGAGTAAAACCGTAAACTTGCGATTATTCTGTACACATTCGCACAAAACCCTCGAGGTTCGTCACACTTGGCCAGTTTTTTAATAATAAACTTATTTCGAGTAACAAAAAATGACTCGTATTGTGTTAGTAAAGACTTATCCTATGTGTTAGTTACATAAAATAAATACACTAAACAAAATCATAACAATAGCGTATTTGACTGTATCGAAATTAAATTGCGTGTGTACTAATAAGATTATCCCATAAGACCTCTAAAAACCTATTTTGATTTCCATTTTACAATTGTAGCCATTTATAAAATAATAAAACAACCAAAAAAGTGTCGCTGTTGAGTACTGAAAATAATAAAAAGTACCGACTAGACAGTCAAATACCCTATTACACTAGCTGCTGGGACTGTGACGTCCACAGTGTAGCATATACGGACAGTTCACCCTGTCCGCTACCATTTTTAGCATTGTGTTGGGCCTGGGACTTCATGTATTCATATGTACATATACCTTTTAGTGACGCAACGAGCTCCCCACCCCCGCTACAACAACCAGATAGCGAACCGCGCGGACATGCAACTCGCGATCCCCGAAGACGATCCAAACGAGGAACTGATAACATTCGACGACAAGATCCACGGCGCGCCGCAGTTCTACAACGCCTACGTTCTGTATGCGCAAGAGGACAGGGAGTTCGTAGATGAGATGCTGACGAGAATGCGCGAGAAAGGACATAAGGTGAAACGCAGTAATTTATTGATGTGAGCCATGTAACTACACGTGGACTCTGGCTACGGAGGGAGTGAAATCAAGCTGGTTATTTACCATCTCGTGGGAATTAATAAAATAAGTAATCTCACGCCTTTTACCCCCAAGGGGGTAGGCAGAGGTATTCCATTTCTGGATATACCCACTCACGAGATAGTCTTTGGACCCCTAAACGTGATAGGTGGCGAGCCTATCGCCGGGCCGGGTCTCTTACACATGTCTCAGAATTAATTCTGGGACCTGCGGGTTTCCTCACGATGCTTTCCTTCACCGTCGAGGTAGTGATGAATATGTACGTAAGTTTTTGAAAAACTCATTGGTACATGCCAGGATTCGAATCCGAGCCTCACTGATTATCATCATGTGAAGCAGGCTCTTTAACCGGCTATCACTGCTCTAAATTTATAAAATAATTATTTAGAAGCCCTCCCGTGGTGTAGTTTCTTGTCAGATAAATAAATGGTATGGGAGCACATAGAAGATGAACAACTAATCACTACTAAACTAGGTCGGATCCTGTTAGTGGATCTAGTTTTTTCGTTCCCATTGGGATTTTAATTAGTTTTTAGGTTAATTCCGGCCTCGACAAGGTTTCATCTATACTAATATCATGAAGAGGAAAGATTTTATTTTGGTGTTTGTTTGTTACGAATATCCTCAAAAACTACTGCACTGATTTTAAAAGTTCTTTCACCAATGTAAAGCTACAATATCCCTGGGTAACATGGGCTATATTTTGTTCCCGTGTTCCCGCGGGAACCGGAACCACTATTGCTTAATAAAATAAAACTGATTGACAAATTTCTATTACCAGGTGTGCATTGAAGATGACCTGCTCCCCGACCACACGACGCCTTACGCGCCCGTCTCCAGGCTGATCTCGTCTGAGCGTTGCCACCGGATCGTGCTGGTCTACTCGCCTGACTTCCTGACCAGTCCCGCCAACACTTTCTACATGGACTACGCCCAGGCGGTCGGCATTGGTGAGTGGACTGTACAGTGCTTGAACTCTATGCTACGTTTCATTGTAACTATCCATCATCTACAATCCACTCCCCTCAAGCATATGCTTGATATTGATGATTGATGCAGATATCTGCAGGTCCCTTTTTTTTGTTTGTATTAAATTAAATTTAAATTAAAAAATCTTAATTTTCTCTACACAGTCCTTTTACTTCAACTTAGTATTACAATTTTTAAGATGTCGTGTTGAATATTAGTGAAGACAGGAGCCCAAACTTTGTAAATCCTGAGTCTTGGGATGTAAAAATATAGTATTATTATTAAATTTTACTTTCTACTGTAAACTTTATTTGAAGAGCGGTGCCTCCCAACACAGGTGATAAGCTTAATGGGAGTCACCTGCCCCTAGTTTTTAAACACATTATTGTTAAAGAACATATTTTTTTTTTTTGTAACTAGCAGTTACAAAAAATATATATGATTTGCAGTTCCGCGCGGTTTCACCCGCGTCGTTCCCGTTTCCTTAGGAATACCCGCATAAAATAGGCCTATGTTACTTCTAGAAAAGTGTGAGTTTCCATTGGTGAAAGAATTTTTAAAATCGGTCGCGTAGTTTCGGAGCCTATTCAATACAAACAAACAAAAAAAGCAAATCTTTCCTCTTTATAATATTTTTGCAGATGACTATGCTTCTTATAAATTAAAGAAAACATATCAAAATTCTTCTTTCACTTTAATTTATTTTATTTTGTCTGATCATGTTTATCAGTTGTTAGTACAGGCACTGCTTAGTTTGGGACTAAATTACCATATGTAAATTGCGTCCCACAATTTATTATTATTACTTATATTTCCAGAGATGAAGAAACCGAAGATCATTCCGTGCATGTACCGCGTGTGCCAACTGCCCCGGCAGGTTTCCTTCTACCACAAGCTGTACTTCAGTCCGCCGGGTGCCGTCAAAACCAGTTACGACTTCTGGGAGCGGCTGAGCTGCTCGCTAGACGTCCTCACACCCAGGTAACGCCCATTTCGGGCTCCAACAGGTCTTTACGGGCTCGTGGGAGTTAAATTGTTGACATTTAAAAAAATCATTATGGTGTTACTTTGATAATTCAAATTATTGACATTTAGGATTTTTTTGATATTTTTAATTGTAGTACTAACAAACAATATTTGCATTTAATTGAGGGCTGAATACGTTACTAACCCTGACATCTAGTCCAGTCAAAATAGACTAAATTATGATTCCAGTTTGCATCAATTCCCAACAAGCTGGATTTTTGTGCAGGCCTTGGATGCGTCATTACAAATGACATGTCAAAAGTCCCCATCGATCCCGCTTGTGCGTTGTTTTTTATTCGAGGTCACAAATTTGCGTTTTTTGCGTATATCTCTGAAACAATGAGAGCTACCAAAAAATGGTTCAAACAAAGTTTGTAGATCGTAAAATTGTCTACAAAAAAGATCTCAACACTTTTTCTTCTATGGTGCACTGTTCTCGAATTATGGCTGTTTTAAACATAGAAAATACGAATATGCACTCATACGTGGCCAGTATGCATCATCGGGTTAACAGTCTACACAGTCTTGGAGCAGTCTACACAAATCGAGCAAGAAGAGGAATAAGACAGTGAAGAGGAATAAACGAGTGATTATGAAGAATTTGATGATGAACGATGATGTAATTTTCTTGCTGTTAAAATTTTCATTAAATTTAAATAAAAAAAATCATCAATAAAATAGTGTCCCATTACATTCTCTTGATCAAAATATATTGTGGAGTAAACCACGTTAGAAAAAAGCGCCGTGTACACTACCTCGAGAGGTGGTGCGGAAATGTGTGCATATAGTCGAAAATACAACTTTCCTGCGGTCTAAAGTCACGATATCTCGAAAGCGATGCTTTGTAGAAGAAAAGTGTTGAGATCTTTTTTGTAGTCAATTTTACGATCTACAAACTTTGTTTGAACCATTTTTCGGTAGCTCTCATTGTTTCAGAGATATACGCAAAAAACGCAAATTTGTGACCTTTGACCTCGAATAAAAAACAACGCACAAGCGGGATCGATGGGGACTTTTGACATGTCATTTGTAATGACGTATTCAAGGCCTGCACAAAAATCCAGCTTGTTGGGAATTAATGCAAACTGTAATGTCTATTTTGACTGGACTAATCTGATGGTTTTTTAAATGTGAAAATGTATTCTTACAAATAAATATTACTTACTTATTCATGTAACTTTTTAACCGATTTCAAAAGCAGGAGGTTCTCAATTCGTAGCGCGTTTTTTATGTTTGTTAACTTAGAACTGTCGACTGTAGACCCTATGGTTTTCTCATGGATGCAATTGTCAGAACTGGACCAAATGAAATGGGACCACACGAGAAGTATCAGGTTTCAAATAAAAGAAAAATCATCAAAATAGGTTGACCCAGTTGAAAGTTCTGAGGTAACAAACATAATAAAAAAAACAGTCGAATGGTAAACCTAATAAGTTGGTAAAAAAGTTACATAAATAAGTAAGTAATATAAAAAAAAATCTCACGCCTTTTATCCCCGAGGGAGTAGGCAGAGGTATTAAATTTCTGGATATACCCACTTTTCACGAGATGTTCTATGGACCCCTAAACGTGATAAGTGGTGAGCCCATCGCTGGACCGGGTCTTTTACACATGTCATGTTGTTTGTTACTCCTACAATATAAAATGTCAAAAAAATCCTGAATGTCAAGAATTAGAATTATCAATCAAAATAACAACATAGTTAAATTAACAAAAAATGACAACAATTTCAAATTAACATCTAAAACAATTCCCAATTTAAAACATGTTATAGAATACATATTTCGTGCGGTCAATACCAATAGGTATAAAATTAATATCACTAGTCAAAAATGCCCCCCTGAGACGTACCAGCAGCGAAGGGCCATGGACAACCTTTGCAGCAGTGACACCCCGGAACAAGCGTCACCGTCAGTCCCAACGTCAGCCCCTCTCACGAAGCTACGGCCAATCTCTTTAATAAAGGCCAAAGCCTCTGCTCCAGCGACTCACACTGTTATAACCCTTAACACAATGCCGCATTAGCCGAATCAGCATTACTTCATTCTTGTAAATTTCCAATCCATATTGCAACCTAGCATTTTTAGCATTCCACAATAATTATTCTCTTTTAAAATATAGTTAGTTGGGATCAGAACGCCGTCGCGTACAGCAGTGTCTGCTTGCTCAGAATTCGGGAAGTCGGGAATAGCTTTTGTAGAAAGGTTCCCAATAAACGTTTAGAGCTAGTGCACCGTGTAGTTTTTTTTTAAAAAGCCAAACAGGATCAGCCGCTCAACAGCACGCAAGAATACTAATAAGAACATATGTTCCAGATCAAACGGGTTCAGCATACCCTCATGCTCGTCAGTGAACATCCAGGAGCTGGATTCATCGATGTCCATCAACGGGCAGTTGAACCAGTTCCTGGCCCTGCCCAGCCCCCATCGGAGCAAGTCCATGAACGGTATCGACCACTTAAGGCAGCAAGACAGCCTTTCCTCCGTCAGCAGCGGGAGTCAAAGCAGCGGGACAAAGACCAAATCGAGCATCATTAAGAACATGATGAACTCGCTTAAGATTAAAAAGAAAAAAACGAAGAAGTCAAAGAAGGATAATTAGAAGGTTTGAGGGATTTATAGTCGTGGGTTTGACAGATAATTGAGCGAATTACATTTGTGGACATGCACCAATGAGTTTTTCGAAACTTACGTTAATATTTATCTCTAGGTCGACGGTGAAGGAAAACATCGGGAAAAAACCCGCAGGTCCCAGAATTAATTCTGAGACATTTGTAAGCAGACCCGGTCCGGCGATGGGCTCACCACCTATCGCGTTTAGAGGTCCGAAGAATATCTGGTGAAAAGTGGGTATATCCAGATATGGATATACCTCTGCTTGAGATTTTCTTTTACTGTTCTGATTAGTTGTTGAAATTTGACAGTCTGTCAGTTAATATTAGTTTGATTTGCCTTTCGGAAACTGGAGGTTAATCGAATAGTCATATGACTGAAAACAGTATGGATCTCCTCAAATCGTGATAAAGGAAGATCTTCCTTTAGGCGAGGTGATCGTGCCTGAGGACCATTCTCCAACGGTTGATGTTGGACAATTGTATTTATACAAACTCATTAGAAAACTTGGATAGCGCGGTTTAGAACTCGGCCGTCTATTGGCGCGTTCTATGTATTCAAAATACCCACTTTTCACCAGTATATTCGACCCCTAAACGTAATAGGTCGTGAGCTAATGTAATTCGGTCAATATTTTTCAAACATGAGTATGAAAATACAGATACATATGTGTTTACCATGGACAACGTAACACTACATAGATATAATAAATAAAAACAATTTATTTCAGAAAAAATCAATAAGAAAAAAAATGTAAATGTTAAATTAAAATTACAATTACAAATTAACATTAGAAATTCAATTTATATCGCAATAATCATATTCTGTTTGAAATTAAAATAAAAGTAGGTGGGTTGCGGAGGGTATTTAAGTAAACGGAATGAAGTGAGACGGCGGCTATCAATCCCTTATGTCGCTGTAGAGCCTAGGAATTAAGTGCGTCTACCTGCATAATATGGGGTCTATGGAGTGTTGAGTGGTCTGTGTTATATACAGAGCGTGCATTTTTGGTTTTTAATATTTACGCGAACTTTGCGAACGCTTTAGTTTCTATGAATTTTTATGAGCAAATTCAGTGTATTTTTGGTTCACTATTTACACACATCTACGATTTGAATTTTTGATGATTTTGAGCTCAAAAAATATATTAAATTTCATTAGGACAGGCGTCACTCCTGGAAGAGGACCAATTTGTTTTCTTGCATAAATGATATCCAGAGTTTGAAAAAAAGTCAATAAAAGTGTTCTTCAAACATCTTTAGAAAAATCATATAAGTATAGTATGCGGCATACATTATAATAACCGTCAAATAAATTTTGAGTCATATTGTTATAAAATTAATTATTCAAGGACTTATTAAGTCAGATATTGTATGAGTTGAATGTACTAATATATCCAATCCATTTGAAATATTTTTCAAGGGTTGTATTTTTTTTAGATTTAAATTATAATAAAAAAAAATTGTCGCCTGCGGTATTTCCGGACTGAAGCGACTTTCAAACCTCCAAGAAGAGAGCGTACTCCCACCTCAAAGGAAAAGCACTTGTGACTCTTGAGTTGCAAGTGTCCATTGGCGACGGTAGTCACTTACCAGGTGACCCGTGTGCTCGTTTTGCCCCTACTTTAAAAATATATCAAAGAAATTTGCACAATTTCATATGAATTTAACGGAATGACTATGTAAATGACATAAATAATTTACGTAATAATTTTGAAGTTTAATGTTATATTTTATTGGTTTGATAGTTATAAAAAATATTTTCTCGTTTTTTTACACGACTGTCAAAGAATAATCTTAACTGGTTAATTCTGTTACTTGTTGTATGTAACTCATAGATTTAATATACCAGCGTTAGATCGGCAATGCTTGACAAATGAACATAGGTACTCGTGTGTTAGAGCGAGATAGATAGGCGAGACCCATTCGCGTACCTGCTAGCGGCCTGTATCTTCCCGACGTTAGTTATGAACGAAACGAATTTCGCTTATTTTTATTAATATCGAGTTTGAAAAGAATAAGTTGGATGTTTAATAGACGTAAACAGCTATTTTATAGTTACGTGTGAAGTACAGTCAAGAGCACGCTAAGCTTGACACTTTGGACTTTGACCCGGCCCTGTATTCTATGGCGCGCAGTATAAATCAGAGCTCAGCTTAAACTGGTAGTGTCAAGCTTGACTTGCTCTTGACTGTACCTGGTTGTAATTCATCTTGGAAAGAAAATCCACAGAACACACACACTGTTAATTGTTTTTGTCTCGCCGTACTGGCTCTATTGACAATCTAACGCTAATATTAAATCTATGGTCACACTTGCTCAAAAACAATTACCACTTGATTGTATGAACTGCAGTATATCTGCTGTAGGTAACCTCATAATAACTTAGTCATACTCATATAATGTTATATAGTACGCCTATTTTAGTCACGGGGTCAGTAGTGTTTTACTGTAAATAGTTAATTACGGCCGAAGCACCCTCGGTTCTTTGATACTCATTTATCTGATAGCGTGTGTTAGAAAATAAATATTTTGACAAATACACAACATATTATAATTTCGAGACAACTAAGTAAAAACCTAAATTAAAAAATCAAAAGAATAAAAATATGTAATTATATACTGATATATAGTTATCTATAACCACTTCAGAAATCGTTTTGGCTGATAAGAAGCGACGCAATAATATTTTTTTTTATAAATTCGTGTTTAAACGTGTGAATATGACCAGTATTATATTTTGTATTTTAAAATACTACCTACAATTTATAATACTTGAATAAAACTTCGACGCAAGAAACTCAGCAATACTACCACATTTTTTAAATAAATTCGTTTTTAAACTTGTGTATATGCCCAGTATTATATTTTGTGTTCTTATAAAATACTATGTACAAGTTATAATTCTTGATTAAAACTTTTATTGTTTCGAAATTTTTATGGACACATATTTTTTAAAATATTTGCAAATTTTACACCAAATACTACGTAAGAAAAAGACGCATGTATACGATGCTATACCGTTTCCACGGCGAGTTTGCTCCAGCCAAAGTCAAAGAAATAGCGGTTTCAATCAACTAACATACACATATAAGGCTCACGCCATTGTCCCACAGGGCAGAGACGATGGATCGCCACTTCGCTCGATCTCTGCATACTTCTTTCGCTTCCTTTACATCTATAAGCCTTTTCATGCACTCTTTTATTCTTCTTCCGGAGTGCGACTCCGGACCCAGCTTTATGAAGGACGTCACTTATTTGATCCGTGAACGTCCTTCTGGGGCGTCCTCTTCAATCAACTAATCACACGGATATCAAGAACCCTCGGTGCTGGCGCCCTCTACAATAAGATTTTTTAACCTATTTTATAACTTCACTGAGAATGAGAAGTAGGCATCTACTGAACTCAGTTTGAAAATGATAACATATACTTATTACTTTCATTCGGCCATGGGCCGTTTGTACTTATGATCTCGAACGCGAGTCCACTGTACTTTAGAAATGGGAGGTTTTACGTTAACGTAAGAAGAAAAACACAGTACATCACACTTTGTAACATATGAGTTCAGACCTCAACTTCGGCACCTATATTGAGTCCAAGGCACAAACTGCGGCCAAAAAACTGGGCATCCTTAATAAGGTTAAGCGATACTTCACATCTGGACAGCTTCTAACACTCTACAAAGCTCAAGTCCGATCATGTATGGAGTATTGCAGCCACCTTTGGGATGGCTCAGCTAAATACCAACTCGCCGCTTTAGACTCTGTAGAGCGCAGAGCCAGGAGAATGATTGGTGACGAGATGATGGTGACTAAGCTGCAATCTTTAGCCCATCGGCGCAAAGTTGCCAGTGTGCCCAAGAGCTGCACGAGCTCATCCCACCTTCCCCTTTTTACAATCGGACTTCCAGACGCACGGCTGGGCTTCATCCCTACTTGGTGGATATCCCATCTATACGCACAAAGCGCACCGCCAAGGAGCGGAACTACCTGCCGGCGTCTGTATTTCCGAGTTCATATAACCCACAAGCCTTTAAGGATCGAGTGAACAGGCATCTTCTGGGCAAGCTCGTCCCAACGTAGGCCCCGTCTTTGCTCTCGGGCTAGTCTGGGGTCAAGAGCAAGCCCATTTTTAGGTAAAAAAAAAAAAAAAAAAATATACCCGTTCGCGCTAAGTTTGCCGCTGACGATGTGACGTCATTCAAGGGGTAGCGATAGCAAAACACAGATTTTTTTAAGAGGGAAGAAGATAACAAATATAGAGAAAACTGAAGAATGTCAAGGTGCCGAATAAGTAATAATCAGGGCTTGCGATGACGTTGCTTGCGGTACTGTAACTCATAATTACCGACCAACTTAAAGCGAACAGGTGTACATTAAGCCACACTATGCACTCCAGTCGGCATATTCAGATTTTGTATATGCAAAATATGTTAGTTACCTTTTTTAATTTGTATTCATGTCTTTACTGAAATGTTTCAAATTTGAAAACTAAAGGCTTATTTCTGTTAGAAGTACAACAGCGTCAAGCATCGCAATTAATTGTATATTTTCAAGGGTGGAGCTATTGAAACAATATTTTTATTCCTTAGTTACAAAGGATATATCTGTTACGACTTATCCTTATAAATAAAGGGAGACAAACACGTGGATCAAAAATGAAGTGCCTTTATAGTCATAGTTGTTGAGATAATATAGATTTTATAAAGTTTATTAAATATATATTTTATAAGAAATAAATGCGGACAATTATGTGATAAAACAAAGGAATTGTTATTTTATGTATAACTTAGACAGGGTCCTGTTAAAAATTGCTTTAACGTTTTAATATTGTAAGGTCTGGTGAAGATCGCTATGAGCGATAATGCCCCTTACACCTTTTGTACTGTATATATGTATGTTATATTAAATATTTTGTAACGAGACGAACAATAATGCATTTGAAGCGACTATATTTTTGGAAGAATTTTATCACAATTGTTTGAACGGAGATTGTTTATTTAGCATTAGACACGACTAGTTCACAATGAATTCTATTTTTAATTATATACATCATGTAAATATACTAATGTTCAATACTTAAGTTTTTCATTTGATATGATCTATAAAGCCCAATTTTATCAGGAAACTAGCTTCCCCCCTGTCTTCGTTCGGATTCCAGTGTGAAGATTGAACTCTGAGCTAGTTTGAGATATATAACACACTGATGAGCCAACATAACCAAATACCAAACCGATAGTGAAACTTAAATTCGGACTCGCACAGAAGTGCTCTAAGGTATAGGTACATACATATACTACGTCCATGGCTCTATATATATACCATGTCCATGGCTATTTTATGGTGGGGTTTAATTTAAGTTCATTTGACACTCATGGGGGTGTCAAATGTAGTCATTTACCATAATTAGTGACCATGAAAGAGACTGGAAGAATTTCTCTTCAAACGTCTTGGTTTACGATATTAATGTAGAAGATTCAATTGTCATACCTACTAGCGACATCTAGCGGACTACAAGTTTGTCATATTGGGAACCAATCAAAAACGAAAATTATGACGTGATGCTATCGCCACATTTTTTATTTTAATACTGTCGCTAATTTTAAAAAAAACATCCTTGCATCTACAGACGGCTCTAACGGAATATCACTATCACTACATAGTATAAAACAAAGTCGCTTTCTCTGTCCCTATATCCCTTTGTATGCTTAAATCTTTAAAACTACGCAACGGATTTTGATGCGTTTTTTTAATGGATAGAGTGATTCAAGAGGAAGGTTTTAGTGTTAGCATTGCACCCGTGCGAAGCCGGGGCGGCTCGCTAGTGATAAATAAAAGAAACTGCACTGTTATCTCAAAGATAAACTTTTTATCTTGTATTATATAACAAAATTATTATTAAACATTTAATTATTAATATCAAAGCGTGGTCGTAATACTATGTATTCGAACCAGGCCATCGTGACCACAGCTAGCTAGGAGCATTTTTCCTTCATTCTCTTCTGTCTTCGGCCGGAAAGCCAACCTTTTCACTGTGAGATGATGTGCCATGCTGTGAGAGAAAAGGAGTAATTAATTTCAAGAATTATTACCATTGCTGGTTTTGAACGTTATTGCCAAAAAAGTTACAGTAGAGGAGCAGTGACAGCCCAGTGGTTAATGAACCCGCTTCTCAGTCGTGAGGCTCAAGGTCGAAACCGGGCATACACCAATCAGTTTATCAAGGAAACATATTTATCACTAGCTCGACGGTGAAGAAAAATATCTTGAGGAAACCTGCAAGTCCCAGAATTAATTCTGAGAAATGTGTAATAAAGCCGGTCCGGCGATGGGCTCACCACCTATCACGCTTAGGGGTCCAAAGAATATCTCGGGAAATGTGAGCATTTCCATAAATGGAATACTTCTGCCTACGGCAAAGGCGTGTGATTATTTATTAAACATAGAATGTGATTCGACTAAAATAGTGGACTCGATTCTGCAGACCAGCTGAAATTCCTAATTTTAACTTAGCTCTATTCTTTTCCACCGCTTTGAAAAGGAAAGGGACAGTCATAAGCGCCATATTTATTTACAATGTCACAAATGTCAAAATAAGAAAATTGAACCAAACCAAATTGAACGCATTCACATCCTATTCAAATACACGTTTTTAGCGACGATGTAACAAGGTCATGGCTAAAAGTGACAGATAAGCACGTTCATAAGGTTCAAATTAGTTGGTTTTTACATATTTGACATTAATCTATAATCTATGGTTTGTTTCTGTCCTTTTTCTTCCGTATTCTATGGAGAAGGATAGGCTAACTTAAAATAAGGAATTTTAGCTGGTCTGCAGAATCGAGTCCAGTGTAATCTCAAAATTTTACCCCATTAAATAGATGAAAGCTTATTAGTGTTTTTTTGCCCTTCACTACATAGTATAAAACAAAGTCGCTTTCTCTGTCCCTATATCCCTATGTATGCTTAAATCTTTAAAACTGCGCAACGGATTTTGATGCGGTGTTTTTTAATAGATAGATTGATTCAAGAGGAAGGTTTTAGTATCAACATGGCACCCGTGCGAAGCGGGCGCGTCGCTAGTACTAGGTAAATAAAATCAATTCGATTTTGTTCCCTGGCACTGCGATGGACTATTTCGACGTCACTCACCTATGATCCAGCTCCCGTAGCATGCACCAGGCCCCATCGTACAAGTATATCCTGATGAGCCCACAGTCCGTGCCCGTGGCGAGCACGTGCCCGTCACGTGTCGCGACGGGCGCGAATGCTAGCGCCGTCACTGACATTGACAGCTCCAACGGCTTGCCGTGCAGACCGTACTGGCCGAGTGAGGTCTCAGTTGGGACGTCGCTTTTGGACCATACGCACACCTGTGGGTACATATGTTTACATACTGGATGTTGTTTTTTTACAGTCTGGAAAAATATATGACGTATAAGGAGAGCCGAAGTTATACACGACGCATATTCCGTTTTCTTAACTGTGGCGTTTATTCATATGTGGTGCATCACTAATCGAGGGCGCCAGCGGGGTGCAATGCGGTGCGCGCAAGAAACCTGCTCCCACTGATGATCTGCGAACTTTGAGTATTAAATTAAAACCAACCGGAGACGCCACTGACAGGCATTCCCCTCTGCCAAAAAAAAGTGTCGGTCAACACGCATACCTGTTATATACAACTAGTTTTTTCGAGTTCACGGAGTGCTTGGATTGGTTAATGTGTGTGCATCTAGTTCAAGCTAGTGTTTAATTGTTTTGTCAATAAATGCGTTTGTTTTAACATTATTTGTGATTGTTTCCTCGTCCCCCGCACAGAAATTGGCAGACTTTTTTTGGAAAGAAACTAGTGCGCGTGACGTCTCCTGTTGGTTTAATACTCAAAGTCTGCGAGCGAGTGCGCGTCCAAACATTTTCAGCGCACAACCTGTGTCGATCGGCCTACGCTCTTCCCGCCATTTTGTATAACGGCCAATGAATACATTCCATAAAGGTATCTCCGCGTTTCATTCAATTATCAACTTATAGGGCAATACAGCCCCATACATATTTAGGGATAAGTACAAAAGTTGTAAGAAACATATTTGTCTGTAAAGTCGGTTTACGAACGATAATTTTGCGTGATAACGTCATAAGAAATAGATGCGTCACAATCCGAACGCTTAGGCCCATCGTGCCTCTCTATCGCTTGTTGCGAGCTCTAGCTTGCATGCTCGGCTCAGGCGGAACGTGACACTTTTTCGTGCGTGCAGCCGGCGTTTATCGATTTATAAGATGTTATCACGTCAAAAATCTAGCAAAAATGGCTTCTAGTTTTCATTTTTTAATTTTATTTCATTCCTATTTTTGGAAAAAATACACATTCTGTGTGTGTTTCAAAATTTCAACTGTCTATCTATTACGGCTCCTGAGGTACCTAAAACCCACCTTTCCATCCCTGGAGCCAGTCGCGAACATATCCCCGTCGTGAGACCAGGAGCAACACCATATGATCCTGCTATGCACTCCGTTCTTCTTATCAGTGCTGGCTACCATAGAGAATTTTCCCGAGTGTCGCTCGTAGAGTGTCCAGCGACGGTCTCTAGACACCGATAGCAGTCTCTGGCTGTCCGGAGAGAACTCTAGCTGCGTCACCGTGAGAGTGTGAGACTCGAGTTTCTGTATTTTGTGCCAATTTTTCGTTTCCCTGTGGAGATTTATGAAAATGTTATGATAAAATATCATTATTGCGAAAAAGTTTGAGCGGTTTTGCCTCAAAATAGGGTGTAGGTGTCTTATATTTCGTAGGCAACCTCTAATCCTTTTCGAAGGGATTTTCAGAAATTCTCAAGGGAACGGGAATAAATTTGATCTCTGCGGGAAACGCCGAATACAATAAGCCCCCAGGCTAAAGTTCAGGACTGAATGAGCCAGTAAAATGTCTAAAATAATAGACGAGAAGTCGGGCCTGTTGGCACCCTGCCTTCTGAGTCGGAGGTCGCGGCTTCGATCCCCGCTCGGGGTCAACATTTATTGTGTGCATGAGCATGTCTGTTGGCTTCGTGTCTGGTCGTTTAATATTTATTTAAGTATGTTTATCAGTTGTTTAGTACAAATAGTACAGGCCCTGTCTAGTTTGGGACTAAATAGCCTTGTGTGACTTGTGTCCTACAATAAAAAAAAAATCAACAGAAATAAATGCATTTCAACTTTGAATTGACTTTGACTCGACCTCGACTTGACTTTGACATCTTTCAAAACCAACGCCTTTGTTATACAACTAGTACCCATGGAACTGAATGAGCTAGTATAATGTCTAAAATAATAATAACTTTATTCTGGAACTCTGTAACAAAATAAAACACAATATCCTGCACCAATACTTACTTACTACAGTACACAAATATCACATATATCCACATACAGTCAACAAAGTTGTTAGGGTTACATGGCCAGTAACTAAGAACTCATTTTTCTAGGGTCGTCATAAATAAATCTTATTGATTAATGTTTATTTCAAAAGGTATCTGTGGTCCCTATAATTTACCAAAAATCGCTTGTCTGTAAAGTCGGTTTATTGACGATAGTTGAACGTGACAACGTCATAAGAAAATACTGATGGAATGGATTGTGCCTCTTTGTCGCTCGTTGCGCGCTCTCGCTTGCACTGGAACGCCGCATACGTCATACGTTTTCGTGCATGCAGCCGGCTCCATCGAATTATAAGACGTTGTCACGTCAAAAAAAACTATAAATACATTTAGGGCCTTAAGAGAAAACTGAATCTTAGTTTCTGGCTATGTAACCCTAAAAACTTTGTTGCCTGTACCATATGAGCACGGCGGCGTGTTCTATCGCAGTGGCCTTGCAGGCGGAGGCGAGTAGAGAGCCGTCCTGGCTGGCCGCTAACGCGAACACCTCGTAGCCGTGCCCGTACAGCTTCTGCGCCTCAGGCCATAGAGTGTTCTGCATTAGCGCCTCCTCCGTGGGGGGCGCTGGGGACGCAGTAGCGTTTGGAATAAGTGTCGTTGAAATAAAAAAAAAAGCAAAATAGTTTTGAAATATTTGCGATTTTTTGTTATTCTTCTTTAATAAGTTACCCAAGCATAAACGTGACAGTGAAGATAAAATATTTTATTAAAATCAATCTATACACAATCAAAGAGGGTTTTTCAAATAAACAATAAATATATATTTTTTTAAATTTTGTAAGATATTTTTGAAATTTGTAGTTTTTTTAAGTTACCTAAGCAAATAAGTTAGGTACAGTGAAATTTATAAAACTATCTAACCAAAATATATATGATTGAGATCCATTTATAGTCAATCCAAACGTCTTTCATTGACTAGAAAAAAAAAATCTAAGCTACATTTGAATGTGAAATAATATGTATGGACGAAGTGTAATCTGTAAGGCTCTTCTAGAAGAAAGAGGGGACGCTCCTCCTTCTTGAAAAGGCAAGAAATAATTGGACAGTTATATTAAACAGACTTGTAAAAACTTCTATAGCGCGGTTTAAAACTTGTGACGTGCTTGCCGTCTATGGCACTTGTTTGTTCAACGTAGGCCCGACAGATGTCGCTACACACTTGCACTTTACACATACATACATATGCTCACCCCTTTTCCCGAAGGGGTAGGCAGAGACAACAGCAAGCCTCCTGCTACGATCCTGGCATACCACTCGCGCCTCATCCACGTCCATCAATCCGTTCATACATGCACTTTACCTGTCAGATTAATAGGCACGAAGTACCCGTCGCTGTCGTCTTCGACGTCAGGTTTGTTCTCATCGCCGGCGAAAACGGCCTTGTTGGACAGGCCGAGGGACGGGACCGAAGCGCCTTCGGGGGCTGTGGGTATTAATTTCAAAGATATAAAACGGGGATATAAAGAAAGAAAGAAAATTTATTCGGCATAAATATAAACAAACATAACAAAAAGAAGTTTTGTTTGTAAAGTCAGTTCACGGACGATAATTTTACGTGATTACGTCATAAGAAAACATTGATGAAGATCGTGCCTCTCTCTCTCTCTCGCTTGCACGTTTGGCTCAGGCGGAACGTGACAATGTCTCATGCTTTTTTGTGCGTGCAGCCGGAGTTCATCGATTTATAAGACGTTGTAACTCGGCCTTCTATTGGCGCGTTCTATGTAGTGTCGCTACATCACTCCCCCTCCAAGACCGGAGGTCGATTCGATTTCTTGTGCTGCGTCGTTGCTTCGTTGGTAGCTTGCAAGTGCCAGTGCTGCTCTAAGTCTGCGGTGAGTCCAGACTGAGCGGGTTGCTGCGACTGTTGAAGTGCCCGTAGTTCAGTGTGCAGAGACCGCCACGCCGGCGAGGGTGACCAGCCGCTGTAGATCCGGACGTGGGCTGCGGTGAACTGTGCGTGGGCCGAGTGCTGTCGCTGTGAGTGATGAGCCTGCAGGACCAGGTAGCACGGTGCGTCGGCTGCGTATGGACCTGATTGGGCGGAGTCTGGCTTGCTGTGCGACTGCTGCTGCTGACCTTGAGTGAAGGTTGTTGTGGGAGTGATGACAGTGATGGCGATGCGATGATGCTTCTGAAGTCCAGGTGTTCCAGAAGGTTGCGCTGATGTCCAGGTGTCGAGGGTCACCGGTCTTGGAGGGGGAGTGATGTAGCGACACTACATAGAACGCGCCAATAGACGGCCGAGTTCTATGTAACTCGGCCTTCTATTGGCGCGTTCTATGTAGTGTCGCTACAACGTAATCACGTCAAAAATATTGCTATAGAGGCATTATGCATAAAGAAAATAGCGGAATATATTTGTATTGACAAAATGCAACCCGAATCTTTAGTAGCATTACTATCAAACTTTTGGTTTATAATTTCCATTTGGATCCCGGACAAAGTCCGGACACATTTGTCGATGATAACCGAAACTCACCGTCAGTTTCCCCCTCAAGCGTCTCCCCGGTGATGTTGCGGAAGTTGGTGACGAAGTTGTGAGGCGCGCGGAAGACGCGGATCACCTTTTCCTCGGCAGCGGATGCGAACGCGGTTGCGGACAAAATCGCCAGCGACGCCATGTTGTATCCGTGCACTTGGGGGCGGGCCAGCTCGTGCCAATCGGATCCTGACCATATACATTTATCTATAATAGAATAATATAACATACCGAAGCGGTGGAGTCGCAATTACTCTCAATAAGAGGACTTATAAGCTCCTACATTGAATAAAAACTTTTGACATAGAACTTTATAGAGTAAAAAAACACGACTTCAACTTACTTATATGGTTCCGCTTTTCATGATGATAAATCGGGGAGGCTCGGGTTCGGATCCTGGCATGCACCAATGAGTTTTTCACTAGGTCGACGGTGAAGGAAAACATCGTGAGGAAACCCACAGGTCCCAAAATTAATTTTGGGGTATGGTAACAGACCCAGTCCCGCGACGGGCCTTATCAAGTTTAGGGGTCGAATATACTCGTGAAAAATGGCTATTTCCAGAAATGGAATACCTCTGCCTACCCCCTCGGGGATATAGGGCGTGAGATTATTTATTTTATTTATAAGAATAAACCAATCCAAAAACTGATTCAATTTAGTACTTTGGAGTTATGACGTCACAGTTCAGCACTCTGGATTTTCCGTACAAATTTTTCACTTTGACAGATCATAAGTAGATCATTTGACTAGGCAGTGCCCCTTAAATTACAGTATTGAATCTTGAATTAAAAAGACACCACATATTCGTATTATACGTGTCGTTCGCCTATGTCCTTTTCACACGTTCCGGTTTCCGCCGGTCCGGCGGCGAAGTGTATGGCCGATTGTCCTGTTGCCCACCGGTACGTGTGAAAGTGAACGTACATGGCCATATACTTCGCCGCGCGCCGGTCCGGCCGAAACCGGCACGTGTGAAAAGGGGCATTGTGTTCGCCATCATACAAAGTAGGGTAAAATACCCAATTATTGACACCCTAGTCTAGTACATACGGACATATACGGGAATATCTATGCTAAATGATTCTCACCATCAGCTCTAACCCAGGGCGCGTGGAGCCTCGTTGTCTGGTCATCGGAGACGCTCATGATGTACCGTCCTTGAGGCTCCCACCTCACGTCTTCGACACTGCTGAAATGTCCACCACACACCACGGTCGGCATCCATTGATTTTTCTCCTAAGGAGTAAAGGAAACAGTCTTGAAAGGGGGGTTATTATTTATTTATTGTAAAAAGAGCAGTGATAGCATTACGATTAAACAGCCTGCTTCACATGATGAAAATCAGTGAGGCTCGGGTTCGAATCCTGGCATGTACCAGAGTTTTTCAAAACTTACGTACATATTTATCACTAGCTCGACGGTGAAGGAAAACATCGTGAGGAAACCCGCAGGTCCCAGAATTAATTCTGAGGCATGTGTAAATAGACTCGGTCCAAAGAATATCTGGTGAAAAGTGGGTATATCCAGAAATTGTATACCTCTACCCCCTCGGGGATATAAGGCGTGAGATTAGTTATTTATTTTTATTTATTTATTTAGGACAACAGACAATTACATGCGGAGTTTACTTTATAATCTTAATTAACTTATTAGTAGCTATGCAACCAGTACGCAGCAGCCTGACGGTTGTATTCATACAGTAGCGCCCGTAGTCCTGCAGTATCAGTGTGTTTGTAACGATCAAAAAAAAAATTCAAAATCGTTTATTTTCTATTGGTATTAAAATATACACTTAGAAACGTCAATATTTTATAATAACAAGGCACTTTGAACTTGTCCATGAAGATTGGCTAAATGTAAACAGCAGCCCATCTCCACCGACGAGCTGCTGGTTCCGAATGCAGTACCCCGAGAAGAGCCAGCAAGAAACTCAAGGGCAGCTCTTTTTAATCTCATGCCTCTAAGGTCATACTATGGTGAAGCATAGCTCTTCCTAATATTACTGGCATCACGAATACGGAGATATAATATAGTCTATGTTACTCCCTGGTAGTGTAGCTTTCCATTAGTAAAAGAATCTTTAAAGTCATTCCAGTAGTTTTTGAGTTTATTCATTGCAAAAATACAATACAAATCTTTCCTCTTTATAACATTAGTGTAGATAAATTTATAATCCTACCTGATCCAGCTTCCAAATGTGAAATGATCCATTGTACCCATGTCCCAAGAACGACAGTCCATCAGGCCCGAACCGACTGCCGTAGAAGCCGAGGCCATTGCCCCCCACTTCTCCCACCCGAACTCGCTCTACCCAAGACCCATCGTCCCCTGGCTCCCACACTATTAACGTCTTGTCAAGAGACGAGGTGAGGAGGCGGTAGACTGGGAGTTTTTTGTTGGTCGCTGAAAAGGAGGTTACCTTGGGATACTAGTAAGAAGCAGTGAGCCCATGGAAGTGAGGGTCGGGCTTAGTGTCGAGTAATTTTCTAAAAAAAATTCGTAACATTGGATAAATTTCATGATTTTGAAATTTTCCTGATAATTTTTATTAATATTTTCTTTTTTGACGTGACAACGTCTTATAATTCGATGGAGCCGGCTGCATGCACGAAAAAGTATGACGTATGCGGCGTTCCAGTGCAAGCGAGAGCGCGCAACGAGCGACAAAGACGCACAATCCGTTCCATCAGCATTTACGAAAAAGTACCTACGACGTTGTCACGTTCAACTATCTTCAGTAAACCGACTTTACAGACAACCGATTTTTATCCAAAAAAAGTAGATTAGTACAAAATAGTTTTTCACCTCACAAGCTCGGAAAGATTGTCATTCGAAATCCGAGTGCAAAAGTGCATTTTTTTCCCTAGAGTGGAAAGAATTTGTAAAATTCGAACATTTCTGCCAACACACTAAAAATGAATTAACACTTATTTGCGATGCTTATTACTGTCTCTGGGAGAGCATTCCATAGATTGGTGACACAATGAGGTAACAAGTGTGTTCTGGGTTTGCTTGCATATGACTAATACCAACCTTTATCAATACCATATGGATGCCACTGCACACCGTAAACCCATCCTTCGTGCGCAGCCAGTACCGCATCCAGCTTTACAGACCACTGATTCTTATGAGCTATGAACACTTTCTCTTCGATCTTAATTCCAGAAACAGTCTGTTCCACATGCTGCTGAATCCGCCAGAGACGGATGTACGTGTCTTGAGAGGCAGAAGCCAGCAGGATTGTTGTGGAGTCTGGAAGAAAGTGGAATTTATTACGTGTTTGTTATTCAACAACGATTTATGACAGCCCACAGCTGAGCTAAGGGTCTTTACTCACACTTTTTATTGTAATTTATTTCCTTTTACAAATAATATACAATTTTAAATTTCACTTCCCAAACTATAAAGCAGCATTTTTAAAATCGGTTAAGTAGTTTGGGGGTATACAGGGTGAATTTTTCAAGTGGGCGTGGTAGGCTAAATCAGAAACTATGAGGAATATCGAAAAGTACTTAAAGGAGTCTCGGGCCCGATTTCAATGAAAACTAAAACTGCATCTTTGGATTTTTGAAAAATCAATAATACTATCCAGGAATCGAACCCGTTGATTTTGGAAAAAAAAAACTCAACTTGTATTATTACACCATTCGATAGTGTCGCTAATAAGGATCGAATTCTGGGAAGAAATGACGTACGAAAAACTTAAGGAAAACGTTGGATTTTAATAGTGATTCATATTTTTAAGTAATGCCTTAATTTTGTGACGTCGCATTTCAAAATCTTTTTTTTTTTCAAATTTATTAAAAACAATTTAAATGGAAATAAAACTAATTACGGAACTGCTGTTTTAATTCAACGTCTAGTTCATCATTTTGGACAAGGTACAGGTAATGCAGGTATGCTATTATGGCATTACTTTAAAATATGAATACCTTTATTAAAATCCAACGTTTTCCTTAAGTTTTTCGTATGTCATTTCTTCCCAGAATTCGATCCTTTTTAGCGACACTATCGAATGGTGTAATAATACAGGTTGAGTTTTTTTTTTTCCAAAATCAACGGGTTCGATTCCTGGATAGTATTATTGATTTTTCAAAAATCCAAAGATGCAGTTTTAGTTTTCATTGAAATCGGGCCCGAGACTCCTTTAAGTACTTTTCGATATTCCTCATAGTTTCTGATTTAGCCTACCACGCCCACTTGAAAAATTCATCCTGTATTCAATACAAACAAACAAAAAAATGTTTCCTCTTTAAAATGAATGAAAATATTTCTTCTTTTAACTTATTTTACAATAACTTATTTGTGATTGGGACCTTCTAAGTATGTATAACAAGCGGGTTTGCGCGGTTTCACCCGCGTACTTCCCGTTCCCGTGGTGTTGCGGCGTCCAGACTCCTTGGACTTCGAGGTTCTACATACGAATTTTGACATAGACAGGACGACGATTTGAGACATGACAACACAGATATTTTTCTTGAAGTAAGTAACAGTAAGTAACAACTCTTTATTGTACACCAATAAAAATATGCAACAAGTGACATAGTGATACAGAAAAGTACAAGGGGCGGTCTTATCGCTTTAAGCGATTTCTTCCAGACAACCTTAGGATGGATGTAACTGAGATAAACAGATGAAGGTAGGTGGTGCACTAAAGTTAACAATGGATTAAGGTACTTAAATACATAAACCGTTTCCTATAAATATATAAAAAAAAAAAAAAAAACACAATACATACATAAAGTAAATAAATAAATAAATAAATATATATATATAGATACCATAGCATATTATAATAACATGAATATAGTACATACATAATACATTATTACATAATACATACATTAAATACATACATTATTTGATTTATTATAAGGAGGATTCCAAGCCAAGGTAATGGATTTTTAGTCTGTTTTTGAAAATTGGCAGTGATTCAGCACTCCTTATGGACAGGGGGAGACCATTCCATAGCCTTACAGCCTGCACAGTAAATGAGAAGCTGTAAAAGTCTGTAGTGTGGCGTGGAAATTTCAGTAACAGATCTCTGCTTTGACGCCAGGACCGACTGAAGTCGCACTGCTGCTGAAAACGCTCTTTCAGGTACGAAGGGGTTGATGGAATGAATAGCACTGAGTAAAGAAGGGCGAGAAGATGGAGATCCCGGCGGCGGCGAATAGGAAGCCACTTGAGCTGCTTGCGAAATTCAGAGACGTGGTCATATTTGCGAAGACCAAATATGAACTTTATGCAGAAGTTTTGGAGACGTTCAAGCTTATCAAGTTGGGCTTCAGTTAAATCAGGATAAGAGGCGTCGGCGTAATCAAGTATGGGCAACAGAAGGGATTGTGCAAGCGAAATTTTAGTGGCAGTGGGTAGAAAATTGCGAAGCCTCCTAAGGGATGCGGATGCAGCAAACATTTTTCTGCTAACTTCCGCTAGCTGAGGGCACCAAGACATTCTCCTGTCCATAATCAGGCCTAGATTTTTTACTTGGGCACAGAAAGGAATGTGAACGCCATCGAAACTGACATGCGGTAAGGAGTCCCAATCTACTCTGGCTATTAGTCTTGAGCTACCAAGGATGATAGACTGTGTCTTAGTAGGATTTACTTTTAGACCATAACGATTACTCCATTCCGATATCCGAGCTAAATCTAAATTAGTGTCGTATATGGCCTTATCCAGATCTTCAAGCGAAGCGTGTGAATAAATTTGGAGATCATCTGCATACAGGTGGTAGGAAGAAGAGAGATTTGAAGAAATTGAATTGATGAAAATAGCAAATAGTAGAGGAGATAATACGCCACCTTGTGGAACACCGGCGGAAGTATTGCACCACGCAGAGAAGGACTCTTCAATGCGTATGCGTTGCCGGCGACCATGCAAGTAACTATGAAACCAATCAATTACCGTTGGAGATATGTTAAGAGAACGTAAGATACCTAGCAGTACATCGAAGTCAACAGTGTTGAATGCATTGCTGAAGTCAAGTAAGGAGAGTACAGTAAGCTTTCGGTTCTCCATGCCATAGCGAACATCGTCAGCTATCTTAACTAGTGCTGTTACGGTACTATGACCCGGTCGGAAACCAGATTGGAAGGGATTTAGGAGGTTGTTATTAGAAAGGAAAGTATTTAGCTGGTTGTGGACAAGACGTTCGAGGACTTTTGATAGGAAAGGAAGAATGGAAATAGGGCGGTAGTCAGAAAAAGTTGCTGGTATGGACTTTTTTGGCAGAGGAATAATTACCGCCTCTTTCCAGATTGTAGGGAAGGTTCCAGTTGTAACCGACCGGTTCAATATAGCAGTAATAACAGGGACAACAACGTCGATAATGGGTAGAATCATGTTACGACTAACACTGTCATTGCCCATCGCGTTTGAGGTTATAGACATAATGTTCTTCTTAACATCACAATCAGTAAATTGATTAAATGTGAAAGGTAGATGGTCCGGAGTTGGAAGCGAAGAAAGGTGACTAAGCGTGTTAGCTTTCATTGTACCATCAAAAGTAGAGGAGTTGGAGAAATGTTGATTGAGCAACTCGAGATTTAGATTTTGTGGGATGGTGTCTTGACGCGATTTTCCGACTCCTAGGGACCTGAGGAATTTCCAGACCTTAGCTGGGTCTCCATTTTCAACCGACTGATGGATGTGGCGCCTTTGAGCATCCCTACAAACCGTATTGCAATGATTCCGTATAAGTTTATATTTTTCCTTATTAATTTCACTTGACCTATGTTTCAGTTTCGATTTTGCTACAGCCTTTCTGTGCATTATAGATTTAACATCATCTGTGAGCCAGGGAGCAGGAAGGTGTTTTATTTTAACGGCACGAATAGGCGCATGTAAATCATATAAGTTTGTGAGAAGAGAGTTAAAAACCTCTACTTGCTCATCCACGGTCTCTGCATTCACGACCACAGACCAGTCTACTTTTTGAGCATCCGCTTTAAGCTGAGTGATATCCATACCACTAAAATTACGCTGCAGAAGGATTTTAGGCTTAGGCTTGGGAGGGCGAATTTTATAGGAAAGATAAATAAAATCATGATATGAGAAGGCATCGGCGGGACACTGGCCATACTTAGCAACATGATCAGCTGAAGATACAAATGCTAGATCTAAAAGAGAAGGAACACAGTTGGGAAAATGATGAGTAGCGCTGAGAGGAAGAATAGTCATATTGCAGGAATTAAGAATTGAAGTTAGAGTAGAATTGAACTTAATTTATTAGTTTTATTCTTTTAATTAAGTTCCCGACCGTTCAAGTGGTCCTTCGAGCAATTTTTGAATCACACCTATGGTGCAGACACGGGCACAGGCAAAAATGACTACGCCCACCGACGCCGCCGCGATTGCCGACCCGACCGGGCACGACCAACAGGCCGCCCACGGTAGCCGCCCGCCTTCGCCGACCCCGTCCACACGTTCCGACGCGACCGACCGGACGATTATCCGCCGACAGCGAATAATCCAGCTTCAGATGGAGGCAGCTGAAGAACGTGCACGTATTGAGATGGAAGTGCAGCGCCGACTTTTAGACGAAAAACTTGCCATCCAGACGCAAGCGGTCGACGACGAAGAACTTTTCACCACCATGTCACGCGCGCAATCACGCACTTCACTTGTACATAATGTAAATAAAGATAATGATATACCTCCGACCGCAGGTACGTCTTATATGCATAATTTTGCGCCCGGATTTTCTCATATAGAAAGAAAAGTGTATGATACTTCCGTCGGCCCGACAGCGCCACCGACTAATGTACAGACGAATTGCTGTTCGTCTCTCTAACGAGAGCAGTTTGAGCAAATTTCTAGCAAGACAGACGTCCATTAAGGAATTGCCTAGTTTTTCTGGAGAGCCTGAAGATTGGCCGATTTTTTACAGTCAGTTTGAGTCGACTACAAAACTGTGCGGATATACGGATGCAGAAAACATTTCCCGTCTATCTCAATGTCTAAAGGGACGAGCACGCGACGCCGTGTCCGCTTTACTCGTAAGTGCGACCAATTTAAAAATTATTATAGACACGTTACAACTGCGCTTCGGTAGACCAGAGTACATAGTAGAGATTATGTTGAACAAAGTCAGACAAATGCGTGACGTACGACATGATGATGTTCACCACCTCATAGAGTTTGCGACAGCCATACAAAACATCGTGGCTACTATGAAGACTACCAAAGAGATCGGACATCTAACAAATCCATCTTTGATTCGTGAGATTATTAGCAAATTGCCATCTATGCTAAAATATCAGTGGACTATGTGCGCTTCTAGTCTAAACGTAAAAGTAATAACTCTGTCACATGTCGCAGATTGGCTTATGAAGGTTGCTAACGCCGCTACATACATCGCTCCGCTGACATCGAAGTCGAGCAACAGTGCAAACAGTACTGCGAGACCGCCGACCAGGAAACCAATGGTGGCTGCGACTACACCTGCGGTGACGCCGAAGTGTATGTTATGTGATGGTGAGCACTATCTAAAGAGCTGTGATGACTTTAAACGTATGCCGATCGACGACCGCTGGAAGTTCGTCACTGACAAGAAGCTCTGTTTTTCGTGCCTATTGGATCGACATCAGCTGAAAGCATGTAAACGTAAGCAAAAATGCTCTGTTCCTGACTGCGCACGAGCTCACCACACGCTCCTACACGCTGCACCGCGCTCTGAAACCTGCGCAGACGAGACTGCGGTCAACCACGCTAACAGACTGGATCTTAGTAGTACCGGAACACGCTCTCACGTGTTATTGAAAGTCGTACCCGTCGTTGTTTCTGGAACGAAAGGTGACGTCATCACCTACGCTCTTCTGGATGAGGGAGCAGCCGTGACTCTAGTCAGCTCTTCGCTTTTGGAGAGGGTCGGTATCACTGGACCTACCGCCCGCCTACACATCCGTGGCGCTTCCGGCATGAAAACAGTTGAGCAAGACTCGATGATCGTTTCGTTCAGTATTCGCGGACTTAATGAAAATAATGTGTATAGTGTTAACAGTGCACGTTCTGTAAATAATTTGAATATTACTGTAAATAGTTATTGCTATAAGAAAATGTTAAATAAATATCCATATGTGACTGACTATGTTACTGCGGCGACATGCGACCCGACAAGTTTGAGCTGTTGATCGGACAAGACAATATCGACTTAATTGTTACTCGACAGATAATACAGAGACACAAGACTGGACCGATTATCTCTAAGACTGACTTGGGTTACGTAGTACACGGGAATGTGGGACTCGGTAATATACCCGACGACACGACAGTTTTGCATCTCTGTCACTGTGATGACTTACATGACTTGGTCAAGCGATCTTTTTCCACAGAATCGTTCGGCGTGAAGCAGACAAGCGACTTTCCTCGATCTCGGGAGGATCAGCTGGCGCTGAGCATCATGGAGCGGACTACCAAACTGTTGCCTGAGGGGCGGTGGGAGACTGGTTTGCATTGGAGGTCAGATGACGTTCAACTTCCTGACAGTTACCCACAGGCACGGACTCGACTGACAGGTATCCAAAAAAAGATGACCAGGTACCCTGAGTTCGCCGTCAAGTATAGGGAGAAGATTGAGGAGAACCTTGCGAAGGGATATATTTCCAAAATCAAACCGGACGAAGCCGCCACTAAAACGTGGTATGTACCGCATTTCGCAGTCTTCAACCCAAACAAGCCTAACAAGCTTAGGATTGTTCTGGACTGTGCAGCTAAGTCTGACGGTAAGTCTCTGAACGATTTCCTGCTGAGTGGACCAGACCTTTTGACATCTCTTCCGAAAGTTTTATTGGGATTTCGAATCGGTAAGTTTGCTGTTATTGCTGACATTCAGGAGATGTTCCATAGAGTGCTCATCAGGGAAGAAGACCGACACGCACAGAGGTTGTTATGGGACGATGACACTTACGTCATGAACGTCATGACTTTCGGTGCAATGTGCTCTCCTTCATCAGCACAATTCGTAAAAAATTTAAACGCTCGTAGGTATGAGACGACAAACCCGGAGGCGTACAAGACGATCATAGACCATCACTACGTTGATGACTACATCCACTCTTTATCTGAAGAGAAAGAGTTAGTCAGGGTGGTGGATGACGTAGTGCGCATACACGCATCAGGTGGGTTTAACCTACGGAACTTTGTCTCTAACTCCAAACGTCTTTTGACTCACTTGCTTGCAGACAAACTCGCTCCTAGCAGCCTCAAGATCCTCACAGACGCCAAGGACAGCCAGATAGAAAGAGTGCTGGGGGTGCGCTGGAATCAGGGAGACAGATGATTTCGTTTTTCATCTGAACTTTCCCAAGGTGAGTGAGGACGTCAAAACAGGGCAAAAAGACCTACAAAGCGGGCGGTGTTAAGACTGCCCATGTCCATTTTTGACCCTATGGGCTTCCTGCTGTATGTGACAGTGAAAGGTCGTATCTTATTGCAGACCGTATGGAAGTCCCGAGTTGGCTGGGACGATGAAATTGAAGCAAAGCACTTCGAGAAATGGCAGACATGGCTAGACGAACTACATAGAATCAGTGACTTTCATCTGCCACGCTGGCTGTTTAATGATATGTGCGACAAGCAGGAGCCTCCTGAACTACACGTTTTTTGTGACGCCAGCAGCAAGGCCTTTGCCAGCGCTGCTTATTTACGTGTAAGGATGTTAAGTGGTGAGTGGCACGTGGCATTTGTCATGGCGCGTGCTCGAGTTGCTCCGCTCAAAGTAATGAGTATACCTCGGCTTGAGCTTCAAGCAGCTCTGATGGGTGCTAGACTTGCTTATACTTTGAAGCAGAGCATCGATGTAAAATCTGTCGTTTATTGGTCAGACTCGAAGACTGTCCTCAGCTGGTTGAAGTCAGACAGCGGTCGTTTTAAGCCTTTCGTTGCCCACCGTGTTCGCCCATCTCCGAATTGACTGACGTCTGTAACTGGAGGTGGGTACAATGCAGCAGACGATGCCACTCGAGAGACTGTTACTGAAGACAACACCAGGTGGCTGTATGGACCTGTGTTTCTTCGTCAGTCAGAGCAGTCTTGGCCGTCCGACACCGACACAGCTCTCGACCCAAACGATGAAGAGGTGAAAGTCTGTGCTTTGACTGAAATGACCGTGGAGTTACCTGATGACAGTCGGTTCTCTAGGTACTGGAGGCTTGTCAGAAGTACCGCTTGGTTCCTTCGCGCGGTTCATAAATGGAGTCACAAAGCCAGTGCACGACGAGGTGAGTTGACAGCCGATGAAGTCAAAGCAGCAGAGTTATCCTGGATAAGAGAGAGCCAGAGAAGAATGTTCTCTGAAGACATAGAAAACGTGAAGAGGACAGGATTTGTTGGCAAAGACAATTCACTCCGACAGTTGACGCCTTTTTTGGACGGACATGACATTCTCCGTGTTCGTGGGAGGATCTGCGGGGCAGATATTGACGATGAGGCTAGACACCCTATTATCCTCCACCCGAAAGACAGATTTGTCAAACTTTTATTGATGCAGTACCATGTGGACTCTGCACACAATGGCCGTGAACGAGTACTGGTAGAAGTAAGACGGCGTTTTTGGGTAATCAGCGGAAGAAATGCTGTGAAAGCGACATGGAGTGAGTGTCAGTTCTGTAGAAACTGCAGAGCGAAACCCTCGTCACCTCTTATGGCTGATTTGCCTGACGTCAGATTAAAGGAGGTGAGTCGAGCTTTCACGTGTACCGGGCTAGATTATTTCGGTCCAGTGCAGGTGAAGGTTGGCCGTCGACAGGAAAAGCGTTGGGTGGCTTTGTACACTTGTTTAACTGTACGAGCCATTCACCTTGAGGTTGTCTCGGACCTGACCACTGGCTCTGTGCTCACGAGCTTGCGGCGTCTTATTGCCAGACGAGGCTGCCCGAAGCTGATCTACAGTGACAATGCTACGACTTTCCGTGGAGCTGACCGGGAACTCAAAGAGTCTTTTTTTTTTTTTTTTTTTTACTAAAAAAGGGGCTTGCTCTTGACCCCAGACTAGCCCGAGAGCAAAGACGGGGCCTACGTTGGGACGAGCTTGCCCAGAAGATGCCTGTTCACTCGATCCTTAAAGGCTTGTGGGTTATATGAACTCGGAAATACAGACGCTGGCAGGTAGTTCCACTCCTTGGCGGTGCGCATAATAAAAGAACTTGAAAAGCGCTTTGTGCGTATAGATGGGATATCCACCAAGTAGGGATGAAGCCCAGCCGTGCGTCTGGAAGTCCGATTGTAAAAAGGGGAAGGTGGGATGAGCTCGTGCAGCTCTTGGGCACACTCCCCGAAATGCAATCTATAGAATACCGACAGACTGGCAACTTTGGCAGTCTGTGCGAGCTATTGACAGAGACGAGCTCGCCGCCTTCGGCAGTATCAGGCAGCTGGAGTGGCGATTCATACCCCCTAATGCACCACACATGGGTGGGTGTTGGGAGAGGCTCGTCAGGTCTGTGAAGACTAGCCTGCGAGTGACTTTAAAGACAAGGGCTCCTACCGACCAAACTTTATTGGCACTTCTAGCTGAAACTGAGTTTATGGTGAACTCAAGACCCTTAACTTACGTGCCCCTAGATTCAGCTGATGACCTACCGTTGACGCCAAATGACTTCCTTATACCGAAAACTGACTTTATTGACTATCCATTTGGGACTTTTACTGACCGGGACCTTCTGAGACGGACTTGGCGAGAGTCGCAGCACCTAACTAGCCTGGTATGGAAGCGCTGGGTGAAAGAGTACCTGCCGACCTTGACGCGACGCGACAAATGGTACCGAGACTCTCAGAGACCTTTGATTGTAGGAGATGTGGTAGTCGTCGCCGACGACCAACTACCCCGCAACCAATGGCCTCTCGGCAAGGTCGAGCAGGTCTTCCCTGCCAAGGATGGCCAGGTTCGAGTTGTACAAGTGCGGACTAGACTGGGACTGTATACGCGACCGGTGACAAGACTGTGCCGACTGGACGTCCGCTCTTCATCTTAAGTATCAGCCTTCTGGTACCCGACTCCTTGGACTTCGAGGTTCTACATACGAATTTTGACATAGACAGGACGACGATTTGAGACATGACAAGACAGATATTTTTCTTGAACTTAATTTATTAGTTTTATTCTTTTAATTAAGTTCCCGACCGTTCACGTGAGAATACGGGGATAAAATATAGCCTATGTGTTATTCTGATATATAAGCTATGTAACTGTAAAGTTTCATCTTTTGATTCATTCAGTAGTTTTTCCGTGAAAGAGGAACAAACATCCATACATCTTTAAATAAATACATAAAAATGTTCGCGTTTATAATTAGTAGGATATAATAATGCTTAAAATTAGTGTAGATTTTAGTAGTGTAGATACACTTTATCTTACCAACATCCAAAACATCCAACCCTCTAACCCAATCCTCGTGACCTACAAGAGTGTGGACCCGATGGTAGTCTTCTCCAGAAAATATGTGTATCTTGAAGTCATCCAAGGCACAGAATAATATTGGCTTGTTGATTACAGGTAGGAGGTGTGCGTGGAGAGTGAGGCAGAGTCCACAATTCAGACTGATTGTTTGCTTTAGTGTTGTTATTCCTGAAATATTTTAGAAATATTTTTCAACACAGAATTTAAAAAATATATTTTGTTTTTTTATACCTAAAACAAATATTGTTTCAACATAAAGTCAGTTGTTACTGCTTATATTTTTTTTCTTTTCATCTTTAATTTAAACTGCCTGTGTTGCCATACTAGAAAAAAAAATAAGCTTCCAAAATAATTTACCGGAAGTGGCTGTCCAGGCTTCCGGTAAAAATAATGCTACTGGTGATAAAATACAACAACCGTTTGGAAATGTTACTAGATTAACAAGGGCCAATCCCACCATGAGAGTCAATCTAGATCCTTCAAACCAATCGGTTGATGATGAAAACAACTGGCACACTGTGCCTATACTTCGCCAACATAGATACAAAAGGATGAGATCTAGTCCTACGCCCTCTCCTGAAAAGGCGGTGTCAACACAAAATAGATTTTCTAAGCTCAAAGTTGATGAAAAGTCAAATGACCCGCCTATAAAAATCAACAAACCACCGCCTATCATGCTGTATGGAATTAAAGACGTTGCAAAACTCAAAGAAATTATAGATGATGTTTTAGAGAACTCACAATACTCCTTCAAAATTGTCACTAAAAACCAGCTCCGTTTGACGACTGACAGCACTGATGCTTATAAGAGTCTAATGGCCATAGTTCGTGCAAACCAGTTAATAGGTCACACATTTATACAAAAAGATGAGAGACCGTACAGAGTAGTCATCAAAAACCTGCACCCCTCGACACCAATCGATGCCATAGAGCAGGCTATAGAAAGCACTGGATATAAAGTAAAGGGAGAAATAATAAATGCTAGATATGGTCCAACCAAACAACCACTATCAACATGGTTCGTAAATTTGGAGCCTAGTCCAAACAATGATGCAGTCAAGAAATTAAAATACATCTACCATACGAGCGTGACCATTGAGGATCCAAAACGCAAAAGAACTATCCCACAGTGTAAAAGGTGCCAACAATATGGCCATACTAAAAACTATTGTATGCGACCCTACAGGTGTGTCAAGTGTGCAGAAAACCACAACACAGCAGACTGCCCAAAGAAGGATAGGAAGGAGCCAGCTAAGTGTGCCTTATGTTTAGAAGCACACCCTGCCAACTACAAGGGCTGTAAAGTGTTCCAAGAAATACAAAAAAGGAAATTCGGTACTAGACAACAATCGCACCAGCCAAACAAACCATATCAAGACAGCAAATCAAGCAAAGTGCAGCAAGAACAATTACCAGAGCCAACCTATAATACAAAACCAAACAAGACCTACGCACAAGCTACAACAGGAACCATGAGTAATCTAGAAATAATTCTATCAAAACAAGCTGAAAAGCTAGACCGACTTATTGACCAGATGGGCACTCTCATGGGGCTCTTGGCAACAATTGTCAATAAGCTAGCTAATTAATAAAATGGCTCTTCGAATTGCAGCATGGAATATAAATGGCATTCTGGGGAAAAAGCAGGAAGTAGACACTTTACTAAAACTACAAAAACTAGACATACTTCTAATATCCGAAGCACACCTTACGGAATCGTCATCATTCTATCTAGATGGATACAACACCTATGCCACTTATCACCCAGACAACACAGCGCACGCAGGTACTGCAATTCTTATAAAGAGAGGCCTTAAGCATCAGTTGCTACCAGAATATCAAACCTCAAAAATACAAGCTACATCTATAATGGTGCACCATAAAGATACCCAATACCCAATTACACTGTCATCTGTTTACTGCCCTCCAAAGCAGAAAAGAAACTCCGAAACCACTGACGATGATTTTAATGGATTTTTCGATTCATTAGGCAATAAGTTTATAGTTGGAGGTGACTGGAACGCAAAAAACACGCAATGGGGTTCACGCCTCACCACAACAAGGGGCCGAAGTCTACGTAAGAGTATTGAAAAAAACCAACTGAGTATCTTAACAACATGCGAGCCTACTCACTGGCCGACTGATCCAAACAAAATGCCCGACTTGCTGAACTTCTTCGTGTATAAAGGCGTACACTCGTATTTCGTCGAAGTGGAAAGTTGTTATGACTCGTCTTCAGATCACACCCCTATTATCGCAACTTTGAGCACCTCTCTACTGAAACGCCCTATAAACCCTTACTTGTATAACAAACACACAGACTGGCAATACTTTCAGGAATATATAAACGAAAATCTTAACCTGAAAGTCCCGTTGAAAAATGAAAACGATATCGAAAAAGCTACTGAGTATATTACGAAATCTATACAAAAAGCGGCATGGCTTAGCACCCCCCCCACGGTGACCGATCCACGTAGGTCGGAAAGTCATCCTAATGTACCACTAGCTGTGAAGCTTAAAGTGCTGGAAAAACGGCGACTGAGGCGAGTATGGCACAGTAGTCGACACCCTGCAGACAAAAGGGAATTCAATAAAGCATCAGCTGAATTAAAACAATTCCTGATGGAAATAGAAAACGAGACACTGCAGCACCAACTACAAAATCTCACGCCCACAGCTCCAGCTAAGAACGAATACTCGCTATGGAAAACTGTGAAATCCCGCCAAAAGCCCCAATTAGCACAATACCCTCTTAAAAATGAAAATGGTTTATGGGCAAAAACTGACGAAGAAAGAGCAGAAACTTATGGAATGTTTCTTAGTAAAGTCTTCACCCCCAACAGCGACCTTGGAACTGAAAACACAGACCTAGAGGTTGAATTGTTTCTGGCAAGTGATCTTCAACTTAGTCCACCCCTTCGATGTTGTACGCCTACAGAGGTTCGTCGTATTATTGCGCACTTAGAGTTAAGAAAAGCTCCTGGTTATGATTTAATAACTGCTGAAGTACTGAGAAACTTACCGAAAAAGGCTATAACCTACATCACATCACTATTTAACTCCATGCTAAGAACTTCATACTACCCTTGTCTCTGGAAAGTCTCTCAAATTACTATGGTACCTAAGCCAGGTAAGCCACAACACCTCACTTCATCGTACAGGCCTATTAGTCTCCTTCCTGTGCTATCGAAAGTGTTTGAGAAAATCATCTCTGTCCGTCTCAACGAAACTTTAAATAAAGAAAATGTCATCCCAGATCATCAGTTTGGTTTTAGAAGAAGCCATGCGACCATTGAGCAAGTTCATAGAGTGTGTGAACATATCAGAGTTGCTCTTGAGACCAAACAATATTGCTCAGGAGTGTTTTTGGATGTACAGCAGGCTTTTGATAAAGTTTGGCACAATGGTCTGTTATATAAATTGAAAAAATTACTACCACATAATATGTATCTTCTTTTAAAATCCTACATAGAAAATCGTATATTCTATGTAAAAATCAACGAAGCGACTTCCAACTTCTACGAAATAAAAGCTGGCGTCCCTCAGGGATCAGTATTGGGACCATCACTGTATCTAATCTATACAGCAGACGTACCAGAGTCGGAAAACATAGTAACAGCTACTTTTGCGGACGACACAGCAATACTGACATCCGATACGGATCCAGATGAGGCATCTGCCAAACTGCAAACTCATCTTGATAAAATCCACATCTGGATGAAATCCTGGCGAATCAAGGCTAGTGCAACTAAATCTAACCACATTACCTTTACCTTAAGAAGGAAAAATTGTGCTCCTGTCAAACTAGGTGAAGAGGTGCTACCTCACAATGAAGTTGTAAAGTACCTTGGTTTCTATCTTGACAGAAAACAGACATGGAAGACACATATACAAAAAAAACGTGATGAACTCAATTATAGATTTAAGTCTATAGAGTGGCTCCTTGGAAGAAAATCCAGACTTTCTATAGAAAACAAAGTGTTGATCTACAAGGCTGTACTAAAACCCGTATGGACATACGGTATACAACTCTGGGGCTCAGCAAAATCGTCCAATATTGAAATACTACAAAGATTCCAAAATGGAGTGCTTAAAACATTTGTAGATGCTCCATGGTTCACAAAAATGGAGGAAGTTCATGAGTACCTAAATATTGCGACAGTTAAAGAAGAAGTCAAAAACTTTACAGTAGCTTACAAAGGCAGAATACTAAACCACCAAAACAGACTTGCCCAGAACCTGAGGGAACCACTACCAATCAGACGCCTAAAGCGAATGCATACTTGGGACAAGCTTTAGCTGCGGTGCTAAACGCAACAAATAAATAGGCAGCCTGACACTGGGAGGGCAAGCCTAAAATGCCAATTTACAACCCATAATAACTGCTTATGGACTGCTGTCCGATCGCATGTTTGAATCAAAATATTAAAAAAAAAAAAAAAAAAAAAAAATTAAACTGCCTAGGTTACTAGATACAAATTTTATATAGCAATTATGATCAACAAGAAACGCTTTACTTATAAATATTTCTAACAAGAGGTATGTAGTATACTCTAAAAAGGGACTTAAAATATTGAGCAACACAAAATTTTGGTAAAAGAAATCTATGCATTTATTTCTTTAGGACACATCAGGCAAAAGAGTGTAGTCAAATTATTCAGTTACCATTGTATCTCTCCCAGACTTTAATCTGAGAATCAATAGATCCAGTGTACACAACCATATTGTCCCCATCAGTATACATCCCATAAACACATGTTACGCCATCTGCATGTCCTGTCAGACTGCTGGAGACTCCCCATACTCCATCGTTTAGTGTCCATATGGCAGCAGTCTTGTCAGTAGAACAGGAAACTAGCTCTGTACATGGCCCGTCTGGTTTCCGAACCCATTTCACAGAGATTACTTCATTTTTGTGGTGACAGAGTACAGTGAGAGGATCTTTGCCTTTTATTTTCTAAAAAAAATAGACAGTTATGTTCCATATTTTAAGCTAATGTTTTTATGAAAAAACTTATGTAAGTATGTAGGTACCTATGTAAAATATTTATTTAACTTCGTGTTCCAACTATCAGGCTAAGCAGAAACAACTACGTGCAACTTTTAAGTTTATTATTTCAGAATCAAGAAATACTCACAGTATCGTAAATAACAACAGCTTTGCAAGAACCAAAACAAATGAATCCCTCTTCATTCCAGTCAACTATCTCCAGCATCCGGTTACATGCAGCCGACGTGTAAACCGGCTGCACAGACACCTTCATTTTGTTACTGTATTCTGGATAAAACCTTTATATGTTTAGGTTTATTTACGCTGTTAAATTAATGCACATTTTGAGGTTATAGTCATATGCGAGCACTGCACAGAACACTATTACGCCGAGCACCACAGACCAGTAATAGAAAAAGACAGCCAATTGCGACCAAAATTTTGGTCGAATTAAAGAGACGTTGGGGGAGGCAGAGAAAACAACATATAGAATCTATCTTATTTCTCAGTCCCCCCTGAGCGATCGGTCACATTCCACTCTTGTATTTGTTTCACACATTTTACATAAGTATTGGCACCTGTCATCTTTATTAGGGATGCCCTGCTTACGCATTTAACCGAAACATCGGTATTCAATGAAAAATAGTGATGTGATTTTTTCGATTTTTATCGGTTTTGGTTTTCCGGTGTAGATGTAGATAGTTAAGATTTAAAAAAAAAGACGTTTGAAATAGGCACATTTATTTTTATTCTATACATAAACTGATAATCAACATTTCAAAAACAGGCCAAGTGCTCCAAGGGTTCCATACCATTATCTATGAAAACGGCAAATATCAACAGATACTATAAATTTGTTGTTTATAGTATCTGTTGTTATAGCGGCAACAGAAATATTTTGCGAAAATTTCAACTGTCTAACTATCGCGGTTATTTAGATACAGCTTGGTGACAGACAAACGGACGGACAGACAGCAAAGTCTTAGTAACAGGGTCCCATTTTTACCCTGGGCACGGAACCCTAAAAAAGAGGTACATTCAAGAACGTAAAAGTTTTGGAATTTTTTTCATATAAACTGCCAATGATGTTGATACTTGGTGGGTGAATACTTGCGCTGCATACTGGATCTGAAAAACGACATTTCGTAAAATAAACAATCTGATCAGCATCAACACGAATATAAATTTGATGAATCTTATTTAGTTATTATAGGTATTATGATTGTAAGTAAAGTTGTTTGTGTGTAAATAAACATTTTTGTTTTATACTAAAAGGTCAAGTCAAGATGTTAAACCTTTTTACAGTAATCTCGAGTGATTCTTTAAGTATGAATTTGTAGAATCACCCTAATATGAAATCACAGTTACTTTACGAAGCCACTGTCAAGTAAAGTAAAAAGTTCTTAATATATTATGTATAGCTGTAAAGATCTAAAAGTACTTATGATATTTGTGTTTTATATGATAAAAATCATTTTTATTTTGATTATTAACTATAATTTATTTGACCGAAAGGGCTGTAAAACTGATGTAAATTAATCCAATATTTTGTGCTAATTCTACTTCTCTATGCAAGTAAGAATATAAATTAAGTTTGGTTGAAGAACAAAAAGTGAAAAAATGAACTTTCTATCCATGTGCTTCAAATTTAAAAAAAAATTACCTTCATTTTATCATAGTCCTAAGAGTTAATATGCATCAGTAAGCTTGGTGCTGCGTGCTTTGCCACCGCTCCCATCCATATTATAAGACATCTCAAGGGAAGCCCGTTATGCTTGTTGCTGTCCTGCAATAAAGAGATATTTCATTTGGAAATTGTTAAATAAAAATCTCAGGCCTTTTATCCCCGAGGGGGTAGGCGGAAGTATTCCATTACTGGATAATATACCCACTTTTAACTAGATATATTGTCCCCTCACCGTGATAGGTGGTGAGCCCATCGCCGGACCGGGTCTATTTACACATATCTCAGAATTAATTCTGGGACCTGCGTGCCTCACGATGTTTTCCTTCACAAAATTGTTACGAAAGCATTTCAGCAGATGTGGGACAGATGTGTCTCGGAACACAGAAAATTTTACTGTAAAACTTTTACAGATTTTCTTTTACAGTGAAAGAGAATCTGTGAAAAAACAACCTAACCAAACTTCTAAGCAGTAAAATATAATGATAATACACTCACCGAATGACCAGATTCAATATCCAAGTAGCAGGAACTCTATAAACGTCAACCGATGAAAGTAACTTGAAAATACCACTCGAAAAACTAAAACACTCAACGGAATTACATTTAGATCACAATTTAGATAGCAGCCATATTGGAAGTAAATACAGACCACAGACCAATAACCGGAATAACCGGAAGTAAACTACCAACAGAACAACTTGATTCTTTTTTTAATTACTCACACATACAAATTCAGCACACACACAGACGCAAAGGGCATGAAAAGCGAGAGTGTAAGTGGGACTTTACAATGAGTGCGAAGAGTCCTATCGTGTACATATGTCAGGGCCAGCTGGATGGCCCTGCCGAGCACTGTCAAACATGTGTCAAACAAACTCATTACTCACGTCAAACTACTCTTTGTAAACAAACAAACTTCAATGAACGTAGGCCGCATTGAGATATAAAAAAATAATAAAGTAAAAATAATAAATACGTAAATATATATGTATATTTTAATTGTTTTTCTATTTCCGTAGTACACAGTTCAAGGTTATGTAAAAGGTACTTAAATACCTATAAAGTTAGGTACATAATATTTCATGCGGTATTGATCTCAGCTTCAAACGAGTTTTGGTACCTACTTATTCGAACAGAAAATGAGTGAATTGGAACGTGTAGAATTTTGGCGGTAAAGGTTGACATTTCATCTTCATTACGCAGTGATGTCAAATCAAATATTTTGAGTTGATCTGTGATCGCAAGTAATTTTCAAGATTTTAGAAATATTTTATAATAGGTAGGTCACTATGCCAGACATAATGATAGCAGGTATACCCGTCAGCTTTCCTTTCGAGCCCTACAATGTGCAAACAGATTACATGGAGCGAGTGATAGAGAGTCTTCAAAACAACACAAATGCTTTATTGGAGTCTCCTACAGGAACAGGGAAGACATTGTGCTTACTTTGTTCATCTTTGGCGTGGTTGTTGGTGAAGAAGGCTCAGTTACAAATGAATGCTCAACTTGGTAACTTTTCTGATCACAGTGGTGCCACAGGCTTTAGTGGAGCTCTGAGTGATAAACTAAAGTCTGGAGCAGGTAAAGCAAAAGATAATACCTCATGGGGTATGCCAAAAATTATTTATTCGTCTCGAACTCATTCCCAACTGACCCAAGCCATGCAAGAATTGAAAAGGTCAAGTTATAGGCATGTTAAGGCGACTGTGTTGGGTTCGAGAGACCAGATGTGCATTCATCCTGAGGTCTCTAAAGAGACTAATAATATGAATAAAGTTCACATGTGCCAGTTGCGAGTGAAGTCACGGACATGCTATTTTTATAATAACGTGGAGTCAAAAAAAGAAGATCGGTCAGTAAAGGGTAATGAAATATTGGATATTGAAGATTTGGTGTCTGTTGGTAAGAAACTAAAATGCTGCCCTTATTATTTATCAAAAGAATTGAAACAGGAGGCTGACATCATCTTCATGCCCTATAATTATTTACTTGACCCAAAGTCCAGAAAAGCGAATGGCGTGGAACTTATGAACAACATTATAATTTTAGATGAAGCTCATAATGTAGAGAAAATGTGTGAAGAATCAGCTTCATTGCAAATTAGAACAACAGATGTTGCTTTGTGCATAGATGAAGTTACACATGTTATGAAGTCATTTAGTGAGTCAGGTGAAGATCAGATGGATACCACTATTGACAACAATCAGCCCAAAGACTTCACTTGCGATGACTTATGTGTATTGAAAGAAATGATGTTGGCATTAGAGAAGGCTTTAGATGAAATTGAAATTGGTAGGGACGGCAGCACATACCCTGGTGGTTTTATATTTGAATTGCTCTCAAAGGCTGAGATCAGGGATCATAATCAAATGTCAGTAATAACTTTAATTGAAAATTTGATTCAGTATTTGTCAACAGCAAGCGCATCACCATTTCAGAAGAAAGGGGTTGGTTTGCAGAAAATTGTTGATTTACTGAATGTTGTATTCAGCGGTACCACACATGCTTATAAAGAGAGAGTGAAGTTATGCTACAAGGTTCATATTCAGATTGAAGATAAGAAGAACAATAAGAAAACTGACAGTTGGGGAGCCTTAAAGGCTACCAGTGCTAAGTCTGCTGAAAGAGTTCTTAGTTACTGGTGCTTCAGTCCTGGGTTTGGAATGAAGCAACTGCTAGATCAGAATGTCAGAAGCATTATATTAACTAGTGGTACATTAGCACCTTTGAAACCCTTGATTTCAGAACTAGGTATACCTATTGGTGTGCAGTTAGAAAACCCTCACATAGTAAAAGGGAATCAGGTGTGTGTCAAAATAATCAGTCATGGTCCAGATACCATTCAGCTGAATTCAAATTATCAGAACAGAGATAATCCTAAATATATTACCTCTTTAGGAAGAACAATATTAAGTTTTTCTAGGGTAATTCCTGATGGCTTATTAGTATTCTTCCCATCATATCCTGTAATGACAAAGTGTCAGGAGATGTGGCAAGCTGAAGGGATCTGGTCAAGTATAAATAATATAAAGCCAATATTTGTAGAACCACAGCGCAAAGACACTTTTAATGCTATTATCAATGATTACTATGGTAAAATTAGTGATCCTGGTACAAGGGGAGCTTGCTTTATGGCAGTGTGCAGAGGTAAGGTATCAGAAGGATTGGACTTTGCTGATATGAATGGTAGGGCTGTAATCATCACTGGACTACCTTTTCCACCCCTGAAGGATCCAAGAATTGTTTTAAAAAAGAAGTATTTGGAAGAATTACGAGTGAAGGACAAAGATTTCTTGTCAGGAGATGAATGGTATTCTTTGGAAGCTACAAGAGCTGTGAACCAAGCTATAGGGAGAGTAATCAGACACCAGAATGATTATGGAGCAATATTACTTTGTGACAGTAGGTTTAACAGCCCAAAGTTGAAAGGGCAATTGTCAGCATGGTTGCGAGGTCACATAAATGTTTCTAATAAATTTGGAGAAACAGTAAGTGAAATATGCAGATTCTTCAAAAATGCGGAGTCTTCCTTGCCACCTCCAAGACTGAAGCCTTTGCTTCCATATGAACCTAATTCTGGGTACAAAGAAAATAGTTCAAATAATATCAGTGGGGTATCGTTTCCTGTGCCAAATACTAGAGTAGTGAACAAGGTTGCAGTAAAAAAATCTGTGAGTCAATATCCTAACTCAAATGAAGTATATGCAGATTTCTCAATGGATTTCTATAAGAAAGCCCAATCTTCAGCCTATGTAAATGAATTCAAGCCTAAAGAAACAAAAGATCTCTTCAGTGCTCTTGACAGCAGCTGTGAGTCCAATCAAAGTACATCTCAGTGCTTAGTAACAATTCATAAAAGAAATGCTGAGGAAATAAGTGTTGCTTCGATAGCTAAAAAGAAGAAGTTTAAAATCAAACCATTTGGTTTTGAAGAAAATTTGAAGAGTGGAGGATCTTCCACTGTGGTTGAGAAAGTTGCGCCAACATCGCTAATAGATTTTGTGAAAGAAATAAAAGCGCAGTTAGAGAGTGAACAATACAAAGAGTTTCAGCAATCCATCTCGGCTTATAAGAAAGAGAGTGATTATGCATTATTTTTAAGATCTTTGACTAGTTTATTGGAGAATACTAAATTGTTTTATTTATTTAAAGGCATGAAAAGATTTTTAAAAGAAGAGCATAAATCTGATTTTCAAGAATATTGTGATAAAGTCAAATTTAGTAGCTAAAACAATATAAATTTTAACAGACATGTTTAGATTATGTAATATGTAACAAAGTAATACAAATAAAATTATAACTTATTACAACATATTGTCTTTATTAACTACTTAAACCTAGCAACACAACTATTTAGAATTCATTTTTTGGAGCTTCATTAATTTTACTAGCAATATCTACGGAGTTAATTCTTAGCATTGTCTGCTGTGCTCTCTGAAAGTTGATCCTCATAAACTGCTTCCTCCTCTTTTTCTTAAAATGTGTTCTGGTGTGAGATAGCCCCTTAGAGATGATGGTAGCTGTCACATTTACTAGCCCCGGTTGCACTAGAGGTCTGCCGATGAGGGAGAAATCTTTTGTACCAGCCACTAATACTTTTTCCAATTTAATTTTGTCTCCAATGTTTGGTGGCCAGTATCCTTCAACGACGAGCAAGTCTCCATCAGTCACCCTCCACTGTTTACCAAGGAGATGGACTATGGCGAAATTACGTGAAGGTTTTTCTTCAATCAACTTGTTACATGTTGAAATTACGTCTTTAGTAGTTTCAGCAGCTGATTTGTTCTCAGTCGGAGCTATGTTTGTCAAGAATCTGGATAAAATTCCTCCTGAAAAGTAAAAAAGCATCGTAAATCCTAATTTATAGTTACAAATTTGCTTCCACTGTTTAGGGTACGATACATACCTTGTCCACTACTAAAAATGCTACCGAATCTCTGTAATCCAGCTCTAATCATAGCCATTATAAATCACTTACTATAATAGACAATGAATGCAATTATAAATGCATTATTTTTAGATAGAAATAGCAAAAATTTTTGCATACAAATATAACCTCAAACACGCGCACACAAATTGACATTGACAGTATTGTTTGTTTCGTCTAGAAATATTGTCTAGAATTTCAAATGGTAATAGGATTCATATAATCGCGTGTGGCACTTTGGCATCTTTCTCAGTTTTTTTACACTTACAACGAGGATATTCAAGCACGCAACTAAAGAATATAACAGTAACTATGTACAATTGTGTAGGTCCCGGACAGAAATAGAAACCTCGACCTTTGACCTTGTACGAGTTGATGTTGATTTTTGGGGGTTGTCTCCACGGATCATGGTATCAGATTGCATTAGCCACGGATCACGGCGAGTTGTATCCACCGATACCGTGATCCGTTTCCAACAAAAAAATCATTAATATTTTTATCCACAGATCACGATATCCGTAGCCACAAGAAATAAATTATATAAGTTTTGGAAACCGATCACAGTGTACAGAGATGAGTAATATAATATTGTATTCTTACAAATACCCAATGTGTTTATTGCATTTTCTAACTGAAAAGAAGTTTCAAAGCTTCATGTTCACATCACAAAGTCGGAGAGGACTCTAGCGAATTTTATAGGCAGGGATTTTAGACAGATGTCTCGTTCTGAATTTGAAAAATCCAGGTAGGTACACTGGCGGAGCTGAGAGTTCGGGATCACCCGCCGGGTCTCGGGCGCGGCCGGCGCGGCGGCGGCGTCCGGGGCGCGTTGCCATGGCGACCCACACGCGCCTCCGCGCCACCCGCCGAAAATAAACACGAGAGCAGCGCGCGGAGCCAGCCCTACTGGATGAGACACTGAGTTTTCGAAGCTTTATAGGTTATGATATTTAGATTTTTGAGCTTGATGTGATGCTGTTCTGGTAGGACCTACGCTTAGTTACTTAAATAAAATATGTAAACTTATATTTCAAGCGATTGAATTTCATATTTAGCTAGTAAATCCGAACTACCTACAGCCGAACTGTAACCCGCGTTCTTTCTTAACCAATAAACAGCTTATAACGCTAATGAAATCGAAAGAATTTGAAATCCACTTTAAGATCCTCATTATTATTCTAAAATTTGGCTAACCTATCCCAATCAAGTCAGCGACGCTTACTTCAAAATCTTCAAATTCCAGCTACCCTCACCTAAACGGAGGTAGTCATCGCATCCCGTCATCACGCACGTGTCGGGCGGGTGCCGGCGCGAGATGTGTCGCATCCAGGGCAGCGCGGGGAGGCGCCGGGAGCGGCTGCAGGGGGAGGGTGTAGGAGGTGAAGGGGAAGGGGGGAGCGGCGGGCCAGTGCGCGCGCACGCAGCTCGCGGCAGTCGCTGGGTGGCGCGCGGCCGGCTCGCGGTCGATAGAAGCACGGTCTGAGCGCGGCCATGCTGCGCGACCACGCCACGCGCGAGCCGCCTCGTCGTGCCGTGTGAGTGTTGTGAGTGCTGGACACCTCTGCGCCGGCTCTGTATGCCTCGTCCCGGTAAGGAGTCTTTGAGCGGGCATGCGCCGCCTTGGAAAACAGGTCGTTTGATGCGATTCGCGACTTTACGGTTGGATGGCCGCCTGTGACGACTCTTCCCGTCTCCAGATTCGCTTACCCGGTTTGTAGTTTAGGCTATAGTCGACCTGAGGTTGTAGCGTGATGGTATAGGTTAGGTAGCGCGCGGGGAGTTCATCGCGTTATAAAGGTTATTGATGAATAGCTGTCGGGAGGCGAGTCAATAAACTGTAGACGGATGGTGTGTATCGTCTTGATATTGTGTGTATTTGTCCTAGAAACTTAGATGAGACTTGCTACGATAACCTCTACGCCGTAGCGGCTACGGCGTAGCAACACAAGCGTAAAGTGAGGCTTAGAAAAAATGAGCCATTTCAATAAATTTCGCATTTCATTTGCGACAAAATCAAAACGAAATGTAGCAGATATTCATATTTATATCGTTTTATAAATGAAAGAAGCATTTGTTTTCAGTATCTTCCAGTGAATTGTACTAAAGGTTTTTTCAAATTCAAAATGACCACTATTATAGGCGATTGATGACCAATACTCGTACTGGATAGGATCACTAAGAACAGTGTTTTATCAATTGACTAATTAAGACTATAATTGTATGATTTGTTGACTTACTGACTGACTCTATCATCGCATAGCAACAAACGCGGATCCTTGTATGTTGAAATTTTAAATGCAGGTAGTAGGTATCTTTTAGTAGGTATGTATGTAGGTACTAAGAAAGAGTTTTCCGAATTTCCCACTGGAATGGAAAAACGCTTAATGAAAAAAAATGCCAGTTTTTAATTTTTATCCCAAAAAATTACATCCAGAAACATCTCGCCACGCGTTCAGAAACTAATTAAGTAAAGAATTTTAAACATGGATCTCTACTTCACTATTACTATCGTATCGGAGGTAGAGTTGTTCAGAAGCAATTACTCAAGCACCGTCACAGCTGTAATAGCTTACGCTGCTAAGTTCCACTTAATGCTAACTTAAACTTTATCTAGCGATTAGGGAACTTGGAATTCTAGATAACGAACATTGCTTAGTTATTAATTAAAAAGTAAAATTTAACTTTTTTTCTAGTTTTTTTTTTCTTGAGAGATTGTATGTCAGGCTTGAAATATTTTATGTTGGTTACTAGTGTTTTTCAACAGATGTCGCTATCTGTATGGAAAAAAAAGAAGATTTGTTACTCTTATCCGATTACGACAAGGAAAATAGAAAACCCATTTTATTAATACTATAGAATACGTGTTTGAGTGCTACGAGGGCGTTTTAAAAAGGAATGTATATGAAACGTGAGTTACCACGAATCTCCTCAAATTATTATATACATATACATGTATTATTTTACGTTCATGTCTTATCCCTCTCAGTGTATTCTCCCAAGAAACGTTCTTCGAACCCCGAAACGTGACAGCTAGTGAGCACATCAACGAATCTTAGTACCTACTCCAGAACCAATTCTGCTTTCCGGTTATCCTTCACAATCGAGCAAAAACTTCTCAAATCTCGAGCCCCGATGTAATATAAAGCCGACTGTCACATCTCCTCCCGAAAACAGATCGTATCGCGTGATCCCGCGACAAACTGCATAGGCCCTCACTTCTGCGTGACAGCGGCATGTTTTATTCCCGCTCCGTAATAGCGCTGTCAGAATTTTATTTTATGGGTCAATCACAGCGCCTGTACGTGCTTTTTTGCATTAGGCTCTTGACCAGGAATGTTTTATGTGGATGAAGCGCGCTCCGTAAATATGTGCACGGGTTGTTTTGAGGTTAGGGTGGTTTGGCGAACGAATGAATGAGTTTAATTAAAAACGTTACTTTTTTAACTGTTAGCTAGTCTTTTCGGGGTTTTGCCTGTTGGCTAAATTAAGGTTGTTAGCCACGTGAAGGTTTGGCCGGACAGAATACATAACAATATGTTATTAAAACACACGTACCTCCGGCTTATCTTAGAGAGGTTTGATGGAGATATTTCAATACTTGAAGTATCTTTAAGTACTTAGTATCTTTGCTTTTCACATCTTTTTTAATATTTACCTATCTACTTTTCAAAAGTGTATTTATCGAACCTCTTAACAGAACAACTGATGAGCCCATTGCCGGATTAGACTGCTATTACACATGCCAATCTTAATCAATTCCCGGATCTGCTCGGGTTTCATTAAAGATGTTTTCCTTTACAGTCGAGGTAGATAATGATAAATATGTACCTACTTACCTACGTAGATTTTTGCGTTAATAATAACTTCCGATTGCTTCCGAAACGGTTTATACCACTATTTGAAGATATAATCTAAAACATACGAAGTAGAAAGTTTAACATATAACACATCAAACCACAATAGCCAGTGTAAAACCTATATTGTCCCGGCTTCGCAGTAAAACCGCTGGTAAAAGGGCTCACTTCAAAACCTAGGATTGCGATTTGAGTACCCACTGAATTTATCGTACGGGTTTGTGATTTTGTTCAGGTTTTATAGGGAAGAGTAGATGATAGGCTTGGTGAAAGTGCCTCTCATTAGACTCGGGTTCGATTTCTGGTAAAGGCGTTGACCAATGACTTTCTAAAATGTTCGTATAGGTTATACGTACAGAATTGAAGGAAAATATTGTGAAACCAACAGGCCCTAGAATTGATTCTGAGGCATATGTATCAGTATCTCGATTCCTGACTCACAAATCTCACCATCTATCACGTATAGGGGTCTAAAGAAAATGAGTTTTAGGAATAGAATATCTCTGTTAACTTACAAAAGTTTAAATCATATTTTTATTTTACATCTACAGTTCTACATCTACTTCTATACTTCTACATCCCTACATACACTTATATTATAAAGAGGAAAAATTTGGTATTTTTGTATACCTAAGTATTTGTTACGAATAAACTCAAAAGATACTGGATTAAAAATTCTTTCAGCAATGAAAAGCTACATTATCACTGAGTAACAATAGCTGTATTTCATTCCCGCATTCCCACGGTAACGGGAAATACGCGGGGAAACAGAACCACTGGTGTATAATATAAGCTACTGTAAAGCGGGAAGCAAAGATATTATATATAGAACTAGCGGATGCCCAGCGGCGTTGCCCGCGCGGATTCCGTTTATTCCCGTTCCCGTGGGAAATTCCGAAAATCCCTTTATAGTGGTTGCCTACGCCATACTTAAGACACCTACATATCATATTTCAAATAGCGGGTGCCCAGCGGCGTTTTCCCGCTTGGATTTAGTTTATTCCCGTTCCCGTGGGAATTTCCAAAAATCCCTTCATACCAATTTCCTATGACATATCAGACACCTTCATACCATTTTTCAAGTTTCTAGGTGCTATCGTTTCGGAGTAGTACGTATTTCTCTTTTTAACCAGTTTTTATATTTTCCCGTGGGAATAAGATATTTTCCTGGAATAAAAAGTAGCCTAGATGTTGACCCGGGTACTCAGTTATCATAATACCAAATTTCATCAAAATCCGTCCAGTAGTTTTTGAGTGATGCGTGCACAACCAGACAGACAGACAGACAGACAGACAGACAAAAATTCCAAAAATTGGTGTTTCGGTATCTATATCGATAACTATATACATTACCGTTAAAATTTTCAAAAAATATTTAATGTACAGACACGGCCCCGTTAGAGTTTTATTATATGTATAGAAGACGTAGATATGTTCCTAGAGCATAGAAAATGAGGCCGACAAATGTAGCTAATTAACCACATTTTATTTAGTCGCATTGTATTTCAAGTCGAATTTTAAGCGCAACTCTTAACAGATAGCTCTCTTTTTCTTTATTATTCGTTCCGTATCATCTTTCCCCATCATTTTTGTATCCTATAAATACGCTAAGAAGTAAGTATGTACATGTTGTAGCACACTCGTTGGGGATCAATTTTCAAACGCAAGCAGTATGAATATAACTCATCCTTACTTTAATATCTTTGGCGGGAAGTCTACGCTTGCGCGGTCGGCAATCAGTTCAAATTATATAGTCCCTGAATCTCACTTTGTACCTATTATGATGCCTATATAGTGACGTCACGCACTGCATACTTTTTAATGAAAGTGGCAGCCGGTATATAAACAATACGTTTAATTGCAGCTTGCATACAGTAATTTTATCGCAGAATTTGTACCCTAACTAAAAGATCTACAAAACCGTCACAATATTATTATTCCTTAGTTTTAGTCGGTTCACCTTTGGTAGTGCATTTACCACATGTATTTAGGAAACGTCTATGCTGTTACTACCGTGTCGCCGCTGGCAAGCGTACACACATGAAGAGAAATGCCACTGACATACATTTTTAATTCTATAGGTAGACACGATATACTCTATACTTATAGTAAATATAGTAGCAATAATCGGTGCCCCAGTCATCACCAGTCAGAGACATGCGTTTCGCGACTTTACGGTTGGATGGCCGCCTGTGACGACTCTTCACGTCTCGTCTCGTCGTCCCGGTTTGTAGTTTAGGCTATAGTCGACCTGAGGTTGTAGCGTGATGGTATAGGTTAGGTAGCGCGCGGGGAGTTCATCGCGTTATGAAGGTTATTGATGAATAGCTGTGTTCCCACGAGAACGGGAATAAACTGGATCCGCGCGGGCAACGTCGCTGGGCACCCGCTATCTAAAATATACCTATGTAGGTGTCCGTCGTAGGCAACCATTGCCTCGGAATTTCCCACGGAAACGGGAATAAACAGAATAAAACATTTACACTTTCACTTGACTTTAACTTTGAAAGCTGTCTCCAAAACGATCCGGCAAAATCCTGATATTTTATAATCACTACATAGTATACAACAAAGCCGCTTTCTCTGTCCCTATATCCCTATGTCCTTATGTCCCTATGCATGCTTAAATCTTTAAAACTACGCAACGGATTTTGATGCGGTTTTTTAATAGAGTGATTCAAGAGGAAGGTTCTAGTATAAGCATTGTACCCGTGCGAAGCCGGGGCGGGTCGCTAGTGTTGTATAAAACTTGGGTTAGTCGGCGGCGATCACGCTTTATGACCAGTTAATTTCTTTACGACGGCCATTAGCCACTGCAAGAGAGATGATATGCTTTTGGGATACGATTAAATAAGTATTCCGACCTCAATTAGGGTTCATGTTTGCGTCGTTTGGGGGAGACTATGGGACCGCAGCTTATCAGAGCTCAAGGTCATGGCTTTAACCAATGGGTTCACCACCTATTTTACCTACGTTTACTCGTCGGTGGAGATGGGCTGCTATTTACATTTAGCCAATCTTCATGGACGAGTTTAGTGTAAGTAAATAAAAAATGAAAAAGTGTTTATTTCCATAGGTAATTGCTAATTACACTTAGAAAAGTCAATCGTTTAATAATAAGACACTTTGAACTTGTCTATGAAGACTGGCTAAATGTAAACAGCAGCCCATCTCCACCAAAGAGTTGCTGGTTCCAAATGCAGTACCCCGAGAAGGACCAGCAAGAAACTGCTTGTTCTTCTCGGGTCCAAAGAGTATACTGATGAAACGTGGGTTTGACGGGCCCGTTGGCTCAGTTTGTATAGTGACTCTGCCTTCTGAGTCAGCGGTCGCGGGTTCTATCCCCGACATTTGTGTGCACAAAAATGTCTGTTGGTTTATTTATATAAGTATGTTTATCAGTCGTTTGTTATGTACAAGCTCTGCATAGAATAGAACGTGTGTGAATTGTGTCTCACAACTTCTACCTCAACCAATCCATCATTTCTTTAGTTTACCAATCTACCTATCTATAAACCTGTCACATTCGTATCAGGCACTCGCCTTACAACATTACTCTATAGTCCTCTATCTATATGTATGTCAAAAATAATCTTAACTCATTGCTCCGTTGGTGAGTGAAAGATCTCGCATTAATAATATTAAAGTAGAATATCATTTCAAGCGAAGTCGCTACGCTATCGTGATGGAAACCATTCTCAATTCACATAACAGAGAACGTTTCACAACAAGTTTCTGAGCGATGCAATTCCCCAAGGAGGCGTGCTCTAGAAAAGTCAGTCAGACATTGAAAACACTGAATAAAAACTACACTCCGGATAAAATGTGTGTTTTGGGTATACTAGCTTAAGAGTATTTGTTTTAGTTGAGGCAGCTTCTTTCAATCAATACGAAGGCACGAGATTTTGCTTGCCATATTGTTACTTATGACAATGCCGCTACATTTCATCGGCGTATGGCCCGTTCCCGTGGGAAAATTATAGCACATGTTACTTTCAGAAAAATAAGCTTTCCATTGTTGAAAGAATGTTTGAAATCGGTACATTACTTTTTGAATTTCCTCTTTAGAATATTGTAGTGTAGATGTAGAAGAAATTTGTACTAGGAGAACATATTGTGCCTTGGGTACGTTTTGAACCATTTAAGGAAATGAAGTGTCGTCATCATCAGCATCCTGTTACAGGCCACTGCTGCGCTATGAGGACAGCTTTTTTACTCACATAATAAGAGAAAGTAAAGGCTGAAAAGCGGGTACTGTATGAAATGCAGCAACTTCACATTAAGCCTAATAATGCCTAATAATAGTATCATGTCTTAAAAACTGAATTACTGGTTTAAAACATAAACTAATTAAAAATAGGTGCAATAAAATATTAACGACGGTGAAGGAAAACATCGTGAGGAAACCCGCAGGTCTCAGAATTAATTCTGAGACATGTGTAACCAGACCCGGTCCGGAGATGGGCTCACCACCTATCACGTTTAGGGGTCCAATGTATCTCGTGAAATGTGGGTATATCCAGTAATGGAATACCTCTGCCTACCCTCTATAAAAAAGGCGTGAGATTATATTATTATTATTATAAAATATTAAAAAAATAACTAGATAACCAATACCAGGATCCCAGTATTTGATACTGCAATATCGGTTTTAGAAAAAGGCGCAAAAAGTCCAGGATCGCAATATTGGAAGCCCTAATAAAAACTGTCCCTGATTGTAAATGGCAGTTTGTTGGTTTATCTGTCTGAAAGTTAGCCTCAAATACGAAACGGTTCAACGTAAGGTCAAAAACAGGAGTTTTAACTTAGATCGTTTACGTCCCATTGCTTAATCTTAAAATGTTGAGATATATTGTATTGTAAAGAACTAAAAACGAAGAAAGGGTGACCCTCTTCTATATAGAGTACGACAGTTAATAAAATGCGATAGTTATTTTATCGAACGTCTGCTCATCAAGCTCAAAGAAACTCACGATAATGTGTAGGTAACGCTTGTAAGTATTAATCATGTTCTTCGTAACTAATCTATGTTTTCTCATCCTTCATTCTTCGATACTCTTACATGGTCCAGTGACACGGAAGTTTTTCCTGTAAAGGCTTAGATACACCGAGGGAAATAGCATACGGATACACTTCTGTCACAGTTTATATTATATTTATTTATTTATTAGATCCTCCAACATTTGCTACAATATTTCTTACACTAATACTTATACCTATAACAATCTGAATGCACACCAATTACAAGAGAATACCTCTTGCACAAAGAAGTAGTTATACTCGTAGATAAGAACTTGTAAATTTTTGAAGTGTTATTTTTGTCTTATAAGTATATAAATAAGTATTTATAATTATTTAATTATTATGATATATTCCGACGGAATGTAAAGAAGGCCGGCTCAAGTACTTTCCTTTAACTATTCATCATCATCAGCCCACTTTCGTCCAATGCTAGACATAGGCCTCCCCTGTTTTAAGCTGTTTCGCCTATCCGGCCATTTGAAAACTTGCCTCGACTAGCGTAATATGTAAGATGGTTCAATTAAAAATACACGGGCTGCACTGTTGTAGGGTAGACATTGTTTCGGCTAATTTATACGACCGGACACGGAACGTGAACGGAACGGAAAGTGTCATTAAATCGTAATTTGTGCCGGAAGAAATAAAACGTTGGTGTTTTAATGGTAGCTCGTATTTTTTTCACACATGAACATTTAGATTATTTTATATTGTTCTACAAATTATTGTACAAAAATAAATAGAATGTAAACTTGATTCACAACCGATATCTAAAATGCAGTTTTATTTTTACATAGTCACTACATAGTATAAAACAAAGTCGTTTTCTCTATCCCTATATCCCTATGTATGCTTAAATCTTTAAAACTACGCAACGGATTTTGATGCGGTTTTTTTTAATAGATAGAGTGATTCAAGAAAAAGATTTTAGTGTTAGCATTGCACCAGTGCGAAGCCGGGGCGGGTCACTAAAATAAAATAAAGTCGCTTTGCACGTCTGTTCGCTAATTCCTTTTTAATGTTGATGTAGGTTAAAACACCCAATTGTTGACACCCCACCAATTAAACATCTATAATCAAAATTAACGAAACTACGATACACCATTATATATTTAGAATAGTAAAATAAACAGTTTTTTTATCTAGCTATTCTAAATATAATTGTGTATTATAATTTCGTTAATATTATATTATCTTATTTCGTTATTATATTTATCACTAGCTCGACGGTGAAGGAAAACATCGTGAGGAAACCCGCAGGTCTCAGAATTAATTCTGAGACATGTGTAAATAGACCCGGTCCGGCGATAGGCTCACCACCTATCACGTTTAGGGGTCCAATATATCTCGTGAAATGTGGGTATATCCAGTGATGGAATACCTCTGCCTACCCCCTAGGGGATAAAAAAGGCGTGAGATTATACTAATTTCGTTAATTTAAAACAATATTTTGGGATGTCAAGTAGTTGGTAGGGTAAATTAGGGTGTCAATAATTGGGTGTTTTACGAAACTCGTAAATAAGACCCGGGTTATATACCAAGTGTGGCATGTACCACTAAGAATTTCTAAAACTTAAGTAATTATCAACTATCTTTTCGAGGGCTGAATAACTTAATAACCATCATTTAAAAGTAATAATAATAATAATAATAATAATTTATTTAAACCAAAACCTTATAGATAACAATTTAACAGAGTTTAACAATAATATTTGAAAGGCGTAACAATTCAGGTGAACCCTGTCTCCTAAACTAGGATATCCTGTGTCTTAGGAGGCAGTGTTTCAGTTGGCGTGACATTTCGATTCCTATCTTATACAATTTAGAGATAAATTGTTATTGCAGTGTTACGAATGTGGGGTGTGTTTGTAAGGGTGTGTAGGGTGTGGTGTGTAAGTGGGGGTGCATGAATAGAGTGAAAAAGAGAGAGAAGGAAAAACGGATTTTGCACGGTTTGTGTTGATTTACATATATATATATATATATATTTATTTAGCAGTCAAAGGTAAGTAGGTCCTCAGTCGCTAAGTAGTCGAGAGTTTTCAGCCATTTTTCAAGGCTAGATTTTAACGTGAAACTGTTTGTACCAGCAATGTTGAGTGTCTTATTTATTTTATTATATAAGTTTGGACTTAGAACATAGAACTGTCTGCCAGCGAAGGAAGTAGAATGGAATACACTCGAATGAAGTAAAAAGGTATTCTTGCAAATAAATATTTCTTTTTTACAAAATTATAATATTTATTAGGCCGTCACGTACAGTACATAACTACAAAGCACAACACGTTTTAAAAACAAAATTATTAAATTTTTCCCGCGCCGTGCCAGCGTGTGATTAGTATTCCACAGTGTTGGCGCGTTTCTCCATTTTTTTCCAAAATGGTGACGTTTTCTTTTTTCGGAGACAGCGCGTCGGCGACAGGCTTATGGGGCCACGGAACTAGCGTTACAATGGAATAGCCCTAAAGGTGTCTGCTCACTACACCGTATCCTACTATGAACGTAATAGGAACGTCAAGCAAATAAGAAAGAACTGTAAAGAGTAAAAAACCGACTTCAACAAATAGCACTAAAAATATCGTGGATGTATAAAATTCGTAGACTTTTGTTGATTTTTTAATACCTGCCCAACCGATTTCACATATTTTATCAGTTCAAGGTTTAAGTGCATTTTTGTTTAAATAGGGTTCGAGGAAGCCGTATATTATGTTTAATTTCTGCATTTTGCATTTTCTACTTTATTTAGTTTTTTTGGTTATTAATTAGTGCTTGAAGTAGCAGTAACTCTAACAAAAATTAATTAGATTTTCTAAATACTTAGACAAGGCTTAATGTTAGCTTAACCGGAACCCAAAGAGCATTGATAGCCTTACGGTTAAAGGCCCTGCTTCACACGATGAAAATAAGTGAAGCTCGGGTTCGACTCCTAGCACATGCCAGTTGAAAAGCTTCTTGGTACATACCAATGAGTTTTTCAAAACTTACGTACTTATACAGGGTGACTTTTTTACCGTCTGGAAAAAAATGTGGTGTGATAGGTAAGTGTAATAGATTCATTTGGCAATGTTACTTAAAAATTTTTTTGTTCTCAAAAAAATTTTTCTTGCCTAAACTACTCAATTTACTCATTACTCAATTGTAGTCAATAATACACACTGAAATATTTGAAATAGTATTTTAAAATGAAACAAGCTCGTAGCTTCCATTTATGCGCAATTTACCTACAACCGCCAGCTGCGCGTAGTACTGTGCGTAGTTTTCTAGATTTTGTAAATTGCATTAAACATGACTATATTTAACAATTAATCTCGTTATTAACTTCGGCTCTAGATACCTTATACGTCATTATTTTTTCCAGACGGTAAAAAAAATCATCCAGTATATTTAGCAGTAGCTCGCTCCAAAACATCGTGAGGAAACCCGCAGGTCCCAGAATTAATTCTGAAATATGTGCACTCACCACCTATCACGTTTAAGGGTCGAATATTCTCCTGAAAATTGGTTATATCCAGTAATAGAATGCCTCTACCTGCCCCCTCGGGGATAAAAGGCGTGAGATTATTAATATATTATTACCGGAACCCAATTTTTACGAAAATAGGCCACTTACAACTTCATTGCGGCACGCACGAAGATCTATTTAGCCATTCCAGGCTGCACTATGTCTGCGTCACGAGAGATCACGTAGAGCAATCTGCGCATGATCCGCTCGCCTCGTCAAACACGCTCCATATTAACTGGTCCTTGTTGAAGTTTATCAAAAAGTTTCATTATTTGAAACCTGTTCGAACTTCTTTGGACACGACGAAAACATATTTATGTTTTCAGTCATAGCGAGATGGGCAGAGGAGTTCTATAAAATACCCACTGTTTATCAATGTATTTTTGGAGCTCTTATGATGACAGGTTGTGAGCCCATTGGGCTCGATTCTGTATTACAGCGACTAAACTTATTTTAGTTTAGTCCTGTCATTTTCTTTCTCCTCGAAAAGAAAAGAGACGAGATATATTTAGTCCTGTCAAATTAAAATTAGTCCTGTCAACTAAGGCGTGTTTAGCTATTTTAGCGACGATGTAACAAGGTCATGGATAAAAGTGACAGATACGCACGTTCATATGGTTCAAATTAGTTGGTTTTTACATGTTTGACATTACTTTTCAATCCATGGTTTGTTTCAGTCCTTTTTTTTCGTATTCTATGGAGGCTGGGATAGGCTAACTTAAAATTAGGAATTTTAGCTGGTCTGCAGAATCGAGTCCAATGTCGGACTAGGTACCTACTGTAACAGTAGCATGCCTGGTTTTTTTGGTTTGTCTAATTAATGGGCATGTTATTATTGTACTGCAGACTTCTTTCATTCTTTTTTATACCGGCTACAAAACTAATTCGTAATGCAGATAGATAAAACTACTGCTAGTACATTAATTATACAACGTAAAAACTAAGAAAAGCTATGCTTCTGCCGACCAGAGATATTCAATTCTTACAAATACCCACTTTTGACAGGTGATGAACCCATCGCAGACCCAGGTGTTGCTACATATATTTCAGTAACAATTGTAAGACCTGCGGTTTCCTGACGATGTTTTTTACATATATACATACATACATACATAATCTCACGCCTATTTCCCATTGGGGTAGGCAGAGACAACAGACCGCCACTTGCTACGAACCTGGCAGATCTCTCGCGCTTCCTCCACATCCATCAAACGACTCATGTTTTTTACAATCACCACAATCTCGCCTAAATTGGTTTGAAAGTCGCACAAACGTTGCAGAACTCGCAGAGTCATGCTTCAATCTACAACGTGGTCATAAACCCAGACCTGGATCTACGTTTTTTTCAAACCGGGACAGAAACTTGATAGTGGCGCCCCATCGCTCTGTTTCTAAAAAAAAGAAGTTTTTTTTTTGTGTTTGTACGTAGTATCAGGACTCCTACTTTCTTTAATTTCTACTCCGAAGAGTAAAAAAAAATATCTTAAAATAAAATGTCCTGCCCTTGAATGTTGCCAACTACTCTGAAGCTGCTCGGAAATAAAATAAAAATAACAGAATGATCCCTTATAACGTGTTGAAAACCAGAGCTTTAAAATCAAATTAATAATACAACGTGCAACGCTTTATGGAGCTATTTTTATTTTATTACGATTATATTACGATTTTGGCGCCCCCAAATTGCCGCCCAGGCGGGTACTCCTTAGAGCTAGCTCTGCGAAAACCACACGAGTTATTGATTAAGATGCTTATGAACATTTCACGATATACTTTATAGTTATAAAGTCCCCCCCTCTATCACAATGGACCTGTCAACTGCAGAAGAGGCCGGGCGATGACCTGCTGTCTCGCTCGATATCTAATAACAAAGTTTAATCGAGTCCCCGATTACGCTTAGCTCCTTATTATCGCTGCCGGAGATCGCCCGACTTGGAGATTTTGATTATTTCATTCAATGATTAATACCTATATGTCTTTATATACATATACACATCTAATCACTACATAGTATAAAACAAAGTCTCTTTCTTTGTCCCTATATCCCTGTGTATGCTTAAATCTTTAAAACTACGCAACGGACTTTAATGCGGTTTTTTTTAATAGATAGAGTGATTCAAGAGAAAGGTTTTAACATTAGCATCGAACCCGAAGCCGGGGCGGGTCGCTAAGAAAAAACTATTAAGAAACCGTGTATGTACATGATTTTTTTGGACGTAATAACGTCTTAATAATAGGTGAACACCAGTTGCAGGCACGAAAAAGTGTCACGTTCCGCCTGAGCCGAGCGTGCAAGAGAGCGCTACACAAGCGATAGAGAAGCATGATCGGCCTAAGCGTTCGGCTTGTGATGCATCTGTCTCTCTTCCACTTCAGTATGCAATTTTTCATTAATGTAGAAAACGACGTTATCTATCACTTTATAACGCAAAATTATTTTCCGTAAACCGTCTTTACAGACCACCAATTTTTTTATGTGATTTGAAAATTAAAGTTATTTATATATTTATTTACTTTTAGGAAAACTTACAGCTAAGTATACAAAATCTATAGGCAACAAAAGATAACAACTAAAAGCCAATTATAAGTTTGTTACTGGGATATTTTCCTGTAGTAAAAAGTACCCTTAATGTTGACCCGGTTACTCAATTATCTCCACACCCATCAAAATCCGTCCAGTAGTTGTTGCGTGATGCGTGCACAGACACAAAAATGTCAATAATTGTATTTTGGTATATAAATCGATAACTGTCTACACCACTGCAAAAAAATTCAAAAAATATTTTATGTACAGACACGGTCTCGTTAAAGTATTATTATATGTATAGATATCAGAAATGTATCCATATATCGGTATATAATATTATTGAAGTTTCAGTAAGGACCCCTAATTGTTTTTCGTCATCGATATAGCATATGTTACTCAGGGATAATGTAGCATTCTAATGATGAAATATTTTTTTAAATCGGTACAATAGTTTTTGAGTTTATTCGTAGCAAACATAGAAAAATGCAAATCTTTCCTCTTTATAATATTAGTGTAGATTATACACAGACAAAAAACAACTGCCGTAATTATATCAGTACAAAATTGGCTCCTGCTACCAAAGTTTTCAGTATTCAATACTAGTACAGAGATCACTTTTCATAGTATATTTTATATCGAGGGACTAAACGAAGCCATTATATACCAGAGGTGGTTTGACTCCCGAGCTTGCGAGGGAGTCATGAAACCGAGGGTATATTAAGTTGGCGTTTAGTCTCGAGGTGCAAACTGTACTTTTCACTTTGAGTGCGAGAAAAATTGTCAATTTAGTACGAATTTATTTAAAACCCAACAAATTTACACTCGACAAAAATTCAGAAATTTTCGCGGTCAGTTTTTTCTTCTAAACCTGTCACAGATTAACAAAGAGATTTAAATCCCTTTGCAGGTAAACAATTTAAAACACATGGCGCCACCTTCTTCGCGGAAAAACCATGGAACTAAAACTCTTCACATTTTCGCAATGAAGATGGTCCACACTCTACAGATATTTACTGGCTGTTTGAGGTTGTCTTTTTCTCATTAAGGAAATAAAAAAAAAAATACTTTATACTCCCTAGGGACTAAAGTGGTCACTTTAGTCCCGCTTCGTAGGGCTATATTGGCGTACTTTTAGAGCATGAGAAGTGAAAAAGAATATTATATTTCCATTCTTACCGAGCATATCTACTGGTTTTTTTAAAGTATTATATTATTATTTTATTCAACTGCTCCGAGTGCTACGACGCAGTGCCACGTAGCACTCCGGCTTCACGATAATCCGTAGCGCGTGCTACGAAGCGTAGCAGATATAATTGTGACCTATCTATAGTAATGTTCTTTATTAATAACCCTATTATTGAGTGCTATTTGCAACATTGTATTAGAAGAAGGCATTTCTTTATCTGATTTAATTAGAAATAGGGTAATTAATTTTGGGTTAGAGTACGAGAAACCGAACGAAATTCATCATCGGTAGATTATTATAAATAAGTATTTTTTAAAGTTATATTATCGTTTTTATAACCGTCGGTCGTTTTCGCTAAATTGTCTCTGCTTAACCTGATGGTTTATTGGTATATACGCCCTTTGGCATTAAGTTCACCTTGGTAAATTTTTTTTGGTACATGAAGTTATATTTTCCCCCTTATTCTCCTCAACTATACATACCGAAGCGGTGGAGTCGCAATGACTTTCAATAAGAGGACTTATAAGCCCCTACATTGAATACTTTTGACACATTGTGGGACACAATTCACACACAGTTATTCAGTCCCAAACTAGGCAAAGCCTGTACCATGGGTACTAAATAACTGATAAACATACTTAAATAAATATGAAATACTCAGACATGGAGCTCACAGACATATTCAGGCACACAAATGTTGACCCGAGCGGGGATCGAACCCGAGACCTCCGACTCAGAAAGCAGGGTCACTACAAACTGAGCCAACAGGCCCGTCAAGTAAATAAAGCGAGTAATATGTGTACACAAAGCATGAGATATGCCACGATTCGCAGCAATGGTTTCTGCCTACCCTTTCGGGAAAAGACGTGAGAATGTGGTTTGATGAAAATTGTGTTAATTACTGGACCTGTATTGCTATTCTGTTGACAGTAGTATTAAATACCTCAGTGTCTTATTACAAAACTGTGTTCAAAGCTAAACAGTATCTTAAACAGATCCTGTCGCTTTCATAACAATAATGTTAAAAAGAGACAGCACATGTTTTGAACAGCTAACTTTAAACCCAGTTTTACAAGAAGTTTGTTTATGTTTAAACAAGTACTGTCATAAACTTTACCAGTGTTTGGATACACAACTATAAACAAGGTGCATCGTTAGGGTATCCGAATTGTCTGCATACGCCTGAGAGCTTTCGCTCGTAGGGCCACGCCCCCTGACTTGGGGCTACTGTTCTCAAACTTTTAGGAATTTGTCTTTTAACAGTGTGGTACAAAGTGAGGAAAATTGTGTACATATTTATCAGCCACGATGAAGGAAAACATCCCGAAGAAACCCTCAGGTACCAGAATTGATTCTGAGGGATGTGTAGCAGCATATCGGATGGGCACGTATCACGTTTAGGGGTCTAAAAATTTACGGTTGAAAAGTGGTTTTGCCAGAAATACGATACCTCTGTCTACCCCTCGGGGATAGAAAGCCTAATAATATTTTTTATTTACATATTTGTAAGACTAAACACATCTTTGCATTATAATAATATTCATATATTATTACCGTAAAATGCCTTTTTTGCAAATTCAAAAATCATCAAAACATTTCTTCCTATGCCACAATTCCGCCACAGATGACACTTTGAGAACCGCTGCACTAGAGCGCCAGAGATACTGTAATTATTCCAATATTGTGAAATATATCAGCTGTTGTAGTTCCGTGTACGTGACTACCTCTTCTCGTCTTGTTCTAGTCGACAGCGCACCAAATTTTATTACTAGTGTATTATTATTATGGATCTCACGCTACCTCTGATACAAAAGTGGAGTAGGTACAAATTATCTTTACTCGCTTGGGGTATAATTTGAAAGACATATAATAATAGATATTTTTATCCTTAGATATTAAGCAAAAAGGAAGATGCGGTAAATTCATAGAAAGTATCGTTGAAATTTGGACCACATTAAACTACACGCGATCGTGGGTTTTTTTTTAGTGCTAATTGTACAATTCATAAAAGTACATGAAGGCATTTGATTGTTTAGCAGTTTAACCATTCAATGTGTTTCCTTTTTGTCGACTATCACACTGGCCCGATTGAGACTGCAGCGAATTACGTTCCTTGGACCTAATTTAAGCGGTCTACGCGCGAGAAGCTATAGTATCGTATCTTCCTTTTTTGCTTTTATTTAAGTTTTCATCCAGACTAGATCCATCGAATTAAAATACAGCAAGAACATTTATTCATAGGAACGAATGCAATCTCCTTTGATACAACTCATTGCATTATAACATTAAATGTACGCCACATCACTATCACTATATATTATAAAACAAAGTCGCTTCCCGTCTTTTTCTATGTATGCTTAGATCTTTAAAACTATGCAACGGATTTGCATGCGTCTTTTTAATGCAGAGGAAGGTTTTTATATCCTGCTTAATATTATAAACGAAAAGTTTGTGAGTATGGATGTTGGAGGAAAAACTACTGAACGGATTTTGATTAAACTTTACAGATATATAGCTTATACATCAGAATAACACATAGGCTCTATTTTATATCCGTATTCTTACGGGATCGGGAACTATGCGGGTGAAACCACCGGGCGCTGCTAGTACCGAGGGCGGATCACTAGTATCGTCTATAATTAAGTACAATTTTCATATTGTTTTTGTAGTTTATCGCGGTATGCTACATTAACAAATACACTTCACAGCTTAAACTACTCCGTTACGTATTTATACATCTAAAAATAAAAAATAAAATTGCAAACACAAAGCTTAAAAAATGTCCAAAGTTGCATCTCGCTGACGTCAGAGGGGGCGGGGCGTGACGTCACCGGTGGAAATAGAGCAGACCTTGTGGGTTATTCTGTTCCGGTCTATTCACAGCGCGTAGTGCGTTGTGTAACTAGTTTGAATTTAGAACTGCGATATATTCTCGTCGTTATTGGCATGTGTAATGTAATCGCCTGTTAGAGAGTAAATGGGAGAATAATTTACTAGCTACGTGACCTAGCTCGAACGTTTCTAATCAAAAATTTGCGATCAACATTCATCGTAACCCGACTCACAACTACTGTAAGAATAGAATACCTATTTGATTGCCTAGCAAATGAGTTACTTTTTACGATCTATCAAAATTAAAATTTACTATTTTACTAAGGTTTAAGGATTGTGACTTGATTATTTTTAGTACAAAATTGCTACACTTTTATGATTGTTTTATTATTTTAAAATATGGTTGTAAAATTAAAATCAAAATACATTGGACCTGTTTTAGGATAGTTTTAATTCATTTCGATACAGTCAACTACTTTGACGGGCCTGTTGGCTCAGTCGGTAGTGACCCTGCCTTCTGAGTCGGAGGTCGCGGGTTCGATCCCCGCTCGGGGCCAACATTTGTGTGCATGAACATGTCTGTTGGCTTCGTGTCTGGTCGTTTAATATTTATTTAAGTATGTTGATCAGTTGTTTAGTACCCATAGCACAGGCTCTGCCTAGTTTGGGACTAAATAACCGTGTGTGAATTGTGTCCCACAATTTATTTATTTATTTATTTGTCGTGTCATAAACACAAATTGAAAAACCGTAACCATTTTTTTAATGTAGTGTCTTCACCCCCCCCCCTTCTCCCCCTCCTCACGGCGTACGTACGTCACGGGGGCGCGGCCTGACGTCACAGATCGTAAATAGAGCGCAGACCTCGGAGCCTCGAGGCAGCATTCACTTGTTTTGACCGGCCACACTGCTACTGCGTCACGTAGGATATTAACTTATCAACAAGTTAAGCAATAGACTATGATATTATAAGTAACTAGCACCCCGCACTGGCTTTGTTTCGGTTTATGAAAATGAAAAATTATTCAGTTACAGTGATAATTAAGAATAGCTGTGCTGGTACCTCTTTTTAAGCATTCGAGATACTTGTATTAAGAGACACAGCTCATGAATGAATTAAACACGCGTTTTAGTTTCACGAGAAATTGTGTGTTGGAAACAAAAGGAAACTCATGTTTTAAAAAGAAATATAATAATATAATCTCACGCCTTTTTTATCCCCGAGGGGGTAGGCAGAGGTATTCCATTACTGGATATACCCACATTTCACGAGATACATTGGAACCCTAAACGTGATAGGTGGTGAGCCCATCGCCGGACCGGGTCTGTTTACACATGTCTCAGAATTAATTCTGAGACCTGCGGGTTTCCTCACGATGTTTTCCTTTACCGTCAAGCTAGTGATAAATATGTACGTAAGTTTTTGAAAAACTCATTGGTACATGCCAGGATTCGAACCCTGCCTCACTGATTTTCGGCCGGCTCTTTAACCGTCCGGGCTATCACTGCTCTAAAAAAGTTTTAAAAAGAAAATACGTATCAATCAGAATCTGTGTACCAACACGAGAGAATTGACGGTAATTAAGGCTCGCCGCAGACGACCAACTGTCCGCGGCAGTTTTATTAGGGTCAATACTTAAGCTTGCCACAGACGCCCCCAATTTTCACGTGATCGAATTGGATATCGCTAAGCAAGTAGAAATATATAGATTCGGTAATTTTTGTCTGCAATCACGCGTATTTGACGGGCCTGTTGGCTCAGTTGGTAGTGACCCTGCCTTCTGAGTCGAGTCGGGTGCGATCCCCGCTCGGGGTCAACATTTGTGTGCAAGAATATGTGTCTATATCTATATTATGTGTGTTGGCTTCGTGTCTGGGTATAAATATTTAATTAAGTATGTATATCAGTTGTTTAGTACTCATAGTACAGGCTCTGCATAGTTTGGGACTGAATAACTGTGTGTGAAATGTGTCCCACAATTTATTAAATTATTATTTGTAGTAAGAATCCTTAATTTTTCATAAAAAATGTTCAAGTGTGATTCAGATTTGCACGCCAAGTGCATCTTGGAAGGAATCGTTCTTTACAAAAGTAAAGGTAATAACTAAATTTGTTTGTTAAGTATTTTTCCTGTATTCTAAAGAAGCTGAGCTATTCAGAGAAATCGTTTTATATTATAAATTTACATACTCTCTATTTATTACTAATGTTTTGGTTTACCAACTTTAGATATAAGGGGATGATGAATGAAAAATGAAGTAGCATAACTGAATTTATAGCTATGAAAACCATACTATAATTGCTCTTAATTTAAGAAATTTGTTTAAACAAAACTAAAGTACGAATGCATCATATTTTTTAAATAATAATATACTAATTGTGAGGAATTGCGCTTATTCTGTTACGCGTTGTATACTTAATGTAGGAAGAAGTGTGATGTTAAGTTCACGGCCTATCAAGTTTTATACAGGTCTATAATAAGCCGGACGGTCTAATTCCGGATTGCTCGCCGGTGAGAGTCCGGAGTCCGGTGTCACGGTCGCGGCCCTGCCCGCCATTTTATTTTTAGCTGATTCCGAGTCCTATCTATTTTATAGCTATACTGAATATGTCATAACATAAATCTTATAGCAGCTGTTGGATATCTTAATAAATAAATAATAATAACTATAGTAGCCATAGATATAGCTGGAGAAATAGATATACTAAGGAATAATAACTAATAACGAATTCGAACTCAAATCGTAAAAAAAACATATTTACTTCGTGTCATATGCAACTTTTTATCCGACTTCAAAAAGGGAAGAGGTTTTTAATTCGACTGTATGTTTTTTATGTTTGTTACCTCAGAACTTTCGACTGAGTGAACTGATTTTGATGATTCTTTTTTTATTTGAAAGCTGGTGCTTCCCATGTGGTCCCATTTCCATTAAATATGGTCCAGTTTTGACAATTACATCCATGAGAAAGCGATGTAGGTCTTAAAGTTGCATTAAGTATGTGCGCGACAAATGGACGAATAACTCAATATCATGACAACCGATTTCAAATATTATTTTTAACCGACTTCAGAAAATGAGGAGGTTAGCAATTCGACTGTATTTTTTTTTGTTTTAAATTTTTTTGCCAAAGAATAAGCTTGGCAATACAAAGAAGAAATGCTGCCAGCTTATTGGGAACCCTGCTTCGGTGTGATGCGTTGGAAGAAATATTTTATTTATAATATTATGCAATTTTTTTTATACAGCCATGTTATAATTAGATTAAATAAAAAAATATTAAAAAAATAATAAGAAAAAACTGTATTTTTTAAGTGTTATTCGTAGAAGTCGGTTTTTTCCTCTTTAGAGTTTTATGTTATTATTTTCTTCTTTCCACAATAATTCCAAAACTCTTTGTTAGATAATTTTGTAAAAACGAAGTTATATAAAATAATAAGGGGCTTCAACTTAATTATGCAACAAGCGTGCATGGAAAATGCAATCAAAATTATCAAACAAACATTTTGTTTTGTAATTGGGCTGTAGTAGCATATGCATGTGCTACGCTCGTAGCAGTTCGTAGCTGCGTGCTACGTGCCCTACGAAACGTGTTAATTGTAACTGCTACAATGCAGATTGTCAAAATTGTTATGTTCCCCGTTATATTTTCTTTACGTGCTGATACAGGGTGTTGCTGGTAAATACAGGATGTATTTTTTAAACGTGTCTTAAAGTAATGTCAAAATCGAGTATGGCAATAACAAACACCCAATAATTCAAAACCCAAACAATATTAGAGCACCCGGCGGACGCAATGAAATATTAATTAATAAACAGTTAGCTTTAGTTCGAGGAATTCGGAACACATAAATCAAGCTGGCTTCGTTATCAGTTTGGCGTCGCTTGAATCGATACCGCGGCTCCTGATAACGTAATGAACTTTGTGCCAACCCTAACATGTAAAGTGAGATGGCGGCCCTGTTGGATATGAGGGTTGATTCTGATCCGAAGTTATGTGGAAACTATTACGACGATTACGACGGGCCTGTTGGCTCCGTTGGTAGTGACCCTGCCTTCTGAGTCGTAGGGCGTGGGTTCGATCCCCGCTCGAGGCCACCATTTTTGTGCATGAGTATGTGTCTATATCTATATTATGTCTGTTGGCTTCGGCTTAAAATTTATTTAAGTATGTATATCCGTTCTTTAGAACCCATAGTACAGGCTCTGCCTAGATTGGACTGAATATTTATTATTAAGTTTTTGCCCGAGATGTCACTAATCATGATTTTGTCTGTGTGTCAGTCTGTCTGAATGAAAGTTGTCTCGATTAGGCTCCGAACCTTTGCAACAAATATTAATGATAACGGAAATTTTGGGAATTTTAACTTAAGTTTTGTGAATGTTTCATTTCAATATCTTGGAAGATTCTGAAGACATATATTTTATTTTGATATACAGAAGCGAAGTGGGCGTGTCACTAGTAATAAATAAAATTGCCATCCTAAACAAATTCGACGCAGTCCAACCTTATTCGGTATCTATACGTTTCCGTTCAATTTCCTTTTGCCTCAGCTCTGACAGCTCATGCTAACATCTCTGTGAATTTTAATTTTAAACAAAACACGACCCTTTTCTGAATTCAAACTGAGATAAGAGCCACTTAGAACAGCGGCAAGGCCCGCATACCTAGTCGTGTCTTCCCGGGGTATTCCTATCTGCTCTAAATTAATAACACAGAATATGACTTCATATGAGCTCGATTAGGTTTTTTCTTACGGATTTATTTGATCCGGATGAAACGGATTTTAATAGACAGGAACTAATCGTGATCCATGGATCTATCTTCACTTAACTGTCCGTCCTGCTCTAACTGTAAAACATTTCGCCAGTCCTCGGGAGTGCTGTGATTGGTGGTTCTACAATTCAACGATCAGCACAAGGTTGATGCAAGATTTCTCAATGCCTACGTGCTCTAAATGTAGATCCATCTCGATTATCATTGTACATTTTATATTAAAGATCCATTTGCATTTAATATTTAGTCTACAACTGTTGGGTACTTTTTATGATCCATATGGATCAAATTAGAACGAAATATATAAGTATTTCGAAATAAACTAATTTTTAATCTGTAGTTCAAAACTAGTTTACATTTACTCCAAACACGAAACCAACACTCATGTTCGTGCCCAAAAAGTACAGATTCCATCATGAATTTAAACCTACTCTTTACCCTTCCTACCTTTTACCTTTGAGTTACGACCAACTGAGCCAGCAGGCTAGCTAAATTGCTTTTCATAACCTAATATCATCTTTAACTTTCCGCTAAGATCCATTTTAGGATGTAAGCGCGGCGGAAGCGCGAATACGCCATACTCCACCTTCTGATCCACTCTGGCCAATTTAACGTGTCCTCGCGCCGCCTTTGATTCTGCTTCATTTGCTTCCACTTTTAGAAAGAATGTCTGCGTCTACCTTTATAGTGTCTTATACAGTCAAGAGAACAATACACTTGTAGTGCGAGTCTGACCTCTAAGGCGATTGTAATAAGAACGTTACAAAGTCCAATGTGTCGACTCCGCCTGCTCTTGACTGTACGAGTTTGTTGGCGCAGACATTGAGACGCCCCGTGGTTTGATAGCTGTATTATTTACTTTGTCGTTTGATTTTAAAGATATAGTGCTCAAGATACAGTCGATTAGTCTACAGGCTTTACTATAAACTGGTTTTAAATACAATCTGTAACCAAGGCTCAAGTTTTCCTGACGGATCTAAAAACCATCGGTCGCTCTGGAATTTGTATTTTTTTTTTATGTTTGTTACCTCAGAACTTTTGACTGGGTAAACCGATTTGGATGATTCTTTTTTTTTGAAAGCTGGTGCTTTCAAATTGGTCCCATTTTAATTTAGTCCAGTTCTGACAACGGCATCTATGAGAAAACCATATAAGTTGAAGATTGAAGTCGTTTTTTTTTACTCTTTAGAGTGGTTTTTGACGATATTTTTATTCATCGTCTCTCCAGTGATGAATATGAGCTAATAAGTTTTTGAAAAAAAAAAACAATTTTTTACACGACTAACTTTTCTACGCGGTTTCACCCGCTAGTTCCCATTCCCATGAGAATACTGGAATAAAATATATAGCCTGTGTTACGTAGGGATTTTCTAGCTTTTCAAAGGTGTAACATTTTTTGAAATCGGCCCAGTAGTTCTTGAGTTTATTCGTAACAAACATACAAAAATACAAATCTTTCCTCTTTATAATATTAGTATAGATATGCGTAAACTGGTGCTTCTTGGTTGAAAGGCGGCCTAATATCACTTGGTTAAAAAAACATTCTCTAAAATCCTTTCAAAGAAACCTTAGTGTAGCCTTTAACTTTTAGTTAACCATTAGACCTTTGTAAAGTTGCCTGCCACTTCCGAAGTTTCATCAAGACGTGTGAAGCCGGAAGAAAGCCTTAGCTAGTTGACAAAGGAGACAACCAATTTTAAGTCTTGATAAAGCTCTTTTGTGATACACGCTTTGTAAGCTGTATAACGTTTAATCATGGACGTAGTATAAGTAATATGATAATAGCTTCAAGGGTTTATTTATGTATTGACCATAGATAGTGAAAAAATTCTAGATCTATGGTAAAGATTTTTTTAAATATTTTTTTACGACCTTCAAAGTCCTTAGCTCTGAAATACGAATATTTATTTTGATGAACTTATCAAAAATATTGGCTTCACTACTAGTATTGTCTGTACATAACTAAGTACCCATCGGACGGAAAGTAACTAAGTAAATAAAAAGATTTGATTAAGAAATATACAGGGTGGAATTTTTTAACGCCACCTGGAGGGAAATTACTGTACCTACATACTGGACATAGACAATTTTACTCAAAGGAAACATTCCTTGTATATAGGGAAAATAGTTTATATTTCAAAGTCGAAAATAAGATAGAAATCGGAATAGACTATAGTAAAGATTTCAAATAGTCCTTATTTATTTGCATTCTTGTTAGCATTATTATACGTATTTGGTCTCTATAAGATGTTCATCAATACTGGTTTGGCGGTATATTTACTGCAAAAAAATAATTTCATTTCATTTCATTATATACCCGTGACCGTAAACAAACAGGGAGAATACTTTGGCTAGTGCGGAACCCTGAGCGAAAAACAGGACACACGCTTAGTCGTTTTTTTAATCGATAGCCAGAAAAAAGCCTTCCATAGCTCGACGTATAATGGATCGCGGCCCCGCGAGACCGCTCGCACTTTGCCGGCGATAGCATCTCGGATGGTTTATCGGCGACGCTCCTCAATATTGCGTGTACATCGATAAATTCGATATAAATTGCGTCCCATGCTAGCCGTATCGATAATTGGTGGCGATACAGACGCGTATGCGGCACAAAAGGGCTTTAAAATCACATCGGGTTCAAATCCAGGCTTGTACCAATGAGTTTTTCAAAAAGTTACGTACATTCATCAGTATCTTGACGGTAAGGATTTTGATGAATTTTGGTGTGGAGATAACTGAGTAACTAGGTCAACATCTAGAGTACTTTTTACAGCGGGATAATGTCTTATTCCCACGGGAAAACATATAAACCTGGTTACTACTACTACCTCCAAAACGCTAACACCTAGAACCTTGAAATAATTATGGCGTGTACGTTTGTTATATATATTATAGCGACCCGCCCCGGCTTCGCACGGGTGCAATGCTAATACTAAAACCTTCCTCTTGAATTACTCTATCTATTAAAAAAAAACTGCTTCAAAATCCGCTGCGTAGTTTTAAAGATTTAAGCATACACCCCTGTGTATATGTACATAGGGATATAGGGACAGAGAAACGACTTTGTTTTATACTATGTAGTGATGATGATTAAAAAAAAACGCATCAAAATCCGGTGCGAAGTTTTAAAGATTTAAGAATACATATGGACATAGGGATATAGGGACAGAGAAACGACTTTGTTTTATACTATGTAGTGATGATGATTAAAAAAAAACGCATCAAAATCCGGTGCGAAGTTTTAAAGATTTAAGAATACATATGGACATAGGGATATAGGGACAGAGAAACGACTTTGTTTTATACTATGTAGTGATGTAGTAGGCAACCGCTGTAAGGGGATTTTTAGAAATTCCTGCGGGAACTAGATCCGCGCGGGCAACACCGCTGGGTATGTGAGAAATAAACTCAGTGTTATAAATGATGGATCTACGGCTGAGCCAACCTTTATGGCAGAGAGATCTAACGTTGATGCAGCAACACTATTTTTGTACCGATTTCAAAAAAGGAAGAGGTTCTCGAATTTCAAGTAATATTAAGCGTCTAAAGGTAGACTTCCGTGGGTCGCGGCTGATCGCAGCCGTATATATATATAATCTCACGCCTTCTATCCCCGAGGGGGTAGGCAGAGGTATTCCATTACTGGATATACCCACATTCACGAGATATATTGGACCCCTAAACGTGATAGATGGTGAGCCCATCGCCGGACCGGATCTGTTTACACATGTCTCAGAATTAATTCTGAGACCTGCGGGTTCCCTCACGATGTTTTCCTTCACCGTCGAGCTAGTGATAAATATGTACGTAAGTTCATTTTCATACGTTAACTATTGTCGCATCAACCGCGCGTGTCAGTCGCATGCGATCGATCGCGCGCGGTTGCGATCGGCCGCGACCCACGGAAGACCCTTACTACCTTAAGAGAAGGATAGAGGAGTTCGCAGTTCATTAATTGAAAAAAAATCCTAATTAATAATAATACAGACGCGAGCAAAAGTTAGTATCAAAATACTCATACATCGTTTGAAATCACGGGACGTCTACAGCCGAAGATTCTTAATTGTTTTCCAGAGCGACCGATCTAAAGCGGCTAGCGTCCACATACCCAAGACCTTTCATTTTAAGGTTATCAGTCGACATTGTGAATGTTCTACGCTGCGCTTGCCAATGCGCGGTATCCACTCGACAACTTTTCTGTTTCATCTTCTGTCAGTTCTATGAGCTATGCCTATGTCACTTCTATTTGTTGATCTGCTGGATTATGTCAGTGACTTGTGATAATTATATCCATTGGTGTACATTACACATGTGTTCCCCGTAGCTAGGTGTGTGATATTCTGAGCCCAATAGTAAGATGTCATCATTGCCATTAATGTCATAATTGCCGTAAGTGTCATCATTGCCATAAATGTCATCACTGGATACTTTTGTCTTTAGGTAGGTACTTATTATAGATTATACTAAAAAAATAAACTTTCTTTTGTGAATAAATGATTTATAACTTTCTTATTAATTCTGAAATTTGAAAGATTTTACTGTTATTTTATAGGTTAACTTTATAACACTCTATAAAGAACTTGTAAGTGGTTTATTCGGATTATAATAAGCATCTATTTTGCGAACCTGAACTAAACAATCATAAAACTCGGGTCTCCTATACGGTATAAGCGAAACTAATCCTTAACCCAAACGAATAGGGCCCAGTTCGGTATAGACGTGACATGTCGCAGCCTGTCTCGACATGTTATTTTACAGCCATCGTTATCGTTAAAACGAGTATCGCTGTAAAAACGGTGGATTGACTCTTCAGATAAGATTGGCGATAGCACCGGTTTTTAAGTCCGCTGAAAATGAACTAACTGTTCAAGTATTCATATTTTTTTTTAGTTTAAGATTCACGAATCGAAATGAAATAATAATAATAATTGTGGGACACAATTCACACACTGTTATTTAGTTCCAAAGGCAGAGCATGTACCATGGGTACTGAAGAACTGATAAACATACTTATTAAACACCCAGACACGAAGCCAACAGACATGTTCATGCACACAAATGTTGGGTCCGAGCGGGGATCGAACCCGAAACCTCCGACTCAGAAGACAGGGTAATGATCCAATGAACAGGCCCGTCGAAGTCATTGATCGGTCAGTGAGTCAGTCAGTTTCTTCTATACTAATAATGTATTTGTAAAGGCCATGATATTGTAATTTCACTGAATCTGCTTAATGGTATTGTATGCAATGAAAACGATTGACAAGACAAAGGGTTAAACGATTGTAATACTACTAGGTGAAAAAGAATGTTACGGCTTCACTTTCATGTTGATACCCCACCTGGAAGCCGAGTCGACGGCGAAAGCTAGTAGAAAATAAGTTTTCGTATCCTGCTTAACATTGACAAGTCGTCACCACCGTCAAAAATCAAATGTCTGAACCTTTGTATTTCTGTCAAAGAGAGTGCCTGTCAAAAGGATCTGAGCAAAAACACTCGGGTACGCAAGCGAGGTCCCTCGGGGGCGCGTCGTGAGCTACACGTCTATAACCCGTTCGTATTCGTCATATATAGCGCTAAGATGGTGTTTGTAAGAGCACCCTCACATAGGTTAGAAGAAACGCACGGAAACTGCTGAATTTGTAATTTAATTTGTATCTAAATTTAAACTTTAGTAGGATTGGGTCGTGACTGAGATGAGGGTAGACGAATAATTGATTCGGGTGTCTTGGATATTTCTTGTAGGCACTGTTGTAGCTCAAAGAATTTGTGACTTAAAAAATGGACCCCTGTTTTTGTTTCGACTGATTTTCGCAACTTATTTTCGATATTTGAGTTATTTAAGATAGTAATTTCTCTTTGATAAATACATAAGTTTAGTGGTCAACGTCTATTAGCAGACTGTTAACCTGACAAATACATTTTATATTTATACCCACATATATCACAGTCTTATTTTTCAAAAGTAATTTTATTGAGGTACGCCTGTACCAATTTGAGACCTAATCTTACACATGAACCAACGAAATTCAACAAAAATCACAATGAAATCCGGTGAATTCATAAGGGAATCCCGCTAATCCATCTTTTCGAGGTATGTCCTTGACCGGTCCCAAATATTTGCAGGGTTTCGTAAATTCCTTCGCCTTGTTTCGGGTAATCGCAACTCCTGGGAATGTCGGATTGCTATTAGTATTCGCAAGGCGTCCACCGGCACGTAATAGGTCACTAGTAGTCTGTGCTTGCCGTATTGGACGATAGAATGTAGTTACATCACTATTGGTACTTACGTCACATTATATTATATATTAGGTTGGTTATATATTTGAGAAAAGTGAACTATATGGCTTCAGATGTGTGAGTATTGTAACCCTAGATGATATTATTATTTAATTACATGAAACAAAGCTGAGTTAGAGAACATTCAGGTTTCGCTGTCGACTCAGGGTCGTCTTAGGTGTTTCACTTATACTTGGATACTAAACTAATAATAAACTAATATAAACTAATATAGACGCACTGGCAGTGCAAAATATGGCAATATAAATGTCAGGTAATAGTCTGAGTTCTTTAATCGTTCTTAATGATCGTGTCTGTAACCACACTGGTTAAGCAAAGTTGGGCGCGGTCAGTCAGTGAATGGGTCCACCTAGTGGCATTATATCAAGAGCACTGTATGTATTCTTCTCAACCCTTAGGAGTACGAATAGACAACATTTATCTTTATTTCGCAGTACTAATTCAAATATAATAAATATAATATATTAAATGGTGGGACAAAATTTACACACGGTTATTCAGTCCTTAACTAGGCAGAGACTGTAATATGGGTACCTAACTAGCGAACCGTCCCGACTTCGCACGGGTGCAACGCTTATACTAAAACCTTCCTTGAATCACTCTATCTATTAAAAAAAAACCGCATCAAAAACCGTTTCGTAGTTTTAAAGATTTATTCATACATAGAGATGTAGGGACAGAGAAAGCGACTTTGTTTTATACAGTAATAGTAAAGTGATAAACAACTGATAAACATACTTCAATAAAAATTAAACACCCAGACACATATCCAACAGACATGTTCAACAGACACATATTCAAGCACATAAATGTTAGTACCGAGCGGGGATCGAACCCGCGACTACCAACTGAGAAAGGTCCTTCGTATATTAAAAGCTAAAATTAACGATCGTGCAACAGTCGCTCTGATCTCTCAATCTTGTCGTTATTTATTTAGTGAATTATATAAGAGTATAACGCTTCTACCATTAAATTGTCATGGAGTCTAAGTCCAAAACAACATATATATTTGGTACCAAGTAATCATTCTGTTTGGATAATACCTCCTAGTGTGTATTCAATAGGGATTACATAGACATAACAGATTACTATCTCTCTGTTGTGACGTGTCCATTATTGAGGCATTATCACTTGTCCCTACTAACACAATAAATGCGAAAGTAACTTTGTCTGTCCTTTTGTTACCTTTATGGTAAAACCGGTGGCCCGATATTGTGTTGAGGAGTTTCTTGCCCCGCTTCTTCTCCTCAACCATTCATGCTGAAGCGGTGGAGTTGAAATGACGTTCAATAAGTGGACTTCTATTTTGAATAAAACATTTTGACTTTGACTTTGACTGTGACTTTGACTTTGACTTTGTATTTGACTTTGACTTTGATCTTGATTAAACTTGGCTAGAAGACAGTTCACATCTTGAGAAAGGACATGGTACCTATTTACTTTTTTAAATTAAGTCTGTAAACGTTTTAGAAAAACAACACCAAACTTTTTGCATTCTGATTTAAATTGGCTGGGTAGAAGAGAGTTATTTAAATTATAACACCTAAATTGGATACCCTATTCATTGGAAATAGAGAGCCGATGGCAACAGCCAGCTTCTTTACATAGTCACTACATAGTATAAAACAAAGTCACTACATAGTATAAAACGAAATCACTTCCTCTGTCCCTATATCCCGATGTATGCTTAAATCTTTAAAACTACGCAACGGATTTCGATGCGATTTTTTTTAATAGATAGAGTGATTCAAGACGAAGGTTTTAGTTTTAGCATTGCACCCGTGCGAAGCCGGGGCGGGTTGCTAGTATCAAGTAAAGTCACTCTCCGCGTCTACGCGCTAATTTCTTCATAAACCTTAAAAACCGATTTAGATTAAAAGAAAGAGCAATAAACAAAAAAGAAAACATTGCCGAAAAATTATATACTGGATTGGAATAGAGAAAGAGAAATAGATGCGTCACAAGCTGAACGCTTAGGCCGATCGTGCCTCTCTATTGCTTGTTCCACGCTCTCGCTTGCACCCTCGGCACAGATTAGAGAATAGTTACCCCTCGGCTCACGCGGAACGTGACACTTTTTTGTGCGTGCAGCCGATTTATAAGACGTTATCACTTCAACAAACATACGCGACAAATTGAGAACCTCCTCCTTTTTTTTGAAGTCGGTTAAAACAGTTCTGATCAAGCGATTGTTGAATATAAACCGATTGAGTTTATAATGGTTTTGTGTCACGCAATTATATTGATGACCTTTAGTATTTATACCCTTTATAGTACCAACAGAACGGAATGGGCGGAATCAAGTGTCAGTCAAGTGTCAACTCATCTCTCTGAAGCTAGACATAGAGTTGAATATTCAGTGGATACTTGACATTTGAACGCGTTCTACCGACCGCTCGCTCATACCTCGTGGCGGGTAAAACCTTTAATACAATTTGTACTGTCTTTACTACCCTAGTACATATTAAATTTTGTACTATCTTGACTATCTAGTAATATTATAAACGAGTGAGTTTATGAGGATGGATGGATTTTAATGAAATAAATAAAATAATCTTATTCGTTTTATCCCCGTGGGGGTAATCCACTTCTTAATCAGTTAAGAACCGCCGGTTCCAATTGGAACCGAGACACAATTAAAAATCTATTGTGTCTGTGATTCATGGTCTGAGAGGTTAAGAGTATATTCGACCGCTAAACGTGATAGGTGGTGAGCCTATCGCCGAACCGGGTCTGTACACATGCTTCAGAATTAATTCTGAGACCTGTGGGTTTCCTCACGATGTTTTCCTTCATCGTCGAGCTAAAGATAAATATGTACGTAAGATTTTAAAAACTCATTGGGAAGTAAATGCCAGGATTCGAACCCGTGACCTCAACCTCTTTAATAAAAGGTTTTCTGAAATTCCCACGGGAACGGGAAAAAACGGGTCACGCGCTGGTTTTGACAATGCGTCACAGAATAAACGCAATTACCTACTCATACACCCCAATAAGTATATAAATATAAAAAAAATATGATGCATTCGTACTTTAGTTTTATGTTACCAATTTCTTAAATGAAGAGCACTAATAGTACGCTTTCCATAGGTAGCCCTAAATTAAGTTAAGCTAATAATTTTTTCGGGAAATATTAACACATATTAAAAATAGCCGAAATCGATTAAGTAGTCGATACTGAACAAACTAATTTCAGGAATTGCACTTATTCTGTTGTACAAACGCAAGCGATGGTTGTGCGTTTCTTCAGCGAACCGCAGCGGTTCCCCGACCATCTTTCCACACCTTTACGTAACTCGTCCCCTTCTGAGGGATACAATTTTGCGAAAAATTGATTCAATTTCGTCGTGTGCAAAACGATTTTAGTTTCGTCGCCGCGGAGGACACAAATTCAACTTCGGTTACGAATATCGTTGAGATTCAATACTGAAACTTTTGTTTCAAGGGCACTGCCCTTTTTCATGTTTGTACATTTATTCTCCTCAACCATACATGCTGAAGCGGTGGAGTTGAAATGACGTTCAATAAGTGGACTTGTAAGTCCCTACTTTGAATAAAACAGGCGTTCAACATACATTGTTGAGAATGAACGAAATAGGGTACTTTACTGCCTAGTCAAAAGAGTTAGTTTTTATGATCTGTCAAAACGAAAGTTTATTATTGTGAGGATAGGCACTACGGGTCATGAGCCTTGCCTCTAGTCCGCGCTCCTGTCAGTTGGCCATCACGCCATCGGTCCCGCACATGCGTTCGCGAATATTTTTATCTGCTAAACTTTTGCCAACGAATCTGTCTATTAAATATCTTAAACCCATACCAGAGTTTACAGTATGGTTTAATATACAGAGACTTGTCACTAGTTATGACGTCAATGACGAATTTTAATAATAATAATAGAGTTGCAGGTGTCCATGGGCAACGGTAGTCACTTACCATCATTTGACCCATCAGTTCGTATAAACCCTATATACTCGCAATTTAATTTCGATACATCGAAATACCCTATTGTTGAATCTCATTCATTCTCTCCCTCACTCGCTAAAATGCTCACTCAAATTGATTAAAAGTACCACGTGTTCTTCATCAAGATCTCTCCATTGATATAACCTTGAACACGCAACAGACTGTTTTTGTATTGACTTAGTTAGTTTGCCCTAATAGCTTGAAAGCATTCCCCGTGTTGGAGAACAGATAGACAGAGTTCATTTCTTATTTATAATAGAAGGGGTAATTAGGTATTAGTATGAGTGCTTCTAAAATAATGACAATAAGGCATTTATTCACAAATTTTACGAAATAGTAAACCACCACTTTCTACCAAACTGTGTAACAAATTATTGGCAGTATTAGTACGATCGTCTTGCATTTATTTCAAACTGCCTTTCAAATAAAAAAAAAATAACACTAACTTAATATCCGGATATCTGTCTCTTTCTTTAGTATTCGTTCCGTATCATATTTCGCCGTCATTGTTGTATCCTGGAAATATGCTAAGAGGTAAATACTTACAAGTTGTAGCCACTCATCAATATCCAAATGCGCGCAGTATAAATATAACTCATATTCACTTAATATCTTTGATTACAATATCCTACTATCCTACTAATATTGTAAATGCGAAAGTTTGTATAGATGGATGTATGACTACTGAACGAATTTTGATGAAACTTTACAGTTTTATAACACATAGGCTATATTTTATACCCGTATTCAAACTGGATTGGGAACTACGCGGGTGAAACCGCGGGACGCTGCTAGTATATTAGAAAGGTAGCAGGAAGCAGTCATGCATCAAATTACCTACGATACTGTCTAAAGTCGCTACTACATACGACATTAATAACCAAATGCCACTAATTGCGTAACATTTCTAAATTGTTCAGGTAAGTTTTCACAACATTTTTCTAACTTAATCAAGTCAAACTCCACCTAATTGTGAATAGCAACTGAGGAAGAAGTCCAGACATTAATATGTAAAAGATAAAAAGTGGATTATTCTTTCTTAAGAGTTTTCGAGTTGTTTCTCTGAAATACGGCGGTGGAAAATATAGCTAACTTTTATGTACGTAAATGCAGCTCGTATTCCGGAGAAGACAGACGGACGGACGGAGTTATAAATATACTAGTCATTGCCCGCGAATCCTTTTTCGTTAACGTTAGGTTTAGTGAGTAAGTGTTTTCGGAATAAAAACTAGCCTATGGAGGGCCTTAATATGTACAGTATGGTTCTGTCAAATTTCACCAAGAACTTTCATTATTTATGATAATCTATATTACAATTTGACCTCTAAATGACGTCACGTTGCCGGATTTAGGTAAAAGTCCCTTTTTGAATGACATTTGTTATTTCAATTACCCAATGTTGCCGGCATGATGACGTCATCCAGAGGTCAAGCGGCATAGATTTTCGTAAAAATAAACACAATCTTATAATATACAGAATATATAAAACGTAAAATATTATCTCCAAATGGTTTCAGAATCGCATAATTTTTTGTTAACACTCCCAACGTAGAAAAATAAAAATATAACATTATAAGATATAAAAAATCTCCCAAAATCCCCGAGAGAACCACAGAAATGGAATACTACCTACCCCTGTGGTATTCCATTTCTGTAAATAGCCATGTTTCACCTGAATATTCTTTGGAACCCTAAACGTGATGGGGAGCAGGATCGGGTCTGTTAAACATTACCTCGAAATAAATTCTGGGACCCGCACCGAACATAAACATTTTTAAATTTATAGAAACACAGTCATGTCTAGAGTCATCGACCGTAGCTGGGCTACGCACGTAGCACTCTGCGTAGCTCGTCGTTTCATTATTTAGCTTTTGACAGTCGCGGTTTGAAGGTGTAGCTATACATCAATAGCCTTAAACAAACACGTGTGTGCCGCGGCGGCGCCTGCAAGCACACAGTTTCTTCCACATAGATGTCTTGTTGTGGATACGGCAATACAATACTAAATCGTGGGAGACGATGCACAGTCGATTGTTATATGTCCTTTAATAAAACTCTCATTCTCAGTGGAATTGTCTTCGTACAATGAACGAGGACAGCTTTATATGAATCATATAGCGGCATCTCTTTCTGACATCTGAGGGCATAGGTTCGTTGCTTGATCGTTCGGGCCTTTAGAATCTTAGAGTCGTAGAGTCAAGGTCGATTGTCCTAGAATTAATTCTGAGGCATATGTAACAGTATCCGGGTCTGGCGATGACCTTACCGTCTGTCACGCTTATTTAAAAATATAGATTTTTAAGCTATTGCATAGCTTCTATCGAGGGCCTTGAGCGCGGGGACCGAATCCAGAAATTCCGTAACGAAAAAAAACCTCACGCTCCCCACTCCGATGGGCACGGAGGTGTGGCTTGAAGGCCGTGCATTGTCTAACGTCGTTTCTTTTCGGCAGTCTTGTTGATACAAAATGCTAGGCAATAGCTTTACCGCGGCAGTCCCCGAGTGCCACACGTCTTTTTTTATTTATTTCTTCAACTTACTATAGTATATCACAGGTTTTACACCCAAAGCGACAATGTAAGTAATCTATTTTCTAAATCAATTTTGAACTCTATAGCAAACCATATTTAATGTAACTTTAGAGAATTCACTCAAGGAACAAGAGGATAGATCGATTATTAAATAGAGTTGCCCTTGAGTTTCTTACTGGCTCTTCTCGGGTTACTGCATTTGGAACCAGCAACTCGTCGGTGGAGATGGGCTGCTGTTTACATTTAGCCAATCTTCATGGACGAGTTTAATGTGCCTTGTTATTGACGTTTCAAAGTGTATTTTATATACCTATCTACTGAAATAAATGAATTTTGAATTTGAATCTGAAAAAGATAATTTTCGGCTTTTATCCCGCTTAGATGCCACATCTATTCAACTGTTACTACTTCGGCATTTTAGTTCGGAAGCGATCAATCACGTAGTAGCTAGTCGCATCCAAAACAATATCGGGGTTCACTTCCTGGACCTATACGGATTGGCTTTCATTGTTGAGAGTAGCTATCCGCCCAGCTTCACTTTGGTTTTAGAGACTTAATTTTTATATTATTAATATAAACAATACAATACAATACAATAACTCTTTATTGTACACCAAAAACAACACAATATGGATACCAACATTAACTAAAGTAAACATTTTTTTCTGTTTTTAGGGTTCCGTACCTCAAAAGGAAAAAACGGAACCCTTATAGGATCACTTTGTTGTCCGTCCGTCCGTCCGTCTGTCAAGACCCTTTTTCTCAGGAACGCGTGGAGGTATGAAGCTGAAATTTATATCAATTACTCAGGTCTACTGTCCCTTGAAGCTGTGAAAAAATCAAACTTCTAAGCCAACGCAATCAAAAGATACAGCCGTTTATGCCGCAAATTTTCGACACTTACACACTTTCGACACACAAGGGAATCAAAACCTACAGGGTGCTTCCCGTGAACTCAGAATCTTGAAATTTGGTACGAAGCAACGTCTTATAGCATAGATAAAGGAAAAATTACGAAAACCATAAATTTGCAAGGTTGTACGGAACCCTCGGTGCGCGAGTCCGACTCGCACTTGGCCGGTTTTTTTTTTAAATTGAAACAATTTATTTTACAAAATAAAAGGTACTTACAGTTTGCAATCCGCCACAAATTCTGAAATGAATATTATTTTTATCAAAATAAATTATGTCCTAGAGATAACTCTCAACATAGTACAAACGCACAATTTTGAGTTTAATGTAGATAAAGCCCCATTTGCTCGCGATTTTTCTGCAAAAGTAAACGAACTTTCAACTTTATTTTGAACATGATAGAAGTCTTTATAAGCCTCAAATAATGGATTGGCTGTAATTTTAGAAAAGTACATTCTGTGTGATAGCAGCAGTGATAGTCTTTCGGTTAAAGAGCCTGCTTCACATGATGATAATCAGTGAGGCTCGGGTTCGAATCCTGGCAAGTTCCATTGACTTTTTTTAAAACTTACGTACATATTATTTATCAGTAGCTCTACGGTGAAGGAAAACGTGTGTAAAAGACCCGGTCTGGCGATGGTATCACCGCCTATCACGTGAAAAGTAGGTATATCCAAATGGAATACCTCAGCCGACCCCCTCAGGATAAAAGGTGTGAGATTATTTATTTTTATTATTTATTCTGTGTATTTTATTTCATAACTTTATTACAAGAAACATGTTTTTACAGAAATATGTAGTTTGGAATCCCTCGTGTGCGAGTGGGACTCGCATAAGGCATATCTATTGATTTTAATATCGGTGACGGCATGCAGTTTTACTGTCGCAGCGATGCACCGACCTACAGCGCTCGTAAAAGTTATTGCCGCTGTCAACATTCAGTTAAGATCTACGTGATCTCCGGTATACTTACGTGTTTCAAGTTTTAGCGTTATGGCTCCCTCGTTAAATATTGAGCTGTCATTTTGAGTCGACTGCCATTTGATATGCGCTTGATACTGCATCGTCAGCGCAGTTGAAAACTAAAATAAAACTTAAATAAACTATGTAGAAAATAAAATACAATAATACATGTTTGATACTCCAGATCCCCTCCGTGGGATCGGTCCGATCGTGGAGGTCGTCCACTTTCCTATCTCGTCCACTTTCGCAAGTCGTACACTTTCCTATTATACCCACTTCCTATCTCGTCCACTTTCCCAAGTCGTCCACTTTTCTATCACGTCCACTTTCCTAAGTCGTCTACTTTCCTATCTCGTCCACTTTCCCAAGTCGTACACATTACATTCATTATAATTTCATTGGGTACATTTAGTGACATTCAGTCCCAGAATTGATTCTTATCAACATTTGAGGCATTTGTAATTGCAAGGTCTTGTCCAAAAATATACTGGGGAAAACTGGTTATATCTGGGAATGTCTTTAGCGACGACAAAGGGTTAAAGGTATGACCATTTGATTTTTATTCACCTCCTCACCTTGTCTATCAAAGTCAAAGTCAAAATCATTTATTTTCTGTAGGTATAGAAAATACACTTAGAAAAGTCAATAGTCTAATAACAAGGCACTCTAAACTCGATCATTTTGAAGATACCTAATACAAGCTTCAAAGCTACAATGAGCCAGCAATGTATTCAAAACACGAGAATACAACCGCAATAGTTGTAAAAATGTCACTTATATATTTTTCCGCGACCTGCCTCAACGGCAAAAGCGTCTAACCCATAAACTGAATTTTTACGCCCACTAAACTCGCGATGATACGAATTTTAGTGTCGTTAGCTTCTAGTTGTATTTAGTGCCCGTAAATGTTTCACTTCCGTTTTGCATGCTTAGTGGCCAACATACCTAAGTGATAGTGAGTTGTGGCATTTCAACTTAACGTAAGATGTGGGTACATAAAGTTAGCACTTAAGCGGTCGGTCGGGTATCGAAGTAAATTTAATTTGAGCTATAGCTTGTGATAGAAGTGCATTAAGGAAAACCTATTTAATTATTTTGAGAGATTGGCGTGAATTTAACTTGATTCTTTACTTGGCGAATGTACGATTGAAAACAAAAAAAAAACTCACGCGTCACTTACAGTCTGTAACACATGCTTTATAATTTATTCTGGGACCAGCAGGTTTCCTCACGTTGTTTCCTTCACCGTCGAGCTAGCGATGAATATAAATGTAAGTTTTGAAAAACTCATTGGTACATGCCAGGATTTGAACCCGAGCTTCACTGATTATTATCATCATGAGAAGCGGGATCTTTAACGGTAAGGCTATCACTGCTCTTATTACGATTAACAACGAATTTTACTCGTATGCATGAAACATCACATTGTACTAAAATCTGTGACAGCATATCAGCATAAATGTAATCATAGGAATAAAAATAAAGCAAAACAACCTTTAACCCGATTACGTAACATTCATAATTCCTTAGTGCTAGTATTGACATTCAATAAGTGATTACCACATTTGTATGTTGAATAAAAATATTTGATTTTAATGTTATTATTAATATCCTCCAATCCCCCCTCTCCCTACTCCCCTCCCCTACTCCCACCTCAAAGGTCGGCAACGCAGTTGTGTCTCTTGAGTTGCAGGTGTCCATGGGCGACGGACGTCACTTACCATCAGGTGACCCGTCTGCCCCCTTTTTTTATCATAAAAAAAATATATATATTTTTCCAAAAAAATGTTTCCTTAATTAACCTTTGCAAAACTCTGAAGTGTGTTTTTTGTTGCAGGATTTTTTTACAATAATGCGGCAGTCTTATGGAGTGTAGCTTAACACCCAAAGCCGGTAAGTCCCCCACTTTTTTATCGCCGACCCAACTGTCAGTCTGACAGACGCAGGGCCTTTTCATTCTCACTGAGAGTTTTTGTTTTTTTACTACCACTGTGACTTCCCAAGCCGAGGACTGTATTATGAGATTATAGTTTGTGTTTATGTATTGAAACATGTAAAATTTTTTTGGAGGTATTACTATTTCTATCAAATAATTTAAAATATATTTTAATTTCTTTGATTTCTATAGTGATTTTCATAATTTATTATATACAAGGCTCATCTTCTCATAAACTACAAATATGTAAGCAGAGTACATCGCGTGTGTGTGCGTGTTCTATAGGGCGCATGGCACATAAGACCGACAGCTCGCCTTCATACTAACTGACATGACGCTTGAGCTTCAAACATGCTTCAAAGTTTTGTATGAAAATATTCCCAATGCCCCCTCTATGTCCTATTATATTTTAATATATTTGCGGGAATGTATTATAATTTTCTTTGGATTGATCAATCTAACAATGACAAAAGTTATCAGTTTCTTCTTTTTTTTTTAGTGGCTAGCGCCTCCATGGAGGCGCCAACAGCTATGCTTGCCAGTTTTAACTCTGTATCATTTGATGAAATGACTTAATTAATATTATGCTGTAAAATTTCACTGTTAATTTCCGCAATTAGGTTTACTTTCATTAAGTGAACAGATTTCATAAGTAGCTGAGTAGGTTAAGAAAAATAGCAGAAGCAAGGTATGGAAATTGCAATTGTTATTAAAGCGCACTTGTAAACTGTTGAATGATTTTCCAGAGGTTTTTCCCTTAGAAGCTAACTCTTTTATTTTTTTGAAATTTTACTTGGACCGCTGCCTTTGAGTATTAAACCAACAGGAGACGTCACCCGCACTAGTTTCTTTGCAAAAAAGTCTGCCAATTTCTGGGCGGGGGACGAGGAAACGCACACAAATAATGTTAAAACAAACGCATATTTTGACAAAACAATTAAACACTAGCTTGAACTAGATGCACACAAATACATTCACCAATCCAAGCACTCCGTGAACTCAAAAAAAACTAGTCGTATATAACAGGTATGCGTGTTGACCGACACTTTTTTTTGGCAGAGGGGAATGCCTGTCAGTGGCGTCTCCGGTTGGTTTAATACTTAAAGACCGCTGCACATTAAAGTTGCGACATCACCTAAAAGTACATATTACAACATTTACTATAACAGCTACAAAAGGGAAATGAAGTACCCATCTTGTGCCTTGAATATAGACTTTTGAACCGACTTAAAAAAGGAGGAGGTTCTAAATTCAACTGTTTGTTTTTTTGTAGGTATGTTACACGATTACTCCGCTAATCATTTACCGAATCTTACATTTCTTTTTATCGTACTGCAAAAGCGGTTTCACTAAAAATTTTTCTAAATCAGTCAAGCGGTTTTACAAAATCAAGAAAATTTTAAAAAATGCTGTTCGTTGAATATAAATTAACCGCACAGTCTTCGTATATATTTCTAAATCCCTGCCCACATATAGCCCGTAAAAAATTGGACACATACATTTTAAAAGCCATAAACATAGGAGTAACTTTGACAACAATGCACGAACAAGCCGACCTCATATCCAGCCAACTCAATAACTCAATTCCTCCCAAGACTGAGGTTTTACAACATCACGGCTACCGCGTAGGGGCTCGGCAGTAAATCAGGGGAAATACAAAAGCTTCCTGACATTGATAGATTGATTCTTCGTACGGCAGATGCATATGTATAAAGTTGTTTTTTTCACTAATGCTTTCGTAACCGAAATGGAGTGTTACGTCATAGGATCGGGGATAAATATTTGGTGGGTATAATGAATACGATTATGTAAGGACTCTAATAGATGATGATCGTGTATTAGTAACTGCGTATGGAGAAGTTATTATTAATTGTAGAGAGAGACTGTTGGGGTAATAAGAAAATTGGTTGTCTGTAAAGTCGATCATTTTAAGTGATAACGTCGTAAGAAAACATTGATGAAAAATTGCATACTGGAGTGGAAGAGAGATAGATGCGCCACAAGCCGAACGCTTAGGCCGATCGTGCCTCTCTATCGCTTGTTCTGCGCTCTCGCTTGCGCGCTAGTCTTAGCTTATATATAAAATGATAAACTGACTGACTGATTGGTGATGTATCACACACAGCCTAAACCGCTGGGTCTAGAGACTTGAAATTTTGCACACAGATAGCTTATACAATGTAGGCATCCACTAAAAAAGGATTTAGCAAAATTCAACCCCTAAGGGAGTGAAATAAACGTGCGCGAGCGAAGTCGCGGGTAAAAGCTAGTCGATTTATAAGATGTTTTCACGGCAAAGGTGAAAAGCAAGTACCAGGCTACATAATATCGTATTATGATTTCCACCACACTTCATAAAATATTTTTTAATATTTTAAAACTAACCAATGGTCTTACATTAAACTTCATCACTAAACAGTATAAAAAAAAGTCGCTTCCCGTCTATCTGTCCGTATGTATGCTTAGATCTTTAAAAATAAGAAATATATTGTGATAAAATTAAAACAGTTATGATGTAAAATAACAGAAGATACTAATAAAATAAAAAAACAGTACGTAATCAAAAGAAAAAATATTTATAAAAAATAAATTAAAAAAATCAGAAATTTTTATTAATTTTTTCCGTCGATAAAAATGTGTCTAGTTTCACCCATTTTCATATGTGAACTTTATGGAGACTCACTCTGTATAATACGCATGGGTTCATTTAACAATTTCTTAATATGATGATGATGCGACCTTGATGAAAAGATAGTTTGCATTCAAAAAGGAAATAAGCAAATTCTCATCCCAGAATGTGTAGAAAATCACAGACTAAAGCTAATATGTTGTGATACAAAAATCCATTATAATTATCCCTATAATCTTCTTTCTTAAAAGATTATGTCTTGAGAATTGGCAGTGAATTTGATTGCTGGTTTAAAAAGCCGGTCTGTTTGGATGATGGATAGCGTCGCGTGACAAGGCGGATCGAGTACAATTGTTTTCCACTCCGAAGTCGAGGCTTTCCTGAATATTTCAGGAAATTACTTACGCACGTTTTTCTAAAGTTAAATAGAAATAATAATAAATAAATACATAAATACGGTCATTTAGTCCCAACCTAAGCAGGGCCTCTACTATGGGTACTAAACAAACAACTGATAAACATACTTAAATAAATAAATATTAAACGACCAGACACGAAGCCAACAAACATGTTCATGCACACAAATGTTGGTCCCAAGTAGAGATCGAACCCACGACCAGCGACTCCGAAGGCAGGGTCAGTTTTTTCTAGTATGTGACGACCTGATTAATTAATAATAATAATTGTGGGACACAAGTCACACACTGTTATTTAGTCCCAAACTAGACAGGGCCTGTACTACGCGTACTAAACAACTGATAAACTTAGAGTAAATATTAGACGACCAGACAATAAGCTAACAAACATGTTCATGCACACAAATATAGGCCCTGAGCGGGGATCGAACCCGTGACTTCCGACTCAGAAGGCAGGGTTACTACCAACTGAGCCAACAGGCCCGCCCGCAAATCTTGATCTTTTTCTAGACCTGCAGTTGAGTGGCTTTTCTACTTAGAAGTCCAGCAAAACTGTTACGCTTATGAGTAGCAAAATATTATGTCTAAAATACTTTCAAATTAAAGCCAGTTGTGAGACTACGACTGGTGCACCGAGGGTTCCGTAGCTTGGAAGATATTATTATTACACATTTGCATAAATTTATTTGGCGTGTTAAAAAAAACTAAATTCTAATTGTGGACATGGATTTATTACACCACCTACCTTATTAACTATCTTTGAAAATTTGTCGAAGCCTTTTGCTCCGAATACAACAAATATTTCTTTTAAATAGCTTAAAATTATTTAAAATCTTCAGCAATTCGTAGCAATGACATGACAAACAGACGGACAAACAGAGCGGCATGACAACGTTTTCACTACTTTGTTAGGGAACCCTAAATATGAAATCTTTTATAATTTAGCTGCTTTATTTAACACTAGCGACCCGCCCCGGCTTCGCACGGGTGCAATGCTAACACTAAAACCTTCCTCTTGAATCACTCTATCTATTAAAAAAACCGCATCAAAATCCGTTTAGTAGTTTTAAAGATTTAAGCATACATAGGGACATAGGGATATAGGGACAGAGAAAGCGACTTTGTTTTATACTATGTAGTGATGATACACACATAAATACTCGTTCCACTAAGGTCAAACGACACACCATCCTTCCCCTTTCACCATTGTGCATTGTAAAAATAGATTAGGTACTTTTGAGGATACAAATTGAAATAAATTCTTTAATCTCATCGAAACATCTTGATTCCAAAATGGAATCCATTATGTTTGCAACAAACCGTTTTCTTCATTTCCCTTGTCATTTTTACAATGGAAAGATACCTTGATTCCCGATAAAATCTTTATTCTTTTTAAGTCGCCAGTGGGGGGGGAGCCGGAACAGCCAATCAATCACGAGCTGACGTAATGACGTCATCCATTATCAATTATTGACAGTACACGGATAAAATGCCGGCGATTTTCCAAGTTTGTGAGTTACGACGCTCTACCATGCGGCCGGGCGAAATACGGCGTATTCCATTGATCATCATATAAGTCGGATAATAGTATTTGTGTTATAATAAAACATGTTTGGAAATAATAAAGATGTGTGGAGAAGGGGTTGAGTTTGAAAAACTAGGGTTGAGGGTTGAGCGGAATATGGAGATGAGAATATGATGAGGTTATCCGTCTAGAATTACTAGACGTCAGGATTTTGTACTGACCTGTGAGGATACTAGCAGCGTACTGCGGTTTCACCCGCGTAGTTCCCGTTCCCGTGGGAATACGGGAATAAAATATAGCCTCTGTGTTATTCCGATGTATTATATATGATATATAACTGCAAAGTTTCATCAAAATCCGTTCAGCAGTTTTTGCGTGAAAGAGCAACAAACATCCATACATCCATACTTACAAACTTTCGCGTTTATAAAATAAGTAAAATTTAAGCACTTGTCAGATTTCGAGCCGTACTTGGAAATTGTATGGATGTTTTATTTAGTTATTGAATAAGTTTTTATTTATTAATTTTATCGCAAGACAATTTTTGCTATAAAATCAACAATAATAAAATCTAAATTATACGTTTCTATTATTACTAAACTCAAATACTGAACTCAATTAAATTGCATCACTCATTACGAAGTCGTGTGGTCGCTGGAAAATTGTCAGGAATTGTTTTTGGAAGTTTTTTTTCAGTATTTTTCAGTATCTGGTAACCCTAGTTACATCACTACTTTGTTTTCATAACACGTAGGTATTGGATTTCGGTTCGGTGAATTCAAAATTTTCTTAGAAACATTTAGACCCACATAATATTGAGACTTAAAATATGCGAATGCAGATTTTGAATTTATCGTTGATAATTATATACCAAACATCCCTAACGCTTATAGCCTAGCACTTGAAGTTTAGGCTATCGTATCCCCTGTGTTTTTCCGGGAAGAAAAATATTTTATGTCCTTTCTCGAGAGGTAAACTATTGTGGTGCTAAATTATATCAAGACCAGTTTAGTTATGAAAGATACTAGCAGCTATAGCTTAGTATCGCTACCATTAAAAAAACATGTGACATAAACGTGCGACACTGCACACTATTTTTTGGGGACGGCATATCTACCCGTTTAAATCTCCAGTGTTATCCAGTAAAATCCAGTTTCAGCTGGCGAGGACTGGCCCGCGGCGGTGTTTAGCACCTCATTCCGGCGGTTACCGGTTAGCGCTGGTTATGTCAACCTTAACGACCTCGCGCTGTTTGTTGCCAAAGTGAAATTGCTTTATTTTATGACTTTTTTGTGCTTTATCACTATCACTTCTAAGACATTATATTATAATGAGATAAACTAATAAATATTGTAAGGCAAATGGCCAACTTGGATACTTAACAACGGGTAACATACTGAAATATAAATGAATACGTAAATTTAGTATTGATAGCCTTTTGGAAGTGAGCCCGATATTTATGCAAGAGATCAAGGCGTGTACCAATGAGGTTTTTAACAGAGCAAGTCTAGAATAGCCTATAATTTTCTTAAAAAAGTATATTATACTTACTGTTATCACGTGGTCGGAAGCGCATTGTGTCTCATCACATCCTCATTGGAATCCTCATCCTCACAGCCTTTTTGAAATTGCTCGTCTCGCATTGGTCGATTGTGACGTGATGACGCGCTGCTGCAATTGGCTGTCGATAACGTGATAGATAATGTAATACAAACTCTCAAAACTAGTCTTACACGGGGTACAAACCCCGTACTCTGATTTTATCAGAGCCACTAACTACCGGTTTTACTGATAATGATTTCTTAAAATTCCCACGGGAATGGAAAATCATTCCCACGGGAAATTCGCGCATACGCAAACACAAAACACACCTAATTTCCACAGCCCAATTACATAATACAAATGACGTCATCACGTGAGGCCGTTAACCCCAGCATTAGCATCTCAAGCCGAAATATCAGTAACAATGTCCCGCGGCCATTGTCTTGGGATGGTGATTAATGGCCTTACCCCCGCCTGCTGACTTCTGCATCCCCAACAACTACCGTAACTTTGGACTTTGGAAAAATAATACTTTATAGTCTAAAATCCGAATATAAAACGACCTTCACCCCGCTCGTTAATGGAGAAAAGATTTCAGTCCAGGATATGATAAATAAATATTTAAAAAATTTCTTTTTTTAACATTGCACTGGTTTGGTTAATATAAAATAAAATACCAATCGAAAGTAAGAAGTCTGTAGAATATGAAAACGTTAGGTTGCCTATTTTTTTCCCGTCACAACTATTGGGTTGGCAGATATTAAACAGGTAAGTCAATACTAGTAATTTAAACCGGTCTGGTTAATTAATAAAACTTATGTCTAAATTAAGACAATATCATTGCAAACACGGTGATATAGGGTTGTCTGCGAAAAATCTGTCTTGATTTCCAGTTGTCGAGTTTTAAGAATCAAAATATTGCTGCGAGTGAATACATATGACTGAGAATAAATAAATGAATGGATCGGAACGTTGGGCTGATATAAGAAGTAGGATGAAAGGAGACTTTATGCAGGTACGATGAGAAGGTTGAGTAGTTTTCAACCTATTAGAAGGCGGCACTAACTAAAGTGGTTTATAACAATAACACAGAACTCTAAAGAGTGAAAAAAACCGACTTCAACCTCTATAGTTTCCTCATGGATGCCGTTGTCGAATTGATAACCTCCTCGATTTTTGAAGTTGTTTGAAAATAAAGTATTGCTTGGTACGGTTTTGGTTGTGTTAACGCTCAGTCGTTAACTCGTATCAGATACAATTGAGTGACTTTAAAAATTCTGACAGGCGACTACTATCTTAACACTATCTCCTAATTTGCGGTGGGCTGACGTGGAAGATTATGGCCCATACAACCTCATATACAAATACAAAATAATTTATTTCAGTAAATTACATGTTATAACATCTAGTTGTAGATGACTTCTTAGTATAATAATACCTGTGTCAGAAGACCTCACTCTTCCATAGCCATCTTTATTTGATTACCAAAATAAAATATCAGATAAATAAATTATTAAAATAAAAATCAGAGAAAAAAACAAAATGGCTGTCTGTAAAGTCGGTTTACGGACGTCAATTTTGCGTGATAAAGTCATAAGAAAACATTGATGAAAAATTGCATACTGGAGTGGAAGAGAGATAGATACGTCACAAGTCGAACGCTTAGGCCGACCGTGACTCTTTATCGCTTGTTCCGCCATCTTGCTTGCTCGCTCGTCTACGTGCAGCCGGCTTCCATCGATTTATAAGATGTTATCACGTCAGGAAAGACGACGCCAAAGCAGGACGTTCACGGATCAAATAAGTGACGTCCTTCAAAAAGCTGGGGTCCGGAGTGCGAAGAATAAAAGAGCGTGCATGAAAAAGCTTATGGATGTGAAGGAAGCGAAAGAAGTATGCAGAGATCGAGCAAAGTGGCGATCCATCGTCTCTGCCTACCCCTGTGGGACAATGGCGTGAGCAATATGTATGTATGTATGTATCACGTCAAAAATCAATAGTCCAGTAAAGGGCTTTTACGGGTTGATGATGATATTATGAATACTAGATCAAAGTCTGAAATAAATATGGGAAATTCAATGACAAATATTAATTTGTTTTATTCAAATTATTTGGGATCATGAGACCGTGGTGTGCGGCGTAGCATGTTATAGAGCTGTTAGTGCGTTTGGTTGAGGCATCAAGTTACCAGCAGTTATCTCTGTCAAGGTATCATACTAGCTACGAGTATCAGAGAGAGAATGTGTCTTCTGGGTACTATCCGACAAGGAGGAACCGAAGACAACTTTGGAGGACAACTTGTAAGAGTTTTAGTAAACAAGTACATATTGTTATAAATAAGTGTAAGGTTCTATGGCAAATTATAAACAAAAGAAAAGAGCGTTATTCTCGCCAACAAATTATTATTTGCAAAAGAAATAATAAAAAAAACTTTTATCTATACTAATATAATAAAGAGGAAAGATTTGTATTTTTGTATTTTTGAACCGATTTAAAAAAAATACCAATGGAAAGCTAGAAGATCTCTGAGTAACATAGGCTATACTTTATTCCCTTATTCAACCCGCTAGTCTGTAAATAAAGGTATTTTTTCTATCTAAATAAATGTAATTATTTTCAAGTTAACAAAGGAAAAGTAATCAATCAAAAAGAAAAATAGCATTTCAGCGCCTAAATGTCTATGAATAAAATCTTCCATTAATTCATGAGAAACAAAAAAAAAATAAAAAGTTTCGTAAGATTACAACTTGGGCCTGCCAGAAAGAACTTATAAGGATTTTAAAAATTCTTAGGATCAAAGTTTTAATTTCTAGTAGTAAAAGTTTTTAGAACGACTCTGTAGTTTCATGGTTCAGTTCGGCGCCCCTAGCCAAGTACCTAAGCGATGAATTCATTCTCTTAGTTATCTTTTTTTTTCTCCCTAGATGTGACTATTATTTAATCAATTTATTAAGATAAAGACATAGAGATAAAACAGAAAACTAAAAGAAAAACTACAAACCAAACTAAACTAGAAAAGATGTAAAAAATTAGTCACAAAATTATTTGTCGTTCGCTTAATTCTAACACGGTATTAGTACTAGCTTTTAAGAACTACATAACAGTGACTGTACTTCTTTAGAGTGTTTCGTCAATTTTACTTGGTTACGCTTTAAATCGGCATGGATGACAATTCGAGCGCTATGTCAATCACTATCACTATCACTATCACTACATCACTACATATAAAACAAAGTCGCTTTCTCTGTCCCTATATCCCTATGTCCCTTTGTATGCTTAAATCTTTAAAACTACGCAACGGATTTTGATGCAGGTTTTTTTAATAGATAGAATGATTCATGAGGAAGGTTTTAGTGTTAGCATTGCACCCGTGAAAAGCAGGGGCGGGTCGCTAGTATACCTATATTTGTAATTTTTAAACCGACTTCTAAAAAGGAGGAGATTTCCCGCGGATAACTTCGTCGTTTATGAACCGATTTTGATGATTCTTTTATTGTTGAAAGGGAGATATCCCAAGTAGTGCCATGATAAGGAAACCAGGGTCTGATGATGGCATCCCAGAGAAATCGAGGCGAGCTTTTGAAAATTGTAGTGGTGACGACTACTTACTACGTTTTTTTAGTTTTACAAAGTCATTACACATACGCTTGGTATCACGATACCAGTTAATGAAATCCAAAGTAATCATTTCGTTCACATGCTCGACATTGCCTAATTATACATATATCATGCAAAAACCTCACCTAAAGCAACTCATTATTAACCAGCGGGTTGTAATGAGATTCAGTACAATATTTTGACCCGGCGGGTTATAAAGAATTCGTATGATTTTTTTTGTATTTTTGCAAATTGAGACCTACAGCAAAAATTACTTTATCTCTAAGAAAGAACTCTATTTGAAAATCGAACTGGCCAATACAAGCCATATTAAGCCTTGCCTTTTATAAGGTGAGAAACATAATATATGTCCACAGTTACCGTGTTCACAGCGATCTGCCAGAAAAACATGTTTACTGTAGTCACGATCGGCTGTAACTTCCGTGCCGTTGCGTTTAAAAACTTGCCCGCTTCCAGCCAGCGTAGCAGAGTTGCTCAGTTTCTGAACGCATCTTGATGACTTGCTCATTAGCTTTTGCCCGTGAAGGTACTTCGAACAGAAGGTAAGATTGCATTTAAACTGTAATTAATTTCAAGGAAAGATGGTACTTATACCTCATAGAATCACATGAACAATCTGAGTTTATTTTTCTGAGACCAAAAACACATTGCAATACTTTTAATTTTATTTTGTAAATATAACGGTTGTTTACGGGCCTATTGGCTCAGTTGGTAGTAAGCCTGCCTTCTGAGCCGGAGGTCGCGGGTTCGATCCCCGCTCGGGGCCAACGTTTGTGAGCATGAATATATGTCTGTTGGCTTCGTGTCTGGGAGTTGAATATTTATTAATGTATGTCTATCAGTTATTTACTACCCATAGTACAGGATCTGCTTAGTTTCTGATTAAATGACCGTGCGTGAATTGTGTCTAGAGGATTCGATCCCGAGATCCGGGATCCCGGGATCCTGGTCATATTTTAGTCCCGAAAATATCGGGATCAAATTTAATGAATACCGGGATTTTCGGGATTGATACATTTACAGTACCTTTAAACATTGATCTCTTTAACATATTTTTTATAGTTTATCTAAATAAGCCTAAAGAAGTAGATTTTTTTAGTTTTATAAATTATTTACAGAACAAACTAGACCCAGTTTGTTTATTTTATAAGAAATAAGTATAATTTTGTTTAATTAATTAATTAATTTATTTTTATTTATTTAACTTCATGTACCAAGAAAATGTACACATGGCGAACTTAATGCCTAAAGGCATTATCTACCAGTCAACCATCAGGCTAAGCAGAAATAATTTAACTTTAATAGTTTAACTGATTTTTTAAAGATTTAAATAAAACTTAAATATTCTATGTCCTCACAAGGCTTTCTTATTTACTTCCCGAGGTGTGTATACTTTTTTCAGCTCGACAGAGGCGAAAAGTGGCAATTTCGTTTAGCGCAGGCGGGCCAAATATTGACCCGGAGATATGAATTTTTTTTTTGATATGTTTTAATGTCTTTTTATTACCACTTTCCATTACCAATACAATCCCGGGACTATCCCGGGATCCCGGGATTAACTTTAGATAATCCCGAAATCCCGGGATTAGAAAAATCGACCGGGATCGAATCCTCTAATTGTGTCCCACCATTTATTTACTTATTATTTTATTACGTGTGTTTAGAGACTAAATAACCATATGTGAATTGTGTCAAAATGCGTTACTCAGTCCTATAAAAGTGATCTTTCCTCCATATTTCTACATGGCGATAGTTACTCGAGTTATCACGGAGTTATGGCTTCTAGGTGCACTGCAATTTGCAAGTTGCAACAATTTTATAACTGGTACTGAGTTGTTTTTAACGATTTCATAAACGAGTTCGATTTACTCTGAACATTTTATTCTCTTCGTTCAAATACTACTTAAGTAAGTAAGTATAAATTGTCGTGTACTTAATAATAATTATATAACTGAGGTGGATATATTTGGCTCACCTATGGCCCAATTAAAACGGTCAATCTCAACATTTTTATTTTTTTTATTTTTGTTGTTGTTTTTTTTTGTAACAGTGTTCTCCTTTTTGTTTCTTTATCTTTTTAATTTCTTTTAATTTTTTTTTATGTTGCTTTATATTAGTTACCTACCTAAAAAGAGCTGCCCTTGAGTTTCTTGCTGGCTCTTCTCGGGGTACTGCATTTGGAACCAGCAACTCGTCGGTGGAGATGGGCTGCTGTTACATTTAGCCAATCCTCATGGACGAGTTTAGTGTGCCTTGTTTATATTGACATTTCAAAGTGTATTACTAATACCTACTGAAATAAAAGAATTTTGACGTTGACTTTTGACTTTGACTACATAGTTACCACACGTCTATGATATGCCCATGTTGTGGTAATCTTTAGATAATCTTCAGATACATTATTGTAGTTTCTAAGTGTATTTAAATGTTTTAGTGTATATCTTGTTGATTACCCAAATAAATAAATAAATAAATAATAATAATAAAGCACTTTATTCACCCACATGTACATAATGATACAGTATTATGTTGTAATTTTAAGTAAATCTAAGACCACATTACATACACATACTTACATACATATTACATATGTTACACATTACATACATACTTGTTTTTGATTACCTCGGCGCGCGCTACATTTGTGTTAGTAGGAAGTAACGACTCTTTATTGCACACCAATAAAAATATGCAATAAGTGACACAATGATTTAAAAAGTACAATGAATGGTCTTATCGTTTTAAGCTATTTCTTTCTACGTTAGGTATATACTAATTAAAAATATGTAACGGTAAAACACATTTGTGGTTTTCTTACAATTTCTTTAGTTATCATACATGAGAGACGGGTTCCCTAACCATAGGGCTATCACTGCTCTTGATGAAGACAAGCGTCAGTAGTATCACTCAGCGCATCGGAGCGGTCAACCCTAACTCGTCCAGTTTTATCGTTCAGTTGCATGTCCCGCTAAGTCCTATTGTTTTCGGGACAGCGATGTGAGTCTATAGTCGTAGCTGGATATTTTGGCAGGCCTGACTTCGCAACTAATTTCTCTTTGACATTTTTTTCTTTTGAAGAACTTTGCTGCAGTTTTGAAAGTAGTGTTTGCTTTCGGACTTTATGCATAATATGGGTCACGTTTTGTGCTACTTCTAAGGACACGTCACATTATCTTAATTTATGGAAAAGGTTGCTGTTTGCTTTTTATATTTCGTCACTATTAAATATACAAAGCGTACCACAAAAAGCGCAATTCCTCATACACTTGGGGTGTATGAGGAATTGCGCGTTTTTTGTATATTAATATAAAAAAAAGATATGATGCAATCGAACTTTAGTTGTGTCTAACCAATTTTCTTAAATATCGATTAATTATAGCACTATTTCCATAGATAGCACTAAATTCAGCTACGCTAATTCATTTTTGGGATTAATTTAACACATATTAAAAATAGCTGAAGTCGAATAAGTAGTCGATACTGAACAAACTAATTTCAGGAATTGAGCTTATTCTGTTACATGTTGTATATACACCTATATATCCGCTAAATAATCTCTGTATATAACATTGTCTCTACTATCAAGTACTACTATTATGTGCTCGAATCTCTTCACATCCTTCGAAATCCATTTATTTAAATATTAACCCCCTAAAATAAAACAAAATTTATTTTTAATTGTTACGGTGCCAATTGTCACTGCGCGGTGCTCGACGAATTAATGAAACATTAGTGACGGTCTTTTAGTAATATTCCCAAAACAAATTAAACAGAATTAAATATAACTCATGTTTTATGACACTCTGTTACTTTGGAAAAAGGAAACCTCTTTTTATATCACTTTATCCAAGTTAATGTGTGAAATGGAGTACTCGACCGCCCATGAATCCTGCCATCACATCCCATTGATCACGATCCTCAATAATGGGGGTACATCTATGTATATACCTCCAGATTTTTTTACCCTCTGGAAAAAAATATGGTGTTATAGGTAAGTGTAATAAATTCATTTGGCATTGTTACATAAAAAAAAACCTATCTTGTATAATAACATTATACTAATATACATTACTAAATTGTAGTCAATATTACACACTGAAATATTTGAAATAGTATTTTAAGAAGAAACGGGCTCGTAGCTTCCATTCATGCTCAATCTACCTACAACCGCCAGCTGCTACATAGCAGTGTGCGTACATCTCTAGACTTGTAAATTGCATTTTACATGACTATATTGAACAATTAATCTCTTGTATCACTTTGGCTCTAGATGCCCTATACGTCATATTTTTTTCCAGACGGTAAAATAAATCATCCAGTATATTCATTGGATATTGACTGAAACATTCACCCCGGTTGCTTGTGGCAAGATCCACGTGGCTAATCCTGAGCGAGGTGACGTTATAAATTACAGTACACGACGGCGGCTTAGCGGGACATTGTCCTGCCGTGACAACATTAGCCGTTTGAGTAGTCGTTTGTCATTGACCACAATAGCGTGACCCATTGACGGGACACAGCACCGGTGGGGTTAATTCTTTTAACGCTGTGTGTGTACGATTAGGGAGTCCATTCGTTATTTTAATACAATACAATACAACAACTCTTTATTGTACACCAAAAACAATACAATATGCATATCAACATTAACTAAAGTACAATGGGCGGCCTTATCGGTTAATATGTCGTAAAAATATTTAGATTATTATAATAAATCAATAATTTATTACTTTTAGGGCTGATTGTTCAATAGTCAGTTAAAAGTTATCTGAAGAATAAACATTCCATATCACTTTTTCTTTCTGTTGCGTCAGACGGTGAAGGAAAACATCGTGAGGAAACCCGCAGGTCTCAGAATTAATTCTGAGGCATGTGTAAAAGACCAGGTTAGGCGATGGGCTCACCACCTGTCATGTTTAGGGGTCGAATATTCTAGTGAAAAGTGAGTATTTCCAGAAATAGAAAACATCTGCTCTGCCACGGGGATAAAAGGCTTGAGATTTTTTTTTCATACTAATACGTATTGGGCTATTTGAGCTGGTTGAGGCTTTCCGATGCCTCACGCGACATTTTATTACAATCGCATAATTCCCACATGTAGTATTCCGTTAGAGAGCTCCTACAAACATAGCGTTTGATCAGGTATGATGTGGCGTCACGTATTCTCTTTTATGCTTGGAGTGGCAATGAAAGCTTTGATTTGCAACTGGGCCACTTTTTGGTTAATTATTTACATTTTCATGTACGACTTGCGTGCCAAAACAGCCGTGCCAAATAGATTTTTGCATGACTGATTTTAAATATTTAATGATTTCATAATTGTGTTTCCTTGTAGGTTCTAGATTTTTATAATTTAATTGCTATATGGGTTTAGTGTTCTGAACTTTTCTACGGAACCCACTTTAGGACTGCCTTTAGAGTGTTGCATCAAATTTGCTCTGTACTTCTCTGTTAATTTGACTATTTAAAATGCATTTAACGTGACTATATTTAACAAATAATCGCGTTTATAAATAACATTGGCAAAAGTCCATGTGGTTTGGGTACCCCACTTACACCTGCCCACGGAAGACGAAACCGTGTAAAATCGATAGTTCTTGGACAGACTAAGATAATTATGTAATCATACCACATTTTTATAAGTTGGGGTTTAAAAGTTATTCGTTACCTAGTGTATTTTGTAGGTTATTATGAGATTTTAGGTACCAAAGACGAGTAAAGAAAAAGTTTCTCTAGGAAAGAAAATAATTTTCTTTCAACCTCTTTGTTAGAAAATAGCACTGCCTACCACATGCCATATAAGTTACTCTATGCCACATAGTGGCAGTCAATGATGTCTTGGGCAAAAAATATCGATACCTATATTAAAATATCGATATTTTTCCAAATACATAACTAGCATATTTTATATATCGTCGATATTTTTAATGGCGATATATCGACATTTATTTTACAGTATCGAATTCGTATCAATTTTAATATATTTTTAACGCAATTCTGGTTTCGTGTTTCATTTCATGTTAGGTACTAGATACTTGTTTAGACTCAAGCATTTATAAAAAAATACTATTTTCATCGTCCTTTTTTACGAATTTAGGAAAATGTATAAATAATAATGTAAAAACTGACGATATATCTATATTTTTCACTCGATTTTTATCTATAGTATTTAGAAATGTCGATACGATAAATATCAATTTATTTTTTCACTTGGCCATCCCTAGTGACACGACGTTCAATTTTACCACAACAACAAAAAAGTTTTTGGATTAATCAAAGACATTAAAATATAATAGCATAGATGGGGCATTGGAAATATTTTCATACAAAACTTTGAAGCTCAAGCGTAATGTCCTTGTCATGTCAGTTAGTATGAACGCGAGCTGTCATTCGGTCGAAATTGTACTAGACTTATTCCACTTGGAATAACTTTTGGCTTCAAATAATCCTCGCTTTGTCCCTTCTATGCCTTATATTATATTTTTATCTCTTTGGTATTAATAGATTTCCCAATCGATCGATTCGTGTTTCTATGATATTGCTGTTTTATTTGACTCAATATTTCCAACTGCTAGATTAAATTAAAAATATGGAAAATTTCGACTTGTTATTAGTCAATAAAACAAGCATAGTGTGATACCCCGTGGGTGTCTATTTCAGTGGGTACCAAAGGTGCCGATGTTCTTTGACTCTAAATACCTCATACGTCATATTTTTTTCCGGACGGTAAAAATAAATCATCCAGTATATGAAATGTGATTAGTTTAGGATATCATACATTATTCTATCATACCTATTGTGTCAGATAGGCTTTGTTTTTCTATTAGAGAAATAATAGAATTCGTTCGTTCTGTCATGGTTACTTCCTATCAGGCAAGACAATGAATAATAAACAAGTCTGTCTCTCAATATCGGATCACGTTTTATTCTTTTGCAGCTGATTTGGAGTTTTTTTTTAATAAAAATAATAATAAAGGCATTTATTTACGATAATTTGTACAGTAATTATATCTGCCAAACTGTACAAAGCAGTCTGTATTAGTTTTGAGCTATGCCTTAATTTGTGAGGCTGCCTATAGTGATCTCTAAATCTTTATTTACCTAAGAAGTCTGATAAATAAATAAATTATTAAATAAATAAAAAATAAAAAAATCCTTTCATCCCTTAGGGGGTAGGGAAAGGTATTCCATTACTGGATATACCCACAACATACAACGCGTAACAGAATAAGCGCAATTCCTTATACACCCCAATTAGTATATTAATATTTAAAAAAATATTCGTTCGAACTTTAGTTGTATCTAACCAATTTTCTTAAATAAAGACCAATAATAGCACGATTTCCATAGGTACCTAGCACTAAATTCAACTATGCTAATTCATTTTTTGGGGAAATCTAACACATATTAAAAATAGCTGAAATCGATTAAGTAGTCGATACTGAACAAACTAATTTCAAGAATTGCGCTTATTCTGTTACATATTGTATATTGGACTCCTAAACGTGATAGGTGGTGAGCCAATTGCCGGACCCGGTCTACACATAAACCGGTAAATACACATGTTTCTGAATTAATTCTGGGACCTACGGGTTTCCTCACGAAGATTTCCTTTACCGTCGAGCTAGTGATAAATATGTAAGGAAGTTTTTGAAAAACTCATTGGTACATGCCAGGATTCGAACCCAAGTCGAATTATTATTATTATCTAGTTATATTTATAAAGGTCTATAACCGTTTTCTCAAGTTTACTCTACCGTGTTAAAAAGTAACAGCTTTTATAAGAGCGGTGTCTGTAAAAGACGTGGACATTTCGTAGAACGACTGACTGTATATTTACACCGTGCATGCTACATAAAAATAATGTTGGATGTCGAATGATAGGAGCAGGGAGCTGTCCGTTACTCGGTCCTCATCAAAAATTTACCTTGCTTCCGATAAAATACTATGTTTATGGTTACTCAGAAAAGTCAACTAAACGATGATATTGAGCAGAACCTATTATTTTCTAAAATACATATTGGACTTTACCTACGTATTTTGCCTTTTCTCTTCATATCTAATAGCTCTCGTAGTTTCCGTACCCGTGGAAATACTGAATATGCCATTTAGCATATGCTACTCAGGAATATTGTAGCTTTTCATTGTTGAAAGAATTTTTTAAACTGATCTAGTAGTTTTTGAGTTTGTTTTTTAAAACACATACTTCTCGGAAACGGCCTGACCGATTGTAATATTTTATACCTACTAGCTGACCCCTATAAAGGGGGTGGGGGGGCAGTGATAATACTTTACGACCTATCCTCACACCTACGTAATTTAATATATGAAATCACGTGACAATGATTTTTTTGTATTTGTTTATTTTTAATTTCAGAGTGTAGCAAACGCTATTTTAAATGCTGTCCTTATGTGCCAAACCGCAAATAAATGCATTTTAATGGCAATTTTATTGTGTACTTATATTTTTATTTTTGTATTACAAAATATAACCGTCAATTCCAAAGATACCCATCCCAACACCCAGTTCCAAATTCATTTACAAAAACATCTTACAAAAACAAAACTTCTGTAAGGAAATTTAAAAATCGACCCCGTTACATTATTTACGGCTATTTTCGCATTCGATGTTGCCACGTAAAAATATTAACGGAGTGCCAACACGTGCGGCCCAGGGGAATGATAACAGCTGCACATGCGCAATGCATTATTGAGGCCGCACACTGCCGTGTGGGTCGCGCCTGCAACCGGGAATTACCGACAAATTCCATTTTACCTCTCCTGCGACAAATAACGACGATAAATAACATAGAACTCTAAAGATTAAAAAAAAATATTTTCAACGAATAGTAATAAAAAATACATTCGAATTTAGAACCTCTTCCTATTTTGAAGACGATTGAAAAAAGAATCGTCGAAATCGGTTGGCGTGATACTGAGTTATTCGTCCATTTGTCACGCAGATACTTTATGCAAATTTAACACTTATTTGGTTTTCTCATGGATATCATTGTAGGAATTGGACCAAATTAAAAATCGACGGCAAGAGAAGCTTTCAAATAAAAAAAAAACATTACAGTAGGTTCACCCAGTCGAAAGTTCTAAGGTAACACACATAGAAAAACAAACAGACGAATTGATAACCTCTGTCTTAAAATTCGTTGAAAAATGGAAATTCCCACGGGAACTACAAAAAACTATATTTGCATGTGTAACAGCACCCGGGTTCGGCGATGGGCTCACATGTCACGTTGAAGGTTCCCTAAAATATTCTGTTGAAAAGTGGGTATTTCCAGTGCGTCATTCATAAGGCACTTTAACATTTCATCACACATAAAGAGGTTCTCTTAAGCTGTGTCATTATGACAAATTTTAATTGAAAAGGCTGATTCTGTATGAAGATAAAATCATTAGGTAATTTCCGGAACTGGTGTAACTGAAAAACCGGAGACTTATTAAATATAATGATAGCAGTTAAATTGCTATCGTGCAACTTAATGGGAATAATTACACATTAATTTGCTCGAAAAGATTGAAATCGCGTTTTCCATTTAATTAAAAGCATTAATTAACTATTTATTAACGTAGGTACGCTTTATTCATTACCAATAAGAGGTTTTTTTGGAAATTAACTTTTAAAATCTGCTAGGTTTCGTTTTAAGACTGCTAAAGTTATTTTTTTAATATAAACATTATGGAATATTAATATATAAAATACTGAATAAAAGATTGTAATGTTTATCTATTTTGTAACGAACGAATGGGTTTCAGATTGAATTATTTCAAACTCCATAAAAATACCTTTTAATTAGTTATGATATCATAAATAAAGATTCCCACAAAAATAATTAGCAAGACATCATTCCTGCGTAACAATTGTCATTCCCCTGCCCGATAGTCATTACCGGGCAGCAAGAAAATCCTCGGCGATCGTACGTAATACATCACTGGGGACACTGTTATCTGCGCGGAACTTTGAAATAGAAAAACTTGTGTCGTTAGTGTGACCACAGCTTTATATATAGTCTACTTCGCCAGATATTTATTGTGGCGTACTTCTACCGCTGATCGATATCAAGTTTAACTTGGATTAACTTCTTTGTCTTTGATATATTTTTATATGACTTATTGTATTCCATCAAACCATAATATGCAGATACAATAAGATTAACTATTGTCCTTGTCCGTCTGGTAACTGCTGCTTGATAGAAAATGAGAAATATCATTCCCCTGGCATAATATTGTGTTATGCAATGGACAAAGATTTTAGGGTTCCGTAGCTTGAAAAAAAAAAGAAACCCTTATACTTTGTTGTCCATCTATCTGTCTGCCAAGACCTTTTTCATAGTAAAGCGTGGCTAGATACATCAATTCTAAATTTATAAATTGAAGGTGCTATAAAATCAATTTTCTCACCTCCATATTTTGCCATCAACAATCAAAACCTTTAGAGTACTATAATCATGAGATTTGTAAAAAGGCAACGTTTCACAGCACAAGTAGGTAAAAGAAAAAATATGAAAACACTTAAACTCAAGTAACATATCAAAAAAATATTTGAAACTATCTACGTATAAGTTTGTACTGAATCTTCGGATAGCGTAAGCCTTGTCCGGGTTTTATAATGTTGGAACTTACAAGTTCTATTTTTAAAAACAGATTAAGCCAGTCGTGCATCAGGCAACACCGCGAATGCTATTTCAGTGCTAGAAATACGTTTTAATTAATGACCGAGAGTGGTCGTAGGAACGAGTATGTTGATTATTTATTTAAAACACCAAAAACTTACACTGCCTGTAAAAGGCTGAAAAGATATTAAATCTTAACCTCAATATTAATGCACTAGCGACCCGCCCCGGCTTCGCACGGCTGCAATGCTAACACTAAAACCTTCCTCTTGAATCACTCTATCTATTAAAAAAAACGCATCAAAATCCGTTGCGTAGTTTTAAAGATTTAGGCATACAAAGGGACATAAGGACATAGGGATATAGGGACAGAGAAAGCGACTTTGTTTTATACTATGTAGTGATTAATAAAAAATATATAAAGCTTACACATTTTATTCCTGAGGAGGTAGGCAGAGGTATTTCATTTCTAGAAATAGCCATATTTCACCAGTATATTCTTTGGACCTCTAACCGTGATACGTTTTGAGCCCATCGCCGGACCGGAGGTGCTGTCGATATAACACATGTCTCAAAATGTATTCTTGAACCTGAGGGATTCCTCACGATATTTTCCTTCGCCGTCAAAGCTAGTACCTAATAAAATTAAATATGTAACTTTAGATATGTACGAGTTTAGAGTGCCTTATTATTATACTATTGACTTCTCTTAGTGTAATTTTTAAAAACCTACAGAAAATAAAAACATTTTAGTTTCCTTCATTTTCCTCTTTGGTACATGCCAGGATTCAAACCAGAGCCTCGGTAATAAGTAGTAAGTAGTTGCAAAATGCATTTTAAAGTTGCGAAGTTAATTTTAAAATAGGAAAATAAAAAGGTACTTCCATTTTTCTTACAAAAAAAATACTAGATGTTTCTTCTCCAGCTTGTCCAGCCATATATTACAGAGCAGAACTGTAGCTTAAGTAGCACAGCATGAATAAATACGAAGTGCAGCTACTTCGTATTCGACAATCAAAATGCACTGCAGTCTAGTGCAGCCCCCGTGGTGGCCGGCAGTGGCCCGGGCGATGAATTCTGTATGAAGAAGCCTCCTGTTGTAGCTAAAACATGTTTTGCTCATTGAATATCTATATGTTACAACCCACACGTACCACAACACATCACAGCGAAAATCGCAATTCGTCAAGTATTGTTTAAGTGTAAATATATTATTTTTTCATAAGAGAAAAGGTCGCAAACGAGCAGACGGGTCACCTGATGGTAAGTGACTACCGTCGCCCATGGGCACCTGGAACTCAATGGTGTTGCAGCAACTTTTTGCAGTTGCGTTGTGTCACCGACAAAGTGACGTTGTGTCTGCGATGTGGCCGGCCGCTCGCTGGTGGTTCCGTTGTGGTTGCGATGTGGTCACTGACGGTGTTGTATCACTGACGCGGTCGATAATGACGGCAAATTTGTACTATACATTTTCAGATACAAAATATGCCAAAAACCTGCCAAAGTGGTGTGGTTGTGTCTAAGTTTTGTAAATTGATACCATATGGCCTGAGGGACTAGGTAAGTCAGTCGAATAGAATGACTAATTTATGGGATTGACATACGCGTTCGAATTTATCAGAGCGCGCCATTACAGCCCGACCGAGTAAAATTGACTCTACACTCTGAAGAAATATAGTAACTATCCCGCATATCCTAATAGTAAGTATAACAATTAAGCGGGCTGGTTTATATTGAGAGAAGAGAGAAAAAGATGATTTTTGCCAAAACCCTCAATACATTTTAAAACATGTTGCTGCTGTAGCATGTGCGATTCCTAAATTCCTTAATAATGGGCACTCTTGACCCCAGATTAGCCCGAAGGCAAAAACGTATCCTACGATGAGACGAGCTTGCTGAGAAGATGCCTGTTCACTCGAGCTTTAAAGGCTGACGGGTTATATGCTGTGAGTATTAAACCAACCGGAGACGCCACTGACAGGCGTTCCCTCTGCCAAAAAAAGTGTCGGTCAACACGCATACCTGTTATATACAACTAGTTTTATTGAGTTCACGGAGTTCTTGGATTGGTAAATGTATTTGTGTGCATCTAGTTCAAGCTAGTGTTTAATAGTTTTGTCAAAAAATGCGTCTGTTTTAACATTATTTGTGTTTGTTTCCTCGTCCCCCGCGCAGAAATTGGCAGACTTTTTTGCAAAGAAACTAGTGCGCGTGGCGTCTCCAGTTGGTTTAATACTCAAAGGTTATATGAACTCTGAAATACAGACGCCAGCATGAGTCACACGCCTTGGCGGTGCGCATAATAAAAGATAGAGCGTGGCGTAGAGGCCAAGGCGTTCAATGTGTCTCCACCCTTAATAGACGCAAACTTTAATACCTCGAAGTCGCTTCAATTGCAAACAGGTAAGATTCCTAAATAATAAATCTGTATTGTCGAGACTTTCAAAATATTGGCGTTTATCACCAACAAGTTTGCTGTCGAATTAAAGTTGGGCCAACAGGGCTGTTTTGGGCGATAAACCCCATTATTAGGGTTGACTGCGCGATGAAGTGAATATTTAACAGTTTTAAGGCCTATCTGAGATTAGCTCGTGATTTTAGAGGCCAAGTATGTAATTGGTCCTTAAATTGTGACTGTGTTTTAACGGACCCTCAGATAGAATATCCCTGAGTAACACAGGCTATATTTTGTTCCCATATTCTCACAGGAACGGGAACTACGCGGGTGAGACCTATATATAACTGTAAAGTTTCATCATAATCCGTTCAGTAGGTTTTGCGTGAAATAGTAACAAACATTCATACATACTCACAAATTTTCGCGTTTATAATATTGTAGGATTAGAATTCTATGGATGCTTGCTTGTCATCGCTACCGTGAAAATTCTTTCAAATCACAAATGTCATCGACACAGCCATCTTGACGACGGTCATTGCCTCATTGGTTACTTTATCCCGGAAAAGAATTTCCACATTGAAAAAATATTGGTGGATTTGAAAGGTCGGTGAGGTATCTTCGAAGCTACTTGTAAAGCCTAAAACACAGCCGCGATATTATATCGCGCCGTTCTGGCCCCGCCCGTATCGCTCGTCAAATATCGCGCGATACAATTTTTTTAAGAGATATTTGACGCGTGATATGAATGTATATATGTAAATTAAATAAAAATAAATGAAATGTGGGATACTATTCACACACGGTTATTTAGTCCCAAACTAGGCAGGGTCTGTAATATGGGTACTAAACAACTGATAAACATACTTTGATAAATTAATATTAAACGACCAGACACGAAGTTAACAGCCATGTTCATGAACGCAAATGTTGGCCCCGAGAGGGGATCAAACCCGCGACCTCCGCCTTAGAAAGCAGGGTCCTACCAACTGAGTCAACATGCCCGTCGAAGTTACTGATCGATCAGTCAGTTTCTTCGTCTATACTTCTATACTAATATTATAGAGAGCAAAGATTTTTTTTGTCTCTATTGAGTAGGCTCCGAAACTACTAGACCGATTTTGAAAATTCTTACACTAGTAGAAAGCTACATTATCAGGGAGTGACATAGGCTATATAATATGCCCGCGGGTGAGACCGCGCGGAACAGCTAGTCTATATCGTATAGAGCTAGTAAAATACTTGACCATAACGTTACTAGGACTAAGTACATGTCTTGTAAGTAGTAGTATATTGCACATTATTTATATATTATTTCTTACCTGTGAAGACCTATAATTGGCTTTCTGTTTTGTATTTGTTCTAAGTATTCTGTATTGTTTAGCTGTTGGTCTTCCAAATAAATATAAAATAAAATAAATAAAATAAAATAAAAATAAAAAGTATGAAGACCTTTCCACAGAAGCAAAGGTCACTGGCAAAGACAATTTAAGATGCCATTCATAGAGACGTGTAAATAAATTGAAAAATACCACACCAGAGACAATTTTATAAGGAGCAATAAATATTTATCGACGCCTTTGAACCGGCTGGACCCGGCACCCGGATCACACGAAACCGGTCATGTTTATATGAATGACGCGTGGAATGCTCTATGAGATCTTATCTAGAGATGTACAGAATGTCTGTAAACTACCTATTGAACTGGACGAGTATATTTAAAAACATTTATAAATTAGATGGCGCTCGGCGGTGTTCCCGGTTTTTCTGTTCCAGTGGGAACTTAGCAGAACCATTTCATAGTAAAAATGCCTGTATTGTATGAGGAAATAAATTGTTTTTTTCTTTCAAACTCTTGTCAGAAGTTGTTTTTTTTTGTTATTGATAAATTAAAATGTTAAGGTCACCTATTTATAATAATAACATTAAATTTCACAATAATATGTATTCATCAATTTATAACTAACGCGTAGTTCCCGGGAGTACTCCTTTTTAACCTATGATAATGTAGCTTTCCATTGGCGAAACAATTTCCAAAATCAGTCACGTAGTAGTTTTTGAGTTTATTCGTTACAAACATACAAATCTTTCCTGTTTATAATATTTGTGTTGAAGTGAAGATTAGTGTAGACTTGTTTCCATATCTCTTTTATTGACCATCTTGATTTCTTGATAACTGACTTACATAATAAATTAGCAGAAAATCAAAAGTGAGCTTATCGAAACACGATAATCATGTAATTTACTACTTCTGTTTTACGTAAGTCCTATAATTACGTAGTGTGATGAATACACCCACAGGTATTAGTTCTATATCTTATCATTGACAGATAAGAAAAGGAGAATTACAAATTGGGTACGAGATATGAAAGACACATATTCACAGCATCACTATAATCGAATTTTTACTGAAACACTCGAATTCGCCCGTCTTATCTCACACAAAAACACTATCTTATTTACACAATACGGTCGCTGTCAGTCCGTTGATAACACGGGATCTGATGGCAACGATAAGAACGATAATGCCAGTTTTAATGCTAGTATTACTCAAGCCACTATGGCTAACGTGGCCTTAGTAGTCGGGGCAGCAAGTAATCTAGGTTACCAAGTACTCAAGAAACTAACAGAAACATACAAAGGCAAAATATACTTCACGACTGAAGACGAAACGAGCGGGTACAATATATTAAAAAATCTAGAAAAGAAGAGAGCTATACTCGAGTATATGCGCATGGACATAACGTACACCACAAGTATTATCAAGTTGCGACATCATATACAGGATCTCGATGAGAGGATAGACCTCATAATAAACGTTACAGATTACGTTCTGGAGAAGAATCTGAAGCATTTCCAGAAAGTAAGGAAAACTTTGAGTGTGTTATTCTACGGATACATAAATTTCGGGAAGCTTGTATATCCTCTGCTAAATGAGAATGGCAGAGTGGTCAATGTATCCGGACCAGCAGGCCTCTTGGCTACGATAGAAAACGAAGACATAAGGAAGAGAATAAGTGATCAGAGTTTAACAGAAGATCAATTAGTAGGTATAATGCAAGAGTATGAGGAAGCTGCTAGAAAAGGAATAGAGAAAACTGAAGGCTGGGGTTTAAGCGTCAGTGCAGTCGCCAAAGTGGCTTTAAACGCTGTGACATTCCTACAGCACAGAGAGTGGTGTACAAAGGGAATAGTGATAAATTGCGTGAACCCAGGAAACTTAAATAGTAGGGAAGGGAGGAAAACTTCGAAGGTTTTCGAAGAGGGAGCAAAAGCGATTTTGTATTTAGCACTCGAAGCTCCATTGACCGTGAAAGGTAACTTTGTGTGGAGCAATTACTCGGTTATCGACTGGAACTGTGACCCTTATGTGGAAGTGACTTCGGTTTAGTTGGAATTCTCAAATACTTAACTATTTTATTTATTGTTTAGTTTTTAAGGTTGAGTGCGTAGAATAAAATATGAAATATTATTTATTTTGTGTCAAAAATTTTGTGTAAACGTCTGCTTTACTTATTAGTCCCAATCCCGTGGGAAAATTATAATAATAATAAATAATTATTTCAGACGTAAACGTAGGCCCATATTATATAAACCTTTTAGATAACATATACATACAGTAACTTACTAAACTATTTTACATTTTATTATAGCGCTTGTTTGTTACTGCTAGTAAAGTAAGCTTTCTATTAGAATTATATATATATTATTTTTAGCGGGTCCTACCAATTTTATTTAAAAAAAAACAACTTTAGCAACAAAAATACTTATTATTTCAATTATAAAAAAAACTTTATGAAAATACAGAAAATTAGCTAGTACAACGATGTGAATGGTTTGACGGTTCGATGCGAAGTAAGAGGCCGGAGGGAGGTGCGGCTGCTTTTTATAGGCGTCGTCATCTTCCCTCTCTTAGTATTTTCTTCTACCCTAATACGGCCTCTCCTGACGTATGGCCGTCCTCGGCCATATCCTCCAATTGAATATCGGCAAGTGGACTCGGTTGAGGGCTTGCGCTATGGTTCTCAGAGAAGTTTTCAATTTCTGGACCCCGCCGATGGACTTCAGCTTGATGCAGTGTAACGGGAACCTCCTGGCTCTCATGACTCGTTCCGCCGGCAGATGACTCAGCCGGGGAGTTTTCCTCAGCTGCAAATAAACAAAAAAAAACAACATGTGAGCACTCATATTATATTTTTTCATTTCTCTACTAAAAATGGAATAATAAACGTGACAATGCAAAGGACAGAGGCGCCCAGTTAGCGTATCCGGGCAGAGCTGTTGCTCGATGCGTTCGTATGGGGATAGAGGCACCCAGTTAGCGTATCCGGGCAGAGCTGTTGCTCGATGCCTGAGTGTGGGGACAGAGGCACCCAGTTAGCGTGTCCGGCCAGAGCCGTTGCTCGATGCCAGAGTGTGAGGACAGAGGCACCCAGTTAGCGTGTCCGGCCAGAGCCGTTGCTCGATGCCAGAGTGTGGGGACAGAGGCACCCAGTTAGCGTGTCCGGCCAGAGCCGTTGCTCGATGCCTGTGGGCAGAGCCGTTGCTCAATGCCTGTGTGTGACTGCACAAATTCTGACAATAGTAACTAAGTTAACTTACTGTCGAAGAATGCACTACAGGTCTCGGGGGTCCATTCTCCTCGCCAAGCAACCATGAGCTCCGCGGCGGCCTGAGTTGTTTTGCCATACGAACCGCTTAGTAGTTGCAGCTCATAGCGACCGTGGGGCATAACTTTCGTCACCCGATAAGGCCCTCGCATCCCAGAGTCCAGCTTGCCTGTAATTTGAGCAGTTTTTATTACAAAAACCTTATCATTTAATTTAAAAGATCGCGTGACCCTTCGACCCTTATTAACATACGCGTCTTGTTTTTGACGATTTTGGTCAAGTAGTTCAATAGTGCGTTGTTTTTGCAATTCTCTAAGTCCCTCGCGATTTGGCCGCGTATTATCTAAAGCAACATCGCGAATCAGGGATCTTATAACAGGGGTCACAGCCTCAATACCAATGAGTAGTTGTAACGGCGCAGAGTGGGTAGTTTTATGTTTAGTGCAGTTAAGTGTAAGTTGCATTTTCCATAAAACTTCAGACCAATTATTATTATTATTAGCCGCTTCTATACGCAACATGTTAAGCAGGGTGCGACAGTAGCGTTCCACTTGTCCGTTTTCACTGTGCATCTCAGGGGTTATGTAATGAATCTCACTACCTATTTCTGAGACCAAATTCTGAAAGCTCGCACTCTCAAACATTCGTCCTCTGTCACATACAACGAGCTTAGGAGCGCCAAAGAGAGATACTGCGTTTGAAAAGGCTCGTTTAAGTTCATCAGAGTCTTGCCTTTTTAAAGGGTAAAACAAGCAATACTTCGAATAGGCATCAACCATGAGTAAAACGAACTTATAATCGTTTGAAACGGGCAAGGGGCCCAACACGTCCATATGTATTGTGCTAAATGGATCGTCTGGCTTAAGCCAGGAAGAAATGGGGTGGTGAGGAGCCCTGGGAACTTTTTTTTGGGATAAACACGATAAACAATGACCAATGTACTTTTTTACAAAGGCATGAAGGCCGGGAAACCAAAAATGGCGTAAAATTAGGTCTATTGTTTTGTCTGCATTTATGTGATCGTGTTGATCATGAAAAATTCTCAAAAGACTCAACCTATGTCCCTTTGGTATGAAGCAAAGCAACCTTGGCTCCTCTCCTGTGGGGGTGTGTTTGTAATAAAGCAAGTCATTGCGAACAATGTACCTTGAAGTGTCCAATTCGTTATTATTGACTTTGTCAATCAACACGCGAGTCTCCTCGTCTGCCGATTGAGCAATCTGTGCCCAGTTTTTAGGCCTGGTTATATGGAGGACATCTACAGGATTTCGACTCAGATAGTCCGCATGCTGCATCATAATACCCTTTCTGTATTCAATCTTGAAGTCGAAATCCTGCATGTATACCCACCATCGTGCGACACGTGGCAGAAGGTCTTTTTTTCGTTCCGTCAATTTAAGTGCATTACAGTCAGTCACAATTTTAAAGGATATGCCCAGTAAGTAATGGCGGAAATGTTGTAGGGCCTTTATTATCGAGAGAGTCTCGAGTTCGTACGAGTGATACCGCGCCTCGGCACCTTGAGTGGTTTTACTGTAGTATGCTACAACTCTCCTTTTATTATTTTCATGCACTTGGATAAGCACTGCGCCATAACCGATGGAGCTTGCATCTGTATGCAGCTCCGTCGGCAAAGACGGATCAAAAATGGCCAGCACGGGTTCACTCGTAAGACACTCTATTATGTATTTGCGGGCAGTTTCCTGTTCCTCGCCCCAAATAAATGCAACACTACCCCTAGTTAACATGGCAATAGGTGCAGTTTTAGACGCATAACTGGGGATATATCGACGGAAGTACCCAGCTAAACCAAGTAACTGGCGAACTTGCTTTACGTTTGTGGGCACAGGGGAGTCAATCAAAGCTTTAATTTTACGTTCGCTCGGTCTAACCTGGCCTTGAGAGATAATGCGACCTAAATACTCAACCTCTGTGGCCACAAACGTACTTTTTTTCAGATTAATGGAAAACCCCGCGGAAGTTAAGGTAAGTAAAACCTCGCGTACATTTTCGAGAGCTTCATCTATTGAATTCGCCAGTACTAACACATCATCAACATAAACTAAGATTTTACCTGATTCGATTAGCGGTTTCAGCGTATTGGTAATGATTCGCTGGTAGACTACTGGTGCGTTTGCTAAGCCGAAGGGCATTTTTAGATACTCAAAATGCCCTTCCGGTGTCACGAAAGCAGTTTTAGGTATAGAACCGCTATCCAAGCTAATCTGGTGAAAGCCAGTTGCCATATCTAGGCAGCTGAAGTATTTACTTTTACCAAGGCGGTCAATATGGTCTTCTATCAAAGGCAGTGGATAGCGATCCTTCACCGTAATGGCATTCAAGGCCCGATAGTCCACGCACATACGATCACTGCCATCTCGTTTTTTAACGAGAATTATCGGGCTGGCATATGGAGATTCCGATTCACGTATAATTCCTTTTTCGAGCAAGTCTCTAGTGATTTCACGCACCCTCAATTTTTCGTCAATCGATAACCTGTACGGCCTATAACAAATAGGCGTATCACTCGTCAATTCAATACGCATGTCGCCAGTCGTTACTGTACTCAAAGCGGTACCAATAATAAAATTTTCTTTAAATTCATTGACTATAGCCAAAAGTTTCTCGCGATCATTACCTTCGAGAGGTGTTTGAATAGGCAACTGCTCACTTGTATTGACAAGAAACACACTTTTGTCGTTAATGGAACAAGGAATCCGCGTGATTCTTTGTTCGTTATTCACACGGATGTAGGCTACACCTTCGCGGTTTAATACATCGGTCCCTATAAGTACTGGCACATCCATGCATTTTTGTGGTACAACAAACAAATCTACCTCTAATGAAATATCACTGAATTCAATAACAAGAGAGACGTAACTATTACATTCAATATTTTGACCACCTATGCCGCGCAAAACCTGATATGTGGGTAGTAGCGCACAGTTAAAATATTTTAGTACCGCCTCAGAGATAAGAGAAACGCGGGATCCGCTATCTATTAACACATCCGTAGGTACACCCTGTATTACAGCTGTGGTGACGTCACTGTCTGACATAGTACCTTTTAATTTGCGACAAAAATTTACGTTGTTCTTATTACGTGATTCAGACCTCTGTTTAGCAAAACAGACAGTGGCGTCATGACCCGGCTTTTTACAAAATGAACATGTCACTGTACTTGCACTAGTACTATTCGTAGTTCCAGCTGGCGTATCTACCCTACTGCGTTTCGGACATAACCGTTGTATGTGGTTTGTAGAACCACATGAAAAACATTTTAAATCGCGGGTAGGTACCCTACTTGTATTATTGTGTGTCCGTTTTCGCGAATTCCGATCAAAATTCCTATTTTGGAATGGTCGTACTGGACACACATTTGGTTTGGTATAAATCGATAGAAAATCAACGAGATCTTTCGGCATCAATCGAGCATTGGCCGCGGTGGCCCGAATCTGAGCATCAGTAATCCCACGTATAACAATTGCGGTTATTAACTCATCGCTTAACCCTTTGACAATATTAAGACGCAACAGGGAACGCCTGGCGTATTCAGCATACGTGGAATAACTGTTGGAGTTAGAGCTCATGACGTCATATAAAATGTTAGCTACATCGATTCTTCGCGAGCACAACGGTTTAAATTCAATTTTAAAATTCGACCACGTGCGATCATTAGTGACCCAGTCATTAAGCCAACTACGTGCGTCGCCCTTCAAACAATTGGCAATCCTAGATAAACACTCGTTATCATCCCAGTTATTAATATTACGAGCCCTCTCAACCTCTTCGCACCAAGAGTCGATGTCATGTAAACTAGGGTCAAAATTCGAGATATAATAATGGGTCGATCTAACCTTGGTCAGTGCACTCAGCGCCACAATTAGGCGATCCGTGCTGTCCAGCGCCGTTGAGGTACTTGCAAGCGAGTCTCCGATGGTGCTGCTGTTCGACTCGGGCACCGGTGGCGGCCGCGGCGGCGGCAGGGTAGTAGCCGCGACGATGACGTCATCGGGCGCCGGGATGGCGCGCACATGCGGCGCTCGCGCCACGGTCTCGCCGACGGTGCACGTGGCGGGTAGACTGGAGTTTTCCAGCGCACTTAGGCGCGCCAGAATCGCCCCTAGCTGCTCTTGGAGAACTCTTGCGTCGGTGTTTTGATCTTGCCTGTTCCTACCTCTATTTCGAGTGGTAGGTCGGTCGGCCATGATTCAAAACCACGTGTTATGCGCTTAATACCAGAGTAACGATAGGCTATGGAGCCTATCCCACTTCTGATTTTAGCGGGTCCTACCAATTTTATTTAAAAAAAAACAACTTTAGCAACAAAAATACTTATTATTTCAATTATAAAAAAAACTTTATGAAAATACAGAAAATTAGCTAGTACAACGATGTGAATGGTTTGACGGTTCGATGCGAAGTAAGAGGCCGGAGGGAGGTGCGGCTGCTTTTTATAGGCGTCGTCATCTTCCCTCTCTTAGTATTTTCTTCTACCCTAATATTATATATATATCTATATATATCATCTGAAACCTTTAAGATATCAACAATAACTGAAAAGAAACAGACGCAATAATTTACATTCGTAACATCTTTGTTGACGTGAAAACGTCTTATAAATTGATGGAGCCGGCGGCATTCCCGAAAAAGTGTGACGTATGCATCGTTCCAGTGCAAGCGAGAGCGCGCAACGAGCGACAAAGAGGCACAATCCATTCCATCATTATTTTCTTATGACGTTGTCACGTTCAACTTTCGTTAGTAAACCGACTTTACAGACAACCGATTTTTTTATTCCATATATTTTTTTATAGAAATCTAAAGAGCCGGTTAGAATTTTAAACAGACAGACACCTACTAATTTCCTAACATATTCTATAAAATATCCGGTTTTAAGTGTTGCAGTAAATCTAAATGTTCGGAAAAGATTTTAATAATGAAAATCGCCGGCAATACGCATACAAAACATCGTAATGACGCGTCAGTCTCACGCCAACCCGCAATTTTACAGGCAGCCAGTCCTTATTACATTAATGCCCGGTTCCTATATTCAACGAATCGTGGTTGTACTTCAGCAACGGACCGTTTGTCAACTACGAGTAACGAACGGATAGAGACGTTCCTATATGTTTTCACGTCATCTACCTGCGACGAACGGTTGTAGGTAACCAGCTTACCGAAGCCCTCCGCTGCGTTTCGTTTTAGCAAAAACAGAAAAATTACGTTCTAATAAAAAATAAAGCAAAATATTTTTATTTTACGTATTTACGGTAGTTTTATTTGTAAAACGTCCTTTTCTTGCACTATTTGATCTGATTTGCTGAAAAAGTAATTATAAATCGATGAAACACAAATTATACTGTAATGAACGAAACGCAACTGAAATGTCCACACACCGCTGAGCTATCTTGTCATCAAAGACGTTTAAAGAAAAAGTTTCTATCTCCTAAAGATAATAATTTTATTCCAATCTCTTTGCTTGTCATATTTGCGTCAACAGTTGCTTGAATCTGGAGGCACGGCAGTGCCCCTTGCCAAGTCAAGCAAAAAAGCGGCACGGCCGTACCATCCTTTTCTCGAAGCAAGCCATTTTCGACCCCCTGATATCTTCGTTGTGGATCACTACATAGTATAAAACAAAGTCGTTTTCTCTGTCACTATATCCCTATGTATGCTTAAATCTTTAAAACTACGCAACGGATTTTGATGCGGTTTTTTTTAAATAGGTAGAGTGATTCAAGAGGAAGGTTTTAGTAGGTATAAGCATTGCACCCGTGCAAAGTCGGGGCGGGTGGCTAGTAAAACTGTAAGCCTAAATTTTCAGTATCCAAGCAGGCATTGTATAAACACAGTATATTTCATCTAATTTGAGTCAATAGTTTATTAAGAGTTATAACTAGTCAAAGTTTTCTAATTTTTTCACTGACTGACTGATCGATCATCAAAACTCTAAGGCACTTCTAGCAGACGTAGAAGCTTCAAATTTAGAATACATTAGTGTTTGGTGTAAAAAGAAATAAAAAACTCAAATATTTTGCAATTTCGGTCCAGGTTTCTAGATACACCAAGTGCATAAATAACTTTAATCAAATATAAATGTATAGGATTACAAAGTTATTTAAGAAGTCGAAGATACCGGAAAGGAAATAAGTAGGACTATCTACAAAAAGAAATGAGATGCCATAGAAAACAATTGTTGGGACATTGAGTCCCAACAATAATTTACTTAAATCACAAAAGATTTTTAATATTGATATGGTCACTACTTATAGTGTTAATGTTGTTAGCCTTCGCACGACTAATCTCCAAAAAGAAAAATGTCCAAGCAATCAAATATTATGTCCTGTCAGTAATTTGACCACCCATAAAAATGTCCAACTATTGAAACACCCAACCAGATACATGACCAGCTATGATATTGTCCAACTGTAGTTATACCCGACCAGATACATGACCAGCTATAATAATGTCCAACTGTAGTTATACCCAAAATTAAAATTAACTTTTTGGTAATTTTTATCCATTGGCTATATTTATCACTAGCTGCGCCCCGCGGTTTCACCGCGTAGTTTCCGTTCCCATGGAAATACGGGAATATAGCCTATGTAACTACCAGAAAAGTACGCTTTCTACTGGCAAAAGATTTTTTTTAATCGGTAAAATCGGTAGTATCGGAGCCTTTTCAATACAAACAAAAAATCTAATCATTCTTCAATCCAGATTATTCCAATTCCCGTTGGAATTTCTAAAAATCGCTTGGGTAATATCACTACTGGTCATTTTTAAGTTAAGTCAATTTTATTATAGGACATTTTTATAATATAAAATATAGTTTGACTATATCAATACTGGTCATTTTTATATTTGGGTAATTTTATTATTGGACTTATTTATGGTTTGTCAATTTTATCACTTGGACAAGCCTTTGGACATTCGTCTTTTTGGATATTTTTCTTTGTGGAGATTAGTCGTGCGAATCGTTGTTAGGTTAGCTAATTACGTAATAACTTAAGATAGAAGGTCTTTTAAGTAGGGACTGAACAAATTAACCGACTTGGTATTACATGTATCTTACAACTTTTTACGGTAATAGAACTGAGTTGCAAGACTTGGTTTTTTTTACAAGTTATGTTTTTTTGGTATTTTGTTTCGATATAAAACGAACATTTTAATCAAAATTCCCTACTTCCTCGTACATACCTGACTAAAAAGTAGGTACCTACTAAATATGTTATAATATTAAAGGGGCTTGAGAGGCTTACAACAAAATAATAAATAATGGATACGTAGGTATTACACCGGTATGGCAAAATAAATAATTGGTAATTTGGAATAAAATTGTTTATTAATGCAATACTCTGTAACACAATCACTTTTTAGAATTGCCTACAACGATGACACATCGTATATACCTAGTGCATATTTGAAAGTTTCTTCAGCTGAATATAACACTAATATCTAAATAGCAACTGGTCCAAATGTTGGATACAAAATTGATAATTTTGATACAGTGCAAATGTTTAATTTTCATTCCAATGAGGACCCCGAACAAGACAGGCTGCTAAACCAGGCTGAAAAAAAGTGATAACTCATTACTATAAATCTGATGTCAGTCTTGATATTTCTGTATAATTCGCATCTTGCATTATTTGCTACACTACTGGAGCATATAAAATATATATTAAATATTGTAGCATCATGAGTGGACCCAGGCCAACGGACTACTACATTCATTAGCAACAAATTTGCATTGCATACTGTCTGCACATTCAAGAAAAAGTAGCCTTTCCGGTTTCTGAATTCATCTCCACACACATCTCGCACTATACCAAAAAGCAGATGATTTGGATACCCCAACAAAGTCAGCCACTGATAATAGCATAGTTCCCAGAGCATAAAATCGTAATGCCAATAGCAACTGGTGTCAAGGACGTATACCATAGGAAAAAATGTAGGTTCTTATTGTAAAGTATACATATCAACAATACATATTTGTTGCCTTACTTTTTAAACGTTTTGAGGTTTCAAATAATACCTATTACATACCTGGTTCCCTTCACTGTTAAATAAGGGTATATTTCAACTAGTAACCTTTGAACAGAAGGTTTATCCAACCGAAATCTGAGTTGAAATTCGTAAAAATACAAGGTATTGAAATGTCTCAATATCGTTTGGTAATTTCGGCGATTAACAAGTTCTTCATTGAACTCTCCCAGTTGGACAACATTTGTAGGTCACTCATTTCACTATCTGAATGAGACATTGTTATTTTTTACATCTTATGTAGTGAAACTACCAAAATTGTGGTTCACAACCGATCGAATTCGGGCAGTAACTAAATATCAAACGCCTAGTAACTTTGACAGCTAGTTGACGTGTCAAAAAATTTATAGGAACACTCTATCCTGTCATCTCCATACATTACCCTTACTATCCATAAGTTGTAGCCCTCTCATCCGTATGTACCAAGCTGTCAGTAAGTTCGCTTAAGTTCCCCATACACGGGAACGATCGGTCTGTACGATCCGTCGCAACAGATAGATCGTAACGACGGATCGTCCGTGTATGTGAAGATCGTTAACGATTTACTTCATCGCAAGCGATATCGCAGATCGCAACAAATCGACTGTGTGTGGGCACTCGACGATCAACGATTCGATTTTTTCGTGTTGCCAGACTGTGGGCAATTTTACCACCTTTTATTTAATTTGCAATGTATGTATATAACTATGTAAGTTCGGGTGGAAACTTGCAACTCAATTTTGAAGAAGATATTTTAAACTGATGTATGTAAGTCCGATTACAATGCAATATTATGGTACCACCAAGCTAGGAGGTGGATATCGCAACTTCTTAATGACTAGACAAAGATAACCAATTGAGCTGTTTTTTTTGGTTTGGATGTCAATGCGTGGTTAGCCATGTGATGTCATTTTAAATCCAACACGGGGGAACATCCAAGGTGAAGAGTTATTTTTAATACACTCTTACAAGATGGGTAATAAATGAAAGGGCCGAACTATACTATACGTGACATGGAATTTCTGCTTCTTAATTTTTTTGTAACTTATACCTCTAGGTATATAAGAGGGATTATTAACCAAAATATCAAAGCGCGGAGCGCAATAATTTCCGAGATATAATTTTTTGAAATTACAATAAACTAACCTCAAAACTGTACAACTTAAACGCGTTAAAAAGAAACTACAATGCACCCATCACTACATTACTAGATTACTCTTAATTCCTTATAACTACACACAACACACTTAAAAATACACTAACACACTTACAAACAGATAATACTCTCACACATAATTACTTACACACAATCATTCACTAAAATAATATTAAAGAAAAAAAATGTCAAACTGATACATAGGTACACTAATATTATATTTATCCTATTTTAATTTAATATAATCTACCCATTAGCATACCTACTTTCATTGTTATTAATATGTGGTTATTGAGATTGACTATACAATTACCTATCACCTATCCATGTTTAGCCCTAGTATAATAATTTATTGTGTAACTGTTTTTTAACCCAAATAAAAGAAAATAAAAATAAAATAAGACATATTATTATGTCAAACGTCAATGCGTTTCGTTTAGTCTATTTTACATGTCAAATTAGAGTGCAGTCTGATAAAGTATTATCGATGTAATTTTATTGTAACTGATAAATTAAATTTAGTTTCTTCATTTATTTCACTTAACGTTATTGCCCATATTTTACCGATTCAAAGACCTTTCCGCCCTTCTTTAAAAAAAAACTAAAATTGCCCATGGCTTGGGTAATTGCCCACGGTCTGGCAACACGACAGATCGCTTGCGACCGATCGTACAGACGGATCTCACAGACGGATCGTTCCGTGTATGGGCGTCAATTTTGTTGCGACGGATCGTACAGACGGATCTCACAGACGGATCGTTCCGTGTATGTGGCCCTTTACGAATAGTTTTTTATAGGAACACTTTTGAGTTACGCCTCGTAGATAATTCTACCGTCCGTAAGCAAAACGGTTGGTTTCTCGAATATAGGAACCGGGCATAAAACAACAATACTTTAGTTTTCCAACCCTAAATAAAAATGTGTAAGTGTGAGAGGAATTCAAGCACCGAGTGCCACCATACAATTTAGAGGTATGATTTAGAAAAAAAAGACAAGACCGACACAAGATTGAGAATAGAAAACAAAATTAAAATAAAGTATAATTTTTTTTTTAAACATAGTAAACTTTGACGTTGTTGACGAAGCCTGTTGTGGATATTTTTGCATGTAATTTGAACTTGATCAAATAAAAATAATAAATAATAAAAAAAAGTGAACTCTACTTCGATTTAACAGACTATATTAAATTTAGTATTTAATTTCTTTCGTTTTATAATTTGCAATTGAGTCCCACCTAAAAAGTGTTTTCATTTATTTATTTGAGGATTCAAGTTCGAGTCACGCTTGGCAGATTTTAATTTGTTGCTATACTTTAGAGCTTGCAGTTTTTACGATAGAGCTAAAACAAAAATATATTAAAAAATAAGATTTTTAAGAATTTATTAATTACTTCCCATACCTTAATACTTTAGTTGATTGTATCTAAGTTAAATTGTACCGCCCATTGTAGTTTTTTAAAATCACTGTGTCACTTATTGCATATTTTTATTGGTGTACAATAAAGATTTGTTACCTACTAACTTAATAAAAAAAAAAACTCACGCCTTATATCCCCGAGACGTAGGCAGAGGTATTCCATTTCTGGATATAGCCGCTTTGCACCAGATATTATTTGGACCCCTAAACGTAATAGGTGGTGAGCCCATCGCCGGACCGGGTCTGTTTACACATGTCGCAAATTAATTAACTTAGCCTTTTTTTTCATTTAAAAATATATTACAAAAAAGAATCTAATCAGAAAATACCTCTAAAAATATATTTATTTTAAAATTAATTCAAAATAATCAAATAGGTGGGTGTATTCAGTATATTTTCAAAATAAAATTTTCGTTTCGATAGATCATAAAGAGTATCAGTCAAATTCTTTGTTTTTTACACCTATCAAAACTGTCGCTACTTCCCTTATTTAGTGCAATTTCAAAATAACGGTTCTAAATTTTAAAGCTAACTGCTCAAAATTACACGGGCCTTCGAAAACAAACCAACCTGTATTCCTCAGAAAAGTAATTACAACCATCAGACAAAGGAACTCCAATTGTAACCGATCACTTTCATTAAAACAATTGACAAAGCAGAAAATGGTTCCGTGAAACTTCAATTAATTAACTTTTTAAATGGACTCTGGAAAGTTCCGAGACGGGGATAAGTAGGTAATCAGTTTGAATGGTCTTAACTATTCGTAGAGAATGCAACAAAGAGTTTGGTAAATCCTGTTGGAAGTCTAATTGTTCTAATTGCGTTAGATTTTTTTTTTCAATAATATTAATAATTTATTTAAACCAAAACCTTATAGATAACAATTTAACAGAGTTTAACAATAATATTTGAAAGGCGTAACAATTCAGGTGAACCCTGTCTCCTAAACTAGGATATCCTGTGTCTTAGGAGGCAGTGTTTCAGTTGGCGGGACATTTCGATTCCTATCTTATACAATTTAGAGATAAATTGTTATTGCAGTGTTAAGAGTGTGGGGTGTGTTTGTAAGGGTGTGTAGGGTGTGGTGTGTAAGTGGGGGTGCATGAATAGAGTGAAAAAGAGAGAGAAGGAAAAACGGATTTTGCACGGTTTGTGTTGATTTACATATATATATATATATATATATATTTATTTATTTAGCAGTCAAAGGTAAGTAGGTCCTCAGTCGCTAAGTAGTCGAGAGTTTTCAGCCATTTTTCAAGGCTAGATTTTAACGTGAAACTGTTTGTACCAGCAATGTTGAGTGTCTTATTTATTTTATTATATAAGTTTGGACTTAGAACATAGAACTGTCTGCCAGCGAAGGAAGTAGAATGGAATACACTCGCGCAGACCTTTCGCTTTTCACGTCGCCTACTGTCAGGCGGTGGTACCAAACGATGTCTTTTTAAGGTGGATCGGAGCACGAAGAGCTGTCTCACTGTCAAAACATTGCAGTCGGTATAGAGCTGGACAGTAGGGTATATGTAAGGCCGTTTGGACATGACCTTTAATACAGCGCTCCAATACGAGGAATTTTGTTTTGGTTGCTGATCATTGATTAATGAATTACTAGTTGTATTTGACTTACATAAAATAGTAGCTTATCAAAATCAGGTTCAACGGTATATTAGCCGTAAAAAAACAGAGTTGCTTTGGTGTTGTTGTAATATTTTAAGGTGAGGCGACGCCTAGCCAAACTACATAGAACTAACTGATGCGCCACTAGACGGAAAAGTTCTAAACCGCGCTATCGAAATTTTCTAATGAGTTTGTATAAATACTTACAACTCCAACATCAACCGTCAGGCAGCGGTGACCAAGCACGATCACCTCGCCTAAAGGAAAATCTTCTCTTTTTGCAGGAGCACTCCACTTCCGCTCCCTTTATATTGTAACTATTATAGTGAAAGAACATTCATTATGCTGTATGATGCCTAGAATTTTTAACGTTATATTATTCTTGAGTGTTAAAAAAATGAGCAGGAATGTCAAAAAGCAAACATAAAAAATATCTGTTAGACCAAATCACATAAGAAAATTGTAGTGTAATTAAGGTTACATAAACCTTTTTCCCGAAGGGGTAGGCAAAGACAATAGACCACCTCCTGCTACGATCCTGGCACACCTCTCGCCTCATCCACATCTGTCAATCGGTTTATACACGCTCGTCGGTTTCGGGTAATATTTCTCTGGTTTTTCTTCAATACATCGCCGATCTGATCGATGTATGTACCTACGCCGCCCTCTGCTGACTCCTGTGTTTCAATTACTGAAAAAAGACTGTTTAACGTAAATTCAAATTTTCAAATTCAAATCTCTTTAATGCTGTTACAGGTAAATAAAATTAATACAGGTATTCATTTATAACACTAGCAGCGCCCCGCGGTTTCACCCGCGTAGTTTCCGTTCCCGTGGGAATACGGAGATCAAATATAGCCAATGTATTATTCTGATGTATAAGCTATATAACTGTTAAGTTTCATCAAAATCCGTTCAGTAGTTTTTGCATGAAAGAGGAACAAACATCCATACATACAAACTTTATTGTTTATAATATTAGTGATGGGATAACATAGATTCACTGTAACCTGCTATATTAAAGCATGCAGTTTACATAATTAATACCTTAATGAAATACGAGTAGGGTTTTTCTATGTCAATTATTTATTCCTTAAAAAAAATTAAACTGTATATTTCAATCTTAATATATAAAAGAAAGTCGTGTTTGTTACATGATTTATAACTCAAGAACGGCTGAACCGATTTGGCTAAAAGTTGGTAGGGAGGTAGCTTAGAACCAGGAAACGGACAAAGGATAATTTTTATTCCGATATTCCCACGGGAACGGGAACAGGAACTAAGCGGGTGAAACCGCGGGGCACTGCTAGTTAATAATATCTTAAAAACTAACATTATGGGGCTTATTAATCTTAAATATTAAAGATTGTGTATTATTAAGCCTCAACATAGGTTTACACTATTATTATACTAGATTGCATTATATTAGGGCTTGGGACTGCATCCACCTCCTTCTTTCCTTAAAAAGTGATTTTTAAGTAGGTATTTAATTTGTCGGGAGTTTTTCCCTTGTCAATGTACTTAAATAAGAATCGAAACAATCGCATCTGAGGATCTCTGTATGCCAATACCATGTTCAGTGTTATCCACTGCGTATTTTTATCTTTTAAACTCTTCCCAACTCCTCAGATTTACCCGGTCGCGCGGTGTCAAAGAAGCTTGTTAAAAGTTTAACTTGAACGGACTTGCATTCGTTAACCTTCTGATAAAGTTAGATAACTGGGAGTTGCCCTGGTAAATAAGTGGAAGAATAGTTCCTAACTCGCACTTTGAAGAAGATACTTGACATTTAAAATGCAAATGAAATGAAAAAAAAAAGGGTTTAATATATCTAACACAAGGATTTAAAAAGTAACAAAATAAGGCTAAGTTAGTAGAGGATAGGTGGAAGACAGGAGCCCAAACTAGGATAACCTGTGATATGGCGCTCCTGGCTCCAACCCTTAGATAATACCGGTACAAAAAAAAAATAAGAACTGGGTATTTACTAGTATAATACAATGAACAATATCTTACTAACTAGCGGTTCCCGTTCCAGTGGAATAAAATATAGCTCTCAGTTATAGTTACTCAGGGATATTCTGGCTTTGTGAAAGAACTTTTAAAATCGGGCCAGTAGTTTTTGTGTTTATTCGTAACAAAGATGCAAACATACAAATCTTTCCTCTTTATGATATTTATATAGATAGTATAGCAAAATAGTAAGTATAGATAGCTGTTCCGCGCGGTTTCACCCGCTTAGTTAACGTTAGTTAAAGTTAGTTAAAAAAGTTTTTATACGTGCTCACTATGGTCCAACTTTACAATTGGATCTTAGAATTCCTTGCGTTCAGGGCCATGTTGAGGCTCCAGCAATGTTGCAGTGCATCAGGCATGTTTGCGGATGCTGGCGTGGATGACTCGTACGCCATCATCGATGAGTCGTACAAAAAGTGCGTCACTAGTGCACAGGTTGGGGATTCCCAACGTGATTCTGAAGACGATTGCGGACAGGCATGGGATTAACCGACTCGACGCTATGTAAGGCTATTTATTATAATTATTATTGTAAGCCATTTTTACTTTTGTTAGAAAGGGAATGAATGAATGAATGTAAAGAAGACGAAAGCGATGGTGTTTGAAAGAGATGAGGCAATGACAGACTGCAATATCGTGATTGGAGACTCACAAATTGAACAGGTGAATGAGTTTGTGTATCTGGGTTCAAAGTTTACAAGAGATGGAAAGTGTGAGAGTGATATTGAAAGAAGAGTGAATGCAGGAAACATGGTGAATGGAGCTTTGCACTCCTTTATGAGCAGTCGAATCGAAAGGTGTCTAACAAGGCTCGTTTGGCTGTGCATAGGGGGGTGTTGGCTCCGACACTCATGTACGGAAGTGAAAGTTGGGTATGGCAGAAAAAACATGAAAGCAGAATAAATGCAGTTGAGATGAGAGCGTTAAGAAGTATGATAGGAGTTCAACTGAGTGACAGGATAAGAAATAGTAAGATAAGGAAACGTTGTGGTCTGAAAGAAGATGTAGTGACAAAAATTAAGAAAGGTATGCTGAGATGGTTTGGCCATGTCGAGAGAATGAATGAAGAACGATTGACGAAAAAAGTGTATAAGGCGAGTGTGAATGAAAGTGTTGGAAGGGGTAGACCTAGGCGGACGTTTCGAGATCAAATTGGGGACGTCTCATCGGTGGAGATGGGCTGCTGTTTTCATTTAGCCAATCTTCATGGACGAGTTTAGAGTGCCTTGTTATTAGACTTTTGACTTTCCTAAGTGTATTTTCTATACCCACAGAAAATAAATGATTTTGACTTCGATGGATGGTCTTCAGGCGGTTCACGGACCCTATTCATCTCCCTTTAAATGAATGCGCCCAATCTTAACCCAATTGATAATAATACTCCCATTTACATGGCGACACACAAAGGTAGCCCTATAGTTTAGTGATAGTAATTATGTGGGCCAATCAGCTTCTTTGTGGGGCGCTATCTGGCGGAAGTGCGCCCCGGGTCCACTTCCGGGGCGCTGTTAATGTAGTTACAGTATCGAATTTCACGCTTTGTTACATGAATGATATCGATAATTAGGGTTTGGTATGGCACTTTGATATTAAGCCGACCGCGGCCTAATAGGAGCATAATCTTTTAAGTTTAAGTAATTGCCAGGATGCAGTAGATATGGTTTTTATAAGCAAATTTTCTCTAGGGGTATGTTCGATTGAACAAAACGTTTATTAAAATTGTGGTACCGTTCGTATCGAGGACAGAGTAAGTGGCTTGAGGGTATTATATACGTAATAGAAACAATCGGTCAAACAGATTATAACATTAAAAGTAGGGATGGCACATTGGTACAGTCAAGAGCACGCTAAGCTTGACACTTTGGACTTTGACCCGGCCCTGTATTCTATGGCACGCAGTACAAATCAGAGCTCAGCTTAAACTGGTAGTGTCAAGCTTGACTTGCTCTTGACTGTACATCGACATCCCATCCTCGTCGACACTGAGAAATAATACACCGAAGTTGTCTGAAATCCGTTTAATAGCGAACTGAGCTTCACAAAACGGTGCATACGTATTTATAATAAGTACTTAGATCTACCCTCTTTATTCTATACATCACAAAAATAAAATTTAAATGTTCCCAACAAACGTTTCAATATTCCCTTTTTTTGTACAAACTATCACAAAAATTCTATTATCATCCGTGCATACTTTCAACCTACTTAGCATTAATTACATCATAGATAAATTTTCTTCCAGTCTGAGCCATTTAAAACCAATTTTTAATGTATCTAACCGTGTAGTGTAAGCGTGAATCAGCCCTAGGAAGAAAGAATAGAAAAAAAAAGCACTTTTTGAACTTATATTTGTGAAAACCTGTAATTGGCATTACCTACTCACATTCTTAATTAAGTTCTAAAATTTAATGTACCTACCTATATCTTTATATGTGCTGTTGATTTTCCCAAGAAAATAAAATAATGAGGCCATGTAATTCATATTAACATTCACTATTCATTTTACGGTATTGGTGGATTGTTCATCGCAGTACAAATAAGTCTGGTTGTCTGTGTGTTTAGGTAGGCATGTTTAACAGTTGTTTTTACCCAGTGAGACTTTAGGTTGTGTATAGTTTGGGACTAAATAACCGTGTATGAATTGTGTTTCAATCGAGAAGATTTCTTGAAAATTTAAAGTCCAGAATCTTTTATTTTCCGTAGAATTACAAAAGGTACAATTAGAAACGCCAATAGTCTAATAACAAGGCACTCTAAACTCGTCCATGAAGATTAGCTAAATATAAACAGCAGCCTGTGTCCACCGACGAGTTGCTGGTGCCAAATGCAGCCTAACACCAGATTTTTCTTACTGTTTAAGAACTGTCATTTTCGAACAGTGAAAACCGCATCAAAACCAGTACAGTAATCTCCGAGTGGACAAACAAGCCAACATACCATTAGTATTAAAATTGTAAAGAGCAAAGGTATGCATAGAATTCAAAATGGCGGGGGCGAAATTAAAACATCTGTCAGATAAATAATCCGACGTAATTTATGTTGGCACTCACACAGGCGTGCTGCAACATATCATTAGGGTTGCGTGTAGGCACGCAATTAGTTCGCGGTACGTGTATCAACCCTGCGACTAGAGAAGGGCTGTGGCTCGATTAAAAAGATCGATTTGTATATCGATAAGTCCTCGGTTTCACAAATGAATAGCTTTGATAAATAATAATTTATTACACTTGATAGTTACATGTTTATACGTATACAATGCAAGCAAAGAGACGAAACAAGTACTTTTGTACATAAAATAACCAGTGTTGGATGATGTGCTTTGTCAATAAAATTTAACACATCATATAAATACCTCAGACACATACAGACCTCAGATAAATACATTATATAAAAACCTCAGTTTTTTTCAAAGTTTTTGTAAGTTAGCCATTATAGTAAGTAAGTATGTTTACTAAATCGTAAGTTTCGTTATTTGAGTGCATTTCGGTATTAGCAGCAACGTAGCAGTCATTTCCAACTATCCAAAAAAATAATATATGCATTGCTAAGCCGATGGTAGTGACACTCGCGTAGCGAAAACTTGAACGACTTAAGCTTAAAAAGGCTTCAAGTGACGAGACGGCTGGAAGATATCTCTGTCAAAGGATTAGCCTTGCGCTCCAGAGAAGGAATTAAGCATTTTTATCTGTGAATACATAGGTATTCTAAATATATATTCTAAAAAGGTTTTCTTTTTAAACAAATTAAGTTGTATACACGTTTAGGGGTCCAAAAACAAATTTACTAGGGAAAAATGGGTACATCCAGGAATATAATACCTCTGCCTTCGCCCTCAGGAATGAAAATTTACACTTTTTTGATTTACACTGTACAGTTTAAAAATAAACGGTAAAAACCAACTTCAACTTATATGGACGCTATCAGAACTGGACCAAATCAAAATCGGTTCACCCAGTCGAAATTTCTCAGGTAACAAACATATAAACATGCAGTCGAATTTATAAGTTCCTTCTATTTTGAAGTCGGTAGATAAAATAAAGGACGAAACACCAAAACATCGATGGTACTTCAAAAGGTCGATACCAAAAATGGAATCCCTAGTGACCCGATCAAACTTATGTACCGTTTTACGCGATAAAGAACGTCGTTTACAAGAATGCGTGCTCTCACGCAACTCATTATGGCGACGTGTTTTTTGTGTTGATATTAAATTAGTTGACAAATGTTTGTTGATAAAGTTGTTAGCATTCGAAATGTGTTTCGCACGCTAAATGAATGTGCGTGATCCATTAACTTTTTGTTTGTAAATAATAATTTTTAGTAAGAAACATTGTATTTTAACAATTTTGCGGGTCAAGAGAAAATAGTTACCACCAAATATTGAACTCTATGTAATTGAAATAAGATTCAAAACCAAAAACTACCACTTCGTTTTAAGTATAGCCTGAATTTTTTCTCGATATGTATCTAAGCCACACTCTCTGCTAATAATATTGTTAAAAAAATGATATAGAGTCTGTTATACCCGAAAAATAAAATCATAAAAATATTTCTAAATAAATATCTTATTTCCGATTATTCAATTTGCAACCTTCAGAGATGGGGGAAGCATAATTCGAAAAGAATGTTGCTCACAAAAAATGTAGGTATGTGCAGAAAACACTTTAAAATTTTATCTCTAACTAGCGGATGCCCACCGGCGTTGCCCGCGCGGATTTCGTTTATCCCCGTTCACGTGGGAATTTCCGAAAATCCCTTCATAGTGGTTAAAAACGACATATTTAAGACACCTACATACCATATTTCAAATAGCGGGTGCCCACCGGCGTTTTCCCGCTTGGATTTAGTTTATTCCCGTTCCCGTGGGAATTTCCAAAAATCCCTTCATACCAATTTCCTATGACATATCAGACACCTTCATACCATTTTTCAAGTTTCTAGGTGTTATCGTTTCGGAGTAGTACGTATTTCTCTTTTTAACCAGTTTTTTTATTTTCCCGTGGGAATGAGATATTTTCCTGGAATAAAAAGTACCCTAGATGTTGACCCGGGTACTCAGTTATCTCCATACCAAATTTCATCAAAATCCGTCCAGTAGTTTTTGAGTGATGCGTGCACAACCAGACAGACAGACAGACAGACAGACAGACAGACAGACAGACAAAAATTCCAAAAATTGGTGTTTCGGTATCTATATCGATAACTATATACACTACCGTTAAAATTTTCAAAAAATATTTAATGTACAGACACGGCCCCGTTAGAGTTTTATTATATGTATAGATATATAGATATAGATAAAAAAAAAAAACTGGTAAAAAGACGTAGGTTTTTTTCATGATCATGTTTTTATTCCCGGGGTAGGCAAAGGTATTCTATTCCTGGATACCCACTTTTCGCCACTAGGAATGTTTTTGGAAACCCTAATGTCACTGCCGGACCATGGGTTTAACCGACTCAGCGCTATGTAAGGCTATTCATTATAATTATTATTGTAAACCATATTTACTAGTAAGATATGAGATTAAAAAGAGATGCCCTTGAGTTTCTTGTTGGTTCTTCTCGGGGTACTTGCATTTGGAACCAGCAACTCGTCGGTGGAGATGGGCTGCTGTTAACATTTAACCAATCTTCATGGACAAGTTCAAAGTGCCATAATATTAGACGATTGACTTTTCTAAGTGTAATTAGCAATTACCTACAGAAATAAATATATTTTAATTTCATTTCAGGGTGCTATATATTCCTCATTGATTCTGGAACCTGCGGGTTTCCTCACGATATTTTCCTTCCTCTTCCAGCTCTCGCTCTTCTCGATCATGGAAATACATGGTTAAATGAAAAAAAAATCGAATCCGTAATGGAAGTGCGTATAATTCCATTATGTTTCAGTAATTTAGCCTACCGTTCAATATTCTCTCAAAAATATTGAATGCGGAAATCTCATCAGACAAAGCTTACATTTTGGTAATGGAATACCTTTCTAGAACACTTAGGGGCCGCGGGATTACTTCAACTTGATGTTATTTAAATCTTCACCGCAATCCATGTTTGACTGATATAAAATTCACGATACTCCGTCTCTTTCTCTCTACAAGAATACAACTTCGGAGGAAAAGAGATAAAGTTACCTACAGGCTTTATGTGCACTCAGGCGGAGTTGTTCGGAAATATTTTTAAAGGATTATTTTTTCACCTTAGCCGTTTAATGTGGAAGCGTAAATTGAGGCGCGGGTTCAAATCTTGTTGCTGGCTGTTTTTGAGTTTTTCAAGTACTTACATACATATTTTATCACTAGCTCGACGGTGAAGGACGAGTCACGAGTCACGATGTTGTGACTAAATCTGCAGGTCCCAAAATTTATTCTTAGACATGTGTAAACAGAACAGACCCGCAGGCGTATTCAGGGAGCTTCGATATTCGATATCGGAAAATCTGTCGAACACTTGCGAGATGGGCTGATGTTGGTATCGAAAACTAATGTCATATGTGACATAAGGATTCGGAAAATTTTCCGTGGCTGTCAGAAACGCTTAGAATAAAGTTTCCGAAGTCGATAGATTCGACTTCTGAAAATTTTTCACTCGGTCTGAATCGAACGGAAACGGTATCGAGTCTCCGTGAATACGCCTGCCGGTCCGGCGATAGCCTACCACATGCCTACCACCTATCACGTTTAGGGGTCCAAAGAATATCTGGTGAAAAGTGGGTATTTCCAGAAATGGAATACCTCTGCCTACCCCCTCGGGGATATAAGGCGTGAAATTTTTTATTTTTAAAAACATTCATAAACAACTATAACCAATTATTTTATATAACCGGATCAATTGTCGAAACACAGGCAACCAACAAAGGCAACAAACATATAATTTTGACGTATAAGATTAACTTTACGTATCTATATCTTCATAATAATATACATAGGCACATAATCTTAATCATATAACGTAGGTTTCAATCATACGCGTCGGGGTTCTAATTAGATTCAATTGACTGGACTTGTGGTAGGCGAAGCAAATTGCGCTGCTAAGCTTTAGTGGCGTAGGATTTACAATACTATTTTTCATATACCATCTATTCGAAAAGTAACGTTTTGGTCCTCAGTAAGAGGGAACAAAGTGAGTCTTTTCCAATAGGGTTTTAATAAGTGAGAATAAAAGTGTTTTGAATTTGGAATTAAAAATATTCTTCAACAATCTTAGCCAAAGAAATTAGCAAAATAAGTTTGCATCTAAGGTTGGCGCCACTGTAGCTTTCCATAGGCTGACATGGCTGAATGGCGTTCGATAGTTGTGCCACACTGTCAGAAAAAAGTCGCTATGGCTATTCGAGAATCATTCACTATGTTCGTGTTTAAAAAAACGCCCTCGCTGTAAAAAATATCGTTTTGCTCCCTTGATGACACAATCTATTATTTCACTTCTCATGCTCTAAAAGTACGCCAATATAGCCCTAAAAAGCGGGACTAAAGTGACCACTTTAGTCTCTAGGGAATGATAAATAATTAGTTTTTAATTTCCTCAATGATACATAGACAAACTCAAACAGCCAGTAAGCTGTGGAGTGTGGACCATCTTCATTGCGAGAATGTTGAGAGTTTTAGTTCCATGGTTTTTCCACAAAGAAGGTGGCGCCATAAAGAGATTTAAATCTCTTTGTTAATCTGTGACAGGCTTAGAAGAAAAACTGCCCGCGAAAATTTCAGAATTTTTGTCGAGTGTAAATTTTTGACAATTTTTCTCGCACTCAAATTGAAAAGTACAATTTACACCTCAAGACTAAACGCCAACTTATTATACCCTCGGTTTTATTGACTCCCTCGCATGGTATGTTATGGCTTCGTTTAGTCCCTCGATATAAAGTACACAATTTTTCTTACAATATTATTTATTGCAAAATGGCGTATTACAAAATAGACGACTATATATAAATGACAACGATGCTTGGAACAGATTTCAGACACAGAACAGACGCAAAAACAATTTTGATGAAATTTGATGAAGAGATAACTGAGTGGCTGGGTCAACATTTGGGGTACTTTATACTACTGGAAAACCTATCATTTCCACAGAAAAATAAAAACAACTCGTTAAAAAAACAAGTACTACTCCGAAACGATAGCACCTACAAACTTGAAATATGGTATATAGGTGTCATATGTCGTAGGCAACTGCTATGAAAGGATTTTTTAAATTCCCACGGGAACGGGAATAAACTAACTGCTGAGTTCCCTATAGTTGCATAGGTATATAATTTTAGAATGCATATCAACAATTACCTTATAAACACCTAGAAAAAATCACTAGCATTTCAGCACACCATATTTGCATCCGAGTTTTTTTTACAGAGTAGCAGTTAAAGGCGAGGCATAAAGATATAAATATACTTTTAATCACAGCAATACAATTCGACCATATCCACAAGGGTATAAACAACAACAGTAACTATGACGATACTGTTCCACATATGAAATACGATTAAGTACCTATGTCTATAGACAGCCAGTATAGTTCAATCCTATATGACCTCTAACAGTTTTCCACAAACATCGCAGCCTGGAATTATCGCATCGGGCGTTATTGATTTATGTAAATACATCGGTTGTTTTTATCGATGAAGTGCCTGGCGAGGTGGTGCTTGTTAAGTGTTTCGTTCGCTTATTCTGTCAATAGGCTCGCGCTGTATCTGATGAGGCTTTGTTATGTAAATCTTTTCGTGAAACTTGGCAAGTGCAACTGAAGCGAGTTTTGTTTGGTTCATTTTCGAAGTATGGTATCGTTATTATGCTGTAGTTTGTTTTCTCTAATTTCTACACCACTCAATACATGATGAACGATTTGTTAGTTGTCAGTGACTTACGTAGGTACAAACACACGGAAGCATATGTTTTTCTTTTTTTCGTGTATGACCCCCTATAGATATTTCTACGTACATATTTATCACTAGCTCGACGGTGAAGGAAAACATCGTGGGGAAACCCGCAGGTCTCAGAATTAATTCTGAGACATGTGTAAATAGACCCGGTCCGGCGATGGGCTCACCACCTATCACGTTTAGGGGTCCAATATATCTCGTGAAATGTGGGTATATCCAGTAATCTTGGGGATAAAAGGCGTGAGATTATTATTATTATGAGATTAGTATCATAGATATTTCGCAAATGTAAAAATTATTTTCTTCTGGTTTAGTTGTTTACTAGACTTAGAATTGTAAGAATACAAGGTTAATTGTTAAATATAATAATAATATAATATAATTGTTAAAACCGCGAAGTAAAATTCAGTAGCTGTTTATCAAGTTCCAAATGCAATACCCCGAGAAGAACCATCAAGAAACTTAAGGGCAACTGTTTTTACAGCTAAAAAAAAAAAACAACAGCTAAACTGATACAAAAACAGATGCGAGAAAGGGTTGGAATTGACGAGATTGAACAGCGACAAAGCCAGGGGTATCACAGTGCACTGAGCGTCGCTGATTGAAATTATGCAGCCAAAATCCTCGCTCGACAGAATACAGAGCAGTGAGCTAAACGAAACGGGGCAGGGTTGTCAACCTTTTGCCTTTGGCGTGCAGCGGTTCCTGTTAAAGTGGACCGAGCACGAACCGGTGAATACCGGCTCCAGCCGGATTCGCTTTGTGAGTGTGATGTCTCGCGGCGATGCGTGGTTATTGCTCCAAAGCGGGGCGTAATTGGTTTCGAAGCGAACTTTTGTCGAAGAAATTTGTTTATTGGAAAAATAATTGAAAGTTCGAATATTTTTGGTTATACACCGATGGGATTTGGAAAAATGAGGAACTATCACACAAAATTCGACCCTATTGAGGCCTTTATTAAATTCATATTGATATTATAGAAATATTTTATTATTTGTTTTAGATACACCTACTGTTAAATTCTCTCTTACCATCTCTCCTCCATACCTAATTTAAAAGATTGTATGTGTGCCGGGTGTGTGTAATACACAATTTAAAAATATATATACGGTCATTTTAAATTAAGTGCAAATATTTAAATGGTAGACAGATAAAAAAATAAACAAGTACGAATATTTTTTGTTATACTCAGTTATTTATTTACCGATGGGATTTGGAAAAATAAGGAACTATCAAACAAACTTTGATCTTATGTTGATATTATAGAAATATTTTATTATTTGCTTTAAATACTTACCTACTGCAAAATTCTCTTGCTAGGTGTGTGTAATACACTATTTAAAAATATATACATGATCATTTTAAATCAAGTGCTAATATTTAAAGGGTAGATAAAAAATGAACAAGAAACTATTTTCGGCATTGATTTTTATTTTTCATATAAAAAAAAATAAAAAACATACGTCGCTGTACAGTGTACGTATACAATACACACACAACACCCAATCTAAAATTGTGAGCGAAAATAGGCATCAAAGCCGACAAAAGTGGCGTTTTAGTGTGGTATAGTAGAGATTTATGCAAATAAAGTTTACATTTTTTTTTGTTAGAAAAGAACTAGAAAAACTAACGTTTCTATCTTATTTAGGTATATTAGTTATATTTCTCTTATTTATTTGTACATACTATTTGAATATTTGTATTCGATTTAAAAAGACCTTATACAATATGTAACAGAATAAGCACAATTCCTGAAACCTATTCCTGAAATTATTTTGTTCAGTATAGATTTCAGCTATATGTGTTATATTTTTCAGAAAAATGAATAAGCATAGCTTAATTTAGTGCCACCAATGGAAATCGTCCTGTTATTGCTCTTTATTTAAGAAAATTGGTTAGACACAACTAAAGCACGAAGGCATCATATATTTTTTAATTATAATGAGGAATTGCGCTTATTCTGTTGTATAGCTTACGCGTTGTATAGTGTCCTAGTATGATTATATATAAGATCTTTTGACATTGTAATTCCAGCAAATAAATGATTTCTGATTGCTTATATTCGCGTTGTATGAATATGTAGCGAACCTTTGGCTTTGCCATAATGGCGGCTCTCATTACTCTGGACGTGAACCGCGATCCGGCTCGCTCTGGATTCGCTTTGTGAAACGCCCTAATTACCTGTTTAAGCATGTCTCTCACCGATGACTATTGCCAGGGGAATGTTTGTCTATTATTATGGTCGGGTTTTTGACGTTGTGACGAGGTTACAATAAAGAAAACCCACGCCAGACTTACCTTCACATTATTCTGTCACATAATATATATATTATATAATCTCACGCCTTTCATCCCCGAGGGGGTAGGCAGAGGTATTCTATTACTGGATATAGGTACCCAAATTTCACGAGATACATTGGACCCCTAAGCGTGATAGGTGGTGAGCCCATCGCCGGACCGGGTCTGTTTACACATGTCTCAGAATTAATTCTGAGACCTGTGGGTTTCCTCACGATGTTTTCCTTCACCGTCGAGCTAGTGATAAATATGTACGTAAGTTTTGAAAAACTCATTGGTACATGCCAGGATTCGAACCCGAGCCTCACTGATTTTCGACCGGCTCTTTAACCGTCCGGGCTATTATTATTTATTTATTATTTATTGTAATTTATTAGACTACAAAGGCCCATTTTGTTAGTAACAATGATCTTATAACTATATTAGTATCTTAATCCTAAAAAAAATATATATATAACAAAATCAAAAATACTCATTTCAGGCACTGGTTAGCCGGGATTTGGTTTAACCAGCACCTGAGCTGTGTGTCGCATGAAGGGCGAGTCGTATCTCCAAGTTACGGTCTTCAGGATGGAGTTTGAGCTTGACCGCACTCTGCAGAGCAAAGATGCCGCTTTTTTACGCATTATGGCATGAAAGTCGTCTGTGCGCGCCTCCGCGAACATGCCCGAAGCACTGCAGAAAGCCTGAAACCGTTGTTGTATTGGACTCGAAGCGCGCTGACGGCCTTCTGCGTATAACTGGTCCACAGGCTGCACGTGTAAAATACTTGACAGTATGCTTTGAAAAGCGTGATTTTAACCTGTTTACTACAACGTGCAAACCTGCGCACCAGCATATTGCATCGGACCGCCATCGCTCTGCGTTCCCTTTCTATATCGACTTGGTCCTTAAGGTCGCCGGCGACAAAATGCCCTAGGTATTTGAATTTAAAAACCCGTTGTAGCTGAACACCTTTCAATTTAATGGCAGGTACGGACTCAGGGCCATTCACTTTTTTTGACATTGTAAGTCAGACCGTGAGATAGTGCATACTCTTCACAGGTGTAAAGCAACTCATTTAACGCTCTGATGGTCGGGCTCAGCAAAACCATATCATCAGCATAGCTGATGTTATTAATAGTATCACTGCTATCACTGCTCTTCTTCTTATTCACATCTTTATATGTCACATCTTTGACCTTTTTTAAGGTACTCCTTTAAAAATCAATCATTGGCCGAATTTACTACTTCAAATTGTAAACGAAGTAATTTCGGGCACTGAGATATAAATTTCGTCCTACTACGAAGGCTACATCAAAATTTTAAAATAGGAAACTCGGCCTCGAATGAGATATTATGTGTCCGAGTTACCCCCTAAGCCCAGTGTGAAGGATGAAGGAACTTAATTCATATTCTTCACTTCTACACTATCACTGAACGTCGTCACACTAGTGTGAACGTTGGGAAAAGATTATTCCTTACATTTACCTTTTGCTTCTACACTATAAAATAATATGACTAACAGACACATGAGTCGGATTCGCGCACGGAGGGTGCCGTACCATTATCTTTAAAAACGGCAAAATCACGTTAGTTGTATGGGAGCCCCTGTAATTTTTTATTTTATTCTGTCTTTTAGTATTTGTTGCTATAGCGGCAACAGAAATACATCATCGGTGCAAATTTTAAGTGTCTTACCATCACGGTTCATGAGATACAGCTTGGTAACAGAACAGACAGACAGACGGATGCGGAGTCTTAGTAATAGGGTTTTACCCTTTGGGTACGGAACCCTACAAAATGAGTGAAGAGTCTATTTTACAAGAACTCTAAAGAGTAAAAAACCGACTTCAAACGAATAACACAAAAAATATCATCTATATCTATACATTTAATTAAACTCTAACGGGGCCGTGTCTGTACATGAAATTTTTTTTGAAAATTTTAACGGTATTGTATATATCAGGAGAGCAGTGATAGCCCTGACGGTTAAAGAGCCGGCCGAAAATCAGTGAGGCTCGAGTTCGAATCCTGGCATGTACCAATGAGTTTTTCAAAAACTTACGTACATATTTATCCTAGCTCGACGGTGAAGGAAAACATCGTGAGGAAACCCGCAGGTCTCAGAAATAATTATGAGACATTTGTAAAAAGACCCGGTCCGGCGATGGGCTCACCACCTATCACGTTTAGGGGTCCAATATATCTCGTGAAATGTGGGTATATCCAGTAATGGAATACCTCTGCCTACCCGCTCGGGGATAAAAAGGCGTGAGATTATATTATATTATTATATTATATTATTATATTATAATATTATAAAGATATTATAATATTACAAAGAGGAAAGATTTATATTTTTGTATGTTTGCAACGAATCAACTCAAAAACTACTGAATAAAGCCTCGAACACACTGCTGCGTTTAAATCGCGCCGGTCTGTCACGTCAAATATATCCTGTCAAATACCGCAGCAGTGTGGAAACAATTCGGATCCCGGCCGGTAAAATGGCCACGGCTTTAGTAGACAGCGGGTAGTAGACGTGGAAGGCGGTTGTAGAGCCGCGGTTGTTGTCGGTAGAGAATACATCATTATTATTTATATATCGTTTTAATTTTTTGTAATTCGTACAATATCTATATAGCTGAAAAAAAAATTGTCAAACAAACATAGAACATACAAAATAAAGCAGATCTTATGTTACATACGCTCCAAATATGAAGTGACGTAATCTATCGTATAGTCCCGTTACGTAAACAGTCTTTTAAAATGTGTTTTCTTTGGTTTCACCATAGCATACTTCGCTATGCAAAAGTACGTTGTCCTACACTAGTAAAGTCCTAAAACTGTGAAATTGGTATCACTACTGTCTACGCACCGCCGACGCCCCGCCCACGCTTGCGACGCTACTATGCCCTCACCCGAAAAGTATCGGACCGGTATCGCACCGGTATGTCAAAACAGTAAACAATTGCGCATCGGACGGTGGGCGGGGCTTAAATGACATTTAAGGTTTTGACGTACCGGTGCGGTACCGGTCCGATACTTTTGGTCATTTTTGTATGAAATTACGTCAAAAGCACGCGATTCGGATGCGTTATTGGTGCGGTATAGGGTGAAATATGGTGATGACAGTGAGGCTGGTAGACAGCGATGCCAGTGTTGCTAGTTTAATAGTTTTTTCTGCTCACCTCAGAATAAATAATATATTTTAACCAACTTCAGAAGAAATGAGGTTCTCAATTCGTCTTATAGCTACATATTGGATTGATTGATTTTGATTATAAAAGAAAATATGTAATATCTGTATTATGCTAAACTTATATCAGCGCTTCACAAAATAACAACATAAAAATAATGAACAGACAAAGTTTCTTCATAATCTAACAATACAAAAGCGGAGACTATGTACCTAATATTTGAACTGTTTATTATTATTATTTATTATTTCAGTGTTACCTATTACAATTGTTCATTGATAGGTGAACTCAGCACTTCCGTATTTAAAAAACAATGAAATAAATAAATCGAAATTCTAAAGGACATTGAAGATTTACTTTGGAGCCTGGTATACCTATCTAATAAAATATCGCGCTCAGGCGTAAAACCTATATGAATCAATAGCTGATATCAATGCAAACATAAAACATCATTATACACAGCCCTGTAAAGTGTCGCGTTTCTGAAATATCAATGTTTAAAGTTTACCACATAGGAACCAACTGTCAGCTGTTGCCAATGTAGCAATAAAATTCATCAAAAAGCTTACGTACATATTCATCACTAGATTGACGGTGAAGTAAGACATCGCAAGTAAACCAGTAGGTCCTACAATTAATTTTGAAGCATGTGTAAGTATAACAGACCCGGTCCAGCGATGGGCTCACCATCTATCACGTTTCTACATGGTCATTTTAAATGAAGTGCAAATATTTAAAGGGTAGGTAGATAAAAAAAATATGACAAACTATTTTCGGCATTGATTTATATTTTTCATATACTAGGTACTTTATTAGATAAAATCGATTATTACAAATTTTGTTTTTAAATAAGGACGCTCTAAATAAAAAGTCTTCAAAAATGTTAGAAATCCATTGATGTCCATTAATCAAATAAATGCGTCATCGTATCTTGGTCCATTTAAAGTAAATTAATCAAATGCCTCACCAATTTTTTTTTTAGAAAGTCGATTTTAATAAGTCGAAAACACTTGGAGTGCAAGTTCAAACAATATGGTTGTCATTATTTTTGTCAACTTTGAAAGTTATTATTTCAGAAACGTGGCACTTCACGGGATTTGGTCTTTTAAGGTTTTCTGTTTGCATTCGTTACAGCTCTCGATTCATATAGGTTAAATGCGTGGTCGCTAATTCAAAATAAAAAATGAAAATGGTAGACAGTAAATCTTTAAAAATGTATATAGGGTAAATGGTTCAGTTGTCGACACTAAAATAAGTATATTCTGTACAGTCATCGATTTTTGTACAAACAATTTATATTTTTATACATTATATTCTGTGTTTTAACAACGAATGTCGTGATGTTTCTATTTATGAATTAAAATTTATTTGTATTATTATCAGTAATTATAATAAACATTTAGCATTATTGACCGGTATCCACCTATAAAAAGGCCGCGCCTGTGTGAAAAAAAAAACAAATTGAAATTATTAACCTATTATATTAATTAGTAGTAGGTAGAATACACTAAGAATATACATATTCTTATCCAAATGAATTATACTTACTAAATAATTTTTAAACGTGGATTGTTGAGGTAGGTTTGGTAGGTTATAGGTAGGTACAACCAATTCTTATTTAAAAGCACCCTCTATGCAGTACATTTTCGATTTACGAGTGGCCATACTTAAACAAACTCGATAGAATATGCGACACCTAAAATTCAATTTATATTAGAGCACTGAATCCCTATTGAATTAGCCTCCTGTGAGGGGTAGTGCGGCATAGGTACCGTAGTGCGATGACCAAGTCAATCTATTTATTTAAAATATAAAAGATTTTTAATAATGATATTATGGTCACTAAAAGATGTTGTTAGGTTTGCTATTTATATAATTACTTAAGACAGAAGGTCCCTCAGTAAGGACTGAATAAATTGACCGAGATTACATGGATCTCACAACTTTTTACGGTAGAAGAACTGAGTTGTGAGACTTGGGTTTTTTTACAAGTTTTGTTTTTGATGGCATCTCATTTCTTTTTGTAGATAGTCTTACTTTTTTTTTTCCGGTACCTTTTACTTCTTGTATACCAACAACTGATTCTTGCTCGAAGGTAAAGAAAAACATCTTGAGGAAACCCCCCGGTCCCAAAATTAATTCTGAGGTCATGCATGTGTATACAAAATTTCAGCTCAATTGGTTATGTTCCAGCTTCATCATCACACTCTGGTTACCATCTAGAAACAAAGTTCTTGTCATGAGGAATCAAACGAGCCCAAACTCGATGGGGTTGTGTCATTTAATTACCAAGTTCCCATGGCCATCTTACAGCTCCATCATCAGACTCTGATTACCAACTAGCACCAACGTATTTGTCAAGACGAATCTCGAGGGGTTTACGAGTATAGTCATTGAGGAGTTGCGATATCCACCTCCTTGCACCATCATCAGATCAGCTCGGTGGTACCATAATATTGCATTGTGACCAAACTTACATAAGTATACCAAATTTCAGCTCAATCAGTTGATATCTGCTTCAAAATTGAGTTGCATATTTCACTGGAACATGTAATTTTGTAATCCTATACAATTATTATGGGATTACAAAGTTATTTATGCAGTTGGTGTATCTAGAAACCTAGACCGAAAGTGCAAAATATTTGAGTTTTTTCTTAATTTATACACTAAACCCTAATTGTATTCTAAATTGGAAGCTTCTACGACTTCTAGAAGTGCCTTAGAGTTTTGATGATCGGTCAGTGAGTCAGTGAGTGACAAAATTAGGAAACTTTGACTATTTATAATTGTAAAACTACTGGTTCAAATTGGATGAAATTTGAAATATACTGTGTTTATACAATGCATGCTTGGTTATTAAAAATTCAGGCTTCTAGTTTTATCCACAACGAAGTTATAGTGGGTCGAAAATGGCGTGAATCGCTTCGAGAAAGGATGGTACGGCCGTGCCGCTTGTTGCTCGACTTGGCGGGGGCACTACCGTGCCCCCAGATACACCACCGCAAAGTCCAAAAATATTGCATTTACAGACACGGTCTTGTTACAGTTTTATTAGATGCATAGATATATTAGTATATAGATAAATGACCTTCTTATAATAATATTGTAACTTAAACATACTGTTTCGACTTTGAGATAGTTTTGTAGCCAAGGGTCAATGTTTGGTAACATTACCCTACATTCTGAAACAAAAAAAATATCCTAATGTCAGAATATTTTCTTTTTCTTGTTCATAAAATCGGTTTTAGCCAGATATAACTTCCCCCAAAAAGTTTGCAATCTGACATTGTTGTATTGTATATAGGGATGTGACATTGATCGAAGCAATTCAATGATTTAAAAATCGATTTTTCTCTTTTAAATAATAATCGATTTTTCTCTTTTAAACAATAATCGAGTTTTTATTTTTTAAATAATAATCTATTTTTCTTTTTTAAATAATAACCGTTTTTTGATAAATCGATAAATTTTATTAAAAAAAATCGATTATTAAAAATCGATTGTACAAAATAAACATACATACATATGCTCACGCCTTTTTCCGGAAGGAGTAGGCAGAGACAATAATAAGAAAAATTACCAATAAATATGAAAAATGATAATTATTTTTTTCACATTCCTTATCCTTTTAACATAAACTTTGTTAGTGAACTTACTTCAAATTTCTTCATTCGTCGCACAGATGGTTTACGTTATGTTAACAAAAATCTATTAAAATTAGTTAAAATATACTTAATCAATTAATTTCAATTCCGTCGATTCGATTTTTTTTATTAAAAAAATCGATTGTTTAAATCGTTCATTCTTTTTTTCATATCCCTAGTTGTATAAAAAGGTAAAAAAATGGGTTGGTACAGGTACAGGTGGAGCAGTTAGAGTTGTAACCATCAACACACTCAAAAATTTATTTGTTTATGTATCTGTATCTGCTCGCCACGCTAACCTCACACTGTCAGCAAATCCAAGGAGCAGAACTCTGTGCCTGCGTCTTTGTTTTCGATTTCAATACAACCCGAATCTATTCAAGTCATGCGTGCATAGGGTTTTGCTGGGTTATCTAGTTCCATCTTTTATGTTCTCTGGGTTAGATTGAAGTCAAGAGCGAACCCATTAATGATAAAAATTGTCAAGAGTGTTCTAACTTAGAAGTAATTTCGGTCCCGCTTGCTCACATTCGTTATATTTAGCAAAAGCGAGGTAGCATCAACATTTCAACTTGAATGTGTACAGTGTGTTGTCAAGGTTATTGTTTATTGACATATCGACAGACAAATCGTTGTCTAACTCATTCATTACTTGTGATCTTTACATACATACTCTTTGTTTGTGCACAGATCACACAAAAACTACCGGATGGATTTAGATGACATTTGTTGTGGAAATAACCGAGTAACTGAGTCAACATTTAAGGTATTTTATACTACAGGAAAATATCTGAAAAAAAAATGACAAAATTTATTCTTATTCTATTCTTATTCCCATTAAAAAATCATGTCATTTTGAATTGCTAATCCGATGTTTTACAACATTAATAAACAAGCAATATTTTCTATGTTTATATCTCATTCCCAAGGTAAAATATAAAAACTGTTTAAAAAGGGAAATACAAAGGTACTACTCTGAAACTAAGCCACTTAGAAATTTAGAATATTATGGTATGTAGGTCTTTTATATATCGTAGGAAACTGCTTTAAAGAGATTTTTTGAAATTCCTACAAGAACGGGAATAAACTGGATCCACGTGGGCAACGCCGCTGGGCACCCGCTGGTACTAGAATAAAAATGAAAATTCCTGTACGCAAAAATACATCTGTGTAAGTGTTCTCCTCAAAGAGATTAAAATATATTAGTGCATAGAGGGAACAAAGCGAGGAAAATTTGAAGCCAAAAAATTTATTCCAAGTGGATTAAGTCTAGTACAATTTTGACCGAATGATAGCTCGCGTTCATACTAACTGACATGACGCTTAAGCTTAAAACATGTTTCAAAGTTTTGTATGAAAATATTCCCAATGTCCCCTCTGTCATCATCAGCCGGAAGACGTCCACTGTTGAACAAAGGCCTACCCCATAGAACGCCATAACGAACGGCAACTTGCCGCTTGCATCCACCGGTTACCCGCGACCTTGACGATGTCGTCGGTCCACCTGGTGGGAGGCCTACCAACGCTGCGTCTTCCGGTTCGTGGTCGCCACTCGAGAACCTTTCTTCCCCATCGGTTATCGGTTCTTCGAGCGATGTGGCCTGCCCATTGCCACTTAAGCTTGCATATTCTGAGAGCTATGTCAGTGACCTTAGTTCTTCGGCGGATTTCCTCGTTCCGGATTCTATCGCGCTAAGAAATTCCGAGCATAGCTCTCTGCATGGCTCGTTGGGTGACTCTGAGCTTATCTCCCCTCTATGTCCTATTATATTTTAATCTCTTTGGTTCGCCTCAACTCTCGGTGCGTGCACTGTCACAATCGTTCTAAGGAGACGTATTCCATTCAGGTTTTAATAATAATAATATAATGTTATTCAAACCTAAGATAGATTATAATATGATAGATTTTTAATTGTGTCTCGGTCCCAATTGGAACCGGCGGTTCTTAACTGATTAATGGATAAACAACCACGAAAAAAGCATAGCCTTCGAGTGCATATATAAAATGAGAAATACTATAAAATATAATCTTTGTTTAAAAATTTTTGTTGCGAAAAAAAGTGAATCTCGTACATGCAACAACAAAACTCTTTACTTGTCCGGGTTTATTTTGGTAGCGGTGAATTTTATTTGTCGCAGATAGAAAGGGTAACTACTAGATTATGTGAATGAGGCCTTAAGTTGGCAACATTGGTACCGTCACCCAAATCGGACCAATCGCTGTCTTTTATATATCCGCGGCCTTATATACCGGCCGGTTACGAATTTTCTCCACACTGCCGCGGTATTTGACGTGCGATATGGGCGTTGACAGAAGGATGCGGTTTTAACGCAGCAGTGTGTTCGAGGCTTAAATCATTTTAAATCTTTTTGAATTATTCAAATCGAACTTTCCATTTAGATAATATTACGTATTTAAAAATCCTAAGTTTGTGATTCAATGCGAATTTGTTTGTTACGCTTCTACGCCTAAACCAAAAAACCGATTTAAAAAATTATTTCACCTATTTATTATTATTATTAATTTTTATTAATAAGCACACACAAAGTACTTAAAGCTAAATACATTGTCCCACAAAACTGTGTCAACAGTTTGACTGTGGGATCGGCAGTCTCTCTTAATAGGTAGGTATATCACATTAGAATTTATTGATATTATTTTGACAATGATAGGTAGTGGTTTTTTAAAAGTATACAGTTTTTTTTTTTATTGCTTTCTCGTCTAATAATTTCGGGAAGACTATTAAATAAGTAAGGGATCCGTTTTTGAAGAGTTCTATCACCATAATAATTATTCATTCTTGGAACGAATAATTTCCCTGAAGCCAGGGTTTTCGTATTATAGGCGTGATTAACACTCCTATGCGAAGATTGTACTGAGCTATGCTCAAGAGAGCCATGGTTATTAACTGCGAGTAAATATTTATGTTTTAAACTAATAGGCAATATTTTACAAATTTTGAAAAGTTGTTTATAATTATTTTTATATTTAAATTTAGTTTTGGAATTGACAAGTAATTTTAAAAATCTGATTTGCATATTTTCAAGTTTATCAATGTTTGTTTTTGTTGTAAGACCATAGCTATCCAGAGCATAACTCAATATCGATTCTACAAGTGAGAAATATAAGCATCTTAGTGTACTAATAGGAACTTTAAATCGTAAGTGAAAAAACTTACCTAACAATATTCTAAGTTTTTCGTGAACAAAATTAACATGATATGACCAGGAGAAATGTTCGTCTACTTTAATTCCGAGGTAAGTAATACATTTGACTTGTTCTATGGGATCACAGGTACAATTATACATATTTTGATGAATGCAAGAAAAGGAGTGGGCATACAAGAGTGTTGGGATATTTTTAAGCGGTAGATATGGAGAGTGGATTAATAAAAACTTTGTTTTGTCAACATTAAGTATAATTCCGTTGTCATGGGACCACTCAACGACAGCGTCAATGTCCTGTTGGACAAGACGGAAAGTGGACTCGAGTTCCGTGCCGCCACGCAGGGCGCAGAGGTCGTCCGCGAACATGTGTGCTGAGCAGTGCTGCAGCACACCGCACAAGCTGTTAGCGTGCATCAAGTAGCAGACCAGACCACACCCTGAGCCCTGCGGAACTCCGCACTCCACTCTACACTCCCGACTAAGGGTGCTCCCTACCCTGACTTGGTAGGAGCGCGAAGTGAGATAGTCGCGGAACCATGAGTTCAGCGGCTCGCTCACTCCACACTCGTCCATTGCTCTCAACAAGGTGTTCGATTCCAAAGTATCGAACGCCTTTTTAAAGTCAAAGAAAACAGCTAATACTATTTTTTTCTCGTTTAAATAATTATTAATTTCGTCAGTAAATGATGTTAATAAGGTTGCCGTGCTTTTTCCTTTTTGGAAACCATGTTGGCGTGTGTTTAAAATGCTATTTTTACTAAGGTAGGTACTAAGTTGACCAACTATACATTTTTCAATAATTTTGTCAATACTAGATAATATGGCAATAGGTCTATAGTTAGAATAAGATTTACGGTCTCCTTTTTTGAAAATTGGACGAACTATGGCTTCTTTAAGTTTATTAGGGAATTTGTGATGTTTAACCGATAAATTTACTAATTTGGCAATAACAGGACTAATTTTATTCACGACAAACTTTATGTCAGACATACGCACTAGATCGCTGCCCGGTGATTTGTTTACATTCATGTTGTTAATAATTTTTCTAATTTGATGACTTTTCATGGGCTGCCATCTCATACACATGTCTGACAATTTTACATACTTATTTCTATCAATCCAGGTATCATTACATATATGTTTAATTTCTTTAATTTCGTCTGAAAAAGTAGAGGCAAATCTATCACATACGTATTTCTCATCATCCTCATCCATACATTTCATATTTGAGCGTATAATATTGTCTAAACTTTTTTTCTTTTTTTTTCTTTTTTTATGGAAAGATACTTTATGAGCGAGTAACATTGACTCTACTTTATCCCCGTATTCCCGCGGGAATGGGAACTACGAGGGTGAAACCGCGGGGAACAGCTAGTCACTAATAAATAAATAAATAATAATAATAAATAATGTATATTATTTCTTACCTGTGAAGACCTATAATTGGCTTTCTGTTTTGTATTTATTTTAAGTAGGTATCCTGTATTGTTTAGCTGTTGGTCTTCCAAAAAAATATAAAAAAAATAAAATAAAAATAAAACCTAAATGACTTTTGTTACGCTTAGTAATAATTTTCCTACCATAAGTCGAAAATTCATATCGTGTTTCAGTATATGTATATCCGGAAAAACCGGACCGATAACAATATGTTTCTATAAACACCAATTAGCGAAACAAAACAATTACCTTGTTTGTTTGTTATGGGGAACAAAGTGATTAAAAGTATATGGTTTCAGGTAGTCGATCTAAACAGCTGTCGAAACAAGTTTATTTAACACTGGTGCCCAGCGGCCTTGCTTGTGCGGATCCAGTTTATGTTAGTTCCCGGCGGAATTTCCGAAAATCCCTTCGTAGTGGTTGCCTACGACATATAAAACACCTACATACCATATTTCAAGTTTCTAGGTGTTATCTTTTCGGAAAGGGAGGTATTTCTCTTTACAATCAGTTTTTTAATTAATCAATTAAAAAAAAAAGTACCCTAGATGTTGACCCGGCTACTCAGCTATCACCACATAAAATTTCATCTAAATCCGTCCAGTTTGCGTGATTTTATGTAAAGACACGGCCCGTTAGAGTTTTATTATAATTATACAACGTATAGATGTGTGTTCTCCGATAACTTCATCGTTTATACGAACCGATTTTGATGATTCTTTTTTTGTTGGAAAGGAGATATCTCAAGGGTGGTACCAGGTGAATCCAGGCTCTGATGGCATCCCAGAGAAATCGAGGGGAACCTTTGAAAATTGTAGTGGCGAGTGCTTTTTACTTTTTTTAGTTTCCTGTGTGAAGTCGTTGTTTTTTAATTATATTATTTTAACTTCATATCAGTGATCTATAACAGACGTAAAGTTGAGAGTTGATGATGATTTTTCCGATATAGTTTTCATTCGACTATCTATGGCAACCGTAAAACGTCGCCACGGCAGGAGTCACAATGTTTTAATTGCCTTACTTCCGTTCATCTAACATATATGTTGATAATTGGAGCTTTCATTGTTTGACCTTTTCGCAACTCTTTGTGAGAGAACAAAGGCGCCTTGTGAATGTGAGTTACCATGGGATAATTAATGGGACATTCGGGAATTAGCCGGTCCCAGTTGACCAGACAACTTTTACCTAGAGTGAGCTATATTCGTGAACTCTGAGCTCAAAACTAGTTAAAGACTTGAACACTCGGTGTTAATTTAAGCAACTAAAAAACCGATAAAAGTTACTGCGTGTAAAATGCATTGATTTAAAAAAAGGTGTCTAATTGGTATTCTACAACTAGCCTCATTGTAGTTCCGTTGCGTGACGCGTGCACAGACAGAGAGACAGATAATTTAAAAAAAAAAAGTGTTTTGATATCTACATCGAAAATGACTATTGTTTGCTCTATAGGCACTGACGTTAAATGACAGATACGTCAGAAGCAATGTATGGAAAAAATTTGCCGACAGTGATTATGATTAAGGACAATACAATAAATACAATACAATAACTCTTTATTGTACACCAAAAACACCACAATATGGATACCAACATTAACTAAAGTAGATTGGGCGATTTTATCGCTTTTAGCGATCTCTTCCAGACAACCTTAGGATGGATGAAACTGAGAGATTAGAACTAGGGTAGACGGAGCACAACAATCTTCCTGTAAAAAATACTCACCCAAAAAATTGCCGGTAGACGATACTAAGGTAAAGCCTGAAGTCTGCCTGAGTAAACACGCACAAAAAGTTTATCGATTGACTAAACAAAAAGTGTCGTTATAAAGACACTGGCAACTCTGAACACACCCTTCAAAGACCGTTCTAAAGGAGTTATCAATTAAAATTTATTTGTTCATTAAGCCGGCATACCCTTAGAGCTATACAAAGAGACGTTAAGTTGAGCTGGGATGAAGTTATGACGTCGGTAGTTAAGGTTACGTCGGCGACAAACACTCAAGCTTTGACACGGTCCGGTCCCGCAGAGAAATGAAATAATAAGTTCATTAATTATTATTTATTAATGTACCAAAAAATATTGCATGTAAAAAGTACAGAAAAGTGTAATAATAGTATATTTTATATCGAGGGACTAAACGAAGCCATTATATACCAGAGGTGGTTTGAAACCGAGGGTATATTAAGTTCACGTTTAGTCTCGAGGTGGAAACTGTACTTTTCACTTTAAGTGCGAGAAAAATTGTCAATTTAGTACAAATTTATTTAAAACCCAACAAATTTACACTCGACAAAAATTCAGAAATTTTCGCGGTCAGTTTTTTCTTCTAAACCTGTCAGGCTGTCACAGATTAACAAAGAGATTTAAATCTCTTTGCATGTAAACAATTTAAAACACATGGCGCCACCTTCTTCGCGGAAAAACCATGGAACTAAAACTCTTCACATTTTCGCAATGAAGATGGTCCACACTCTACAGATATTTACTCTAGGTTGTCTTTTTCTCATTAAGGAAATTAAAAAACAAATACTTTATACTCCCTAGGGACTAAAGTGGTCACTTTAGTCCCGCTTCGTAGGGCTATATTGGCGTACTTTTAGAGCATGAGAAGTGAAAATATCTTTTTCACTTCTCATGCTCTAAATGTACGCCAATATAGCCCTAAACAGTGGTCACTTTAGTCTCTAGGGAGTACAAAGTAATTAGTTTTTTAATTTCCTTAATGAGATGTAGACAAACTCAAACAGCCAGTAAATATCTGTGGAGTGTGGACCATCTTCATTGCGAAAATTTTGAGAGTTTTAGTTCCATGGTGTTTCCGCATAGAAGGTGGCGATACGTGTTTTGAAAGAGATTTAAATCTCTTTGTTAATCTGTGACAGGTTTAAAAGAAAAAACTGCCCGCAAAAATTTCAGAATTTTTGTCGAGTTTATTTGTTCGGTTTTAATTATAAAAAATTGACTATTTTTCTCGCACTCAAAGTGAAAAGTACACTTTGCACATCGAGACTAAACGCCAACATAATAATATACCCTCGGTTTCATTGAGTCCACTTCTGGTTTGTTATGGCTTCGTTTACTCCCTCGATATAAATATACTATTACACCTCAAAAGCTTGGAAAGATTCGCCTCGCTTCGCTCAGGCTTCAATACAAGCACTCCTGCAAAAAAAACTTTGCAACCTTGCATAACAACAACTCACTCACATTGAAAATATGTTTATATATATTTGTTTGTTAATTATTGCGAGTATCTTCTCATCTGAATTCTAAGTAATATTGTAATTAATTTATTAATTAGGCTCCGGTTCGAATCTTGGCATGTACCAATGAGTTTTTTTAAAAACTTACGTACATATTTATCACTAGCTCGACGGTGAAGGAAAACATCGTGAGGAAACCCGCAGGTCTCAGAATTAATTCTGAGACACGTGTAAATAGACCCAGTCCGGCGATGGGCTCACCATTGCACCTATCACGTTTAGGGGTCCAATATATCTCGTGAAATGTGGGTATATCCAGTAATGGAATACCTCTGCCTACCCCCTCGGGGATAAAAGGGGTGACATTTTTTATTTTTATAAGTAATTAAATAAGTACAATTATATGTTTGATATACAGTTATGGAAGAGCGAAGCCTCCTTACACAGGCATATTATGCTTAAAAGGAAACTCCAGTCACAAAAAAAATATTGTAAAAATCTGTTTAAGGAAAATAAAGTTTATTATTATTACAGCAAATCCATCTGGCAAACCCGTCTGGGCCCCGTCCAGGGTAAATCATCCTAACAATACGCCTCGACATGTCGACGCCGTGCCCCGTCCGGGCCCGGACCGGACCAGCCTCGGTGTAACATGAATCAGCCTTTAAAATGGTCGTTATGTTTTTCAATGTTTTTCTTTCATAATAACCTTCTTCTAACAATAACAAACAAACAAAAAAAGAATTACAGAAATTGGTTCAGCCGTTCACGCGTGATGCCGTGACCAAGGGAAATGGGGATCTATTTTTTTATAAAAAATAACTATTATTTCTTACTTTTCACTTGAAAATCCATATAACCGATTAATATACATACAGCCGAGAATCATTACTTTATTTCTGATGCAGTCAGGTAAAAATCAGACAGGTTGATTCTCAACCAATCAATTCGGTTTCGCAGTTAAAGTCGTTGTTGAAATTGAAGCTATGGCGCACGGCTCTGTTATTTTAGTAGCTGGTTCTACAAAGTGGTGCCTTTATGTCAAGGTTTTAGTGACCAAAATATTGCGCAGTATTTCTCAAAGCATTAGCCATTCCTAAAGGATATTACGATGTCAGCTTTCTAGTCGCTAGAAGCACGTTTTATTTTATATATTTATTTAGGTACACAAAACAGAATGTCATTACATTAATCCAAAATCTTGTGTACACGTGCTTATAATATTAATAGGTTGGACATGCGATGATAACATTTTTTTTTCTTTATTAAGGAAACAAACAGCTTATCCTATAAAAACGTATCTAGATATTACAGTAAATAGTGGTGTTGTTGTGATGTGGCTGTAGGTCAACACTTAGAGTCTGAAATATACCATTGGTCGTGGTTGATACGTCAAGAAAAAGAATAGGTATTTCTGCTATCCGTCTCGGCGATACAGCAACAGTGTGTATTTACGTCTTTGTTATTAAATAATACTGTAATTGAATTTGAAAATTTGAGTACTACGTTGTAACTCGATTCTGAACTAATTCTTGGAAATGGACCAGAGCAGGCCGCTCCGATTTAAACCTAAATGTTGGTGCCCGAAATAAACAGGAGGTTATGGTGAGGATTGACAGGAGAGGGGTTTCAATCTAATAATAGTAGGTATGCAAAATTGATAGTAATGTATTTTACTTATATTATCTTTGTTAGACATACAGGGTGACTATTTTTACTGTCTGGAAAAAAATGTGGTGTGGTAGGTAGTGTAATAGATTCATTTGGCAATGTTACTTAAAAAAATTTTTTTCTTGTTTAAACTAATTTACATTATGTAATTGTAGTCAATAATTCACACTGAAATATTTGAAATAGTATTTAAAAAAGAAACAGGCTCGTAGCTTTCCTTTATGCGCAATCTACCTACAACCGCCAGCTGCGCGTAGTACTGTGCGTAGTTTTCTAGATTTTGTAAATTGTTTAACAATTAATCTCGTGTATAACTTCGGCTCTAGATACCTTATACGTCATATTTTTTTCCAGACGGTAAAAAAAAAATCACCAGTATAAAAATAGGGAAGGTAAAATTGCGAAATCAAATAAAAAAAACAGTTATGCAAATTTACACACATTTTAAGCATCTTGTATTTTTTAAACGAATGAAGATAAAAAAATATATTTAAAACATTTGTTTCAATTTTCATTTGAGCACGGCGCGGCGTGGCATTACTTCAAAATGGCGGACTGAATGTCTACAATCCCGAGTCCTCGTACCACAAAACATTGAATGACAGCGCTTATATCGCAAAAATATAATCAGACTAATTAAAATTGTTTCGCTAAGTGACCCAATAGACTCGGTAGAGCTTAGAGCCAGGAGAATGATTGGTGATTTTAGCCCATCGGCGTAAAGTTGCTAGTCTGTCGGTATTCTACAGATTGTAATTCGGGGAGTTTGCATAAGAGCTGCACGAGCTCATTCCGCCTTCCCCTTTTTACCATCGGACTTCCAGACGTACGGCTGGGCTTCATCCCTACTTGGTGGATATCCCATCTATACGCACGAAGGTCGAAGGACGACGCTTTGAAGGTCTTTTATTATGCACTGAAAAAAATGTCATTTCGGCGTAATCATAAAATAACGTGACGTTGGTCTAAAACAGGTGCATTATCGTAAAATAAGGAAATAATAGGTTAATATTATGCTATAATCGAAATATATTAGTTGGAATCGAATTGTTTGAGTAAGTAATGCGATATTACGATTCTTAGCATCGTAAAAATTTGTCACACAATATAATATTCTCTTCTTCAAATAATAACTCACTGTACTATAAATTTGTATGATATTGATAAAGTAAGATTATAATTATAAAACACAATGACACAGTCGCCGTATTTTGATAGATTTCCTAGTTGAATATGAAGAAGTATCACCGAAAATACGATGAAGTCCTAGCACCACATTTAATTTTATAGAATAATGTGAATCCTACTAAAATTGATTACAGAATCTTATTTTTAGAGTAAGCATCATATTAATATAGTGATGATTACTAAAAAACGACTACAGAATCTCATCTATGAGTATGCATAACATTCTGTGTGATTCCTTAAAAATAATATGATGACAGCACTTTCGGCGCTAGCTCCAATCGCTCCATTCCGCTCACATAATTATAACAAAGACATGATATTTTTTAATTCTTCGTAATCATAAAATAACGTGACGTTTGTCTAAAACTGGAGCAAGCATCGTAAAAATTGGTCACACAATATAATATTCTCTTTTTAAATAATATCTCACTGTACTATAAATTTGTATGATAATAAGTAAGATTATAAACATAAAACACAATGACACCGTCACCGTACTTATATAGATTTCCTAGTTGAATATGAAGAAGTATTACCGAAAATACGATGAAATCCCAGCATCATATTATTTAATATTACAGTCATATTATTTTATGCGCTAAGCATATTAATATAAGTGACACTACATAGAACGCGCCAATAGACGGCCGAGTTCTAAACCGCGCTGTCGAAGTTTTCTAATGAGTTTGTATAAATACAACTGTCCAGCATCAACCGTTGGACCGCGGTCCCCAGGCACGATCACTTCGCCTGGCGGAAGATCTTCCCTTTTCACGATGGAGATTCCACCTCCACTCCTCCATACTCCTCTGACCCTCGACACCTGGACTAGACCTAACTGGATATATGATCATCGGCAAATAGTAGAAAAATAATTATAGTGGAACACACTAGTGTTAACGCACACGTAACGCAAACAAGTGTTGTCATACGTTCTCGATAGATGGCGCCATTGTCGAATTAAAACGCACTATCGTTTGACTCAGGGTTTAGATATAAGTAGTTAAGACGCATTTGACATTGTATCCTCTCCGGGGTTGAGTGCAAGGTTTCATTACTAGAGAGAGAGGTTCCCCGGCTCTTTTGGACACCTTTGCAATATCTGGATCAGGGAATTTCGGGCACTATTTGGCAATTAATAATAATTACAATAATTATTAATACAATTTTTCAATTTAATTCAATTTAAACAATAATTAATACAATTTTACAAAACTGTAAATATGATGAAGTCCTCGATAAATAGTAAAAAAAATAATAGGACATAATAACTGGAGGTACGAGGAAGTCATCGATAAATAGTAGGAAATATAATAATAGTAAGTAACTCGAGATATGATGAAAGCAAACATAAATAGTAGTAAACATAATCGCATTATGTAGGCTCGTCGGACTAAAGCCATGGTGACACGTCATCTTAAATGCAGTTATCATCATCAGACGTGTTATCATCTTTCTTTTTGGTGATATCAGTATTCTCTGTCCTTGAGGTGAATTCATCTTACTTATCCTGATTTCACGTCTTTTATGATTACCAGTTTTCTCAGTGTGCGCACCGCCAAGGAGTGGAACTACCTGCCGGCGTCTGTATTTCCGAGTTCATATAGCACGTCAACCTTTAAGGCTCGAGTGAACAGGCATCTTCTGAGAAACCTCGTTCCATCGTAGGCCCCGTCTCTGCCTTCGGGCAAGTCTGGGATAAAGAGTAAGCTCATAATAAAAAAAAGTTCATTCACTGACGCTGACTGTACATCACTGGCATTGAATGCAATTTCCAACTAGGAATCGAAATGTGCAAAATTCTGACAGAAACTCAAATACAGTGGCTTCAGGTTACATTGGCTTGGTTCGTGTTGCGGATTGTTCCAGGAATTTCCCACTTCCAATTAGGGCGTAATCAGACCAACATAGGTCAGCAAACCTCTATAGCCGATCAATGTTGAAATCGCAATTGTCAGAATCGGTAGGGTTAAGCCTCGTATTCAATAGGCAACATTAAGGCAACATAATTAAAAATAGGGTTAACATTAAGATGCATATTCAAATCAAATACAAACAAATATGCTCACTCCTTCTATCCTCTTGGGAGTAGACAGAGAGCCCTGTGGTCAGTGAATTCACCTTTCATGCGTTATCACAGAACGGGGTCCGATTCTGCTTTACAGCAACTAAACTTATTTTAGTTAACTCTTGTCATTTTCTTTCTCCTGGAAAAGAAAAGAGACGGGAGATATTTAGTCCTGCCAAATTAAAATTAGTCCTGTCAACTGAGGCATTTCATAACGTGTTTAGTGCTGTAAAAAAATCACGATTATAATATGGCCTCTCACAGGACTAAATACGGTAGGTTATCTTCTATCCCTTTTCTTTTTTTTAGGTAAGACAAAGACAGGACTAAACTAAAATAAGTTTAGACGCTGCAAAGTAGAATCGAACACAATATATAATAGTACTAACGTACAGAAGGCCGACTCAAGTACTTTCCTTTGAGTATTAGTAAGACAAAAACGAATAAAACAGCAATATTGTTGTGCATTCACGGTCAACGCTTGACAGTCTGTCGCCGACGCCCCTTAAATCTCGCCTGTCGAGTAGGCGTGCGCGCTGGAGGCAAATATTTATACTTAAATTGCGGAGTCGGACAGTCCGCTCGGGTTCGAATCGTAGTGAGGGATTGTATCAATAACTATTTCAAAATCTTAAGTACAAAAGTTTTCGTATTATTTGTCACTGGCTCGACGATGAAGGAAAACATTGTGAGGAAACCGGCAGGTCCCAGAATTGATTTTGAGGCACGTGAAACCCGGTGGATAGGCTCACCACGCCGTCTGTTGATAATTATGTTTAGGATTCTAAATATACTGGTGAAAATTGGGTGTATCCAGGAATATGTAGTAATATAGTACAAGGCGTCACAGAATAAGCTCAATTCCTCATACACCCCAATTAGCATAGCAAAAATGATGCACTCATAATTTAGTTTTGTAAAACCAATAGCAATAATAGTACGGTTTTAATAGGCCTTAAATTAACCTATGCTAATTATTTTTTCATAAAAAAATAACACATATTAAAAATAGATTAAAAAAAAAACACACGCCTTTTATCCCCGACGGGGTAGGCAGATGTATTCCATTACTGGATATACCCACATTTCACGAGATATATTGGACCCCTAAACGTGATAGGTGCTGAGCCCATCGAGGGACCGGGTCTATTTACACATGTCTCGAGACCTGCGGGTTTCCTCACGATGTTTTCCTTCACCGTCGAGCTAGTGATAAATATGTGCGTAAATTTTTGAAAAACTCATTGGTACATGCCAGGATTCGAACCCGAGCCTCACTGATTTTCGGCCGGCTCTTTAACCTTATGGCTATCACTGCTCTATTAAAAATAGCTGAAATAGATTTAGTAGATACTCGATACTGAACAAACTCATTTCAGGAATTGAGCTTATTCTGTTACATATATTGTATAATAATACCTCTGCCGACAATTCCTACTTCCTTATTTGAGGAAAGACCCTTAGCTCATAGTAGTTAATAATGATAGGTTTAATATCCAAGGCGTTCCGTAATTCAGCCTGGCACCATTAAAAGAACCATTTAATCCCTCAAACGTCAACCACAATCAGCTAAAAGCAGATCGCTTCTGAAGAGGCTAAAAATAAACTATGCAAGCAAATGCGGGAGACGGGCTTGCTGGTTTCAATCTCGTCTCGATAGCGTGAGCGGTCCCGGGGGACCGGGATTTTAGGCCGTTGTGTTGGCAGCAACCATTCCACGGATTGCGAATCAGGAGCCGGGCTTAGATTGTTTTTGAAAAAAGAATATCCGTTTATTCAATAAATCTAGACATAATGTAATAAAACTAACGGGTACATGAATTATTTATTGAAAATGTTAGCGTTAGTTATCCAGGTAGATACCAATACACAATTTTATTAAATTTTTGTATGTCTGTTTACGCATCATGCAAAAACTAATGGACGGATTTTGATGAAATTTGCTAAGGAAATAACTGAGTACCCGGGTCAACATCTAAAGTACTTTTTATTCCAGGAAAATATCTCATTCGTATTCCGAAACGATTACACATAGAAACATGAAAATATGGTATGTAGGTATCTTATATGTCGTAGGATACCAGATGAAGGAATTTTTGAAAATTCTTACGGGAACGGGAAAAAAATAAGACCCGCTGGGGCAGCGCTTGGACCCGCTATTTCCACATACATTTTAAACATTATTTCACTAATGGAAAGCTTACTTTTCTGGGAGTAACATGGGCTATAATTTTCCCACGGGAATGGTGCTAACGCAAGTGAAACTGCGGGACGGTGCTAATTATATATAAGGTTGTGTCCGTTTTTTGTCACAAAAACATATCTCTTACGACATCAGATTACAAATCTTTGAAATTTTCAGTTTATCTCTACTAAGTATAATAATATGCATAAACTTTCCACTTGAGACACTCAGTCACGGTGTTTAAAATTAAAAATCTAAGCGTACCTACAGAGGGCGGGAAGAGACTTTGTTGTATGCTATGTAGATAGTACTTTTGATTAACCGGCCTGTTGGCTCAGTTGGTAGTGAAGTGTCAGTGTCATAGTGACCCTGCCTTCTGAGCCGGAGGTCATGGGTTCCATTCCCGCTAGGATCAACATTTCTGTGCATGAACATGTCTGTTGGGTTCGCGTCTGGGTGTTAAATATTTATTTAATTTATTAATTTATGTCTATCAGTTATTTAGTAAGTACCCATAGTGCAGCCTCTGCCTAGTTTAGGACTAAATAACCGTTTGTGATTTGTGTCCCACAATTTATTATAAAAAGGCGGCCATTACGCATAATGTCCTGTAAAGGTTACATCGCAAACCTCTATCTGGCTATAACCATTAATACATTGTTTCTACACCTAAGCACTTTTCACAACTATTCAGAACAAACAACACGCTTTAAACCAAAGAGATTAAAATATAATAAGGCATAGAGGGGACAAAGCGAGGAAAATTTGAAATCAAAAGTTATTCCAAGTGGAATAAGTCTAGTACAATTTCGACCGAATGACAGCTCGCGTTCATACTAACTGACATGACAAGGACATGACGCCTTAGGCTTCAAAGTTTTGTATGAAAATATTCCCAATGCCCCCTCTATGCCCTATTATATTTAAATCTCTTTGCTTTAAACAGACTTTAAAGATTGCTTCCACCGGATTTGAACCTGTTACCCCATGATACGTGACCGGGAGTGTCCTGAGCTCAACACAGTATTTAGGGCAGATGCGCCAGGTGCCTCAGCATGCATTTAAATCGAATATTACTGGTCTGAACCGGTTTCAGCCGGTTCCAGCCGGATGTAACTGGCTTGCGTCTGTTCTTTAGCCAGATATTGGCTGCAATAATGTGGTTTAATCTTGGGAGTGGTCTGTGATAGCTTAGCGTTGGCACTGAGCTTAACCGACTTCGATCTAGAAGGAAGTATTCAGCTAAATGGGTTTGCCGACATTAATTCTTAAGAATAATCGAGTTTATCTTATTACTTTACTAGCGACCCGCCCCGGCTTCGCACGGGTGCAATGCTAACACTAAAACCTGCCTCTTGAATCACTCTATCTATTAAAAAAAAGGCATCAAAATCCGTTGCGTAGTTTTAAAGATTTAAGCATACAAAGGGACATAGGGACATAGGGATATAGGGACAGAGAAAGCGATCTTGTTTTATACTATGTAGTGAAGCTAGCAATTCTTGTATGTATGTATTTATATTCGTAATTCCTGTAAAAACGCATTTTTTAAATAATACTGCCACTTACTGGTAGATGGCGTTAGTGACACTGCCACTAGTGTAAGAACGAGCGAAGCGTGTCTTTCAGGCACTACTGAATTAACAAGCTATAGGCCTATCCTATGGATAGTTTTAGAAAGAGTGACTAGTGATTTCTGATTACCCTGTTAGAACGAAGTGAGTGAGTAAGTTAAAATTTCTGGTGAATTCATAAACTAAGTCTTCAATAGACTTACGTAGTATCTCGTATAGGTATACATTACTTTATTAATTTGTGTATTTTTAGGAGTGGAATACATCTGCTGGCCCCTCAGAGAGCAACTCTGTTGGCAAATGAATCGAACCCGCCACCTCTAACTCAGAAGGCAGAGTTACTACCAACTGAGACTATACGTTCGTCTTTTAACCGCATATAACCGTCAAGCACAAATGAAGTGTTCTATTAATTTGGCCATCGTAAAGAGTGACCATTCTTACCCAGTTTTATGCTTTAAGTGACCCACCTGTGCCGGAATCTCATTTCCCTCTTGTAAGTATCAAAGAATGTAAAAAGTCCCATTCCGGAAGGGCTCGCTTGATATGTGGAAAGTTGAGGGCCATTTAGAACAGGCTACGCATTTTGGATAAAGAACACCAAACTAAAGGACCTCTCAGAAATTCAAGTTTAATCAAAATCGGCCTCGCCCCCCGGCCACGTTTTATGTTGATACCTTTATAAGAATGCAGATTTTTATGGGCAAAGGTAAAAATGTAATTTAATATTCGGGTGATTTCGGTTTTAGGGTCTGGTTTGTTTGAATATTTGGTGGATTGACGATTTTTTAACAGATAGGTGAATTACTACGCGTCTAGTTTATTTTTATTCTTATTTCCTAAGTGCAATTTTAACAATAATAATAATAAATTGTGGGACACAATTTACACACGGCTATTTAGTTCCAAACTAAGCAGCGCCGATACTATGCAATTATTATTCTGTTATTGAAAGATAGAATTTCGATTTGACAGCACTTTATTTCCATACACTTGAGTCTAAATTGCGTCATCACATTGTCTTACGTGACGTAGAATACAAGCTCTTCTCTTGACATATATTCCAATAAGAAAAATTTGCGATGGAAACAATATTTCACAACGTCGTCATAACATATTTCAGCCATCAAACATTTTTATGTCACGTGCTATGTGTACACTAGTGAAACTGAGGCAAAATTGCTATTAATAACTGCCTTAAGAACTTAAAATAAACGTAATAAATCCCAATAATATTATAAACGCGAAAGTTTGTTCCTCATGTTTGTTTGTTTGTATGCATGTTTGTTCCTCTTTCACGCAAAAACTACTAAACGGATTTTGATGAAACTTTACAGTTATATAGATTATACATCAGAATATCACTTATGCTATATTTTATCCTCCTATTCCCCCGGGAACGGGAACTACGAGGGTCAAACCGCTGCTAGTAAATTATAATAATAATGACAGATCGCAGATCGTGCCCATAATTGCTTTTTATTAAAGTTTCGTTGTTTATTATTTCATAATCTGTCGTATGAAAAACAAAGTTATGAGTAAAATATCCACTTTTCTCTGGATATTTAGGCTGTTACTTATCAACGTAAGACTTACTAAGTAAGTTAGCTGTTCAATAACTTTGTTGTGAAGTTTGGGCTTTATCATCGTAAGCCTATAAAATATCAACTTACAAAATAAGACCAGACATCACAAAGTTTACTTAACAATTTATTAGTTAGTTCGTAGCTAACATCATCCTGTCGATATCTTGCCTTGCCTTGTCTGCTGTTGTGTAAATGGTTTTACAAAGAGCCAAAGACTTGAAACTTTGCATGTTCAGGACGTTTTTTTGCAATTTGAGTACTCCTCCATTTTGTATTTGTATTTTTTGGTCGTAAATATATTTCTTACGCCTTTTATTACCGAGGTTGTAGGCCAAGGTATTCCATTTCTGGATATACCCACTTTTCAGGAGATATTTGTTGGACCCCTAAACGTGATGAGCTCTCTCTCTCTCTCTCTCTCTCTCTCGTTGTATAATGTTTATTTAAAAGTTAGGAGTTGAATTATCTGAGTCGCACGTTCCGTATTAAAGTGTTGTCGTTTGTGTGCGTGATGCCGATTTTGTAACGACTTTATATCACTACATAGTATAAAACAAAGTCGTTTTCTTTTTCCCTATATCCCTATGTCTCTATGTATGCTTATGTCTTTAAAACTACGCAACGGATTTTGATGCGGTTTTTTTAATAGATAGAGTGATTCAAGAGGAAGGTTTTAGTATAAGAATTACACCCGTGAAAAGTCGGGGCGGGTCGCTAGCTAGGTATACGGTTGGAATACAAACAGTTTTAAATACTGAAAAGTGGATATTTCGACAAATTTAATAGGTACCTCTGCCTAAAAACGATAAAAGGCATGAGATTATTTATATTTATTTAAGGTTTAGAAGCATAAAATTTTGCAAAAAGGTTCCATATATTACCTATGCACTAAGAAATATTTTTTTGGAATTTGCAGAGAATTAGAAGAAAAAGGTCCTCGCGAGCAACGCCGCTTGGCACCCGCTAGTCACTGGTCACTCACAAAAACAAAGAATTTCATCCTCAACTCACTGAATAAAAGCGTCATCAACTGTATTTTCTTCGAAATTAAACCCTAAACATATCTCCGTAAGGTTGTAAAACTTGTGTTTGCTGCTCAAAGGAAGGGTTTATAACCAGCATAATATTTACAAGGGTCAGCCTTTCTCGGGATCGATGACTCCGATGTAAATGGTAATCTCGGTGGAGACTACATAAACAAATTCAGCAATCCATAAAGCCATTCGACGGTTTTTGTTGCGATCTCTTCGGTTCGGTCTTCGAATAATGCTGATTGAATTATTTTATTGTATGTTTTATTCTTTGGCGACATGTCAAACTTAAATAAAGTATACAGGGTCATAATAAGATCCAATGTCTTGCGTGGATCAGAATATTGGAAAATTATGGTTGATTTAAGCTAATCTGTGTTTGAAATAACTGTTGGAAACCTTTAGCACTGAATCGTTAATAGACAAACAAAAAATTTTCACAACGGCCATTAAAACACAGAATTGATGTCCGACAGTCATAATGGCTCGAAGGGACTGAATATAGGAGAAATGAGAGTGTTGAAATTGAAAATTAGCAATGAATGCTTTAAAGTCTGAGAGCACAACTGACGGCGAAATTGATATGTAACAAAGAGATTAAAATATAATAGGACATAGAGGGGACAAAGCGAGGAAAATTTTAAGCCGAAAGTTATTCCAAGTGGAATAAGTCTAGTACAATTTCGACCGAATGACAGCTCGCGTTAATACTAACTGACTATAACGCTTGAGCTTCAAACATGCTTCAAAGTTTTGTATGAAAATATTCCCCCCTCATATAATGCCCCCTCTATGTCCTATTATATTTTAATCTCTTTGATATGTAATCGTTTGTCTTGGTAGGGACATAAAATGCAGAGACATGTGGGTAAAGTTGTAAGTGCTTAAAAAGAATGTGGGAGGTTATAGGAAGAGAGGACGACTAGAGGAAAGATGGATGGATTGTTTTAAGAAAATCATGCTTGCTGATTTGAGAAAATCCTACCTCTGATCCATTCCACATTACTGCAGCACACATATTGTGTACTTTGTACTTGTTTGTTCCATTTGATTGTTTGTTGTTTTTCTTTTTTTGCTTTTCATCATCATATATCATGTTTAAACGTTCTGTCGATGTACAGTTGGTCGCTGTAACAATCTGTTGCTATTTAGTATGTCGATGTATTTTTTGTCGGTTTGGTAGACTCTTATTTTCGGTTGCCCTTTACATGTAATGTCTAAATTAACCAACTTTGTTTGTTTTGTTCTTTGCTATAGTAATAATTTACTAAATGTTGTAGATGTCTTTGAATCCAGAATAGATTTTAAAAATATCTATCTACTCAACTTTTTAAATTTCATCTACTATATTTGCAACAAGGAAGTGAATTCAGATATGAAGGCTGATAGGGACAAATTGAAGAATACATACTGCACCGACCTCAAAGGAAGGGAAAAGGTTACATGTGTACCTATATTATTTTTAATGGAAAAACTACGAGTTCAAATCACAAAGTATTCGTAACTAGCTTAACCAGGCTTCGAAAGGGATCGCTCACACTGTACCAACGTTTACGTAAAGTTTTTTCTGTAAAGTAGCTTTCAGATCCATAGCATTTCGGTCATCGGTTTATTTTATCAGGATGTGTTGAATAGGAAGAAGAGGTTTAGAAACTTAGAATACTGCGGTTTAAAAGTAAGATATTTTTTAATTTAGTTCCCCTAAATAAACTCGCCTCTTTTTCCGTCGCGGAAGATAGAGACAATACCACCACTTGGTACGAACAGGCGGCTACAGTTGGTCTGTGACTTACGATTTTCGTAACTAGTGACACTTGTGTGGTGTCACTTTGTTACTTTTTTGACACCAATTATTCTGAAGTAACTGCCAAAATATAGAAAATGGGAGCCGGGACATTTCTAGCAGTTCATCCACATCCCGTCAACCGATCCATACGCGCCAAACACAATGACACGAGATTTTTAAATATTAGATTGTGGTATGAAAATCTCTTCTTTCAAAAGCTATCAATTCCCGATATGACGACTCTCGTCCATCTCTCGTTCTTTAAATTTTGGGGTCGGCCTATGCACAGCCTTTCTTGTCTTCAATTTATTCCTGTAAGCCATCACTTTTGCATTCACTTCCATCTTGCCCAAGCATGTCATCCTTTTCGAAGTCTATTAATCTTTTTGTGGATTAAATTAGACTGTAAAACAAAGCTTTTGGTTGTTTTCTTTGGAACTACAAGTATACACTTTTCACCAGTGTTTTAAAACCATTGACAGGTAAGGCCATCGTTGGACTTTAAAACAAATTTTGGGGCCTCTAAGATTTCCTACATACTATCCTACCATATATTATATTATCATTATTATTGTATATTTTTAAACTCGATTAACAGTAAAATACCTTTTATCTCGGAGCTCGGATGAAGTTGTGGCTAATCAGAATAGAACCAGGCCTCATGTTTCACCAAAACTTAGTTCGAAATGTGACCGCGGCCTTTCTCTGTATATTTATTTTACCTTCATAGGAAACATGTATTCCTTCATTTCGAGTGGCATGAAAAAGTAAGGCATTAAAGTGCCCTTTGAGCGGAGCGGGCGAGCCGAGCGGAAAATTAAAATGGGGTCACTTTGATACTTACCAGAACTCGCTCCGTACTGTTCGATTGGGTACGAAGTACATGGACTCAGAAAAGGTACCTATAGGTATTAGTATAATAATAATACTTTATTTCGAATTTACATGAATATTACACCAGATACAAAATAAAAATAATTGTAAACCGGCCAAGTGCGAGTCGGACTCGCGCACGAAAGGTACCATTAACTTTAAAAATAGCAAAAAAATCACTTTTGTTGTATGGGAGCCCCTTATATATTCTGCTTTTTAGTAGTTGTTATAGCGGCATCTGCGTGTCAGTGTGTCAAAATTTCAACTGTGTAACTATCACGGTTCATTAGATATAGACAGGTGACAGACAGACGGACGGTCGGACGGAATATCAAAGTGAAATACCACAAGGTATTCAGAAATACTGAAGTACATTCACATTCAATTCAAATTCAAAATTCATTTATTTCAGTAGGTATATAAAATACGAGTACACTTTGAAACGTTAATAACAAGGCACACTAAACTCGTCCATGAAGAAGGTTAAATGTAAGCAGCAGCCCATCTCCACCGACGAGTTGCTGGTTCCAAATGCAGTACCCCGAGAAGAACCAGCAAGAAACTCAGGGCAGCTCTTTTTAATCTCATGTCTTACTAGCCACAAAAGGTCAAGCCGGGTTAATAGCCAGCCATACTCTATAAGTGCTGGTGGTTGGAAGTATCCGCCAACTTGCGTATGATGACATTTATCAGAAGTCGAAATATTCGGCAAATTGTAATCCCTAGTGCCATGGAACCACGGGTGAACCCGTGGTCCCCGTGGACCCAGTAATGGGACCACGGGTAAAACGTGCGTTTTTGCACCTTGCAACCCTGGACATAAACTACAGCTACGTAGTTTTTAAAATACATAAAGCTCACGCCATTGTCCCACAGGGGTAGACAGAGACGATGTATCGCCACTTTGCTAGATCTACATACTTCTTCCGCTTCCTTCAGTAGTTTGTAGTTTTTAAGTTTTGTAAAATATTGAGTACTGGGTAAACGTGTGTGAAACAAGAAACTATCACAGAAAACCGTGGTTTCTATATCCAGTAACGGCAACTGAACACATTCGCTAGTTTCTACTACTGAAAGCATTTTTTGGAAATTCCACAAGAAGTGTGGATTGCCGTCCCCCTTGGTGATCAAGCGTGATCGCATTTATGATTTTTTACTCAATCGATTTGCACAGATTTATAATTGTGGCAATTGAAAGTGGCGTGCATTACGGAAGTCGGACGACTTCGCCACATCCGATAATCCGCAAGTTCTCGCGGATGTGGGTCAAGAGAAACTCTGCGGCGTTAAGGCAGAGATACACATGTGGATTTTAGGATTTCATTCTACAGTAACTCTAAAATATGTTTTACCATGTTAATTATGGAACGCATAAAGCGATTAGCTAAGAGATTAAGAACGTCCAATTTTTCTTAATAATGATTTTTATATCGCTTTTGTTGGTAAATGACGAGTTACTGTTTTGTAAAGTTATAAGTTTAGGATTAATTAGTTTTCATATGAGCTTTGTGCTGATCATTTGGCTTTGAAGACTTTAGATATATATTATAGCTGTTTCTGAATGCAGCTCCATTCAATTAAATAAATATACTTATAAAATCTTCTGCTTTTTTAAATAATAACTAGAGCTCATATAAATTTATCCTAAAATATTAATAGCACGCACAACATGCTAAAAACAAATCAATTTCTCAACCTGATTTACAGATTTAGTTATGAATTGTAATAAAGTTTAAACAGATCCGCATCCGTTATAAGATCCGCATAAAAAATATGTGTGTACCCAACTTAACCGTAGTTTGTGTGTGTGCGCCCCGCGGTCTGCGAAGAGCCGTTTGAGATCGCTGCCTGATGGATTGTTTTCCCACTGCATGTGGTAAAGCCTTAACAGACTTAAAATATACGCGGATGCGGATTTCAGCTATATTTTTATTATAAATTTTTTTTTTGTTAAACATAGTTTAAGATAACATAGAATCTATTCTTAACTTAATCTATTTCTAATTTATAGAGGTAAAGTAAGCATGTTTGTAATCTGTAGTTTTTTGTATGACACATTTCACGCAGTTATCTAGTCCCAAACAATGACAGAGCCTGTTCTATGGGAAGTAACTAAAGAACACCTCATACTCAGATATGCACAAAAATGTAGGCCCTAGAATGAATCGGACCACTGAGGCATTTGAATGTGTGTGTTTACTACCATAATAATATAACAAATACCTGGGAGACAGAGCTTTGCTTGTCGCTAACGCCATCTACCGGTCAGTGAACGTATTATATATTTTTTTGTAAAATTTAATTTTTACGAGAAATAAAACTATGCAGTTGAACTTAAAATGCAAAACTGTATACGTTTGCAAAATTTCATCAAAATCTTTAGAGCCGTTTCAGATAATCAATTGCTCGTTTAAAGTAATAGGATAACTAATAAGTCGAATATCGAAATGATGGTTTTACCTATTGTCTATTTCAATGGGAATTGCCACCGATATAGGTGCCTACTATCCCAGGTGGTATTTACGAGCGAGCAGCTTAATTTATTGGCGTTTCGATTGCATTTGCTGTTTGATCAGAATAATGATATATTGGTGTATTATTATTGCCAAATGTTTTAGTTATATTATAGCCACTATGGTCGCGGCTAGACTACTGATAGATTGAAGGATTACACAATTTTAGTTTTAGTTTTTATATGTATTGATTATAGTCTAATTAAAAGCTACAAAGCGACTTTAAATAATTTTTTTTTTTTTATAAATAAGTTATTTTCGAGTTATGCTCTGCAAACCCTTTTGATACCCATATTGTAAGAGTGCATTAAAAATAACTAGACCGCCATCTTGGATTTAGAATGATGTCACACAACTAAATATGCATTGTCATCCAAACAAAAGGTTGACGTAAGCTTTGGAAAAGATGTTTGTTTTGTTCATACTCTTTATTGACTGTTGTTAGGGTGACTGTGAAAAATGAACCGTCAATAATAGTAATCTATTGGAGTCCACCAATTTACTTAACTATAAGTCTATGTAAGGCATCATATCAAGTTAACTAATAAAGCGATAACAATATAGTGAAATACATCAGATCTATTTTTTTAATACAAGATTTTATTTAACCTCCCATTGTATGTTTATACCTGTTTGCTTTTATTTACCTAAGTGAGAGTAAGAGCAGTGTTAGCCCGGACGGTTAAAGAGCCGGTCGAAAATCAGTGAGGCTCGGGTTCGAATCCTGGCATGTACCAATGAGTTTTTCAAAAACTTACGTACATATTTATCACTAGCTTGACGGTGAAGGAAAACATCGTGAGGAAACCCGCAGGTCTCAGAATAAATTCTGAGACATGTGTAAATAGACCCGGTCCGGCGATGGGCTCACCACCTATCACGTTTAGGGGTCCAATGTATCTCGTGAAATGTGGGTATATCCAGTAATGGAATACCTCTGCCTACCCCCTCGGGGATGAAAGGCGTGAGATTATTTTTTATTTTTTTTATTTACCTAAGTGTTGAATCTTACAACTCAATTTTGAAGCAGTTATTTAAATTTTGTATAGACGTATAATTTGGATAGCAATTAATGTTTCGCTGTTTCAATCTTAATGCTGCAAAGCATTATCCAGTTAACCATCAGGCTAAGCACAACAAATTTGACATGTGAATCAGGAATAAAATTCAAATCCTGGCATGTACCTATGAGTTTTTCAAAACTTACGTACATATTCATCACTAGCTCGGCGGTGAAGGAAAGCATCTCATCTCAGAATTAATTCTGAGGCATGTGTAACAGAAACGGTCCTGCTATGGGCTCACCACCTATCACGTTTAGGGGTCCAAAGGATATCTCGTGAAAAAAGTGGGTATATCCAGAAATGGAATACCTCTGCCTACCCCATCGGGGATATAAGGATCATTTATTTATTTTTATTTTTTATTTAAATTTTGTATATATTTTTTATTAGCATAGAGAACTGGATTTCGTATTTGCGAGTTGTGATTCAGCTTGGTATTACGTCCTATGTTTTCTTTTAAAAGTCCACAAACGTATATTTTTGTGATATAAATAATAATACCTGCTTGTTTCTCTTTCCAGATTCATGTCATGCGCTGATTTCATACGCTATGCTATCACACTCACGTAAGTACAACTAATAATATTTATCGTAGGCACGGGCCACACATGGTATTACCGCAATGATACCATATGTTAAAGGACGTAGATATGTTACTGGAGCCCGGAAAATGAGGCCGAAAAATGTAGGTAATTGACCTAATTTCGGACCTATTGGTTGACCCTGCCTCGGTGTGATGCGTTGGAAGAAATCTTTTATTTATAATTATGCAATTATTTTTATGTAGGTACCTAATTTTATTTAGTCGCAATGTTTGCATTTTCACCTAGTTTTAGTCGTATTTTAAGCGCAACTCTTGACAGATAGCTGTCTCTTTCTTCATTATTCGTTCCGTATAATCTCGCCGTCATTGTTGTATCCTATAAATATGTTATGAAGCCAGTATGTACATGTTGTAACCACTCGTAGCGGATCAATTATGAATATAACTCAACCTTACTTTAACATCTTTGGTATTACCATTATTTCGGTATTCAATAATATGACATACTTATAGCTAATCTATCCCCAGTTTATTTCATTACGAATAATAAATATAAATTGAGTTATAAATAAATAATGCCTAAAATATTAAAATTTATTCAAAATATGTATTATGTACGTACTCATGGTAATAAAGTACGCGTACTACGTGAGCGAATTATTTTTGACTCATTTCGTAAACAAAGAGCGCAAACGTCTATCAATTCATTTTATTTACTTAACGTAATATTTTTTCGTCTATCAGAATCCTTATTATATACAAATATTGTGGAAAAAGGCAAGAAAAATATGATTATAAACTGTCGATTTTAAATGATATATCTTCTCAATCCTAAAAGATATTTAAATGAAACATACACGAACATTTAATTCAAAAATTCTGATACAATTCGTAAAAATTTTCTTTTAAATCCGTCATTAGTCATGAATATGCATCGTATAAATAGGCGGTTTTACTTATACCATAGCCTTTATTTTGCAAGTACAAACATACTTTCATTTATATCGATACGAAATATAGATGCTAAACTAACTGCCACCAGCTACAACCCTAGCAGATCTCTCGAGCTTCTGGGCTCGACTCATGGGCATCACTCATCGGTTGATATTCTTCACCAATCTGGTCAATACAAAACACAGTCATCCAATCATAAATAACAAACTAGCAAACTTGTGTTGCGACGGAACTGCTAGGTCAGGCAATTACCGAAGTTCCCAGGCATCGATTAACCGCCGCGTAATTTATTCAGTCGTATCCATCATCTCGGAGTCGCGGCTATTTGTCCCCTGAGCCGGTTGTGCTTAGTCTTGCCGAAAGCGATTACGGGAACTACTCAAGAACTAACCTCGGGGCCGGCTGAATTTATAAGGCAACTTAATTATTCAGGTTATTGGAATCAGGTGTTGCAGGGAGCCGTTTGCAGCGCAAGTCGGCGACGTGTTCGGATTTAAAACTGAGATTGCATTATAGATGTTGCTGTGAGAACTGAAAAGGATTTCACAGTTCCTATACTGTCCTAATAATCCTATCCTACTAATATTATAAATGCTAAAGTTTGTATGGATGGATGTATGGATGTAAACCGCGAGGCGCGGCTTGTATTAAAAACGCGAAAGTTTGTGAGTATGGATTCATGGATGTATGGATGTTTGGTGTTATTTCACGCAAAAACTAGTGAAAGGATTTTTATGAAACATTACATTTATATAGTTTACACATCAGAATAACACATAGGCTATATTTTATCCTCGGGAAGCTGCTAGATAATAATAAAATAATAAATAATTCCGGGCAACATTTGTGTATTGGTAATTGCATTCCAGAAAAACTGCTCTAACGATTTTGATTGTCATTGACTTCACGCTTTGTCTCAAAGAGAGTGGGATTAGAAAAAAACTTTTTTTTGTTGGTGAGCATACCTTTTCAAGGCCAGCTTCACCTATCCAGCCAAAATACTTGTCTCAATTAATAGAGCTGTTTTCAGTATTTCCCTTTCCTTTGTAAGATAGTATGCGAGTGAAATAGTGTTTTGGTGAAATACACTCGCATACACTTGAATGACATTACCATTCTCCTGGTTCAACATAGATGAAAGTTTTTTTAAGAAAATCTTGAGCGCTCTCAAACAGCTCAAATTTAGTAGCAAAATAATTCAAGTGGCTGTGTATATTTACGGCAACCCATTAAGGTGTTCAGACGTTAAACATTTGCCTTTAAAATAACAAGCATGCAGAAGAAAATTTTTATAAGCGACGCAAACACCTAATGAAGGCTAAATGTTTGCGAATTCGCAGTTGAACGACCCGACACGGGCGTTTCGAGAAAATTCTAAATTCACAGTTGATTGCTGCTCGGATGTTAGGAATTTTTAAGCTGTCAGTAAGATGTTCGCTGAATTTTGCCGATTTGTTTGCGTGTGTGCTGAGAGAAAACTTGTCTTATTTAATGGTCGATTTAAATTATTTAAGTGTAGAATATTGGTACCTATTGTTTTAAAAGTCGTTGGTAAAATATTAGCAGAATTTTGCCGATTTCTATGCGTTTATATATTTTAGAGAGCATACCAAAACTCGGACCTTTTATCCCCGAGGGGGACCTCGGGGATAAAAGGTCCGAGTTTTGTTCCGAATTTTCGAAAATCGAATACCCTTCTGCCTTCCCAGGCAGAAGGGTATTCGATTTTTGAAAATACCCACACTTCGCGAGAATATTTGTCCCCTAATAGTGATAGCTGGTGCGGTTAGTTTACACATGTCTCAGAATTAATTCTGGGACCTGCGGGATTCACGATGTTTTCCTTCACCGTCGAACTATTGATAAATATGTAAGTCCGTAAGCTTTTTGAAAAATTCATTGGCACGTGCTACTATTCGAACCCGATCCTCAGTGATTATCATCACTAGAAGCGGGTTCTTTAACCGTAAGGCTATTACTGCTCTTTGAAAAATAAATGTTTTATTGAATTGCTGTTTTAACATTTATATAGTGCAGAATGAAGTGGTATTCTTTGAGTATTAAACCAACCGGAGACGCCACTGACAGGCGTTCCCCTCTGCCAAAAAAAAGTGTCGGTCAACACGCATAGGTACCTGATAAATACAACTAGTTTTTTTGAGTTCACGGAGTGCTTGGATTGGTGAATGTATTTGTGTGCCATCTAGTTCAAGCTAGTGTTTAATTGTTTTGTCAAAAAATGCGTTAGTTTTAACATTATTTGTGTTTGTTTCCTCGTCCCCCGCGCAGAAATTGGCAGACTTTTTTGCTAAGAAACTAGTGCGCGTGACGTCTTCTGTTGGTTTATAACTCAAAGGTGGTATTGGATGGTTGGATCGATCTAATTCAACATTAATATCACAGACATTTCGTTAAAACGGAGCGGCCAGATTATGGAATAAGCTACTATAAGAAGTAGTCTCAGCACTATTATGTATTATTCAAATTAAAAAAAAACTGGAGAAATACATATCCTGTAAAGCTTGAGTGGAGAACGTCTGAAATTAGTAAGCATAAAACAGAAAAATGTGAACTGTCACCGACTTCAATCCATGTCGAGAATGCGTGAAACCTGTCCGCATTGGGTGTCACCTAACCGCAACGGGTACCTACCGACGCCACTGCAACCTATCATACAATCTAACTCAAGAGGCTGTTCTTTCCATAGGCTATTGTCACATACGCAGGACAAAGAAAGGGGCACTTCATTTGAGTACAGCCTTTGTGATGCAAGAAGATAAAGATAGATCTTTTGTCGTTTTTATCGGCGATAATAAAGAATTTTGGCCGGTTATTAGAGAGACTGCCGAAGTAGGTACTTTGTAATGGAAGATTTGTAATCGACAAAGAAAATGTGTGTTTGCATTTGAAGTGTCCACTGCAATAATGATGAATGTCCACAAATATTTAAATCTAAGTGAGTAATGCCATTTGGTCACTTGACATAATACGAGTATGTAGTGAGTAATATTATTTACAAACTCAGCAATATTGATGGGAGTCCCGAGATAAATATGTTTTAAATTATTGGTTACATGGCTAGAATGCTCAGTCCCAGGCGTTCACGGAAATACGAGTAATAACAAAATACCGTTTATAAACTTAAAACCCAAAAAACTCAAACAAAGGACATTCATCATTATTTCAGGGACCCTTCATTTGTCCTTTACAAATCCAATATTTTTATTCAATATTATAATATGGATCACGTCTTATTGATTGTCTATACAAACTTATAAACGATCGTTTTGCAAAATGAGAAAGATTTTACCATTCACCAATAACTATCACTTACACAAAATAATAACATAGACCTCCAAATAGTAATGGAGGCACACGGGAAGCACCAGTTTTCAAATAAAAAAGAATCATCAAAATCGGTTCGGTTACAGTTAGTTAGTGGTATTTCATCTGAAAAGTGTCAAAATAACACCATTGTTTGACCATTGATATGCCATTGTCATCCAACTGTAACCGTTGTCATTTAGTGGAATTCGGCCCCAGATGGGATGACGATCTGCGAAAGGATGCAGGCAGGTGCTGGATAAGTCAAGCCGAAGACAGGGCGCTATGGCGCTCATTAGGGGAGGCCTATGTCCAGCAGTGGACGAATATAGGCTGATGATGATGAATACGTGAAAATGTCAAGTGTCTACATACATAGACATACATATGCTCATCCTCTTTCCCGATGGGGTAGGCAGAGACAATAGCACTAATAAGGTTCAAATACATCATACATATACTATGAGAGACGGACAGACAGACAGATGAGCTTTATCAATAAGGTCCCGTTGGCACTCTATTGTACATAAGCTTTTTTTTATCAATAATGCTTATAAAAACATATTATTACTTATCTAATTGTGGTGTTTAAGATTTATGTTTAGAAATTGTATTTGCTTTTACTTATAACTTTACTATTCCGAAAACCTTCTAATCCAAAATGACCCCAGTAGCATAAAATTAATTTAAACTAATCCTAAAACCGCTCCTAAGGGTCAGCGTATACCAGTGAAATGGCGGCAACAGTGAGATAAAATTCGAAACTCAAATTAAACTTTTAAGAACTATAAATAGATGAAATCGGCACATCGAAAGGCATCACTTTAAGTTTAGCTGTATGGTCTACTAGTGACCAGCGGCGTGGCCCGCGTTGAAACTGTTTTTTTTTCGTTCCCGTGGAAATTTTCAAGTACCTTCCTAGTGCTCATTAACATCCTTTAACAAACATTTGTGCAAAATGTCATGTTTCTAGGCCAAGCGGTGGCTGTGCTTTGATCGATCAGTCAGTCAGTTTCTTATTTTATATTGCCAGCGGTTCTGCGCGGTTTCAGTTACGTAATCCTCATTTTAGTTTGAATACGGTTCCTATTTCACTCCCTGATAATCTATACATATAATAAAACTCTAACGGGGCCGTGTCTGTACATTAAATATTTTTTGAAAATTTCAACGGTAGTGTATATAGTTATCGATATAGATGCCGAAACACCAATTTTTGGAATTTTTGTCTGTCTGTCTGTCTGTCTGTCTGTCTGTCTGTCTGTCTGTCTGTCTGTCTGGTTGTGCACGCATCACTCAAAAACTACTGGACGGATTTTGATGAAATTTGGTATGGAGATAACTGAGTACCCGGGTCAACATCTAGGGCACTTTTTATTCCAGGAAAATATCTTATTCCCACGGGAAAATAACAAAACTGGTTAAAAAGAGAAATACGTACTACTCCGAAACGATAACACCTAGAAACTTGAAAAATGGTATGAAGGTGTCTGATATGTCATAGGAAATTTGTATGAAGGGATTTTTGTAAATTCCCACGGGAACGGGAATAAACTAAATTCAAGCGGGAAAACGCCGCTGGGCACCCGCTATTTGAAATATGGTATGTAGGTGTCTTAAGTATGTCGTAGGCAACCACTATGAAGGGATTTTCGGAATTTCCCACGGGAACGGGAATAAACTAAATCCAATCGGAAAAACGCCGCTGGGCACCCGCTATTTGAAATATGGTATGTAGGTGTCTTAAATATGTCGTAGGCAACCACTATCAAGGGATTTTCGGAAATTCCCACGGGAACGGGAATAAATGGAATCCGCGCGGGCAACGCCGCTGGGCATCCGCTAGTCTTCAATAAACCTTTTAATATAGGTGAAATATTTTTTAAAATCGTCTTAGCGGTTTAGGCTTGAAAGCGTAACAAAAAAACTCACTTTTGCATTTACAATATTACTAGCAGCGCCCCGCGGTTTCACTAGCGTAGTTTTCGTTCCCGTCTTATTACTGGGATGAAATTATATCCTATGTTACTCCCTGATAATGTAGATTTCTGAGATAATTTTTAAATCGGGTTAGTTGTTTAGGAATGAAAGTGTCACAAACAAACAAAGTCACTTTTTCATTTATAATAGGATAGTTAAGATAATAGATTTTTATTATACCGAATTATTATCTTCGTCGCCACTCAACTAGTGTGCGAGTACCCTAAATAAAATTCCTAATTACCCATCTTAATAACACCAAGCACTATGGGAATACCCGTTTTAAAACGTGCATACGAAATTTTAATATTAAATTATTCCGACGAGTAGGTACCGGAGCGTCGCATAGCTACGTAGTTATCTCTAGGGGAGTCCCTGCTATGCTTCATAATCCTGTTATTATATAATAAAATTAACTTAGTTTCGGGCTGGCCTCTGCGATGTATAAACAAATTGTTTATTTTGGAAATAGGTCACCCGAGTGTTTTAGCGAATGGATATTAAATTAGAGGATTTTTTAGTTAAAAAATGTACTATCTTATGTAATACTAGAGGTTCTCCGTGGCTTAGAGAAACACAATTTTTGAAAATGTTTTTAGTTGAAAATCTCAATATTAGTGGCTTCGTGGTCAAATGAGCCCACAGACCACTTAGCCCGCGGGCTATGGGTAACTTGACTTACTGTGTTAACTGAGCCCGCGGGCCCGTTCACCCACTGATTTATCGCTAAAGACCAACTTAGCCCACTGGCTCAATCGACCACTACCTACCGCTTAGGGGCTTAGTTGATCAGTACATAGTGCTTATGGGTCTTTTCCGCCCACTGGCTGAATCGAACGATAATTGGGTAGTTGACAGCATCGAAATTAAATTGCGAGTAGTCATTCATTAAAAAGATTATCCCAAAACACCTCGAAACATGTATTTCGGTTTTTAATTTACAGTTTTAGCAAAATTTAAAAATAATAAAACAATCGAAAAAGTGCTGCAATTTAGAACTAGAAACTATGACGTCACACCGTGCTATTTCAGTACAATTTCCGTAGTAAAATTTCGTTTTGACAGTACAAAAAAAGTAACTGATTTGACTAGGCAGGACACAACCCCATTACACTTTGTTCCGTACGTAAAATCATCATTAAGCCATATTAGAGCAGTGATAGCCCGGACGGTTAGAGAGCCGGCCGAAAATCAGTGAGGCTCGGGTTCGAATCCTGGCATGTACCAATGAGTTTTTCAAAAACTTACGTACATATTTATCACTAGCTCGACGGTGAAGGAAAACATCGTGAGGAAACCCGCAGGTCTCAGAATTAATTCTGAGACATGTGTAAACAGACCCGGTCCGGCGATGGGCTCACCACCTATCACGTTTAGGGGTCCAATATATCTCGTGAAATGTGGGTATATCCAGTAATGGAATACCTCTGCCTACCCCCTCGGGGATAAAAAAAGGCGTGAGATTATATTTATATATAGTGGCTAAATCAAGTGTCCCTAGTGTAGCAAGTAAAGAGCAAAGTTGTTTTTCACATGTCGTTACTACAACAGAACGACAGATAGCCGATGTTTACCTCCTGCGATAATGGCACCTTTTACGGGCATAATAAAGGCCATTTAATTAAAAATTAAATGTAGAACGTGTCGCTTTAAAGGAAACTACGATATTACATGGATGCTTCATCATCTATATAAAAGAAAGTCGTGTTAGTTACACTATTTATAACTCAAGAACGGCGGAACTGATTTGGCTGAAAGTTGGAGGTAGCTTAAAATCAGGAGACGGACATAGGATTATTTTTATTCCGATATTCCCACAGGAACGGGAACTACGCGGGTGAAACCACGGGGCGGTGCTACTAATAATATAAAGTAAAGACTATATAGTCACTACATAGTATAAAACAAAGTCGCTTTCTCTGTCCCTATATCCCTATGTCCCTTTGTATGCTTAAATCTTTAAAACTACGCAACGGATTTTGATGCGGTTTTTTTAATAGATAGAGTGATTCAAGAGGAAGGTTTTAGTGTTAGCATTGCACCCGTGCAAAGCCGGGGCGGGTCGCTAGTATAATATAAAGTAAAGGCTATAATAGTATTTCACGCACAGTGACTGACAGAGTAGGATTGGGACATTTTTCTAGGCATTCACTACCGAATTATTAGAATATTAAAGCTAGGGCCACCTGATAGTCAGAATTTTCCAGCTAGGGTGACGTGGTTGTCCAAATTTCAAATCTGTGGCCATAAAACAGGCAACAATTTCAAGCTAGGGCCACTGGGCTGTCAGAACTTTCAAGATAATAATCCACCTTATTTTCCGAATTTTAAAGTTTGACTGTCAGAATTTTTGAACTTAGGGCCACATCTTTGAGAAAATTATAAAAGTGCTACTGGACTGTCCAAAGTGTAAAGGATTGAGGATCAGTACAGTTATAGCAAATCCATTAGAAATATTATCCACGTTATTCTTTATGATATAAGAATGATATCTCTTTTTGAATTATCCAAATCGGACCATTACTTACGAAGATATTAAATAATAAACATACTCAATGATCGCGAGAGCGTGTACGTCACTGTGAGGGAACCAAGTACGGCCGGCCGGCCGGCACTCAATGATCGCGGGAGCGTGATGACGTCACAATGAGGGCGACGCTACCGCGGCGGCTACTCGGTGAACTTCGCTAGGAATTCGGTCATAACTTTGTCAATTTTTGTCGTAGAACAAAAATTTTTATACTGTATGTTAAGGATTTCTTAGCTCTATAAATCTGCATTCTCAACTAAAAACGTTACGGATCCTCATTATAATACTGGGTTCACGTCAAATTATGGCAAAACAATAGATATTCTCTGATAAAATTGTTTAAATAATATATCTATACTCTTATTATAAAGAGGAAATATTTGTATTTTTTAATGTTTGTTACGATTAATCTCAAAAACTACTGGACCGATTTTAAATATTCTTTCACCAATGTAAAGCTAAAATATCCTTGAGTAACATAGGCTATATTTCATTCCCGTATTCTCACAGAAACGGGAACTACTAAAAACCGCGCAGAACCGCTAGTTATTACAAGCTTTTATTTACTTTCACGTGTCCCGTTGTCTGTAATCAAATTTTGGAAGTTAAATTCGACCCACTTCCCGGTTACCGATTGAGCTGAAATTTTACATTGACAAGAATATAATAAAAGCTTGTTTTTAGAAAAGGTTTTTTTAAGCTATTGCATAGCTTGTATCGCGGGCCTTGAGCGCGGGGACCGAATCCAGAAATTCCGTAACGAAAAAACCTCACGCTCCCCACTCCGACGGGCACGGAGGTCCGAGTCCGAATCCAGAGTCCAGAGTCCAGAGTCGAGAGTCGAGAGTCGAGAGTCGAGAGTCGAGAGCCGAGAGCCGAGAGCCGAGAGCCGAGAGCCGAGAGCCGAGAGTCCGAGTCCGAGTCCGAGTCCGAGTCCGAGTCCGAGTCCGAGTCCGAGTCCGAGTCCGAGTCCGAGTCCGAGTCCGAGATAATAGTTGCATAATCCAAAATCCATCTTAATCTTGGTAAGGAATGCGCCCATTGTGCGCATGACAAGTTTGCTAAGATTATTTTTGCTACTTTTATAATATGCAGCTCAAAAAATATTTTTTGGCTTCCCCTCTGAGTGCTTACCAAAATTTTATTAAACAGTAGCAGCTCATTGCACCTCAAAAATAATTACAGCCATCCAGAATGACATAAAATGCTGATAGGTTTTGTAATGTTTGCTGGCCATGAGTTGCTGATCAATTAGCTATTTCTGCTTACAGATTATATTTTTCTGCTTACAAAAATACGAATACTGTGCTAACCATTTAAATAACACCCGTGTGGCTTGAAGGCCGTGCATTGTCTAACGTCGTTTCTTTTCGGCAGTCTTGTTGATACAAAATGCTATGCAATAGCTTTACCGCGGCAGTCCCCGAGTGCCACACGTCTTTTTTGTTTGTTATTTTTAATAATATTAACAAAATTTCCTACGAGTACAGTGCAGCCTGCAGTTACCTTTAATTAGAGTGGATTAAACTTTATCTCATTCTATACTTTTTGTGTCTGTACTTGATGTTTTAATTTTAAGTCCCAGTGGCGATCAACGTTTTGCAGATAATTTAACACGGACTCAACACAGGTATTAATCTAAGTGGATATGTTGTCCAATGAAGCGATTTGGAGTAGTATACTGAAAGCTAGCATTGATGGTAAGGATCAGGGGGCCAAGTCCACTAAATGTCAACGGTTACAGTTGGATGACAATGACATGTCAATGGTCAGTCAATTGTGTTATTTGCTATGAAAAGTGCCAAAATAACACCATTGACTGACCATTGAAATGTCATTGTCATCCAACTATAACCGTTGACATTTAGTGGAATTGCCCCCCTGGTCCTTTTCATCTGCATGTACTCGTCGAAAGATTTGTATTTTTGTATGTTTGTAACAAATAAACTCTTCTTACTTTCTACCAATTTTCATAGAGTTTAGAGTGCCTAGTTATTAGACTACAGACTTTTCCAAGTGTAATTTTTAATTACATAAAGAAAATAAATACATTTTCATTTTCACTCAAAACTATTAGACCGATTTTAGAAATTCTTTCACCAATAGAAAGCTGCAATATTTTTGAGTAACATAGGCTATATTTTATCCCCGTATTACCCCAGGAACGGGAACTAAATGGGTGGAGCCGCGTAGTAACGCTAGTTTGTTTATAATTATAATTTCCCGACAACATATTAAACAGAAGTTTGCATTTATTAAGAAATAGACCTAATTAAAAACAGAGGCAGTATACGTAATTAAGTACACTCATCACCGAAAGTGATAAACAGTTTAGAGTACGAGTATACTTTGAGCGAACACATTAAAAGCGACTTGTAAAGGTCGAGTTTCTCATCAGCGGGGCGACGACCCGCTGAAGGGTAAATAGGTAATAAAAAAAGAACAATTAGCAGTGCCTTAACGAGCGGCTAGCGTGGGTGCGGTACGAGTGACAAGCAATCGCGGGTTGCTCACCCATGGATCAGGCACCCAGTTTGGGTGACTATGCGTGATAGTCCAACAATAATGATTTATTTACTAGATTTTTTCTGAGACTATGACGTTTTAGAATTAAGTTGACATAAACAATTAGGGTTGCCGCACTACATTTTTATTTATTTTTTTCTTCCCCTTAGGGGTAGAATTTTGCAAAATACTTTCTTAGTGGATGCCTACTCTGTATAAGCTATCTATGTGCCAAATTTCAAGTCTCTAGACCCAGCGGTTTAGGCTGTGCGTTGATATATAGGCAGTGCGTGCAATCAGTCAGTAAGTTTATCATTTTATATATATAGATTTATTAACTCTAACCTAAGCCACTTAGACCATACTCCAGGGTTGCCAACGCCGTTGTCATTTTATATCAATTCGCCAGCAGCTGCGGCTTTTTCAACTTGCCTTCCGTACATTTTAATTTAATAACTGCCCTTTGTATTACCCTGTTTTTGCAGTTTGATCGCAGTCATTTGTGGCTCGCTTTTACAGGAGATGGGTCACATTATAAAAAAGAAAAGATATTTTCTGTAGTTTCATCCGCGTAGTTCCCGTTCCCATGGGAATAGGGGCATAAAATATAGCCTATGTAGATATTTTCTGTAGTTTCATCCGCGTAGTTCCCGTTCCCATGGGAATAGGGGCATAAAATATAGCCTATGTGTTATTCTCATGTATAAGTTATATAACTGTAAAGTTTTATCAAAATCCGATTAGTAGTGTTTGCGTGAAAGAGGAACAAGCATATTAGTTTTATATTTACACGTAATTTTGTGTTTTCAACGGAATAGTTCGAGCATACCCTGTACCTATCATTCGTTTTATATAATGAATGGTTCTATGTTGCTGTTGAGTTCCAATAAATAAATCAATACTGGTTGATCAGTTGATACTTTCAGGCATATAATCATCTCTTTGATAAAGCGTAAAGATTTATTATTTATACTGATTATGGAGATTTGTAAGACAAGTAAAAAAATATCTCGTTCTAAAATTCAAGTACGTCACCGATATCACAAAAATCGGGGTAATTTTGCAACCGGAAGCTGCGTAGCCCCAGCGCGATTACTTCCGGTGAGCGTGACCCCGACATATGACCCGACTACCTCCCCCCCACCTATACACAAACATCGGTTCTACTTCATTCAGTCGAATCGACGGTGGTGTTGACCAGTTACATCACTATTATTTTTCTGTCCTCCTGTCCGTATGTATAGGTTTATCTCTGAAAGTATTGATTGATTTTGTCAAGGATTACATACTGTACTAGCGGTTCTTAGCTGCTTCAATAATATATATATAAATGTTACTCAGGGATATTTTAACTTTCCATAGGTGAATGAATTTTTTGAATCGGTCCTGTTATTTTTGAGTTTATTCGTAACAAAGATACAGAGATACAAATCTTTCCTCTTTATAATATTAGTATAAATTTGATTTAAAGATATATAATGTATGTGTTTTTATAGATAATAGTACGGAACTCTTCATGCGCGAGTCCGACTCGCACTTGGCCGATTTTATACGAGTTTTGAACAACAGCTATAGTTATGTAGAAGCGTACATCCAACCGTTTTGGTACAGTCTAGCGAGGAGGCGGCAAAATAAAATCGAATGCAAAAATTGGCGAAGAAGCGTCACCGAACGCAACTTCGATTACTCTGGGATAACCATATAAACAGCCCATTAGGTATTTTCGCCGTGTAATATAATTAGCCGCCCCTCGGTGGGGGGAGGCATTCCACCCCACTGCCCCCAGTGTCACCGGACACGTCTAGTGTCGCTTGAAACACGTGAAGTGTCAGTGGACACGCCAACGACGCGTGTAACACGTCAGTAGGCCTGTTATGACCGTTCAGTGCACAGTTGGATGCAAGCTTGCTTTTTAAATAGCATTACTATGTATAGTTACTAGGCTATTATACAAGTATATCCATATGAGCAGTGATAGCCCTGACCGTTAAAGAGCCGGCCGAAAATCAGTGACGCTCGGGTTCAAATCCTGGCATGTACCAATGAGTTTTTCAAAAACTTACGTACATATTTATCACTAGCTCGACGGTGAAGGAAAACATCGTGAGGAAACCCGCAGGTCTCAGAATTAATTCTGAGACATGTGTAAACAGACCGCCGGTCCGGCGATGGGCTCACCACCTATCACGTTTAGGGGTCCAATATATCTCGTGAAATGTGGGTATATCCAGTAATGGAATACCTCTGCCTACCCCCTCGGGGATAAAAAGGCGTGAGATTATATTTATTATTTATTTATATATATCCATATATGTATGTATATTTGAACGTTTTCAAACGGCTAACAATTTTGGTACTAATAATAAATTGTAGGACACAATTCACACGGTTATTTAGTCCCAAACTAGGCAGGGCCTGTACTATGGGTACTAAACAACTGATAGACATAGGTACTTAAATAAATATTAAACGCCTAGACGCGAAGCCAACAGACATGTTCATGCACACAAATGTTGGCCCCGAGCGGGGCCCTAACCCGCGACCAGCGACTCAGAACGCAGGGTCACTACCAACTGAGCCAACAAGCCCGTCATATTTACAATGTTTGGATTGACGGGGGAAAAAATATCTAGATCTGGTATCCGGTAAAAGAAAAAAAATACTGCTAAGCAATGCTTGAGAGCTAAGTAAATTTACGAGATTTTTTTAAAATTTCTGTTAACTGTTTGTTAGTTTTTTATTTCATACTAGCTGTTCCACGCGGTTTCACCTACGTAGTTCCAGTTCCCGTCAGAATACGGGAATAAGAAATGTTCTATGTCACTCAGTAATAATGTAGTTTTCCATTGGTGAAGATTTTTTTTAAATCGGTCCAGTAGTTTTTAAGTTTATTCGTTACAAACATACAAAAATACAAACTTTCCTCTTTATACAACATGTAACACAATAAGCGCAATTCCTGAAATTAGTTTGTTCAGTATCGACTACTTATTCGATTTCAGCTATTTTTAATATGTGTTTATTTAAAAAAAATGAAAAATCGTAGCTGAATTTAGTGATTTCTATGGAAATCGTGCTATTATTAATCGATATTTAAGAAAATTGGTTAGACATAACTAAAGTTCGATTGCATCTTTTTTTTTTTATATTAATATACTAATCGGGGTGTATGAGGAATTGCGCTTTTTCTGTTACGCGTTCTATTAGTGTAGATGTAGACTAGGAGTCGTCTAGCGCAGATCACGTATTTTTCCCATTCCCGTAGGAATTTTGAAAAATACTTTCTTAAGTTACGCCTTTATGACGACGGCCATACAAAAACCTTCTTCAAAAATTTTAATTCTCTAGGTTTTGTAGTTTCGGTTGTAGGTTGATGAGTCAGTCATTAAATTTAGTTTCTCTCATCTCTCTCTCTCTCTCGCTCTCTCTGTCTTTCTATAATAGTATAGATATAGATTGAATGTTTGTGTGTCTGTAGCAAAATAAACTGTTTCTTGCTTCCTTCCGTTCGAAAACCAATCATTGTACAGAAAATTGAACCTTAAACCTCTGACTTAAAATACAAGGTACCAACTGATACATGTCTATTATGATTTAAAATTTCATCTAGTGTCCTTTACCGACCGTGATGTTTTAGTAGGATGAGGTTAGGATCAATATAAGGGTCAAGAGAGGGCTACAGGCCACATATTGCTCACACATTGGTCGTAGAGAAGAATTACAGGCCACTTAACCGTATAACGATCACTTAGAAGAGCATTTGCTATATGGAATGTGAAAAAATATTTTTTGTGACCTTTCTCGATCGCGCTTGAGATAAACTTGTGGTTTTAGAGATTTCTAAGGTGACGCTTGTCGTTGTGATATTTGATAGCGATACTAAAATACTAGTTTATTATCTACTAGCGACCCGCCCCGGCTTCGCACGGGTGCAATGCTAATACTAAAACCTTCCTCTTGAATCACTTATCTATTAAAAAAACTGCATCAAAATCCGTTGCGTAGTTTCAAAGATTTAAGGATACATAGGGATATAGGGACAGAGAAAGCGACTTTGTTTTATACTATGTAGTGATACTAGCGACCAGTTTTGTTATGTTTTATCAAAATAAAATTTAATATCCAAATAGAGATCGAATGTAGGCGTGTTTGTCTACAAAAAAAAAACACTTTAAACAATAATTTATAATTTACTAGCTCTTGTCCGCATTCTGGAATAAAAAGTAGACTATATATTATTACTGACACTAAGGCTATATTACGTTAAAGTTTAATCAAAATTAGTTAAGTAGTTTTGGTGTGAAAGAGCAACAAACATTAATCATCCATCAATATTACTAGCTGTGCCCCACGGTTTTACCCGCGTATTTCCCGTTCCCTTGGGAATACGAAGATAAAATAAAGCTTAAGTTAGTCCCTGATAATGTAGCTTTATATTGCTGATAGGATTTTAAAAAATATGGTTTAATGGTTTAGCCGTGAAAGCGTAACAAACAAACAAAGTCACTTTGACATTTTTAATATTCAGGATAGGATAGTGTAATGTAAGTAAAGGTACTTGTTTAAACTCATTGGTATATCTAAAATCTAAATCCAAAATCCAGAGCTGCATTTGACTACTATAAACGCATGCCCTATATCAGGGATGGCAAACCTTGATACATTTGCGTACCATTTTAACTAAAAACAATTATTTAAGCCGTGACGTGCGTCCGATAACGGAAAAAGAGCACACATTCTATTTTTTCCCGTTCCCGGGGGAATTTCGCAAAATATTTTTTTCTACCCTTCAAATGTCAAGTCTCTTGCTTTAGCAGTATCAGCAAGTCAATCAGTTACAGTTTTCTCTTTATACAATAGTTTAGATATGTGATGCTAAATTGTACCATGTCAAGTATGTAAAACTCTCATTAAAGTCCGCTTCAGGACGTCATTCGAACCCTATCCTTACAGATGAGGAGTGGGCTTTTAAACCCCGTGACTATCACTACCATTTTGATTGTTTTTTGGTATTTGACGGGACTGTTGGCTCAGTTGGTAGTGACCATGCCTTCTGAGTCGGAGCTCGCGGGTTAGAACCCCGCTCGGGGCCAACATTTGTGTGCATGGACATGTCTGTTGGCTTCGTGTCTGGTCGTTTAATATTTATATAAGTATGTTTATCAGTTGTTTAGTACCCATAGTAAAGGCCCTGCCTAGTTTGGGACTAAATAACCGTGTGTGAATTGTGTCCCAAAATTTATTTATTTATTTATTTTATTTCGCAAGTAAGATGCCCAGAATTGTCACGCGTACCATAGTTTGCCACCCCTGTCCTACATAGCGTGGCCCGTGATTGGGCGTCCATTCCAGGTGCCGTGTAGCGGATTCGATTTCCGCTGCCGCCGGTCGACCCGCTGTCAATTCTGCCTCAATTTGCTGCCTGCCTGCCCTGGCGGAATATCTGTAAATTCCCGGTTACCAAGCGTAGTTGCGGATTTTTGATTATCCGTTCCGTACAACAGGCTTTTAAATGACTTTTGGAAATCGCCTCAAATTATGGTGCATATCGAGACCAGGATCTTACGGAATATTTTTGGAACTAAATAAAAACTTTCTTTTGGTGTCCGTCATTAAAGTCAAAGTCAACGTCAAATGCATTTATTTTCAGTAGGAATTGAATATACACATTAAAGGCTGATTCATGTTACAACGGGGCGGGTCCGGGCCGGGCCCCGTCCGTGGCAGGTCAACATCTATAGTATACTTTTGGTATTGTAGCGACACTACATAGAACGCGCCAATAGACGGCCGAGTTCTAAGCCGCGCTATCGAAGTTTTCTAATGAGTTTGTATAAATACAACTGTCCAACATCAACCGTTGGACCGCGGTCTCCAGGCACGATCACTTCGACTGGCGGAAGATCTTCCTTTTCACGATGGAGGAGCATTCCACCTCCGCTCCTCCATAGTATGAAGCGCTTCATACCAAAAGTATAGGGCCCGGACCCGCCCCGGTGTAAAATGAATCAGCTTTAAGTTAGCTTAAGAGTGCGCGACTGCGACTTGCACGACGGCAACTTGAGTCGAATAAATACCTTTGCTTTCAGAGGCTTTCAATTCGAATCTTAACGAACGAACACTTTCAACATGAACAAACAATTCACCGATTTCTAGATATATTTTTTTAAACAAATTACACGCGGTTACTTAGTCCTAAACTAGGCAGGGCCTGAAGTATGTTTATCAATACTTAAAAAAAAACTAAACGAATATTAAACGACTAGACACGAAGTCAACAGACATGTTCACGCACACAAATAAAATGTTGGACGTTCGACTCAGATGGTAGAGTCACTACCAACTGAGCCAACAACAACAAAGGCAAGGCAACAGGCAAGGCTGAGTCAATTAATATTTTGAGTTGCGTCCTTAAAGTTGTACTTAGTTCCATGTTTTTGCCCTTACTCAGTTTAATGTCAAACCAGTTTTAGATTTATAATAATAATAATATAATCTCACGCCTTTTTTATCCCCGAGGGGGTAGGCAGAGGTATTCCATTACTGGATATACCCTCATTTCACTAGATATATTGGACCCCTAAACGTGATAGGTGGTGAGCCCATCGCCGGACCGGGTCTATATACACATGTCTCAGAATTAATTCTGAGACCTGAGGGTTTCCTCACGATGTTTTCCTTCACCGTCAAGCTAGTCATAAATATGTACGTAATTTGTTAGAAAAACTCATTGGTACATGCCAGGTTTCGAACCCGAGCCTCACTGATTTTCGGCCGGCTCTTTAACCGTTCGGGCTATCACTGCTTATAGATTTCACGTAGGAAATAATTGTTTTTCTAGTCGTAGTAGCCCTGTTATTAAGGTTCAAATTCGGATATAAATTTCATAATTTTAACAAATGATACCAAATACACATTATTAGAACAACGGTTTCGCAGGGGAATAATAAGTGAAATTTAATCTCGCATTGTTGAGTTAAATCAAGCCGAAACGTTACATTTCAATTATTAGAATTACACACACATTTTCCACTTCATAATTATACGTTGCTGAGCAAATTTAGACCTCATTCTAGGTTATTATTAAACAGTAAGTTGAACAAGTATGTCTATTTAATGAAACAAAGTCTAGTTAATGAAGTAGATTGTCAATAAAATGAGTCGTTACGTATGAGTTTGAAACCTTCAACAGACAAATAATAATTAAGTTTTGCTTGCGATTTCATCCACGTGTCGTTAATAAAAGAAAAATGTATCCTTACAGTGCAAGCTCTATTTCGGTCAAATATATTCCGGATTAGTTTAGTGGTCAGGTTGTGAAAAGGTAGAAGGGCAGAGTAAGTTAAGAAGTTAGTTAACACGTTCGCTGCTAACTAAAATATGACAATAAGTACTACGAGTAAACTCGTAGTTTGGCAGCAAACGTGTCAAAAGTTTTTGTCAATTACGAAGTAACCAAAATCTTTAAATATAATTTATATATTTTTTTAAATAAACACGTGTAAAATGACGCAGAACATTTCAAAAATTCTTTCCCCAATGGAAACATAGAATAGAATATCCCTGAGTAAAATAGGATATATTCCATTCCCGTATTCCCATGGGGACGGGAACTAGAAGCGCAGAACAGCTAGTGTCAAATAAAGACGATTGGCATTACATTAATAAATAGACAATGGACTCGATTCTGCAGACCAGGTAAAATTCCTAATTTTAAGTTAGCCTATGTTTCTCCATAGAATACGGAAGAAAAATGGCAGAAACAAACCATAGATTGAAGAGTAATGTCAAACATGTAAAAACCAACTAATTTGAACCTTATGAACGTGCTCATCTGTAACTTTTATCCGTGACCTTTTTACACCGTCGCTAAAATTGCTAAACACGCCTTAGTTGACAGGACTAATTTTAATTTGACAGGACTAAAATATCTCTCGTCTCTTTTCTTTTTTAGGAGAATAAAAATGACAGGACTAAACTAAAATAAGTTTAGCCGCTGTAATGCAGAATCGAGCCCAATGGCAGAATGGTCTGAAAAGCAGCAGTTGTGCTGAGACTCTAGCCCAGCCATACCCAACCTTTTTTTTATAGGGGCCACAAACACGTTTCAGTCATGGTGTCGAGGGCCGCAAGCAAAAATTATTTAGGTCTTATTTAAAAAAACGTGATTCCAAGTTAACGATGTAGTTAAAAAAGAAGTTTTAACAAAGATGTTTATATGTTTTAATGCGATTTTTGATACTGTGAACACTTTTTCAGTACTTTATCAAGGTCTGGCTGGCGATTAGATATTTTTCTTTTATATTTAGAAGACACTCCTGACATTATATTGACACTAAAACCACAATTAACTGCAATTACTGGGCGAGATTAGCTATAGCTGATAGCGCTCGGCTCACATTCCCGTTCTGATACACCCATTCTTTGATGGGCGTGAAATTTAAAATGTTTTACAATAAATTTGTAACTTCATATGGGCCAATAACAAAGGTCCGGCGGGCCGCAGGTTGAGTATAGCTGCTCTAGCCGTTTCATTCACATCATGTACTTACTCTAGTAACTTAGTTTTTAGTTTTAGTCTAGTTATAGCGTTGTGTGGATGAATAAATGTCTTTTTATTTATTTTTTTAGTTATGGTTAAAAAAATCCACCCTGAAACCGTTCCAGGTACTGTCAAGAGCACGGAGCTTGACACATTGGAATTTGTAACGTTCTTATTGCAATTGCTTTAGAGGTCAGACTTGCACTTTAAGTGTAAAGCTTTATGTGCTCTTGACAGGCGTACGTGCGCCGTTGTCGGCGATGTCAACAAAACAACGCAACTGACCGACCGCGGTCCGCGTTAACCCGAATGCCATTGCCGTGTTGCCCACGTGCCTTACTCCGGCACGGATTCCGCATAGCACGATTTGCGACGTCTGTGACGTATTTTAGGGGGGTAAGTTCTGTTAAGTTATTAGTGCTCGCGTGATTGCCGATTGGATTGCTGATAGGAATGTGTCTAAAGTAGCATTTGATTTTTCTGCGTGATGGGATACTACGGACGTAGCTATGGCTTAAACATTTTATGATCTAAGTTCATATATATATTCATATAACAGGGGGTCTCAGTTTTGCACAAAATTATACTAGTTTCGTCCATGGCGTTTTTCCAAAGATATATTAGTTAGGTATAGTTTAAGTGCCATAAAAATATTGTAGTAAGATGCCGAAACTCAAATGGATCTCAATATTGTAACTTTATTGATTATTTTTTTATTATTTTAATAAATATTCTGTAATTCATATTTTTTTTTCCTATGATCAGAGTGTTATACATTATAATGACAAAGATTACGAACATATTCAATAAAACATGAAAATGTCGTACATTAGATACATGGGTTATATTGACCCACTTCAACATCCGTGTAAAAATTTCGTACCACAATGACGCCAGGTTAAATATTAATTTTATTCTGTTTCTAGTATCAATTTGTTGTTATAGCGGCAGCAGAAATACATCATCTTTGAAAATTTCAACTGTCTAACTATCACGGTTCATGAGATACAGCCTGGTGACAGACGGACGGACAGCGGTGTCTTAGTAATAGGGTCCCGTTTTACCCTTTGAGTAGGGAACCCTAAAAAGGACAAACTAACACACTTTGGCATAGGATTGTGCTAGAATTTGTAATGCTATACTTAATGTTTATTATGTATTATCATCATCATCATCAGCCTACATTCGTCCACTGCTGAACATACGAGTAGGCCTCCCCTAATGAGCGCCATAGCGCCCTGTCTTCGGCTTGACGCATCCAACATCTGCGTGCATTCGCAGATCACCATCCCATCTGGCCGGAGGGCGTATGGAGGGTTATGTATTATGTTGTAGGTAAATAAATAAATATGAGATACAATTATCGAAAGAAAAAATAGATGATTTATTTCGATAAAACTCAATTCTAATATTTTATTCAACATCATAATATTTATCATTGTGCAAAACGTATTTATTTAAAAAGAAATGTTATTTGTATTTAGAATTCAAACTCTTTTACAGCTTCTTTTAGAAAAGAAACATAATAGAGCTGTAAATGGATCACCGTAGGTAAATAAAACATTCAATTTACAACACAATTTCGGGGAAATATAATTGTGAAAAGCTTTCGTTGGGTATATTTTTGGATTGGGTTTGCTTAAAGGAGACCGTGACACCTTCGCGGTAAAAGTAAAAATAACACGTGACTCGGAAAAGGTTATCTACACGAGTTTGAAAGTTGTGAACAGGGTTAATATTAATTTTATAATATAGTCAAAGAAATTTTAATATAACAGGGCAAAGAGTGGGCATTTTATACAAAAACTTTGATCTCAAGCGCCATGTCAGTTAGTATAACGAGAGATTTGATTCGGTCGAATCACACTAGACATAGGTAAAAATTTTTGGCTTCAGATTTTCCTCACTTTGTCCCGTGTGTGTCATATTATATTTTATTATTATTATTATAATCTCACGCTTTTCATCCCCGAGGGGGTAGGCAGAGGTATTCCATTACTGGGTATACCCACATTTCACGAGATACATTGGACCCCTAAACGTGATAGGTGGTGAGCTCATCGCCGGACCGGGTCTATTTACACATGTCTCAGAATTAATTCTGAGACCTGCTGGTTTCCTCACGATGTTTTCCTTCACCGTCGAGCTAGTGATAAATATGTACGTAAGTTTTTCAAAAACTCATTGGTACATGCCAGGATTCGAACCCGAGCCTCACTGATTTTCGACCGGCTCTTTAACCGTCCGGGCTATCACTGTTATATTTTGAACTCTTTGAATATGGCCTAGAAATATCTAGAAGGTCAGGTTTGGATTACATCGTTTAATTATATGTCAAATTCCTAGAGACAGCGCTCACGAACTTGAAATTGTAAGTTCTGGGTTCTGTATCTTGAATCGGTATAACTGTACCCGGCCTATACAATATGTATTATATTAAGTATTTCAATTCCTGAAATAAGTTTGTTTAGTATCGACTACTTAATTGATTTCAGCCATTAAAAAATATACACAAATAATAATCTACCACTAACCTACACCTACTAACAATCAAAGTAACAGCCTGCAAGTGTAGGTACTGTACAAGCCTGTGTAAGTTTTATTCTCCTCGCTCATCGCATCGATGCATTGGTCATCGCTTTAAGTCCTTATATCTACCTACCTTTCTATCCGCTGAAGTTCCTGTCCATCTAAATAAGTAAGAATGAAATACCTCTTCCTACCCCCTCGGGGATAAAAGGATTAATATTATTATTATTAAGAATCTTAGTTATCATAAATCATAAAGGCAGTTATTGTGATGATAAAATATATTTTCTTGTAAATTTTGCTAAAATACCGACATGAACTTCAAATACTGTAGGAATATGAAAACAGTACTATTATTGCTATTTATTTAGGAAATTGGGTCAGACAAAACTGAAGTACGAATGCATCATAATTTTAATATTATAAATTTACTAATTGGGGTTGCGCTTATTCTGTGACGATTTCCAGACATATTACTACAAATCCGTTCAACAAAATTACAAACTTGAAATTCGTATTTATCAACATTAATAGATCTTGCCTACAACTGACAAACAGGCAGACTGACAGTAGACTCGTTTTTGAAAGAATATGTATAAGTTTAAAAAATAGGATGTAAGTATTGTTATTTAGGTAAATAGATATATATATATATATATATATATATATGACGGGCCTGTTGGCTCAGTTGGTAGTGACCCTGCCTTCTGGGTCAGAGGTCGCGGGTTCGATCCCCGCTCGGGGCCAACATTTGTGTGCTTAAAACATGTCTGTTGGCTTCGTGTCTGGTCGTTCAATATTTATTTAAGTATGTTTAGTACCCATAGTACAGGCTCTGCCTAATTTGGGACTGAATAACCGTGTGTAAATTGTGTCCTATATTTTTTTTTTTTTTAATATATATATATATATATATATATATATATATATATATATATATATATTAAAAAATATATATAATCCCCTTGAGGATGTATAAATAATATTAATATAATCTCACGCCTTTTATCCCCGAGGGGGTAGGCAGACATATTCCATTACTGGATATACCCACATTTCAAGAGATATATTGGACCCCTAAACGTGATAGGCGGTGAGCCCATCGCCGGACCATGCCAGGATTCGAACACGAGCCTCAATGATTTTCGGCCGGCTCTTTAACCGTTCGGGCTATCACTGCTGAGGATAAAGCATAAGCATAAAATGTACAAATTACGAGTTACATTAAAATACTTTTTTCAACGCTCATCTCTAATTAACCCCTTAACGAGGCGAGTGAAGTTATAAACAAAATAAAATGTAACTCCAATTTTAACGGTACCCTTTTCATACCTTGAACGTGAGAAGAAACTTTAAATTAACATGGAAAAGGTGTACGACATTCCAATTAGCTAAGCTAGAGTAATAACAAAAAAACCGACTTCCGGTTAAAAACGACAAACCCCTATGCACTACGCCTACAAACTTCGGGCAGCGCTAAACAATGGAAGGGCAGTATAAAAAATAAATAAATATTCCCACTCCTTTTATCCCTGAGGAAAGGCAGAGGTTTTTCATTTCTGGAACCCAGTTTCAACAGGATGTATATTTTTGGTAACCATAGACGTGTTATGTGCTTCAAAATCAATAGGGGTATTTGATTGTAATCATCTATTATAGTACATTATGGTACAAGTGAGTAAAGTTGGTGATTACCGCTGAGGCGCCATTGAGACCCGAGCCGTAGGCGAGGGTCATAAGAGAGCCGAGGACGGTAATCATCAATACACACGTGTATCATACGACGTTTTTCAACACACTTGTGAATAAATAATACTAAAAAATCATTTTAAAATAATCATTCGCAATGGCGGGGAAAATTAATTGGTTTTCCAATTTTTTATTTATATAATTTGGAAAAGGCAAAAGGATCTAGGCCCATACAGCCTCGTTTTCCTATGCGCTCGCATCTTACAATGGCGATCGGCCATGGACTAAAAAAATTAGGTTTCTTTTTCTTTGGTTTGTCGTGGATAGCGTTTTAGCCACGTACAAAATGGGGTATTTAAAGTTTTTACAGAGAAAACCAAAGTTATATTTGAGTGAAAGTTTTGTTTATTAAACACGTACAAGTTGAAATGATCTATTTAAATACGAAGTTGCATGAAATGAGCAAGCCATATTTGTGTATTAATTTATTAGTACGATTGAATACGATCTTTTTTGTATCGAAACTTTTTTAAGAACAAAGCAACTCTAGCAACAAAATTGAAAAAAAAAATCTATAACTCACTAGTGAATAATAGCAAACAAAAAGTCTCAGTTTGATTATAGGTGTCATTATGTGCCTAATTGCAGTGAAATTAGAGCCACTTTATGAGCAAGTGTGTTGAAATAGTACATTATGGTACAAGTGAGTAAAGTTGGTGATTACCGCTGAGGCGCCATTGAGACCCGAGCCGTAGGCGAGGGTCATAAGAGAGCCGAGGACGGTAATCATCAATACACACGTGTATCATACGACGTTTTTCAACACACTTGTGAATAAATAATACTAAAAAATCATTTTAAAATAATCATTCGCAATGGCGGGGAAAATTAATTGGTTTTCCAATTTTTTATTTATATAATTTGGAAAAGGCAAAAGGATCTAGGCCCATACAGCCTCGTTTTCCTATGCGCTCGCATCTTACAATGGCGATCGGCCATGGACTAAAAAAATTAGGTTTCTTTTTCTTTGGTTTGTCGTGGATAGCGTTTTAGCCACGTACAAAATGGGGTATTTAAAGTTTTTACAGAGAAAACCAAAGTTATATTTGAGTGAAAGTTTTGTTTATTAAACACGTACAAGTTGAAATGATCTATTTAAATACGAAGTTGCATGAAATGAGCAAGCCATATTTGTGTATTAATTTATTAGTACGATTGAATACGATCTTTTTTGTATCGAAACTTTTTTAAGAACAAAGCAACTCTAGCAACAAAATTGAAAAAAAAAATCTATAACTCACTAGTGAATAATAGCAAACAAAAAGTCTCAGTTTGATTATAGGTGTCATTATGTGCCTAATTGCAGTGAAATTAGAGCCACTTTATGAGCAAGTGTGTTGAAAAAGATATTATATTTAAACATTTATTCTGTTCTATTTTTAAAATGTTTTTTTAATTTTAATTTTACAAATATTGCCAGTTTTAAAATGATATAAAAACCAGAAAAGCAATTGGGAACTAAAAGTGATGACTCACAGCTCGGTATTCTCTATTAGTACATTTCCCACAACTAATTTTCGTTCTGGCCGAAACCGAATGCAACGAATAAAACTAAAAAAATACAGTTGAATTGAGAAACTCTTCCTTTTTTGAAGTCGGTTAAAAAAAGTATAATCGAAATCGGTTATCGTGATATTAAGTTGTTCGGCCATTTGTAGCGAACATACGTAATGCAAATTTAATACTTATAGGGTTTTCTCATAAATGCCACTGTCAGAACTGGACGAAATTAAAATGGGACCAATCTGGAGTACCAGCTTTCAAATAAAAAAAAATCATTCAAATCGGTTCAACCAGTCGAAAGTTCTAAGGTAACAATATCAAAATAACAGTCGAATTGATAAACTCTTTTTGAAGGCAGTTGAAAAGTCATTTCATTTGACTATGCAGTTCCTCACGATGTTTTCCTTCGCCGTCGAGTTACTGGTAAATATATAAGTAAGTTTTTGAAAAACTCCTTTGTACACATCCTCTTCAGAATCCTACTAATATTATAAACGCGAAAGTTTGTATGTATAGATGTATGGATGTATGAATGTTTTTTCCTCTTTCACGCAAAAACTGCTGTACGGATTTTGATGAAACTTTACAGTTATATAGTTTATACATCAGATTAACACATAAGCTATATTTTAACGGGAACAACGCGTATTAAACCGCGGGGCGCTGCTAGTCTTTTATAAAACGATAAACCTCTATGCACTAAGCCCAGTCCACAAACTCCGCGCAGCGCTAAGCGATCAAAGGGCAATTACAATTAAAACAATTGGGGTAACAAAGTCTGCCCCTACCCCAACCATTCCCCCTTCTCCACTTACCCCCCGGGGAAAGTACAACGGGGATGCATGTTACACACCATTTTACGTCGCTGAATTGATATATCGATGTACTCTATACTGAGGCTTTTTGAATTTATTAACTGTGCACTTTTGTGATATAGTGCTTTTTTATGCGACTGGTTTGCTGATTCTGGCTTCTGAGTCAGAGGTTATGTTCGATTGTGGACCAACATTTATGTGTTTAAATATTGATTATTTGGGTTTCGTTGTTTACATTATGTCATTTTTTATTTGGTATTATATTGATGTACTTACAAGGTTAAAACTCATTTATTTATAATATTGGGCCCTTACGTATTAAATTGTCGATTTTTTTATTAATGTTTTATTTGCAATTTCTGTAATTTTGCATTATACATTCATACAAAGATAACAGAGTGGATTTAATGATTTCACAATGTTACTAATATTATAAAGAGGAAAGATTTGGATTTTTGTATGTTTGTTACGAATAAACTAAAAAACTAACCGATTTTAAAATTCTTTCACTAGCTAGAATATCCCTGAGTAGCATAAGCTATATTTTATTCATGTATTCCCACGGGAACGAGAACTCCACGGGTGAAATCGCGCAAAACTGCTAGTATTTAATTAATTCATTATTATCCTATTCTATGATAAATATCATCTACTTATATCTATACTCTATACTAATATTATAAAGAGGAAAGATTTCTATGTTTGTACCTTTGTTACGAATAAACTCAAAAACTACTGATCCGATTTTAAAACTTTTTTCACCAATGGAAATCTAGAAGATTCCAGAGTAACATAGGTTATATTTTATTCCCATATTCCCATGGAAACCGGAACTACGGTGGTGAAACCGAGCGGAACAGCTAGTAAATGATAAAGTGATTTTGTATGTTTATTTGTTTGCTCCGCATTCACGCCTAAGCCACTGAATCGATTTAAAAAATTAGTAGCTAATAAGTATAAGTATAATCTCACGCCTTTTTTATCCCCGAGGGGGTAGGCAGAGGTATTCCATTACTGGAAATACCCACATTTCACGAGATATATTTGGACCCCTAAACGTGATAGGTGGTGAGCCTATCGCCGGACCGGGTCTATTTACACATGTCTCAGAATTAATTCTGAGACCTGCGGGTTTCCTCACGATGTTTTCCTTCACCGTCGAGCTAGTGATAAATATGTACGCAAGTTTTTGAAAAACTCATTGGTACATGCCAGGATTCGAACCCGAGCCTCACTGATTTTAGGCAGGCTCTTTAACCGTCCGGGCTATCACCGCTCTCTAATAGTAGCTAATAGAAAGCAACATTATCAGGAAGTGACATAGACTATATTGTATCCCCGTATTCCTACGGGAACGGGAACTACGTAGGCCCGCCGGCGGTAAAAATATAAAGAACAACAGACATGACAAAGTATAACTGAACATAGTCTATTTTCAAGGTCACAGAATACCCGATCCCAAACACGAAAGAGCAGCCTTTAACACTCCATCACGTTCGTAAATATCCTTCAAAGGATTATTAAAATATCTCCGACACGAATTTGTTTAGGAAAGTGTGTAATGCTCTTAAACAACCTTTTGCACCATTCAATTCCATATCGAGCACGGTTTCGCATTTGATTTTCACTTTTGAATAGTTTAGTGGGGCTTAGAGGGTTCACATGCAAATGCTACTAGAATTTCTGCACTTTCTTTTGTGGAAACTATGAAAAATTTTGATCGGTCAAAATATTTTTGTACTAGCGGTTCTGCGCGGTTTGACCCGCGTAATTCCGGTTCCTGTTTGAATACGGGAATAAAATTTAGCCTATGTTACTCAGGGATATTCTAGATTTCCATTGGTGAAAGTATTTTCAAAATCGAAATAGTAGTTTTTGAGTTATTCGAAACAAAGATACAAACATACAAAAATAGTAATCTTTCCTCTTTATGTTATTAGCCTTTCACCCACGTTAGTCATAGAAAATCATAGCCTTTATTACTTCCAGAAATGAAGCTTCCCATTAGTCACAGAATGTTTAAAATCGGTCTTATAATTTCAGCCTATTAATTACAAACACAACAATTACAAACAATGAGATTAAAAGGAGCTGCCCTTGAGTTTCTTGCTGGCTCTTCTCGGGGTACTGCATTCGGAACCAGCAACTCGTCAGTGGAGATGGGCTGCTGTTTGCATTTAGCCAATCTTCATGGACGAGTTTAGAGTGCCTTGTTATTATAAAATATTGACGTTTCTAAGTGTATATTTAATACCTACCAATAGAAAATAAACGATTTTGAATTTGAATTTGAAAACAAACGTACAGAAACAAAAGTTTCTTCTTTTAAATATTAACATAGAAAGGTGTCATTATTTCATTTTGAAGTGTGGTGTATAGGTCTCGAAATGTTGTTGTATTACTAGATAAAATTACACTTATTTTTATCTGATGTTTTTACTGATCTGAACTGAATAAGTATGTTTTTGTTGTAGAAATGTTGTTGCTTCATTTTCTTTCAAATGAACACATGTTTTTCTGGAAATTTTATATTTGTCTACACAAACTCATGTTATGTACTACCAGTAGAATAGTGTTTTAAAAACGAACTGGCAGCAGCATGATCTATCTACTGACTGAGATAAAGACCAGTCTGATAGATACCTGATGATGCTGCTACAGTATTAATCTCCACCTTAGATATTGAATAAAAAAAACTGTGTCTAAAATAAAATGAAAAATAAACATTTAAAATACTCGTATTTAATCTACTTTTTTTGTTTCCATTGTAAAAATAACGTACCACAAAACTGTAAAATTTTCTCCAAAACCACTTCTATTTTCCTAAATTGGGGTAAAACTCGATCAGTTGGTATCTCGCAATATATCACACAATCATCGGAGTTATTATCGACAGCTTATAAGAGTTTGCCCCTCGAGTTATCGGGATAGAAGTTTAAAATATCAGGAGCTGCTCGCGCCCGGGCAGGGCGGGGCTCTGGGGCGCATGCGCGGCGCCGCGTGTGTGGTCCACGTGGAGACCTAATTACCCCGACACTGGGGTAAAAGTATATTTTTATGGAGTTATATAGAAAAATTTTTCTTTTTGCTTCGATTTTTGTTACTTTTGCTGTATTTATTTAGATTTGCACTGTGTGTAATAGAATTGATTTTTTTAATAAGACACCTGAATGTGATTGTAATGTTAGATTTTACTAATGTTAACTAATGTTAGATACAAAGTACTCAATAACAATTGTTCCAAATATAAAAACAGTACTAATGCCCAAGAAACTTACAAAAAACCACTAATTTCCACCCCATAAATCATTACATAACGGCACCGTTTCGGGGTAATCTCCCCTGCTCGCTGGCAACACGGGCACTCGGCGTCAGTTGGCGGCCGACAGCGGTGCGGGCCGGACGTGTCGAGATGCGAGCTCTCTTATGACACGCGACCACGCGGGCATCTCACTGTAAACTCACCAGAAACTCGCAATGATATTGAAACTCGTTTAGAAATGACTTTCGGGTTACATGAGATAAGTGATGAGAGGCGAGTAAGGCTGTGTGTGTGACAATTCTTCTCGGGATAGTGGGGACGATGTATAATGTTACGTTTGTGGTTTTATAGTGATCATCGGTGAGTACTATGATTTTTTGGATACCCTTTGAGAGAGTAGAAAATGAATATTTATAATAACAATCTTTATTGCTTTCTTGTTTTACAAAAAGTTCTTCAATAATTAACAGTGCAACAAGGAAAATGGGACAATTTAAAAAAAATAGTTCTCAAAAATTTTGTGTCAATTTTGTTTATTCTTTTCTAGATCTTGTATTATTATTCAGCAGAAAAATATTTTTGCGTTATGGAACTTTTAAAGTCGTAATATTGGTACGCACTTCGTAATCGAAATTTCTGTTCCAATATTCACTCCACACAAGAGTTTGTCAGTAAAATATCTAATAAAAACCCCGGTCACATCTCCCAAAAAGTAATATGTAAACGCTCCCCTCAAAACCCCTCGCACTCAATCATGGGCGGTTTCATTCAAAAGGGCTCAGCATAAAACGATCCGACATATACCTCAGAAAGACTGTTCCAATTAACCCCAGTCTTTACCCTGGCCGTAGTGGGTCTACGAGTTGCGTAGCAATTAGTGCTACGAGCGTAGCCTGCTACGTTATATAATTACAGACGTTTAGAGATGAATATGGGAGATAGTGACTGGAATAAGATTTTAAATTGTAGTTTTTATGTCATGCTTAAAAATGTTTCTTTAATAACCCTTACTTTATGAACTATGAGAAATTATATTTTGTAATGAGTAAAAAACGAAATAGTGAAAACTTTTAGAGACATAATAATATTAATTTCATTACTGGATGAATAAAAATCTGTAATTTAATTATGTCATTGTTCTTTAGAACCTAGTATTAAATTTCTTCTATAAGCTATGCGAAACTCAATAACCAAGTAATTGTCAGCCATGGAAAAGGGCCCCAGTAATTAAATACTAAAAAAACTGCTATTTAATGTGTGCCATTAGAGAGTTGAGATATATACTCTTTACGGACTGTATTTTTACAAAGTTAAAAAAAAAACTAATTTCTGCTTTTGTCGAACATTTTGTGTAGAATTCCTTAACTACCTTTAAAAAAACAATTACAACATGTTTTTCCTTTTAATATAAATATAAAATTTTATAAAAACCAGGCTCCTTACAGTCAAAGAAAATAGTGGATTTTTATCTCAATTCATTCAAACCAGTGCATTTCAAAATTACAGCTTAAACTAAATTAAATGGCAACATAATGTGATATTCTAACTACCGTAACAATTCTCCCGGGGCGTAATCTCCGTGGCGATTAGTGCTACGACATGCTACGGTGCTACGGCGCTACGGCATAGCACCCCGCGATAATCACAGCCGTACTACGATTTTGTGCTGCAAATTTTTATTACTATAATATCCTGTTTAGTATTATTTTGGGCGAGTGGAAGGAAGGACGATATTCATTTAAAGGGGGCTTTAAAGAACAACGGCAGCTTTGGTACCCACTGAAATAGACACCCACGGGGTATCACACTATGCTTGTTTTATTGACTCATAACAAGTCGAAATTTTCCATATTTTTAAATTAATCTAGCAGTTGAAAATATTGAGTCAAATAAAACAAAAATATCATAGAAACACGAATCGATCGATTGGGAAATCTGTTAATACCAAAGAGATTAAAATATAATATAAGGCATAGAGGGGACAAAGCGAGGATTATTTGAAGCCAAAAGTTATTCCAAGTGGAATAAGTCTAGTACAATTTCGACCGAATGACAGCTCGCGTTCAATACTAACTGACATGACAAGGACATGACGCTTGAGCTTCAAAGTTTTGTATGAAAATATTACCAATGCCCCCTCTATGCTATTATATTTTAAAGTCTTTGATTAATACAAAAACTTTTTTGTTGTTGTGGTAAAATTGAACGTCGTGTCATCACGTCAACCATGTCATTCACTCACTAGGGATGGCCAAGTGAAAAAATAAATTGATATTTATCGTATCGACATTTCTAAATACTATAGATAAAAATCGAGTGAAAAATATCGATATATCGTCAGTTTTTACATTATTATTTATACATTTTCCTAAATTCGTAAAAAAGGACGATGAAAATAGTATTTTTTTATAAATGCTTGAGTCTAAACAAGTATCTAGTACCTAACATGAAATGAAACACGAAACCAGAATTGCGTTAAAAATATATTAAAATTGATACGAATTCGATACTGTAAAATAAATGTCGATATATCGCCATTAAAAATATCGACGATATATATAATATGCTAGTTATGTATTTGGAAAACTATCGATATTTTAATATAGGTATCGATATTTTTTGCCCAAGACATCATTGACTGCCACTATGTGGCATAGAGTAACTTATATGGCATGTGGTAGGCAGTGCTATTTTATAACAAAGAGGTTGGAAGAAAATCATTTTCTTTCCTAGAGAAACTTTTTTTTTACACGTCTTTGGTATCTAAAATCTCATAATAACCTACAAAATACACTATGTAACGAATAACTTTTAAACCTCAACTTATAAAAATGTGGTATGATTACATATTATCTTAGTCTGTCCAAGAACTATCGATTTTACACGGTTTCGTCTTCCGTGGGCAGGTGTAAGTGGGGTACCCAAAACACATGGACTTTTGCCATTGTTCTTTGGGCCATTGACGTGATGCAACCTCACTCTCACACAACCGTCACTTACTAAACCTATAAATACAGAGCCTAATTTTCTCTAACAATAATATCTTTATCAAATAATATTAAAGTGTCTTCCTGGGATTTCAAAATACATGCTAAAAATGCGGTGAAAAGTGTTATTTAAACAATGCCGAATCAAAAAGGACCGTTTAAGAAAACTCTGTGTGTGTTTCTAAAAGTTTGTATCTAATAGTCTCACAAAAAGTGAAACGCATTATAATGAAAATTTTAGGTATTAAAAAAAATATTTTTTCGTGTATGTACTGTTTCGATATCTTATTTATTTTTATAGACTAAGGCGAAGCGAGTCGCTAGTGATAAATATGAAATATACTTTCATATACAACGCGTAACAGAAAAAGCGCAATTCCTCATACACCTCAATTAGTATATTAATATAAAAAAAATATGATGCAATCGAACTTTAGTTGTGTCTAACCAATGTTCTTAAATATCGATTAATAATAGCACGATTTCCATAGAAAGCACTAAATTCAGCTATGCTAATTCATTTTTGGGAAAAATTTAACACATATTAAAAATAGCTGAAAATAAGTAGTGGATACTAAACAAACTAATTTCAGGAATTGCGCTTATTCTGTTACATGTTGTATATTAAACATATACTATTAAACCAAGGATTAGGATTTTAGCAAAAATGTACGGTTAGAAAAAAATATACATCTATTACTTTTAAAGCTGTATTTCCAGCCGTTCCACTGGCACCAACAGTAATGGCAGCATAAATGTGCAGCTCAATTGTGCATTTCTGACCGCTCTTGCACTGAATTCTGTATTTTGTTGTAACATTTTTCAGTATGATAGATATTTTTTTGGGTACAACGAAAATTCTCATTTTTCAAGTAAATTTATTTATTTTACTGTTAAATTTAAATTTAGAGTACTCTTTTGTACAAGGCAAAACTATTATAATGTATTTATGAGTACAAACTAATTTACCAAAAAGACTAAGACGATCAATTTTTTTTAAGCAACTATTCATGAGAGCACCCACTGAATACTCAAGAAAAACATACAAAATACTGAGTCCAACATAATTAGGGAAATTTTTAATTTTTATGGAACGTTAAAAACCATCTGCCATATTACAAAGCACTTTTCAGTTGTACACATGTTTCCGTTACACATCTAGCCAAAAAAAAATTCCTCAAAATCATTATTTGACACTTTGTTAGAGCCTGTGCTTTGAGTACTGGCTGATAAACATACTAAATAATAATGCGTTGAGGAGTTTCTGGCCTCGCTTCTTCTCCTCAACTATACATACCGAAGTGGTGGAGTCGTTTATTCTGTTACGTATTGCCTATAGATTTATTCACCAGATGTAATTTTGTTCATAATTAATGGACATACAAAAAAAATGGCTCAATGTCTCAATCATTTAAATTTCCTTGTCAAAGTTCCGGAATTTAGCTACGATCGTAATAATAAAACAATAACCTGAAAGATTATAGGCGTGTTTATTTCGTGAGGCTTGTTTGCGAGGCAGTTTGGGACCGCGGAGTTCGCGAGTAGTTTCCGGCGCCTATTCTGGACCCATAAAGTTATAGTTTGGGACATTTCCGCTAATTGTTTAGAAATCAGATACTGAATTGTGTTACAAATTTTTAGGTTTGTGTTTATTCAGTTTTAAAAGCAACCCTAGCTTTTAACATTGTTTTTTTTGACATAGTTGAAAAAACTTATTAAGTGAATAATTAAATTGTCGTTTTGTATGGATAATTTCAAAACATAATTCTTTAGAGAAAATCTAAAGTTCACTATTCATGGACATAGAATATTCTATGTCCATGTATAGTCAACTTTAGAATTACATAATAATCTTTGGATTAATCACTAAATTAAATATCAAGGAAAACATATGTCAGAACTGTTCCACAATTTCATACTTTACCCCTTATCAATATCCAGTGGTGTAGTGCGTAGTATTCGTACCTAATGACTAATGCAATAAGGCCTTTTATTGAATAACTAGCGGACGCCCTTTACTCGCGGATTCCCTTTATTCCCGTTCTCGCGGGAATTTCCGAAAATCCCTTTATAGTGGTTGCATACGACGTATTTAAGACACCTACATACCATATTTCAAATAGCGGGTGCCCAGCGGCGTTTTCCCGCGTGGATTCAGTTTATTCCCGTTCCCGTGGGAATTTCCAAAAATCCCTTCATACCGGTTTCCTAAGACATATAACACACACTTCATACCATTTTCCAAGTTTCTAGGTGTTATCGTTTCGGAGTAGTACGTATTTCTCTTTTTAACCAGTTTTTATATTTTCCCGTGGGAATGAGATATTTTCTTGGAATAAAAAGTACCCTAGATGTTGACCCGGGTACTCAGTTATCTCCATACCAAATTTCATCAAAATCCGTCCAGTAGTTTTTGAGTGATGCGTGCACAACCAGACAGACAGACAGACAGACAGACAGACAGACAAAAATTCCAAAAATTGGTGTTTCGGTATCTATATCGATAACTATATACACTACCGTTGAAATTTTCAAAAAATATTTAATGTACAGACACGGCCCCGTTAGAGTTTTATTATATGTATCTATACATATAATAAAACTCTAACGGGGCCGTGTCTGTACATGAAATATTTTTTGAAAATTTTAACGGCAGAGTATATAGTTATCGATATAGATACCGAAACACCAATTTTTGGAATTTTTGTCTGTCTGTCTGTCTGTCTGTCTGTCTGTCTGTCTGTCTGTCTGGTTGTGCACGCATCACTCAAAAACTACTGGACGGATTTTGATGAAATTCGGTATGGAGATAACTGAGTACCCGGGTCAACATCTAGGGTACTTTTTATTCCAGGAAAATACCTCATTCCCACGGGAAAATATAAAAACTGGTTAAAAAGAGAAATACGTACTACTCCGAAACGATAACACCTAGAAACTTGAAAAATGGTATGTAGGTGTTATATGTCGTAGGAAACCAGTATGAAAGGATTTTTGGAAATTCCCACAGGAACGGGAATAAACTGAATCCACGCAGGAAAACGCTGCTGGGCACCCGCTATTTGAAATATGGTATGTAGGTGTCTTAAATATGTCGTAGGCAACCACTATGAAGGGATTTTCGGAAATTCCCACGGGAACGGGAATAAACGGAATCCGCGCGGGCAACGCCGCTGGGCACCCGCTAGTGATTATCTATAATTATATAAAAATGAATCCCTTTTTCCCATGGTCACGGCATCACGCGTTAATGGCTGAACCGATTTGGCTGAAAGTTGGTGGGGAGGTAGCTTAGAACCAGGAGACGGACATAGGATACTTTTTATTCCGATATTCCCACGGGAACGGGAACTACGCGGGTGAAACCGCGGGGCGCTGCTAGTAGATAATAAAGTAAGATCGATCGTAAGATCCGTATTTGTTCGTAGTTGGGCGAAGCCAAAGAATAACCCTTCTACACTAGAATAGTGATTGTGTTTTTATTTGTATTTTTAGTTTTTTTTTTGTCATAATAATTAATCCGATGTGCTTGTTAGAGTTCATAATAGGAATAGATGGACCAAACTTCCACGTGTCCTTGCAAGGACACAGCAACACTCGCTACCTTTCCATCGGGCAATTTACGAGCACGGTATATTAGCACCCGTGAATTTTATGACCGCCAGTAATATTGTTATGAGCGCTCGCCCCGATTTTATGTCACATCGCATTCTCCCACCAGATTTATTTAGGGCACGAGTCGGGTACTGTAATTCGTTTTGACAGTCCGATGAATAAATTATTAAGAATTAACCAAATATATAATATCATTGAAATAAAATGAAATTCGAGTTAAGTTGTGTTTAATTTTTCAAGTGATAGCCCTTACGGTTAAAGAGCCGGCCGAAAATCAATAAGGCTCGGGTTCGAATCCTGGCATGTACCAATGAGTTTCTCAAAAAAACTTACGTACATATTTATCACTAGCTCGACGGTGAAGGAAAACATCGTGAGGAAACCCGCAGGTCTCAGAATTAATTCTGAGACATGTGTAAATAGACCCGGTCCGGCGATGGGCTCACCACCTGGTCCAATGTATCTCGTGAAATGTGCTACAAACCAAATTTTTACGCATATTTATGATTAGGAGAATATATATCTACCAGGGTACCCTATCAAAATGATATTGCCCCTTTATGTATAAAGACAAAAATCTGCTGATTTTTCATGATAACGAATAAACAAAAACTACTGTACTAATTTCAAAAATTTTTTTTTACCATTAGATTTTTAAAATGTCCCTGAGTAATATAGGCTATTTTCTATATTTTATTCCCGTATTCCCCGCGGAAATGGGAACTACGCAGGTGAAACCGCGGTGGCGGTGCTATCCGGTGAACCAAACTATAGCGCGTTTTAACATAACATCACGTCGCGCCATATCGAATCTTTTTGGGACTAACTTAGCACGTTTTAGCGTACGTGAAATAACCAAGGCTATGTTTTATTCCGGTATTTCCATGGAAACGGCGCTGCTGGTAACGACTAAAAATTTACTTTGTATAAAAAAAAATTACAAAGTAATCGCAAGAGACGCCGCGGTAGGCTACTATTTCAGGCCAAAGCCGTTCTAATCCGTTCCAATACGGGTTCTTTCAACTCAGGATTTATAGCTGATCTTTATTGGCATCCTTATATTACGGGATACTTCGCATTATGAATTTTGTGACTACTTGTCCCTCTTTTATGTTAGTTTGTGACGTTGACGCGAGTCTTTTGTCTTCGGGTTCGATGAACTGTGACTGGCAAATTTTCTTGTTGTAATTTATGTGGTCGGTAATTCTCGTTTCATCCATCAAGGTTGTCACATCCCAAAAAGATAACACTGTTAATTGTACTTTATTTAGATTTTATTAGGCCCGGCGATTGGCCGCCTGTCACGTCTAGGGTTTCAAACGTAAGCATTAACAGACCTCTGCCAACCTCCTTGGGGATAAAGGCGCGAGCTAATTAATTGATTTTTATTGTCTTAATATTTATTTCTTGTGAGATAAAGCGTTGTTGTATTGTAATAGTTCTATATATTTTGTTGTGGATTGTTGATTGCATGTAGATTTTAAAAGTATACATATATAAATAGACAGAAAAGGCTTTCACTAAACGGGGTATTTTCAAATTCCCACGGAATCGGGATAAAACGGGATCCACTCTGGCAACGCCGCTGAGCGCCTGCTAGTATTGACTAGCAAATTGTACATAAAACATCATATTTATATCAGTCCTACAATAAACACTATAATTTTAATAGATCATACTTTGAAGGGCAAAATTAGTTGTGCGGAGTATTTATTTACAGTATTTTTTTACTATACCTAAAATGATAATTCCCAAAAGGTTGTTGTTTGGATAATGTTATTTCAAGGTTTTGTTGCTTTATTTCCCATTTAGACACAACAACAACGCCACTATTCATTCGTACAAAAAACGGTTACACAAACGCCTCCTCATCTCAGTCCAATATATCATTTCTCTGCCGTTACCCAGGGCAGGTGAATGAATAATAAATAAAATCCATGCATCATTCCCCTGGCATTCCGTTCTGCGATGATTTTTACAAGGTCCGGCGGATCCAATCGACCCTAGCCCATCCGGGAAATGAAACGGTAAGGGTAGGGGGAGTACTTTTTTATGGGGCACACATTACCTTTTTTTGATGTTTAAACTTCTTTTAACATAATATGTCTATTGAGCTATTTATTTCTCCTTACATTGTAGAAAGCAATACAAAAATTTCATATCTCAGTTTGTAGCACCAGTACAAATTTCATATCTCTTAAAATTTGTAGCACCAGTCTACTTGTAACCATTTTCTGGTCTTTTCATTTCTGTTCATTTAAACAAAAAATTACGCTGACAAAAACACAGTGCTAGAATCCATTGAACTTTTCGAATCAATTCAAGAATCTATTGAATCAGAGTAAAACATTATAATACAGAGTGCAGATTAAAAAAAAAAAAGAAACAATGGATTCTAAGCATTGGATTGAGGCACTGGATCAATCAGATCAGAATCAGACTTTCCTTCAGTCAGTCCCTCTGACTGTAGGCTGTAAGAACCTTAATGATTAGACAATAGAAATAAGGTCCTCATACGTTTTTTACGAGATTACGGAACCCTTCCTAAATTTCCTGCAAACGCGGCACTTTGCCACGATTGTTTCACTGCGATGACATGTTACAGGTACACTGGGGTCGGGGTAATGGAAAGTAATGTGCGCTTCCGAGCTTGTGGTACAGTTATTGCACGCTCTGATTTGTGTTTTTTAAATGCAAAGCTATACAAGCTTGTGTTACCTGCGCATTTTAAAAAGGTCCTCCGTTACGAGAGCAATTAGAATTACACAATTTTGTGGGTGTGGGATTTCGTCAGATTCCTTTTTCGTCAGAATAAATTATAGGCTGTTTTTTTACTAAAACGGACTTTTGGTAAGATTCCAGTTTTGTCGGAATGAATTCTGAAACACTTGCGAATTATATTGTCATGATATACTAAAAATTGACGGGCCTTTATACATAAGAAGAAAACAAAAGTTTATTTCGCTTAACTGGCACTCGTCTAATTGTTATACTAATTCAGGAAAAGCGCGTCAGTGACTATAATTCTTTCTAGTGTGGGGTCAATTTTACTCGGTCGCGCTATATTGAGACCTACGTGACAAGTCGAACGCTTATGTCAATCTCATACATTTATCGTTCTATTCGACTGACTATTTTTTCTGTTGCTAGAGAAACAAAGCTATATTATGGCAAATGGAGCAAGTTGATAACAAAAAGGACTGAAGCATGTGTAACAGCACACCTGTCATGTTTATAAGTCCAAAAGATACTATGGTAAAATTTGTATATTTTCAAAAATAGAATACTTCTACCTCTTTTACATTTAAAGTACTATAATAAAAAAATCGAAACACACCTACTGTGTTTTGGAAATTTATTGCATTTAGAAGACGCAATTTTAAAATAATTTTACTCCTGACTGCTTAATAAATTGCTTATAAATACCAATCAATAATTTTAATCTTCTATAATATATATAAAAATGAATCCCTTTTTCCTTTGGTCACGGCATCACGCGTGAATGGCTGAACCGATTTGGCTGAAAGTTGGTGGGGAGGTAGCTTAAAACCAGGAGACGGACATAGTATACTTTTTATTCCGATATTCCCACGGGAACGGGAACTGGAACTTTGCGGGAACGGGAACTACGCGGGGACGGGAATGGGAACTACGCGGGTGAAACCGCGGCGCGCTGCTAGTAATCAATACATTCAGAAACTCTAGCTGGGCAAAATTGCTCGTATAACAGCGCTTTCAGCGGACTGCCTCCAAATAAACCTCAATAAATAAACCCAACAAATGATTTACTACGAATTATCCACTGGCCCCCATTACATGCCATGCGCTATCTCACTGCCCATAGTCTCGTAAAACTAACACATCCCGCCAACAATAAATTCCGGACATTATACGACATGAGGGAATAATCGAGACACGATTTTCAGTTGAGACAGAAATTGAAATAGAATCCGTACTTCCATTTGGGACCCACGAATGCTTGTTCGATTACAAAGACAGATAAAATAAAAATAAGACGTTTATTCATCCCCAAAATGCTATAACTATACTAAAACTAAAAACTGAGTTACTAGAGTAAGTACATAATGTCAATGAAACGGCTAGAGTCTCAGCACAACGGCTGCTTTTCAGACCCTACCCTAATTTAACTAATACAGTAACTAATACAATGTCTTACATTTACAAAGTCTGCATTTTACTGTACCTACATTTAAGGAGTAATCGAACCTAGATTAAAAGACCGATAAAACAAAAGAAAAAGATTTAGACAGTCTAAGACAACAATATTATCAGTGCAACTGTTTAGAAAGCATGAAGTCATGAACGATTATACAAACACAGAAGTGAATGTTTCAAACTTATAGACCCCTGTTTTAGTTTCAGGGGTTACAAGAAAGCACATACAGCTAAAAGTATAAGAATTTTGATTTGAAATTCCCATGAAAATTTAGGAAAGGTTTTTTGTCTAAATTAGAATATGCGGAACCTCCCTGTCCATATTCCAAGTTTCTAGGAACGGTATCATAGGTTAAGTGATGAGTAACTGGTATTTCGCTTTTACATCACTACATAGTATAAAACAAAGTCGCTTTCTCTGTCCCTATATCCATATGTCCCTATATCCCTATGTCCCTTTGTATGCTTAAATCTTTAAAACTACGCAGTGGATTTTGATGCGGTTTTTTTTAATAGATAGAGTGATTCAATAGGAAGGTTTTAGTGTTAGCATTGCACTCGTGCGAAGCCGGGGCGGGTCGCTAGTTTATGGATATATAAACTCCTGCCATTTGGGTTTAGCAGAGGCATTCAATTTCCGAAACTGCGCTCTTTTACTATTGTATGACCCAAAAAGATGACAAGACATTGAAATGAGCTGCACTTCAGTTTTTTGCTGGTTCTTCTCATATTTGGCAACTGTGAAGAAGGCTGCTGTTTACATTTAGCCAATCTCCATGGACGAGTTTAAAGTGCCTTGTTATTAGACAACGACTTTTTTTTGTATAGTTCGTTGTAGTCGGTTATTTGCTCTTTAGAGGTATATTAGAGCTATATTATTTTACCTACTACCTACCTGGTTTTGAATTTGAAGTGAACCCGTAGAAAAATTGTCGACAGTTCTACTTAGACAGAAAGTCCTGACACGTCCAAATGTGCATTAATAAAGCATGAACTTTCAAATAGTACATTCTCTAACTAAATATAGCGTGATAATTCGTGATATGGCCCAGCATTACGTGAAGCACGCCATATTGCACTGACCTTTTTGAAACATCGTCGATACTACAGACTATAAATAATATATCAGTGACAAACAACCGCTCTTTATGTAGTTAAACTAGTACGCGTCAACGGCGTTTGCCGAGCGGAACCACTATTTTTTGTTCCTGTGATGATTAATAAAAATTCTTTGGGGATTTTGAAACGAAATAATAGAATTCGAAACAAAAGCCTATTATATTTAAAAGCGAAATGGGTTCGATTCTGCATTACAGCGACTAAACTTATTTTAGTGTATTCCTGTCTTTATTTTACCTCAAAAAAAATAAAAGGGATAGAAGATAACCTACCGAATTTAGTCCTGTCAGAGGCTGTATTTTAGTCGTGACTTATTTACATTTATGCACTAAACACGTTATGAAATGCCTTAGTTGACAGGACTAATTTTAATTTGACAGGACTAAATATCACTCGTCTCTTTTCTTCTCTATGAGAAAGAAAATGACAGGACTAAACTAAAATAAGTTTAGGCGCTGTAATGCAGAATAGAACCCAATATTTGACTGACTGACCCACTTAGCACTAACTGTATAATGTAATTTTATTTAGTCCCAAACTAGTCAGAACATGTTCTATGCGTACTAAATAACTGATAAACATACATAAATATGTTTTCGACACTCAGGTAGGAAGCCAACAGATATTATCATTTAACCTCTCAGACCATGAATCACAGACACAATACATTTTTAATTGTGTCTCGGTTCCAATTGAAACCGGCGGTTCTTAATTGATTAAATAGTGACTCCAAGCTGGAGTCGAACCCGCAACCTCCGACTCAGAAGGCACGGTCACTACTAACTGAGTCAAAAAGGTCAAATAAACACCCCAAACCCAAAAAGGGATATTCCTAAAAGAATTGACCGCCTAATGCTACTTAAAAACACGCGTATCTCACCAAAACCTGTAGCTGGCATACCGATATCGACCGGCCGAATTCCGGATCAACCCGGATTAAACCGGGGAAACTATTCGGCGTAAACAAAGCCTGAGACTCGGTTTACCTGCCGCTGAGACGGGTTGACGAAGTTTTGATTAAAAATGGCTTTTTTCCTAACTCCTAACTCCTGGGGGTCTAGCTTACTGCCTTGTCTCGGTTTTTTGTTTTATGTTTCATAAGATATTGATCACTGACCTATGGACTTTCGTATCACATTATGGCATAGTGCCCTGATTAATTATACTAATTTTTGACACCCCACCAATTTATTGACACCCCAACAGCTTTATTCAAAATTGACGAAATCACGACACACACATAAATTTAGAACTAGCTGCGCCCCGCGGTTTTACCCGCGTAGTTTCCGTTTCCATGGGAATACAGGGATAAAATGTAGCCTATGTATTATTCTGATGTATAAGCTATATAACTGTAAAATTTCATCAAAATCTGTTTAGTAGTTTTTTATTAGTATTTGTGAAAGAGGAACAAACATCCATCATTACAATCCATAATACAAACTTTCGCATTTATAATATTAGTAGGATAATTAAATAAATATGGTGGTTATATCTAATTATTATAATTTTTTTAATTGAAAATCGGTATTTACAGCAATGAAAACGATATGGAAATGTGGTTTAAAATAAAATATCCACTTATGCATAGACGTATCCACGTAAAACTTACGGCTGTATCAAGAATACAGGCAGGTAAGAAACCCTGTTCTTATGGCTTTTGTTAAAAAAGAGTAAAAAATGTCAATCAATGCTATGTTTGACGCATGTTTGAGGATTTTTGGCGGGAATCCAAAGAGGGTCATCATGTATTTTTTGTAAAATGTTATTTTGCTGTGTTTTAAGTTTTGGCTTATATTATTATTATATTGATAGTGCACTATGTGGGAAATGTCCGTGATAGTGTACAGTGAATATGAAATTCGATAAAATGCGTAGGAAGGACGTTATCGAGTTACCTCAAGAAGTCGCTGCAATCGTCAATAAAAGTGCATATATTTATTGTCGACTACCAAGATACATTTCAATATGTTTTGATAAAACTTATGTATTTTTGTACATAGACTCTGAAGCAGAGCTAAAAATCTTGAATTATGAAATGAAAATGCCTTAAAATGGAAAATGACGCTAGTTTGACCTTTGTTCTACCCAAAGAGATTAAAATGTAATAGGGCGTAGAGGGGACAACGCGAGGAAAATTTGAAGCCAAATCTAGAAAATGAAGCCAAGTCTAGTACAATGTGGACCGAATGACAGCTCGCGTTCATACTAACTGACATGACGCTTGAGCTTCAAACATGCTTCAAAGTTTTGTATGAAAATATTCCCAATGCCCCCTCTATGTCCTATTATATTTTAATATCTTTGGTTCTACCACTCGAATCCAGTGCTCGTCTTGCGTCGATAGCCATCGTTAAAAAGTAAGGAGTTAAATTTCCTACGTCATTATCATAGCCGAATAAAAAATGTTGCTCCTAGTATCTAGTTTAGAGGTCCAAAGAATATCTCGTGAAAAGTGAGTAGGTATATCCAAAAGTTGAATACCTCTGACTACCCCCTCGGGGTTTAAAGGCGAAAGATTTTTTTAAATTTTGTATTCTCTGCCGAGAAATCACCTGCACCTAAGCAAAGTTCATTCTCCTTTGATATTCGTAAAGAAAAACTTTGACGCAAACTTTCGCGGTTAATTGTCTGGAAAGAGTTTCTTAGTCTGAGCTGGAGTTGTTGTCGTCTACTTATTTATTACGCAGACTGAAACTTATGTCTACGTTATCGTAGACATAAGTTTCAGTCTGCGTTATCGCTTTGCTGGATTCGAGAGTGCATTTCACAGATTTATAAAAGAGTCGATAAACGACTTTGTGCTTTAATGGAATACGTTCAAAGTTGAAATAAGAATCGATTCTTCTGTGTGAAGTCTCCAGTAAATTCTGCAGTTTGGACACATGTAGATTTTGAACCACAGACCATATGGTCTGTGTTTTGAACTGTCTAATTTATAAGAACTAGCGAATGAGCAGCGACGTTTTCCGCTTGGATCCTGTTTAATCCAGTTCCTTTACCCTTGGAAATTTCTATTACTACTTCAACTACGAGTATATTCGTATTTTTTTGTAAGGGCAGGAACTAGACTAGAAGTATTGTGAAGAACTTTAGAGATACAGGACAGTCAAGGCATAAGTATTAGACGCAAGTCTGAGCACACCAGGATAATTTATTCGTGCCTACATCTGCCCTTGAGTTCCTTGCTGGTTCTACTCGAGGTACTGCATTTGGAACCAGCAACTCGTCGGTGGAGATGGGCTGCTGTTTACATTAAGCCAATTTTCATGGACAAGTTCGAAGTGCTGAACTGGTAAACGTACTTAAATAAATATTAAATGACCAGGCACGAAGCCAACCGACATGTCCATGTACACAAATGTTGGCCTCGTGCTGCGATCGAACCCGCGACCTTCGACTCAGAAGGCACGGTCACTATCCATCTGAACCAACAGGTCCGTCAAATGTACTTTTATACTAAAGCCCAGGTCATACTGAATGCGTCGTGCGACAAGTCTTCTTCATCTCCATCGAAAAGGAGATGTATTGTGTAAGAATGTATAGGAAAAAACTTGTTATAGAAAAATATTTTCTTACCGAAAGTCACCTAGTTTTCGAGGTTTTTGAGTGTCTTACGGAAAATTGATTTGAATGTATTAAAATCTGTGAAATTAAAAAAAAACTCTCAACATGAAATAAAGACATAGGAGCATCTTCTATTGGTACCATTATCATAAGTGAATTTTAGTAAATATTATTTAAGTAACATTTCGCCAATATTCTTTAAATTTCTATTTTTGAATATCGGCATCTGGGTTAACCAAACAATTATGATACAGTATTGGGGTTAGTTCAGTACATAATACACATCGACCGCCAAAACCACAACGCAGGATTTCAATTACACACTAATAATCAATCAAGGCGCGTAACAATTAAATCAACGGGTTTCCATCCGGGTCTTACCGACCCTCTGACCTTAACCCTTCAGTGACGAGGGTACGCAACGGGGATAAAGTCATCCCGGGTCCACGCATCTTTATGTTAAAGTGTTTTATTACCATACCGTCAGCTGTCTACTTTTTTAAATATGTCCGCAACTGTAGCCTCTCTTGCCTTCCGGTGAAGTGAAGTTTTTAATTCATTGCTTTTCTTAACTGAAGTTATTGTATTTTTAATTTTATTGTATTTTAAAAAACTAGCAAAAATGCACATTTTAATAATATTATTATTTAGCACTGTACAAACTTCAAATATACAATTTTAGAAATAAATATAATTATCCTTTGGTGAAATGTAATCTTCATGTAAATAAAATATGTCTTTAAACCTAAACCTATATCTGAATAGTTGCTTTGTATTTTGAAAAGTTTTTATATATCGCAATTGTATTTTCTTGGTACGCCCGAAATGAGTACACTGTTGATTTTGTAATCGTCTGTAACAATATCTTACATTTTTTTTACACACTGAAAAATATAAAAAAATATTCTATTCTAAGAGCGGCTAATACCTATAAAAAGACGGAAATACTGACAGTTTTAATCTCGCCCTTTGATTGGTATGCAATAGATATTCTAAGAGCTTCGAATTTTCTACGGGGTTAGGTAAGGTTTTTGAAGGGTTGACTCAAATATTTCGTGTTTTAAAATGTCATATTTTTCGTTACGTAATAATAAATAAATTGTGGGACACTATTTACACACGGTTATTCAGTCCCAAACTAGGCAGAGCCTTGTTCGGAACTAAATAACCATGTGTGTATTGTATCCCACAATTTATTATTATTATTATTATTATTTTTTTTTTTTAGGTATTAGATTAGGATTTTTACAATATGTATTATTATTATTAATAGTCTGTAATACTTGAAATTTTAAAAATCCATGACTTAAAAACCGGTTTCTAAATAAAATCTAATAAACCATTATCTATAAATCATAATTCATCTATCAAATAAACAAGTGTACAAAATGTTCTACCGTTTGTTCACCGTGGAAATAGTCCCAAGTACATGCTCGTAATACCGCCTCATCTGGGCGCGTGACCAACCATAATCACGAGCCGGCTTAAGTGCGGCCGCGCAACGGTTGGGCTAAGCAAGGAATTCCGGACGAATTTCGGTTCCGAAATTTAAGTCAGTTGCTAGGGGTTAACCGTTATACATACATACATTTTTACATGCTTTTATTTAACTTGCAATATATGTTTGTTCTCTGAAATTTGGCACACTTATTTGAGTTAGGTGACAGTGCGATATTACGGTACCACCGAGCTGATCTGATGATGCAGCTAGGACGTAGATATCAACTTCTCAATGGCTACCCGTTAACCCCTCGAGTTTGGGCTCATTTGATTTTTTTACGTAATTTTTTTTATAGTTTTTACGAACTATAATAACAGCAACTCGTCGGTAGAGATAGGCTGCTGTTTACATTTAGCCAATCATGGAAAACTTTAGAGGGCATTATATTAGACTATTGACGTTTCTTAGTACTTTTTTACATACAAAAATAAATGATTTTGAGTGTGAAATTTATCAAATACGTTGTTGTTAGAGTCGTTGGTCAAATAAAACGCCAAAAATTCTTAAAATCAAACAAAAGAACCGCAAGAAAACATACAACTTACCTAAGTCAATTTCTACCGCAAAAGTTCTAACATTGTGTTAGAGGGGAATCCCTTTGGGCGTTCCTTCTTGTCACTTGGACCCTTGGCACCCTAAGCCAGTCATCTCAATTCGCGTTTGTAGGGCATTTCCCCCCTACCCCCTCTATTCATCCGGTAATCTTAAACTTCGTGAATTCCGAAGATTATCCGTAATTTTAGGGTGCACTTTGTTAAGTATAACTTGTTCCAAATAGATTGCAGTTTAAATTGTTTCGCTGAGGGAAAGCAGAACTACATAACCTTTTAAACTAAAAACCGGTCAAGTGCGAGTTGGACTGGCACAAAAATTTTTCCTTACCACAGTAGATAAATTAAAATAAACGTTTTTGTATAGATTTTCCTTTTTTTTATTGTTATTCCGCCACAGTAGCATAGACTGTGAAATAATTGAGTTTCTACATGTATTTACACTTTGTCAGGCTACTAATCATTATATTATCACTACATAGTATAAAACAAAGTCGCTTTCTCTGTCCCTATATCCCTATGTCCCTATGTATGCTTAAATCTTTAAAACTATGCAACGGATTTTGATGCGGTTTTTTTAAATAGATATAGTGATTCAAGAGCAAGGTTTTAGTATTAGCATTGCGCCCGTGCGAAGCCGGGGCGGGTCGGTAGTTATTAATAAATATAAAAAATATATATGAGTAAGACGTGACGTTAAAAAAAGAGCTGCCCTAGAGTTGTTTGCCGGTTCTTCTTGCGGTACTGCAGTTAGAACCAGCAACTCTTCAGTGTAGATTTCTGTTGTTTATCTGGTACAGTCAAGAGCACATGAAGTTTTACACTCATGGTGCGAGTCTGACCTCTAAGGCGATTGTAATACGTTACAAAGTCCAAATGTGTTAAGCTCTATCTTTGAATGTACGTTACATTATACGTGCACATGTAAATCAATTAAATAAATAATTAAAACATCTAAAACAAAATTGCTTTCGGTTTAAATCTTTTAATTATCAAACTCTAAATTCAAAGATACCTATTTAATTCAGTCGTCTTATAAAGATATTGGAATCTCCAACCGATTGCTTAGCAATCCTCGGGGGAAGAATAAACATCGTTGATTGCAGCCTTGTAATCAGACCCTTTGTTTTGAGTACATTGCCAGGCCAGTAGGCTGATTGGAGAGCTAGATTGCGGAAGGGCCCTATGTATAGGGAATAAGCGATGATCTTGTTAGTGCCTTAATTGGCGTGTCCCGATTTCAAGGCCATTTAATTTGTCATAGCTGGTTCTAGAAGTAGCTCTCTCATTCATCTATATTTATAAAATGATAAACAGACTGACTGATAGAATTGAAATTTTGCACATATATAGCTTATACAGTGTAGGCAGCCACTAAGAAAGGATTTTACAAAATTCAACCCCTAAGGATGTGAAACAAACGCCAGCGAAGCTGCGGGTAAAAGGTAAAAGGTTACTTATATCCATATTATCATTTGCTTAGTTTCGTTGTATCAGTAATGGTTTTTTTCAACCAGTTTAAAAAAATAAGGAGGTTGTTTCTCAATTCGTCTGTATGCTTTTTTTTTGTAAATAACATGTTCCGCCATTATTCCGCCAATTATGAACCGATTTTGATTATACTGACTCTGGCGTCACAGTATATTTACGAAAACATATTGTATGCTAAAAAATTTTTTTTTTTAATTTATTTATATATCACTTTAAAAAAATAGGGTCACACATTGTAGAAATAAGAATGAACTGGCTGCTTATGTTAATCTATTATCTAAAGTTACCAAATCATCAAGGTCAATGCGTATACGCTTCTACAATAACCTTCCCATTGAATTACAAAATTACATAAAAATCGGCCAAGTGTGAGTCGGATTCGCGCACAAAGGGTTACGTACCTACCGTTATCTATAAAAAAGGCAAAAAAACACGTTTGTTGTATGGCAGCCCCCCTTAACTACTTTTTTTAGTATTTGTTGTTATAGCGGCAACAGAAATACATAATTTGTGAAAATTTCAACTGTCTAGCTGTCGCGGTTCTTGAGAAACAGTCTGGTGACAGATAGACGGACGGACAGACAGCGAAGTCTTAGTAATAGGGTCCCGTTTTTACCCTTAAATTACAGACTTCTTAGTAGACCAACATGTAAAAATGTATAAATACAACCTTCAAAGTAAATTCGATTATGAGTAGACGGTTACAATAGGAGAAAAAATTGGACTAAGTAGTCTCAAAAGAAGTTTATTTAAAACAAAATACAAATGTTCCACAGAATTATTGTTTCCTATTGAAAGTTTCGTGCACTCTAAGAGACATCCATTTGTTCGTCCTGAAACATGGCGGACGGAAAGAACTGTTCATGATGTACAATAGTTTGAATAATTTAAACGGGGAACCGGAAGTGTCTTTTGTTCCCGACTTTTGAGACAAACACGATAATATTTTCGTTCTAGTTAACATTATTTGTAAGAAACAAACTTTCTCTAGTTTCAGTTGAACATTTTTGTCTAGTCAGTATATAGTGCTGCATCAGAATCGAAATTTAGGAAGCATTTAATTTTGTTGCTTTGTATTTGAATTTACAGAAAATTTTTTTTTAACAAGACCTGTTTTTAACCGACTTCAAAAAGGAGGAGTTTATCAATTCGTCAGTTTTTTTTTATAACTCAAAAGTAGAAAGACACTTATAAATTACTTGTGATTTATTAAAACAATAACACTTTAATTTTATTATAATGTTTAAATAATAAAATCTATTATTTATTATTCATTAAATATTTTAATTAACTCTCACACTTTATTTCAAACTAGCGACTTGTCCCGGCTTCGCACGGGTGCAATACTGATACTAGAACCTTCCATCGCATCTAAATTCGTCTAAGCATACATAAGGCCAGACAAACAGCGGGAAGCGACTTTGTTTTATAGACAAGCCTGGGCTCTCACTCTATTATACTATGTAGTGATGATTCAAAGCAAATTTACTTTTGTAATATTGTGTGAGTTGTTGGAATGTAGAGCTTGATCAAGGCGTAGGTAGTTCAAATTCAAAGACACGGGAACAGCCTGCCCGAAAAGTTTTTCTTGGTTTCCAATCTTGAATCAAATAAATAAAAAAATTGTTTCTTAACAACATTTATTCATAAAATATACATTCTATAACATCCACAACACGTTTTGTCAAATATTATTTTACAAAATAAAAGGAACTTACAGTTTGCAATCCGCCACAAGCTTCGTCAATTGTATGTCATAGACACGAAATGCTTCGTTATAAACCTATTTAAGATAAATACAAATGTTATCAGCAACATGCTTCGTCAAAAATTTATTTTTGTTGGATATTTAATTATGAAATACCCGTCTTTTAATTGCCAGCAAAACTGTAGGAAAAATGCAAAATGTATTCAAGAGGCGTGTTCTTCTCAAATTCTAGGACAACGCAATCAGCCGCCGACTCGGCTCTTGTCGGTCCAAAACGTAGCCTGTAGCGTCTATTTATTTATCTACCAGCGGTTCTACGTGGTTCCCGTGGGAATACGGGAATAAAATATAGCCTATGTTACTAAGGAATCTTCTGGCTTTCCATTGGTGAAATAATTTTTAAAATCGGTCCAGTAGTTTTTGAGTTTATTCGTAACAAACATACAAAATACTAATCTTTCCTCTTTATAATATTAGTAGGTATAGAAGTATAGATATACAATATACATTCAGTTTATTTATAAAATACCGCTTTAGGGGCCATTTATACGAGGCCATTCCACTAAGACAATCCACTAAGACTGCATACAAAAAAAACGTGAGGACAATGGAATGGATTGTCCTCAAGTTTTTTTTGTATGTAGTTTTAGTGGATTATCTTAGTGGATTGCCCTCGTGTAAATGGCCCGTTATGTGTCCGCGCTCGCTGCCTCCGATCCCTTAAGCCGTTTTTGAGCTTGATTGCGCCCGTCCGTGCCCCATCAGATGCAGTCGGTAATGTAAACAAGTTTTTCCCTATTGTATCAAAGAGATCTTTTGTGTAAGAAATAATAGAGTTGCTATGTTATACAGCGTTTGTTTTTCATTTTGCGGGGAATATTTTAAATGCAGTTGTCGAGCGCTCTCCGTTTCTTGTTGTACAAGATTAAATTTTCTTTGTACCAAATGAATGGGGTTGTGGGTATTTTGTTATATTTTTGAGATTATTCTGGATTGTTATTATTATTGTAGCTATATCGCAATCACGCCTCTGGTGTTGTTAATAGCGTATTTGACTGAATCAAAAAACGATTAAACGAAACACGTGAAAATCAAATTTTCGTTGTGACGTGTGTTAGCAAAGGTTCGAATTTTTAAAACTCTTTCTGCGCTTGGGGACTAAATGCCCTTTTGCACTCAGCTTTTGAATGACAAACAGAATCTTTTAGAGCTAGTGACGTGAAAAAGTGATTCATTTGATTCGTTGTGTTAACGCACAATTGTAGCCATGTTAGATGCCATCGGGTTGCTTGAAAAGTCGTATCGCCACTTGCTTAACACTGTATCCCAACACGCGGTGGGCTCGCGTGAGCCCATACTTCCTCATGTGTGAGGAAATTACACTTAGCTCAGCAGTGGGCTGTTACAGGTTTTTGTTGATGATGATAATGATTGACTTTCACTTGTCTTAGATGACAGTGACTTCTTGCCCTGGTTTTGGTAATTTTCGTCAATGTCCAATGTCAAAGATTTTTTGTCAGCCTATATTTTGTCCCACTGCTGAGCAAAGGCCTCTCCTCCCTCCCTCCACTTATCCATATCCTGTGTTGTTCATCCCGCCATCTCCTTTGGGGTCTGCCTCGGCGTCGACGGCCAGTCGTTAGGACCCAGTTGGTGCAGATTTTTGACAATCCGTCCTACTGCATAAGACAAACGTGGCCCACCAAAGAAAAAATAACATGAGAAAAATGATAGTGAAAATAAGTAACGTAGCGTCTACGTATACGTAAGTATCAGAAAATAAACATAATGTTAAATGTTTTGTTATTTTGACAACGTATTCGATGAGACGACTATTTCTATAAGTACACTTTTTAACGTGAGTGCCGTGAGTGCCATAAAGCAAATTAAATAATAGTATAAGATTATTATATTCTTTTTGTTTTTTCAAATTAACAAAAAAAAAGTTATTCATGTTTCCTTTAAAGACTAGGATAGACTTCTTTGTTTAGTAGCACGTCCGTTGCAACTTTAGGTGCTAAACAGTAATGGAAACTTTGTTGGCTCACTGTAATATTTCTATTTAATGTAATATCTATAAGTTTTTATTTTATAAGCTGTTTGTTTCCTTAATAAAGAAAAATAAAATAAATAAATAAAATAAACTTTAGACTGACGGAAAGCAACGCCTGGCCGGGTGCAACTAGTCCTAAATAAAAGAAACAATTTTACTTACAAAGCAAAGTGATGTTGGCACTCACAAATATAAATCCGTCCAACTTTGTACCAGAGATAGCGGAAATATGCAATATGTCACTATCCCTCTCACTTGACGTGATGACCAGCCCAATTTGAACCCTAGTATCCCCTTAATCACTCCGGGGGCTCTCAAATTCCTACATAAGAAAGGGGTGCAGAGGTCTCATTAGACTGGTCGAACATTCCCACTTGGACAGTATCCAAAGTGTCCGAGACAGCGTTACTAGCAGTGACATAACAGTTTTGGTAATATATACACTAGTCGGAAGTGCTTGTTGGCAAACATTGCGTAATATGGAGTGTTAAATAAGCTAAGGGAAACGACATCGTCTTATAGATATAACTAGCGGATGCCCAGCGGCGTTGCCCGCGCGGATTCCGTTTATTCCCGTTCCCGTGGGAATTTCCGAAAAGCCCATCATAGTGGTTGCCTACGACATATTTAAGACACCTACATACCATACTTCAAATAGCGGGTGCCCAGCGGCGTTTTACCGCGTGGATTCAGTTAATTCCCGTTCCCGTGGGAATTTCCAAAAATCCCTATATACCAATTTCCTACGACATATAAGACACCTTCATACCACTTTTCAAGTTTCTAGGTGTTATCGTTTCGGAGTAGTACGTATTTCTCTTTTTAATCAGTTTTATAATTTCCCGTGGGAATGAGATATTTTACTGAAATAAAAAGTACCCTAGATATTGACCCGGGTACTCAGTTATCTCCATACCAAATTTCATCAAAATCCGTCCAGTAGTTTTTGATTGATGCGTGCACAACCAGACAGACAGACAGACAGACAAAAATTCCAAAAATTGGTGTTTCGGTATCTATATCGATAACTATATACACTACCGTTAAAATTTTCAAAAAATATTTAATGTACAGACACGGCCCCGTTAGAGTTTTATTATATGTATAGATAAAGTAATAACTGGCTGATGTATGTACTATCAGTAAAAGTTCTGCCTGATACACCTAAGTGTAATTTTTGCGAGCAGCAGCAGCAGAAAAGTCCTCTCTCATAGTAACAACTAGCTTTTACTTGAGCGATTTCCATAGGTAGCACTAAATTCAGCTATGCTAATACATTTTCTGTAAAATTTAACACAATATATTAAAAACTAGCGGATGCCCAGCGGCGTTGCCCGCGCGGATTCCGTTTATTCCCGTTCCCGTGGGAATTTCCGAAAATCCCTTGATAGTGGTTGCCTACGACATATTTAAAACACCTACATACCATATTTCAAATAGCGGGTGCCTATTTAGTTTATTCCCGTTCCCGTGGGAAATTCCGAAAATCCCTTCATAGTGGTTGCCTACGACATACTTAAGACACCTACATACCATATTTCAAATAGCGGGTGCCCAGCGGCGTTTTCCCGCTTGAATTTAGTTTATTCCCGTTCCCGTGGGAATTTACAAAAATCCCTTCATATCAATTTTCTATGACATATCAGACACCTTCATACCATTTTTCAAGTTTCTAGGTGTTATCGTTTCGGAGTAGTACGTATTTCTCTTTTTAACCAGTTTTTTTATTTTCCCGTGGGAATGAGATATTTTCCTGGAATAAAAAGTGCCCTAGATGTTGACCCGGGTACTCAGTTATCTCCATACCAAATTTCATCAAAATCCGTCCAGTAGTTTTCGAGTGATGCGTGCACAACCAGACAGACAGACAGACAGACAGACAAAAATTCCAAAAATTGGTGTTTCGGTATCTATATCGATAACTATATACACCACCGTTAAAATTTTCAAAAAATATTTAATGTACAGACACGGCCCCGTTAGAGTTTTATTATATGTATAGATAACTGAGAAGTCGACACTGAACAAACTAATTTCAGGAATTGCGCTTATTCTGTTACATCCTACTAATATTATAAATGCGAAAGTTTGTTTGGATGGATGTCTGGATGTATGGATGTCTGGATGGATGTTTGTTCCTCTTTCACGCAAAAACTACCGAATGGATTTTGATGAAACTTTACAGTTATATAGCTAATACATCAGAATAACACATAGGCTATATTTTATCAACGTATTCCCACGGGAACGGGAACTACGCGGGTGAAACCGCGGGGCGCTGCTAGTATTGTATAATTCATAATTCATTTATTTGCGTACCATCTGTTAGTTATAAAGGTCTTAAGTCTAGGTTAGTACATTCATGGAAGCCCCGTCAGGGCATTGCAAAATTAAATATACCTATTTTTTCAAAATTGATAAATTACCTACTAATGTCAAACTAATAATAATAAAAATAAATCTAAAAACGATTTCAACATTAATATTAAAAACAAATTGAATTACATAATTAATTTAATAGTCCATTATTTATTTATTCTACTGGGTCATTAAAAAATTCCTCTAAATTATAATAACATTTTTGGATCAAATATTCTTTCAGTCTACTGATAAATTTCCTCTCATTTTCTTCTCTTTTTATATCACTTGGAATACCATTATATATTTTCACGGCCATGTATTTTGTACCCTTTCTTGCCATTTCTAGAGTAGCATTTGGAATAGCTAGTCTATTAATACGCCGGAGGTTTAGTGGGCGAGAGAGAGAGGTATAGATAGATGACAATCACAAAAAGTGTCTCTCGTATAACAATAAAAGCCAGAACATTTTTTTTTGTTTTTTTTTTGTCTTGATAGTGCTTATGTTTGTATAGCATCACATAAAAACTACTAAACCCAATGGGATGCAATGATAACCATTTTTCATCTTGAAACACAGCCTAGAATACGAGTGATAAGTATATAATATTATGTAAGTTTTTAAAATTTGTTTATGCCGTAGTCAGAATTCAAACCCAAGCCTCACGTATGAGAGAAAATTTAAGGTTATGTTTTTTTTTTTCACGATCAATAGAAATGGAACGCTCGAAAATCGACGGTACCCTAAAACTAATTCTGGGGTCTACGCATTTCCTCAAAACGTTTTCCTTTATAGAGATTGTGATTTTATACGTAAGTTTTTTAAGAATTGTACCTAAAATAAAACATTCTTTGATCCCATTGAATAAGAACACAAAAGAAAAGAGTTAAGTCAAAGCACCTATAAGTATACTCCCTTCTAAAAGGTATCTTTGAGCAACCAAAAACAAATTACACATCGACAACAGATGTAATAGATGGTAATAGGTATAGAATAAAAGCACTTTCAAGCCATAAATAAATTACAGTACCTACATTGCCAGTAGCTCAATTTCGTTTAACCCAATACAGGATATGTGTAGAGTAAAGACCCATGTGTGTACGTAATTCAATTTATCGCCCGCTTTCACGGGCTGTCTGCTTTTATAATTTTTATGTTGGGATTTTCTGTGTCGCTAGATGGCGTTGTATCTAAGTCGTGTTGTTCATCATTATCACTATCAACACGTAACAGCCCGCTGCTGAGCTAAGAGTCTTTCCTCACGCATTAGGAAGTATGGGCCATAATCTCCAATGAGAGCCCACTGCGGGACCAACTTTGGGGTATACCCTTTCCAATAAAAAAAGAATGATCAAAATCGGACTACTCTGTAAAAAGTTATGCGTGTACGCGTCGAATTGAGAACCTCCTCTGTTTTTTCGTGGGTTTAAAAGCACTGGTACTTTCAAAAATGGAATACTTCTGCCCACTTCCCTCGAAAACCATTAGCCTCCTTGCGCAGCCTGTTAATATTCAAAACAACTCAGTTAAATATCATCCAATCTAGCTACCAACACACCCCAATCCACAATCAACCCTTCATTTTCGTTGAACATAAAAGAAAATTAAAAATGGCGGCGGAATTCGCTTCAAAAACAGGAGGACATCTAATCTTGTACAAAATTTTAATTTCTACTTAAATTACAGCTTCCTTCACTCAAGAGTTATTGGGAGCTATTACTAATAATAAGGAGGCTTGCTTTCATTACTAATTGAATTAGACGCGCTCGACGGAAGTTGTACCGAATTACCCACCGAAATTGAGTTTGCTATTAATTCACGTGGAATTACTTTATTGAATTGGGTGTTATTTGTCCGAAATTCTTATTAAATTTGTCAAAGCGAATGAGCTTTTTCCGAGGCATTTGTTTACCCGTTTTCATAAATTTCATAATTTGTTTCTGGTTCGTATTTCCTTATAAATTTTAGAGTCTTTATGAGAATAAATAACTTATTTACTGTTTTTCTATTTTAGGGGATATCTCTAAAACGAATGCACAGTCTTAAATAAAAAATCGGACTCTTACAAACATTTAAAAAAATTACAAACCTATCCAGCTGAAGTGAACAATTCAATTTATATTCATATAGAATAATTAGTCGACCATCTATTCCTATAAATAATCTTGAACGTATTTAGTCGTAGGCGGTACTTTTAACCCTCTTAAAATGTCACACCAACTAAATATACTTCAAATATTCTACTTTTTTTTCCTTTGTATGTTAAACTAGCAGTGCCCCGCGATTTCACCTGCGTAGATCCCGTTCCCGTGGGAGTACGGGGATAAAATATGCCTATGTGTTATTCTGATGTATAAGCTATATAACTGTAAGGTTTCATCAAAATCCGTTTAGTAGTTTTTGCGTGAAAGAGGAACAAACATTAATACTTTCATACGTCCATCCATCCATACAAACTTTCGCGTGTTTATAATATTATATATATATATATAATCTCACGCCTTTCATCCCCGAGGGGGTAGGCAGAGGTATTCCATTACTGGATATACCCACATTTCACGAGATATATTGGACCCCTAAACGTGATAGGTGGTGAGCCCATCGCCGGACCGGGTCTATATTTATAATATTAGTAGGATTATAAAACTTTTTATTATTATATAACTGGAATATATTTACTTCAAAGTAATCTCTAGAACATCTAGACATTAACATTGACAACTAATACCCGTAAATAAGCGTTAAGATCAACAACATGTCATGGCACGTCTTATTAAAGCCTCTAACTCGTTTCAAAGTAGAACTTCTAGCAATACACAACAAACGAGGCAATGTAATCAAGTTACGCGCTATCTCGCTTAATATAAACATTTTTGTACAATCGTCTACAAAAGTGGTTGAACAGACAACATTCACAAATTATTAGGCACACGTTTTATATCAACAATAACAAAAATAATGAAAAGGAAAAGCTATATTTGATAAAAGCTTGTGTTCACAATTTCATTTCCTAAAATAATTTGATAAGGAAATCATCTTACCTAAGTAATTCGTTTATGTGTACAAAGGGCTACTTTCTCTATTCCTTGTGAATGCGTAACCAAATATGTTACCTACACAAAAAATCTTCTTTCTTTAAATACTTTTCAAATTTTCTTGAAGTTGTTGTTACGTTGGCACGAAGTTTCTCAAACTATCCTTTTTCATTCCTATTTACAACCTAACTCAATAAAAGAAATATAAAATAGGTGCCATAATTATAATCACTTTTGTTGTGTTTACATACACATAAAGTTAGTTATGCCATGTTATATACCCTTTTAGGTTAGTTCTGGCAACTAGTCCAACACAATCTCCCAATCCATTGTGGGATTTCGTATGAGATTATAGCTAATACTTCATACGCGGAAAAATACCCTCTGAGCTCTCCTGTAAGTAGTTACGGGTTGATGAATATATGTCTATATAAATCATGTGTCGACTAAAAAAAAATAAGTTATCTGTAAAGTCGGATTACGGACGATAATTTTACGTTTATACGAAAATATTGATGAAAACTGCATACTGGAGTGGAAGAGAGATAGATGCGTCACAAGCCGAACGCTCAGGCCAATCGTTCCTCTCTATCGCTTGTTCCGCGCTCTCGCTTGCACGCTCGGCGGAAGTTGACACTTTTCCGTGCGTGCAGCCAGCGTTCATCGATTTATAAGAGTTTATCTCGTCAAAAAAATCTTTCACCGACTAAATAAAGTCTACAGCGACTAAAAAATCTTTAAGTCGTCACGACTGTACCTCCAAATCCGCGAGCTTCTAATGAACCGACATCCAAATAAACTTCCTCAGTTGAGCGTACCAAAGTATGGCAGGAATTCGATTGTATCATATTACAGCATACTTGTTACTTGGTAAGCGTTACTCGTACGCGTTAGATACTTGATATTTGACACTTAATTAACGCGGCTTTCTATTGTAACATTTACGAAGAAAGGTGTTTGGCTGCGAAGGGTGGCATATTGTTTTGCGTTTACAGAGATAGATTATGTTACAGTTTTCAACAGTGGTTTAAGATATTGTAAGTTTTGTTCGTATTTCAAGCGGTGTCTAAAAAAAATAAGCTCTTCGTACTACTTTAAAAAAAAACTATTTTACGAATATACTGAGATTTCTCACAATGTTTTCCTTCATCATCGTGGAGTAAGAGATAAATATATTTTTTTAACTTTTTTTGACATGAAATTAAAAAGAGCCGCCCTTGAGTTTCTTGGTTCTTCTCGGGGTACTGCATTTGGAACCAGCCACACTTCGCTGGAGATGGGCTGCTGTTTACATTTAGCCTATCTCTTTGAACGAGTTTAGAGTGCCTTGTTATTAGGCTAGACGTTTTTAAGAGTATTTTTTATCTACAGAAATATTTTGATTTATAATTTTTACATACCTACAGTCATTTTTTTTCTAAAGTTATGATACCTACCTATATTTTAGTATTTTGTTACATTTGTTTTACAGTTTCCAATAAATATTTCCGCATATTTCGCCAACGTCTATTCGTTTTTAAATTCGAGTCTAATTGAGAGATGTTGATTTTACAAAGGTCAATTTGTACGAGGAAATATTTGCATAGCACCTGCGTGTAGGCGTTTTGAATTCAGTTCTATTTCCGATTCAGAATCACTATCTGTCTGTTTATTACATAAAAGAAGAACTGACTGATTGGCTGACTGAATGATCAATGCACAACCGAAACTGCTGGATCTGGAATAATTAAATTATGCACAAAACTTTGTGTTCGTTAAAGGGAGTACTAAAAATTGATTTTTAGAAATTTCCACATGTAAAAAGAATGGACAGATTTTAATAAAATTGGGCATAGAGATAACAGAGTACTTGTGTCAATATTTAGGGTAGGTAGTTTTTATTTCAGGAAATTATATCATTCCAACGGGAATACGACGCGGGTGAAACTGCGGTGCTCTGCTAGTCCTACTAATATTATACACGCGAGAATTTGTATGGATGGATGTATGGATGTTTGTTCCTCTTTCACGCAAAAACTGCTGAACGGATTTCAATGACACTCTACATATATATAGCTTATACATCAGAATAAGACAATGGCTATATATTATCCCCGTTTTCCCCCGGGAACGGGAACTACGCGAGTGAAACCGCGGGGCGCTGCTAGTTATTTATATGTCTGATATTATAATGTAGTTTTTGCGTAAAAGAGGAACAAACATCCACCCATAAAAACTTTCGCGTTTATAATATTAGTAGGAAGTAGGATACTTGGTTTTAAGGTGTTTCTTTATAAAAGTAGGAACGTGACTATTTAACATCCCCTTTTTTACCCCTCCCGCCTCTCAACAGATTGATGGGCTAGTTATTTATTTAGACCTCCCACGAGCTTCTGGGTCCCGCACGTCGTCCCGGAGGAGCACCTGGGTCCCGCAATTAATGCTGGAGACGTTTATTGATGTCCCGCTGTTTAGTAGAATGGAACATTCTAGAATGTTTTTGAGAAACTTTGGGAGGATTATTGTGGTTAGTTTAAATGAAATTTGAGGATAAATTCGATTCGATTCTGCTTTAAACCGACTAAACTTATTTTAGTTTACTGTTGTCATTTTTTTCTCCTAAAAAAGAGACGAGAGATATTTAGTCCTGTCAAACTAAAATTCATCCTGTCAACTAAGGCATTTCTTAACGTGTTTAGTGCAAGTAAAGAAGTCACGACTAATAACAGCCTCTGACAGGACTAAATTCGGTAGGTTATCTTCTATCTCTTTCCTTTTTTAGACTATTTTTTTTTTAGAAGTAGAAGGTCTTAAGTCAATGAATGTTCACATGCTTTAGCTTATGGCAAAACTTATATGTGTAAATGGTACACCAACACTGGCATAAACATTTTTGGAATCAACAATTTAAACAGATATATTTCAATTAAAAAGTGCTTTCGGCTGTGAAACGAAATGTATGAACTAATTTTGAGTGCACTTACTACATTAACTTTTAAGTCGCAGTCGTGCCAACTGTCGTGTGGGCCGCTATAATAAACATAGCCTAATTCAATTTGTTACTCCACTAGTTTTGTGCAAAATATTTTTTTTCTTTAGCATACATCTTTGAAGATGAGTCTAGTTTATAAAACGTATTACAGAAGAAGCGCAATTCTTCATACACTCCAATTAGTATATTAATATAAAAAAATATTACTTTTACTTTAGTTTTGTCTAACCAAATTTCTTAAATAAAGAGCAACAATAGTACGGTACGGTAGAGCAACAATATCCAGTAATGGAATACCTCTGCCTACCCCCTCGGGGATAAAAGGCGTGAGATTATTTATTTTTTTAATAGTACGGTTTCAATAGGTAGTACTTTAATGAGCTATGCTAATTTTCGGAAAAATTTTACACATTTAAAATAGCTGAAATCGATTAAGTAGTCGATACTGAACAAACTAATTTCAGGAATTGCGCTTATTCTCTTACATATTGTATAGTGTCGGAGTCTTACCTATATAACTTATGTGAAACTCTTGCATTAAAACATTAAAATAAAAAATATGCTCACGTCTTTTATACCCTGGGATAGGCAGATGTAATACGTTCCTGGAAATACCCGGTCCTTTCACTAGTATATTTTTACAGGCTTTGAGCCTATCGTCGGATCGGTGTGCTGTTACAAAAAAAAAAAATTTTTTTTGTGGAACACTGCCTTTTAAGTCGAGGGTCACCGGTTCGATTCCCGCTCGGAGCCAACATTTGTGTGCCCGAACATGTCTATTGGTATATTTAGTATTACCAATTCTTAATAGCACAGACTCTAAATAGTCTGGGACTAAACAATCGTGTGTAAATTATGGGTACAAAAAAGATGACACCGAAAAATCTTACAGTAGAAAATTACATTTTTAGTTTTCTTCCAGAAAATAATAAAATGCAGGAAGCAAATTACTCTAATGTCGTAATGTGAAAACTGCATCCTAATTAAGTAGCTCTTGAATTTCTGAATTTTCCGTCCACGGATTTGTGCAGCGCGAGAGAACAATGTTTAAGGTAGCGGACATGGAAGCAGGTGAAAAGCGTTTTATTACCCGCTTTTCGTTTTACGCGCAAGTAGCTCTTACATTTTTGCATTTCAAATTCTAAGGATTAATGCTCTACAAGAGAACTATTTAAGGTAGCGGATATTGTAGCGAGCGGAGTTTTTTTTTTACGTAATCGCAATAATCATGGCGGGGGAACTGTTAGCCTTATGATGTCTGTAGTGGACTTTCCGAAGAAAGTATTACCCACACTTCCAAAAGCGTGAATAAAGAGTCTAAAAGACCCGCCAAGTGTAAGTCAGAATCACGCATAAAGGGTTCAATTCAATTCAGTACAGTGGCATCGATCCAGGTTATGTGTTATTAAATAAAAATAATAGTAGATTACATGTCTAGGGAAGTAAAATAAGATATTTGCCTCGGTCGACAATTACATGTGATCTGAGGCGTTCTTATTTACTTCCCGAGGTGTGTATACTCTTTTCTTATCGACGGAGGCGAAAAGCAACTTTGTTTAGCGCAGCGGGCCGATATTTGCCGTTTTTCGCCCGGAGAGATGAAAACCATTTTTCCCACTGGAACGGGGGAAAGGCATCTACGCTAGCAATGACACTAAGCGCTTTCTAAATAAAAATTCACGCCTTTTCATCCCCCCGGGTGATAGCCTTACGACTTAAGAGCCCGCTTCTCATGGTGATAATCAGTGACTCGGGTTCAAATCCGTTTTGAAAAACGAAAATGAATGAACTAATGAGTTTTAAAAAACTTACCTACATATTCATCACTGGCTCGACGGGAAAGAGAAACATCGTGAGGCAAACCGCAGGTCTAAGAATTAATTCTGAAGGCATGTCTAACAGACCCGGCACGGCGATGGGCTCACCACATATCACGTTTAGGCGTCGAATATTCGCGTAAAAAGTGGGTATTTTCAGAAATGGAATACCTTTGCGCTTTCTAGTAATAAATAATTTAGTTAATGCACTATGTAAGATTGCGCAGATACTCTTCTCTTTGTGGCATACATTTCTATCAAAAGTCAGTTCCAAATTACATTAAGTAAAGACTGTTCTACCGCTTTAAGCTAACTCTAAGAGTTATTCTACACGTACACCCAACGTGGGTACATTAATATAAAACCACAGTCTACACTGCACTGAAGTTAATTAATATACCTAGACATAGCAGTTTAAATCTACTAGGAAGCGACTCCAGCTAAATTCTCGTGATTTTGATTCTGCCAACACCCACTCGAGGGAAACTTTAGAGATAAAATGCAGGTAAGGTAGCTGCCATGGATGTAGCGTTGAGCGATGTTTATTCAAGATAATGGACGAAAAAAGGGGTTATAAGTTTAACGTGTGTATGTCTGTCTGTGGCAACATAGGTCGTAACTAAACCGATATATTTTTTGGAAAGGTGACTGTTTTATCAACGTTTGAATACACTGAAACTTACTCACTAGTTGTACAACTAAAAGTACTTTGTGAAAAGTGGGTACCTACATCCAGAAATGGAATACCTCTGCCTACCCCCTTGGGATGTAAGGCGTGAGATTATATTATTATATTATATAATTGTTCATCTTACAAAATCGATGCGACACTGATTTCAATCTATATAACTAAAATGATAAACTGACTGACTGATTGGTGATGTTTCAACGCACAGCCTAAGCCGCTGGATCTAGAGACTTGAAATTTTGCACATAGGTAGCTTATACAATGTAGTCATCCAATAAGAAAGGATTTTACAAAATTCAACCCCTAAGGGGGTGAAATAAAAGTGCGCGAGCGAAAGCTAGTAAATGTAATGACGTAACGGTTCCAATATGGCGGGCGCTACGTCGCCAAATTTTACTCTAATTGTGTTTTGTTTTATCACTTGTTTATTTAAAGGAAAGTAAAGGAACATTAGTATGGTAACATTGCAAAGCCTGTCCCAATTTTCGAAGGGCTTGTTGGCTCAATTGGTAGTGACCCTGCCTTCTGAGTCGGAGGTCGCGGCTTCGATCTCCGCTTAAGGCCAACATTATTAAGCTATTGCATAGCTTCTATCGAGGGCCTTGAGCGCGGGGACCGAATCCAGAAATTCCGTAACGAAAAAAAACCTCACGCTCCCCACTCCGACGGGCACGTAGCTGTGGCTTGAAGGCCGTGCATTGTCTAACGTCGTTTCTTTTCGGCAGTCTTGTTGATACAAAATGCTATGCAATAGCTTTACCGCGGCAGTCCCCGAGTGCCACACGTCTTTTTTTTGTGTGCATGAACATGTATGTTGGCTTCGTGTCTGGTCGTTTAATATTCATTTAAGTATGTTTATCAGTTGTTTAGTACCCATAGTACAGGCCCTGCCTAGTTTGGGACTAATTATCTGTTTGTGAATTGTGTCCTACAATAAAAAAAAAACACCCAATAAGCCCATCTGGTCCCAGTCGTGTCCCAAAACTGAATGCCGCGCCGATTTATCTCAATAGTCAATGTAAATAAGGCATTCGGTGCTAATGTAGTGTTCAAATCGAGCGCGGGAACGGCGCAGATGGCGTAGAGCTAAGCGATTAACAGAGCTGACAGGTGTAGACGGGTTTTGGAGTTGCAAGGGCTGTTAAAACCAACTCTAATATGAGAGGAGCTGCAATAACAACTAAGAAGTTATATAAATAATAAAAACTCACACCAGGATACCAGGCGTGGTTAGAATTTCATGTCGGGAAGTATTTCATTCATCGTATATTTCCTGTTGTAGTAGAGAAAATAGACTGCCACTGCTACAAACCTTTCCGATCTCTCACTTCAATACATAGTTAGTATACTTAGGTCGTTCTCTACCGGACTTTCTCACACTCACAGCACCTTCGTATATTTGTCTTTCATTTTAATAATTCATCCGTCCACCTCAGCATTCCTTTCTCATTCAGACTGCAAATCTTTTGGACCACAGTATTTCTCACTCAAGAAATAAATAAATTTTGGGACACAATTTACACACAGTTATTTAGTCTCAAACTAAGCAGAGCCTGTACTATGGGTATTTAACAACTGATAGACGTACTTAAAAAATATGCAACACCCAGTCATGAATCCAACAGACGTGTTCATGCTCACAAATGTTGGCCTCGAGCGGGGATCAAACCCGCAACCTCCGACTCTGAAGGCAGTCACTACCAACTTAGCCAACAGGCCCGTCATCACTTTATCCAGGAGTATCTACTTTCACCATTGTATATTTTTTTTTAATCAAAAATTATACCATTTTGTATCGCTTATATTATCGTTACATAGCCTTAGTCATTTATTCTATGCTTACCATTTCATTTTATAACCTTTTGTCTCGATATTGTATTGCAGAGGATACTGTAATTTTTGAGAAGGTTATTCCATTTCGTCAGTTTCCTATTTCGTAACACTTGTTTAGTATAATGTGCCCAGCAGACGTATTCACAGAGACTCGATACCGTTTCCGTTCGATTCGAGTCGAATCTATCGACATCGGAAACGAATCTATCGAGATGGGCTGATGTTGGTATCGAAAACTAATGTCAATGAGACACCAACTGCCATATGTGACATTAGTTTTCGATACCAACATCAGCCCATCTCGATAGATTCGTTTCCGATGTCGATAGATTCGACTCGAATCGAACGGAAACGGTATCGAGTCTCTGTGCATATGTCTGCTGGACCCTCTTTGAGTTTCCTAGCTCTGCACCGGGTGTTGACAGCCCACCATCTGTTTACTCCCAATAATTATTTACACGAGCCTCGCCCCGCGAAGCCGCTCGCTTTCGGGGATTTGAATAAATCGCTTGGTTCTTTCGTAGACGGCTCTAAGTAGTTTTTATAAGAAGCACTTTATTATTTTTCTTTTGTTGTGTTTTTGACTCGAAGGAATACTATACTGTGCTTTTTGTGAAAATGTGTTAATGATTTCGAAATTGTACAATTAAAATTTTTGTAGGGTGGGTACACAAGAAAATAATCCCCTCCCCTACTCCCACCTCAAAGGTCGGCAACGCAGTTGTGACTCTTGAGTTGCAGGTGTCCATGGGCGACGGACGTCACTTACCATCAGGTGAGCCGTCTGCTCGTTTGCCCCCTTTTTTATCATAAAAAAATAAAATAAAATTTATTCGTACGCCTGCCAGTATTAATCATTTGATAGTAAAAATATCCTACATATTTGTATTTGTTTTGTCTCCATTATTACCCATAGAACATGTGCCGTGCATAAATTTTTGAATAGTGACTTACAATCACTCCTTTCATCTTTCATTATTTGGGGTCTGCACAATATACTAGCGGGTGCCGAGCCGTCTTGACCGCGCGTGTCCAGTTTATACCCGTTCCCGTAGGAACTTCCAAAAATCCCTTCATAGACAATATACCTATGGCTCTGTCCATAATACGGCCTTCGTCCCGAAATTGACATAATCTTATAAATTCTGCGTTATTCGTTATTCTCGCCGACAAACTGCATTGTAGTTTGGCAAGTGTAATTTAAAATTGTATTATTATTTGTAAAAGGCATAATAAAAAAAATAAAAAAAAATTGACAATAAGGACTGCTAACACTAAATTTAAAAAGGTAGAAGTTCGCATTGGAGATTATACCTAGTCCACATTCATAATGTGGAAAAGACCCACGGCTCAGAAGAGAAATATATTAAACTCCATTTATATCATATTAAAAGGCCCATTTAGCAGTGTTGAGCTGTCACGGGTCATTACGTTACACAACAATACTATTATACCTTAAACCCACGGCCGAAATCAAAACAAACCATTTATGAACAGAAAATTAAATTCCCCCGGCCTTCCAACTATAAACTCGATAGTTCGGCCTAAGCGCCAACAATGCGAACTAAAACAAATACACAATTCGAGAACATTCCACCCATTTACCACTTCATTTTGTTTGACTATTAAAAGGTAGGTACAATAGATTTTTCATCATGCTATGCCTGTGTAATTTTAAACGACTTCAACAAAGGAGGAAGTTTCTCAATTCGACAGTATTATATTTATTTATTTTAAGTGTGTTTGCGGATAACTTCGTCGTTTATGAACCGATTTGGATGAAATTTTTATTATTGAAAAGGAGGTATCCCAAGAGTGGTACCAGAATAAGGAAACCGGGATCTGATGATGTCATCCCAGAGACATCCAGGAGAACCTTCGAAAATCGTAGTGGCGACTACCTACTGCTTTTTTTAGTTTCATGTTTGAAGTTGTTTTTTTTTTGTTAAAAATTATCAGTTTTGTGACGATCATACATGCTAGCCATATCATGAGCCAGTAACAACTTTATTGGATAGTTCTGCAACCCTTTATGCTAAGGACGTGTAGGTGGACTTACATTGATCAAGTTATTTAATCCTATGCAACTGGATTACTGCTAGTACACCATTCGAGAACATTCCACTCATTTACCCCTCAATTTTGTTTTATTAATCAATCAAGCAAATTTATTTATTGTGAACACAGGTTGTACATAGGTTTTATAATTAATATTCAGTCCGCTGTGGTCCGCCATAAGCATACAATGTCATGTTTATGTTATAAATCAATTAAAAACAATATAATTAAATGTCAACAAAATCCAATAAAATGTATGTCACTTGTATCAGGGCGTCAATTTTTGGCATCAAAATATTCATTCAAAGAATAAAAAGTGCTGTCAATGAGGAATTCATACAGCTTATTCTTAAATATTTTAAAATTGTCACATGTCTTCAACTCAGAGGGAAGCTTATTATAAATTTTTGGGGCTATTCCAAATATACTATTTTGAAACAGAGCTGTCTTACATGGTCTAGTAGATAAATTCCGACAATGCCGTGCACGCTTCACATTAGCGAATAAAAAAGGATTTCTCTTAATAAACAGTACAATTTCATAAATAAAACGTGCAATCGATTTCTCATCCTTCCTGCTATGCCTGTGTGAGGCTACTTTTACCTGAAAAACCTAGTTCTTAAGAGACGTATATAACCTTAAGTTTACATGGATGTAGTCATCATAATAAAATATTACCACTCTAAAGTGTAAAAAAAACCGACTTCAATCTTCAACTTATATGGTTTTCTCATGGATGACGTTGTCAGAACTGGACGAAATTAAAATGGGACCAATCTGGAAGCACCAGCTTTCAAATAAAAAATCATCCAAATCGGTTCACCCAGTCGAAAGTTCTGAGGTAACAAACATAAAAAAAAAATAAAAAAATACAGACGAATTGATAACCTCCTCCTTTTTGAAGTCGGTTAAAAAACGATTGCCTGTTTGAGATTAAAAAGAGCTGCCCTTGAGTTTCTTGCTGGTTCTTCTCGGGGTACTGCGTTTGGAACCAGCTACTCGTCGGTGGAGATGGGCTGCTGTTTACATTTAGCCAATCTTCATGGACGAGCCTAGAGGTTTAAAGTGCCTTTTTATTAGACTATTGACTTTTCTAAGTGTATTTTTTGTACCTACAGAAAATAAATGACTTTTACTTGTAAAACTATAGCTCAGAAAAAGCCTTAAATACCAATTGGAAGACAATTTGCAGTAAACAATACTTCATCCTACCATTAAACAATAACGGTCAAGTTTTTATCAAGATAAATTTCCGTAATTTTCCGTGAGAGTCAACGGAATTTGGACGGTTTTCTGTGTAATGGTGCAAGAAATAGTAGTTATTTCGATTCACTTGATTCGGTTTCTGTCTTTATTACTACACAAATATAAATGTCTGGTTTTCCGTAACCATGTTGTTTTTGTGATGTTAATAATGTCTCATTATCACTTACTGTTGGCTCAGTTTATACTTTGGTGTACATCCAACAGCGCACATAACAACAAATTCTTAAGATTCTACTAATTTGTGAGGTTGGATGTATGTATGTTGCTCTTTCACGCCAAAAGTATTTATTTATTTATTTATTTATTTATTTATTCAAAAATAACTTAAAACTAGCATTACAGATTAATCTAAGGCGCTAGTAAAGGCAATAAAAAAATATAAAAAAGTACAAGTAAATTAAAAATAAAAATAAAGTAAGAATAAAATAAACCATTTATACATAGTTAGTATTGATCAGATTTTGATTAAAATTCACATTGATATAGCTTATAGGTACATCAGATTACATAAAGGCTACTTTTGACCCCGGAACGCAGACGAAGTCCTTTAGTAGTCTTTAATTTATCACTAGCTCAAACTTTGAATTAAAAAATCGTGATTAAATGCGCGTGCCCCAGAAGTAGTTCTAAGGCATGTGTGCACCCATTGTGCACTCCAGTCTGGCGATAGGCTCATTACCTTTCACGTCACTGAAAAATAAACTGAAAAGAGGGTTCTAGGAATGTTATAGGTACTTACCTCTGACGACCGAAAAAATGTCTACCACTGTACAAAAAAAAATCACGCCTTTTATCCCCGAGGGGGTAGGCAGAAGCATTACATTTCTGGATATACACACTTTTCACGAGATTCCTTGGACCGCAAAACGTTAGGTGGTGAGCCCATTGCCGCACCGGGTCTGTACACATGCCTCAGAATTATTTATCTAACTTTACAAAAAAATATAAAATTATAATTACATTGGCTGAATCCACAGCTTTGTTTATATGAATAAAGAGTAAAAAAAACCGACTTCAATCTTCAATTTATATGGTTTTCTCATGGATGCCGTTGTCAGAACTGGACGAGGACCAACCTGAAAGCACCAGCTTTCAAATAAAAAAAGAATCATTTAAATCGGTTCACCCAGTCGAAAGTTCTGAGGTAACAAACATAAAAAAAAATACAGACGAATTGATAACCTCCTCCTTTTTGAAGTCGGTTAAAAATACATCACAGTTAACAAATGCATATACTAGTCTTACAGAAACTTGACTCGTGGTAATATGACTGTATGTACGTACAAACAGTCTGTCTACATCAAAACACTGTATCACACAATGGGCGCGCAAATTAAGTGTCCTAACCCCACTAATCCAGCTGTGGGCGTTAATCCGACGGACGCTAATTCAAGGGGGCTAATAAATTCATACTTGACAATGCTAGGTCCCTGTCTGACCTGTCTGTGGATTGTATGATGTAGTGTATAATTCTTGTTTTGCTATAAAAACACACGAAATAAAACACGCGTAATTAACATTTGTGTTTATAAATATTTATTTTTGCTTCTGTTTATTCTTACCATTCGGTTCGTAAAATATACGAGAATAGTGTATTTTCAAGAATTTTGACGACCGGGCAGAGCTATTTTCCATAAGGGTGTAAGCGCAATTATTATTTACAAACTTTTATTTAGCTTGCAATGTACTATGCAAAGACGTTTAATCAGTTAAGCACCACCGGTTAGAATTGGAACCAAGACACAATTAAAAATCTATTGTGTCTGTGATTCATGGTCTGAGAGGAAAGTTTCTCTCTCCTAAAGAGAATGATTTTCTTCCAACCTCTTTGGTACTATGTTTTTCGGATGGAATCTTGCAACTCATTTTTGAAGCAGGCCTTATACTGATTTTTCACTTCTCATACACTAAAAGTACGCCAATATAGACCTAAGAAGCGGGACTAAAGGGACCACTTTAGTCCCTACTGAGTAAAAAGTAATAAGTTTTTTAAATTTCCATAATTAGATGTAGACAAACTCAAACAGCCAGTAAATATCTGTGGAGTGTGGGACCATCTTCATTGCGAAAATATTGAGAGTTTTAGTTTCATGGTTTTTAAGCATATAGAAGGTGGCGCCATGTGTTTTAAAAGAGATTTAAATCTCTTTGTGAACCTGTGACAGGTTTAGAAAAAAAAAACTGCCCGTGAAAATTTCTGAATTTTTGTTGAGTGTGTTCGGTTTTAAATAAATTTGTACTAAGTAAATTGACTATTTTTCTCGCACTCGTCATTTTGCGAATCCGTCATTTTGCGAATCTGACTTTCTGCGAAACGCGAATGGTCAGATAAGCAGAATGTCAGTATTCCGCCATTTTGCGAATCCGTCATTTTGCGAATCTGACATTTTGCGATGGTTCCAGTCAAACCACCTCTGGTATACAATGGCTTCGTTTAGTCCCTCCATACAAAATATACTATTCTTACGGCCCTGTTGGCTCAGTTGGTAGTGGGCCTGCCTTCTTAGCCGGAGGTCGCGGGTTCGGACCTCGCTCGGGGCCAACATTTGTGTGCATGAACGTGTCTGGTCGTTTAATATTTATTGAAGTATGTTTAGGGGTCCAATATACCTTTGCCTACACCCTCGGGGATAAAAGGCGTGAGATTTTTTTTTATGTTTATCTGTAGTTTAGTACCCATAGTACAGGCCCTGCCTAGTTTGGGACTAAATAACCGTGTGTGAATTGTATCCCACAATTTATTACTTATTTATTTATTATATTTATTTAATGTACTAAAAAGGAATCTTGACATGAAATCAGATATCTTGTAAGGCAAAACCGTGAATACGAGGCGGGCGGGGCTGTCAAAATATGAATAATTTAACGTCAGCTGCAGCTCAACTATCAATCAGGGACTCGATTCTTTGTCCGGAAATCCTCCAAAATATACACGAATTATTGTATTGAGACAAGTGATGGCTGGGTATTATACGTTTTGAATTACATTTCGCTTTGAGGTTTGATTTGCATGAATATGGTAACATATTGTGATTGACTAGGTTTTGTTTTGAATATAACATTTATTTGTTCCATGTTCCGTTTAGTTTTGATTTCAATTTACATAAATAAATCACGTTCGTGTCAATTTATTTATTGTTTATTTATTTTATGGTCCAAATAACTGCAGCGTTTTATTTCAAACTAGATGTTCCGCGCGGCTTCACCCGCGTAGTAGGAATACTGGGATAAAATATAATCTATGATACTCCCTGATAATACAGCTTTCCATCGGTAAAATAATTTTTAAAATCGGTTTAGTACATTCGGAGCCTATTTAATACAAACAAATCTTTCATATTTACGTACATATTTATCACTAGCTCGACGGTGAAGGAAAACATCGTGAGGAAACCCGCAGGTCTCAGAACTAATTCTGAGACATATGGAAATAGACCCGGTCCGGCGATGGGCTCACCACCTATCACGTTTAGGGGTCCAATATATCTCGTGAAATGTGGGTATATCCAGTAATGGAATACCTCTGCCTACCCCCTCGGGGATAAAAGGCGATTTATTAAATTAATATTTATTATTATTATTAATATTTCATCGACCTAGTGATAAATATGAACGTAAGTTTTAAAAACTCATTGGTACATGACAGGATTTGAACCCGAGCCTCACTGATTTTCATCATGTGAAGCAGCTCTTTAACCCTAATAATAATAATAAAATCTTTATTTCGGACTTTCCATCCATATTTAAATATTAGTAACAATGAAACTTAGGACTATGTTAGTATATACAATAAACAAAAACAAAAAAAAAAGATAGAATATATCTACTTAGACACTAGACAACAACCGCTGTGGATTTTTGTCCAGTGTCTAAGGATACGGCCATCCTCTCTGCCAGCAACGGTGGATAGAAGGATGTTGGAGCTGCCACGAAGCCGACGCATCAAGGAAGCGACCCTCTTTCAGGCTATCACTGCTCTTATATGATTTAAAAGTAATTTTATAAACTTAACATTGAATTTCGAAACATTATTATCTCAAATGTTGTTAATAATACAGTCTTATCTCGTTTAATAGTTCATTTGGCATGCAAAATACCAAGTATAATTATCAGTGTCGTTTGAACGTGTCAATTGAGCCCAATATTAGATGGTATCTCGAACTTTCCACGCGAGTGGCGCCTCAGGAAAGCTATTACCGAATCCGTGACACACGCCGGAAACTAGTAATTTTGTTCCAGTGTCAGCCAAAAGGTCCTGTGAGTGTTACAATGGAAACTTTCGCATTCAGTTTCAGTGCTGTGATACGGAGTTGTTTATCAGGTTGGCTGTTCGAGTGATTTGGTCTCATAAGAAAATTTAACTTGTCTATACAACATGTAACAGAATAAGTGCAATTCCTGAAATTAGTTTGTTCAGTATCGACTACTTAAAATTGTGAGTTAAATTTTTCAAAAATATGAATTATCGTAGCTGAATTTAGTGCTTTCTATGGAAATCGTGTTATTAAATCAATATTTAAGAAAATTGGTTAGACACAACTAAAGTTCGATTGCATCATATTTTTTTTATATTAATATACTAATTGGGGTGTATGAGGAATTGCGCTTTTTCTATTTCGCGTTGTATAAGGTCATTAAATCAAGTTCAAATATTTTAAGGGTAGGTTAAACGTAAGATAAATAGAATTAACATACATAAACATAAAAAACGTTAGGTTTTTAGGGTTCCGTACCTCAAAAGGAAAAAACGAAACCCTTATAGGATCACTTTGTTGTCCGTCTGTCCGTCCGTCCGTCCGTCTGTCAAGACCCTTTTTCTCAGGAACGCGTGGAGGTATGAAGCTGAAATTTATATCAATTACTCAGGTCTACTGTCCCTTGAAGCTGTGAAAAAATCAAACTTCTAAGCCAACGCAATCAAAAGATACAGCCGTTTATGCCGCAAATTTTCGACACTTGCAAGGGAATCAAAACCTACAGGGTGCTTCCCGTGAACTCAGAATCTTGAAATTTGGTACGAAGCAACGTCTTATAGCATAGATAAAGGAAAAATTACGAAAACCATAAATTTGCAAGGTTGTACGGAACCCTCGGTGCGCGAGTCCGACTCGCACTTGGCCGGTTTTTCTTGTTCTTACCCAAAAAAGAAAATATTTGGGAAGGTTCTTGGCATAAACACTCACAACCGCACTAAAATGCCACTTTTGTCATCTTTTTTTTTTTACTTAGATATTTTGTTTGAGTTGTGTGCGTGTATTGTTTATGTACATCGTGTAAATTAGTTTTTTTTATTTTTGTAATAAATCGATGTTATCTAGTAAAGTAGCAAAAATAAAAATCTATGCTGAAAATAGTTTCTTGTTGATTATTGATCTTCCCTTTAAATATTTGTAGTTAATTTAAAATGACCATGTTTGTACCTACTTCAATGCTGAGTGACTGGTGACTCATCGACGCACAATTTGTTTATTTGTTTACAATCGAAGCTACTAGAACAATCGAAGCTACTAGAACAACAGACATAAAATTCAGACAGTAGATTCCTTTTATAAACTAAACGTTGGATAACAAAGGACTTTATGAAGTTTTACTCACGATTTAAGTCGTTATGCCATAATAATAATAATAATAATGTCATGTCATGTCAAAACATTTTTTGTAAAAAGAAAAAATCCAGATGCCCATTACTTACCCTAAAATAAACGAACACAAAAATTAGAGCACTACACCGCTTCATTCATAGTTATAGAAATTAAAGTCTTCTTTATACAGGCGGTGTTCTATACAAAGCTTTCTACATTATTCACGAGATGGGCTGCGGGCCGACACAGGCACCATTAGTGGATTGAGTGCGGTCTAGGCTGTCACGTTCGCGTTTGAGGCTAGCACTTGTATGGACTAGATTGGTCTGGATTTCTAGGCTGGATTTTGATTGATAGCCTTTGTTAGTTTACAAAAGATTTGGTATTAGCTCGGTCACAATTTTGGGAGGTCTTTTACAAAAAAATTAGAGCCTGATAAAATTAATTAGCAATAACGAAGGATAGCTATTTGCTACTTTAATTCTGTAGGTTCAAATATGAAAAAAGACGTACGGACTATAAGATTGTAATTTCTTGCATTCGGTTTCAGCTAAAACATTTGTATAAATTTATAGAAATTTATATTGCTTAAAATAATTTCTTACAGTATTGTGTTTATTGAATATGTAATAGCTTGCAAGAACATAGCTTACAAGCAGTGAAAAAAGAAGATCATCCGCTATAGAGTACAAAAATACATAAGAATAACCTAATCCGTGTACAGAATCAGTATATATGCAAAGGTGATGTTCAGAAAATCTATAGAGGGTGGTATAATAATAAATGAAAAATACTATAGAGATCTGATTTAGTAGAGCGGTAAGAAGATATTATTTTAAACAAATATGTCCTACAAAACACCCCCCCAGAATGCCCCTTGTTTTGTAAAATTCTTCAAAGTAGAAAAATCTGCTTGTAACATTATAAAAATACTGGTAACCCTTCCAATATATATTTTTGTACAAGAAATCAAAAAAACTTAAATCCAGAGTCGGAAAAAGAAATATTTAAAATAAATAAACATTTTTTGCACGTAGTAGCGAATGATGAGCTACCTGAAAGAGATAGCGCTCTACTTTTTCTCTCACTCTTATCTGTAATTAGCGTTTATGCGGAAACGAAATAAAACAGTTATTTTTATTAGGTTGTCGGTCTATCACTCTGCCAATGTCAATATGACATTTCATCTGCATGGAGCACAGAACACTATAACTCCTCACAACGAAACGAACACACCACTATATATTTGACTAACAAAAAAATTATTTAATAATTCAGGGAATACTAAATAATCACAAGAATTCGGTTAGCCTAATTGAACACGTAACTAAATAATTATTTTAAATCATTTTGGGTTCATATACCAAAAGGGTGACGTTCGTTTCTCAGTGACCTGAACCCTCATATATTACCTACTAAATTTTTCAAAACATATTGAGGCATTTTAAAATATTTCATTATGTTATCAAATAGCCCAGTAAATTAGCTTTATAATGATATATATGTATGGTTCTGGTAATAAAATACGAGGAATAAAATACCACTAATATTCTTCTCTTTTAAAAGGCAATTGTAAATTTTCTATCTCAATCCCGAATCTCTCGCAATTTCAACGATGATCGAAGTAAATTCACCAGTTCAAAGTGCCCTTCATTTGACACCATTGGTAAGAAAGTGCCGGTCATTAGCCTGTAACAAAGATTCAACTCAGCTAATAATCCTCCAAATATCCTCTGTTATCCTGCTTTCGCTCCTGGAGGATCTACGAGATAATTATATAGGTAGCTTACTTTTTCAATTGAAAAGGACGATAAAAATAATTTGCATATTCGTGTGAAGTAGAAATAAAGTATAATTACGACCGATTTAGGTACTTTTAAAATGAAATCAAGTTGTAAATATTTTTAATATAATAATCTAACATTGTTTTTTGTATTGCATAAATAACAAGAACCCTTATCCTACCTTAAAAAAGCGTCTTGATAACTAAACACGCAGAACAGAACAATGTAATTATTATTCTATTGAGCTCCTACACTTAAATATAATCGATTTATCTGTTATTAATTGTTGTACACTCGAAACATCCCTCAACATCCTAATAATATCCGCAACCACCCTTATCCAGCGATGACGTAACCTAGTTACCTTTATATAGGGCCCTATGTCACAGCCTGCGGGCTTGTGGTATGGATCCTTCGTTAGTGGTCGCTTGCGTTATAGATTGAATTCGTACGTTGACTCCTTATTTGATTATGTTAGCCGAATATACGTAAAGCGTTTTTGCTATTTGGTTTAGAAGGCGTTTTGGATTGTATTTCTGTTCGAGAGAATTGCTATTTGATTTTGTTAGGCGTAGAAGTTTATGTAAGAAGATAATAATAACCACAAGAAATTATGTAAGTATACTAATTTTTGTCTTATCCATAAAACTTTGAGATGAAACCGAGCTAAATACTTAAATATAGACTAACAATATGTATCATGCTGTTTAAGTTAGGGACAAATATACATCAATAAAAAACCGATTACACAAATACGCTTCGTACGCCTCGCACAATAAAATAGCAATCACTTCCAACTCTTCATTTTCTCATTGCCAAAATCACTATTCAGGCTCTAGTTACCAACTTCGGCGATAAGAACTCATATTGAATAGAAAGTATCTAATCAGAAAAATTCAATTACTTTGCGATCAGGGCGCGGGATCTAGCAGGAAAGTTTCGGGTCTGAAGCAAGTCGCCTGTCACTTGACGGCTTTTATCGGCGGTTCCAAGTTTTCGAATCGGGCCCAATTGTCTGCCACTTTTGTTTTCGCCGAATTTTGGGACGAGCTTCGAATGGAAGTGAGTTGCATTATTCTCGGGGAAGATTTTTGGGAAGAAATCGTTTTGTATTTTTTTATTGGTTTTCCCTGGTAAATATTAGGGGGGCTGTAAATGTAAGGTAATCACTAAGACAAGAACGAAAGTACTTAGTTGAGAAATACATACAAGAGTCAGAATTGATATGGTGCTCTCAAAAGGCGGTAGAATTAAAAAACAACTTTTGGACAATGGCGTTTCACTGTCCTGTGGTAATTTACTACTTCAAGTTTAAAAATAACGAGTCACCCATATAAAATTTCGTATCTTTAAGTTGTGTGCAGAATTATTATAATAAAATAATCAATTAGCAAGTCTCACTCAAACTTCATCGTTTTTGGGTTCCGTACCCTTACTACATCGCTGTCTGTCACCAGGCTGTAAGAACCGCGATAGCTAAACAGTTGAAATGTTCACAAATTATGTATTTCTGTTGCCGCTATAACAACAAATACTGAAAACAAAATAAAATTTAAGTGGGCCTCCCATACAAAAAAACGTGTTTTTTTACCGTTTTTATAGATTCTCGCAAAAAATAGATTCTTTTTTTTATTTTGAAAGATTAGGTACAGCCTAAAAATACTTGAACCTAGGTAGGTACTGTTATACAAACGTAAAGAAAAATGTTCTTGTCGTAATACTTACGACACATTTATTAGAAGGTTCTTTTCTTAGTGATTAATATACGAGATCGTCGTTATGGCCGTTGTATCCTAACATTTTTCTTAGGCTACTTCCAAAGTAATAAATGTCAACTCTGAATTTATGGCCGACAAAAATAATATGGATAAATATTTGCATAATTCTGGGTCTACCAATAGTCTAAAAAGGAAAATGAATGATGACTAGAAGAAAACACCAAGCAACAGATTAACGATTTACAATTAAACCTAGATAACTGGTGTGCTCTACTGTCCTTAGTTGTAACTCAACTTGATAGCCGTGAAAGCTTACCAAGCCGGAGTCTACTGCGGGCGATCTATTACAATAGATAGTCCTATTGTTTTCCGATTACGCGGCTTGGCAGGCAAACAAATACACTTTAGCATTTTGAATAATGAAAGTTACGATTATAATACACTTAAAAAGAGGAGACTAACTAGGATTTAAAAAAATACATCAAACAGGAAACTAAAAATTAAAAAGCACTAGTCACCTCTACGATTTCTGAAGGTTCCCCCCGATTTCTGGGATGCCATCATCAGATCCTGGTTTTCTTATCATGGTAACACCGTTGGAATATCATCTTTCTAACAACAAAATAATAATCAAAATCGGTTCATAAACGACGAAGTTATCCGCGAACACACACAAAAAAAATGTTATATGACTGTATTCAGTCGAATTGAGAAACCTCTTTTTTTGAAGTCTGTTTAAAAATGTACAACAGGGCAACAGCTGTCATATTTTACCACTGGATTACCCGACTCATTAACTAATTAAAGCAATAAAACACTACCAAACTGAATAAGCAGAAGTCCACACATCCAGACAGCGTGCCACTAATTACATCCGTTTCTGCTGACTGTGGCGGCGATGCTGCAATTTCATTAGCATCTGAAGATTTTGGCCGAGGACATAGTACGACGGGAGAGCGGGTACAAGCTTGAGCGCGGGCGAGAGCTAGAGCGAGCGAGTTATCTAATCAAAATAACATAAAACTCTAAAGAGTAAAAAACCGACTTCAACTTATATAGTTTTCTCATGGATGCGCTGGAGAAAATTGGGATCACAAGGGAAGCACCAGCAAATAAAAAAGAATCGCTTCACCCAGTCGAAAGTTCTGAGGTAAGAAACATAAAAAAACAGTCGAATTGATTACCTCCTCCATTGTCAAAGTCTGTTGAAAAGCGACATTTATTATATTACCCGCAAACCACAAGTTCACGCTTAAAATTAGCTAGTGTACCCGATTGCTTGTGGACATCTCGGGGCAAATATTCGAAAATGATTGTCAGTTTCGGAATATAATCTTCCACGCAGGTCCACCGCGGATGGTTTTGTTGTTTGGAAAATTGTTTTAGGACTTTTAGGATAGTGGCAACCTAACTTCCTCAGTGTAAAGAAAGACTCTTACGTAGCATAGCAGTGGGCTATTATTTGTTGACGATGATGTTAGTTTCTGGTTCAGGTGTTATGATGTAGGTCATTTTATTTATAGTTCATAACATACTCTGCTTAATTAAGAACTAAATATATTGGCTAAGTCTAACAGTTGTTTGCGTGAAGAGATTCATAGCTCAATTCTACATGAACTGCTGCAGATTGGTGCTAATATGGGAGCATACACATCTTGCTCTCGCCTCAAGTTCCAAGCAACTACGACGTTTCAAGCGATTAAAATCGCCATCGCAACCGCGTTTTCGCGTTTAGTGTACACAGGCTTACCTCCTTATTGGAACTTACCTTCTGTTTGACTTTGAAGGAACTGTACGTGAGAATGTGCAAATTTGAGTTATTGAGTCTAGCGCTCAAGTGGCTCAGCAAATAGTGACGATAAATAAGTCTGTTTGTTTTATCTAAACTCCACTAACTGAGTTTGGGTTTGTCAATGCCAATGTGTACATTAAAATTGTGATTTTAGTAAAATTGTGTTAGTTTTAGTAAAATAAACAATGGGCTCGATTCTGGATTACAGCGACTAAACTTATTTTAGTTTCGTCCTGCCATTTTGTTTCTCCTAGAAAAGAAAAGAGACGAGAGATATTTAGTCCTGTCAAATTAAAATAGTCCTTTCAACTAAGGCGTGTTTAGCAATTTTAGCGACGATCTAAAAAGGTCATTGATTAAAGTGTCTGTCACTTTAAGCACGTTCATAAGGCTCAAATTAGTTGGTTTTTACATGTTTGACATTACTCTTCAATATATGGTTTGTTTCTGTCCTTTTTCTGTCGTATTCTACGGAGAAGGATAGGCTAACTTAAAATTATGAATTTTAGCTGGTCTGCAGAATTTAGTCCAAAAATTAATAAAGTTTGTGAGTCCATCCCTCATGATTAGATAAGTCTCATTATGTTATTTTTTTAATTATCATTCGAATTATACAGCTTTTTTTAGGCGCGAGGCTCGGGTTCGAATCCTTGAGATGGCATGCACCAATGTTTTCTTAAAACTTTATCATCAACCCGCAACAGCCCACTGCTGAGCTGAGGGTTTTCCCTCACACATGAAGAGTGTGGGCTTCAATCTCCCACGCGAGCCCACCGCGAATTTGGGAAACGGTGTTAACCTAGTGGCCAAATTGTCAGAATTTTTCAGGCTTAACGACTTCCATGTTTCAAAAAACTTACGTAGGTACATACACTCGGCGTCAAAAAAATCGCACCTTCGGAAAATAATACTTTAAACCACTTTTAATCACATTTAGAATCTATGGTGATGGGACTATTAAGTATCGTTTTAAACGATCGATCATTTATGTCATAAAAAAAAACATTTCACCCAAATAACGACGTTATACAAAAATAATGCATAATCTACTATATAAAAATAAGTCGGGTTTTCCTTCCTGACGATTTAACTCGAGAACGGCCGGACCGATTTTGATGAAACTTTTGGTGTGGGTTTGAGTGGGTCCAGGGATGGTTTATAGCAAAGAAAATTCAGCATTGCACTCGTGCGAAGCCGGGGCGGGTCGCTAGTTACTTTATAAAACGCCCGCTAGTTGCGCTACCTTTTAGAGGTATAAAAGGGGGGGGGGGGGGTAAGACTAGGTTTTAAGTAATTTTTAAGCATTTTTTTGTCTTACTTTAATTCTTTGTCAACAAACTTTTTCTTCTTCTTTTGCAATCACTTCTTTTTTTATGACCTAGCAAGACTAAAGTCCGATTTGCTGAATGTTAATGATTAGACCTATAAAATGATACCTAATAGTCCCATCATCATTGATTCTAAATGGGATTAAAAGTGGTTTTTCAAAGGTGCGACTTTTTTGACGCCGAGTGTAGGTATTAATAACACGCTCGATAATGATAAAGTCACTCTTATTAATTAGGTATCGTTTGATTTTAAAAGACCCACGATACCACCATGGGTATCGCCAGGGGTATCGTGGGTCCGTAGTGTCGATAAAACAACCCTGACTCGTGCCATGCACACACTAAATTGGGTTGTCATCGATCTATGTTCTGGTTCTTTGAGCGAATTCTCCAAAGTTACATTAAATATTGTTTATAGAGTAAAAAATAATAAATAATCTCACGCGTTTCATCCCCGAGGGGGTAGGCAGAGGTATTCCATTACTGGATATACCCACATTTCACGAGATACCTTGGACCCCTAAACGTGATAGGTGGTGAGCCCATCGCCGGACCGGGTCTATAGAGTTTCAATATTGATATAGAAAAATATATTACCTACACTGTCGCATTGGGTGCCCAACCTGTAAGAGAGTAAGTATAGTAAGTTAAAGAAATAAATAAATAAATATTTATCACTACTTTGACGGTAACGGAAAACATCGTAAGAAAATCCGCTGATTCGACAATTTATTCTCCAGTAATCAAATTCTCCATAACCATACAAACCGAAGCGGTGAAGTCGCAATGACCTTTTAATAAGAGGACTTATAAGCCCCTACATCGAATAAAAACATATGATTTGATTTGAAATACCTCTGCCTACTAGCACTAGGATAATATGACTTAGAATATATTTTCAGCCTTTTTTTACCCTCTTTCCTTCTCTAAGGAAAAAATCTAAAACAAAGCTTAGCGAGAAGCTCACCTCATCAAAATATAACTAGGTACCTATAGTAGAAGAGTAACGAAAGAGTTTTATGGTGCAAATGTTGAAGGATACAAGGCAAGAGGACGCCCCAGAAGGACGTCCACGGATCAAATTAGTGACGTCCTTCAAAAAGCTGGGGTCAAGAGTGCTAAGAATAAAAGAGCGTGCATGAAAAGTCTTATGAATGTGAAGGAAGCGAGGGAAGTGTGCAAAGATCGGGCAAAGTGGCGATCCATCGTCTCTGCCTACCCCTGTGGGAAGAAGGCGTGAGCTGTATGTATGTATGTAGGTATGTATGTACCTATAGTTCTAATTTAAAAATTATAGCTTTAGCAGCTCGGGCATCCAACACCTTCTAGCTATAGTTACTCTAAACACAGAAAGACATGAGATTAAAAAGAGCTATGCCCTTGAGTCTCTTGCTGGTTCTTCACGGGGTACTGCATTTGGAACCACCAACGCGTCGGTGGAGATGGGCTGCTGTTTACATTTAGCCAATCTTCATGGACGAGTTTACAGTGCTTTGTTATTAGACTATTTACCTTTCTAAGTGTAATTTTTCATTACCTAGACAAAATAAAAACATTTTAATTTTCACAAATTACCTTACAGTAAATGCAAAATTAAGATAAATACGGGTGCAAGAACTCCTTTCAGCGTTTGAAAGAAAACTTTTTACTTAATCCGTTATAAAGATTTTTCAATTAAGTATTACTTACTTACTTACTTTTTAGGGTTCCGTACCTCAAAAGGAAAAAACGGAACCCTTATAGAATCACTTTGTTGTCCGTCTGTCCGTCCGTCCGTCCGTCTGTCAAGACCCTTTTTCTCAGGAACGCGTGGAGGTATGAAGCTGAAATTTATATCAATTACTCAGGTCTACTGTCCCTTGAAGCTGTGAAAAAATTAAACTTCTAAGCCAACGCAATCAAAAGATACAGCCGTTTATGCCGCAAATTTTCGACACTTGCAAGGGAATCAAAACCTACAGGGTGCTTCCCGTGAACTCAGAATCTTGAAATTTGGTACGAAGCAACGTCTTATAGCATAGATAAAGGAAAAATTACGAAAACCATAAATTTGCAAGGTTGTACGGAACCCTCGGTGCGCGAGTCCGACTCGCACTTGGCCGGTTTTTTATTTATTTATTTGAAATGTCGGAGCACTACATTTTACGGTGAAAAGCTCCTGTAAAGATAAAAGATTTTGATTAACTTATTATAATAAGCAAAAGAATGAGTTAGTTGGCAAAAAAGGAAAAGCTTTTTGAATTTTGCAACGAAAATGTATGTAAAAATGTTTTCGAAAAACAAAAGGTACTTACCTAACAAAGATGATTTAACCAAAGTTAAAAATATCATTAACTTCGAGAAAATTATCATAAGGTTGTTATTTTTTATGTAAATTACATTGAAGAATTAGTCAAATTAAAATGTTTTTTATTCAATGTAGGAGTGTATAAGTCCACTGATCGAAAGTCGTTACATTTCCGCCGCTTAGGTATGTGTCATAGTTTTTTTTTATTGTGGAGAAAAACGGGGCAAGAAACCCCTTTAAAAGATTCTTTTACAATACGATACAAACTACAAAGTACATAATATGAAAAGTTTCATATGAATTTTAAACATTCTTTTATGACAAATCGACAACAGTTGTAGGTATTTTTGCGTGATTTGTCATTCTTCCAATAACGAAGCAGCAGATTCACGTAATTACAGATACAGTGATATTTTAATCTATTTATCTCAGAGCGCAAATGAGTGCTGCCTGATTGGTGGCTTGAGGACAACTTGTCCGATCCAAATTGTTCTTGGTAAATTTATCTACGACTAGCTGTCCCCGCGCGGTTTCACCCGCTTTCCCGTTCTCGTTCCCATTCCCGTTCCCGCGTAGTTCCCGTTCCCGCGTAGGTCCCGTTCCCGTGGGAATATCGGAATAAAAAGTATCCTATGTCCGTATCCTGGTTCTAAGCTACCTCCCCACCAACTTTCAGCCAAATCGGTTCAGCCGTTCTTGAGTTATAAATAGTGTAACAAACACGACTTTCTTTTATATATTTAGATAATCTAAACTATCACTAAGAGGAAAGATTTGTGTTTTTTATTTTTGTATGTTTGTAAGGCATAAACTGTAAATTTACTAATTAGACGGATTAAGGAGCTAGAATATCCCTGAGTAACATCTAAATTTTATTCCCGTATTTAAACGGGAACGACGAACATAACTCAACATAACAACATACTACATATTATTATAAATAAATAGACTTCTCTTGAACTTCCTCTTGAATCACTCTATCTATTAAAAAAAACCGCATCAAAATCCGTCGCGTAGTTTTAAAGATTTAAGCATACATAGGGATATAGGGACAGAGAAAGCGATTTTGTTTTATACTATGTAGTAAAAGTGATAGTGACTAGCGGTTCTGCGCGGTTTAACCCACTGAGTTCCCGTTCCCGTTTGAATACGGGAATAAAATATAGGCTATGTTACTCAGGGATCTTCTAGCTTTACATTGGTAAGAGAATTCTTAAAATCCGTTCAGTAGTTTCGGAGCCTATTCAATACAAGCAAACAAATCTTTCCTCTTTATAATGTCAGTATAGATAAACGCCACACTTAAAACATCTATGATCCACAATAAACTCTATTATTGGATTATTCTTGTTGACCTGTACAAAATATCTCTAACAGAATACATCTACGGAATTGTACTGTACGTACGTATCTCACCAAATACCGTCTTTATCAAAATAAACTGTCACAACAGACGGCCGAGGGTCTCATCTATTCACTAAAACGCAACAATAGGCACCCAAGATGCTTGCTTGCTATAGGCGAACGCTGGAGGTATAATGGAAGGGTAGACGCAAACTCTTAATATTACTCAGTATTTTTATTTCTGCGTATTTTGCTGCTTACTGCGCTTAAGGAAATAAATTATCTTATAATACCTACTTGGTGGATATCTGATCTATACGCACGGAGGGATTTTCAAGATCTTTTATTATTATCCCCGTATTCCCACGGGAACGGGAATTACGAGGGTTAAACCAAGCGGAACAGTCATGTTTAGATAGCTATGATGTATGTAATGATTTTTTTCACCATCTTTATCATAAGAAAAGACAAATGGATGTTATGCAATAGAGCCATGTATATTGTGGTTAATTTTTATTTATTTTTAAATGCATAGAGGGGACAAAGCGAGGAAAATTTGATGCCAAAAGTTAGGAATAAACCTAGTACGATTTCGACCGAATGACAGCTTGCGTTCATACTTACTGACAATAAGATTGGGCCTCAAAATTTTGTATGAAAATATTCCCAATGCCCCCTCTATGTCCTATTATATTTTAATCACTTTGGATGTAAATGTTCTGTTTCACACTCTTTGCACGAAAATAATAATAAAAATAGTAAATTTTGGGCTACAATTCACACACGGTTATTCAGTACAAAACTAGGCAGAGCCTGTACCAACTATGGGTACTATACAACTGATAAATATACTTAAATAAATATTAAACACCCAAACACGAAGCCTGTTCATGCACACAAATGTTGGCCCCGACCGGGGATCGAACCCGCGACCTCAGAAGGCAGGGCCACTACCAAATGAGCCAACAGACCCGTCATATTCAATACCGTTCAAATACAGTCCCTATCTTCAACTGTCTATCTTTTACTCGATCTTCGACGATAAAATGATATTGCCTGACATTTACTGACGACTTAAGGAAACTCGGATTTTCCGTTCACTGTGGAACCTCACGGACAGTGTCCGTGAGGTTCCACATAATACGATATCACTATTATGGATGTACAAGGGTGCACGTGACGCTTTTTTCCGTTCCCGTGGGAATTTTTAAAACTAATATTTTCTTAGTGTGTGCATGAAAGCGCTTAAGAAACCATCTTGTTATATGGAAACTTGTAAGCAGTGGTATCTATAGAGAAATGTAAATGTGGATATTCCCATGGGAACGAAGAAGAAATCAGGATATTCGTAAAATAATTAGAGAATAATTCCCACGGGGATGGGGGAAAAGTGTGGGAACTGTAAAATACTGAATCAGCGCAGGCAACTTAGCTGATGGCTAGTTTTCTTTTAAATTATTTTCTCTTCATGATCCGACCAGTACCAAACGAAAAATATTTGTCAATACTCAACTATTACTCCACTTTATCCTTTTAGGTACCGTCAACAAAAGCAGATATTAAAACGAGGAAAAGGAAGCAATTTATAGATTCTAATGAATATTCTACGAATCCATTTCATTTGTCGTCGGAAAATATTCAGTTGCCGTTCAATAGTCTTCGAGGAAATGGTATTTATCGAGAATTTTTCCATGCGAATACTTATAAAAGATCTTCTGTTTGATTATAAGTTTATTTTCATTCAGAAATATACAATTCTCATTCGTGTTAACGGAAAATTGTTCAATTAAATACAATAACCGATATTTTATTACATGTATCTAAAGAGCATTTATTGGCAGGTCTATATCAAGTGACGGAGTCGACTTACTTGCTAATAGAGATGCACCGAATGTGGGTTCTGCCGAATGTCGAATTCGGCCGAATGCTCGGTTCAAAAATCTGCCGAAGACGAACTTCGGTAAGACTACGCGCTCTTATGACGGACAGGTCACGACTCGTTACGACGTTTTTTAATTATCACGTCATTTTCTTTAGTAAACTACTTAACCGATTTTGATGAAATATGGCAAGTAGGACTACTACTGCTAAATTGCTAATATCCTGAAAAGAAAACATAATTCCAAGGGGTTAGGAGTCATCGGCTAAAACATGAAATCCACGCGGACCGAGTCACGGGTATCAGATATTATCGATCTTTTTTACTTATAAAACTGGACAAGTATCTTAGTGCAAAAATTGTATGTCAATTAGTATAATTTGGGTTTTATTTTAAACTACATTATAACATTCGTTATCTGTCACAGTTCGGTATTTTTTACCGAAATTCGGCCGAAGCCGAAATTCGGTAAAAGCTGCCGAACTTTGGTTTTACCGAATGTGAAACGAATTTTGGTGCATCTCTACTTGCTAATGCTTTAATTATTTATTTAAACAATCGATTCAATACTTGTGAATTTCATAACATTAAAAATAAATAAATCAATAATCTCACGCCTTTTATCCCCGACGGGGTAGGCAGAGGTATTTAATTTCTGGAAATACCTAACTTTTCACGAGAGTATTCGACCCGTAAACGTCATAGGTGGTGAGCCCGTCGCCGGACCGGGTCTGTTACACATGTCTCAAAATTAATTCTGAGACCTGAGGAATATCTCACAATGTTTTTCATTACCTTCGAGCAACTAATGAATATGTACGTAACTTTTAAAAACTCATTGTTACAAGCCAGGATTTGAACCCGAGCCTCACTGATTATTATCGTGAGAAGCGGGCTCGTAAGGCTATTCATAACATTTTACTCTAATAACCGAATTAATGAACTATTTTGTTAAGTTTATGTAATATAGATTGTCCTTGACGTGACGTGGCACATGAGCGTTATTTTTGAATCGTGACTATGAAAATAAAATTGTGTTGTTTATGACTAATATAGTTTTTCATGCAAAATATAAGGCACTGGAGGCGAGTGGTATACATCAAACATAACATTATTTGCTCTTCTCGGGGTACTGCATTTGGAACCACCAACGCGTCGGTGGAGATGGGCTGCTGTTTACATTTAGCCAATCTTTATGGACGAGTTTAGAGTGCCTTGTTATTAGACTTTTTTTTATTACAAAAAAGGGGGCAAACGAGCAGACGGCTCACTTGATGGTATGTGACTACCGTCGCCCATGGACACCTGCAACTCAAACTATAGACAATTGACTTTCCAAAGTATATATATTTTATTTCAATTTCAATTTCATTTATTTGCTCACATAGTACTTATAAGATATCTATACACTATCTATACATATAATAAAACTCTAACGGGGCCGTGTCTGTACATGAAATATTTTTTGAAAATTTTAACGGTAGTGTATATAGTTATCGATATAGATACCGAAACACCAATTTTTGGAATTTTTGTCTGTCTGTCTGTCTGTCTGTCTGTCTGGTTGTGCACGCATCACTCAAAAACTACTGAACGGATTTTGATGAAATTTGGTATGGAGATAACTGATTACCCGGGTCAACATCTAGGGTACTTTTTATTCCAGGAAAATATCTCATTCCCACGGGAAAATATAAAAACTGGTTAAAAAGAGAAATACGTACTACTCCGAAACGATAACACCTAGAAACTTAAAAAATTGTATGAAGGTGTCTCATATGTCATAGGAAATTGGTATGAAGGGATTTTCGGAAATTCCCACGGGAACGGGAATAAACTAAATCCAAGCGGGAAAACGCCGCTCTGCACCCGCTATTTGAAATATGGTATGTAGGTGTCTTAGGTATGTCGTAGGCAACCACTATGAAAGGATTTTTGGAATTTCCCACGGGAACGGGAATAAACTAAATCCAAGCGGGAAAATTTGAAATATGGTTTGAAGGTGTCTTAAATATGTCGTAGGCAACCACTATGAAGGGATTTTCGGACATTCCCACGGGAACGGGAATAAACGGAATCCGCGCGGGCAACGCCGCTGGGCATCCGCTAGTATCAAATAATTTAGATCAATGACATGTGAAAAACTGATGGAGAGATTGGCTATAGGGTAATAATAATTATAAAATTAGGAACTATAAAGTAAAACTTTCAAAATTTCAGATATTGGAAACAAAAACACAAGTCGGAATTCTTCGCCTATTTCATAGGAGGACCCAATATTATTACTGTAGATGAATTCCTACCATAAATTCTTAAGAAGTCTTATAATATTTGGAAGATGAACTAAATGGAACTCGTTTGTTCGCAGGTGAGGGCGAGCGCGGGGGCGAGCGGCGGCGCGGCGCGGGCGCAGCGGTGTCGCGCGGCATGCGGCGCCGCCCGCTGCTGCCGCTGCTGCTGCTGGCGCTGTTGCGCGCGCGCGGCCTGCTCGCCGCGTCCGGAGGTATGTTCTGTTGGATAATATTTTTATTCTTTTCATACCATCTATTCGAAAAGTGACGTTTTGGTCCTCAACAAAAGGGAGCAAAGTAAGTCTTTTCCGATAGGGTGTTAATGAATGAATTTTGAATTAAGATTATTTTTCATAATTCTTAGCCAAAAAGATAAGCAAAATAAGTTGGCATCTAAGGTTGGCGCCCCTGTAACTTAAGTACTTACATCAAACTTTTGTATATCAAAACATTAGTTCCATTTTTCGCCGCATTAGGCCACACTGTCAGAAAAAAAACTCGCTGTGCAGTTATTTTTCTCATAGAGAGGGATGAAAAGCAAAATGTATAATTCGGTCGTAAAATTATTTTTGCCTTGGGCTACGTACTTTAAACCCCTGACTTCGTTCATGATTCTAGAATCATTCACTATGCTCGTGATTTAAAAAACGCCCTCGCCGTAAAAATATCGTTTTGCTCCCTTATGACACAATCTACTATTGTAAATTATAAGATGTAGGGTTGTTCGTGATTCCTCAGGGATCAAACGAGTGAGATATTTATTTCAGTTTTTCTTCTAGCTTAGATTTATCTTCATTTGGTGCGAGATTTTTATCTTATTATTGGTAATTCAAAGTATTGATAAAAATAAATTATTTACCTGACAAGCTTTTAAAATGTAAAAGAGGTCAACATAATGATAAAAACTGTGTTTGGTTTGTCAATTAGACTTAGTTTACATTTGTTGATTTGGGAATGACATACAATATGTGTGCGCCACGCACCTCTTTGGAAGCCTTTTACCTTTTTATTCCTTTTTGTATTTTGTTTTAAGAATCTGTCTTTTTATGGCCTGTAGTCTGTTCTTTAGCTTCTCGGAATAAAGATGTCTGTTTAATTCTACCAGTGCCTATTCTTTGGATATTTCCACCAGCAACAATATGGGTTTACTTGATACCTAGTTCTACTAATGTCAGAGTAAAAAAAACTGTTTCTCTATGGAATAAGCAAGTTGAACATATTCAGAAAGGTATATACCTACTTAATATACTTCACATTACATAGCAAATTTATTCATACCTTCCAGAAATAAGTCTTTCAAAAACATTTTTCCAATTCAACCCAACTCTTTGACTATTAAAACTGAGTCTTGAGCGATTAACGATCATCATAGTCCATGAACCCGTTCCAATATCCCACAAACAACATTATCAGGTCATTGACCTGTGAACCTAGAAGTGACTAGCGGAACCGGGCCACATTAGCTAAACTGCGTGACGAGCCAGATTGAAGATAACACAGGAACTATTACAGGATTGATGCGCTTTCCCATGGATAATGGATTGTAGATGGGTGGAAAATAAAGGGTTGAATAATCCTATTATTTTATACGAGCAACTCTTATATTTATGTATATTGCGGGTATCGCGGAAATGGGTCTAACGATGTTGATGAAATTTTGTATACAAATACATTTCTGCATTCTAAGTTCAACTGCATAGTTGTTATTCCTGTAAAAATGCACCTTTAAAAATATATATTTTTTATATTAATACGGCAACTCACCATCAGATGGCGTGGTTTTACAAAGAGCTAATGAATACTGAGCACTCTATTCGTAGAACTCGAAATTTTTATCAAGTAGGTAGTTCGAGAATAAGACAGAATGCGAAATAGACTGTTTGCTAAGTGGGCCGATAGCGAAGTAGTCACTTATGAGAAGTAGTCAAAATGCGAAATGGGCTATTTGAGAAGTAGACCTCTGGCGCCTGAGCGGGTTTTTTCTGGACAGATGACCGGATCGGGGATTTGGAACCAGAAACTCGTCGATGGAGATAGTATGCTGTTTACATTTAGCCAATCTTCATGGACGAGTTTAGAGTGCCTTGTTATTAGACTATTGACATTTCTAAGTGTAAGTACTGTATTTTATTTATTTTGTTTTATTTTGGTAACAGACAGTCATGTATCTTAAGTAATACAAACAATAAAATAAAATAAAAAAAATAATAAATAATCTCACGCCTTTCATCCCCGAAGGGGTAGGCAGAGGTATTCCATTACTGGATATACCCACATTTCACGAGATATATTGGACCCCTAAACGTGATAGGTGGTGAGCCCACCGCCGGACCGGGTCTATTTACACATGTCTCAGAATTAATTCTTAGACCTGCGGGTTTCCTCACGATGTTTTCCTTCACCGTCGAGCTAGTGATAAATATGTACGTAAGTTTTTGAAAAACTCATTGGTACATGCCAGGATTCGAACCCGAGCTTCACTGATTTTCGACCGGCTCTTTAACCGTCCGGGCTATCATTGCTTAATTATGTGATTTGGAAATATTACGGTAAATTCTACAGAGCAATTTGCTACGGGTTTCTAAGAAGATGTCTGAAGTTTACTGAACTGCTCCCTAGCCAAGTGGCATTACACAATCTAATCGAATGTTCTTTTAGATTGACATGTATGGGATTGACATTAGCGTTAGCGCTCGTTGGCAAGTGCTTATGTCAATCCCATATAATGTCAATCCAAAAGAACATTCGATTAGATTGTACAATGCCACTTGGCTAGGGGGCACGTGATCAATATCAAATTTCTTATATTTCTTTATACTATCGTTTTTTCGAGTTATTATCAGCAAGCCGTATCATTTGATAACCGTATTGTAGGACTGCATTAAAAATAACTAAGTAGTCCGCCATCTTGGGTTTTCCGCCATATTGGATTTAGAATAACGTCACAAAGCTAATCAAGCATTGTCATCCAAACTAAACGTGTATACAAAATTCCAGTCCAATCGGTTGACGACATCTGCTTCAAAATTGAGTTGCAAGATTCCACCCGTTGGTTTATCACCTATCTATAAATATAAAATGATAAACTGACTGACTGATTGGTGATATATCAACGCACAGCCTAAGCCACTGTCTCTGTCTCTGTCTAGAGACTTGAAATTTTTGCCCATAGAAATGATTTTGCTAAATTCAATCCCTAAGGGGGTGAAATAAAGCGGGTAAAAGCTAGTTTATCACAGAGCAATAAGCCTAATTCGCATAGATATGTTTGCAGGACCTCGAAGTAATATCTACTTCCAATCCTAAGCCTTATTGCTCTGTGATAAAGTCACTAATAAAAGCAACTTCATAAAAGGAAATACCACGATGTTGTACAATGCAAATTGTCGAATGCCTATTTCAATCGAACAAATGGGTGGTGTCCACAGCAGTCTGCCAAATTGTAGCGCAGCCTCTCTCACAGTTAATATATGGGACCTATGCACTAAAACTGACTGGCTTGGAATTACAATATCAGAGGTATTAATGTTAGAGAGCTCAGCTATTATTGGACGTTTTGTTCACTGCAAACAATCTAGTGCTCAACGCTAAGAAGACCAAATGTATAAAGTTTGTACTCCCTAATGTTAGACGAGTAGAGAATGAGATAATTTTAAACAATGACAAATTAGACTTTGCTGATAATACAGTTTTTTTGGGGATAACGATAGACTCCAAACTTCAATGGAATTCTCATATTTCTGCATTATCTAACAGACTGAGCTCAGCTGCTTATGCCGTCAGAAAAATCAGATGGCTTACTGATGTAGACACAGCAAGACTCGTTTATTTTAGCTACTTTCACAGTATAATGTCCTATGGCATCTTGCTGTGGGGCAGAGCTGCTGATGCAGAATCTATTTTTATTTTACAAAAAAGGGCTATACGCGCCATTTACAAGTTAAGATGTCGTGATTCCCTAAGAGAACTGTTCAAAGAAATTAATATTTTAACAATGCCTTGTCAGTACATTTATGAAAACATTATGTATGTACGGAAAAACATATTACTGTATACTAAAAACTGTGACAGGCATAATTGTAATCTAAGGAATAAAAATAAACTAGAGCAACTTCAGTCACGATTAAGTAAAATTAATAATTCCTTTGTGGGGCTTTGCATACGCTTTTATAATAAAATACCAGAAGATATTTTGAAATTGCCTGAAACTGTGTTCAAAACTCATGTTAAACATGTACTTTGTAAAATGGCATATTACAAACTAGACGACTATATAAATGACAATGATGCTTGGAACAGATTTCCTCCAGTCCAGCGCAATACGATAGCGAAAAACAAACGAAATTATGTAACCCAATCTAGTAATATGTAACAATTGATTAAAAGAATATTGTGTTGAGGAGTTTCTTGCCCCGCTTCTTCTCCTCAACCATACATGCTGAAGCGGTGGAGTTGAAATGACGTTCAATAAGTGGACTTGTAAGTTCCTATTTTGAATAAAACATTTTGACTTTTGACTTTTGAATTTAGAAAGGTGGTCACGCCTATTTCTCATTGGGCAACCATAAAAAACCATTTGGTACGACTAGATTTCTCGTGCGTCGACTCATCGTCGGTTTCTGATAGGTACTAGGGTATATACACCAAACAAGAATAACAATGAGTTTTCTCCACGGTTGTGTTCGCTTTGGAAGATAAAAAAATTGTCTATGTCCTTGAACTTGAACTGAAGATGTAAGCTTTCTCACAACCAATTTTCACTACGATCGGTGAGGAGATTGATAATGAATGATAACCAATAGACAGACAGTTACTTTTGTACTTATTATCAGCAGGTTTAATTTCGTGTATCAAAAATTGTGGTCTTAAATGTAGGCCACAATTTCACACAACGATCTAAAAGTTTTAATATTTTTTTTATAAGCCACGAACTGCCACCTCTGTACAATAGCTAACGCTATGTTAAACTATATAAATGTAGAAGCTTCAACGCAAGCGCTGGTATAAATGTGCTGCGGACACGCCTGTCTTTGACAAATTAATGGAGTGACTATCGAGGCTTTGGGGTTCCACTTACAGCGGGCAGCGAGATTGAGCGATAAGCGGAAACGGTGTGAGATATGTTTGCATGTATGACTTTACTAATCTGAGATTCCATCTCGTCTATTGTGTTCGTCATTCAGATGAATTTTTGAACGTAATCTCTAGTTTAAAGCACAGTGTATTTTGAATTATTAAGTTTTTTTTTGGTTTTATCTCTTACTAGCAGCGCCCCGCGGTTTCACCCGCGTAGTTCCCGTTCCCGTGGGAATATTGGAATAAAAAGTATCCTATGTCCGTCTCCTGGTTCTAAGCTACCTCCCCACCAACTTTGAGCCAAATCGGTTCAGCCATTAACGCGTGATGCCGTGACCAAGGGAAAAAGGGATTCATTTATATATATATAGAAGATGTGGGAAGTTTATATGAGAAGGTGTGGAGAGATGATTCTTGTATCAGACAAAATGGAATGACGTATAGTTTCACCACTTTTTATTTTATTATAATCAAATGCCACACTTGTATTTCTGTTGGTGTATGGTCATCATCGTGTCTCCCGACCAAAAATAAGTTGCTGGACATAATTTCGGTGGGTGAGTGTCAATCGATGACTCTTGTATCCCAATTCAAAATAAAACATTTATGTACAGAAAACCTACCTGTCATTTTTAACATACATGCATGCATGCAGAATGCAATGAATGTGTTACTAATGTTGAAGATCTATTTTACTGTATTAGAGGGAATGAAAAGATTTATCATCATCATCAACCTGTAACATCCCACTAGTAAGCCTTTCCTCACACTTAAAGAACCATGGGCAAAAGTTTCTTGAGAAAAATGATAAAAAGTTATCCTGCTGCCAGTCGGGCTCAACCCCAAGCAACGTCGATAATAGAAGACGCCTTGATAGATCGTCCGCTACCCAGCTTTGAAATATCAATTAACTTTGACGTTCCACTGTCTGCAGGGAACTTTGTAATTATAATACGTATAAATATAGGTACCTATGGCCTATGGTCCCCTGGTATCCTTGGAGATCGAATTCTTAGGTATAGTATGTCTAGCAGAATACAGGTCAAGTTAGTGGTGCTGATTCTGCTTTACAGAGACTAAACTTATTTTAGTTTACTCCTGTCATTTTCTTTCTCCTAGAAAAGAAAAGAGACGAGAGATATTTGGTCCTGTCAAATTAAAATTATTCCTGTCAATGGAATTTCACAACGAGTAAAGACGTCCCGACTAAAATGCAGCCTCCGACAGGAGTAAATTCGGTAGGTTATCTTCTTTCCCTTTTTTTTTGAGGACAAAAACAGGACTAAACTAAAATAACTTTATATAGTCGGTGTAAAGCAGGATCTCCCCCGCTGACCTACTGTTTTATGCAATGGAAGTTCTTGTGATACTTCTGTCTGTCGGTGAATCCTGTCTCATCCTATCCGTCTCCGTCTATGTGAAGTTTTGGGTTCCGTCCCTTAGGAACTATTTGTTTTTTTCTGGATGAAAAGTACACTATGTCCTTTCTCAAGATGTAAACTATCGTCCTGCCAAAACAATTTTTACTAAGTAGTAAGAACTGAGATTAAAAAAAGCTGTTCTTTTCCCACTAATAATATAAATGAGAAAGTAAGTCTGTCTGTTTCTATAACCTTGTTAAAATGTTACTGTGATACCTATAACTTGTATAGCGTTTCATCTACATCTATCTCAAGAGATTAAATTTCTATTCCAAACTAGAATGCGCTCAGCGACAGTTCCAAGGGAATTTTGCATAATAACATTTTATAAACCCCTTTTCCAGATAATTAGGAACACAACAAAAAATAAATCTGCAAAATCGGTCGAGTCGTTCGCAAGTTATGGAACGACCAAGGGAAAAGTATTTAATTTTTTTATATGTACTTAGAGGTAGATTTCAATTTGATTGCTGAAATAAGGGGCTGTGATAGTCAAGAATTGCACTAAAATGATTCCTTTTTAACCCCTGACGAAAAACTGAGGGGTGTTATAAGTTTGACGTGTTTTTCTGTGTATCTGTATGTCTGTCTGTTCGCTCGTAGCTTCCAAACGGCTTGATCTATTTTGATTTAGTTTTTTTTTTTGTTTGAATGGTGACTTATTCGAGTGTTCTAAGATATGGTTTAAGAAAATCAGTGCAGCAGTTTATATGTATTTTTTGTGTCGCGGTTTTAAAAAAAAATAAATGTAATGTTGTTTGGTACGGAATCTTAACAAACCCAAATAACCCCTTAGAAACATTTCCGAACCGAAACACAGTATGATTAAAAGAGCAAGTTCCTCAACCAATATTTACCAGAACTTTTTTCCGCTACCCTGGCAAAATAAATTACCATGCCCATATTTCAATTCACCTAGTTACGAACACCGGTGTGAACGCTCTAAATTGCTGTTTACCCTGCCTTGTACCAATAAAACTTAATTTAATACCGAAATTGTTACAAACAATGGCGAATAAAAACAACGGCAAGGAAGGCCTAATGAAGCTTCGTCGGCTTTTTACGCGTTTGGGGGACCGTTGTTATGGAAATTGGTATTGTGAACCTTATGGGGATTTTATTAGTGTCTCATATGGAGTGATAACTGGGATGTGAAGGTTTTGCACGAGAGACATTTATTGGTCTAGATTTTTTTTTGCTATAATCAGTCAAGTATCTTATGCATTATGAGATCTTATTGTGCGTGCATCTCGATAACTAGGCGGAGTTAATAAGATAACTAAAAATTATACTTTCGAAACTTGGTAATAAAAAATATGGCACATTTCTCTATTCGAATTGTACAAAATGCGTTTTGTGCGCCTTGACTTTATATAATTTTTTTTCTACACTAACAGACCCTAATACTAGAAACAAGAAACAATTTTCTTTTCTATACTTGTAATGAAAAGGACTCCAAAACTACTGGACTATACGGCACCCTTAGTAAGTGGTAAGAGAAAAGTTCTTGATTCGATCAAACCAAGTTGGGATTGCAAACTCGCTACTGCTGTTTGAGCAGACTAATTAAAAGATAATGAAAAAATTAAGATTAAAGTATGTAAATTAGTTTCGGAATTCGTGACCCTTCAAGACGCTATTGGGCTTAAAAGGTCCTCTTAATTCTTGTCTTGATTCTTGGCCAGATCAGACCTTTGTCGTTTTATAAAGCCTCAAAGTTTATCTGTTTATGTCTCTACTACAGGTAAAAACGATCCCCGAATAATGAAGTGTGGATTGGAAGGCTTTGGATGTTACCAGGCAGCAAAGGTATATCAAATTGCACATCAAATTCGATATTTTATTCGGATTAATATTAGAAACACCCTTAAATCATGATGAATTAAATTTTTCCATTCGTGATTTCTTGTTCTTCTTCTTTGAATTCCTCATCTTTGAATTATATGAAAATGACCCCGGCCCCCTGGAATTCCTGTGCTCATACCCTTGAATATAAAGAATGAGCGTATCGTTTTATATTAGCCTGATGGTTGACTGGTAGACAATGCCTTTAGGCATTAAGTTCGTCATGTGTACATTTTCTTGGAACATGAAGTTAAATTAATAAATTATATTCATTCTTACTGGTTGACACGGAATACACGCCGGATCTCACTGATAATCCTGCTACTTAACTCAGATACTCTTAAAAATATCCTCCCTAACCAATATTCATTCAGCATGACCGCTAATGGATCAGACTGAGGTGTCGTATCGATCGCTTCGTTCCAAACCATTAATCACGACGCGGCCACAGCGAGCATTGTAGCGCGTCCATTACGATATTGTCTCGCAGGTGCGCCTGCGTTTATGAGATGACTGATGTGACGACGATTGAAAGGTTTATTAATTATAATAATAATATAATTACTTTATTTAGGCAACTTAGACCCTAGTGTTAAATATCGACACAAGTAAAATTCAAACTTTTAAAAATAACTTGAGCCAGTTTCCCACTATCAGCTGCGCAGATAGTAAAGTGGCACAGTATCAAGAAAACATTTGGACCAGACTAGCACTAGCAATTTCAAAAAGGGGTAAACTCGCACGCAGGTAACTTTTTTAGCGTGCCAGTAGCCACCTACGCCGATTACCCTGGCTCGGAATAGAGGTCTCCCCCCTCTAGTCAAGACTCTCAGCTACTCCAATAGCCGCCCTAATTCTCCACTGCTGAAACACCTAAGGCACCTACTAAAACAACTACACTAAAATAAACAAGACTGCTCCAGCATTCCGAGCTTGTTTTGAATAGCTTATATATTCTAGTTCCCATTTGTACAAATATCGGGTTCAACACAATGGCGGGCTGGCAGAGAATTATGCAAATATTACGCTGGGCCTATTATCATTCCCCTGGAGATACCTTGAGGCTTCGCTTTGGATTGCCAGGGGACACGACTCATGCCTTCGAGAAGCGGTGGATAGGTATTTGTGAAAAAATGTTCTTCCTTAGTAGTAGAATATCTCTTTACTGGTTGGTGTAATGGAAAAAATATTTTCTTGACAGGGTTTAAGCGATTTTTAACCTTCCCATCGAAGGGGTCGGCAGAGGTATTCTACTTCAGGAAATACCCACTTTTCACCAGTGTTTTAAGGACTAGCCTTAGCGTTACCACATTTTTTTTAAATGGCTAAAATAGTAAGTTATTTCCTATCTGTAAAATTATACTTATAGATAGAAAAATAGAATATTTGGTCGGTCTGGAATATTATTATAATGATGAATTTAAAGTTAATGTTAAAAACAAGTACAACACACGTAGGGTTAGAGAAAACAAACTGGTTCAACCACAGACAAGAAATTATTATGGTAAGAGAACATCTAAGTATCTGGTACCTAAAGTGTTTAACAAAATAGATCTATTAAGAGAAAAAGTAAAAATTAGTAAAGGATCACTTAAGAAAAAATTAAAAAACATTATTCAGGATTGCAAAATATAGAAGCAAAGATATTATTTAAGATGAAAATAGTAACCTATAGATAAGTAGTAAATAAGTAGTGCATAAGGTGGTTCACTTTTATGTGAAAGAGCGCTTCTCGCCATCAAACGTAAAAGTTTGGCGATGTTAGAATTAAGTAACACCACTGTATTATAAATTTATTTCAATAAAAAAAAAAAAAGTGGTAAAAAAAGTAGTGTGTGTTGATTTTTTTATATTTAACATTGCAGAATTATTCTAGTCTGCCGAGCCCCTGGGAGATTAATCGAGAGCATACTAAAAGGCACAACTGAATTCCCCATTGTAAAACTGAAAAAATTGTCACAGGAAATAAGTAATTAAAGTTTAAAAAAACCGGCCAAGTGCGAGTCGGACTCGCGCACCGAGGGTTCCGTACAACCTTGCAAATTTATGGTTTTCGTAATTTTTCCTTTATCTATGCTATAAGACGTTGCTTCGTACCAAATTTCAAGATTCTGAGTTTACGGGAAGCACCCTGTAGGTTTTGATTCCCTTGCAAGTGTCGAAAATTTGCGGCATAAACGGCTGTATCTTTTGATTGCGTTGGCTTAGAAGTTTGATTTTTTCACAGCTTCAAGGGACAGTAGACCTGAGTAATTGATATAAATTTCAGCTTCATACCTCCACGCGTTCCTGAGAAAAAGGGTCTTGACAGACGGACGGACGGACGGACAACAAAGTGATCCTATAAGGGTTCCGTTTTTTCCTTTTGAGGTACGGAACCCTAAAAACAGCTTTTGCAATGCAAATGCAAAGTAAATGCGGCCCAAACTCAAGGGGATTACGAGTAGCCATTGAGGAGTTGCGATATCCACTTCCTGGTGCCAACATCAGATCACCTCGGTGGTACGAAAATATTGCATTGTCACCGAACTTACATAGCATGTTAAAATTCAGGTCAATAGGTCGAAGATATCTGCTTCAAAATTAAATCGCAAGATTCCGAAAGAACAAACATACAGTGCAAGTTAAATAAAAGCTTGTAAAAATAAAGAGATAATGTGAAACAGCGATTAAAAGCAGATGTCAAAAACTTGAATGTCTCACTCGCACACCACTTCGGCAATCCTCATAATCGTGAGAAAACAAAATTTCCCTAATTATGTTATCAAGGAACACAGCGTCTCATTAAATTTTCTTTAAGTGGATGACGGTGGCCATACTTTCATGTATTATTGGGATATACAAAAACAAAATAGTACAACAAACACATAGGCGGTGGTCTGTTATAAACGTCTCAGGCAGCGATCGGCGTGACAATGTACGTGACTGACGAATGCTTATTTACGAACATTATCCTGGAGGAGCTGGGATGGTAAGAGTAGAGTCATTTCCCCATCACGAAAAATAGGTGCTACTTCCAGTGACTTTTCTAGGTTAGTTGCAGCACCCCACGGCTTTACCCGCGTAGTTCCCGTTCCTGTGGGAATACGGGGATAAAATATTGTCTGTTATTCTCATGTGCTATGTAACTGTAAAGTTTCAAAATCCGTTCAGTAGTTTTTGCGTGAAAGAGCAACAAACATACTCACATACTTTCGGGTTTATAATATTAGTAGGATCTATCCATCTGGGGGTTGAAAATACGCCCATCGTCTTAAAAATGTGCTGTCTAATATTCAAACATCAGAGTCTCGGTATTGATTATTATCTAGATGGGACAAAATGTTCTTTTCCAATTTTCTTTTGCTATAGAGATTCTAAAACAATATTTTATTTTTCCGCTATATTTAAAGAACTGTGGTCACCCTACTACCAGTGGTGCGGACGCCAAATTATGGCTTTCCCCTCTAATCTTATAAAGCGAGCGGATAGCAGGAGACACTATTATTACCACCCATAATTACGGGTAAATTAAGTCGGAGAGCAACACTGGGTGGGGCTTTTAAGCTGCTTTCCGATCCGGAGGTTTGATCTGTTTAGATTAAAAAAAATCGGTTGTCTGTAAAGTCGGTTTACTGACGATAGTTGAACGTGACAACGTCATAAGAAAATACTGATGGAATGGATTGTGCCTCTTTGTCGCTCATTGCGCGCTCTCGCTTGCACTGGAACGACGCATACGTCACACTTTTTCGGGAATGCCGCCGGCTCCATCAATTTATAAGACGTTGTCACGTCAAAAATAAATGAACAAGCAGAGATTACATTTATGAAATAGCAAAATCACCGTTTAAGTAGAGAAGATAAGGTACCAAAATACAAAACGGAAGTTTTGATTTCGTGGTTTCGAATTTGCATTTAAAAAGTTATTCGTAATCCTACTATCCTAGTAATATTATAAAAGAGAAAGTCTGTATGTATGGATGTGTAGATGTATCTATGGATGTATGGATGTTTGTTTCTCTTTCACGCAAAACAACTGAACGGATTTTGATGAAACTTTACAGTTATACTTATAGCTTATACATCAGAATAACACTTAAGCTATATTTTATCCCCGCATTCCCACGGGAACGGGAACTACGCTGGTGAAACCTTTTTGTCATTTTTGACCTTCTTGACATTTTTGACCTTTTTGACATTTTTGACCTTTTTGACATTTTTGACCTTTTTGACATTTTTGACATTTTTGACCTTTTTGACATTTTAGACCTTTTTGACCTTTTTGACCCACGGGTCTGAAATGCCCAGTCCCTTTTGACCCACGGGTCTGAAATTCAAACTCGATCGAGGTATTGACCTAAGGTATCTACTGACCGAATTTGAAGTCAATCGGTCCTGTAGATCCGGAGATATCCTGTCGACAGACACACAGACAGACAGACAGACAGACAGACATCCTACTCAAACCATTAACTTCCTCTTATAATGCTACGCAGGAGGAAGTTAATTAACACCTCAGAACTAATAAGGTCTGCGCACTTCCCCACCGCTTCTTTCACCATCAAGCTGGTGTTCTTTAAAAAGTCATTAGTAGATGCTGACAGTAAGCCCGAGCCTGGGCTTACTGTCAACAGGGCTATCACTGCTTACTTCTATCTTATCACCCCTCTATAATATCCGCATCAAATTAAACTGTTCGTGTTCACAAGTGTTAAAGCATAATAACCCTTAAATAGCCCAAAACTGAGTCCGTGTTTACCCATTCTCACTTTCTAAATACTGCACACCTTATTTTAACCTGTACCGTCCCCACGTAACCGTGGCTCGCCGTTAACCCTCGTATCTCCGACATTTACATAATTTTTCGAGCAAATTTCAGTTATTTCGCGTTTAAGTCCCACGAGGCGGTTTCTGCTACACCCTTAATGCATTAATATTCTTTAATGTAAGTCGGTAAAGGTGAAAGTATGTAAATAACACAAAAAATAATAAAGAAGTAGAGTTCAGCAAAAGTTATGAACTAAGTGGTTATGAACTAATTTCACTTGGTCATTTGGTGGATGAATTGAATAATATAGTATTGAAAGTGTACTACGAGTACATAACGGTGTAATAGCTTACGGAATCTAACTTATTATCATTGTAAAATGTAAACCATCTTTATAGTCGCAGTTTTAACCCAACCTAACCAAACTAGTTGTTCATCTTTTAACTTTTAATATTTTTTCACCTCACAAACTCGGAAAGATTCTGTTTGTCATTCAAAACCTGAGTGCAAATGTGCATGTGGACTTTTTAAAATGCGAACCTTTCTGTCAGCCCAATGAAAACATATAAATACTTATTTCATGTCCGTGCGACAACTTCATTGTTGTTTTCTTAGACTTAGTATTTTCATCGCTGTAGTGAGGCGAAAACTTGTGTTTTTCGCTCGGCAGCAAAGTTATTTTGCGTCTAGTACAAGTACTTGCGCCAAAAATCAACTTTACAGCCTTTCATAGCAAATCCTACTAATATTATAAACGTGAAAGTTGTGTGTGAGTATGGATGTTTGCTGCTCTTTCACGCAAAAACTAACGGATTTTGTTAAACTTTACAGTTATAGCTTATAATATATCATCAGAATAATGTCCCCGTATTCCCACAGGAACGGGAACTACGCTGGTGAAATCGCGGAGCGCTGCTAGTAACTAATATAACTGCCATATACATATAGTTAGAGGTTGATGTATAGTATTTCCTTTTGCTTCAGAGAAACACAAGTTCTATTCACCTGGGAACAACGGTGCCTTCATAAACTTGAGGCCACATTAAAATTACGAGAACACTTGTTTTGTTCCTCCATCAAATACTTCCCACATCTCCCGCATACACTTAGTTTAAGTACTACGGAGGCTGTTCCCCAATTTAAGAGAATTATCATTGCAAAGGCAATTCCCGTAAACTGGGAGCTTCTCAACGGAGGACGCGAAACGATGAATATTAAAGGAGGTATCTTACAAAATTGTTTGAGATTTCCACCTGCTGGAGTGCGAATTGGAACTGCGGCGTGTGATCTTTAGCAAGTTATCCTAGAATAGCTGTGCCGTGTGGTTTCAGCACCAAGACTATACAACCTATGTTGTTTGGGAATTGTAGCTTTATAAATGTGAAGGAATTTTCAGAATCGATTCAGTGGTTGCAGAGATTTCCCAATAAACATACTTACAAGTAACGACCTCTATATCATATTAATAGTTGGTGGTATAAGTGAAATAGTCGATGGGTTCATCCAAGATAATAATATGATCATTGAGCATACCTTGATCATTAGTGTATCTGAAATGGTTTGTGCAATAAAGAAAGTTTTCTTGTCATTTATGTTATACATACATCGTATCAGCTGTATCGTTGTTATGTTGCTACATGAAGCACTCAATGGTTATATAAAGTAATGGTTTTCGGTCGTCGGCCAACTAGTCCGACTTTGCTTCAGGTACATTAATATTATTTCGTTTCAATAACGTTTAATTTATTATAAGATTCCTGGGGATCCCTTTAAGGGTTAAAGTTTTGCGTATCTCGAGGTATCTCATTAAAATTCAATTACGTATCACTTGTTTACGGTGACGAGCAGAATTCTGAAGTAATATCAGATTGTCAAAGGAAACTGACGCACTCGGGAACGTTGCCCCGAAATAATATTAAAAATTCCTGGTTTTCCTTCTTTACTTGTTTTAAGAACGTTTGTGATTTAGCGGCTTTTCTGAAGGTTTGTTTTGGAGATGTTTATATTATCTTTGAAGTGTGATTGTTGTGGGGCCTTAGTCGGTGAATACTAAATAATACTTCGTAGAGAATCCGCGACTAAAAATATCTTTGTCATTACAGAAACTTTAGGGATTTTTGGGGAAAGACAATTGTCTAGAAGCAGTAAGGTATACATTGCAGATTTACTCGTAACGAGACACTATTTTGAAGTCCTCGAAACATTTAGGTTTCTCTTCACTGAATTTGTATCCTGCTTTTTGCTTATCATAGAAACTTTATTTACTCCATATAGCTGTTGCCCTAACATTTCTTGCATTAGTCCGGGCTGGGTTGTCTTTGACTATCTACAACCATCAACTTAATCCCAGCCACTGGATTTCCACTGCAGTATACAGGCTTTCCATCAACTTCTAATTATACATTGACTTACTTTGGCTTTTTCCCGGTCTTATGGATGGATGTCCTACGCTGCAATTACCAGGTGATCTCCACTCTAGGACTTTTCTGCCCCAATGGTTACTCCAGTTTCTTGGGTTATATGCCATAAGTCCATTACATCCATTGCTTTTTTAACTTAGGTACCTCTTTCTTAGATAATTAATATTTCAGTTCAGGTGAATAGTATTTCCTTGTAATTGTGTATAATGACGGGTTATGCTGTTTTATTAGTGATCAGAAGCTTAAGCCTCTATATATATGCTAAATTCACCAAAAACACATTTCACATTCTACCCTCTAGTTTTAAACATACTTCTCCGAGTTTTATGTATACTCGCAGCAAATAATTATGATAATTTGGCCAAGAATAATTGTTGTCAGCCGCCATTGTCCGTCCGTCCAAGTTTTAATAACGTTTGCGGAGTTAGCGCGAACTTTTCAATTTGAACAAGCTGAGAGCTGGAGGGTTTATAGGTTATGTCGGTGGGTGTAGGTGAAATATCTGGATGGAAAGCATTTGGCAACTCAAAATAGTAGAAACGCCACATTCTGCGTTGGATCTTCTTCTATCTTTTCGAAAGAAGAAACTGACTGGCCGACTGACTGACTCCATCAACGCAAATCCGAAACCAGTGGGTGTAGAAGCGTGAAGTTTTGCAAAAAAGTTCCTTAAATTACGTAAGTGGACACTAAGAAAGGTGTTATGGAAGATCCCATAGGAACGCGACAAAGCGGAGTCAACGGTGTTAACGTCAGCTAGTTTTAATTATAATCATTTCGTGGCCATCTTACTGCGTGTACGTATAATGCATATCTGTGTTGACGTTGACGTCTGTCTGGCAAAACCTTCCGTATTTATAAATTATTACCAAAATTATTTCCCGGTCTCGTCTGCTCCCCAAAAGTGAGCAGACGTTAGACGAGCATACAGAACACGCGCCCCCGTGTAGGCGGCGTGTTCTGTTTGCAAAAAAAAAAGCTGCAAATCACTTTAAAATCTGGTGTTTGTTTCAGGTAAGCTGACATTGCTGTTATCCGGCCGACACCTAGGCAACCCGTCGCGCCTGCGCCAACCACGGCCAGGCGTCAGCCGGTCCCCGGCAACGCGTCAACGAGCCCACGGCAACGCGTCAACAGCGTGGATAATATTTACTATCTTAGTAAATATTGTCCACGCTGTGTTATTGTTAGTGTAGGGATCTGGTGGATGATTTGGCCTGACGCCCTTTACCTAATTTCATGTCTTTGGCTGCCGGCTCCGATGCTGTCAGTCAACTAGTGCGATGTGACCAGTGCCCGCAGCCCCGTTTTTTCCGGGGAAACAGGGGTCTCCGTATCCACATATCGAAAAAACATCGCGTTCCTGTACGGATAGATAACGGTGACCCCTCTTCCCCCAATAACAACCTTGACCCTGTTCCCAGTAACGATTTTTGGAAAACTATCGGCAACCTAAAAAACAGTATTCCGGTTGTGAAACGCATCCCCCGTGGGGCGCGTATATCAGTAGCTACATCTCTGAATGTAGCCATACAAAAAGTCTTGAATCAAAATTCCAAAGAAAGCTGGGAAGAGTTACTCACTTTCGCATATCGCGTCCTTTACGCAAAAAAAGTTGATGGCTCAAGCGGCACCCTCACGCAGATTATTAGGAATAACTGTCTACACCCAAATTCGAACCCTTCTCTAAATTCCCACCGAATTCCGCGTTCTCATGGCCAATCTAAATTACACAAAAAAGTTGAATCAAAAGTTAATGACGGCGATTTAAAGGGGGCCGCTCAGCTTCTCTTTTCCAATGACACTGTAGCACCTGACACAGCGGAAACTCTCTCGGCTTTACAGTCCAAGCATCCGCAGCCTGCAGCAACACTTCGCCTCCCTGATCCGCCAGAGCCTTCTGATCCGGCAGCTCGGGCTTCGCCAGAGGATGTGCTGACTGCGATTATGTCCTTTAAGAGTGGCTCTGCCGGCGGGCTGGACGGCCTTTCCCCCCAACACTACAAGGATCTCGTATCCGGTGTTACGGGGGAGGCCGGCAGAGCACTCCTGACAAGCTTGGCGTCCCTGGCGAACCTCATGCTGTCTGGTCAGGTTTCCTCCGAAGTCACGGACATCCTATACGGCGCAAATCTTGTCGCATTGAAAAAAAAAGACGGAGGGATAAGGCCAATCGCGGTGGGCTGCACCATCAGGAGAATTGTTTCCAAAATTTGCTGCAAAAACATCCTTCCCAATGTTTCGTCCCTATTTGAACCTATTCAACTGGGGTTCGGAACCAAGGGAGGATGCGAAGCAGCAGTACACGCAGCCCGGACGTACGTCCTCAATGATTATGGTGAAGTTTTGTTGAAGGTGGACGTCAAAAATGCTTTCAACTCAGTGGACCGGGGCGCCCTGTTGTCACAAATAAAAGAAAAGACCCCACAAATTTACAAATATCTTTGGCAATGCTATTCTAAGCCCACTAAATTAATTCACAAAAACCATTTATTGAATTCGGCTGTAGGTTGCCAACAGGGCGACCCGCTTGGCCCAGCTATCTTTAGCCTCGCCATCCACCCTATAATTTCAGAACTAAATTCAAAATTTAATATTTGGTATCTTGACGACGGAACCCTAGGAGGCGAAGCATCCGCGGTCCTTAGTGACCTCCGTTCACTAATGGATAGTTTTCGTTTAATCGGTTTAGATTTAAATTTTTCAAAATGCGAGCGTTTTGTTTCGGCGTCAGTACCGTCTGACATAAAATCTAACATCATAACGCAGTTCAATAATTTAGCCCCAAATATAAAATTCTCGGAAATGAATCCCTTCGTCTCCTAGGAGCCCCGATTCTCGATGAATCTTTCTCGAGTTTTGTTCAGGAGCAAATTTCTAAATTTAACGACTGCTCGGACAGACTCCTCGAAATTAACCCGCATATGGCTCTGTCCATAATACGGTCTTGCCTGTTTGTCCCGAAATTGACATATGTCCTCCGCTGCTCCCATTTTTGGAAGTTTGATAGTTTATTAGATAGTCTGGACCTTTCTTTACAAAAATATCTCTCCCAAATTCTAAATAGCCCTTTAGAGGGGCGAGCCTGGGACCAAGCCACCCTCCCAGTAAGATTTGGTGGACTGGGGGTTTGCAAAATTTCCAGTATTTCCCTACCGGCGTTTCTGTCCTCTGCTCATAGTGCGTACAACCTCCACGGAAGCATAATATGCCCCTCTCTGGGTATCGTGGAGTTGTCGTACTTGACGGAGGCTAGAGATGCATGGCTGAGAGCATGTCCGGGTGTTAGTCTGCCGTCCAGTCCGCTTTGTCAGAAGCACTGGGACGGGCCGCTCTGCGAGTTGGTGCTTAAGAATCTAACGGATTCATGCACCAGCACCTCGGAGCGTGCTCGTCTCCTCGCAGTGTCTCAAAAAGAATCGGGACATTGGCTGCGGGCATTGCCTTCTGCTACCGTTGGTACTCTATTGGATAGACAGACACTTTCCCTCGCTGTCTGTCTTCGATTGGGCGTCAGGGCAAACCACCCCCATAGATGCCAGTGTGGGGAGCCTGTCGATCGACTCACACCACGGCCTCTCTTGCGCACGTAGCGCCGGCCGCCTGTCGCGCCATGCATGCCTCAACGACATCATCCGCAGGGCTCTCACCACTGCTGGTATCCCAGCTATTCTTGAGCCTAACGGCATCACACGAATAGGTGGCGGGAGGCCTGATGGTATGACTGTCGGGCCATGGAGACATGGCAGGTCGCTGGTGTGGGATGCCACATGTGCCGACACATTGGCCCCATCCCACATCGATGCCACCTCTGTGGGCGCTGGCGCGGCGGCTGCGGCCGCTGAACGCCTGAAGCGGCGCAAATATGCCGACCTCAATGAGGGCTACATATTTGTGCCGTTTGGGGTGGAGACCATGGGACCGTGGGGTCCGGGGGCGCGGCAGCTCCTCAAAGAGCTGTCAGTGCGTTTGGTCGAGGCTTCAGGTGACCAGAGGGCTGGCAGCTATCTCTGTCAAAGGATCAGCCTAGCTATCCAGAGAGGGAATGCTGCCAGTCTTCTGGGCACTGTCCCACATGGTTCCTCTTTGGAGGACATTTTTTATCTGTAATTATTGTAAATCAATGTATATTTTCTCTGTCTTCTTATAATAACTTGAATTAGTTAGTTCTTCTAGAATTACTTTTTGGACAATGGACATGGTGTTCCAAACATCACATTTTAAGTGAATATATTAACCAAAAAGATTCGCATTTTTACAAACTAAATGTTTTACTCTAGGAATTTACTTGTTTTATTATTTTGATTTGAACATTAACGAATGAAATAACTACGTCCTAAAATCAAACAAACACAACATCTTCAAATTAAACAAAGACACAGAATATCAACGTGAAAAACTGTAATATAAAGAAAGCGCTGAAACACAAGTCCTATATTGCTCACAAGAACAAAGTGCTCCAAAGAGGGCAAGTAAAAAAACATTTCAGTCCATCATAAATGCGAGCGTTACCAAAATGGACGTATAATAGACGCAAGATCTTGGCGTAGGGTTACCAGGATTTAATATTGTTTTGGGATAGTCCTCTTGCTTGTTGTGCTTTTTTAAGTCCATATCGGAAGAGAAAAATCATCAAAGTTGGGTATTTGTACTTCGTTTTTGTACTTTCCTGTACAAGTAGGAGTATATTGTGTTTAAATTGTAGGTATTTAAGTGTGGCCATAGTCAAGCAACAGAATCAAATGGGGGATTATGGAAAATCGATTAATCGGATAAGTATATTATATCTCTTAGTGTAGTTGAGTAGACTAAATAATTTGCCAGATTTTGAGTACAATATTTAACAATAGGCAAAATTTTGCCAATTTTTTTTGGTAATTTAAGTAGTAGACTATCATTAAAGAAAATTATCTGTCATCAAAAATACCTTTACAACGGTCCTTTGTGAATATTATATGTTGGCTCACCTTGTTGGAAAATCAGAAACTCTCTCAAATAGTGTGGCCAACCTACCAGGTAATGACAGGAGGCGAGTTTACGCCGCTCGTTAGCGAAATCGTGTATTATCCTTTACGGCTCCTCGACTATAATGTTGCGAACATAAACGGCTTTAGCAACTAGTGTTCTGCTACGATTTTACGGTGCTTTTACTTATATTTTTATGTTTATTATAACCTTTGATATTAGGTAAGGGTACCAAAACTCTTTAGTTCTGAACAGGTGGTTGGATATTAACGTTATTTATTTATTTGACACTATTCCTTCATATTAAGTTCCAATAATAAACTGTTTTTTAAAATGTACATTATTATGATGCGATGAGTTGACCTAGTGTAGAACCTTGGGAACACTGATAATAACTTTTGTACTACTACGATTATTAGATGTAAATATCAGTTTTCTAGGTAAGAACTTCGATAGTCACTTACCATCAGGTGACCCGTCTGCTCGTTTGCCCCCTTTTTTATAATAAATAATATCCCAAGAGCCCAGGCTTGTCAGACCTTCGTCATTTTGTAAAACCTCAAAGTTTGTCTGTGTATGTCCCTACTACAGGTGTAAACGATCCCCGAACATGAAGTTTGGATAACGGTTCCTTTGGAAGTTATCAAGCAGCAAAGGTCCATAAAGTTCCACCTCAAATTCGTTAAAGTGTAAAGCCCAGTTTTTATATATATTTTATTCGGATTAATACTAGAAATCGCGTCGTCCATTGTCAGACACTTGGTGCGGTGGAAACCCCCTGTCAGACACCCTTGAATCATGGTGAATTGATATACTTATTGATATATTTTTTTACACTTCTATACTTTGAGGATGTTATTGAAATGATACTTTTTATATTGTGCAATAAAGGAGATATAAGATAATATTTTTTATTTAGTCTTAATCGTTATAGTGTACTTCTGAGCGACGAAATTCTTAAAAAAATATTTTCAACATTTTGGTTTTTTGTAAGTTACTCCGTTTTTTTCTATGGACTGATAAAAAGTTTATTCCAGAAATGAATTCCTCATCCTTGAATTATATGAAAATGACATCAAACTCGGCCTAGTAGCTATATGTGGGCAGACATCATGTCATGAAAGTATACCCTCAATTCACCATGGTTCAAGGGTCTGACAGGGGGTTTCCACTGCACCAAGTGTCTGACAATGGACGACGTGATTTCTAATATTAATCCAAATAAAATATATAAAAACTGGGCTTTAAACTTTAACGAATTTCAGGTGGAACTTTATGGACCTTTGCTGCTTGATAACTTCCAAAGGAACCGTTATCCAAACTTCATATTCGGGGATCGTTTACACCTGTAGTAGGGACATACACAGACAAACTTTGAGGTTTTACAAAATGACGAAGGTCTGACAAGCCTGGGCTCTCACTCTATAAAAAAAGAAAAGAGAAACGAGTTTTATAAAACACTAGCTGTTCCACACAATTTCACCCTCGTAAGTCCCGTTCCCGTGGGAAAATTATAGTCTATGTTACTTCCAGAAAAGTAAGCTTTAGATTGGTGAAAGAATTTAATTTTTATCTATAGAAACAAAAAAAAACTAAACTTTAGTCTTTATAATATTTGTGCAGACAACCAAAGTTATTAAGAGCACTTATATTCGTCATAGGGACTGCAAAAATATTAGTAAGAAAGAAAACTACATTTATGGTGAGATGAGTTGACCTAGTACAGAACCTTGAGGGACACCAATAATAAGTTTTATACGCTATGTTTCTAAAGAAATATCCGTCATTTGGTTTTATTAAACACAAATAAACTTATTAAAAACACATATCTATCTAATATAGACTCCAAAAATATTAATGCGAAAGAAAATGAAAGAGAATTCAATTGCAAACGTAATTGACAGTCGCCTACCGAGCATCGGTAGATTGGTAGTCTGAATGTTGCGGATAGATCAATCTGAAACGAACATTGATAAATTGCTTTCGTTTTAAAAACTGCCAGATTTTGAGGAATTTCGTTTTTTATTGTTTTGGTCAATGATTATTGAAATAAGAAAGGTGAATAAACTTAACTTAATATTATTAAAATAGAATTATAAAGTAATATAGCTAAGAGAGTGTTTCTTATTTTTATGACGTTACCTATGGATGTACCACCATCATAAAACCTCAATCGAATCAGTTGGACTCTCGGCTGTTCCTGTAGTAATGTTATTTTAAATAAAATAACTCTTTAGAAAGCACTTGGGAGTTTATTATAAAAATTATTAATTTTAGTGCGTCCATTCGCTATTACAGTAGACAGGCAAGAGAGGGAAGGAGATGCCGCCTCCCACCATAACTCTAGATGACATTTGCATTGACAGATGTCAATTCGCGTTTCGTTTAGAAACCTATATGCTACATCTTCCCCCTTTTCCCATAAAAAAAAAATCACAAAAAAAAAAAAAAAAGTTTGTTACTAACAACAACCCTGTTTAAACTAAATTCACATTTAAATATTTAAATACACAACTAAATTTAACATAAGTTGAACTCTTAAGTTATGAACTTACTTTTAACAACAATTTAAAGATAAAGGCAACACTGAACTGCACACTCAAAACCAGTAGCTGTATCACCAGACTATTGAGATCGAACATGATAAGAGGTTCTTGTATAAATACATCCATTTATATCTTTTACATTATAAGATCTATACTTATTTTTAGCTACAATTTTACCTAAACTCCACTTATTGGTATTTGGTTCTTTCTTAAACCATACACTTTCATTTAACTGAAAACTGCTCTTTGGCCGTGTGTTTTTATTATAGTTTTTAACATTTCTACTAATAGTCTTACCAAAATCAGTCTTTACATTACAATTTAATTTTGGTTTTAAATACTCATAAGTTACTGGCAATTTATTTTTTAAATTTCTACTCATCATTAACTGTGCCGGTGTGAATTTTGTACCTGACACTGCAGATGATCTATACTGTAGCAATGCTAATCTGTAGTCTGTTTTATCTTCATGACATTTAATTAAAATTTTCTTTGCAATTTGTACTCCACGTTCTGCCATACCATTTGATTGTGGATATCGTGGACTAGAATATGTAAATTTAAAACCCCAATCGGTAGCAAATTTTTTACATTGGATGGAATCAAAAGGAACATGATCCGCTATCACTTCCAATGGTATGCCAAAACAAGAAAATACTTCTATAAGTACATTAATTATGCTTTGTGCTGATTTACTCGAAATAAATTTTATATCTAGCCATTTTGACATATAGTCATAAATGATTAAATAACTCTTTTTCTTAAAATCCATTATATCTATTCCTATCTTTGAAAATGGTAGACCAGGTATATCATGTACTAACATTGGCTCCTTTATACTGTTATTTTGATAAGTTTGACAAACAATACATTTTTTAACAACATTTTCTATATCTATATCTATTCGTGGCCAGTAATACAGAGTTCTCGCTGTTTGTTTCATTTTCGTTATGCCCAAATGACCCTCATGTAGACTATTTAATATTATTGTTCTGAGGGACTTTGGTATTACAAGTCTATGATTCATAAAAATTAATTGCTGATCTAAAGATATATCTCCTCTAAATTTATAATAATACTTAATCGACTCTGGTACATTACTAAACTTTTCTGGCCAGTCATTCTTAGTATAATCAGTTAATTTACTTAATTCTTCATCTTTGGATGTTTCTAATACAAAATTAAGTTTCTGCTCATCTGTGCAATGCAAGTGATTGGCTAACCCAATACAGTGTATTACTTCATACATATATGATTCATCTTTTTCAGTCTCATTTAAAAACGAGCGTGATAACAAATCAGCAATATGCATCAATTTGCCTTTTAAATATTTGAAATGAATATCATATTTTAATAATTTTAATTTAAGCCTCTGCAAACGAGTTGATGGAATTTCATGTAATCCTTTTTTTAATAAGCTTTCTAATGGTTTGTGATCATTTAATACTGTGCATTTTTTCCCATAGATATAATAGTGAAACTTTTTAGTTGCCCACACAACACTTAATAATTCCTTCTCTATCTGTGAAAAATTTTTCTCTGCTTCCGTGAGGCTTCTTGATGCATAAGTTACTGGTTTGCCATTTTGCATAAGACAACAACCTAGTCCATCTTTACTAGCATCACATTGTATCGTTACCGGTAAGGAGCTGTCAAAATTTTGTAAGACAGGTGCATTGCTTATGTATTTTTTTATATTACAAAAAGTATTTTCATGTACATCAGTCCATAACCAACACACATCCTTTTTTAATAATGAATGTAATGGTGATACTAAATCAGCCAATCTATTAATAAATTTTCTTAGATAATTAATCATGCCTAAAAATATTTGCAACTCTTTTTTATTTTTTGGGCTATTAATATTTAATATAGCTTTGACTCGCTCAGGATCAATTTTCATTCCCTCCTTAGAAAAAAATATGACCAAAATATTTTACCTCTTTTAATTTATATTGAAATTTTCTCTTGTTGAATCTAACATTATTTTTTTCAGCACGTTCAAAAACTTGCTTTAATATTTTATCATGCTCTTCATCATTCTCAGCACAGATCAACAAATCGTCGCAGTATATCACAACACCAGGTATGTCTCCGAATGCCTTTTCACTATACTTTTGGAAAATTTCTGGTGCCACTGATAGACCAAAAGGTAATCTTAAGAACTTATAACATCCCAAAGGAGTACTAAACGTGCAAAGATCTTGTGAATCTTTTGACAAGCGTATATTATAGAAACCATCAGAGAGATCAACAACAGAAAATACTGTTTTATTATTTAATTTAGTAATTATTTCCTCTAAGGTGGGTATGAGATGATGTTCTCTAATTAACACATTGTTTAATTCTTTCGGATCAAGACAAATTCTTAAACTTCCATCACATTTTTCTACTATTACAAGATTACTCACAAATGATTTTGGAGGTTCGACTTTCTCAATAATCTGGTGTTCCTCGAGACTTTTCAGCTTGGCGGTGAGACGATCCATCAACACATGAGGAATTCGACGAGGTGGTTTAACTATTGCCTGAGCTCCAGGCTGAATGTGCAGTTCTAGTGGTTCCTCAAATTCACCAATACCCTGGAAAAGTTTTTTATGTTGATTAATAATTAAATTCTTCTTATTATTAATATTAATGCTGTTGATGCTAATGTTATTTTTTTCTTTATTAATAATATTGTTTAATAACTTTAGTTCTAATAGTGAGCTAAGGCCCAAAATTGGCCGTACATGCTCTTTAATAATTACAAACTCTGTCTTAATAGCTTCATTATTAATATTAAAAACTGTTAATATCCTTTTACCCAGAGGTTTAATTTTTGCACCCCCAAATGCTTCCAAAATCATAGTTGTCTCAGACCACTCAGGATTCTCATCATCGACAACTTTTCTCAAATCTCTGAGTGAAAGAACACTGACTTGTGCACCTGTGTCACATTTGAAATTCACACTTTTATTTTCGACTCGCAAAGTTTGCGTCCATTCATCATCATTATTAATATTTTTTCCTATGGAATGACACAATTTGACTAGTCACAAGTCCTGCACTAAATTACTTTTTTCAACAAATAAATCATTATTATCATTATTTACATCAATAGGATTCATACTTTTATTTTTACAACCAGGTGCAAAGTGATTCATTTTATGACACTTATTACAAGTTTTACCAAAAGCAGGGCATTGTCTGGGTCCATGCTCCCTATTACATTTCAAACAGTGATAAAAATTTTTGCTATAAGTCATTTTATTTACTTTCTGATCATTCTTACTAGAATTATTACTATACTTAGCTTCTCTGTGAACGGAGTCCGGGTACCGTTGTTTTTCAATAGCATCAACTGACAAAGACGCCTCCGGAGATCTCTAGATCATTCTTGCATGTTCTTTGGACAACTCCGCTGTCCTGCACATGGTGACTGCCTTATCCAGGGTGAGATCGCTGTTCTCCAAAAGTTTTTGTTGTAATTTCTGATCCCGGACACCTATTACAATTCTATCCCTTAGCATTCGGTCTTCTAAATCCTTAAAGTTGCAACACTTCACAAGTTTTCTGATTTCTGAGTAAAAATTGTCAAATGTTTCTCCGTCCTCCTGCTTTTTATTATGGAAATTAAAAGTGTTAATCAACTCGTTCTGTTTCGGTGCAAAATATTCATCAAATAACTGCAGCACGCTTTCATATTTTTGATTATCTTCATCTTTTTTCAATACATTGAAGTATAAGTCTTGTGCTTCTTGTCCAATTGCGTTTAATAAAATGGATGCCTTCCTTACCTCCGACAATTTTTCAAAGCCGGCCGCCGAAAGAAAAATTTGGAACTGTTGTTTGAATTTCTTCCACTTAGGTAATAAATCTTCTATTGTATCCAGCGATAACGCTGTTGGCATCCTGTATTCGATGTTGGACATTTCTTCAGATCCCTCAGTCATGCGCGTGCTTCAGTTAATCGCTTCGTAATTAAGCAATCTATTGACCAAATATTAATAAAACTTCTTTTTGTAAGGTTCGTAAGTCGACTGCGCCATGTAGTAATGTTATTTTAAATAAAATAACTCTTTAGAAAGCACTTGGGAGTTTATTATAAAAATTATTAATTTTAGTGCGTCCATTCGCTATTACAGTAGACAGGCAAGAGAGGGAAGGAGATGCCGCCTCCCACCATAACTCTAGATGACATTTGCATTGACAGATGTCAATTCGCGTTTCGTTTAGAAACCTATATGCTACAGTTCCGAATAAAATAAATGTTTAATTGTCTAATATAAAATAAAAAAAAGCATTATTTCCATGCATCGCTTCAATAGATTACGAGTATATACATTCATAATATATTTTAAATAGTAAATGTCTACTAATTACCTATAGGTAATTCTAAAACACAATGTTTACTTTTACTTAAAATGGCCTTCACCCTCCTTCACCTGATATAGGTCCATGCAAATGTCTTATATCAGATGGAATTCACTAAAGTATTTTATGAGTTGATATATAGTTTTAAGAGTATTTATTATAAAATCTTTAGATTCAAGACACATCTACGAAGAGATAAAATAGAGATGAATAAATAATATTAAATGCACATCAAAATTTTATACAGCAGTAGGTGTTTTTTCAAATTTATTTATGTTATTGTTTATAAATAATTTCTTGCGTTAAGACCTATAACTTGCTGTTTTGTATTTATTTTCAGTATCCTGTATTTTTTAGCTGTTGGTCTTCCAAATTATTATATAATAAAAAATAAAAAACATATCACCTACCCGATGCTCCGATTGCGCAAGATCAAAGAAACAAAGAAGACTAAAACAGAGAAGAGCAGTGATAGCCCGAACGGTTAAAGAGCCGGCCGAAAATCAGTGAGGCTCGTGTTCAAATCCTGGTATGTACCAATGAGTTTTTCAAAAACTTACGTACATATTTATCACTAGCTCGACGGTGAAGGAAAATATCGTGAGGAAACCCGTAGGTCTCAGAATTAATTCTGAGACATGTGTAAACAGACCCGGTCCGGCGATGGGCTCACCACCTATCACGTTTAGAGGTCCAATATATCTCGTGAAATGTGGGTATAAAAGGCGTGAGATTATACTATACTATACTATACTTATACTAAAACAGACAAATAAAATAAAATATTTTCTCTTAAATAATGAAAAAGTTTCAATTAGCTCCGACTCAATCAACATGGTCGAACAAACGATGCAATTGAAAATCGGAACGAAATAAATTGAGACAAGAAGAAATATCCCCTTAAGGCTCACAATAGCAACCTTTATATACTCCCAGAAGTACCCCATTATATCCTGGCCTCTGTTTCACTGAGGTCGTGTATTAAAACGGCTGAGGAAACGAGGTCGACTTAAGTTGGTGCTGCTTTATAGCTGAAGACAATGGACACAAACATTAATAATTTTCTTTGTTTCTTTATGCTTTGGGGTGAGTGAAGAGTGAACGGCGTTTGATCAAAAAATGTGTTTCTTTTCCGGAGATGAAAATAGTTTTTACAGGAAAATGTTGGGATCGTTTGTGGGGTACAGATTGCTTTATAGATAAAAGAACTCAGTGCTTGAAGTTTGGGAATATAGTAGAATTTCTTGTTTATTCATTGCACAACGTAATATCATACTTACAACTAAATTAAAGTAGTCTACATAGGTATGTACAAGCCCTGTCAGGGTGTATCAATCAATTGGCAAAATTATATATTTATTATTGAGAAAGTCTTCTTTTTTGTTGCTTCTTTTAAATATTAATACATTTTTCTTCAGTACGTTGGAACTTGTATCATCTTAAAAAGTGTTTTTTATTTTAGGACGATCTATCTTTTTTACTCCAATACCTCCTTCTCTAGTAGGTACATCTATTTCGCTGACCTCTTTTCTCTTAGGTATTATCAGATGTTGCTGTCACTTCCATCTTTCACTGTGACGTCTTGTAGTGTGGCCTTGCTACATTCTTAATGAGGTCAGTTGGATCTAGGTATACGTAGAAGATAAGTTGATATATTTTTAGCTTCTTCAAGTTATACCTATTTGCGTTTTCATTCGTTTGGTCTTCGAACTACATTCAAAGTCAAAGTCAAAAGTTTTTATTCAATGTAGGGACTTATTACGTCCTCTTATCGAAAGTCATTGCACTCCACCGCTTCGGTATGTATAGTTGAGCAGAAGAAGCGGGGCAAGAAACTCCTCAACACATTATTCTTTTAAACAATCAATACAATACAAAATACAAGTAACAACTAGTAACTGAGAATAACTAGTTCTTGGATCTGTTCTGGATCTTAAACATTGAAGAAAGCTTTCTAATAAGCGGTCTACAGCTCCGATGAACAGATCAACAACAGATTTGTTTTTTTTTCTATGTTCCGGTAATTTCAGCATTGAATTAATTCTTTATTCTATTAATACTTTACTTGCGTTTGTTGATGGTATTCAAGATATTAAAACATATTGTATTAGATAAATGGCTGTATCATAAAGAGAAATGAAAGAAGATTTCATTACAGTTCGTAATGTTTATGTTAATCAGACTTGTATTGTAAAGCGTCTGCGCCCAAAAGGTCATCAAACTGTCTAGTTGTTGCTCCAAAAGGTGTTTAGACTTAAAGGTCTATGCCAATTAAAACTAAAAGCTAGTTAAACTTTCAGAATCTTGGTGGCCAAAGTTTGCCTCAAAGATTTGGAAACTATGCCTTAAAACGTCTTTGGAAATCTTTGACGTGGACTGCCAGTAATTTATGAAGATTGCTTTTGTCTCGTAGAATCGTGATGACGTAGGAATTTCGACTTAATTCACTGAGTCTACGTCACTATTTGTGACGATTGGAACTTATAAATAAAAATAATTTATTTCAGACGCAGCTCGTATTTTTTAGTTTATTCGAAACAATTTCACTTGTGATGTAGAACTAAGCATTTATAGTTTTGAAAGTAATTTTCTTTACACATAAAACATCAAATTGTGTGCAATAGTTTAATGATTAAAATGTGAGGCATGCTGGCTGCATTTCTTCCAATATGTACGAGTAATATTATGTATCTGTGTTAGTAATTTGAGTATCTATTATTTCTATTAAAGTCTCCATCCAGAAGTACTTACCAATCTAGCCCAGCATACAACAGAACCATAGAACAGAACCAATACTGGGGTCTTCCAATTTTTATACGATGTTTTCCTTCACCGTCGAGCTAGTGATAAGTGTAAGTAAGTAAGTTTACAAAAACTCATTAGTACACCAGACCATTCACCAGAAATCGAATTAGGACCAGGCACTTCCAGAGAAATCACTGCGACAAATCTAATCAGATTGATCTAGTGACTAAGACGTATTGTCTCAGATGTCAGAGTCAAAAGTCAAAATGTTTTATTCAAAGTACAAGTCCACTTACTGAAAGTAATTCAACTCCGTTCAGCATGTATGGTTGAGAAGAAGTAGAAGAACTCCTCAACACAGTATTCTTTTAATAAATTCTTACTCAATACTAAATTGAGTTACACAATTTCGTAATTTTTCGATGTTGTATTGCGCAGTTCCAAGCATCATTGTCATTTATATATTCGTTTAATACGCCATTTTGCAAAGTACATGTTCAATATGAGTTTTGAACACAGTTTCAGTTGTTGCAAGGGCAAGTGTGTGGTGCCTGTGCAGTATTGATGTGTAGACGAAAGACGTTCACGTTCCTATCAACATAGTGCTAGGTTGTTTACTATCTAGAAAACCCAAACAAAATATAATGCCGCAAGCGACCTCTTTTTAAAATTGCGGAGATAAACATTGTGCGCGATAAAAGTAATGTTTTTATGTACCCAGTGGTCGGTCTGATCCCTTTTATTTATTCACGCGCCGTCTCCGAGACTCGCAAAATGGTCGCAAATGCCCACTTTTCTTGCCACTTGTGTTTATTTCACGTGAATTTGTCGGTGTTAAAGTTTCCCTTGATAATTTTTATATTTTGTTCCTTTTTTATTTAAATTCTTCAGAAGTTCCAATTGGAGAACTGTGGGTCTAAAAGGCCACTTTGAGCAATTCCTCTGAGCAATTCCTCCTCCTATGAATTCCCAGCAAATCCTAAACAATTCCTCTAAATTTCGTAAAATGGTCCCTCATTTTAGTGATTCACTGACAATTCAATTAATTAGCAGATTCGTATTTGGTGAAAATTTCGAATATGAATCGAAATAGGATCCTACTATGATTCACCCGAAACGGCCTTTTTAGACCCCCTGAACCTTCTGTGGTTTAATTTCATATTACAATACTTTGATGCAATCACGTCATTGTACTCGTAGTATGATACCTTCGTTTTGACACTACGCCTGTTTATAACATGTAGGTATAGAATTCATTTCAAAGTTGGTAAAGTAAAATAATACATATCACTCATTTTATCAACCAGTACCTATTTTTTTTCTTTTGGTATCTGTATGAAATTGTTATATTTTGAAATAAAAAACGCTGAAAAAGCTTCGCAACTATCAGTTGCACAAACGAAACTTCACCGTAAAGGTAATTACGGACGGTATGAATGATCATAGAGTGGGTTGGGTGCAGAAGAGTGATGCATTTAGCTATTTAGGTAATTAAGGATGTGGGTAAAACATGTGAGCAGTGATAGCCTTTAGTAAAAGAGCCGGTCAAAAATCAGTGAGGCTCAGGTTCAAATCCGGGCATGTACCAATGAGTTTTTCAAAAACATGTACGAGTACATATTTATCACTAGCTCGACGGTGAAGGAAAACATCGTGAGGAAACCCGCAGGTCTCAGAATTAATTCTGGGTCATGTGTAAATAGACCCGGTCCGGCGATGGGCTCACCACCTATCACGTTTAGGGGTCCAATGTATCTCATGAAATGTGGGTATATCCAGTAATAGAATAATAATAGAATACCGCTGCCTACCCCTTCGGCGATGAGGAGTGTGAGTTTTTTTTTTGTAAAACGTGAGGTGTGCCATCGCAGTCTTCTGATTGATTTTTGTAAAATGGACTTGGATTGAGGCCGATATGGCCTTGTCAACTTTACAATGGCATGGGTCACTTGCAGACACCGATCGATCCAAAATGTTATTGTAAGTCGGATAACGGCGGTAGGTACCCAGGTTCATAGCAAGTGGCAATCTATTGTGTCTGATTTTAAAACGGAGTGATATGTATAATTATAAATGTAATATGAAACCAATACATTATGAAATGATTTTTGAATTGATTTGGTAAGTCCTAATGCAGCACAGTCTTTGAGTATTAAACCAACAGGAGACGTCACGCGCACTAGTTTCTTTGCAAAAAAGTCTGCCAATTTCTGCGCGGGGGACGAGGAAAAAAACACAAATAATGTTAAAACAAAAGCATTTTTTGACAAAACAATTAAACACTAGCTTGAACTAGGTGCACACAAATACATTTAACAATACAAGCACTCCGTGAACTCAAACAAACTAGTTGTATTTAACCGGTATGCTCATTGACCGACACGTTTTTTTGGCAGAGGGGAACGCCTGTCAGTGCCGTCTCCGGTTGGTTTAATACTCAAAGAGCACAGCACTTTGAGGAGGTAAGAGTAAGAAAAGTTTGATTGCATTCTTTAAATCGAATTATTATACTAGCTAATATGAAAGTGTTGTCATAAAATTACATAGTAAAATAACTTCGTCTCACAGATGACTAGTAGCCTAAAGGCATAAATGGAACAGGTAAAAATGGAAGCCTATTTAATCTACGCCAGTTTTGCCCCGCTCAGCGTTGCAAGATGCGGAATTCATTTCACAGTAAGCTTCATATTGAGGCTTGTCCGTTAGCTGGGACGTGAAGTTTTATTTGTTTCGTATGCCTTTATTTTCTACGTTCGTAGGTTTCACGTGTCAGTTGTTTGAGGCTGAAATTGTTGGGTTTTCGTGAGGTTGCTTTATCGTTTTTGTTGATTTTTGCGAAAAGTATTGTGAATAACTTTCGTCTCTTTTTGTTTCCCTACATACCTATATGGACTCGTGCTTTTTAATCATTAGGGTTGGTGAAAACAAAAGACTTCTTGCTAACAACCTATCATATCTCCTACGTCAATGAAATGACTCATACATGCGAAATGTCTTTTCTTGAGTTTGTGGAGGAGCAGAGGTGGAATGCTCCTCTATCGTGCAAAAGGGAAGATCTTTCGCAAGGCGAGGTAATTGAGCCTGAGGACCGCGATCCAATACTTGATGTTAGACAGTTGTATTTATACAAACTCATTAGAAAACTTCGTTAGCGCGGTTTAGAACTTTCTGTCAAGTAGTTCTATGTAGTACCGCTAGGTGTCGCTACAAGTTTCTTGACTATATGTTCTTTGTGAGTACGTTTTATCGTTCTCTACTGACTCACTCACATTATCCTTTGTATATAGCCTCATGTTTCATGAACTATTGTCATTATCACATGACCATTGATCATGTTTCACTAAAGACATGCCACGATAAAGACCCCTCATTTTAAGATGTCTTAATTATTTCTTTTAGATACATACATTTTCCTTTCAGGTTAGCACTTTTTACGTAGAAAAGTAGAAATGAATCAATGTGATTTTTTGCTTAGCCTGATGACTGTGATGAATGCATTTAGGCATTAAGTTCGCCATGTGTAGGTACATTTTCTTGGTACATGAAGTTAAATAAATATATGAATATATTTTTTAGACAAAGGCAGTTTGAGGACCCAGAAGCACAAGCTATTTAGTATCCCAGAACTCAGACAAAATCAGGGATAAAATCCAGTTTATCGTCTTAAATGTATAACCAATAAATTCCGCCTCGAAGGTGCCAAAACAATGTAACTCAAACACCGAAAATTTTATCTTGAGCTAGCATTTTGTCGTTGTAAAGTAAATACGGAGTAAGGGGCCGAAGCCGCTCCCAAGTAATTCTGTTTTCTAATAATCCCAGCCGAGCTCCATTCTTACCGGGCCCTCTTAATTAAAATATAAACGACTTTCCGATGGGAAAACGTTTTTACTTGCCAAGCAGTATTAGAAACGTGAATTGCAGGTTTTTTCGCTTACAACATTTTGTTTTGGGCGTCGCTTTTGAGATTGGTAATTACAATGTATGTAAAAGCAAAAGTATGTACTCTTTACTTTTTTGCTGCGTAATTCTTCGTTCTTTTTGTTTTTTCTTAAATGGAGTCTTTTTAGTATTAGGAACATTTTATGAAAATACTTTACATAATTTAATAATAATAATAATAATAAAGATATAAAATAAATAAATAAATAATAATAAAATTTATAGTTCCTTTGTGCGGCTTTGTATATGGTTTAAAAACGAATTAGTCGAATAAGTTTTAAATTAAAACATATTCTGACATAAGTATATTATGCAGAACGTATTATAATCTAGATGAATTATACAAATTTCCAAGCACTTTAGGCTATAAGTCACATACCTAATGATATAGCTTGTCCTACAACATATTAAATTTTTATGCAAAATGTTGGATTTTTAATTTGATATAAGGCAATGTGAAAAGCAATTATTATGCGGTTGGTGTACCTACTAAATAAATAAACCATACATATATACACCCGAAATACATCACGTTTACTTCTAGTGTATTCTATCTACATCTACACTTCTACACTAATATAGGTTTTTTATATTAGTGTGTTTGTAACAAATAAACTCAAAAACTACTGAACCGATTTAAAAAATTCGTTCATCAATAGAAAGCACCATCAGGGAGTAACATAGGCTATATTTTATTTCTGCATTCCCTAGGGAATGGTAGATACGCAGGTAAAACCGCGCAGAACACGTAGTATAAAAATAAAACACAAATACAACAAGTGACTTATTAAAAAGTATCTTACTGAAATTTTAAGAAGAAAAAATTCTTGAAGATTTGAAAAAAGAAAAAAGTATCTCAAGAAAAGGTTTTATTATAATTCAAACTAACCGGATCCCTGTGATCGCATCACTCGCTTGAACGCCCCGTGGTTACCCGCCGGATACAAAGTAGAAATTGTTGGAGCAAACGTAATCCGTTTTCAGAATAATCAGCAGCTTTTTGGCACCCCCGTTATACTATGTACCCTACGGAAAAGTTTGAGCCGGGAAAGTGCGGAATTGAAGGCTTATTTAAAAAAAACTGAAGGTTGTTCCTTGGATAGGGGTTCTACCAAAAAAACTGACGCCTTTTATCCTAGAGGTGGAAGGTAGAGAAATTCCATTTTTAGATATACCCACGTTTCACCAATATATTCTTTGGACCCCTAAACGTGATAGGTGGTGAGACCAACGCCGTTGGACCGGGTCTGTTTACACATGTCTCAGAATTCATTCTGGACCTTCGGGTTTCCTCACGATGTTTTCCGTCGTCGAGCAGTTTAAAATATGTACGTAAGTTTTTGAAAAGCTCATTGGTACATGCGAGGAGTCGGAACCGAACTTCACGAGTGAGAAGCGGGCTCCTTAACCGTTAAGCTAACTGTTAGCTAACAAATTATACTATTTTTATTGTTTTGTAATGTTAAAATCAAGCTATTCTATATGATATTCCATTTACCCCAGTAATATTACTATGTACAATCGTCCTGTTAAATTTCATCAAGTTTGATTTGCTGGTGTAGAGGTGAAAATGTAACAGATACTTACTGCAAATACTTGACATCATGCGAAAGGTATGATCTTGCTACTGGCCCCCTCGATACAGGCTCGGCCTAGTGTGGGGACCACTGTATTACCCTAAGATTTTAAAATGCTATTTAAAAAAATAAATATGCGCATTTTTCCCTATATAAAAATGCTTATTATACGTCTATCCCGTCCGGAGCCCAGGAAACATACGGTGAGATAGGCATTTCATTTTTCAAGTGCAAATTGCGGGTAGATTGGTCACAGCGGCAAATTTTATCCGAACTTTAATGCAGGTAGTGCGTAGTAAGTTATGTTGAAGTCTATAAATAGAACGCAAGCACAAGTGAGTGTCAGTTGCGTCATCACCATGCAGAAAATGATTTCCTGGGCTCCGGACGGGATAGACGTATAATAAGCATTTTTATATAGGGAAAAATGCGCATATTATACGGTCTGTAATCCCGTCCGGAGCCCAGGAAACATACGGTGAGACGTGTTTATTATCGCATGGTGAGGAAAAAATTGTATGCCAACTGTGACCAAATTTTAACACAATTAGCTCAGCAGAAAGCAATTAATATAGTTAGGTAGTATTTAACGAAAACAGTTTTACCAAGTGACAAAATGTTTATTATGGTGTGATAGATATACAAATTACATCGCTAAAATAGATATCTGAATACCTATTCGCAGCTATCTTATAGAAAAAGAAATAAATTTTACTAAATATGTACTAGACTTTTATTTCTATCGAGACTTATCAGTATCACCCAACAGCTTACAGGATTAAAAATCTATATTAGAATAGTAACTTCTATAAATCAAAATACATAAAAACTCGATTATAATTATGATACTAAATCAAATGAGAAAATGATTATATAGTTATATAGGCCTGAACGAGGCGCTCACTGAAGGAACACTCGAAAGAGATTGGGCTAGCGGTCTTCTATAGAATCTGGCAAGAGTATTTTGAGATGCCCAGTTACCTCTAGCAAGTATTTCTTCGACGGGAAGCTCTTGAACCCAGTTGAGTGATGCGACGGCAGAGCGAACTGAGCCGGGGGAGTCGTTGATGCCTGCGTCGTGCAGCACACTTCGCACCCAGCCCGCGATGATGGTGCGACTGGCAGGGCGTGGGCGGCCTGTAGTGGCCACGAACAGACTCGTGACCATGCCTTGCTCGCGGCGTGACACCGACAGCTGGAGCAGCTGTCTTAGCCAGTACACCGGGTCTATATTGAGGTGCGCGCCTGTGCTGAGTAGCCAACCTGATTGCCGGTGATTCAGTGAGTCCGTCTTGGACCCGTACCTCGGCCAGAGTGTGATGTTGTTTGGCTCAATGACTAAACTGCCATCGGCCACGGATAATAGCGTGAGGTCGTGTACTCGTCTGCCGGAAGCAAGTAGGAGCAAAATGGCACATCGCCTTGACACATCAAATAAACTATTTTCACGCACATTGTTATTGATAAGCCAGTCTACCACAAGCTGTGGGTTCCAGACTGGTGGTTTAGGTTTTGAGCTGGTATTGTTAGGTGCATTAGCGATACCTTTAAGTGTCTGCTTAACTAACGCATGAGAAGTAAGTTGTGGTGCTTCCTGTGGATTACAGAAGTTTGTGACTACAGTCTTGTGAACTAGAATTGAGCTGTACCTAAGGCCCTGTTCATTGTGTAAGTACGTTAGATACCTTGCAACTGAACTGGCACCAGGGTTTTTGTGGTCGATACCTGAAGACTGACAGCAGATAACCCATTTTGACCAAGCTTGTCTATATGTTTTAAGGGTGGACGGTCTCCAGCCAGCTTCCACTAGAGCTCGTTGTGATGGTGACCAACCTTGGAGCAAGTCTCCCCACCCCGTATCAGCCATGCCTCCAATACTAACTTGTCTACTTGTGGAGGGGGTAGGCAGGTTCTCGTGTCGAGCAGGACTCGACGCAGGTGGCGAATAGTTAACGGCGGGCTCAGCGCTCGCGGTTTCAGATCTGCCCTCCATGCCACGTTCGTCCATCGCGGGCATATTACAATGTACTTGCATTCTGCTTGATTGATTGCTATCAAGACTTGCTGCATTAGGCAGGGAGGTGGAAATACCCACGCCAGTCTGTAGCTCCAGGTCCTGCTGAACGCATCGTGGAATGCGACGTTGGGGTCTCGTAGGTCTCTGCTCACGTAGCGGTGAACCACGTGGGCTGACTGAGAGGCAAATAGATCGATCGCTGGAATGCCCCACTTCTTGAAAATTACCTGACAGGCGATTGGGAGTAAGTGCCACTCTGCTATTAACTCGAACCTCGACAGGCTGTCGGCTACCGTGTTGAGAGGGCCCGGGATATAGCTTACACACAGATTTATGTGGTAGTTCATTAAGTACTCGTAGATCGCTCTGGTTACAGTCATAAGATTGGACGAGCGTGTTCCGCCTTGGTTTCATAGATAGGCAAGAGCGGTGCGGTTGTCGCTCTGAATAAGGAAGGTCTCTCCCGGGAAACGTGGTGCTACTTGAAGTACGAAGTAAACTGCGAGAAGTTCCTTCATGTTCGCCGGCAGCGATTTTTCGCTTTCGAGCCAGGGTCCCTGCACATGATCCCCATCCACATACGCACCCCAACCTATATCCGATGCATCTGTGACAATGAAGTGTGTGGCTGAGGGGGGCCATATCTTGCTGGCTGTCTGAAAGTTGTCCTTCCACCAATTCAGCTCTTCTAATGTAGGTTGCGTACTGACCATTGGAGATTCCTCTCGCACCGATTTCCGCATGAGGTTCAGCAGGTTGCGGAAGTGGATCCGGCCGAAGGGTACCACGAAACTCGCAAAGTTCAACCAACCTACTAGGGACTGCAGTTCTTTTGTTGACCACGTGGCACTGTGGAGCCTCTGTTGTATTCTGTCTGCAGCAGAGTCTGACGGTGTTGTCGCCGCAAACCTTAGGAAGCGACGATGCGATGCTGAGATCGGTACATGAAAGTACGCTTGGCTCAGGTCTATCTTCATCATCCAGTCTCCAGGTTGGAGAAAAGCTGGGACTTTGTACATATTGATCAACCTGAACTTTCCTGGTTTCAGGTACCGGTTTAGCGCCTTCAAGTTCAGTACTGGGCGATTCGTACCATCTTGCTTTTTGACTAAAAACAGGTGAGACTCGAACCCTGCGTTGTCTGGTGCGTGCTCGATAACACCCTCGGCCGCCATCTTGCGAATTTTCATCTGCATAGCCAGTGATTGATCGACTGGAAACCGAGGTTGAGCTATTCTCCTCAGCGGAGGTTTTTCTATGAACGGTATACGATAACCTTTTAACATTCGTAAAATGTGTGTCGGGGCACGCCTCGCTTTCCATGCGGGTATGTAGCAGCGTAGGCGCCCCGCGTAGAAGTCAGCGCCTCGAGCGGCCGCCATCGCGTGGTCGCTGGGGTCGGGCACGTGCAAATTCACGCTTACCCTCCTTTCCTCTTGCAGCTTGGGCCGGGGCACGTGGCCGAGGGGGCGCCGTGCCGGCAGGAGCGCGAAACGGCGCCGGAGGAGTAGGCGAGGGGGCAGGGGCCCGCCTCGACGACCCGTAACGGCTCTCAGCGAGCTCGTACGGTCTGCGAAATACTTTTCCGGGTCCTCCCATCTTCGTCACAGCGTCCGAGAATAACGTCATATCAAAGAGGTGACCTTGACTTGGTGGGATACGTCGCAGAGACGCTCTATTAAATTTATCTTTAACGCCACTTAGTACGTGATCACGCCTTTGTTCGATAATGCTAGCGCGCCTTCCACAAACCACCTGCAAGAGATCTTTGGAGATTTCGGAAAAGACACTACCCGAAGCAAAGGAAGACGATAATTTAGAATGCAGCTCCGGTGGCGCGCCGGGTAAACATAATAAATCTTTAATTACCCCCTGCAATGCTTCACGCTGGGCTAGCAACATGTTAGTTAAAGCGCCAAATGTTTGGTCAAGAGACCTAAGTTGATAAGGTTTGTGCTCGTATGGTGCAAGTTCATCATTTAATTCCAAATAGTTAAACGCCGGAACTGCTAAATATTTCTTCTGTGTATCCGCGTAACGGATGTTGGCCCACTCCGGATTGTTAAAATATTGTAATCCGGCGACCGCAGCCAAGCGGCCCGCATCTGCTTTTTTAGTAGTTTCAGCAATTATTGTCATAGGGACATCTAGCTCCGGTATTTGAGATGGCGGGACAGGTGGCACGAGATCTTCTAGGAGCTGAACAGACGTGCCTGCCCGCTCCGTGGTGGCGGGTACTTGACTAGCGGTGGCGGGTACTTGACTAGCATGCGACATCATAGATTTAATTTGGGTAATCTCACGTATTAGTGATTGTACCTGATCCTCCAACTGCGTAGACACCATCGGCACTGCTGGACACACACTGACCGCCGCCGGCGTCACTTTCTCGACCACAGAACGCACGATAGGTTCGAGGGGCGGCGGCGGGCGCACCGGGCACGGTGCCTCGATCAATCGCGGCACTTTTCGCGGCGGTGCGTCATCCTCCTCACTCGACGAAGTCGAAGAACTTGAGAGGGTCAGACGTCGGGAAGAATGACTTCTTGACATGTTTGCACTCGAAAATTAAAACGCCAACTGACACTCACTTGTGCTTGCGTTCTATTTATAGACTTCAACATAACTTACTACGCACTACCTGCATTAAAGTTCGGATAAAATTTGCCGCTGTGACCAATCTACCCGCAATTTGCACTTGAAAAATGAAATGCCTATCTCACCGTATGTTTCCTGGGCTCCGGACGGGATTACAGACCGTATAATAAATATAATCTCACGCCTATTATCGCCGAGGGGGTAGGCAGAGGTATTCCGTTACTGGATATACCCACATTTCACGAGATACATTGGACCCCTAAACGTGATAGGTGGTGAGCCCATCGCCGGACCGGGTCTGTTTACACATGTCCCAGAATTAATTCTGAGACCTGCGGGTTTCTTCGCGATGTTTTCCTTCACCGCAATTTAAATAAAGATTATTATTGTTATTACTTAATAATAATATAATCTTAATAATTAATCGAGTCTATAACTTACGAAGTAAGGCAAAGATTGCTGCCTTGCCTTGCGGGCACTCAATAAATCTAGCAGATAAGACAGGTGAGCTTGAACAAGGACGGCCGTATCTAGGGATTTGCCTCAAGAACATATGTGGTCGTATCTCACTCCGAGGCTCGACTAGGACTGAGGTTCTTAAAATCTTTAAAGAGCTATTCGGAAACATTGGAGAACAGTAAGTTTATTTTAAAAAAGAACAAAAATGAAAACGTTAAACTTATGTCGGGCCTGCTGGCACTGTGGTGGTACCCTGCCTGTTGAGTCGGAGGTCATGCGTTCGATTTCCACTCGGGTCAACATTTGTGCATCGATATCTATATAAGTATGTTTTTCGGTTGTTTAGTACACAAACGAGTAGTACAGGCTCTGCCTAGTTTATACTATTTACAGTTTTTGTCATTGTGTCCTATTATTATATTACTAGCAGCGCCCCGCGGTTTCACCCGCGTAGTTCCCGTTCCCGTGAGAATACGGGGATAAAATATAGCCTATGTGTTATTTTGATGTATTAGCTATATAACTGTAAAGTTTCATCAAAATCCGTTCAGTAGTTTTTGCGTGAAATAGGAACAAACATCCATCCATACATCCATTCATACAAACTTTCGCATTTACGATATTAGTAGGATTATTCTTTCGCTCGGGGTCAACATTTGTGTGCATAATATCTATTTAAGTATGTTGTTCAGTTGTTTAGTAAACATAGCACAGGCCATGCCTAGTTTGGGATTACTACTATTTACACTTTTACACTTTTTGTCATTGTGTCACTTCTCAGAGAAAAAACAGTAAAGCGTCAGAGTGAATCACGAGGGTCTATAGAAACTCGTTTTTGAAGCTTGACAAAATTTGTTGTCTGCATTGAGTTGTTATTTAATTTTAAGTACTTAAAGTTAAAATAGTTTGTCGCTTCCGTTCTACTTTTTTTTAGTTTTTTTTTCGGAATTTAAGTCAATAGTCTGCTTTATTGCGCTATTTATGGAAGACCACGGAATACCACTCTGTACAAGTGAGCGCATTACGTGAAAAAATTCAGTAGGTACAGATTTTAATCCTGTAAATTGTGCGCGGTGCGTTCTCACAGCACAGCCGCACGAAACCCGTGCACTGAATGGATTATTTATGTACACCGCTGTGAGCGCTCTCTCAAAATTCTAGTTTATTTTTTGGCACTGATACAATTTTCCGAAAAAATTTGGAAACTAAAAAAAACTTGAGAACGGTAAAACTGAAAGAACTGGAATAAAGATGAAACTACAAGAGGCGATAAAGAAACATGCCTGCTATTTTATCAATGCTTCGCCGTCACCTTCAACAGCCAAGCCAGCCTTTGGGGCAATGCCTTCTGCTACCGTTGGCACTTTATTGGATAGACAGACACTTTCCCTCGCTGTCTGTCTTCGATTGGGCGTCAGGGCGAACCACCCCCATAGATGCCAGTGTGGGGAGCCTGTCGATCGACTCGGACACCACGGCCTCTCTTGCGCACGTAGCGCCGGCCGCCAGTCGCGCCATATATGCATGCCTCAACGACAACGGCATTACAAGGATGGGTGTCGGGCCATGGAAACATGGCAGGTCGCTGGTGTGGGATGCCACATGTGCCGACTCATTGGCCCCATCCCACATCGATGCCACCTCTGTGGGCGCTGGCTCGGGGGCTGCGGCCGCGGAGCGCCTAAAGCAGCGCAAGTATGCCGACCTCAATGAGGGCTACATATTTGTGCCGTTTGGGGTGGAGACCACGGGACCGTGGGGGCCGGGGGCGCGGCAGCTCCTCAAAGAGCTGTCAGTGCGTTTGGTCAAGGCTTCAGGTGAGAGGGCTGGCAGTTATCTCTGTTAAAGGATCAGCCTAGCTATCCAGAGGGAATGCAGCCAGCCTTCTGAGCACAGTCCCTCATGGTTCCTCTTTGGAGGACATTTTTTATCTGTAATTATTGTAAATGAATGTATATTTTCTTTGTAAATATTTTTATTAAATCATAAAAAAAAAAATTGTGGGATACAACGTCCCAAACTAGGCAGGGCCTGTACTATAGGTACTAAGCAACTGATAAACATACTTAAATAAACATTAAACGACCAGACACGAAGCCAACAGACATGTTCATGCACACAAATGTTGACCCCGAGCGGGGATCGAACCCGCGACCTCCGACTCAGAAGGCAGGGTCACTACCAACTGAGCCAAGTAAGTAAGTATGTTCTGGTGTCTGAAATATCGTCCATTGTGTTTGGAGTCTATTACTTAACAGTTATAATAATCTGTGACAGATTTGGAAATCTCTGAATCGTTGACAGATGCAGTTGCTCTCCCACCAATAAGTTAAAACAAAATCTGCACCCAAAAACATACAATTTTCGAGCTATCCGCTTACATCGAGAAGTTTCAGCAGCTCATTTGCTATTCTGAAAGTTTCAGACCCGTCTCGGGTTTGGTTTTTGGGCCGGATTTATTCTAAGATCTAGGTTTTTACAGATACAAAGTCGGAATTCCAAACTGCATCTGTTGCGTTGTGCTTTGAATTCCTGGAATTCTGAACGCATGAGTGTCTTTGTTATTATAAAATGTGATAGTAACGAAAAAAAAATTTTTTTTAGAATAAATTAGCATGTCCTAAGACTTTGTCTGGATTCCAGGATAAAGAGTAACCTATTCACTCCAACTATCTTTATTCAAAGGATCACGCCGTTGCTAAGCTACTGCGTGAAAGACGGACGAACTAACAAACAAACTTACTTTCGCAAAAATTTTGCACAAATCGCTCTTCTGAAATATTTCTAGATATTTTTTTCACGCTTAATCACATTGTAATTTTAGAATTAAACAAGTAAACTACGTATATTATTAAAAAAACTGTTAACCCCACTGCTTGTTAAAGGCACTGCAAGGATTTAAAAAACATCACTTCTCTAATAGTCCTAAAAATGAATTCTACACTATGACACTCGAGACAGGAGAGAAAGGCATGGGTATTAACGTATCGCTCTTTCAATTCATTCAAATCGGTTTTGAAAAACATTACCCTATTTCTGGTACAGTAAGGCTTAAGAAAAAATTGCAGATAACTATTAGGATTGTCATCCAATAAGTGGATTTAACATTTGAAATCGTTAATTAAAAGTATTTGATCACCGTCACAAATTTAATTAAATTTCCTTTATTTTTATACTAAAAAAAAACCCTTATACACAAAATACACTTACTTAAATTTTTTCTTAAGATTTGTTTATCATCTTTTTATTTTTCCTTAACTGTCCCGCTTGGTTTTATCTGTGTAGTTCCCGTTCGAATACGGGGAAAATAGATAGCCCATGTAACTTGTGACGGTTCCCACCTTCTAGATAAGATATTTTATGAGTAAAATTAATAACAATTTTAATTTAAATAATAGATTAGATTTTAAGAACAATTAGAAGCGAAACCTAGTCTTTAAAACAAGCCATCTAGTAGCAAGTAGCATTATTAAGAGAAGACAAGAATGAAAATATTGTGTGAGAAAGATATTACTAGGAAAGCGGTAGCGGGAAATAATGATATTGCTTTTTGCTTGACTTGGCGGGGGCACTACCATGCCCCCAGATGAGCCGCGTCGGGCTCGAAAACATGTCCAAATATGGTCCAAAACCGATTGAAGAGGCTCTGATTGGCCACCGCCAGTGGCGTGACTAAGGCCGCGTCCGCTCTTCCGGGGGAATAAACGAGGAGAATTTTAGGCGTTATTAGAAGGACGGAAGGGTGAATGATTTGGAGTGATAGACAAGTAGTTAGGAAATTGAATGAAAGAAAGAGATAAAAGACGCCGATTGGACAGTTCGGGTTTTGTGCGAGTCACTATGGGAGTTTTGGAGAGAGAGAGGGGATTCGCAAGATGGCTGCCCACGCGCTTGGCGGTTTTGCTAGAGAAATTAGGGATTTACATGGTCTAGAATAGGAATATTATGTTCTATCGTGAAAAGTAATGCGTTTCAGTATTTCTGGAGTATGGTGAAGGCGATATTTGTGTGAGAATAGGGAATTAGCTTCGATTAGGTAGCGTCTAGCGTGACAGACTCGTGGGCCCCGAGGCGCTAGAGCTCTGGGAACGCAAGCGGAGTGCTGGAGTGGTTCTTGGTTTCTGTTGTGTGTTGTATCCATGGCCTTTCAAAGTGAGTGTCAGTGACGAGCGAGCTTCGGCTCCTACGATGGAAATGGGCAGGTATGAATCTCATAGCCTGCAGAAGGTAAGTAGAGTGTTCTTATGGGTAGGCGAAATTAGGTCATATTGAAGCTCAGGAATTTGTTAGGAAATATATCCTAGGGTCCACTCAACTTGTTGTATTTTCTGTGTTCTGTCGCCCTGCGAAATGTCTTGTCGTAATTTTATAAGTAGAAATAAATAAATAGGTAATAAATAGGCAAATGCGTACCTACGTAGGTACGTATCTAGACTAAGATTTGACTGACACATAGTTTTAAGGTGAAAATCTACTAAAATGTGAGAGAGATTGGTTTAGATGTACTGGCTGTCGTATTGGTTCTATCACTAAACTAATCTGTTCAACAGAGAGGGTGAGTTGCGTGGTGGTGGCCAGGCTGTTTGGCTAAATTCTTACATAATTGCATGAGACTGCGTAACTGCGTAAAATACAGCATAGCGAAGTCCTAGCCAATCAGTTTGCTCATTATTCACGCACCCCCACGCAGGTTGAGTCATTATATCTACATAAAATCTGATCAAACGGACAGACAGCCTTATATGAGATGTTGATGTAGGTATGATAAGGCAGTAGGTATAAAATAAGGCAATTTAAATGGTCTAGGGCCTAGAGTATAATACTAAGTAGGTACATGTCTATGCGGATTCAGTCAAATAATCTAGGTTTCAATCTATGTTGACAGCCTCATCAAATTAATTAGGAATACGAAATTAAGCTTTATGATTTATTTTATGTTACTAGAAGATAAGTTACAAATAATCTGAGAAATTCTTAATTTCATGGCTCTTAGGCTGAATAGGTATCATATGAAAGACTCAATACTACCAAAGGAATATCTAGGCTAGGAAATCTTTGATTCACAAAATTAGGCAGGGGTTCTTTATTTCATTATTTACAAGCTAGGAAAACCAAAGAGTCATAATACTCACCATTTATCATCAATTACATTCTAATAAGAAAATACTAGAACTTAAAGACACATGATTACTGATATCTAGAGGGATATAAGTTGATAAACATATCTAGCTGGGTAACTACTTAGCTACAACAATATCTGAAATTCTATTGCTATTTATAGTATCAACCATTTATGTGAATATTTTATGCTTTCCATCCAGCAACAACAAACTACTGGCCGATTTGCTATATGGTAGTGCCGTTTCTACTGTATGGCTAGGTCTCTCTTTTAAAACGGTGGTAGAGGCAGCTAAATGCTACTGGCGAAGCCGGTTCCTCATATACCAATCAATATACCTACCATTTTATTATGGACAAACAACAAACTGACTGATAGTACAATGCTACGGTCTCCTCTTTAACTTCATGCTAGTGCTTTCATTGGTCTAGTGTGGTTGGCTTGGATTAATCATCTAAAACCATATTTTAAAAATGATTATACGCTGTATGGTGACAACCTCTTATCGGAGAGTTTTATTGTTCCAACAACAAAACTAAGCTTGGTCGGTTCTCTTATTGGTCATCCCTGTCTCTGCACAGCAACGAGTCCAGTGGGTGGCTATGGCAATACTGTCGACTATCGGCTCCCCTGACTGTCATCCATACCATCGTCACACTCTATCTATATTTCTACTCCATGGTTGACTTTCTGGCTGAGTTTGATTCTAGACAGCTCCCCTAAATGCTTACTTCACTGAGTCTTGACGCCCTGCATCACAGCTTGATGAACCATCTGACGTTCTATCCTACGCTTGCGCATCGCGCCCTCATCACTGGTCCTTGTGGCCGAACAATACCTGCTCAATGATGGAGTATGTTGCTATACAGCACTAAAATCATTATATATCATACAACTTATGTATTTGAATACATACCAAACAATCTAGACTATATGTCTGCTCAAATGCTCTTATGGAGTCTAAACAATTTTACTGATGCTTGCATTGCATGGTGGAGCGCTACCCCAGTCTTGGCTGAGGCGCACAGGATAGTACGGGGACTCTCTTTTGCTCCATTACAAGATCTGACTTGGTTTGGAGGGGAGAGTGTGGACACCGATCCACGGGGTACTATCCCCCCCTTAAGGGGCCAATAATCATAATAGGATAGGGAGTAGGTAGCATATTATTAGTCTTTATAATATTAATATATATATAAAATAAAATATTTATTTATTTATTTTTTCAAACCATCTTCTTATTCATCATTCATTTTCTTATTGGTTTCCTTCTATTTTGTTCTAGGTAAATCCAAAGGCATTAGGCTACTTCTAGATACACAAATTATGAAGAATGTAAAATTCTATACTTATTTTAATTCATTGTTTTATGTTCATAGATACCATGTTTTCAGTAGATGCTTCTAGGAATAAACTTTGTTCAATTTAATATTAATTTTTGGTTTTACTCAAAATCACCTCTAAAGATACCTGCTACCTCTTAAAGAATTGGGTTACTACGATGTTACACAATGTTAGGGGTCCTACCTATTACTAGACGATCACATCATGGCTTATCATCAACTTTTCTATGCATACATTCATCTATCGGTTCTCCAATGGATTTGTATGTATGGTATGTTTAATTATGGAATGTGTATACATGGGTTCGATTCCCGTGTCGCTGATTTAATTCAGTCATTATTTTTAAAGGCTTTGGGTTGTCCAAATGGGCAATGGTACAAACTCAGTGATAATGTAGCTTTCCATTGGTAAAACATTTTTTTTAATCGGTTCAGTACGTTTCGAGTTTATTCTTTAATAAAATATTTTATTTTATTCTTTATTATTTTATTCTTTACAAACACAATATTATAAAAAAAAAATCTTATCACTTTATAATATTAGTGGACTGGGAAAATACATCTTTCAATTTGATTTGTTTCGGAAATCCAGAAATCCAGGTTAAAATACTTAGTATCTAGGACTTCCATTTCAAGCTAGACCCGCAGGTTTCCCGTTTAAACGCTGAAAGCGCTCCTGAAATTTATTTTCCTGAAAGCTTTGAAACGTGCTCAAGTTTTAACCCACGATTTTCTTTTTCCTGTTCTAGAAATTTCTATGAGGAAGATGATTGATACGAAAAAACTTGTGGTTCATAAAAATAAGGAATAAAGGTCTGGAATATTCTATTTTTATGTCCAGTAGCAGATGGTAGTTGTAAAATTATATGAATACGGTATGGGCGTTAATCTTTGTTTGAATGTTGGAAGAAGTGGGAAATGAATTATGACCACATTAACGATTTTCAAATTAGATATTCTTATATAGGTAAAAACATTAACAGCTGTTCGTAAGTTTCGCAAAAACTCGGAATGGCTGGACAGATTTTGATGAAACAGTTTGTGTGGGTTTGATATACTGTCGCAGGACATCTTCTGCCCGGGCAATTGGTACCTATATAATATTTATGAGTTTTTAAAAACTATCATATATAAGTAAACTTACTTTTACCTCTTAGGCGTCCAAAGAATATACCTACTTGTAAATCGTGAGTATTTTCAGAAATGGAATACCTCTGTTTACCCCCTTTGGGAACCTCGACGGTGTCAAAACATTGAATTTGAAAGTTCTGAGGCTTGTGTAGCCCCAATCCAGCGATGGACACCACCGTCAGTACCGTCACGTCATCATGCTTCAAGCGATGCAATACACAAGTCTAACCCATCGGGAATAAAAGGCTATAAGCCTATAGTTTTTATAGCTAGGTGACGCGGATACGATTCTGTAACTGCCTCGGCGCCTTATGCGACTTTTACTTTTTAATAAGTGATCATAGTTCATGAAAACGAAAATAAAAGCTTTTGTATGTATGGCATGCGTAAAAAAATCAAATGAGCCCAAACTCGAGGGTAAACGAGTAGTTGCGATATTCACCTCCTGGCTCAATCATCAGATCCGCTCAGTGGTACCATAAACCTAATATTCAATTGTCACCGAACTTACATACGTAAGCCAAATTTCAATTCGATCGGTTGAAGATATTATGTGCTTCAAAATTGAGTTGAAATATTCCATCCGAACAAACTTACTCGTACACATTGCAAGTTAATTAAAAGCTTGTAAAATGCTTAACTTTTTTAACCTACACATTTTTATAATAAAAAAAATTCCCACGCCTTTATCCCCGAGGGTAGGCAGAGGTATTCCATTACTGGATATACCCACTTTTCAGATACATTGGACCCCTAAATGTGATAAGTGGTGAGCCCGTCGCTGGACCGGGTCTATTTACACATGTCTCAGAACTAATTCCGGGACCTGCGGGTTTCCTCCTTTTATAGATAGGTGTAGGGTTATATGGAAAATTATAAATATAAGATAAGAGCATTATTCTCGCCGACAAACTGCATTGTAGTTTGGCGAGTGTAATTTAAAATTGTATTAGGTATTATTTGTAAAAGAAATAAAAAAAAAAACCGTCGAGCTAGTGATAAATATGTACGTAAGGTTTTGAAAAACTCATTGGTACATGCCAGGATTCGAACCCGAGCTTCATTGATTTTCGGCCGGCTCTTTAACCGTTCGGGCTATCACTGCTATAAGTTATTTTTGTAACAAATAATTAGATCTCCAGCAATCAATGCAAAGAGATTAAAATATAATAAGGCATAGAGGGGACAAAGCGAGGAAAATTTGAAGTCAAAAGTTATTCCAAGTGGAATAAGTCTAGTACAATTTCGACCGAATGACAGCTCGCGTTCATACTAACTGACATGACAAGGACATGACGTTTAGGCTTCAAAGTTTTGTATGAAAATATTCCCAATGCCCCCTCTATGCCCTATTATATTTAAATCTCTTTGGATCAATGCCTTTAAAAGTCATTCCACCTGATCTCAAAGTACTCTTTGCATCCTCTATCGCACAGAGCAAGGCCCTCTATAAAGACAACCCCTTTTCATTAAGGGCACTCCACACGGCTCGTTTGAGTACCACTTCCGATATACTTTTTCCGTCGTCATATTGACTTTATATTTATGGCTTGATAAGTCGCGCCGCTCGTAAATTCTTTCCGTCGTTATTTTTGATGGTTCCGTGATGTGGCAGTCTTAAAATTAATATTGGGTTACGACAATCGTCAGATCGACTTGTTGGTTTGATAAATGAATGAAAGATAGAAACTATATTCGGCGTGAATAAACAACAAAAATCCTTTTTTTTTGTTAGAAAATGAAAGCTAGAAATAAACTTTATTTGGCATAGATATAGAAATAACAAAATATATAGTGACAAATCAAAACTCCTTTACGTATGCTGAAACGGCCAGAGCTCAGTATAATGCCACAGCCTGGGCTGAGTCCCTAATTTTCAGCTGCTGCCTATAAATAATAATGCTGAAGAAGAAAAAACAGGGTGTGTCGTAAATACACACGATAGAAGTGAAACTTTTGTTTACTACCAAAACTTTCCGTCACTCAAAAAGGTTGTGAAGAATTTCAAAGCCCTTCACAACGCAAACAATTCTTTACAGCAATCAATACAACACAAAGTACCTACAGGTTACTTCATAATAATTATTTTCAAAGAAATTACTTCATAAAGGTTAATTAGTTAGGTAGGTAAATTACTTCATAAGGGTTTGGTGTAAAGACCGAAGGGACCCTGGGACCGAAGGCTCGACAGCTCATCAAAGAGATGTTCTTGCGTTTGTTCATCTTCAGATGATGAGGGCTGGCAGCTGTCTCTGTCAAACAGACAAGCAAAAACCCTAAATAATTTATTATAATATTAATAAATTGTGGAACACAATTCACACACCGTCATTTAGTCTCAAACTAGGCAGTACCTGCACTTAAATACATAGAAACATCTATAGACATAAGACCAAAACAGTTCATGCACACAAATGTTGACCTTGGGCGGGAATTTAACCCGTGACCTCCGGCTCAGGAGGCAGAGACTGAGCCAACACACCTGTTATTATTCAGAGGCACGTACTAGGCGTACTTACATCGATCAGATCGACAATGTGTTGAAGAAAAGCCAGATAAAGAATACCTACCCGAAACCGACGAGCATGTATGAACCGATTGATGGATGTGGATGAAGCGCGATAAATGTGTCAGGATCGTAGCAGGTGGCGGTCTATGTTCTCTGCCTACCCCTTGGGGTAAAAGGCATGAGCACTTGTACGTATGTATGCACGTATAACGTAAGTACCTAAGATGATATTGGCGAAGGGGTCATATACTGTAACGTTCAGTGGTCATTTGGGAGCTGCAACATTTATTCGTCTATCAACACTACTACTAGCGACGTAACATTATTGGATAACAATTAACTTTAGCTATCAGTAATCGGTAATAGACTCAGTACAGCTCGGTAATATTCGATAATATTTGGTAATGCCGCGGTGTGCGGTAAAGCGTCACTATTAGCAGAATTACCGATAATTACCAGGGTCTGATTATAATGGTTCCAATTTGCCGGAAAGGGTTTGGTTTCAACGAATTTCCGTATTATTTCAGCCATTCTGTGGTACGGTCCGGAATTTAGTACGGAAGTTTTGTGTGAGGTTACCTTAATCTCAAAATATTATTTTGATTTATTTTAGGATACAAAACCGATGAATACTTATACATAATCATTATTATGCATGTTATTCCATGGCCCGACGGGCACGCTCCGAGGTGCTACGAGGTGTTTGTTCCAAAAGAACTGTCAATCTTCATAGAAATTATATTTCTTTTTTGTTGTTTTCATGATAACGTTAAATATGGGCCGTTTGCAGCTTTTGGATGTGAAGAAATAGATGTTATAGAAGAAATAAAAAAAAGTTGGAAAAAGCACAGAGAAGACTAAATTATGAATCTTTTTAAACACTCTACAACAAAGAGATTAAAATGTAATGAGGCATAGAGGGGACAAAGCGGGAAAATTTGAAGCCGAAAGTTATTCCAAGTGGAATAAGTCTAGTACCTACAATTTCGACCGAATGACAGCTAGCATTCATCCTACTGACATGACGCTTGAGCTTTAAAGTTTTGTATGAAAATATTCCCAATGCCCCCTCTATGTCCTATTACATTTTAATCTCTTTGCTCTACAAACACCAATCCAATATATAACAATTCCCTATGTATGCTTACATCTTTAAAACTACTGAACGGACTTGATGAAATTGTACAGTTATGTAGCTTATACATCAGAATAACACATTGGCTATATTTTATCCCCGTATCCCCACGGGATTGGGAACTACGCGGGTGAAACCTTGGGGCGCTGCTAGTATCATATAAACCGAAGAGGGTCGAAAAAAAAACTAAATCTGTTTAATGGAATACCTCTGCCTACCCCCTCGGGGATAAAAAAGGCGTGAGATTATATTTATTTATATTTATATATTTATATTTATTTTATATCTGTTTTAGTAAATTACTAATCCAATTCCTGCCTACTCTTTCTCAATGCAATACAAACACTATATAGTAGAATCCCCCCAAATGCAGCGGTGGCAGCCGATCTCACTGAGTCTGCCTGTCTCTATCAGTCCGGAGAGCTGTACTGAAGAGGGATTTGCTCCAGCCCGGAATTGTAGAGCCGATCGCATTGAGATATTGCAGTTGTAGTGTTTACACACGTTTGTGCCTTCTACAAGTTGACAGTTTAATAGTTGCTGTTTCTGCTTTGTTAGTTTACGTCTTACCGAAAGGAAGATGGAATAAAATTAGATGACAAACCGTTCAATTTAATGTTAGCATTCTGAATTGTTGTATAAAATCCTAACGTTTTACAATAAGCAATGGGGAACAGGCACTAAAATTATATTGATAAATTATCTTAATAATTCAATAATGATAGTCGATAAAAGTGAATTGCTGAAAAAAATATATAAAATTATGATTTTTTTTCCAAATATTTAAACTCTAAGTAACGCTATATGAGACGTAATTTGAAACACCAATCAGTGACGAGTGACGTCACTCTATCACAAACCAAAAAAGAGGTAAGGAAATACTTGTATGTTTGAAACGAATAAACTCAAAAACTACTGAATCGATTTCAAAAATTGTTTCACAAAAAGAATGCTATATTATTCGCTAGAATTAAATAAAACTGAACATATATTATTTCTGTAATAATTAATATATTCACGCGGCAAGAAAAGTTTACTTCATAAGCTGAGGAGTGATGTCTTCCTTCATCGACTAAACTATTTTCGCTGTAGCATGGTGCATGTGACAGTTGCCGTACGACATTGACATATGTGAGAACATTCTGGTTGGGTTTAAGTTAATGTGGTGCTGCTGAAATACTGTGATGGTTCTATGATAAGGGTTTGGTTTCCGCACTTAGTCCCTAAATTGGACTATTGTACGTGAGCTGAAATACTAAGTCATAATTGTAAATTGCGGCAACATTCAAGAGTGAAACGAAAATTTTCTGAAACTGTCACCCGCACCAAGCTACAGTGCACATAGTGTAGTGATAAATGTACGTAAATTTTTGTAAGAACTCGTCCGTCACCAGTATTCAAACAAAAGCCTCTAGAATAGAGAAAAAAATACAACTTCAACTTATATGTTTTTCTCATGATGTCACTGTCAGAACTGGACCAAAATAAGCACAAGCTTTCAAATAAAAAAAACGGTTGTCTGTAAAGTCGTTTTACTGACGATAGTTGAACGTGACAACGTCATACTTTTTGGATTGTGCCTCTTTGTCACTCGTTGCGCGCTCTCGCTTGCACTGGAACGCCGCATACGTCATACTTTTTCGTGCATGCAGCCGGCTCCATCGAATTATAAGACGTTGTCACGTCAAAAAATAATAATAGCTTTAATCTTTAGCTTTAATTTCACTTTCAATATCCAACGACAGATAAATGTCCTTCAACAATAATACAAATCCCCATTCTATTTCTCCAGAGATACACAATATTGGCGAGCGTCTTTCATCTATGAATAGGGCCGTGGTGACGTCATGCCAACCAGCTTATCTGCCAGTACAGGTGTAATACCTAGGATACACTTTATCGATAAAGAGTAGACTTGCTGTTGACTTGTCGAGAGAAAACGGGCGACAGTTCAAAGCGATATTTTTATAGAGCTCTAAAGAGTAAAAACAGACTTCAACTTATATAGTTTCCTGGTGGTATAACCTATATGGTGTCAGAACTGGACCAAATTGAAATGGGACCACACGGGAAGCACCAGCTTTCAAATTAAAACTACTGAACCTATTTTAATTTTTTTTTCACTAATGGAAAGCTACAATATCTTTGAATAACTTATGCTATATTTTATTTCCATATTCCTACGGGAACGGGAACTACGCGGGTGAAACCGCTACTAGTAAATATTACGATTCTGTACCTTTTTGGTCTGGAACCAAAGATATCTATATATATAAAACAAAGACGGGTTTGTTACAACACTTATAACTCGAGATCGGCTGGATCAATTTTCATGGTTTTTGTTTCGTTGGATTTGTCTCCGCCCTGAATAGCAGAATACATTTTAAAAACAATGAAAACTTGACGAATACATAATTATGAAATAATATTCCCACGGGAACGGGAACTACGCGGGAACGGGAATGGGAACGAGAACGGGAACGCGGGTGAAACCGCGCGGGGACAGCTAGTTATATATAGAAAGACGTAGATATGTTACTAGAGCACGGAAAATGAGGCCGACAAATGTAGTTATATAACAACATTTTATTTAGTCGCATTGTATTTCAAGTCGTATTTTAAGCGCAACTCTTAACAGATAGCTCTCTTTTTCTTTATTATTCGTTCCGTATCATCTTTCCCCGTCATTGTTGTATCCTATAAATGCGCTAAGAAGTAAGTATGTCCATGTTGTAGCACACCCGTAGGGGATCAATTTTCAAACGCAAGCAGTATGAATATAACTCATCCTTACTTTAATATCTTTGTCTGGAACCCGAAAAACATAATCAAGTTATAATATCGAAGTATAAACATATCTCATTTCACTGCGAACGAAATGGTCGAGTCAGCGGCACAGAAAATCATATTACTATTGTATTCAGTCGGATTTATGTGCGCATATTTCAAGTGGATAATTGTACTGGTCACTTTTATGTTGGTCGTTATGACTTCATCACAATAGCTTTATGTTGTAGACGTTTTTGGGCTCAATAGTTATTTTTCCTTTTGTCAACTGTTTTTTATGTTGTTATCCTTATCTACTTGTTAAAACTCTAAAACAGTCAGGATGAGAGCTATTAGCACTATTGAAACTGGTGTATTTAAAGCACATTATAATTTTGCAAAGGAGTCCTTATTTATACGTTACGAACATACAAAAATACAAATCTTTCCTTTTTATAATATTACAAGGGATTTTGCGCGGTTTCACCCGTGTAGTTCCCGTTCCCGTAGGAATATGGGAATAAAATGTAGCTTATGTTACTAAAGGATCCTCTAACTTTCCATTGCTGAAATAATTTTTAAAATCGGTTCAGTAGTTTTTGAGTTTATTCGTTACAAACATACAAAAATACAAATCTTTTCTCTTTATAATATAAGTATAGACAGTATAGATTACCTAGTGTAGACTTAAGATTTTTAACAAAAATAAAAATCTACTTCAAGATCATCTTTTTAAAACCGATCGACCCGAATTCGATTTCGAAACGATCTCAAACGAAAATTAAACGAAAATGTCCTCTCTTGTATGCTTCGAAAGCTTTCAAACGAATACATCTGCATTAAGGTTAGTGTACACGGACATCGATGCGGGAATACACGTTTTTGAGATGCGAAATGCGGATTTGATGGCGGATACTGTTAATATCGCGGATCTGAAATGTGGATATGAGGTAAACATTGCTAGTGGAGTAAGGCTAATGTGTTTACATTGGGTTTAAGTTTTTTTTATTATTTTTTATTATTGACGTACGATTTCATTATGCCAGCACAATTAGAGCTTTTGTATAATGAGATTAGCGTCGGATTTTTTTTAGAAAAGCTTCGTTAAAATTAACAAAACCGTTGTTTTGAACTTTGAGCGAATTGTACTTTATTAATACATATGTAGCAAAAATGTATATAGGATGTTTATAAAAATAATATGACCACCAATACAAGCGATTCTCATTTGTCATATTAGTATGCCATGCCAGTATGACCACCAAGAAACAGCCCCTCTATATAGGTACAATATTTTCAGGTTTATTTAGCACCTAAATCTTTACGAACTTTGCCTTATATAAAAATGTAAATACACTCCCAAAATGAACTAGACAGCAGATTATTTTGCATAAGTTAAAGGTGTGTTTTAACGTTATTGAAAAAGTTCCGTTTGAAAAAATATAAATATTTGGGTAGGTATACAAAAGTATCTACAACAAGGAAAAAACATTTCTTTGTATTATAAGCAGGTAGGTATCTATATACCTAAGTACTAGAAAATATACAATTTGTATTTATTTGTATTTTTTTATTTTCAGGTACGTAAATCTACTTTTTATCAATCAACTGATACCGGTGGCGGTGTTAAGAAAAAAATCGTAAGTAAATTTACGTTAAAACCAAAATCGAAAAAAAAACGGACACTAACATAATTTCTGCATTCAGTAGGTTAATTATTAAGTAAAACTTTTTTGGGTAATTTAATTTATAACTTGATTCAAATTAAAAATATCGCATTGACCTACAATAGATACGCCCGCACCATGACTTGGCCTAACAAAAGTGAATAGTCGATACACTCGCACAGACAACAAAATATATTCGAGAAAGCCAAGCCGCCAGCCACAGACTAAAAACTTAGTGTTTCCCGCCATAAATATCCCAAGATGGAAAATGGAGCCGTATACATTTCTATTTCCCGTCCGGCTATGCGAGATAAATTGTCCTTCCAAGATGGAGCTCTGGCAGCCGTTTGCCAATAAATTCAAAATCAATCTAAATGGCTTGCCGCCATGCGGGCCAGTCCTCAGGGGCATGAGTACTGGCAACCATATGTAATAAATCACCATTGCCTGCGGTTTTGTTTTTCTATTTCTTGCCGTTCGAAATTTGAAGCGTTTGAATTTTAAATTCGGCCAGTGCCGTGAGCTACATTGTCATTTAAAAAAAATATTCGTGTAGTCCTAATAAGCTCATGTTTAAAAACATATAGAACTTTCTAAGATAGTTTACATGACCGATTTACATTAAATTGAAAAAAAAAACAGATCATAGAAACATAGTGCTGGAAAAGTCGCAAAAAAATCTAACGATAATAATACTTACACAATGTTTTCAATTACAATCTATGTAATGTAATTATCGAGTCTGTTCCTTTGGCTGCTTGTAACCTAAAAGTTGTCGCTAGATGTGATTTCACTCAGTGTTTTTTGCTAAATTTTTTACTCCACTGAAAAATTACGGTCGGGATTATATTTTGAATTTGTTGATTTGACTGTGGCGGTTGAATGTTTTCAGAAAATATTTTTGAGTCCGTAAAATTCTAATATAAAATGAAACAAATCCATCATGATACAATCGTTTCGCCTGAGGCAAGGACAATAAATTGCAACTGTATAAATTGTAATTCGAACGCCGATTGAATAATTTTGTGCCAAAATAAAAAAAAAACAATTTAAATCTTAACCAACGTCAGATCGAACGGTCGATGACTATCTCTTTTGTTCTCGTTCTGGCCAGTTGCCAATTCGAGAAAAACAATTAAGACTACCTTTTAATGCTGTTTTTGTTTTTTCTCTGCTTCACTGGGACTTTGCTGTTTGTTATTTATGTACCATAGAATGTCTGGAGTAAAGTATAACTTTATCTTCCTAAAGATTTTATGAACATAGTTATAATAGAGATACGAAGATAGGTAGGTACGTAAGGCATATTAAACACCAGTCTCGTTTTGCATTTTTTTTCGCATTATAATTTAATGTAAAAGTTTATACGAACCGCTCAACAGATTTGGATGAAATTTTGCACACAGATAGCTTATAACCTGGATTAAAACCTAGTCTATTTTTGATTCTGGTAAAACAAAAGTCCTTGAGGATGCGATAGCCTAAAGTTGAAGCATGATAGAGTAACTTACAGCATTCGGCTATCTCTCTGCCAAAAATCAGAAATCATCAGATTCATTAATTATCATAAATTATCAGGTTCAGCGATTTACATGTGTATATTATACATATATACCTACATACACTATATGTTTCTTATATATATATATATATATATATATATATAACAGACTACAGAGTTACCTTTGCGTTTATGATTATTATTACTAGATTTTTCCCGCAGCTTCGTTCATATATATCACGGAAAAGGTAGCTTATTTGTCTTTCCTCAGTATATCTAGTTATCACCCTGGCAAATTTCATATAGATCAGTTGAGTGGTTCACCTGTGAAAATATAATATGTCTGCTGGCCTGCGTTGAATGTTATAAAATGCGAATTTTCTTTCCGGACATTTTGCGACAAAATCAAAGACAACATAGTAAACATTTGATGTTATTATCTGATATGGACTTAAACATATCCTGTTCCGTGCCCAGCCTATAAACTACACAATAGAATACCTCTTTATTTTTTAACAAAACGAAAAAGGAAAATCCTTCGAAGCAAATTGGTATAAAAAGCAGAGCTTACGAAAGATATTATTATGCGTATTATATTTGCTAGCTCACAGTATCCGTGATTCGAATTTTATATGTTTTTTATATATCTTCGAAACGCAAAGGATTCTGTTCTAATTCCTGCGTTTATTCAAATAGCGAACCACTGCGTTTGGAAATAATGACTATATTTAATTGATTAGACTCCGCCCACTCCGTGCTCCATTGTTAAAAAAATGAATATTCAAATAGAAATTCACTCGGTAGGCTCAGCCGACGGAGCGTTGCGGACAGCTATGACGAATCTATTGTTTTAGGGATACAGTTGTAATTAAAAAGAGGCTGTTTTAGCTTGAAAAGGAGCCAAATGATCCAATTCGAAAAAATATAAGAACACAATGGATAGAGTAGACTTGTCAGAACTTGATGTAGCAGAAATAATGAAAAATCTGTCATCTTAACAAAATAGCAGGAAAGTGTTTTCTGAGTGTCTGAGTTAGTTTATTTATTTTATTTTGCCCTATACATTTTAGGGCAAAATAGTACTAACATGAATAGGTTAAGTTGCACGAAACGTTGTGTGATGATGATAATGATGAACGTTAATAGGGGTTTTTTAAGTTTTTGGGACAAAAACAATCAAAAAGCAATAGCTGTATTTATAGACAGCTGTACAAACGGAATGGTTTACTTATTCACAGTCCAAACCACTGAATTTGCTATAATCAAAATTTAAAACAAAAATACAATCGCACTTCATAGAATAGCACTACAAAGACAAGTATTTGAATATTCAACATCCATTACTACTTATTAAAGTTAAGTTAGGTTAAAGAGCCGGCCGAAAATCAGTGAGGCTCGGGTTCGAATCCTGGCATGTACCAATGAGTTTTTCAAAAACTTATGTACTTACATAATTATCACTAGCTCGACGGTGAAGGTGAGTGGAGAGTCAACTGCTCTCATAGCCTATCATGGGTATGTAGCATCGGTTTTAAGGTACGGGTTAGTAATCTGGGGGAATTCAACAGATGTAAATAAAGTTTTTTTAACCCAAAAACGGTGTATCAGGGCTATAAGTGGGTTGGGTCCAAGGGATTCTTGCAAAAGTGTATTTAAAAAATTACAGCTACTTACTTTGCCTAGCATGTACATTTTTGAACAAGGTATGTTTGTCAGAAACAATCCTAATTTTTTCACAAAACCGACCCAGAATACTAGAATGAGAGACAGAGATCTTGCTCGTGTTAATGTTCCCATCTGCCGTACGACCGTATTCGAAAAAAATTGTTATGTTATGTCGACGAAAATATATAATAAAATTCCTAAATGTATAAGGGAGCTAAATAATAATCTTTTTAAACTTCGTTTGCGTAAGTGGCTACTTGACCAATCATTTTATTCAATTAGACAGTTTTTTGACATATAAATAAATTATAAAATAGACATTTTAATGCACTTTTGACATAAATAATAAGTAGATAATAATAATACATATTGTCAATTGATGTTCTGTAGTTTATAGGTTATTGATTTAAGTTTGTTTACCTACCAAAAATTTTTGCATGCCATTACGTGGCGGATCATGTTTGTTCTGCATTTTCTTACTTAAGACAATTTTTGTACCATGGTTCTTGCAAATAAACGATTTCATTTCATTTCATTTCATTTCAAGGAAAACATCGTGAGGAAACCCGCAGGTCTCAGGATTAATTCTGAGACATGTGTAAACAGACCCGGTCCGGCGATGGGCTCACCACCTATCACGTTTAGGGGTCCAATATATCTCGTGAAATGTGAGTATATCCAGTAATGGAATACCTCTGCCTACCCCCTCGGGGATAAAAAAGGCGTGAGATTATATAATATTATGTTATTATTATATTATACTACTTATTATTACCGTATATGTTTTCTTTGTATGGATTAACCAAAGACGTTTAAAGAAAAAGTTTCTCTATCCTAAATGATTTTCTTCCAACCTCTTTGGGATTAACATAAAAAGAAAACATACGTGACTAATTGAGAACCTCCTCCTTTTTTGATAATAATCATAATATAATCTCACGCCTTTTTTATCCCCGAGGGGGTAGGCAAAGGTATTCCATTACTGGATATACCCACATTTCACGAGATATATTGGACCCCTAAACGTGATAGGTGGTGAGCCCATCGCCGGACCGGGTCTGTTTAACACATGTCTCAGAATTAATTCTGAGACCTGCGGGTTTCCTCACGATGTTTTCCTTCACCGTCGAGCAAGTGATAAATTTTTTGAAGTCGTTTAAAAAGTACTTTTAATACTGTATTACTGGAAAAACGTATTTCCACCCTTTAACCCAAAATTCAGAAAAGAAACATACCCGAATCCACACTCGTCACCCGTCAGAAAAAAAAGGGGGAAAGTAAAAGAAAAGCAATAAATATTCCCACATTTAGGGGTAAATGACGTAGCTTGATTCATTAGGGCCCTCTCGTCATGACGCACAGAACTGCGAAGTAATGCCCAGCCATCGACTATAAGAGCCAGTAGATGCGTCTAAGTGTACTTAGGCTCGCTGGTGGACTTTGTCGTGGACATATAGATAAAGTACCTTATAATACTAGCTGTTCTGCGCGGTTTCACCTTGTCTAGTTTTCTATTGGTGTAAAAAAAATTAAAATCGGTCCAGTAGTTTTTGAGTTTAGTCGTAACAAACATACAAAAATACAAATCTTTCCTCTTTATAATATTAGTATAGATATAGATGACGCTAATTCACTCAGATTTTGTACGAATTTACGTCACACTTGTCTGAAAATATGTAATAAATAAAATATAATAGATAAGTATGGAGAACTCCGCTGCTTCTCCATTGTGAAAAGGGAAAATCTTGTACTAGGCGAGGTGTTCATGTGCCTCGCGGTCCAACGGATAATGTGGGTCAGTTATATTTTTACAAACTTGGTTTAGAGCTTAGCTTAGTTAGTTCTATATAGTACCGCTAGGGCCACTACAAGCTGTGATTTCCTGCCTTCAACTAGATTTTTGCAAACAATTACTTTGATCCAGTGCTATAATAAACACACTTTTGCACTATGATCGGTTAAAATTACATAGTTTGCGTATTATTCTGATACCGGCGCCCTGGCTGGTTTTGAACCAACCTTACCATGTAAACTCATCTACTGGAGTGCTAAATAACATAAAAACTAAAAACTGCATAAAAACTAACTATAGGCCCATATCACTAGCGACTATCGTGGCCAAGGTACTTGAGAGGTGTATACAGGAGAAACTGTCTCCGTATTTGAAAATTGACGACGGGCAATTTGGGTTCCGGGCTGAGGTCTCTACCGATATGGCAATATTTGCGATGAAACAAACCGTCGCATACTATACCAATCGTGGTTCCACAGTATACGCATGCTACTTAGACCTAAGCCGCGCGTTCGATACTATCAACCACAGTTTGCTGTGGCAAAAACTGCGTGATAGGGGGGTACCGTCGGGCGTTGTTGGCCTGTTGTCATACTGGTATGGCAATCAGGGCAATAGTGTTAGATGGGGCAGCGCGATGTCTGATAGCTACAGGTTGTCTTGTGGCGTGCGGCAGGGTGGACTTACCTCGCCTGACCTGTTTAACGTATACGTGAATGATTTGATTGTGAGGCTGAGCAGCACTCCAGTTGGGCTCAAGCTTGGTGACAGATTTGTCAATAACTTGAGTTACGCTGATGAAATGGTGCTGCTCAGCCCTTCGATCAAAGGTCTGAGAAAACTAATTTCTACGTGTGAAGAATATGCCCATGAGCATCAATTAATCTATAATGCCAAAAAGACGGAAATGATGTTATTCAGGTCGGGTAGGGGACCGCGGAATGTACCTGCTGTGCACGTGGCTGGGCTGCCTGTTAAGGTGGTCGAGACCTTCAAGTACCTTGGCCACGTTATGTCGTCGGATATGAAAGACGACAACGATATATTACGTAAAATTGATCTAAGGACCGTCTCACCGATTCTCTTTGATAGTAGCGTCATTCCTTTCTGCTCTGACGTAAAAGATCTAGGCTTATATATAGACAACTCCCTCAGTTGGGATAAGCATATTAAAGAGGTTAGCAGAAAAATTACTGGCTCCCTCCGGTCTCTATACCGTCTTAAAAATTTTCTTCCAATTTCCACTAAAATACTTCTGATCCAATCTCTCCTACTTCCTATCTTTGATTATGCTGATGTGTGTTGTTCCGATCTTACCCAGGCACAAATAAATAAACTGGATCGCCTCCAAAATAATTGTATCCGATTTATTTTCGGTTTACGCAAATATGACCACATCTCTACCTTCCGTTCTCAGCTTAACTGGCTACCCATCCCAAAGCGAAGACAGCTTCGGATGCTTTGCATGCTTTATTCACTTCTCAACGATCCGTTTTCTCCTAACTACTTGAAATGTAGATTCCAGCTCTTGGGCTCCTCCCACAGTCGAAGTCTTCGCAATCATCTGTTATTACATATGCCTTCTCACCGTACTGGTTTTGTGTCCAACTCTTTCACTGTGCATGCCATCAGGCTGTGGAACACCCTCCCCGTTTGCATTAGAAAATCCCAATGCAAGTTTTCTTTTAAGAGGAAAATTCGTGCGTTTTTATCAGGTCAAACATAAATTGTTTGAAAGAAAATCATCATCTTTAGATTATTTTATGTAAGTATTTTTGTTTTATGTTTGTTACGATATATAGTATGTATTAGTTTATTTTATCAACATATATATGTATTAGGATTTACGTAATAATATATATATATATATATATTTATATTTACCGTAATGTTATATTTAATTGATTTTTTTTACTATTTGCGGCCAATTCCGCCAAATTATTTCTGCTTAGCCTGATGGTTGACTGGTAGATAATGCCTTTAGGCATTAAGTTCGCCATGTGTACATTTTCTTGGTACATGAAGTTAAATAAATAAATAAATATAGAAAGACAGCGTAGGTCACTGTCTGTCGTAGGAAATATGATTGCCAGAAAATTTTTCAAAGCAGCTGATAATGTCAAAATTACGCTGTTCAGGTCTTTCTGCCAATCGCTGTATACTTGCCAGCTCTGGACGGAATACACGAAGCGGTCGCTGGATGGCATTCGTGTTCAATATAATAACATCTTTAGGCACCTCATGGGGTTGAAACGTTACTGCAGTGCATCTGAAATGTTTTTCAAGGCTCGAGTGAACACGTTCAATGCCATCCAGAGAAGCAGGATAGCGACGTTTATGTCCAGGGTTGCAAGCTGCAAAAATGTCATCATACGCGAGTTGGCAGAGAGACTTCCAGCCACCACCACCTATAGACGATGGCTTGCTATTGCTGCCTAGAATTTAGACACTCAGTTTTTCTGAATACCTAGTTTGTAGTTATTTTTATTTTTGTAGCTGGTGTGATATGATATGGATGTAAATCTGAAATAAAGTATTATTATTATTATTATTATAAATTCTTTCCCCCATCGATGTACCCGTGACGAGTAGCCGGTATGACGGGTCGGGTTCTTATTGTTTGCTGAATAAAATGGCTTTTGGTATGTTTTTGAATGCTTCTATTGTAGCAATTGAGTCGTTATTTTTGTTTCGCATTGCTATTTTAATTTGGTGAGCAATAGCATTGTTCTAAGTAGACCCGCTTTGAAGGTTCAAGTTAAGTTATTCTGCTAATGTTTTTTTAAACGTTTTCAATTTAGTTTAGCAGTAAAATAATAATGTTAAACACCTACGTATATAAGAAACTAGCTTTTACCCTCGGCTTCGCTCGCCCACGTTTATTTCCCCCTTTTAGGTTTGGAATTTTGCTAAATCCTTTCTTAGTGGATGCCTACACTGTATAAGCTATGCTATATGTGCAAAATTTCAAGTCTCTAGACCCTGTGGTTTAGGCTGTGCGTTATCAGTTTATCATTTTACATACCTACAAAAATAAGAAAAATTAAGGCGTGTACAATCGTTGCAGTAAAATACTTTCCTATCTTAAACATAGAAATCATTCTTAATAATCTACACTTCACTACATAGTATAAAACAAAGTCGCTTTCTCTGTCCCTATATCCCTATGTCCCTATGTCCCTTTGTATGCTTAAATCTTTAAAACTACGCAACGGATTTTGATGCGTTTTTTTTTAATAGATAATATGATTTAAGAGGAAGGTTTTAGTGTTAGCATTGCACCCGTGCAAAGTCGGGGCGGGTCGCTAGTATATTATAAAGAGGAAAGATCATATTTTTTGGTTTCTAACTACTGAACCGATTTTAAAATTTTTTTCACCAATGGAAAGATTTCTTTTCTGAGAGTAACATGGGCTATAATTTTCCACGGGAACGGGACTAAAGTAGGTGAAATCGCGGGGAATACCGAGTTATATTATAAATGTTTGTTTGTTACGTTTTAACGTTGAAACCGGTGAACCAATATTGATGAATTTTTTTATAGACATTGGATCTTAAACAGCACATAAGCAACTTTTCATCCGGAAAAACAACATATCCATAAAAATGAAATTGCTTATCATAAATTACGGTTTTTAGAATTTATGTCTGCCAGTCTGAAATTTATTCTCGGTTAGACTCAATGAAAATTCTTAAATTTTTCGTATAGTAGAGTCCATTTTGATATTTGGCGTTGTACAGAAGATATATTGTAGCGAGTAAATAATAATGGAGCCTGTTTCACATGAAGATAAATAAATAATCAGTGGGGCTCGGTTTCGAATCCTGGCATGTACCAATGAGTTTTACAAAACTTACGTACATATTTATCATTAGCTCAACGGTGAAGGAAAAAATTGTGACGAAACCCGCAGGTTCCGGAATTAATTCTGAGATAAGTGTAAAAGACCCGGTCTCTTGATGGGCTCCTCCGACCATCTTTTGGATCGGCCGACTCTTTGGATCACGTTTAGGGATCCAAAGAATATCTCGTGAGAAGTTGGTATACCCAGAAATGGAATACCTGTGCCTTCGGGGATAAAATGCGTGAGATTATTATTATAGATAATAATAGGGATGTACCAAATTTAGGTTGCGTTAATTCTACAATCGAGCAATTTCTACAGCTTACGGACAGAAACCTAAACTAGATACGAGTACCCCATGCAAAGGGCGGAGCGTAACCTTATTTATTTATCACGTCATCCTCACACGTCCTGGCAAGAAGGAGACAGTTGGCAATAAATGACCACGATGGGCCATTAGTGGTCTGAGTTATTGTAACTGAGACTTAGTACAAATTGGAGAGGCTCTGCGCCACATTATGTACTCGGGCTCGCAACTTATTAAGAGGTAGGTTGTCCTGGTCTAACTGATGGGGGATTGCGTAATGACTGTTTTTTGGACAGGTTTAGACAAGGTCATTGGATATTGTTTAATTAAAATGTAGACTTTGAGGTATTGAGAGTTTGATCGAGTTTTTATGTAGCAATTTATAATGATAATAATATAATAGTTCTACTTCTTTTTTTAGTATCATTGAACTCGGTCGTGTAAAGTTTTAAGGTTTTATTTATTTCATCGCGCGTTATGTTGGTATGTACTTATACAATTGATGTCGCAAAGAAAAATTTTTTGATTACATTTTAACCAATTATTTATGTTAAAAGTTATGAATTATGTCTGTCTTGCAATAATACAACAACTCTTTGCTGGACTGATACATACATAAATCAAATATTTAAGTATATCTTTTAATCAATTATTAATTTGATGGCAGACATTCAGTCCTGAGATATTGTAAGTTCAATCACGTGAATTATGTTGACATTCTTAAAAAAAAACTTTTTTAAAAAACTTACCATACCTAAACAGTTAGTGAAATAAATAATAATTAATGCTCTGGAGATTATTCGATGATGCTTCCGTAAAGTAATCAATTTTCTTTTTTGCCTCTAACAATAACGCAAATTGAATAATAATATTCGGCGTATTACAATCTAACGACAAAAATTCAAGTACAAACGGTAACGTTTCGCTTTGAGGGCACTTTAGACCTCCAGGAGCCTGATGGAGCCCGGGGAATATTATTTTCAAATTAATAAATTGGGAACGCTGAAAGAGTTGCTCTTTTAAAGGCTGAAAAAGGACATCAGATCAACCGTATCCCTTTGATTAAAATTTGTTTCGGTTTTTTATTTAATGGACCCACTAAAAGGGTAGGGTAGCTGTCATTACAGTCGGCATTCTACCTTTGAAAGTTCTTTTTTTACCGAATTCGAAAATGGAGGAGGTTTTCCATTTGACGTATATGTTTTTTCCATTTGTTATATCTGTACATCTCATTGTACAGTCAAGAGCACATGAAGCTTTACACTTGTAGTGCGAGTCCGACCTCGAAGGCGATTGTTATAAGAACGTTATAAAGTCCAATGTTTCAAGCTCCACTTGCTATTGATTGTACCCTTTTTCCATTTGTTATATCTGTACATCCACTTGTACAGTCAATAGCACATGAAGCTTTACACTTGTAGTGCGAGTCTGACCTTTAAGGCGATTGTTATAAGAACGTTACAAAGTCCAATGTGACAAGCTCCACTTGCTATTGACTGTACTTTATTCTAGTTACATATCAAGAAATAATATCACAAATGAAATTATTCACTAATGAATATCAACAATTAGAATGCATAGAAACTGTTTTTTTTTTCAGTTGAGGGGTTCGCTAAAAAGGATTTAAATAAGTCCTTATACAATTAATAATATTAATCTGACTAAAATAAACTCGTCAAAAAAGGGTGACGTTATTTCTTCACAGTCCCTTTGGTAGCAATGTGTATGAATCATTATAATATTCCCATCAGATATTTATTCATATAGTATAGATATAGGACACTATACAATATGTAACATATTAAGCGCAATTCCTGAAATTAGTTTGTTCTGTATCGACTACTTATTCGATTGCAGCTATCTATCTATCTATACATATAATAAAACTCTAACGGGGCCGTGTCTGTACATTAAATATTTTTTAAAATTTTAACGGTAGTGTATATAGTTATCGATATAGATACCGAAACACCAATTTTTGGAATTTTTGTCTGTCTGTCGGTCTGTCTGTCTGTCTGTCTGTCTGGTTGTGCACGCATCACTCAAAAACTACTGGACGGACTTTGATGAAATTTGGTATGGAGATAACTGAGTACCCGGGTCAACATCTAGGGTACTTTTTATTCCAGGAAAATATCTCATTCCCACGGGAAAATATAAAAACTGGTTAAAAAGAGAAATACGTACTACTCCGAAACGATAACACCTAGAAACTTGAAAAATGGTATGAAGGTGTCTGATATGTCATAGAAAATTGGTATGAATGTTTTCGGAAATTCCCACGGGAACGGGAATAAACTAAATCCAAGCGGGAAAACGCCGGTGGGCACCCGATATTTGAAATATGGTATGTAGGTGTTTTAAATATGTCGTAGGCAACCAATATGAAGGGATTTTCGGAAATTCCCACGGGAACGGGCATAAACGGAATCCGCGCGGGCAACGCCGCTGGGCATCCGCTAGTTTTTAATATGTGTTAAATTTTGCCGAAAAATGAATTAGCGTAGCGCAATTGAGTGCTTTGTATAGAAATCGTGCTGTTATTGATCGATATTTAAAAAAATTGGTTAGACAAAACTAAAGTTCGATCGCATCATATATTTTTTATATTAATAAACTAATTGGGGTGTATGAGGAATTGCGCTTTTTCTGTTAAGCGTTGTAGATAACTTAAGTCACAAATAATTACTATTGTTACGTGCCCAAGAATAAGCATCTTTCGTAGCAACATTACGTTCGGAAATTCGTTAATCGGAAAATAATTACTATCTGCAATGACTTTCAATAAGAATACATTAACTAAAGAGGAATGCTCAGGTGGTTTGGTCACATTGAGCGGATAAATGAAAGTCGTCTAACGAGACAAATATACAAGGGTGTTGTGAATGGGCGAGTCGGTAGAGGACGACCTAGGCGTACCTACATCGACCAGATCGGCGATGTGTTGAAGAAAAGCCAGATAAAGAGTACCCGAAACCGACGAGCATGCATGAGTCGTTTGATGGATGTGGAGGAAGCGCGTGAGATCTGCCAGGTTCGTAGCAAGTGGCGGTCTGTTGTCTCTGCCTACCCCAATGGGAAATAGGCTTGAGATTATGTATGTATGTATGTACATTAACTTTGACTTAAGAGCCGTGATAGCCTTACAGTTTAAGAGCCTGCTTCACAAGATGATAATCAGTGAGGCTCGGGTTCGAATCCTGGCATGTACCAATGAGTTTTTAAAAAAAGCTCGACGGTGAAGGAAAACATAGTGTGGAAACCCGCAGGTCCCAGAATTAGTTCTGAGGCAAGTGTAATAGACCCGGTCTGGCGATGGACTCACCACCTATCGCGTTTAGGGGTCCAAAGAACATCTTGTGAAAGTGGGTACATCCAGAAATTTAATACCTCTGCCTACCCCCTCGGGGATAGAAGGCGTGAGATTATATATTTTATTTACTTTAACTTTTCATCTAGATTGTTGATCTACATTCTTTAAATACTATCTTACTGGCAAAAAGTACTACTTATAGTAAACCGCGAAACTTCAGTGAAAGTTAGTTAACTATACTAACCAGTTAATGTCAAACGTTTATGTTAACACTATTGCAAGTTCACAACAATTTAACTAAATATTATTTTCAAGTTGAACTCAAACTCATAAAGAGCTGCGGTTTAGCCAAGATTCGACTAACTATGTCCTTTGAACGCCATAAAATTTGTACGAACTAACCGAACGGGTGCACTGAAAACCTAGGCCAAGTTCGGTACTGCAGTATTTTATGCCGAAAAGTTTGCCCATAACGCGGCTCTACAAACTTTGGTTTCACTTAACTTTTTGCTTAAGATAAAGGCTTAATACTGGACTTACTTGGAGTTGTTTTTAGACGGTAATCAAGATGTACTGGCAGCGAGGAAAGCAGTTAAAGCGCATAACGGTTGTTTTTAATAAGTATTATAAAGAAGAAGTTTGCATATTCGGGTTGTTTATGAGTTCAGTAGTGTTGGTAGTTTCGAGCGTTAACGATAAAGGGCAAGAAGTGAATCGGGGCGCACGGCGGTGTACCGCCAAGTTTAAGTAATTTTGTTTAACATAAAATGTTCAGTGTTTTTAGTTATGAGCTTAAGCAATAGATAATTAAGGAAAAAATAAGGAAAACATTGTGAAGACATCCGCAGGTGCCATAATGGGTTCTGATTCATGTAACAGCACCCCGGTCTGGTGATGGAATCACAATCTGTCTCGTTTAATTAATACTAGCGACTCGCCCCGACTTTGCACGTGTGCAATGCTTATATTAAAACCTTCCTCTTGAATCGCTCTACCTATTAAAAAAAACCTCATCAAAATTCGTTGCGTAGTTTTATAGATTTAAAGCATACATAGGGAAATAGGGATATGGGGACAGAGAAAGCGACTTTGTTTTATACTATGTAGTGATGATACTGATGAAATGTAAGTATTTACATGAACATAATACCTGTGCCAATCCCCTCGGCAACTAAATTCCAAAGCGTGCCCTCAAAAGGTATACCTAAAGTCCATCGTTCTATCTCTTTCAGTATTCATTTGAAATGTGTGAAGAGCATCTTTTGTCAAGAAATATTGGTTGGAACGTTTTATATGAACTCGTTCGCGTAGTCAATAACACCGTCGACATTTTTGTACAATCTGGCCACTGAACAGATGTTTTAACTGAAGAAAAATTCTGATGATTCTTCTTTATTGGATAAGGTAATAAATTAGGGGGGGTACCATTAAAATTTCGTAGTTCTTATTATTATATTACTTAGTAGTTCTTTTTATTTTCGTAGGTATAAATATTTTTAAAGGTTTCATGTTCTTGTCTTATAACCGGTAACAGCTGATGTTACAAGGTGTTATTAGTAAAGTACTAGTTATTTTTCGTGTAAAATCATGGTTTGTAAATGGCTCCAAGAATTATCTTATGATGAAACTGAGACTCTTCTATGTCCTCCCAGCTAAGCTTAGATAGGTACTATAAACCTACATCCTTCCCCATAACCTAATTTTACACATGCATACACTTTCACACATATAGACACTACACTCAAAAACAAACAAAACACACCCTTTCACTCCTCACATACACACCCTCACCAACACACCCTCACACATACATTTCTACAAAGAAGAGATCATAAAAATTATAATATACTGTTTTCAACTTATACTAAATCAAATCAAATTCCATGTCTAGTGTCCCCTTAGCCCCCTGCACTGTATAGACTAAATTTACACCTCCAACAGATAAGCTGTTACCTATGGCACAGGTTTTTTCCTTTTTTAGGTAACAGCTGTTCCTTCTCTTGAAACCCAGTTACCTAACTGCAACATAAAATTGTAAAGGTTAAAACTAAAATGTAACAAACGTGGAATTTTGAATAAATTATTATTATTATCATCATCATCAGCCGGAAGACGTCCACTGTTGAACAAAGGCCTCCCCCATAGAACGCCATAACGAACGGCAACTTGCCGCTTGCATCCACCGGTTACCCGCGACCTTGACGATGTCGTCGGTCCACCTGGTGGGGCTATCAACGCTGCGTCTTCCGGTTCGTGGTCGCCACTCGAGAACCTTTCTTCCCCATCGGTTATCGGTTCTTCGAGCGATGTGGCCTGCCCATTGCCACTTAAGCTTGCAGATTCTGAGAGCTATGTCGGTGACCTTAGTTCTTCGGCGGATTTCCTCGTTCCGGATTCTATCGCGCAAAGAAACTCCGAGCATAGCTCTCTCCTATTATTATTATTATTATATTATTATTATTATTATTTCGTTGCGTTTTATTTTTGTTATATCTTACCGGAAAAAATACCGGTGACCCGTAGAATCTGAAACCATAGGATGCTATTAGATTAGATTGACGAGTAAGCACATAATTTAATGTTTCATGGTTGGATAAAATTTTTGCGATTTTCAACCTTCACATAACTGCATTAAGGATGAATCTAATATTATGCCTTCAGAATACATTTCTCCGGGAAAATTACTTACCCGTATAACTTTTGACTTAAAATTATTTATCCAATACAAAGTGCTTGTGAGTGCTATATACCAATATTCGAAATACTGTATTGATACATTTACGATCAAAGCTATAAATGAGTAGTTACAATCACAAGCAAACATAAACTTAATTTCAACCGTATTCCTAATAAATCTAGCTTCTGTTCCAAAACCCATATTTATAGTATGTTAATCAAAACAACATAAATAACTTCTGAATGCCTATTAAAATACTCAGAAGCCATCAATTCCTCCAACATACCTATTTTATTACTAAATGCCTTTGAAAATTCAATTACCCAGCCAATAAACTTATCAAATATCAACAGGGAGGGGGGATGACATGATCGACGGGCCGGGGGAGTTTGTAAAAAGAAAACATTTGGGCCAAGTCTTAGCGGGAAACTTTTAGTGGAGTTTTTTTTTCGCCTCACACAGAACGTGTCAGTCTCGAAAGTTTTGATAGGTTGTAATTATGAGAGGCACGCGATTGCTTTGAGATATTTTTTTTGGCCGACTGAGAAACGGAAGGTGTAAATTGTGTCCTACAATTTATTATTATTACTGATAGGATCAAAAACATCGTGAAGGAAAACATCGTGAGGAAACCCGCAGATCTCAGAATTAATTCTGAGACATGTGTAAACAGACCCGGTCCGGAGATGGGCTCACCACCTATCACGTTTAGGGGTCCAATATATCTAGGGTATATCCAGTAATGGAATACCTATGCCTACCCCCTCGGGGATAAAAAAAGCGTGAGATTATATTATTGATAGGATCACCAAATTGTCAATTCACATCCGTCCATCGATCATAAGTTACCTTTACAAGATGACGTCATCCAAATTCTATTTTGAGATTTTCAATCAACCAATCGGAAAGGCTCGAGTCGACATATACTACAATTACTAAGAATCTCCTTCGCAGTTGAATGCCCAATTGAAGAGACCCTTGTACGGTACCCAATTTGACATAAAACAGGGGTCCGCCGGTAAACGGTTTAGCTGGCGACCCCGTGACCTCTGAAACTCATTTATTTCTGATTGTGCTAAGAAAACTGATTTGAAGGGATGTGCCTTTCGTTTCTACGTCTGATTTTTATTTTAAGATGAATTTGGTTTGAGACGAAGCTGAAAAGCGCGATGTTTTTAAGGGTTCAGTATCGAAAGACATAGATTACATGCCAAGAGAAGTAAAATAATAAATGCCTCGGATAATTGTACAAACATGTCATCTGAGGCTATGTTATTTACTTTCTTCTACTCTGCGGAGGCGGAAAGCGGCAACTTCGTTTAGCGCAGAGGGCCGAAAGTTTCCGCTTTCCGCCCGGAGAGATGAAAAAATTATTCTAGGCCTAGGTTTTTTATCTATCTTACTTTTAAAGAGTTGTAGGTAGCAGCTTGATTTTTTTACATAATATATTATAATGTGTCTTTATGATTAATGTTAAAATACAAGTGTTTTCAACCGACTTCAAAAAGAAGATTCGACTTTTATTTCGACTGGGTGAACAGATTTTGATGATTCTTTTTTTATTTGAAAGCTGGTGCTTCCCGTGTGTTCCAATTTTAATTTGGTGATCCATCCATGACAAAACCTTATAAGTTGAAGTCGGTTTTTTACTCTTTAGACTTCTATCTGATTTTATTACACATTTTTATTTACCTTTACAGTGCCATCAAAATGGTATAAGTATAGTTTAATCTCACGCCTTTTTTATCCCCGAGGGGGTAGGCAGAGGTATTCCATTACTGGATATACCCATATTTCACGAGATATATAGGGGTCCACCCCTAAACGTGATAGGTGGTGAGCCTATCGCCGGACCGGGTCTGTTTACACATGTCTCAGAATTAATTCTGAGACCTGCGGGTTTCCTCACGATGTTTTCCTTCACCGTCAAGCTAGTGATAAATATGTACGTAAGTTTTTGAAAATGGTGGTCTGACAAAATAAAACTAATTTCATTATTTTAAACGGCGACCTTCCCGCAGAAGGCTCTAGAACATTATAATTAATCCCTCATTCAAAACAACCGGCCCCTCGCCCCTCGGAGTTAATTACCTGAGCTATGAACATAATTTCTGAATTAAGCCGGCCCAGATACACTTAGATCTGGATAAGCGAAATAAATTCCTAAAACTTAACAGTAATAAACGCTGCGGGTTATACTCGAGTCCAAGAAATGAAAACTTAATGTACTTATATTAAGTACTAGCTGTCCCCGCGCGGTTTCACCCGCGTTCCCGTTCTCGTTCCCATTCCCGTTCCCGCGTAGTTTCCGTTCCCGCGTAGGTCCCGTTCCCGTGGGAAAATCGGAATAAAAAGTATCCTATGTCTGTATCCTGGTTCTAAGCTACTTCCCCACCAACTTTCAGCCAAATCGGTTCAGCCGTACTTGAGTTATAAATAGTGTAACAAACACGACTTTCTTTTATATATTTATAGATTTATCTACTATATAAAAATAAGTCGGGTTTTCCTTCCTGACGATATAACTCGAGAACGGCTGGACCGATTTCCACGGTTTTGCATTCGTTGGAAAGGTCTCGGGCTGCGTGAGGTTTATAGCAAAGAAAATTCAGCATTGCACCCGTGCGAAGCCGGGGCGGGTCGCTAGTAGATTATAGATATAAAAATAAAAAGGTCTAATTTCATTTGATAGAGACTAGTAATAGATTTACTATTTAGTGCTTTCCAACTATGATCTTAAATGCGAATAAGAGTTTGTTTGTATTAGGATTAATAAAGTTAGATAAAAAGAGTAGGTTTAGTGGTTACAGTGAAGCGATTTTGATGAGTCTCTCTCTTGAACTTAAAATTTTGTTACGAAGATAGTTGGGACCTTGAGAAAGACAACCATGACATAGACTACTTTTTATCCTGAAAAAATACACCAAGGGGACGCGATGCTCTAAACTCTAAAGTCTAGCAAGCTATAAATAGCTACACCTTTTTTATTTTTTTTTATTTATTTATTTACAATAAGTATTACATGTTTTAACTTGTAAGTACTCGCCAAACTGCATAGCAGTTTGTTGGCAAGCTTGCACTCTGTTTTATCAATAAACACTTATTGCTAATACATAACTTTTATCTTATATTAGAATACCTACCTAATACATTACCGCTTAAATTGATAAGAAATTGATTAGTTTGAGTTTTCGATTTAGGGCCCAAAATGGCGCCGCGGCGCGTAGAGAATGGCGACCAAATTTTATATTCTGCATTAAAACATATAATTCTACTAAGAACACTTCCCTAAAAATGGCTTCTAATTTTGGGAAGACATAATCCGAACGTCCGCTGTCTCCCGATTCGATCAAGCCGTAGAAATGGGATAACAAATCAATGACTCCTTTTTTTGTAACAAGATTGAAGATGTTTCCGATAAAAATAAAAAATCTCACGCCTTTCATCCCCGAGGGGTAGGCAGAGGTATTCCATTACTGGAAATACCCACATTTCACGAGATACATTGGACCCCTAAACGTGATAGGTGGTGAGCCCATCGCCGGACCGGGTCTATTTAGTCATGTTTCAGAATTAATTCTGAGACCTGCGGGTTTCCTCACGATGTTTTCCTTCACCGTCGAGCTAGTGATAAATATGTACGTAAGTTTTGAAAAACTCATTGGTACATGCCAGGATTCGAACCGGAGCCTCGCTGATTTCGATATTTTATTAGTTAACTTTCAGTGTTACTTTTTAATGAAAATTTTGTACTCCGTGTAAAATTAAGTCTGCCTATTTGTTTGCTAATTGAAAATTAGCTTTTCGCTATTTGATGGATTCGTTAAAGTGAAAAATGCACTGAAATAATTAATTGAATACTATCTTATTGGTATGGAGATAACTGAGTAGGTACCTGAGTCAACATCTAGGATTCCTACTTTTTATTCCAGGAAAATATCTCATTGCCACGGGAAAATATAAAAACTGGTTAAAAATAAAAGTGCGTACTATTCCGAAATGATACAATATAATAACTCTTTATTTATGTGTCTTATATTTTGAAATTCCCACTGGAATGGGAATAAACTAGGCAACGCCCCTTGGCTCCCGCTAGTATAGATTAAACACGGAAAATTTTGTAAAGAAATTTACATGATTCAGAATTTGATCCGTCCAGCGATGTGTATAAGTCCGAGAAATACACTGGTAAAACAGTGTTCTTTGAGAAAATGACTCTACTGACCTCCTTAGGGATAGGGCGAAGGTATTTATTTAGTACTAGCGGATGCCCAGCGGCGTTGCCCGCGCGGATTCCGTTTATTCCCGTTCCCGTGGGAATTTCCGAAAATCCCTTCATAGTGGTTGCCTACGACATATATAGGACACCTACATACCATATTTCAAATAGCGGGTGCCCAGCGGCGTTTTCCCGCTTGGATTTAGTTTATTCCCGTTCCCGTGGGAAATTCCGAAAATCCCTTCATAGTGGTTGCCTACGACATACTTAAGACACCTACATACCATATTTCAAATAGCGGGTGCCCAGCGGGTGCCCAGCGGCGTTTTCCCGCTTGGATTTAGTTTATTCCCGTTCCCTTAAGAATTTCCAAAAATCCCTTCATACCAATTTCCTATGACATATCAGACACCTTCATACCATTTTTTAAGTTTCTAGGTGTTATCGTTTCGGAGTAGTACGTATTTCTCTTTTTAACCAGTTTTTATATGTTCCCGTGGGAATGAGATATTTTCCTGGAATAAAAAGTACCCTAAATGTTGACCCGGGTACTCAGCTATCTCCATACCATATTTCATCAAAATACGTCCAGTAGTTTTTGAGTGATGCGTGCACAACCAGACAGACAGACAGACAGACAGACAAAAATTCCAAAAATTGGTGTTTCGGTATCTATATCGATAACTATATACACTACCGTTAAAATTTTCAAAAAATATTTAATGTACAGACACGGCCCCGTTAGAGTTTTATTATATGTATAGATATAGATATAGATATAGAAATAGTAATTACTTACACACAAAACTGCATTTCATTTAAGTCACTTAGGTGCAGTCAAGATCACGTCCAGCTTGACACATTGGACTTTGTAACGATCTTATTACAATCGCTTTAAAGGTCAGATTTCACTACAAGTGTAAAGCTTCATGTGCCTCTCGACTGTACTCACCTAATATACAGAACGCACATTCTCTAACGTGTAAGGCCCAGTGTATACTTCAGTACCTCAGTGCAGCCAGTACGGAAACGGATGTCGTGTGTCGCGCCGCACTATGCACTTCCGCTGGTTCCACGGCCTCTATCTACCAACTTGTGTCTGCGCCTTTATTCTCATAGGTGAAGGGGAGGTTGTGATTTCTCCTTACTAGCGGTTCTGCGCGGTTTCACTCAGTTTCCGCTCCCGTGGGAATACGGGAATAAACTATAGCCTATGTTACTCAGCAATATTCTAGCTTTCCATTGGTAAAATAATTTTTAAAATCAATCCAGTAGTTTTTGAGTTTATTCGTTACAAACATACAAATCTTTCCTATTTATAATATTAGTGTCGATTTATATCACTCCGTCCTACATTGCTTTGAATTATATTATACTAGCGACCCGCCCCAGCTTCGCACGGGTGCAATGCTAATACTAAAACCTTCCTCTTGAATCACTCTATCTATTAAAAAAACCGCATCAAAATCCGTTGCGTAGTTTTGAAGATTTAAGCATATTTTAAGGACATAGGGATATAGGGACTAGGGATATAGCGACTTTGTTGTATACTATGTAGTGATAGTCATAAAAAAATCTCGTGTATCGTTCTTTCTATTAGTGCAAACCAATCAAAATCCTTTTAGTGGTTTAGCAGGAGCAGATATACAGACATACAAGTGGAATGTGACTTTATTTTATTAGGTATATGTAAAGAGATAAAGAATTAATGATAAAGTTTTTTAGATATACATGGTATCCAAGTTCAGGCATTTTTTTGTAAATTGATGCATCTAATCAAGTAGTCTTGATACGGTTGTTTTTTTGTTTCTGACGTGTTACTGGGAAATTGATAGTATGATTGTTTTATTTTATAATGTTGTCAACACTGCGGAAAACAAATGTGATTATTCTAATTAGGCCTTAACGTGGACTTGAGTTAATTAGCTGTGTTTTTCTCAAAAACAATGGTTTTATATACAAAATGTAACAGAATAAGCTCAATTCCTGAAATTAGTTTGTTCAGTATCGACTACTTTTCAATTTCAGCTATTTTTAATATGTGTAATTTCAAAAAGCTGGGGTCCGGAGTGCGAAGAATAAAAGAGCGCGCATGAAAAGGCTTATGGATGTGAAGGAAGCGAAACAAGTATGCAGAGATCGAGAAAAGTGGCGATCCATCGTCTCTGCCTACCCCTGTGGGACAATGGCGTGAGCATTATGTATGTATGTATGTATGTAAATTTAAAAAAAATGAATTATCGTAGCAGAAATTACCTTAGTGCTTTCTATGGAAATCGTGCTATTAAATAATTATCGTAGCTAAATTTGGTGCTTTCTATGGAAATCGTGTTATTATTAATCGATATTTAAGAAAATTGGTTAGACACAACTAAAGTTTGATTGCGTAATATTTTTTTTATATTAATATAATAATTGGGGTGTATGAGGAATTGCGCTTTTTCTGTTACGCGTTGTACTTATCCTTCTTCCTCATGTATGATTCAGTTAGCTCAGCAGTGGGGTTTTACGGGATGATGATGATTATCCCTTTTCTGGAATTACCCGTTTTGCACCAGTGATGATGATAGTGACAGCATTGGTACGCTGTTACATAATATGCTTCAAAACTTATCGCGTCGAGCTAGTAATAAATAAAAACAAAAAATCCTTGACAAATCATTGGTACCTATGCTTTTTTTCGTATAGCTTTTTGTCAAAAGTAAAGAGTTGATAAACATTGAATGTGAGAGATAAGGATCATAGTATCTCTCTGCCTACTTTGAGACTAACCAACCGTGTTTGAATTATGTCCCACAATGTATTAAATATTATCATTGTTTGCGTCACTATCCGATGCTCAATTATTTCTCCGGTTCAGTTTGAATAAATAAAATTCAAAATTGTCCTTCGAGCCGGATGCTTTTTAAAAACTGCAAGACGATTTAGTAAATTTCGTCCAATTAAATTTGCGTCGAGGGCGCTAGAGGATCCTAGAGTACCTTAGAGGACTCCATTAATTAAACGCCTCTCCAGCGGAGGGCATCCTCTCTCGAGATAATCGTCGTAGAAATTATTCTCTTTGATTGTCTATGGAATCCTGGGCTTTGAGTTATAATTGCTGGGGATTATAAGCGATTACTAACGGGCTATGTGTATTTGTCAAAGGAGTGATTGTGGATGTGATTAGAGAAGTTGGGTAATCCGCCCACTTGTGGGATTCGTTTCGGAGATTTTGCTGTGATTAAAGTGTGACGTAATTGAAACGTACGTAACGTAATAGACACGGAAGCAGAGCGGAGGATCTGTGGCAATGGGAAACTCTTTAGCACAACACCGTTGGGGATACTGAGTTAGTTTATTAATTACTTAATTTATTTATTTGGGACTAGCTGTTTCACCCGCGTAGTTCCCATTCCCGTGGGAATACGGGAATAAAGAAGGAACGTAAAACATAGCCTATGCTACTCAGTGATAATGTATCTTTCCATGGTTATCAATACGTAGAGTATGTTTTTTTATGTTTGTTACCTCAGAACTTTCGACTGGGTGAAACCATTTGGATGATTCTTTTTTTATTTTTAAATTTACTCGAACCGCTCTTCGAACACGACGCTCGATGTTTTGTTACAGCCTTTTAAAAACCATCGAGCATATTCGTGTAACATTTTGTCGAGCCTTATAGCCTTATAGTACGCCTAATGTTCGTGGGAACGTTACATTACATGGAAATGCTTAGGCTAACTGAGCTTTTGCCTGTATTGTACCATTTGTAAGAACGTTACATTACTCCGAAACGCTCGAGGAAATATTGTAGTCTATACTCATCTTAATGACAGCAATATCCGTAAGGGACCATCTAAACCGATATACGTAACAAGTTAAATTTATTTTGTTACAAAGTTAGGCATCGGATTAGGGCGACATAAATTCATAGGGCATTACACGTGGCTTGGCCCAATCCTAATATTAAGCGGTTAACTTCGACTAATTCTGAAATATAAACAGTAATAAAGGCATGAACGAACACGTTATATTTTTGTAGGACCGACCTATCCATTATTTTGCACAAGAGTGAAAGAGACAAAGAAATCGGCCTAGAATTTGGTTGCCGATTGTCTGACGTGCAGGGTGCTAACTTATTTGCTTAGGAAAATGTTTGTGATAAAACATTTGAAATGCAATCATAACTTTATAGATTTAGGGCAGAAATTTGCATAAATGGCGTTCCTCTGTACATAATGCTTAACAAATAGAATTGTAAAGATTTGAAATAAAAAATATTATTATTATTAACATAATTTGTATTCTGGTGTCTAGTAGAATAAATTGCCTTGGACATTCTGGTTGCAAAGACGAATGTAATGACACCTGGCACTTCAAAATCTGTCCAATCAGATCACAAACACGTCCGCCATCTTGTTTTTGTGACGTCACCAACACCGTGTCACTCCCTCAACTAATGTAACAACGCCTTAATATTTTATTAAAATCAATGTACTTCTAACGTTCTGACTCTCGAGTTGCAGGTGTCTATTTATTTATTTATTTATTTATTTAACTTCATGTACCAAGAAAATGTACACATGGCGAACTTAATGCCTAAAGGCATTATCTACCAGTCAACCATCAGGCTAAGCAGAAATAATTTGGCGAAATTGGCCGCAAACAGTAAAAAAAATCAATTAAATATAACATTACGGTAAATATAATATATATATATATATATATATTACGTAAATCCTAATACATATATATGTTGATAAAATAAACTAATACATACTATATATCGTAACAAACATAAAACAAAAATACTTACATAAAATAATCTAAAGATGATGATTTTCTTTCAAACAATTTATGTTTGACCTGATAAAAACGCACGAATTTTCCTCTTAAAAGAAAACTTGCATTGGGATTTTCTAATGCAAACGGGGAGGGTGTTCCAAAGCCTGATGGCATGCACAGTGAAAGAGTTGGACACAAAACCAGTACGGTGAGAAGGCATATGTAATAACAGATGATTGCGAAGACTTCGACTGTGGGAGGAGCCCAAGAGCTGGAATCTACATTTCAAGTAGTTAGGAGAAAACGAATCGTTGAGAAGTGAATAAAGCATGCAAAGCATCCGAAGCTGTCTTCGCTTTGGGATGGGTAGCCAGTCTATAATAATAATAATCATAATAATAATTGTGGGACACATGTCACACACGGTTATTTAGTCCCAAACTATTCAGGGCCTGTACTATGGGTACTAAACCACTGATAAAAATACTTAAATAAATATTAAACGACCAGACACGAAGCCAACAGACATGTTCAAGCACACAAATGTTGGTCCCGAGCTGGGATCGAACCCTCGACCTCAGAGTCAGAAGGCAGGGTCACTACCAACTGAGCCAACAGGCCCGCCTATTAGTCTAGGCAATAAAGGTAGTGGACCCCAACATTAATTCCTCAGTCGATGAAACTTTGCAGGATTGTAGTATAGTATGAGACAATACTTGAATAAAAAAATCCAAAAAAAAAACCTAACCGAAGTTAGGTTTTTATACTAAAAAAAAAAATTTTTTTTTTATTGATAATTTGATAATTTCTAAAAATAATGTAGCCAGAAGGTTTTTATTTTGGATTTTCCTATTGTAAGTCCACAGCGACCATTAAATGACATTTCAGTTTAAAAAATGGACTGAGCAATTTTCCCGAGCAAGGTACATATACGTCTGAGTTTTGTTGTTTCTACCAGGAGATTTTTTTGGATATTTCGCATATAGCTTTCTTAACACACATGAATATTGCTGGAGAAGAAAATTTTGACTGAGCATTTTTCCCAACAAAGATATCAAATAAATAAGTATTTCAGTAAAAATACCTAACTTCGGTTAGGTTTTTTTTTTGGATTTTTTTATGCAAGTATTGTCTCATACTATACTACAATCCTGCAAAGTTTCATCGACTGAGGAATTAATGTTGGGGTCTTCATACAAAAATCCGCTTCATTGCCTAGACTATATGGGCAACGCTAGTCACTTACCATCAGGTGACCCGTCTGCTAGTTTGCCCCCAATATAGTAAAAAAAAAACTTAAGAGGTGTCAAGGGACACCCGGATGGAACGTAGTTCCATCATCATCATCATCGTCGTCATCGTCGTCATCGTCGTCATCGTCGTCATCATCATCATCTCATCATCATTATTAGATTTATTATAGAGCTTCAACTATAGCAAAAAGTGTCGGTCGTTACAACTTTTGGTCTTAATTTTTTTCATCTAGCCCCCTTTCAATTAAAAAAAAAAAATTTTTTTTCAACAAATTCTGCTCCAAAGAAATAAGTCTCGTATACACTCTAAAAACATAACTTTTATAGAGCAGTGACGTAGAAAGGCGACCATGAATATAAAGTTCCGTTACATAGAGCTCGTAAAAAATATGAATTAAGGCTTCAACCCTAGCCAAAATGCCACGCAAGTTGTATATAAGCCCTCATAGCGAGAAAGTGCTGACGAGTCGTCTAGCAAGGTCTTTCAGTTTACTATGTATTTATGTATTCACTGAGCAGATGTTGCGGAGAAATGACTGGCAGGCAATTTCTTGTTCCCAAACATTTTATCTTTCATATTTTGTTTTTTCTTTTAATTCGTCTTTTGTTTTTACGTCTTTGAAGTAGAATTTAATAAACAAGCAATTTTTTTTTAAAACTTCTTGTTAATAATTCGATCGTATAGTGAGATCCATTTAAATTAGTGTTAATTAACAATATTATGTCTAAATAAGAGGTGGATAACTAACTATTGAACTAAAAATTAGGTTTACAAAAGGTGACAATTGTCTCTTCTGCCTGCGTCTCTTTTATATACCTACATCATCAAACCGTAACAGACCACTGCTGGGCTAAGGGTCTCACAAATGAGGCAGTTTCTATTTTATCTAAGCATAAGTTTATATTTATAATTAAAAGAGTTAAATTCTACTGACTGACTAACATCACAACATCTAATTAATAGCACCTACTAATTTTAATAAATTTAATACTTGACATTTGGCGAAGTACGAATCATATGCCCATGATATTATCATCCAATCGTATTTTTTGACATGACAACGTCTTATAATTCGATGGAGCTGGCTGCATGCACGAAAAAGTATGAGGTATGTGGCGTTCCAGTGCAAGCGAGAGCGCGCAACGAGCGACAAAGAGGCACAATCCATTCCATCAGTATTTACGAAAAAGTATGACGTTGTCACGTTCAACTATCGTCAGTAAACCGACTTTACAGACAACCGATTTTTGTCTAAATCTATAAGATGTAGTATGGTATCTATCTGTTACGACCTGTGTATGTGCTGTAAGAGAAAATAAATCATACCTAGCACAGGAATCAACGCCACGCAACGCCACCAGGCGACTGCTAGTCGTCTACGTGTATCCAGTCCGGTTACAGGACGACTGTTTAACTTGGCGTATGTATCATCCCAGCGGCGCCACGGCCTCAGATTGGCATCTGAATCAGATATACATTACGTCCCATTTCGTACCCCCAGTACGAAATAATCTTGGATTTAGTACCCTTTTGGCATAGGAGATATTGGGGGAGTTTGGTGGCGCTGCCAGAATGATCTTTCTTTCAGCGCCACTGCTGTATCTCGGAAAGTATAGCATATTTCTGCATTTAGGCTACATGACTTCAGTGCACCACCTACCTTCATGTTTATCTCAGTTACATCCATCCTAAGGTTGTCTGGAAGAAATCGCTTAAAGCGACAAGACCGCCCATTGTTCTTTTTAGGGTTCCGTACCTCAAAAGGAAAAAACGGAACCCTTATAGGATCACTTTGTTGTCCGTCTGTCCGTCCGTCCGTCCGTCTGTCAAGACCCTTTTTCTCAGGAACGCGTGGAGGTATGAAGCTGAAATTTATATCAATTACTCAGGTCTACTGTCCCTTGAAGCTGTGAAAAAATCAAACTTCTAAGCCAACGCAATCAAAAGATACAGCCGTTTATGCCGCAAATTTTCGACACTTGCAAGGGAATCAAAACCTACAGGGTGCTTCCCGTGAACTCAGAATCTTGAAATTTGGTACGAAGCAACGTCTTATAGCATAGATAAAGGAAAAATTACGAAAACCATAAATTTGCAAGGTTGTACGGAACCCTCGGTGCGCGAGTCCGACTCGCACTTGGCCGGTTTTTTTTTGTATCACTGTATCACTTGTTGCATATTTTTATTGGTGTTCAATAAAGAGTTGTTACTTACTTACTTACGACAATTTAGTACTTTTAGAAAGAGAGTAGAACCCACACTCAATTCCCCTTGGAATTAAGGATATGAGGCACATTGGTGGCGCTGCCAGAATGACGTCTTTACAGCAGCATCACCAACTGTATTGCGCAACCAGCCAGCCAGCCACTTCAGCAGGCGTATTCACGGAGGCTCGACACCGTTTCCGTTCGATTCAGATCGAGTGAAAAAATTTCCGAAGTCGAATTTATCGACTTCTGAAACTGTATTCTAGGCGTTTCCGACAGCCACGGAAAATTTATCTAATCCTTGTGTCTAATATGACATTCGTTTTCGATACCGACATCTGTGAATAGCCCATCTTCGACAGATTTTCCGATTCCGAGTCGAATATCGAATATCGAAGCTCCGTGAACTGCAGAGCTGCCAAGTTAAAACGGCCGACGTACTTATCTCGTTCGCGGTTGCCAGTTGGACATTACAGACATATGTTCAGATTTCCCGTTTTTACCCGACGGCTACCCCATCTGTCGGGCTGAAGGGGCAATCCTGACAGGAAGCCAGGTTTTTGCGACGGTCTGTCGTGCCTCCGTCACACGTCTAGACCCCCGTCAATGTAGTATGTGAAACAAACTGATTTAGTTTTTTGAGTTACACGAAAGCCTATCCCATTGTGATTGGGGTATGCGAAATTAGTTTTTATAAGAGATGAAATAAAAATCATTTTTAATATCTATGGGTGGTGTACTGGTGTCTAGCTGCAATGGCTTTTGTTTTACGGGAGAATTTAAAAATCCTTTCTTAGCGGATGCTTTAATGTTCATGTTTCATATTCCTAGACTCATTCGTTTGAAGTGTGCGTTGATATATCAGCCAGGAATTCAGTCAATCAGTCAGTCAGTTACTTCTCCTACAATAATATTATAAAGATTAAAGATTTGTATTTTTTATGTTTGTAATGAATAAACTCAAAAACTACTGGATCAATTTCAAAAAATCTTTCCTTATCACTGAGTAACATAGGCTATATTTTATTCCCGTATTCCCAAGGGGACGGGAAGTACGTGGGTGATATAATAAAGGCGAAAGATCTCACTCATTATAAAAATTTGAAACAATTGATATTTATATAAAACTAACATATGACACGAAATCCCCGAAACTAAACACATAGAAACTTGAAGTACTTATTGCGTTCTATGAGCTTTCATAAATAAAGGGTTTCCAGAGGACCGGTAAAAAGAAGGATCTAAAGTATGGTACAGTCAAGAGCACGTGGAAATTGACACATTCTACTTTGTACCTTCCTTATTACAATCACCTTAGAGGTCAGACTCGCACTACAAGTGTAAAGCTTTATTTGCTTGTTACTGTACATTTAACTATAATATTTAAAATTGATGTTTGTATTTATTACTTTTAGAGCCAGCATAATCTCTGTATTAAGTATTTTACAAAAACAATATACTACCATCTCAAAATCAACCAATTTTCAAATAATTAGCTTTTGCTATTAAGACTCCAGTAGGCGTGCCTTTGTTTGGGACGTTAGTAGTCGCTCGCTCTACGTATGTAGAACATTTAAATGTAAAGGATTTTAAAGGAAACCTTCATAAATCATAGACTTTATTATAAAACAAAACATAATCAATTTAGACTTCGCATGTATCATGGGGAGTGCTCCGAGGAATTGTTCGAACTTATACCGGCCACAGCGTTTCGCCAACGTTCAACGCGACAAAACTATCATGCACACCACCTGGATAGTTGGCGGTCCACCACTGTGAGATTCTCACGAAACTTTTTGCCTCGCACAACCGATCTGTGGAACAAATTGTCGCCGGTGGTATTTCCGGACCGATACGACCTTCAAACCTTCAAGAAGAGAGCGTACTCCCACCTCAAAGGCCGGCAACGCACTTGTGACTCTTGAGCTGCAGGTGTCCATGGGCGACGGTAGTCACTTACCATCAGGTGACCCGTCTGCTCGTTTGCCCCCTTTTTTTTTATAAAAAAAAAAAAAGACTGATTAAGAATCTAAACACAGACTTCTTGAACATATCATAAAAAATCGCAATTTTTCTACTCTTAATATTATACTCGTAAGTCTCATATTTATTATTCAAACATGTCTTCCACCTCAATTTCTTAATTTTTAGCACAGTCGGGACAAAGAAGAACCTGATGGTCAAGACAAATCCACTTGTTACATATGTAACAATGTTAACCAATGCTTCCTGGGGCCCGTTCAACTAAACTACAAGTTACAAGCAACAAGTCAACAAGTGACAAGTCCCCATTGTTAACAATTTACAAGTACAAGTGTCCATCGAACACTGCTTTCCTACCAGACTAGTTACTAGTTTTTTTTTTGCTGTATTACAAGTGGTTCTCCTCGATTCAACAAGTGTTGGTTACATCACTATTTATATATTATTATGTGTCTGAAATCTATCGAAGTTTTTTGAAAATTGTTGCTGTACGTACGTATGATTAGAAATAACAAAAGCCATTTTTTTATAACTTGTTTTATTCTTAAAATCACGGATTAATCATACCTAATCCAATCATAATATACATCAGGGGCCTCGGTTCGATCTTGGGTACGTACTCATATATATAATAATGTACTCTGTGTACGTACTGGAGAACTGTCCGTTAGAACTCATGTATGGATCTATGGGTCAAATGTTGGTGCTAAACTTGTGTAAACCGTGTTCAAAGCATGAGAAAATACCTCTGAGATTCCTTGTCCACTTGCTCTGTGGTGAAGGAAAACACCGTGAGGAAACCTACACACTTGAGGTAACCGATTTAGTTAACTAGGCCTACAGTAAACTGGACTCGAGTCAAACAGATTCTTTACCCAATTTCATTTAATACTAATTTCAATTCTTAGCTTCCGTCTTGGATTTAAGCAAGGAATTGGCTACCAAACATAAAGCAATCAGCACTCCTTGTTATTTAACTGCGTCAAACAAAAGAATCTCAGAGCCACTCGCACCTTCTACTAATTTAAATCGCACAATTTACAAGTCTACCTAGCTCCAAAGGTAAGTAGAATTGTAAAGTTTTTGACAGATATTAATTAACAAATCCACAAATCTTTGTTGAACGCTTGTTCGATTTGGTGATTTTTAACTATAAAAAAATATATATAGTCTATGGAAGGTAAACTTGTAGTTGTAGCAAGTAAATCACAAGTTGTGAAATCGCAGTTTCCATGAACACTAATAACGTCAGTGTTGCTAGACTTTTCACCAGTGTTGCCCTTTTTTTCTACAAGTTACAAGAATTGTAGTTTCGGTAAACGGGCCCCTGGTGGACTTTTTGCGCGAATCAAAATGTTAAGCGAGTGGTCGCGCGTCTACAGTCGTAGAAATTCACATTTGGCACCCAATTTCTCTGACATACAGTATTAGAGGAATACTTACAACTGTGTCCGAGAGTGACCTTCAATTTGCGATAAAATTCAACGAAATGCACACGTGTTCTACAATGGTAGAACGCGCGACTACCGGAGTTTTAATTTAGGAAATCTCAGCAGTTAGTTGTACTCGCAATAAACTTCACAACACTTTTCTTCCTTTACGACAGATTGTAAACCGAAATTGAATGGAGCAAGTAACAGCTCGCTGAATCAGTAAAACTGCTAGTTAACTGAGAAAACAGCATTAAAACAAATACAGAAACTAATTCACATTATCGCTGAACTTAAGGGGAGTCGTTCATCTTCATTACGTCCATTAAGGGCAGCTAGAGCTTTGGGTAAGGGCTGGGGCTCAATTCGAGCGGAGACACAAAAATATACGATTAGATAAATAAATTAGAATAGAAAAAAATATTTCTATTTCTCTCAAATAACAATAATAAAATAATAATATAATCTCACACCTTTTATCCCCGAGGGGGTAGGCAGCGGTATTCCATTATTTTACCCACATTTCACGAGATACATTGGACCCCTAAACGTGGTAGGTGGTGAGCCCATCGCCGTACCGGGTCTATTTACACATGTCTCAGAATTAATTTAATTTTCTCTCAAAATGTGGTACAATATGGGCGATAGTATCAAAAAGTTAGTCTCAGTTTCTAGTAAAATTCAGTTCAGCTCTCAAGTTATTTTTTTTTGGGTGTGGATGAAGTGCAAGAGGTGTTCCTGGTTCGAGGTCGGTAGCAGTGTATTCCTACGCTGATGGCAAATATTAGTATATTGTGTGAACTGTCTTACTGCCGAACTAAATAACTATACAAACTCCAACAGCAGTGACAGCCTTTCTGCTATAGAGCTTGCTTCTCATGATGAAAATCAGTGAGGATCAGGTTCGAATCCGGGCATGTACCAATGAGTTTTTCAAAACTTACGTAAATATTTATCACTAGCTCGACGGTGAAGTAAAACATCGTGTGGAAACCCGCAGGTTCCATAGTTAATTCTGATACATGTGTAACAGACCGGCGATGGACTCACCACCTATAACGTTTAGGGATCCAAAGAATATTTCGTGAAAAGTGGGTCTTATACACAGAAATTCAATACCTCTGCCTACCTCCTCGGATGAAAGTAGTGATATTTGTTTTTTTTTAAATAGAATAAAATATACTAAATATACTTTCTTATTGTTCTATTTAGAACTGTACAATTTTTTATAAATTTGTTATAAGGTTTTAAATTTTATATGAATCGGATTTTTTAAATCCGCTCCCGCCAACAGTGAAACCCCAAACGCAGAAAGAGAGGGAGCTTAATTCAGCCTGTTATTGCCTGTTCAATGCTTAATGAAGTCTGTTTTAATATATGTGCCGTGTGAAATTAGTTGTTTTTCCCAGTTGGAGGGAGAGAGATGGGTTTATCGAGACTAGAGGGAAGTGAAAGAGACGAGTGATGGTCACGCGCAACTTTTTTAAGTGTTGTTATTTGTTTAGTCTACGTATGAGGTATCCTGGGAGTTCTTTTTATTGATGTGGAAACTTGAGCTCCTCCATAAAATTCACCTTATTCAATCACTTTTTAGCTTACTGTTTTTCTTATATCTCTTTTTTATTCATGTAAGTATAGTGTGTGTGACATAAAACAATTGTTTTTGCAAGGATATTTGGTTTCAGCGAATTATTCCAAGTATCCTTCAATGAGATTATTATTTAGTAGATATTTCTTGGTGCTTCAAAATAGATACTACTTTATTATAATACTATATATTATATCCACCTCCTAAATTAAGGAAAAAATTTATAAAAAAGGCAAAAATAATCACGTTTGTTATATTGGGAGCCCCTTAAAATATTTATTTTATTTAGCATTTTAGTATGTGTTGTTTTAGCGACAACAGAAATATATCATGTGTGAAAATTTCAATTGTCTATCTATAACGGTTCATGACATACAGCCTGGTGACAGACGGACAGACAGACAGACGGACGGACAGTGGAGTCTTAGTAATAGGGACCCGACCCAAAGGGTAACCTTTGGGTAAAGAACCCTAAAAAAGACACTGTTTCTAGCGCGGCCAGTTTAGCTGCTTGCGCACTTTCGTACTGAACTTTTCTTAAATATATTTTTATACCATAATTATCATCATCTCTATCAACCAATGATCCAAGTCTGATCTATAGATCTTTCCTCAAATATGTAGAAGTAAGACCCATAGTCTCCCAAGCGAGCCCAATAAGTCTGAGAAGATGATGTTAGGTAGCCTAACCGTAAAAATTTCCAAGCCTCCTAAACCAAGGGTGTCTGACAAAATTTATACTAATGCAAACGTAAAACCTAGGTTTTACAAGACAAAGCTTGAATAAACACAATTTCCTATAGTTTCAGACTGAAACGAAACATGAAATATTCATGAGGCAGCCTGACCCTGTCTGTTATCATAACCTTTTGTCTCCTTGCGCGTAAAATAATACGTTTTGTTTTAAAATGACGTTAACAATATAGAGTGGAAGCGTATTTTGCGATTAATTTGAAAGCAACAGCAAACACAGACACTTGTTTTTCTTTATGAAGGTTAAATAATTCCTACTAATATTGCAAATGTGAAAGTTTGTGTGGATGGATGCATCTTCTTAATTTCAGAACAAATTATTGCCTCCGATTGTATGAAAATTTTGAAAATTGAGACTATGCGCAGAATATGGTATTTACTGCCTAATTTACTAACAGATCAATTATTCTTGTTTACATCCTTTTTAAATACTTTTTGAGCAGTCGTTTTATTAATATAATAATTATAAGAATATGTATTAAAAATATTGTTCTTGTTAATAATCAATAGATGGCGGCTTATTCTTAGTGAACATATGCATTTAATTGATTAAAGCAATAGTTACTGTACTTAAATTGAATACGATGTTTTAATTGGTTCTCTGAATTGGCATTTCTGATTGGCTGCCATCTTTGGTTATGAGTGGGGAAAGGAAGGGGTAGCATCGAAAGTGTATAAAATAGTGTGACGCCGTTGCATTCGGACAGTGTGTTGTGAGAAGTGATAAGTGGTGAGTAAGCAGTTTTTATGTAAATATTAATTAAAAGTGAATAAATGGGTGTGCTATTTCTTGAAATATTACTTTTAATTCCGTTTTTCTACATAATCTCACTCCATTTCATCCCGAGGTATTTCATTTATAGAAACACACAAGAACGATAAACATACATACATACATATGCTCACGCCTTTTTCCCGAAGGGGTAGGCAGAGACAACAGCCCGCCACCTGCTACGATCCTAGCATACCTCACGTGCCTCATCCACAAGAACGATAAACACCCAAATAAACACACAATGTTTAAAAGACTCGGTCCGCAGATGGGCACACCACCTATCACGTTTAGGGGTCCAAAGAGAATCTTGTGAAAAGTGGGTATATCTAGAAATGGAATACTGCTGCCTATCCCCTCGGGGATAAAAGGCGTGAGATTATTTATTTTATTTATTTTTATTAACGACTAGCTTTTACCCGCGGCTTCGCTCTTACACGTTTATTTGACCTCCTTAGAGGTTGAATTTTGCAAAGTCCTTTCTTAGTGGATACCTACACTGTTTAAGCTATCCAGGTGCAAAAATTTCAAGTCTCTAGACCCAGCGGTTTAGGCTGTGCTTTGATACATCACCAAATCAGTCAGTCAGTTTATCATTTTATATATTAACGACAAACACCCAATGTTTTACAAAGCAGCGTATACCTCTATTTGTATAATCTGAAATCAATGGCCGCCATTCGACTGATGCGACATGGCAGCGCATAATCCGACCAAAGTGAAAATCCTGGCGCGTCGCCAGCTTGCAGATCAATTAGTATAATAATTTCTGATATACGGACATATTGATTTTCAAATTTGCGGACAAAAACTGGTGTATTCCCGTTGGCGCTGGCCGTGTCCTGGTGGGAACGAACGGGAATTTCTTTAAAGAATTATGGGAATGAGGTTTTTAATGGAATTTAAAGAATAGGTAAGTAAAAACAACATCTACTTGTTTTTGACGGTAGGTACATCAGGCGTATTCACGGAGCTTCGATATTTGATATTCGACTCGGAATCGGAAAATCTGTTTGGGCTATTCACAGATGTCGGTGTCGAAAACGAATGTCATATTTGACATAAGGATTCGGAAAATTTTCCGTGGCTGTCAGAAACGAGTAGAATGTCTACAGTTTCCGAAGTCGATAGATTCGACTTCGGAAAAAATTTCTCTCGATTTGAATCGAACGAAAACGGTGTCGAGCCTCCGTGAATACGCCTGCAGGTATCTTAACTATCCAAAATTATTTTTGTTACGCTTTTACGAACAAATAAAATAAACCGACCTAAAAAAACTTTTCAGACTCTTGCAAAAGGTTCCGTACCTTAAAAGGAATATCTCTAGGAGCAACACGCTCATTATATACCTAATCATTAAAAATATTATTAAAAATACATAACATCTCTCTCCTGATTCTCGTCAAAAAACCCTCCTCCTACAATCAATGACAATTCAAAGCTATTAAATGTCAAATTGTCCCCGTCAATGACAAAAATATGGTAATATTCCGCTTCGGGTTTCTGCAACGTGCAATATTCCCAATAAAAAGTGTGTCTATCAAATTGCAGTTCGGTTAACAAGCGACTAGTGTCAATGCGACACTCGCAGTGGTAATTGCTGGCAACTCGCCAGTGTCCGACACTGCTCTAGTGGGTTTAACGATCGAGAGGTATTGTTTTATGAAATTCTGATGGTATGGTAATTAACTTAAAGGTGGAGTGGATATGATGGTGAATTATTGGGTGAGCAGTGATAGCCCGGACGGTTAAAGAGCCGGCCGAAAATCAGTGAGGCTCGGGTTCAAATCCTGGCATGTACCAATGAGTTTTTCAAAAACTTACGTACATACTTATCACTAGCTCGACGGTGAAGGAAAACATCGTGAGGAAACCCGCAGGTGTCAAAATTAATTCTGAGACATGTGTAAACAGACCCGGTCCGGCGATGGGCTCACCACCTATCACGTTTAGGGGTCCAATATGTCTCGTGAAATGTGGGTATATCCAGTAATGGAATACCTCTGCCTACCCCCTCGGGGATAAAAGGCGTGAGATTATATTTATTTTTATTTATTTATTGGGTCTCGTTGCGGATGCGACCTAAAACTGCGTTATGATTTCTAAAACTAGTTTTTCTGACGAATGATGCTCGGGTTCGAATCCTGGCCATTGAGTTTTTTAAAACTAACGTACATACCTATTCATCACTTGCTCGTCGGTGAAGGAAAACATCGTGAGGAAATCCGCAGGACTCAGAATTAACTCTGAGGCATACGTAACAGACCAGCGGGCGTATTCACGGAGATTCGATACTCAATATTCGACTCGGAATCGGAAAATCTGTCGAAAGGTTTCGAAATGGACTATACCTACACACTTGTCATATTTGACATAAGGATTAGACAGATTTTCCGATATCGAGTATCGAATCTCCGTGAATACGCCCGCCGGTCCGGTCCGGCGATGGGCTCACCACCGGTCACGTTTAGGGATCGAAAATTCTCGTTAAAAGTAAGTATTTCCAGAAACGGAATACCTTTGCCTACCCTATAATTTTTAATATTTATATGTTTTTTTTATATGTTTGGGACTGTGTTGAACAATTTGTGTCCTATAATTTATAATTTATTATTGTTATTATTATAAAAATAAATAAAAATAAATAATCTCACGCCTTTCATCCCCGAGGGGGTAAGCAAAGGTATTCCATTACTGGATATACCCACATTTCACGAGATACCTTGGACCTCTAAACGTGATAGGTGGTGAGCCCATCGCCGGACCGGGTCTATTTACACATGTCTCAGAATTAATTCTGAGACCTGCGGGTTTCCTCACGATGTTTTCCTTCCCCGTCGAGCTAGTGATAAATATGTACGTAAGTTTTTGAAAAACTCATTGGTACATGCCAGGATTCGAACCCTAGCCTCACTGATTTACGACCGGCTCTTTAACCGTCCGGGCTATCACTGCTCCTAGGTGTAGTATAAGCTTCTGCGCCTTTCTCGTTGACTGATTAGTATAAAGCTATATGCACACTTCATCTGTATCTAAATACCCTTAACTCTAAAGGTGCTCATATTTAACGCTCGTAGTAAATTTTGATGTGAGTTATAAACATTACGACAACTTTAATGCGACTGGCTTCACGGTCGGTCGCACGTCATGCTTTTAGGGTTCTGTTACTTGAATAAAAATATACTTTAGGTAATTCAGATCGCAATATACAACTCGTAACAGAAAAAGCGCAATTCCTCATACACCCCAATTAGTATACAAAAAAATATTCAGATGCAATCGAACTTTAGTTGAGTCTAACCGAATTTCTTAAATATCGATTAACAATAGCACGATTTCCATAGAAAGCGCTAAATTCAGCTACAATAATTCATTTTTTCGAAAAAAATAACATAATAAAAATAGCTGAAATCGAATAAGTAGTCAATACTGAACAAACTAATTTCAGGAATTGCGCTTATTCTTTTACATGTTATATTTTACCACCCTTTATATATATTATTTTTAAACATCACCTTTATAAAATGTCAAAGATTACTATAGAATCATTTCAGATTAGTATACAAGTGGTCTTATTTCGAAATAATAAGGTATGGTACGAGTATTATATATTTAAAAAAAAAGAGATATATTCGAATATCTGAAATATACCTATATAACATTCTTATCCTAGGTACAAAATAAACAAAAATTTTAACACTCCATATTCTAGAACCAATTTAGTTCTCCAATTTCCCTTACGCAGAATTCTTGATCAACACAATTATACACAAACCCGCGATCCAGACATTGACATTTTCCATAACTCATTTTGTAATTTTTAATGCAGAATACAAATAATAGTTCAACATCTTAAAACTCAAATGTAGAATATTGTTAATATGTGATTTTCATAACATCATTTAATCGATTGAAGTAGGTAAACAATATTTCCAGCAATGGAATATTTCTGCCTATCTGATCGAAAATAAGAGTCAACATTTATTTTTGGTTACTTCAAAATATCTATACAAAGCGTCACAGAATAAGAGCAATTCCTCATACACCCCATTAGTATATTAATATAGAAAAATATGATGCATTCGTACTTAAGTTTTGTTGAACCAAATTTATTTAAAGAGCAACAATAGAACGGTGTCCATTAGGTAGCCCTGAATTTAGTTAAGCTAATACATTCTTAAAAAAAAATACACACTAAAATTAGCTGAAATCGATTAAATAGGGTTGTGCCCTGCCTAGTCAAATGAGTAACTTTTTACGATCTGTCAAAACGATATTTTATTTTGGAAAATGTACTGAAATAGCAAACCGTGACGTCATAGTTTCTAGTACTCAATTGCAGCACTTTTTTTGATTGTTTTATTATTTTTAAATTTGCTATAATTGTAAATTGAAAATCGAAATACATATTTTGAGGTGTTTTGGAATAATCTTTTTAATGAATGACTACTCGCAATTTAATTTCGATGCTGTCAACTACCCAATTAAAGAATTCCATATACAATTTTCAATAGAGCCCGCGCGGGTACCATTTAATACCGAGATGTCTGAATAGAATGACGGAAAACGGCAACAGACACACTCATATAAGCACCCTAACACAAGCCCTAGTTGTAGATACACGAATACAGTTTTGGTAAAAAAAAAAGAACAGCCACAAAACGATTGCTTCCAGACAATCACTGTCACGTATGGCGAGTTAAAACCCGAGAAATGGCCAGCAATTATATTTAATTCGCGAGGAGAGGTGCCGCGCCGGATATGACAACTTTATCACGCCTGGCCGACTTCCGGTTCCGGCGGGATAATCCGGGATTTTCCGCCGGCCGGTTAAAATGGCGGTTATAGTTAAGAGTTAGTGAAATATTAACTAGCAAGAGTTATAGTTAGGATTATAAGCATAATATTAAGATACTAGCTGTTCCGCGCGGTTTCACCCTCGTAGTTTCCGTTCCTGTGGGAATATAGGAATGAAATGTAGCCTATGTTACTCAGGAATACTGTAGCATTCTAATGGTGAAAGAATTTTTAAAATCGGTCCAGACGTAGTTTTTGAGTTTATTCGTTACAAACATACAAATATAAAATAATACAAATCTTTCCTCTTTATAATTTTAGTAAACAGAATAATCCATGAAATTAGTTTTTTTAGTGTCGACTAATTAATCGATTTCAGCTATTTTTAATGTGTTATTTTTTTCCGAAAAGTGAATTAGTATAACTTAATTTAGGGCTACCTATGTAAACCGTATTGCTCTTTATTTAAGAAATTTGGTTGGAAAAAACTAAAGTATGAATGCATCATATTTTTTTTTATAATAATATTTAATTGGGGCGTGTGAGGAATTGAGCTTATTCTTTGACGTGTTGTGTAATATGGAATGCAGTAACTTATTCCAGACATATAGAGTTCGTAGGCAACAATTGTGAGTGACCCGGTTTTCCAAAAAATCTATTTGTAACGGGAAAAACGGATCAACACAAGCAAACCGGACACCTAGTTCTATCTTCATTATTATTATAGGTTCCACTGTCAGTTCCACTTGCTATTCAAAAAACTTCTCGCTCCAATGAATACAACTTACGGAACCCGGACGCCCAAGTCCGGAACGCAAACCCGGACGCAAAACCCGGATGCTCTACGGACACGACCGGTTTAGCTGGACAATAAGCGGAATGGAGGAAAAAAAGTAGTTATTAACAGGAGTCACTATACGTGTATTTTATTTGTGTTCTTTTCTACGAAGCAAACAAGTAAATATGTGGGGTTTAGAGATTGGTTCATAAAAAAATAACAAAGAACTCTATATAGAGTAAAATACATATACCTGCGTATAAAATTTTTAGACTTATGTAGATTTTTTGAAAACCGCTTGACCGATTTCGTAAAAAAATTAAATGTCACTACCTCTAAATATGACCTACCTAGCGAAAAAAGAATCATCATAATCGGTTCATCCGTATAAAAAAATACAGTCGCACAGAGAACCTTTTAAAGTCAGTTGAAAAAAGTAATAATAATTGGGACTCAATTTGCACAGCTATTGAGTCCAAATCAAGCCAACATTTGTGCCAATAAATGTAGTGATAAAATTCTAAATCTATGCTATGAACAAGTGTGTTAGTCTTATATCGCGCCGTTTATTTGTATAACTATATATCAATTTTTAACTATCTACCAATGAGTTTTTCAAAAACTTACGTACATATTATCACTAGCTTGACGGTGAAGGAAAACATCGTGAGGAAACCCGCAGATCTCAGAATTAATTCTGAGACATGTGTAAACAGACCCGGTCCGGCGATAGGCTCACCACCTATCACGTTTAGGGATCCAATATATCTCGTGAAATGTGGGTATATCCAGTAATGGAATACCTCTGCCTACCCCCTCGGGGATAAAAAAGGAGTGAGATTATATATATATATCAGTTGTTTAGTACCTAGAGTATATGCTTTGCCTAGTTTAAAGTTGAATAACAGCCCATATAGATTATAGCCCATACTTCCTCATGTGTGAGGAAAGACCCTTAGCTCAGCAGTGGGCTGTTACGGGTTGATGATGATGAATAACATATAAAAACTAAGCTAAACTTCGCAATTGGTATTAAACTTAATATTACCGGCTACGAATATTGGCCTTAGGTAGAAATTGAACAAGCGACCTCTGAAGACACAGACAGAAGGCAGTGTCATTACTAGAATCCATCCAATTAATTTGAATTCAGAATGGTCCGTCATGTGCCCGTGCTCTTGTTACACGAGTCTTTGGAAAAAAGATCAGATTTGTTACTTACGGAAGGCACGTAAAAATATTGATCTTAGTGTTTATTTGTCGGAGTTTTTAATATCAGATATCTTTAGGCTTTAAAAATTCTGAAAATTAGGTGTCCACTAGTCTATCATCTAGTCTACAGTGGCGTAACAGCTACCCTGAATTTCCTTATGCGTGAGAAAAGACTCATAGCTCATAAGTCAGCTCTCACGGGTCTATTGGTTATCTTCTACACTACATTTTAACCTCTTAAGCCAATAAAATAAAACACAATTGATTTTTAATTGTTATGGTGTCCATTAGAACAGCGCGGTGCTGTACAAAATAAAGAAGAAAGATTTGTAAATTTGTAACGAATAAACTCAAAAACTACTTTACCGATTTAAAAAAATCTTTCACCACTGGAAAGGTACATTATCAGGGAGTAACACAGGCTATGTTTTATTCCAGTATTCATACGACAGCGAGAACTACGCCGAAATACGCAGAACAGCTAGTAATAAATACGTATTTCCCTTCCATACGGTGACAATTTTGACCGATCAGTATAACACTTCATCCCATACCAACTTTCATTCCTCCACGTACCGAGCTATGAAATGAGTTATGAAAAGCATCCCCTCCCCCGGCGGGGGTGGGCAGAGGAAATGAAATCCTGAACTTTCGATATTTACACGCGAATCCGCGTTTAATGGGAAACAACTTTCTCGTTGGCTGTTGTTTGGTCGAAAAAGTTGTATGGAACTGTTTTATTGTTGCAAGAGTATGATTTTCTGTGAAAAATTTAGTTAAACTTTTTACTTGACTACAGGGCAATGAAACTATTAGGGTAACAGAGCTCTGTGAAAAAAAAAATGTGAACTATGAATTCTACGAATATTATAATCGGCAGTAGTTGTATTGAATTTCTGAAAGTATCTCCTTTTTTTTTGTATTAAAATTTTATTGCGAGTGCCTAATCATTCATTGTAAAGATGATCACAACACACCTCTAAATGAAAATGTATTAAATAAAAATATACACCAGTTACAAGCCATTACATATTAAAGTTTAATTGAAAAGCCGGTTACCACAGCCATGGGTGATGGCAGCACCAATAGCATCCTGAAAATTATCGAGGACAGGATAGACTGACCTTTTATACTCTTTTGTTGTACTCTACATGTATCTACTAACACAAAGGTTGCGGCGTTGTAGCCCACTCCTCAGCCGCAACTGCCAGCACGTAGGGATGATGATGGAGACACGTAGAGATGAGGACACGGAGTGAAGGTCGAGGGTTCGTAGAGGGTTGGAGGACGATGAATATAGGGTTTCAGCATCCAAATGGTTTAATAAAACTGTTTTCAGTTTATTGTCTCCCGGTTTTATTGGGTTATTTTTTACAACACAATAAATAATCTCACGCCTTTCATCCCCGAGGGGGTAGGCAGAGGCATTCCATTACTGGATATACCCACATTGCAAGAGATACATTGGACCCCTAAACGTGATAGGTGGTGAGTCCATCGCCGGACCGGGTCTATTTACACATGTCTCAGAATTAATTCTGAGACATGTTATTGTTTTCGATTCTGCATTACAGGATTAAACTTATTTTAGTTTATTCCTGTCTTTATAATACATCAAAAAAAGAAAAGGGATAAAAGATAACCTACCGAATTTAGTCCTGTCAGAGGCTGTATTTTAGTCGTGACTTAATTACTTATGCACTAAACACGTTATGAAATGCCTTAGTTGACAGGACTAATTTTAATTTGACAGGACTAAATATCACTCGTCTCTTTTCTTCTCTATGAGAAAGAAAATGACAGGACTAAACAAAAATAAGTTTAGGCGCTGTAATGCAGAATCGAACCCATTGCCACTTCATTTTGAAATAAATAATAATAATATTTCAGACTACACCCATACCCTACCCCGACGTACCCTTAACCAATTATACTAAAAAGTTTACAAAACACTCAAAGCGAAACAACTTCTAAATTCACCCGCTAAATAATTAAAGTATTCTAAATTAATTCCGAGTGAACAATGTACATTGAATTTGCAGCGGGGACTAGCAAACCTTCTTTGTCTAACTTCGTGATAGCGGGTTGACTAAAAAGGATTTTCTAGTCATAATGGCCGCCGGTGTCATCTAAATTGAAAACGAGTTCTCATCCCATCGGGTTTGTTTTAGTATTCCATACAAGTTTAAATATTTAAGTGTGAAGTAGTTCAAAATCATTAATTTCTATAGGCACAAATATTACACTTAGAAATGTCAATAGTCTAATAACATGGCACTCTAAAACTCGTCCATGAAGATTGGGTAAATGCAAAGAGATTTCAATCTAATAGGGCATAGAGGGGGCATTGGGAATATTTTCATACAAAACTTTGAAGCCTAAGCGTCATGTCCTTGTTATGTCAGTTAGTATGAACGCGAGCTGTCATTCGGTCGAAATTGTACTAGACTTATTCCACTTGGAATAACTTTTGACTTCAAATTTTTTTCGCTTTGTCCCCTCTGTGCCTTATTATATTTTAATCTCTTTGGGTAAATGTAAACAGCATTACATCTCCACCGCCGAGTTGCTGGTTCAAAATGCAGTACCCTGAGAAGAACCAGCAATAAACTCAAGGGCAGCTCTTTTTAATCTCATGTCTTATTAGTAATTATTACAATAATAATAATAATTTTTGTTCTGTTCTTGATGTACATTATTATACATGGATGTGAGTCACAGCAATTGTAGTACCGAGCTAGTGGTAAGTATTATCAGTCAATATAGTATGTAAGGCATAATATGTAAGGTCTTGAAAAAAACCGGCCAAGTGCGAGTCGGACTCGCGCACCGAGGGTTCCGTACAACCTTGCAAATTTATGGTTTTTGTAATTTTTCCTTTATCTATGCTATAAGACGTTGCTTCGTACCAAATTTCAAGATTCTGAGTTCACGGGAAGCACCCTGTAGGTTTTGATTCCCTTGCAAGTGTCGAAAATTTGCGGCATAAACGGCTGTATCTTTTGATTGCGTTGGCTTAGAAGTTTGATTTTTTCACAGCTTCAAGGGACAGTAGACCTGAGTAATTGATATACATTTCAGCTTCATACCTCAACGCGTTCCTGAGAAAAAGGGTCTTGACAGACGGACGGACGGACGGACAGACGGACAACAAAGTGATCCTATAAGGGTTCCGTTTTTTCCTTTTGAGGTACGGAACCCTAAAAAACATGCCCCCACCAGGATTCGAACCCAAGCCGCACTCATACAACAGATTTTAAAAAAATCTCACGCCTTTTGTCCCCTAGGGGATAGGCAGAGGTATTTAATTTCAGGAAATACCTGCATTTCACCAGAGGTAGGTATATTATTTAGACCCCTAAACGTAATAGGTGGTTTTGAGCCTACCGCCGAACTAATAATATTATATATATAACGGGGATTTGTTACCAGAAGAGTCAGACATGACGGAGCTTCAAAATAATAACGCAGGATACCTCACAGAGGCTTCTAATTCGTTGATTGCCAATTCAAAATTAACAGGGATAACGTGATTGTCCATGCAGATTCCAATAGATTTAGTGGGAAACGTAGGAAGTTTGACACGCAGCAATGGGAACCCGCCTGCCAGCTCCGAATCTCGCTAAACAGGGGGCCAATTCCACTAAATGTCAGCCATTGTCATCGAACTATCATTCCATTATGCTGCAACTGGCAACTATGACATCTAATTTGTATTCCACTAAAATTATAGTGGCATTACAATGGAATGACTATGGACTACGTTAGGTGTTGCCTACCATATATAACTATTACTACCATGCGTGTCATTAGTTTTATTTCGGGTTTTCGGCACTAAAATCTTTAGATGATTGATTTTATTTATGGTACATGTGACATTTCGATAAGTTTTGAAGAAACTTGTGTATTTTTGTGCATAGACTCTGAAGCAGAGCTAAAATCTGAATTTCGTGTCGTGTTTAGGGCTGATGGCTAAATTGCCAATGCCTTAAAATAAGGGAAAAAAAGCAATCACTGGACAGCGCCATTCCATGGTAGGAATAGTAGAATACCAAAAGTGGTCAACAATGATAGTTGAATGATTGTGAAAACTGACAGTTAACAGAATACGAAAAGTGTCAAAATTTGACATAATATCACCATTGAGTGACCACAATCATGTAATTGTCATACAACTATCACCGCTGTCATTTAGTAGAATTGGCCCCCAGGTCATCACTCGGCCATATTTTCCGCTTTCCCCTTTTACAGGTTAGCCAACCTCAGTTGACAGTTTAGCCAACATAATATAGCGTTGCCATCACTCGTGAGAACCATCCCCAAGTCGTAAATTGAAGTTTCCAATCAGCTTTTAGTTCGCATATTCAACAACAGATATTAAATGGCACCAGCGTCGATTAAGCAGATTCTCCGACATATATAAATAAATAAATTTTCACACAGGGTTATTTAGTTCCAAACTAGGCAGAGCCTGTACTATGGGTACTAAACAACTGATAAACATACTTAAATAAATATTAAACGACCAGACTATGTACCTTGTTATTAGACTACTGACTGTTCTAAGTGTAATTTTTATTTTCTGCAAAATAAAATATAATCTCACGCCTTTCATCCCCGAGGGGGTAGGCAGAGGTATCCCATTACTGGATATACCCACATTTCACGAGATACATTGGACCCCTAAGCGTGATAGGTGGTGAGCCCATCGCCGGACCGGGTCTGTTTACACATGTCTCAGAATTAATTCTGAGACCTGTGGGTTTCCTCACGATGTTTTCCTTCACCGTCGAGCTAGTGATAAATATGTACGTAAGTTTTGAAAAACTCATTGGTACATGCCAGGATTTGAACCCGAGCCTCACTGATTTTCGGCCGGCTCTTTAACCGTCCGGGCTATCACTGCAAAATAAAATACATTTTCATTTTCATTTCACTAAAAGCCAACATACATGCACACAAATGTTGGCATCGAGCGAGGATAGAATCCGAATAGTCACTACCAACTGAGCCAACAGGCCCGTCGCAGATTTGTGAGAATATTAAAATACATTGTCCCAAAACATCCGAAGAGTCACCACCAACCAAAGAGATTAAAATATAATATGGCATAGAGGGGACAAAGCGAGGAAAATTTGAAGTCAAAAGTTATTCCAAGTGGAATAAGTCTAGTACAATTTCGACCGAATGACAGCTCGCGTTCATATTAACTGACATGACAAGGACATGACGCCTTAGGCTTCAAAGTTTTGTATGAAAATATTCCCAATGCCCCCTCTATGCCCTATTATATTTAAATCTCTTTGCTACCAACTGAGCCAACAGGCCCCTCGCAGATTTGTGAGATTATTAAAATACATTGTCCCGAAACATCCGAAGAGTCACTACCAACTGAGCCAACAGGCCCGTCGCAGATTTGTGAGAATATTAAAATACATTGTCCCAAAACATCCGAAGAGTCACGACCAACTGAGCCAACAGGCCCGTCGCAGATTTGTGAGAATATTAAAATACATTGTACCAAAACACCAATAAATCAATTCTGCCTTGGTTGACCGAAACCGATCGCTCCAAATAGAGCCGAGTCCTCACAGTCGGATCACCCGCAAATCGGATGGAAACCCAATCCGATGAGTCGCCCCCGATTCGACTGGCGCACCGCCAAAACGTATTACCTAACTTCAGCCGGACAGCGTGCGTTTAATCTATGTGTCACCACCTTTAAATGTAGTGGGGATGATGAATGATTTTGCGCAGTGGTGGTATTAAAAGGTTTCAAGTGTAGGGTCGCTTACGGGATTCCGGAGTATTCAATAAAAGGGAAATTTTGGAAAGTGATCTGTAACATTTTTTTTTAATAGCAGGCATCCAGTAGTATATTTCCGGTTCCCGTGGAAATTTTACAAAATACATTACAACTTTGTCTGGAAAATTATGTTCGAGTCGTTTTCTTGGTTTGTGATTAGCAAAACATTTATTCGTTCCATTCTGTAGGCTATATTTTATTCCCGTTTTCCTACAGGAACGGAAACTATACGCGGGTGAAACCAAAGGAACAGAAAGAAAAATACGTATATATTCGTATATTCTTAACGTTACATTGCCATTTTAGGTATCCCACACTAGTTTCACTATAGCCTTAGGTCCTCAACTCCAGCTTATCAAAGGTGTCCTGGCTTTGAGAATCCAGGGCGAGCCAACACAGCAGATTGTTCGCCCGCGGCGATGTCTCCGCTTTCAAGACTGACATACTGAGGCAAAGAGTACTTTGCAGGTCATTCTTGTTTATAATAAATAAACAAGAATGACCTGCAAAGTACTTATTTATTACGATTGCCAACAGGTTAAACACTATAAGCTATTGTTAACATACAGAAAAACTTAAAAAGACAGAGTGAAAACCCAATTACAGGCAAACACAACATGTCGGTAAAAACATTTTCGCTTAGATCTAATATCGCTTAGTGCTATTTTGGAACATTTTCTACTAAATACAATACATAATATATAATTTTAATAAACTAAAATAAAAACTAACAAGCAAACCAAATTTTGCTAGGTTCCTTGTGTTGGAACCTAGCAGAATACGATTACGGGTAAACTAAAATGGGTTATAAATTATTATTAGGCATATCCTATCCTACTTTCTACTAATATTATAAACGAGAAAGTTTGTATGGATGGATGTTTGTTCTTCTTTCAATAAAAACTGCTGAACGGATTTTGATGAAACCTTACAGTTATATAGCTATACATCAGAATAACACAAGGGCTATATTTTTTCCCCGTATTCCCACAGGAACGGGAACTACGCGCGTAATATTTGTATGTTTGTGTCTTTGTTACGATTAACGTAACAAACGTAAACGTAATAATTTAGTCCCAAACTAGGCAGACCCTGCACTATGGGTACTAAACAACTGATACTTAAATAAATATTAAACGACGAGACACTAAGCCAACAGATATATTCACGCACTCAAATATTGGCCGCGAGCGGGGATCGAACCCGCGACCTCCAGCTCAGAAAGCAGGGTCACTACCAACTGAGCCAACAGACAACAAAATAAAGAAACTCACATGTAACAGTATACATGCATGAATCCTGAACAAAAGAACACTTTTTGCAAGCCGTCGAAATATAGGACGAAATGTAGATACAATCGCACTTTTATTGTATCAATAAACGCTCTTGTCTTTCTGAACGACTTACGTTCAAAGTTGCTAAAGAACAGCTATTCTCGAAGTTCTACAGAGTATCGACGTTTTTTCCAAGATTTTTCTCTCTCAAAGCCGTTCTGTCAAACCTTTAAGATTAGAATCGATATCATGTAGATGCTGCGTTGTACCTCGTACATCGCGTCCATACTTAGTGATTTCCCTCGAGCTCCCGCGATCACGAAGAGTGGATCGCATCCAATTTTTATCATCCACTTATGTACCAGTTAGGGCTTTTTGTTAAATTGGTGGGCTTGTTTGATGTATCCTTTCTGTTAGGAAAAAATCCTCTTAGCTAATGTGAATTTCTGCGGCTATACATTACCCGTGTGTGGGTTTTGTGGGTGTCTCGATTAATTACATCCCCAAGCCATCTTTTATCGTCGTATTTCTTTTCTCTCTTTAATGGACCGATCCGTTTGTTAAAGTATTGTGTGGGTAAATAATTGTATCAGGTTTTATTGTTGTTGTTTTAGATTCTGTTTTGTAAACTTACAAGATACTTAAGTTTTAAAAAAAGATGTACTGTGTAAAAAAATTTAAGAAAGTCAAGTTTAGAAGTACAAAAAATTTACTAGTGAAAAGTGAGTATTAGCAGGAATTGAATACCTTTGCTTACCCCCTCGGAGATAAGACGTGAGTGAACATATTGATGGATACGAACGGATCCAAGCATGCTATCCAAAAAGAAAAAGTAAATAATAATATATATTTTTATCTCTCCGGGCGGAAAGCCGCAAATTTCGGCCCGCTGCGCTAAAAAAAGTGGCCGTTTTCCACCTCCGTCGATAAGAAAAAAGTGTACACACCTCGGGAAGTAAATAAAAAAGCCTCAGATCATATGGTCGTAGACCTCGGCTTCGCCTCGGTGGACAATTACAAGTAATCTGAGGCATTTCATATTTTACTTCTCTAGGTGTGTAATATAAGTACTATTACGCCGATATCACCGAAATTGTCGGTCAAAAATTCCATTCCCGGAAATACCCATTTTTCACCAATATATTTTTTGTAGGTAGGTACTTCTTTTCTTTACAAAATATGAAAATATTTCCATCTTTGCTTAAATCTGGAATAAACAAGAACATCTTGGTATTGGAATGTTCTCGATTCCCAACTGTATTGTACAAGGCCACTTAATTGTACACAGTACAAAGCTAAGTTTAATTTAACACTCGGACGGTCATCCGATGTATTGGCTAACACCTTAGCTTTGAGTGGTCTGACTGAAAGCGATTGCAGTTCATAAAATTTGTATTTTCAAAAAAATATTTACACATTTCGATTCAGTCCCTAAGAGGTGCTACGGTTCTGAAACTACTGAAAATAAATACATGAAACCAAAGTTACCTACACTTCTTCACAGATTTTTGCTTCAGCAATGTACATTTCTCCATATTTTTATATATGACTAGCAGCGCCCCGCGGTATCACCCCGCGTAGTTCCCATTCTCGTAGGAATACGGGGATAAAATATAGCCCATGTGTTATTCTGATGTATAAGTTATATAACTGTAAAGTTCCATCAAAATCCGTTCAGTAGTTTTTGCGTGAAAGACGAACAAACATCCAAACATCTATACATACAAACTTTCGCGTTTATAATATTAGTAGGATGTAATACTCGTAGCTTATCTATTGTTATCTACTGCCCGCGGGAACCTGCTGCTTCTTAAGAATTTTTTCAAAGTATTTCCCCTGAATTTGAGAGTATTTGTTTTTTTTTTAGTCGCGCCGTAAAGTACTACTGGTCGATCTGATTTTTCACAAAGATTATCCTTTTAATCTAAAAAGTGACTAAGGCGTCTTTTTATTCCGAAAAACTATAACTATGAAAAACTATAACAATAACTATGGGTAAAAGCTAGTCCCCTTTGTTATCAGTCCCGTTCTCACTCGCACCACACCCCAACCTCAGCCAGTCCGATCCAATGCTCCATTCCCCGAAACACCTCACGTCCTACATTGCCAATTCGAGTGGTCACCCGTACACTAGTAGTTCCTTTAAATCGGCGACCTTTTCCGCTCGACCGGGTTATAGTATTCAGGCTATTAGCCAGTGATTCGATAGATCTCGAACCTTTGTAAATGTTAATTGGTGTTGCTGATTGTTTTACGTGTATGGGGATTTGTATTGCGGGGCTTATGAGTGGTAAAGGTTGAATGGCTTTATTTTATTTTAGCAGTCTCTCCGTTCGTGTGAACTTTAGGTTAACGCGTCCACTAGAAAGTATGTGATTTTTTTCATGGATAAAAAGGAAGCTTAAATACAAAGAGATTAAAATATAATTATAGGACATAGAGGGGGCATTGGGAATATTTTGATACAAAACTTTGAAGCATGTTTGAAGCTCAAGCGTCATGTCAGTTAGTATGAACGCGAGCTGTCATTCGGTCGAAATTGTACTTGACTTATTCCACTTGGAATAACTTTTGGCTTCAAATTTTCCTCGCTTTGTCCCTTCTACGTCCTATAATATTTTTATCTCTTGGCTTAAATATGATTCGATTCTGCTTTACAGCGACTAAACTTATTTTAGTTTAGTCCTATCTTTGTCTTACCTCAAAAAAAGGAAAGGGATAGAAGATAACCTATCGAATTTAGTCCTGTCAAAGGCTGTATTTTAGTCATGAAATGCCTTAGTTGACAGGACTAATTTTAATTTGACAGTATTAAATATCTCTCGTCTCTTTTCTTTTCTAGAAGAAAGAAAATTACAGGAGTAACCTTAAATAAGTTTAGTCGCTGTAAAGCAGAATCGAACCCACTATGTTCCTATCCAATGTCTAATATTTCTCAAAATTCATGAAGATCTAGTGTAGTCTACTAACAAAAAATCTTTCATAGCGGTTCCTTACGTCATATAAGACACCTGTATACCATATTTCAAGTTTCTAGGTGGTGTCGTTTCGGAGTAGTACGTTTTGCTCTTACTAGCTGACATACTAAATGAACTTTAATACTCGTATAATGGAGAGTTTTAGCTTCAGGCTGTATCATAATAGATGACGCGGATAAATTGATAACAGACAACCCTAATTCGAGTTCTAAAAAAACTTCAAGAGTAAACGTCAAAATTTGTTTGAGCGGAATATTTATAGCAGGCTGCGTTGGCTGGTTGGCTCGAAAATGTTTTTCGCTATCTAAAATTATTATTTAATTTCTCAAAATAATTTACTTCTCACTCCAGTGAGCGATAACAAAATTTTTTTAGGCCGACGGGTTCTTCTGATAATTAAATAATCAAAATAAAAAAAAACAACTTTCTGCTTTTTACTGCGCAAGCACGCATTCGCCTACTTAGAAAGTATTTGCAATATCGCCAAGAAAAATAATCCTTGTGTCTTTAGAAATGTACGGACAGTTTTCTAGATAGGAACACTGATAATGGAAAAAAATATTGTAAATAACAAACAATATTTTTTTCCAATAACAGTGTTCCTATCTTGAAAACTGTACGTACATTGACACTGTTATTGGAAAAACATATTGTAATTAACAAACAATATTTTTTTCCAATAACAGTGTTCCTATCTAGAAAACTGTCCGTACAAATCTAAAGACACAAATTACTAAGCGGAATCTCCGAACTTTCGCCAAGTCTTTCCGAGCATACATTAAAGGAAACTGTGCAGCTCCTCCGGCAGATTACATCTCCCTAGGGAGGAGAGGGAAAATTGGGAAAATCCCCACTACGCCCTGAGATTAGCCCGGGCTACTCTGCCCCCTCAATATTGATGAAGCTACAACTGGATGGAGAAATAGAACAAGATTGTTCATCAGTTACAGCCATAGATTTGTCAATAGACCATTATAGGCACGGGCACTTGCTGTTTTGATTGAACGGGTGATTTTTTAAGCGTAGTTTTTTTTTATTCTAATAAAACACTCAATTTGCATCATATATTCGTTAGTGTATGTGGACAAGCCCAACGCGATTGAAGCCTTACAGAATAACATAACACGCGTAATGCGTGGAATAGGTACAGGCCGAAATGCTCGAAAAAGTGACGCAAAATTGGACCTTCCGAATGAACCATTTGAAACGGAGCCGCGGACAACATTTACACGAAATTATCTTTAAAATGTAAATGGCAAAGGCCAATTTATCAATTCCAATAAAAAATTCGAATATAATTATGATGCAAATTGAGTGTTTTATTAAATAAATAAAAAACTACGCTTAAAAAATCACCCTTTATTTATTATTGTTATTTATTTAATACACTAGAAGCTCTTGAGCTGAGGCGTGTATATCACTTCACTTGTATTTATTGTTTAAAATGTTTATCAAGTTTATTTTTAAAACAATTCACTGATATGGCACTTAACAATGTTTCTGGGAGAGCATTCCATATGTTGGTGACATGATGTAGTGGCGATTAGTGTTTTATACTTTTTTTAGTTTCCTGTTTGAACTTTTGTCACTGAAGTGAAGTCAGTTTTATTTTTTTTATTTTTTTATTTACTTAATTAGAAACAAACAGTCACATGTTGTTATAAATAGTATTTTAAATAAATTACACAAGATCTAGACTTACAGTTTCCTCACTATGTATAAAAATTCAAAGATAGAACTGTAAAGTACCTACAGATGACAATGATATAAAAGATCAAAATATATTATCTTAGTTAGTTTCTGTGATACACTGCAGTGATAACTTTTTTTATTAAAGTTTTTATTTTATACCTAGTCTTTTTTTGGTGAACTTCCTCTATTACAATAAAATGAATATTTTTAAATCTATGATCCCTCAATTCCGATTTAAGGATCAAAGCCCTTTGTCCGTAATGTATGGCGGGACATTAGAGGGCGCCATGACAACCTCAGAGGAATATTCACGGGTTTTATGTGAAGATCTGCTTTTTATGGGTTTGCAAACTTATGCGCAGTTCAAATTATTTGAATTTTCGATTATTAGTACTTGTAGGTCTAATATACCTACAGGGATATTGGTAATACAGAAAGTACCACTGAATGGAACAACGAACGAAATTTTCGAAAGTATAGGCACCACCTAAAAACTTGAAATTCGTCAGGTAGATTTCCTATACGATGTAGGAATCAGATAAGAAAGAATAATTGCAGAATTCCCATGGGAATGGGAAAAACGGAGATTCCCGCAGGTGCGTTTAGGCACTAACATCTCCACAAAAGGGAGAAAGGCAAATAATACTTGGCAGGGAGATTTCTTACACGAATTAACGATGTATTTGAATAAATAATCACTATAAAGAGTAAAAAAAACAAGTAGTTTTTTTACTCTTTAGAGTGATTCTTTATTTTCTCATAGATGCCGCTGTCAAAAGTGGATGAAATTAAAATGGGACCAATCTGGAAGCAAGATCTTTAAAAAAAAAAGAATCATCCAAATCAGTTCACCCAGTCCAAATTTCTGAGGTAATAACATTTTTTTTTTAAATACAGACGAATTGATAACCTCCTCCTTTTTGAAGTCGGTTGAAAAAAAGCAAGAAGATCACAATAATGCCTTCAAGTAGACGCAGGTAAGAAAAATTGCTCGTTCCTTTATCCCGGAGGGGGAAGGCAGAGGTATTCCATCCTTGTTCTCTCTTTATATTTTTTGGAACATCTTTATATTGTTGTTACCGGGTTGCTACTATACATGCAGAATCAATTCTATGACCTGCGGGTTTCCTCACGATGGTTTCCTAAGACCTAGGTATACTCTAAAAAATTCCGGTGCATCTCCAAGAGTTTCATGATCTAGGAGACCAAAACGCGTTGAATCAAACGTATAGTGCTAAACAAGCCTCGTTTGCATCGCGCAAGTCAGCGAGACGAGACTGAGCGGCTTAGTATAATGTAAGCGGCTGTGAGCGCTTTAGCATAATTCTGTTGTGAGCTAGATGCAAGTTAGCAGTGTACAAAGTAGTGATAGTTCTAAAGACTAAATACTTATTATTTATTAGACGGGCCTGTTGGCTCAGTTGGTAGTGTCTTCTGAGTCGGAGGTCGCGAGTTCGAACCCCATCGGAGCAAACATATGTGTGCATGAACATGTCTATTCGTTTTATTTATAGCTTTTACCCGTGGCTTCGCTCGCGCACGTTTATTTAACCCCCTTAGGGGTTGAATTTTGCAAAATCCTTTCTAAGTGGATACCTAAATTGTATAAGCTATTTATGTGCAAAATTCCAAGTCTCTAAACCCAGCGGTTTAGGCTGTGCGTTGATACATCACCAATCCGTCAGTCAGTTTATCATTGTATATAATATTATTATAGATTTAAGTATGTTTATCAGTTGTTTAGTACCCATAGTACAGGCTCTGCCTAGTTTGGGACTGAATAACCGTGTGTAAATGGTGTCCCACAATTAATTTATTGCTATTATTATTGCTAAACCAAAGGAAAAACATATCGAACTACCGATACCGCTATGCCGGTAAAAACATCAAATCACATTTATCCGCAGCCCGTATTAACAAACGAGCACGTATCAAAGGCAAAAGGAAGCTCGAGTGTTATGAAGTAAGATAATAAGCTCGAATAGGGTCTTCATAACGTACCCGCAAGGTGGGTCGCACGTGACCGCGTTACGTAAACGCGGGTTCCACTCGAGTATAGTCCAAGTTCTCGAACGAAGAAACCATTTGAGTAGGTATTGTTGAGCGTTTTTTAGGAATTGGTTTTTCCGAGATAGTTTGTAGAGATAGGCTTACGTAATGCTTAGAGCTTCCGCTTGGCTTACGTAGGCTGTTATGTAAAACACTGTATCAGAGAATTTTTTTAAGAAATTGTATTTTTTTTACCGGTATATTTTTGTAGATGAAATGGTAGGCTTTAGTGTGTAGAGCGATGGCGTTCGCTTAATTATATCCAGTGCTAACTGTTGGCTGGAAACTCTATGGGCACTACGTTATTCCGAGATGAGAATAATAATAATAATGATTTATTTGACTCCTTGAAGCTCTGCCAGCGATTTGTGTTTGTAACGATCACACTGGTTAGGTTAGGTTAGAGAATTGGTCTCTAGTAGAGAGGTAGGTGGAGATGTACAAAATAGTTTAGAAATAAATATAAATAGAAAATGCAAAGACTTTTTTTTACTATTTCAAATGCAAAATACCAAATAGTTTTGTATGAGTAAGTATTTACTAAATGTAATAGTAGATTGTTATACAAGGGTCGGAAGGAATCGATTCCCATAAGAGGTATTTAGACGCCCGAGCGCAGTGAGGGCGGATATAGTCCGAGTAGGAATTGATAACTTCCACCCGCGTTAAACACTCTACTTTTCATTTCGAATTCAAGGAAAGTAAACAAAAAAAAATACAATTTTACAAAAATACAAACATGCAAAAACGCAATAATACCTACAAAAAAACAAATTTGTCAACAATACAACCAAAGAGGTTGGAAGAAAGAGAAACTTTTTCTTTTAAACGCCATTGAATACTACATCATAGAGTACTAACCTAAATAACATTAGAATAATAATATAGAAATCCTTCCTCTTTAAAATAATATGTACTTTTAGCCGAGTAATAGTGTTCTGTGCTTATTAGTGTCGATGAAAAACAAGATTTTGAATTTCGGAACAGCTTACCAAATTATTACTCTTTTTTTAATTTTAAATATGGAACGAGTACCTACCGCCCCGCGCGCGGGCTATTTTCTTTTGTTTATTTATACCTACACTCACAAGGCCGCACCTTTTTTTCTTATTCTAATTGATGTAAAAAGTTTCGTATCCCTCCCTACTAAGTACCCAAAGAGGTTGGAAGAAAGTCATTATCTTTCCTAGACAAACTTTTTCTTTAAACGTCTTTGCCAAATGTACCTAGTACTATTTTTTTTTAATTCGTTCCCGCCCTAAGGCCGGAAGCAATTATTATGAATCTTTCCCGACCGAGGGCGGGAATCACAGCACTGAATCTCTCTGTGGTGGGAATCATCGCTTCCGACCCGGTACTCAGATCAAACATACACTACTTTCCGAGTATGAGATATGAAAAATAGGTATTTTCAAAATACTTTTCTCATCAAACAAATTTCATCTCTCCGGGCGGAAAGCGTCAACTTTCGGCCCGCTGCGCCAAACGAAGTTGCTGCTTTCCGCCTCCGTTGAGAAGAAAAAAAGTGTACACACCTCGGGAAGTACTTAAGAAAGCCTCAGATTACATGTTTGTGGACCTCGGCTTAACTAATTTAAAAACAAAAGAAAAAACAAATTTACCCCTTTTACCCTTGAGGGGGTAGGCAGGGGTATTCCATTTCTGGATATACAGACTTTTCACGAGATGTTCATTGGACCCCTAAACGTGATAGGTGGTGAGCCCATCGCCGGACCGGGTCGGTTACACATGGCTCAGAATAATTTCTGAGAGCTGCGGGTTTCCTAACGATGTCATCGACTTAATTACAAAGGCTCACTACTCAGTAGATATAACGTTTCGGCTTTTCCAGCTTGCCAAAAATGTAAGAAAATAGCGAAAGCATAAATACTCAGAATTACTGGCAACTATGCGCTGTACTTAACTCCTCTATTAAGGCTTTCGGGGAATGTAGTCCGACAAAGGAGCTTCAACGGATGTCTGAAACGTTTGAGAGCTAAGAGAAACATACATACGGTCCGTGTTTAGATGTATAGATGTACGATCGCTTATGTTATTCTGGTGGCTTATGTAACACCCCTTAGCCAGGCAGTGGACGAATAGACTTCTGGCCGCAGGGAGTTGTATTTCGGAAATTCCGGGGTCAACTACCTGCCGCCAGCGCTCGCACGTCGCCGACACTTCGTGTAAAATAGTTTAGTTATTTATTTTTTATGTATGTTAGATTTAAGGTATATATAATATGGGCCTCTGTTTACGTTATTTAAGATCTACTAATGTAAATATTGCCTGAAATAAAGATTATTATTATTATTATAGATACCACTTCAAATTTAAGTCTATGTTATTTATGATAATACTAGCAGCGCCGCGCGGTTTCACCGGCGTATTTCCCGATCCTGTCAGAATACTCGGATACAATATAGCCTATTTCTTATTCTGATGTATAAGCAATATATGTAACTGTAAAGTTTCATCAAAATCCGTTTAGTAGTTTTTGCGTGAAAGAGGACATCCATACATACAAACTTTCGCGTTTATAATATTAGTAGAAGAACAGATCGTTCCTAGGAGATGCGATTATTAGAGCTACAGCCCCCCTAGCCAAGTGGCATTGCACAATCTAATGGAATGTTATTTTAGATTGACATGTATGGGACTGACATTAGCGTTAGCGCTCGTTGGCTAGTGTATAAGTGCATAAAAGAACATTCGATTAGATTGTACAATGCCACTTGGCTAGTGGGGCTGGTGTCCTCACGATGTTTTCCTTCTTAGTTTATTTAGGCGAATGAAATTGTGATACTCAAAAACAAAACCTTATTACAAAAACAATTCAAAAATTGTCAGGTATGACAATTGAGCGTGATAAAGAAAACTTGGGTTCGTGTTTCCATAGATAAAATATTATTGTATTTATTCAAAAAGGGAATATCAGATAAAAAGGGACGGCATTTACCTAGCGAGCCAATTACAAGCCACGACGGCATTTAAATTAAATTATAATTTTATACTCCTTCTATTTATTTCTGGCCGTTGGACAAACAATCCCAAATTTTAGAGTTGACAAGGACCTTGTATATTCGTGTCCTATAGGTATCTTTATTGATTATACTTTCAAGGTTGTTATAAATATTTCTAACTTAGAAATCGCTACAAATTTTTTTAAAGATTAAATTCAAATTGAAAGGCTACAATATTTTATTAGTTGATATATTCGTTTGTCACACTTGAGATTAAAGCTAATGCTAATAAATTAAAATAAATGGCTAATGATTAGAAAATATTAGAAACGTAGTAAGAGTGGTATGAATGCGTGAAAAATGGCGTGAACCAGTATCCAGTAGAGGGCCGTCGCCGGACATAGATACATACCTCTATTCATTGTGTGTACGTAGGCTAATAATGAACTAAAAATTTGTCTGTACAAATTAGTACAAACAGACAACACGCTGTGTTTAGTCAACTCTAGCTACGATATTCCTGTTTGTTGTTTGGGGTAACTGCGATAATAATCTGAAAAGGCCATTCCCAAAACAGGTCCCGTAAACGGTAGCAGAGTTTTGTTTTATTTTAGACCTAACTCGTGAGATATCGTCGTAAAAGTCGCTTTGAATAAAGGAATTATCGTAAAACGCATGTAAAATTAGGGGCCGGAGATAACTTTTGATGACTCTCTAAATATGTTGGGTAATAATAATTCCGTTGGGTTTAAAGATTTTATGCTAATATGAAATTTTATGTCTCATTTTAACAGGTCATTGGTGACGATGTTTTGAGGTTATGCTTTTGTTTTTGATTGTAAATTTTCATGATTTGTTAAAGTATTGGATTCGTTTACAATACAGCAGTAACTTTTGTATTTTGAGTTACCGCATAACATAACTTTGTTCGCATTAAATCAAATCAAATATTTTTTTTCACTTCTCATGCTCTAAAAGTACGCCAATATAGCCCTACGAAGCGGAACTAAAGTGACCACTTTAGTCCCTAGGGAGTAAAAAGTAATTAGTTTTTTATTTTCCTTAATGAGATGTAGACACACTCAAACAGCCAGTAAATATCTGTGGAGTGTGGACCATCTTCATTGCGAAAATGTTGAGAGTTCTAGTTCCATGGTGTTTCCGCATAGAAGGTGGCGTCATATGTTTCAAAAGAGATTTAAATCTAAATATAATGGCTTCGTTTATTCCCTCGATAGAAAATAATATTTTGTATATTATAGTATATTATACTAATTTTACATTGGAAAGTAGAATCGCGCACCGAAACAATTAAAAATCAATTGTGTTTTATTTTATTGGTCTAAGAAGTTAATAGTTATCTACCACCACTTCCGAAAGTGTATTAACCTGAGAAAAAAAATCTAATATAAATCTACTATGTATATGTGTATTACTAAACCTAACTCACTATTTCTTTCTTTACAGGTAAGTCATCCAAATCAACAACGGTCTGTAAGCAATTCTAGAAAAAAGCAATAAACTTCTTCAAAATCAGGTAAGTACAGTGTATATACTACTCATAAAATGACGGGCCTGTTGGCTCAGTTGGTAGTGACTCTGCCTTCTGAGCCAGAGGTCGCGGGTTCGATCCCCGCTCGAGGCCAACATTTGTAAGCGTGAACATGTCTGTTGGCTTCGTGTCTGGTCGTTTAATAGTTATTTAAGACTAAAGCCGTATACAGAAAGAAAGCTGAAAACTTATCAGCGCTTATAGGCGCCGGTCTACGCAGGTAACCGGCGCAGGCATTTATATGAACAAGCGCCGATAAGCGCCGACAATCTTCGACAGCCGCCGGTCAGCGCTGGTGCCACCCGCCAATCATCGTACGACATTTTGCTCGCTCTGCTTCAATCTGCTTGCTTTATGTAGAATGGACCAGCGCCGATAAGCGCTGATAAGTTTTCAGATTTCTTTCTGTATACGGCTTAAGTATGGTTATCAGTAGTTTATTACCTACCCATAGTGCATGCAATGCCTAGTTTGGGAATTTGTGTCCCACAATTTATTTATTTAATTTATTTATTATTTACTCACTTGTAGATGAACATTTAAATTGAAAAAGGAAGCAATTGTTTGCTATTTAAAGTGTTTGTAGTTTTAGTATTCTTATACACTATTGTATAGGTTCATTTATATGAACTGTAAAACAAAACTAAATATAACTCGCTTAGCACGATTTATTCTATGCCATCAAGACTCAAGAAGGAAACGAAGAACGTCAAGCACGAATAAAGAAGAGAAGAATACAACAGAAGAAGAAAGCAGTGGTTTCGTTTTAGAATTCCTACGCTTTACCGTTGCCAAGTTGTTGGGCAAAGCGTTTGGATTCTAAAACGAAATAGCTAGTCTGAACATCGCAACGCAAGAAGAAGATGATGAATAGGTACTATCTACAAACGCTAAGCCTGATACATTTGAAAGAATTGTTGCTTGAAAGCTCAAGTTTTTATTAATTACCTATCTAAAAAAATATATAAAAATGTGTTCCACACTTTAAATTTAGGTAATTAGATTTTAAGTATTTTAATCTCATTGTTAGTTTAGTTATATTGATCTATTTCTTTTTTAATTTATTTTGTTTCAATGTTTAGTTAAGTTTGTGTAATTTTTTGTATTTTTAGGGTTCCGTACCTCAAAAGGAAAAAACGGAACCCTTATAGGATCACTTTGTTGTCCGTCTGTCCGTCCGTCTGTCAAGACCCTTTTTCTCAGGAACGCGTGGAGGTATGAAGCTGAAATTTATATCAATTACTCAGGTCTACTGTCCCTTGAAGCTGTGAAAAAATCAAACTTCTAAGCCAACGCAATCAAAAGATACAGCCGTTTATGCCGCAAATTTTCGACACTTGCAAGGGAATCAAAACCTACAGGGTGCTTCCCGTGAACTCAGAATCTTGAAATTTGGTACGAAGCAACGTCTTATAGCATAGATAAAGGAAAAATTACGAAAACCATAAATTTGCAAGGTTGTACGGAACCCTCGGTGCGCGATTCCGACTCGCACTTGGCCGGTTTTTCAAGTACAAGTACTTCAAGAATGTTGTATACACGTTTAATTTAGCATAACACACTGTCTCAGATTTTGGGTTTTGTTTTTATAATTAGCAATCCAAGCAATCCGCCCCGGCTTCGCACGGGTGCAATGCTGAATTTTCTTTGCTATAAACCATCCCTGGACCCACTCGAACCCACACAAAAAGTTTCATCAAAATCGGTCCGGCCGTTCTCGAGTTAAATCGTCAGGAAGGAAAACCCGACTTATTTTTATATAGTAGATGACATGTGTATAATAAATAAATGAATTAGAGCTAAGCAATCAAAAGTCAGTAGCACCGTTTTTTTCTTTTTTCATTCATAGACCCGAATGGTCATAAACAAGAAAGTTTTTTTTTTTTCATTGTCATTGTTACTACATATAAGAGACTGCTTGGTTTCCACGTGTGGGAAAAGATATCTGCTCGCATAAATTACACTTAGGTGCGTCAGCAAAACTTTTACTGAGAGTACATAGTAATTTACTGTCATACGTTTCTTACCAAATATTGTTAATTTTCAAGCATCAGCCTACCACAGGCAATCGATGACAGTAATCCTATTTTATCGCTACTATACACTCGCACTCTTAAAAAAGTGTTGTTTTAGTTTGCGCCGTTTTATTAACAGAAAAGAAAATTCATTGAAAAAATTACACTTTCTCCATGGAGACCTTTTTTTTATTGGAGGATGTCTGCTATAGTACCTATATTCTGTGAATATTTTAACTAGCTACCTATCACAATTTAAAAGATACATCCCAATGAGTGTAGTTCAGATGGACAGACAAACTAAAATATTCCCTTTGGGTGCGGACTCTAAAAATAAAAATAAAATAAATAATCTCACGCCTTTTATCCCCGAGGGGGTAGGCAGAGGTATTCCATTACTGGATATACCCACATTTCACGAGATATATATGGGTACGGACTCTAAATCATTTAAAAATATTAATATTCAGAGTTGACGATCGATAATATCTCGTGCCTTCTAAAACAATTGACAATCAGGCAAAAACCAATCAAGTCAAAATCTTGTGTCTAAATTAAAAATACTGTGACATCTAGCTGCACTTCCTTCGGTAAAAATATGTCCTAATCCCAGAGTATTCCTCTGCCTCCGTTCTTACCTCCGCCGCAATCTCTCCCATAAAACGGCTCCAATGGCCTCAAGAATAATCGAGTGGTGAACTAATGCATTTAAATGCCTCAGAAAGCTCTCCAAGTCGCGATTTTCAATATAAACTGCCTTGGTTTGCTGGTAACTACTTATATTTATGAGCTGATTGTAAATTTTTATCGTTTCAAAGCCGTTTTTCTTTGTTTAAAGAGTTCAAACTTTCTTTTAGTTGTCGTGAATTGGATTTCGTTGTACATGTATATACATGATAATAAACAATAATCACATTCCTTTTATCCCCGAGGGGTGGGCAGAGGTATTCCATTTCTGGAATTACAAAAAATTCATGAGAATATTCGACCCCTAAACGTCATAAGTGGTGAGCCGGACCGGGTCTTTTACACATGTCTGAGAATTAACTCTGGGACCTGCGGGTTTCCTCATGATGTTTTCCTTCACCTTCGAGCAAGTGATGAATATTTTTTCAAAAATTTAATATCACTTTACGTCTTACAACTTCTGTGGCGATGACTCCAACTTTGTTAGAGTGATTACAATTAAGAAAGCGATTACAAAGCAATCCAAAACTTTCTGATTTTACCTTTTATATTCTATTTTTCACACAATTACTGTCCAAAATGAGGCGTTTCAATCCACAAACGGTTTTTCCTCTTTTTCATTTTCTTTCAGTCGCAAATCTTAATATATTGCTTTTGAAGCCACATTTTTCCATTTCGTTCTTCCAAAGTCCATAACTCATTTACGTCGGCGGCTGCACCTACTTAATTCGTTAAAGTGCGAATAAAGAGAAGTTGAAAAGTTTTGTGTTCAGTGATGTTGGTGGCGTGTCCACGCTTTTCCGAGCGTCCGGGACTAAGACCTTTTATTGTACGTTAATTTTTATAATAAAGTTACGTGTCTATGTGTTACTTTAATACAAAGTTTTAATTTTGGTGAAAAGGTATTTACCTATCTTCTTCTTTATATGCCTATACACCTCTTGTGAAATTTTAATTGTATGTAATATTTTTGTGGACGCTGGACGTGTTCCCAAATCAAAACTTAAGCAGTGCTATTTTTTTTAAATAATTTTCACATACATATTTCATATATATATATTTCAAATGCAGCATAAACATAAATTGATTAATTATTTTTCCGTACACTACAGTATTCGAAGTTCATAACGAAATTTTAACAAAATTAACAAGAAATATATATAAATCATCACAATAATTGCGTTAATAATTATTAATGTCAAAATGAGTACTTTTGAAAAATTTTACATTATATTTATGAGTCTGTGTGTTTTTGTATTTTCAATAATTCGTATTTTGTTTTAGTCACGTTAGACTTTGGTCTGAGTTTTAATTCCATCTAATTTTGACGATTCAAAAGTGTTGAGTTTTTTTCTTCAAAAAATACACTGGCTTATGGTATATAATATGCTAAAATAAGTCGTTATTTCTTTATTAATATTTACCAAAACCCACTTTAATGAACCTCATTCCGTAAAACATGCTAAAGTGTGGACACCCTATAGAACAACATAGGATGGCGTAACATTAAATCTCGCAGACCAGTTCCTGTGCTGGGACAAACTTTGACGACAGTCCGCGAAAACAGCTCTCTTATTTACATGAGCTGAATCACGGCTACTTCATTTAGTTTCTTTAGTACAAACTGTATAGGTACTTTATATTACACCCTGTATATTAGCTTTACTTGTAACTTAATTGTGTATAAACAAACCTTGGATGATGAATTTAAACGTACTTCTAATTTTATGGTCGCATAGATTTGAATTGATGAATCGTGAGGAAACCAGGTCTTATAAATTAATTCTGAGGCATGTGTAACAGACTCGGTATATAATAGAGGGTATACGGTATACTTATACAGTATATACTTTTACCCCCGAGGGGATAAACAGAGGTATTCCATTACTGGATATATCCACTTTTAACGAGATACATTATAATACGAGTATGTTTATCTAAAAAAGTCTATACCATGCAAATTTTAGAAAAAAAAAAAGTTTTATCTAAGAATTCTCGCACACTATAGAAAATATTAAATTTTAACAATTTATTTTTAAGCATTTTTTTTATTTATCGTTTTTAAATTATATTGAGTAGTAGTAGTTTTAAATTATATTTAGTAGGTATATTAAAAGCTCAATAGTGTGTTCCTTCACCAGGAATCGGACACGGGTCAAATACCTTAAACCGGCTCACTTCCAACACGGCTATCAGTGCTCTTCTATTCTCTTCTTTTATTTCATTCCAGTTTCCAAAGCTTAACAAAGAGCGCGAAACGAAATTGTTTGTACAGTCATACTTTTTTTATGGACTCGGTCAAACACTAAACTCGCTTTATGAGGTCCATTTCCACCTTCATTCTTCGGTTTTTGTACCGGTCTGTTTATAGGGGCTTTAAAATTTGCTGTTTTAATTTTTAACTGCGTCTTACTCGTAACTCTTTTGGGGCGTCATTGTTTAATTAAGTTATGAATTTATTTGAGCGGTGATAAAGTCAAAGTCCCAGTAGTTAAAGGGCCTGCTTCTCATTCCTGAGGCTCGGGTTTGAATCCTGGCATGTACTAATGAGTTTTTACTTTACGTACATAATTAGTTTGTTCCTGAAATTCGTTTTTTCAGTATCGACTACTTAATCGATTTCAGCTATTTTTAATGTGTAAATTTTTTCCAAAAAACGAGTTAGCATAGCTGAATTTAGTGCTTAGTATGGAAATCGTACTATTTTTGCTCTTTATTTAAGAAAATTGGTTGGACACAACTAAAGTACGAACGCAATATATTTTTTTATATTAATATACTAATTGGGGTGTATGAGGAATTGCGCTTATTCTGTTACGCGATGGATACTGGTGAAACGTGCGTATTTTTAGAAATTCTGTACCTCTGCCAACCTTCTTGAGGATAATAGGCGTGAGATTATTTATTTTAAAAGTAAAATATACCAGGATAATTATAGTGTTCTGCAATTTCGAATGATCACACTGGTTAAGCAAAGTTAAATGCGGCCAGTCAGAGAATGGGTAAGCCATGTTTCAGAAGACATATACTACTCAGTACTCAGGAACTAGCAGAGGTGTTCCATTTACGAAAGTTTAGATTTTCTTTATCATTTTAGGGCTCCAAAGAATATTTATCTACTGATGATAATCGGATATTTCTAGAAATAAAATACCTATTTAGGGGCAGCGATTGTGACTGCCACTAAGTGAAGACGACGACGATGAGGGTTAAAGAATGAGAGATGTTGCTCGTGTCGAGAGTCGAGATCGAATGTGATCGGTGATCGGATCTGAACTCCTTTAATGGGCTACCTTTATTTATACCAGTTGTGTACATAAATAAGGAGGGTAGATACATTTTAGTAAACCCTGTAGGTGGGTACCTACACCTATCTCTGCCGACTCCCCCAGAGATATTTTTACTTTTTCTGACTTTGATTGTTGACGGTAAAAAGTTGACTAATATGGCAGATCTTTTTTAGAGTAAATTGAAATTGAAGAAACCACTTAAATTGGTACTTAAAACAAAAAAAATATTCAAGTTTTCTTTTTTACCTCTATGTCTTCATCTCAATAAATTGTACCAAATAAAAAAAAAGTTTATCCGTAAAATGCTTGTTCGTAATAAAATCGGAAGGTTGATTATCCCTGCTCATCCTTCATCCCCCTCGATCTCCATAAAATCTGAAAGAGATATCAAAGGGACAGTAAATTTTACTGTCGTTTTGTGTCAAGGAGACTTTTTTGACGATTATGAGGATAAGTCAGGAATAGAAGGGAATAGAGGACCAAGCGTTTTTGTAGGAAGAAAGTGGCGACAAAATTTAGTCTGCTTTTGAAATGATAGTGCAAACTTGCGAGTGTTACGTTGTAAGTAAAGTGAACAGCACTGGGACACATTCGTTTTATGAAACTAAATAGGCTTCCTTAAAGGGAGCAGTTGAATTTACTTCACTGCACCAAAAGTTGGGTAATGTTCGGGTGAATAATTTCGAACGTAGTTCCTTATCGCGCTTTTTGCTATAGTTGAAGCTCTATGATAAATCTAATAATGATGATGATGGTGATGATGATGATGATGATGATGACGATGATGGAACTTCGTTCCATCCGGGTGTCCCTTGACACCTCTCAAGTTTAGTTTTTACCAAGGACAGATTTTAGAGGAAGAGCTGGATTGCTTAGATTCCTTTTCTAAATCTTTTCAGTGCATTTACATGCAGTCGAATTCATTGGCTTAGGCCTCAACAAATGGTTCTAAAACAATTAGGATAAAATTGAACAAATTTTCATAATGATTTGGCAGTAATAAAAACATCAACAAATTCGCTTGCTTGCATGCCTCGATTCTCATGAAAATTTCCTATTGTTTGTGGTTGGCACATTATTGTTTTCCTTCCATTTAAATCAGCCTTCGTATTTGCATTCATTTCCTTCTTGCACGTATCATCCTTTACACAATTCGTCCATTCTATCTTTGTTCCATTTTTCTTCCACATTAATTTTGAGCGACATTTTACAAAAATCGGAATTTCTTGTCTTCATTTCTACTATTATTCATTCTAGTTGTTCTACACGTACTATCAACAAACGCTAAGTCTGATATATTTGGAAGAATTGTCGCTTGAAAGCTCAAGTTTCTATTACCCCGACCCTGATTAGAGTTAAACAATCACACCAGTAACACCGAATTTTTTCCACTCTGCTAAGAATAGTCAGTGGACTACTTTCTTAGAATAGTGATTTATTAACAACTTAAGTTAAATTTAAATTACTTATTAGCCTCATAAGGCTATATTGTAATTACGCTAAAGTAACATCAGGTTACGAAAAAAAAACTCTGATCCATTCATCGACGCTAAATAGTCCTAAACATGAAAGAAACACTTTCTTGTAATTGTCATTGTTTCTCTATAGGTTAGGGCTTTGTCGCCACGGGGTGGGAAAATATAGCTGCTCGCAAAAATGACACTTAGGTGTATCAGGCAGAACTTTTGCTGATAGTACATCTCGACATTCCCATCTTATCGCCAAACTTTAACAAGCTGAATCCTAAAACATATTTTTTTGTTCTATAACCAGAAACATGCCAGTAACAATACAAGACATGAGTACCGTTTTCCTTTTATGAGTTTCTCATGTTTGCGGCTTATTAGGTTTTATTGCTCATTTACGAAGAAATACATTTGGGTTTATTTGTAGCTCCAACCGCTTTTTATATATAAATCAAACTAGATGTAATGCGCGGTTTCACCCGCGTAGTTCCCGTACGAACGGGAATAAAATATAGCCTATGTTACACAGTAAAAATGTAGCTTTTCATTGAAGAAAGAATTTTAAAATCGGTCGAGTAGTTTTTGAGTTTATTCGTTATAAACATACAAAAATACAAATCATTCCTCTTTATATTATATTATTAGTGTAGATGGATGCTTTACCCGCTGCAAAAATCCCGTATTTTTCTTTTCGAAGTCTTCAAAACAATTTTATAGAGGGTTCTGCAGACGGACAACAAAGTGATTTTAAAATGGTTCAGATTTACCTTTTGAGGTACGAAACCCTACAAACCGAAGAAAACGACTAAAAATCCCAGCAAAGAATATAAGCAATCATTACACTGAACATTAAACCAATAAAAAACTATAATCCTAACGAATGGCAACGTTAATACCACGATAAAAACACTAAGTTTTACAACAAAGAGCAGAGAGCCCCGGAGGACGCTTTAGCTGGGTTTAAACCGACCTCCGACGTCGGTGCGACCGTTTTACGACACTCATCGACGATAGTTGTTGTTACGAGGTCGACAGGGATGGAGTCAGGAAATCGAGACCCCCCATTTAAAGAAGTGTCTATTTAATAGCGACAGGTAAAGTACCTATTCAATGGCGAGGATCTGTTATCTGAATCTTTTTTTGGAATTCGAAACTTTTGGAACTGCCAGTAATATTACTAAAGCCTAGTTCGCACTAGGCCAGTAATATAGTCAAGTCCTTGTTCAGTATGTAGTGCAGGAGTAGTCGCAAAGGAGCCTATATTGTTGGGCTGCATAGGTGTATGTGTACTACGAACAAGGTCTCGACTAAATTACTAGACTTAAGCTTCTGAAGATCTAAGGTTATGTTTTATTTCTTTCACATACGTAATTACGAGTAGTTAAGTAAGTAAGCAACAGCTCTTTGTTGTACACCAACAAAAATATGCAATAACTGACACCATAATTTAAAAAAGTACAATGGACGATTCCGGACAATCTTAACCAAATAAATAATAAAATAATAAATAATAATCTCACGCCTTATATCCCCGGGGGGGTAGGTAGAGGTATTCCATTTCTGGATATAGCCACTTTTCAGCAGATATTCTTTGGACCTTTAAACGTGATAGGTGGTGAGCCCATCAAATAATCTCTAAAATTAACTGGTAGTCTTAACTACTGTTCAAAATGATTGTAGGTTATTTTTTAAATTATACTTCAGCTCGTCAGTTAAGGATTACCTATTTTATTTGAGCTCCCATGCAGAGCTGATGCTGGATCAGTACTGCATATTTTCTGCAAAGTTTACGAAAAACTATAATAATAATAATATAATATAATCTCACGCCTTTTATCCCCGAGGGTAGGCCGAGGTATTCCATATCCACATTTCACGAGATATATTGGACCCCTAAACGTGATAGGTGGTGAGCCCATCGCCGGACCGGGTCTGTTTACACATGTCTCAGAATTAATTCTGAGACCTGCGTGGGTTTCCTCACGATGTTTTCCTTCACCGTCGAGCTAATGATAAATATGTACGTAAGTTTTTGAAAAACTCATTGGTACATGCCAGGATACGAAAAACTAAGCTTTATTTATCAAAAGTAATTATAAATAATTAAAGGCCGCAGGACCCCCAAAAATGTTCATTAGTCCGGCCCTGATGTAAACACAGGTAGCTTAAGTGTATTCAAGAGTTCAATAAGTTGAATCTTACCGCGAAGCTATCTGATCATTCTCTAATCAAATGAGCAGCTTAACCTCGTTAGTGGTGCACTTAAAACCTTAAGCACAGACTAAGCAAAAGTGGGTTTTGTAGATAAGAATCTACTTATCAGAGAGCGTTCTTCAGAAGAAAGACTGAAGTAAAAAGACTACGATACGACGCTTCGAGCTGGATCGAAATACGAGTATATCAAATCAAAAATCATATGCTGAAAAAAAAAATCGGTTGTCTGTAAAGTCGGTTTACTGACGAGAGTTGAACGTGACAACGTCATAAGAAAATACGACACGACACGACACGTCTCGACACGTCACGACACGTCACGACACGACACAACACGACACGTCACGACACGACACGACACGACACGATCCGAAATTACACTACACGAAACGCAACGTTATAAGAAAATACTGATGGAATGGATTGTGCCTCTTTGTCCCTCGTTGCGCGCTCTCGCTTGCACTGTAACGCCGCATACGTCACACTTTTTCGTGCATGCAGCCGGCTCCATCGAATTATAAGACGTTATCACGTCAATAAAGTAAATTAAGTCAATGAAAATCGAAATGCTATTATTCATATTGGAGATTGATAAGTAGTACACTTATTGAAAGTCATTGCAAATCAACCGCTCTGGTATGCACAGTTGACGATATTGGAGTTGACGAAAACTTTTAAGTTTTTGGTTGGTTAGTGATGTTTTGTTTATCCAAGAATTCAGGAAATAAGTACCTACGTTATGTCGTTACAATCCTATCAAAACTTTGTTCTTAAACTCTGCTACAAAATAAAATACAATAGCATGCACAATACTGACAATACTTACAGATATTACATGTGCCTGAACTAAAGAAACCGGTTTTTCAGGCGAACAAGGCCTTAAATATTTTCTTAAATAATTACAAACAGTCTGTATACCTATGTGTGTGTGAGTGATACATCAAAGCACAGCCCAAATTGCAGGGTCTAGAGACTTGAAAATTTGCACATATATTTGCATCTACTAAGAAAGGATTTTGCAAAATTCAACCTCTGTGAAATAAACGTGCGCGAGCGAAGCCGTTTTAAAAGCACATACACAGTAAAATCACGTAAAAAGTATAAACAATATTAATCAAACACAATTCAAACGACTAATAATTTTACTTCAACATTACTAGTAAGATCTCTGTAGGATGTAAAATAGTTCATGAACATTTTCTTGCTCCTTTTCCATTGTATGAGATAAGCGCAGTGCAATATGTCTTCTTCATGCATTTATCCTTGCCGTCATATCTGCATTTACTTCCTTCTTGCACATATCATCCTTCACATAATGCATCCATCTTTACTTTGGTTTTCTTTGCCTTTTATAACGTCTCACATATAAGCTCTCTTCTTAAACCGTTATCCTCGTATAAGATATAAAACTATTCAGTAAGCTCTAATTTGACGGGCCTGTTGGCTCAGTTGGTAGTGAGCATGCCTTCTGAGTCGGAAGTCTCGGGTTTGGAAAAAAAAACACCATGTACCACTTATATTTAGGTTTTAAAAATCAAACTTTTTCCTTAAGTTTGCCGTATGTCATTAATTCTTCCCAGAATTCGATACTTATTACTGACTCTATCGAATGGTGGGTGAATACAGGGTGTTATTTTTTTTCCAAAATCAACGTGTTCGATTCCTGGATAGGAATATTGATTTTTCAAAAATCCAAAGACACTGTTTTAGTTTTCATCAAAATCGGGTCTGGGACTCCTTTTAGTACTTTTCGCTATTCTTCATAGTTTCTGACTTAGCCATCCACGCCCCCTTGAAAATCACTACGGTATGTATATTCCTTCATTATGGCTAGTACACACTAACTGCTCAAAACGCAGCGATTCACGATGCGCATAGTAATAACGGGCATGTTTCCAGTGTCTAGCTTTTGCACCGTTGGCTCGTTCACCATCGCTGTTTATGACTTTGTTATTTCCCCTTTATAAGGGTCGTTATACTGTGCTGGTAAAAGCGAGTGCTGATGCGGGAGCGATGTCAAAAGGGATGAATGACGCTATAATTTTGCTGGGTCTATTTCATGAGATTGCAAGACTATGTTTTATGTAAGAGGTTGCTTGACGACATATATGGTCTGTCAAAATTAGGTGAAACTATTGTAAAAGGAGGCTTATATAAAAGTGGACCCTTTTCGGCAGATTTTTCGTTTGGAACACAATTTAAACACGGTTATTCAGTCCTAAACTTGGCAGCATGTACTATGGGCACTGAACAACTGATAAAAATACTTAAATATTAAACACCCAGACACGAAGCAGACAGACATGTTCATGCACATCAATGTTGGCCCCGAGCGGAGATCGAACCCGCGACCTCTGTCTCAGAAGGCAGAGTCCACTGCCAACGCAGCCAACAGGCCCGTCAGATAATTATAAAGGACAGACCTCTCGTGCTTCAACTACATCCATCAATCGGTTCATACATGCCCGTCGGTTTCGGGTACTCTTTCTTTGGCTTTTCTTCACTAGGTACGTCGCCGGATCGATGTAAGTACGCCTAGGTATCCCTCTGCCGACTCCATCTACCCCTAAAGGTAGTCATCCGTGGGTCGAGGCTGATCGCAGACGAGCGCGATCATGACGAGCGTGTCATGAAATGCTCTACACGGTCCGTCGAAGTCTACCTTAACAGCGCACTGCTGAGCTAAGGGTTTTTCTTCACAGTGAGGAAGTATGAATTATAATCTCCGGCCATGTTCTCGAGAAGGCGTCCAGTTTACCCCGCCATCTCCTTCGGGGTCCGCCTCGGCGTCGACAACCAGTCGTTGGGACCCAGTTGGTGCAGATTTATACCCATCTATCCGACTGCGACAAACGTGGCCTGCTCATTACCACTTGAGCTTGGCAGATCTTTCGCCGATCCCTTTTTATTTAATTTTAATACAACGCGTAACAGAAAAAGCGCAATTCAAGCGCAAGGTCCTGTCCAGGTGGAAAGCACAGGTTTTATTTGATTAGTTTTCGTTTGCTTTATTGTTATCATCATAATCATCATCATCAACTCATAACAGCCCACTACTGAGCCAAAGGTCTCACACATAAGGAAGTATAGACTATAATCTTCCACGCGAGCCCCCGTGGATTGGGGATGGGTAATTGTAGGGTCCTGTGCGTGAATCGAACCCAGTACCTCTGTCACAGGACGGACAAATTTATTTTTATCTTCTGATGCAGTTACAACGCGTCACAGAATAAGCGCAAATCCTCATATACCCCAATTAGTATATTAAATAAAAAAATATGATGCAATCAAACTTTAGTTGTGTCTAACCAATTTTATAGCACGATTTCCATACAAAGCACTAAATTCACCTACGCTAATTTTTTTTTTTTTTAATTTAACACATTAAAAATAGCTAAAATCGAATAAGTAGTCGATACTGAACAAGCTAATTTCAGGAATTGCGCTTACTCTGTTACATATTGTATACTTATCTTAATCCTATCCTATCTTTTTAATTTAACGCGTTCGCGCATGCCCTGTGCTGAAGCTTGGGTGGGAAAGATCTTAGCTTTTTACAACTTAACGCTTGTTGCAAAGCTTTGGAAGTAAAGTGGTGTTGGAGCTCGCTTTATTTGGCTTAGAACTTAAGCGATATTTCTTTGTTATTCGATTTCGTGTAGACGACACGAGGAGTGTTGTTGTTACGTAAAGTTGTTTTCTATTGGACCATAGTCTCTATTGTTGGAGTTTATTTTAAGTAAAATTAATGTCGATGTCCTTACTTTTGTTCTTTGTTAGATTCATTTGAAAAAGGTACACTGTTCACTAACTCGACGGTGAAGGAAAACATCGTGAGTCCCAGAATTAATTCTGAGGCATGAGTAACAGACCCGGTCCTGCGATGGCCTCACCACTTATCACGTTTAGTTGTCCAAAGAATATCTGGTGAAAAGTGGTTCGATCCAGAAATGGAATACCTCTGCCTACACCCTCTTGGATATAGGGCGTGAGATTATTTATTTATTATTTTTACACTGTTGCAATAAGTTTCTTTGGTCACAGAAATCTAAGGCACGTGCAGTGCCTTGATTCGATAATTGCATCATCATGAATACATGTTTGTTGTTCGTGTTCTTTTATAAGACATTGGGTTCGATTCTGCTTTACAGCGAAACTTATTTTGGTTCACTCCCGTCATTTTCTTTCTCCTAGAAAAGAAAAGAGACGAGAGATATTTGGTCCTGTCAAATTAAAATTTGTCCTGTCAAGTAATGCATTAGATAAAGTGTTTAGTGCGTAAGTAAAGAAGTCACGACTAAAATACAGCCTCTGACAGGACTAAATTCGGTAGTTTATCTTATACATATACATACTTATACATACACAGTCATACATAAGTCACAAACAAATCAGTCTTCCTTGAGCCCCCAACAATGCCATTACATATCCATCCTCCCTCGTTTTACATACAGCATAATACATCTCTCACATACATTAACATACGACCAGCAACTGATACTCATATCCATAATTATGGCTCATTTTTCAAGTCTACTAATATCCATATCATAACTTTATGCGAATATGAACTCAATGGCATCTACCGAAGGCATGTATCTTCAAGAAGGGCTCTTTTCTTTTGGCAGTAAGCCAAAGCCTTCGTTTTCAATCAGTCAGATCATAATGATGCTTATGATGCGATATTGATCCAAATTTATACTTCCAGTATCTCTGCAGTCTTCTTTGAGTTTAAGAGGGTTTTTCAGTTGCTGAAGTGTTGCAGTCGCAACATGATCTTGAAGTTTTAAAATCCCTAATATTATCATTGCCAAACTGTCTTTGTTTCACTTTCACGTCTAAACCACTACACCGATTCAATAAAAAATCGGTTATCTGTAAAGTCGGTTTACTGACGATAGTTGAACGTAACAACTTCATAAGAAAATACTGATGGAATGGATTGTGCCTCTTTGTCGCTCGTTGCGCGCTCTCGCTTGCACTACAAGCCTTAAATGGAACGCAGCGAGGTAACGCCGCATACGTCATATTTTTTCGTGCGTGCAGCCGGCTCGTCAAAAATTTTGCAATGGAAAGCCACATTATTAGGGAGTAACATAGGCTATATTTTATCGTCGTATTCCCACGGGAGCGGAAACTATGTGAGTGGAACCGCAGGGTGCTGCTAGTAGTTATATAAAAGTAAGTTGAGCGACCAAATGAAAAGTGCTCGAGATAAATATGCAAAGTTATTTTGAGTTAGGGAGTGATATGGGCGTATTAACAATAAATAAATATAAACATTCTGGGTCACAATTCACACACGGTTATTTAGTCCCAAACTAGGCAGGGCCTGTACTATGGGTACTAAACAACTGATAAACGTACATTAAAATACTAAAGTACTGAATTAAAGATTATTAGTATTATTATATTAAACGAACAGACACGGAGCCAACAGACATAATCATGCACACAAATGTTGGCCCGGAGCGGGGATCGAACCCGTTACCTCCGACTCAGGAGGACCCTGCCTTCTACTCTCAAACAATAACCAGATTAACGATGGAAAAAAAGTCAGATAAAGAATACCCGAAAGAAAGAATACACGAAACCTGCCACAGATATCTGCCAGGTTTATTGCAAGCGATCTGTCGTCTCTGCCTATTCTTGTGTGAGTCTTGTGTGAGATGATGTATGTATGGTCTTAATACATTGCAGCTCTCTATTTTAGTATTCGTTATTGGTCCAGGTCGGGAATCTAATCTGTGACCTCTATCTTAGCACGTGTTACAATGTCAACAAGGTATTTTCCTCGTGTACCATCTGTACGAGTAAGCTATTCTTTACACATTTGCCATGGAACTTACATGTGTAGATCCTTAACATTCAAAGTACTGTCACTTTTAATATGTGTGTACCTTCTTTGAGATTCATTCAAAGATAAATAAAAGTGGAGATTATAGAAAGTAAAGATGCAAAAGGTTTGACTTCTCCTCATTTAAAAATAGACTAGCTTTTTCTTAGTGGATGCTTACACTGTATAATATATCTATGTGCAAAATTTCAAGTCTCTAGACCCAGCGGTTTAAGTTAGGTTAGGTTTCATTAATATTGCGAATCATTTTATATAATATATAGAAGAAGATTCATAAATATTGCGTTTATAAATAAGGTTGCTCCAATAAGATTTTTGTACATCATTTTTGGAATAACCCTTCATAATACTAATCTATGTTAAAAAGCAATGACATTATGCACTATTTATTTATTAGTTACCATACAAGTAAAGTAAACACCAAAACACATGTACGTCAACAATAAATAACTTTAAAAGCGTTTATAATTATTAACATAATATTTTTAACAATTATTTATGAAGCAAATTTACGGTGTTTCCGAAATAAAAAAAAAGGATTTTCAAAACAAAGAACACTAATAAAAAATGACCCAAAAAATTACCAGTACGAACGCTGTCACCAACATCAACACACCAACACACCCCCTCTCCACCCAACCTACTTTTTAACCGAGTTCCAGTAGTCAGCTGATTGGTAGCCGCAGACAAAAGACGAGCTCTTACGACTTGGCTCACAGCCAGATGCTTTTGTCAACATAGATTGAAATTTTCTCCCGCCACACGTAAAGCCTGGATAATATTGAAATATCTGTTTGTTTGCTCTTCTGCGTTATGGACACCGCTAGTTTTTTTGTTGACGGTTGCCATAATAACTGTGGAAGTGTTTATGGTTATTTTAATTTATGTTTGTAATTATGTTGGAATATATCAGTATTTTTGACGTGACAACGTCTTATAAATTGATGGAGCCGGGGGCATTGCCGAAAAAGTGTGACGTATGCGTCGTTCCAGTGCAAGCGAGAGCGCGCAACGAGCGACAAAGAGGCACAATCCATTCCATCAGTATTTCTTATGACATCGTTCTTGTCACGTTCAACTATTGTCAGTAAACCGACTTCACAGACTACCGATTTTTTTAATTTTAGTACTTTGAAATTTATAGTTTCATGGACTTGAAATTGGTGGTCAAAAAAATCTAGTTTTTGGATGTTATTTATTTACGAGCAGGTTATGCTCGTTTTCTACTTCGTAAAGATACATACAATATACAAGGAATATATTTGCCAAGCGCTTTGGGGATAAAGCATGAGTATACATAATGGTTATTGTCACGGTATACTAGAACATACTTATTTCTCGTTGAAAAAGAAAATACCACATGAATTCCTAAATTCCAAATAATGAATAACATAATTCCAAATGATGAATAACATAATTCCAAATAATTAATAACATAATTCCAAATAATTTTAGTGTGCGTGCAGATTTTAAACTAACATTTATTACTTCAATATATTTCAATTATGACGCATAAATATTTCGTACCGGACAAATTGTGATTAATGCACCTATAAAACAGCGTTCGTCTCAACGAGCGGCCATTTTGGCGAACGACTGGGAATAGCCCCTAATTTCACTACAACAATGGAGACTGCAATTAGGCGAATTAAATCTTTATACCGTTTTTTGAGGGTTCCGTACTCAAAGTATGCCAAGTACTCAAAGACGTGTGCCAACGGAACTCTATTACTCGGCTCTGCTGCTGTGTTTGCATCCATTTTTCAAGTCTTAGAATTGTTTCCGATGGACTCTCCACCTGTCACGTTTAGGTGTCCAAAATCGTGGGTGTGTTGTTAGTTTTTTTTTGTAATAGCTAATATAAATATTAATATCAAAATTATTTATTTTTAGACAATTTAGTCCATAGATATAATGATCGATGTTCTAGTGTAAAGTAGCGTATAAAAAAAATCTATGCAAAAATAGTTTCTTGTGCATTATTTGATTTTCCCATTAAACAATTGCACTTAATTTAGAATGACCATGTATATTAAAAATGAAAAAAAATATTTTCATTAGTATTGGACGGAACCCTACGTGTTTTTTGGTAGCAACATGGCATTCTATTAGGGTATTTGGAGTAGTTCCGGTTATGTAATTTGTTCTGATGATAATGATCATAATGAATTTAGTTTTTAACAGTGTATAAATCAGTTTCTCTATTTAAATTTTAGCCTGTTATTTTCGGGGATTCCTACTTTGAAAATAATATCTTAAAGTTGGTGTTATTGTTTACAAAATAAACTTCATTTATTTGATTTCGCAAATATTTTGTAAATGATTTTGTGTATTAAAACAAAATATACAATAAATACTGATAAGTATAAATATAATATCACTTGTTAAACCGTGATAATATGTACTGTCTGCATTAAAAGCAAAGTGTTCAAGCAGAAAAAAAACTACTTAGATTTTTTTTTATTTATCAGTTCAAAACACAAAGCAGTCATATTGCGCATAGCTTGAAAAAATCTCCTTCATTTTACCTTTTATAGTATACATATTTCAACATACATAATTGTCTTCAAACGCTCCAAAATTTATTCAATAATTCAATATCACCTCGCCTAATGAACAACGCCATAAGCAGGAAAAGGGAAGCTGTAAAAGATATCATCAATCATTGTTCCCAACTCTGGAATATTTCCCATGTCTTCCGATACCAGGCACCCATAAAAGTTCCCTTTCAGAACAATTCACATGCTTTCAATCCAAATTTGCCGTAAAAACACCGTAAATTATAGAGTTACGACCTTTCATTTGAGACTCGTCAGGATACACCGGAGAATGTGTAAAGACAATATCGTATAAGTGATAGTAAAAGTCAACCTTTGCGAAAGTGCGTAGTTGCATGTCGGTTAAAGGTGAGAAGAAACCCACAAGACATTGTATTGGCGCCAACCAAAAAGGTTAACTTCGGTTTTTAAAGAATCTTTATTTCTCATTAAAGACAAAATAATATGTCACTTACAATGAGGAAAAATCTATAAATATAAAATGATAAACTGTCTGACTGATTGGTGATGTATCAACGCACAGCCTAAACCTCTGGGTTTAGAGACTTGAAATTTTGCATATAGATAGCTTATACAATGTAGGCATCCACTAAGAAAGGATTTTTCAAAATTCAACCCCTAAGGGGGTGAAATAAGCGTGCGCGGGCGAAGCCGCGGGTAAAAGCTAGTAATAAGTAAAACATTAAATTAACATGTCGTTCACATCATATAGATTGAGTATACTTACTAGGTAATTGCCACTGACCTATACCAATCGCCTTTCCAACAACGCTATTCAATTACTCGTTTATATGTTCAGCTAGATTGCGTTTAAATTCAATAAGAGTTTTTTTTTATCTGAGGTTAAACTATTAAAAAGTCGTGCAGCTTTATTAGTAAACACTAGCTTTTATCCGCGGCTTCGCTCTCGCACGTTTATTTCACCCCCTCAGTGGTTGAATTTTGCAAAATCCTTTCTTAGTCGATGCCTACATTGTATAAGCTATGTATGTGCAAAATTTCAAGTCTCTATCAGCGGTTTGGGCTGTGCGTTGATATATCACCAATCAGTCAGTATGTTTATCATTTTATATAGATTCGTTTTCCGTAGTTTGTTCTAGTCCGCGTAACTTTCAAACAAGAACCTAAAAGACTGACTCGGGGCCCGAATGGGGCAATATTACAATGCAGTGCAGACGACAGCTACGCCAGCACTAATGAACCTCGTTAGCAGTCTACTAATCCAGTCCAACGTAGGAGTGCAAAATAAAATAAGACCATGTCCCACTACATTTGCAAGTCTTTCCTTTTTTTTGTGCTGACCTTCCTATGGAAGTTTCGGCTTTATTTATTTATTATTTGAAAGACGAACACAACAGATAACAATCACACAATGGCTACGTAACTACTTATTTATTTAACATTTAGCTCCAGATTGTTTTCCAAAAATGTGTACGTACAGCATGTCATAACATAAGCTCAGCTGAGCTTAGAAAATATTTACTGCTTAATGATTAAGACAATAATATTATGTTTTTTTGAGAAAATAAAAATAAAATTAAACTACAAAATAATAATTAATTAATTAAAAAGAAAACTATAACATTATTTAAGTTCGTACATTGGAATTATTTTTGTTGAGGACATCCTTTATAGATCTTTTTTATGAAGACGTTCTGTGACTGAAAATGTCTAATTCTTTAACTCGCCTTGGCTACAAAATTCCTGTTAACTCGATCAATATTTAAAAAATGTGTTGTACACGGCTATCGATTAGAGGGCGGTGGTTTTGTACAACGTAAAGATTAGTCAAATAGAATGGAGTCGCAATGACTTTCAATAAGAGGACTTTTAAGCCCCTCTACATTGAATAAAAATATTTGACTTTAACTTTGAATGACAAATGTGTGATGATGATAAATGTGGTTTCGGAGTAGAACATATTTTTATATTTTCCCGTGCAAATGAGATATTTTTTTGTAGTAAAAAGTTTCCTAAATATTAACACAGTTGCTCAGTTGCCTTTCCAGCAAAATTTCATCAAAATGAGTGATGCGTGCACAGATAAATAGTTTTTTTTTTATTTTGATATTTAAATCAATAACTAACTACACTATCGCTGAAATTTTCAAAAATATTTCTTGTACAGATACGGTGTCGTTATATTTTTATTACAGATCATAAAAAGTAGCTCATTTGACTAGGGAGTCAAATAGTCTATTCTATAAACACAAAACATTTTTGCGATTCTGCAGTCCACTTCAACGGCCGTATAGAATTCATTTCAATGCTCGCATTCTAACGGTCATCTCATCAAAAAGCGGCTATCGAGCTTACCAGAGCTTTCAACACTTAAAGCTGCAACTTTGGGCAGGCTGACAAAAGCGCACTCCACGTGAAAGCTGGCGTGGAGCCAGTAGCTTTCATTGTATCAATTTGGGATTTTACCCGCGTCTGTATAAATAAACATAAATGATAATAGAGATCAATATAATCATAAATATCTTATGCGGTGGTAACTGAAATGAATAATAATAATAATCTCACGCCTCTTATCCCCGAGGGGGTAGGCAGATGTTATACCCAGTTTTCACGAGATATTTTTGGACCCCTAAACGTGATAGGTGGTGGCCGGGTCTTTTACACATGTCTCAGAATTAATTCTTTGATCTGCGGGTTTCCTCACGATGTTTTCCTTCACCGTCGAGCTAGTGATAAGTATGTAAGTTTTGAAAAACTCATTGGTACAGTCAAGAGCAAGTCAAGCTTTACACTACCAGTTTAAGCTGAGCTCTGATTTATACTGCGCTCCATAGAATACAGGGCCGGTTCAAAGTCCAAAGGGTCAAGCTTAGCGTGCTCTTGACTGTACATGCCAAGATTCGAACCCGAGCCTCAGCGGTTATCATCATGAGACGTAGGTTCTTTAACCGTAAAGAGTCCGTAAAATATATATCCATATCTAATTCCCCTTATTTCAACGGGAACGGGAACTACTTTAATATATTTTGATTCAATCAACAAAATAATCTCACGCCTTTCATCCCCGAGGGGGTAGGCAGAGGTACTCCATTTTTTTTTTTTTTTTTTTTTTTCAATCAACAAAATTTGAATCGAATACATTTTTACAAACGTGATTTCCGAAACACGAAATTGGTGGTGATGTATACCACTACGTAGGATTAATTTAAAAACTGACAGCGTCTCTCAAACTTTTTTTTCCTTCTGCCAAATAAACTCTTACAAACGCTTTAAATTACTGCAGGGTCTTGAAGAGAGTAATTCAATCCAAAGTTTGTCCTTTGGCCAAAATTTGTGAGATTTTCCTCTATTGCATCAACTTTCAACAACACTTCTATTATATTTATCTTGGCTTTTACGCGTCTCATCTGCCTATTGTTTTTAGGACTTGCGAGAAATGGAAGTATACACCTTAACCTAAAATACATTTTACATCTTGACAGTGATAAGATCGAGGTGCTGTTACACAGGTGTCAAAACCAATTCTGGTGTTTTGCGGGATTCTGTAAATTACAATTGTGCTATAAATGTCAAAGTCAAAAGTTTTTATTTAATGTAGGGGCTTATAAGTCCTCTTATTGAAAGTCATTGCGACTCCACCGCTTCGGTATGTATAGTTGAGGACAAGAAATAAGTACTCATATAATAGTTACGCATTACAAGTAAAAGTAAAAGTTAAAATCTACATCTACACTAATCCTACTAATATTATAAATGCGAAAGTTTGTATGGACGGATGTCTGGATGTAATGACCTATGTTTGTTCCTCTTTCACGCAAAAACTACTGAACGGATTTTGATGAAACTTTACATTTATATAGCTTATACATCACAATAACACATAGACTATATTTTATCCCCGTATTCCCACGTTAACGGGAACTACGCAAGTAAAACCGCGGGGCGCTGCTAGTATACTATAAAGAAAACTACGAAACCGATTTTAAAAATTCTTTCACCAATAGAAAACTTACTTTAGTGCTGGGAGTACACGAGCTTCAATTTTCCTACGGCAACGGGACTTACGTGGGCGAAATCGAGCGGAACAGCTAGTTAACTATAAACAAGTAACATAATAAAGCAAAGATCTACAAATAAACTGATGTCTCGAAAACATATTTACTGACAAAAACATATAAATTCTCTCTTTCCGCCTCCTATAAGGCGACGCCTACGTACACAATTTAACACAACTCACTTAGGATTCCTAGGGGGGCCCTAACTTCTACAAAATAGCCTAGACCCCATTCTCAAACCGCTCGTAAAGATCACTCGTAAAATTGCTAATTGCATTCTTATTTTGTTACGTTCGACTGTTAAAGATTTTACGATAGCGTTTGAAAGATCTCACAAAAGGTGAATGTAGTTTTCTCCATGTAATAGATTTGTAGAAGTAATTTGTGCTTGATAGCCTTGAAGTGCTATTTAAATTGAACCCTTGGCTATAAAAGGAATTTTCATACGACACGAAACTAACCAGAATTTATTTAATCCTCCACATCATTAAAAAAATATCAGAATAACTTGTTCTTATTCTTTTATCCTACTAATATTATAAACGCGAAAGCTTGTATGTATGGATGTTTGTTCCTCTTTCACGCAAAAACTCCTGAACGTATTTTTATGAAACTTTACAGTTATATATAGCTTGTACATCAGAATAACACACACACACATATTTTATCCCCGTATCTCACGCGAACGGGAACTACGCGGGTGAAACCGCGGGCCGTTGCTAGTTTTGTTATAAAAAGACGCTTCATGGTTAAAATTAAGGTATCTACAACAGGCTTCGCCATGTCTAAGACATTCATTCTCCATTTTTAAAAAGCAAAGAAAAGCAAATAAATAAATATTTATTTTCTAAGAAGGTATCATGTTGCAGAGAAAATACGCCTAACGAACATCATGGCCTCCACGTTTGCCAATTTTCCCAACCAAATGAACGATTGTCTCATAAGTTATCAAAGAATAGAAATCTATTAGAGATATTATCGAACGCTTTAGAATACCCTCCTCCAAGAATCACGTATGAAGAGGCTGGCTGGCTTCCAGATCTGCATTCAAGGCTGTATTTACCGAGCTGGGTGATAAATTGGCTTAGTGTTAACTGGAAGAATTCGCTTTTTGCATCTAGTTTCAACTCTTTATGAGGGTAGTTTCTTGTTATGTAAACTGCCGTCTTCTTTGTTTATCTTATTTTATCTTTCTCTCTATTTTTTTGCAATTTTCTTTGGACTGAAGAATCTATGCTTCACACTTTACCAACTGTTAACTCTAGTCTACTTCCCATCCTACTAATATTATAAACGCAAAAGTTTGTGTGTATATGGATGTATGGATGTTTGTTCCTCTTTCACGCAAAAACTACTGAACGGATTTTGATGAAACTTTACAGTTATATAGCTTATACGTCAGAATAACACAAAGGCTGTGTTTTATCCTCTTACTCCCACGGGAACGGGAACTACGCGGGTAAAACCGCAGGGCGCTGCTGTAAAATAGAAATATAAAAAAATGCTCACGCGTATATTTTTGGACCCCTAAACATAACAGGTGGTGAGCCTATGACCGGACTAGGGCGCATTAGAACAAATTCTGGGACCTGCAGGTTTCCTAACGATATTTTCCTTCATCGTGAATATCAACAGTTAATTAAATATGTAGGTACGTAAGTTTTGTTGAAAAACTCATTGCAACATGCTCTCGATAGAATTCGAACCTAAGCCTCAAGCACGAAAAAAGGGATCTTTATCCACAGGGCTACTCCAATACTTTTCTGTCTTGGAAAGATGAAGGAAGTCATGATCAAAAACTAGTCTTTTACCTTAAAAGTTTCACTCCAGCTAGTGAAACTTTTAAGGTAAAAATACTAGTTTTTGAAAGTTTCACTAGCTGGACGGTGAAGGAAGACATCGTGAGGACACCCACAGGTCCCAGAATTAATTCTGAGACATGTGTAACAGACCCGGTCCGGCAATGGGCTCACCACTTATCACGTTTAGGGGTACAAAGAATATCTCTTGAAAAGTGTATCTTATCCAAAAATGGAATACCTCTGCCTACCCCCTCGGGGATAAAAGGCTTGACCTTTTAATTTTTTATTTCTTTTAATAGTTTTAAACACGTCTTCTCAATACTGTAGGTCCTTTGCGCGTCATCAGTGCGTGTAATTACTTCAACATGCTCGGATTCACAGGCGAATTTAGTTTAGTTTAAATCTATTTATAGTGTGGTTACACTTGAGTTACTCTTGCTTCCAACTTACACTGCTTGTAAAACTTAATACCACTAAAGAGGTTTTTCTCATTTTGAGATAAGTACCTATTTAAATAGTGCACGAAAATATGTTTTTTTTGATAAATACCTACATTTGAAATTAAAAAATAATAAAAAATTTCAAGAATCTTTAGTGTAAGCTACTATAAACTCTTCTCTTAGTAAGTATAACAGAAATATAGATATAGCAAACGATAAGGCGTAGAATGTCCAATTCGCAAAATATCCGGCGGTAGCCAATTGTTGAATTCTCAAAATGTCCAGTTCGCTAAATGACAAATTTTTATTATAGCGTTGTCACGATCAACCACCCATCATAATCAATCACTAATTGTAACATTTCTTTATTGATAAAATTAAGTAGTGAGTGCATATTATCTGCGTTAAAAGTTTTAAGTTACTTACTACATAATATCATTACCGTCCCTAAGACATTCAATTGAACCCTAAAAAAGCCCTTTATCCCCGAGGGGGGAAGGCACATGAATTAAATTTATGTTTTCCTGTCGTCACCGTCGAGCTAGTTATAAATGCGTACCTACGTAAGTTTTTTAAAACCTCATTGTTCAGGGTTCGAACCCGAGCCTCACGAATGAGAACTAGGATATCACTGCTCAAGCAGACCTTCATAAATAAAAACACCCGAAACAAGCTAAAAAACACGTAACTAAAAGACGAATGGCCCATTTTGTCAGATCGTATCGCCTTAGAATTAATAACACTGACGTTTTGAGAGGGGACGCGAAAAAATGTACCGGCCAGCTGTCCCGGGTATATATTATTGTCCATTGTATCTCGGACATTGTTTGAGACGACCATTTTGAGAGACCCGTGATACTCTTGAGCTGTTTTTGTGCGCTGATGTTCACATGTTCTTTATTATTAGGATCTAGTTACTGCTGCCGACTTCGTGTCTTTGTTCAAGATGCAAAATATTTCAAAATTTTCACATTTTAAATGTATGGAATTACGGATTGTAAACAAATGTGATTTATATTGCATAATAAGTTGTGTTGTATTCTGAAATTCATATTTTAATTATAGGTAGGTACAGTCAACAAAGTTGTTAGGGTTACATGGCCAGTAACTAAGAATTCATTTTTCTGGGGAAGTCATAAATAAATCTTATTGATTATTGTTTATTTCGTAAGGTATCTTTGATCCCTATAATTTACCAAAAAATACTATAAATACATTTAAGGCTTTAAGAGAAAAGTGAATCTTAATTTTTGGAAATGTAACACTAACAACTTTGTTGACTGTACACTGTTTTAAAAAATACTTTAATCAAGTTTTAATGATCTTAAGATAAAAAGTATGTTGACCTAAATTAAATTTAGTAACGTGCTCTGTACAATCCGTCATATTGATATTGTGTTTACTTGAGAAAAGTGTTAAAAAAGTCAGATAAGTGTGTGCTACGGAATAGATCCAAATATTAAGAATATAAAAGTTTCCTCATTAGTTCTTGATCCCGAGATACAAGTATTTGGGTTTTCAGGATAGACTCTATCTATCTCTCTGTCTATCTGTCATTTTGTGTACCTACTTTCTGACTTTACTCTGATTTTTATGACAAGTAGGTACCTTTCTAAACATTAGTACATATTTACTACTCCTATGTACATAGGAGTTTGAATTTTTATAAGATCACAATCACAGCTAGTAAGTGGGAAAAATTAAAAAGAAAACCACATATTTTTGCATGACGTCACAAAAGGGATGTTTTGTCCTGTAATGTGGTCATCCCACAATTATATCAAACTAGCTGTTCTGCGCGGTTAAGGCTATATTTTGTTCCCGTGTTCCCCCGATCCCGAGGGAACACGAGAACAAAATACAGCCTTTGTAACTCGGGGCGTCCTACACTACGAAAGCTTCAATAAAGCTTTCGTAGTGTAGGACGCCCTCAGGGCAGATGGGATGACGATCTGCGAAAGGCTGCAGGCAGATGTTGGATGCGTCAAGCCGAAGACAGGGCGCTATGGCGCTCATTAGGGAAGGCCTATGTCCAGCAGTGGACGAATGTAGGCTGATGATGATACATACTAGTTACCTTGCTTCTATATTGCTATTGGATAAGAATACCGTGTGAATTCAGCCTTATTTCGCTAGTGTCTACTTAAACTGGTGCAAACACCGCTTCATTAAGATAAGAAAAATGTTATTAAGACACACAATGTCTATCAATGTTAGTTGGGGCACCTGTGGCGTTTTGTACAGCTGGTAATATGTTGTCTTATTGCATACCTTGCCTTTTCCACCTCATTATTCTTGCATTAGATGTCGTAAAAATGAAAGAGACAAAATTAATTATGTTGTTATAACAGTGTGAGGCTCAAATTATAAAGGATGCCGCGTCGTTATAAGTTTAAAAGGGTTTTGATGTGGACGTTGTGGGAATTTTTTTTAAAGAAATATCTAGAACTTTAACTATTATTAAACACGGATGATTTTAGACAACATATATAGTACATATAATTATATGAGACACACGGTTATATGCATGAAATATAGTATGCAGTATAGCCTGAGTATTATTTAATTTAAAACAAAATGTACCTATAGTTTTCTCTCTATATAATCGTCATATCAATGTCTTAATATAATATAACTAGCAGCGCCCCGCGGTTTCACATGCGTAGTTCCCGTTCCCGTGGGAATACGGGGATAAAATATAGCCTTTGTGTATTCTGATGTATAAGCTATATATCTGTAAAATTTCACTAAAATCCGTTCAGTAGTTTTTGCGTGAAAGAGGAACAAACATCCATCCATACATCCATACAAAATTTCGCATTTTTAATATTAGTAGGATAATAATTTAATAGTAACATTGGAATAGCAGTGCGTCATACCTGAAACACTTTTATAAAGTCATATTTTCAAAAATATCTCAGCTAAAAATACTGGCCAGTTTATTGACATAGCAGATTCCTCGAACCAATAATAACATATTAAAAATGGTAACCCGAATTCTTAAAATACCTCAGAAAGAATGTCTCATTACATCCACAATAAAGCACCGAAGTCCCGCAACTCAAACAATAGCCGCTGGGAAGCTATTTAATTTAGCTTTATCTCTTTCTATCTCCTCACTATTTATTTTTCGTCTCTGTCTACAATCCTAGATTTAGTGGAAAGCTTTGGAAGCTATCGGAGGAGATACTGTTGGGGGAATGTGGAGACTCCGTTCCTCTTTTGTTTCTCGTTCGATACGGCTCTTTTATCAGATGGATTTCGACGATATTTATTGCTTTTCAAAAATAAATTGTCTCAATTTTCATTTTGTTCGTGGACAGGATTTCTTTAAAAGTGTTCTGGAAATAATCTTAAACTGACTGACTGACTAACAATTCATATCTGATCTGGGAATGTAGATAGATTTTAAAATGCACTCCCCCACTAAGAAAGGACTTAAATTTTTTAGGACTTAATAACTGTGCTTGAATTGTGTCCCACAATTTATTTGCCTTTATCTTGTCTTTAAATAAAAGAAGAATCTGAAATGTTCATTGAATGGCGGAAGTAAAAAGAAGGCCTTTTTCGAAATTCCCACGGGAACGAGAACGCTCTACGCCCCGCTAGTTATCCTTTATAATATCTACAACTTTGTCATGATCACTTTGTAAGAACTCTAGAGCGCACTAAACAAAAAGTCAACCAACAAAAGTACGTCACAGCGACCAAAAAACAACTTCATTAGCGAACTAATAACATTTTAACGTTCCTGCTATGCTCACAGCGGTAGTTATTCATGAATTTTTCATTCAACCCGGCACCCTACAGACGGAAATATATAATAAAGGCATTTCCAGACGCTAATTTTACATTCATTTTCTGTCGCTGCGAGTCAAAAGTTTTTACAAACTTTTTTAGTAGACGGACAAGTATTTTTCTTATGTGTATTGAGGTCTTTGAGACTGAGTAAGCAAATCCTTTTGGCCTTTTGCATGGTGGGGTTCCGTACCAAAATTAAAAATGGAATGGAGCAACTTCATCTGTCTATCTGTCTGTCATTTATAATGCTATTCGACTTGAAATTTGAATAGTTTTCTGATACAGACTGTTATTTCATATTAACTGTTTTGATTGGTTGTTGATAAGCAATATGATTTCATACAACAAATCAGAACCGCTGACATGAGATTTAACAGTCTGTTAGATAATTTAAGATTGATTCGCCTTCTGGACACCGGGGTTTAGTGTCGCGGGTGACCACATTTTGTAGGGGAGACTTTTTAGTTGTTTTTGTAAAAGTCATAATGTTTTATTTTAAAACTAACAGCACATTTACAGATTTAGGTAGGTATATAAATTTTTTCAACTTAATTTAGAATGTAAATAATGCCGAATACACAAATTTATACTTATATAAATATATTTTTTAAATTTTTGAGGCTCGGGTTCTAATCCTGGCATATACCAGTGAGTTATCGATGGTGAAGGAAAACATTTTGAAGAAACCCGCAGGACCCAGAAGGAATACTGAGGCATTTGGAACAGACCCGGTCTGGCAATGGGCTCACGTTTAGGGGGTCCAAAGAATATACTGGTAACACGTCGGTATTTCTAAAAATTGTACAGTAGTGTAGAGTAATTTTTTTTTTAATAATACCTACCCGGAAATAAAATTACGTATAAAAGGCGTGAGATTTTTTTCAAGTTTTATACATTAACCTCTAGGATTAGCTAAAGGCCTTAATTCGGCACTGTATTGTAATTTATGGGACACCCTCTTTAATTCCACGGTCGAGTAATCTTCCCCAAGACACTCATAATGAACGTGACCGCTAAATCTCAACTTTTATGGAATCACTCGCTAACTTCTCAGCGGAGTCGTGGACAATTTTATTTAACGAAGTCCGGAATTTGCGGGAAATGTTCAAACTTTTCTCATATATCTACATACATACATATACAATACTAGCTTTTACTTGCGGATTCACTCGCGCACGTTTATTACACTCCCTTAGGGGTTGAATTTTGCAAAATCCTTTATTAGTGGATGCCTACACTGTATAAGCTATTTATGGGCAAAATTTCAAGTCTCTAGACCCAGCGGTTTAGGCTGTGCGTTGATACATCACCAGTCAGTTTATCATTTTATATATATAATATATATAGATACTTCCTTATGTGTGAGACCTTTGGCTCAGTAGTGGGCTGTTATGAGCTGATGATGATGATTATGATGATAACAATAAAGCAAACGAAAACTAATTAAATAAAACATGTGCTTTCCACCTGGACAGGACCTTACCTTATAAGAATACTGTTACACAATGAAATGATGTTTGGAATTCTCAGGGAACACTGCGTTCTTATGAATATTATGTGAAAGCGAGTAGGTAAAATACTTAAAGTCAATAAGAGCAAAAGAGTGATTTAATAAATAATTGAATATAATATAATACATTTCATTTACGATACCGACAGAACAATGAAAATATAATACAATAGCACCTTTTGTTCATCCAATAATTTTATTAAATATAAAATGTTATAAAATTAAATAAGAAGTCAGCCTTGCTACAATATAAAACGTACAAAAAAATATATTCAGAACAGACACTTGTACTAACAATCTGACAATTAGCAATCATTATTACTTTTATTTCTTTTGTTTAACGGATATGACGACACACTTCAATAGAGACAATAAAAAGAAATAAAACAATGAAATACTGAAACAGAAATGTGAAAAGAAATCATTGAAAAGGCCAAGAAACAATTTTTATGAAATAAAATGTAGTTGACATCATGAAAATAATTATTAAAAGAAATAAATATACGTATTGTTTCATAAATTTACTTTAGAAAATATTTTAGTAGCTATGAGAATGAAATCAGAGTGAGGTTTGTTAATCACTTCTTTTTTGATACCTATAAATGAAATAAACCACAAATAAATTTACTTTTCATATCTCATATTACTTGGAAAGTAGTGTATGTTTGATCTGCGTACCGGGTCGGAAGCGATGATTCCCACCACAGAGAGATTCAGGGCTGTGATTCCCGCCCTCGGTCGGGAAAGACTCATAGTAATTGCTTCCGGCCTTAGGGCGGGAATAAATTAAAAAAAAAATAGTACTACATTTGGCAAAGACGTTTAAAGAAAAAGTTTCTCTAGGAAAGAGAATGAGTTTCTTCCAACCTCTTTGGGTGCTTAGTAGGGATACGAAACTTTGTACATCAATTAGAATAAGAAAAAAAGGTGCGGCCTTGTGAGTGTAGGTATAAAAAACAGAAAATAGCCCGCGTGCGGGGCGGTACGCGTTCCATATTTAAAATTAAAATAAGAGTAATAATTTGGTAAGCTGTTCTGAAAATCAAAATCTTGTTTTTCATCGACACTAATAAGCACAGAACACTATTACTCGGCTAAAAGTAGAGGTACATATTATTATAAAGAGGAAGGATTTGTATATTATTTTTGTAATGTTATTTAATTTTAATTTTTTTATTTAGGTTAGGTACTCTATGATGTAGTATTCAAAGACGTTTAAAAGAAAAAGTTTCTCTTTCTTCCAACCTCTTTGGTTGTATTGTTGACAATTTTGTTTTTTTTTCGTAGGTATAATTGCGTTTTTGCATGTTCGAATTTTTGTAAAATTGTTATTTTTTTTTGTTTACTTTCCTTGAATTCGAAATGAAAAGTAGAGTGTTTAACGCGGGTAGAAGTTATCAATTCCTTCCGACCCTTGTATAACAATCTACTATTTTAAACTTTTGTTAGTAGCGGAAAAAAAACATTATCAAAATAAATATATACACATTTTCACAAAATGAATTATAAACATTCTTGTACAATGTCGACAAAGAGAAAATTTCTTCCAGCAGCAGGCTGTATTTCTCTCTGGATAGCTTGGCTCATACCTTGACAGAGATCACTGCCAGGCCTCTGAAAACCGGACGCCTTTACTACATATGAGATTGAAAAGAGCTGCCCTTGAGTTTGTTGCTGGTTCTTCGCGGGCCACTGCATTTGGAACCAGCAACTCGTCGGTGGAGATGGGCTGCTGTTTACATTTAGACAATCTTCTTGGACGAGTTTAGAGTGTCTTGTTATTAGACTATTGACCTTTCTAAGTGAACTTTAGTACCGACAGAAAATAATTGACTTTGACTTTTATACGTATATATACATACGGAACACAAAATACTCATTCAGGTCAGTGTTTTTAGACAGGTACCTCACAGAACAATAAAATCTAAAATCAAATTTTAGTATCCATTTTCTAACCACTATCCAACCTCGTGAACGATTCTAAAAAAATAAATGGCCGAACCTGTCCAATAGGGTTGTCCAAAAAGCGATTTTAACCGAAAAACATTCGAATATCGGGTGTCAAACGCAGATCGCTGCTCGGCAGCGCGAGTGCACTTGAGCGATAAAACTTTTTGTCCGATTTTCCCTAGAGCTGCTGGGATTTCGATATTTTTTACGGGACAGTGTGTAACCTCGGCCTTTACTATTTCCGGGGCAGCCTTTATTATTATGGCATGCAAATAGTATATTTTACATCGAGGGACTAAACGAAGCCATAATATACCAGAGGTGGTTTGACTCCCGAGCGTGCGATGAGTCAATAAAACCGAGGAAGTTGACGTTTAGTCTCGAGGTGCAAACTGTACTTTTCAAAAATATTGAATTTAGTATAAAAAGATTTAATAAATATTACTTAATTAAATAAAAATAACAAATGTTTGTTATTCCTCCAGTCCATAAAACTTTCGTCAGTTTTTAGGTAAATCTTCCGCGATTTCGGCTGCAAAAGATCATTTATCTTCTCTCTTATTTGCGTACTTTTAGAGCATGAGAAGTGAAATAAATATTTTTTTTTAAACATTATAATATGTAGATATGCAACGGTAATACAGACAATGAAAGTCTTGATACGGGAGAATTTGTAACTTCAGAAAAATATTCATTGTAAATGTGGAAATTAATGGAATATATAGATAATAAATTTTGTAAATAAATAATCTACGCAACAGTAATAAACATTTTGGCCATAGAAATGTCTGAACACGCAAAAATAACATACCTACGGACCTTTTTGACAACTTATGGTATTGTACCTCCATTAATAATTTTACATGAAATAAAAAAAAATAGGTACGTAAAATCGCCCCCAAATCCGGGACAATTTTCTTGTTCAATTACCAACACTATCACATAGCAAGTGTGAATAATGCGAATCGTGTCGAACGACTTTTTGTGACTTTTCGGTGTCGAATCGTATGGAATACTGAATGGGATTCTTTGTAACTACATTTTTGTAGACAAAGACATTTTAGCTTCAAAGCTTTGTAAAATTCAGTTGAATTTGCGCTGGCATTTCAATTAGGACCGTTCGCGAATAGCTCTAACGCGACCAGTGAGAAAAAATGTGATAATATTATAGCCTACAGTCGTTCATATTGAATCATATACATCTGCACAAATATTATAAAGAGGAAAGGTTTGTATGTTTGTAACGAATAAATTCAAAAACTACTGGACCGATTTTAAAAAATCTTTTATCAATGGCAAGCTACAATATGAGTAAAATATGCTATATTTATTCCCGAACCGCTAGTATAAAAATAAAATTGTTACTGACAGATGTCTGTAAATAGGAGATATTTAAAAAAAAACTTAACATTAGTGGTCTCAAAAGCAATAGAAGTCAAAAACAATCATTTTTATGATTTTTGTCTGTCTGTTAATAGGTTTGCACGCATCACGCAAAGAAATTTGTTGCAATAGAGTAGAAAAATGACTAGTAAAACTCTTGATAATGTAATTCACACACGGTTATTTAGTCACCAAGTAGATAAAGTCTGTACTATACTAAATCCTTACTTCCTTACTAATATTATAAATGCAAAAGTATCTCTGTCTGTCTGTGTGTTACGCAATCACGCCTAAATTACTGAACCGATTTAAATGAAATTTGAGACATATAGTCTAAAGCCTGAGAAAGGACATAGGCTACTTTTTAATGCGAAAAAAGGAAACATTTTTCCCACGGGAACGGGACTGGAGTGGGTGAATCTGCCACTCGCTGCTAGTGAGTCATATAACCAAAGGCACGAAACCAATAACAATCTTCATGACCACAAACGTGAGACTCGTCCGGGAAAGGAACTCGACCACCGACTAATAATGCAGGGCACTATAAACTGAGCCAACGAATGTAGCATTCAAACAAGAAATTTAATTAACACTGGGATACAAAGTTAATAATTCCTATCATATTAAAACTTTAAATCAAGAACTTGAAATTTTAAACCTTATTTACATGATAAATGACATCAGCGCTTAACCAAATTAACCGGTCTCAGTGACACAGCCGCAATTTAAAGGACCGGGTAAAGTTCCGGATATAACCGGGTGTGACCGGGTAATCCGGACGCCATGCGGTCGAATTTAAAACTCGCGTGAAATTACCGGGAGTCCGCGTTTACTTGGACAACTTAATGAGTGCCGGAAGTTTGGGAGACTAATTTGAGTGTGGTTAAAAAACCAAAATAGTTTATAATTTAATTAGAGGAAGTTGAATTTGTCCACTTGAAAGCTGTTAAATATATTGACTGTTTAATTTATTAGGTATATAACTAGCTGTTCCACGTGACTCCGTCCGGGTAAACTTTAGGTTATTGCATTCAGTAAAAAAATATCCTTGATGAAAACTTATAAGATAAGATCCGGTCCGGCGATGGGCTCACCACCTATCATGTTTAGGGAACTATCTCGTGAAATGTAGGTGAAATGTAGTAGTAACGGAATACCTCTGCCTACCCCCTCGGTTATAAAAAGGCGTGAGATTATTATTATCTTTTTATAAGATATAAACCAAAGAGATTAAAATATAATAGGACATAGAGGGGGCATTGGGAATATTTTCATACAAAAGTTTGAAGCATGTTTGAAGCTCCAGCGTCATGTCAGTTAGTATGAACGCGAGCTGTCATTCGGTCGAAATTGTACTAGACTTATTCGACTTGGAATAACTTTTGGCTTCAAATTTTCCTCGCTTTGTCCCCTCTATGCCCTATTATATTTTAATATTTTAATCTCTCTCTTTGATATAAACTATCGTCATGACAAATTTCATCAAAACCACTCCACTGGTTTAGCCGTGAAAAGGTAATAGACAAACAGATTAAGTTACTTTGGGATTTAACGTCTGCCTACCCCCTTGTAGATAAAAGGCGAGAGATTATTCATATATTCATATTCTTTTATTCCTTAAACATTTCATCTGTGTTTGAAACATAAATTTAAAATAACATCAATTTATAAAATAAAAATAAAAGTTTTACACATCAAATAAACAATAGTATTAATAGTCTAATATTTGTTTTTATTTTATTTTATACTAGCATGCCCGTGTGGTATACCTGAGTCATTTCAGACACAGAAAGTCCGCTACTGAATATAGGCCTCGATATTGTCTTAGAGCGACTGATCGAAATTTCTCTACGTCTAGAGGGTCTCTCCATTAATAATTAAAAATAAAATAAATAATCTCACGCCTTTCATCCCCGAGGGGGTAGGCAGAGGTATTCCATTACTGGATATACCCACATTTCACGAGATACATTGGACCCTTAACGTGATAGGTGGTGAGCCCATCGCCGGACCAGGTCTATTTACACATGTCTCAGAATTAATTCTGGTACCTGCGGGTTTCCTCACGATGTTTTCCTTCACCGTCGAGCTAGTGATAAATATGTACGTAAGTTTTTGAAAAACTCATTGGTACATGCCAGGATTCGAACCCGAGCCTTACTGATTTTCGACCGGCTCTTTAACCGTCCGGGCTATCACTGCTCTAATAATTAATCAGAGATAAGATTTGTTTTTATGTATATTTGTTGAAAAATGCAAATAAAACGAGTTTTGACCCGTAGATTCATGCATTACCGTACCAAACAAACACACTTTATTAGTTTATGTGGGACCAACATAAACCACGCGGATCGAGCCATAAAACACACGCCGGGAAACCGTTGCGTGAACGACTCCATTCCATTCTTCCATTCACTCGTTTTCACTATATACGTTTATCGTAAATGCCAGGTTTTTGTGTGATTCGAAACGATCTTCTGTGGACAGTTTTTGAGAACGAATGATTGCAAGAAAGTTTTTTTATTTATTTCAGAAAGTCCTCAGTGTCTTTAACGAAATATAAATAGATGGAATATATAAAATTATGCATAAAATAATAGACCTTCGCATATCTGCGGATAACAAACACATTAAAGTCAAATTCTCATCTGACATAACAAGCAAGCATGCAAATAAAAACTGTCTTCAAATTCGATATCTTTTATTGAAACCTAAGTGATAAGGTCGTAATTTAAATATTATTTTCATATTTTTGACAATGTTCTATGATATAATGATTACTTTTACGACAAAGATTTTTGATAGTCCAAATAAAAAAAAACATCTTCTATCTTCTTCTATAAGTATACTTATATTATTATATAAAAATGAATGCCTATTGTTAGCCCATAAATATCGATTGGCAACTCTATTGGAGCTACGTCTCTACGCGTGACGTCACGAGGAACTGTGAAGAATCCCGCGCATTATGTCTGACGAGCTAGGCTGTGGCGCGTATAGTTAATTGATATAAGTCTTTGCCAGAGTCTATGAAAGTCTGTAACTTAAATAATAAACCATAATACCATATGAAAGGCTGTCGCGTTATTATTTTAATCTTCCAATACTATATATTTTCCATAGTTACGGCATCACGCGTGAACGGATGGACCAATTTTGCTAATTCTTTATTTGTTGTGTTTGTTATTGTCAAGAGAAGGTTCTTATGAAAGAAAAAATGAGAAAGTTGAATGAAAAATTACAAAATTTAAGAAAACTTAACACAGTATTAACTTTTCTAATGTAACCTTTGGCCCGTATTCACGGAGATTCGACATTCGATATTCGACTCGGGATCGGAAAATCTGTCGAAAAGTTTCAAGATGGGTTATTCACAGGTGTCATATTTGACATACCTAAGTATTCGACAGATTGTAGAATCTCCGTGAATACGGGCCCTGTATCGCGTTTGACATAACTGTCAGTTGTACAAGACAACGTCTGGGTTAGATAAAATAAATTTGATAGACAGAAAATAATAGATACGTAAACCCTTCTCACTATTATTATAACGAAACTAGGTGTTTTATGACCTTTCTCAAAATCTAAAACCCTGAAATCGAAAGTGTCAAAGGATCGCGTGTTCCCTTGTTACTGAGACTACTGAACCACGACACGCCACATCGCGTGCACCCGTATTTGATTAGCGCCATACCATGTTCTGCGAGATGCCAGATCCAATTTGCAGGAAATCGGGACATGCGAATAAAATTCGGGACATAAGAAATTACCGGACAAATAAGCGTTCTTTTAGAAGAGGCACATGGAAATTTGGGTTGTAAGAGAAAAGGTGACAACTTGACTTTGTGTATTGACTTAGTGTCTTACCTTGTTCAAATCATTGTACGAGCAAACTACATAGTCCTGGCAATTATCATATTCAACCGGGATACCTATTCTAAGATTCGCATCCAACTGAAAAGTACGCCCAAAGTAGCACTAAATTCAAGGTGACTCGTTCAAATTTACACACAAATAGTGTTTTGTTTTGTAGTACCCTCATTTATCAGATTCAGGTTTCTTTCCGCAAGCGCACTTACACGGGATGTCCGTGCTACCCTAAAATCAGGACGTCCCGCAAATACGGGACATCTGCCAACATTCCGACCCGAATTTTGGACCCAACAAAACTGCGGCTTAATGCCCAATTTTGTTTATGAGGTGATAAATTCCAGGCCATTTCATTTGAGCATCATTTCGGTAAAGAGATTGATTTTTTACGTGCATTCGGAATGGAATAGGCGGATATTTTTCTGGTTATATCTCCAAGTAACGCGACTGTTTGGTCAATATTGAGGATTGTGTAAATACTATGCGAGGGATTCAATAATATTATCGAAATAGCTTCCAGAATAAGTAATAAGACTAATGAGCAGCACCCTAGCCAAGATGCATAGCACTAACGAAGCGAATGATTTTATAGATTGGCATGTATGGGATTGACATAAGCACTTGCCAACGAGCACTTATGTCAATCCCATACATGTCAATCTATAAAATCACTAGCAGCGCCAGGCGGTTTCACCCGCGTAGTTCTCGTTCCCGTGGGAATACGAGGATAAAATATAGCCTATGTGTTATTCTGATGTATAAGCAATATAATTGTAAAGTTTCATAAAAATCCGTTCAGTACTTTTTGCGTGAAAGAGGAACAAACATCCATACAAACTTTTGCGTTTATAATTTTAGTAGGATAGGATTCCTAATGGAACAGAACGTTGAACAATCAATGACTACAGCTGTTTCCAACTGGGAAGTGGTTCACAAAAACAAAACAGATCATGATGATGATGACTGAGTTATGCTGGATAGTCATAAATATAAATAAAAAGACTATTTCCGCGATGCCTCACAAGCCTCACAATTGTAACTGCAACCAGCGGGTTTCCTCCCAATGTTTTCTTTCACCATTGAGCTCAATTTCACGTAACATGAGTTCGGTGACAGTTCACATTTTTCCTCATAATACTTTCAATTATGTGGAATAGACTATTGTAATAAATGTCTACATACGAGTTAACTAGTCATAATATAAAACTTATTTTGTCTAATATTTTAAAAGCTTTAATACTTGTATGCCAGTTACCCTTTCACGTCTAAACCAGTGAATCCATCTTGATGAAATTTATCAGAAGTTAAGTTTACATCTTGAGTAAGGACATACGCTATTTTTCAACCTGAAAAACATAGTTAACTCCCATAGGACATGGACAAGGAGAGTTAGTTGTTACCAAGTTCTTAACATATTTAAATTAATACAATATCTTTCTCTCTGTTATCTAAAGGAGGAGGCAGTGCCTTGCAGAGTCGAGCAAAGATGGCCGTACACCCTTTTCTTGAAGCCACTTAAGCCGCTTTTAAGCCTCTTACTTCTTTGCTACAGAAGAGAGAAAAAGACTGATTGGTCTTATTATAAAACTAAAGGGGTCTTAAATTTAACCTTTTACATCTGCAAAGACAGAAAACTAACGAAGCCAACCCTGCATAAATATTAATAGTCTATTATCCCAATTTTAATAACCAATTCAGTGGACCCATTAAAAGAATATTACCTTCTATTTTAGACCGAAACTGCCGGTGATGTAACCAAAACTGTGTCCCGTAATTGTAATTTAGCTAATTGGACGTACTAATTACCAGTTAAAACCGGTTCAAATCGGATTAAAACCGGAAAAAACGCCGTTCATTAGGCTCGTCCCTCGTCCATTGGAGCGCGAAACGTCAATAGAGATTAGGGTGGAATGAAATATTATATTTGATCTGATTTTCAGGTACCTATCAGAAAGATAAAGATGGGACACAAAGAGAAAGACAATTATTCAGATTGTAGGTACCTGTCTAGGTACTTATAACAAAAGATGGAGCAAGATACAAAGAAATGATTTCTAATACAATTTTCATTATATACAAACTAGCAGCGCCCCGCGGTTTCATCCGCGTAGTTCCCAATCCCGTTGGAATACGGGGATAAAGTATAGCCTATATATTATTCTGATGTTTAAGCTATATAACTGTAAAGTTTCATCAAAAACCGTCCAGTAGTTTTTGCGTGAAAGAGGAACAAACATCCATCCATACATCCATCCATAAAAACTTTCGCATTTATAATATTAGTAGAATACACTTATTCAAAGTCATTGCAACTAATACATGAATAAAGTTTATTTCCCTGAATCAATATCAGAAAATGTGTGATTCACGAGATACTTTATCTTCCCCCTTTTCATCGTTATTAATGAATGGCCGATGAAAAATATACTTTATTGTTATTCAAATAGGTCACATGATGAATGGTCTTGTATGGAAGGTTACGTCCATTATGTATACATCAGTAAGTATAGCTATTGTCTTTATTTATTTTATTAATTACACACACGCAACTAAAGTATTTTCACAACTGTTTTTTATGTTACATACCTACTCTTTGTATGACTTGACGATAGTTTCTTGCTGGCTCTTCTCGGGATATGCATTTGGAACCAGCAACTCGTCGGTGGAGATGGGCTGCTGTTTACATTTAGCCAATCTTCATGGACGAGTTTAGTGTGCATTGTTATTGACGTTTCAAAGTGTATTTTATATACCTACTGAAATAAATGAATTTTGAATTTGAAAAAAAATGATATTGTAATTTACAAAAAATCTCGAACAATAGTATTTTTACACTATAATAAAATCAAAAGATCCTATTAAAAAAACTTACCACATCTGAAAATTATTTATTCTTGATTATGGTGTACCACAAACTCGAGTACCTATTCTTTTTTTGAAAGAATTAACTTCCAATGAAAAAAGGCGTATTAAACCCAATTATAATTCATTCATTTCATTCATTAACGTTATAACGATATTTGAGCCGGAAAATTGTTGAACAAAAAGACCGCAGCTCAGAGGTCGACTTAAAATGTGCAGTTGAAAAAGTACGTCAAAAATTTCCCCCAGAAACGTTCTAATCCCACCCCAAGTAAATGGGATAATAGCTAGTGGGCTGGATAAGTCCTTGTTGCGGAAAAACAGATTTAGAACTAGAAGTGACATGCACAATCGGAATAGTGAAAGAAATAAAGAAATAAAATGTATTTTATACATACATACATACATAATCTCACGCCTTATATGTAGGCAGTAGGCAGAGGTATTCCATTTCTAGATATACCCACTTTTCACCAGATATTCTTTGGACCCCCAAACGTGGTAGGTGGTCAGCCCATGTATTTTATTTGTAGGTAATATGAATTACACTTAGAATAGTCAATAGTCTAATAACAATGCACACTAAACTCTTCCATGAAGATTAGCTAAATGTAAACAGCAGCTAATCTTCATTGTCGAGTTACTGGTTCCAAATGCAGTACCCCGAGAAGATCCATGTTTTTTCGTTGCGGGGTTTAATGTCTGTTAGCCGCCATGTTTTTTTTGTATAATGTTTTAGCATTTTAAAGCGCTTTTTTATCTTAAAAAGTCGTATCGGTGGAGCTTAGTATGCTTGTACACGGTGCAAGTAGCTTGCGCATGTTGAGGCACTTGCGCGGGTTATATGCATCGTAAACATACATCGTAAAAAAACATGTGCGGGTCTAGTAACTAGTAACTCGAACAAATAGCTTGCGCATATTACTCACGCGTGTAACCCGCATCTTTACTTGCTCCAGCTACATGCACCGTGTACAAGCACCCTTAGAACACAACACAAAGATTAGTGAATCCCTTTTTGTTTATAGTAGAGTTCAGGGTATTTTTTCTCATTTAAGATTTTCTAATTTAATTTAGATGTTTGTGTAAACTATGTCAGGTACATTGATATTATATATATTATATAAGTCACAATTGATTAAAAGAATATTGTGTTGAGGAGTTTCTCACCCCGCTTCTTCTCCTCAACCATAAATGCTGAAGCTATGGAGTTGAAATGACTTTCAATAAGTGGACTGTAAGTTCCTACTTTGCATAAAACATTTTGACTTTCACTTTATTTTATATTTAACTAGCTACCCGCTCTCGCTTCGCTTTGGTTTATATGGTTTATAAAAACCTTCCTCTTGAATCACTCTATTCATTAAAAAAGGGAAAGGAAGCGACTTTGTTTTATACTATGTAGTGAAGTTGGACTCGAATCAAAATCCAATTCAATGAATCAGATCAAATCAGACTTCAGAACGATTTTAATACAGCATTAGTCTCTCAGAGTCTTACATTAAAAAAAAGGCACTGCTTCATTCATTTAATTTGAAATTCGAATTAGCGATAAGACCACCCATTGTGCTTTGTGTCACTTGTTGCATATTTTTATTGGTGTACAATAAAGAGTATTACTTAGTTAATGTCTATAACACTGAGGCTTAGTATTACCGCAGTCGATACAATCGATAGATTTAAAAAAGTACAATATATTGTCTATTAAAACCTTAGATATAGGCAAAAAAGGAAGATTCGGTACATTTATAGAAAGCATCGTTGACATTTGGACTACATAATGTGTTTTCTGATTACTTCGACTATCGCGTACTGTCGATACGCCCGGCCTGATTGAGACTGAAACGAATTACGTACCTTGGACCTAATTTAAGCGGTCCACGAGCGAAAATCTAGTACCGTATCTTCCTTTTTTGCTTTTATCTAAGATTAAAACGTATTCATTCCACAAATTTTGATCACCAAGTATCGACCAGTGCCTATTCAAATATATGAAAAGAGTCATAAAGGCCTATTCCAGAACATTTTTGTCTATGCCTCACTAATCTCGGTCAGACTCGGAATAAGGGCGCGGGTCAGCGAATCCCGAACAGAGCTCTGACTCAGTGTTATGTAGATACGAATTATGAGTATTAGTACCATCCACGTCAGATTTATACGTTATTGGATCCTCGGTTCGTAACGTGCGCTAAATTATTATAGGGTATCGTCCACGGTTATGCAAAAATGGAATCCAGTTTTGAATATTGTAAAACATATAGAATAATAATTCATTTATTTGGCAGATAACTACGATGCGTAGCATGTTAGTCTGTTAGTGAGAATAATTTATATAAAATAAATTATGTCAAATAATAATAAAAAAATATAGAATATTCAATATCAAAGTATGAAATTAAAATAAATGTCAATCACAATATTGAAATGAAAAGTCAACAATAAAATATTCAATGTCAAGTACTTACCTACATATTATTTATATTTTTTATATTTAAATCAGCAAAATACTCAAACATTTGACAATATCAAATGCTTTTATGCTGTCGACAAGTTTTATATACGCAAATAGAAATTATATTAAAATACACAATACCAAACAAAACAGTTTATCATCCAAGTATACAAGCTTAAAGACAAGGTTCTAATTCATGAATTTAATTTAATATGATCAACCTTACAACAGTAACAACTGTGGTAACACTATTTCCAATCACCATCCTCCACCCATCACCGTCCTCCAAATCCAACCAGCGCCAGCATCCCCAAACATTGACCCAACCTGAAATGTCGCGTAACAAACGCTTCAATATTGACAAGCTTGCAGCCCTAACAAATACGCCCCGCTGAGATTCCATCACGTGGAGTTATCCGATACCTACGTCTTTTGTCATTTCATATCCGGTTTCCCCCCTCCTCCCCCCACGGCTGGAGGGCTGACGTAATTACGAGATTTAGGCCTCGGAGAAATTCTTTAGAGTTTTTTGCTGCTATGAATTTTTCGCATTTAGATGACATCTTTATTTTCGGTAGCACAGTTTGTGATCTAGCGCTTTCTGTTATCGTTTGCGCGAGTAGATTAGAATGATAAATATGTTTAACTAGCTGTCGATTTAACCCGCTGAAATCCTGTTCCCCTGGAAAAATTATAAACCATGTCACTTCCAGAAAAGTATTTAAGCTACCCGTTAGTTAAATATTTTTTTCCTCTAAGAGGATTTGAAGACTACGAAACTACTGCTCAGTAGTTCCGTAGTATTTTCATTATAAACAAATGTATGTTGAAAAAATCTTTCCTCTTTATAATACATATTAGTGTAGACATCGATTTTATAGCAGTGATAGCCTTACGGTTAAACAGCCTGCTTCAAATTATGATAATCAGTAAGATTCTGGTTCGAATTCTGGCATGTACCGATGAGTTTTTGAAAACTTACTTTTTAAAAACTCATCGGTACATATTTATCACTAGCTCGACGGTGAAGAAAAACATCGTCAGGAAACCCGTAGGTTCCAGAATTAATTCTGACACATGTGTAAAAGACCGGCTATCACGTTTAGGGGTCCAAAGAATATCTAGTGAAAAGTTTGTATATCCAGAAATGGAATACCTCCGTCTATCCCTCAGGTATCAAAGGCGTAAGATTATTGTTTATTTATTATTTTTACATCGATTTTAATGTCGTCTTATAAGTTTTTTCATGTAGTTTTCCAGCAATCCTGACCCCAAGTCGAGGTATGTTTTATATCAATGATTTTGTGCGAAAAATTCTGTGGGAGGGGTGATTTGTAACTACATAAAGGCCAAATAGACCGAGTTTTTGAGAATTTTCTCCAAAAATGTATGGCGGGGTCGTTTTGACGCGTGAGCGATTGGCATCAGGGTCAGACCTGGGCCAATGTGACGTAATTCATGAATTCTTGGCGTTCAAGTTGATATATTAGAAAAGATTACGTCGCGCAGAGAAATAAGTTACATGACAGCGTAGTGGAATAAAATATAATCAAGTCTTTATGTGTAAAACTTGGGTTTTGTAAAGAGAATTCAAACAAAACGGATTTTTATATATTAAATTATTTCTTCGTGATTTCTTAAACATACAAATCATCTAAAATATACAGGCATGAAATTATTAATAAACGTTTTAAAAAATTATAAACAGTCGTACGAAACATGAAAAACTAAACTAATCGAAGCATCCAATAGTTCAGAAGTTTTGAACTCTTTGCAGCTTTTTTATCAAGTAAGTATTAGATTAGACTAAAACTTAGATAAAAGCAAAAGAGGAAGATACGGTACCGGGCGCCTCGCGCGTGGATCCTTTAAATTAGGTGCAAGTAGCGTAATTCGTTGTAGTCAACTCGTTCGCGCTTGTGCCCGAGTACGTCTTTCTATCTCTTTTTTTATTTGCGCGTGTAGTTGTATGTAGTCCAAATGTCAACGATGATTTCTATGACTATACCGTATCTTCCTCTTTTGCTTTTATCTAAGGACTAAAACAATTATTTGTTTCAAATCATGTATAACCGAGCACTGTTTTGTTCATGCACTCTTAATTATATTTTTATAATTATTATTAATTTATACTTATGAATTTCGCTTGCCAGATTCTGGTGAAATTGGGTGCAATATCATTTTACTGACCATCTTCTTGTACCACATTTTTATAATTATTATAAAATGCCTCTAAGTCGTCAAATTCTGTTGCCGAATCCGATCTATATTTTCTTGCTCTTTTAACGAATTCGCCAGGTAACCAAATAACATTAAATTTTGTTTATTAAAGCTTTTAATTTAATATTTTTTGTCTGTAATGATAGTTGTAAAGAAAGAAATAAAATAAATGTTACCAATTTGTTAAACAGCACATTTCTCAAATAAGAGTGCAAAATTACATTTTATTTACATTGGATTTGTAGTAGTAAGCACTAAGACCTATTTGGTTTTATTTTCGGGGTTTAACCTGAAAAATTTTAAAATATTATTTAATGTTGTTTTAAACTCAAAAAATCTTCACATCAATACTGATCCAAAAGTCCAGTCTTATTACCGTTTAGATATCTCATTACATATGGATAACAATTTAATCATTAGAATTATAAAATAATTTGCATTTGTACAAACCTAACCAAGCCTCAGGATATATCTGGAATCCGGAATTTGAATACAAATTAGTACATGATTCAGCAATTTGAAGGTAATTACAATTCCGAACTAATTACAAACTGTTTTGGGTCGCAAAAACTAACGGGTTTTAGCTACGTTATAATTTAGAGCTTTCAACGTGGCCGCAATGTATAAGTTAGTTTTTGTTCAGTTGAAAATTGTTGGAATTGACGCCTTTACAATAAATGATGTATTTAACGGGCTTGGCTCAGTTGGAAGTGACCCTTCTGGTCGCAAGTCGCGGCTTCGATTCCCAGTCGAGGTCAAAATACGTGTTTACGAACCTGTGTGTTGGTTTTGTGTTTGGGTATTTATAATGTAATAATAATAATCTCACGCCTTTTATCCCCAAAGGGGTAAGCAGAGGTATTCCATTACTGGATATACCCACTTTTCACGAGAATATTCGACCCCTAAACGTGATAGGTAGTGAGCCCATCGTCTCAAAATTAATTCTGGGATCTGCGGGTTTCCTCACCATGATTTCCTTCACCGTCGAGCTAGTGTAGCTAGCTTTAAAATGTAATTTAGTAGATATATTATTTATCAGAAGTTTAATATCCATAATAATCTGCTGAGTCCCAAACGTTTTTACACACCATTGAGTATCCATCCGTTTTTTACTTGTGTTGCTTGTCTATAGCGACATCTAGCGGTTCTACATAGGACTAACTAAAGCGCCATAGGCGCCAAGTTCTAAAACTCGCTATCGAAGTGTTCTCATGAGTTTGTATATAATATACAAACGATCACCTAGCCTGGCGGACTTTTTTTTACCGTCTTCAATAAACGAAGAGTTCTGTATTTGTTTAGTATATTTCGTTGAAGTTAGTTTTTTACTCTTTACAGCTACGTTTTTCACCATTTTGGTACAAAACTCTAAAAACTCATAATTTGAACACTTTATTATTCAAAGCCTTCCTAATTTCCATAACAAAATCTCTGCTAGCAAGACGGAGTTCTGAGACTGATAGGTATTTAAAATTATACACATTGTCTCAAGGGCCTCTCTGAAGGCCTTGTTTGGATACTGTCCTCATTTCGGCGAGCTATTTTAGCTGAATTGTTTTTTTCCTCCCCCAAGTGTTTCTAATTAAAATTAATTGCGTTCGCGTTTAGAAGTTAATTGTACTAGGGAAATGAGTCCTTGAACGAAATTGCAAATTAAATGAAGACGCATGCGTTGGTTTGTTTTAGAAACCGTTGCTGCTTTTTAAACAGGTTTATGCAAAGAGATTTAAATATAATAGGGCATAGAGGGGGCATTGGGAATATTTTCATACAAAACTTTGAAGCCTAAGCGTCATGTCCTTGTCATGTCAGTTAGTATGAACGCGAGCTGTCATTCGGTCGAAATTGTACTAGACTTATTCCACTTGGAATAACTTTTGGCTTCAAATTTTCCTCGCTTTGTCCCCTCTATGCCTTATTATATTTTAATTTCTTTGGGTTTATGTATTTTTTTACCCGATTGCAGAGGGTTAAATGTTTATCAGCCCATCTATGTAGTTATGTTGCTATGGCACTCTGAGACCAAACACGTGGGTCTATTTCAATGATTTTTATGTCAATCTATTTGTCTTATAATTGAACTAGCGACCCTCCCCGGCTTCGCACGGTGCAATGCTAATACTAAAACCTTCCTCTTGAATCACTCTATCTATTAAAAAACGGCACCAAAATCCGTTGCGTAGTTTTAAGATTTAAGCATACATAGGGATATAGGGACAGAGAAAGCGACTTTGTTTTATACTATGTAGTGATAGTGAAGTGTTATCCATGTGTTAAAAAAAAGAAATAATCAAATTTAAATAATAATATGGCAACCGTCTGGTGGTCGCCATGTTGTGAAAAATAAAAAGATAAAATTCGTCGAATTTATGTTAACTGGTCGACGAACTATCATTGAGTGTTTGAAAATAATTTTTAGGTTTCTTCTATCATTTTACTTTTTGAACGACCATTTGGGCCCTATAAAGATTAGAAGTTTGTTACTAACTAAAAAAGTGTAGAATAAAAAACCAGGTTCTTCCTCGTAGCCAAACTATGTCGCCTAACTAATTTGGCTACGAGGACTGACTGCATATCATAGTTAACTTTAAAAAAAAAGGAAATAAGATGACCTAATTGTAAAGTAGGAAGTAAAAACCATCTGCTACAAAACAACAATCTCATGCATTTGGAGGCATCGTCTTATTGTTCCAATAATTTTTTCTTAGTGCTCACTTGCTATAAGGAACCTTAGTGCAAAATTTCATGATTCTAGACCCAGCGATTTTATAATATAATAATATATAATATTTTATCCTTTTATCCCCGAGGGGGTAGGCAGAAGTATCCCATTACTGGATATACCCACATTTCACGAGATATATTGGACCCCTAAACCTGATAGGGTGATGAGCCCATCGCCGATCGATTAGTCAGTCAAACAATCAGTCAGTTCTTGTATCACATATAAATAGCTATGTCCTTCTACAGACCGCAACGCTCATTTCTACTTTAAAACCCGACATTCTATCGAACATATTTTTAAACCGAATATTCTAAAGACGTGTCCATATTGAAAGATTCTGCATACGACCTGCGATTTGAGACGTGTGAACATTTTCGCTCCGTGCATTCTGCATGCGGAATGCAAAATATCTGATTTGTGTTAAAACGTGCCGGGTCGTTTAAATTTTGACACTGAGTTACGAGTTTAAATAGCGAAAATTCATTTTATTTATACAGGGAAAAACTATTTTGCATCCAATGATATTGTGAATAAACTGGGTAGGTGTGTTACCTTTATCTGAGCTCGATTATTAAGTAACGCGCTAGAGCGTGTTCATACAATAATCTGTATTCATCATCTTCATTAACAACCCGTAACAGCCCACTGCTGAGCTAAGGGTCTTTCCTAACACATGAGGAAGTTTAAGCTATAATTATTAGCTTCTTTTATTTGATAAGTATCTAAAAAAAATCAAGACAGTATACCTATAAGCAATATACCTAGTTGATATAATTAACTAAAAGAATTATAACCCGTGAAAGGTTATAGACTCGAAACAGTGAAATAGCGATTCAAACTAAACCTGCGCTAATTCGTAAACTCAACCGTGCACACATCATAACTCATTCATAAAATTGCTGTGCCAACACCGCAGTTAGCGCAACTCACACCCGCTAACATTCCGCGTCACGAAACATGCTATTTGCCCGAACACCATTTATCACGCAATAAAAGGAGACACCATAATAGTTGTAAAAGTATTCACAGTCCCAACTTTCAAACGCGAAATTACCACTCATGAAAAATGTGGCGTAACTGCGAAATCCCACGCTATTTTAACATTGTCCGCTGAATACAGATGAGGTTTTGCATTTGCACTGCAATTACAATATCTAATGCGAGTGTAATTCGGTGTCGCACCGTGACGCGGGCTACGTGCTGCGAATATGCAAAATGCGGTCTCGTTATGAAATGCTAATCTGTTCTAGTTTGTTTAATAATTAAGCTCCACCCCGCTCGGTTACAGTTTGACGGCTGGATACTAAAATTTGTTGTTTCGAGTTTATCGGACGTTCGGGGGGTTATTTTTTACACTTTATTTCTTAGGTTAGCAGTGCTCTGAACTTGTGTCAACCAAAAAAATCAATAAATATATATAATAATATTACATAACTTTATAGTTATTAGACTATTGACATATCTAAGTGTACTTTTTGTACCTACAGAAAATAAATATTTAAAATAAAATAAAATAAATAATCTCACGTCTTTTATCCCCGATTGGGTATCCAAAGGTATTCCATATCTGGATGTAAACACTTTTTACGAGATGTTCTTTGGACCCCTAAACGTGATAGGTGATGAGCCCATCGCCGAACCGGGTCTTTTACACATGTCTCAGAATTAATTCTGGGACCCGTTTCCTCACGATGTTTTCCTTCACCGTCGAGCTATAGATATGTACCTACGTAAGTTTTGATAAACTCATTGGAACATGCTACGATTCGAACCCAAGCCTCACTGATTCTTATCATGTGAAGCAGGCTCTTTAACCGTAAGGCTATCACAAGTGTTATAACATATCAGTACGGTATTTGCTCAAGTCATAGCTACAAAGTACATCTTGACTCAGCCACATAACTCTTCCAATTCACTTCTACCGTTTTGTTTACAACAAAAAGTATCCCGATCCAGCCGCCGCGCTGTTTACGCACAAACTGTAGTTCATATTTTACATTTACACAATGCAAAAAGCATCACATAATAATAACAATCCCAGTAATGGTTGGCACGGATTCCTTCCAGTCCCTCGCTTTCGCATCTCGGAGCAATATTTTATGTATTTCGGCGCGTCTCCTTCCAAATGGAAATTATGAAAGAATTTGCGCCATTCTGTTTTAGATAAAAGTGGATATCTGTAAGGATGTTTTAATAATGAAGGAATGAAATATGATTTCCATCCAGTGTTGGTAAAAGCACGGGTTTGGATGGAAATTCGAGTTGTAAAAATGATTTATTCTCGTAAGTTTGGGTTTTTGTTAAATGCTGTCTATTTGGTGTAATAAAACATTTATAACTTTGTCTAGAGAGGAAATGCAGCCTGCTTTGTAAACTTCTCTTCATAAATCATAAAAATAGCATCACATTTATTTTTTAAATAAATGTTTTATTACCAAGGAGGTCCAAGAAAGACTTTAAGTATATCTTACGATATATCAAGCATTTTCCAGTTCGAGTGGTAATTTAATTTTTTTATTTTTTATTTTCTATAAACTTACAAGTTTCATTGTACCTAATCTGATGAATGGTATTGACGTGCATAAAATACGAGCAAACAGACATAAATTATTATGTATTCCCTGTTTCCGTGGAAATAAGGGAATATTAAATAGCTTATTTTATTTATTTAACTTCATGTAGCAAAAAAAATATCTTGCACAATATGGCGAAGTTAGCTTATATTACTTTTGATGTAGCTTTCCATTGGTGATACAATTTAAAATCGGTAGTTTAGGCGTGAAAGCGTAACAAACAAACGAAGTCAGTTTCGCAAAATATAGTTAGGATTAGAAATAGTGGTAACTGTAGGTATATATGCAATATACAAACTAAAGACAGTTACATCATGTTTTTTTTAACCAATATCAAGTTTTATTTGGCAGAGTCTTGTACACAACAAATGAAACTATAACTACAGGAATCCTGGTTCATCGTAAGGGACAAAAATAAAATGAGGGCGACTGTGTGAAGGACGTGTTATTATACTCCGAGTACAACAGATAGGTGTCCGCCATTTTGTCGACATCAACCGTGACTTGACGCAACGTTCGGAAATCGCGTTACGTTGTCCAATATTGATACAATTGTGCCAACAGAACAGAACCAACTCAATATAACTACAGGAAGGCCAGTAATTTGATTCCCAATCGATATTTCTTTGACCGGGGCTGAGAGGAAATTCATATTGTTGCTCAAGGACTTACCAATTGAATAGTAATTGGTTTTTTATTTGCTTATACAAAAGGTAGAAAAGAAATGCGTATTCATTCTTTCCGTTATGTACGAGTATTTATATGCAGACACGGTATGAAAGTGTAATTATATTGTAGGCATCAGATAATAAGGAAAATATGTAATACCTACTTATCTTCATTGAAAAAAATCAAACATTCAAATAGTATGCTATCATAATATTTGAATTGACAAGTGCTTACAATCGCAAGGTCAAAAAATAGTTTCTCACGATTTAAACTTGTTTATATTAAATGTAACACAGTTTTCTGACTTAAGTCCAAGATATAGAAGCAATACAATAACGTACAAGAGTTAACATGGAGTTTCTCCTCGGCTATAAGACGTATGGAGGAGCGGAGGTGGAATGCTCCTCCATCGTGAAAAGGGAAGATCTTCCGCCAAGCGAGGTGATCGTGTCTGAGAATCGCGGTCTAACGGTTGGTGTTGGACAGTTGTATTTAAACAAAATCATTAGAAAACTCCGACAGCGCGGTTTAGAACTCAGCCGTCTATTGGCGCGTTCAATGTAGTGTCGCTACAGACTTTTCAAACCAGTAGTAGATACCTATTATCATTGAAATTTAATAACCGGATTCCACATTCGAATATTAAAATAAAATTAATTTATGTTACAATTAATTTTGGAGCAAGTTTTGAAACTAATGGTTATTAACCAAAAAAGGCCCAAAATTGTCAACGCATCGTGAATGAAATGCAACAACCGACGTCCAAAATCAAATTACTATCCTCTGTGACGCATGCGGCGAGCGTCCGCGAAATTATTAATTAAATATTCGCTCGTGACTTCCACAACTGGCTGGTAACCGCCTTTCGCAGACACATAGATAGAGCGGGAAACAATATGTAAGGTAAATAATAATAATAATATAATCTCACGCCTTTCATCCCCGAGGGGGTAGGCAGAGGTATTCCATTACTGGATATACCCACATTTCACGAGATATATTGGACCCCTAAACGTGATAGATGGTGAGCCCATCGCCGGACCGGGTCTTTTTACACATGTCTCAGTATTAATTCTGAGACCTGCGGGTTTCCTCATGATGTTTTCCTTCACCGTCGAGCTAGTGATAAATATGTAGGTACGTAAGTTTTTTTTTTTTTAACTAATTGGTACATGCCAGAATTCGAACCCGAGCCTCACTGATTTTCGGCCGGCTCTTTAACCGTTAGGGCTATCACTGCTCACAACACTGCTAACAATAATATGTAAGGTAAATATAAATACTACAATACGTTTACAAAAGTGCCTGTTGTGACATGCGTCATGTCTATCAGAGATAGAAGATTTCACATCCTTACAGCCCGCAAAGTAGAAAAAGTTAGATCAAGGAAATTTTCACTATTAGCTAAAAAGCTGTATTTCCAATAATTATGGTATGTTTCTCAGTTTCTTTCTTCTTCAATTTTATAAGTCAGTAAAAACTGAAGTTTTCCAGACCAATTATTATAGTTTATGATGAATGTTTAGTTCCACGCTGGACGCCAAAGCGTCTCGTCTGCTTTTTAAAAGCTTTTATTTAACTTGCAATGTATGTATGCAAGTATGTATGTAAGTATGTATGTAAGTATGTATGTAACTATGTATGTTCGGGTGGAATCTTGCAACTCAATTTTGAAGCAGATATCTTCAACCGATTGAGCTGAAATTTGGTATACTTATGTAAGTGCGGTGACAATGCAATATTATGGTACCACCGAGCTGATCTGATGATGGAGCTGGAAGATGGCCATAGGAACTCGGTAATTAAACGACACAACCCCATTTAGTTTGAGCTTGTTTGATTCATCTTGACGAGTACTTTGGTACTAGATGGTAACCAGGGTCTGATGATGGAGCTGGAAGATGGCCATAGGAGGAACTCAGTAATTAAACGTCATATTCCCATCGAGTTTGGGCTCGTTTGAGTTGTCTTGACGAGTATTTTGGTACTAGATGGTAACCAGGGTCTGATGATGAAGCTGGAAGATGGCCATAGGAACTCGGTAACTAAACGACACAATCCCATCGAATTTGGGCTCGTATGATTCGTCTTGACGAGTTTTTTGGTACTAGATGGTAACCAGGGTCTGATGATGGAGATGGAAGATGGCCATAGGAACTCAGTAATTAAACGACATAACCCCATCGAGTTTGGGCTCGTTTGATTTATCTTGACGAGTACTTTAGTGGTAGATGGTAACCAGGGTCTGATGATGGAGCTGGAAGATGGCCATAGGAACTCAGTTATTAAACAAGATAACCCCATCGAGTTTGGGCTCGATTGATTCGTCTTGACGAGTACTTTGGTACTAGATGGTAACCAGGGTCTGATGATGGAACTTAAAGATAACCAATTGAGCTGAAATTTTGTATACACGTTTAGTTTGGATAACAATGCAGGGTTAGCCATGTGACGCCCTTCTAAATCCAACTAAAAAGTATAAAATAAATTAAGTAAAAAATAATTTTTAAAACAAGCTTTTATTTTAATGCGCTAAAAAGAACAAAATAAACTTTTCCTTTAAAACTGTCTTAAAACGTCATTACACAATTTATTATGCAATAAAAGCTTGTCGCGGGATTAATTAGGTAACTACCCATATTAACTTAGTCTGAAAATTCTAAAAATTTAATTCAATCAGTTAGAGTTAGGTACTTATATATTTACTTAAATATGAGTACCTACTCAGATCTCGCGACAAGCTTTTATTACATAATAAATTGTGTAATGACGTTTTAAGACAGTTTTAAAGGAAAAGTTTATTTTGTTCTTTTTAGCGCATTAAAATAAAAGCTTGTTTTAAAAATTATTTTTTACTTAATTTATTAGTTTTCAAATAAAACATCCATCCATTCATCCTTGTTTTATTTAAAAAATAAAAAGGTAGACTCCACTGTTCCTAATAACTAAGAAACTGCATTTTTCACATTTCAACTGTTCTGTAAAGACCTACAGATATTTCTACCACCCAGTAATAATTTATTCTACAATTGCACCCGCGATAGGTTTAAATTCCAATCTATCTTCTATATATATAAAATGATAAACTGACTGACTGATTGGTGATGTATCAACGCACAGCCTAAACGGCTGGGTCTAGAGATTTGAAATTTTGCACATAGATAGCTTATACAGTCTAGGCATCCATTAATAAAGGATTTTGCAAAATTCAACCCCTGAGGAAGTGAAATAAACGTGCGCGACCTTTACAATATTGAGCTTTTTTTAAGTTTTTAAAACAAGAAAATTGTAATGAATACCTAAGAAATTGAATCTTTTATAATTAGTAGACATTTCATCTGCGCTGTAATGACCTATGCAGTCCCACGGTGGGCGCCAACTCCACCTACCCACTCTAAATCACTTCCGGCGTCCTGCAGAAATGGCGGCACTTCCGGGGCGACCGACCCGACCTGGGAATACACCCCGTCAATTAATTGAGTCTGAGGACTGCGATATGATCGCCATTGTCCGCTGGATTTAGTGGTATTGCAATCTGGGGTAGCAAGTTTAGGCATTATGGTAGTGAAGGAAAATATAATGGAAGTCCAAGATCATTACGAGAACTGGTAGTTACCCAATCAAAATCGAAATGCTTTCAATCAGTGGAGGGGTTTAAAAATTCACCAATCTGCTCTTCAATCACCGTCAATATGAGATCGTGTTTTATATGCCCTTTTCTTTGCTTTTTAAGCTACGTTTTCGGTAGGAGTGCGCTTGGACCGAGTCTCTACTCGAACGCTACGGCTCTAGTAGAGCTGAGTATGGCGGCGCTGAGGGGCAAGTAGGAAGACAAAAGTTTTGTATTGGAAATAAAAGGTGATGTTAGTAGTACATTTGCGAATTAGTTAAGAATAATACAGTACTGAATAAATTGCATGTATTTTGGAAAAAATACACAGGGCATGCGCTGCATTTCCGCATATATAGACCGCCCGCCTCTGGCTAACAAAAACAACTTCATTTATTTGTGTGGGTAAAAAAATACTACACTGAGACTCGTGTGATCCCGTTGTATTAGGATGCCGGCATCCAATGAGGAAGTCAGAGGTGTTCTATTGAGTCATACTAGCACACTCGTACATAGCTCTCATTGTTTCAGAGATATACGTAAAAGACGCCTTTATGACCTTTGACCTCGAATAAAAAACAACGCACAAGCGGGATCGATGGGGACTTTTGACATGTCATTTGTAATGACGCATTCAAGGCCTGCACAAAAATCCAGCTTGTTGGGAATTAATGCAAACTGGAATCATAATTTAGTCTATTTTGGCTGGACTAACAGTGAAAAGGCTTCTTCATAAAAGGCCCTTCCGCTTTTTAAACAGTATTCCTATATACATTTGTTAATTAAATGTTTAATGAAATATAACCTAAAATAACGAGGAAAGAACGCGGCCATCTTGAATATCTTTAAAACTCTTATACCCTCTCAAAACACAAAACAAAATTGGTGTTCAAATTTTAATGTAAAATTAAAATAAACAGTGTCATCCCTTCGTTAACTTCCGAACGGAACAAATAATGTTTCCGTAATTTATCGGATGATGTGATGGTGTAAGTGATAGGAGGTAAAAATTTATATTAACATTATACGGTACGTCAGTCATCAATAAATAAAATAAATAAACACAAGTGAAACAAGATCATAATTATAAACAATTTTTTTAATGCACTGCGGGTAATGATGAATGAATCAGCATCCACATCAATAGCCCACTAGGCTATGGATCTCTCCTTATTATGAGAAAGGAAGTAGATGAACGATGCATGAGAACATTGGTCCCGATGCAAACATCACCATTCAGCTGAGAGTTCTTTAAGGGTTTAAACCTAACGCGCACAATCAAATCAACGCCAACGGGAAAGTGGTATTTTGCAGTTGTTTTATGATTATTCATTAGCTTGCATTTATCACTAGCTCGACGGTGAAGGAAAACATATCGAGGAAACCCGCAGATCTCAGAATTAATTCTGAGACATGTGTAAATAGACCCGGTCCGGCGATGGGCTCACCACCTGTCACGTTTAGGGGTCCAATATATCTCGTGAAATGTGGGTATATCCAGTAATGGAATACCTCTGCCTACCCCTTAGGGGATAAAAGGTATGAGATTTTTTCTTCTTCTTCATAAAATTATACTTAAGCACGTGTAACGCTTAAAATCTCGCCCGCGTGTCGCGACCGCTTATCACTTAGGCAGCATATCTTGTTATAGTGCCTGTATGAGAAAGTTGAAATATAGCGGTTAAATTATAACAGCCTCGTTAACGGCGGGCCGTTTATGGCGTGTTAATGAAAGAGTTTAATGGGATTTCTGGGCTTAGCTTTATAGGGTTCAGACTGTTTTTTTATATGTAATATAAGTTTAGTCTTAAGAAAATAATAATATACTGTGTTTATACAATGTCTGCTTGGTTACTGAAAATTCAGGCTTCTAGGTTTATCCACAACGAAGTTATCCCTATAAATTCGTTGTAGATAAACCTAGAAGGTCGAAAATGATGGCACGGCCGTGACGCTTTTTGCTCGACTTGGCGGGGGCACTGCCGTGTCCCCAGATGATAGATAAAGCAAAAAACCCGTCTGTGTTTAAAACACACTAAAGATATTTTCATACCACGATCGCACTTTAGTAGCCATCAAACAATTAAAGGTCAGCAGGCGTATTCACGGAGGCTCGACACAGTGTCCGTTCGATTCAGATCGAGTGAAAAATTTTCCGAAGTCGAATCTATCGACTTCTAGGACGAAACTGTATTCTAGGTTTCTGACAGCCACGGAAAATTTTACGAAACCTTATGTCAAATATGACATTCGTTTTCGATACCGACATCTCTGAATAGCTCATCTTCGACAGATTTTCCGATTCCGAGTGTAATATCGAATATCGAAGCTCCGTGAATACGCCTGCGGTAAAGCACACGTCCGCCATGTTGTTTTTTTGTGACGTCACCAGCTTAGTGTCACTTGCAGTAATTGTGCTAGTCGAATCTAACGACACCTCTTTTATTAAAGTCTTCTTCTTTTACGTCGTATCCTCTTGGCTGAGTGACATTAATAATAATAATAATAAAAACCTAACTTAAGATATAAAATAAATAAATATATAATAATAATAATAGCCATCCAAGGGGCTAGTCTGAAAACCAGCGCTGAGTATCCAGTATGCGTAACACAGCTGAGACTAGTTCCCATTGCCAAACTTAAAATTAGTAATGAACTGTTTTTGTTATCCATTTATACACAGCTGATTGTTAAATTAAATTCTTTAACTGTATTTTTTGGCAATAAAGATTTTTATTATTATTATTAATAGTCTCGTCACTCAGCCAAGAGGATACGACGACCATTACACTCGAAAAATAATAACCTCATTCTGGACTAGTCGGATAAGCCCCTTTTACTTGCAGCAAACCTAATCTACAATGAAGAGATATGACAATATCAGCTGGCAGACGAAATTGTTACTATCATCACTACATAGTATAAAACAAAGTCGCTTTCTCTGTCCCTATATCCCTATGTCCTTATGTCCCTATGTATGCTTAAATCTTTAAAACTACGCAACGGATTTTGATGCGGATTTTTTTAATAGAAAGAGTGATTCAAGAGGAAGGTTTTAGTGTTAACATTGCACCTGTGCGAAGTCGGGGAGAATCGCTAGTAATAAATAAAACATAATCTTCTTAATCTACATAACTTCAAGACTTTCTCTAAATACAGACGCAAACTCCTGTAACCTCAGCCATAAATCTTAAGTTAAAAAAAAAGCGGGAGCCTCGCAAAAAAATAATTACCGACACAACTGTGCCTCAAATAAATTACACAATGGCTCTGTAGCGAGTCCCGTTTTTCCATTCATGGGCTGACCTTTTTGTTATTGTAATTACCTCGTTAGATGGCGCTGGGGAGACAAAAGGTCCGTATTTCGTGTGCGAAATTGTATTCCATTTACTACGTTGAAAAAAATAGTTTTGTTTCATTTCGAGCTTCGTTTCAATTGTTTTTGATGGGGCTATTGATTCGGGCTGCCGTTTCCGAATATTAGCTTTATTTATACCAGAATAACAATGATAATAATGTCACGCCTTTTGTCCCCGAGGGGGTAGGCAGAGGTATTCCATTTCTGGTTATACACACTTTTCACGAGATATTCGTTGGACCCTCAAACGTGATAGGTCTTGAGCCCATCACAGGACCGAGTCTGTTACACATGTCTCAGAATTAATTCTGGGACCTGCGGGTTTCTTCACGATGTTTTCCTTTTACACACGACTTTCGGCCACCTATATAACTGTATTTTGTAACCAGTTACAAAAGAAGAAAATTTTGCATTCTAGTATTCCAGAGTGCCGCTTTGAATCAAAGAAAGAATTGAGAGAAAAAGGAAAATCGTTTTAGAATTTCCCGAGACATAATCTGTTAGATTTTGACAATGTATTTACTTTATTTATAAAAAAGATAAATTATTAGGTATATAAGGTATTTCATGCAGAGAAAAAACAAGAGAATTATCTTAATAACTGTTCCGAACACTGTCGACGAATACAGCGGAGCTTACGAGTATAACCACACTTGCAGAACTCTTTGTTTTGTCACAGCAAAAATACTTTTGAAGTATGTTGGATCGTGGTTTTATGAAATAAATTATTATAAACAAAGTTTGTTTTTATTTTATTACATATTATTGCAAATGTGATTCTTTTGCCATCCCACAGAGCTTAATTATCAGAGATTAAGAAGTAGCGTTTGATAAATATTCCAAATATCCCAGTGTATCTGCGTAACGCGGCATCTCACACAATGTTGACTTTACATGCACTGGATGACTGCTCCTGTCATTAAACCTGTGAATCCACTATTAACAATGACGACGCCTTGATACCTTAATGTGTACCCAGAATTGATTCTGAGGCAAGTGTAGTAGGTGACGTTTGACTGTCCAAAAGTAGTTCTGATGAAAAGTGGGTATTTCCTTGGCAGGAATACCCTTCGGGGATGAAACGCGTGATCGTATTTTTTTATACCTATAATATATTGAAGTGACTATAAAATATCTAACAAAATCTCATGTAAATTTTTATTTGTTACAGAAGCCGATTATACGCTGGACGACTCGTTTTGGAATGAAGAAAGCCCAGTTGGTGAGTACATTGATTGATGAATGAATGAAACCAATTTTGTTCAAAACTAGCTGACCTGAGAGACACAACGTGTCCAAATCTTATAGAAAAACTGCTTTTAGGTTTACCCGAATTCTTAATTTATCCGGAAATAAATGTTTAAAAATATTTGCGAAATCGGTACATACCTACTATGGAACCTAATTTCATTTTTATTTATGCAGATAAATATAATTCGTGATTAACAATAATAAAAAGAACTACATGTACCTATAATAGCAAAGATGCGTTAAGTTTATCTTACTACATTATAAATTATTGTCGACGGAATTCGGAGTGTACAGAAATACCCTACCAGTTTATGTTACACTCTTTGGTGAACATTTCATGTATTTGTTTCAATTTAATTTTATAAGTTAATAATAAAAAAAAACTATAATATTATCTCCGTTGTGTTAGAAACCTCCATTCTGACGCAGACGCGCGCTTTTGTCAGGTCAATGACATCTATTGCATTTCTAAAGGGTTTTTTTTTTCGGAAAAGTCTAATAAAAAATCTGATAAACTACAAATGTCTTATCAAATATAAGATAAATCCAGTAAAACGATTATCTTGTAGCTCCAACAACAATGGTACGCTTACCATAAAAAATAATAACGACCATAGACAAATTACCAAAGGAAACGACTGAAAAGAGTTTCCACTCTTTACGGGCCCCATAAAGCGGAGCATGGTGTTAGCAGCGAATCGTGAAACGTCAGGATATCCCACTTTGTCCTACATATAATTGCACGAGAGCGAGCGAGATGTATAATGTCATAACGCCCCAGCTTTGTATGCTTTAGGGTTATGAATTATAAGCAATTTTTTATACAAGTTTGAAGATTTGTTGGCAGTTCCTGCATTCATAGTACTTTTTACACTCATCTTTTTTACATGTTATACTTTATACAAGATGAAAAAAATGCCGTTGTTGGAAATAGGGTAGTGCCTGTCCAAATGAGTTACTTTTTATGATGTCTCAAAACAAAAATTTACTATGAAAATACTGAGTTGTGAATGTTGTGATGTCATAACTCGTAGTACTCTACTCATATATGTTTTTATTGTTTTGATATTTTAATTTTTTCTATAATTGTATAATGAAAATCGAAACACATTTTTAGAGGTGTTTTAGGATAAATTAAGGTTTTCGATGAATAATTACTCGCATTTAAATTAAATTCTATCTAATACTCTAGTATTCTAAACCGGTAAAAGAAGTGGAGCACTATTAAAAAAAAATGCAGTGCAGTTGTACAGTGGTGCAAACGGTGCAGTCACATAATTTGTTTTGTCTATGATACTCCGGAGATGAATACAGTAGTGCTTAGAGCTTATTATTTTCTGTGACGTCACACTACTTTCCTATTTATCTTTCTATTCTACTTTATATATAAAAAAAGAAAAAACTGACTTGCTAACCGACTAACCGCTTGGGCCTGGAAGCGTGAAATTTGCACTAAGGTTCCTTAAATGAGGTACGTCCTCACAATAAGGGATTTTTGGATATTTCTACGGAAACTGGAAAAGACTGATTCAATGCAGGAAACGCCGCTTGTCATCCGCTAGTAAAAAAATATGTTAAAGCTACAGCTGCGTCAAAGAAATATATTCTCTTATAAAAATTAAAATTACCCTCCTCTGTGCAGTCGGGTACAAAACTTGGTAGCAATCCCTGGAATGCCACATACTCGTATGTAGCTAAAAGGCTCGAAATCGTTTGAAGTTCGTGTCGCCACATCAAAGCGCCGCCCCCTCGCACTGATCTGAACTAGTTTGAGGCGGTTTGAAGCGGATTGAAGCGGTTTCGATTCCGGTTTCGTCTGTTTGGTTTATGTGTTAAATACTCACATTGGAATCTCAGATTGCTTCATCTTACTTTGTGAGATTAAACTAAGTTTGATCTAAAACTTAAACGTAATTTACAACATTCAAAGAGATAAAAATATAATAGCACAGAGGGGGCATTGGGAATATTTTCATACAAAACTTTGAAGCTCAAGCGTCATGTCCTTGTCATGTCAGTTAGTATGAACGCAAGCTGTCATTCAGTCGAAATGTACTAGACTTATTCCACTTGGAATAACTTTTGGCTTCAAATTTTCTTCGCTTTGTCCCCTCTATGCCTTATTATATTTTAATCTCTTTGACAACATCTAAGCCGTGCAAGCTAAAGGCTGAAAATAAAGTTGGATTCATAAATAAGTACACTAGAACAATGTACTGCAGTGCTTTTTCTGGTGCAGTAGGGTAAAGACACTAACGAGCTTAGTGGCACGTCGTACTAGTGACAAAAAACACTAAAGAAATAAAACTTCATAATTACCAAATATATTATCTTTAACATGAAACATAACTTATATTTTCGTGTATTTCATTTGTAGTCATTTCGATATATTCCATGGTTAAAAATATATTTTATTTTAATAACCCTAACCAAAACAGTGACCTTATTGTCAATTTATAATTGTATAATCGCAATCGTCTTCATTTTGCCGTACGTTGCTTCTTCCGTACATCTGTCAATACAGTCAGTGAAAGAAGAGCAAGCACTGAAAGCGTAACAAATTTCAAACAACGACAATTACAATTATAAACAGACAATAAGGCCCTTGGACGGGTCATCTTGGACGGGTCACTACAATTAATAAAAAAAAACGTGTACACAGCCACGCAGGTCCTGCTAACGTGACCTCTAAGTAAGGTATCAATGTCTTTCTACCTAATAAAGGACCACGGTAGGAAAACATTGATAAAGCAAAAGGCACATTATTACCAATAGGTTGTGTTGGCAGCCGCGGATGGCGGAGAATGAAGTCGTTTACATGCGCCAGTCGCGACACGAGCCCATACAGCCAGTGAACACGAGCAAACGAGGCTTAAGGCGAAAGCAAACGGAGATTCGACAAATAATTATGTTGTTTGGGGCCGTGGATGAACAAAATACACAAACAGAGTAAGGCAAACCGCACACTGTACGTTTAATGGTCTGGAAACACTATGGACCTTCACTTACGGCGGGACTTTTCAGTATAGAATCACACACCACCAGTTGTTGCATTCTAGAATCTACAGGCATAGTAATAAGGTGTCATAAACACAACGGGCGGCGGCAGCGGGATCCAGCGGGACCGGAGGTACTTCTCAGTAGATACAGAATCGTACACCACTAAGTTCTTGTATTCGAAACTCTACAGGAATACTAATAAGGCTTTTTATGTAACTCTACTGTACGCCTCCCACTGTTCAAAGGCTTTAAGACACTTAGATACGGGGCGGGGGCAAAGCCCGCTTAAAATGTCATTTTATTTTATTTATTTAGAACTCATACAGTCGTTTACAAACATGTAAAAGAATAAGTTAGGTATGACAACAGACCTTTAGGTTCCTTACAATAATTTTAACACAGTATGGAATACAAGCAGCGGTGTCGGACCTAATTACTTTGAACTTTGAATTATATGTAACTAGCAGCATCCCTCGGTTTCACCCGCGTTGTTCCCGTTCCCGTGGAAATACGGGGATAAAGTATATTCTATGTGTTATTTTGATATATAAACTATATAAATGTAAAGTTTCATCAAAATCCGTTCAGTGGTTTTTGCGTGAAAGAAGAACAAACATCCATACACTTTCGGGTTTATAATATTACAAGCAGCGCCCCACGGTTTCACCCGCGTAGTTCCCATTCCCGTGAGAATAGGGGGATAAAATATAGCCTATGTATTATTCTGATGTATAAGCTATATAACTGTAAAGTTTCATCAAAATCCGTTTAGTAGTTTTTGCGTTAAAGAGGAACAAACATCCATCCAGACATCCATACATCCAAACAAACTTTCGCGTTTATAATATTAGTAAATATTATCTTAAGGCAGTGGAGGATCCAGGAATTTGGTTTGAGGGGGGAGGGCTAAACTGGAACCGTCTTCTAATATTTTCCAAAAAAAAATTTAGGAAACAACTCTATTATAAGCACCGATGCAGATGACTATAAATTAATATAATTAATTATAAATTGTATCTAACATATATATAACAAACATCCATCCAGACATCCATACATCCAAACAAACTTTCGCGTGTATAATATTAGTAAATATATGCTTATAATAGAGTTGTTTCCTAAATTTTTTTTTGGAAAATATTAAAAGACGGTTCCAGTTTAGCCCTCCCCCCTCAAACCAAATTCCTGGATCCTCCACTGCCTTAAGATACCAGTCGGACTATACTCGTCTTAGCTTACATGTCATTTATTCACTTAGAGTACGACAACACGCGTAGGCCACGCGTAGGCCACGCGTAGGCTACGCGTACACTAACTTTCTCGACAATTCCCTGACGTCAAACCAATACGAGTCAATTTCGAGTTCAAGAGCATTTACAGTGTGCAATGGCTTTTAAGCATATAACTTACATTAAAATCGCACAAGAAGCACAAGCTTTATAGTCTTTTAACAGCGTCATTGGCATGCCACCGTTAAAAATCACTCCGCCTTTTAGTACACTATGATCGGTTAAATGTGTGAATACATGCTACGTGTAGTTAAGTGGCTTTATAACCGACTTGAAAAAGGAGGAGGTTTCTCAATTCGACCGTATATCCTGTATGACCGTATATACAGGGTGACTTTTTTTACCGTCTGGAAAAAAATGCGGTGTAATAGGTAAGTGTAATAGATTTATTTGGAAATGTTACTTAAAAACAAATTTTTTTTCTCAATTTTTTTTTTCTTGCTTAAACTAATATACATCACTCAATTGTAGTCAATAATACACACTGAAATATTTGAAATAGTATTTTAAAAAGAAACGGGCTCGTAGCTTCCATTTATGCGCAATCTACCTACAACCGCCAGCTGCGCGTAGTACTGTGCGTAGTTTTCTAGATTTTGTAAATTGCATTAAACATGACTATATTTAACAATTAATCTCGTATATAACTTCGGCTCTGGATACCTTATACGTCATATTTTTAATATAATAATAATATAATCTCACGCCTTTTTTATCCCCAAAGGGGGTAGGCAGAGGTATTCCATTACTGGATATACCCACATTTCACGAGATGTATTGGACCCCTAAACGTGATAGGTGGTGAGCCCATCGCCGGACCGGGTCTGTTTACACATGTCTCAGAATGAATTCTGAGACCTGCGGGTTTCCTCACGATGTTTTCCTTCACCGTCGAGCTAGTGATAAATACCAATGAGTTTTTCAAAAACTTACGTACAAGTTTTTGAAAAACTCATTGGTACATGCCAGGATTCGAACCCGAGCCTCACTGATTTTCGGCCGGCTCTTTAACCGTCCGGGCTATCACTGCTAGTTTTTTATATTTTTTCCAGACGGTAAAAAAATCTATAATTTTTTATGTGTTCGCTTCATAGACATATGTCTATGGTTCGCTTAATATAACTTCGTCGTTTATGAACCAATTTTGATGATTCTTTTTTTGTTGGAAAGGATGGACCATAATAATCAAACCAGGATCTGATGATGGCATCTCAGAGAAATTGAGGGAAACCTTCGAAAATTGTAGTGGCGACTAGTGCGTGTTTTTTGCAATAGCACTACTAATTTAATGAAGGTCTAGAGTCGATCTGATGATGGAGCCCAAAGACAGTAGAAGGAGCTCCTCAACGATTTAAAGCAATTATCTGGTGTTTGGGCTTGATCAATTCGTATTGATGAGAACTTTGGTAGGTACCTTAAGAGGTTTTTTAAAATCTGTTGTAGATTTGCCAGAAAAAATTTTCAAAACTCACGTTAAAATGGTCTTATGTAAAATGGCATATTATAAGTTAGATGAATATTTGAATGACAATGATATTTTCTCCAGCTCAGCAAAGCACTAAAACCATGTAACTTGTACTTTGTATTGTATTGATTGTTTAAAATAATAATGTGTTGAGGAGTTTCTTGCGTCGCTTCTCAACTATACATACCGAAGCGGTGGAGTCGCAATGACTTTCGATAAGAGGACTTATAAGTCCCTACATTGAATAAAAACTTTTGACTTTGACTTTGGTAGGTAGAGGTACAATTTCCTCATCCCATTTTACTCTCGCACGTTCCATTCAACCGACAACGCCATTGGATATGGAGTATAAATTAAAGTTAATGGAAAAAAATACGCGCCAATTCCCCGCCTCAAGCAATCAGCCCGCGACAACTCACGCCGTTGTACCATTTACATGTGAATGCTGCATGTAAATGCGTACGTGCAGTCGGGGGACGTGACATGTCTTGTAATCGGTTTCAGATCGATCGGCTACGGAATAAGGATGTCGATTAAAACGTCTTTCTTTTAAGACAATCGTTTCGCGACTTGTTGTGCTGTTCACGTTGGTTTGAGATGTCAAATGAAATGATTTTATTCAATGTAGTATAAATCCACTTAAATTATTAAATGTGTATAAGTCCACTTATTGAAAGTTATTTCGACTCCACTGCTTTGGTATGTATAGTTGAGAAGAAGTGGGGTAAGAAACTTCTCAACACTTTATTCTTTTAAACAAACAATATAATACAAAGTACAACATGGTTTTAGTGCTTTGCTGAGCTGGAAAAAAAATATAATAAACATAATTGTCATTCAAATACTCATCTAACAAATATACTTATTTTTATTTTTTTATTTATTAGGATTGAGCTACTCCGGGTTTCGAAAGGTACGTTAAGATATTGGTCCCTATTTGCGTTAGGTAAGTTAGTCCATGTCAGATAACTTAAAGAGTCAAAACATCCGATAGTTCGTTGTTGATGTCCCATAATAGGGTCCAGTTTTACCATTTTGGTATGGAACCCTAAAACATTTCCCTTCCCTACGTTAGATAAAATGAGATCAAAATCTATCAAACCGTTTATTCTTTGGGCTATGAAAACGAACTTACCTAAATACATCTGAAAAACATTACCTTCCCGGCTTAAACATTGGTTAGAATAAAGGTGAAGTACGGAACCCGAAACGTACTCGGTACGCACTCTTAAGTCTCACGCATCGCGGCGCGCTTACGGGTCCTTCCATGTACGTATAACTCTTGAAATATATATCGAGTTACATTCTTACTCATGTAATTCTTAGTAAAGGTATTCTTCATAATACCGTTACTAAGAATTCAGATCAGATTCTACTATGAAACAAATATCAGACTCCATAAATGTCATATTCTAAAAAAATATGGAATCTACAAATGATGGATTCTATAAATAACAGATTCTACAAATAACAGTTTCTACAAATAACAGTTTCTACAAATGTCAGATTCTACAAATGACAGTTTCTACACATGTCAGATTCTATAAAAACAGATTTAGAATATCAAAACATTTGCATTTATAGTTATGAGTAGGGAAAGTACTATGTACTTTTATTTTGATAACTAATGCAGCCATGTATTAAGGCGTTAAGTGAGCAAAGCCGGGTTGCTAGTCGAGTATGAGTATATTTTTAGGATCCGTAAATATAAGACTGTGATATTGATCAAACAACGGATTCATACATCTAAGTACATACATAAACGATCAAAACACCAGTATTGGTTCCGGGTGGGGATCAAACCTCTCACTACCCCTGATGCAGTAACAGAGTCAACAGGGCCAATGTGAAACTTCGTCAAATCCCAACGCTTACTACGTATTCTGTATTTAACGCGACCAACCAAATATCTACACTGAGAGTATGAGGGTAAAGCTGCAATTGGCTTACACGTTACTCGCTCGTGCATTCTCGAAATTTCCATTTGCATTCTAGGTTAGATTCGCTTTTGTTTTACGGACTGTGATGAGTGGGTAGAAAACTATTCCGTATTCACTGGAAATAAACTTAAAAATTAGAATCTTTATAATTTCATTAATTATAAAAGCACCCGTTTGTGTGTAAAAGGGACTGAAAGTATTTAAAACATTAAACACATTCCGTAGGCGTATTCATGGAGCTTCGTTATTGGGAATCGGAAAATCTGTCGAACACTTTCGAGATGGGCTGATTTTGGTATCAAAAACTAATGTCATATGTGACATAAGGATTCGGAAAATTTTCCGTGGCTGTCAGAAACGCCTAGAATAAAGTTTCCGAAGTCGATAGATTTATATTTATAATATTTCACTCGATCTGAATCGAACTGAAACAGTATCGAGTCTCCGTGAATACGCCTGCTAGTCTGGTAAAATATAGTCTACCAGCAGCGCCCCGCGGTTTCACCCGCGTAGTTGCCGTGGGAATACTTGGAACCAATTTAGCCCATATTACTCCCTTATAATGAAACTGTCCATTCAAGGGAGAAATTTTAAAACCGGTTTAGTAGTCGTGAAAGCAAAACAAACCAACAAAGTCACTTTCGCATTTGTAATATTACTAGCAGCGCCCCACGGCTTCACCCTCATAGTTCCCGTTTCCGTGGGTATACGGGAATAAAATAAAGCCTATATGTTATTTTGATGTATAAGCTATATAACTGTAAAGTTTTATCAAAATCCGTTCAGTAGTTTTTGCGTGAAAGAGGAACAATCATCCATACATCTACACATCCATACATACAAACTTTCGCGTTTATAGTATTAGTTGGATTATAGGATTAGGATAGGATAGGAAAACACTTCAGTGACAAAGATATAGAAGATTTCGAAATCTGTCAATCCGTCTATGACAGAGACAGTACAAAATGTTATGCTCACTCACTTCCACCAGAAAACTAAAAGCAATCTCACTATAAGGCACGTGTAACATTTTATACATTACCGCCTGTTGGCTCAGTTGGTAGTGACCCTGCCTTCTGAGTCAGAGGTCGTGGGATCGATCCCTGCTCGGGGCCAACATTTTTTTGCATGTCTGTTGGCTTCGTGTCTGGTTGTTAAATATATATTTAACGACATATTATGTTCATCAGTTGTTTAGTATCCATAGTTTGTTAAAAAGCCGTCAAATTTTTTTTAATCCACTGACATTGCATTGGCTTCAATGACTTCACATAAAGGTAAATGGTTTGATTTCCAATCCAAACCATTTTTGATCATAATTCAAGACAACATTTTAAAATCAATGTATTTTTGTGTTTTTTTTTTCTATTTATCCATCGCTCTTATCATAATAACTAAAAAGTACAAGTAAAAGTAACTAAAAAGTAAAAGTAAGTAGTATTCTTGTTTAATTTATTTAATATATATTATTTATATATTTATTTATTTATGTAATAGTATGTAAGAGTATGTTCAATAATATATAGTGCACCGTCGACCCTAGTTCTAATCTCTCAGTTTCATCCATCCTAAGGTTGTCTGGAAGAGACAAAAAGCGATAAGACCGCCCATTGTACTTTATTTAATGTTGGTATCCATATTGTGTTATTTTTGGTGTACAATAAAGATTTATTGTATTGTGTAAGTATTGTAAATCGTTTTTTAATCATTGTTAAATTCGCTTTTAAAAAAATAATAATTTGGCACTAATGAAATAATAATATCATTAATCATTACACTAAAATTCAAATTACGAATTTCAAACTCACGTTTAATCTCATTAGCATATTCACTTAACACTTATAAGTTTATGAGTTAACAGCTTTGCAAATTAACATGTGAATGGCGTAGCGTGAAATCAATAACTTGAACAGATCGTGATTTAGGTGCTACGAGCTACGGGCTACGGCGTAGGCGTACGCTACGTCTCAATTCCGAAAATATATGGGCACCTGACATGGACTGTAGTCATAAGGAATAGAATTGATTATTTGCCGGATATAAGTAAATTGAGGTGGAAAGATTTGTTGTTATTCTATGGTAAGAATAAATAAAATTTACGCCTTATATCCCTGAGGGGTAGGCAGAGGTATTCCATTATTGGATATACCCACTTTTCACCAGATATTCTTTGGACCCCTAAACGTGATAGGTGCTCCATCGCCGGACCGGGTCTGTCACACATGCCTCAGAAGTCAGAATTAATTCTGGGACCTGCGGGTTTCCTTACGATGTTTTCCTTCACCGTCGAGCTAGTAATAAATATGTACGTAAGTTTTAAAAACTCATTGGTACATGACAGGATTGGAACCCGAGCCTCACTGATTTGCATCATGTGAAGCAGGCTCTTTAACCGTAAGGCTATCACTGCTTTTTCTATGATACTATACGATTAAAGTTAAATACTTAACGACCTATTCTCATACCTACTCAACTAGCAACTCGTGTTGGTGGAGATGAGCTGCTGTTTACATTTAGCCAATCTGTATGGACGAGTTTAGTGTGCCTTGTTATTAGACTCTTGACTCTTCTAAGTGTAATTCTTATTACCTACAGATTAAAATACATTTTCAATTTTCATTTTACTCAATATACATTTTTTATTAATAATATCGGTAGAGCCGTGTCGGACGAGTGCAACCACAAACACGGTAACACGCACAAACACCGTGACACGAGTTTTTTTATATTTTAGAAGAAAGATTATGACTATCACTACATAGTATAAACCAAAGTCGCTTTCTCTGTCCCTATATCCCTATGTCCCTATATATGCTTAAATCTTTAAAACTACGCAACGGATTTTGATGCGGTTTTTTTTAATAGATAGAGTGATTCAAGAGGAAGGTTTAAGTATTAGCATTGCACCCGTGCGAAGCCGGGGCGGGTCGCTAGTTATGTATATTATCCAGTCCGTACTATTCGTGTATTATTGCTTCCACAAAACTTTTTTTCTCTTTCTGTTGAGTATTTTTAGAGGTAGGTACGTTGTTCATAGCCTCGTATAATATACAAAAGCATCTACAAAGGGAGGCTGAGAGCTAAGTCCTTGGTCGTTCACTTTGTTCTAACCTGAAGGGTACTGAAACTGAAACTCCCCTGACCCTAGCTTAGGGGTTATACTATGCAAGCGACTAGTTATATAGTACTAGCAGCGCTCTGCAGTTTCAGCCGCTTAGTTCCCGTTCCCGCGGGAATATGGAGATTAAATATTGCCTAGCTGATAATGTAGCTTTTAATTGTTTTTTTTTGAAATCGGTTTAAGCGGGGAAGAGTAACAAACAAAGTCATCAAAGCATTTATAATATCAAGTTGGGATAGAGTAAGGATGTAACCAGCTGTTGCCGCAGGTACAACTAATCAAGTCACAGAAAACACAGATGAAATGAATGATGAAAGTGTATCAATGAGACATGAAACTAAATAAAGAAAAAATGTATCTCCAAGTAAAATTAACAATATACCTAGTTCAGCCGTTTCGCTGTAAACTCGTAACAAGCAAACATAAATACAGACATATGGGAAGCACGTGTAATATGGTTGATTTATGACATTTATAATAGGTTTTTTTTTATCGTGATCCACGCAAAATAGCGTACTCGTAAGTATAAATGGAAGATTTATAAAAATCACATTAGTATTTCAAGAGATTAGTTCCTGTAAACATAGAATCATATTTACCTCTTTATGATATTAGAGTATATAATAATTTTAAAGTCTATTCGACTATGTCGGGGCTTTTGGCTCAGTTAATAGTGACCCTGCCTTCTGAGTCGGAGGTCGTGGGTTTGATCCCCGCTCGGGGCCAACATTTGTCTGCATGAATATTGAACATGTCTGTTGGCTTCGCGACTGATCGTTTCATATTTATTTATCAGTTGTTTAGTACCCATAGTACAGGCCCTGCCTAGTTTGGGACTAAATAACCGTGTGTGAATTGTCTCACAATTTATTATTACTATTAATGAAATAGGTAGAGTCAGACCCGATTACTTTTGTGAACAATACCAAACTAAATTGCGCACAAAACAAAAACACATTTTATCATTATTACAAAATGTTAAAACAGTACAATAAAAAACTCTTTTATTTTTTCCATCATGGCCGTGTCCCGGGGGCTTATTCGCAAGCCTTTTTCCAAGCCTGAGAATATTGAACATTACGCCACTTTGTAATAGCGCAAGGGCAAGAATAAAGCCCTTTAACTCACAAGCACCGCCTTAGTCCGACCGCAATGACTTTCTCTAAATACAAGTGTGGTCTAAGTCAGAAACGAAAGCGATAAATTAAAAAATGTAAGTCACAATTCACATAATAATAAGGTAACTTCATAGACTAAAATGTCGTCGGAATATATTTATAACTAGCAGCGCCCCAAGGTAAATATAGCCTATGTGTTATTCTGATGTATATATAACTGTAAAGTTTCATCAAAATCCGTTCAGCAGTTTTTGCGTGAAAGAGGAACAAACAATCATCCAGACATCCATATATCCATCCACAAACTTTCGCATTTATAATATTAGTAGGATTAGTAGGACTAGCGGTTCTGCGCGGTTTCATCCGCGTAGTTCCCGTTCCCGTGGAAATACGGGAATAAAATATAGCCCATGTTACTCAACGATCTTCTAGCTTTTCATTGGTGAAAGAAGTTTTAAAATCGGTCCAGTAGTTTTTGAGTTTATTCGTAACAAACATACAAAAATACAAATCTTTCCTTTTTATAATATTATACAATAACTTGCTTGCTTGCTGTATTTCAGAGTTCATATTATTACCCACAAGCCTTTACGGATCGGTGAACAGGCATCTTTTGTGCAAGCTAGACCCACCGTAGGCCCCGTCTTTGCTCTCGGGCTAATCTGGGGTCAAGAGTTAGCCCATCTATACTTCTATACTAATATTATAAAGAGGAAAGATTTGTATTTTTGTATGTTTGTTACCAATAAATTTAAAAAGTACTGGACAATATTTAAAAATTCTTTCACTAATGTAAATCTAGATTATCCCTGAGTAACATAGGCTATACTTTATTCCCATATTCCCACGGGAACGGGAACTACACGGGTGAAACCGCGCAGAACCGCTAGTCATTAATATTAATAAAAAAAGATACCTATATTTTTATGTTTTTGAACTTTCCAACGCTTCGCTTATGCCTCGCGCCGTCGCGTACGCACGCGAATTAAACTCATAACCATTGTAGATGTTTTACGATGAACATTTTATTGCTCGCCCAGAATAAGGGTGTTTACTTTTTAACTTTTGCGAGGATTATTTTTTCCCCGGCGGGGTCACGAAGTTTGCCTTAAGGATTGCGGTCCGAAGTTCCCCAAATTGCGGGCTACACGGGGAACTCTAAATTAATTCATATTTTATGAGTTCAGAACATAATTTGGCGAAGACTAATTAGCTGTAAATTATTAAAGTGTTTTTAATTGAATTTGATGGTGTTCGTTGGAATCGATTGGGAAGTTATATGAACTCAATTTTGAAGATAAATTGACTTTTTGATTTAACTTTTGCTGGCGACCATTATAATATTCTGGTAGCCATAAAAAATTGTTAATGATTAATGAGTTTAATTCTGAAAGTGCCATAGGGATTTTGTACTCCTAACTCTAAAAATTTGTGTGAAACACACTTCATAAAACGGAAGTAAATCTATCTGTTTATCTGTCACCTTTTTAAAACTAAACCCTTCAACCGATCCTGATAAAATTTGACATCAATAATATACATTGTACCTTGAAAAAAAAATGAATTTTTATTTTCTCTCCACAAAAAGTTTAGTTTAAGTTTAAGGAGCAGTGATAGCCCGGACGGTTAAAGAGCCGGCCGAAAATCAGTGAGGCTCGGGTTCGAATCCTGGCATGTACCAATGAGTTTTTCAAAAACTTACGTACATATTTATCACTAGCTCGACGGTGAAGGAAAACATCGTGAGGAAACCCGCAGGTCTCAGAATTAATTCTGAGACATGTGTAAACAGACCCGGTCCGGCGATGGGCTCACCACCTATCACGTTTAGGGGTCCAATATATCTCGTGAAATGTGGGTATATCCAGTAATGGAATACCTCTGCCTACCCCCTCGGGGATAAAAAAGGCGTGAGATTATATTTATATTTTATAAAAAGTTTACATTTGGCAGCTGTTTGCATAAGGTTATAAGCTACTTTTCATTTTGAAACGCGAACGATGTCAAGGGAAAAAACTAGTCTAAAAATACAGGTGTTATATATATAACTTAGTGAGTATTATAAAAGGATTTTTAAAAATTCACTCCCTAAGGGATGAAACCCTGTATTTTATCCAAATTCCATTGGCACATGTACAAGGCAAATTAAAAACAATTACTCATCTTTAGTATTACGTAAGTTATCAAAAACTCTTTGGTACAGTCAAGAGCATATTAAGCTTACATTTGTAGTGCAAATCTGACATTGTAATAAGAACGTTACGAAGTCCAATGTGTCAAGAATAGTTAGAATAGTTATAATGATTTGCATGGTTTGTAACCGATTATTTTGCAAATAAATGACTTTGACTTTGACTTTAAGCTCCACGTGCTCTTGACTGTAGGGGAGAGTTGGCTATATTGTCCCCCTAAGGATTTTTTTGATTTGTGCAAAAACTATAGCGAATATATTCATGATAGTTTTTTTATAAGATACTATGGTTAATAGACTTTACTACATGAAACTGTTTTTGTAGATATTTAGCATGTACGTGGGACACTCAGAAAGTTTTGCGAAACTAAAAAAAATTGTTCTATAGGTACATGTTTTTTTTTATAATCTTTTTAGAGTACTCTCTACCAGCCTCTATATACAGTTTCATGCGTCTAAACCAGTTTTCAAAACACTTTTTCCAGTCTGCCGCAGACACCTCGTTTATAGCCTGCTCGAACGCAGCCGGCGACGAAAATTGTATTCCTTTGAGCAGATTTTTTATTTTTGGAAATAAAAAGAAGGCACATGGTGCTAGATAAGGGCTGTAAGGAGGGTGAGCCAGGAGTTTGACTGGCGTGCTGTCCAAGAAGTCCCTCGTTTTGAGTGCGGTGTGCGCAGGTACATTCTCGTTGTAGAGCAGTAGCCCGCCGAGCCCTGTGTTTGATCGCTTGTTGCTAACAACAGAGAAAACTTCTGGCAAATATTTGGTAGTATACCATTCGGCATTGATGCTTCTTTGATCCCGTAAGGGAATTGATACAAAGTGGACAGTCAAATTAAAAAAGCTAGCGATCAAAATCTTCCCTCCGCTTCTAGATCGCTTCACTTTGGTAGGCGTTGGTGCATTTTGAAACACCCAAACAGTCGACTGGCGCTTGGTTTCTGGGTCGTATTGATAAATCCAGGACTCATCACCTGTAACGATGTCGTAAACACGCCGAGACGAGCCTGCTTCAAATTTGTTTAGCATATCACGGCACCATTCCACCCGGGCCTGCTTCTGAGCATCGGTGAGGTTGTGCGGCACCCAGCGTGATACTATCCTCCTCACGCGAAGATGGCTATGTAGAATCTCGTGAACGCTTCCCGATCCAATCTTCAATATGTGTTGAATCTCCTGACATGTAATTCGCCTATTGTCTTGGATTAAATTTTTCACTGCTAGCACGTTTTCTTCGGTAACAGCCGTCAAAGAGCGACCGCTTCTTTCTTCATCCCCCAAAGTGAATCGACCGCGCTTGAAGTCGTTATACCAACGATACACTGTTGCCTTGAAAGGGCCTTCATCCATGAATGCCATTTGAAGTCTATCGTACGATTCATCCGGTTTCAGGTGACACTTGAAATCGTAAAAAATCGTAGCTATAAAATGTTCCCGGCGCAGTTCCATATTTCAGCGAGACGCAATACTTTGAATTAGCTCGCAAAAAAAGTGGAGGGAAATTTTGAAATTGGAACATACCTATTTTTACTTATAAATAATCATATTTTCGAACATCATTATAACTGGCCAGTCTCCCATATATAAAAACTTTTTTTCGCAATACTTTCTGAGGGGCCTGGTATATACTGAAAATATTCATTTTTAAAAAACTATCCATCGGTACGATTTAGAAAACTGGTATGTTTAATCGTACCTTACGGTTTCTAAATCGTACTTAGAAATTCTCCATACAAATTTCAAATAAAATATTACACATTTATTTTCCCCTTATTTTTTGAAATAAAATATATTTATTATTTTTACATACCCTGTTATGTTGATTCAATTGTTTATACAAAGTTTTTATAGATAAATAGCCATATTTTGTTAAAAAAAAATTTCGTTAAATATTAACCATCGGTACGATTAACAGAGCAGCTTGACTGTGGTTTTTAAAATCGTACTTAGTTTAGATTTTCTTATTGATTAACAGGTTTTGTATTAAAACAACATTGATCCTTTTATTTTTTATTTATTTAAGATCAATATTGACTTGACCCACGAGAAAATTGTCAAGACAAAGTAAACTTAGCAGGTTTAACGTGAATTGGGTGGTGAATAGATAACTAAATTTCATTTTTAGAGTTAAAAAATATTCATATATGGTAATTTGTACCGGTACGATTTTGAAACTCTCAAACGGTACGATTTGCAAAATAAACCCCATTTTGGAAAAACGCCATGTCAAATCATAACCTTAAATAACTGCGGCGTGATTGTCTCACAAATTAAAAGCCAAATAACTTGTTAACAGCATAATAAAATAGAGATTCACGTATGTCTTTCCGTTTGTCTGCAGAAGTTTAGAATTTCAAGGCCAAAAATTTCATGAACACCACCAAAAACATATTTTTTTTTCGTAAACAAAAATGGGTTCTTGCAGCGACGTGACAAACTGTCATGGCTTCCGAATTGTTGCCCGCATTAGATTTGTGTTGCCAGATCAAAAAAATATGTGCATTAAGTAGGAAATACCTTGGTGGTACGATTAATCGATCGGTACAATATAGCCAACTTTCCCCTACATGGCCTCACTAGGCTAGCTTTGTAATAAAAAAAATGTTGTTTATGCAGGTACACAAGTTTTCCTTATTTCGAATTGCCTTAAATTCCTCAACTTCAACACCAGTTCCTGTTCGCACTGTATTTGTCAAAACGAAATGAGTTTGCAAAGTTTCCGGACGCGTGTCCGACTATCCGGAGCGTGACGTACCCGGATTATTCCGGAATATTTTTGCATGAGTTACACGTAATAATGGCATTACTATAATGAGTTTCTAGTTGTAGAATATTCTGCATATTCTAAAACTAGGAACTTATTAATTTGCACATGAAATTGGTTTTCTATTTTGTTTATTAGTTTCTGTTTGTGTGACTTTCGAGGAGCGTGAAGGTTTGTAAAAAAACTGAAAAAGTTAGTTTTGCTTACACTGCAGTTAAACTTGTTTGTGCCTTACACATATACTAGTCAAGTCAAAGTCAAAATGTTTTTATTCAATGTTTTAATTTATGTATTAGTATTATATGTATTACTTTATAAGGCCTCTTGAAAATCATTGCGACTCCATCGCTTCTGTATGTATATTTGAGGAGAAAAACCTAAACAAGAAACTCTCAACACGTTATTCTTTTTAACAATCAATGCAATACAAAGTACAAGTTGTATGGTTACTCTAATTGATATTACTATTACTAAATAACGCGATAGCCTTTCATATTATGGTTTATTATTTCAGTTACAGACTTTCATAGACTCTGGCAAACATTTATATCAATTAACTATACGCGCCACAGCCTAGCTCGTCAGACATAATGCGCGGGATTGTCGACAGTTCCTCGTGACGTCACGCGTAGAGACGTAGTTCTAATAGAGTTGCTCCAATCGATATTTATTGGCTAACATTACCTACCTACTAAAAAAACTCAAAAACACTCTTCTATCATAGCCACTAAGAAATTCTAGAAAACTTCTAACTTATTTACTTTAACCCAAGTCACCTCACTCAAGATTTTCTTAATAAAACAACAGGTTCGGCGTGTCACAGGCAAGGCGCCTCAATTTTAAGTTTAAATAGAGCAAGTTAAAACTACTTGCTCCCAACTTAGTGGAAGTTGCTTTCACTTATCCCTTGTTGGATTTTAAGTTGGTTTAAGGAAACACCTTACATTCTGGGGTAAGAGAAAAAGTTAGAAGATACAAGTGATTCTTTAGCCGACTGCGATACAAATAGTGTGATGTTTGTCGACTGTATGTATGTGAGTATATTTAGTTGATACAGTCTATCAAGGGTTTGACATAGTTTTTTTGTTTTTGCTGATGTCTTAAAAACTCGGAAAATAATTTAAACCTAATCTGACTAAGTGGCTAAAGCAACTTTTTTTATACAACTCGTAACAGAATAAGCGCAATTCCTCATACACCCCAATTAGTATATTAATATAAAAAATATGATGCCTTCGAGACTGATTGAAGAGGAAGGTTTATATGTATATAATATATCAGCATTGCACCCGTGCGAAGCCGGGGCGGGTCGTTAGTTTTACTATAAACAAAATAGTTTAAATAAATAAGGTTAATCTCACGCCTTTCATCCCCGAAGGGATAGGCAGAGGTATTCCATTACTGGATATACCCACATTTCACGAGATACATTGGACCCCTAAACGCGATAGGTGGTGAGCCCATCGCCGGACCGGGTCTGTTTACACATGTCTCAGAATTATTTCTGAGACCTGCGGGTTTCCTCACGATGTTTTCCTTCACCGTCGAGCTAGTGATAAATATGTACGTAAGTTTTTGAAAAACTCATTGGTACATGCCAGGATTCGAACCCGAGCCTCACTGATTTTCGGCCGGCTCTTAAACCGTAAAGGCTTTCACTGCTCTTAATAAATAAATAATAGATAAATAAATAATATGAAAATGTTTAAATAAACAGTTTAATATTTCCCCTTTTAAATCCAAATCTCACCCGAAACCGTAAGCCGCTCACAATGGTCCGTAAGCCTTCGCTCCAAATAACAATATGCACTGCACACTCCACGGTGCATACTATACATTTATATCACTATGCGGAGCCCCACCGCAGCCCACTATCGCTAAATGCAGCCCCATGCATAATGCACGCGTCATCTGCGCTATGCCTCGGGCGCGGGTGTGGTGCGAGATGCAGTGGAGATTGTAGCGGGGAGGGTAGCGGAGCGGGTAGCGGGAATGACTGAGTGTAGGGTTTTTTTTTTGTTTTTAGTAGGTGAAAAATCGTTTTTCTAATTATACCTTTCCAAAATGTTTGTCATATAAATTTGTTACAATGATCAAAACTGTCAAAGAAAAGGAGACTTGCGCTTTCTTTTTTTAAAGTCATTTGTAGAATAATGTACAGTCAAAAGCACGTGCACTACAAGTGTAAAACCTTCATGTGCTCTTGACTGTATAAAACGGTATTGTTCCTCAAATTCTCAATTAAATAAATTGCGAAACAAGATTCACACAACGCGTTATCGAGAAAGACAGATATCACACCTAAGTACTACTATTGCATACTGTATTTTTACTTATCTATTAAAATTATTATTGCATTCAGGAACAAGTGCTCCAATATCTTCATTTCTAAGTCCATTTTGAGCGTTTTCACTAATATAGGTAATAAAGTTGTTTCCACGCCACTACGATCGCTGATAGTGGCACCACACCCAAATGTTTCCTGCCCCAAGCTTTTGTGTGAGCGTTTGGTTCAATCTTAACGTTTCAGTTTTAGTTTACGAGCGATTTGGGAATTGCCTCTAACATCGCGCCACTCAAACGTCCCGGCATCTCTTTCTGCGATATATTGCGGCCAAAGGCTTAGAGGCTTAGTATATTCCACTGTACATTATATAAATATACCCAGTACCCACGAGGGTCTTTCAAGGAGTTGCGTATATATTTACTAGATCGACGGTGAAGGAAACTCGCCTTGGTGAAAAATGGTTATGTGTAGATTACCTCTTAACCACTTCGGTGATAAGGTGGGAGAAGTATTTAATTTCTACAAGTAATATATTATAGTATACTAGCAGCGCCCCGCGGTGTCACCCGCGTAGTTTCCGTTCCCGTGGGAATACGGAAATAAAATATAGCCTATGTGTTATTCTGATGTATAAGCTATATAACTGTAAAGTTTCATTAAAATCCGTTTGGTAGTTTTTGCGTGAAAGAGGAACAAACATTAGGGTGGGTCGCTGTAGTATGGAGAAAAAAAAATATTCTAAAATTATTTTGTAATAGCAATAAAAACATGACCCAACCCTATTAGTGATAAAATATCGAAAAAAAAACTTTCTGAGTAGCCTCCATCTACCCGCGCATTAACTTTGAAAAATTAAAATATTTCATTTTTTTGTGTATGGATTGGACCCCTGTTCTTCATGATTTTAAGTAAAGTTAGTTAAGCTACTTCAAAAAATACTTAGTTTAAAGACAGAAACATTTAATTAAAACGGAAAACTAAACGTAATATTGAGAGAAAATCAAAAAGAAAATTTAAATTTACGTGAAAATCATTTATACTTTCAAACAGGCATTTGCTTTCGAGAACTAATTTGTTCTTTATTATAGCTTCTCTTGATTTTTTGTTACAAAGCTGTAAAGACGCTTCTGTTACTGTTTTTACGTGTATGACATGGTAGTCGCAAAATAAGGACTTCATGATCACCACCTGATTCTACTATAAGGAATGAAGGATCGCTCAATCTGGGTGGCTGGGAATAAGTTTGCTGCTAGTCAAGCAAATCAATGTTTGACGAAGCGTTTAAATTAATTTTAGGCACTTCGAAGACCCGAAGCTGACTTGAATCAGATGCTGTCCTTACCTTTAAAATGCGCTTATCGGCGAGTTCTCTTACGTGTTTCTGTTCATCATACAGCATAAACAAAAGTAAGTTCTCAGGGTGTGCAAAAATGGCAATCCGCTTAAAAACAGGATCAACGACACTCTTTAGTTCTTAAGGAAGATATCTAGAATAAAATACCAATTTCCAGAAGTGTCTTGCCTTGTCTTTGCATGGCGGATGTACTTTAATTTCGAACCAGATGGGAAAACAAGTTGTTTTAATTCGTTTGTAGGACTTTCAGTTGAAAGTTGAAACATATAACCGCAATATCCTATTTGCCTTTGTAAACCACCTGACTTGCGTCATTTTTCCTGGAGAGCGACTGGACAAATCAGGAGGGCAGGGCGACTGATAACGGGTGATGTTATATTATAAAGGTAACGCTGATCAGGGCTTAGATCTCTTACTATTGAAATATTCGGTAACATAGCTTCTATCTTTTTTAAATATTACAACAGAGCGCTTCTCACAGTCATTCAGTAATTTGCCGATAGCTCCTGAATAAGTAGAAGGTCCTGTTAGAGTGCCATCAAATTTAGCAAATAGATAAGTGTCTTAAGTTCATTCATGTGTAAAAGGCAAATAATCCATTGAAGTGGTCGATGTAAACGTTTTCTAATAGCCGTATAACTCCGCCCTATTTACCTGTGTTCGGAGGTGTTCCGTCACAACCTATTAAAAACCGGTGAACCATAAAAAAATATACGCAACCTTACACCTTAAACTAATACGGCGTACTGAATCAATGACGCTCTTGGTCTCGATTTTGCATGACCTGGTATTCTTCAAACCCCGCACTCCCCGCCAGTTTATTCTCAAATTTTGATTTAATTATTATTTCTGATTTTATTTATTTTGTAGTTAAGCATTTAAAATAATTTAACATCGTTTAGTGTTTCAGATAACCGCTTCTAGATGAAATCCGATTTGTGCCTTTTTTTTTCGAAATTCAAACGTGATGCGCGGGTAATTAATAGTATATAAGAAAAAAAATAAAAATACTAGTTGGTTAGTCCCTAGTCAGGTCACGTTTTTTGCACTATTACAAAACAGAATTCAGAAAAAAAAAAATTCGACCCACCCTAACAAACATCCATGCAGACATCCATGCATCCAGACATCCATCCAAACAAACTTTCGGGTTTATAATATAAGTATATTAAATTGTTATCTTCAAATGCGCTCCGCCACTCCTCCAGCAGTGTGCTGGGCCTATCTCTGTCTTGTAGCCGGTACCAGGACTACAAGTCTACCACTTATTTGAGACGGTTGGAAGAAACTTCTATGCACATGCTGTTGGAGTGCAAGGGCGTGCTTCAATTAAGGTTGAAGTACCTTGGATCCGAGGTCTTTTCCCGAAGCTCTTGAGGACGATAAGTCGCTCCTGGGCTTCCTGGAGGAGCTGGGATGCCAAGGGTAGAGCCATTCCCACCATCATGCAAAATAGGCGCAGAAACGACGTCGAGTAGCGGAAACAAGCCCGCGTTACTCGTAACATACAAAAATAGCGCCATGCATCGTAGCTTAGGTGGCGGCTTATGTATGTGGCTACTCCACCACAGAAAACTCGACTGGTGGTCGAGAAGCCACCTTTTGTGCTTAGGTGGCTACTCGACCACAGAAATCTCGGCCAATATGGTGGCGAAGCCAGTTTTTTAATGATTAGGTGGCTACTCGACCACAGAAATCCCGGTAGATGATCGTGAATGCTTAGGTGACTACTCGACCACAGAAATCTCGGCTGATGGAAGAGAGATGGCCACTTTTTGAAAAAATTGGCCGAGTTTTCTGTGGTCGAGTAGCCACCTAAGCCAGGGTGAGACGTCTTTAGAACAAAGCCGCAGATTTGGCACTGACAGGAAGCTGTCACCTGACTTTGAGTTTGATTGTAGTTTGATGCTCACAAAGAGTTGAGTTCAACATACAGGCTGTACCAAATGACTCACGTCATTATTTAAAACTCAACTCATCGCAGAACAATGTCTGATACAAAGTGGTTTTTAAGGGCGTAGAGGTTGTAATTAATACACAATAATGTCCCCCTCTCACCCCCCCTGAAGCTCGTGACAATAAATCACACCGATAACGAGTTGGGAATTTGTACACACATGAATATGTAACAGGGGATGAAACTCCTTATTATTTTGTGTACGACCGGTATTAAAGTATACCTACATACGAAATCTAAACATACGAGCATGTAAACCAATTTCATTTTAACAATATAAGTAAGTAAGTAGCAAGTCTATATTGTACACCAATAAAAATATTCAAGAAGTAACACAATAATAATAAAAAAGTACAATGGGCGCTCTTATCGCTTTAGACGATTTCTTCCAGACAACCTTAGGATGGATGTAACTGAGATAAACAGATGAAGATAAGTGGTGCACTAAAGCTAACAATAGATTAAGATACTTATACATAAACAATGTAGTAATGCATATAAATAAAAAAAACAAAAGATAATATCATAATATAATTTAATACCGCATTGATAACTTTGAGCTTACATGCAAAATTAGTGTTAAAAGGAGACGTTTTATGAATGTAGGGAGACTGGGCCTGCACCATGTAGGTACACCAGTTTTTTAGATAAATATAAATAAAATAACTACTTATAGGTTTTATTCATGATTTTGCTCATATTTGTGTAGTTTAGTTGTACAATAAACTTTAATTTTCATTGAACTAGCATCGCGGCGACCAAAAAAAAATAAATTTCGACCTGACCGATAAATAACAATTGACATTATTTTGATGTTTGTCGGACTAATTCACCATAACATGGAAATTGGGCTTAAAAAGTTAGAAATAGTATTATTTCAATATGATTTAATGCTCATCCATTGAAGTTTAATTACTTTTGTGCAAGTTAAATAGACGGAAATTATTTTTTTAAATAATTTTTGTGATAACCACTAGATTTTTCTCTGTATTACACGCTGGTGTACAATGTGCAGGCCCAAAATAAAACGTCTCCTTTGTGGTATGAAATTAATTTTACACTACTGGAGTCTGAAGTAAAGGAAATCGTGAGGAAACCCGCAGGTCCCAGAATGGACCTTGAGACATGTGTAGTAGCACGCCAGTATCGGTAGGGCGATGAGTTAACTATGTATATCTAACAATCAGGGCTTATAAACATATACTTTAGATAAGTGGGATATTCAGGAATTTAATGTCTCTGCTTACCCTTCCGCGAAAAGTCGTAAGATTTTTTGTTCCTACTAAAGTCTGATTTTCAATTCCATAAATATCTGACGGCTTTAATATCAGTAAAATTTAACCCTTTTTGATCTTTTGCTTTCTATTTCCTTTTAAAAGGAACCTTGTCTCAACATTTCCAAACTTCAGAATCTCACGGAATTAAAAATCAGTTTAGCAATAAACCAAAACATTTAAAAATAGAAAGTATTACAATCCTGGTATCCCAGGCCAGAAAATTTCAGAAAAAATACCCTAGAAGCACCAGTCTCACCACGCTCCAGTAACGGTAGCACAATGGCTTACTCAGACTCCGTCGGTCTCTGCCCCAAATTGCTCTGCGTCTACTCTTACGCCCTGATTATCGTTCGCGTAACCCGCTTCGTTTGTTATTGTTGTAATGCTGTGTTTTCTGTTAAACAAGTGAAGCTTGAAATATGCTAGTGTATTTCTAGCTTCCAGGCCTGCGGGCGTATTCACGGAGATTCGATATTCGGCTCGAAATCGGAAAATCTGTCGAAAGGTTTCGACATGGGCTATTCACAGATGTCATATTTGACATAAGGATTCGACAGAATTCCGAATATCGAATCTCAGTGAGCCAACAGGCTTGTCAAGGATACATGGTCATTTTAAATTAAGTGCAAATATTTAAACGGTAGATCATATTATAATGAACAAGAAACAATTTTTTGCCTTGATTTTTATTTTTCAAGCGCTACTTTACTGAATAACACCGATTATTACAAAAATTAAAAACAATCTAATTCGATGTAGGTACATAAATAACACACGCACACTACCCAATCAAAAATTGAGTGAAAATATCAACATAAATAATAAAAACTGAACAAAGTGGCGTTTTAGAGCGGTAGTAAGTGTCTTTTCAAAGCATGCGAAAGTTTACAAAATAATTGTTTTTGGTTGGAAAAAACAAGTAAAAAACTATTTTTTTTCTTTTTACATGTTTTTTCTATTTCTCTTACATATATTTGTACCTACCCTTAAAATATTTGAATTTAAAATGACCTTTTATACACGAGTATTTACGCAAGCACTACATGTGAATGTCATCCGCAAAAATGTATCACTACAAATGGAAAACAATTCCGAAATTCCGGAGTGTTAAACGAACGTAACTGGTACCTTTTTAGCCAACTGCATCTCAAGTAGGGTAATTTGCAGGGTGTTTTGGTATTAAATTAGGTCCATAATATACATTTTTATGTTAAGAGAGATTTACTCGTATTTATTTGATGAATTCTGTTTTTAACTTATATTACATTTATATTAATCAATTCCTTTCTCTTGAATCACTCTATCTTTTAAAAAAAACGCATCAAAATCCGTTACGTAGTTTTAAAGATCTAAGCACACACAAGCGACTTTGTTTTATACTATGTAGTGATTTTAAACGACCATGGCCGAAACACCAATTTCAGATGCTAATAGTTTTGAAAAAAAAACTGCATTCGAATTTTAAAACGATATCTACCACATTACCAATGCGCAAACCGCGTCCATCGCAATCGAATTTGACTCAAATGGCGATCCGGTGCCAAGTCGCCTCGTTAAGCCGTTTTCAACGTTCTTTATTTGAAGATTTAATTCAAAATCGTTCCACATGCATAATTAAAATTAATTTGTAGGGATTTTACGGTGTTTAATATTCATTTGAATATTCCAATTTGATCCCTTAAGTCTATTTCGGATTTGACTTTGTGGGTTTTCTATTGAAGGATTTTGTACTTTGATAATAAAACAAATAATAAGTAGGTATCATTAGTATTAAGTAAAGTAAGTGAGTAGTATTCTGAAGTACTGAGCACTGATAGCCCTGTAGTTACTGAGCCCGACTTTCATGACTGAGGCATGGGTTCGAATCCTGGTGATGTCATGTATCAATGAGCTACCTTTAAAAACTTACGTACATATTTTGACGGTATTTACACATGTCTCAGAATTAATTATGAGACCTGCGGGTTTCCTCACCATGTTTTCCTTCACCGTCGAGCTAGTGATAAATATGTATTTATCACTAGCTCATATGATACACACACCGGCACAATTAGCGGAACAGAAAAAAAAGGGAGTATTTACGCATTTTTGCGTGTTACTGGCCGGCTAAATAAGCTTTTTTTAAATTTGGGTTTTAATTTAAAAATGGAATACTAAGCGACTGCCCTTTTTTTCATTCTTTTGTTTTAATTTTCATTGATTAATTTTTTTCCACCGCTTGTCCGTTTTTAGAAGGTTCGTGAATTCCACTTGAAAATCTTTGAATTGCAGTTTTTGAGGCTTTTGAGTTTTTTCGCATATTGATAATTTACGAGCATCTAAGTATGCCTGATTTAACGCCATCAGAAATCATTAGGGCAGATCAAATGAGGAGAAATGGTCAAACCTACAGATCGATTGCCAGAAGCCTTCGTCGATCGTTATCAACGATTCATCGTAGCATCCAACGATACAGATTGACGAATACTCTAGTGAGAAGGAGAGGACAAGGCCGGAAAAGGTGTACTTCAAGGAGGGATGACCGTTTTCTCCAACTTCAAGTCCGACGGAACACGAGACTAACGGCGGTGCAGGCTCGAAATTTACTGGAAGAGGTACGAGCAGTAAGGATGAGTGAGCGGACAGTTCGTAGAAGATTCGAAGAAGTGGGTATAGGCTCGTATGTGCCCGCCAAAGCCCCAAAACTTGAGAGACATCATCGCACAAACCGTCTACACTTTGGTCGTGAACATCGTGATTGGGACTTCGACGACTGGGGACAGGTTCTTTTTACTGATGAATGCAGAGTTATGTTAAATCAAATTGATGGAAGGCAGCGAGTATGGAGACGCAAAGGAGAACGGTATATCCAGTCTAATTTTGAAAATACAGTGGCATATGGCGGCGGTTCAATTATGGTCTGGGGAGGAATATGTTTAGCAGCTCGTACGGAGTTAGTAGTAGTCGATGGCGGGAATCTGAATGCTGATCGGTATATCAGGGAGATTTTAGAAGAACATGTTGTGCCATTTGCCCCCTTTATTGGTAACAACTTCATTCTAATGCAGGATAATGCTCGGGCTCACAGTGCTCGCACAGTACAGACATACCTAAACCATGTTGGTATAACGGTGATGGAGTGGCCAGCACGGTCCCCCGATATGAACCCTATAGAACACGTCTGGGACTTGCTAAAGAGGAGTGTAAAGTCAAGAATGCCACCTCCCAATAATCTCAACGAGTTGCGAAACGCATTAGTTGAAGAATGGCAGAGGTTGCCCCAAGAAACCATTGATAACATCATCCGCAGCATGCCCAGACGGATGGAAACCCTCATCAGAGCACGAGGAGGAAACACTCGATATTGAACAGTCATTGAAATTGATGTTAACCTTTGGAAAATTTTGAATTTTCTGCTGTTTCTCTATAATTAAAAAATCGAAGAAAAATGTATTTTGTTTAATTTAATTTTTATTTTTATTAAACTTTAAGTATGGTGTTACAAATGAATGTCAAAACATGTTAATTTAATTGTTGTTTCATTTTAAATAATATCTTGTTTAAAAATTACATTCATTGTTCTAAATTCCCTCTTTTTTCTCCTTTTTTTTTCTGTTCCGCTAATTGTGCCGGTGTGTGTATATAAGACACCTACGTACCGTATTTTAATTTCTAGGTGTTATCCTTTCGGAGTAGGAGCACTAGGTATTTCTCTTTTTAACCCGTTTTTTTCCGTAAGAATGGGATATTTTCCCGTAGTAAAAAGTTCCCCTTAATGTTGACCCAGTTACTCAGCTATTTACACACCAAGTTTCATTAAAATCCGTCCATTACTTTTGGCGATAAGCTTGCACAACCAGAGGGACAGTCAGACTAAAATTTTAATCTATATCTATAACTATCTATATCTAATACTTCTATCTAGTCCGATTTTAAAAATACTTTCACCAAGGGAAAGCTAGAATATTCCTGAGTAACATATTAGGCTGTATTTTATTCTCGTATTCCTACGGGAACGGAAACTACGCAGGTGAAACCACATTACTATTTTGATATCTAAATCGACAGCTATCTATACTACGCAAAAAAAAGGGTCCTGTTACAGTTTTATTATATTTTATTGTATAGAAGTTTAATACCGGTACTGTACTCCAACTGTTGATACAATGATCGGAACTAATTAGTCGATATCCAATAACAACTACCAGGGCGGTGGTATAATTACTCCGATGACAGCACCGTGAGCGCCCCCGAGCTGCCAATCAAAATAATAATTAATTTGGAGCCCTCTTCGAATGCTAAATTAATAAGTTTGCCAGATCCAATATCACTCTATGGCTGTTTTCTATTTCTTTTGCCGTTATACAGGGATATTTGTTATAATATACAAAGATTGAAGATGTTTTTATGATGAGAACTGATGCCTTTTGTTACTCCCCTATTCTAAGTAATTGGATACTTTTCGTATTAATTATTAAATTTCGTATTTTGTATTACTTTTAATATTATAAACGCGAAAGTTTGTATAGATGTGGATGTTTGTTCCTCTTTCACGCAAAAACTACTGAACGGATTTTGATGAAACTTTACATTTATATAGCTTATACATCTATAATATATAAAGCTCGACTACCACTGACTCACTGACTGATTGACATAATTGTTCTCCCAGAAGGAGTCGTTTTGGAGACAAGTCATGTATGAGAAAAGTGTTCAAGATGGCGGGGTGACCTAGGGAAAATTCCGACTTTTCAAAAAAACAAAATGGCGGCCAGACTTGCTTATCGTATCTCTTTTGTTTTCCGGCCGGTTCGATTCAAATTTTTGTAATCTGTTAAACCTTTTAAATGATTTAGAAAAATTTGTTAAAAAGTTGAAAAAACAAAATGGCGGCCGCGTAATAGTGTTTCAAAGTTGGAGTGGTTCTAGACCCCAGTTGACCCTAATTGATCTCCCAGATGCTAATATGTAACGGAGATGTTTTAAGTGTCATCACGTAGGTCATGTCCTGTTGTTTACCAAAAAAATCCGAAAAACTGAAAATCCAAGATGGCCGCCCTGTGAGTGGCTCCCAAAGAAAAAGATGAATTTTACCATATTTTGAATGTCGATTTTTGGCAAGATGGCGACAGCTGAGCGAGTTAGCTTGTATGGCGGGGTTGGAGGTCTCATTACGTAGTGTTGCCATGTTTAAGAATTTTCCCGAAATTTGGCGTATTTTATAACTTTTAACGCAAAATGTCAAAACTCGAAATTTTACCATTTTGCAAAAACAAGTGACAGTCAACGGAACATTTTATCTCTCCCTATGACCTTTTGTAGGTTTTTTGATTTTCGTCTGGCAACACTGAAAGTTATAGCTGATTGAATTTTTAGGGTAGACCTCAAAAGACCCGAATTGATCTCCCAGATGCCAATATGCTATAGAGACGTGATTGGTGTTATTGCACAGGGCATATCCTGTAGTTTACTAGAAAAATCCGAAAAACTGAAAAAACAAGATGGCCGCTCCGGTATTCTGTCTTTACTGAAAAAAATGGATTTTTATCATTTTCAATGACATTTTTAGGCAAGTTGGCAACACTTTGGAAAGTTGGGTTGTATGGAGCGATTGTGGGTCTCAGTAAACAGTGTTGCCATGAAAAGTAAAATTTTACAAAATTATTTTTTTCGACTTAAAATGGCTAAAACAAGATGGCCGCCCCAAAAGTAGACTTTATTTTTCTACCACAATCGAACCGCACAGAGACACGCGTGGCCGCTTGCGGCCTCGCGCACCGCGCGACATCTAGTTTATAATATATAAAGCTCGACTACCACTCACTCACTCACTGATTGACATAATTGTTCTCCCAGAAGGAGTCGTTTTGGAGTCAAGTCATGTAAGGGAAAAGTGTGCAAGATGGCGGGGTGACCCCAGGAAAATTCCGACTTTTCAAAAAAACAAAATGGCGGCCAAGCCTGCCCATCGTATCTCTTTTGTTTTCCGGCCGATCTGGTTCAAATTTTTGGCATCTGTAGTATTGCTTAGATGATTTACGAATATTATTTAAAAAGTTGAAAAAACAAAATGGCGGCCGCGTAGTATTTCAAAGATGGAGTGGTTTTAGACCCCACTTGACCCGAATTGATCTTCCAGATGCCAATATGCTAAAGGGATGTGTTTGGTGTCATCGCATAGGGTATATCCTGTAGTTTACTAGAAAATCCCGAAAATTTGAAAAACCAAGATGGCCGACCGGTGATTTGCTCCCAAAGAAAAAGATGAATTTTACCAGATTTTGAATGTCGATTTTCGGCAAGATGGCGACACCTGAGCGAGTTGGCTTGTATGGCGGGGCTAGAGGTCTCATTACGTGGTGTTGCCATGTTTAAGAATTTTCCCAAAATTTGGGGTATTTTTTTACTTTTAATGCAAAAAGTCAAAACTCGAAATTTTACCATTTTGCAAAAACGAGTAACAGTCAACGATACATTTTATCTCTCCCTATGACATTTTGTAAGTTTTTTGATTTTTGCCTTGCAACACTGAAAGTTATGGTTGATTTCATTTTTAGGGTAGACCTCAAAAGACCCGAATTGATCTCCCAGATGCCGATATGCTACAGGGATGTGTTTGGTGTCATCGCATAGGGTATATCCTGTAGTTTACTAGAAAATCCCGAAAAATAGAAAAAACAAGATGGCCGCCCCGTTGTTTTTGTTTTACTGAAAAATTTTAATTTTCCTAATAATAATCGGCTTTTTTAGCCAGTTGGCAACACTTTGGAAAGTTGACTTGTATGGAGCGATTGTGGGTCTCAGTAAACAGTGTTGCCATGAAAAAAAATATTTAACAAAATTTTATTATTTTTCGATTTAAAATGGCTAAAACAAGATGGGCACCCAAAATTTGACTCTATTTTTCTGTCAAAATAAGACCCCACAGAGACACGCGTGGCCGCTTGCGGCCTCGCGCACCGCGCGACATCTAGTTATAATATATAAAGCTCGACTACCACTCACTCACTCACTGACTCATTGACATAATTGTTCTCCCAGAAGGAGTCGTTTTGGAGTCAAGTCATGTAGGAGAAAAGTGTTCAAGATGGCGGAGTGACCTAGGGAAAATTCCGACTTTTCAAAAAAACAAAATGGCGGCCAAGCCTACCCATCGTATCTCTTTTGTTTTCCGGCCGATCTGATTCAAATTTTTGGCATCTGTAGTTTTATTAAGATGATTTACGAATATTATTTAAAAAATTGAAAAAATAAAATGGCGGCCGCGTAGTAGTGTTTCAAAGTTGGAGTGGTTTTAGACCCCACTTGACCCGAATTGATCTCCCAGATGCCAATATGCTAAAGGGATGTGTTTGGTGTCATCGCACAGGGCATATCCTGTAGTTTACCAGAAAATCCCGAAAATTTGAAAAACCAAGATGGCCGACCGGTGATTTGCTCCCAAAGAAAAGTATTAATTTTACCACATTTTGATTGTCGATTTTCGGCAATCAAAATGGCAACACCTGAGCGAGTTGGTCTGTATAGCGGGGTTGGAGGTCTTGCTACGTAGTGTGGCCGTGTTGAAGAATTTTCCCGGAATTTTTCGTATTTTTTTACTTTTAACGCAAAATGTCAAAAGTCTAAATTTTACCATTTTGCAAAAACAAGTGACAGTCAGTGAAACATTTTATTCCTCCCTATGACCTTTTGTAGGTTTTTTGAATTTCACCTGGCAACACTGAAAGTTATGGCCGATTGAATTTTTAGGGTAGACCTCAAAAGACCCGAATTGATCTCCCAGATGCCGATATGCTACAGGGATGTGTTTGGTGTCACCGCATAGGGTATATCCTGTAGTTTACCAGAAAATCCCGAAAATCTGAAAAAACAAGATGGCCGCCCCGTTATTTTTGTTTTACTGAAAAATTTAAATTTTCATAATAATAATCGGCTTTTTTAGCCAGTTGGCAACACTTTGGAAAGTTGACTTGTATGGAGTGATTGTGGGTCTCAGTAAACAGTGTTGCCATGAAAAAAAATATTTAACAATTTTTTTGTTTCTCGATTTAAAATGGCTAAAACAAGATGGGCGCCCAAAATTAGACTTTATTTTTCTGTCAAAATACGACCCCACAGAGACACGCGTAGCCGCTTGCGGCCTCGCGCATCGCGCGACATCTAGTCAGAATAACATAAAGGCTATATTTTATCACCATATTCCTACGGGAATGGGAAGTATTTTATCCCCGTATTGCTACGGGGACGGGAACAACGCGGGTGAAACCGCGGGGCGCTGCTAGTTCATGAAAAAGAATTCAAAGATTTGAGAGATCACAAAAATATTTGAAAATTTTGAATACGAAATCAATGAATAAAAATATTTAAAAAATGATATAATTTAAATACATTATAAACCCTCAGAATCTAAAATCATATAACCCAATTTAGTAAAATACAACGCATAAATACATTTTGGGTAGGAACTTAATAGTTGCAACAAAATTTATATACTGTAGACAAAACTTCGCTGCCAATATCGCTTGAGATTGGAATTTTATAGCAAAGCAAGCATCCGAAGTTATAAAACGAGTGCGCAGTTAAAATTTAAGACACTGCTATATTATAGTCTTCAAATTCAAAACTCTAGTTCGCTGAGAAGTTTAAAATGCTGTGAATAGTTATCTCTATAGTAACAGAAATATTTTCTTGAGCTTTCATCAGATTATTTACCAGCATCACCAGTTAAACTATATTGATCAAAAATAAAACTACCTATGTTACCTTACCATAACACAGTATTAAAATAAAACGGCCTAATAGAAATACTGCCACATTTTTTAGAAGAGTGTTAAAACTGACAGAATATAGTGGTCTCTCCAATATTGTAGGCTGACTTTGATGACGACAATCTTTTTACACATTGAAGATACTTCTGTGGTAACATACCTAACATCAACCGTCAACGCCCTTTGCTAGATTCATAATAATATAGAACACTGAAGAGTAAAAAACAAGTTCAACTTAAATGGTTTTCTCATGGATGCCATTGTCAGAACGGGATCAACAAAATCGGTTCACCCAGCTGAAAGTTCTGAGGTAACAAACATTAAAAAAACATCAGTCGAATTGATAACCTCCTCCTCTTTTTAAGTCGGTTGAAAAAGGTAAGGTAAACGCAGCTATCAACGACCCATCGAAAATCTGCAGGTATTGCCGACCCATTCAGCTTATTCTTATTTTTATCGGTTTGGAACGATTTGAGTCACAAGAGAGTATAATATACACACATGTTTGTATGTTTCCTAATTAATTTACTAGTGTTAGTGTACGTAGGTACACGGGAATGTGACCAAATACGTTAGTTTCTGTGAACGTAGCGAGTGCGCCGAACGTGTCATACTAACTCTTACTTCCTCAGGTAAGTACTCAATTTTTTTACTTAAGATATTTTATATATAAATATTTACGTTAAGTTTATTCTGAATAACTCAACATATTCCTTTATTTGTATATTCCACATTTCGCAACTAAATTATTGTGTTTTAAGGGATTTCAAAAAGTATTTTTGAAATTAAAATAGAACGGCAATAGCTGCAGTGCATTTTAGTAGTGCAGTCATTACCGACCCATGGATCGGCAATGGCTGAGAGGTTATTCTTTATTTTTTCCCTTTTTCGTTAATGCTTATAATAATTAAACAAGTTTTTATAACACCATTTCAATCTTATGTATTCTAAAATTATAAGCATCTATTAGCGACACACTCCATATTATACTATAAACTTGTTTTTCCGCAATAAACTGCCACGCATTATTAAACATTTAGATATGGGGTATGAAAGAAACTACTTAGAGTTTTCTTCGCATTTATATGAAAATGGTGTATTTTTTTATAGTTTAGGACTAAATCAATAAATTATTGTATTAAAACGGATGGGGAAATATATTACAATAAATATCGATTATTTTTCGTGGCTCGGTAAAAGATTTGTTCATTTTTTTATTTAACACTAATTAACGATCCATATGAATCGGAAATTGCAACAAAGAGAAGCTATCACCGATTCTATACCGATTAATTGGTATTTTTTGATTAACGGTATGTAATGTCTAAAAGTAAAGCTCCTAATATGTTTTAGTATAATGATTTGATTCAATGAGTTAGGTTAGGTTTAATTTAATTTAATGTCATTAAATTTCATTTTCATTTCATATCCATAAAAAAATCTACTGAAGACTTGGCTGTATGTATAGTTCCCTTTGCCTACCCAGAATGGGTGAAGAAAACAAAAAAACCTCTGCTTTTAATCTTTTACGGTTGGCGCGATTTTCCAAAAATGTTAGTTGAGTTTATTGTATTTTGATTATTTTATTAAATTGCTTAATTTTTTCGCAACTGTATTAAAAATAGTTATTAAGTACACGTGCGGAACCGTCATTGCAACTTGTTCCGACAGTCAACCCTCACCTTCGGCTGCGCTAAACTTGGGAAGTTCGAAAAAAAAATATAGGCTTTTTGGCAAATAAAAAAAAGGGTTTAAGTTATTTTGAAATAAAATTGTCTAATTATTTTTATTCAAAACATGTAAATTATATATTTATAATAGTTTTTACTTTTATTTTCAGGTTTGTCACTCTGACTTAAATAGTATAAAGTATTAGTGCTAGCCACGGTGGAGCAAATCATGATTCATGTGTGTATAGAAGCACCAGCCGCTATCCCAACTTGAAAAAATCTGTGCTGAAAATAAAACAGTGTGTTTTTATTTTATTAACATCTACACATTTACAAAATTGTCTCTGAATTTTGATAGTGAATATTTATGTTTCAGGTGATTCAGTGATTCCCTGTGTCAAACACAAATGACACTAGGACCAATTCCCTTTAACGGCACTACATGGAACTGCATTGTGAAGTAACAGCATTGACATTGTTTTAAGAAGTAATTACTATTAAGCAGGCTAATCAATGAGAAAGAAAGGCTATGGTTTGCACTAGCTGGCCAAGCAGCAGGTTTCCTGGGGCGCAAGATAACAATACACGACCTATGTTCTCAATTTGATTTAATGAATGTTATTCTATTTACCATTTCTATTAAAGTCAATTTTCATAAATTACTAAAATTTCATTTATGTCCACCGAAAAATCAATACCTTTATTTTTATTGAGGTCCAAATGTGAAAACAATCTTTTAAAGAATCCACAAGCATTCCGAGCTTCACTGCGATTAGGTGGAAAGCATGGGCACTAGAAGAAGAAATCTACATAACAATGAATATCATGTTGGTTTGGTTGGTATTCTTTTTTTTTCACCCCTTACAGGGTAGGCAAAGGCATTACGCCATGCAGCCTCGTCATTAGTTAATGATATCCTGGAGTAAATGGCTCTGCTTCAGAGTCCATGCACAAAAATACAGTGTCTTCAACACTTTCTACATCCTTAACTTGGTTATCAACAGTAAAATAATAGCAATTTTACTGAAGACTTCATTGTGACTTCTTGAGGCTATCCAAAAATGTCCATATCTCGCATTTTATCCATTTTTCCCATTCACTGCACACTTTCACGGACACTTGCCACATAAATAACTATCACTATTATGATGAGTCAAAACCCGAAATACACAGCAAAATGAAAATTATACAAAAAACATGACGTCCCTCTTCGGATTCCCGCCAAAAAGTTTAAAATCAAGTTTATCTACATTTTCAGATTATTTTAGTAACTATAATTATAGTAATGAATCAAGTACAAAAATGAGAAGCAAATAAAAGTAAACGGGACATTTCGAAAACGGGATGTTTTGGGAAAGCGATATTTCGCTCAAATTAGTAATTATTTTGAGAATCGAACGTGTAGGTAGGTATTCTGTGAAAAAAGTATGCTTTATTTACTTAAGGGTCGGTGTTAGATTCATAAAAATCGGTAATAGCTTCAAAGCGTTTCGGGTGGGTCGGTAATAGAAACAATTGACTTCAACAATCCTTTGATTATTTTTTCAATGAAAACATGATATTTATAAACAAATGAAAATATAAATATAAAATATACAATCCATATTTAAATATAAAATAAAAAAAATCTGGTGTGTTTGCAACCACTACCCTTAATTCTAATAATCAATTTCAAAACTTGCTTAAGGGGGTCGGTAATAGCTGCGTTTACCTTAATGGTTTTTCAATAACTGCAAAAAATTTAAACTGCTCTATTAATAATAACAATACAATACAATACTCCTTATTGTACACCAAAAACAGCACAATATGGATACCAACATTAAATAAAGTACAATGGGCGGTCTTATCGCTTTAAGCGATCTCTTCCAGACAACCTTAGGATGGATGAAACTGAGTATGAGTATATAATAACAGTACCAGGAATCACAATACCATACCAGATGGTAGTTATTAACGATGAATGAGAAAAGAAATATGTATCGTACGTCATTAAGCTACCATTTTCTATATTCATAAGAATAAACAGCCCAACTTCAGAGCAAACTTTTAATTATGCCCCAGACCACTCCAATATTCTTAAACATTTCTCCGCTTACGAATGTGAATTTTACCGCTGTAGTGCCTAGTGGCTCTTATGGCTCTTACGACCTAAATGAGTTTCAATCTAGCAACCTATTGTTGAGTTTAAGATGGTCGTAACACTTTTAAGACCCACTGATGTTTCCAAGCGGCGGCCTGCAATTGCAATTTTGTAAGAATTTATGGTATTTCTATGAGAGATAAGAAGTTTTAGTAACATTGGATAGGTAGTTAATGCTTTATAAAGGTGAGAAAAACTATACATCAGCAGTTAATAATGATGATGATACAGAAGATAATTTTAAAAATTGAACGTTGTTTGAGATTTTAATTTCTGACCATGTATTATTAGAATTCAATGAAATAAAGTAATGCGTCTTGGTTCAGTATCATAATAAAACTCAATACAAACTCAAACAACTAGTACCTAATAGTAATAACTACTAACTTTCAAACAATGTAGCACGGGAATCCAGAATCATTTTAAACAATCTTATTTACTCAACATCAAATCTTACTTCGAGGGTTTTTAGAGAAATCTTACGAAGGGCAAAATTCAAATTTCCTCCAATTCGCAATTCCTTTAGGGCTTTCAAATAAACTGGTAAGTTCAAATTTGAATATATTATAATAATTTGCCAGGTCAAGATCAACACCTAATAAATCTTGTTTTGTTTAAGACGATACTTCAGTCTTATTAAATTTGTGCCCAGTTACTGGAGATTGATGAAATCAATTATTACTTTCTCCAACTTTTGTATCTCTTATCTGATTTTACTTGATCAAACAAAGTAAAGAAGTTAGTATTTTTTTCTCGTAAGGCATAATCCGTGTATGTTTAAGAATAGCTACGTTTTCTTCACTAAAATATATTTCCCTTAATTCACCGATGTTATGTGTTTTAAAAAAGGCCTCTTCTTTCCCGTGGTCCATTATTTTTAACCTATTATACTTATGGAACAATACCATATTTAAGCACTGTCATTTGTTTGAAGATGTAAACAATCTGTAATAACTATTAAACATTCATCACTACGTTTCTACTGTATTACCGTCAATAAATATTCTTCTTTGTCTGTATAATTCTTAAGATCATTTTCGTTTGTTCCCAGGCGAAGTGGAGCGGCTGCTGCGCGAGTACAGACAAAACCAAGAGCTGGTCCGGAACATCGGCGCGCATTACTATCAGATCATATACCCCGTGCAGCTGCGGCACCACGAGAAGATGGGCATCTCCACGCGCGAGGTCAACACGCAAAAGGTAAGTTGACTCAAGAGTTGCTTTGCTGAAAGTGATAACAAATCACTAGTGAGAATTGGAGCTGACACATTTGCCCTTATTTGTTCAGAGGCAAAACCCCTCGAATTTGTATTCGGGTACTTTTTGCTACCAATTTTCCTTCGTGTAGTGGGTAAACTTTTTAATTTATTACGCAAAAGGTATTCTACTTAACAGGATGTTGTAAGAGCAGTCATAAAAATTGGTATACAAGTCAATTTCGCTTTAGTTTCTTAACTGTTTTCGATTGGTATCGTTTTATTTGTCATTTGTGATTAGTTTTTGAAAGGGATTACGTTTGCTGATAACAAGTAATATAGGTATGTTCAGTACATTGACTATCTATCAAGTTACACCTAAATCCGGTTCTGCCGGTGTGATTGAATTACAAACATCTAGGCAAAGATATTATATCTAGAAAGACGTAGATATGTTACTAGAGCACGGAAAATGAGGCCTACAAATGTAGTTAATTAACCACATTTTATTTAGTCGCATTGTATTTCAAGTCCAATTTTAAGCGCAACTCTTAACAGATAGCTCTCTTTTTCTTTATTATTCGTTCCGTATCATCTTTCCCCGTCATTGTTGTATCCTATAAATACGCTAAGAAGTAAGTATGTACATGTTGTAGCACACTCGTAGGGGATCAATTTTCAAACGCAAGCAGTATGAATATAACTCATCCTTACTTTAATATCTTTGCATCTAGGCATGAAATATTCACATTTATATTATGAATAGGATTATTGAACGCTGGTTTCTTCTTCATGTTTAAGCCTTCAATTTGTATCTAATATTATCCAGATCCAAAAATTAAATCGCTGATCTCCTAGAACCTGCAGAAGAGTTTCTACACTAACTGTGGTCAGTACAGATTCTTTACTGTAACGAAATGGTAGTTTTTATGACCCCATTTATGCAGGTGATAGGAATAGTTAGGTACAACAAACAAGTGTAAGATTCGTGGCTAATACAGTACAATAGTGCCAACAAGTCTACACAATAAGAAAAGCAAGAGAAAAACAAAAAACAGAATCTTTCTTGTCAGAATAAATGGCGCGGATGGCTTGAGCATCCGTTTTTATAGCAAACTCGACTCTTTCAAACATATATTATACATTTAGAGACATAAAACTTCTATGTTGGACAAATTATTGCAGTTTCCTAAATTTTGTATCTTTTGGGTTGACGAGGAAGGTCTATTTTTGACTAGCAACTGTGTCGTCGTGAGAGCTTGTCAGCTAATCGAGGTAAAATACATTCGACTTGCAAGTCGCATAATGTCGATTTTCGGTATTTTTCATTTACAATAATTACAGATGAAAAATGTACTCCAAAGAGGAACCATGTGGGATACTGCCCAGAAGACTGGCCGCATTCCCTCTCTATAGCTAGCTAGCTATAGCTAGGCTGATCCTATGACAAAGATAGCTGCCAGCCCCCTGGTCATCTGAAGCCTCGACCTAACGCACTGACAGCTCTTTAAAAAGTTAGTTTTTGTTGCCAATGTAACTAGAAATGTGTACTAAAAATGAAAACCGGTAATACCAGTACACACTTCCTTATTCTACAGCACTTCAAGTGTGTCCTCAACTATAACGAGGGAGAGTGTCCATTCTTTATATCATATTCTATGGCGAGACACCTACAACTGATGATTAATGTGTTCCATTGTCTGCCAGTTTTTCTATACCAGGAAACTTTGCTAGCACCGTTTTTGCTTTGTATTATTCAATGTCGGCAGTGACGTGCAGGATAATGTTGTTTTCGGTTAAATTATGTATTTTTAGACAATTCTCTAATAGATACCTATTTACACGGTGCTCAGACGCCTAAAGGACATTTTATTTTTATATGTTTCATCTTCTCTAGAGTCTCTTGAAGCTAAGTGCTTGAACTACTTATTGCTAATTCATTAAACAATTTTATTCTTAAAAATATATTTTTGGTTAAGTAGCAGTAAAACTAAAATTCCTTTGTTCGGATCTCAAATCTGAGTAAAAACTTGACAGCAGTTTGATTAATCGCTTTGCTGTTCAGCCTTTCTTTAAGATTTTTTTCTCTCAAGAAGTTCTTAAATTAATGACTTCGAAATAACGAGTAATTTCAATTTCTTTCCACCGAATCTTTCGTCTTGGTTCTTAGAATTTAAGTATGTAATTTAATAGGTTTGTATTGTAGTACCACAAATTGTTTTACTACAATAATTAGGTTCATGGATAAAAGACGCAGACAAAATCACGGGTATGATCATTTAACACGTTTGCTGCATAACTATGAGTATACTCGTAGTACCTATTGTTATATTTTAGTTGGCAGCGAACTTGATAACAGTATTTCTAATAAATTTATTGAGTACTAGCAGCGCCCCGGGGTTTCACCTATAGTTTCCGTTCCCGTTCCCGCAAAGTTCCAGTTCCTGTTCCCGTGGGAATATCGGAATAAAAAGTATCCTATGTCCGTCTCCTGGTTCTAAGCTACCTCCTCACCAACTTTCAGCCAAATCGGTTCAGCCATTCACGCGTGATGCCGTGACCAAGGGAAAAAGGGATTCATTTTTATATATATAGATTCTGTTACGCTAGCTAACTATCCTTTTAGCAACGACTGGATGTGTGTGAATGAAGTTCTTATTCTAATAATTCAAGACAAAATATATTTTTTGTAAAAAACAGTCACGCTTTTTATCCCCGAGGGGTAAGGCAGAGGTATTTAATTTCTGGAAATACCCACTTTTCATGAGTATATTCGCTGAGCCCATCGCCGGACTGGATCTGTTACACATGCCTCAGGAACCGCGAGTTTCCTCACGATGTTTTTCTTCACCATCGAGTTAGTGATCAATGTTTTGTGGTTTTGAAAAACTCTTTGGTACATGCCAGGATCCGAACCCGAACCTCTCTGATTTATCATCATGAGAAGCGGGCTCTTTTACCGTAAGGCTATCACTGTTATAAAATTTAGTAACTGTACATTTAGCAGTGTAAGTAGCTTTTCTGCAAAATAATTGAAGCAGAAAGTATAGGTACACCCATATGTACCAGATAGAACAAAATCTTATAATACCCAAATACGAAGGATCATCCTTGAGCTTTCGATGGTTGTTTCATCCAATAAAGAAATTGGTTTCATATTTCGTCAAAAAGGAAATTTATGTCATGCATAAAATGATGTCCTGTGGATTTTGCGAGGGTTCCCCTAAAAATAATTCCAAATACGAATAAAGCAGAATTTCTTCGCAAAAAAAGAACGGTCACAAAAAGAAGATATGAAGATCTATAAATATTACAGTTCAATAAACTAGTTTATCTAATAGACTGTAAGGTCTTTTATCGATGGATAAGATTACTTGATGTTAAATTAAGATGGCTGGCAAATAAATAATCATAAGTAATCTTTTTGAGAAACAATAATCGAAACAATATTCGAAATAAATGACCAAGAGCAATATGACATTCTAAATGAAACACAAAAATAAAAGGTAAAAAAAATATGTCAAGCCTTTAATCTCCGAGGGGCAGAAGGCCGATATATTCTATTTCGCGATATACCTATTTTTACGAAATATTCTTAACGTGATAGCTGGTGATCCCATTGCCAGACCGGATCTGTTACACATGTCTCAGAATTAATTCTGGAACCTGCGCGTTTCCTCACAAAAAGGTTAAAAAATCACACAAATGAAAATTGGAGATAGTTTGTTGGAATTATGGAATATATGTGTTTGGTGAGGCAAGAGGCAGCAATTTAGTACTGGTAAAAGTTTAATATAAATGTAGAAAAACGGAATCAAAAGTCATATTTCAAGAAAAAGCACACCCATTTATTCACTTTTAATTAATATTTACATAAAAACTGCTTACTCACTACTTATCACTTTGCACAACAACACTGTCCGAATGCAACGGCTTCACACTATTTTATACACTTTCGATGCTACCCCTTCCTTTCCCCACTCATAACCAAAGATGGCAGCGAATCAGAAGTGCCGATTTAGACGACCAATCAAAACAAAGTATTCAATTTAAGTGCAGTATTAGTCAATTAAATGCGTATGTTATTGGTTGTTCTTAAGAAAAAAATATGTTTTATAATAATACAATTCCTTGCAATAAATAAATGCTTATTCGTCAAACACCCAATCAAAGCGTGTGTGCCTGGTAAGTTTCCAACATTCCCAAGGGGCCCGCAAAATAATCGTCAAGAACCAATTTAACTTCCTTCAACTTGTTTAAGTTGGGAATATCTCGATCGATCGCCCGCCTTTTGCAGGTGAGTAATTATAATGTCATTTAGCTATGGTTACCTTAAAATGTTATAATAATAGCAGTGATAGCCTTACGGTTAAAGAGCCTGCTTCACATGATGATAATCAATGAGGCTCGGGTTCAAATTCTAGCATGTACCAATACAATGAGTTTATCAAAAACTTACGTACTTACGAGTACATATTTATCACTTGCTCGACGGTGAAGAAAAACATCGTGAGGAAACCCGCAGGTCCCAAAATTAATTCTGAGACGTGTGTAAAAGACGCAGTTCTGCGATAGGCTCACCACCTATCACGTTTAGTGGTCCAAAGAATATCTCGTAAAAAGTGGGTATATCCAGAAATGGAATACGTCTGCCTACCCCCTCGGGGATAAAAGGCGTGATATTTTTTTGTTATTTTTTACGTTAGTATACGTTACGTTGTTATATGTTAGTTATCTCGGATTAAAAGAATAAAATTAAATATGCTCATGTCGACGGGCCTGTTGGCTCAGTTGACAGGCCTGCCTTCTGAGTCGGAGGTCGCGGGTACGATCCCCGCTCGGGGCCAACCATTTGTGTGCATGAACATGTCTGTTGGCTTCGTGTCTGGTCGTTTAATATTTATCGGTTGTTTAGTACCCATATTATATGACCTGCCTAGTTTGGGACTAAATATCAAATTCTATAAATTGCAAAAACTATGCCAAAACACAATTTAACCTTTTGTTGTCGATTGAATCTAGACTTACCCCCGGTTTTCGAAAGACAAATCAAACTAAAATTAACTGAGAGACTGTTAAATCTCATGTTAACTCTTCTTATTGGTTGTCGGTTTTCAACAACCAATCAGAAGTCTCTCAGCTAATATTGATTTGCTTTCGGAAACTTGGGTTAGTGGTTTAGAAGAGATTTAAATTGTCGTTTAGTTTTCAGTTCCAATCTAATTTTGTCAAGTTAAAAGCATTCGATGTTTTATGATTTAATCAAATCACATTACTAAAGACCTCTTTATACACATATTTATCATTAGCTCGAAGGTGAAGGAAAACATCGTGAGGAGACCGCAAGTCGCAGAATTAATTCTGAGATATGTGTAAAAGACCTAGTTCTGCGATGGGCTCACCACCACGTTTAGAGGTCTAAAGAATATCTCGTGAAAAGTGGGTATAGAAATACCAGAAATACCTGCCTACCCCCTCGGAGATAGAAGGCGTGAGATTATTATTATTATTAAAGACCTCTGTTTCATTGATCTTACAAAATTACTCTACTATACTAAAACTGTAATCCCTGGTTTCCGGAAGGCAAATTAAACTAAAATTTGACGAAAGACTTAATCTCTCTTAAAGATCTCATAGTAAGTAGTTTAGTTTTTCTGATTGATTGGTTAAATGAAATCATAACGCTTTTAAACAACCAATTAGAATAGTTAACAAGAGATGTAATAGTCTGTCAGATTATTTTAGTCTGATTTGCCTTTTGGAAACCGGGGGTAAGACTGGTATTATTTTCTGAGACCGTTGTAATCGTATAAGTATCCCAAGCATCATCATCCACGGACGAGAACAATAGAAAAACCTATTGTGAATTATTCTTGTTTGAAGGAATACAAATATTCACTTCAGTACCTCTTCAGCCGAAGAAATCTTCTACGATTGCCTTCAATTGAAAAATTTCCAGATTCACACAAAAGCTATTCAATTCATTCCGATAATCTTCCCTACAATTTAGAGTTTCGGATATTTGATCCCGAATACCTAAAAGGATATTCTTATTACATTCGCCAACTACTCTTTCATGCATAATGCAGAAGTTGTTTGTCTAAATTATCATATTCCATATATTTGAGGTTAACTAGAAACTCGGAGAGAAATAAGAGCATATAAAAACGATCATTGGCAATTTTTTGACCTTAAATGAAGTTGGGTTTTGGTTATGTAAAGCGAATGAGAGAACTCTGCTATTGGAATGGCAAATGAGCTAATCTAGATTTGTTGGCCCAAGTCTGATTTTGTTGGAAGGATTTACTTTTTGTTCGCTAACAAGTTCCCTTTTCGTCGACGATTTTGATTAAGGCTTTTATGATTTTTTTACTTTTCGTATGTTCTGTCTCAATTTTTGCTTTTACTTAGGGAAACATTTTCGTCATGACAGGCTTCCCCAAGGTACACTTCTGGGTCCAGTGAACTCTATGCATACATTTATTTCTAGCAGCTTCACAGTTCGCGATGTAACCGTGTAGCCATAATCATTTACAGTCACTTGTATCACCTCGCCTGGTGGAAGATCTTTACTTTTTAGGATGGAGGAGCATTTCACATAATTACTTAAAAAATAAAGTAACTGACTAATTAACAAATCTATTCAGAAGTCAAGTCAAAATGTTTTATTCAAAATAGGAACTTACAAGTCCACTTATTGAACGTCATTTCAACTCCACCACTTCAGCATGTATGGTTGAGGAGAAGAAGCGGGGCAAGAAACTCCTCAACACAATATTCTTTTAATCAATTCTTTTAATTAATACACAACTTGAACCCCTGAACCATGAAATTTTGAAGTAGCCTTGAGAAACTATTGATATATCCCCCACCATGAATCGAACTCGGGCCATGCGTGAGAGACGAGTTCAAAAGCTTGCAAAATTGTCCAATGTTTTTAGAAATCGACATAAAAAATATGATTTCTCTCAAATAATACACATGTATTTTCCGGGTCAATTTTGAAGCAAAAACCTTTATTTTAGCAACAAAAGGTTATTGTAGATTTTACAAGTGTGTATTTGACAAACCGCTTACAGGGCTTCGTTTGAAGCCGTCATTGGGATAGGTTATTACGTTCATTGTACGATTTTCCTCAAAGTATATGAAAACGTTTTCCTTTTGATGTGAAAATTGTTATGTCAGGGATTCAGGATAGGAGGGAAATTAACCTTTTTGATATCTGCATACGACATTATTTTCTCTGTCAAGTACCATTGTAGGTGAATAGAGAGCGGGTTTAGTTACAATTTCAGATATTCTGCGTAATGGAAATTAAATTATGACTTCATCTTTTGCAAGATTTAAGGATTTATGTGGATCAAATTCCTGATATCTTTTTGTTACCTACCTGACTGCGTCAAAAGAAGAGTCATGTCTTGTAACTTTATACATAGTTTATTATGGTTTAAGGAATATACTGGTATTTCCAGAAATGGAGTACCTCTATCTCTACCCCCTCAGAGATGAGAGTCGTGGGATTAATAATAATAATATTTATTCATATGTTCTATAATCAATTCCCCTTAGTCTCCCTAATTTATATCCCATTTGGTCGTCATTGAATTTCTCTGTTCCAATATTTCTCGGCAATAAGTAATATTGCATGTTACGACTTACAAGTATTGGCAGCAGAAAGCGTAGGAGGGAACATTAATCATTCTCTGGGCAGCGTTCCTGTGATAACCTATTCAGTACACATACACAAACAAAAAGTAGGTAGGTATACTACACTCAAACATTATTTATTTATATTTTTATTTTTATTTATATTATATAAAGCTCGACTACCACTCACTCACTCACTCACTGATTGACATAATTGTTCTACCAGAAGGAGTCGTTTTGGAGTCAAGTCATGTAGGGGAAAAGTGTGCAAAGTGGCGGGGTGACCCCAGGAAAATTCCGACTTTTCAAAAAAACAAAATGGCGGCCGGGCTTGCCTATCGTATCTCTTTTGTTTTCCGGCCGATTCGGTTGAAATTTTTGGTATCTGTAGTATTGCTTAGATGATTTACAAATATTACTCAAAAATTTAGAAAAACAAAATGGCGGCCTCGTAATAGTGTATCAAAGTTTGAGTGGTTTTAGACCCCACTTGACCCGAATTAGACACATGGTTGCCGAAATCGTACAGTTACAAGTGGCATGTCAGCTTTTTAGGCACATCCCGTAGTTTACCAGAAAAATCCGAAAAACTGAAAATCCAAGATGGCCGCCCTGTGATTGGCTCCCAAAGAAAAAGATTAATTTTACCAGATTTTGAATGTCAATTTTCGGCAAGATGGCGACACCTGAGCGATATGGCGTGTACGGCGGGGTTGGAGGTCTCATTACGTTGTGTTGCCATGTTTAACAATTTTCCCAAAATTTGGGGTATTTTTTCACTTTTTATGCAAAAAGTCAAAACTCAAAATTTTACCATTTTGCAAAAACGAGTAACAGTCAACTGTACATTTTATCTCTCCTTATGACCTTTTGTAGGTTTTTTGATTTTCGCCTGGCAACACTGAAAGTTATGGTTGATTTAATTTTTAGGGTAGACCTCAAAAGACCCGAATTGATCTCCCAGATGCCAATATGCTACAGGGATGTGTTTGGTGTCATCGCATAGGGTATATCCTGTAGTTTACTAGAAAATCCCGAAAAATAGAAAAAAACAAGATGGCCGCCCCGTAATTTTTGTTTTACTGAAAAATTTCAATTTTCTTAATCTGAATCGGCATTTTTTAGCCAGTTGGCAACACTTTGGAAAGTTGACTTGTATGGGTCATTGTGGGTCTCAGTAAACAGTGTTGCCATGAAAAGTAATATTTAATAGAATTTTATTATTTTTTGACTTGTACTAAAAAATGGCTAAAACAAGATGGGCGCCCAAAGTTAGACTTTATTTTTCTGTCAAAATACGACCCCACAGAGACACGCGTGGCCGCTTGCGGCCTCGCGCACCGCGCGACATCTAGTTATTTATAATATATTATATAAAGCTGGACTACCACTCACTGACTCACTCACTCACTGATTGACATAATTGTTCTCCCAGAAGGAGTCGTTTTAGAGGCAAGTCATATAATAATAAATAATATAATATAATATAATAATAATAATGGAACCATCGCAAAATGTCAGATTCGCAAAATGACGGATTGGCAAAATGTCGGATTTGCAAAATGACGGATTCTCAAAATGTCGGATTCGCAAAATGACGGATTCGCAAAATGTCCACCCGTGCCAACCCGTGCAAACATTCCTTTATTTTTTAGAGAAACAAAAGTGTATTCAAAGATTTTCTAAAATTCGCTTGTATCACCCAGGACTCGAACCAGCTAAGATCTAAAACAGTAACATCCTGTACTTTTATGGTATCGATCGCTTGGACATCCAACAAAATGGAGCTCATTTCGAGAAACTAATTACCGTATCTAATGAAGATGTTAGTTTACCCTTTTTTCTTCAATTAGAATAACTTAGGATGAATATGGTATTTTTTTTACATACTTAAAAAATAAGTGAAAGATTCAATGGTTCATTTAATTTACCAAGTTTGTTAGAGAGATTTCATTTTTATGAAAGACCCCTAGCGATCGATATCATAAAAGTATAGGATGTTACTGTTTCAGATTTTAGCTGGTTCGAGTCCCGGGTGATACAAGCGAATTTTAGAAAATCTTTGAATACACTTTTGTCTCTTCAAAAAATAAAAGAATGTTTCCTTCAAGTAAAATGAGCTAATTTATCATACATATATATTTTTTATATATAGATTAACTGACTTTTTTGTTGATCTTTTCAAAATATCTACTGAATTATCATAATTTCATCGACAAAACTTCAAATTCGTCTATCCTAGTGTCGTGGGACCTATCTTTAAAATTCCGTCATTTTGCGAATCCGTCATTTTGCGAATCCGACATTTTGCGAATCTGACTTTCTGCGAAACGCAAATGGTCAGATAAGCAGAATGTCAGAATTCCGACATTTTGCGAATCCGTCATTTTGCGAATCTGACATTTTGCGATGGTTCCATAATAATATGTCTTTATTTACTCTCAATAGGACTTACAGCTATTTACAATAGGTTTTCAAAGTGGTTAAATTAATCCTAGGTGAGAGTCTGGAGACCGTACTAGGTTACAAGACCTGTGTTACGGCTCACCAGGCTCCGGACCTCTTATTGCAAAGTTACATAATTATTTTGAGGTAGGTATACAAGCAAATATTATGTCTGCTGTGTCGTGCAGTCGAGAGACATAAATTAAATTTAAATATTAACTTATGAAAAAGCGGGTGTATGTGTGTTGTGTAAAGGTGTGTATGTTTGGGGGGGGGGGGTGAGAGAAAGAGAGAGAAAGTGTGTGAGTGTCTAGGCCAGAAAAGAGGAAATGTTAGTATAGTGGATAATTGCGTGTATTTTATGTTAGGCGTAAGTAAAAGTTACTTTAGAGTATGCATCAGATTTTCTGTTTTTTCGTAGTCTAGAGTAAGTAACCAATTTGTAAGTAGATTTTTACATTCAGAGCTGCACTTGGTATAGATGTTAAGAGTTTTGTTAACCTTATTGTAAATAAAGCCACCGAGGAATCGTTGGAATCGCTGAGCTAGTGCAGTCCTTACTAAAACGGGAGGGCATATGGTGTAGTTACGTCGCGAATTCTTAATTTTAGCAGGATCGTATTGAAGCTGTCGGTGTGTAGCCAAAATTAATTTAAATAGGTATAGTTGTCGTACGGAAAGAACTTTAGTTATATTATATAATTCAATTGTTGGGCATCTGAACGGTAGTCTCCAGCCCACCTTCAGCACTGCTCTCTGTGCACGTTCTATTTTCAGAATGGTGGTTTTAGGACAGGCTCTCTAGACCACTATACAATAGGAAGTTAGGGATTGAGAGAGAGCTAGATACACCATTCTAAGTACCTTCAGATCTGCAATATGACGAAGTTTTTTAAAAATAAATACAAGTTTCCTAAGTCTGGAAGAGAGGGAGTCGATGTGCGAGTGGAATGAGAGGCGATTATCAATCTGAACTCCAAGGTACTTTATAGAATTCGTACTAGTCAACTTAGGGCATGGGCATGCCAGTCGTGATTGATTGGAGCAAGAGTGGACGGTGAGAGAAAATAGAGAGAGGGGCGACTGGATGGATTTGGCTAAAGAAAAGGCAAGATACTTAGTTTTATCGACATTAAGAGTCAGGAGATTACTAGCTAACCAGTCAACGACAGTATCCAGACCAGATTGAGCGAGGTTAAATACACTTTCCCATGTATCACCACGGAACAAGAGGGCAGTATCATCGGCATAGGTATAAATAGAACTATTTGGTATTTGGAGATCACAGAGTTCGTTGATATAGATCAAAAAAAGAGTTGGTCCAATTATACTGCCCTGCGGGACTCCAAAAGAAATAGGGAGTTCATCGCTAATCCAATCACCGATCTTTACACACTGCCGTCGACCAGTCAGGTAGCTCCTAAAAAGAGATAGTTGAATACCTCTTATGCCAATAGTCTCGAGTTTATTTCTAAGAGTAGAGACAGAGACGGTATCGAAAGCTTTTGCTAAATCTAGAAAAATGCCTATAACCTATAACCTTATTCCCCACATCCATATCCTCCACAATGTTATTTACCAAATCTGAGACCGCATTACATGTAGACATTCCAGAACGAAACCCATACTGAGATGTCGAAAGAAGTTGGTGTTTCTCTAGGTAATTGGTAAGTCTCTTATTCATCAGTTTTTCAAGAATTTTGGATAACGTAGGCAAAATTGATATAGGTCTATAATTGCCCGCCCTTTGTCTGTCACCACTCTTATATATAGGATGTACCAGTGCAATTTTAAATAGATCAGGGAAGGTACCTGTCTCAAAGGCAAGATTACAAATGTAGGTTATTGGCCTGGTTAGAGTATCGACATATTTTTTCAAAAGCGAACCGGAGATATTATCTCTTCCTACCGAACAGTTGCTGCGGAGGCCCTTAACTTCTGCTTCATCAGTTAGTAGAAGGACAAGAGACTGAGAGGACCGGGCTACTTGTAGGAGTGGAGGTGTATTTATTTTAATCTTTGCTGCCAAGTTTCGGCAAACATTAGCAAAGAATGAGTTAACTTCGTTTACTGACGATTGCTGTTTGTCAGCAGATAACAGTTTGTCAGCGTATGCGGTTTGTTTAGATCTAAAGGATCTTTATCGCACCCCAGAGCCTCTTGTTGTTATTTTGAGTTTCACGAAGAAGAGCCTTATCATATTCATTCTTGGCATTCCTTAATAGTGTAGTACAGAAATTTCTATATCTTTTAAATGTTTTTTCAAGTATTGTATTATTAGGTGATTTTTTAAATTTTAAATGTAAACGATCGCGGTTTTTAGACATTTTAGAATACCTGGTGTTACCCAAGGTTGTTTTATTCTCTTACGGTTAGGCACTATTTTTAGGATAGAATTAGCGGTTAACGTTCTATTAAGCGATTGGACAAAGTATTTGGTAGCTTCATTTACATTGCGCATTGAGTACATAATGTTAAAATCAATTTGGTGTAGTTCTAAGTCTATTGCGTCGTAGTTGTAAACTTTGACTCTTTTAGGGTTATTTAAGGTCGATTTAAAGGAGTTATTATTATGAAGATACAGCAGGGTTGTGTCATGGTCAGTGATAGAGGTGTGTGCAATAAAACAATAAGCTGGCTTTTTAGTTTTCAGAATTATATGATCGAGGCAAGACTTGTTTTTTCGAGTCTTAAAGTTATGTGCCGGCAATATACCGTGATACGCTAGTAATGTAAGGTATTCCGTGGAGCGCGCCTCGTGGGTGTCCGCGGATATATCAATGTTAATATCTCCAGTCAGTACAATGTTTTGGTAGGAAGAAAATGATAGTAGGAGATTATTTAGCGAGTCCAAAAATGGGGTTATATTATAAATAGCGGGAGGGCGATAAAGGGCTATAACTATCGTAGATTTGTTGAAACTTAAACACAAGCAGTTAGCGCCTTCCACACGAGATTCCATGACTGAAACTGTGTTATCTCTATAATAAACAACCACTCCCTCATTATATGAGAAAAGTGTTCAAGATGGCGGGATGACCCCGGGAAAATTCCGACTTTTCAAAAAAACAAAATGGCGGCCAGGCTTGCCTACCGTATCTCTTTTGTTTTCCGGCCGATTCGGTTCAAACCTTTGGCATCTGTAAAACTTTTTGGATGATTTACAAATATTATTTAAAAAATTGAAAAAACAAAATGGCGGCTGCGTAGTGATGTTTCAAAGTTTAGGCTATTGTAGACCCCACTTGACCCGAATTAGTCGCATGGTTGCCGACATTGTGCAGTTACAAGTGGCACGTCATTTTTTTAGGCGCATCCCATAGTTTACCAGAAAAATCCGAAAAACTGAAAATCCAAGATGGCCGCCCTGTGATTGGCTCCCAAAGAAAAAGATGAATTTTACCAGATTTTGAATGTCAATTTTCGGCAAGATAGCGACACTTGAGCGAGTTGGTTTGTATGGCGGGGTTAGAGGTCTCATTACGGAGTGTTGCCGTGTTTAACAATTTTCCTAAAATTTGGGGTATTTTTTTACTTTTAATGCAAAAAGTCAAAACTCGAAATTTTACCATTTTGCAAAAACGAGTAACAGTCAACGGTACATTTTATCTCTTTCTATGAACTTTTGTAGGTTTTTTGAATTTCACCTGGCAACACCGAAAGTTATAGCCGATTGAATTTTTAGGGTTGACCTCAAAAGACCCGAATTGATCTCCCAGATGCCAATATGCTATAGAGACGTGATTGGTGTCATTGCACAGGGCATATCCTGTAGTTTACCAGAAAAATCCGAAAAACTGGAAAAACAAGATGGCCGCTCCGGTATTCTCTCTTTACTGAAAAAATGGGTTTTTAAGCAAGTTGGCAACACTTTGGAAAGTTGTGTTGTATGGAGCGATTGTGGGTCTCAGTAAGCAGTGTTGCCAGGAAAAGGAATATTTTTTAAAATTTTATTATTTTTCGACTTAAACTTAAAATTTACTATATTCACATAGAAAATTATCAAAAATGGCTAAAACAAGATGGGCGCCCAAAATTAGACTTTATTTTTCTGTCAAAATACGAACCCCACAGAGACACGCGTGGCCGCTTGCGGCCTCGCGCACCGCGCGACATCTAGTCTATACATCTAATAAAACTCTAACGATACCGTGTCCGTCTACACTTATCAACTTAGATATCAAAACACCCATTTTTTAAATAGTTGTCAGTGTTTTTGTTTCTCTGTCTGTTTATGCTCGCAAAAACTACTGGACGGAATTTGAAACTGAGTATAACCGGGTCAACATTTTGGGTACTATTCACTACAGGAAAATATCTGATTCTCACGGGAAAATATAAAAAACTTGTCAAAAAGAGAAATACGCACCACTCCGAAACGATAAATTGAAACTTGAGATATGGTTGAAAAAAAACTCACGCCTTTTAAAGACCTACTTTTACACGAGTGTATTCGACTATTTACACTAAATTTAAAATGACCATGTATATGTCGTGTCCAGATTATAGAATTAAACATTTCATGAAATAGTCGACCATTTTGATAATATAATAATAATAATAATAAAAAATAAGAGACTCTCGCTTGGTGGTTGGATCAAGGGTCAGATACAGAAGGCGGTGATCTTGGACACGGCGCGGATAGTCCGCCGGTTCCTCTCCCTGCAGCCCTGACCGCCGGCAGCTTGGCCCTCTGCCCCCCTGCCCAAGGCACCCTAGCTTAGGTTTTTTATAATGTGTAATTTTTATATTGTTTTGTAAAATATGTTTTTATATATTTTACTTTTATATACATATTGTAAAAAACCTAACATAAGATCTAAAATATAATAATAATAAAATAATATAATCTCACGCCTTTCATCCCCGAGGGGGTAGGCAGAGGTATTATTATATATTTACTGGATATACCCTCATTTCACGAGATACATTGGACCCCTAAACGTGATAGGTGTTGCGCCCATCGCCTTTTGATATTTTTATGATATTTCGTTGAAGTCGGTTTTTTAAATATACGAGTTGTTTGTTACTATACTATAGGTACAAAAAACAGTATTTCCGAACCTCCACGACCGATGAGTGAGTATTCTCATTACCGTAATAATAAAACCCTACGGCTCGGTAATTATATGTTGGCCAAACGAGCCGTGACTCGGATTCGATTACCGACGCTAATTCTGTTTACATAATGTCTCGATCGCTAATGCGTCGAATTTTTCCTTTTGGTCTAAGTATAGAGATGCAAGATTTAATGTAATTTGACGGGCCTTTTGGCTCAGTTGGTAGGACTGGTGCTTTCTGAGCCGGAGGTGGTGGGTTCGATCCCCGCTCGGTGACAACATTTGTGTTCATGAACATGTCTGTTGGCTTCGTGTCTGGTCGTTTAATATTTATTGAAGTCCCTAAGTCTAGCAGTTGTTTAGTACCCATAGTACAGACTCGGCCCAGTTTGAGACTAAATAAACGTGTGTGATAAATATTATTATTATTTTATTATTTATTTATTAAACGTGTGTGAATTGTATAAAGAAAACCATATTATTATAATTTAAACTGTAGGTAAAAAACAGTATTGGTAACCCCAAGTTGAGCATGCCAAGTCAAACCCTATAGTTAGGTTTATGGCATGTTATTATTTTATTGTAATTATAATTTTCTATAAATATAAATAAAAGTAGTTCATTAATAATGTTTTTGATAACATTGATAGAAATATCACCTAGTTTTGTAGTAGAACTACTACTTTGTAAAGATAATTCTGATTTTAATCTGTTTATTTTGTTAATTTAAAACTAATTTAATTAATTTAAAAACAAATCTTTCCTCTTCATAATATTATTTGTGTAGATGAATATTATGGTGTGGTGTACTGAGTTATAATGCGATAACTCAGTACACATGTATGTACTTATACGTCGTCCGCTTCCCGCTTTTAAAATAAACCACGAATCAAACTCACGGTAAGAATAAATTACGTCCCCCAAGACCATTTCCAAGGATTTACAAGATTTTTTTGTGAAAACACGAAATTGTTTGCTAATTCAAAGAAAATGAACGAAAAGCAATGAAGTTTGTAAAAGAGATTTGGGTCTCATGATTATTAATTTTAAAGGAGTTTTTATTTTTGTGCAATTTGTTTTTCATCTGTCAACTCCTTGTAATTTCTTGTTATGTCCGTCTGTCAGTAGGACTGATGTTAACATCCCTTGACAACATAATATGCGGGTTTTTCGCGATGTTTTTTCACCGTCGAGCTAGTGACACATAATATGTCTTTATCTTTATCAACCCCTATACCTGTAGCTCAGCAGTGGGCTGATAGATAATGGTATTTACTCACGCATGAGGAAGTATGGGCTATCATCTCCCACGCGAGCACACCGCAGATTGGAATATGGTGTTAGCAAAGAAATTAAAATATAATAGGGCATAGAGGGGGCATTGGGAATATTTTCATACAAAACTTTGAAGCCTAAGCGTCATGTCCTTGTCATGTCAGTCAGTCATTCGGTCGAAATTGTACCAGACTTATTCCACTTGGAATAACTTTTGACTTCAAATTTTCCTCGCTTTGTCCCCTCTTTGCCTTATTATATTTTAATCTCTTTGGTCGAATCCCAGTCGAATCACACTAGACTTTTTCCATCTTGTAATAACTTTTGGAATTTTGGGCTCATCCCTAGCTGAGCGGGACAAACTTTGTTGCGTTGTACGTCGCAGAAACTTGCGATAGTTTAATAGTTACATTTTAACAGTATTTGTACTACTCACAAAAATTATCTCCCTTCAACACATTGAACGTAATCTGTTAACTTAACAAAAGCACCTGTAATCCAATCAACAAGATAGTCTCATCAACTCGTTATTTTTTTCATCAAACACCATCTTTTTCTAACCTCCCCCGAGAACTAGCACTGGTTTGTTGCTAAAAATCCAAGATGGCGTCAGATTTCCCTCCGGACAAACCGAATCGAATTAAAAGGATATGAAACATCTTCATAATAAGGATTTAGATAATCAGTTTTGACGTGATGATTGATGTATTAAATTACTAGCGTGTGCCCAGCGGCGTTCCCCGCTCGGCACCCAATGTTTGTGCATGTTTTAATAATTGCTCTGCTATTCGGGGCTTAGACAAATCCCACAGATTAAAAATCATAATAATCGGTCTAACCGTACTCAAGTTATTGAGGTGTAACTAACCCGACGTTGTCTATACTTCTATACTAATACTAAAAGAGGAAAGATTTGTATGTTTGTATCTTTGCTACGAATATACTCAAAAACTACTGGACCGATTTAAAAAATTCTGTCACTAATATGCTATAATGCATAAATATATTTTATTCCCGTATTCCCGCACGGGAATGGGAACTACGCGGGTGAAATCAAACATCCAAAATCATGGATCAAATCTCAATCTGTAATCAAAATAAGCACTGCTATCTTATATCCTCAAAAGCAAAGAACGTCGCGGATATGATTTGTCAACAATTTTCCGATTATGTACGCAGCTTTAACTTTCGACATTAAAATGTTCCAAAATAAATGAAAAAGCCGAATTGGATTAAGTTATTATGAGCTCTGTAGCCCTCGGATTATGACCGGTTTGACAATAAAACTTAGATAACTACTCTTTTGGGATGAATCCGCAAAATTTCGCGAAAACAACGTCCTTGTAATAGTTTGGAAGACTTGAAGGTCGACACTTTTTATTGCCATTTACTTACAAAAACATCTTTTTAATTTTCACGAAGACACGAAAACTCGTAATAATGATAAGGGATGCTAATGTGTTGCTAAAAAGTTGCTTATAATATAGAACTCTAAAGAGTAAAAAACAGACTTCAACGAATAAAATAAAAAAAAATACAGTCAAATTGAGAATCTCTTCTATTTTGAAGTGGTTTAAAAAAAGAATCATCGGAATTGTTTGTCGTCATATTGAGGTATTTGTCCATTAGTCGCGCACATACTTAAATTTAAGACTTATATGGTTTTCTCAGGGATGTCATTGTGAGAATTGGACTAAATTGCCACAACCACAAGGAAAGCACCAGCTTTCAAAATAAAAAAAGAATCATCAAAATCGGTTCACCCAGTCGCAAGTTCTGGCCCCCTAGCAAAGTGGCATTGCACAATCTAATAGAATATTCTTATAGATTGACATATTGTATGGGATTGATGTTAGCGCTCGTTGGCAAGTGCTTATGTCAATCCTATGCCTGTCAATCTTAAAGAACATTCTATTAGATTGTGCAATGCCACTTGGCTAGGGGGGCTGAGGTACATAACAAACATAAAAAACCAGTCAAATTGCGACCTACTCCTTTTTTGAAGAGGGTTGAAAAGTACGGGACAAATACTTGAAGTGATTTCCTTTGTCTTGACAAAGTTCGAATGCGTCAAGCCAGTTAAAAGTACAAATAAAATAAACTGCAATTTGTCAATTGCACTGTACCAGTACTTCGTACATAACGTAAGGCGTAAGATTTAATTAGCAAATTCTAAACGTGTTCATTTCGAGTAGGGTACATTCTCAAGTCTTGAAGTTAACCTCTCACTCTTATGTACGTTTCCGAATAGTGCCCAGTTTTATGAACCTAAAAAACATGGCAGGTTGAGTTCATCTCCAGACTAGGGTGCTGTTACACAAGCCTCAGCCTAAAAAGAGCTAGCTGCCCTTGAGTTTCTTGCTGGCTCTTCTCGGGGTACTGCATTTGAAACCAGCAACTCGTAGGTGGAGAAGGGCTGCTGTTTACATTTAGCCAATCTTCACGGACTTGTTTAAAGTGCCTTGTTATTATAAACTATTGAAGTTCTTTAGTGTATATTCCATACCTATAGAAAATAAATGGGTTTGACTTTGACTTTTGACTCAGAACCAACTCAAGGGACGGGTTTTATATTAAAAAAAAAACTTATTCGCAGATACATGATTATTGTTATTTTTATACCCTCCCTCCCCTTTTGCCTAAGGGGGCAGAGGGTTATGTGGGGCTCTAAACCGGAATCGAATCTGGGCCTCAAAGGAGGACTCCCTTTCAACAGGCTTATCTAATTCTATCTAAATCTATTTTAAATACAAACCAAACTCTAAATCGAAATCTACAGTAACCAAGACTTTATATTTTAATCTGGAGCGATAACTACAAAAGTAACTAAACAGCCTTCCAACTGTTAGTTGCAGTGGTTGACCGCGAACCGAAGTTTTAACCAACTTCTGTCTCGCAAGGTTAATTCGAACTAATCTGTAATTGAAACCGGTGGGGACCTGCGAGTTTACGGGACTGTTCGGGACATTACGGGACTTTGGGACTCAGCGAGTTAGCTGAAAAGTTTATGTTATTAAAACAACGTTAGGACACTGTGTTCCTTTTGCCGAGGTTAGGTACTATAATTAATAATATATCAATTAAAATTCTATTAACTTGTATTTTTATTAATTTTGCATTAGAAATATTCCTTAAAATTATTTTTAAAGAGGTCTGCTATTATGGACTGCAATATTTTTTAATCGCTCAGGGATAACAAGTTCATTTTTAATAGATAAAAGATAAATAATTATAGTTTTTTGTTACTGCAGTATAATAAAACACATACTTAGACCTGGATTTAAGTACAATTTACTGCATTCACTCACCAAGTAAAAACGCATTTATTCAAACATACTATATTTACTATTAATTAAATTGACATAGAACAAAATTTACAGGACACGTCGGGTCCCGGAAACATTTTCGCTGTTCTGTTGGCAGCCCTACACAAACCGAATTAACGAGTTTACGCGGTCTTGCGCAGATTAAGTTAGCGTATACCTGCTAAATGTTCCTTCCAGGAGACTTACAAGTTTTGCGGTCATGTTCACTCGTCCTAATATTTTGAAAGTCTTACGCTAATCCGTATTTGACTAGGGCGTTAAGTTAGATTTTTTACCAGAACTTTTTATATATTATTATATAACACTAGCTCGACGGTGAAGGAAAACATCGTGAGGAATCCCTGCGGGATATTGTGCAAATAGAACATATTATCTGTAATTTTACACTTTGCATACAAAATATCACTTAATCTACGTCTACACTATAATAATATTTAATAATTATCTAAACTGATATTCCCTGTGGCCACGTGGTCCGACTGCTTTGTCCGACTGGTCGGACGACGTGGATTTTTTTTTCCAGTTGAGGAAAGATTTGTATTTTTGTATGTTTGTCACGAATAAACTCAAAAACTACTTGACCAATTTTAAAAATTATTTCACAAATAAAAAGCTAGAATATCCTTGAGTGACATAGGCTATATTTTATCCCCGTATTCCCTAGGGAACGGGAACAACGGTGAAACCGCGTAGAACAGCTACTAAATATTAAAGTGGAAACAGATTCTCAAATTACACAACCGCGTTTTTTTGCCGCAATAGAATAATGGGATATAACTTGGAAAAATCGCTCACTTTTTCTTTTTTGAAATTCCACGAAAATAGTGGGATCCGGCCTAAAGAGACGTTCAATCTAGGGCCTGCACATTGTAAACCAGCGTAAAAAATAGAGAAAAATCTAGTTACTATCAGATAAATATTTAAAAAAATCATTTCCATCTATTTAACTTGCACAAAAGTAATTTTACTTCGATGATGATCCATGGAATCTTATTGAAATAAAATAATAATAAGGGAATTTCTAAAACCTAATTTTCATGTTATTGTGAATTAAGTAGTCCGACAAATGTCAAAAAAATGTCAGTTGTAATTTTACCGGTCAGGTCGCCATATTTTTTTTCCTTCGTCACTTTACCAGTTTAATGAAAATTAAAGTTTATTGTGCAACAAAACTAAGGCAAATATGAGCAAAATCATGAATAAAACTTTATTTATTTGATTTTATTTATCTTAGTCTAAAAAACTTGTGTACCTACATGGTGCAGGTCCAGTCTATATACATTCATGAAACGTCTCCCTTTCTCAATTCACCTTAAATTAGCGAACTAAAAAACTCTGTTCTAACAAGTTACATTGTGACCTTTTTATGTTCCAGGGGAGGTTTGGGTCCGACTACCAGCAAGGGACAAGGTCACGAGCGAGGGTGAGTACAAACATTTTTATGCACTGTTCCCTTATAATAAGGTTTAATTTAGTAACATTGGGAGGGTAGGTCTCTAAAAAGGCCCGAGGTTAAGTAAGTGAAATCAAACCAGTGTCTAACTTTGTTGGAGTTATATCTTGTGGTGATATTCTAAGATTTGGGGCAAGATAATTCGGAGCTGTGGGATCGGTGATATTGTAGTCTTAACAGGATTTGTTCTTCTTTGTTTTTTAAAAAAATTGTCAATAACAGCGACAACCTAACTACTTATCATGTTATTTTAGATGCGCCTTTAATAAATCATCGTTTAAGTATCGGATAAGTACTCTTTATCAGAATTTTCTTTTGACCATTTCCCACATCATTACAACATCAACTATTAAGCAGATCTGGTCCTTAACACCATTAAGGACCAAAAATTTTGTTCAGATACCCTTAAAATACCATTTGTACTTTAAATACGACAAACAATTCTACAAAATTCTTAATCAACAAATCAACATTACAATTCTACCCCTACAGCAAAAGTGGGTAACTCAAAGATTTCTATAAATAAATCGCAATTACCGGAATTACGCGCTAACTCCATTCTGAAATTATCGCTGACGCCTGCGGTCTTGAGCAACGTCATTCATTACCGCAAGCGGCATACGCGCCGCAAAGCGCCTGACACGACGCCGCGGATTCAACGCGAAATGGTTGTAACTGTGAAATTTGCGGTTATTTTCCGTCGTTGCGGTGCTCTCCGTTACTGCGGATTGTTAATGAAGTCCTACGTATTAATTAAATGTTTAAGATTATCGTATCTTTGTATAACTACACACTTCTTTAATTTGTATCGAGCACCGTGCGGTTCCAATGCGCACCGCAACAATTAAAAATCAATTATGTCTATGATTCTTGGTTTAAGAGGTTAATGTTTGTTCCATAAGTACAGAAGATGTAAATTCCAAAGTACCTACTTAACAAAAACAAATACATGTGCATCCGATGTTTGAACGTTCATTTGATCATGATCATGATTTAGTTTTTTTGTTTGAAAGGTGACTTAACTTAGCTATGGTTCAAGAAAATCTGTCCAGCCGTTTGTATTTGTGTGTATTTTTTGTGTTGGGGATTATAGATCCCCAACACAAAACAAATAATTTTCAATTTAATGTTTACTAGCGACCCGCCTGGTTTCGCAAGGGTGCAATGCTGATACTAAAACCTTCCTCTTGAATCACTTATATTACTATAATAATAATCTTATTAAAAATTACATCAAAATCCGTTGCGTATTTTTAAAGATCTAATCACACATAGCAGCAGCGGGAAAGCGACTTTGTTTTATACTATGTAGTGATTTGAACGTCCTTCGTTTTATGAATTCCCCAGTTACCACGTCCGCGGGCAGCCGCTCGCCTATTTCGTCAGGCAACATTTTAGCTAACAAATTGGCTACGTGTGCTCTCCCGGTCTACGACAGCTTGCGCCTTAATTAAAGGGGCGTATAAGATTAAAGAGGTTCCGTACGTACGTTAATGTAAGAAAAATTTAACGCATTCAAATGTTCACATTGGGCTTTGTATGTTGAAACGGGTTTTTGTAAATTCGTCACAAATTAAACCTGTCACTCAAAAAAGTATGTCTAAACTTGCCAAACATTTATTTTTTTATAAAGTAAACTCTATTTTAGTTTGGTTGTTATTTTATTTGTTTTCTTTCGTTCTATGGGGGAGGCTTTTGTTCAGCAGTTGACTTTTTCCGGCTAATGATGATGACAATATGTGTAATAAAATAATGAATCATCATCAAATTCAAATAGAATAGATATTATATACCTACGTTAAGCAGCGCAAGACATTCGTCAAACCAACTATAAATAAATCCATTAAACATAAGCTTTAAAGCCACTAATACACCGCGAAAACTCGTTAGCTCCCCCGTCGCCACTTACGACGAATTATGATGAAAATTTCATTCCGCCCGTTGAAGTTGTAAATTACACCTGGCAACACTGGGACTGGCACATTTTCAGGGCTGATGAAAATGATATTTGACTGGGAAATTACTAATATTGTAGCAACATTATGTGTTCGCGACAACTATCCCAAAGCAAATCAATTATGGAGAACGTCTAGAGTACATTGTTCACCACCATCATCATCATCAACCAAGAGCCCACAGCTGAACTAAGGGTATTTCCCACACATGAGGAAGTGTGGGCTATAATCTCTAACGCTAGCCCACCGCGGATTGGGAGATGGTGTTAAGATAGTGGCCACCTAAGAGTCAGAATTTTTTAAGCCACTCAAGGGTATCTGACATGGCTTAACGGCTTCCATTATGGTGTTCACCACCAAAAGAGTTACTATTTACATAAACTAGACTTTAACCAAAAGTGCTTAAGTTTAATATTGAATGCAAACTGAGTCGAAAATTTGTTTTGAACTGTCCAACAACACCCCACGTCAAATCACAACAGTACAGACGAGAAAAAAATAATCCCAAAACACAATGGGACAAAACGTCCCCAGCAAGCACTGTAGCATTTTAATACAGCTTCATCAATTAATGACCAATCTCACTCTATGGTGCTACAAAGGTGGTGACGGAGTTCATACATTTTGTCCCATTGTTCTTTGCGAACAGGGGATGTAGGTGGCTACGTTATTTTTGCTTGATTTTGTTTTACCACTTTGTTATCGTAATTAATAGTGGTTGTATAACCACGCAACACACAACTATCTAGCACTGAAAATCTCTGAAATAATCCGCGGACAGACAGACACACGCACGGATAGGATGATATTAAAAGGGACAACGAAACGCCAAAAAATTCAATCAGCCAAGCCTACGCATATTCAACAAAAACAGGAATCGTATAAAAAAACCGGCCAAGTGCGAGTCGGACTCGCGCACCGAGGGTTCCGTACAACCTTGCAAATTTATGGTTTTCGTAATTTTTCCTTTATCTATGCTATAAGACGTTGCTTCGTACCAAATTTCAAGATTCTGAGTTCACGGGAAGCACCCTGTAGGTTTTGATTCCCTTGCAAGTGTCGAAAATTTGCGGCATAAACGGCTGTATCTTTTGATTGCGTTGGCTTAGAAGTTTGATTTTTTCACAGCTTCAAGGGACAGTAGACCTGAGTAATTGATATAAATTTCAGCTTCATACCTCCACGCGTTCCTGAGAAAAAGGGTCTTGACAGACGGACGGACGGACGGACAGACGGACAACAAAGTGATCCTATAAGGGTTCCGTTTTTTCCTTTTGAGGTACGGAACCCTAAAAAATGGTTTTCTGTAAAGTCGGTTTACGGGCGATAATTTTACGTAATAACGTCATAAGAAAACATTCGATCTAAGGCGATCGTGCCTCTCTATCGCTTGTTATGCGCTTTCGTTTGCACGCTCGGCTCAGGCGGAACGTGACAATGAGTCATGCTTTTTTGTGCGTGTGCAGGCGGCGCTCATCGATTTATAAAACATTATCACGTCAAAACATGTAGATTACTGTTGATGAACTGACAATGAAGAAAAAACTGCTTCGAAATTCAAGTCAACTTGTATGTAAAAAGATTCCATAGTGGCACTGGCAAGCAAAGATATTTGAACCAGCTCAACATCTCAATGGGTAGAGGGCAATTCCAAGAATTCACGGGGCATTTGGCAACCCTGCTTGTAGTTACATAGTTCATTTGGCCTCATTATACGTGGCCACGCCGCAAATGCTTGCCGGAAACATACAGAACCGCGTTTCGTACTGACACGCTTATTAATGAAATTAATAACATGAAACTCTAAAGAGTAAAAAACTGACTTCGACTTATATGGTTTTCTCATGGATGCAATTGTCAGAACTGGATGGGACCACACGGGAAGAATCAGCTTTCAAATAAAAAAAAAAACGTCAAAATCGGTTCACCCAGACAAAATTTCTGAGGAAACAAAAATAAAAGAAACATATAGTCGAATTGAAAACCTACTCCTTTTTTGAAGTCGTTTGAAAAAGAGCTGCCCTTGAGTTTCTTGCTGGTTCTTCTCGGGGTACTGCATTTTTGGAAACAGCAACTCGTCGGTGGAGATGGACTGCCGTTTACATTTAGCCAATCTTCATGGGCAAGTTTCGATTGCCTAGTTATTAGACAATTGAAGTTTCTAAGTATATATTTCTCTGTACTTTGATAAATTGTAGATAACTATTGTTCGTCGTTTGTGCTCTATCCAACCTATCAAACGCTTCATGCAATCTCGTCAGTAAATGGTTTTATCTGACTTCAAAAAAGGAGGAAAAACTGACTTGGCCCTACAATACCGTCGATGTATAAATTTTTAGACGGGGGCTTTTTGGCGGGAATCCGAAGAGGGACGTCATGTTTTTTGTATAATTTTCATTTTGCTGTGTATTTTGGGGTTTTGACTCATAATAGTGATAGTTTATTATGTGACAAGTGTCCGTGAAGGTGTGCAGTGAATGGAAAATTCGATAAAATGCGAGTTATGGACATTTTTGGATTGCCTCAAGAAGTCACAATGAAGTCTTCAGTAAAAGTGCTATCATTTTACTGTTGAGTGAAGTTAGGGATTTAGAAAGTGTTAAAGACACTGTATTTTTGTGCATGGACTCTGAAGCAGGGCCATTTAACTAAGATTAGTGTAAAATAAAGACTTGGTTTAAAGGCCTAGTAGCCAAACCATAAACTCCTTTAAAAAAAAAATTTTTAGACGATTTTTATTTTTTATAAAAATAGCTAGATCGATTCGATCGAACGTAACAATCGAGTAGAAAACATACAAAAACTTTCGAATTGAGAACCTCCTCCTTTTTTAAAGTCAGTTGAAAGTAAATCTATTTTTATCTTTGTAATTAAATGTTAGAAATAAAGTTTTTAATTATAATTTTAGAATACAAAACCTACGACGACAAAATTACATGTTCTTATTAATAACGCCTTTTTGACTACAAGCTTTTAATTAATGTCACGACGATCTATTATGTTTTGTATTCTAAAAATACTACGACACATGATTAAAACTTCTCAAAGTCGTATCCTCAAGAAAATTATTTGTTTGGCTGAGTTTTCAACAACAGTAAAGCCGTTGATAAAAGTTATTTAAAGGTACTTACTTATATCAGTGAAGTTAAGACAGTGAGGCTCGGGTTCGAACCCTAGTACCAATGAGTTTTTCAAAAACTTACGTACATATTTATCACTAGCTCGATGGTGAAGGAAAACATCGTGAGGAAACCCACAGGTTCCAGAATTAATTCTAGGCATTTGTAACAGACGAGCTCACGTTTAGGGGTACAAAGAACATCTCATGAAAAGTGGGAAATGGTAAAATCCCAAAATAACTATTCCACGCGAACAAAAGTCACTTTTAAAAGCTAGTTATATTTAAAGCAGTAAAATAGACCTGTAGTCTAAGAGGCCGCTTTTGATACGCGCGGCTTGGGTTAAAATCTTGTTTAGGGCATGTAACAATGAGTCTATAGAAGACTTATAAAAAATAAAATAAATAATCTCACGCCTTTCATCCCCGAGGGGGTAAGCAGAGGTATTCCATTACTGGATATACTTACCCACATTTCACGAGATACCTTGGACCCCTAAACGTGATAGGTGGTGAGCCCATCGCCGGACCGGGTCTATTTACACATGTCTCAGAATTAATTCTGAGAAATCTGAGACATGCGGGTTTCCTCACGATGTTTTTCTTCACCGTCGAGCTAGTGATAAATATGTACGTAAGTTTTTGAAAAACTCATTGGTACATGCCAGGATTCGAACCCTAGCCTCACTGATTTTCGACCGCTCTTTAACCGTCCGGGCTATCACTGCTCCTTATCTAAGACTCACCTTCATATTATTTAGCACTGGTTAATATTTTATACTCGTGAAAAAAATGTATTCCCGGGAATGGGAAAGGGAATACCTTTCCCTACCCCCTTGAGGATAAACGCGTCAACATATTTATTTTTATTTAAATTGTATAGTAAATATTTATTCAACCAAATTTTGCGTTATTCGAAATCGTATGTACACGTTTTTAACCTGACAAGCAAAATCTAACCTAAAACGATGACGACAAGGTGTAAATCGGCTCGTTTGATCGGGAACAAAATACATCTTGAATGTAATTCGCACATAAGGACGGATTAGTTACGCCTGAATTAATGCCTCCGCGAGGCGGGTGCGGGTGGGGTCGTGACCTTTTGTATCTTTCGAAGTTGTGCTACAAATTGTTGCCAACTTAACTTTGCAACCGTCTTTTGTTTGACATAAGGTGGTCAACCAAATTATTACTTCCAAAATACATACGGCATTTCGTTTTGTCATTATTTTATTTATTTATGAGTTTTTCAAACAAACTTACCTACATATTTATCACTAGCTCGACGGTGAAGGAAAACATCGTGAGGAAATCCGCAGGTCTCAGAATTAATTCTGAGACATGTGTAAATAGACCCGGTCCGGCGATGGGCTCACCACCTATCACGTTTAGGGGTCCAAATATATCTAGTGAAATGTGGGTATATCCAGTAATGGAATACCTATGCTTACCCCTTCGGGGATAAAAGGCGTGTGATTATTATTTATTTATTATTTATTTAACTTTGCAACCGTCTTTTGTTTGACATAAGGTGGTCAACCAAATAATTATTTCCAAAATACATACGGCATTTCGTTTTGTCATTAACTTAGGTTACGTTAGTATTTACATATTCTGTGATTATACTAAGTGACCAGTAGCGTTGCCTGCGTTGAATACATGTTTTCCCGTTCCTGTGGGAAATTACTAGGTACATAGTACAAAACAAGTCGCTTTCCGCTGTATGTCTGTCTGTCCTTATGTAGGCTTAGATCTTTTAAATCTACGCAACGGATTTTGTTGAGGTTTTTTTAATAGATAGAGTGATTTAAGAAGACGGTTTTAGTATCAGCATTGCACCCGTGCAAAGCCGGGGCGGGTCCTTAGTTACTAATAATCCCTTCTACCTAAACCTTTCACGGCGATTTCGGCTGTGAGTGGACTGATCAGTCGGTCAGACAGTCTTAGAAAGATATATGTTGCTAAGATAGGGTACGTTGTGACTTGACCCATAACAGATGCACAAGCACCATACCGACTTGATATTATTAGCATTCTATGAGCAGACTATAGTTATATCAAAGTTCCTCAATTTGCAAGCAACACTACCTTGCATCCAATTTGGATGCACACATTGTAGTGTCAAAACAATGTATCTCAAACATTGTAGGTAGGAAGTTTATGATTGGGCAGGTAGACATTTTGATTGATGTTCAATCTATAAATACTACCCATAGGTAGCAAGTCTGTAGGTATACATTTTTTTCAATTAGTTTGATTGCAATTTCAGACATATTTTTGTTAGCATTATTTAAAAGCATAGAAAAAAAACTGCCAAGTGCGAGTCGGACTCGCGGGGTTCCGTACCATTATCTATAAAAACTGCAAAAATATCGCCGTTTCTTGGTGGTCATACTATCACGTTTGTCGTTGAATCACTAATTGTATCTACTTACAAAAAACAAATCGAGAAAATGTACCTACCAAATGCACATAATTCGTAAAAACAGCATTGAGACAGACATAGATAAAAGAGTTACGTTTCTGTTTATAATATTAGTAGGATTATTAAGGACGTGTAACAACATCCCGATCCGGTGATTGGCTCGCCACTTGTCACGTTTAGAGGACTATACAAAAATTTATCTGAAACTGACCTTGCGTAGTCCCACTATAGACAATATTTCAAAGCGCAAATTGGACATTTGACCTTGAATTCTACGTACCTGATGACGGCTTAATGTAGTAATTGACAGAGTAAAAAAACCACCCCAGAATCTCTAATTTACGAGTTACAAGGTTCTGCCTGTGGAGGCAATATTATGGCGTTCAGTTAGCATTCGAGGGCGTGCCGGCTTAAGCCACCGTCTACAGGAATTGAAGCAATTTCAAGTGCCGCTCACACAACGCGTTGTGGACGTACGAACACGTTGTCAGGCTGTTGTTGTGTAGATTAGCAGAATCTTTATCTTTTACTAGCTTTTAGCTTCTTCCCTCGAGCACATTTATTTTACCCCCAGGGGTTGAATTTAGCAAAATCGTTTCTAGTGGATGGCTACACTGTATAAGCTGCGGTTTAGGCTGCTCTTTGATATATCACCAATCAGTCAGTTCATCATTTTATATACATAGATTTATAGTATGACTATGACGAAGAAACATTAAGTCTGCGGTAACAGTGTGTTTGTAATGAACCTTAGATAAAAGCAAAAAAGGAAGATACGGTACATTCATAGAAAGCATCGTTCGAATTTGCACTACATACAACTACACGGGCCCGTGGGTTTTATTTTTTGTTTTAGTGCTATATGTACACTTCATAAAATCACACATATTAAGTTTCCTATTGAGATTGCAACAAATTGCGCTACTCGGACCTTATTGAAGCAGACCACGAGAAGCTAGTATCTTCCTTTTTTGCTTTTATCTAAGTAATGAACACCTGTACCTGGTGAAACCTAACCTGACAACTTATCAATCATCTTACAAATCAACTTATCAAACTTTCATAGCAATTTGAAATTTAATCTCCGAGTAGACCTATAAAAATAATCTCATGCCTTTCATCCCCGAAAGAGTAGGCCATGAGTAGGCAGATGCATTCCATTTCCGATAATACCCTCTTTTCACCAGTATATTCTTTGGACCCCAAACGTTATAGGTGGTGACCCTTTTCAATGAGTCTGTTACACATGTCTCAGCATTAATTTTGGTATCTACAGGTTTCCCCACGATGTTTTCTTTCACCGTCGAGCTAGTGATAAATCCTTACGTAAGTGTAGTCGTCACTCTCGTACTCGGATTCAGATGAAGGCATCAATGAAAGGTCCAGAAGTAGGTAGATAACACCAATTTAATACACAAGAGTTCACAAGACGATAACAACAGATCCAATGCGACTAGCCCAACCTAAGACGAGAAAGGAGATCAAATCCAAAACTCATGTCCTAAGCTAGCAAACATACACTCCATAATTACATCAAAGTGATCAACCCAGAGGAATACCGTTCCCTAGTCAATACTACCATCTATTGCCATGTACATTCAATTGAACCATGTCGGCAGTACGCATACATACAATATAGGTATATGTAGATATTTCATTATACAAATATGCGTGTTTGACTTGACTGCCTTGGGATTGCGGTTTTGAATCGCTTATTCCGGCCTTGATTTTGATATTTCATGAATACCTACTTGAATAGAGGGGTAGGAGCCTGCTGACTTAGTTGGTAGATAATCTGCCTTTTGAGACGGAGGTTTTGGGTTCGATTCCCGCTCAAGTTAAGCATGACTTAGCATATTGTATCAAAAAAGACTAACTGAGAGTGTACTGTAGTGTAACAGCTAAGAAAACCGGCCAATAGACTCAGAATTGCGTTGGAAGAAAATAGAAAACAAGCTTTAAATTTTTATTCAATGTAGGGGCATACATTTTTATTCAATTCTGGCTAAGTTCAGTCATTGTAATTCATTGCTACCGCTTCGGAATGTGTTATAGCTGAGGAGTTAAAGCGCAAACAAACATCGAATGAGTATCCCAAATGTCGGTGAGAATCCAGCCGTTCCTCGAAGAACTATAGCCAGCTATAGTTATATACACAAGCCATGAGGGAGTGATCATAAGACCCACCCATTCTTAATTATAGGACCACCTCCCTACGTGATCGAGGAAAGTCAAAGGTACAGACGAAGAAATACCTCTTCAATTGGACTCCGCACCCATCAAAGAGATATTAAAATTTCAATTCTTTGAAGCATTCATTAATGTTGATACAGGCGACATTGAATGGTTATTTTGTGACAGTAATTATGATATTGGAGGCTTAAATTAAACTTTTTGAACTGGAAAATTAATACTCTCATGTATTGCCAGATGGAAATTTCACATAGAATATCATTCAAAGGAGACGTTTCATTTTGGGCCTGCACATTGTACACCGGCGTGAAATATAGAGAAAAATCTAGTGATTATCAGAAAAATATTTTAAAAAATCATTTCCATTTATTTAACTTGCACAAAAGTAATTAAACTTCTATGGATCCGCATTAAATCTTAATGAAATAATACTATTTCTAACTTTTTAAGCCCAATTTATATGTTATTGTGAATTAGTCCGACAAACATCAAAATAATGTCAATTGTCATTTACCGGTCAGGTCGCAATTTTTTTTTTGTCGCCGCCATGCTAGTTCAATGAAAATTAAAGTTTATTGTACAACTAAACTAGAAAAATATGAGCAAAATCATGAATAAAACTATAGTTATTTTATTTATATTTATCTAAAGAACTGGTGTATAGTGCAGGCCCAGTCTCCATACATTCCTGAAACGTCTCTTTTGCTTCTCTGAATCGGTATGAGTACGTAAGTACCTACATGTGAATATGGAGAAAAACTAGTTTTCAACCGACTTAAAAAAAATTAAGAGATCTTTGAGGACCTTTGAGGCGACTGTATGTTATTTGTATGTATGTTACGCGATTATTCCGCCAACTATAAACCGATTTAGATGATTCTTTTTTTTGTTTGGTTCATCATACTTTAGAAGTAGTATATTTAAATTTTATAAAACCAGTCAAGCGGTTTATAAAAAATCAACAAAAGTTTAAAAAAATTATACATCGATGATGTTGGAGTGCCATTCATTGAATCGGGTTTCTACTATTTAGAGTTCTTTGCTGTTTAGATACATAATTCCTGGCCTCTTACCCATAGGTGTAGGCAGAGACAATACATGTGGCGTGTTTTTCCAAAATCCTTCGGACACCCGACTAGTCCACTAGTTTATAGTGACCTATAATTCATCATCATCGACGCGTAACAGCCCACAGCTGAGCTAAGGGTCTTTCCGCACACGAGGAAGTATGGGATATAATCTCCAACGCCCACCGCGGATTGGAAGATGGTGTTAGGGTAATAGCCACCTGTCAGAATTTTTCAAACCACCCAAGGGTATCTGACATGGCATAACGACTTCGGTCGTCGACTTCGACTAACTGTGGCTTGAAAAATTCTTAATTTTTCAAGCCACCCTGGTACCTACCATTAGCAGGAAGTAATAAAACTCAAGAGTGCTTTTAACATACTGCACGTTTATTTCAAAGTAACTGTCCATAGACAATTGCATAGTAACAGCAATAGATGGCGCTATTAGTACAAAATGTAGTTTCTTTTGGTACGTATTTAACAGGAAGATTATACTAAAGCGAAGTCTCCTAACGATCCCCATACTACATGTTCTCCCGTAATTATTTCTCCCTCATTTTCCTGTTAGTGGAAAAACCCGACGAAACTCAGATGTACCCGTCAGGTTTTCTGAGAATTGTGATCTCGAAACGCGTTGATCTCTTGACTGACTCACTGACTAATTAAATTATTTACTTATTGAGGTAGAAACGGGTGTGCTGTATTTATTTATTGATGATTGTTTTGTAAGAGGAAAATGCGATTACATGCCAGAAAAATACAAGGAATAGATATATTTATTGTACAGTCAAGAGCATTTGGAGCTTGACACATTGGATTTTGTAACGTTCTTATTACAATCGCCTTAGAGGTCAGACTCGTAATACAAATGCAAAGTTGACCTGACAGACTTTTCCTGTAGAACTGACAGCTGGGTGGTTCTTCTTTTTAACCTACAAAAAGGTGTCTCCACCAGTTAGTGAAAAAAAAAAACCGAGGAAATTACCATTATTTTTTCTTAATTGTATATCAACATGCACTGTACTATACACATAATGTCTGTGCACGATCAAATAACATATGTATTAAATAATTTCATTGTAAAAAGTACGTTACATAGTTGTAAGTCCGCGTGACAGAAGTGTATTTCATACAAATCATCAGTGTCTCCCGCTACCTCGGCTCGCGTATAATCCCTAATTTTGCAAAAAAATTATATGATGACACAAAATGTAAAAATATCTAATAGCTCCTACATATATTACCTATCTTGTAATGGCAACCATAATTTTTTATTACTTTTAATAAAATATTAAAAAAATCTCAAATACTTGTCTCCTACTACCTGATGTTTTATTTTGTAAATTCTGTCACGTGGGTTGTCCTTCGAAATTCGCTTTTGTGCTACTCGTCTTTGTGGCCTGCGAATGGAGGTTTAGACCACCTTCCTACTATGGTACGATTTCCTCTCTGAGATCAAGAGACAACGCGTCAATTCCCCGAAAGTTGTGATAGGAGCTGCGTGGGTTTATTCGGCTACCGCTTCGTCACGTGAGTAATTGTTTCAAAATATAATTATTATTGTTACCTTTCGCTGTCTACTCTTACGTAATAAGAAATATTTTATTGCCAACGTGTAAATTATATATTCTGTGTTAACTTTTAAATGTTATCGACTTTGCAACAAATATTTACCCCTCTGTCACATGACAACTCCGTCACATATTTACTGTGACGGAAATAAACGATATTTATGTTCTATTTATGCTGGATCACAGAAATACTAAAAAAGATACACTAGTTATTATGGTAATGATTCTTACAGATAGTGTTACGAATATTTTTCTATCTTCTCGTATGTTTAAGTACTTATTACTTATTTCCTATGTCCAGATACCATCAGTGTGCAAAAAAACATTAATACCTGCAGAAAGACAGCGGCGTTGTCGAGAGAATCGTACAATGACCCTGAGAAGAAAGCGCAAGGATATAGAAAGATACCATACAATATAAATATAGAAAAAAATAAAAGAAAACGGAAGAAGAAAAAAATGCTTACAAGTGGTACTTTTAACACCCCGGCTCCATCACTAATACCAGAAACCCCACGAATGACTCCATTTCCGACACCGACTCCCTCTGAAGTATCTACTCGTAGTTCAAGGAGAAGAAAGAATGTGAAAAGAGATAACAAAGTCATATAGACATAATACTAAGTTTAAAAAAAATAGACCAGTTAGAGAAGAAAGTTCGGAAATATAAGAAGAGATTGTACAGAAAATAAATAAAAAGACAGCACCAGCAACAAAGATAAAGGCAGTAGTCAGAAGACAAAGAAGTACAGCGTTCTTTCTAATGCCAATATAGAACGAACTGTCAAAAGTCGACACGAAAAACGCTTCATCCAATCTTTACTTCAAACCCGAATCGTAAAAGTGTTTAGAATGGAGATCGAATTGGTAAGTGATACGGTTCATACATGCTCGTCAGTTTCGGGTACTCTGTATCCTACCTTTCTTCAATACATCGCCAATCTGATCGATGTAAGTACGCCTAGATCACCCTCTGCCGAATCTGCCATTTACAAAATCGTAATATATTTGTCTCGTTTGACCTTTCATCCATCCGCTCGATATGTCCAAACTACCTGAGCATTCTTTTCTCAATCTTAGTGACTACATCCTCTTTCAAACCACAACACTCTTAGATTAAAATATTCCTAATTCTTTCAATCAATCGTGCTTCAGTAATGCTTCTTAGCGAATCCATTTCTACTGCATTTATTCGAGTCTCGAGCTTCTTCTGCCATACCCAACTCTCACTACCATACATTAAGGTAGGAACCAACACACCATCATGAACAGCCAGGCGTGCTTTTTAAGCCACTTTCTGGCTCTTCATAAAGGTGTGCAAGGCACCGTTTACCATATTACCTGCATTCACCCTCCTTTCAGTATAACTATCAAATGTTCTACTTTCTCACCTTCAATCATAATATCGCAAGCAGAAATGCCCATATCTCTCTCCATAACCATAACCTTAAGTCTTTCTTGCATTTACTTTCATACTTTTCCTCTTGAATGCCTCATTCACAATACAAGAAGACAGAAAGACACGAATGCAGTCTTAGAATCACTAATTTGTTCTGTTGATTCGGTATTTGGTTCTGTAAGTTCGATCTCATGTTATTTTATATGAAAACGTTGAAGACTGATAAAGATTTATAACAAAATAAATGATTCTAGAAAAATAAACCTGTTTTACTCCAAAACGCAGCCTGGTAACCCCTAGAATAACAACTCTGTCACATAAGTTACTACTCTGTTACGATGTTGTCTCCTCGTACAGAAATTGTTTTGGTGATTTATGTATTTTGTTATCACTAGTGCAACATTGGAAATTTTATTTTTATAATAGTTGATGATAATGCCGTCTGTGATACTCGTATTTATTTGTAAATGATAGTAAAAATGTATTTATAGCAAAAACATACTTTATATTAGCAGAAAATGTGACAGAGTGGTATAAGATTAAAAATAAAACATATTCTAGAACTACAAATACATTATTTTGATATATTTCCTAAAAGTTCGTTTAGTTAATTAATGTATTACAAAAGTACAAGTTATTTGATGAAGAGTATTCGATAAAATAAAATAAAAGATTTCGTGACGGAGGTGTAAATTTTTTTGTCGAATCTATCTTTCAGGTCTTGAAAGTCATAAAAAAAATCTGTAAAGTTCTCGGCCAACAACTTTTTCTGATAGAATAGAAATTCTACTATCAGAATATATATACATACTGACGAGGAAGCTTTGTATATTTTTTTTTCAAAATTGAGTAAATGTTTTATCAAATTGTAGGTTAAAAAGAAGAACGACCCAGCTACGTTAAACGCCATACCTATTGTTACATTATAAAAGTTATAATAAGTCGTTAAGTTTTCTTAAATTTTATAATGTCTATTTTTTTTCATAAGAACCTTCTGAGAATAACAAACACAACAAAAAAATAAATAGCGAAATTGGTTAAGCCGTTCACGCACGCACGCCGTGACCAAGGGAAATAGGGATTCGTTTTGATATTTTTAATAATAATATATATATATATATATATATATATATATATATAGATTATATCCCACAAAAACCTAGGTACGTGTTACGTGATACTCCATAGACAAATATTAAACTTTAAAATCTCAACTAAACAGACATAAACCCTTCAAAATATGTGGCAGCTTTGAAACTAAACGTTGGCACAAACCTCATAGGTAGTTAACTGAAATATTGGAATTTATTTTGAAACATAAACATACACATCAATAAATTAGTATAGATTACGACCGGAGTGGCTAGTGACCGGTTAATGGCGCGTGCGTCATAGCGCTTCGCTACCTCCTCTAATTGATGACTTTATTTCGACGCTCACAATAAAATAAGAAATATTGTGAGTTTTAAACAGTTAATGGAAAAATATTTTCTCATCTGACCAGAAGCGTTGTACCGCGCACAATACAAAATATATTTTCATTTGTATTTTTTTTGGCTTAGCTGGTGTTCGTTTAATTACCGAAGATGTTAGTTATATATAAAAGACGTTACTATGTTACTAGAGAGTGTTAAAATGAGGCCGACAATTGTAGGTAATTGACCGAATTTTATTTAGTCGCAACGTTTGCATTTTCCACCTAGTCGTATTCCAAGCGCAACTCTTGACAGATAGCTGTCTCTTTCTTTATTATTCGTTACGTATCATCTTTCGCCGTCATTGTTGTAAATATGTACATGTTGTAGCCACTCGTAGTGGATCAATTTTCAAACGTGCGCAGTATGAATATAACTCATATCTACTTTAATATCTTTGTACCAACTATTACTACGTACTAGCTCGACGGTGAAGGAAAACATCGTGAGGAAACCCGCAGGTCTCAGAATTAATTCTGAGACATGTGTAAATAGGTCCGACGATGGGCTCACCACCTATCACGTTTAGGGGTCCAATGTATCTCGTGAAATGTGGGTATATCTAGTAATGGAATACCTCTGCCTACCCCCTCGGGGATGAAAGGCGTGAGATTATTATTATTATTATTATTACTACGTCACAAGTCGAATGCTTAAGTCAATCCCATACAATTGTTATTCTATTCGCCTGACGCTTAAGTACATTTTACAAATCCACTTGTCCAGGCCCTCTGACAAGCCACCGACCATTACTGTCTATTACACGTAGTATATGACAGGCGCCTTTATCTTGAATTTCGCAAAATGTACCAAAGAGCCGATTCAGCTCGCGATGCAAAGGTCCAATTAGTGCCAGCTCCTCTGCTGAGCTTCTCTGACTCGCTGTAATCTCCTTGAAATTACCACTGTAATATCGAATTGGGTGTTCAGATGCTTTGTAATATTGGTGGGGCTTAAATACTTTTTATAAATTACTTTTTTTGTAACGTTGGGACTTTAAGTTTAGTAGATACTCATATGTGCATATTATCATACTTAAATAAATATTAAACACCCAGACAAGAAGATGATGATCATGCACATTTTAGGCCCGAGCAGGAATCCAAAAGTGTCATTTTAAACAGGTGTAACTGAGTCATTTGTGCATACTAGCGACCCGCCCCGGCTTCGCACGGGTGCAATGCTGAATTTTCTTTGCTATAAACCTTGCGGAGCCCTAGACCTTTTCAACGAATGCAAAACCATGGAAATCGGTTCGTGCGTTCTGGAGTTATAGCGTCAGGAAGGAAAACCCGACTTATTTTTATATAGTAGATATTAAGAATTACAAGTTGCAGCTTAAAAATACTCGCAAAACTGCGTACCAGTTTGTTATAAATAAATAAAAAAAAATACAATTCTATTTTAGTCCTAAATTAACCTTTTCTTTGTTTTATGTGTTACAATTTAACTTACAATTGATTAATTTATAGGCATGTAAAATCATAAAACCATATCTTTTTTGGAAAATATTAAATTTTGGACATGTCAAGCCAACATTACGTTTCACATACACAAAAAAATGCCCAATTTATATCACAGCTACTTTTGTGTAAAAATGTTTCTAGCATTAGATAACTTGTCTCTATTATTGTAACGAACGTCACAAAAATAGCAAAGCACTAATATAAACAGGTGGGAAAACAATTTCCCTTATTTATGATGCTGACCCTCCAAAAACAAAAGCCAAGCGAATACGAATTCCATTATCATTCGTCTTAGCAATATTATTGTTAAGCTCGAAGGCAAAGTAAATATATATACGATAAAGCAGTACGGCAACAAAGCCTGTTTTCAGAAATAGTTACCTACCTTGGAGTTTTAGGGCGGTCACTTTTAGTTTTTATAAAGTTACCTACGTTATTATTTAATATTAATTAAGTTATGTACATACATCATAACGTTTTTGTTTTGGGTTCTCGGATGCTGAAATAATTGATTGCAGTTAACTCTATGCCCAGTTACTTAGGAATGTTAGTTCTAATCTCTCAGTTTCATCCATCTTAGGGTTGTCTGTAAGAGATCGCTAAAAGCGATAAGACCGCCCATTGTACTTTAGTTAATGGTATCCATATTGTGTTGTTTTTGGTGTACAATTAACAGTTATTGTATTGTATTCAATGTTGTAGCTTTCCATTGGTGAAATATTTTTTTGAGTAGGTCCCGTAGTTTTTGAGTTTATTCGTTGCAAATGTACAAAAATACAAATCTTTCCTCTTTATAATATTAGTATAGAGTATAGATTGAATGATAAATATTTTTGTCTTGTACGAGACGTACGGAATGATTTATTAAGGTATGATTCCGATCTCGGCAGCAAGCAGCAGTGCTGCCGCAGCAATGCTGCCGCAGCACTACTGGTCCCCATACATTCTCTATTGGTTTATATAAGATAACATTCCGAGCTCGGCAGCAATGCTCGGAAGCTTATGTCATATAAACTAATAAACAATGTATGCGGACCAGGAGTGCTGCGGCAGCACTGCTGCTTGCTGCCGAGATCGGAATCTTACCTTTATAAAATTTTACTGTTCATATATTTTAAAAAGATATTAGATGGATTTAAATCCAAACCGTAACACTTCTCAACACGGCATGACCAACTGCATAGCGAAAACCTATCCCGGCGCATGTCTGTGTGAGTGAGTGATTTCGAGCGTTTGCACAAAGTTACCATACTAGCTTATATAATTATTTACTGTGTCGAAGGTATGGATGGGGGGAAGATGGGGAGGAGAGGGTATATAGAGATGTATTACTTTTATTGATAGAAGCTGAGTGGTTGCTCTAATCCCGACAGTCACGGTTACTTGATTATTGTTAGTATGATATCCTTGTCGGAAGATTATTATTAATAACAACAATAATGGCGCCGGGCTCACCATCTATCACGTTTCGGGGTCGAATGTACTCTTGAAAAGTGGGTATTTCCAGAAATGGAATACCTCTGCGTACCCCTCGGGGATAAAAGTCGTGAAATTATTTATTTATGATCTACTTAAAAATATGTCTTTATTACCAACATGAAGTCCATTGTGAAGAATCTATGATTAACGGACTAAAAGTACACAAAGTAATATTTTTAAAGGTAAAAAGAGCTTACAATATACCCCAATATTTCACTTCAATTTTATTAGATGTCGGTAAACAATAATAAATTATTATGAACCCGTCGCCTGCTGTGTTCAGGGAAAAACCGCCTTGACCACCACACAATTAGGTCCAAAATAAGATTAGGATGAAAGTGCCCATGCGTGGGGTGAAGTATACCAATAGTTGTACCTCGGCGAGTTGTCAGCGTGATTTAGTAGCGCAGGGGTGGATGAAAAATCGCTGTTCCGAAGCACAAATCATTGGCACGCCTATTGGGCGAGTGACGAACGAACGGTAATTTACTGCCGACCGATACGTATTTATCCAATGCATTGTCGTTCGGTCGGGACGATAATTGGATACGTTACCCTTTCGCCCGGGCTACAGAGCCCGATTTGTTTGAATGGAAAATGTTTTTTGTGTATCCAGCTTTATTGTTTGTTTTTGGAATTTGAATATATTGGATGGAAGTGAAATGTCACGTACTGACTTCCAATTTGGGATGATGAATTTTGATATAATTATTTTTTACCTGTATATCTTGGGGACCCCCAAATATGATTGGGGTGAGTCCATCGCCAGACGGGGTCTGTTACATATGTCTCACAATTAAATCAGAATTAATTCGATAAAATAAGTTTTAAAAAGTAGATCCTATCCATGAACCAATTCAACCTTTTCCCACTCTAAATATTTTTATTATCCTAGTCTAAAGCTTACTTGGTTTTTGATAACGAATTCTAATTTATATAATTAATGTGAAATTAAACTGTGATGGTGAATACAATTCTAAATAAATCTTCAAAAGATGTCAATTTGGTTTTACTACGCTTCTCTATTTTTATAGTGTAAGTAGCTATTATTTTGTCAGTCAGTCAAGCAGCGAGTTACTGACGGCGCAATATGACAAAACATAAGGTATTATCTTGCAGAATTGTTACTCGATGTATAGACATAAAATACCAACCTCAAAATTATGCTAAATCCTATAAACCGGTGCTTAGAGACAAAAGGTGATGCTTCCCAAACATGTCTCCGTACCACAATAGCATCTGACAAGTGTCTATGACCCGGTTACCCATGCGAGAGCAACTGGACCCTTTACCCTATTTATATTTTCCTCCTTGTCGTTTCCGGTCCATTGGGTTGTCTATATCTTTTTGACGGGGTTTCTTCGATTGATAACGGTAATAAAAAATGTTTCTTGTTGTTTTTTTTTAAGTGAGGTCGACGTTTTGTGTTGGAGAGGTTGAGACTTTTTACGACCAGCTGAAATGAGATTTTTTTAACATATTACAGATTGTAATAGCATTGATAGCCTTACGGTTAAAGAGCCTGCTTCACATGATGAAAATCAGTGAGGCTCGGGTTCGGATTCTGGCATGTATCAATGAGTTTTAAAACCTACATATTTATCACTAGCTCGACGGTGAAGGAAAACATCTTAAGGAAACCCGCAGGTCCCAGAATTAATTCTGAGACATGTGTAAAAGACCCGGTCCGGCGATGGGCTCACCACCTATCACGTTTAGGGGTCCAAAGAACATCTCGTGAAAAGTGGGTATATCCAGAAATGGAATACCTCCCCCTTCTTCCATTGCAGATATCCTGTGTATCATTGCAACACGTCCGTTTCTAGCCAACACTCAGATAGATATATAATATAATATATAATATAATCTCACGCCTTTCATTTTCATCCCCGAGGGGATAGGCAGAGGTATTTCATTACTGGATATACCCACAATTTAATTCTGAAACATGTGTAAATACACCCTGTATTTACACATGTTTCAGAATTAATTCTGAGACCTGTGGGTGTTCTCACGATGTTTTCCTTCACCGTCGAGCTTGTGATAAATATGTACGTAAGTTTTTTGAAAAACTTTTTGGTACATGCCAGGATTCGAACCCGAGCCTCACTGATTTTCGGCCGGCTCTTTAACGGTTAAAGAGCCGGCCGAAAATCAGCCCTTACTCAGATAGATGTGTGTATTTAATCCCTCGTCCAACGATAGTAGGGAGGGACGTAATAGCTGACGTCACTAGTATATTTAGTATAGTATAAGTATAATCTCACGCCTTTTTTATCCCCGAGGGGGTAGGCAGAGGTATTCCATTACTGGAAATACCCACATTTCACGAGATATATTGGACCCCTAAACGTGATAGGTGGTGAGCCTATCGCCGGACCGGGTCTATTACACATGTCTCAGAATAAATTCTGAGACCTGCGGGTTTCCTCACGTTTAGTATATTTACTAACCACAAATGTCAATACAGCACACGTACTATCAACAATCGCTAAGCCTGATATATTTGGAAGTATAGTTGCTTTTTGAAAATCCAAGATTTTATTCCCCGATCCTAATTTGATTTAAACACACAGAAGCCAGTAACACCGTTTTTTTTCCATTCGGATCCATTCATCGACCCGCAGTGGTCATTACATGAAAGAAACCCTTTTTGTGATTGTTATTGTTACTATAGGAGAAGGCTTTGTGGGCACGGGGTGGGAAAAGATAGCCGCTCACAAAAATGACTCTTAGGTGTATCAGGCAGAACTTTTACAGATAGTACTTCAAAAACGTAGCAGTTTTAAGACTGATTCATGTTAGACCGGGGCGGGCCCGGACGTGCCACGTGCCACGGTCAACATCTATAGTATACTTTTGGTATGAAGCGCTGGCCCGGACGGGGCACGGCGTCGACATGTCGAGGCGTATTGTTAGGATGATTCACCCCGGACTGGGCAAGTCCGGGCCCGGACGGGGCCGGCCCGGACCCAATCCGTTGTAACATGAATCAGCCTTAACCCCAAATCTGTGCGTGACCACACAGGGCTATGTTTTAAACGCGGCACCGTGTTTGGCGAGCACACACTTCTGTTTGCTGAGGACGGACAACACCCATTGCTCACCACCTCACTCGATTGGTTTCCGAAAGTTTACTTTTACCCCATTTTCGGGGTGACAGCAACGTATTTGACATTATTGTGATGAGCTTTTATCAATATAACAAAGAACTGTAAACAGTAAAAAAAACAGCTTCAACGAATAGCACTAAAATTAACTTTTTTTTTTACTTTTGTTTATATTTTAAAAATAACTCAACCGATTTTGATAAAATTTATATAAGTCTACCACTAAAATATGATCCATCAAACAAAAGAAGAATCATCAAAATAAATTTTCCCGCACTATTTCACTCGGGAAAATGGAAAAATTATAGCCCATGCTACTCTCAAAAAAGTAAGCTTTCCACTGGTGAAAGAATTTTTAAAATCAGTTTAGTAGTTATAGTGAGCTTATTCAATATAAACAAACAAATAAATATCTCTCATCTCGACATCCCAATCCGCGGTGGGCTTGCATCCTAGATTATAGCCCTTACTTCCTCATGTGATGAAAGATCCTTAGCTCAGCAGTGGGCTGTTACGGGTTGATGATAATGATGAAACAAACAAACAATCAAAAAATCTAATCTTTTCTCTATAAATATTAGTGTATACATATTCATGAGTCATAAAAAATTTGCATTTACCAATATCTCCTAAGTCACCTCCCGTGCCAATCAATACCATAACTCTCCACAGCGCTTGAATAAAAATGTGTAAACGCGCACGTTGCGAAGCACGAGTGGATTGTTTGTATAGGACTGGTAAACACACACTTCATAAGCCCGGTAGGTAAATGGCAATATGATCTTCTATTGATTTATGATTGTAACGGAATTTTCTTTACCCTAGCTTTTCTGTACGAGTATGTAGTTGTATTTACAGTTTAAAATCAAACGGTTGATCTTAGACTGTTGCATTTATACAAACTCTTGTGAAAATTCTGATAGCGCGGTTTAGAACTTATGACGTCACATGCTTGCTATCTATGGCGCTCGTTTGTTATATACAATATGTAACAGAATTCAGCTATTTTTAATATGTAATTTTTTTCCCAAAAATGAATTAGCATAGCTGAATTTAGTGCTACCTATGGAAATCGTTGCTCTTTACTCAAGATAATTTTTCAGACACAACTTAAGTAAGAAGGCATCATATTTTTTTTTTAATATTTTAAACATATTTTTTATATTATACTAGTTGGGGTGTTTGAGGAATTGCGCTTTTTGTGTTACGCGTTGTATAGAACCGAAGATATATTCTATTGAAGAAGCAGCAAAAACTGTCGGTCGCGAAAAATATCAATGCATTCAACTAAACAAAATCCGGAATTTCTATACGAGAGCGCGCAACGGGCGATATGTCCCTATTTTGCAGTAATCATTGGACACACTACTTTCTTATGGGAGGTAGTATTAACATTTATGTATATACCGTTGCGCACAAACTTGAGCATAGGTCTGAGTGATATCCGCATTATTAGAGCGTTAGAGTGTGTTGATAAGCATTAACGACTTGGACATACGGTCAATAATTGCATGAAAAAAATAAATACTCGCGCGGCTATCGGACCGCCCCGTTCTTTGTCCTTCTCATGCAATTATAGACCGTATAGGTATATTTAAGTCGTTAAGGTTTTTATTCAATCGTTGTCTTCAAACTGCGTTCTCCCGTGCTTCCAGCGGTGTGCGCTGGGCCAAAGTGGGAAAGTCGGCAAAAAGGTCCGTGCTCGATTTTGAGCCCGTGGTATGCTCGATCCTCTTCCGAACATAATTCCATACTTCCAGTCAATAAGGCTGCGCCCATTCGAGCGATTGCATCGAGTACTGACGCCCGAGTGAGTTTCGTGTTTGAGCACACCTGCTTAACCTGCCTTTTCGCTGAACTGCAAATAGAAGATTGTATTCCATTTATGTACCCGCCAGCACAGTTTTGTGATTTTAACTAAAATAAATAGAAACTATTGAAGAATAATAATCAAAGAACATCGGCAGCTTTGGTACCCACTGATACTGATAGACACCCACGGGGTATCACACTATGCTTGTTTTATTGAGTCATAATAGGTCGAAATTTTCCATATTTTTTAATTAATCTAGCAGTAGGAAATATTGAGTCAAATAAAACAGAAATATCATAGAAACACGAATCGATCGATTGAGAAATCTATTAATACCAAAGAGATTGAAATATAATATAAAGCATAGAGGGGACAAAGCGAGGATTATTTGAAGTCAAAAGTTATTCCAAGTGGAAAAAGTCTACTACAATTTCGACCGAATGACAGCTCGCGTTCATACTAACTGACATGACAAGGACATGACGCTTGAGCTTCAAAGTTTTTTATGAAAATATTCCCAATGCCCCCTCTATGCTATTATATTTTAATGTCTTTGATTAATACAAAAACTTTTTTGTTGTTGTGGTAAAATTGAACGTCGTGTCATTACGTCAACCATGTCATTCACTAGGGATGGCCAAGTGAAAATAAATTGATATTTATCGTATCGACATTTCTAAATACTATAGATAAAAATCGAGTGAAAAATATCGATATATCGTCAGTTTTTACATTATTATTTATACATAATATCCTCAAATTCGTAAAAAAAGGACGATGAAAATAGTATTTTTTTATAAATGCTTGAGTCTAAAAAAGTATCTAGTACCTAACATGAAATGAAACACGAAACCAGAATTGTGTTAAAAATATATTAAAATTGATACGAATTCGATACTGTAAAATAAATGTCGATATATCGACATTAAAAATAGCGACGATATATATAATATGCTAATTATGTATTTGGAAAAATATAGATATTTTAATATAGGTATCGATATTTTTTGCCCAAGCCATCATTTACTGCCACTATGTGGCATAGAGTAACTTATATGGCATGTGGCAGGCAGTGCTATTTTCTAACAAAGAGGTTGGAAGAAAATCATTTTCTTTCCTAGAGAAACTTTTTCTTTAAACGTCTTTGGTACCTAAAATCTCATAATAACCTACAAAATACACTAGGTAACGAATAACTTTTAAACCCCAAGTTACAAAAATGTGGTATGATTACATATTATCTTAGTCTGTCCAAGAACTATCGATTTTACACGGTTTCGTCTTCCGTGGGCAGGTGTAAGTGGGGTACCCAAACGGAAACAGGATTATTCCTGTTAATACTGAACCTGCGCGGGCGACACCCCGCTACATTTGAAATATAATTCAATTTTTAATTCTAAAAATATTTTCACCAATGGAAAGGTTTCTTTTCTGGCAGTACTATTATTTTCCCACGGGAACGGGACTGACGGGACTGAAACCGCAGGGCTCTGCTAGTACCTCTAATAATATATTAGTGTAGAAAGTGGCTGACTACCTACTGACTACAGATCCTAATATCAGTTAGCACACGTATATTAAAGTGATGTTGGCGCATAAATAAATAAAAATGCTGATTTCTAAACGTAGGTAATGATTTTTACAACTTACAAAGTTATACAAGGTGTAACAAAATTTATTTATTTACAGCATCCAAATGATTATTTATTCGGCACCTTGACCGCAGCGGCCGCGGATAATGATTTTAAAATTAAACGTTCATCAAATTGCGGTTTTGCCGCTGCACTGGTTGGAACCGCGTTGAAATTAATTTGTTTTCCAATTTTATTCACTTTTAGAATTATTTTTACTTAAAACTAGCCTAGTGTCCAATGGGATTTGAAATTAAGAAGTAAGATAAAAACTTTCATAGATTTAAAAAAAAAATAGATTAAAAAATCGGTTGTCTGTAAGGTCGGATACTGACGATAATTAAACGTGACAACGTCATACTTTTTCGTAAATACTGATGGAATGGATTGTGCCTCTTTGTCGCTCGTTGCGCGCTCTCGCTTGCACTGGAACGCCGCATACGTCACACTTTTTCGTGCATGCAGCTCCGGCTCCATCGAATTATAAGACGTTATCACGTCAAAAAAAACTTGTATATGACGCGAACGGCGAGCCTAGTGCTAGAGATTTTTTTTTAATTCGCTTTAAATGCAAAAAGCACATACGTTATGAATTAAGAACCTCCTCCTCTTTTGAAGTCGGTTGATTAGAAAAAAACTATCAGACGTCGACCTAGATACAGCCCAGGGGGGTCAAAATAGTTAGAGGTGGTAGAATCAGCCCAGGGTGATCACGAACCCATGAGGGAGGCTCATGGCCTTTATCTGCCCTTGATATCACTGGCGGACTAAGGTAGGGGCGGAAGGGGCGGTCCATCCCAAGCCTCTGGTCCGGGGGCCCTCAAATTTAGCGAAAAGTTATCTTAATCAAATCCTAAACAAAGATAAAAGGCAATTGGGTGTTTGTTGGAGGCAGCATAGATACAAATACGATTAAAGCTGCACTAAATTTGGAGGCCCCCCAGGACTTGAGGCATGCCCTGGGCTTGAGGGCTTCCAAATTTAGCGAAAAGTTCTTTTGATCAAATCCTAAACAAGGATAAGAGGCAGTTGGATGCTGGTTGGAGGCTTCATAGGTACAAATACGATTAAAGCTACGCATTGTTGGCCCCCTAGGACTAGGGGTCCGCCCTGAGCCTGGGGGGCCTCCAAATCCAAAAGTTCTAAGATCGGGAGGGCCTCATTCAGTTTTTCCGCCGCGGACCTCCGACACGCTTAGTCCGCCACTGCTTGATATTATATCAAAAGAAACTGACGGGGGAGATAGAACCGCCCAAAATAACGCAATCGGCGTGAACATTCGATTTATCTCGATGCCTATATCGTTTTATTGCATCGTTCAACTGGATCGTTTCTCGCTCTATTGCACCAATCCATCTATTATCTATCCTGCTCGGAACATCATTGTCGAAACTGTCTGTTTTCTGAATTGGACGGTGTATTTGAAGATTTTCCTTGAGATAAACAGTTATGGTACTGTAGTTAGTCGCCACCTAACTGTCAGAATGTATAATATGTCGAATATAAGATTTAATAATATAAAAATTTATCACTAGCTTGACGGTGTAGGAAAATATCGTGAGGAAACCCGCAGGTCGCAGAATTAATTCTGAGACTTGTGTAAGCTGACCCGGTCCGGCGATGGGCTCACTACCTATCTCGTTTAGGGGTCCAAAGAATATCTCGTGAAAAGTGGGGAATATCTATAAATGGAATACCTCGGCCTACCCCCTCGGGGATATAAGGCGTGAGAATTTTTCGATTTTTTATTTAATATGTATAATTTCAATATATATCTGTGGTCTTCGATAATATTTATTAATATAATATAGAGGACGTCTTACGGTGTACCAGGACCGTAGCAAAGGGCGGTCTATGGGCCCTGCCCCTTCGGAGAAAAAGCGTGAACATATGTACCCATGTCTTACGGAAAACTTCCTTCAGAATATTATAACTATCGGAAAACAATATAAGTATTTGTATTTCCCTTCTTTCAATTTCCTTATCGTTACAAATATTTATTTAATTCCTTTGTATATCATTTACCGAGTCAGGAAGATGTTCAAATATACTCAATAAATTTCCGGTACAGATTTATAAGTAACCTTCTTCTCCGATAGGTACTGGATCTTAATAATAATAATAAAAAAATATTGACACAGACACCGGTCACACACGGCTTTTAGTCCCAAACTAGGCAGGGCCTGTACTATGGGTACTAAACAACTGATAAACATACTTAAATGAATATTAGACGACCAGACACGAAGCCAACAGACACGTAATGACAATGTTTACGTGTTTTCAGCTAAAATCTTACTTACCTAAAGTACCGATGTTTTATAATAGAAATATAAAAATAATCTCTCACGCCTTATATCGCCGAGGGTAGGCAGAAGTATTCCATTTATGGATATACCCACTTTTTACCAGATATTCTTATGACCCCTAAACGGGATAGGTGGTGAGCCCATCGCCGGACCGGCAGGCGTATTCAGGGAGCTTCGATATTCGATATCGGAAAATCTGTCGAACACTTTTGAGATGGGCTGATGTTGGTGTCGAAAACTTTCGAGATGGGCTGATGTTGGTATTGAAAACTAATGTCGTATGTGACATAAGGATTCGGAAAATTTTCCCTGGCTGTCAGAAACGCCTAGAATAAAGTTTCCGAAGTCGATAGATTCGACATCGGAATTTTTTTCACTCTATCTGAATCGAACGGAAACGGTATCGAGTCTCCGTGAATACCTACGCGGGTCTGTAAGACACTTCTCAAAATTAAACCTCTGACGCGGGTTTCCTCACTATTTTTAAATTTACTTTATGTTAAAGTAAAGTAAACGAAAATGTCGTGAATTGCTTCGAGAAAAGGATGGTACGGCCGTGCCGCTTTTTGCTCGACTTGCCCCCAGATAGTTTTTAAAACGCTCTAGTCTGTTATTTTATTGAAAAACCTTATTGTTGATAACGACGATTTATGAGTTCTTAGTAACAAAAAGGCAATTTAAATCATCACAAGTTATATTTAACTGAAATACTAAACTATACAAAAAAAAATATGAAAAAAAAAAACCACAGTCACAAAACTTACTCGGTCTAGTTTAGGACTGAATAACTATTTGGAATGGTGTCTCACACTTTATTTAATAGAAATGGAATATTTTGTTTAAAAATTCTCGTACCAAATCTATTCGCAAAACATGGTCCAGCAACATTAAATATTTTACAAGATCCGCAACAGCTGGACATGTAGTCCCGTAAACGTGTCCCGTAAGACAGCTTACAGAAAGCGTTAGCGCGGGACATTTATTGTTTTCTACCGCCCGACGACGAGGTGTTCTAGGCATGATATATCGTTTCAGAAATTGCAATTTCGGTGCACAAGCACTAACAATACGAGGGATGTAAGCAATTAAATGTGCACATGATAAATTTTCTTCTGACGTGTAAATATTAAATGGCGCGAAAAGTACGTTAGTTAGAAAACAGCTTGTTTGCTCTTTATATGTGGCCAAATATATTTGCTTCCTATTCATTCAATTAATTCTGAGATATGTGTAAATAGATCCGGTCCGGCGATGGGCTCACCACCTATCACGTTTAGGGGTCCAATGTATCTCGTGAAATGTGGGTATATCCAGTAATGGAAAACCTCTGCCTACCCCCTCGGGGATGAAAGGCGTGAGATTGTGTATGTTATTCATTTAGTAGCTCAAGATCGTCAACGACGTCTAGTTATAATTAACCTCAAACTAAATAGAAAACCATACCTATGACTAAATATAAAATGTTAATGTTAATTGATTATTTTTGTGTTGACCTAATAATTTTGTAATGTAGTAGAGGAATAATTTTAAGCAAACAATTTTCGCACACAGATTATTCTGTTTTTGAAATAAATAAATATAATATCTCCTCTTTATTAAGACAGTACTAGTAAATATCTTAAGTTACATCTTATTGTTAGTTTATAAAAAATATCTTAAGTAGGTATGTAATAGGTAATTAATTAAAAAATAAGTTGCCTTATTTTTTTCTGCCGCGCATTAGGCGGCCAGGTCGCGCGGCCAGGTCGCTGCGGCCAACAATTGTTCCGTGGCCGATGCGACCTGGCCGCGCGACCTGGCCGCCTTATGCGCGGGGGCTCTAATAAGACAATCATATCAGTGGTGCTAACATCATCATTATTCTAAAGACTAAAATGTGCAAAAGCAATCAACATAATCATTTGTTCAGTGATACGAGACAAACCATAAAACACTTACTTTGTTTGTCAGTTTACATAAATTACCAGTAGATCTTATTCATTCAACATCCATGGGATTAACCGACTCAGATTGTTAGTCATAATTATTATTATTAACCTTAATTACTAAGACATTAGATTAAAAAGAGCTGTCCTTGACTTTTTTGCTGGTTCTTCTCGGGATACTGCATTTGGCACCAGCATCTCTTCGGTTGAGATAGGCTGCTGTTTACATTTAGCCAATCTTCATGGACGAGTTTAGAGTGTCTTGCTATTAGAATTAGTATTTAGTTAGTTATTAGGTATATCCAGTAATGGAATACCTCTGCCTACCCCCTCGGGGATAAAAGGCGTGAGATTATTATTATTTATTAGAATTAGACTATTGAGAAGTGTATTTTTTATCTACAGAAAATAATTGATTATGTATTTTACTCAATAGAATTATTCAAGTGGTTCACTATGCTCTCTTTCACAAGCTCCGTACTCCAGATCAGCGAGTTTCCTTAAGATATTTTCCTTTATTGGCGCCGATCGATTTATCTTTTTGATACATGATACGTCGTGCAAACTTGAGCGTGGCTTCACTTCGAAGACTCAAGATTAATTCTGAGATGCTTTCAAACTAGCTTGTATTTCATAAGGCGATCGTCAGTGTCGTATCTGACGTCAGTTGTCAGTTATACTGGTGATTTTTTTTTCCGTCTGGAAAAAAATATGACGTTTAAGGTATCTAGAGCTGAAGTTATACACGAGATTAATTGTTAAATATAGTCATGTTTAATGCAATTTACAAAATCTAGAAAACTACGCACAGTATACTACGCGCAGCTGGCGGTTGTAGGTAGATTGCGCATAATTGGAAGCCACGAGCCTGTTTCTTTTTAAAATACTATTTCAAATATTTCAGTGTGTATTATTGACTACAGTTGAGTAATGTATATTAGTTTAAGCAAGAAAAAAAATTTTGAGAAAAAATTTTTTAAGTAACATTGCCAAATGAATCTATTACAACCTATCACACCACATTTTTTTCCAGACGGTAAAAAAGTCACCCTGTATACGTACTTTGAAGTTGGAAGTTTGGATAAAACCGTGCAGTTATGACCGTGAGTTCGTTACTTCATTTTCTTATCTTTATCTACTGCTCCATATCTTGAGATGATAAAAATTACTTTCTTCTTTGCCGATCTACATGTCCGAGCCTTTTTTTTCAAACAGCTAAAGTTAAGAATTTAGTTACCAAATACTAAAATCTGCGCTAGTCCTGGAACTGAATCAAGTTTCCATTAAAATAGCCGTTTAGTGGTCCAAAAATATACAATACAATACAATAAATCTTTATTGTACACCAAAAACAGCACAATATGGATTACAACATTAACTAAAGTACAATGGGCGGTCTTATCGATTTTAGCGATCTCTTCCAGACAACCTTAGGATGGATGAAACTGAGAGATTAGAACTAGGGTAGACGGTGCTCTATATTTTATTGAACATACTCTTATATACTATTACATAAATAAATATATTGCTATTAAATATTGGTAAATATACTATTGAGAAGTGGGTATTTCTATAGGAATGGAATATTAGGTAGGTATCTCTGTGTTGTATACTGGCTGTTTTATACTGCTTAAGTTCTAATCTATATTCTATACATGTACGATATTTGAACTACTGTCTAGGTATATTGACTTTGTCACTTTTTAAATAAAATTTTCACTCTATAAATAACATATTTATAATTTTTACAACACTCTGCTTATTCCCTGAGGGATAAGAAGCGTGAACATTTTTAAATACAGCCTTCTAAAGATACTTGCAAAAGTAGGTCATAGATACCACAAACCTATATCTATAGATTTTGTTGACCTAAAAATTAAATTAGGTACGAATGAAGTTCTGTTCTCGAGCGGATCCAAAATGTCTAAATAAATGTAGAATTAGGACACTACCGTGTTATTGTAATCTCTCTTTTCAACCGACTTTAAAAAAGTAGGAGGTTATCAATTCAACTGTATGCTTTTTTTATGTTTGTTACCTCAGAACTTTCGTTTGGCGAACCGGTTTTGATGATTCTTTTTTATTTGAAAGCTGGTGCTTCCCGTGTAGTCCCATTCTAATTTGGTTCAGTTCTTACAGTGGCATCCATGAGAAAAAAAAAGTTGATGTCGGTTTGAGTTCTAAGTTATTCTGTTTTTTTTTCTGCTTTTGTTAACGTTCATGCAATTTTTCGCTCAATTTGTTTCTCTAATAAATATAATTATTATATATTTATTTATTTTATATCTTAAGTTAGGTTTTTTTACAATATGTATATAAAAGTAAAATATATAAAAACATTTACAAAACAATACAAAAATTATAAAAAACCTAACCTAGGGTGCCGCCGGCAACGGGACAGAGGCCCAAGCTGCCGGTGGTCAGGGCTGCAGAGAGAGGAACCGGCGGACTATTATTATTATTATTAAGAAAGACATCTATTTATCAAATTATTATCACGTAGTACTATTGCTTATTCTGTGTTATTATTCTTAAAAACAAAAACCTACACGTGATCGCCACTGTATTCCCCGCATTAGTAGGAAAGCAATATTTCACTGCTAAGTGTGCGTTGCCGCTGTACTCAGAAATTCCTGTTTGCCATTGTTCCGAACTTACATCGTTTTCATACCTCGCGATACGATAAAACTTCTCTGATTTGTCAGTTAGACTATGATGACATATTTTATTGTATTACTAAATAGTAAAGAGAAGTAATAGCCTTACGGTTAAGGAGCCCGCTTCTCATGATGATCATCAGTGAGGATCGGGTTCAAATCATCAACTCTGGAAAAGCGCAGAGATAAGCTGGACCTTATATTCCTATTTAAAATTTTGAGAAATTACATTGACTGTCCAGAACTGCTAAGCATGTTTAAGTTGAAAGTACCCCCTCGCTATCACCGCGCACAAATTAAACCTCTGTCAGTCCCCTTCCGTAAATCGGTTTTTGGTACTAACTCTTTGGTTCCTCGCCTGTGCAAATTGCTGAATGCGCTTGGCTTGGTGGATCTGCTGACGTATACTTCGACTCGATAAATACATTTCGAAAGAGTATTACCTAGTTATTTTTTATTTATTTTTTGCAAATACTGTTCTTTTCTGTGCTTAATTAGGGTTCCGTACCTCAAAAGGAAAAAACGGAACCCTTATAGGATCACTTTGTTGTCCGTCTGTCCGTCCGTCTGTCAAGACCCTTTTTCTAAGGAACGCGTGGAGGTATGAAGCTGAAATTTATATAAATTACTCAGGTCTACTGTCCCTTGAAGCTGTGAAAAAATCAAACTTCTAAGCCAACGCAATCAAAAGATACAGCCGTTTATGCCGCAAATTTTCGACACTTGCAAGGGAATCAAAACCTACAGGGTGCTTCCCGTGAACTCAGAATCTTGAAATTTGGTACGAAGCAACGTCTTATAGCATAGATAAAGGAAAAATTACGAAAACCATAAATTTGCAAGGTTGTACGGAACCCTCGGTGCGCGAGTCCGACTCGCACTTGGCCGGTTTTTTTAACTTAGCTTCACTTATTTAGTTTTTTTAATTTACATTATACAGTGCATGTTGTGTTTGCTTTAATATAGCTATGCACTTAACTTTATATACTGGCAACATAAATTTAAGAATTGTATTAGTGTATAAGCTGCTAGCGAACCTTAATAAATAAATAAATAAAAAAATCTTGGCATGTATTAAGAGTTTTTTAAAACTGACGGGCTCACCACCTATCACGTTTAAAGATCGAATATTCTCGTGAAATGTGGGTATTTCCAGAAATGGAATACCTTTGCCTGCCCCCTCGGGGATAGAATGCATGAGATTTAATATTTTATTTATTAAAATAGTGGGCCTAGCGGGCATCCGAGGACCCACTCCACATAGTCAAAAAGTATCTAACTAATTATATACCGTGGGGTCCGGGGGCGCGGCAGCTCCTCAAAGAGCTGTCAGTGCGTTTGGTCGAGGTTTCAGGTGACCAGAGGGCTGGCAGCTATCTCTGTCAAAGGATCAGCCTAGCTATCCAGAGAGTCAATGCTGCCAGTCTTCTGGGCACTGTCCCACATGGTTCCTCTTTGGAGGACATTTTTTATCTGTAATTATTGTAAATCAATGTATATTTTCTTTGTAAATAAATGTATATTTTCATATATTTTAAATGATGAGAATCCGGTTTTATTTGGGGACTGCGGTATTCTGCCTTAAACAAGTGACCAGGGGCCAATTCGGTTCTATCACTTCGCCGTCCGCTACCGCGGCACGCTCGCTACGCTCGCTCGGCTTGTACGTTGTGGTCACAAAAAAACCTAACCTAACCCAGCTGCCCATTAAACAAGAGTAGCTTACTAGACCAAAAGGAAAGCCATTTTCGACATTTTAACTTTCGGGATTTCGAACTATCGGTCATTTCATGATACTGAGTGTCTTTACTGTCTCTAGTATGTACAAGACGTAGGTACCTTACATGTTTTACATGGTTCTGTCAAATAATAATTTACCATTTTTTATATGAGTGAACTTGTTATCATTATAATTGTAATTTGATAATCGACCTTTAAAGTTTCGGTCTATCGGATACCGGTATTTAGAAAATGGGTGTGATGTTATGTGTCGATATTTCGGTCGTATGTGTTGTGAATTTTCGGCATTTTAATACCTACCTGATACTGGTTCTCGTCACGACCTCGCATCGTGGGCTATAAAAGCAATGTTACACATCGGCCGTCCTGTTTGCCGGGCACTCGTAAGAAACGATATTTTACTTTGCAAATCGGACGCTCTCCTAACGGTCAGTTCTTACTTTTACTTAAAACGGTTCTCTTGTATTTTATTTACTTCTTGTTGTAAACATAGATTTATGAGGACAACGCTTATGTGTTTCTTGTTTTCTACAAACTTTTGTTACTACTATCGCTAAGACGGTGAAGTAAAACATCGTTATTCCGCAGGAACCACAAACCTCCAGTCTGGTGATAGGCTCACCATGTGTTAAATAGTACATATTATATGGAGGAACGGAAACGGAATGCTCCTCCATTGTGAAAAGGGAAGATCTTCCGCCAGGCGAGGTGATCGTGCCTGGGGACCGCGGTCCAACGGGTGATGCTGGACAGTTGTATTTATACAAACTCATTAGAAAACTCTGATAGCGCGGTTTAAAACTCGGCTGTCTATTGGTGCGTTCTATGTAGTGTCGCTACACATACTTCTAAATAACCACGGTAATGTAAAAAGACGAGACCAAATGCTGATCTTAGGGTATTTGGGGCGGTCCTGTTGGCTCAGTAGGTAGTGACTCTGCCTTCTGAGCCGGAAGTCGCGGGTTCGATCCCCGCTCGGGGCCAATATTTGTGTCCATGGACATGTTGGCTTCGTGTCTGGTTTAATATTTATTTAAGTATGACTATCAGTTGTTTAGTAACCATAGTACAGGCCCTGCCTAGTTTGGGACTGAATAACCGTGTGTAAATCGTGACGTAATGCAACTACGCACCCACTTTACTTACCCAGTGCGATTGTTACAAATACACTGGCATCGCAAAATTAAAAATAAATTAAATATCATTTATTTCAGGCATATAGGTACCCATAATAAAAGCTTTACATATGTAAATAGTCAACATTATAAACATAAAAATTCAATATTAAAAAATTAACACTAGGTTAATAATTCGCAAATAATATCAACATGTCAATTCGAGATTTAAAATATCATTATAAAAATTATGTCACCACGAAGTTCTTAGATACGAGCTCCTTTACTAACTTCCTTCGTAGGTATTTAAAAAATCTGCAAACCCTCCACAGCTAACCGCTAACATCCTTAAGAAACACATAAATACAACCCACATTTGCATTAACAGCACCCGGGCAACCCGGGTATTTTTATTCAGGAACTCAGCGAAACAATACCGGGTGCCTTGATGCATGGAGAGACCTCTTTTGCTAATTAAAAGACCCGGTTTCACCCCCTCGGGTTAAACCACCGGGCTCGTGAATTGATTTCGACAATGTTTTGGGATCAGAATTGAGTGAGGATGTCTGAATGGGTGAGATTTTAATGGTGGCGGTTTGTCTTCATATAGCAATTAGAATGTGTAAACACTACAGTATTTCTAGGAATAACTCTAGACTCTAAGTTACAGTGGGGACCGCACATTGATACGTTGGCGAAAAGGCTCAGTTCTGCTGCATATGCCGTAAAAAAAATACGTAATATGTCAAGCGTAGAAACAGCTAGACTTGTCTATTTCAGCTACTTCCACAGCTTGATGTCATATGGCATTCTACTGTGGGAGAATGCTGCTGATGTCCAGAGAATATTTATTTTGCAGAAACGAGCCATTCGTGCAATTTATAAAATGGGGTCTAGGATGTCTCTAAAGGAAAAAATCAAGGAAATTAATATACTGACACTGGCGTCACAGTATATTTACGAAAACGTATTGTATGTTAAAAAGAATATATTATCACTTTACAAAAAAAATAGTGACAGACATTGTATAAACACTAGAAATAAGAATGAACTGGCTGCTTGTGTTAGTCGATTATCTAAAGTTACCAAATCCTTTAAGGGTCAATGTATACGTTTTTACAATAAGATTCCCATTGAATTACAAAATTTGCCTCTTGACAAATTTAAAATAATAGTTAAGCAAAAATTACATAAAAAAGGCTACTATAAAATTACAGACTACTTAGTAGACCAACATGCATGGGATTGACCGACTTGACGCTATGTAATTATTGTAAACGATATTTATTAGTAAGACATGAGATTAAAAAGAGCTGCCCTTGAGTTTCTTGCTGGCTCTTCTCGGGGTACTGCATTCGGAACCAGCAGCTCGTCGGTGGAGATGGGCTGCTGTTTGCATTTAGCCAATCTTCATGGACGAGTTTAGAGTGCCTTGTTATTATAAAATATTGACGTTTCTAAGTGTATATTTTAATACCAATAGAAAATAAACGATTTTGAATTTTGAATTTGAATTTTTAATTTCATTAAAATATCCTACTAATAGTAGTATAGTTTTCGTAATTTTTCCTTTATCTATGCTATAAGACGTTGCTTCGTACCAAATTTCAAGATTCTGAGTTCACGGGAAGCACCCTGTAGGTTTTGATTCCCTTGCAAGTGTCGAAAATTTACGGCATAAACGGCTGTATCTTTTGATTGCGTTGGCTTAGAAGTTTGATTTTTTCACAGCTTCAAGGGACAGTAGACCTGAGTAATTGATATAAATTTCAGCTTCATACCTCCACGCGTTCCTGAGAAAAAGGGTCTTGACAGACGGACGGACGGACGGACAGACGGACAATAAAGTGATCCTATAAAGGTTCCGTTTTTTCCTTTTGAGGTACGGAACCCTAAAAAAACCTTTTACGTCTTATGAAACTGTATTAAATATTTTTTAGAACATATTTAAAAACAAAAAATAGGTACATGACTTGAAAGGTTTCATTTCTCGTTTCGTTTTCTATACTTTTGTTATGTCACAAATGTAAGAAAGACAATTTCAATTATTTAAAATTAAAGTTAGATTATACAGTTATTTTGTTAGATTATATACCGTGGATTATACTTGTGAATAAAATTCCAAGATCAGATTTATTGCACGGGCAAAAGAGTCAAAATGAGAACCAAAAGGCCCCCAAAATCATAATTAAAGTATAATCATGATTTTGGGGGCCTTTCGTTTCATTGTTTAATTTAGTCTATTCTTGTGCTGTAAGTATGAAAATTTTCCTGTCAATAACATTCAACTCTAAGCAGTAAAAAAACGACTTCAACGAAATATACTACAAAAATACAATGGAATTGAGAACCTCTTCCTTTTTTGAAGTCGGTTAAAAAAAAACATTTGTCGCGCACATACTTAATGCAAAATTTAAGACTTATATGGTTTTCTCATGGATGCCATTATTAGAACTGGACCAAATTAGAATGGAAGCACATTGGAAGCACCAGCTTTCAAATAAAAAAAAAACATCCAATTCGGTTCACCCAGTCGAAAGGTAACAAACATATAAAAAAACATACGGGTTCCTTTTTTGAAGTCGCTTGAAAATCATTTAGGATAGGATAAAATGTAGCCGAAGACGTAAAAGGCTAACCTCTAATAAGGGACCATTTATTAGAGGTTAGCCTTTTACGTCTTCGGCTACATTTTATCCTCCACAATATGTAGTAAGAAATTAAGAGCCTTTCCATTACACTTTATCCCTAAAAGGAAGCCTCAGAATTCGGTGGCTTAATTTTTCTTTGTTCAGCGTTTTTCCGGGAAGGCTATCTCGCGATTTAAGTCCACTCCAGTCTATTTGTATGTGAATGGATGGAGTCTGAGGTGAAAATGTTGTAACCCAAAATAAAAAGGTTTTTGTACAGCCCATCAAGGTCTAATTTATTAACTAAAGGTAGGTATAACGTGGAATATTAAACATACTCTGTAACATACCAGGGTTGGTACGAAATATTATAATACCCTATTAAAATAAGTATGAAATCGATTTAGATATGTACCAAAACATACATTTTTGTATTTTTTGTCTATCTGTCTGGTTATGCACGCATCATGCAAAAACGACTCTACGGATTTTGATGAAATTTTGTGTGGAGATAGTTGAGTAACTGGGTCAACCTGTACTTTTTACTACATGAAAATATCTCATTCCCACGGGAAAATTAAGAATCTGGCTAAAAAGAGAAGTACGACAGTCTTGGTTAACATACTTCCATTGGCAAATACAAAAAAAAAATACTTTCATTCTAGTGCATTAGTGGGTAAAAACTAATGACATTCAGAAGAAAATAAAAAGAGTAAAATGTCACAGAAACTTAGTTTTGCAACCACCTCTACAAGTTCCTGACCTAACACAACAAAAATAACGAAAAGTCTAACGTTTTTCCGCCGGAAATACCTCAATTCTCAGTTACTACGTTTCGGCAGATGCTTTGTATGAGAATGGAGCTGCCAGTTTGCAGAGGAAGCTGTTAAAGGCCCATTTAAAGTGCGCCGGTAAATAAAGCGAGATTGAACGGAATCCGGGGCTATATCACTTTGCCTGCGTGCCTACTCAAACAATGTTGGGACACTTTTTTAATATCCATATCTTTTCCTAATGTTCCAATGGGATTGACCTGTTTTTATACAGAGCCGTTTTGGGAATATGTGTTCGTTTTTAGCAATGATCAAATGCTTCGATAATAACATCTCTGATGTTTCAAGTTAAGGTTTATTTCGGGATTCAGTGCCATTGAAATTCATTTATTACAGTGTTTTTTTGTTAGCAGAATCTTTGTATTGTACACTTAATAATACAAATGTGATAACTAACCAAATGACAAAAAGAGTAAAATAAACAGTCTTATCGTTTTATGCTATTTCCTGTTTTTATGTTAAGACCTACATATTTAGTAGGTAACTGACTGTTGAAATTCCGTTCCTTTATAGAATTAAGCATAATTTTATACGTAGGTATAAATATTTGTAAGATTCATTGGTACATGTCCGAAATCGAAGCTAGGCTTAAATAATGAGAGACAAGCTCGGTTCAAACAGTTACTAGTGCCAACAAATGCTGTCACCAATATTTACCTTCAAAACTTACAAGTTAATAACTTTGAAGAAACAAAACCATTATAACTTCGCGAAGGTGCCGCTGCCGACGACATAAGCAATTACGCTCTTAAAATCCAATAACATCAAATTGAGAATCTGATTAAAACTTTAATCATCAGGTAACAGCGTTCAAAACGGTTCACTCTGTTGGATGTAAAACTACAGACTGTTAGCGAACTCGATGAGTCACAAAGGCAAAATAGAGTAACTCGAGGTACTGTAGTAGTTCGGAACAGGGTTGCCAGACTTCGGATTTTTTTGTTTTGAAGACTTAAACCAAGCAGCAGACATCGGAGATTGAGATAATAAATAAAAGGAGGTTTTTTTTTAAGTTCATAATCAACAGTCGACTAGACAAGTTGATATAGAGCCTCTTCATGCTGATCTATGGGAATCAACGCAAAAATGCAAGAAAGAAAAATAGAATGCCATAATGTAAACATTTTGCTTATATAACACCTAGGATAATAATAGAAGATTATTATCAAACTTCCTCATTATAAAAAAAATACCTAGTTGGTTGATAGAAATTATAAATGTATCAACCAAAAACTGTAATCGTGATCAAAACAGGCTGACACGACTTTAAAAACAGGAATTATGTACAATTTTTTTGATATATTTCATAAAAAAATCTTTTTAATTCTTAAACCGCTTTAGGTAAGGTGGCAAAGAATTAGACTCTCATATTTACATTAACTTAATATTACCCTCTTGGTACAGTCGGGTGAAAACATCGATGAAGGTAATACTATTTATTTCTGAAGTTTGGACTCTGTAGCAAAGCCAAACTAAATTATAGAATTTTCATGACTTCAACAAAACGACTTGTATCAGTCAAATTTCATTACATTCAGAGAGTTTTTAGCTGGCAACCTTCTGACTGTCGCTAGAGTTGCATCACACTGATATTGTTAGAGAGTAAACTCTAATAAATCGCTGCTGTCGATTCTTAAACTTTTGAGTTATTGTTGATAATATCGTACGGAAGTTTTGACTTGATTTAAAGTTTGTTGAAAACTGAATTGCTTGACGTAATAGAAAGTCCGTTGGCTGTTTAGACTTTGTTGGCAGTTGAGGTTTTAGCGGCTTCATTATTTAAATTTACATTTTTTCGTGCTCCATCTTAAGAAGATTTTGTACCTAACTTTTTTGCAGAGATTGTATTATAGTTTCTAATGTAAGCAGTATCAAGAAGCCTGGTTTGAATGAAGTCTATATTATAATAAAATAATAAATAAAACATGTTTTAATAATCTGTAGCTGAACCAAACTTAGGAGTGGTCGCTAGTATAGTATAACATAGTTTAAGGATTGGCGTCCTTCCACGAAATTTGGTTAGATAGTTTTTGGGCGCTGTCGATGTTTGGACGAGGGTCTCTAATCCAATTTACGGGTCAATTAGCTCGCCTGAGCTCACACGTGCGTCCAACGTTCATGGTGATCATGAGTTTTCGAACTCAAAATTTGTAGAAAATATTTTTAAAAATCGAACCGTCATCTAAATAGAACACGCACCGTAGACAGCAAACACAATATGCGGCAATACAGCACTCGCATAGTTCTAGCGTTATTGAAGTTCTCTCAGCAGTCTGTATAAACACAACCTTTTAACCAACTGAGCAGTTCATCGATGATTCAGGCAAGATCCTTTACCTTAAAGTTTTAAAAAGAAGAAGCATTCCACCTCTTCTTCTATAATTAGGTACCGATAATACCATCACGTTTTAAGATCTGCGTAAACTTCGTTTGTTATTTATTAGTACATATCAACGCCGAACGCCAAATGCAGAACACATGATCACGAAACGCGACTGTAAGAAAAATTAAGGCACAATATTTGAAAGTGATTTATTATTATAACATGAAGCACTGTTTTTAACAACGAGAGGTATAACAAATGATTGAGGCTAAAATATTTCCCATTTTATATTATAAGTGCTGGGTCCTTTTCATTACACTGCTATTGAGGTAAAATAAATGTTCAACAACTTTGAATGGCTCTTTATAAACCAAAAACATTTTAATGATATGGTTTTATTATGGAGCATTTAAATAAATCTCTGTTCCAATGAAATTGTGATTTGTATGAAAAGGAAATACCCTCTTCCAAGTTTCCACGTGTTTATTCTAGATTCGGTGTAAATCTTTTACGTCCAGATTACTGAGCGTTCCGTCGGGTTCCGGTTAAATAAAATCATGCTTCAGATAACCTGGGACTCAGAGAGGAATCGAGTCATGGTAGATAATTTTTTTGGAATATTTCAAGAACAGTTTTGATTTGCGTAGATTAAAAAACTCGCTATAACTGAAAAATAAAATTTTGGTGGGTTCACGATGTTTTCCTTCACTGTCGTGCTCAAAAACTCATTGGTTTATGCCCTACCCAGGATCCGAACCCGAGACTTAAGAATGAGAAGTGGGCTCTTTAACCGCACATCACGGCTGTCCAGGTGAAGAAACTTTGAGGTCCCAGAAGAAATTTTGAGACATGTGTACGAGGCAATAGCATACCTGTCCAGCGAGCAATGGGCTCAGCACCTATCACGTTTTGGGGTTTAAAAAATCGTGAAACGTGGGTGTTTCCAGAAATAGAGAAGTATTCTATTTCTGGAAACACCCACGTTTCCCCGGTTACCCCCTCGAGGATAAAACGCGAGAGATATTATTTTATTTATACTAAGGACAGCAATAGCACTGAAAACATATAAATGAAATATATATTAGTTGTGATATGAGGATCGGAACGGAATAGAATAAACCATGTCATTACAACTACGATATATGATATATAAAATTATATATATATATATATATATATATATATATATATGATATATAATAATGATATAATCTCACGCCTTTTTATCCCCGAGGGGGTAGGCAGAGGTATTCCATTACTGGATATACCCACATTTCACGAGATATATTGGACCCCTAAACGTGATAGGTGGTGAGCCTATCGCCGGACCGGGTCTGTGAACGGGTACAACTACGACTTGTCTGAAATCATGCTAAATTCATCACTCACGCCATGGATCAAATCATTCATAAGTACAAATCGTGTGAAAATCAATCAGCTTAGGTTCCGCATGATTCACAACCAATAATAATTCTATTAGGATAACCCGAGCTAAAGCTACAGACGGTGTATTAATCCTTTTGACGTGGCACTTTTCATGCTTCTGACCGTAATCCCGCAAACAGACCACCCGATAAATTCAATCAAACATTCTAACACAAATCATAGACCGTTGACGCATCCAATCACAGATTAACACTGATTGATTCGAAGGGGTAGGAGAGGAGTACCACAGGGGGGTATCCTAGGGCCCCGAAATCCGACTCTGTCAAAACGCCCGAAGCGTCGCGTTATTGAATTTCAGTGATGGTCGTGCGAATCCGGCGTGCATCTTTGCCCGGGGCTCTGACACGTCATTTTGAAAATAATCCATTTTGAGCGGAATATCGCTTTTTGCATCTATCCTAGTTGAAAATGGAGATTCCTTTTTTTAATCAGAGATATTGGCAATCTTCGCTGGTTATTGTAGTTTTAATAACCTGTGCGAAGACACGAACGGAGATAAATACAAGAGCAAGTTGTAGAATATTTTCACAAAATTGATTTCAATGAATTATTGACAATAATAAGTTTAATACCTTTCAAACATTCTACTCAAAATTATTGAAGTGAAAAAATGGGCTTTCCTTGTGTCTACATTTAACATATCTTTAAAAGACGAATAAAATACTTTGAACATCATTCAAAATTAATTTCAATAACATCTTACACGAAATATCAAAGTAATTTCTAAACAACACACCGAACTCAGAGTTAAATAAGAATATTATTATAAGTACATGCGTCTAAAAGAATAACTTTCTTTGACATTTCATCACGTAGGTACCTTCTTGTTTTAATTACACCTGGGCTAGGGAGAGTAATTTAACCTCCCACGCATGTACATTGCGAATTCATGGATAAATACTGTCAGACAAGGCAAATGTATTTTCATCTGAACTTAAAGTACAAATACATACATACATAGACCGCCATCTGCTACGATCCTTGCACAAATGTTACACACTTAATTTTCTTCTGTTCTACAATATAATTATCTTATCGATTCATCGACGATGGCAACATTTTCCATTGCATTATTTACCAAAATTACCCAAAAAATAAAATCTTCGTCATCATTAACCACTTCTATGGGTATCGAGGGCTTTGATTTCAATGGTCACCTTAACCTCAATATTTTCTTAAGCCAGAATGGGCTTAACGACTTCCATTATGTAAGAACAGTACAAAAATATCCTAGAATTTAACGTGCTTTCTGAAATACAAAGGCACTGGTAATTAATAATAATAATTTCTGTAGGTAATTCAAAATTACCCTTATAAAAGTCAATAGTCAAATAACAAGGAGCTCTAAACTTCTCCATGAAGATTGGGTAAATGTAAACAGCAGTCCATTTCCACCGACGAGTTGCTGGTTCCAAATGCAGTACCCCGAGAATACCCAGAAGCGAGGGTTACTACCAACTGAGCCAACAGGAACATCATATTATATTAATGCTACTACACACACCGGCACAATTAGCGGAACAGAAAAAAAAGGGAGTATTTACGCATTTTTGCGTGTTACTGGCCGGCTAAACAAGCTTTTTTTAAATTTGGGTTTTAATTTAAAAATGGAATACTAAGCGACTGCCCTTTTTTTCATTCTTTTGTTTTAATTTTCATTGATTCATTTTTTCCACCGCTTGTCCGTTTTTAGAAGGTTCGTGAATTCCATTTGAAAAGCTTTGAATTGCAGTTTTTGAGGCTTTTGAGTTTTTTCGCATATTGATAATTTACGAGCATCTAATTAAGCCTGATTTAACGCCATCAGAAATCATTAGGGCAGATTAAATGAGGAGAAATGGTCAAACCTACAGATCGATTGCCAGAAGCCTTCGTCGATCGTTATCAACGATTTATCGTAGCATCCAACGATACAGATTGACGAATGCTCTAGTGAGAAGGAGAGGACAAGGCCGGAAAAGGTGTACTTCAAGGAGGGATGACCGTTTTCTCCAACTTCAAGTCCGACGGAACACGAGACTAACGGCGGTGCAGGCTCGAAATTTACTGGAAGAGGTACGAGCAGTAAGGATGAGTGAGCGGACAGTTCGTAGAAGATTCGAAGAAGTGGGTATAGGCTCGTATGTGCCCGCCAAAGCCCCAAAACTTGAGAGACATCATCGCACAAACCGTCTACACTTTGGTCGTGAACATCGTGATTGGGACTTCGACGACTGGGGACAGGTTCTTTTTACTGATGAATGCAGAGTTATGTTAAATCAAATTGATGGAAGGCAGCGAGTATGGAGACGCAAAGGAGAACGGTATATCCAGTCTAATTTTGAAAATACAGTTGCATATGGCGGCGGTTCAATTATGGTCTGGGGAGGAATATGTTTAGGAGCTCGTACGGAGTTAGTAGTGGTCGATGGCGGGAATCTGAATGCTGATCGGTATATCAGGGAGATTTTAGAAGAACATGTTGTGCCATTTGCCCCCTTTATTGGTAACAACTTCATTCTAATGCAGGATAATGCTCGGGCTCACAGTGCTCGCACAGTACAGACATACCTAAACCATGTTGGTATAACGGTGATGGAGTGGCCAGCACGGTCCCCCGATATGAACCCTATAGAACACGTCTGGGACTTGCTAAAGAGGAGTGTAAAGTCAAGAATGCCCCCTCCCAATAATCTCAACGAGTTGCGAAACGCATTACTTGAAGAATGGCAGAGGTTGCCCCAAGAAACCATTGATAACATCATCCGCAGCATGCCCAGACGGATGGAAACCCTCATCAGAGTACGAGGAGGAAACACTCGATATTGAACAGTCATTGAAATTGTTGTTAAACTTTGGAAAATCTTGAATTTTCTGCTGTTTCTCTATAATTAAAAATCGAAGAAAAATGCATTTTGTTTAATTTAATTTTTATTTTTATAAAATTTTAAGTATGGTGTTACAAATGAATGTCAAAACATGTTAATTTAATTGTTGTTTCATTTTAAATAATATATTGTTTAAAAATTACATTCATTGTTCTAAATTCCCTCTTTTTTCTCCTTTTTTTTTCTGTTCCGCTAATTGTGCCGGTGTGTGTAGATGGACACCCAATCGCAGACTTTGCTTAACCACTACAACATACCATCAGGGCAGAGAGATAAGTACAGGCCCCTTCGCTCTAACAATACAGTACCCCAGTCCAATCGTTCAGACTTGAAAACACTTAATTTTCTACTTCCAGCTCAAAGTGCTTGGTACAAATTGTTATTAGTTTCAAAGAGTCAAAGCGGTATTGTTTTTGTATACTCCTTTGAGTACTTATCTTTTGTAACGCAACGTCTTGAGACTTTGAAATTGAATTTTTCGTCGTTGTTTGTTTTTGTTAATTGCTTTCTTCAAACTTTCTATGTGCAATACAAACAACTTTCTTTCTAAACCTTAGCGTTACAGTTATTTACCACATATTACCACATATTATTTACCAAGACTTTATCATTTCTTATAAACTAGCTTTTACCAGCGGTTTCACTCGCACACTTTCTTAATAGATGCCTACACTGTATAAGCTATCTATGTGTAAAATTTCAAGTCTCTAGACCCAGCGGTTTAGGCTGTGCGTTCATACATCACCCATCAGTCAGTCAGTTTATCATTTTATACAATATCTAACAGAATAAGCGCAATTCCTGAAATTAGTTTGTTCGGTATCGACTACTTATTCGATTTCAGCTATTTTTAATATGTGTTAATTTAAAAAAATATATAATTATCGTAGCTGAATTTAGTGTTTTCTATGGAAATCGTGTTACTATTAATCTATATTTAAGAAAATTGGTTAGACACAAATAAATTTCGATTGCATCATTTTTTTTTATTTTAATATACTAATTGGGGTGTATAAGGAATTGCGCTTTTTCTGTTACGCGTTGTATACGAGTAATATAGATTGTAGGTCTTAGAGCCAGAATGTGACAAATAAAGCGCGTCTGGCTGTACATGATGGTGTGTTAGTACCTACGTTGATGTGTGGCAGTGAGTGTTGGGTATGGCAGAAGAAGCATGAAAGTAGAATAAATGCAGTCGAAATACGTTCATTAAGAAGCATTAGTGGAGTAAGATTGATAGATAGAGTGAAAAATAGTGTGATCCGAGAGCGTTGCGGCTTGAAAGATGATATAGTGACTAGGATTGAAAGAGGAATGCTCAGGTGGTTTGGTCACATTGAGCGGATGAATGAAAGTCGTCTAAAGAGACAAATATACAAGGGTGTTGTGAATGGGCGAGTCGGTAGAGGACGACCTAGGCGTACCTACATCGACCAGGTCGGCGATGTGTTGAAGAAAAGCCAGATAAAGAGTTCCCGAAACTGACGAGCATGCATGAGTCGTTTGATGGATGTGGAGGAAGCGCGTGAGATCTGCCAGGTTCGTAGCAAGTGGCGGTCTGTTGTCTCTGCCTACCCCAATGGGAAATAGGCGTGAGATTATGTATGTATGTATGTAGGTCTTAGATTATGTTTCCTCCTTGGGAAATTAAAAATATTCCTTAATAGGGGACCAAAATGCGTCTCTGTACCAAGCCAATGCCTTTGACAACAGAAAAATGTATATGAAAATATTTTTAAATTTTTAACGACCTTTAACGAGACTCTAGTAACAAAATACTAAGAAACAAAATAAAAATACAAATATTTATCAAAAACCTTGACAAATTGTTTTGATTTGAGTTCAAAATCTTGTTAGCTATAATTGAGAGAGCCTTTCAATTTATAATATTTTGGAAAAGTTTCGTTTTTCAAGATAATTGTTTCACCAACAATGGCGTAACGATGGAATTGCGAGAATAATCAGATTTATTGGATTTTTTTTGGGAAAAATGAGCTCATTTGCCTTCGTGCCTTCAATCGTAAAATGAATTCAGATTCATTGGAACAAAATGTCTGCTCTGATGAATCGTCAAAGATTTATTCAGAGTTCTTTTGGATACACGAAAAACCGTTGATTTTTCAATTATTTTTTAAATTTTAACATCTCCCGTCGTCAAATTTTCCATCAACCTCTAATTTTATAAAGATCTTCCCCGTTTTCTATTATTTGTGGTTAGGTCAGTGTATGTTTCATGAATAACATAATTGTCGTTCTTCCCCATATTCACATAGATTCTTAAAATTCATCCATATTTTTAATCATTCTTAATATCTACACATCAACACTATAAAAAAAAAAAAGATTTGTATTCTTGTATGTTTGTAACGGTAACGAACAAACTCAAAAACGACTGGATCGATTTTAAGAATTCCACCAATTTAAAGCTACATTATGAGGGGAGTAACATAGGCTGTATTTTGTCCCCGTATTCCCTCGGGAACGGGAACTACAGCTATACCTATATACAGGTAGCTCTGCACGTGAATATTAATCAATCTTCTTACAACAATACTCTCATTCCTTCGCTTTATAAGCACCGTTGAGAAGAAGAAACTGGAACATATATTAGAGGGAAGGGAAATTGTACAAGTCTAAAAAATTATAGAAGGTATAGGTTGACTGATAGATAATGCCTTTAGGCATTAAGTTCGCCATGTGTACATGTTCTTGGTGCATGAAGTTAAATAAATAAATACACATGATACATGAGGATGACTTACATAGAGAGAGTTGTACGAAATCGCGAAATAAATCAGATAAGCGATTCATTTGTACAAACTCTCCAGTATTAAACGATTATAAGTTTCAGTGATTATTTTCAGGAATGTTGAATAATTGGTTCTAGTACCGTTAAATAGCTTTGTTGTATTATTACTGTACTAGCGACCCGATCTCGCTTCGCTTCGGTTTATATGGTATACAAAAACCTTCCTCCTGAATCATCTATTCTCTCTTCAACTCTATCTATTTAAAAAAACGCATCAAAATCCGTAGCGTAGTTTTAAAGATCTATGCATACACGTGGCCAGACAGACAGCGGGAAGCGCCTTAGTTTTATATGTACTATGTAGTGATTCTTATAGTGTCTGCTTACTTAGCTCTATGGATGTTTAAACATAATTATAAGTTATTCTAAATAAATATTATATTCACTCTATAAATTCATTTCAACTATATCAATACCATTTGTTAGACACTCATTATTCTTACCAGTTGACATTTAATTATGTAATTTTAGGAACACAACCTTCTAATAATAAGTACTTTTTATTCCTTCACCATTTTTAGCCGTCCTATTTTCCGGTCCTATGTTAATACTGACCCTTTTGGGAGCTAATTTGTCCTCTATCGGGCTTTGGTTTCACGTTGCCCCTTTGTCCCGTGAATGTTAATGTCCACTAAAATTTATGTGCATATTGTCATTCTTTATGGGGCCTTAGGGGTAGGTTAGAGGTCTGTACTGTTTTGGTTAGATGTTCATTGGTTAGATGTTAAATAAGAAAATAGAGTAAGTAAATAAGAGTATTATTATTTCTCAGTCTACATCATTAAAAATAGGCTACCAGTATGTGTCCTTCCAGTTAGGTATAAATAAATAAGCAATAGTAGGTAATATAAATGGGGGGACACAATTTACACACATTTATTTAGTCGGTTTGTTATTCACGTGTAGTTAAAACATCGTGAGGAAACCCGCAGGTCCCAAAATTAATTCTGAGGCATAACATATGCCCCAGAATTAATTCTGAGACATGTGTAACAGACCCGGTCAGGCGATGAGCTCACTACCTATCAAGTTTAGTATAAAGAATATCTCGTGAAAAGTGGGTATATATATCCAGAAATGGAATACCTTGCGTACCCCCTCAGGGATAAAAGACTTGAGATTATTTGTAATTTTTATTTTATTATTATTTGTTACAGACCGGCAAACACTTTCACCGGACATCACTTCTCATCAAAGCTTTCAACCACAAGTTCCGTCTGGACCTCGAGCTCAACACGTAAGTACTAACGTAAGCTTATAGGTTAGAAAGAAAACGTTCACTGATATTGAAAGCGTTCACTGATATTGAAAGCGTTCACTGATATTGAAAACGTTCACTGATATTGAAAGCGTTCACTTACCGTCAACAGTCTTACAGATATTGACCGCATTGACAGATATTGAACGCAATGTTTAAATGAACTAGTTTTTAACTGCTGTCGTGTTAATACCAAATTCAGCAAACAAAGGATGTTCCCGGGCGCGTACTATTTATTATGTTACTGCAATAAAAAGTAGCCAATGTCACTTCCTAAGCCTTCCGTTGTAGGATGATGACAAAGAAAAACAATAGGGTGTTTTATGTATCATAACTGAAGTGTGAGTAATTATTCATTAAAAAGCTTGACTGACGTGACTCATTCGAGTGCCTGCGTTCACGCCACTTATTGCATTTTGTATGTTGTTGTTGTTGTTATGGTTTGTTTCTGGGTAGGTTTTTGGTTTTTTTAATTGTACTAAGGGGCGTTGTACTATTTTGTGTTTAATTGTTTAAATCACGCTATTGAGAGTCGCCTTTTTTACATGACTACCTGAGTTTCAATTATATTTGGCACTACTGATACGAGAAGAATCAGAGAGAGAGAAAGAAGAAAGAATCCTTTTTGGGAATTGTTCAGCCTGCTAAATGCACATACCCACTAGGAACAATGTTAAAAACCTTTAATTTTAAATCAAAGCACCAGATTCCAAATCAAACGCAGATCAATAACTTACTAAGAATCTGAATGCAATAGCCCATACCTATAATCTGGCTAATTCCTAAATTCTCAGCGTCACCCATCTATTTTTGACTTCAGCTGTTAGTATGTTTCGTCTCGTTTCAATTCCCGTCGTCTCCGTGCCCTTATTTCAGTTATGGCGTCCCAGAAAATGTTCTCGAACTTTCCAAGAGGTTTGTAGGGTATCTCAAATTGTTTGGGACGTGTTTTGATAGGAACTCAAAACTTATATTTTGGCATAGAATTAAGTGGCATTTAAAAAAATAACTTAATGGACCTGTAGGCAGGTTTAAACTGTCACTTTAATAAGTATACCTTAAAAGTGATAATGATCTAATAAAATAATTTGTGAAAATTTTAACTGTCTAGCTATCGCGGTTTTTGAGATACGTCCTGGTGACAGACAGACGGACGGACAGACAGCAAAGTCTTAGTAATAGGGTCCCGTTTTTACCCTTTGGGTACGGAAAAGTAAAACATTATGCATTTTCGTATAATTACTTAGAGATATAGCATAAAAGGAAAGTCTAAAAATTTTGCATGTGCTTTTGCACAACGTAGCTTCACTCTTATTGGGTCCAAATAAGATAACGGAAGTACAGTTTTAAATCGCGTTTTGCGTTTTTGGAGATTTTATTTTGATTTCGATTAAAGGTTTGACTGTCCTATAATTATTTTACGCAACATAAAACGCACATGATATTATTTCAGAAGCCGACTGAACTTACCTACATCAACAATCATACATACACCTGTCGTAACAAACGTTACAAAGTCAAATATTTACATACAATAACAAGCGGTTTGTACACGAAATATATTTAAATAGACTAAGTTTGTTTTAAACGCGAATATAAAACGGTCTACCTAATTTGATTCTTAACCAGATCGCAATAAGTAACATTGTTAAACTGACATACACGGAAAAAACAGATTTCTTAGAATAAATTAGTTATTTTTCACGCAAAGCAAATTTATTTAATCCAAGAAAATGGTCCTCTCCCTATAAGACGTAAAGAAATATTTTCTTGATAACAGCTAAACATTATCTTAAATAAATTTATTTAAAACAAGACAGAATCATACAACTGGACAAAAATTATATTTGATCTAAGAAAGGCATAATCTCGGATATAAAAAAAAAAAATTCTAACAAATGATTGTCAGCTCTTAGTTTAAGAAATGTATTTCTTGATTCAAGTATTGCAATACGTTTTGTTTAAAAATATTTAATCTTGAAAATAAAAACGCGTAGTCAACTGAAGTGAATCAGTTTCTTTATTCAAATATTTTAATATTAACCTAAAGATTGTGTTTTTTTAGATCAACATTACTATAGCATTGGACCAAGTAAATTTAATGTATTCGATGAAATTAATGTTTCTTTGGTTTAAAATTACCAGATTGTTTGATCAAGAAATACTGAAGTAATTGTAAGTAATCATATTTTTCGTTTTAGTATTTTATGTACTTCGATTTATATATTTCTTTTTTAATTCAATAGTATTTTATTTTATTACAAAAATATATTTTGTTCCGTCTATATAAGGTGTTAATTGATTCAAGATTATGTTTAGAGGTCGATTTCTTGTGCAGCGTCGATGCTTCGTAGGTAGCTTGCAAGTGCCGTGCTGCTCCAAGTCTACGGTGAGTCGAGAGTCGAGACTGAGCGGGTTGCTGCGACTATTGAAGTGCCCGTAGTTCAGTGTGCAGAGACTGCCACGCCGGCGAGGGTGACCAGCCGCTGAAGATCCGGACGTGGGCTGTGGTGAACTGTGCATGGGCCGAGTGCTGTCGCTGTGAGTGGTGAGCCTGCAGGACCAGGTAGCACGGTGCGTCGGCTGCGTATGGACCTGATTGGGCGGATTCTGGCTTGCTGTGCGACTGCTGCTTGAGTGAAGGTTGTTGTGGGAGTGATGAGTGATGGCGATGCGATGCTGCTTCTGAAGTCCAGGTGTTCCAGAAGGTTGCGCTGATGTCCAGGTGTCGAGGGTCACCAGTATGGAGGAACGGAGGTGGTATGCTCCTTTATCGTGGAAAGAGAAGATCTTCCGCCAGGCGAGGTGATCGTGCCTGGGGACCGCGGTCCAACGGTTGATGTCGGACAGTTGTATTTATACAAACTCATTAGAAAACTCCGATAGCGCGGTTTAGAACTCGGCCGTCTATTGGCGCGTTCTATGTAGTGTCGCTACATCAAGTAATAATGTTTTTCGTTTCAGTACAATAAATACTTCAAATTATGTATTTTTTTCTTAATTTAATAGAGTTTGATTTTATTTCAAGAAAATATTGTACTAAGCCATGTGCAGCATGTTTATTGATACAAGATTATGTTTCTTTAGTTTAAACTACCCGATTTCTATGATTAAGAAATTACTTAATTTGATAATATGGCAAGTTATTGATGCAAGATGGATTGATCCTCTTAGAGGAATTCTTAAATATTTTAAGCTGAGAGTATTGAAACTTAAATTTAAGTCAAATGTGTTCTCTTGAAATAAGTAGTAAATATCTTAAACGAAGAATTATATTTCTAGGTACATTATTTCGAATGAAATATTTTTTCTTGAACTGAGAAAACATTACCTTGATTTGATAATATTGTAAGTTATTGATGCAAGACGGATTGATCCTCTTAGAGGTATTCCTAAATATTTGAAGCTAAGAGTATTGAAACTTAAATTAAGGTCAAATGTGTTCTTTTGAAATAAGTTGTAAGTATCTAAACCGAAGAATTATATTTCTAGGTACATTATTTCAAAAAAATATTTTTTCTTGAACTGAGAAAACATTACTTGATTTGATAATATTGCAAGTTATTCATGCAAGACGCATTGATCCTCTTAGAGGAATTTTAAAATATTTTAAGCTAAGAGTATTGAAACTTAAATTTAAGGCAAATGTATTCTCTTGAAATAAGTAGTAAATATCTTAACCCAAGAATTATATTTCTAGGTACATTATTTGGAATGAAATATTTTTTCTTGAAACAAGAAAACATTACTTTATTTAATAATATTACAAATTATTGATGCAAGACACATTGATACTCTTAGAAGAATTTAAAATATTTTAAGCTAATATTACTATTCTTGACTGAATAACATATTTTGAGAAAAAAAATGTTTCAAGGTAAGATCAACAGAATTTTTAACTCGAAACAATATTTTTGAATCTAGATGATATATTATAAGTCTAAAAAAATATTCCAAGATATTTGTTTTACTAAAATGAAGAAATCCTTTTTTTCTGTGTACGATTTACTTATTTGAAGTTATATTTCAATACAAAAATAATATGTCTAATACTTTAGATAAAAGCAAATAAGGAAGGTACATTCATAGGAATCATCGTTGAAATTTGGACTACATACAACTCACACGCTCGTGGGTTTTATTTCTTGTTTAAGTGCTATTTGTACACTTAATAAACGTAAGAAGGCATTTGATTGTATAGCGGTTTAACCATGCCATGTGTTTCCTTCTCGTCAACTGACTGCAGCGAATTTGGTTCCATGGACCTAATTTAAGCGGTCCACGCGCGAGAAGCTTTTTTTTTTTATCTAAGGTCTACACTCGTGTAAAAAAAACTCTTTATTCCCAAATTCTATAAAGTTATCAAAAGGGTAAAAACTGCAATTAAATATTTAAAAATCGGCATCAAAGCATAAAAGTCAATAAGACATGAAAAGTCGGCTCATCGGTAAAAGATTTATATGACTTTACAAAAAAGTCGTTTCATGGATGTTGAGGAAGCACGAGAGATTTGCCAGGTTCGTAGCAGGTGGCAGTCTATTGTGTCTGCATACCCCAATGGGACATGTGTTTGTGTTGTGTGTGTTTTTTAGTCTTGAGTCCCTGCTCTGGACGTTGACTAACTTAAAACAGAAAAATACGATTAATAGTACTCAGTCCTACTAGGAATTATTCTAAATCGGCATGGGGCCCTACGAGAACAAAACTCAAAGCGCAAAACCTCCACGCCCTTTAAAACCCGCTTAAAACACAGCCAGAACACCTTTTTGTGCGAAACAACACGCCAACGTAGCGGAATAACACTGAAAATGGCGTTTTTACACGAGAAAAATTTGATTGGTGCACAAAGAGTACGGTGTATGTTTACTGCGAACATACATACCTACATGTATGTAGAGGGGAACGTGTCGTTTGTTTGTGCGGAGCTTTTAATGAAGTTGTCGCGAAGCCGGGCGTGCGACTAGCGTTCAACATGCTAGCTGGGGGCGGCGCAAAGTTGAGCTGAACGCGTTTTTGTTTCATGAATTTATTGAGAAAAGATTTAAAAATAAGTAATATATAAATAAAATAATTTTTTTACTCCTAAATACTAACAAAAATGAAACACTCCCAGTGAGTAATAATTATATAGAAGTCTAAAGAGTAAAAAACCGACATCAACGAATAGCACGAAAAATATCATTGATGTTATAAAAATTTTACACTTTTGTTGATTTTTTAAAAACCTTTCGATCTATTTTGATGATATTTAAATAAGACCACCTCTGAAGTATCTAAGTAATAAGCAAAAAATAATCATCAAATCCGGTCATCAAATCATAATATAGGTGCAAAAAAAAACATACAGTTGCCTTAAAAACCTCCATCTTTTTTGAAGTTGGTTAAAAAAAAATCTAACGCCTTTATCCTCAGGAGTAGGCAGAGGTATTCCATTCCTATAAATACCCATTTTTCACCAGTATATTTTTGGTCCCCTAAACGTAATAGGTCGTGAGACTATGGCTGGAACGGGCTGCTACACATTTTGTAATAAATAGGCACTCAAAATTTTCACTGCTTGTGTTTTACTATAGATGCTATAAAGCTTAAACATCAGAATAGCACACAGGCTACATGTTGTCCCCGTATCCCCAAGGGAACGGGAGCTACGCGGGTGAAACCGCGGAGCGCTGCTAGTACTTTATAAAATTTCAACGACTAAGGAGGATCCCAATACATGAAATGTATGTTTTTAATGTCCCGTGGTACCCATTGCTTGCAACTTTTTTCACTCGAACAGAGAGTAAAACGATTTAATAATGAACAGTCTTTCTGCTTGTAACTTCCACCCCACCCCACCACAGTGGAGTGAAGCCCAGGCAAAGGCTCAGAATACGAGCTCTGGATTGGAAAATCGCGAAGCTTCACAATGACGCCAGGTAATTGATTGGTGGCAACTCAAGTGTGGCCGGTATTCCGGTAATTCCCCCGTCAACAATGGGCCTCCAATTTGAGACGGAGTAATTAAATTTGGATAATTCTATCTTTGGTTCATTGTGAGTTTGAATTTTTGTATTTTAGCAAATTATTTTGTTTTAAATTAGGTATATAATCTTGCATATAAATTTACTGATGTTTTTATTTCATTTAGACTGGATTGGTTGGACGCAACGAGCACTTAAAGAGACAAAGTTTTAATAAATTAATATATGATTCAATCATATACCTAAAAAAAATCGTATGTCAATCCTTTTATGTAAAGAAATTTTTATCCCTCATATGAGTTCATTAACATTTTTGACTTTGTTCGCGAACATAGCAGTCGCACCGCCAAGGTAGACCGAGCAAGACTAAGAGCATTGTTGTATTGTACACGAAGAGTGTTCAAGGCACCCTTCGTATATTTGTTCCAGAGCTGGGTATATTGCAAATAGTTTTGGTAGTGACCTGCCTTAGCTTCGGTCTATATGTTATCCTTTCTCGTTTATCATTATTTCTATTAGTTTAAACCGTATCGAAATCCGTTACGTTGTTTAGAAAAATGGAACAACAGCAGACAGAGGCGGACAACGGTTTTGCTTTATACCTACAATTTAGAATGTATTTCATTCAATGTTACTTGTTACTTCAAAGATCTCTCTCAAATAGTTCAGTTAATACATGAATCATTCATCTATTTTTGCTCGTCAGTCTTCACTACATAGGATAAAACAAAATCGCTTTCCGTCTGTCTGTCCCTATGTATGCTTAGATCTTTAAAACTACGCAACGGATTTTGATGTAGTTTTTTAAATAGATCTCTACCTATTTAAAAAACAAAAAAATTTAAGATCTAAACATACATAGGGACAGACAGTCACTCTTGACTCAAGAGGAAGGTTTATATTCCATATAAACCGAAGCGAAGAAGGGGCGAGTCGCCAGTCAAAATATTTATTTATTTATTTTATTTATTTACAATAAGCATTGCATTTTTTAGCCTGTAAACACTGGCCACATAAAATCTTCCTTTGAATCTAAAACAGTCTATTGAAGAATACCTGACAACGGTCGGCTCAAAATGTCAAGGATATAATTCATCGCATCCTGAGAAGCGTTATTTACCGTCTTCCCGGTAATACCCCGAAATATTATACCTACTTACCCCAAAATTTACCCACTTCACCCTTACCCCACCCGGGGCACTTGAGGAAGTAATAAATAAAATAATATGAAATGTTATCACCGGCAGGAAACCTTGTTTTTTAGCGTTAAAAATGGCTCACCAAATTTCGGTGCATATAATGTTGCCATGTTCAGTAATATAAAGCTATTGGGTTGTTGAAATGGGGTGCAAAGTTTAACGGGGTAAAATATGGGGGTAATTTTTAACGTGGGGTGTTTCGCTACGTGTGAGTAATACTGCTGCTGCTTTGTATCAAGGAAGTGTTGATTGCAAACTTTTGAAGTTTTTACATGTAATATAATTTCACTCATACTTTTGAGAGGCTTTGGAAAAGTTTAATATAAAAATTTAATACAGAACACCGTCCGATTCACTGATTGGCTGTCACCGTCCGTGTATACTTGGACCACATGTTTATATGATACAGCTGTTTCTTTCATTTTCAGCCGCGTAAGTACCGTTCCCGTGGGAAAATTAAAGATCACGTTACTCCCAGAATAGCAAAGTTTCCACCAATGCCAGAATTTTTTAAATCGTTCCAGTAGCTTTGGAGTTTAATCGGTACTAACACACAAAATACATAATTATCTTTCTTCTTTATAATATTACTAGCGACCCGCCCCGGCTTTGCACGGGTGCAATGCTAATACTAAAACCTTTCTCTTGAATCACTCTATCTATTGAAAAAAAAACTCATCAAAATCCGTTGCGTAGTTTTAAAGATTTAAGCATACATAGGGACACAGGGACTTAAGGATATAGGGATATAGGGACAGAAAAAGCGACTTTGTTTTATACTATGTAGTGATAGTGATAGTGAAGTACCTCGGATTGTGAAAACGTAACTTTAATAAAGTGTTATATAAGTATGTACTGCATGTTGTAATGGATAATATTGGTGAGCAGAAGGCGTGCAGCAGTGAAAGCCTTAGGTTCGGTTAAAGAGCCTACTTCACATGATGATAATCAGTGAGGTTCGTGATTATCATCATGTGAAGCAGGCTCTTAGAGCTCAGAGTGCCCAGGTGATATATAGGCAAATCTCAGTAAAACAAATACTAGTGGTACATAAATGAATGGGTAATCTGACAGTTACTGTATAGGTACCTACTACTCGTTATAAAAATGCACGGTAAAAATGAATATATTAAACAACTATGTATGCAAGTACCGATAGATTATCCCAATAAAAGTCAAAATTTACAAAAAATAAACAATTATGGTACCTATTTCCTTTAAAATTCATTGAATGTTGGCGTTTTTTAATAAACCTCGTTCCAGATTTAAATTTTTCATTATAAGTCTACATTTCAAAGAAAAACAATCTTCATTACCTTTCAAATTCATCTCGGTTCTGTCACAAAAATAATTATTTGACTCAAAATAATTAAGAATGATGATACCTACAGTTAATTGCGGAAAGTATCGGAATTTTCTTATTTTCTTTTGCCTTCCCGCGAATAATTGTTTGTTTATTCTGTGGAGATTCGGTCAAATTTTCCTTAAAAAATAAGAAGTTTTTATAATTCTGTAGGTATCGATATAACAGATTCAGAGAGTAATTCATAAAAGGATAATAATGATTGATTAGGTAAAACGGAAGAAACAGGTAAAATTATTTTCAATTCAGTTTTTAATTCAACAAGAATATTTTAAAAGTAGGTATTAAGTGAAGTGACTAGAGAATACTTTGGTCAGTTTAAATAAGAAAAAATAATTGACATGAGTTTATTTGCGTTTCTTTCTTTTATCTTTGCCTTGAAGTAACTAATTACTCAAACAAGTCTTTATTGTTCAATTAAATCTTACTAATATTATAGACGCGAAAGTTTGTATGGATGTTTGTTCCTCTTTCACGCAAAAACTACTGAACGGGTTATGATCAAACTTTCCAGTTATATATGATTTATACATCAGAATAACAAATAGGCTTTATTTTATCCCCGTTTTCCTTTGGGAACGGAAACTACGCCGGTGAAACCGCGGGGCGCTGCTAGTATGATTATATCTCAAACATACTTATTACCATATGTAGTAGTAGTTACTAAATTGGAATTCTGTTTGTCAATTAATATAAAACAATAAGACGTCAAACAAAATGCAAAAAATATAAAACAAAACTACTGTTCACAAAAAAAAAATAGGTTGGCCTTAAAAATGTATCCGAATTTATCCGAAAACAATCCGGCTCTCTAGTGGGTCATCGATTTGGCGCGAACGGCAGCCATGTTGTTTATGCCTATGACGTCATCTCATCAGCCCCTAGGGACTGAGGCCGATTGAAAAACAATACAGCTCAATAAAGCTTTAGCGAAGCGTTCATGTAAATAATGTGGTAGCATGATGAGTACATTCGGGAGGTTATGAAATGTGGGTGTTATAGGTAGGTTGGAGAGAGAGAGATGAATTGGATTAGTGTCGTAATAATATAAAGAATAAATAAAAATAAAGACATTGATATTTTCAATCCACGTTTTCCGGGGTTATACTCGTAGAAAGATGCTTTCAAAATTTGATTTAATTTATTATTTATTATTATTTCTTTAGGTTTGGGTTTTTGTTTTTGTATTTCTTTTATTTAAATAGATAGTTTTTATTTTATATATTAGTGTAAGCTGTAAAGTGTAACCATCGCTGCGCTGCCCCCCTTTTTTTTTGCACACATGTTTATAGGCTAATGATTAGAATTACAATGGAATATTATGTAAATTTGAGATATAAAATATCCATAATACTTATTAAATAAAATATCTATAAAAGAGATATACTTATAATATTAACTGTTTTGGGTGCCATATAAAAAAAAGTTAATTTTTGATATCAAAGCTAGGTTTATTTGCGTCGAGGGAAAACATACCTCCAACACAATTCACAAATTATTTAAATCTTACTTGAGTAGGTATTTAAGGTAAGGTTGTTTGGAATAAATCGCTAAAAGCGATAAGACCGCCTATTGTACTTTGGTTAATGTTTGTATCCATATTAGGTATGTTGTTTTTAGTGTACAATAATGAGTTGTTGTATTGTAGATATTGTATTGCATTTAATTACTGTTAGCTAAGAAGTACCTATTTGGCGAATGTGTTAAATAAAATATAAACAAAAAAAAACTATGCACACGCCTTTTAACAGCAAAGGGGTTAGCAGAGGTATTCGCTTACTGAATACACCCACTAAGTTTCACGAGTAGCCGCTAAACATGATAAGATTATTCTCAGAATCAATATTCTGTATCTAAGGGATTACTCCTATTGTTTTCCAGATTTTTTATATTACATACATATAATAGTATTTATTTATGTTTGTCGAGTGTGTAAAAAGATCTCAATATGAAATTAAAAATAATAAAGATTGAATTACATAGACAAAGCATAAACACCACTTACAGTCAAGAGCACGTGGAGTTTGACACATTGGACTTTGTAACGTTCTTATTACAATCGCTTAGGAGGTCAGACCCGCACCACAAGTGTAAAAGCTTCATGTGCTCTTTATTGTACAATACGATATTTTTGACGATAGTTTGATCGTATCATAAATCGATTTATTCGATTGCGTAATTTTCAAAGCCCATCTCCACGGGCTGTTTTGATTAGAGAATTGAACGGCGGCAGGGGGCCGAACGTGTGCAGAATAAGGGCCCGTTCTATTTTCAAACGTGCGGATGTTTTGATTGAAAACACATCGGGCATCTATCTATCTCAGTTTCGCATTGATTGTGTTTTGTTTTCTGGCGCTGAGGAAATATATTTTGAGGTTATTCTACTAGAAGAGCAACGAAATAACATATTGTTTATTCATTTATGTACTAAAATACCGTGTAGCTCTGTGTGAGACAACAGAAAAATAAAGGCCACTCCATAGATGAATTGTAGGACACAATTTACACACGGTTATTTAGTTCAAACTAGGCAGAGTCTGTACTATGGGTACTGAACAAATGATGAACATATTTAAATAAGTAAATAAATTAACACCCAGGCACGAAGCAAATAGACATCACGCACACAAATGGTGGCCCCGAGCGGGAATCGAACCCTTGACTTGAATAGCATTCAGAATATCAAATATCTTCGTTGTTTCAGAACACGACTGAAAAAAAATGGTTGTCTGTAAAGTCGGTTTACGGACGATATTTTTAATAACGTCATAAGAAAACATTGCGGAAAAATTGCATACTAGAGTGGCAGAGAGATAGATGTCATAAGCCGAAGCACTCCCGCTTGCACGCTCGGTTGAGGCGGAACGTGACACTTATTCGTGCGTGCAGCCGGCGGCGGCGTTCATCGATTTTTACGACGTTATCAAATAAATTGCAAGTGTGAGATGCCACACCCAAATGAACGCACGCAGCCTGCTACCGAATTGCGTTCACGCAAGCAAGGTGTCAAGGTGTTGGTGTGTTCCAGCCTTTAAGCTCCGAAACATTGTAAGATCTATTCATATTCTTGGAACAAACAACTCAAATATTTACTCAACAGCGAGTCTAACCGGATGTTATTGTTGTATGCATTTATGCCCGGATTATGACCGTGGCTCCGGATAATCCTTGCTTAGGGTGTTAAGCTACGCTCGGTTATTTATTTGCGGCGCCCCTGTTGCTATGGTAACTTGAGAATAGGAGTAAGTATTATAGTGTTTCTATTCATGGTAATAAAAATTTAGTAAATTTAGCAAGGCGGCCAACATCCAACTCCCATACAGGTTGCCAATAACCAAAACCTTAGACAGGAATATACCGGAGCGACTCCCCTCGAGTAAGCCTCTCTCTGACCTGATATCCGCCAGCCCTTTAGCATGCGGTTATCTTGGTGAGCTGAATGGGAGTCCCAGGAGTGCTCAACTGGTGGCTTCGTGGGTGACCCGTTCGTCCAGGTGCCTGGCTTCAAAGGTGGCCAGTAAAAATTGGACAACGCTAAACCGGGTTAGGCGTATTATGTCCAATTCGCAAAATGTCCAGTGGGCTCAAAATGTCCAATTCTCACAATGTTTGGACAATTTGCGAATTGGACATTTTGAGCCCACTGGACATTTTGCGAATTGTAAATAATGCGCCTAACCGATTTTTGTTTGTCAGTATACAAAATATTTAATTCCAGTCCAGAATTTTTAGAGAATTTTCGTTAACACTCACATTAAGTGAAGAAGACTAGATAGGTATTTATAATGTGTAGGTAGATAATATTTTTGAATTTCTAGGACCAAACTATACAAATTTTGGGATTTCATATAATATGTACAATACAATACAATAACTCTTTATTGTACACCAAAAACAACACAATATGAATACCAACGTTAACTAAAGTACAATTGGCGGTCTTATCGCTTTTAGCGATCTCTTCCAGACAACCTTAGGATGGATTAAACTGAGAGATTAGAATTATATGAAATCCAAAAATTTGTATTTAAGTTATTCTAGTCCATTAGAAATCCACTGTGGGGAGCTAGAATCAGTCTAGCTATAGGTAAAACATAATTAGCTGTCATTGGTTGTCATGTTTCGATGCTCGTCGATTCCCTGAAGTCTAGTTTGCTAAACTTATTATCGACTAAACTCAACTATTGCTGTATCCGTAAGTTTAGTACATAAGTCGTATCATATTACCTATGAAATTGCATTTTTGTTAATAATTTAAAGAAAACCGATTTTCCCTTTCTATTTTAAATAAAAAATAAAAAAATATTTTCACGCCTTTTATTCCCGAGGATGTAGGCAGAGGTATTCCATTTCTGGAAATACATTTATAATACACTAGCGACCCGCCCCGGCTTCGCACGGGTGCAATGCTGAATTTTCTTTCCTATAAACCTTGCGGAGCCCGAGACCTTTCCAACGAATGAAAAACCATGGAAATCGGTTCGTCAGTTCTGGAGTTAAATCGTCAGGAAGGAAAACCCGACTTATTTTTATATAGTAGATTTTCTTTCCTATAAACCTTGCGGAGCCCGAGACCTTTCCAACGAATGAAAAACCATGGAAATCGGTTCGTCAGTTCTGGAGTTAAATCGTCAGGAAGGAAAACCCGACTTATTTTTATATAGTAGATTTTCTTTCCTATAAACCTTGCGGAGCCCGAGACCTTTCCAACGAATGCAAAACCATGGAAATCGGTTCGTCAGTTCTGGAGTTAAATCGTCAGGAAGGAAAACCCGACTTATTTTTATATAGTAGATTTCACCAGTAGATATATTCTTTGGGCCCCTAAACGTGATAGGTGGTGAGACCGGGTCTGTTACACATGCCTCAGAATTAATTCTGGGACCTGCTGCTTTTCCTTCACCGTCGAGCCAGTGATAAATATGTATCTATTAATTTTTGAATATAATAATGTTTGGGATTATTGCAGAATTCCAGAATTGGTTGGTTGAGAAAATACTATGAACTCGGCAACATGAAGATTACTTTGACATTAGTTCATAGAAATAACCTGTAGGTTTCTATTCTGAAACAAAAACTATGTGAACGACTGTTCTTCGAATTGATAAGACATTATTTCCCCTAAGCCACTTGACCTGAATAGCAAAACAGATAATACCAGGTATCAGGCTGTTTTCGTATTGTAAGTCAAGATAGCAATTTATCAAACTGGCTCGATCAATGTCAGACAATGTCATTTAAAAATAAACTACCTAAGAAAATAATACTTGTAATATGTCTTCAACTAGAGGTTGCCCAGCATCGTAGCTCGCGCGGATCTTGTTTATTTCCGTTCCCTTGGAAATTTCCAAAAATCGATTCTTAGTGCTCACTTACATGTCATTTATGGAACCTTCATGCAAAATTTCATGATTCTAGACCTAGCGGTATCGGTTTTGTGTTAATCGATTGGTCAGCCAATCAGCCACTCAGTTTTTTCTTATATTATTATTATTGTTATTAAATGTATATATGATTATGATGATTACGAGTATTCGTAATCATCATAATCATTTATTTCGGATGAACATCCATAGTCTTAGTATTTTATTTTCTTTTATTTGGGTTAAAAAACAGTTACACAATACATTATTATATTAGGGCCAATAACATAGATAGGCAATTAATTAATTAATTAAATTTATATAGATTTTCATTATCTTTCAAGAGTTTTGCTTAAAATTAAAAAATGCAAACATTCGCTGCTACAATGCGACTAAATAAAATTATTCCAAATATCTACATTTGTCTGTCTCAGTTTCTATGCTCTACCTTTTTTATATAAAACTAGCGGTTCTGGGCGGTTTTATCCGAGTATTTCCCGTTCCTGTGGGAATAAGGGAATAAAATATAGCATATGTTACACATATGTGTCAGGGATATTCTAACTTTATATTGGTGAAAGATTTTTTAAAATCTGTCTAGGGGCCAATTCTTATTTGCTCTGAAAAGTGCCAAAATAACACCATTGACTGGCCATTGAGATGTCATTGTCATCCAACTATAACTGTTGACATTTAGTGGAATTGGCCCATGTAGTTTTTGAGTTTATTCGTATTCTTTACTCGGACATTGGCGAAAGTCACCAAAAATACGGTGAAAAGCCATTATCACCTAAAAGAAGAAGAAGAGTTTATTTGTAACAAATATACAAAAATACAAATCTTTCCTTTTTAGAAATATAGATATCTAAAGAGAAACGTAACAAATGACAGAATCATTAGAGCTCGCCTCACAAATCGAGTTAATCTAATTATCATCAATAATCAAATATATTGCACCGGAATACTTGTTCGATCGCATTTGTGACAGCACAGCTGTAGTGGAGTGATAAATCATCTCATTTATAAGCTGCATTGTGCCGTTATTTATTTCGACAGGTGTTGACAGATCGGACGTAATTCCGAATGAATTATTCGATTGATGATGATCACTGTCCGATGATGGATGACGTCATTTGTCAATCAACGTTTACCTACTTTCGTTTTTGAACTGTTTAAGATGGTTGAACAAGGTCTGCCGTGTCAGGCCAATCTCGTTTAACTTAAAATAATCGAGTTGCCCCTAGCCAGTGTAAAACGACTTTATTTTCGATGATAATCATCAGACAAAAACAATTGTTTAAATATCTTTATTATTTTCTGAGATATTGGCGTTGGCAAACTCGTTCAACTTGATTTTTGATTGACTGAGTCATGCCTAACTCGTTTAACTAAAATTGACATAGTTGTGCGTGACTCTCTTCATAATTTTGTAATGCGTATGTATATCTGTTAAATTGAGTTACAATAGATATGCATAACCACTGCCACTTCGAATAGCCGGATATTACCTAAATAGTTAATGAAGATGTTAAATGGATGTGGTACCTATTTTTTTATTGTTTTTTTATAAATAACTAGCTGATGCCCGCGACTTCGTCCACGTGAAATTTGATATTCCTTTGTGTTTCGAAAATATAACAAGTAGGATAATCTACACTATCTATCTATCTAGGTACACTAATATTATAAAAAAGAAAGATTTGTATTTTTGTATGTTTGTAACGAATAAGCTCAAAAACCTCTGGACCGATTTAACAAATTCTTTCACCATCAGAATGCTACATTATTCCTGAGTAACATAGGCTATAAATATGACGAAAAAAATTTGAGATCCTTACTAAAACTTGACTGCACATGCCAGGATTGGAACCCGAGCCTCACGAATGAGAAGCTAGCACTGGGCTAGCATTGCTATTTATACTGTTGTTATTAAAAACACCCTAATCAAGGCGTCACAGAATAAGCGTCACAGGATTCCTCATACACCCCAATTAGTATACTAATATCAAAAAAAGGAGAGGCATTCGTACTTTAGTTTTGCCTAACCAAATTTCTTAAATAAAGAGCGATAACAGTACGGTTTCCATAGGTAGCCCTAAATTCAGTTACCTATGCTAATTAATTTTTTGGAAAAAATTACACATTAAAAATAGCTGAAATCAATGAAGTAGGCGATTAGAGAACGAGTAGGCGATACTGAACAAACTAATTTCAGAAAAAACGCTTATTCTTTTACTTATTGTAAATCGTAGGACATCTCTGGTTTATGATTTTCATATTAGTTCTTGATACCAAAGGGTATGCATGTGCTCATGATATCAAACAAATTTCCTCAAGCAAACCATAGTGAATTCTCAAAAAAAAAGTGGACTTTGTATTAAGACTTTTAAAGAATATTTGTGCCAAGTTTCAAGTTGATAGACGCAAAAGAACACACTTGTATACACCAACTTCAACTTTAACTTTCACCCCTTTAGAGAATGATTTTGGAAAAATCCAAAAACACGTGTCTCATCATTTATTTCTAAGAGTTTTTGAGCCAACATTCAAGTTGATAGACGTAAAAAACAACACTTCGTCATACAAACTAAAACCCCCTGTTTCACCCCTTAGGGGTTGTTTTTAGAAAATCCAGAAATACGTGTCTTGTTGTTTGTTTTGAGGAGTATTTTTACAAAGTTTTCAATTGATACACCTTAAAATTAAGGTTTTCCATACATACCAACTTCAACCTTGGCACAAATACTTTTTAAGAGTATTTGTGCCAAGTTTTAACTTGATAGACGTAAAAAACAGCACGTCTCCATACTAACTCCAACCCCCTGTTTCACCCCCTTACTGGATTTTTTGAAAAATCCAGAAATACGTGTCTTGTTGTTTGTTTTGAGGAGTATTTTTACAAAGCTTCGAACTGATACACTCAAAAATGAAGGTTTTTCCATACATACCAAACTAAACCCCTACTTTCTCCCTTTTTAGGGATGATTTTGGGAAAACCCAAAAACACTTTTCTCATCATTTATTTCTAAGAGTATTTGTGCCAAGTTTCAACTTCATCATCAGCCTATAGCAGTCCACTGCTGGACATAGGCCTCTCCAATTGCACGTCATTTAGCTCGATTCTCGGCAACTCTCATCCCGCTGCTACCAGCCACCCTGCGAAGATCGTCCCTCCACCTAGCTTAAGGGCGTCCTACCCCACTCCAGAACATGTCTACTCCAACGGCTATCTGTTCTACGGATTATATAGCCAGCCCATTGCCACTTCAGCTTGCTTATTCTAGCTATGTCTTTGGTTCTCTGCCGGATCACCTCGTTTCGGATTCGACCCCTCAGAGAGACACCAAGCATAGCCCGTTCCATAGCTCGCTGAGCGACCTTGAATTTATGGACCAGCTGTACCGTGAGTGTCCACGTTTCGGCTCCGTGCGTCATAACAGGCAGGATGCATTGGTTGAAGACCTTCGTCTTTAGGCTCTGTGGAATACGGGCAGAGAAGACTCGACGAAGCTTCCCGAACGCTGCCAAGCCCTGCTGAATCCTCCTGTTAGCCTCCTAGCCTCAAAATTGTTCTTACCAAACTGCAGAGTTTGCCCGAGGTAAACGTATTCTCGAATAACCTCGAGAGTACCGCCATTGACAGCTATCGGTCCCGGAGTAACATGATCGTTGAACATAACTTTGGTTTTGTCCAAGTTTATCCGGAGACCAATGCGTTCAGAAGAATGAACTAGGCCGTCCAGCATCTGCTGCAAGTCATACAGGGATTCAGCCAGTATGATGATGTCCTCTGCAAATCTCAAGTGTGAGATGTACTCGCCGTTGATGTTAATGCCACGTCCCTTCCAGTCCAGCGTCTTAAACACATCCTCCAATGAGTTTGAGAACAATTTCGGGGAAATTACGTCCCCTTGTCGCACCTCTTGACGCAGGGGGATATTTTTAGTTCGCCGATCCTGAGTTTTAACGGACATTGTCGCGTTTTCATAAAGACATCTCAGCACTTGGATATATCGCCAGTCGACTTGGCATCGCTGCAGAGATTCTAAAACAGACCACGTTTCGATAGAGTCAATCGCCTTCTCATAGTCCACAAACGCAAGACATACTCGTAGGGTCGATTATACTCTTCTGTCTTTTGTATAATTTGTCGCACTGTGTGGATTTGGTCGATGGTGCTCTATCCTCCTCGGAAGCCGGCCTGCTCCAGTGGCTGAAACTCGTCGAGTCTTTGCGCTAGACAGTTGACTCTTGAAAACAACTTATAATATACGTGGCTAGGGAGCGAAATGGGTCTGTAGTTCTTTAAAAGGGTCTTATCACCCTTCTTAAATAAAAAAACGACTACACTCCTTCGCCAAGCTTCTGGAGTTCTCCCAGAGAACAGGACAGAGTTGAAGAGCTCCCAAAGCTCTTTCAGTACAGAACTTTCTTCCGCTTTTAGGAGCTCGGTTGTAATCCCGTCCTCACCAGGGGCTTTTCCATTTTTAGGTTGTTTAAGATCCGCCTCGGTTTCGTCTTGGCTGTTTTTTGGCAGGTCTTCAGTGTAATGACGGGTTAAGGTGGCTCTGGAATCCTCATTTTCGGGATCAGGTCGAGATGCGTGCGATGCGTATAATTGGCCGTAGAAGTTTTCTACTTCCGAGAGAATCTCCGGCCTTGAAACGACGATATCCCCATTGGGTTTGGTCAGCTTCGTCAGGTGGCTCCTCCCAAGTGACTGGACGAACACTTTCGACCCCCGATTTTGCTCAGTCGCTTTCTCTATGGAGCGCGTATTGGAGCGTCGAAGATCGCGTCGTACCAAGTTTCAACTTGATAGACTTAAAAAAAAACACGTCTCCATACAAACTCCAACCACCTGTTTCAACCCCTTAGGCGAGGTTTTTTGGAAAGTTCAGAAATAAATATCTTGTTGTTTGATTTGAGGAGTATTTTTACAAAGTTTCGAATTGATACACCCAAAAATGAAGGTCGAATTGATACATACAAATTTTCAACCCCTTTTTCACCCCCTTTAGGGTCGAATTTCGAAAATTCCTTTCTTATTCCTAGTTTACGTCTTCAAAACAATAGCTGTGAAAGAAATCTGCTTTCTAGGTCTAAGGGTTTAGGCTGGGCGTTGATTAGTCTTATATGGTGAAAATATAGTGATTACACTACCTATTAAGGTAAGTGTAATAAATTCATTTGGCATTGTTACTATATAGCAGCACTGTGCGTACTTTTCTAGACTTTGTAGATTGCATTTAACATGACTATACTTAACAATTAATCTTGTGTATAAGTTTGGCTCTAGATAGGTACCTTATATACTCGTACGTCTTATTTTTTTTCAGACAGTTAAAAAATCATCTAGTATAAAGATAATTATAATAAATTGAGAAAAATTACAACTAGTCTTTTTAACCTAATAAAAATATTTTGTTTCTACCTATTATTATCTGAGGCTAGATAATATTAAATTTCTTAATGTGTCTTTTGTTAATATAAGTATGTTTAGTAATTAATAAATAGAAATTTATTGTTTTTAGTTCGTTGAAAATACCTAAAGTTACTAGGTATTTGATTAGTCTTCCGAATATGTTACAATACCTAAACATTAAAAACTATAATCTAGTAACATGTTTTTATTTACTTAACCATTCTTTATATAAATAAATTTCATCAAACAATTAAAAAAAATACCTCTTTAACGGTACCTATGACCTATCTCATACAACTTTAAGTAGCATAGATAGATCCTACAAGAGGTGCGTGGTTAGTAGTCATGCACAACTCTTCTAACTTAAGTTAATAGACAGCGCGTGGCCACGTTTGTATGAAACAGTGGTTAAGCCTAACTCTTTTATCTCGATCTAAACAGTAAATACATACAATTAAGAAATAATAACTAAGGCCCCATATTCTTGACGCTTATTAGAACCCCTTTCAATAAAAATCTAGTCTCTAAACATGTTAATACAAATGATACAGACATAAAATATGTGTAATAAACTTTGAAGTCGATTATCTCAAAACTATGTTTTTCAAGTTAGACGAGATTGGCCTGACACGGCAGAGGTCCCAAAAATGAAACGAAGTTTTAGTGGCAAAAAGATATTTCCATTTGCTTATATCTAGCGTTGCGAAAATCTTGCTAGCGTGTTTTAAAAAATAGAAGAGTGCCATCTAGCGGTGAGTAGCAGAATCGCGTACGGAAATACAATTATCAAAAGGGTTCTATTATAAGGCGTCTTAACAATGGTCGTTATACCCAGTGGCGTATTTACCCTAAGATCCAAGACATTACTTAGAGTCCCTAAATATTGTAGAGGCTCGTGCACATTATGGTGGGCCGTACTGCGCTGCATCGTTTTACAATAATCTTCCTAATCACTTTCTTTATTTTATGTAAGAGAGAAATAAAATTTGGCAAAAAATTAAATTTAATAATGACTGTAGTCTATACCTCTAATGGGTGCTGAGAAGGCCAAATGCAAGTACTCGTTTTATCGAGGTTTTAGCACGACTTTTGTCTTATGAATGTACTTAGAATTATGTACCTGTACTGAATAAAAAGCTTATAAATTTTAATTCATTGTCGAACATGATGGTAATTTCCCAATAAAATTACCCCTTTTGGACGAAAGTTGTCATTCAAATTGGCAATCAAAAAGTCATAATTATTTCTGTCGAAATGTCAGCTCAGATTTAAAAATCAAATTATACAGTAACGTAACTCCCTAGGGAAAACTATCTGGTTTTTCGGCGCAAAATTAATAGGACTTGTAATTAAGTCATGAGGCCGTTATTGCTCCGAATCGGAATCGAATTGCTCATTAAGCAATGTGAGCCGATACAAAACCGACTATGGTTACATCGCGATAAAATTCCATTCGATTTTGTTAAGGGCAAGCTGAACGGTTACGAGTAATCCTGGTTTTTATTGTGTTTACGTCAACAAAAAAAAAATCGGATTTTTTAAAGTACCTACGCAGCTGTTATGGGTACTAAATGCTCCTATAATCGCGAAAGTTTGTGAGTATGGATGTTTTTTGCTCTTTCTCTAAAAAACTATAGATAGGATTTTGATGAAACTTTACAGTTATATAACTTTTAAATCAGAATAACACACAGGTAACCGCAAGGCGCTGCTAGTCGCATATAAATGTACTTTTACTTATGCATAAAAAATATTGTTAGGGAGTTTAAACCAGAATTTTTTTTAATTAAAAACTACTCATCATGAAATTATTTATTATTTCACATTGTATCTAACATTAAGTTCTCGGCGTCATTTTGACACAGACGGTAGGCATAATTATAAAATAGCGACACTTACCTCAACAGTGCGAGCGCACCGCGGAAGGTCAAAGCGATTACTGAAACGTCCGAAACTCACGGCCTGAAAATCCTATAATTCGGAGAGAGACATTTAAAAAAAAATTAAAGGTACAATTGACCACGAAGCCTTCATAATATACGCCAAAAGAAGGGTATATTCATGCACATACATTTCGGTCTAAGTTGGGATTTAAAATCTCGACCTCCGACTCAAAAGACGGTCACTACCAACTGAGCCAACAGGTCCATCACAATGTCACTTTTTGTTCGAATCTGAATACGGACATAGTTATAAACAAAAGTTAAAGTATAAACAAGACACACTTACGCCAAAGCTACTACTGCGTCCTCGTCGCTTAATAGGATAGCTGCTACAACATCTCATAGTAAGCCCACTGGTACTGGTCTTAACCAGCATCCACACGCAGTTAAATAGCTTAAACAAACGAGCCATTAACCCACCGACTGCCCCTTAAATGTAAATGCGACCATTAATTTAATTTTCCACTTTTGCAACGACAAAATCGGACGTTTCAATCGCGCTACAAGCGATACTATCTCTTTTTATCGCTCTAAATTTGCATAATTGCCTCATACATCCCATCTCTTTTTGAATATTAAATTCCCCAATCTTTCCCGTAATTAGTTTTTCAGTGTCGCATAATTTTTTGAATATTGAATATGATGCGTGACTGGCAGGTTATAGAGAACACACAAAGTTTTTTATTGGTTCAAATTTTGTTGTAAAAAGACTATAAACGAAAAAGTTTGTCTTTTACGAGTAATAATAGGAATAGTTTTTATGACAAAACAGAAAAATTCAAAATATCTATCTATAGCTACATATTATAAAACTGTAACGAAGCTGTGTCTGTACAAGACACATTTTTTGAAAATTTTAGTTTCACAAACGTAAGATTCTTTTCCGAGGGAAAATAATAGCCCATCTAAATGTACTTACACTGATATTACAAAGAGGAAAGATTTGTATTTTTAAACTCAAAAACTACTAAAAGGATTTGAAAAATTCCTTCATTAATAGAAAGCTACATTATCACTGAGTAACATAAGCAATATTATTTCCGTATTCCTACAGGAACGGGACCTACGAGTTACATTAAAAGAAAGTAAGCTTTATATTAATGATTTTTTAATCGCTTACGTAATTTTGGAACCTATTCAATACCTACAAACAAACAATCAAATCTTTAAAAATAATATTTGTGTACTGTAGATAGAACAGACAGATAGAAACTTGAAATGTACATATTTTTATATTAATAATCGTTTGGCTATTAAGCCTTTAAACCAAGTCTTTATCTTACACTTTAATCTCAGTTAAATGGCTCTGCTTAGGAGTCTATTATATTGAAGTAAGATTACATAAGATTTTGAGATTATAGGTGGAATAGTTTGGGAGTAATATTTCGCTTTTAAAATAATAAATAATCTCACGGCTTTAATCCCCGAGGGGGAAGGCAAAGGTATTCCATTACTGGCTATACCCACATTTCACGAGATACATTGGACCCCTAAACGTAGGTGATGAGTCCATCGCCGGACCGGGTATATTTACACATGTCTCAGAATTAATTCTAAGACCTGCGGGTTTCCTCACGATGTTTTCCTTCACCTTCGAGCTAGTGATAAATATGTACGTAAGTTTTAAGTTCGCTTTTAAAAGCACCAGTGATAAATTCTCGAATAAACGAACCCAGTTAATTGCATAACTCCGACCGCTAAGAGCCGTAGATTTAAAAACATATAACCCGCTAATGCGCTAATTGATGATGCACTCCCGTTGTGTAATTATCGAATTTCCCTTACCAATTTCAATTAGATCACCATAAAAATTCGTTGGCCATAAACAAAATCAAAGTTTATTTTCATTTAGTATTTTGGTACGGGAATTAAAATTAATTGGACATGTTTTTTTATTTTTATTACCTCAGAACTTTCGACGCAACCATCGCAAAGTTTATTTTCATTAAGTATTTTGGTACGGGAATTAAAATTAATTGGACATGTTTTTTTATTTTTATTACCTCAGAACTTTCGACGCAACCATCGCAAAATGTCAGATACGCAAAATCACGAAAACGCAGAATATCGGATACGCAAAATGACGGATAAGCACAATGTCAGATACGCAAAATGACGGATTCGCAAAATGACGGATACGCATAATGTCAGATACGCAAAATGACGGAAACGCAGAATGTCGGATGATGACGGAAATTTAAAGATACTTCCCACGACACTAGGATAGACGAATTTGAAGTCTTGTCCATGAAATGATGATAATCCAGTAGATATTTTGAAGAGTTCAACAAAAAAGTCAGTTAATCTATATATGGGTGAACCGATTTTGATGATTCTTTTTTTATTTGAAAGCGGTGCTTCCCGTGTGGTCCTATTTTTAATTTGCCTAGTTTACACAATGGCATCCATGTTTTCAACCGACTTCAACTTACACAACGACTTGTATGGACGCTGGAAGTAGTACTAGCGGTCCTGCGCGGTTTCACCCGCATAGCTCTCGTTCCCGTGGGAATACGGGGATAAAATATAGTTTATGTTACTTAGGTATATTGTAGCATTCTAATGGTGAAAAAATTTCTGAAATCGGTCCAGTAGTTTTTGAGTTTATTCGTTACAAAAATACAAATCTTTCCTCTTTATATTATTAGTGTAGATATTGGAACGACGTCGATAAACTGAAAACAAATTTTGCAAACACATTGCAGCAATGCGGCGGAATGACATGACCAAAATATCTGAATGCATCGAGGATTTAAAAATATTTATTTTCATGTGTTTCCGATGTTCATTAGTTTCGTTTGTTTGATAATGGAAATAGCTATTTTTTATTTCAGTTACTGATGATGTAACTGAAATAAAAAATAGCTATTTCCAGTAATATATTCAACATTTGCTTACAGTATTACACGGAAAACATTGATAAAGCCGCTACACGTCTCTTTAAAAAAACAGCCAAGTGCGAGTCGGACTCGCGCAATAAAGGTACCATCTATAAAAACGCCAAAAAAATCATGTTTGTTGTAAGGGAGCCCCGTTAAATATTCATTTTATTATATTTATTAGTATTTGTTGTTATAGTGGCAACAGAAATACATCATCTGTGAAAATTTCAACTGTCTAACTGTCACGGGTCATGAGATACTGCCTGGTGACAGACGGACAGACAGACAGACGTACAGCGGAGTCTTAGCGGAACCCTAAAAACCGGCCAAGTCAGACTCGTACACGAAATCACAGAATATAATATATTCTATGATTTCGTTTTAATAGTCATCTACTACGAAATGTTACTGACATTACTATAAAAACAACACGACAAACGTTTGTTGTTTGTGGATATTTTTTTTTGTTATAGCCGCCATAGTGTTAGGGCTACACACTCTGGGAAAATTTCAAGTGTCTACCTGCCAAGGTTAAAAAGATACAGACAGCACTATCAAAGAGAAACAGATAGAGAACGCAGCCTTATTAATAGAATTCCGTCGACACCTTTTGGATTCAAAATCTTGAATATAACATTCTTGATAGAACAAACTAATAAACCAACAAACACTTTCACAGGAGGGGATATTACGAATTCCATCCTTATCCTATTCAATCCAATCCCTCAATATCACACTATTCAAAATCTTCGAAGTTTCCACTCTCACATAAACCAACCCTTTGGCTGCTACGGAATTTAATCCTGCGCCGATTTTATGGTCCATTGGACTCGACACCTGTGCTTGGAATAGGCCCTCACAGTTCAGGACACGCGTGAACGGTAGGCATTTGTGGTGCTTTTGATCATGACTGGCCACTAGGCTCCGTACAGACTGGTGGAACGTAACATGCAGTATCATGCAATGAAAGAATTTTGCCGTGAACATTATGAACACGAACACAAAGGGGCATGCTGTCACCGTAGAGCAATAGCAAAGTAAATCTATGTCTATACTAATAATATAAGAGGAAATATTTGTATGTTTTTTACGAATAAACGCAAAAACTACTGGACCGATTTAAAAAATTCTTTCATCAGTGGAAAGCTAGAATATCCCTGAGTAACACAGGCTATATTTCTCACAAATAATTACCTACGCTCCATTAGACCATTAGGGCCGTCACGAGTGTTTGTAAATTGTAAAGTTTGTATTGAAAATGAAAAACCGACCGAAGGGGATAGGGAAAGTGTTGAAGAAATTGTATTTTTGTGCATGGACTCTGAGGGCAGAGGCATTGAAGCAAAATATATAAAGTTAAAAATACCAAAAGATAAAGATTTGGTAAAGACTGAAGATGAGGCAGTATGATCTTTGATCCTAGCCTGACTGACAAAATTGGGCGAAAAAAAAAGTATCGTTATTTACGAGAATCGTAAATTAGAAGACGAAGCGAGTGGGTACGTGCGCAGTTCGTGCCAGCAAATCGTCCAAACTGGACGAAGACTCGTACAATGATAATTGCATGTTACGTTTCACCGGTATGTACGCAGCATTAGGTACGAGCTAGTTTACAGGTCGTTGAAGGGTTGAATTCTTCGCAATGTCTGTTTACGGTTGAATTGAATTGTTAAAGAGAAGCCTCAAAGCAACATCTGAGTACGTATAGCGTTTGAAACTTCTCTGGATAGTTTATAACAAAATGGTTTCTGTGGCCACGTAACAGAAATTGATATGAGTTTTAGTAAAAGAAAGAATAATAAACGAGGAATGTTTTAGATATCCTACTGTGATTAAAAACATGTATTTTTTGATTTATGGCTACTCTTTTACGCAAAATCTACTGAACCTAAAACTTTACAACAATATAGCTTGTATATTAGAATAGCAAGGCTGTTTGACCCGGAACGTGGACAAAGTCAGTAATTTAAGAAATAAGTCTCAACATCTGTCAATTTGCAATAGAACGCAATGGTCAAATCCAAATAAAAAAATGGACAGCCAGCTAAAAACCAAATCCATTAATTTGGAAGCCACACACGCCAAACAACTCGGTCAGCCAACAGATACACAACAAAGTTTTCAGAAAACGATCGGTCACAATACTTGCAACTACTCGATTCAGGTTGAATTTCTGAAGTGTTCTTACTGCGACCTTCTTATTGTTGTTGATGATGTATATGTAGCGAGATATTGTTGTTGAAAACCAATAATATCTAACCAGAAACGTTTAGAGAGCAGTGATAGCCTTTACGGCTAAAGAGCCGGCCGAAAATCAGTGAGGCTCCGTTTCGAATCCTGGCATGTACCAATGAGTTTTTCAAAAACTTCCGTACATATTTATCACTAGCTCGATGGTGAAGGAAAACATCGTGAGGAAACCCGCAGGTCTCAGAATTAATTCTGAGACATTGTGTAAATAGACCCGGTCCGGCGGCGATGGGCTCACCACCTATCACGTTTAGGGGTCCAATGTATCTCGTGAAATGTGGTTATATCCAGTAATGGAATACCTCTGCCTGCCCCCTCGGGGATCAAAGGCGTGAGATTAGATTATTATTATTATATAACGTTAATAGGTATACAAAATAATAAAAAATTAAAAAACTGGTTACATTAGAGAGAAATACGTAAATAGTTTCGTACTGTTCCGAAACTATTACACCTAGAAACTTGGAATATGGTATGTAGGTGTTTTCTACAATAGTCACTAGTGATGTAATATCCCATCGATACATTTTTATTATTAGGTGTAGTACTAAATTGATTTGAGCAGCATGTTCGAAATTAGTGAGAAATGGTGGCATCACATCGCGTCAAATTAGATTCGAATCGATTTTGCGGTTTATTCGAGCAAAACAAAGGACGCATTTTACATTACGGATTCCAAACAAATACGTTTTGCGGTTTAATTTAGGAATCGAATGAACGAATTTATGTGCGTTCTGGTGTTGTTATTTAGATTAACGATTTACATTCGACTCTTTGATTAAACCCTTGAGCCCTAGAATACCAGATACAATAGGATTTTAACTGTCTATGTATCCGATTGGATACCAAGAGCTTGTTGGATTTATCCACTGGCAGGTTTATTACTTTTCAGAAAACTTACAGATAAATTATATTATTAATGGACTCGATTCTGCAGGTCAGCTAAAATTTCTAATTTTGAGTTAGCCTATCCTTCTCCATATAATACGGAAGAAAAAGGACAGAAATAAACCATAGATTATAGAGTAATGTCAAACATGTTAAAACCAAAATTTGTTGTCTTATCTGTCACTTTTATCCATGACCTTCTTACATAGTTGCTAAAATTGCTAAATACGTGTATTTGAATAAGATGTGAATGCGTTCATAAGGTTCAATTTGGTTATTTTGACATTTTTGACATTGTAAATAAATATGGCGCTTATTTCTGTCCCTTTCCTTTGCAAAACGGTGGAAAAGAATAGAGCTAACTTAAAATTAAGAATTTTAGCAGGTCTGCAGAATAGTGGCCAGCAGCGTTGCCCGCGCAGATCTTGTTTATTCCCGTTCCCGTAGGAATTTTTAAAAATACTTTATAGTAGGTATATTTATATATATTATAATAGGTACCTCCGCTTCAAAACGTAGAGGTAGGTACCTAAAAGTGTTAGAATCGTATATCTGAACAAACTAATTTCAGGAATTGCGCTTATTCTGCTAAGCGTTGTATGTCTTCTAACATGGTAGCTAAATGTTACGTATTTCTTCAATATCAACCTGTGCGTATGATTACCTATTAGGTATACTTATAAGAGCAATATCGGCAAAAAATTTGTACTTACGTTAAGAAACTTACAGTTGCATAAACATTCAATTCAAAAATATGCTTCCAAAAAACAGCTTCATAAAATATTTGGAAGAAGGTAAGCACGTTTTTAGAGAATCAAATCTTATTGACTGGAAAGAAATATGGCTACAATCTCATTGGCACTGATTTAAGCGAAGGTTCCGTCTTAAACCACAAGCAGCTTATATTCCCAACCCGATTAAGTCTAGTCTTTATTAGTAACGTTCGAAATCCCATTCATTCATTCATCGTTCATTCTAGCGTTTGTAGGAGATGCTTTACAGTTGGTAGGATTAGGGAATGAAGTCTTTGAAGTTTTACATTTTCCATCTGTTGAAGCCTTCCGTTAATTTAAATATTACTTAATGTTTCAATGGTATCTTAAATGAGCTTACAAAAAGCCCTGAGATTGGTGAATATTTTTTTGGTTTCAATGTTTATAATTTATTTTTAATCTATTTATAAATGAAAATTTTATTGTGTTTTTATTCTACTAGTTGGTAAAACAAGATATAAATGCACTCTTTTAAGAACTACTCTTGAAACATATTTTATTTATAGCTTTGGCTCAGCTATTTGTCCCGCACAGAACCTGTTATTTCCCGTTACCGTGGCAATTTCGAAAACCCTATTTTTGTATATATTTACAAACGTTTACCTAACTTGAATAGATAATGGAATATTTTACTAATTAAAAAAAAACTAAAAAACTCCTTTCTATATGCAACGCGTAACAGGAAAAGCTCAATTCCTCATACACCCAAATTAGTATATTAATATAAAAAAAATATGATGCAATCGAACTTTAGTCCTGTCTAACCAATTTTTTTAGCACGATTTCCAAAGAAAGCACTAAATTCAGCTACGCTAATTCCTTTTTGGGAAAATTTTTACACATATTAAAAATAGCTGAAATCGAATAAGTAGTCGATACTGAACAAACTAATTTCAGGAATTCCGCTTATTCTGTTACATGTTGTATATGGCATTCGTCAAAATAAATCAAATGAGAGCAAACTCGACAGATTTACTTGTAGATATTGAGGATCTTAATTATCCAACTCCTGGCTCCATCATCAGATCAACTAGGTAAAACTAAATTATTGTAATTTCATCCAAATTAATAAATATCCAAAGTTTCCAAAGTTTTAAATCTATACGACAATTCGAACAAAATCAATTTCGACTTCCAAGATTTGTTTCCATTTACAATTGAAGCTAATATAAAGCGTGTAATGAAAAGGAAGTAAGAGAATCTAATGTACGAAAAGATGACTCAATATTTACATATTTAGTAACATTTTGTAGGAATTCTCTGCATACAAACCATTTTAAAGGGACGTTTCGCCGGCGTAATCTCAATATTTACGGTGACGACGTGTTTCCAAGGCGAGGCGGTCCCAGTTTGGGCGCCAAATAATGTTATGGAAAAGTTTGCTCTTAAACAGCATATTCAGTGAGCCTAGTAGCTACAGTATCATTAATTTCAAATAGCATTAATAACTCAGTCTGGCGTCTATATCATTCGACTATAGAAATGCCTTTAATTCATTAATAATAATTAACGAGTACGGCTCATAAGATAAATACTGTAATATACGAACACCGTGAGATTGGGTCGCGATTTTTATTTAAGAGAAAATTCGCAGATATATTTTTATAAGTTCCTACTTTTACACCAGTATTGACCTGACCAGCCCCCTAGCGAAGATGCAAGGCTAACGAAAGCGAATAATTTTATAGATTGACATGTATGGGATTGACATAATTTAGCACTTGACAACTTGGCCAGGGGGTCAGAACTGATATAACACACAATAATGATTGAGAACCAAAGTTTCCTTACGACTTCTTGTTTACCGCTGAGTTGGCGTTAAATATTTACCTGGTATTTATTTATTCATGTTTCGTCAGTAGGTATAAAAATACAATGAAAATCATGCGATTGAAAACAAAAAAAAAATAAAAAGAAAATAAATAATCTCACGCCTTTCATCCCCGAGGGGGTAGGCAGAGGTATTCCATTACTGGATATACCCACATTTCACGAGATACATTGGACCCCTAAACGTGATAGGTGGTGAGCCCATCGCCGGACCGGGTCTATTTACACATGTCTCAGAATTAATTCTGAGACCTGCGGGTTTCCTCACGATGTTTTCCTTCACCGTCGAGCTAGTGATAAATTTGTACGTAAGTTTTTGATTTTTTTTTTTTTTTTTTTTTTTACTAAAAAATGGGCTTGCTCTTGACCCCAGACTAGCCCGAGAGCAAAGACGGGGCCTACGTTGGGACGAGCTTGCCCAGAAGATGCCTGTTCACTCGATCCTTAAAGGCTTGTAGGTTATATGAACTCGGAAATACAGACGCCGGCAGGTAGTTCCACTCCTCATTCATTCAACTCATTGGTACATGCCAGGATTCGAACCAGAGCCTCACTGATTTTTGACCGGCTCTTTAACCGTAAAGGCTTTCACTGCTAAAAAAAATACATTAAAGCAATAATAATGAACATATAATAATAAAGTAATAGATTAATTTACGTAATCAAAGTCAAAGTCAAAGTCAAAATGTTTTATTCAAAATAGGAACTTACAAGTCCACTTATTGAACGTCATTTCAACTCCACCGCTTCAGCATGTATGGTTGAGGAGAAGAAGCGGGGCAAGAAACTCCTCAACACAAAATCAATTGTTACATATTACTAGATTGGGTTACATAATTTCGTTTGTTTTTCGCTATCGTATTGCGCTGGACTGGAGGAAATCTGTTCCAAGCATCATTGTCATTTATATAGTCGTCTAGTTTGTAATATGCCATTTTACAAAGTACATGTTTAACATGAGTTTTGAACACAGTTTCAGGCAATTTCAAAATATCTTCTGGTATTTTATTATAAAAGCGTATGCAAAGCCCCACAAAGGAATTATTAATTTTACTTAATCGTGACTGAGGTTGCTCTAGTTTATTTTTATTCCTTAGATTACAATTATGCCTGTCACAGTTTTTAGTATACAGTAATATGTTTTTCCGTACATACATAATGTTTTCATAAATGTACTGACAAGGCATTGTTAAAATATTAATTTCTTTGAACAGTTCTCTTAGGGAATCACGACATCTTAATTTGTAAATGGCGCGTATAGCCCTTTTTTGTAAAATAAAAATAGATTCTGCATCAGCAGCTCTGCCCCACAGCAAGATGCCATAGGACATTATACTGTGAAAGTAGCTAAAATAAACGAATCAAATTTTTTAATACCAAATCGAACCAAAACCTCGTTCATAGTGAGTCAGGCTCACTTCCAACACGGATACGACTTTGTATATTAAGTTACGAATTTTAATATAAAGGTAACACCTTGAATTTACGCCTAAAACGTGCTGGTAAAGTTACCCTGCTTTTGGCGCCAAAATGATGTTACCTAAGCTCGTACGATCGCATCCCACGCCTTCATTTACTTTCTCAGACATAATGTATTTAGGATAAGATATTTCAGGTCATTTTTATATCAGACCCAATTTCATTAATCTCTGTCTTTTCGAAAATTCAATTATATTAAATTTTTAATCTACATTGACGGAATTAAACGAATTATATTTCAATGACTATCTCCCGTCTTTATCATTAACTAGTCGGTGCCCAGCGGCGTTGAAATTTTCCGAAAATCCATTAAAAGTGCTTACTTAGGTAGTTTAATAAAGCTTTGTTCAAAATTTCCTGCTTCTCAAATTCATTCTTCTCATTTTATATCTCTATAATATATAAAAAGACGGAAAATGAGGCCGACAAATGTAGGTATACTTGATAATTGGCCTCATTGGTAATTGGCCTCATTTTATTTAGTCGCAATGTTTGAATTTTCACCTAGTCGTATTTCAAGCGCAGCTCTTGACAGATAGCTGTCTTTTTCTTTATTATTCGTTCCGTATCATTTTTCGCCGTCGTTATTGTATCTTATAAATATGCTAAGAAGTAAGTACATGCTGTAGCCACTCGTAGCGGACCAATTTTCAAACGCGCGTAGTATCGATATAACTCATCCTTAATTTAATATCTTTGCATGCTTCTACACAAAGTGGTTTTGGCTGTGTGTTGGTCGATAAGTCAGTCAGCCAATCTGACAGTTGGTTTCTTCTCTTATGTATACCTATAGACTAGGTTGTGCCCACGACTTTGTCTCGATATAGACACTGTGTGTAGATAACACGTCTTTTTGGCGGCGTATCAAGCAGATTTTAAATACAACTGTGAAAAAGTAGTTTTTGCGTGATGCGCAGACAATAATTCCAAATGTCTTCTGTCGCTGTTATAAAGACGGTTCATATAGTTAAGTTTCTCCTATGTACCTACAGACATCGGCCAATTACAATTTTATTATATGTATAGATTATTATAGTCACCATTTTGTGAGTGAAAGATACTCGTAGGTATTTTAACGATACTCTAGGTAAATAGTGTCAAGATGAAGCCATGCTTGAAGTAGATATAGATACGAAGCTTAATAAATCTCTTACAATATTATATTTCAAAGATATTAATATCAAGCTTGTCTTAGAATATTTCTTGCGAAATATGGAGTCGGTATGTCCCTTTTTACCGAGTACGTAGAAATATCCGTATGTATTTATGCTCATTAGTTACGCTCCTCTGCTCAAAGGTCTGCTCAAACAACACAACCGGTTTGGTAACAATTCCTAGACATAATAGGTTTATGTATTATATTCCCCTTCGCCCGTAGAACCTACTCCGTGATTGGCTTTTGTTTAACCCAACCTTACCAGAAACTTTAATAGCATCCGTCAAAAAATAAAATCAATATGGCGGGCGTGTTTTCTGAAGTCATATTAAACTTTTTTTTATTAAATCTCGCCACGTTGTCATCATCTCGGCTGATTGAGTTGCATTCGATCGTCAAACCTCGTTACAATAATCCGACGCTCGGTGGAAAATGAGCGAGCAGATTTTGGAGTTTTACGCACCGTCTATTTAATTCGTATTGCGCACGACATCAATTTTTAGGTTATATTTTTATCTTTCTGTGATTATATATATTTTTAATCTTTGTTACAAATTATATTCTGTCTTCTGAGTCACCTCACCAACTATTTCCAAATTTATGGTATCAATATCTGCATTTTTATTGTTATTATTATATCGCTTATATTGTACATAAGTACCTATTATATCACGAAACTCCATGTTTTTAACATCCATTTTCTTTACCATCCCAGTTGCTATTCTTGTTCGTCACAATCGTATAACTTTAGTAATTCTTTAAAAAATGGCTTCTTCATTTTGGTTTTAACTTTTTTATCTTTAACCTCGTTGCTATACATTATGCGATACAAAATTCAAGTGCATTAGTGTTTCCACTTAAAAGACCTAATAATGTTTAATTATTCACGTGTTCTCGTTTAAGAAGAAATTTACAATTCCCTTGGAGGTGCTGTACCACTTTAATCCTTCAACTTCTATCTTGCGGAAAAAAAAACTAGAGTTAAGTTAGCTTCCATTACCTAAAGAAGTATATTCTTCTGCCACAATTCATTTAAATTTCATTTCAGTTTAAAAGCTGACTTCTTTGAATTATTTAAGGTCTTATTTCAGTGTCTCAGCGGAAAACTCTTCGATTCATCGACAAGAAAATTTAAGCTGATTTGTTTTTCCTGATCTTCCAAGATTCTTAATAACATTTCAGGTCGTTTCAGGCTCGTCAAATATGTATTGTTTCTTTTCATATCATTCCTTACCAACGGTTTTTTTATTTGCATGAATAAAGGTACCAAGTGCACCAATTTCGATTATGCTTGTAAACCAGAACACGCAAAAATTTACATCCGACAAATTATCCCCAAAAACTTCACTCGTACACACGTCATACAACTAAACCAATTTCGAATTCTAAAACCGTCAATCTTCCGCAACTTCCTAATTAAAATTCAGGGGGTGAAGGAAGGATGTGATGACATAATTTCGCTTCGCCTCGCTCCCTCATAAATAGTGTCACGCAAACGTTCGAACTAAAATAATTAGTGGTGTCGTCAACTTCGACGTGTGGCAAACAGGACGTACAAGACTTGGGTACTAAAGATATGTAAATTGTAAACGGTTCAGGAAATCCCTGACTTCACTTAACAGGTATTGCTTTTGCAGAAAACTTTGTATATATATGTTTTATTATTACATCTCCAACTTGCCTATCCTATCACACAACATAAAGTTAAATATTATGTAGTTCGTTATAGTTTCCAAAATCTTCAAATTTTTTAGCACATAGTAATCCTACCATTTTTAGTATTACTAATGTCAATTACTTCATCCCTTATTCGATTTTTTGCTGCTTTACTACCTATGTTTTGATGTTTCTCTTCATGCCCTCAAACATTCTTATCAACTACACACAAGAATCATCTCACCTATTCATATCTCCTTGAAGAGATCTTTGTCAAGCGGTAACAAGTTAATTTATGTTGAGATTAAGTAAACGTTTGTACGCCTTGTTTGTCAACCGCGCTCCAGTCGATTTATTATACACACCCGCGGCTTACCCTTGTACAAACTTGAGTTATGTTCTAGCATGTTAGTCAACCGAGGCACGGCGCAGACTGGGAACTAATTTTGAGGTTAACGGTTTCATTTTCAAGTCATTAAGTCATGGTTATACTGCCTACTGGACAAGGCACCGTAAAATAAAAACATTTTATTTCAAAATTGCGATGTTAATCCACTTACATACAAATTTCTTCCACCTTAAAGAAAAGTGAACAGGTTGCTTTATTACTTACTCAGATAGTGTGTATTCCCGTTTTCGTAGGGCTTTGAAAAAATCTAAATTTTTAGTCTTTGCTTTTCAGTGATCACTTAGACACGTCATTTTGACCACTGAGTAAAATGTTCATGCTTCTAGGCCTGTTTTTGGCTATGCGTTAATTGAATAGTCAATCTGTCTCTTCTTTTATATGTATATGATAGATAATTATGTACAAAATCACAGATATCACGAGTAGGAACATAGGTGATAAATTAATACGAGTCGAGTATGTCGTATTATGTTATGACATTTGTCTTGCTTTGAGGCTTATCATGTCTTTCAGAACATAATGCTACAGTCTAAAAGCTTCATCTACTAATCCTTCGTCGTTGCTCTATTCAACAGCGTCAACGGCTCATCCTTTGATCACTTCATCAGGTTTTGATTGAATTCCTTTTACGAATGCTATGATTGCATTTAACTATGTGTGGAGGTGGAATGCTCCTCCATCGTGAAAAGGGAAGATCTTCCGCCAGGCAAGGTGATCGCGCCTTTGGACCGCGGTCTTTATATAAACTCATCAACGATGTCTTTTTAAAAACTTCGTAGATGCCTAGCTCAACGGAAACTTGCAAGCCCCAAAATTGATTTAGTCTATGTAGTGTTACCAATTGATTTTTTCTCCGTTGAGTTGTATTTAGAACTGAAACGGGAAAAAAAACATTTGGTCCATGGCACATCCATCAAAAATACACCAGTCAAAAATGGGTACTTCTAGAAACGGAGTACATCTAAAAAAAATCTCATATACAACCTTAGATAAAATCAAAAGGAAAGATACTGTACTAGCTTCTCGCGCGTGGACCGCATAAATTAGGTCCAAAAACGTAATTCCCTGAAGTCTCAATCGGTTCAGCACGTGATAGTCGACGAAAACGAAACACATTGAATAGTTAAACTGCTATACAATCTTCCTTCTTATGCTTTTATGAACTGTACAAATGGCACTAAAACAATATAACCCACGGGCGCGTGTAGTTGTATGTAGTCCAAATGTCAACGATGCTTTCTATAAATGTACCGTACCTTCCTTTTTTGCTTTTATCTAGTACACAACCCAAATTTGTATAAGCGAATCCCCAAACCATTTTTCCCCTTTCCCGCGTAGGTATTTATACGTATATCATCGCAAAATACCAAGAATATCGTATTTTACGGCGGCATTAAATCAGAGTAGACGCGAGATGCGTCTATTTATCACGGGCCGTCGCGTGCCGTGATTCCGGAGCACCTGTCTAGCCTTCCTTTTACTTAACTAAATGTGTTTTGGTTTTGTGGTTATGCTTTCTAGAGAGCAATAACAACAAGTCTTGTTTTAGTGTCTTAGGTATTTGTTTACAATAAACACTATAAGTGCGTAATAGAATTATCCCTATCCCTCTTAAGCCTAGTTCGCACTAGGCCAGTAATTTAGTCGAATCCTTGTTCTCACTTTCCTTGTTCACTTTAGTACCTTACTGCAAGTTATATGCGAGTAAAGACAGTATTCACAATTCAACCACGTAATAGGTACCTACGTCTATTTTTTAATAACAACAAAGAGATTCTATACCTATATAACTTACCTACATTTTTGTAAAAAAAAATGTGTTCGTTCTTAATTAAGTCAAATAAACATTTACTCGTATTATTATCAAATTATTCATAATTCACAATAATTTGTTGAAAAAATATTAAAATATTTGCATTTTTGATAAAATTATAATGTGTTGTGATCAAGAGCGGTGATGGCCCTACGGTTGAAGAGCTTGCTTCTCATAATAAAAATCTGTGAGGCTCGGGTTCGAATCTTGGCATTAGTTTTTCAAAACTTACGTACATACATACATACATATTATGCTCACGCCTTTTTCCCGAAGGGGTAGGCAGAGACAACAGCCCGCCACATATTTATCAATAGCGCGATGGTGAAGCAAAACATCGTGAGGAAACCCGCAGGTCCCAGAATTAATTCTGAGACATGTGTAACAGACCCGGTCCTGCGATGGGCTCACCACCTATCACGTTAGGGGTCCAAAGAATATCTGGTGAAAAGTAGGTACATCCAGAAATGGAATACCTCTGCCTACCGCGATTTATGGCGTGAGATTTTTTTTTGTCTGTGATCAACACAATATTATAATTTTAAAGTAGGTTTTATGTTCACTCCCCTTTCATAGGGTGCGTAAAATAATATTATTAACTGTCGTATTTGTCCCCAACCACGGTGGGTTCGCGTGGAAGATTATGCCTATACCTACTTCCTCATATGTGAGGAAATCAGCAATGGGCTGTTACGTTTTGATGATGAACCTTCTGTGAATTGTGTCCCACAATTTATTTATTCATCACTTTTGTTCTATTCCAAAAAACTTATTGTTGGAGATAGGTTTGTAAACGTAACTCATTATGTCAATGTCACCTGTCAAAAGTGAAATTAGTACGAGACAAATGTTATCTGTCTCTCTTTTCTCTGATGGCTTCCCTGCCGGATGTGTATCGTTCTCTTGGAATTAAAACAATCTGCTTTCATCTCAAATCTACTTTAATTTCTTCAATAACCCAACATTGGACTCGATTCTACAGACCAGCTAAAATTCCTAATTTTAAGTTAGCCTTTCCTTCTCCATCGAATACGAAAGAAAAAGGACAAACAAACCATAGATTTAAGAGTAATGTCAAACATGTAAAAACCAACTAATTTGAACCTTATGAACGTGCTTATCTGTCACTTTTATCCATCACCTTTTTACATCGTCGCTAAAATTGATAAACATTCCATATAGTTGACAGGACTAATTTTTATTTGATAGGACTAAATATCTCTCGTCTCTTTTCTTTTGTAGGAAAAAGAAAATGACAGGACTAAACTAAAATAAGTTTAGTCGTTGTAATGCAGAATCGAGCCCACTTATTCAGTGAGCACAAGTAGGTACTTTGGGGCAATGGCTGTGGCTTATACCCAGAAATCTCTGCATTAATTAGCACACATGTACGATGTCGTCTGTTCACGCCCAGTCCTTGTCTGAGACAGTTCAAAATAGACTCACAGACAGTATAACAATAAGATGGACGCCGCAGAGAAACCCCCCCTTTTCACCCCAATGTTCACCACCAAGCTTAGTCTTTAAGTTAATCTAGTCATGGAGATCGTGTTAATTATTACAGATAGCGGGTGCCCAGCGCCGTTGCCAGCGCGCATCAAGTTTATTCCCGTTCCCGTGGGAATTTAAAAAACCTTCATAGTGGTTGCCTATTTAGTTATAAGACACCTACAGCCCATATTTCAAGTTTCTAAGTGTTATCGTTTCGGAGTAGTACGTATTTCTCTTTTTAACCAGGTTTTTAATTTTCACGTAGAAATTAGACATTTTCGAGTAAAAAGTACTCGCGATGTTTACCCAGCTATTCAGCACCAAATTGCATCATAGTAGTTTTTGCGTGATGCGTACACAAACAGACAGACAGAACAGACAGACAATAATTTCAAAAACTGTTGTTTTGATATCTGCATCGATAACTATCTACACTACAGCTGAAATTTTCAAAAACTAAGTATTTCATGTCCAGACACGGTCTCAATACAGTTTTAATAAACAACTCGTCACAGAATAAGCGCAATTCCTTATACACCCAAATTACTAGGTATATTAATATAAAAAAATATATGATGCATTCGTACTTTAGCTACGTCGAACCAAATTTCTTAATAAAAGCCCTGAATTCAGTTATGCTAATTATTTTTTCGGATAAAATGTTACAGTATTAAAAATAGCTAAAATAACTATACTGAACAAACTAATGTTAGGCGCTAATTCTGTTGATATATATTGTATGTTGCATGTACAGATCATTTTGAGTACCTATGTGGATTTATCCGATTTATCATAATAATATGTATTTTCAAAAGTTGTTTTCGTAAAATGCTAATATTTCGTAGGTAGGTACATACTTTGCTTGGGATGACAAATTCCAGCAAACGATTTTATAATAAACTGCAGTTCCTGAAAACTCATTACAAATATTTCTGAAATTAATTTTACTTTAATAAATGCGAGTGGAATTCGTAACTGACATCGAAATATATATATATAATCTCACGCCTTTTTATCCCCGAGGGGGTAGGCAGAGGTATTCCATTACTGGATATACCCACATTTCACGAGATATATTGGACCCCTAAACGTGATAGGTGGTGAGCCTATCGCCGGACCGGGTCTGTTTACACATGTCTCATAATTAATTCTGAGACCTGCGGGTTTCCTCACGATGTTTTCCTTCACCGTCGAGCTAGTGATAAATATGTACGTAAGTTTTTGAAAAACTCATTGGTACATGCCAGGATTTGAACCCGAGCCTCACTGATTTTCGGCTGGCTCTTTAACCGTCCGGGCTATCACTGCTGTTACTAAACATCTGTGACATCGAAACTATTTCTGTAATAACGCCAGGCTTTGAGATTAAAAAATTGAATAAAAAAACACAGCGATACTGTTCCATTATGCTCTCGAAACACGAAATCAAAAAGTACGTAAGTACAATTTACACAAACTAAATAAGAAAGCAAAAACAGTTAATTTAAAACTGTATGCTACAAACAAAGAGAACAAAAAATAATTCACGTAAAACCTCTTCGCAAATGACTACCATCCACACAATAACGAAATTAAAAAGAGATTAAAACTAAACTTAGCATTTTTCATAAATGGAACACGAACGTGAACAGAACAAATTCACACCGAATTCAAACACAGATTGTTCCATTTTCAAAGTTCGTTCGTTCATAACTTTTTAGTTTTGCCTCGTTTGCGCGGTAAACATTATTAAAAGCGGAACATTGCAGAACGGGGCGAAATATTCGGTTCTTTTGCTGAAGTATGCGAGATCGTGTTTTATTTTAAGGTGCCTACAGACTCTCGATTTTTTTCAAATACATTTACATAACATTACGTACTTTAACGCGGAAGAGTATTTACCGGTTATACTACCACTACACACTGGCAAACTAATTATTGTAACAAAACGTTCTTTATTTTTGTGTTTGTATGCTTCTTTGTAACGACTAGATCGGTCTTCCCTAATATAATTCTTTCATCAATCTTCTGGGAAAGCTCACTTTTCAGGGAGTAACATAAAAATAAACCTCCGGGAACGGTACTTACGCGGATGAAGTCGGTGAGGTGTTAAATAAAAATATATGATAAATTTAAAAAAATCAATCACAGAAGATTACACCATGTTTCCATATCGCCGCCAAAAAGTGATAACCGATAAATCCACCCGATATTGATATTCGAGAATATGAATACCGAATCAGCCCTCTTGTTGACAGTCAGTTGAAAACACGGAGAGCTTCCGGCAATGTTTATCCGACCGAAAACGGCAGTCGCGTACCTTTCCACGTCACCGTACCCTCTATACTTTCATACTAATTCAATAGTGCACTTATTCGCAGTCGGGTTGGTATCAAAGTCGGTAACCATGGCAACGGGCCTCCTTTCAGCTCCCACGGAGCGTGGCTAATGTCGCCAAGGTGAGGTGGGTTGAAGAAAAGGTGCTATATGCGTACCTTTGAAATGTATCCAAATAATATATGTGTTACAAGAGCAGTGAAGCCCGATTCTCTTGTATGAAGTTTGAGTTTCAAAAACTTACGTACATTTATCACTAGCTTAACGGTGAAGGAAAACATCGTGAGCAAACCTGCAGGTCCCAGATTTTGTTCTGAAGCATGTGTACAGCAACCTGTTTCGGCTTAGAGCTCAACACCTATCACGTTTTGAGGTCCAAAAGAATATTGGTGTGTCTTCTGTTCTGGCACGGAGCAGAGAGGTGGTCACAGGGCTGATTGACTGCCTGTCCCGCCGACTCCGGTCAAAGGGACGAGTGGTTGATCAAGATGAAGGAGGGGTTGGTGGATCGGTTGACGTGTGCTGACTAACAGGCCCGGCAATGGATCATGCCCAAAAGTAGGAGTAGAAGGGGTAGCAAGCGTGGCGGGACATAACTGCGCCTGCTGCCCCGATAGGGGGAGACAAAGCCGGCCGAGTCACAGAAGAAACTGTTTCTAGGAGCTCGGACTTAGAGCGAGAAGATTCGAGGAACAGCATAAGGGGGTTTATAGTTCAGTGCAAGCCTGATATGACCTGGTTGTCGTCCCCGCTACCACCAGGTATGCGTAAGGCATATTCCCCGCATGTGAAAGAAAAAAAAGGGTATAAAAGATGTAGTATTAAAAAGTGGGTATTTCCAAAAATGAAATACCTCTATCAACGCGATAATCTATAATCTTTAAAATATAGGTCACATGAAATAGCACAATTATCCCAACAAACTGCAGTTTATATGGCAGCTATATTCTATACTATGCACTAAAATTTGACAGTTTCATGTCGATATTTCAGTAACCCTGTTGCCCACATAACGCTGATTCCGCAAAATAGTCTGTAAAAATAGTTCGGGGTATCACAAATCGTTCTAGTGAACTCGGTATTTGGGCTTTCATCGATTTCTTCCGCACATCAAAGGCATCGCGAACGTTTGCCGAATGTCGACACTGTAGCCGCAGTATGTGCCCATGTGCATCGCTGTACAACAAACACGAAGTTTGTATCGAGACGACACGAATGTTCACACTCAAAATTCATTTATTTCTGTAGGTAAAAAATACAATTAGAGACGTTAATAGTCTAATAGCATGGTCTAAACTCGTCCATGCAGGTTGGCTAAATGTAAACAGCAGCTTCTTAAAATGAGAGCAGTAGGTATTACTGAAGACTTCATCGTGACTTCTTGAGGCAATCCGAAAATGTCCATCCCTCGTATTTTATCGATTTCCCATTCATTGCACACTTTCACGGACACTTGCCAGCTTGCCACATTAAGTACCTACTATCACTAAATAATATGAGTCAAAAGCCGAAATATACAGCAAAATGAAAATTATACAAAAATATCTTCGGATTCCCGCCAAAAAGCTCACCGACTAGTTGCTAGTTCCAAATGCCATCTGTACTGGACCAGGGGATCGATTTTTGAATCTCACCAAGTGACTAATTCTCACCGATGTGAGTGATTTCCGAAAGTTCGTATTTTTGAAACTCATCGGTGACTTACATTTGTCACATAAAATATGGTGACATATAAGTCATCGGTGATAATTTTAGTCACCGGTGATTTTGATATCACCAGTGAGATTCGATTTTTGAATCTCACTGGTGATATCAAAATCACCGGTGACTAAAATTATCACCGATGACTTTTATGTCACCATTTTCCAAAAGCCGTATTTTTGAAACAAACTCAAGGTTAGCTCTTTTTAAAGTCGAATTTTATTTAGTCTTATCGTAGCAGTGAATTTTCGCATTTTGCACATAGTCGTATTTCAAGCGCAACTTTTAATAGATAACTGTCTCTTTCTTTATCATTCGTTCCTCATAATCTATCGCCGGCACCGTTTGTATCCTATAAATACGCTAATATGTTACAATGTTGTAGCCACTCGTAGCGAAACAATATACAAACGCGCGCAGTATGAATATAACTCATCCTTACTTTAATATCTTTGATTGCACCCACATTTTATTTATCCCACCTTATCACAAGTTATTGTTATATATTCAAGATACATTTCCTTTAAGAAGAATATTTCCACCCCAAGGAACAAGAATAACTCAAAACTCTTCTTCTCATACCGCCATTTTCAAGATCCACTCGTATTTTCTTACATTCGCAAATAAAGTCATGCCGACGCAAATCAAATCAGTTATACTGAAACATAACGCTAGTTCAGGGGTCTCGAATACAGGTACGGACTTAGGTGAACGTTATAGTCAGACCAATCAGGGGTGCATAAAGTAAATAGGAAAAAATATTTTCTACAAAAAAGTCTATCATCTTTGTATCCACTGGAAGGTACAACTGATGATAATCTGTCATAGCCTTACAAAAATATTACACATATTTATAAATTATAAACGATCCACTCCAATTCTACTCACCGACCATATATTTGCAATAAAAATAAAAACAAAATGATAAGTTGGTACCTAATATAATAGCTAAAGTTATCCTAATAAGTTTTTCTGTTTCTTCGCTGCTAAATTTAATAACTACTTAACATGACACAAATTAAAAAAACACAAAAATAACTCAAAGGATCAGCTTAGCTATCTAAAAATGGAATGCTGCCAAGTACAGTACCAAAAGGTTGCTCTTTGGAAGACAGTTTTTAACTGTAAACATTGAATGTTGTTTCATTTATAAATTAATATATTACGACCCTATAAAATAACGCTAGTGAATTTTCAAACAATTCAAAGGCTATTTATTGTAATTGGACCTCCCAAAATATAATTCCGAGTCCGCACCTGTTAAAATCTCTCTTCCGACAACGTTGCATGGTTCATTACTGAGAGAGTGAGATAGAAGCATGTAGTTCAGTGTGCGGCAGAAAAGGTGGGAAGCGGCAAGGACGGTGCTTATTTCAGCTCAACGCAAGCTGCATGGTTCATTATAGAGGGAGTGGGATAGATGTATGGGGGTTGGTGTGTGGTGCAAGAGACAGGCGATGAAAGTAAAAGGTGGAATTATAGCATCATAGATCATATACATTTTAGATGACTCCAGGTTTATTACGTCTTCAGAGGAACTTACGTACAACTAAAATATAATCATCAAAGTTTCTACTTTCGCAAAAGTGGTAATTTTGTTAAGACTTCCCCGTGATCAGGTGTATTCCGCATATTTTACTGTCTCTCGTCTTAATGAAAATTTTATAAAGATAGATTCTGTGACAAATAATACTGCAATTTCATCTATAACTATGATTGGATCGGTTTTATGAGATAGATTGTGTCTGTGAAGTCCTTTTGAAATAAGGAATAAGAAAAACATTCCGATTTCTAAATAAACAAAAATGGATTCTTATTTCAAAAGGACATCAGAGTCGACACTATATATTGACCCGCATCTATTTAGGTAGTTGTATTAAAACATGCTTTGGGAACAATGACAAACACAAGAATCATTGATCAAACAAAAAAGCACACATCGCCTTCCGATTGTGATTCGAGTTGAAATACTTAGTTCTGTTGAGGCATTGCCATAACACTATATATGTCGTGTCGTATTAAATTTTGGTGCGATTTTTCTCCCTGGAACCCAAAGATATTATATATAGAAAGACGTAGATATGTTACTAGAGCACGGAAAATGAGGCCGACAAATGTAGTTAATTAACCACATTTTATTTAGTCGCATTGTATTTCAAGTCTTATTTTAAGCGCAACTCTTAACAGATAGCTCTCTTTTTCTTTATTATTCGTTCCGTATCATCTTACCCTGTCATTGTTGTATCCTATAAATACGCTAAGAAGTAAGTATGTACATGTTGTAGCACACTCGTAGGGGATCAATTTTCAAACGCAAGCAGTATGAATATATCTCATCCTTACTTTAATATATTTGCTGCAACCTGTGATAAAACCGTCAGAGACGTGTTATATCATCAAGTAATACCTCGTAAAAGGTATATTTACAATAACTAAAAGCTTGCTTAAACTTACCACCAAACAAACTACTGACTCCATCATCAACCCCTCATCACTAAGTGGCACTAGCAGCAGCAAATCAAATGAGCCCCAATTTAAGGAGTTTCAGGTTGCCATACGTATTTGAAAGGACGTAGTTGGGATGACCTATACAATAAATTCATTGACCTTCAAACTTTCAAGAAAAGAGCGTGCTCCCCCCTTGACATGGAGGTAACGTACTTGTGACTCTCGAGTTACAGGTGAGGCAACCCACTTGTCCATGGGCGACGGTAGTCACTATCAGGTGACCCGTCTGCTCGTTTGCCCCTATACTATAAAAAAGCCGATCTGATGATATATCGAGGAGAGGTATAGTGGAACTCCTCGTAATATTCAGATGTGCAAAAAAGGTAGATCAAAAAATACAAAGGGAAACATAAAAAACACTAACTCGCTGTACATAAACAACACACGCACACTGCCAATCAAAAATTGATAAATAAATAAATAAAAAAAAACCGGCAATAGTGCTGTAGTGAGGGTTTATGTTAAGGTTAAAAATTGATAGAAAAAAACAAACGTTTTTTTTGTCTTTATATGTTAATTCTATTACTCTTACATATTTGTACCTACCCTTAAAATATTTGCATTTGATTTAAAATGACCTTATATACCGCCACAGATTATAACTTACACCACCGGCAGAATGCCTCGCTGCGGTTTTCGCATGCTGCGTCATGACAAGCGATTGAATAACCGCCACTTTGACGGCATCATAATTAAATTTCTCTGTACACATTATGGATTTAACGAGTTTTAAAGTTTATTCACGGCGTGTCATGATGATCTGCACACACGGAGTACTTGGCATGGGGTTGTTTGACAAAAAAGTATATTTTATTTGCTATAAATAAAACGTGACTGCGACAGTCCGAAAAGGTAAAAATATTATGCTTCTGAAAACTCGTCACTGCCGCTTGCATGCGAATACAATTGTATTGTATACAAGTTACACCCTTTATATCTAGCATGCATGCATGCGATGTGGCAAGATCTGGCAAACATGCATGCAAAGCAACTAGTAACTTGCACGCAAATGTGACGTCATACCCGCGTAGAGCAGAATCTTCAACCGAAGAATCAATTTAAATTCAACTTAATGGGTTTCACATACGGCTGTCATTGGTTTATCGAAATAAAATCACAGCTTTGAGCCTCCTAGAAAATTAAATGTAAAAATTCATTTTTATGATAAAGCCATTAAAGTTCAATTGAAATTGTTATCTCAGCACTCAATTCCTTTGAGTATTAAACCAACCGGAGACGCCACTGACAGGCGTTCCCCTCTGCCAAAAAAAAGTGTCGGTCAACGCGCACACCCGTTAAATACAACTAGTCTTATTAAGTTCACGGAGTGCTTGGATTGGTGAATGTATTTGTGTGCATCTAATAATAAAAATAAAAAATATATAACCATTTGCCAAATATGTTAAAAACATTAAATACAAGTTCTTTTAAAAAACGTTTACATGCATTCTTGCTAAATAAATGTTATTACTCTGTTAATGAATATATGATCGATGTACTTGTTTAATCTTGAAACCTTTATGTAATTTTTATTTGTTTTGTTTATGTTAAAATTAAGATTTGCACGCCATCCTGTGTGGCAGATTATGTCTTGCACTTCTCTTGAGTTAAGATCCATTATTGTACCATATTCTGGCAAATAAATGACTTCTATTCTATTCTATTCTATTCTAGTTCAAGCTAGCGTTCAATTGTTTTGTTAAAAAATGCGTTTGTTTTAACATTATTTTTGTTTGTTTCCTCGTCCCCCGCGCAGAAATTGGCAGACTTTTTTGCAAAGTTAACTAGTGCGCGTGACCTCTCCTGTTGGTTTAATACTCAAAGCTCAATTCGGTCGTTGCTGCCTTACTGTTTTTTTCATTGAACAAAGCTTTCTACCTTTGCAGTTTTCTGTAAGTATTTATCTTTTATACATATCTACATACTTAAACGCAAATGCCTTATTTTACGCAGGTGTAAGAAGTGCCACAATAATATTATACCTAAATGGGAAATTAATTGCGTTTGTCTTTTTCTTCACGCTGGGTTGTAAGGTTTAAGATTGAAATGCTAGTTAGTTTAAAAAAAAATAAAAAAATTGTTTTGTTAAAATACAGAATTTTATTTTAATGAAAATTATTTTTGACATGATCATCATCACAAAGTGTCGCGTTTAGATTACTCTAATATTTTGTCTCACCACGGACACTGATCTAACCATAATTTAACAAAAGCTAACCAAAAACACTAAAAGTGTCTATGGTCAGATCAATCTGACGAAGCGACCTGACCACGGGTACTGAACGCCACTCAAAATGTCCGTGTTTATATTAATCTAACCACTCGTCTGACCACGGACACAGATCTAACCATAATTAAAAAAAAGCTAATCAAGGATACTAAAATAAATACAGAACGTCTTAAATTTTATCTTTGGTCACCGGCGGAATCGCGGAAAAAAGCTAATAATACCCATAATTTTAACTGTTGACGCCACCTGAAAACTCATTATATCTCTATCTCAGTTCCCGCGCATTTCCGCGCGTTTTCCCGCCAATTATTCGCGCGCCATTACCGCCAAGATGGACGGATTCGTCACACGCCATTCGTTACGCCATTTTGTCGCGTCACTGCGCTGTCATGTGGATAACGTTTACGCCATGAACATACGCCAGTGTGGGCTGCTAGAAAGGAGTTTTGGAATAATAAAAACAGGGCCAAGTGCGAGTCCGACTCGCACATGAAGAGTTCTGTACAGTAATTAAAATCACTTACATAGGATTAAAAAAGGATCTCTCTTTCCCCCCATTAATTTTTATTTATTTACTTTTTATATGGTTCATTATTTGGTGTCAAAATCCTTCTTCTTTTCAAATTACATATTTTTATTTTAAACCAAATTAAAAGAATAATTGAAATCACATATATTTGTTTTCATTTATTGTCTTGTTCACGCATAACGAAACTTGTAAGGGCATATAAAATTAGTTCTCTATGGGCTATAAATCTCGCCTAACAATCTCCAAAGCCGTGATGATTACATCCCACGCTTCTTCACATTAGAGGAAAGACCTGTATATCATCTGTGGATTACTTCAATAGTGTAATTTCTAAATTCTTTACTATTCTAAGAACTTTAATTGCATTTCGCCGACACTACGTTTAACAAAGTAGTTTAGTTAGTTATTGTATATGTATGTTATATATAAGGTATATATAATATGATAAGATCTACTAATGTAAATATTGCCAGAAATAAATATTATTATTATTATTAATTGTAAATTGTTCAAAGCCATCCACAGATCACGTCGCAATAAAGTTAAATTTTATTACGTGAGTGGTAAGCAGAAACATGTCTACACTTGTATATGAAGGTAGAGAAAGTTAATGTTCAGGCAAATTACAGGAATAAGAAGTAAAAGAAATACCTTAGTTAGAATCCAGAGCCGGATTAGAGAAAGTAGCGTTAGGGACAATGATTACAATGATATACCAACTCAAAATAAATGATCACACTATCACAAATCACAAAGAACTATGAGCCATATCTTCCATTCTAGTAAGTAAGTTTTAAAATTTTTCAAGCCACCTACGGATATCTGACGTGTCTTATCGAAGTCTAAATTGTATTTTAGATCTAACATACACACACCGGCACAATTAGCGGAACAGAAAAAAAAAGGAGAAAAAAGAGGGAATTTAGAACAATGAATGTAATTTTTAAACAATATATTATTTAAAATGAAACAACAATTAAATTAACATGTTTTGACATTCATTTGTAACACCATACTTAAAATTTTATAAAAATAAAAATTAAATTAAACAAAATGCATTTTTCTTCGATTTTTAATTATAGAGAAACAGCAGAAAATTCAAGATTTTCCAAAGTTTAACAACAATTTCAATGACTGTTCAATATCGAGTGTTTCCTCCTCGTGCTCTGATGAGGGTTTCCATCCGTCTGGGCATGCTGCGGATGATGTTATCAATGGTTTCTTGGGGCAACCTCTGCCATTCTTCAAGTAATGCGTTTCGCAACTCGTTGATATTATTGGGAGGGGGCATTCTTGACTTTACACTCCTCTTTAGCAAGTCCCAGACGTGTTCTATAGGGTTCATATCGGGGGACCGTGCTGGCCACTCCATCACCGTTATACCAACATGGTTTAGGTATGTCTGTACTGTGCGAGCACTGTGAGCCCGAGCATTATCCTGCATTTTAATGAAGTTGTTACCAATAAAGGGGGCAAATGGCACAACATGTTCTTCTAAAATCTCCCTGATATACCGATCAGCATTCAGATTCCCGCCATCGACCACTACTAACTCCGTACGAGCTCCTAAACATATTCCTCCCCAGACCATAATTGAACCGCCGCCATATGCAACTGTATTTTCAAAATTAGACTGGATATACCGTTCTCCTTTGCGTCTCCATACTCGCTGCCTTCCATCAATTTGATTTAACATAACTCTGCATTCATCAGTAAAAAGAACCTGTCCCCAGTCGTCGAAGTCCCAATCACGATGTTCACGACCAAAGTGTAGACGGTTTGTGCGATGATGTCTCTCAAGTTTTGGGGCTTTGGCGGGCACATACGAGCCTATACCCACTTCTTCGAATCTTCTACGAACTGTCCGCTCACTCATCCTTACTGCTCGTACCTCTTCCAGTAAATTTCGAGCCTGCACCGCCGTTAGTCTCGTGTTCCGTCGGACTTGAAGTTGGAGAAAACGGTCATCCCTCCTTGAAGTACACCTTTTCCGGCCTTGTCCTCTCCTTCTCACTAGAGCATTCGTCAATCTGTATCGTTGGATGCTACGATAAATCGTTGATAACGATCGACGAAGGCTTCTGGCAATCGATCTGTAGGTTTGACCATTTCTCCTCATTTGATCTGCCCTAATGATTTCTGATGGCGTTAAATCAGGCATAATTAGATGCTCGTAAATTATCAATATGCGAAAAAACTCAAAAGCCTCAAAAACTGCAATTCAAAGCTTTTCAAATGGAATTCACGAACCTTCTAAAAACGGACAAGCGGTGGAAAAAATGAATCAATGAAAATTAAAACAAAAGAATGAAAAAAAGGGCAGTCGCTTAGTATTCCATTTTTAAATTAAAACCCAAATTTAAAAAAAGCTTGTTTAGCCGGCCAGTAACACGCAAAAATGCGTAAATACTCCCTTTTTTTTCTGTTCCGCTAATTGTGCCGGTGTGTGTATTATAATATATTTCGTTCTAACACTGATGTCGCTCACTCCATATGCCGGTGAGAGGCCGTATTATTTAAAAAAACTGCAGTTGAACATAAATGCCAAACTGTATCTGTACCTACAGAATTTCATCTAAATCATTACGTTTTCGAAATACCCGAAGTATATAAAAGTAAAAAATATTGATCCATTATTGATGCCTAAAAACTGTACCCAACGAATAAAAACGGCCCTGGCTCATCCAATCAAATACAAGCTCGAAACTTTTTCTTTGCGCCTTGAGTCCGCACAGAAGTTTCCGCCGAGAGCCGAGTGAGCGAAATCGAGGCCGCGCAACTTAGAGCTTTGTTCAGCTAGTACATGCTAAATAGACGGTTGGGTAAAAACTAGACCACAACATGTTATATAATATATATAATATATATATAATAATATATATAATCTCACGCCTTTCATCCCCGAGGGGGTAGGCAGAGGTATTCCATTACTGGATATACCCACATTTCACGAGATACATTGGACCCCTAAGCGTGATAGGTGGTGAGCCCATCGCCGGACCGGGTCTGTTTACACATGGGTTTCCTCACGATGTTTTCCTTCACCGTCGAGCTAGTGATAAATATGTACGTAAGTTTTGAAAAACTCATTGGTACATGCCAGGATTTGAACCCGAGCCTCACTGATTTTCGGCCGGCTCTTTAACCGTCCGGGCTATCACTGCTCTGTTATATAACATTTTAAAATATCTTATAGCAGTGATAGCCTTACGGTTAAGGAGTCTGGTTCTCATGATGATAATCAGTGAGGCTTGTTTCGAATGTACCAATGAGTTTTTCAAAACTTACGTACAGTCAACAAAGTTGTTAGTGTTACATTTCCAAAAATTAAGATTCACTTTTCTCTTAAAGCCTTAAATGTATTTATAGTATTTTTTTGGTAAATTATAGGGATCAAAGATACCTTCCGAAATAAACATTAATCAATAAGATTTATTTATGACTTCCCCAGAAAAATGAATTCTTAGTTACTGGCCATGTAACCCTAACAACTTTGTTGACTGTACATAGGTATTCATCACTAGCTCGACGGTGAAGCAAAACATCGTGAGGAAACCCGCAGGTCCCAGAATTAGTTCTGAGACCTGTGTAACAGACCCGGTCCGGCGATGGGCTCACTGCTACCACGTTTAGGGGTCCAAATAATATCTCGTGAAAAGTGGGTATGTATACAGAAATATATTCCTTTGACTACCCCCTCGGGGATAAAGGCGTGAGATTTTTTTTATAACTTATTCATATATTTTACCTCGATGAACGCTTCACATTGGGCCAAGGCTCACTAAAGACTGGAAGTATTACCACGCTCTATAGCTAAGGAAATTCGATGGCTAGAACACCACGCTGATCGAAGGAAACTCGGTGCCCTATGAATGACTTGATTTGCACATCTTAGGGCTGATTTTTCAATAGTCAGTTTAAAGTTATTTGACGAATAAACATCACCTGTCACTTTTCCTTTCTATTGTGTCAGACAGTGACAGCATCAATATATTCCAGAAAAGAGAGGAATGTTTTATGGAAATCTTTGGGTAAGAACTTTATTTAACTCGTACTATTCAAGTTCCTATTAGATACTTGTCAGGTTACTGGCTGCATCTAATAAATAGACTGAAACATACATTGATAAACAAAAAACAGAAACATAAATGAGATTAAAAAGACCTGCCCTTGAGTTTATTGCTGGTTCTGCTCAGGGTACTGCATTTGAAACCAGCAACTCGTTCCATTTAGCCATCTTCATGGACGAGATTCGAGTAACTTTGACTTTTCTAAGTATAATTTGCTTTTACCTACAGATATAAATATATTGACTTTTGACATATATCTGCTTAAATAAAAGCGATAAGACCACCCATTGTACTTTAGTTAATGCTGTTATCCATGTTGTTGTTTTTGGTGTACAATAAAGAGATGTTTTATTTTATTGTATTGTATCCGAAAATCATTATTCTTCTTCTGGTGCAGTCGGGTAACAATGCGTCGTAGAGTGACTTCGAGGCTTACCCATACATCTCATCAGTGGCAACACCCCTACAACCGTACACTCATTTACAACGTACCGTACTGTTTAGCAGTTCGGTGAACCAATTTAAGTGAACTTATTGATACTGTTGTCCGAGAGCGTTGTGGTTTAAAAGAGGATGTAGTGACTAAGATTGAAAAAGGAATGCTCAGATGTTTTGGACATTGAGGTGATAGATGAAGGCGTCTAATGAAACAAATATATAAGAGGACTGTGAGTGAACGAGTCAGCGGAGGCGTACTTACATCGATCAGATCGGCGAGAAAAGTCAGAAATACAAATTTTGGGATTTCATGTTAGTTATCTAGGCAGTAATTAATTAATCGAAACAAGTGTTTTTTAATCACCATTTTGTTGCTTTTTATTTCTCGATTTAAATAAATTCGGAGGTCGAACAAACGAGAAAACTAATTCTCAGTAGTTGGACGGTCGCACAAATGAGAAAAATAATTCTCACTAGTTCGACGATCGAACTAATCAATCGAACTAGTGGGAACAAACCACGATGTCATTAAAGCCAGAAAGTACCCGAAGCGGCGAGCATGTATGAACTTATTGATGGATGTGGATGAGGCGCGAGAGGTGTGCCAGGATCTTAGCAGGTGGTGGTCTATTGTCTGAGCATATATTGTATGTATTGATACTATTTTTTTTCTAACTTTCTGTACGCTTTTTGCCCTAGTGGCTTGACAACATGATTTAGCCAGTTCGATTGCTGAATTCTTGAACATAACAAGCTGCTACAGTTAATTAGACTCCATTACAAAGATGGTACCTACCAATGTTTTCGGGTAGTTATCTAAATAGTTTCTGATTATGAAGTAAGAGTTATCAATAAAATTGTCTTCATCTTGGATATTTATCAGACTGCATCAAAATAGCCCTACAAACATAATATATCGTATGGAAATTCCTTACGTAGTTTTAAGAGTTTCGTACCCAAAGGGTAAAACGGGACCCTATTACTGCACCGTGGTAGTTAGACAGTTGAAATTTTCACAGATGATTTATTTCTGTTGCCGCTACAACAAGAAATACTAAAAAACAGAATAAAATAAATATCTAAGGAGACTCCCATACAACAAACGTGATTTTTTGCACTTTTTTAAAGATAATGGTTCTGAACCTTTAGTGCGCGAGTCCAACAGGCACTTAGCCCGTTTTTATAAATACACGCTTGCCAATCTATCCGCCTGTGTGTCCCAGAGTAATACTTGCGCCGTTCCAAGCGCTCTCATTAAAAGCCGTGTATTTGAGCCGGTAATGGCTTGATTATCATATTAAGTGGTGACCTCGGTGAGAATTTACATGGATTCCACAGCTACCTGTCTTGTGGGTCACGAAACTATAGTTATGACGTACGAGTACAATGGGGTGGAGGCTGTATCTTTGGTATGAAGGCATAAAGCTAGCATCAAAGGTAGCATCATGATTTATCTTCAGTACTAGTTTTTGCCTGCGACTTCAACCCAATAAAAAAAAAAAGACGTGTGGCACTCGGGGACTGCCGCGGTAAAGCTATTGCATAGCATTTTGTATCAACAAGACTGCCGAAAAGAAACGACGTTAGACAATGCACGGCCTTCAAGCCACACGGGTGTTATTTAAATGGTTAGCAGAGTATTCGTATTTTTGTAAGCAGAAAAATATAATCTGTAAGCAGAAATAGCTAATTGGTCATGGCCACTCATGGAAACTCATGGCCAGCAAACATTACAAAACCTATCAGCATTTTATGTCATTCTGGATGGCTGTAATTATTTTTGAGCTGCAATGAGCTGCTACTGTTTAATAAAATTTTGGTAAGCACTCAGAGGGGAAGCCAAAAAATATTTTTTGAGCTGCATATTATAAAAGTAGCAAAAATAATCTTAGCAAACTTGTCATGCGCACAATGAGCGCATTCCTTACCAAGATTAAGATGGACTTTGGATTATGCAACTTTTATCGGACTCGGACTGGGACTCGGACTCGGACCCTGCGTCTGAGTCCGAGTTCGAGTCCGGGTCCGGGTCCGGGTCCGGTTCCGGGTCCGGGTCCGGGTCCGGGTCCGGATCCGGATCCGGGTCCGGGTCCGAGTCCGAGTCCGAGTCCGACTCCGACTCCGACTCGGACTCGGACTCGGACCTCCGTGCCCGTCGGAGTGGGGAGCGTGAGGCTTTTTTCGTTACGGAATTTCTGGATTCGGTCCCCGCGCTCAAGGCCCGCGATAGAAGCTATGCAATAGCTTAAAAATTACCGACACTAATATTAGAGACGAAAAATTAGATTTTTTGTTTGTTTATATTGAATAGGCTCGAAAAGTACAGGACCGATTTTAAAAATTCTTTCACCAATGGAAAGGTTACTTTTGCCGGAGTAACATGGGCTATTTTCCCATGGGAACGGGACTTGAACGGAACGGGAACGGGGGTGAAATTGCGCAGAACAGCTATTGTGTAGGTAGCTCGTCTTGTAGGCGGCGTATCAAAATGAAACCTGTAGGTTTTTTTTTAATTAGACCGGCAACAATACAAAACCGCGTACCATTTTGTGCATTCGTTTTTGGGTGACTAAAATTCTAATGATAATCGTCTAAATTGGCAGGTCGCTAAATATTATGTATAGTTATGCATGGAAACCGTACTATTATTGCTATTTATTTAAGAAATTTGGTTTGACAAAACGAATGTACGACCGCATCATAGTTTTTTTTTTATTTCAATATACTAATTGGGGTGTATGACGAATCGCGCTTATTTTGTGAAGCGTCGTATATCTTCTACGTACGAATACATACAGACACCATACAGTTACAATTTTATTATGAGTCAAGCCAGACATCTCCTAATAAAACTAAGGTGATATACGACTGCATATAATGATTATTCTTGAAGCAAACTTAATACTTTGTTTGGCTAAATCGGTATAAAGACCTATAAATCACGAACCAGCCATTAATAAATTTCATTTGTCCGCTAAACAAAGGGGCCAGGCAAAATACACTCGTATATCTTTTTTAAACCACATTTAATGAAAAAATCATTTTCAGAAAATAAATAATACACTTTACAATATTGAAGCGAAACTAAATCCCGTAATACACGCCATATTTCATCCCAGACACTCGCTGTATGAAAGCTTTAGGGCTTACAAATTTAAAAGCTACGCTCTCGCGACATATTCCGCACGTATGAAACACCTTAATACTTGTTTGTTGTTCTTTTAAGTTTAATACTGGCGAGTGCTTAATGTTTTCGAACATTTTAATGTTGTTAATGCCTCAATGATAATCTAAACAAAGTTTGGATGTTTATTATCTTTTAGAAACGCAGGATTAATTTATAACGCGATAACCTTATTATGATTTATTATTAAGTTACAGACTTTTAGTGACTCTGGCATACATTTATATCAATTAACTATACGCGCTACAACCTAGCTCTTCCGCCATAATGCGCGGGATTGTTGACAGTTCCTCGTGACGTCACGCTTAGAGACGCAGAGTTCCAGTAGAGTTCGCTTTATCATCTAACAATACTTATTAAAAATAGCATTCTGATATTTAAAAAAAAGCACTAACACACTAAAAGTCCAGTGATTTTTAAGGTTACATCATATAACTAACAAAGAGACAGATATATACAGCAAAGACCACATTCGAATTTAAGATAATATGTTAATTCAACATTGGTATATGAATTTCCATTAATTAATTTCTAATGCTATCTAACACATCTTCGGATATACCGCTTGATTTTTTACCGTGTGGAAATTTGGCATTGTAACTTAAAAAAAAAATACATATCTCGGATAATAGGGTTAGACTAATTTATTACTGAATTATAGTAATATTTAAATTTTACACATTGAAATATTTGAAATTATTAAAAAACTTAAACCATATTACCAGTTATTTTGAAAACCTTATACCATAACAGTATTTTAAAAAGAAACGGGTTTGTAGCTTCCATTCATGTGCAATCTACCTACAACCGCCAGCTGCTACATAGTAGTGTCCATACTTTTCTAGACTTTGGAAATTGAATTTAACATAACTATTAACAATTAATCTCGTGTATAACTTTGGTTCTAGATACCTTTTACTTACGTCATATTATTTCCCGGACGTTAAAAAAATTCACCCTGTATTTTTTTTTAATTCCGGCAATATTGATGAGAAAGTTAGTGTATGTATGTTACCAACCTTTGTCTTATGACGTGAAAGTAATAAGTTTTTAAAAATACGTCCGAATTTATGTCCGTTATAAATTCCGCAAACCATAACCTCGCTTTAGGGGGGAGAGGCGCACGTAAAATATATGAGCTGAAATCTTCAGTAACAAGTCATAAGAGGCCGCGAGTTGCCACTCCTTTGATACGTTGCAAGGCAAGTAACTACCTATAGTATGACATGCCAGTATGACCACCAAGAAACGGCGCTAACAGCGCTATGGACTCGTTACGTTTGGGGGCCAATAAACCAACTTATTATAATTTTAAACAAAAAAAAATCGGTTGTCTGTAAAGTCGGTTTACTGACGATAGTTGAACGTGACAACGTCATAAAAAAAAACTGATGGAATGGATTGTGCCTCTTTGTCGCTCGTTGCGCGCTCTCGCTTGCACTGGAACGACGTATACGTAACACTTTTTCGGGAATGTCGCCGGCTTCATCAATTTATAAGACGTTGTCACGTCAAAAAAAAAACGACTTCAAACAGAAAACTAAAAAAGTACCTCTCGATTTTCTGGGATGCCTTCAGTTGCCAACATTGGTTCATAGACGACGAAGTTATCCGCGCACACACATAAAAAATGCGATCGATTTGAGAAACTCCTCCTTTTTTGAAATCGGTTTAAAAATAAAAAGGAATGAGGCGTGAGGTTTATCTATTTATTGTATTTGATACTATTGGACTGAACTACTTGAATGAATAATTTGATTGATTGATTGAACGGAACCGACGAGCATGCATGAGTAGTTTGATGAATGTGGAGGTGCACGAGAGATCTGCCAGGTTCGTAGCAGGTGGCAGGCTATAGTGTCTGCCTACCCCAATGGGAAATAGGCGTGAGATTATTTATGTATGTATGATTGAATGGATTCGGACTGAACTTGGTCAATAGAGATTGCCATAATTATATAAGTAGTACATGGGAGACCGACCTCGATGTAACATTACGCCATCTGCCGGGGAGTGGCCGTATTATTTAAATATTTTGTTGTGTAAGATTGCGTTTTCAAAGGAAATACAACAACGCAGTTTAACTTAAAATGCAAAACTGTATCCGAATACAAAATTTCATCAAAATCGTTAGAGCCGTTTCTGCGATTCTTACCCGATATATAAATACATACAAGAATTCCTGGGTTAAAGTAACAGGATGTTTATTTAACGTGCGTGTGAGCATGTATCATAGGGGCATTAGCAACAAATTTATCATCAACAGAAACTTCAATCAATTATAATACTTTATTAAAAAATTTAAAAATAAAACATTGCAGACCGCTGTGCTGTCATTACTTGTTCAAGTTAATACAACTGCCGGAATTCAAAGAAAATATATTGTCGAAATTGCGTACCGCATAATTTCCGCTAACCCGCTCCATGTATGTAGTTCTCGGTATATACATAATACGTCACGGAATATTGAATTTTTACATCTTCGAGTGATGACAAGTTTTGGTATCTTCTGTGCACTTAGAATGACATATCGGTACAGTTTTCCAGTGTCCTGCAATCACTTAGTGCACAGCACTGAAAATGTTTAAAACTTTATTAAAAACAACGATAAATAAAAATAAATACGATGTTTTTTCATACACACAATGCTATAACTAGACTAAAACTAAAAACTAAGTTATAGTAAGTACATAATAGAATGAAACAGCTAGAGTCTCAGCACAACTGCTGCTTTTCAGACCCTGCCCTAATTTAAAAAGATTCCAAATATACTCTATAACAGTTTTGGTTTGCTGTCTTATTAATGTAGTAGCGATACCTGCAGTACTACATAGAGCTGTTCTTAACCGCGCTATCGAAGTTTTCGAATGAGTTTGTATAAATACACCTGTCCAACATCAACAGTAGGACCGCGGTCCTCAGGCATAATCACCACGCTTGTTGGAAGATCCCTTTTCACGATGGAGGAGCATTCCACCTCCACTCTTCCATAATGAAATTTATACTTTGTAAGCCTGAAATTCAGTATTGTAAATGAAAATGAAAAATTAAAAAATGATTTGTTAACTATAAATGTTGCTTAAAGTATACATTTTTATGGCATCCTTTTAACCTCTCAGACCATGAACCACAGACACAATAGATTTTTAATTGTGTCTCGGTTCCAATTGGAACCGGCGGTTCTTAACTGATTAAGTATACTTGTGTCAGGATACCTTACTCTTCCATAGCACCACAATACCATTAAATAAGCCAATAATGTTGTTAAATACTTACTAAAAAAAAATTCTTTTTAATTTTTAGGGCATTGGTTGATATATCGTCTTTCAACTGTCAGTGCCAGCTATCGAATTATATAAATTTTTTTTTTAGTTTTTAAAAGTTGTGCGGAAAATATCTTATTTTTGCCATAATTCATGTCCCTCTTGTTTGTCCACAGGCAACTGCTAGCGCCGAATCTAAGACAAACACAATACCTCGCGAACGGAGTCGAAAGTGAAGTCAGACAGGTAAGTCAATATAATAACCATAATAATCAGTTATAACTTGCTAGAGAAATTGCAGTTATACGCATGAAGTTAATATTTGGGAGCAGATATTTTTCCACATCTACCAATTGCGTACTCACTTATAGTGACAATGTAAATCACAAAAAACTTGAGTGGTGTCAAGGAACACCCGGATGGAACATAGTTCCATCATCATTATCTCATCATCATTATTAGATTTATCACTATCGTTACAACTTTTGGTCTTAATTTTTTCCGTCGTGCCCCCTTTCGCAATGCTCGATAAGGAACTGCGTTCCAAAAAAATTAAAAAGTTTATGACAAATCGTACGAAAGCAAAAAAATAACAAAAACGTTATAGGTTTCTGACTGCTTAGCACCCGTTAGGGGCGGGGCTATGTAGTAAACTTGAGTTTTCTAACAACAATTTTATTCTTCCATGTGTAATTAGGCGGAACATTGGTCGATGGTACAGTCAAGAGCAAGTCAAGCTTTGCACTACCAGTTTAAGCTGAGCTCTGATTTATACTGAGCGCCATAGAATACAGGGCCGGTTCAAAGTCCAAAGTGTCAAGCTCAGCGTGCTCTTGACTGTACATGTTACGTCGTGTGGCTCGACGTATGTGTCAAAATTATGCGGCACGATCATAGCTCAAGCCGGGCTGGTTCCAACATATATAATAATTAAATAAATAAATTCTGGGACATAATTTACACACGGTTATTCAGACCCAAGCTAGGCAGAGCCTAACTTAAATAAATACTAAACATCCAGACACAACAGACATTTTCATGCACACAAATGTTGGCCCCCAGCGAAGATCGAACCCGCGACCTCCGACTCAGAAGGCAGGGTCACTACCAACTGAGCCAACAGGCCCGTCGTAAACTATTTAACCATCGCAAAAAGGAGTCATTTCTATGCATAGGAATACAACTATTATTATGAGCTATATGAGAAATCTGCGATCAGTGAATTTTATTTTGAAACAGGGGGTCGATTTTTGAATCTCACCAAGTGACTAATTCTCACCGATGTGAGTTATTTCCGAAAGTTCGTATTTTTGAAACTCATCGGTGACTTACATTTGTCATACCTATGATATCGATTTACGAGTGCCCCTACCCACTCGTAATTGAAATCACCATGTGATTGTTTTTGACAGTTAACGTATGTGACATCTGCCAAAAGTGCCAAAGTATGTTTTTCGGAAGAATTAGCAGCGGGGCTCGATTGTGATATTTCGTGATTGCGACGATTTATTGGAAATATAAAAGACCTCTCAATTAAATAAAACAATATCCAAGTTATTAGTAAATACAATTATTAAGTTTAATATACTTGTAAAACATATGCCACTAACAAATGTACATACCTTTTCTTATAAATTGTAAAATCTATGTTATGTTCTCTTTATTTGTCCTTCTCTAGTGAATTAAGTGAATTTTTCAATTCAAAACTTTAATTTTCGTTTACATGACACTGACAGATACGTTACGTTTTACGATTGACCAATTTGATGAATCTTTTTTAAGTTATAGTATGAGAAAATAAAAACCGATATCAAGGGCAACACTATAACATCTGCGTAAAAAGGAACGTAACGGGAAGATTGTCTCTTACTGACATTGTAAAATTTCTGCATATTGGTAAACATCGTGTGACTTTCAAAAATACGGCTTTTGGAAAATGGTGACATAAAAGTCATCGGTGATAATTTTAGTCACCGGTGATTTTGATATCACCAGTGAGATTCAAAAATCGCACTCCAGGCCTTAACGCATCGTTCAATAAGGAATTAACCACTTTTTGTTTGTTGTACCTCTTTAAAATGTGGAAGACATAGATTCGAATATTGATTATAGAGTTAACATTTAGGTACACGCGTTCTGGCAACCTTCCGCCAATCCTAGCCAGCCAAAAAAAACATCGTATTTGTACCTAGTAAGACCAGTTTTAAAAGATCTTCCCTAGCAACGCACTAGCCAGTTCAGTCTGACGCGGTAGTAGATCAAAAAAAATCCATTCAGCTTGCAAAATGTTCAGGAAGACGTAGTGTTTCCTCCCCTCGTTTACACCGCACGGTCTAAATTCTCCACCCTTCCAAAGGACGTTTTACACTTTTTGCGTCGCACTTTCAACCGTCCTTTTTCGGAGTTCCGCATAGCGAGAGCAAAACGGAAGTCGCATTTTTAGGGTCCAAAAACGAGGAACGCGACTGCATGCCAACGGATTTGTCCAGCGTTTATTTTCGAAAAGATTTTGCTTTAAAAGTTTCACTGGGAGCCAAAATTATTAAGATTATTCAAATAAATTGTACTTTCAACAATTTTTTACGAAGCAAATAAAGGGGTTGAATCATTGTTATTATTTGTGCGTTGTTGGAGGACCGGGAAATGATGTAAGCCAGTTTTAATCCCGGAACAAGTTACGAGAAAAAGCTATTTAAAAATATTCTTCTTGTATATGCTTATACAAAACTTGAATAGTGTGAAGTGAAAATAAGAAAATTGATTCCTTACTTTCATCCTTTTACAATGTAATGTATTAAATTTATAACGCACCGTAATGGCAATTATGAAGACTTATAGACATCATAAAAATGTATGTCTATCTAAAAATATACGTCCAAACCATTAAAAAGATCCAAAATCATTTTTTATTTGGAACCGCGAATCAGGCATGACATACGAACGCGTCTGCCACCTCTTGAATTTATACTGAAAGTTTTAAGCACTGAATTTCAGTAGTAAGATTAAGCGCTGAATAAATTATTTGCCAGAATATATTTGCGAGAAAACTGCAAGTTTCTGATGATTTAAAGCTTTGAGCTTAGTGTGCATAAGCAATAATTCTCGGCGTGTATTCCCTTGCGAAATATACTCAATAAGATGATATTTCTAGAATGTTCTTATTAGTATCGACAGTCAATAAGAGAATTCCACATTCCAATGTTAAGTAAATAATACTCATTTAAATCTCTTTAATTGTGAGACACATTTTAAACACGCTTATTTAGTCCTTAAATAAGCAAAACCTGTCTAAAGGGTATTCAAATCATACTTATATACAATATGTAACAGAATAAGCGCAATTCCTGAAATAAGTTTGTTCGGTATCCACTACTTAATAGATTTCAGCTATTTTTAATTGTTTTAAATTTTTCCGAAAAATGAATTAGCATAGCTGAATTTTGCGCTTCTTAAGAAAACTCTACTATTATTATATTCGACGAGCCTGTTGGCTCAGTTGGTAGTGACCCTGCCTTCTGAGTCGGAGGTCGCGGGTTCGATCCCCGCTCGGCCCCAACATTTGTGTACTAGTACATAGACATGTCTGTAGGCTTCGTGTCTAGGTGTTTAATATTTATTTATGTCTTTCAGTTGTTTAGTACCCATTAGGCTCTGCCTAGTTTGGCACTAAAATATGACCGTGTGCGAATTGTGTCCAAAAAGAATAGAGTCACCTAGACAGATGAGGTTGATTTCTACTAGAGGTTCAACACTACCTACCTGCTGATTAAAACTTCCTAATTTTTACTTTTCACCGCCATAGGTACTTCCATTTTTTGAAAATAATGTTTCCTTCTTCGAACACAAAATCAAGTTTATTTTTAAAACAAAATTTAAGGTACGATAAGTCAATAAAGTGTCTTATTCTCATTTTCGTGTATTTTATCGTCAGAGTGCCATGAAAAGCAATAGCATTTTATCAGAATGACCCCGTAATTTATCTAATTTATCATCAACCTCTCAAAGGCCTAAACCAGCAGAGAAGTCAGCCAAAATTTTATTACGATTTATTAAACCGCCTTGATGCTGGCAAAATCCGAAATAAAATCCGAATTTATTTCTGCGACCCAAAAGAAACGGAGTCGTCCCATTTCTTCATTCGAAATCCGGACGCAAATTTTAATAAAAGCGAACGGTGCCTTATTTATCAATGTTTAAGTTGGAAAAAGCTACGGCATTCGGCCGTGAGGAATTTGTTCCGTGCGGGCCCGGAATTTCAAGCAGATGATAGCGCAGGACAAAACGATTCGAAGAGGTACGACTGTTAGGGTATCTAATACTCGTAGCACTACCTCTATACTCCTTTATGGTAGGCTTTTTGGCGGGAATCCGAACAGGGACGTCATGTTTTGTATAATTTTAGTCTTTCTGTATAGTTTGAGTTTGTTGCTGGTTCTTCTCGGGTACAGTAGGTACGGTCCAGCTTCCATTTAGAACTAGCAACTCCTCGGTGGGCTTTTTGACGGGAATCCGAAGAAGGACGATATGTTTTTTGTATAAGTTTAATTTTTCTGTATATTTCCGGTTTTATTCTTATTAGTAACTAGCGACCCGCCCCGGCTTCACACGGGAGCAATGCTAACACTAAACCTACCTACCTCTTGAATCACTCTATCTACTAAAAAAACCGCATCAAAATCCGTTGCGTAATTTTAAAGATTCAAGCATACATTGGGACATAGGGATTTGGGACAGAGAAAGCGACTTTGTTTTATACTATGTAGTGATAGTATATTATGTAGCAATTGTCCGTGAAAGTGTACAGTAAATGGAAAATTCCCTTTAGGTACATAAAGACCACTTCCGATAAAATGTGAGGGATGGGTATTCCTGTTGATAATAAAGGAAGGGATGTAGAAAGTGTTGAAGGCACTGAATTTCTGTGCATCTACTCTGTAGCAGAGCCATTTAACTTAGATTAAAGTGTAAAATAGAGACTTGGCTAAGGCCTAGTAGCCAAACCATAAACGCATTATAAAAATCCCTTTACGGTATATCGTGGGTGCGAAATTCGCCCTGACAGCTCTGTGTGGCCTTGGGTAGGAAAAAATATGGTTGTATGCCGTATAATATATACAACACCAATACCTGCACTTTGGGTTATAATTAAGAATATTAGAGACTATAGCTGTTACCCGCGGCTTCGCTCGCACACGTTTATTTCACCCCCATAGGGGTGAAATTTTTCAAAATCCTTTCTTAGTGGATGCCTACACTGTATAAGCTATCTATGTCTTATACTGTGTAAAATTTCAAGTCTCTAGACCCAGCTGTTTAGGCTCTGCGTTGATATATTACCAATCAGTCAGTCAGTTTATCATCTATTGTATATAAAATGTACCAATGAGTTTTTCAAAAACTTACGTACATATTTATCACTAGCTCGACGGTGAAGGAAAACATCGTGAGGAAACCCGAAGGTCTCAGAATTAATTCTGAGACATGTGTAAACAGACCCGGTCCGGCGATGGGCTCACCACCTATCACGTTTAGGGGTCCAATATATCTCGTGAAATGTGGGTATATCCAGTAATGGAATACGTCTGCCTACCCCCTCGGGGATAAAAAAGGCGTGAGATTATACTATACTATACTATATATAAAATGATAAACTGACTGACTGATTGGTGATATATCAACGCATAGCCTAAACCGCTGGAATCTTTAAGTTTAAGCATCCATTAAGAAAGGATTTTGATAAATTCAACCCCTAAAGCACATGAGTAAAGAAACGGAACAGAGACAAAGCTTCATATAACCGCGCTGTCGTAGGTACACTACTACAAGCATGCAGTGCTTGTGTGCGTTTCTACTAGCGCTGCGTCACGTACGCGCCGCAACTGGATAAAACCGGCTTGGTCAGTAGAAAAGCCGAGGGCCGCGCAGCGGTTGTCGTATTTGTTTCGCGCTCCTGCTTAGTGAGAAATGGTTATTTTAAATTGTTTATGGTAGAATAAAGTGTAAAATATAAAGTCAAGAAAGTGTAAATAATTAGATTCGGAGGTGTAAAATGGTTACCTACCGTACAGTTTGCATAAATGTCTCGAAAATCACATATGTGACGAAATAAAATTGTTTGTTAATAGACCTGAACAACCTATAATTATGGGCAAAGATTTTTTATTTACTCATTACAAAGAACTCGACGTAAACATTGTAAATATTTTTACCTAATGATATTCTGAAACGAGTGTAAGATTGTAAATTTAATATTATGCCATGTGGAAGCGTCCTTAATGATTATTTGAAAAAACATTATATCCATTACATTTAGAATTTATCATTAGATTATAAGATTTTAGAAATTATTAAAAATAAAAACTTACAAAAAAAATATTTAGAGTTGGTAATTTGTAAATAATCTGATGTACAAATAAAAGTCTAATAGACGTTTTGTTTATATTATTCTCCTTTGCCAACCCTACTAAAATAGGTAAGAATTTTGCACGCTCCTTAGAAGCTTTGTCTCTGTTCCGTTTCTTTACTCATGTGCCTAAAGGTGTAAAATACGTGCGCGAGCGAAGTAAAACCGCGGGTAAAATCTATTAGCCAATAAGGTAATAAAATGAGTTCTAACGCCTACGTCAATGGATCCAGTTGGAGATACAACTGATGTACGTTAGTCTGTGCATTTCGCATTATACAAGTCGGCATTGAACTCGTTCATTCTACGACAAATCCCTGATATCCCCGTATCCTTTCAGGCGAGGCGTTCTGTACAAAAATACCCCGTATTTTATTTGCGAAAGTATTTCTTAGGGATCATACTTCACTTATTGAGGGGATGTTGGGATACATACTACATACCATGATTCACATACATATTATATAAATATAATAACGTCTTTATCCCCGTGAGGATCGGCAGTGTTATTCCGTTCCTGGAGATATCCATTTTTCACTTTGAGTATTAAACCAACAGGAGACGTCACGCGCACTAGTTTCTTTGCAAAAAAGTATGCCAATTTCTGCGCGGGGGACGGATTTTTTGACAATACAATTAAACACTAGCTTGAACTAGATGCACACAAATACATTCACCAATCCGAGCAATCCGTGAACTCAAGACAACCACAGTTGTATATAACAGGTATGAGCGTTGCTCAACGCCTGTCAGTGGCGTCTCCGGTTGGTTTAATACTCAAAGATTTTTCATTAGTGTAGTTGTGTGGTGAGGTTTTCGCTGGACAGGTGCTGTTACAATTTCTTATAATAGCCTTATGGTTAAAGAGCCTGCTTCACATGATACAAATCAGTGAGGCTTGGGTTCGAATCCTGGCATGTACCAATGAGTTTTTCAAAAAACTTACGTACATATTTATCACTAGCTCGACGGTGAAGGAAAACATGGTGAGGAAAAACGCAGGTCCCAGAATTAATTCTGAGACATATTATGTAAACAAACCCGGTCCGGCGATGGGTTCACCATCTATCGCGTATAGGGGTCCAAAGAATATCTCGTGAAAAAGTAGGTATATCAAGAAATGGAATACCTCTGCCTACCCCCTCGGGGATATAAGACGTGATATTTTTTTTAGTTATTTATTAAACCTAACCAATTTTGTAGCTTAACTATGTTTTACTTCACATTCAAAGTAATGATAAATGTAATGCCTTCGTCCAGAATCAATCCTGGTCCACAAACGTAAGGCATCCTCATATCCAACATCTTATAATATTAGTTTTTCATCATGATCAACCCGACATGAGGAAGCATGGGACATAATTTTCCTCGCGACCCCACCGCAGATTGAAAGATGGTGTTAGGCTCACCACCTACCTGTCAGAATTTTTCAAGCCACCCAAGGCTATCTGACATGACTTAACAACTTCCATTGTGCGTAAACACAAAGGAAACTGGGACCAAAGGTTTCCGATACGCGGTGACGCTCGTGACATTATATTATTACCGCAAGTACCTACTAAGGTTTTTGCAATGGCAATTTAGGCAATGAGTTTTTCAAAAACTTACGTACATATTTATCACTAACTCGACGGTGAATGAAAACACAAGGAATTTATTCTGAGACATGTCTAAATAGACCCGGTCCGGCGATGGGCTCACCACCTCTCGCTCACCACCTCGGGGATAAAAGGCGTGAGATTATTATATTATATTATTTATTATTTATTAAACTTACGTACATATTTATCACTAGCTCGACGGTGAAGGAAAACATCGTGAGGAAACCCGCAGGTCTCAGAATTAATTCTGAGACATGTGTAAACAGACCCGGTCCGGCGATGGGCTCACCACCTATCACGTTTAGGGGTCCAATATATCTCGTGAAATGTGGGTATATCCAGTAATGGAATACCTCTACCTACCCCCTCGGGGATAAAAAAGGCGTGAGATTATATTTATATTTTTATATATTTATATTTACTAAGGTACCTCTCTAAATAAAATCAGGTTCCGGAAAGTCTAAGTCAAAATGGTTTGGTTCAATCTAGTGGCTTATGAGTCCACTGATTGAGAGTCATTACTAATCCACCGCTTCGGTTGCATACGTACAGCTGAGGAGAAGAAGCGGCAAGAAGAGTTTCTACACATTATTCTTATAAACAATGAATATAATATAAAGTACGAGTTACGTGGTTTTAATTCTCTGCTAAGCTGGAGAAAAGAAACAATAAGATTCCCATTGCATTACAAAATTTGCCTCATGACAAATTTAAAACAATATACAGGATGACTTTTTTTACCGTCTGGAAAAAAATGTGGTGTGATAGGTAAGTGTAATAGATTCATTTAGCAATGTTACTTAAAAAAAAATTTTTTTTCTCAAAAAAATTTTTTCTTGCTTAAACTAATATACATTACTCAATTGTAGTCAATAATACACACTGAGATATTTGAAATAGTATTTTAAAAAGAAACAGGCTCGTAGCTTCCATTTATTCGCAATCTACCTACAACCGCCAGCTGCGCGTAGTACTGTGCGTAGTTTTCTAAATTTTGTAAATTGCACTAAACATGACTATATTTAACAATTAATCTCGTGTATAACTTCGGCTCTAGATACCTTATACGTCATATTTTTTTCCAGACGGTAAAAAAAATCATCCAGTATTTTAAGCAAAAATTACATAAAAAAGGCTTCTATAAAACTACAGACTACTTAGTTGACCAACATGCATGGGACTAACTGACTCGACGCTCTGTAAGGCTATTGATTATAATTATTATCGTAAACCCTATTTACTAGTAAGACATGAGATTAAAAAGAACTGCCCTTGAGTTGCTTGCTGGCTCTTCTCGGGGTACTGCATTTGGACCCAGCAACTCGTCGGTGGAGATGGGTTGCTGTTTACATTTAGCCAATCTTCATAGACGAGTTTAGTGTGCCTTGTTATTGACGTTTCAAAGTGTATTTTGTATACCTACTGAAATAAATGAATTTTGAATTTGAATTTTAAACGAGCGTAGGTACTTGCATCCTCTCAGTAAGCAAAACCTGTCATACTGCGAAGAGTTTCCCTATGAGAAATTTATAACGATATCTTCTAGGTATTTGCCGCTATACTAGCCTCTAGTTTCACCCACGTAGTTCCTGTTATAAATATAACATATAATATGTTACTCAAGGATATGGTAACATTCTAATGGTGAAATATTTTTTGAAATCGGTCTAGTAGTTTTTATGTTTATTCGTTACAAACATACAAAAAATATAAAAAACAAATCTTTCCTCTTTATAATATTAGCGTAGAAGTTTAGATGGAAGTAGGTTGTAACGATCTTGTTTACTCTTGAGTTTCTCTTGAGGCAAGTATTTAATTTCAATTACAGCGTCTGGGAAGAAACGTTATTTAAAGAATTTGGTAGCTCAAGATCAAGTCGTAGACGATATAGTCTATGAAGATAGTAGGTAGGTACTAAAGATTATTGGATTTTCTTAGAATTAGTGTTAATCAGAGGTTGCTTATCTTACGCGTAACAGAATAAACGCAATTTCTTTTCAATTTTTTTTTTTAAATATGAGGCCTTCGTACTTCAGTTGTGTCTAACTAATTTTCTTAAATAAAGAGCAACCATAGTACAGTTTCCACAGGTAGCCCTAAATTCAGTTATGCTAATTAATTGTTCGGAAAAATTGAACACTTATTAAAAATAGCTGAAATCAATTAAGTAGTCGATACAGAACAAACTAATTTCAGGAATTGCGCTTATTCTGTTACATATTGTATATCTATGTCGCAGTGTAAGAGCTGTGATACTATAATGTCACTAGTGGTATTGAAATTTTGCGGATTTTGTCAAACGTCTCTATTTTATACAATATCACGGAACAATGTTAGTTACATTATAATTTCACTAAGCAGGTTCAGTGACATTGTAATGACCCTATTTAAATTATCAATACTATTACCAATAATTTGATTTGGTGGGAAACCTCAATCCGTTTTGATTGGTTTTACAATTTAATGGTTCCCACCACGTAGTATTTTTTTAATCTCAGTAATCCACAATATCACTGAATGCACCCAGGGAAATTACAATGTGAATTGTCCCCTGACATTGTTTAAAATGGGGGCCATTGACAAAAACCATGCAATTGTAATACAACTAGTGACATTATAATTTAATGGTTTTTACAATAAACTGCAACATCTACCAATATAGACTGAAGTGTCTGTCTATGTCTACCTTTACACAGAACTATCGACCCGTCCCGGCTTTGCACGGGTGTAATGCTGATACTAAAACCTTCCTCTGAAATCACTCTATCTTTTAAAAAAACCGCATCAAAATCCGATGCGTAGTTTTAAAGGTCTAAGCATACATTCGGAAAGACAGACACTGCAGCGACTTTGTTTTATACTATGTAGTGAAATCGCCCTGTTATTCAGATGTTTCCTCGAAAATAAAGCAAGTTTCATCTTTTATGAAAAGAATACTAGTCCAAAAAAGAAAAACTTAATTAATATTTTTGACTGAAAATGGCGTAGCAACTCCGCGCTTTTCGTTCCGATTTTCACGAGCTCATATTTGTTCCGGCCCAGTAAAAGTAAATTTGGGTTCCAATTAATTTAATTATCCTTGACGTATTCTAAACCAGTTAAATTTCGACGGAAAACTCAGCGAAATTAGTATTTAAGCAATTAAAACTTGAGTTTGGTATCTGTGTGATACCGGTGCTTGCCTACCGACCTGTCGAGCTGATATTAAGGATATCGCAAAAACTTGGACTTCGCCAGCAGACAATTAAAGTGTTGAGACGGTTTTAATTGAGTTTTGAGAATTTTACTTGCCAACTCTTAACTATGGCAGATTAAGATTGAACGGCCGATGGGTTAGGTGCTTGTTTCTCGATAATTCTCCGAAACTGAGTATTTCTCGGGCTTTGCGGGGGTTCATTTAATTTGAGAAAGTTCGCGCTCGTTAGGTTATATGGTCGATTGACTATATGGAGTTTTGTAATCCACTCGAACGCATAATATTTGCTTGGAGCATTGTTGGTGATTTGTGTTGAGTAGGTTTTTCATGCGTTATTGAAAACTGTAGCGACACCTCCATCTCCGCTCCTCCATATTGGTGACCCTCGACGCTGGACATCAGCTCAAACTTCAGAAGCAGCATCGCATCGCCATCACTGTCATCCCACAGCAGCTTCACTCAAGCCCCTTTAGCCAAGTGGCATTGTACAATCTAATCGAATGTTATTATAGATTGTCAAATATGAGATTAACATAAGCACTAGCCAACGCTAATGTCAATCCCATACATGTCAATCTAAAAGAACATTGGATTAGATTCTGCAATGCCACTTAGCTAGGAGGGAGGTCAGCTGCAGCAGTCAGACAGAATCTCTCCCAATCAGGTCCAAACGCAGTCGACGCACCATGCTACCTGGTAAAAAGTAAAAAAAAAATGCTATGTTAATGTACCGTACCCGAGCTTTATTTTGTGAAATATGTGTGAGGAAAATGTCATCGATAAATACTTGTACTCGTATCCAACATAATATAAAATAAATCAATTGCAATAAGTTTCTAAACACATATCATTTTAAACTGATGAAAACAGCTCCTGTTTCCGGCGCCAAATGCGCGGGAATTCCATATTTCCCTCGGATTATCTTTCTGCACGGTAAGCTGTGATTAAACGAAAATACTTTATGAATCACCTTTTGGAAAACTGCTGAGCTCGGGGTCTTTGCACGGGCGGTTTTAGCGCTGAACTTCTGTCTTTGATCACGTTTTCCTGACTGAAGTGATTTTTGTGTTTGTTTTGTATAAAACAGGAAAGTTTTCTATGCTTGTTTGTAATGAATAGGCTGCGAAACTGCTGGAAGGATTTAAAAAAAGTCGCCATCGGAAACTTACTTTGCCAAGAGTTTCTTGCTGGTTCTTCTCGGATTAGGTACTACCTACTGCATTTGAAACCAGCAACTCGTCGGTGGAGATGGGCTGCTGTTTACAAGCTAATCTTCATGGACGTATTTAGAGTGCCTTGTTATTAGACTATTGACTTCTAAGTGTCACGTTTGTACCTACAAAAAATAATATAATATAATGATGATTATTATTATCAGTAGATGTATAATTTTCCTTTAAAATTTTGCTGATAGTACCCCAAGCAGTTAAAAAAAAAAGAAAACCTGATGACAGGTTCGGGCAATTACCCGTCATTTATCCTACTAATATTATAAATGCGAAAGTTTGTATGACTGGATGTATGGATGTTTGTTCCTCTTTCAGGCAAAAACTAGTGAACGGATTTTGATGAAACAGTTATATAGCTTATACATCATAATAACACATATTGTATATTTTATCCCCGTATTCCCACGGGAACGGGAACTACGCGGCTGAAACCGCGGGGCGCTGCGAGTATTGACATATTTTGATCACGAATAGCACATCTACTTCTCTAAACGTAGAATAACATTGACATTACTCACAGAAACTTAGTCTATCAGTACCTAGGATAATTACCTTCGAGGTAACTGCTTTGCAACAACTTAATCTGTAGTTCTCGAGTCTGAGTAAATCCTACAAGACACATGGGACGTCAGAAATTGCAAGTTGCTACTGAGATGAAAGCTGTAATCAAGAGAGCTTCTATTAATATCGTACGGCCTTTAGGATAGTCCTGCATTTGCTATAAACCTACTGTTTTCAAATGACTTAAAAAGAAGGTTCTCAATTCGATTGCTTTTTTTATGTTTCTTGCCTCAGAACTTTCGACTGGGTGAACTGATTTTGATGTTTTTTTTATTTGAAGCTGGTGCTTCCATTGCAATTTGTTTCAGTTACAATTGCGTCCATGAGAAAACCATATAAGTTGAAGTCGGTTTTTTACTCTTTAGAGAGAACTAGTAGAAATGTTATTTAATTTACGATATTTGGGCCATTACTCCAGATCAATCGGTGACAAAAAGTGACGCGTGCCATTGTAGTACTTCTTGTACACACATACATACATAATCTAACGCTTATTTTCCATTGTGGAAGAAGAGACAATAGATTGAAACGAGCTACGAACACTGCTGATCTCTCGTACTTCTAGTAGGTAGTATAGTTTTCTTAAAATGTCTTCTATGTACAGACATCAGCCAGTTACAATTAATATAAAACAGAAGACAATGATTGGTTGATTGGCTGAATGACTGATTGATCAACAATCAATTTAGAAGAGTGAAATTTTGTACAAACGTACCGTAAGTGAACTTAGACAGGATTTTTGGCAATTCCCACGGATATTGGAATAAATAAAATCACCGCGGGCATAGCCACAGTCACCCGCTGGTATTATTTTACATATACCTAGATTAAGTAAGTTGACGGTCCTGTTGGCTCAGTTGGTAGTGGCTTTCTAAGCCGGAGGTCGTGAGTTCGATCTGACATTTCGGGTCAAAATTTGTGTCCATGAACATTTCTGTTGGCTTTCTTGTCTGGTCGTTTATTATTTAAGTATGTCTATCAGTGGTTTAGTACCTGTAGTTATAGGCCCTGCCTAGTTTGGAACTAAATAACCGTGCGTGAATTGTGTAAAAAAATCACAAAAACATCACAAAAAAATAAGATACATTTGGAAAAAAAAAGTTTTATACTATGCGGCGGTATTGTGCACCCGTGTGAAAGCCGATAGCTGTTTACCGGCAAGCTTAATTAAACCGACTCGTTCACGCCACGAACGTTTAATTGCACGCTTTGCCAGTTCCAAGTTTTTCTCATCATCTTGGATGACTTATTGCTTATCTTATATATCTCCCAATCTATTTAAAAGAAACTGACTGACTGGCAAACTGATTGATGATGATGATGAAAAGACTAGACTGACTAAACCGCTGGGTCTGGAAGAATGAATGTTTGCACATAGGTTCCTTCAATGACCTAAATGAGCACTAAGAAGGGATTTTTGGAAATTCCCATGGGAAAGGGAACAAACAGGATCCAAATGAGCAACGCAGCGATAAACATACTTAAATACCAAGCCATGAAGCCAACAGACATGTACAGGAATACAAATGTTGGCTTAGGAATCAAACCCGTGTCTTCCGCCTCGGAAGTCACTCCTAAAAAAAATATAATAACTATTGGCCTAGGCCTATTGAGCCAATGCCAATGCCACTGCGGGAAGAGCTCATACTGGTTAAGCAAAGTTGGGCGCGGTCAGTCAGTGGATGGGTGGCCGCCTAGTGGCATTTATATTACGAGCGCTTTCGTGTTTCGGAAGGCCCGTTAAATTGTTGGTCCCGGTTTTCGTTGTGTGTACGCACAATGAAAGTCGTTAAGCCATGTCAGATACCCTTGGGTGGCTTGAAAAATTCTGACTGTTAAGTGGCCACTAGCTTAACACCATCTTCCAATCCGCGGTGGGCTCGCGTGGGTTTATTATAGCCCATACTTCCTCATGTGTGAGGAAAGACCCTTAGCTCAGCAGTGGGCTGTTATGGGTTGATGATGATGACTATTGAGCCAATAGGTCAAGATAGGTACATATAATACTTGTACATAAGTATTTTCACTTGAGGTGGCAAAACAGATCAAGTAAGTATACGTAGTGCAAAGTTCCTAGATCAAAGAAAACGAAACAGTTACTAAAATAATTATAATTTGAAAAATATAAATTAAAAGTTAAATACAACTACGTACTCTTTTATTTCAGCTCTATTTTATATGCAATCATAAACACACATGAATGTATTGCAATGATAACATAGTTTTACGTAAAGTAGGACATCAAAGCAGTCGATGAAATCGGATGAACCAACTCTATTTCCGGACTAGTTTACGAGTACAAATAGGGTTGAGACTCGCAACTGCGACACGCAATTGGTTTTTTTTTTATACAACAACATATCTATTATCAGACTTTCACCAGGAATCTTTAAGATTTGGTCTGTTCTTCATTCATCAGACAAATTTTTTGTTGATCAAAGTCTTTTTTTGTTTAATGTTGATTATAAATCTACATATTGAAAATTATTACTGCTACTACCGCGTCGGAATTATATTATAGCTAAGGAGAAGAAGCGAAAATTAAAAAGATATACAAGTTATGAAGCACTAATCGTGTTAGAACCCTTTGAAATGAAATGTCTTTATTGTAACTCACAGGATACTACTCTTAAAATAGTTAGGTTCTCTGTGGTCCGCCATCAGGCATACGTGTGCATCTGGATTGAGGGCCCACTTTTTAAATTATTGCGAAACGAAATGATACTTACAGGGCATTTACTTAAAATTTTGTAAAACCTAAAGCAAAGATTCTTAAATTTCTTAAACGTGAATCAAAAGAGTTATGGTCAAATAGCTTGGGCCCTCAATCCTGACGCCTGCATAAAACGGCATAGTCGAATCTCAGAAAGTACTATCCCTGGGATAATAATTTTTATTTGAGTATTTAGTTAGGAATTTGTTAAATACATTAAGAAATTTTGAAGTCTTAAGAATGCGACAATACAGATTTATGGCGGTTTAGCTTGGGCCCTCAATTCATCAATTTTGATATTGTAGAATCAGCAAAAAATAGTAGTTTTTCTAAGGAAAGATATTAATACGACTATAATATATTTGAGTTCCATATCTCGGAAAATTTGTTAAAAAGAAATAACGACACAAAAGTTAATTGTTAAAAAGTTATTGAAATTCGTATTTTTTCAAAACGTCTGAACTGAGGGCCCAAGGTTTTTGTCAGTATTGACTAGGCTAGAATACGAATACTATGATAACCATTTAAATAACACCCTATAGTAATTATTGGATCACACAAAACGTAATCGCTTCCGACAACAACTTATGAAATATCTTATATGAGGGTACATGCTGATTTGTCTCAAAAAAGTAACAAAATCATATACACCCTACTGAATTTTCTCATATAAAATATCGAAAATCAATTTTCTCCTAAAGTACCGCATTTAGAAGAATGGACGCTTTGTAGCCTTTTAGTTAAAAATTTGTTAAAATACTTAGCCTAAAGTGCGGTAGTGTAGAAGGCTTAGCCTAGTCAATACTGACAAAAACCTTGGGCCCTCAGTTCAGACGTTTTGAAAAAATACGAATTTCAATAACTTTTTAACAATTAACTTTGGTGTCGTTATTTCTTTTTAACAAATTTTCCGAGATATGGAACTCAAATATATTATAGTCGTATTAATATCTTTCCTTAGAAAAACTACTATTTTTTGCTGATTCTACAATATCAAAATTGCTGAATTGAGGGCCCAAGCTAAACCGCCATAAATCTGTATTGTCGCATTCTTAAGACTTGACAATTTCTTAATGTATTTAACAAATTCCTAACTAAATACTCAAATAAAAATTATTATCCCAGGGATAGTACTTTCTGAGATTCGACTATGCCGTTTTATGCAGGCGTCAGGATTGAGGGCCCAAGCTATTTGACCATAACTCTTTTGATTCACGTTTAAGAAATTTAAGAATATTTGCTTTAAGTTTTACATAATTTTAAGTAAATGCCCTGTAAGTATCATTTGGTTTCGCAATAATTTAAAAAGTGGGCCCTCAATCCAGATGCACACCAGGCATACATATCTGTTTATACGATCTAAAATAAATTTGAGATAAGCAACAATTTTAGAAATTTAATTTACTTTATTGTGTAAAGGCTGATTCATGTTACACCGGGTCAGGACGGGGCCGGGCCCCGTTCGAGCCCGGACGTGCCCCGTCCGTGGTGAATCATCCTAACAATACGCCTCGATATGTCAACGCCGTGTCCCGGCCGGGCCAGCGCTTCATACAGAAAGTATACTATAGATGTATGAATCAGCCTTATGTCTCCTTAAAATCTACTTGAAGTAAGTTCGAAACTTCATATTTCTATGTCCAGCGGCCACCTTTTGCGGCCACGGACGTACGTTAACTACTCAGTTATGATTATTATTATTGTTTGGGACCAATTAATGTACTATAGAGTCCTGGACATCAGGTGGCGTACATGAGACCGAAGTCCACATGTAGAGGCCCGTCTAAAAACAATAATACCTACAAACAAAAAGTAATAATAGGTACTATTACTACTTCGAATAAATAAAAGTAAAAAACACAACCCTATGTAGATACATTCGTATATCGCAGGGTTGCCACCCATATCTGTTGGAAAGCGTCTGACATCATGGAAAGGCGAATCGAATCAGGGACCAAGGACATTGCTATGCAAACGTTGGAGATAGCTGTTAGGACCGAGTCACACTCGGCTTACGGCTAGTGTAAGGGCTGCCATTTTATTTCAGTTTCCGTGGTTGTTTACATTGGTATATACGTGTAGAGGATACTTTTACTAAACAGAAATATCAAGTAATATACCCCAAAGTGTCGCTTTCCCGAGATACTTTCAGGTAAATAAAGGATTCTTAACATATTATGAACATTGTTACTAACAAATTAGGGTCTAAGTTGCCTTAATAAAGTAATTTATTATTCTTATTATTAAATATCGTCATACATTGGTAATCTTTAAAATGCAGTAGTAGCGTATACGCATTCCATTGTATTCGAATAATAATTCCCAAGTTGACCAGTCACAATAAAGACATTTAATTTCATTTCTTTATAAAAAGCACCAAATTCTTTTTATTAATATAAATTAATTTTTAAACGAGGAGAGTAAACGATTTCCTAAAAATTTTCTTTTATTTATTTTTGTATAATACACCAAAAAATGTAAAATAAACCGGTGGAGTTTAGTGTACACTCCGAATTCCGTCGACAATTTTTATCAGGTAGGTATTAAGATAAATCTAACACTTGCTTTGCTGTCATATTATATATAATACCCTTGTTTCCCTTGCGTGGTTCCCGTTCCCGTGGGACTACGGGAATAAAATATAGCCTATGTTACTCCGGGATATTGTAACTTTCCATTAGTGAAATAATTTTTAAAATCGGTTCCTCAGTTTTTGAGTTTATTCGTTACAAACATACAGCACGGCCGTTTTAACTTGACAGCTCTGAAGTTGCGCAAATGGCTGCGCAGTAACATTTTTTAGCGACCATATGGCGGTAGGAGGGGGATTTGCGCTGGCGAAGCCTATGTTCAGAGAAGCCAAGTTAAAATGGCCGCACTGTACAAAAATACAAATCTTTCCTCTTTAAAATACTTGTTTAGATAGAGTTGCTATATTATTATAGAAAAGCATTTTTATTCTGCTCAAATATTATATTTAGAATGTGTGTGGTTTTTGGTATGTATTAATTATTATTTTTGGGTATATTTTTTTTTATTTAGATCAAATAGTTTTTTAATAAGATCATTCATTGTGTCTCCATCTTAAGCCGTGCTCATAAAACAGAATCGCTTGTTCGGAAAACGCCATGAGGAGAGTCACTTCGGCCGACAGTCATGGCCATCAGCACACAGGTAGCACCTAATAAGGGCACTATTGTTGGAATTCTATTGGTTATGGAGAATGCATTTGTTTTTTTTTTGTTTTTTTTTTATTGTATAGGGGGCAAACGAGCAGGGTTACCTGATGGTAAGTGACTACCGTCGCCCATGAACACCTGCAACTCAAGAGTCACAATTGCGTTGCCGGCCTTTGAGGTGGGAGTACGCTCTCTTCTTGAAGGTTTGAAGGTCGCTTGTAAAGAAATATCACGTAATACCCCTGTCATCGTACTTCCTACTGATATCAAAATTGCTAAAGTTCTGTGAAGATGGAGAGATGTTTGTTGCTCTTCACGCAAAAACCACGTAACGGATTTTGATGAAACTTTTATTACTTTGTATTTACCTATGTGTTCTTGCCAGGTATAGGAAATCAAAGTCATGTAATTTCACTATATGTTATATTATTTATTAGAAACACTGTAAAGATTTACAATGGAATATTTGATTTAAATAGTGCGACACACACACGCGGTTAAGGTATACCGTAAGGCCAGTAGTTCGGTCACGCGGCTCAGGGAAGACTGGCGAAAACGCAGCACGACATTTGCCGCCGAGCCAGAAATGCTTCCCTAGCATTTTGTGTCACTACAAAACTTTACAGTAACTAGCTTAAATATGAGAATAACATTATAGGATATTTTTATCCCGGAATGCAAAAGTATTCGCCCGTAAAAGTTACCACTAATTTCTAACTAGTTAATTTTTATTACAAATAGTGTGACTCGCGATTTTACATAGTCCCGTTCCCGTGGGAAAACTATAGCCCATGTTCCTTCAAAATTGGTCCAGTTAGTTCCGGAGCCTAAGCAATAAAACAAACAAAAAAAACAAATATTGCCTCCTTTTAATATTAGATAGGTACAGTGATATTTTTTCGAAAATACATTTCACATAGCAACCGAACATTTGGTTTCGAATTCAAAAGTCGAATATTCAAAGAGTTTGTGATAGTATGTGGTTCCTCGTTGGAACATAGGTATATTTATTTGCGAATATTGTATTCTTATTTGTGTAAATCAAGTAAATAAATTCGCAAATTCGAGGCGCCAATACCGTCAATCAATGTTGCACCTAATCGCTAAAAGCTTTTAGATACATATTTCATGCAATCGTTTCAACAATAGAAGACACAGTTGCCTAAAAATCGTTTCCTTTCACTTAGGAAGCACCGACAAACAGGAAAGGATAAATCAAGGAGTTTCTCGTGAAAACGGGTAGTGCCGTGCTACATAAGTTAGGCTTTGCCCGGTTTAGCCAGATATATCGGGTAATAACCAGTTTGATCCAGATATCGCCGGCTTGATGGCCTGTTGTGTGAAGAAAAATTGCCTGTCAGTTTGTAAAAACTACTGGGACGTCTTTGGGTTGTTTTATTAGCGTTTTTGGGGCCTAAGAAAAATTAGACATTGGTACATGGATATAAGATATAGATTCCGATCTCTTATTGACAAAAAAAAATCAGAAAGAGATTTGGGAATTGTAAAAGTAGTTATTAATAAATGTGCGTGTGAGAGACAAAGGTTTCTGAACAGAATCCATATTTTTTTACTGCGGGCGAACTATTACAATAGACAATCCTATAGACGGGCCTATTGGCTCAGTTGGTAGTGAACTTGCCTTCAAATCTGAGGTCGCGGGTTCGATCCCAACTCGTAGCCAACATTTTTGTGCATGAACATGGTTCTTGACTTCGTGTCTGGTCGTTTAATATTTATTTAAGTGTGTTTATTAGTTGTTTAGTACCCATAGTACAGGCCCTGCCCAGTTTGGGACTGAATAACCGTGTGTGACTTGTGTCCTACAACTTATTTTTCCGATTACGCGGCTTGACCTGGTAGTAAAACTCACTGACTTATAAGATGATAATGTACGTCAGAAAACCGGTGGGTAGACTTCGGTTGTGTCTTCTATTCTTATTTTTGGTGCAGAAGGATAAAAACACGATAGGCACCAGCGTTGCCAGACGTCCTTTTGGTGGGACGTCCCGGTTTTTAAATCAAAATTTAATGTCCCGCGCGGACAGGATCAGTCCCGCTTTTCGGGTATAACTGCACGTAGTTTAAAATAAATTATTTCGTTTTTTTTTATTAAAATAAATAATCTATGGCCGTTTCTGCTATCTATTGTCACGTACACGTAATTTGAACTCAAATAAAAAGATGAATATCTAAAAACTTCTGATTATATTACGCTTTTTGCACTCAAAATGTTCCAAAATCCCGACTTAGCAAAAAATAAACTGGCAACACTGATAGGCACTCGCCATTAAAATCCAATAAACCGAGGCCGATATTCGGGGAAAATTAATTTCAGTACGAGGCTCTGAGCTCATATTTTGTACGCTATATTGTGAATATTGTGATTGACACTTTTGAAATTAAAACGCGAAACTTAGACTCGAGGCGATTTCAAAATTTTCTTTTTGACATGTTTTAGCGTGATCAAAGGTGGGATGCTTTTTGATATGTTTCCTTGAGCTAAAAATTAACCATTAAGTAATCATCATGTAAGTGACGTGCATATCAACGCGTTAATAACAGGAAGTTACTAAAAATATCAACTTCCTTTAAAACCTAGAATGGCATAGGTATTTTGACACCGGTCCAATATTCCACTTCTTATTACAGTTTTTGAGTTTATTCGTTACTAGCGGTTCGGCGCTGTTTCACTCGCGTAATTCCCGTTCCCGTGGGAATACGAGAATAAAATAATGCCAACGTTACTCAGGGATATTCTAACTTTCCATAGGTGAAAGAAAAATCGGTCCATTCGTTTTCGAGTTTATTCGTAACAAAGATCCAAAAATATATAAATATTTCCTCTTTATAATAATTAGTATAGAAGTGTAGATGTAGATGACGGGTCGTGCCTAACTAAAGCAACTTTTCCTCCCCCTTAAGTTGAGCATAGGTAACGCATCAACTTTAATTTATTTACATTATCCTTGCCGTATCACACAAAATATTTTTACGTATAACGTTCAAATAATATACCAATGGTATAACTTCAACTGGGTTGTTTTCGACTTCAATTGCCAACGTAATTATACATGAACGAGGGCCTCTTCAACTGAGCACGTAATATCCCTTGTAAATATCTGTGGTCTGCAGGCCTAAGAAAAAGAATTTGAATTTAGAAGCCGAAGTAGTGTTGCCAGAAAAAGTACTTAAATTTTAAAAAATATACTTAACAAGATGACCCATTAGTATAGTAGTAGGTAAAGACCATCTGTTGCGCAATGTATAATGCAGTCGGAGGCAAAGATGACTTTATTGAATCCCACCAGTGGGCTGTCACGGGTTGATGATGTTATAGGTACATTACAGATGGTACTTACCTAATAGGTTATTGTTAATAAGGCAGTAACTTAGCAGAGATAGCCTTACGGTTAAAGAGTTTGCTTCACATGATAAAAATCTGGGAGGCTCGAGTTCGAATCCTGGCATTTACCAATTAGTTTTAAACACTTACAAAAAAAACTTACGTACATATTTATCACTAGCTCCACGGTGAAGGAAAACATTGTGAGGAAATCCGCAGGTCCCAGAATTAATTCTGAGGCATGTGTAACTGACCCGGTCCGGCGAGAGGGTCACCGCCTTTCACGTTAAGGGGTCCAAAGAATATCACGTGAACAGTGGGTATATTCAGCAATGGAATAGCTCTGCCTACCCCTTTGGGAATAAAAGGTTTGAGATTATTAAATAAATTTTATTAAATTTTATTCACAGTAACATATTAATGTCGAAGAAATAGAAATATTTTATGTTAGCTATTGTGTCACAAATGTCTGTATCCGTTTGTTCTCCAATAAATAATAAATAAATATAAATATAAATATTCTTTCAAGTAGGTCAGCAGACATTAGGCATTTATTAAAAGTAAGTTATGAGACATACATACATGTAACAAGATTTTAAATTTTTGTACGAAACTTATTTCAAGTCTTATAGAAAATCGTTTTCGGCTACCATTCAAGTATACTAACAAGTGGAGGGAATTTGAATATCTATACTAATATTATAAAGCGGAAAGAAGATGTATCTATGTTTGTATCTTTGTTACGAATAAACTCAAAACTACTAGACCGATTTAAAAAAAAATATTTCAACATTGGAAAGCTAGAATATCCTTGAGTAACTTAGGCTACATTTTATTCCTGTATTCTATCGGGAACGGGAATTAAGCGGGTGAAACCACGCAGAAGCGCTAGTTATTATTAAAGAAACTGCATCTCTGTCTGAAATGATGAATTGATGATGCTGTAAAAACCTTAAAGCAAGTTCTTTTGACCCTCACTCCGCCCTTACAAAGGTAACCCAAAACCACCATAAAGAAATAAAAATGGCGTCTCAAAACCTTGAAATGTAAGAAAGGAGTTTTTGCTCTGTCATCGGGCAAAATAAATTAGTGAGAGGCGCCGGCAACTTTGTTAAGACATAAAATTGTTGGTGAATTTTACCTTCATATAATATTATTGCCATAGACCTCGATTAATCCCGTCAGCTAAATGAGACCGTTGTGACGAGTGCCTGGCAACGGCGGTTTTACGGTTCACTGTTTTTGTGATGCGGCTCCCTCGCTGTTTTTGTCGTTCGAGAAATTAATTGAAAGATGCTACCGTGTTTTCGTAGAAAATTTTATAGCTATTAGAGTTTCGTAGTAAAAACCAGCCAAGTCCGTTCTGGGATTGTAAACATTCGGTCTCGTCTGCCATTTTGAAGTAGACGCGTCATCATCAAGTAAAAATAGTATTTATAGTTTAATCATAATAAATCATACACATACAAAATTACAATAAATACATTAATAAATTATTAAAATTAAGTGCAAATATTTAAAGGGTAGATTAAAAAAATAACACAAAACGACGGGAGAGAAATATCGATTAAGCTAGTTTCCATTTCTGTCAGCCACATAACTTTTTTTTTATTTAAAATTAGCGACCCGCCCCGACTTTGCACGGGTGCAATGCTTATACTTAAACCTTCCTCTTGAATCACACTATCTATTAAAAAAACCGCATCAAAATCCGTTGCGTAGTTTTAAAGATTTAAGCATACATAGGGATATAGGGACAGAGAAAGCGACTTTGTTTTATACTATGTAGTGATGACATTTTCCGTGAAATTTTACGACTAGAGCTCGGTCGCCCAAATTAAACAAGTCTCATAATAATATAATATAATAAAATCTCACGCCTTTCATCCCCGAGGGGGTAGGCAGAGGTATTCCATTACTGGATATACCCACATTTCACGAGATACATTGGACCCCTAAACGTGATAGGTGGTGAGCCCATTGCATCGGGACCGGGTTTTCCTTCACCGTCGAGCTAGTGATAAATATGTACGTAAGTTTTGAAAAACTCATTGGTACATGCCAGGATTCGAACCCGAGCCTCACTGATTTTCGGCCGGCTCTTTAACCGTCCGGGCTATCAGTGCTCGCAAGATAAAATCGTAAATTACGGAAAACTTCGGCGATCTTACAGCCGCCGTGTTGGGAAGTCACGTTTTTCATTAGCAACCGCGTTTGTTGCCAATCAATCGGGCCCATTGATATTAATAGAAGTTTGGTAGTGTATCTGGAAACTATGGGCGAACGAAAATTATTACGGGCTTCGACTACTGGAGAGTTCGACTAATGCGCCATACATTTTCATACGTTGACTATTGTCATACATAACACATTTCAAGTTTTCAGGTGTTATTGATTCGGAGTAGCACTGATACCAATGGGTATATGCATGTGCTCATTATAACAAACAAATTTCCTAAAGGAACCAATACCTTGTGAATTCTCAAAAAAAAATTACTTTATATGGAGACTTTTAAAGAATATTTGTGACAAACATTTCTCCATACCAACTTCAACCCGTACTTTTGCCCCGTAAGGGGATGATTTTAGAAAAATCCAAAACACTGTCTCATTACTTATTTCTAAGGGTACCTATTTGTGCCAAGTATCAAGCTGATAGACGTAAAAAACAACACGTCTCCATACAAACTCATACCCCCTGTTTCACCCCCATGGGGGTTGATTTTCGGAAAATCCAGAAATACGTGTCTTGTGGTTTGTTTTGAGAAGTATTTTTACAAAGTTTCGAATTGATACACCAAAAAATGAAGATTTTCCATACAAAATTCAAACCCCACTTTCACCCCCTTGGAAGATAATTTTTGAAGTATTTGTGCCAAGTTTAAAGTTGATACACGCAGAAATCACACTATCCCATACAAACTTCAACGCCCTCTTTCACCCCCTTAGGGGTTGAATTTCGTAAAATCCTTTCTTATTGAGAATTGATACTATAAACGTAACCTACACACAAAACTTCATGTTTCTATGTTCAGCGGTTTGGGCTGGTTCTTGATTTTTAGATTGAGCTTCTCCTTTCTTATACAACGCGTAACAGAAAAAGCGAAATTCTTCATACACCCCAATTAGTATATTAATATAAAAAAAATATATCGCAATCAAACAAGTTGTATCCAACCAATTTTCTTAAATATCGATTAAAAATAGCTGAAATCGAATAAGTAGTCGATACTGAACAAACTAATTTCTGGAATTGCGCTTATTCTGTTACATGTTGTATATAAATATTGGCCAATAATATACATCGAAGCATTTTTTTTAAATCTCATTCATTCATTCCCTTATCTTACTTAGCATTGAATCCATTGTGACTTGTGCTTGTGATGCGCACTTCCAACAGGTCCATCTGTTATGAGTCTCGAATCACAGCTTTAATATTTTACTTACAGTGATATCAAGCCTATGACTTATATATAAAATAATAAACTGACTGACTGATTGGTGATGTATCAACGCACAGCCTAAACCACTAAGAAAGGATTTTGTAAAATTCATCCCCTAAGGGGGTGAAATAACAGGCGGGAGCGAAGCTGCTGGTAAAAGCTAGTGACTCATATGAGAAGAGGCAATGACTCGCCCAGAATAAAATTCATCCATCCTCTATAGACGCTAATATTTCACCTTAACAACATCCGAATATATTTCACAGAAATATTTTTGGCAGACAAAACCTGTTCCTTTCAGTGTCGTCTCAAAAGAATGAATGAATGAATGAAACCTTTTCGATTCCTCGCGAGCCGCGGTCCGGCGCTATTCGTTCCGTTCGCCACAGGACGCAAAGAAAGAACTGAGTCTAATTGCGAATGAAGCTTTTAGTTTGGAGCCACGAAACGTTAGGTTACCGATGTCGGTCTGCCTGTGCACGTATCACGCAGAAACTACCTGAAGGATTTTGATAAAATTTGGTATGGAGACAACACATCTAGGGTACTTTTTATCCTACGAAAAATCTCATTCCCGCCGTGATCACCGCTATATAGGTGTCTTATATATCGTAGGCAAACGCTATGAAATATAAGCCCCTAAATATCGATTCGAGCAACTCTATTGGAACTACGTCTCTAAGCGTGACGTCACGAGGAACTGTCACCGAACCCATATGAGGCGAAATAGACTATAGGCTGTGGCGCGTATAGTTAATTGATATAAATGTTTCTCAGAGTATCTGAAAGTCTGTAACTTAAATAATAAACCATAATATGAAAGGCTATAGCGTTATTAATTTAATCATCCAATAAAAGGGATTTTTGGAAATTTCCACAGGAACGGGAATTAACAGAATCAGCGTAGGCAACGCCGCTGGGCACCTACTAGTATATAATGTAATATTAGTCGTTATCATTTAGTTGTCTCAGTTCAATCAATATTGAATCTATCGCATTTCGCGCTACCCAAGCGTATGGTTGTGGCTTTTAATTGTTATTGATACAGTCAGTTGCCTACCATCCATTGTGTTGGTGTCACAGGGATATACATAATACATTGTGTTTTGGCAGTGTAGTCAATTAGCTTCGTTGTTTGTGTGGTCTGTCTAAATTGGGGTTAATGTGACAAGGTAGGTCAGTACATTGGTCTCATCTAAGCAATCATTATGGGAAGTAGAGAACATTGATTTCAAACTTCGATTTGGGTGTGTGCATACATAGTTCTTATTAAGTTGGTACCTCAGATCAAATAAAAAGTAAAGATGGAGCGCTGCGAAGGATAAACTGAAGCCAGAAAAACTACTCCACGCTCTGTGCATTTACGCTCACAGGCACATTTCCCGATGTCATTTTTTTTTTCGTACGTTTTAAATTCAAAATTAGTTTGACGTGGTTTTGGCTTGCTTTTGGTTCTTTTTCTTCTTTTTTTTCTTTGCTTACTGTTTTGTGAACCGGTATTGTAACCATATATAAATAAAGTTGTTTTGCATATAAAAAGCCTTTCCCTGAGGTAGCAGAGTTCCCACGTACGTATTGCTTCAATTGACAAACTAGTTCTAACTGATCGGTGTGTGTTGAGTAGTACGCTTGTCAATTTGTGCGTGCGAGCGTGTATGCACAGAGCGGCTGGATATCGTACTATACATTGTTTTAGTTATGCGCATCTCAATGTTTCACTCTCCATGACTTCTACAGTTACAAATCCGTGCATTAACCGCTGAATTTATGGCCCCATCGGCATATCGCTCCTTTCCACTCCCGTCAGCAAAAGGATGATACCCGTGAATGACAAATTAGGAGATATTGCCCCTCTGAGTATTTTATTAAATCCATTTTTTATTAGGCTCCATTTCTGTATCGTTAAATAAGGTGCCGTTAAAAGGAGACTGCATGTAGTAGAGAGCTGTATTTTTAGACGCTGGACAATAAATAAAAAATAAAAATCATTTCTTTCAGAAAACAGGTTCCATGTATAAACATGTCAACGCAATAAATTTTTGAGTATTAAACCAGCAGGGGACGTCACGTGCACTAGTTTCTTTGCAAAAAAGTCAGCCAATTTCTTAACGGGGGACGAGGAAACGCACACAAATAATGTTAAAACAAACGCATTTTTTGACAAAACAATTAAACACTAGCTTGAACTAGATGCACACAAATACATTCACCAATCCGAGCACTCCGTGAACTCAAAAAACTAGTTGTTTTAAACAGGTATGCGCGTTGACTGACACTTTTTTTTGGCAGAGGGGAACGCCTATCCGTGGCGTCTCCGAAGGTTTAATAAATACGTCCCCTAGTTAGTGTCGTGAAGTTTGTTGCGCCACTTCTTCTCATTTGGAAGACTAGGAAACTGTAGAAGATAACTGATAAATAAATTACATTTAATAAGCGAATTTACAAATCCAACAATGTTGAATAAAAATTATTGATTTCGCTTTTGTATAAGTACATAATTTATTAAATAGGTTTGTAAAATTTATAGATAACAGAATAAATCTGAAATACACTAAAACTAAAACACTTATACTACGGTCAGACACGTCTAAGTGTAAACTCAAACTCAAATTCATTTATTTTCAGTAAGTACTTGGGTATAGAAAATACACTTTGAAAGTCAATAGTTTAATAACAAGGCACTCTAAACTCGTCCACGAAGATTGGCTAAATGTAAACAGCAGCCCATCTCCACCGACGAGTTGCTGGTTCCAAATGCAGTTTAAGTTTTTAGAATCCATGTGGCGCCATCTATTGGCAGATGGCGGAACTAAACCACACTTCGCTAAATGCTTTAATCTTCTTACACATGTGATTAAAATGGTTTTTTTTACAGGAAATCGAGCACTGCTACTACCACGGCACCGTGAAGGATTACCCCGGAGCCTCGGCGGCCTTCCACACTTGCAACGGGGTGTCTGGCGTCATCCACATCGGGAACGAGACCTTCGTCATCCACCCCTTCTACGGGGGTGATCTATCGGTCAGTGTCGCATGCTTTTGCCAAATACAATTACAAAAAATTACGGATAATTTCGGATAAAACTTCGGAAATTTCGGAAAATCTCTGAAATATTCTGGAACAAAATTAGATTCTTTTGTAAAATTACGGAAAACGTTGATGAAATAACATCGGAAACTCATGCGATAAAAATATTTCATCACAAAACAGTTATAAAAGTTTAACCATTTTAACACGTAGTAAAATACCTAACTGTATTATACATGTGAAGAAGAAAAAACAATTTGATTCCATTACATTACATCAGTAACATTTTTGCCATGTTATAAATCCGTTGCAGGCCGTTTGGTTTACAGCCATAATCTACCTTTACTTGGACATAATTCAGTTATCCCAAATAAAATGTTATGTGGTCACTCTCGTCCAACAAGCCTCATAAAAATGATTACCTACATCAAAGCACATAAAAAAAAGGTAAAGTTCAAAGATTATTAATTTTGACAAGATATTTTTAGGTTATAAATTTAAGAAGTTTTCAGAAATTACGGCTGGCCATAGTGCTATTATATTATAATTGACATTTCAAAACTATTAACCCAATAAACTGCAACTTCTGTAAATGTTTTAGTGTTATTGTGAATTCGTGATACATAAAATAAATAAAAAAAATAATCTCACGCCTTTCATCCCCGAGGGGGTAGGCAGAGCTATTCCATTACTGGATATACCCACATTTCACGAGATACATTGGACCCCTAAACGTGATAGGTGGTGAGCCCATCGCCGGACCGGGTCTATTTACACATGTCTCAGAATTAATTCTGAGACCTGCGGGTTTCCTCACGATGTTTTCCTTCACCGTCGAGCTAGTGATAAATATGTACGTAAGTTTTGAAAAACTCATTGGAACATGCCAGGATTCGAACCCGAGCCTCACTGATTTTCGGCCGGCTCTTTAACCGTCCGGGCTATCACTGCTCTTGATACATTAGGTACAATAAGACAGAATATTACATGCTAATATTACAATGCCGTAATTGAGACATGCTTCCTACTTAGATTCAGCGTTCGTAATAATTATTACTATCTATGTAATTATCTCGTGAAATAGGACGCTCGGTAATTATTTGTCTGTTGATTAATTTAATATTAATAGATCCCGGACTAATGAAGTTGCTTAATATTTCATCAATTGTACTTAGGTACTTGTAACTTTTGACAGAGTATACTTCGTTATAAGGTACTAGCGACCCGCCCCGGCTTCGCACGGGTGCAATGCTTATAAGAATTTTCTTTACTACAAACCTCACGGAGCCCGAGACCTTTCCAACGAATGCAAAACCGTCGAAATCGGTTCGTGCGTTCTGGAATTATATAGCGTCAGGAAGGAAAACCCGACTTATTTTTATATAGTAGAATAATGCACAGACTTGTTAAATTTTTATTGGTTTTGAATCTTATTTCAATTATATAGAATTCAAGTTGTACCTGTGGTTGTACCGTCCCTCAGCTAAGGCTGTAAGGGTACAATTTACTTACGGGTAATACACACATACATAAGCCGTATACAGAAAGAAAGCTGAAAGCGGTCCATTCTACAGAAAGCAAGCAGATTGAAGCAGAGCGAGCAAAATGTCGTACGATGATTGGCGGGCGGCACCAGCGCTGACCGGCGCGAGTCGGCGCCGATCGGCGCTTATCGGCGCCGACAAGCGCCGGTCGGCGCTTGTTCATATAAATGCCTGCGCTGGTTACCTGCGTAGACCGGCGCCGATGGGCGCCGATCGGCGCTTATCGGCGCCGATAAGTTTTCGGCTTTCTTTCTGTATACGGCTTAAGGGTTGTTGCAATCTATTTCATACCGAAATATTTCATTACAATGCATCTATAGTTTTATTCAATTTTGTGTGTCTTATATTTATAAGACACAGAAGTCAAAGAAGCGTTTATTTATTTAAATAAACGCTTCTTTGACTGTAAGGTTCGTAGGATCAATATTTATTGAACTTCCGCTTTTGCAAAAAGCGTGTAGGGTCAGACTCAGGTCAGTTTAACTCCAGCTCTATTTTTAGACACTGGACATTAAATAAAAAAAAACATTTATTTCAGAAAACAGGTTCCATATAAACATGTCAACGCAATAAATAATAAAAAAAAACATAATATCATTATATTAAAACACTTGGGTCCAAATAGAAAATAATTTGTAAGAAAGTAAAGTCTGTAATTTATGTAATTTTGAATTATTATTTAATTTTGTATTTTTTGTACACGTATACTATTGTACTTTAACATTTTATAAATTTTTTGAACTATGGGTTCTTTATGCCTGAAATAAAAAAAAACATTATTATTGTTATTAAATGCATAAGGGGCAATCTTTTCGCAATTCAAAACTAAACTTCCAAGATCTCGGGCTGTACCAGAATTGAGTCGTTGCTTTTGAAAATGGATCCAGCAGTCTAGTGTAACATTGCATCCTCAATAGCGGAGTAACGTCAACAATGGCCTTATCTTTGGGTCCACCCGCCAACAAAGCGGTGCCCCACAAAGGGGACAAGATTAATCGACAATTGGGCCCATTGTGAATGCCCGAGCCCCCAAGATCACCTGTGCTCGTTAATTTGTAGTAATTGTTGCGTTTGGTTCTCGTATTTTTGTTAGATAATCGCTGTTAGGAGATCGCTGAATGATAGTCCGTTGTGGGTACTCGGATTGATTTTTTACTTTTGTACTTTTTTGTTTTCGGCTTCGAATTGAGGTTATAATAATAGGATGGCTCTATTTCTTACTGTATAACACGTTAACAGAATTTGAATAAGAATATAAGTTTAATGTCACACTCACGCCTTATTCTTGGGGAGGTTGGCTGAGGTTTTTCGGACACCTTAACGTACGGAACAGCAGGATGACTTCTGAGTTGGAGTTTGCAGGTTCGATCCCCGCTAGGGCCAACATTTGTGTGCATGAACATGGAGCTGGCTTCGTGTCTCATTTACCTAATATTTATTTAACTATGTTTATCAAATGTTGAGCGCCCTATATGACAGGCTCTGCCTAGTTTGGGACTGAGTAACCGTGTCTGAATCTTCAAAATTCAAAATTCAAAATTTAAAGATCAAAATTCAAAATTCAAAATGCAATAGCTTTACCGCGGCAGTCCCCGAGTGCCACACGTCTTTTTTATTATGTAGGTCGATTTCTTTAGTTTGCCTGTATAGCCGAATAAGTTAGTATTAGAAGTGTCGCTAATGGCGTTTGTTTCATTCACATAACCCTAAATTTAAAATTAATATGCAGTTAAAATTAATATATATATGTAGGAGGGTAGGAGAACATCTCCTAAGAAACAATAGCCTCGTATATTTTTGCCGTTTTAATTAATTTGCCGTTGAGATTCGACCTCTGGGTGTTATCAGTATATACATCTAGTTAGCCCCAACAACCTCAAACGTTATTTTCCTCGGGTCTGCAATATTCACAGGATTTTATGACATATTGTGTTTGTCCACGAATACGATACGTCACCCCGTCGAAGGTCGGAGCTCATCTTCTGGATTTAAAAACAACGCAAGACGGAGTATTCGAAGTTTCGTGAAGAGTGATTGTGATAGTGCAGAGTTTTCCCATTGGTTGATATCCCGGAAAAGTGAAAAAATAGATAGGCCATTTCGCATATTTATACGATCGCCATCTATGAGTGGCCGCCAGTATTACGACGCTCGCTGGTACTAACTCATTGACGCTGACATCATTGCGCCGGAGCAGGATTGAATTCAACAGCAGGCGAGCGGCCCTAGTAACTACGACGTCGTGACACAGAGGGAGCTATTTGGTCGTACATTAAAATCGACTGATCGATTATGTTTCTTTTAATGTTCATTTTAAATTTTAATCTTTTACATAATATGTACTAATTGACATTTGATTATTGTAATTTTTTTTGTTGTTTTATATTCGCTTTTTACCTTTCGCCTGACAATTAGGTAATATTTTAATTGTTGTTAATATTTTGAATTTGTTATTTTATTTTTTATCATTTGACTTTTGATTCACCTAGCGCCCTTGAATTTAGTACATACATATCTAAGTAATTAATTGCGTTAGTAGGTTTAATTACTTAACTTCTATTGAAATCAGATTGGTGCGAGTATGTCTCTTACACAACCAATACCCGCGGTCTCGGCTCCCAGTTCAACCGGAGTTGGCTCCCAACTCTTATCCCAAGATAGTAGGGTGCAGTGTGAATTATGTTCCAAATATTTCAGAAGTAGGCATGGGTTAAAAATTCACATTGGGAAAGCCCATAAAACAGCGAATGAAGGATCTAATAGTGCCACCGTCTCGGCGGAGCCGTCGTCTCCCATTATCGACGCCATACCTCTGTGGAAAAAACTCGTTGACCTGCGTCAGAACGTTCCGGTGGTCAAGCGCGTCCCCCGGGGAGCTTGGCCTTCCGTGGCATCTGCCCTCAAGGCATGCGTCGAGAAAGTCGTGGAGACGAATTGTAGTCATAATTGGGAGGAACTATTCACATTTAGTTACCGTATCCTCCATGCTAAAATCGATGATCGCGACAGCATGTCTCTTACACAGAGGATAAAGGGCAACTGTCAGAATCCCGCGGGCTGCTCCCCTGCTGGTTGGAACAGAACTGATCGACCCTGAGTGAGCAGTGCCCGAAATATATACAAGAAGGTAGAAACTAAAGTAGGTGAGGGAGACTTACGAGGAGCCAGCCAATTGCTTTTCTCCACTGACGCTGTGGCCCCCAATAATGGTGATACTCTTGAATCTCTCAAAGCCAAACACCCGGAGCCCTCAGCAAACAGTTTACTCCCGGAGCCTCCACCTGACTTGGTTTTGCCAGAAGTTTCACCAGAAGTTTCACCAGAGAGTGTGTGGTCAGCCATTATGTCTTTTAAAAATGGTTCTGGCGGAGGTCTGGACGGCCTAACTCCTCAACATCTTAAGGACTTAGTGTGTGTGTCGGTTGGAAACATTGGGAAGGCTTTATTGGGGAGCCTAGCCTCACTGGTCAAGATGATGCTCTCTGGTAGGGTGAACGGGGGTGTTACCCAAATTCTATATGGTGCGAGTCTTTGTGCACTGGTCAAGAAAGACGGAGGTATCCGCCCTATTGCGATGGGTACCACTTTAAGACGCGTGACATCCAAAATTGCATGTAAAGTAGTCTCTTCTGATTTGACGCAGCTATTCCAGCCGATTCAGGTGGGGTTTGGCTCTAGAGGAGGCTGCGAGGCCGCAGTGCATGCCACGCGCACATTCTTGCAGAACTGTCCCGATAAGGTGCTGTTGAAAGTGGACGTTCGTAACGCCTTTAATGCTATTGATCGAGGCTCGCTTTTGGCGCAGGTCAAAGAACACACACCATCCCTGTTTCCGTATTTGTGGCAGTGCTACAGCAGCCCGTCCAACCTTGCATTCCAGACGCACCTGCTGAAGTCAAGCGTAGGATGCCAACAGGGAGATCCCTTAGGTCCGGCAATATTTAGTTTGGGCATCCATCCGCACATCACCTCTCTCCGCTCCTGCCTTAATGTCTGGTATCTGGACGACGGGACTCTGGGTGGGGACGCCGATACTGTCCTTGCCGACCTCAGCGCCCTCATAGGCGGCTTCGCTTCCATCGGTCTTGAACTTAACTTTGCAAAATGCGAAATCTACATCCCGCAGTCAGCGGGTGCGACTGAACGGCAGAGCATTATATCTAAGTTCGATGCCTTAGCTCCCGGCATACAAATTGCCACAAGTGAATCGCTGCACCTGTTGGGGGCGCCTTTGCTTGATGAGTCAGTTCCGAGTTTTATGCGTCGGCAGATTGAAAAATTCGGAGAAACCTCGGACCGCTTGTGCCATATCAACGCCCATATGGCGCTAACCTTAATCAAGTTCTGCCTCTTCGTGCCAAAGTTCACTTACCTGTTGAGATGTGCTCACTTATGGAGGTTTGGGTCCCTGCTAGATAGCGTGGATGCGTGTATCTCGGATACACTTTCTAAAGTGCTGAACGTTTACTTTACCGATAAAGCATGGGCTCAGGCCTCTTTACCTGTGCGGTTCGGGGGTATAGGCATCAGGAAGGTTGCAGAGGTGGCCTTACCGGCTTTTCTTTCTTCTGCTTACGGCTGCCGGGACCTTTTCGGCAGGATCTTGTCTTCAGCCCTGGGATCTGCAGAGGTCAAATACCTACCAGAGGCACGAGACGAATGGTGCCGCTTATGTCCGGATCAACCAATTCCCATCGTCTTGTCCTCCCAAAAAGGGTGGGATGAACCTCTTTGCCGGAAAGTCCAGTGCAATTTGCTCAACACCAGCACTGACCCCTCCAATCGAGCCCGGCTGTTGGCAGTCTTTGAGGAAGAATCCGGACACTGGCTTAATGCCCTGCCATCGCCGGCAATCGGTACCTTATTGGACAATACCAGTCTTTCCCTCATTGTTGGGTTAAGGCTTGGCACTAAAACTGTCCAGCCGCACCTATGTAGGTGTGGGGAAGCGAGCGTGGGTGAATTGGGTCACCATGGGCTGTCTTGCAGGAGAGGTGCGGGTCGCATCCCGCGCCACGCTGCGTTGAACGATATTCTCCGGCGGGCTCTTGCCTCGGCGAACATTCCGGCTACGTTGGAACCACACGGAATCGTTCGCTCCGATGGCAAGAGGCCTGACGGAGCTTCTCACGTGGCGTGGAGGGAAGGTAGGTTCCTTGCGTGGGATGTGACCTGCGTGGACACACTGGCACCGTCACATGTTAGGGAGACTGCTGTGTGTGCGGGTGCAGCCGCTGCGCGGGCCGAGACTCTTAAATTAAACAAGTATCAGGACCTACAGGGAGGATACTTATTCGCACCAGTCGGGTTTGAGACGATGGGACCCTGGGGTCCTGAGGCCAAGCGGCTAGTTAAGGACTTGTCGGCGCGTCTCGTCGAGGCTTCTGGTGACCACAGGGCGGGCGGCTTTTTGGCCCAAAGATTAAGTCTTGCTATCCAGCGTGGTAATGCCGCCTGCTTGCTGGGTACTATGCCGCCTCGAGGAGACGCGCTCGATGATTTTTTTTATATTTAAGTTTGACATGCCAATAATTGTACTGTACCTACCTATAATTGTGTGATTACTAATAAAAAGAATATGCAGTTTATAATCCTACTAATCCTAATACTAATATTGTAAACGCGAAAGTTTGTATGCATGGATGTGTAGATGTATGGATGTTTGTTCCTCTTTCACGCACAAACTACTGAACGGATTTTGATAAAACTTTACAGTTATATAGCTTTTACATTAGAATAACACATGGGCTATATTTTATCGTCGTATTCCCACGGGAACGGGAACTACGCGGGTATTTAGCTAAGTAAGATTAGTTTCATAGCAAAATTATGCGGGTTCTAACAAGTCGTAGAAAGCTCAGCGTTTTTGCGGGGCCCTACATCATCCTGGCGGCATATCCGCCGCGGATTTTAACATTAATCAAGACGGAACTTGGGGCGTGACTGGCTGTTTCAGCAACTCCAGTTTCAGTTTTGTTTTTGCGGTGGTACCATTTGACTGAAGGCCGAGTGACTCGACGGAAACTCGCTTTCTATTTCGAAATTAAGTTTTTGTGTCGAGTTTCTGCTTTGCAATGCAAGGATTCATGAGTAGGCATCATGTAAGTTAGGCACATGTTTCTCTACCATATTTATTTGGTGTACGTAAGTATTTTCATGGTATTTCTGAAAGTCGGTGCCCAAATCACTATAGTTGTGCCCCTGTGCCTATAATATTTGAAGAGTTCTCTCGATTTCTCTAGTATCCTATCATCAGATCTGGACCTGATGGCACCTCGGAAGTAAGCCCGGTCCATTCAAACAAAAAAACATTTTTCCGAATCGGTTCCTAAAGAATATAACTATCAGTGAACATACATAAAATACATACACTCGAACATATAATCTTCTTTACTAGTTTTGCGTTACATATTCGCATTTTAAGATGACAAGTATGACTTTCTTCAAGATGCAAGCCTGCCAAATTTCAAGACCAAGATCACCTAAGCAGTTTCGCCGTGAAAAGGTGACAGACAAACTCAGATAATCCAAACGTATTTAAAAACTGTCAGTAGCACCCGCTTGAAGATGCATGAACGCGAGAGTTGGACCGAGTTATAATCGTTCGAGTTCCCGTAGTAGAACTTCAGAAGCAGAACTTCGAACACGAAACTTAGATAGTCTCGCAGCAAGTACATATGGGAGCAGAAGCTCTATAGCAATTGTAGTAATGGGTTTCATGATCACACCAACTTAATGATTCGCTTCAAGACTCTACTTAAATCATTGAAATGAAATAAGATGCCACAACAAATTTCTTTAAATCCTCACATTTCAAGATTATAATAATATCATAGACCAAAATCGTATTAGACCAAACACGTGATAGGTTGTGAGTCCACCGCCGGAACGAGTCTATTACACATGACTCAGAATTTAAAAAAAAAGTGAAAGTTAAAAAAAAATTAAGAACTCGTGACTTTTATACGCGAGGGAGTAAGCAGAGGTATTCCATTTCTGGAAATACATACTTTTGACGAGAATATAAGACCCCTAAGCGTGATAGGTGGTGAGTCCATCGCCGAACCGGGTCTGTTACATATGCTTCAGAATAAAAAAATAATCAAAAAATCATTTATTTTCTATAGGTATTCAATATACACTTAGACTCAATTCTGAGACCTGCGTGTTTCCTCACGATGTTTTTCTTCACCGTCGAGCTAGTGATGAAAGTTTTGTAATTACAATCAAAAGCGATTGTAATTATCTCACTATAAAATTTTCGCCAAATCTTAACATCGCTATGACAAGCAATAGAACCTTAGTACATCACCCGAGGAAGCTCGATGATTAATGTCATGTTTATCACAAACTATGACATCCCGTAAATCTAAAGAGCACCGCGCGAACGCGTTTATTACCCCGTTTTCACTAACACCCCCTAACTGTAATCTTAACTGTGGATTACAAGTAATTTACAACCCGTTATTATGTATTTATTTACCAATTAAAAGTCCATAAATCACACACGCGCGGATTACAATTAATTACAGTTTAGTACGGTGTGGCAAGGTGTTACGTGCGATAATTTATACAACTTGGTTTATATTTAGGTAAAATACTGATTTAAAGAGCTGGTTCAGACCGCCCGTTGTAATTTTTTTAATTATTGTGTCACTTGTTTATATTTTTATTGGTGTACAATAAAGAGGTGTTACTTACGTACTACTTACTTACTTGTGTTAGGTTATTATTGAGGCATTTTTTGACATAACGCCATATTCATATTTAAATTTAAATGTTGGACTACATCTCTCCATTATTATGTAGGGCATTGGAATACAATAGGATATAATTGATTACGGAGTATTACAGTTCATTAGCGTAAACAGCTAATTAAGTGTTAAGCACAAATAAAGTAATGATAATTGTAATTTAATTACAATTGTAATTATTTTATTTCTTAAAATAAAACTCTGTGGATTTTGTAGTTCTGCCTTTCGGACTCAGAGTGTCCAAAAATACATAACTAACAATTGTACACTTCCATACATAGAGTAGGTATCTCTAGCAAAAACTTAGGTATCAGTTCGTGAACATTCCTTTATTTATATATTACCAGCTGTTCCGCGCCGTAGTTTCCGTGGAATACGGAAATAAAATTGTATGTTACTCAGTGATAATGTGGCTTTCTATTTTAGAAAGAAGTTTTAAAATCGGTCCAGTAGTTTTTCAGTTTTTTCGTTACAAACATACAAATCTTCCCTCTTTACTAGTATATTATTAGTGTAGATGTAGATTTATAACAACTTTTTACAAAGACAGTAAAAACACTTAGATACGAGTAGGTACTTTACAAGTTTTTTACATCCGGGGTTCGTTCACATCCAAAAAACGGCTTTTTTGGATGTGAACGGCGGCAATCCGAATGTTCATAAACAAACATAAGGCATTCCAAGACTCCCGATCAGAATTGGAATCCCAATATTTACCTGCATCACCCGGATGTCACACCCGGAATTTACCGGATGATACCGGGATTGGTCCGGCGACCAATTTCGGACGGGCCGACTTAACGTTTGGATTTAGCGATGAAAAAAAAACATAGTTAGGCAGATACACTATAGATGAGTTCTATGAATATAACTCATCCATAGTGTATCTGCCTAACTACGTTTTTTTATCCAAACGTGCGCAGTATGAATTCATACTGCGCACGTTTATTGTTCCGCTACGAGTGGCTACAACATGTAACAGACTTACTTACCCCTTAGTGTATTTATAGGATACAACAATGACGGCGAAAGATGATACGGAATGAATGATAAAGAAAGATGCAGTTGTCTGTCAGGAATTGCGCTTACTTCTTCTAAACATATTTTAATAGGGTTTCCGCAAACATTTAATAGTTTCTTCCGAAAGGTGTATATTATGACAGCTTTTGCCAGCATGCATAGTGCATACTTAATCTCCCATTGCCACTTGCTACGAACCTGGCAGATCTCTCGTGCTTCCTCCACGTCCATCAAACGCATGCATGCTCGTCGGTTTCGGGTACTCTTTATCTGGCTTTACATCGCCGATCTGGTCGATGTAGGTACGTCTAGGTTGTCCTCTCCTGACTCGCCCATTGACAACACCGTTGTATATTTTGTCTTGTTAAAAAGTAACCTATATTGTGTCATTCTGACTACAGTAATGACTGTAAAGTTTCATCAAAATCCGTAGTTTTGGCGTGCAATCATTACCAACTTTCGAGTTTAAAATATTCATAAGATATCAGTACTATCAGTAAAAGTTTTGCCTGATACACCTAAGTGTCATTTTTGCGAGCAGCTCAGCACAAAGCCCTTTCTTATAGTAAAAATGACAATTACAAGGGTTTCTTTCATGTTTATGACTACTTCGGGTCAATGAATGAATCGGAACTGAAAAAGAAACTGTGTTACTGGCTTCTGATTGTTTTACTCTAATTAGGGTCGCGTAAAAAAATCTTGAGCTTTCAAGCGACATTTTTCCAATTGTATCAGGCTTAGAGTTTGTCGATAGTACAGTAGAGCACATGAAGCTTTACACTTGTAGTGCGAGTCTGACCTCTACGGCAATTGTATTAAGAACATTACAAAGTCCAATATGTCAAGCTCCACGTGCTCTTGACTGTACATTGCATCCGTGACTTTGTTTCTGTTTAAAGAATACGCAACTCCCTTTAAGACATAAAACCCTTTCGGAAACGCTTTTACGAGCACCGCTTAGTTCTAAGGTCGCAGCGGTTTGCCACGCTCGTAAAAGACCAAAATTTACGTCTTCTTGAATATGCCTTACTGGTACTGTGTGTGTTTATTACACCCACAGATGGCGTTATTGCACTGTAAAGCGCAACCCGGCGGTAGCGGCGAGCGGGGCAGTTCGCACTTTAGAAAAAAAAACGGTTTAGTGACACTTGGTTTAAATTATAAGCAATTTTATAAAATAAAAAAATGAGCAAACGTGCCTTTTAATTTTACATTTTGTTTTTATAGCGACTATACTACTAATATTATAAACGCGAAAGTTTGTACTTATGGATGTATAAATGTATGGAAGTTTGCTCTTCTTTCACGCAAAAACTACAGAAAGGATTTTGGTGAAACTTTACAGTTATATAGCTTATACATCAGAATAACACATAGGCTATACTTTATCCCCGTATTCCCACGGGAACGGGAACTACTAGAATACTCTGTAAACATTTCATGCGTCTACCGATTACCATTATTCAAATTGAGCAAAAAATTTAAAGCCCAAAAAAATCATGTTTTTTTATATTACGTATAACGTGATGTTACACCCAATAAATTATCAACTAACTATCTCTATACAAAAAATCATTACTATACAATATGGGTGAATTAAATTAATAACTCAAAAAAGCTTGTGTATACAAAGGTTTTTTGGCTTCTTATTTATTAACCCTAGCGTGCCTGTGTCCCGCTATGCACGACGTGACGTCACTGCACCGCCGACCCTTGTAATCCTGAGCGGGACTTGTCACGCGGGCTGTAATCTGCCAAGTAATTGACGGGTTCTTCTTACCAAGCCTTGACGTAACGAATTGTAGGGATAATCCCAGCTGCGTTTAGCATTTTCAGTCGTATGGATCAGGAATTAGCATTCATTATTCCATTTTTACTTTATTCCCGATTTTATTCATTCGGTTCTATAAATTATTCTCGAAAATAAATGATTAATATTCTACTATTTCGTTAATAGAGAAATGATCGTGCAATATTTAATTCTTATTTTTATTTTGTGACGCTATTGAATAAATTATTCTGAATGTTTAGGGAGGAAGCGGAAATTGAGAGTACACTGTAATTGAAAATGTTAAATTAATTTCATTTCTTAGAGAGCTCAAGACTCCATTAAATAATTTAATTTATTTTACTAAAATAGCTTAATTAAATCTTTGTATACCTTTGAATACTAATATTACCTTGAAATTATAATTTCTGATGGGAAGAAATTTGCCTGTATACGTATAGTATTGAAATCTAAGTTTATATTTAATACTAATAGAAAATAAACGATTTTTTGTTTTTTTTTTTAATTCTATAAATTAATTACAGTCTTACAACTAACGAAATTATCTGCCGGTCCGTCGAGATGAAATATTTTAATAAATAATAATCTCACGCCTTTTATCCCCGAGGGAGTAGGCAGAGGTATTCCATTACTGGATATACCCACATTTCACGAGATATATTGGACCCCTAAACGTGATAAGTGGTGAGCCCGTCGCCGGACCGGGTCTATTTACACATGAGACCTGCGGGTTTCCTCACGATACTTTCCTTCACCGTCGAGCTAGTGATAAATATGTACGTAAGTTTTTGAAGAACTCATTGGTACATGCCAAGATTCGAACCCGAGCCTCACTGATTTTTAGCCGGCTCTTCAACCGCAAGGTCATCACTGCTCTCGAAATATTGTAATAAATGAAATGTTTCATGAAATACTTTCTCATTTTATAAATCACGAAAACACAAATCTAATTTCTACAAATAATTTTCGGTAATTCCAGAGCTCAAGTGAATCCTTCATCCTCTTACGAGCTAATCCCCTTGTGGACAAAACGGTCGTACTGCACGAGCCTGTGTCTTTGATATACGGAACCCGTATGAAAGCTTGACGTTCATTTGATTTAGGATTTCATTGTTTACAGCTGTTACAAAATAATTTATACTATCTGTAAGCATACAACAACGTAAGTAAAATTAAAATTGAATACAGTGAAACATTTTCGAGTTCGAATTCAAAATAGTGGTAAAAAAAAAAACTAAACAAATATTTATAAGAAAAAAAAACTCACTACTTTTATCCCCGAGGGGTAGTCAGAGGTACCTATTCCATTTCTGGTTATACCCACGTTTCACGAGATATTCGTTAACCCATAAACGTGATAGGTGCTGAGCCCATCGCCGGACCGGGTCTTTTACACATGTCACAGAATTATCTGAGACATGTGTAAAAGACCAGGGGGTCGATTTTTGAATCTCAACAAGTGACTAATTCTCACCGATGTGAGTGATTTCCGAAAGTTCGTATTTTTGAAACTTATCGGTGACTTACATTTGTCATACCTATGATATCGATTTACGAGTGCCCGTACCCACTCGTAATTTAAATCACCATGCGATTGTTTTTGACAATTGACGTAGTGCCATCTGCCAAAAGTATGTTTTTTTGGAGAATTAGCAGCGGGGCTCGATTGTGATATTTTGTGATTGCGACGATTTATTGAAAACAGCGTGTGACTTTCAAAAATACGGCTTTTGGAAAATGTTGACACAAAAGTCGTCGGTGATAATTTTAGTCACCGGTGATTTTGATATCACTAGTGAGATTCAAAAATCGCACTCCTGGTCCGTTTTGGGACCAACGGGTTTCCTTTACCGTCGAGATAGTGATAAATATGTACGTAAGTTTTAATAAACTTGTTGGAATTTTAACCCGAGCCTCACTGATTATTATCATGTGAAGCAGGCTCTTCAACCGTAAGGCTATCAATGCTGTCATATCTATAAGTAGGTATAAAAGGGGCCATCGTTATTTTAAAAGTAGTTAAAATAAACAGAAAAATGATTTATTGTAAATTATACCAATGATAATTTTCCTACACCTGTCAAGACAGCTAGTTAAATTAAAAAGTATGTTGACAAGAGTTTTGTAACATACAATTAATTTGTTAGCACTAAGGGTAATTAAATACACTGTAGTATATGAGGGTACCTATAGGTACTATGTCATGTTTGATATGCGGGTGTCTATAAAATAAATCAGTGTTCAACCAACTTACGTGTCTTTTACTACATGGTGACAGCGGTGGTGCTTTTAAGCGGTTTTAACTGTGTAAAACTTCGTCAAACCTACTAAATACTGTAAAAGTTATTGTACTTAGTGTGTACGAAGTGTTTGCAAGTAAAATAATGGAGCACGCACGACCTCCTCCTGAATTATCTCTCGACGGTGGCCCGGCCGCCCGATCGGAGTCGTGGCGAAAATGGCGGAAACTGTTTGAGGTGTTTTTGAAAGCGTCAGGAGTGATAAAAGAGGCTAAAGAAGTGCAAGCCAGTTTGTTGGTTAACCTCATAGGATCGGCGGGGTACGATGTGTATACGACTTTCACATTTGCACAAGGTGAAAGTGAGGATGACATCAAATGTGTGATAAAAAAATTCGACGATCATTTCGGTGCAAAACCAAATATCACGGTCAGGCGGTTCAAGTTTTTCACACGCAGCCAAGAAGAGGGTGAAAACATAGACCAATATGTCACGGCCTTGCGAGTGTTGAGCCAACAGTGCGAACTTGGCGATTTGGAAGAGAGTTTGTTACGTGACAAAATCGTCTGTGGGATCATCAATAATACCGTGAGGGATCGGTTACTTCGTACCGATGATCTGTCGCTATCTAAAGCGATACAAATCTGTCAGGCGGCAGAGATGTCAAAGGAGGAAATTCAGTGCATAGAAAGGTCATCGGAAGGTGTGCAGGTAAATGCAGTGCAAGGCACCAGTGGGAGCGGAGGCGGCGCGCGAGGCGGTCGACGCGCGGGCGCCGGTCGCGGCGGCGGAGGCGGGCGCGGTAGCCGGCCTCGGGGCCCCCAAGCCTCCAGCCCCTGCGGCACGTGCGGCGGACCGCGGTGCCCCGGCGAAGAGCGATGTCCGGCACGGAAAGCTACGTGTTACATTTGTGATGGTATCGGACATTATTCGCGAGTGTGTGAGCGTAAAAAAGCAATACGTAAAGTGTTAAATCTAAGCGTCGATTCCGCGCAGAGTGAGTGCGGTGACGATGAGGAACTATTCTACGTCAACACGATCGGTGAGGACAATAAGTGCAGTAAGTCAACTAAGGAATGGGTGGAGACTCTGGTATGTCATAACAAGAATATTTCAGTTAAAATTGATACGGGTTCAATGATAAATGTGATTTCTAAAGCGGAATATTTAAACTTGAATTTAAGTGCTAGTATTATAAGACCCTTTACAAAGCGAGTACATTCGTTTACGGGAAACCGGTTGCCCGTTGTAGGTGTTGTTGACTTACCCTTATGGTACAACAAGGAACGCTATGAATTGCCATTTGTTATAGCTGATTTTAAGTGTCAGAATGTACTTGGTTTGGAAGGCAGTATTGCGTTAGGATTCGTGAATCATTTAAATGCAATTAATGTAGATCAATATTCTGACTTGTTTCAAGGACTGGGGAAATTACCTGGTATATATACAATTATAGTAGACAAAAATGTACAGCCTGTTGTTTGTCCCACCCGAAAAATTCCCTTGGGACTCAAGGACAAATTATTTCATGAGTTGCGCAGAATGGAAGGTTTAGGTGTAGTCAGGAAAGTCACACATCCAACGGACTGGGTGAATGCTATAGTGTTAGTGCCAAAAAAGGATGGAAGCATTAGAGTGTGTTTAGATCCTAGACCTCTAAACCGCGCGGTACGACGCGCGCATTATACATTGCCGACGGTACCCGAGTTGGCCGTGCGGCTGCGTGGAGCCACCGTATACAGTGTTCTGGACGCGCGGTGTGGCTTCTGGATGGTGCAAATTGATGACGTCAGTGCGGATCTTTGCACCTTCAGCACGCCTTTTGGTAGATACCAATTCTTGCGTCTACCATATGGTATTAATTGCGCCCCGGAGGTTTTCCACGCTAAACTCCGACAGCACCTGGAAGATCTAGAGGGAGTAGAATCCTTCATAGATGACGTCATCGTCTGGGGGAGCACCAAGGAAGAGCATGATCGCCGCCTAGAGTGTTTACTAAAACGCGCACAAGAGATAGGTATAAAATTCAATCGGGAAAAATGTAAGTTTGGTGTGCCTGAAATTACGTACCTGGGTCATAAATTTGATGCAAAGGGAATGAGGGCTGATGATACTAAAGTGAAGGCTATAAAGGAGATGCCATATCCGACCGACAGGAAATCTCTGGAGAGATTTCTAGGCATGGTAAATTATTTATCTAAATTCATACAAAACTATTCAGGTAGTGTTAATGTATTGAGGTCGTTATTGAAAAAAGACTCTGAGTGGGTTTGGGAAGAGCAGCACTCGGCAGCAGTTGACGCACTGAAGGCGGCGCTGGGCAGCGCGCCGGTGTTGGCGCTCTACAGCGAGAGCGCGCCCGTGGTGCTGCAGGTGGACGCGTCGGCGGTGGCGCTGGGGGCCGTGCTGCTGCAGGAGGGCCGCCCAGTCGAGTTCGCCTCGCTCACGCTTACCGACACGCAAACAAGGTATGCGCAAATTGAGAAAGAGATGCTGGCGATCGTGTTTGCGGTCGAACGGTTTCGGCAGTACATTTACGGTAGGTCGGATGTCACGGTCCACACAGATCACAAACCACTCGAAGCTCTGTTCACCAAACCACTGGTTTCAGTTCCAGCGCGGCTGCAAAGAATGATGATGCGTGTCCAAGGCTTCGACATAAAGGTAATGTACACACCTGGAAAATATATGTACATCGCGGACACGCTGTCGAGAGCTCCACTGAAGGATTTGATGCATGAGCGGGTGTCTGAAGAGGTCGAGGTGCAGACGTGTTTCATGATTAAACATGTTCCTTTCAGTGAGCAAAAAATGCTGGCCGTTAAAAATGAAACAGCTGTTGACGTCGATTGTAAGTACTTGATTAAGTACATTACTAATGGTTGGCCTAAGAGCAGACGCGATATTGCAATAGAGGTCAATGTTTTTTGGCCATACCGTGAGTTGTTACACTATGTAGACGGAGTTATTTTCAAGGGTGAGTGTGTGTTTATTCCACGCGCTTTGCGCGAAGAAATGTTGTCACGAGTACACGAAGGCCACCTCGGGATAGAAAGGTGTAAGCGGCGCGCACGTGAGGTAATGTTCTGGCCGGGGCTGACTGAGGATGTGGAGCGCGCGGTGCGGCGCTGTGAAGCGTGCGCCCTGCACGCGCCGCGCCCGCGACGTCAGCCGCTGTGTCAGCATGACGTGCCCGCGCTACCCTGGCACAAGCTCGGCTCGGACATTTTTGAGTATAAAGGGAAAAAATTCATAATTTTGGTCGACTACTTCTCGAACTACGTAGAGGTCGGAGAGTTGACTAATATGAGCTCCAAGCAGGTGATTAACTTCATGACACAACAATTCGCGCGGCACGGTATACCCGCCGAGTTGGTGACGGATAATGGACCAGCTTACAGTTCGCAGGAATTTATTAAATTCATGAAGGAATGGGAAGTAAAACATACCACATCTTCTCCACACTACCCACAGTCCAATGGAAAGAGTGAGAGAACATGTCAAACGATAAAAAACATTTTAAAAAAATGTACAGATTCTGGTCAGGACTTTGCACTAGGATTATTGAATTATAGGGCTACGCCTCGTAATGGCTTGGATTCTCCAGCTCAAATCTTAATGGGACGGCGTTTGAACACAAAACTGCCAATAAGTTCAAAGTTATTATCTGACGGGGTAAATAATAAGAAAAATTACGAGGCATTATTGACTTACAAAGAAATAGTCAGACAGCACTATGATAGATCAGCAAAGTTACTAAAGCCCTTATCGCCCGGTGATAAGGCGACGTTAATATGTAATGGTAGTCGAAAACCGGTTTCGATAATTGCACGGGCGCCCGAGCCTAGGTCGCTCGTAGTTGAAGACGACAGCGGGAGGAAATACCGGCGCACGCGCAGTCAGCTGGTAGCTCGCTGCGGTGATGTCGGGGCTCGCGGCAATGGTGGTGACGGCGGCAGACCACCTCAGGTGACACTCTCTACGGGCAGCGGCAGTGTGCATGCCGACACCACCACTAGGTTAGCCCACAGTATTCGTAGACGGAGGAAAGCGGCTGTCCAGCCAATACCAGAGGAGCCGCCAATGGTTACGCAACCGAAAATGGTATACGAAACGGTCGAGGAACTCGATGATCCAGTTGAATATTCAGCTCCGCTATCTGCTGACGGAGCAGATAGTAGTGAGAAGAATGACTCTTCGGGCCTTGATGAGAACTTAGTCCCGCTGCCTACTGACGATGCAGGCAGCAGTGATACTGATGACTCATCTTCTCCACTGGTGGATTTTACGAGGTCTAAGGAGAGAACAGCACGAATGCTGACGAATTTATTTTTTGGCTCTAAAAACTAAGCTTCAGAGCGTAGTCTTATCTAGTTCTGTAGTTTTATTTTCAGTTCGGTATATTAGGCTATTATGATTGTTTACTGTAATCGTAATTCATAGTTATAATTTACAATTGTTAAGTTAGGTGACGGGAAATAGACTAATAAAGAAAAAAAAACTATATCAATATGTATTTCTTAGATAAAATTAGTTTTCTAAGTTTGATTTGATTTTCAAACCTAGACTTCCTATGTTTGTAGATTAGGTTTTGTTTATATATATATTTTGTTTTTCCACACACAAAGAGAATATGTTAATAGATTATATTGTTTTATTATCTATTGTTGTCTATCTTATGTTTTGTTATATTTAGTAGACTTTGTAAAATTTGTTTATTTTGTATAAATCTCTTTGAGAAGGAAGATGTAGTATATGAGGGTACCTATAGGTACTATGTCATGTTTGATATGCGGGTGTCTATAAAATAAATCAGTGTTCAACCAACTTACGTGTCTTTTACTACATACACTTTTGCTACTTTATTCAAATGAAAATCTTGATCAGTTAAAGAAAGTTATAAGTAAGTAATAAACTTTCGCATGTTTTTCCTAAAAAAATGTCGTTTTGGTTTTGATATTGATAAATAGTATTTTACACAAAAACAGTAAAAAACTGCTACACCACTAAATATAGCTCATATTTACCAGATTGTGTGCAGAGTGCTAACGGGACACATGTCCCGGCGACTGCGCTATTGTCACGTATCTGTAATCCGCGTTATCCGGGACTGTTTGGTCACTGTGCACTGAGAGGTTGCACTTAGCATGATGTCCGCAAGATGTTCAAGTATGTTGTATGGACATGAAATTTTGTCAACGGTATTATAAAGAGGCAGCCACTAACTGTTAGACTTTTAAAATATTGGTTTTGTTCATACCCTACGTAAGCGATAAGACGTCCCTTTGTACTTTAGTTAATGTTGGTATCCATATTGTGTTGTTTTTGGTGTACAATAAAGAGTTATTGTATTGTATTGTAAAAATAAAAAATCTCGCGCCTTTTATCCCCGAGGGGGTAGGCAGAGGTATTCCATTACTCGATATACCCACATTTCACGAGATATATTGGACTCCTAGGTGGTAAGGCCATCGCCGGAACGGGTCTGTTTACACATGTCTCAGAATTAATTCTGAGACCTGCGGGTTACCTCACGATGTTTTCCTTCGCCGTCGAGCTAGTGATAAATATGTACGTAAGTTTTTGAAAAACTCATTGGTACACGCCAGGATTCGAACCCGAGCCTCACTGATTTTCGGCCGGCTCTTTAACCGTAAGGCTATCACTGCAAAAATAAAGTACCTTAATATTTGTATAATAAACTTCAAGTCAAATCTGCTAATTATAGATTTGGAGATGAAGGTACACTTCTTAGAATTCCTATTCTTTCACTTGTTACCTCTGGGGTAGGGGGGATTGGGGCCTCCGGTTACCTTACTCACTCAACGAAACGCAATGCATTGCTTTACGCTGGTTTCCTGTGAGGCCGTGGTATCACTCCGGTCGAGCCGCCTACACTGCCTACACTGCATAAGCTATATGTGCAACATTTCAAGTCTTTAGACCCAGCGGCTTAAGCTGTGCGTTGATATATCACCAATCAGTCAGTCAGATTATAATTTTATATATTATATCTACGTATTTAGATATACTGCGCCGACCCTAAATAAAACGAAAGGTCAAGAAAATAACGGCAACATAATATTATTTGTTAGGAAGTATTTTAAATATTCATACTACTTTTTGTTACACCCTGTATGTGTAAAGGGTGATTTTCCCTCTCCCCACTCCAAATCAACTCCAAACACAAGATAGAATTAGATATCTGAGAATTCGATTAACAGGGGATGTTTATATATTTAATTAGAGAAAATTGGGGAACGTTTCCGTTAAGTCTTTGCCGGCCCGTTTTGATGTTGTTTGCAGTGTTAAACAAACGGACGGTGATAGAAAAGGAATGGTTCGGTAATTTCGTTTAAGCGCTTGTTTAATCAAACCCGGGGCAGGCGTGCGTCCATGGTCGTGTCAGCGGGTATCACAGACAGGTTAAGCAATGTTCGGTGCGGTTATGCATTGGATGGGTGGAGCCTTGAGTTATTTAGTCTTGATCCTTCAGAGTTTAAAGGATGAATTCCTTCATGTGTCTAAATAAATAAACGCAACTGCAAAATCGCGAAAAACAGCACTTTACTAACATTAGATTCAACTAATATAGGCATTAGATTCCATTATTTTATTGCAAGTTCAAGTTTAAAGTGTTAAGATTTAATAGTAGTTATTGATACAGTCAAGAGCAAGTAGAGCTCGACACATTGGATTGGATAAAGTTCTTATTACAATCGCTATAGAGGTTAGAATCGCACAAGTGTAAAGCTTCATGTGCTCTAGACTACTAAACAGCAAACACACCTATTGCTATTTTACTTCTAAATTACAATATCAAGTTAAATTCAATTTAAAATTATAATCAAAAATAAAACAAAAAATAATCACTATGCAAATAATTATATTTTAAGAATAAAATAATAAATTTAATAAATAATTATCAAGTTACCTGTTTCACTCACATTTTATAGATATCGTATTATTAACTATTTATTTTATCGTTGAAAAATCAGAACTATTTTAATAACATTTACTTATTAGTAAAATGATGTGTTCTAGTCCAGTTGGATAATAAAAAAAGGGACAATCAAACAGACAACAAATCCAATATCCATACCGCTTTGAACTACAAACTTCGTGAAATTGTTTGGAATGTAAACTGCATTAGACGGTACAGGCTGAACCGAGCAAGTTCTAGCTTTGACTTAGGATTCCTGTCATGTTAAACACCTAGTCTAAGCACAGTGCACACTATCAAGAAATCGTAGCTTAAGGTAGAGGGAACTTTAAAATATAATAATAAACTGGGTTTGATTCTGCTTTACAGCGACTAAACTTATTTTAGTTTAATCCTGTCTTTGTGTTACCTCAAAAAAGGAAAGGGATAAAAGATAACCTACGGAATGTAGTCCCGTCAGAGACTGTATTTTAGACACGTTATGAAATGCCTTAGTTGACAGGACTAATTTTAATATGACAGGACTAAATATCTCTCGTCTCTTTTTTTTTCTAGGAGAAAGAAAATGACAGGAGTAAACCAAAATAAGTTTAGTCGCTGTAAAGCAGAATCGTACCCAGAGTGTAGATAATTCGATTCAAAAATTTATGTGGAGATATTTTCGTAATACTGAACGGTTGATACTGTAGTACCCAGGAACGTTTGAGTGGATAATATAAAAAATCAAAATTGTAAATAAATTTATTCCACGGATGTAGGTTACAATTACAATTCTTATAATAAAATATATTTATAATATAATATATTAAGACAAAGTGGTAAATCGGTAGATGAAGACCTAGGGCATAGTTACATCTACCAGATTGGCGATGTATTAAAGAAAATCCAAATAAGGAGTACCCAAAACCAATTAAAGTCAAAATTTATTTATTTCTGTAGGTAAAAACAAAATACACTTAAAAACTATTGAGTCTTTAGATGTGAATGAACCACAAGATACGAGTATGGATGTATAAATGGATGGATGTTAACACAATTTATTTTGTTGAACGTAGACATGTAGCGCTGTAGCGCTGTAGCTCACTCGTAGCACTTTTCGTAGACTTTCTTGTATCAAAAACCTTTCTTTTATTAAGTTCTATTTTATCTTAAATATATCTCCCAGTAAACTAATTTCTTAGATACTATCATCTTAAAATCGCAATCTCACGCCTCCTGGGAATGGGAGGGCGCTTAAGTGGTACTTGAATTATTCAATGTAATGAATTTTAATAAGCTGTAGTGTTTCTTTAGAACGTCTGTGTAATGTTAAAGCATTTCCTCTCTTATAGTAAGCAATGTAATGTAAATAGCAGTGACAGTCCTGCGGTTATTAAGGCCGACTTTCAATCGCGAGTCTCGGGTTTGAGCCTTATGTACCAATGAGTGTTTCAAAAACTTACGTAAAAACATATTTATCACTAGCAGCGCCCTGCGGTTTCACTCGGTAGTTCCCATTCTCGTGGTAATACGGGGATAAGATATAGCCTATGTGTTACTCTGATGTGTAAGCTATATAATGTAAAGTTTCATCAAAATCCGTTTTGTAGTTCTTGGGTGAAAGAGGAACAAACATCCATACATCTATACATCCAAACTTTCGCGTTTATTATTAGTAGTGTTAGCTCAACGGTGATGGAAGAGGTATTCCATCGGCAGCAGGAATTCTTTCACCGACTCTTCACCAGTATTTTTGTACATCTAAACGTGACAGTTAGAGCCCATAGCCGAAGTGAGCGCTGTTACACATGTCTCAAAATCAATTAAATTAAAAAGAGCTGCCCTTAATATTCTTGCTGGTTCTTTTCGGGGCACTGCATTTGGAACCAGCGACTCGTCGGTGGAGATGGGCTGTTGTTTACATTTAGCCAATCTCCATGGACGAGGTTAGACTGCCATGTTATTAGACTATTAACTATTACATTGCTCTAAGTATACTTATTATACCTCCATTTTTTAGACCTTTGTGTTTCCTCCTATATTCTTGCTTCACCGTAAAATTATCAATTAAAAATAACGATGTTTGCCATCTTAATTCGTGCGAACAATAAATCAAATTCCATCCTCAAATAAACCTCCAAATTCATTCAACAATCTCTCAGATTCCGAACCCTTTCCAAGGATCTTTAACTATCAATTAACTTAACCAGATAATGGAGACCTGCTTCCCCCCGGCCCACCGCCTAGCTTGGGTGCTGGAGGGGTTTTGTATAATACTCTCGGAGCTCAAACTATAATGGGGTTAGTACCATCTTTAGCGAATAATCCTTTGTTCACTTCTATTGTTTCTGAAGAAATGATTTGTGAATTGATAAGTTTAACTGACAGTTCTGATAGTCTGGGTAAATTTGGGGCAACTTACCTGCCTTTGAATTATAAATTTAATTTCGAAATAAGCTTAAATTAGTAATTCAAATTGGTTTTGGTAAAGCCTTTTCAGTTTTTAATATAATTAATTTAGTTTCTATAGCGAGGGCAATATAAAGAAATGTTTTTGCATGTATTTAAGTAAGTCGATTTATTTGGCGTAAATCCTAACCTAAATATACCTAACTAGCGACCCGCCCCGGCTTCGCACGGGTGCAATGCTAACACTAAAACCTTCCTCTTGAATCACTCTATCTATTATAAAAACGCATCAAAATCCGTTGCGTAGTTTTAAAGATTTAAGCATACATAGGGACATAGGGATAAAGAAAGCGACTTTGTTTTATACTATGTAGTGATAGCGAAAAGAGATCTGCGATGCGACGCGATGCATATGGAGGAGGTTCTTATTTCGACTATGTTTTTTTTATGTACGTTGAGCAATTATTACGCCAATTATGAACCGATTTTGATGATTCTTTATTTGGTAGATTATATAGGTTTATTTAACACGTGGATTACGTTTTGGGCTATGTTATTAGATAAATAAGTTAAGCTAAAACTATTTTTAAAATAATAATAATAATAATAATAATTATTATTATTTATTTATTTCTCCACAATTATGTAAGGCTTTCGGATACATTCCTTATTAAGGTAGTGGGAGACTGGAGCCTGAGCTAGGTTCAAGACCTGTGTTAGGTCTCCAGGACCCACCCCAAGACGACAATTAAGTAGGTACTAAATTATAACTACATAGTTACACTGCGTATGAAATATATGTGTATATATATATATATATATATATACACATATATATATATATATATATATATATATATATATATATACACATATATATATATATATAGCTTGTGTGTGAGTGTGGTGGTGTAGTATGTGAGAGAGGGTGTGCGTGTGTGTGGTGTGTGTGTGTTTGTTTGTTCGTTTGATTGATTCGTTCGAAAATGTTATATACATAGCTGTTTGTTTTTCCAAATAAATAAAATGAAATATTTCAGAGGTGGTCCCGTTTAAATTTAATTGAAATCGGTCGAGTTGTTATTAAGAAATCAACAAAGGTCTAAAAATTTTATACATCGATGATATTTTTAGAGCTATTGTTTGAAGTCGGTTTTTTACTCTTTATAGTTATTCGTTATGGTATATCAATTAGTACTGTCAACACTAGTCTGATTTAAAAACAAAAATTCAGTTAACTCTATACAGAGCGTCGGTAATTTGCAAAATGGTGGCGGTACGGAGCGTTGGTCCCTGGGCCCCGTAGCAATTTTTGCAAATTTGTTCGGTTGACTTTTCATTTGCTATGTGGAGGTAGCCGGGGTGGCCGGTTGTTTTTATTTGTTCGTTTATGGACCCCCTGTTGTCCTGAGGGGAAGGATTAATGGTTTTACTTGTACTCTATATTTGAAGAGGAATTTCTATAAATAAAACATGGCCGTATTTTTATTTTTTCCCATTAGTTCTGGGGCTGTTTGTTCGAAGTATGATTTATTTTTTATCAATCCACCTAGCTGTGTTTGTGATGCTCTGTATACACTGATATTGTTTCTATTGTAGTGTACTTTAGATTCATTTTCTTTTGCACTTAAAATGTATGCGTGGTGAGATAAGATACGATAAGATTATTGAGGATGGTAAGATACTACAGAATGATTGAGAAATTGATAATAAGTTGTCAAGGAGTGTTCGTACTGTGGGTCCGCTATAATAACTGATGATTCTATGATATAGTCATCTGAGAATTTCTGAATCGAAACGAACTGCAACACTCATTTTAGATTCATAAGTTTCCATTTAATTTACCTTTACCACAAATTGTGTGTTGTAATATACTGACATTCTCCCAGCAGTGAAACTTACGTGGAACCTGTTTTTCCCATTCCCGCGGAAAGTTTGACAAACCTTTTCCAACAACACATTCCTCAGCTTTCTATGTCCAGCTATTGAGATTAAATTGACGGATCATGGGCTCGATTCTGGCTGACCAGCCAAAAATTCCTAGTTATAAAAAAGGACAGAAACAAACCATAGATTGAAGAGTTATGTCCAACATGTAAAACCAACTAATTTGAACCTTATGAACGTGCTTATCTGTCACTTTTGTCGCTAAAATTGCTAAACATGTGTATTTGAATATGATGTGAATGCGGACCGCATTCACACCATATTCATAAGGTTCATCATCATCATAAGGTTAAATTTTGTTATTTTGACATTTGTGACGTAATAAATAAATATAGATAGCGCTTATTTCTGTTTCTTTCCTTTCCAAAGCTGGGGAAAAGAATAGAGCTAACTTAAAACTAGAAATTTTAGCTTTTCTGTAAAGTATAAATAATGTCTAAGCATACATGTAAAAAGTTATCATTACAAATTACTATTTTATACGTCGAGCCATCAGGATTATCTTCAATCAAAAACCATTTACCAATTTAACAAAACAAAAAACGACATACAAATATGAAATTAATCCCTCCCGAACGTCCGCCTAATTTCCATCGGCTCAGCCGCAAAAAACCGGTAAAAACCGGTAAAAGATCCGTCTGCAACCGATCGCTCCATTCGGGACATTAAATAAATTGGTTTCGAAACAAAATAGGCCGACCGTAAGCCTGCACTTTCGGTAATGAAGCAGGGGATTCACTAAAACGGAGTCAAGCGGAATAAATATCCGTCGCGTAACCCAACTCGGCGGAACGAGTTCGCGGGCAAATTATTTTTACTAACATAACATAGTAAGTAATATAAACTTAAGTATTGGGACACACTAGGCGAAAAATACGCGGCCGAAGTTCAACCTAATGACGCTTGCGGAGGCATATTTAAATTGAAATGATAGCAGAGAGGTGGGATTCGGTCATTTTCCGCCGATACACCGACGTGGATCTTAAAAAAATTAGGCTGTAATCTAATTTATGTAACCTTTTAATTAATTAATTGATAATATAATTTAAAACATTATAATTTTATTCTACTATCGTATTAGTTTTATGGTGTTTTTAACTAACAAACTATGGATTTGAGAATTCTAAAAATAAATCATTTTATTTTTATTATGTTATTTATTTGTAATTATGCCGAAACTAAGTCGAGTATTGGCTTGAAGCCGAACCTCATTTGTGTGGATTTTAACATATTCCATGCATTTTCTAAGGAGGCAACATATCATACACGAGGAAGAAGGACATACACTCCTAGGTCAAGTAATGTACATATTTTTGTGTGAGTAACTTAGCCTTTGATGTTACAAGTTTGAAAGTACACATAAAATACTTACAGCCTATATGGACTAGGTAATACAGAACTCGAAATTGTATATATATTACGAGTACTTTTCTAGTATTTCCTTTCTAGACAGTATGATAATAGTGGAGTCAACGATGCCATAAAACATGAATACTCCTCCCCTATCCGATAGAGTCGTAAAGATTTAGTGCCTAAACAAAATCCTGAAAGTTGACCGTGACCTCGATTGTAAGAAAATAACGATTCGGTGTCAATCTCTTGTTTTACATACATAGGAATAAATGAATACCCTATTGGTAGGGTATTAATTTATTATTTACCATATAATAATATATTGTATATATCTATCGGTTTTTGTCGTATCGCCGCCGGTTTTTAGAAGTTTTTTTGTTAAAATCAGTTTTTTGGAATAATAAAGAATTTGAAAAAACTGCTTTTTACAAAAAAAAAACTGTTTCGAAATAATTGACGGAGGAGTCACTAATAATTTACGCCAAAAGTATTTCAAGAAATACTGTCTCCATAATAATATAAGGTAGCTATATAATCAATTATGCAAGTAACAGTTTTTTGAGTAGTTTGTTTATCATTACATGACACTGGCATTACAAATAGGAAAAACGCTTTTTATTCCGTCGAATTCTGTGTTTACAGCTTTACTGATAAAAAACGGTTAATAGCAATTTTTTATTTTCTAGAAAAAAAAAACCGGCCAAGTGCGAGTCGGACTCGCGCACCGAGGGATCCGTACAACCTTGCAAATTTATGGTTTTCGTAATTTTTCCTTTATCTATGCTATAAGACGTTGCTTCGTACCAAATTTCAAGATTCTGAGTTCACGGGAAGCACCCTGTAGGTTTTGATTCCCTTGCAAGTGTCGAAAATTTGCGGCATAAACGGCTGTATCTTTTGATTGCGTTGGCTTAGAAGTTTGATTTTTTCACAGCTTCAAGGGACAGTAGACCTGAGTAATTGATATAAATTTCAGCTTCATACCTCCACGCGTTCCTGAGAAAAAGGGTCTTGACAGACGGACGGACAGACGGACAACAAAGTGATCCTATAAGGGTTCCGTTTTTTCCTTTTGAGGTACGGAACCCTAAAAACCGTTTCAGTTCGGTTTTTGACACAGCTTACCAACCTCCCAGTACTTGGGCCACCAGGCTGGGTCATCATAACTCATAACCAAATCATACCCAGGTATTTGGCTGCCACCGATCCAATCACAGATGACGTCACGAGCAGGGTAAACGCCCCGATGTTTACCACGTTAATCCAATTCGAGAATTGCGACGCTATTTAATTCGAGGGGGAAATTAGATTTGAATCCGAGCCGAAGCCGAGACGGAATGTTTGATTTGAATTGCGTTAGAGGTGTGCCGCAGTAAGGTTAGTTCGATCCGTAGTTACAGTGTATCAGCTGGAGCATAGTTGAGGTTAGTAGCGACATTGATGTTTATCCGAGTGCCGAGTGCTTAAGCGCAGAATGTCCAAGGTCGCAAAATGTCCAATTAGGAGGGCCTGACTGCCTGAATCGGGGGATTCAGGCGGTCAGTCCATCTCCCCCAATTGTCACCGATTTCTGAAAACCGGTTTTCATAAAACAATATAATTGTTTTATCAACTAACAAAGATAAAGTAAAGTAATGTTTTTAAAATCTCTTTAGTACTATATACTCAGTGAGATTTTCAATACTCAGTTTGTCGATGTCAAATCGTAATTAATGTAAAATATGTAAACTGACTGACTGGTGATATAGGAACGCACAGCTTAAACCGCTGGGTCTAGAGACTTAAAATTGTGCACATAGATAACTTATACAGTTTAGGCATCCACTAAGAAAGGATTCTGCAAAATTCAACCCTTAAGGGGCACAAATAAACGTGCGCTAGCGAAGTCGCGGTTAAAGCTAGTCGTAATTAATGTAAAAACACACAAAATTATTCAAAACAAACCAAACAAATTTTCCTAAAATCATCATGGCCGCCAGGATCCTAAACCCCTTCCCCAACAACCCGAGAATAAATTAATCTATTAACGGGAACACAATAAGTTTACGTTTCCACCTGCCAACTTTAAACTTTGGTCCCTAAAAACAATCGGTGTAGGAAAAATTTTCACAGCTCGTTAGCAGGGCACGTCCACAACTTTTGGGCACAGAATGATTCCTAACTGGCAGTCAGGAGTTGCGCAACTTTCGACTCTGAAGACGTGACTGGCGCCAGGTGGCGCGAACTCATAACTTGGGAATGCAGATTTTGTGTTACCCACTGACCCAATTTTTCAAAAACTTACGTACATATTTATCACTAGCTCGACGGTGAAGGAAAACATCGTGAGGAAACCCGCAGGTCTCAGAATTAATTCTGAGACATGTGTAAATAGACCCGGTCCGGCGATGGGCTCACCTATCACGTTTAGGGTTCCAATATATCTCGTGAAATGTGGGTATATCCAGTAATGGAATACCTCTGCGTACCCCCTAGGAGATAAAAGGCTTGATATTATACTATACTATACTACTATACCACTGACTCAGTTAAAATACACCATGTCAAAGTCAAAGAAAAATGTATTCAAAGTAGGGACTTACAATTTTATATATTGAACGTCATTTCAACTACACTGTTTCAGCATGTATGGTTGAGGAGAAGAAGCGGAGCAAGAAACTCCTCAACATAGTATTTACTTATATAATACTAAATTTCCTTATTTTTCACAGTCGTATTGCGTTGGCTGGAAGAAATTTGTTCTAAGCATCATTGTAATTTTTTATAGTCGTCTAGTTTGTAATATGCCATTTTGCAAGTACATGTACTCACTCACATATATGTGTATATACTCGGCTTCTAAGAAGAAACGTATCATATTTTATGTTAGACCGGCAACAACTGTGGAAACCGCATCTAATTTAGTGAAGTAGTTTTTGCGTGAAGCGCGTACAAACATATAAAAATTCTAAAAATAAAACTATTTTGACTTCCATTGATATCAAGACCCCTCATATAACCTTCTTAAATATCTCCTTTGTACAAACATCGACCAGTTATAATTTTATTAAGTATAGTGAACTGACTATTGTATGTAAGTACCTAATACACAATAAGTGAAAATTTCAAGTGTCAACTTCTGTGTTGGGACAGACGAACGAACGGACAGACAGACAGTGGAGCTTTAGCATAGGGTCCCGTTGACACACTTTGGCTACGGAACCCAAAAAATAACTACTTACGGTTATCCATCTCACCACTTCATGGCGAAAACAACGTTTTTCATAATAAATTACCTTTCTCACAGGATATAAAGCAACTCAACCGAAAATTGTCATTCAAACTTACATAGCGGCAACAAAAGGGGAAGATTCCGTTGAGTGAGCAGGACAGATTCATACGACAAGTAGCTGCGTCCTGCTCACTGAACCTTTATTAGATTAACGTCAGTTCCCGTGCAAATTGATTATGACGTATAGTCGTGTTTTACGGAATAATACCCACGTCTATCTGAATTTGGTAAGGTTATACTGTGTATAACGCGCTGGGGTCGTATTCACGGAGATTCGATATTCGAAAAATCTGTCGAATCTTTATGTCAAATATGACATAGCTGCGAAATAGCCCATCTCGAAACCTTTCGACAGATTTTCCGATTCCGAGTCGAATATCAAATCTCCGTGAATATGACTGCAGATCGCCCCTATGGAAGTGAACGGTTCAAAGTCGAGCGTGTTTAAGTGTTGCGACTTTTGGTGTGTCCCGGCGTTATTTGTTTCATACATTTTTTAAGCTGCGTATCCATTAGAGGCAGCCTCGGGTCGAGCGGCTGCCTCGGCCGGAGGCCGCGCAAGTGGAGACGCTTGCTCAACCTGAGGCTTGCCGCGACACGAGTCAAATTCGTCGCCGCGAGCCGAGCCATATTTTGTCGGTTTTTTTACCGTGCTCAAAGGAGCCTCATTCCGAGCCGTGCATTTGATGGAGACAATCGTGTCGCCTCGGATCGCAATGGACAACGAAACTGCTATTTAATCCTCTTTTGTACAGCTTTTTGTAGCTTCCTTTTTTTTTTATTATAGTAATTGCTATTAAAGCAGCAGCTACTCGACGCGCGTCTGGTGCCATCGCGTTTTGGCTTTAAACTGCACACGTTGCGGATCAAGCTGAGGCGATTCGCCTCGAGCTGATCACAACGTGCCTCGAGCCTCTACCTCAGAGCGAGCAGCCTCAAACTGAAACTGTTTGCTTCAAGTTGAGGCTGCTCGACCTTTGTTTGCCTCTAATGGATACGCAGATTTAGAGCAGTGATAGTTCAGCGGTCAAAGAGCCCGCTTGTCAGACTTGAGGCTCGGGTTCGAATCCTGGCATGTAGCAATGAGATATTTATCATTAGCTCGACGGTGAAGGAAAAACATTGTGAGATCGCCCCAGAGTTAATTATGAGGCATGTGTAACAGATCCGGTGTGCCGATGGGTACGTTAGGGCCAGCGAACACCGCTGCAAGCGGGTGGAGCACATTTTGAAGACAAAAATTTAATATAAGCCTCAACGACTTGGACATACGATCAATAATTACACGAAAAGAACAAAGAACGAGGCGCTCTAAAAGCCACGCGCGTATATATTCTTTTCATGCAATTATTGACCGTATGTCCAAGTCGTTAAGGCTTATTAAATTGTTGTCTTCAAATGCGCTCTGCAGCGTTTCCAGCGGTGTGCGCTTTGCCTTTAGGGGTTTGCACAGTGGTTCATGAAATGAAATATACCTTTGCCTCCCCTCGGCGATATAAGAGGTGTGAGTTTTTTTGAAGTGAAGACTTCTTTAGCGGCGTTGAGCACTTTTGTGGGATAGGTAAAAACTGTGAAACTCGCGTCAGGTCACGTGTGCTGATCGAAAAACCGTAAGACGGTTGGAGAGTAGTGTCGTAACACCGAAATCGATAATCAAGTTTTCACTTCTGCCGGCACTCCCGGAGTGCCACCCATGTTTTTTTTATTTATTTATCATGGGAAGAAACAAAAAGACATACTTTCCACGACACACCACGCGGGTTAAGTGTATTTCTTACCATAATAATTGTATGAAACAAATATAGCCTCGCGGGGACTCGACACACGAAGCATGCGCAATGTAGTTTTTGGCGAGGTTATTATTGAGTAACACCCCTGCATATTATATAAATTTATAACAAAAATATAAAAGTTCTAGCTTGATTTTTTACGGTACCTTAGAAATACGGTACCTTAAGAGTAAAACAACATAATTTATTAGGGTCCGCGCCTCAGATACGGACTAAGTTACAACTGGCCCATAATGGGCAGATAGGGACGGCCATCTTCCTAGGGCTATTAAAGCCTTACGGTCCTTCGGAATCGGGAGTTTCACCCAAAACACAATATGTCCAAAGTAATTGTCGATATATCAGTCGTACCACAACGCGTCTCAGAATTAGCGCATTTCGTCATACAGCCTAATTACTAAGTATAAAAAAAAAACCGGCCAAGTGCGAGTCGGACTCGCGCACCGAGGGTTCCGTACAACCTTGCAAATTTATGGTTTTCGTAATTTTTCCTTTATCTATGCTATAAGACGTTGCTTCGTACCAAATTTCAAGATTCTGAGTTCACGGGAAGCACCCTGTAGGTTTTGATTCCCTTGCAAGTGTCGAAAATTTGCGGCATAAACGGCTGTATCTTTTGATTGCGTTGGCTTAGAAGTTTGATTTTTTCACAGCTTCAAGGGACAGTAGACTTGAGTAATTGATATAAATTTCAGCTTCATACCTCCACGCGTTCCTGAGAAAAAGGGTCTTGACAGACGGACGGACAGACGGACAACAAAGTGATCCTATAAGGGTTCCGTTTTTTCCTTTTGAGGTACGGAACCCTAAAAATATGATAATAATAATCTCACGCCTTTCATCCCCGAGGGGGTAGGCAGAGGTATTCCATTACTGGATATACCCACATTTCACGAGATACATTGGACCCCTAAACGTGATAGGTGGTGAGCCCATCGCCGGACCGGGTCTATTTACACATGCCTCAGAATTAATTCTGAGATCTGCGGGCAGAGCAGTGATAGCCCGGACGGTTAAAGAGCCGGCCGAAAATCAGTAAGGCTCGGGTTCGAATCCTGGCATGTACCAATGAGTTTTTCAAAACTTACGTACATATTTATCACTAGCTCGATGGTGAAGGAAAACATCGTGAGGAAAAAATATGATGTATTCGTTAGTTTAGTTTTGTCTTACCAAATTTATTAAATAAAGAGCCATAATATCGTCCACTTCACGGCAATATACATTAAGACTGAAAAAACGGCAGATTTTTCATAATTTTTCACTAATTCTGCAGCCGAATCTCGTACTATAATATGTACATGGGAGAAATATACAATATGTCATATCAGAAGATCATTAGACATCTCACTGTCACGCCCATAGACAATACAGACTTGCTCCGCTAAGTCGAAGCTGCCAGGCACACAGGAGACTAAAGATACTGCTTCGGTTTCCACACCACAATGAAATACAGAACAATTTGCATCTACTAAATAAACTAATAAACAAGCTAACATTAATCCTGCACAACTAACTGGAACTCCTGGGAATTATTTATAGTTCCCAATTTAAATAACACAAAACACGTGCTGGTTCTGAGCTTGTTAGCTGCTCTGGACAACTAAACTTATTTGCATTAACTACGTCCACAGTCTGCTGGGGCAGGATTCAAGATACAACGTGCGCCCCACATCTAATTCTATACTCTGTACTTCTGTACTAATATTATAAAGAGGAAAGATTTGTATTTTTGTATGTTTAAATCTTTGCTACGAATAAACTCAAAAACTACTGAACCTATATTAAAAATTATATAAATATAATCTCACGCCTTTTATCCCCGAGGGGGTAGGCAGAGGTATTCCATTACTGGATACCCACATTTCACGAGATATATTTTATCCCTAAACGTGATAGGTGGTGAGCCCATCGCCGAACCGGGTCTTTTTACACATGTCTCATAATTAATTCTGAGACCTGCGGGTTTCCTCACGATGTTTTCCTTCACCGTCGAGCTAGTGATAAATACATTGCCAGGATTCGAACCCGAGCCTCACTGATTTTCGGCCTGAATATATTAAAAATTCTTTCACCAATTTAAATCTGAAATATCCCTGAGTAACATAGACTATATTTTATTCCCGTATTCCCACGGGAACGAAAACTACGCGGGTGAAACCGCGCAAAACTGCTGGTATATAAAATTGAAATTAGCTTATTAATCCTTTATTTGACCACCTTTTTCCAAAAAAACTACTTGAAACAGGAAATTTAAAAAAGTAAAAAATCACTAGTCACCACTACGATTTTTGAAGATTTCCATCGATTTCTCTGGTATGCCATCATCAGATCCTGGTTTCCTTATCATGGAAAGAAGATATTCCAAGGGTATTACCATTACTACCCTTGGAATATCTTATTTCCAAAAAAAAAAAAAACAAAATCGGTTCATACACTACGAAGTGGATAACCTGAACTATGAACCGATTTTGTTTATTTTTTAGAACATACATAAATTTTATACGAATTCCAAAAATCAATCTCTTATTGTTTGCGATCATCATAAAACCTACCTACATGCTACACCATATACTCACGTCGTTATGCCCAAGGAGGTAAGAAATTATATTCCTGGAGATACCGACTTACCCCAGTACTATCTGCGACAGTAATCGTATTATTTTCTGGCCGTATCAAAATATTTTCTAAGCATTGAAATCTGAACCCCCTTCTAAGGTTTCCGAGTAAGCCCCTGATCTAAACTTTCAGACTCGGTAACACCACACCAATTCCATTCAAATCCGACTCTATAGCAATTACTTAAAGTCTATTTCCACTGCAACACTTTGTAAAATACGCCACCAGCGCAGTTTAACTTACTACGTGCCGACAACTCACTCTACTAACAGCATATGCAACTGTAAGTGATATAAGTCTACCTTTAAAGCCTTTATGTAGACATCGGGAGTTCAAATAATAAAAGTAAAGACAAAATAATCTTACGCCTTTTATCCCCGAGGGGGTAAACAGAGGTATTCTATTTCTGGATAAACCCACTTTTCACGAGATATTCTTTGGACCTCTAAACGTGATAGGTGGTGAGCCCATCGCCGGACCGGATCTTTTACACATGTCTGAGAATTAATTCTTGGACCTGCGGATTTCCTCATAATGTTTTCCTTCACCGTCGAGCTAGTGATAAATATGTGAGTAAGTTTTGAAAAACTTGTTACATGCCAGGATTAGAACCGGAGCCTCACTGATTGTCATTATGTGAAGCAAGCTTTTTAACTGTAAGGCTGTCACTGCTGCTTGAGACTTCAGATATTGACAAGATAGCAATTTTGACTAAGAAGGAAGAGCAGTGATAACCCTGTAATTAAAAAGGCCGCTTCCCATGCGTGAGTCTTGGGTTCGAATCCTGGCAGCATGTAACAATATTTTTTTCAAAAACTTACAATCTCACCAAATCGAGAGGTAACCCGAAAGTACCAGAATGGTTGAAGTGATTCTTCAAGCGATAGTCTCAACATGTCATGTCCAAGGTTAAAAAAAAATCACGACCACTTGATCAATTCATAATATAATTCAGATTTTGTTTCATAATTGATTTGGTTTGTTTTACGGCAGAAGTATCCAAAATCTTTGACAGCAGTTTTTACTATTTTTTGTAAATTAATGTAAAATGAATAAATAAAAAAAAATAAGTTTATCTGCAGTGTGCGCGCAAGGCGCGCCGTCTGCTCCCGGGGCCCCGCAGAATACCAGCGCTGTGGCAAATGCTGCAGCACAAGCTGAGTGGGGTCGCTTTAGGCACTACCTACTGACTCCGCTGCGTTTAATTTTTCGTTGTTTTGTTATGTTGTGTCTAATAAATTTATTTTCTTTCTTTCTTTCTTAGTACCTTTCAGGGTAGTCTGCTATCATCTACATTTACGGCACTTTCTATAGTACCACGGCGATTTAGAATATAGATTTCCTTACTTTTTCCGATTATTGAATATTGATAGCACATAAGTAATACTCTTAACTTACTGAAGACAAACAGCATGAAACTTGGAGCCAATCTCAGCTGATTTAAGCGCAAACTTGAGCTGTAAAATTTTATCTCCCAGTCAATCGCGACGCAATTTAGAAGTTGCGTTAAACATTTGTTAAATCTCCATAATTTAGCCTATGCCTATAAATGGAGAAATTATTTCAGCATCTGAAATTCGTTAAAAATAAACTCAGAATCGTCCGAGAAGGCAAGACGAATGGTGTTTTGAAATGAAAAATGAAACTTTTTACCATTAATTTTCTCGGCGATGAGAACATCACAAAGATAATTTATTTTAAAATGCTGGCAACGTACTTTAGTCCTGTAGGTAAAGCAAACTAGCAGTAGCATTCCATAAAAAAATAATCGTGTAAAACACGATTTATTATTTACCTTATTTCAATTTCGAATCTGCTTCTTTGTGTGTAGAGTATTTTTCAGAAAGCTTATTGTATTTTACAGCTTAAATAAATAAATAAAAATAAAATAAATGTCATACTATATTCCTAATATTTAATAATAACATTCCTTACTGATATATGTACAGATACTGATATATATGCTATGTGGTCAAAAAATTACAAAATAATAATCAAGTAATAAATAGAATTTCTATAGTCGCGCACCAATTAGACATCCTAAAACTTTTTTTTTCAATAGTTTGAAATACTTACAGCATAGGTACATTATATTTTATTTCACAATTTAGCAATAAATGATAAAAAAATAACGATCGTGCTGGTATTGTTTCTCATACTTAGCAAAATATGACACCTGGGCATTGTCACCATTTATTCAGTGCTATTCCTAAGAGTAAGCGTGTCTACCTATAAAATGTCATTGAATATAGCTCAACTATAAAAGCATTACAACACAAAGTGCACGACTGGAAAGGAAATGGCTCAACCGCTTTCTCTTGTTGCTAACGACGACGTTCAGAAACTCATAAAGGATTGGAATAAAGATAAAATTTAACTAAAACTCCGAATGCAATTCTGTTCTCGAACGAAACGTTCTTTGTGCGCGGACCGACCAGAATTCGCGATAAGCATTCTATTGTACCACAAGTCATAAGAGACGGGCGATTTCATTCCTTATTTTTCAAATTATTTTAAACTAGCCACCCGCCCCGGCTTCGCACGGGTGCAATGCTAACACTAAAACCTTGCTCTTTAATCACTATATTAAAAAAACCGCATCAAAATATGTCGCGTAGTTTTAAAGATTTAAGCATACAAAGGGACATAGAAAGGGACAGAGAAAGTGACTTTGTTTTATACTATGTAGTGATAGTGATATTGATAGTCACTAGCGGTTCATCCTCGTAATTCCCGTTCCCGTAGGGATGCGGGGAAAAATGATATTGCAGCTTTCCATTGGTGAAAGAATTTTTTAAATCAGGTCAGTAGTTTTTGAGTTTATTCGTTAGTTAAAATAGTAATTATAATATTAGTAGCGGTTCTGCGCAATTTTACTAGCGTAGTTCCCGTATCCGTGGGAATACGGGAATAAAATGTGGCCTATACTACTCAGGGATATTCTACCTTTCAATTGGTGAAAGATTTTTTAAAATCAGTCCAGTAGTTTTTGAGTTTATTCGTAACAAACATACAAAAACACAAATCTTTCATCCTTATAATTTAGTGTAGATTGATTATTTTAAATGATAATGTTGTACCTACCTCGCACCGCTTCTTCATCTCCTCAGGTATACATTCCGAAGGAGCAATGATTGTTATTAAGTGGACTTTAAAGTCCCTAAATTTACTTATTTAAATCTTTTTGATTTTCAATAGATTGACAAATTCCAAATTTGAAGTTAGATATTCTCAAATAGCCTTTCAAACAGCCTTTTAAACCTCTGTTGTCAATTATCTTAGGCTTCCTCTACCGCTTATGCATTATACCACGCTCAGAATGCTACATAGCAGCTATCAGTCCCCTGAGATGTGAAATTCTGAAACAATGCTACAGTTCGACATTCCAAAATCCGTCAACAATATCTAATTTAAACTTTATGGAAATGTCATAATTTATTTGACAAATTGGTAAATTATAAATCTACATAACCTCACACCTTTTATTTCCGAGGGGGTAAGTAGAGCTATTCCATTTCTGGAAATACCCACTTTTCACGAGTAGATTCGGCCCTTAAACGTGATGTCCGGACTGTTACAAATGCTTGAGAATTAATACTGGGACCTGCGGGTATCCTCACGATGTTTTCCTTCACCGTCGAGATAGTGATAACTATTTATTTATTTTTATTTATTTATTTATTTACAATAAGTATTACATGTTTTAACTTTTAAGTACTCGCCAAACTGCATAGCAGGTGTTGGCAAGCTTGCATTCTGTTTTATCAATGAACACTTATTGCCAATACCTACATAACTATTATCTTATATATAGAATACCTAATACATTACCGCTTAAATTAATAAGACCGCCCATTGTACTTCCTTTAAATAACTGTGTCACTTATTGCATATTTTTATTGGTGTTCAATACAGGGTTGTCACATACTTACTTATACAGTATTTTCAGATAGCACCGTTTTTAATTTTTAACTATGTAGGTACGTATGTTTTTGAAAAACTCATTATTACATGCCAGGATTCGAACAGAAGTCGTTAAAACATATCTAACTTTTTACGAAGAAAGAATGACTGGGTATTTCGGAAGTTATAAAAATATACGAACTACTTTTATCTCAGATTTTTTCTATTTTCTTTTTATTATTTACTAGCGACCCGCCCGATGACTCGATCGACCCGATGACTTAACACTGGTTGATTTTCCAAAAAAAAACGTTTTATAAAAACCATATTGTCTTCTTTTCACGTACAGAAATCTACTTTTACTTAGAGTAACATGAATAGGACTAACGCGGGTGAAATTGCGTGAAACAGCTAATAGAGTACGAACACATAACCCAAATCAAAATTCACTACATAAGTACCAACGTTATCCCAAAGATAAATAAAATAGTTCCCCCAACCGAAATATGCAGAAAGTTTATTCATTTAGAAAACCGCTAACCACAGAATTGAGTGAAAACAATCAAGCTTAGCCAGCGCGAACTATTCAGAATTATTTCCGCGGTCGAATCGACCTAGCAAACCGAGTCAGTGTAACTTCTGAGAATTATTTTTGCAGTCGTTACGACCGCCACCCCGATAATGGATTTTATTTATTCCGCTTAGACTGTTTATGTCCCTATCAAAAAGTATCATTCAACATTTAAACATACAAGCATTTCGTTCTTAACGTTAAAAATACATTTTGAATTACATGCAAAATTTAGTCTTTAAAGTATCAGCAACATGCTTCGTCTAAAAAGGGAAGAATAGGAAAGAGACATCAAACAGCTTAGAGAATCAGCAACAGGCTTGATCAAAAATATACTTAAACTAGCGGTTCTGCGCGGTTTTACCCGCATAGTTCCCGTTTCCGTGCGAATTCGGGAATAAAATGTAGCCTATGTTACTTACGGATCTTCTAGCTTTCCATTGGTGAAAGATTTTTCAAAATGGGTCCAGTAGTTTTTGAGTGTATTCGTAACAAACATACAAAAAATACAAATCTTTCCTCTTTATAGTATTAGTATAGATAGTGTAGAAGTATAGATAGAAACTAGCGGACGCCCAGCGGCGTTGCCCGCGCGGATTCCGTTTATTCCCGTTCCCGTGGGAATTTCCAAAAATCCCTTCATACCGGTTTCCTAAGACATATAACACACCTTCATACCATTTTTCAAGTTTCTAGGTGTTATCGTTTCGGAGTAGTACGTATGTCTCTTTTTACCCAGTTTTTATATTTTCCCGCAGGAATGAGATATTTTTCTGGAATAAAAAGTACCCTAGATGTTGACCCGGGTACTCAGCTATCACCACACCAAATTTTATCAAAATCCGTCCAGTAGTTTTTGCGAGATGCGTGCACAACCAGACAGACAGACAGACAGACAAAAATTCCAAAAATTGGTGTTTCGGTATCTATATCGATAACTATATACACTACCGTTAAAATTTTCAAAAAATATTTAATGTACAGACACGGCCCCGTTAGAGATTTATTTTAAGTATAGATAATTATTACCTACAACCTAAATTACAGCCAAAAACCCCTTTGAAACCCTGACCACCCAGCACGGTACCAATACTTGCTGAATTTCCAAAACCCAAATAAGCAGTTCTAGTTTTTATAAAAATCGGGCCCGAGACTCCTTTGAATACTTTTCGCTATTCCTCATAATTTCTGATTTAGCAATTCACACTTAAAAAAAATTCACCCTGTATACCTAAGAATTTTAAATTAAAAAAAAAATACCTTTGTGTTCTGCATAAAATACACACGAAACAAATTCCATGACATACTGCTAGCAGCCTGTCTTAACACATTTCAATTCTCAGCGAAAATAAAGGCGATTCAGAAGGTATTTGAAAAATGCGCACCACTAGCGAGGCATCCACTATTTATTGGGGCATACTTCACCTAAATGGGGCTCTTAGCACCCGAAGGAGAGGCCGGTGAATTGTTTATTTTGTTTATAATGTGTCCGGGACTACTTTCTTGAAGATTTCTGATGCAAAATCCTACTAATATTATAAACCCGAAAGTTTGTATGTATTATTAGGAGGATTAATTTATAACGATAGCCTTATCATGGTTTATTATTAAGTTACAGACTTTATTAGATACTGGAAAAAAATTAAGTATATCAATTAACTATACGCGCCACAGCCTAGCTCGTCAGCCATAATGCGCGGGATTGTTGACAGTTCCTCGTGACGTCACGCGTAGATGCGTAGTTCCAATAGAGTTCGTCTGAATCGATATTTATCGGCTAACTGTATGCATGTATGTATAGATGTATGGATGTTTGTTCCTCTTTCACCACAGAATAAGTAATAGTACTACGTACAGAAGGTTCTCTGTAAACAAATTAACTGTTTAGGTACGCCAAACGTGCCTAAATGTGGCCATTTCTTTCTATCGCATGCAACGCGCTCTTTCGGTGGCGGAGCCTTAGATCTAGGGTTGCCGGCAGCTCGACCCATTAAATTATATGTTAGTAGTAGTAGTTAGTATAATAGTCTATTTTACCTACGATATTATGATTATTCATTATTTAGACCACCCAACTACACAAAACCTGTGTAATTTGCCTTTAGGTTATGTTATGACTTCAAAACTGCCTGTTTCTGCAAAATGTAAGACGAAGACATACAACTGGGTTATCTACATACATATATTAGGTATATAATGTAAAGAAAAAGAAAAAAGGTGGCGGCCGGCCGCATGTACTTGTAGCGGCGCGATGACGTCACGCAGTGTGCCCCCTGCTTTCACGCAAAAATTATTTGTTCTCAGTATGTTGATTCCCAGGATATCGACGCGGCATTGTTGCTAAGCCTAACATGTCAATTTCCCATCATGCTGACTGTCATTGAGTCGATTGGCCATCGCGTCACTTAATCAAAATATTAAATGCAGTCAAGAAGAAAAATGTTTATTAATTAGTTTTATGCTTTTAGAAACGAATATTTTGATGAAACTTTACAGTTATATAGTTTAGAATAAATAAATAATAATTCAACCAGCATTTGAACCATGCAATAAAAATGTATCGAACGAACCGCTGGGACAGCGGGACAGCATGATAGCGGAGGGCGTGACGGCGCGTGACAATGACAATATTTCAGCCTGTCACGCCGATCCCGCTGTCACGCGCCTATGCTGATAAGGCACAGGATTTGACGGAAGAGATTCTATGTCTCTTCGGATCCCTAGCCTATCAAGCAGCTGTTTACCACGGGCGATCTGTTACAATAGATAATTCTATTGTTTTCCGATTACCTCAGTTGGTAGTGACCCTGCCTTCTAAATCGGAAGTCGCGGGTTCGATCCCCGCTCGGGACTATCATTTGTCTGAATGACCTTGTCTGTTGGCTTCATGTCTGGGTGTATTTATATAAGTATGTTTATCAGTTATTCAGTGCCCGTAGTACAGGTTCCGCTTAGTTTGAGACTGGACCCAAGTGTGAATTGTGTCCCACAATTTATTTATTAGTTATTTTTGTTTAAAATTTTGATTATACTGAGTACTGACTTTTTTAGTACTCATTTGCATCACTTTTTTGATATTTTATTATTTAGAAATAGTTACAACACAATCTAAACGGATAAGAAACAGGGTTGCCCAAACGTCGAAGAATAGAATCGTGTATGTCTTCAATTCATCTTCAGTCCCGCCGCCTCTCGACGCCGTGACGCAAACAAACGATACAATTCAATGCAGTTTGCAAATTGCATCCGGAATGCACTTTGACGTTCTATTTACTTGAAACGAAACAGTATGGTAAAGAAAATAGCGCGTCCTTTCATGCATTTATTTATACAATAGCAAGTATAGATGATAATGTAATTTTCTCACGGTTAGTCCCAAACTAGGCAGAGCCTGTACTATGAGTACTAAACAACTAATAAACATAAATAACAAATAAATAAATAATCTCACGCCTTTTATCCCCGAAGGGGTAGGCGGTATTCCATTTCTGGAAAGACCCACTTTTCACGAGAATATTCGACCCCTAAACGTGTTAGGCGGTGAGCCTATCACCGGAACAGGTCTGTTACACATGTCTCAGGGTTTATTCTAAGACCTGCGGGTTTCCTCACGATGTTTTCCTTCACCGTCGAGCTAGTGATGAATATGTACGTAAGTTTTAAAACACTCATTGTTACATGCCAGGATTTGAACCCGTGCCTCACTGATTATCATCACGAGAAGCGGGCTCTTCAACCGTAAGGCTATAACTCAAAGAGATTAAAATATAATAGGGCATTGGGAATATTTTCATACAAAACTTTGAAGCTCAAGCGTCATGTCAGTTAGTATAAACGGTAGCTGTCATTCGGTCGAAATTGTACTAGACTTATTCCACTTGGAATAACTTTTCGGCTACAAATTTTCCTCGCTGTCCCCTCTATGCACTATTATATTTTAATCTCTTTGCTATCACTGCTCTCTATTAAGCACTCGGATACGAAGCCAACGGACCTTTAACTGGTTTTCAGCTGTACTGTAATTAGAATTGTAAAATGCAACTAAACCCAGCAATAGTTCCAATAAATCTGTGCCAATGTTCCGGGCGTTTGATTAAAAACGGCATTTCGACGCCACTATCGCCTGTGATTTATTTGACACAAATTAAAGGCCGTATTTACAATCAATGCTTTCTATATTGCATTCCTGCCAGCGTCACACATGGACATTGTATTTTAATTTTTTGAATAAAATAAGCATTTTAAGCTTTTGCATTCAGAATATACCATTTGGCGAAGTGGAACTGATGAAGAATACTACAAATTGGGTTTGGAATATTTCGAAGTCTGTTGTCATTTTTGTTATATTTTACGTTACTGGATAACACCCCTAGGTCGCAGAATAAACGTAATTCAACATACACCCCAATTAGTATATTGATATAAATTTTGTCTAACCAAATCTATTAAATAAAGAGCTTTACTACGGTTTTCATGCATACATAATATTTAGCTACCTGCAAATTTAGTAGGTACTTACTGCGCTTAAATAAGTTTTAATGGTTTGTAATAAAGGTCAGTTTAGCTTACATAAACTAATATGCAAACATGTACTGACAGCGGTAGCTCTAAATTTAGTTATGCTAATTCATTTTTCGGAAAAAATTAACACATATTAGAAATACTGAACAAAGTGATTGCAGGAATTGCACTTATTCTGTTACATATTGTATAAGAGCTGAATACATTTAGTTATTCCACAGGATAACCACTTATCACTTGTCACACTAGGCACTTCATCATTAATCTAACCTATACGTGATTTATTAATCGAGAACAATTGAGACAGTTTCTCAACATTTATGGCTGCTCCTCGGATCCCGATTATCCCGAGCTCATTCTACAAATCCCACGGGATGTGTTATCTAATTACTATAGGAAGTCCCGGCAGCACGGGACTGGTATTTTGAATGGGGAATGGGAACACGTGTTTGGTTTGGAATAATTGGGTTTGAGAGAGGTTGTTTCTAAATAATTTATGTTATTATTCGAGCAAGTCATACAATCGACGCAGTTTTTAAATAGCAGTCTCATGGCTTATTAAATAACTAGCTTTTACCCGTAGCTTCGCTCGCTCACGTTTATTTACCCTTAGGGGTTGAATTTTGCAAAATCCTTTCTTAGTGGATTCCCACACTATAATATTAGCTATCTTTGTGCAAAATTTCAAGTCTACCCAGCGGTTTAGGCTGTGCGTTGATACATCACCAATCAGTCAGTCAGTTTATCATTTCATATGTATAGATATAGATTACGATTAAACTTTGATGAGATGTTTAAAAAACTCTCAAATATTTATTGTTTTAAAGAAGATAGAGTATAGTATAATCTCACGCCTTTCATCCCCGAGGGGATAGGCAGAGGTATTCCATTACTGGATATACCCACATTTCACGAGATACATTGGACCCCTAAACGTGATAGGTGGTGAGCCCATTGCCGGACCGGGTCTATTTACACATGTCTCAGAATTTATTCTGGGAACTGCGGGTTTCCTCACGATGTTTTCCTTCACCGTCGAGCTAGTGATAAATATGAACGTTAGTTTTTGAAAAACTCATTGGTACATGCCAGGATTCGAACCCGAGCCTCACTGATTTGCATCACAGAAGATAGACCTATGGAAAAATTTTTATTTGCGACTTGGGAATGGAAAAAGTGGAACAATGCCGTCAGGTGAGCTAGTTCAACTATAAAACGAATAATGAGTTCCCTGAAGGCTAAAATTTAACTCAGATCCCATTTTTAATCTAGATTCAAATAGACAAAACAAGAAGACAAGATTAAATTAGAAATGGGAATCACATAAACCGAGGCAAGAAATTGTGAGCAAAAAACGGAAAGCTCCGAGCGAAATACGGTAATGAAAGGCGACCCCCGATCCGAACTAATCTCGAAAAGCATCCTGTCTTATTATCTTTTTGAAATCGTACCTCCAGGGGTATTCCTTGTTTAAATTCCAATTTAAAAGACACGTGTCTGTTCACTATTTATTGCCTTAAAATTGAGATGTCTAAAATGAGAATGAATTGAAAGAAATCGTTTTGAATATTTTGGTTTCGTTTGCCTCAGTCTGGGGTGGTTTTTATTGAAAATGAAAATGTATTTTATTCTGTAGGTAATAAGAATAACATTTAGAACTGTAAATAGTCTAATGGCGAGGCACACTAAACTCGTCCATGAAGGATTGGCTACCATCGGAGCTTACTGTCTGTCAGGCCTCTAGTTAAACATTCATTTTTTTTACTATTTATTTATTCATTTCTTATATATATGTATATATAGAGCAGTGATAGCCTGGACGGTTAAAGAGCCGGTCGAAAATCAGTGAGGCTCGGGTTCGAAGCCTGGCATGTACCAATGAGTTTTTCAAAAACTTACGTACATATTTATCACTAGCTCGACGGTGAAGGAAAATATCGTTAGGAAACCCGCAGGTCTCAGAATTAATTCTGAGACATGTGTAAACAGGCCCGGTCCAGCGATGGGCTCACCACCTATCATAAATAAATAAATGTGGGTATATCCAGTAATGGAATACCTCTGTCTACCCCCTCGGAGATAAAAAAAAAGGCGTGAGATTATTATTATTATTATATATTTATTTATTTTATATCTTATGTTAGGTTTTTTACAATATGTATATAAAAGTAAAATATATAAAAACATTTACAAAACAATATAAAAATTACACATTATTATTATTATTTCTTATATATCTACACTAACAGAAAATTAAAGTCGCCAAACTGCAGGAGCAGTTTGTAGGCGTTGCGTTCTTTACAAATATACATATTTCAGCCTTTTATATTCCAGCCTTTGTCTACTAAGCACACTAGTGTTTTCGTGCAACTTTGTCCCTGTTCCGGGAAAAATAACTCCAAAAAATCACGTCAGTGCGTTACTGCATGAAATAAGGGTAAACCAACAGACATTCGTTCGTAAAAACTAGGTTTGCAAGAACTGAATTTTTCGTAAATTATCGCCAAACTAGGCTACTATGAATCGGTAGGCAAATATTTTTGCCTTTGATTAAAAAAAAAACAAAAATCATTTATTTTCTGTAGATACAAAAATACACTTAGAAATGTAAATAGTCTAATAACGAGGAACTCTAAACTCGTCCATGAAGACTCTCTAAATAAACAAGCATCTTCACTGACAAATTGTTAGTTCTAAATGCAGTACCTACCTACCCCGAGAAGAACCAGCAAGAAACTCAAAGGCAACTCTTTTTAATCTCATGTCTTACTATTTTATAATTTAAATGATTTTTTTAGGACTTCTTATTGACATTTGTATTAATAATAATTAAATTTGACATAATATATTTTGTAATGTTTCTTTTGTTAATTTTTCTTTTGTTATTTTTTAATTTGACTAGTATTTATGTTATTGAATGTACAAATGACAATTAATTAATTATGTTTGAATGTTAAATGTAAATTTTATAATATTATTGTACCTACATCCGAAATGGATACACTGTTGGGTCGAACCTCCTTATTTATAAGATCTTAAGTACAGTTCACAGTGAACAATAAAGATTTATTATTATTATTACTAGTAATTATGGTTTACAATAATTATTATGATTAAGAAATAAAGCATGACTATAGCTAGCAAAACCGCACATTTACGAAGAAAACCTCAAAACTTAAACAAGAGTTCAGGGCGAGCCAGACGAGCCCGAACAAAAACAACTCTAAAGTATGCAAGCTCACCACTTAACTAGGCAAATAGTTGGCCCATGCATTTGGGATTAGCCACCAACCGCAAGGACTCAGAAGTGAGCTTGCAGTAAGTGCAGTGGCCCTACCATCTAGGTTTTACTACGGTTATTGAGCAATGCAGGTCTTACGATTGTAATTTGTAAGACACAAATAACTTACGTACTTAATTAACTTACGTATTATTATTTGTAAAATAAATAATAAAAAAATAAACAATCTTTATTCTCTATTCACAGACGACGCCATTTTGGATACCAATTTAAATCGCATCAAATTGAACGTTAAATGGTAACCAAAAAGCAAAAAAGGAAGATACGGTACATTCATACAACGCATCGTTGACATTTGGACTACTTAAAACTACACGCGTCCGTGGCCTAATTTCTTGTTTTAGTGCGAATGGCGACCTGCGAAAAAATTTCGCTGTCAAAATCTTTACTTTTTTTTCTCCTATCCGAAAGGATACAAGATATAAACTAAACAAGATGAGTTATATTTTCTATGATGAGATGAGTTATATAACTCATCTTGTTTAGTTGTTAAAATCAAAAATAGATAGGTGTTTGCTCATTACCAATCTGCATCGGATGGATTGAAATATGATCATATTTTTTGTGACCTCACGTAGCTAAATTATTTGACGGCTTTTAATGTGTAAAATTACGTTGCATTCGTCTTCATACTCGAATTGTTACGGCTACGTTTTAAGCATCCTCAGGTACCTTCTGGAGGAAAATACTTTAAATCTTTTCAGTACCTTATCACACGCAACACCTTCGCTGTTCCATATCGAGTGTAAAGTGTATGTATATAAATTCTAAGATTTTACCTCAAGAAACTATTCATTGATAATTCTACCGCGTGTTATAAATAAATAAAAAACCGGCCAAGTGCGAGTCGGACTCGCACACCGAGGGTTCCGTACAACCTTGCAAATTTATGGTTTTCGTAATTTTTCCTTCATCTATGCTATAAGACGTTGCTTCGTACCAAATTTCAAGATTCTGAGTTCACGGGAAGCACCCTGTAGGTTTTGATTCCCTTGCAAGTGTCAAAAATTTGCGGCATAAACGGCTGTATCTTTTGATTGCGTTGGCTTAGAAGTTTGATTTTTTCACAGCTTCAAGGGACAGTAGACCTGAGTAATTGATATAAATTTCAGCTTCATACCTCCACGCGTTCCTGAGAAAAAGGGTCTTGACAGACGGACGGACGGACGGACAGACGGACAACAAAGTGATCCTATAAGGGTTCCGTTTTTTCCTTTTGAGGTACGGAACCCTAAAAAATATCACGCCTTTTATACCGGCAGAGGTATTCCATTTCTGCAAATACCCGCTTTTCAAGAGAATATTCGACCCCTAAACGTGATAGGTGTTGAGCCCATCGCCGGACCAGGTCTTTTACATATGTCTCAGAATAATTCTGGGACCTGTGGGTTTCCTCACGATGTTTTCTTTCACCGTCAAGCTAGTAATGAATAGGTACGCAAGTTTTTTAAAACTCGTTGGTACATGCCAGGTTCGAACCCGAGCCTCACTGATTATCATCATGTGAATCAGGCTCTTTAACCGTAAGGCTACCACTGCTTCTAATAAAAACAGTTAATTTCTTCAAGCTACAGAATTCATTAGTTGAAGCCACAATATCAACTTTACACCTCTTCTCGCCTGTTGGTTCCCTTATTCTCGAGTAGTTTGATCTAGTGTTCATTACAGTCTAGCCCAAACTAAACTAATTTGCGCTAAACGCCCCAGCCGCAGACGTGTCCAAGTTCCTACCTATATTAATTGAATATTATCCTGAATAAACTTTGCTCGAGGGTGGATATTCACATATACATCATAGTTTTATATTCATAGTAATGATAGCCTTTACGGTTAAAGAGCCGGCCGAAAATCAGTAAGGCTCAGGTTCAAATCCTGGCATGTACCAATGAGTTTTTCAAAAACTTACGTACATATTTATCACTGGCTCGACGGTGAAGGAAAACTTCGTGAGGAAACCCGCAGGTCTCAGAATTAATTCTGAGACATGTGTAAAATAGACCCGGTCCGGCGATGGGCTCACCACCTATCACGTTTAGGGGTAAAATGTATCTCGTGAAATGTGGGTATATCCAGTGATGGAATACCTCTGCCTACCCCCTCGGGGATAAAAAAAAAGGCGTGAGATTATATTATTATTATATATTATTACTAAAATAATATATTTCTAACACAGATGAACTGTTTAAGGAATAAAAAATATGAATATGCCAGGTCAGTGGTAACTACTGAAATTATAAAATCACAGTTTATACGAGTACAACAATCCAGCGGCATAAATATACTGTAAAAACGTCGTTGAGCATAGTGTCAAGTAATCTTCAGCATCATTAATGGCAGAACCTAATGTCTTTACACATTAATTTCTAAGCAAAAACTACCCCCTTTCAGCCCTTATCTGAACGCTGGGAAAAGGATTAATTATTATTATAGTAGACGCCAGAAATAACGCTGATTCAGAAAGATCGATTGAGTCCCTATAAAGGATTATCTCTGGGGAATCGGGAGGAAAATGAAAAAGTATCCTATTATACTTACTACATTACCGAGTTATATTGTAGACTAGCGACCTGTTTTTACTTTTCTTCGGTTTACGTATCGAAACAGAAAACCCCCGATAATATATTTACGACAATAGTAGTTGTTCCCCGCGATTCCGTCCACGTGAGTTTAGTGTATCGTCGTCTTGGTGAAAAGGTAACAAACAGACAAAGTTATTTTTGCATTATTACATTAGGAACTCTGCAAGATACTATTAAAATTATCTTCGTGCATGTTCATACAAGAAAATATTAACTAAACTAAACCTCTATTTTAATCCCTATTATACTTTAAATAAAATCTATAATTATATTTAAAAACTAGCGGGTGCCCAGCGGCGTTGCCCGCGCGGATTCCGTTTATTCCCGTTCCCGTGGGAATTTCCGAAAATCCCTTCATAGTGGTTGCCTACGACATATTTAAGACACCTACATACCATATTTCAAATAGCGGGTGCCCAGCGGCGTTTTCTTGCGTGGATTCAGTTTATTCCCGTTCCCGTGGGAATTTCCAAAAATCCTTTCATACTGGTTTTCTACGACATATAAGACACCTACATACCATTTTTCAAGTTTCTAGGTGTTTTCGTTTCAGAGTAATACGTATTTATCTTTTTAAACAGTTTTTATATTTTCCCGTGGGAATGAGACATTTTCATGGAATAAAAAGTACCCTAGATGTTGACCCGGGTACTCATCTATCTCCCTACAAAATTTCATCAAAGTCCGCCCAGTAGTTTTTGAGTGATGCGTGCACAACCAGACAGACAGACAGACAGACAGACAAAAATTCCAAAAATTGGTGTTTCGGTATCTATATCGATAACTATATACACTACCGTTAAAATTTTCAAAAAATATTTCATGTACAGACACGGCCCCTTTAGAGTTTTATTATATGTATAGATGATAAACTGACCGGCTGATTAGTGATGTATCAACGCACAGCCTAAACCGCTAACTACCAGGTAATTAGTTTCTCTCATGTAAACTAGCCTACTTTCTATTAGGCATAATAAGATAATGCCGGTTAAATAATCGGGCAAATCATAAAGTGCCTAGACAGATTAGAGAACCAACTCTACGATTAGATCACGACATATATAATGTCCTAGTAGCACAGACCTGCGAGACTATCAAACGTCGTTGATTGGAAATTCAATCTAATCCAGTCCGTTGCAGTTCGCAATCGATTCAATCCGACGGACTAAGTCCTGGGCTGTCGCAAACTAGTTTTGCTTATGACCGAGTAGCTTTCGCCAACGACGATCCTAAGAAAAAGTAGCATAGGTTTTAAGGTACACTGCCGTCCTGTAACGGAATGCAGACACAAAAGAGGTGTATAACGTCCTTGAACGCCCGTGGGACTAGATGTTACTAGAATATTTACGTTTCTAAGTATAATTATCTTTTAACTACAAAAATAAAAGAATTTTGTCTTTTGACTTTCTACTGGATTGTAAACTGTGAAAACCCTATCAATAAATATATCTTATACCTCATAGGGGATAGAGGTATTCAATTTATTATGGACCACTCCACAAATTGCGAAAGTGTGAAAAAAAGAATATCATAATAGGTACTTATAATTTTTTTCAATGAATATAATATTATGAATTATATGTTTCAAGGTACTTTTATAGTGCATAGTCGACCCTAGTTCAAATCTTTCAGTTTCATCTTCAATTGCTTTGAAGAGATCGCTAAAAGCGATTATTTGTATCTCTCTTGTATTGTTCTTGGTGTACAATCTAGAGTTATGTATCTCTACCACAATCCTTGTGTTAGATGCAAATTATTTCACGTCACCACCAGAGCTTCATCGCATCGGACTCGAATTTGAATGCCATCTCGTGTTTATTTCAGAATACCTAAACTGTCAAATCTTTAACACGAACATTCTAAATGGGTTGCAAATATTTTTTGAAAAAACTACACGTGCAGGTTTCTCACCAAAAACAGTTTAAAGAAATGCTATTTAATAAAAAAAAATAAAAAACTGTCAAAAATCTGTTAATTTAAATCATTTTACTTAACAGTAACCAACAATAAATTTTGTTTTGTTTTGCTAGTTTGGCATTTTTTGATAGTGTGGCATTTTGCGAATGTGGTATTTTGCGTCAATATTTCATTTTGTGAATGTTTTATTGTGCGTTTTATCCCGCAATCCGCAATTTCAATAATGTACACTTCAAAATCATGAAATTCGTGGCAACCTAAAAAGTATTTCATCATAAAATTTAAGTATGAATTCTTATAAACAACCAAACTAAGACAAAGTTCTAAACCACGGATCATTGTTTAGCTTCCTTAAATCAGTTAAAAATTTAAATGATTTATTAACAAAGTTTTTGTAAAGGTGCCTGTACCGTTTCCAAGATGGCGCCGGCCGCAGCATAAATATTCGTAAAAATATCGCGCCCTTTAAACTGCTGATAAAAGCGCCGTAAATTAGGTTTAGACAGGTCAAATTATAAATTACGCGGGTTCCAGCAAAGTGATGTAAACTAGGGGATTAGGCCGGTCTCACACGGTGACACTTTTCTCGAATATTTAGGTAAAAAGGACACAGTTTTTACGCGGTCTTTTGCATAATGGAAGCTTTTTTCGTGGAAAATATGCTAGTTACTTGAGGTGTAAGGCAAAGCTACGAGTATGATTCTACAAACGGTGCTGTTTTCCAAAAATATGCGCGGCTCATGCCTGCTCGGGTTCGAATCCCGGTGGGTCAAAAGTCCAAATGTTTCATTCAAAATAGGAACTTACAAGTCCACTTATTGAACGTCATTTCAACTCCACCGCTTCAGTATGTATGGTATGGAGAAACTCAAACTGTAATAGTTTGAGTTTCTCAAAAACTTACTTACATATTTATCAGAATAAGCTGCCAACTCCCTCGGGAATAAAGCGTAAGTATCATCAGGCCTATGTCCAGCAGTGGGCGTCTTTCGGCTGATATGATGATAGTATCTTTTTTTTTTAAATATATTTGTTAGTTGATCGAAGTTTCCACTGTAGTCCATTCAAATTAGCGAGCGTCTGAGGACAGAGATAGTCAGCTGAAGTTTCGTATACAATATGTAACAGAATAAGCGCAATTCCTGAAATTAGTTTGTTCAGTATCAACTACTTACTTAATAGATTTCAGCAATTTTTAACAGAACGTTTTAATTTTTTCCGAAAAATTAATTAGCATAAAAACTGAATTTAGGGCCACTTATGGAAATGGTACTGTTATTGCTCTTTATTTAAGAATGTGTATTTTTTTTTTTCGAAAAATGAATTAACATAACTTACGGAATTTAGGGCTACCCATAGAAATGGTTCCTACTATTATTTAATTGCTCTCTATTAAAGTAATTTGGTTACTTAAAACTAAAGTACGAATGCATCATTATTTAAAAAAAACACGGGTTGCACTCCGGGAGTGCCAGCAGAAGTGAAAACTTGATTATTAACGTTGTGCATTTTTGATTTATTGGAATAGTTAAGGAATAGCATTTAACCTCTTTTGACAACATCGTGATTAAGGTAAACTTTTACAGAGTAGCAGTTAAAGGCGAGGCATAAAGATATAAATATACTTTTAATCACAGCAATACAATTCGACCATATCCGCAAGGGTATAAACAACAACAGTAACTATGACGATACTGTTCCACATATGAAATACGATTAAGTACCTATGTCTATACACAGCCAGTATAGTTCAATCCTATATGACCTCTAACACGCCCCCTTAATCTATTACATGTGGGCACAATAAAATAATAAACGTACACACCTCTGTACTCGACTGTACTCGGCAAATAAAATAAACAGATATCGAACACTTTCGTTCTCACCTATACTATACCTCCATTTCAATAGTATAACAATAACAATACAATAAAAATAATCCTGCACAATTAATAAATTAGTAAAATTAATCTATTACACATACAAAGCACTTATAAATACATGTATAAAACATTAGATCAAAACATCCCTAACTCGCTGACTACATATCCGCCCCCTTAATAGAGTAATTTGACAAAGTTATCTGCCCTAAGAACTCTTTTATTTTCGGACCGTTTACAGATTTTGTAAAGATGTCAGCTATCATTTTATCGGTTGGTATGTATCTGATTTCAACTTTATTGTTCAGGACACATTCCCGAACAAAATGATATTTGATGTCTATGTGCTTCGTCCTGTTATGCATCATTTTATTAACCGCAATCCTATGTGCAGACTCCCAGTAAAATATATTTTCCTATCATAGGCTCCATCCCTACATCGCTATGTTTCTTGATTTTGAACACCCATTTACACTGTATTGGCTTCTTGTCGGGCGGAAGATCAACCAACGTCCAAGTCTGGTTTTCCTTTCCTTGTAGTTCATCTTCTATTGCTTTGCGCCATAAAGCGCTATCCGGTCTCGCCAATGCTTCCTCAACAGTAGAGGGGTCACCATCAATATTGTCAATAGCACGCATTACATTACATCCGTAATGATCGACAGGTTTTCGCTCTCTTACAGGATACCTTCTTTCTGTTGGTTCAGGTACTGTAACTAGTTCTTCAGGTTCTTCTGATCTATTTTCTGTAGATTCTACCACATCATCGTCGTTTTCAGCATCACAAAATACAATGTCGTGATCCGTCGATGATACTGCTTGACTGCCAGATCCACTGGGTACACTGGACTGAACATTGGAATCTCCATCAAGGTTTAACGTCGCAACTGAGTTTTTCTCCTTCTCATCACGCAAAAAACTATTTTCTAAAAATTTGACGTCTCTTGCCGTTGCCACTTGACCTGTCTTCGGATTCATCAAACGATATCCTTTTTGATTATCCGGATATCCAATAAAAATCATTGGTTCAGTTTTCATATCCAGTTTACGTCTTTTTTGTTTAGGTGTTAGTCTGAAAGCTAAACAACCAAAGACTTTCAGATGACTTACATCAACATCTTTACCAGTCCAAAGACTCTCGGGTACTGCATTCTTTATAGCTTTAGTAGGGCTTCTGTTCTTTAAATATACAACAGTGTTGACTGCTTCGGCCCAATATTTTTTGCTTAGGTTCGCTTCAGACAGTAATGTTCTCGCCTTTTCGATGATGGTTCGGTTCGCCCTCTCTGCCACACCATTCTGCTCCGGTGTATAGGGCACAGTCGTCTGGTGCTTTATTCCTGCAGACTTTAAAAACTTATTAAACTGACTATTACAGTATTCAGTACCATTATCTGATCTCAGGCATTTTATTGACTTGTTCGTCTCATTTTCAACTTCCGCTTTATATTCTCGGAATTTATCAAATGTTTGACTCTTGTTTCTCAAAAAGTAAACGTGCGTTTTTCTAGTATAATCGTCAATAAAAAGTAAAACATACCTCGAACCACTGAACGACGGTTCTTCAATCGGTCCGCATAAATCGCTATGAACTATTTGCAAAATCTCGTTCGCCCTCGTACCTTTGTTTTTAAAGGGACTCTTGCATGTTTTCCCTTCTATACAAGGAAGACATCCTTGGCTGAACTCTTGACTATTGAATTCCATTCCAGTTACAAGGTTTTTCATTTGTTGCATGTAATTTTTACTTAAATGGGCTAGTCTTTTATGCCAAATATTCGTAGTATTTACATCTTGTTTTGACAATGTCAAATTGACGACTTCATTTTTCTTTTCTTGTAATTCATAAATTCCGTCAACTTCCAAGCAGTTTGCAATTATTTCATTCTCATTTCGAATGTTGCAACCTCCTTTGTCAAAATTAATTCTGTAATTTTTCTTGGTCAAATCGCTAACCGAAATAAGGTTCATGCTTAAATCAGGAACATGCAAAACATTATTCAGAGATAATCTCTTGTTTTCGCTGACTTGAGGTTCAGCGTTCCCTCTTCCTTGTACACGTAGCTTTTCACCATTCGCTACCGAAATTTTCATGTTGCCCTTTTCAGGTTTATAGGACAGCAACTTGCTTCTATCGTGGGTCATGTGATTTGAACATCCACTATCTAAATACCACATGTCTTTGTTGATCGCCTTCTTAGTGTTCAGGCAGACATTCGCGGATTTAGTTCGCTCTTTACACTCCGACGCTTTGTGCCCTTGCTTGTGGCACTTATAGCACTTATAACCGAACTTCTGCTTACGATCATTGGCTTTCGGTTGTGATCTGGCATTATTTTGTGCTTTTCGTGTAAATAAAGCTTGCTCCTCGCTTGAGTTTATTTTGCTCTGCCTGCTTCCCTCTTGCAATAACTTAGTTTTTATCTGCTCCAATGTGATTTCCTGACCACTGTTATCTACAGCCATGATAAGAGGGCCGTACTCAGGAGTCAATCCTCCAAGCAAAATTGATATGATCCAGTCATTCGATATTGCTGAATCAATATCTGCTAATTGTTGCGCAAGGAAAGTAACATTAGAGATATACCTTTCTACAGATTCGTAATTCTCTAATTTGCAATTCCAGAGCTCTCGTTGAAGAGAAATCCTTCTTCCCCAACCTTTGTCTTCGAATGCTGATTTCAAGCTGTTCCACGCTTCTTTCGCTGTTTTCGCATTGTACACGTGCGTAAAGCACTCTGATTCGAGTAACAAACATATAGTGGTCCTTGCCTTTCGATCTACGTCTTTGTCATACTTATCGGTTTCATCCCGTTCTATGACTTTCCACCAATCCTTATTTTCCAAGTAATTCCTTACTAAAAATTTCCAGTTTGGATAATCCGACGTACCTTTCAATTTCTTTATTCCGCTTATGCCGGTGGAGCTTAATTCCTCTGACATGTTGTTGTGCAGAATAAATTTCACAAGTCACGATCACTATAATTTTTTTTTATATTTTTGTTACTCCAATGCTTTGGATTCTGCCAGGGCCATCAACAGGGCTTTCTGGGATTCTGGGCCCATAACCTTTTACAGAGTAGCAGTTAAAGGCGAGGCATAAAGATATAAATATACTTTTAATCACAGCAATACAATTCGACCATATCCGCAAGGGTATAAACAACAACAGTAACTATGACGATACTGTTCCACATATGAAATACGATTAAGTACCTATGTCTATACACAGCCAGTATAGTTCAATCCTATATGATCTCTAACATAAACGCAGCTATTAACGACCCATCGAAAATCTGCAGGTATTGCCGACCCATTCTGCTTATTCTTATTTTTATCGGTTTGGAACGATTTGAGTCACAAGAGAGTATAATATACACACATGTTTGTATGTTTCCTAATAAATTTACTGGTGTTAGTGTACATAGGTTCACGGGAATGTGACCAAATACGTTAGTTTCTGTGAACGGAGCGAGTGCGCCGATGGTGTCATACTAACCCTTACTTCCTCAGGTAAGTACTCGAATTTTTTGCTTAAGATATTTTATGTATAAATATTTACGTTAAGTTGATTCTGAATAACTCAACATATTCCTTTATTTGTATATTCCACATTTCGCAACAAAATTATTATGTTTTAAGGGATTTTAAAAAGTATTTTTGAAATTAAAATAGAACGGCAATAGCTGCAGTGCATTTTAGTAGTGCAGTCATTGCCGACCCATGGATCGGCAATGGCTGAGAGGTTATTCTTTATTTTTTCCCTTTTTCGTTTATGCTTATAATAATTAAACAAGTTTTTATAACACCATTTCAATCTTAAGTATTCTAAAATTATAAGCATCTATTAGCGACATACACCATGTTATATTACAAACTTGTTTTTCCGCGATAAACTGTCACGCATTATTAAACATTTAGACGTGGGATATGAAAGAAACTACTTAGAGTTTTCTTCGTATTTAAATGAAAATGGTGTATTTTTTTATAGTTTAGGACTAAATCAATAAATTATTGTATTAAAACGGATGGGGAAATATATTACAATTAATATCGATAATTTTTCGTGGCTCGGTAAAAGATTTGTTCATTTTTTTATTTTAACATTAATTGCCGATCCATATGAATCGCTAATTGCAACAAAGAGAAGCTATCACCGATTCTATACCGATTAATTGGTATTTTTGGATTAACGGTATGTAATGTCTAAAAGTAAAGCTACTAATTTGTTTCAATATACCTAATGATTTGATTCAATGAGTTAGGTTAGGTTTAATTTAATTTAATGTCATTTTCATTTTATATCCATAAAAAAATCTACTGAAGACTTGGTTGTATGTATAGTTCCCTTTGCCTACCCAGAATGGGAGAAGAAAACAAAAAAAACCTCTGCCTTTAATCTTTTACGGTTGGCCCGATTTTACAAAAATGTTAGTTGATTGATTGTATTTTTATTATTTTATTAAATTACTTCATTTTTTCGCAACTGTATTAAAAATAGTTATTAAGTACACGTGCGGAACCGTCATTGCAACTTGTTCCGACAGTCAACCCTCACCTTCGGCTGCGCTAAACTTGGGAAGTTCGAAAAAAAATTATAGGCTTTTTGGGAAATAAAACAAAAGGTTTAAGTTATTTTGAAATAAAATTGTCTAATTATTTTTATTCAAACGGCAAATCATGATTCATGTGTGTAGAAGCACCAGCCGCTATCCCAACTTGAAAAACTCTGTGCTGAAAATAAAACAGTGTGTTTTTATTTTATTAACATCTACACATTTACAAAATTATGTAGTGAATATTTATGTTTCAGGTGATTCAGTTATCCCCTATGTCCAACACAATTGACACTAAGACCCATTCCCTTCAACGGCACTACATGGAACTGCATTGTGAAGTAACAGAACAGCATTGACATTGTTTTAAGAAGTAATTACTATTAAGCAGGCTAATCAATTAGAAAGAAAGGGTATGGTAACTATGGTTTGCACTAGCTGGCCAAGCAGCAGGTTTCGGGGGGCGCAAGATAACAATACATAACCTATGTTCTTACTTTGATTTTATGAATGTTATTCTATTCACCATTGCTATTAAAGTCAATTTTCTGATATTACTAAAATTTTATTTGTGTCCACCGAGAAATCAATAAGTACCTTTATTTTTATTGAGGTCCAAATGTGAAAACAATCTTTTAAAGAATCCGAGCAAGAATACAAGCATTCCGAGGTTCACTGCGATTAGTTGGAAAGCATGGGCATTATAAGAAGAAAGCTACCAATGAATTTCATGTTGGTTATATTCCTTTTTTTTCACCCTTTACATGGTAGGCAAAGGCATTACGCCATGCAGCCTCGTCATTAGTTAATGATATCCTTGAGTAAATGGCTCTGCTTCAGAGTCCATGCACAAAAATACAGTGTCTTCAACACTTTCTACATCCCTAACTTGGTTATCAACAGTAAAATAATAGCACTTTTACTGATGACTTCATTGTGACTTCTTGAGGCAATCCAAAAATGTCCATATCTCGCATTTTATCGAATTTCCCATTCACTGCACACTTTTACGGACACTTGCCACATTATAAACTATCACTATTGTGATGAGTGAAAACCCGAAATACACAGCAAAATGAAAATTATACAAAAAACATGACGTCCTTCTTCGGATTCCCGCCAAAAAATTTAATGTCAACTTTATCTCCATTATCAGATTATTTTAGTACCTATAATTATTGTAATGAATCAAGTACAAAAATGAGAAGCAAATAAAAGTAAACGGGACATTTCGAAAACGGGATATTTTGGGAAAGGGATATTTCGCTCAAATTAATAATTATTTTGAGAATCGAACATGTAGGTAGGTATTTTGTGAAAAAAAAGTATGCTTTATTTACTTACGGTCGGTGTTAGATTCATAAAAATCGGTAATAGCTTCAAAGCGTTTCGGGTGGGTCGGTAATAGAAACAATTGACTTCAACAATCCTTTGATTATTTTTTCAATGAATACATGATATTTATAAACAAATGAAAATATAAATATAAAATATACAATCTATATTTAAATATAAAATAAAAAAATCTGGTGTGTTTGCAACCACTACTCTTAATTCTAATAATCCATTTCAAAACTTGCTTAAGGGGGTCGGTAATAGCTGCGTTTACCTTATCTTCTCTCTGCTTCTCTAGATATTTCTGCTAAATCTTATTTACCCAAAACACAAAGGAGAAGGGAATACGAACCTGTGACACGTGATGACATTGACATGTTTACTTAGCAACACCATTAATTAAATTAATAGCAATTTATTCATTTTTATATTGATAATACTCGATAATCCGAATTTTCCGCCTATAAGTTGTCGACTCAGATCGACTTATTTTTTACGCTCTTCAATTTGATGTGCGTTTCGTTTGAGTCTACCGTAGACACAGTTTTTGCAGCGTACGCCAGAATAGCTCGATGCAGATGGCAGATCGCGCAAGCGCTCTGCGCCGTCTTACGGTATTTTTTCGATCAGCACACGTGACCTGACGCGAGTTTCATAGTTTTTACCCATCCCACAAAAGTGCTCAACGCCGCTAAAGAAGTTTTCACTTCAAAAAAATATATACCAATTGGGGTGTATGAGGCATTGCGCTTCTTCTGTTATACATTGTACCCAAAGATATTATATATAGAAAGACGTAGATATGTTACTAGAGCACGGAAAATGAGGCCGACAAATGTAGTTAATTGACAACATTTTATTAAGTCGCATTGTATTTCAAGTCGTATTTTAAGGGCAACTCTTAACAGGTAGCTCTCTTTTTCTTGATAATTCGTTCCGTATCATCTTTCCCCGTCATTGTTGTATCCTATAAATACGCTAAGAAGTAAGTATGTACATGTTGTAGCACACTCGTAGGGGATCAATTCTCAAACGCAAGCAGTATGAATATAACTCATCCTTACTTTAATATCTTTGCATTGTACCTATACCTTCATTATGGCGTTCTAAAAGCTGTCTCAAAAGTCTTATAGAATCTCGTGTCTATTACTTATTCTGTGCTGGGGCGTAAGTTATTAAAGGATAAAAAAAACTGTTTTTTGAGATCATCTCGGTGACCCGTGAGCAGTGATAGCCTTACGGTTAAAAGCTTACGTTAAGGTTAAAAAGTGCTTCACAGGATGAAAATCAGTGAGGCTCGGGTTCGAATCCAAGCATGTACCAATGAGTTTTTCAAAAACTTACGTACATATTTATCACTAGCTCGACGGTGAAGGAAAACACGTGAGGAAACCGGCAGGTCCTAGGATTAATTCTGAGACATGTGTAAACAGACCCGGTCTAGCGATGGGCTCACCACTTATCAAGTTTAGGTGTCGAATGTTCTGGTGAAAAGTGGGTATTTGAAGAAATGGGATACCTATGCCTACCTCCCGGGATAAAAGCCGGGAGAATTTTTATCTCGGTGACCCCTTATTTAAGCTAAAATGACTGAACTACGCATTCATTCTCCTAATAAAGCTCGATGGCAAAATTATGGCTTGAGTTAGCCATTCTTAAATTAGGGATGTCGAATCGAAGGCAATAGATCATTCGGCTCGAAGGTTTGAATTTAGGAAGCGGTACCCTGTGGCAACTCCGCCGGTGCGCCCATAAATCAAGGTGCTCACTTTACCAAATGATATTTTCTACAAGTTTCCAGTTGATCTAAGTTGTGAGTTTGTGGCGAGTTTTATAGACAAACTTACTTGCTGGTTTCGCGATCAATTTAGTTTCAGAACGTTTGCCATTTTGCTTAGTATGGCGATGAATGTCTGAGATATTAGTTAGGTCGTTGGATTCTGGATGCATTGAATAGAGATGAATTATGCTGTTTTCAACCGACTTCAAAAAAGGAGGAAGTTCACAATTCAACGGTATTATGCCGCCAATTATGAATCGATTTTGATTTTTTTTTTGGATGGTAGATCATACTTTGTAGAGGTGGTCTCATTTAAATGTTACCGAAATTTGTCGAGCGGTTTTTAAAAAATCAACAAAAGTCTTACAGTCTAAAACAATCGATATTTTTAGTGCTATTCGGTGAAGTAGTTTTTTTTTTCTTTAGAGTAATTTAATACACTGATTACTCCATTTTTTAATTAGGAGTCGTCGTATGCCATCAAGTTCATTCAATTATTTTGTTTATTTGATTAGCCACACGGTATAAAAGATCTTAGAGACTGAAACAGTAGGTTCATGTAGCACTTCAATCTTAAAAAAAAGCCAAAGATAATTATTTCTATCTACAAGCCTTCTCTAAGTATAAATCTTAGATGTACAGATTCAAAAGCTGATGCTCATAATATTTTAGTATTAATCTGTGTACGAGAGCTCGCCATTATTATTTGATTGTTTTCGTCTCTCTACTATTAATATGATCAATTAAGTTTTGTTTTAAGCATGCCTAATAAATAAATAAATTATAATTTATACATTATTTATGCACCGCGGCGTCCGCCGACGTGCATACCACGCGAATCCCAATTTAATTGGTGAACTAAAATTGATTTAATGACTATGATAGTGGTCATTATTTGGTTTTGAATGCCCAATTTCTGTTTTGTTACTAGTAGATCGTGATCATCGCATTTATCTTGTATGTATATAATAAATAAAATAAAATAGCCTTTATTGCTGTTATCTTCCTTACAATGGGTACATGCCTACTTACTAAGTTAGTTGTATGTATATAATGTATCTATATTCATGTAATAATAGTATGCCTTTTATCCCCAAGGGGGTAGGCAGAGGTACCTATTCCATTTCTGGAAATACCCACTTTTCATGAACGTGGTGAGCCTATCGCCGGACCGGGTCTGTTACACATGCCTCGGAATTAATTTTGGGCCCTGCGGGTTTTCTCATGATGTTTTCCTTCACCGTCCAACTAGAGATATAAATATGGACGTAAGTTTTTAAAAACTCTTTTATACATGCCAGGATTTGAACCCAAGCCCCACTGATTATGATCATGAGAAGCGGACTCTTAACCGTAAGGCTATCACTGCTCTTTCTATGCTATGGTATTTATATATCTATATAATCATTAGCATAATAATATATGAAATTAGTGCTACTTATGGAAATCGTACTATTATTGCTCATTATTTCAGAAAATTTAAAAAAAAAATAGTCAGACTCAACTAACGTACGGCTTCATTTTTTTTTATAATTATATACTAATTGGGATGTATGAAGAATTGCGCTTATTTTGTTACGCGTTGTATATGATACGGTTTCTGTATATAAGTACCCTAATCCATTGTTAACTTTAGTGAACCATCTTTCCATTTAATTGTGTCAAGAATCACCAGCATAACCACCTGCTGTCTTCGTTATCTGAAACGTTTTAACATCCTGTCAGATCCCAGAATTAAATTCTGAGACATGTGTAAACAGACCCGGTCCGGCGATGGGCTCTTCACCTATCGTTTAGGGGTCGAATATTCTAGTGAAAAGTGGGTATTTCTAAAAATGGAATACCTCTGCCTACCTCCTCCGGGAAAAAAGGTGTGAGATATTTTTCTGTAGTTTTAGAGATTTGGTGATGAGCGATTAGTTTGTCGCTTTTATATATCATTTCAATTCTCAGATTTCGACAAGCTTATATGCAAATTCGGTGGCGTATAATTTGGGAGTAGGTGCTTATGGATTCTTGGAACAGACTAGCATTAGGCCTTCCTGAACTTGAGCACGATCTACATTTGCATAGCCAAGAGATGTGCCGTGTATCCTTAAAAAGATGAGCGTGAAACTGTATTGTAGCAACGGAAATTTTGTATTGCCTTGCTTATAGTATACTAGCGGTTCTGCGCGGTTTCACCTGCGTAGTTCTCGTTCCCGTGGTAACACGGGAATAAAATATAGCCAATGTTACTCAGGAATCTTCTAGCTTTCCATTAGTGAAAGAATTTTGAAAATCGGTCCAGTTAGTGTTTGAGTTTATTCGTTACAAACATACAAAAATCCAAAAATAGAAATCTTTCCTCTTTAGAATATAGTATAGACTAGCGGGTGCCCAGCAGCGTTGCTCTTGGGGATCCTTTTATTCCCGTTCCCGTGGGAATTTCGGAAAGCGACTTTATTTTATATAATGTAACAACAGACTTGCATAGACAGTTATGTTTACCTGTTCGACAACAATCTTTCTTACTCAGATCAAAGCTGTTTGCCTTTTAAGCTTGTCCAAGAAGATTTTTTTAAAGAAAGAAAGCTAGAAAACAAACATACTTAGGTTTAGAGGCAAATTTAACTAATGCTTTCACGGTCGAGTTACCAACACAGTTGTTTTTGAACAAGGTTATCTTTGCCTACGGAACCCTGAAGCAAAAGTAAGCTGTATACGTATTGGCCCATAAACTTAACTTTACGCTCACCGCAGGACCATCTGCAAAGTTGTTATTACGAATATCGATACGGTATGCGGACCCCATACCTCGCCTTCGACACCGCCCCATAAATTAACCTCAGGTGGTGGGAAATACACCCCCTAAATCTACTTCCTTCTAAATTACGCGCTTCGCCGTAGGGAATACTGGCTTGCAAAATAAGTATACATTTATTTTTAACTTTTATTGGGTAAATTGTGTATTTTGTGTTTTTACACATGCTGTGGGTACAGGGTGAACATTTATTCGCTCCAAATTGATTAGTTATCTGTGTTCAATGTATGCTACCCTAGAGGTGCAGCCTTTCAGGCTATAAAAATGTACAGTACTTTTTAATCGATGTCAATCTATACTAATATTATAAAGAGGAAAGATTTGTATGTTTGTTACGAATAAACTCAAAAACAGTTCAGTGCAGAAGAGCAGTGATAGCCCGAACGGTTAAAGAGCCGGCCGAAAATCAGTGAGGCTCGGGTTCGAATCCTGGCATGTACCAATGAGTTTTTCAAAGAACTTACGTACATATTTATCACGCTCGACGGTGGAGGAAAACATCGTGAGGAAACCCGCAGGTCTCAGAATTAATTCTGAGACATGTGTCAACAGACCCGGTCCGGCGAAGGGCTCACCACCTATCACGTGGTCCAAAGAATATTTCGTGAAAAGTGGGTATATCCAGAAATGTATTACCTCTGCCTACCCCCTCGGTGATTTTAGGCGTGAGTTTTTTTTTTTTAAATAAAATTACCCTTTTCGTGGCCAGCAGTGCACTAGACGATTTATGCTAACTACCTGAGCTGTCAATTGTGAAAGGCCCACAGACCCGCTTGGTGCCTCCGATGATATCTCCCTCGCAGGCCGTCCCTTCGATCTCGGCCCGCTCCGTCATTGTCACGATGACGTATGGGCCTCATTTGGCATGGGGCAATCCGAAATAGGGCCAAAAACTAAACAGATTATTCCTTTTTCGTGATTTCGTGAGTTGTACGCAAAAGGGCTATAGTGAAGTGTTGTAGTTTGAAAGATCTGTAGTAGAAGAGAAGCAACGTTAGGACTGATTCTAAAAATATACAGTTTTCAGTCATAGAATAATGCAAAAACGTTGACTTAAAAATTGAAGATACTCACATTTCTAAACAGCATTATGTCTTTGGACCGTATTATATCAAAACTTGTAACTTAGTAAAAGCTAGACCTAAAACTAGTTTGTTCTGATACAACAGTGGAATATTCCAAGGTTTTAGCATTGATAATTAAAAAAAATACTTGTAACTATAGATCACTAAATAACATAGATCTCTAAAGAGTAAAAACAACGACTTCAATCTTCAACTTTTATGGTTTTCTCAATATCGAAATTGAAATAGGACCAATCTATAAGCACCAACTTTCAAATAAAAAAAAAGAATCATCCAAATCGGTTCACCCAGTCGAAAGTGCTGAGGTAACTAACATTAAAAAAAATACAGACAAATTGATAACCTTAAAGATTAAAAAATTTATAACCTTAAAGGTTAAAAAATTAACCTTATCGCAAGTTCATAAAAGTTTATTTGTAATGATTGATGTCGAATTGAATCATCATTATAGGACGATACAAGCGCTGACAAGCGTGGTCAGCTCTAAAGCTCACGCCATTGTCCCACAAGGGTAGGTAGAGACGATGTATCGCCACTTTGCTCGATCTCTGCATACTTCTTTCGCTTCCTTCACATCCATAAGCCTTTTCATGCACGCTCTTTTACTCTTCGCACTCCAGACCCCTAGCTTTTTGAAGGACTAGAGCTTACAAACAGATATTATATTTTTTTACATTTTATACTAATTACATAACAATTATTACATGTTTTTACGAAGGGCCAACAAAACATCGCATTTATGTTTACGCCCGATTTCAATCTTCATATTTTGTAAATATAAAAATATAAATTGTTGTCTCTGCCTACCCCTTCGGGAAAAAGGCGTGAGCATATGTATGTATGTATGTATAAAAATATAAATATAATCTCACGCCTTTTATCCCCGAGGGGGTAGGCAGAGGTATTCCATTACTGGATATACCCACATTTCACGAGATATATTGGACCCCTAAACGTGATAGGTGGTGAGCCCATCGCCGGACCGGGTCTGTTTACACATGTCTCAGAATTAATACTGAGACTTGCGGGTTTCCTCACGATGTTTTCCTTCACTGTCGAGCTAGTGATAAATATGTACGTAAGTTTTTGAAAAACTGACTGATTTTCGGCCGGCTCTTTAACCGTTCAGGCTATCACTGCTTGTAAGCTTTAACTAAAAATCGATTCTTAAATTCCATAAATAACAATAAGTATCTATAATATACATCCTACTAATATTATAAACGCGAAAGTTTGTATGGATGGATGTATGGATGTCTGGATGGATGTTTGTTCCTCTTCCACGCAAATAGTACTGAACGGATTTTGATGAAACTTGACAGTTATATAGCTTATATATCAGAATAACACATAGGCTATATTTTATCCTCGTATTCCCACGGGAACGGGAACTACGCGGGTGAAACCGCGGGGTGCTGCTAGTTTATTATAACTGTAAAACAAAATTAAATATGGATTATGAGTATTTCGATAATTATGTTACATGTTGTGTATCAAGGGCCTGCTGTCTCCTATAAATTGTTCAGCCTTATCCGTAGTAAAACCGTATCTTACCTAAGATATATCGGCCATTTCGCTGGGGAAAGTGATTTTGAATAGTTTGAGATATACCAGCGATTTACGTTATCGTTTTTGCAAATGTATCGCAAAAACGATAAAACTGTTATCTTTTCACTTAACTGTCCCTGAAGAAGGATGTTGTTTTTAGGTGTAGGTATTTATTTAGTAATAAGTTTAAAGTAAACACCAAAACATGTATGTCAGAAATAGAATACAAATTACATAAAAAAAGTTGATACAAATGTCAAACAAAAATTACAAAGTAATGTAACGGGCCTGTTGGCTCAGTTGGTAGTGACCCTGCCTTCAGAGCCGGAGGTCGCGGGTTCGATTCCCGCTTGGTAGGCTACCTTTGTGTACATGTCTGTTGTCTTCGTGTCTGGTCGTTTAATATTTATTTAACTATGTTTATTAGTTGTTTAGTACCCATAGTACAGGCCCTGCCTAGTTTGGGACTAAATACCTGTATGTGACTTTGTGTCTCACAATAATAAACAATAATAATCGGATAGTCCGTCGGTTCCTCTCTCTGCAGCCCTGACCGCCGGCAGCTTGGGCCTCTGGGCACCCTAGGTTAAGTTTTTTTAATGTGTAATTTTTATATTGTTTTGTAAATGTTTTTAGACTATATTTTACTTTTATATACATACTGTAAAAAACCTAACATAAGACCTAAAATAAATAAAGAGTATAATAATAATAGTAATACTTGCGCTACCCACGTAAAGCTTATGTTGTCTCAGATGTTATCGCCATTTTAACGTCCTTCATACTGTTATTTTACCGGCAAACCATAATGCCAGATCGCTGCCGTAAACGGCAAGCTAGCACCTTCGCGATTTATGAAGAAATATTCTCTTTAATATCCTATTTCGCATAACACGTTGCATCCATGAAAGTTTTGCAGCCGTGGCCTTTATTGGCCCCAAAATAAAGGCGCATTTCGTACGGACGGTGAATGGTGAGAAATATTTTCTAAAGCATTTGAAATTTGTGAGAGCTCTCGAGAAAACGTTCGTGATTTATTTTCACTGTAGTTGAAAGTTGATTGAAGTGCAACAAACAGATTTGGAAAAGATACGTCAATGCGGAGTTTAATAATAAGATTGTACATTATATTTCTGTAAATAAATTTAATATAGAATTATTATATCTACTGGTTTAGCATCTGGATATTTATTGCAGTTGTTTAGTACTCATACTGTGATCTCTGCCAAGATTGATCTAAATAGATCAATGTTGGCAGAGATTACAGTTAAATACAGTTACAGTACAATTAAATAAGAGAAGTAATTAAATGGTCCGCAATTTTAAAATTTGGTTAGCCACAAAAAATCAGCATTTAAATCATTTGGTCGGCATACAAAGATTTTGTTCGCAAATAAAAAAATCAGGCAGCAATCCTTGTTCGGCAAATAATTTTAATAATGGTCAAAAATTAAATCAGAAATATGCAGCTTACAATAACATGGGTTTGCATAATAAACATTCAGTCCGCAAAATAGTTACTTGGTCCGCAAAATAACTACTTGGTCAGCAAGAGTTCATGATTGAACAGCAGAGAAAACATGTCGTGAATAATTATACTATAGCTACTCCCACTCTTACTCCCACTCCCACCCCCTCTTACGCCCCCTACCCCTCCTACCCTCTCCTATCGCCTACTACCCCCTCCTACCTCCTACTACCCCCTCCTACCGCCTCCTATACACTCTTACCGCCTCCTACAATAACATACCACCTCCTACACCCTCCTACTACCCCCTCCTGCTACCTCCTACCCCCTCCTGCTGCCTCCTACCCCCACCTACTAACTCCTACGCCCGCCTAACCCCGAGTTAGTAGGAGTTATAAGGAGTTAGTGAGAGGAAGTAGGAGGTCCTAGGAGGTAGTAGGAGGTACTAGGAGTTAGTAGGAGGTATTAGGGGTTAGTAGGAGTTAGTAGGAGGTAGTAGGAGTTAGTGGGAGGAAGTAGGAGGTACTAGGAGGTAGTAGGAGGTACCAGGAGTTAGTAGGAGGTAGTAGGAGTTAATAGGAGGTATCAGGGGTTAGTAGGAGTTAGTAGGAGGTAGTAGGAGTTAGTAGGAGTTAGTAGGAGTTAGTAGGAGGAGAGTTAGTGGGAGGAAGTAGGAGGTACTAGGAGTTAGTATGAGTTAGTAGGAGTTAGTATGAGTTAGTAGGAGGTAGTAGGAGTTAGTAGAAGGTAGTAGGAGGTAGTAGGAGTTAGTAGGAGGTAGTAGGAGTTAGTAGGAGTTAGTGGGAGGAAGTAGGAGCTACTAGGAGGTATTAGGAGGTACTAGGAGTTAGTAGGAGGTACTACGAGTTAGTAGGAGTTAGTAGGAGTTAGTAGGAGTTAGTAAGAGTTACTAGGAGTTAGTAGGAGGTAGTAGGACGGGGACTACTCCTACTAAATCCTATTAACTCCTACTAACTCCTACTACCTCCTACTAACTCCTACTACCTCCTACTAACTCCTACAAATTCTACTAACTCCTACTACGTCCTACTACCTCCTACTAACTCCTACTAACTCATACTAACTCCTACGAACTCCGACTACCTCCTACTAACTCCTACTAACTCCTACTACCTCCTACTATCTCCTAGTACCTCCTACTACCTCCTACTTCCTCCCACTAACTCTCCTCCTACTAACTCATACTAACTCCTACTAACTCCTACTAACTCCTACTACTTCCTACTACCTCATACTACCTCCTACTCCCTCCTACTACCTCCTACTCCCTCCTACGCCCCGCTCCCACTCCCAACTCCCACTCCCACTACCACTACCACCAACACCACTACCACAGCCACTGCCACTACCACCATCACCATCACCACAACCACCACCACCACTACCACCACCACCACCACTACTTGTAAGCGTAATAATAATCTTAATCATAAAAGTTGCATAATCCAAAGTCATTCCTAATCTACGTAAGGAATGCGCCCATTTTGCGCATGACAAGTTTGCTGAGATTGTTTTTGCTACTTTTATAAGAAGCTCAAAAAATATTTTTTGGCTTCCCCTCTGAGTGCTTACCAAAATTTTATTAAACAGTAGCAGCTCATTGCAGCTCAAAAATAATTACAGCCATCAAGAATGACATAAATTGCTGATAGGTTTTGTAATGTTTGCTGGCCATGAGTTGCTGACCAATTAGCTATTTCTGCTTACAGATTATATTTTTCTGCTTACAAAAATACGAATACTTTGCTAACCATTTAAATAACACCCATTAAATAATTTAACCGTGTGTAAATTGTGTCCCACAATTTATCTATACCTACATACAATAAAACTGTAACGGGGCCGTGTCTGTACAAGCACATGCAATATTTTTGGAAAAATTTATTGGTTGGAGCCTACAGTTGTGTACATGTCTGTTGGCTTCGTGTCTGGGTGTTTAATATTTATTTAAGTATGTTTATCAGTTGCTTAGTAGGTACCCATCATACAGACTCTGCCTAGTTTGGGACTAAACAACCAGGTGTGAATTGTGTCCCACAATTTATTTATTTATTATTATTCCCTTGTTAGTACGTTTCTAGGAGATTTTTTTAACCTACAGAAACAAATGAAATATAAAAAAAAAATAGCCTTTATTCTCTGACTTATATAATATTTCTTATCTCTACATTATGTGCAACCAATTCCTGGTTGCGGCACCAACAATTTGGTCAGGATGTCTCTTGGACATAGGCCTCCTCTAAATTATGCCACTGTAACCGATCAAAGGCAGATCTTAACCACCCAGTAGGCAGATCATCTTCCCACCTTTTTACTGGTCTTCCTCTCCTTCTCTTTTTATCTCGAGGGTACCATTCTGTTATGGTCCACTTGTCCCTTTTTGATCTTATCATGTGTCCACTCCAGCGCCACTTCGATTGTTTGATCTTTCGCGTTACATCTACTACTTTAGTTACTTTTCTTATTTTTGTAAGTCTCCATTTAATTTTGTCTCTTAGGAAACAAATGAAATAGGAGACAAAAACTAATTTCCTTTTTCTTGTGAAATCGGTGCATGTCCTTACCGGGAATAGGTAGAAGTTAGAATGCAAGCTCGTTTCCAACAGACTTAGGAATCACTGTTATCATGCTATACAGGGTGTAAGGAAAAGTGCTTTGTTCCTTTAAACCACGTGTGCTATATGTATAACAAAGTATGTTAAGCGTGTATTTTTATTTTTTTAATATAAGAAATAAAAATATTTTTTTTAAACTTTTTATTAAATTGTTTAACCATAGTTCGAAACGCAACACAGCGCGCCGCGCGCCGTGTGCTATTTATGGTACAGTCAAGCTCAGCTAGGGTTAGACACTTTAAAATTTGTGCCTTTCTTATAAACAAACACGTAAGAGTAGGTACGTAAGCGTAGGTAACGGTGCGCCCGGGCTTGTATTCATAGGTGCGTGCGAGCTTAGAAATAGGGCTAGCAACTTAAATCATTTTTTCTTTGGATTATTTCTATTTTATTTGTGTTTAATGCAATGTACTTCATTTATACAAAACGTGGTTTTAAGGAACGATGTACTTTTCCTAAAATTTATTTTAATTTTATTTTATTTGTGTTTAATGCAATGTACTTTACTTATTTAAAACGGGTTTAAAGGAACACATTATTTTCCTAACACTTTGTATAGACGAAATAACAAAAATAAGTTCTTTCAACACAACTATTGCGATACAAGTCAAGCTGCAGAGACATAGAAGTCTTCCGACTGTAAAGTCTAAATCCTAGAAATGTTAACAAGTTGAGACTAGTTCTGGCACATCACGTTCTAGCCGGGCTTTACCTAGGTGCCGGTGAGTGCACTAGCTGATAAGTTAGGCTTTGTAAATTGTGGGAACTTGCTGCACTCCGATTTTGGGGATAAGAGGTTACTGTTCTTGTTTTGGGGAACAATACGAGTAGCAGAATATGCACCAAGCGAAAAAAACAGTGACGCCACGGGCGGCATATTGGAGCCGTAAGCATAGCGACAGAGTCATGTCTTTAGTTAGTACTATTACTTATTCTGTGCTTGAGTGAAGCGAGGATTTCAAGCCGAGGAGTTCAAGGTTCTAGCGACACAATATCTTGGTAATTAATAAAATAGTGCCACTAAGCATCCATCCATGACTGACTGGCTGATGACCCTGCTTTCTGAGTCGGAGGTCGCGGGTTCGATCCCCGCTCGGGGCCAATATATGTGTGCATGAACATGTCTGTTGGCTACGTGTCTGGGTGTTGAATATTTCTTTAAGTATGTTTCCCAGTTATTCAGTACCCATAGTACAAGCTCTGCCTAGTTTGAGACTGAATAACAGTTTCTGAATTGTGTCTCAAAATTTAATATTATTCAATTTATTATCCATCTGACCGCGCCCAAGCTACAAACAAAACAGCATCGCAGGACTACGAGCGTCACAATATCTTGCAAATGCGAAAAAACGGATGAGGAAACGCTGCGTCGTGGCTGTTACGAAACTAATAAATAAAATATGATTGGATTCCGAAGTTCTCTCGTTAGACAAGTTGGATACTCAGTGAACTTGTTAATTGCGGCTGCCACGAGTAACTCTTAGTAAAGCCAATCATACACACGACCAGACGGGGAACAAGTGGGGTCTTTGAACATGTGCCTTGGGCGCTTCCCTTTCGTTGCCATGGAAATAATGTTACCTCAGAACACCTACTAGCGCAATCTTACGTAAGATCCTTTTGAGATAGTTGAATGTAAGATTGAAGCAGAACAACGCCCGGTAAGCGAGATTGTTGATTGGAATTCTAATTGAAATTATGCTAAAATATTTTCTCAAATTCATAAAAATACATAGGTAATATGTTCGAGGTGTCTAATTTTTTTTACTAGATGACTATTCACACAGTATAGGTTTTGACATTCTTAAAGGTCGGACTTCTTACTACATTTATGATGTCACAGATTCAGGATCGAGTTGAACAAACAATTAGCTGCTCTAAACCGGTGATAAACAATGGTATGGTTTTAGACAACAGGGGGCCAATTTCACTAAATGTTAACGGTTACAGTTGGATGACAATGGCATGTCAATGGTCAGTCGATGTTGTTATTTGCTCTGAAAAGTGCCAAAATAACCCATTGAGTGACCTTTGATATGTCATTGTCATCCAAATATAACCGTTGACATTTAGAGGAATTGCCCCGTGGGTGACATTAAAAGATGTGTAAGTGTTTTTTAAACAATCTTTCGAATAAGCTCATAATATTTTATGTCAACAATTCCATTGAAAAAGTACCGTACAAAGTCACAGATAAGAAACATTCTTCAAGAGATAACGTTTTAGAAAAAACGAGGTTTGACCACCAAAAAACATAGCCAACACCCGGCGACTGCCCGTGAGAAATATCCAATTTAGCGGCGTGCGCCCCCAAAATTGCCGCCATTTTTCATTGCGGCCGCCATGTTGTACAGTGGCGCCACCGCAGCGGTTTTTGGACTGTAAAAAAGCGCGAAAATAAAATCTCTGTGTAAAGAAAGACGTCATTGATGGGTGTAATAGAAAAAAGTCGTTCTGTGTGTGGATTTATCTTGATTGTTCGTTCCGTTTAGAATTTGAAGCTTATTTTTGAAAGGTTTGTGTTGTAAGGTTTCGATGAAGGCATAGTTTTTTTACAATTTAAATTTTTTATATGTCTAAATTTCGTATTTTTATTTCTCTATTTATTCAAATTCAAAATAAATGTATTTCAGTAGGTATATAAAATACACTTTGAAACTCCTTTAATAATTCCTTTAGTAAGTTCCTAATTTGATAAATTTGTGTTTCGAATTTCACTAAGTACGTAAATGTAAATAAATTAGTAAATGTTTTAGTCTTTAGTATTCATATACCTAATAATTGGAGCCAATGGTGCATAGATATTTGTAAAAATAAATGGTTAAGATAATTCAAAAGCAAAATAAACTCTATTCCGTATTCAAAATAATAACATTAAGTTTATGACTGATTCGAAGTGATGGTACAACAACTTACATTAAATGTTTGCATAGTAATGACGTTTGATGCCGTACCGTCTAAATTTCATAATGGGATATCTAACTTCTCGCCGCTTTATTTAGCAATGACAGTTAATCATCAAACAAAAATAAATATCAATCTCTATTTTAAATAAATATATATCTCTAATAAATTCCACGGATGGAAAAAAACATGTTTCAATTGATCTGAGTGCCTGATTATGTGATTGGTCAGAATTAACGAAGATTGGCCTCTGCGATACAGGCTGGGATGCGATGCGCTCACCACCTATCACGTTTAGGGGTCCAATATATCTCGTGAAATGTGGGTATATCCAGTAATGGAATACCTGTGCCTGCCCCCTCGGGGATAAAAAAGGCGTGAGATTATTTACATATTATATTAATTCAATAATGATAGTCGATAAAAGTGCATTGCTAAAAAAAATTCTAAAACTATGATTTGTTCGCGAAATATTTGAATTCTAAGTAACGCTCTATGAGACGTAATTTGAAACACCAATCAGCGAAGAGTGACGTCTCTCCATCACAAAGCGAAAAAGAGGTACGGAAATACTTGTATGTTTGAAACAAATCAACTCAAAAACTACTGCATCGATTTAAAAAATTCTTTTACAAATAGAATGCTGAAAATATATTATTTCTGAAATAAATAATTTATTCACGCGCCATGAAAAGTTACTTCTTATGATGGGGAGTGACGTCGCGTCAAGACGGGTGGGCGCGAACTTTGAAATGACAATTTTTGATTTACAATAAATACATTATTTGTGCATATTTTAACTTTTTTCATTTTGCTATCTTTATGTAGGCCTTAAATCTTTAAGATAAATTAAAAACAAAATTTTATGCAAGTTCCCCATTAAATTTTCGCGGGCAGTTTTTTCTTCTAAACCTGTCACAGATTAACAAAGAGATTTTAATCTCTTTTAATTAAAACACATAGCGCCACCTTCTATGCGAAAACACCATGGAACTAAAACTCTAAACATTTTCGCAGTGAAGGTGGTCTACACTCCACAGAGATTTACTGTTGATTCTTAGCGAATAAAAATCCATTCAACATCTGTTCTAGAGTGCTAAGTCATCTTGCTGAACAATAGAAACTTATACGCTATCATCTGAGAACTATCCTGGAAGCACAAACTTTTGGTGTGAAACCTCAATTCCGAGATTCAATTCTAAAAACTTTCACAGACACTACCGCCATACATAAACATAACCTTATTTTAGTTCAAAACTTCTCGAACCTTCTTAATAATTTCCCGCCGAATTTTCCGGGTGCTTTCATCACATACATATAATATGAGTGTCTGTACTATCGACAAACGCTAAGCCTGATACATATGGAAGAATTGTAGCTTGAAAGCTCAAGTTGATACCCCGACCCTAATTAGAGTTAAACAATCAGAAGCCAGTAACACCGTTTCTTTTTCCATTCAGAACCATTCACCGACCCGAAGTGGTCATAAACATCAAAGAAACCCTTGGCATTGTTACTATAAGAGAGGCCTTTTTGGCCACGGGGCGGGAGAAGATAGTTGCTTGCAAAAATGACTCTTAGATGTATCAGGCAGAACTTTTACTGATAGTACTTCTGGGCGTTATTGATACTCGTCCGGGCGCGTTCCTCCATCAATTCATTTTCTTGTCAGCGACTGCTGTAGAAGGCTTATAAGATATTGAATCTAGAAGGGCTTTATTTTTTTATCCTTTGACGATTTTAGGGTTCCGTACCAAAAGGGTAAAACGGGACTATATTACTAAGTTTCCGCTCTCCGTCCGGCCGTGCATTGCATCCGTGCAACGCCGGGGCGGATCACTAGTTATATATATAAAACTAGCAGCGCCCTGCGGGTTCGCCCGCGTAGTTCCGGTTGCCGTGGGAATACGGGGATAAAATATAGCCTATGTGTTATTCTAATGTATAAGCGATATGACTGTAAGTTTTTGCGTAAAAGAGGAACAAACATCCATACATCCATCAATACAAACTTTCGCGATTTTAATATTAGTAGGAAGTAGGATATAAACAAAGACGTTTAAAGAAAAAGTTTCTCTAATGATTTTCTTCCAACCTCTTTAGATATAGATAAAATTAATATCTTTGGTCAGAGCCTGGTAAAATTACACGATGTCACATTTCAAGGGCGCAGTTACAGAAGTAATTACACACCGCATAAAGGCTTTTATAGTTTCGGTACTACTGTGGCGTCATCCGTTACTCCTCCCGCTCTCTACATCTAGATTTTTTTTTATAAGACCAAAGGCCCAAACGAGCAGACGGGTCACATAATGGTAAGTGACTACCGTCGCCCATGGACACCTGCAACTCAAGAGTCACAACTGCTTTGCCGGCCTTTGAGAATTGGGAGTAGGGGGAGGGGAAAGGGAAGGGGGGGCTTCCGGTTACCTCACTCACTCAACGAAATGGAATGCAAGTATTGCTTTACGCTGGTTTTCTGTGAGGCCATGGTATCACTCCGGTCGAGCCGGCCCAAGCGTGACGTCAGGACTCATCTCTGCTAAGCTAGCTCTCAGATTAGGACGACCCTGATGAGTGACCTCGGAATCAACAGGCTCGACATTGGGATGTTCCACGACATCTTGTCGAGACCTGTTTGTTCCGAGTCCTTGATTGTTTTTATATATGTTATTATCTGTCTCAAGATTAGGTAGTTAGGGAGTGTAAAAGATATATTTTTTTATGTGTATTTCTTCTCTAGTTTTGCCCAATAGGGCTGACATAAAGGTTTTTCTTTAAAAGCCCGTTTAAATAAATGTTTTAAAAAAAAAAAAAGCTCTACAAGTGGATACCTTGGCATTTTTGAAGATATATCTATCAACCGACTTCAAAAAGGAGGAGGTTCTCAATTCGACACGTATATGTTTTTTTATTTATGTTTGTTACCTTACTTTCAACTGGGTGAACCGATTTGGATGATTCTTTTTTTATTTGAAAGCTGGTTTTTCCCGTCTGGTCCCATTTTGGTCTAGTTCTGACAATGGCATCCATGAGAAAACCATATAAGTTGAAGTTGCTTTTTTTTTTCTCGAGCTTGACAGTCTTCATCCAAATTTGTACCTATCTGCGAACACGTGTAAATGGCTTCGTTGATATATTTTTTTTAGGTGTTAGTTGTATTTCTTAATTTGCTGTAGATGTTCCGAAAATAATAAAATAAAAAATAAAATAAATAAATAAGTCTGTTTTCTTACTCTTTAAGGTCTCCTACACAACACAATATCTCAACATCACAAAACATCTTCCACTCCGTAAAACATCCGTGTACCACACATACAGGTCCAGCTTGGCTCTCAACGCACGTACAACGGCGCAGTCGTATTTTATTAGATCATTAAGCCCATGGACGTGTCACACTGGTTGGACGCTCCATCAATGTAGGGTGTAGTGCAGAATTAGGTTGGCTTAGCTCGAACATTGTGGATTTTCAATAGGCTGTTTGTAGCGCACCCTTGCCCTTTCTATTATAAAAGTAAATGAATGTGGTGGAATTAAATAAAATGGATTACGACGGGACTTGGCCCCGGTTTTGTGGCTCTTTTGATGATGGAAATGTACTTATGTACGAACACGTCCCGTGATGTTTTTGTAACGGTAACAACAAACCTTTTACCAATGAAAAGTTTACTTTTCTGGGAGTAACAGCGGCTATAATCAAACGAGAATGCGATTTACGCGGGAGAATTACGTAGTAAGACATAAACATATTGAAAACTAGCAGCGCCTCGCGGTTTCACCCGCGTAGTTCCCGATCCCGTGGGAATACAGGGATAAAATATAACCTATGTGTTATTCTGATGTATAAGCTATATAACTGTAAGGTTTCATCAAAATTTGTTTTGTAGTTTTCACGTGAAAGAGCAACAAGTATCCATACATCATAATATTAATTAGTCAAGCACCGCGCGGTTCAAATGCGCACCGTAACAATTAAAAATCAATTGTGTCTATGATTCTTGGTTTGAGAGGTTTAGATTCAATGATTTAGTGTGCCTTGTTTATATTGACATTTCAAAGTGTATTTTTATACCTACTGAAATAAAAGAATTTTGACTTTGACTTTGACTTTGATGCATATTAGCAACAAGCTTCGTCAAACTTTGCTATTTAATTTTGACACCTGCACAGTCCTTTCAAAAGTATTATAAATAAAAATTAAAAAAAAAAGTCAAATACCAAAATTCTGCCACCATCATTTAAATAAAGAAACTTTAATGTCGTTGTCAGTTTAATTTTGCCTTCAATTTTAAATGTATTACAGCAATAATGGCTCGTTAGTTTTCGAGTCCTGTAGACTGTGAATAATTTGTATCTACATTAAACTGGGTAGGTACCAGTTAGTATACAAGTTTCACTCTCAATAATGCGAATGGAATTTAATCCTTATACTCAATACGGTACAAGTCTCAATTTAATCTATCACGAATTACTTACAGTCTAGGAGACACGTAAATTAAACAGTGATGATAGAAAATATTTATATCTCTATATAACCTATGAGATATAATTATTTTTTTCATTAATTATCGCTTTAACCAAACCGCTGAAACAAGAACTATGGAATTGGGAATATAGTTATTTTTGTAACAAAGTTCAAATCAAGACAAGTCAAACCATCAAACCTTCAAAAAGAGCGTGTTCTTACCTCAAAGGCCGGCAACGCGCTTGTGACTCTTGAGTTGCAGGTGCGCATGGGCGACGGTAGTCACTTACCATCAGGTGACCCGTCTGCTCATTTGCCCACTATACTATAAAAAAAGCTTATTGCCACGACACCATAAAACAAATATTAATAGAGGATGAAAAATAAACTAAACTATTATGGTATCTTAACGAAATATTATCAACATTAGCTAAGCTAAAAGGCTCAGCGCTGGTTTTCAGTCTGGCCCCGTTTGCACGACAGTCGTTGTTACAAAATAGTTCGTTTTAAAAAAATAAACAAAATGAAGCCAGTATGGTGTAGTGATGTATGTGTTTTCTTAACGCACGTTACACTCACTTGGCGAATGAGAGATAGACCGAAAAAAGTATAACATTTCGACCGTCACGACACTTTTTGCTGTGTATTTATTGGAACGTAGTTCCTCATGGCGCGTTGCGAATGGGGGCTAGACGGAAAAAATTAAGACCAAAAGTTGGTACGACCGACGCTTTTCGTCGTTGAGTTAATGCTGGAAACTAATAGATGGCGCTGCTACGATGAAATACCGCTAATTATCAAAGTCGCAAGGGGCGCTCGTCGGCAACATACTGCCAAGCGTTGACCGTGAATGCACACGTGTAATGCTGCTTTATTAGTTTTTGTCTTACTAATACTCAAAGGAAAGTACCTGCTTGATTCGGTCTTCTGTACGTTAGTACGTACGCTACTATTATATGTTCTGTGCCCAAAGGTACTTTTAACAAAAAATATTTTTATTGTTTTTGAAGTGAAAACTTCTTTAGCGGCGTTAAGCACTTTTGGGGGATGTGTAAAAACTGTGAAACTCGCGTCAGGTCACGTGTGCTGATCGAAAAACCGTAAGACGGTTGGAGAGTAGTGTTGTAACACCGAAATCGATAATCAAGTTTTCACTTCTGCCGGCACTCCCGGAGTGCAACCCGTGTTTTATTTTTTTATTTTATGATCATACGGAACCCTCCGTGTGGGAATCCGACTCGCAGTTGGCCAGTTTTTTTTTTATATTAACGTCATCGGTATAAGCGATAGCACTATCCTGAATAATGTCTAGGACTAGTGTCACCTGGGATAAGCTCTGTGACATTAATGTATTACATTACAAGTTTCACTCTCACCGTTTCTGAGAAATAACCTACTTTGGGTCTCCTATTTATCTTATGTAATAGAAATTTGGAGTTCTGCGAATGTTATATTAAATTTCGCAGAACAACGTAGACGATATTACATTCAGATTGCTTTTTTAGGAGCTGTGTTAGCTCTGTTGTAAGTGAGCTCTATTCTCTTACGTGAAGAAGTTCTAGGCACGTAACGTGTCTAGAGAAAGGTTACATTGTCAATAGATGGCATAATACCCTTCGTCCGAAACACCCTAGGGTTTCGCATAATGTTTAGGGATCAAAAAATACACTGGTAAGATGTGGTTACCTCTGGCCACCCCTCTTCGAAGGCGTGAAGACAATAATTTCTCTCGATAAAGATTTCCAAGGTTTTGCTATCGGTAAAGACCTTGAGTTGGTTCTTAAAAGGACATACAAATCTACTAAAGCTATGACTAAAGTGCATATGTTATGGACCAAGTGATAAATCAGGGCAGTGTTCAAAATACCCGGGCAGTTTAAATAATGCAGTCAAATTGGGCCATGTGATAAATCATTATTTAAAATCAATTATTTGTCACAGTGTCCGATCATTATGAATATTGCTAATTCATTGGCAGGCAATTTGATAAAGTTGGTCATTTGGCGGGGCACTGGAAGCAGGAACTGGAGATGTATACGATTTTCAATCATAGAAGCATCAAACCTCCGCTTGCTTCGCTCGCGATGCAGGGTCACAACTCTAACGTAACCTATAGTTGTCTTGATTTTGATAATATCTATATGATAAACTGACTGAATGATTGGTGATATATCAACGCACAGCCTAAACCGCTGGGTCTAGAGACTTGAAATTTTGCACAAAGATAGCTTATACAGTGTATGCATCTACTAAGAAAGGATTTTGAAAAATTCTTCCCCTAAGGAGGTGAAATAAATGTGCGCGATTGAAGCCGCTGGTAAAAGCTAGTAATTATATAAAAGAGTATTAATGTCATTAAAAAACTTTAACGAAACTAATTTTTCATTCGAGTGCCCAATAGGTGAAAGGCATTATTCATAAAGCCCGGTCAATTTCATTATTTCCATAACAATTGTCATACTGCCCGCTCATATTTGGCATTTTTTACACATTCCGGGCATTCTGAGTAATGACCAATTAATTACTTGGTCCATGACCCATAAATTAGTACTCTACGTAGGATATTTTAGTAGATATCTGGGCCCGAAAATAAAAAAAAATTGTGGTTTATTTCAGTAATAAAATTTTAACTGCTGCTGTTAAAATGATGACTTTGTACCTTTCTGTTTGATGTCGAATTAAATTTTTGCGTTTGACAAATGTGAAACGGGGAATTTTTCGTTGAAACGGATTCATAAAATTTTCTCTTAGCACTTAAGCCGCCTATATTGTCAGCAATAAAATATTTTTAATCTGATTTCGAATACACTAAATTATCTTGAATCATCTCATCACTCATCGGTGGAGATGGGCTGCTGTTCACATTTAGCCAATCTTCGTGGACGAGTTTAGAGTGTCTTGTTATTAGACTATTGACCTTTCTAAGTGTACCTTTTGTACCTACGGAAAATAAATGATTTTTGACTTTTGACTTTTTCTACACTCTCACTCTACCACCGACTGAAAAGTATGAGATACCTATCTAAATATGTATTAAAGAAAACATCATCTCCCATCTCACAATTCTGAAGTCAAAACCAACTTGAACCTTAAATTTGAAAGCATAAAGACCATGTTTATTAATAAGCACACGTGTTTTCCGGTTCGTTTCAGCAGAAACACCCTCATGTGATATTCGAGGCGAGGACGAAGGCGAACAAGGGGTGTGCCAACAAACTGGAGTACCGAGCGAAGAGTAGGAGAACTAAGCACGTCTCGTTCGTCGAGGAGCCGCTAGGTGATGACCCTGGGACCATGTGAGTTGTTGGTTTTAATAATAATAACAAAAATTATCATGTATTTTTTATTTTGATTTGATTTTGGCAATATCCGCGTTTGGTGAGATATCGTGAGATAGTGTGAGATATCGTGCGATATCTTGAGATTTGACTCGACCCCTTCCCCCCACCCCTAACTCGCTTGAGATATGTGCGTGAAGTTGCATTTATTTTTAAAAAGGTAGCCAAATAATCTTTAAAAAAAACAAAGTCGGTGCTTCCAGAAATATAATACTTCTGCAAAATCGCCTATGAGATGCATAGCCGTATTTACCTACTTTTATTTATATATTTCACTTTCGAAACTCACTATTGAAATTTCCTAATTCATCTACTCATATGTACGAGTAAATGTTATCAACACGACAATCTCACACGTTCATGTACAACTAGCAATAATCTAGCAACAGATATTCATTGGGTAATGCCGTGACACGGCATGACACTTGCTAGCTACGCGCTGATAATAACGCAACACGCAACAATGTGCGACAGCTATTGCTGTTTCCACCGTTGTTATTGCGACGGAATGTCAACAAGTGCATATTGCGGGTGATTGTAGTTGGAGACATTGTCACTAGCATTGTCAAGAGGATAGCCGTTCCTGCTTCACATGATGAAAATCAGTGACGCTCGGGTTCGAATCTTGGAATGTACCAATGAGTATTTCAAAAACTTACGTACATATTTATCACTAGCTCGACGGTGAAGGAAAACATCGTGAGGAAACCCGCAGGTCCCAGAATTAATTCTGAGGCACGGGTGTAACAGACCCAGTCCGGCGACGGGCTCACCACCAATCACGTTTAGGGGTCGAATATTATCTTAAAAAGTGGGTTACCCCCTCGGGGATAAAAGGCGTGCGATTATTTTTATTTTATTTTATTGCAAACGAATGTCAACAAGTGCATATTATTATTGCGGTTGTACCTAGTTGAAGATATTGTCACTAAAGTATCGGCTATGATGGTCGTTTTGACGTTTGTCCGCTTATCTTCGATTTAATTAATAACTAGCGGTTCTGTGCAGTTTCACCCGCGTAGTTCCCGTTCCCGTAGGAATACGGGAATTAAATATAGCCTATGTTACTCATCGATATTGTAGCTTTCCATTGGTGAAAGATTTTTTAAAATCAGTCCAGTAGTTTTTGAGTTTATTCGTAATAAAGATACAAATATACAAAAATACAAATCTTTCCTGTTTATAATATTAGTGTGGAAGTGTAGATGTAGATTATATAAGACGGATAAAACTTGGAGAGTGCAACCATAAAACACAGACTATCACAGAAGAACCATTAAAACTTCCAGAAGCAATTGTCCAGCTTAAAGAACACAACTTAAAACTTTGCAGTCGGGCAACGGAGACAATACTAAATCACAACAACATACATACGAAAGAATAAAAAACGGCCAAGTGGGAGTCGGTCAATTTAATTTTAGTACGTTTTAAGATGTTCTGTAGGTACCTACCCACCTCAAAAGGAAAAAAACTTAACTTTTATAGGATCACTTTGCTGGCCGTCTGTCTGTCAAGACCCTTTATTTATTATAATAATATTATTTAAAAGGTTTAAAAAAATCCTTCACTACATAGTATAAAACAAAACGGTAGTGTATATAGTTATCGATATAGATACCGAAACACCAATTTTTGGAATTTTTGTCTGTCTGTTTGTCTGTCTGTCTGGTTGTGCACGCATCACTCAAAAACTACTGGACGGATTTTGATGAAATTTGGTATGGAGATAGCTGAGTACCCGGGTCAACATCTAGGGTACTTTTCATTCCAGGAAAATATCTCATTCCCAGGGGAACATATAAAAACTGGTTAAAAATTTAGGTGTAGAAAATAAAATTGAATATGTATAAATAATAGATATTATTAATAGAGAAATATAATTAAATACAAATAAATAATTAGTATTTAGGTAATAAATGTATGCTCTCTCTCTAAATTGCAGTGCCCCCACGGGGTGTCACACAAACTTACATAATATTATATGGTTACCAACTTTATGTAGTGACAGCAATAAAGCATTTGTATTTGTAAAAAAAGAGAAATACTTACTGCTTCGAAACGATAACACCTAGATACTTGAAAAATGGTATGAAGGTGTCTGATATGTCATAGATAATTGGTATGAACTGATTTTTGGAAATTCCCATGGGAACGGGAATAAACGGAGGCCGCGCGGGCAACGCCGCTGGGCATCCGCTAGTACATAATGTAGTAGTAGTATAAGTATAGAATTAAATAAAGCGGGGGCGGTCGCTAGTTCTACATATTATGGTTCATGAGATACAGCCCGCTGCCAGATAGACGGACGGACCGTGGTTTAGTAATAGTTTTTTTTTTAAGAGAAGGGGGCAAACGAGCAGACGGGTCACCTGATGGTAAGTGACGTCCGTCGCCCACGGACACCTGCAACTCAAGAGTCACAACTGCGTTGCCGACCTTTGAGGTGGGAGTAGGGGGAGAAAGGAGAGGAGGGGGGGGGGGGGTTGGGGCCTCAGGTTACCTCACTCACTCAACGAAATGCAATGCATTACTTTACGCTGGTGTTCTGTGAGGCCGTAGTTTATGTTAAGTTTATAATAGTTTGTGTTAAGGGTCCCGTTGTCACGTTTTAGGTGAGGAACCCTAAAAAACTCTGCATTAACCTCGAGTTTGTCTCGCAGAAGTGAATTATGCAGTTGAAGAACTTTATGACTCACAATTAGTCAGCGAGTTCGTTCAAAGGAAAGTATGAATGGCAAGGGAATGAATTCCCTTTGATACCTTTCAGTTCGCAGGGTTTGTTGCTGGGCTCACATTCCACTTGTGAGTTCTAATTCAAGCTCTTTATTCAATCGCAAATGCAAAGAGTTATGTGTAGCAGGTTTTAGTGTTCTGTGATAAATTAAAAACATTAATCAGCATTTTATGTAGATACTAGGAAAGGGACAGAAATAAGTGCCATATTTATTTACAATGTCACAAATGTCAAAATAAATTACACGTATTTAGCAATTTTAGCAACGATGTAAGAAGGACGTGGATAAAAGTGACAGATAACATGTTTAACATTACTCTATAATCTATGGTTTGTTTCTGTCCTTTTTCTTCCGTATTCTATGGAGAAGGATAGGCTAACTTAAAATTAAGAATTTTAGCTGGTCTGCAGATTCGAGTCCACTATTTTCGAAGAAACTTGCTGTATCAACTCTTACATTTTTCTTAGACACTGCATATCTTGGGGATTAGAAGGGAGGAATATTTTTTTTTATGAATAAAATCTAAAACAAAGGGAAGGAAAAGGAAGGGAGGGAAATAAGTATATTTATTACCAGCGGACCTGACATTGCTCGCGCTGATCCAGTATTTTCCCGTTCCCCCGGGAATTGTCAGTCGAGTAGCTGACATGACTACTGACATGGACTTTAACAGACGGACCTTTTTCGGCCCTTTTTACTGTGCCCTATTGTGAATAGGATTAATTTATAACGCGATAGCCTTAATATGGTATATTATTAAGTTACAGACTTTCATCGACACTGGCAAACATTTACCTATATCAATTATCTATACGCCCCGCCTAGCTCGTCAGCCATAATGCGCGGGATTGTTGACAGTTCCTCGTGACGTCACGCGTAGAGACGTAGTTCCAATAGAGTTCGCTTGAATCGATATTTATCGGCTAACAGTATGTAGGAAACCCTAAAAAATTAAGCTTATTTGTGTCAAATGGGAAACATCCTCGCAACGAAATAGAGAATACCAAAGGACCTTACATCAACACGACACAAATCACTCTCAAAAACACTAAAAAAGATATTTACGATACACCCAAGGTCATTACTCCTCCTGTATTGTTGACTCCACACTTATACCACATAAATCATTCAGTCGAACCCGATTTGTTCACGCCGACTGATGAAAGCCACCCCTTAATATTCGGGGGATCCCTAAGGAATTTACTGGATTTTATTTCATCGACAGCCCTGAGTGTTCACGGGGAGGAATGCTCTAAATCTGGAGGTGACGGATGATTTTAACTTAGCCGACTACAACAGAAGGGGGGTAGATGTTTTTCAGATATGTGTATATATCTGTGAGCATATTTCGTTGTCGCACACTGTAGCCTAAACGGTTTGAGGAATATTGAAGTTGTCTTGTTAGATTCGTGTTCATCTCCGAAGTGTCTGCTACATTGTTGCCCAACTGCACAAGAAGGAATGTCATGTTTTTCTTCTTTTAAATGCCTTTTTAGTCGTTTTATGGTACTTTTCTAGTTAATGTAGGTACAATATTATAATTTAAATGACGTAAGTGCACTAAGAAATACTTTTTGAAAATTTCCACGGGAACGGGAAAAAGGGGTTCAAGATGGGCAACGCCGCTGGACATCCATCTAGTTACAAAATACACTCGTGTTTATTGCAAAAAGTGTTACTATTGTTTCACCCAAGAACTTTTATCCTTCGTTAAAATACAGCGAATTTAAGTCAAAAACACAGTAAGTAAATATCTATAAAATATACTTTAGATATGTCCGCAGGAACCTTCCCGAAGTTAAGCGGCATTAAAATTCCAAGTTATTTGGATCTCAAAGATAAGATGGCGTTCAATTTCATTCATCCCGCTTTAAGTCTCGTCCAGCGCAATATAATGATTCCTTTGACATTTAAACTGTCGTTTCGGCGAGAGATCTGATTTGAACTCCTTCCATATAATGACCGTTAGAAAATTAATTAAATTACTATTAATGCACAGCCTCAACTGTAGAGCAAGAAAGTAGGCTAAGCAAAGACGTGATTTAGCTAGGCTAAGAAAACTTTACTAATTTTATTGTTTTTAATGATTTCCGTGTACCTAAATATCTGTAATACGTATAACTTTTATTTGTAAAATATTAATTAGCAGACACCAAAAACATTGCTTTTACGATCACCCATTTTTGACAACTCATTTTAAATTATGAACCTATGTTTTTATGTAGCTAAAAACATAGAGTATCTAGTGGCCAGCGTTACATACTTCAACACCCCCCCATAACGTAGGCACCGTGCAGTTACACCACACCAAGCTGTCTGGTAAATTCTAAATGTTTGACATACCCCAGTGGCTTGGTGAACACATCTGCAAGCATTGAGTCTGTAGGGATGTACAGTATTTTAACTCTAAGCCTATCCACGATGTCCCTCACATAATGGTACCGAATTTCAATGTGTTTGCTTCTTTTATGATGCATCTTGTTAATGGCTAATTGCATAGCCGACTGATTGTCACAATACATTATAATCTGACAACTAGGTATCATTAAAAGCTCCTTTAATAAAGCTTGGAGGAACACCGCCTCCCGACTAGCTTCACTTAAGCTAATATACTCCGCCTCGGTGGACGACAAGGAAATGCATGACTGTTTATAACTACCCCATGATATCGAATTACTACCGTATTTAAACACATAGCCAGTGTACGATTTTCGATCTACATCTGAAGCCCAGTCTGCATCCGAATAGCCCTCCAAGATGGGGTTTACATCGGATTTCTTAAATACTAAAGCCTTTTGCTTAGTCCCTTTAAGATACCTCAATATACGCTTCGCCTGATTCCAATGGAATTCAGTATAGCAACTATTGAATTTACTTAGATATGACACGGCAAACGAAATATCAGGTCGTGTAGTCACACATAAGTACATGAGACAGCCAATCAACTCTTGGTACGGAAACTTGGTTATACAATTGTCATTCGTAGTATTAGAATAACTCTCACAGACAGAACTAATATTAGTTATCATAGGAGACTTTACAGACTTGCAATCTGTCATACCAAAACGATCTAACAACTTGTCGATCCGATTTTCCTGACTAAGTTTGATAGAAGTTGCATCACGTTCTACTTTTATGCCTAACATATTTCTAACCGGTCCTAAGTCCTTAATTTTAAAATACTTCGACAGTGAAGATTTCAACGTCTCCACCAGACGATTGTCATTGTATACCACGAAAAAGTCATCTACATACAAAGCAATATACACAATTGACTCACCAGATTTCATCATGAAGATGCAGTCCTCTTGTTTGCATTGTTTGTAACCTATAGATAGTAATACGACTTTTACCTTTTGATACCAGGATCGCGAAGCTTGTTTCAACCCGTAAACAGCCTTTCGTAGTCTATAGACTTTGTTCTCACTCCCAGGGCATATGAAACCTTCTGGTTGATACATGAAAATCTCTTCGTCCAAATCACCATTCAAAAAGGCGGTTTGTACATCCAAATGATCAATCTTAAGGTTCTTTTCCACAGCCAGAGCCAATAACAATCTAATAGAACAATGACGAACGACTGGTGAAAAAGTTTCATGGAAATCTTCACCATATTTTTGGGTTAAGCCCTTCGCTACCAATCTCGCCTTGTAACGTGTAATGTTTCCCTCAGAGTCCCGCTTTAGTGTAAAAATCCACTTATTTTTAACGACATTTTTGTCCACTGGTCTATCGGTAAGCTCCTAAGCTTCGTGTAAGACAAAAGAATCTATTTCTTCTTGCATGGCTTTCTGCCACAACTCCTTATCTTCACAACTCAAAGCTTCTTTGACAGTTCGCGGCTCAATGGGATCGGTTACATTACAAACGTTAGTTACGTTACAATTTGGCTTAGGTACACGTGGACGTAGATTATACCGCTGACTAGTAGACTCTTGTACCAATTCTGGCACCATAACTGAGTCTTCACCAGACTCGTGTTCACTTTCCGTCTCTACAGGGTGATCAGGTGACTGTACAGGGACGAATTCTGGCTCCGCCTCCACAGGATAATCTGACGACTTGTCCAGTACGGGGATTTGCTCCGCCTCAACCGGCGTAGTATCCAGTTTTTCCTCGTCACCTCCTGTAAGAAAAATAGGTTCAAACATGCACTTTTGCCCTACTTTAGAGAATCTACCTGGAAACACAGATTCGTTGAAAACTACATCACGTGATACAACGATCTTGTTGTTATCAGGGTTGAACAGACGATATCCTTTGGTATTATCACAGTAACCTAGAAATATTAGCCTTATACTTTTTGGGGCTAACTTTTTTCGTTTACAATCATCTACATGTGCAAATGCCTCGCAACCGAAGACACGCAGATTCTTAAGACTCACTCGTTTTCCACTCCATACCTCTTCTGGTAACCTACCAGTAAGTTTTGAGCTCGGCGATCGATTGATAAGAAATGTCGCTGTATTCGCAGCCTCTGCCCACATCTTGTCGTCAAGATTTGCATTATAGATTAGACACCTCACTTTATCAAGTAAAGTACGATTAAATCTCTCAGCTGATCCATTTTGTTGTGGACTGTATGGTACAGTCAGCTGATGAATAATCCCTTTCTTTTTCAGAAAGTTTGTTAACTCACGGTTAACATACTCAGACCCGTTGTCTGACCTAAGTATTTTCACCTTAGCATCACACTGATTTTCTACAAGTGTAATAAAATCAATAGTGTACTTACACACGTCACTCTTCTTGGCTATAGGGAAGACGAAAACTTTTCTGGAGTAGTCGTCTAGAAACGTGAGGATGTAACGCTTGCCACCGAGCGAAGTAGTCGGCATTGGCCCGATGACGTCACTGTGAAGCAGCGCCAGTCGTGCGTCCGCAACCTGCTTGTTAGGATTAGTCACAAAGGGAGCGCGGGATTGCTTACCCTTAAGACAAACATCACAGACTTTCTTTTGAGTAGTGACCTGAAAATCAATATCATTAGCAACTTTCCTAAGTGACGCTAAGCTGTCAAAATTTAGATGCCCTAATCTTTGATGCCATAACATCATGTCCTTAGAAGTAGCTAAAGTTGTCAGATTGGCCCTACCGACAGTTGCAAGTCTGTAAACTCTCCCAAGCTTCCTAGCTGTTAAAACTACCTTACCAGCTTTTATAAAGTCACAATTTGTATTAGTAAAACTAAACTTAAATCCCTTTGCAGCCAGAGAAGACACAGATACCAAGTTTACAGTAAGATCAGGTACAAACATTACATCCTTTAAAGTAATATCTATTGCATTACCGTTAAAGTCCACAGTAAAATGTACGTTTCCTATACCGTTCACTGGTAACTTCTTGCCGTTTGCTACACAGACCTCCTTCGTCGACGACTCATCGAGAGATTCAAACCATCCTCGATATCCAGACATATGATCTGTAGCCCCAGAATCAATAATCCAAGAACTGTCAGTTCTATCCGCATTGAGTGCAGTCAATACCATAGACGTAGACGTAGATGCTCTATCCTGTTGAGGACAGTCTTTCTTGACATGACCTTTCGATCGACACTTCCAACACCACTGTTTCTTGTTATTATTCGACGAGGTACTAGCATGTTTCGATGTACTTGAGGCATTTTTCTTGTCTCCTCGGGAACTGGTTTTGTTTTCAGCACGATTTCGTGTAAACAAGCAGTCATTGCTACCACCAGCGCACCCTTTCCATCGCTTGTCTTGAAGAAGTTTGGTTTTTACCATGTCTGTGGTTATATCTATGCTTGAGTGCTCAAGAGCCATAATCATTGGCTCGTAGTCTTGAGGCAACCCCTGAAGCATAATAGCAGCAAGAAATTCATCGTCAAGAGGTTTATTCATGTTACTGAGATGGTCAGCTAGCGACATAATCTCATTTACATACAACTCCATGCTATCAAACTGTTCCAGCTTGACTGAACACAAAGTTCTGAGACATCCTAGCCTTCTGTGCAATCCGGTGTCATCATACGCCTTCTTAAAGGCATCCCACACATCCTTAGCCGTCTTAGCCTGTACAATGTAGGGATAACATGATTTGTTGACACACAAACATAATCGCGCCCGAGCTTTTTCCTCTTTGCGAGATTTTTGTTCAGCGGTCTCACCGGTTACGGTATCAGACTTACCAGTAACATATGGCCATAGATTTTCGAAAATGAGTACATTTTGCATTTGAAACGCCCAATCTCTGTAGTTCGCAGCGCCCTTGAGCTTCTCCAATGTCATACTCTGGTCTTTATTTTCAGACATTTTCCAATTTCAATCTGGGCCCATAACCTTTTATTTGTAAAATATTAATTAGCAGACACCAAAAACATTGCTTTTACGATCACCCATTTTTGACAACTCATTTTAAATTATGAACCTATGTTTTTATGTAGCTAAAAACATAGAGTATCTAGTGGCCAGCGTTACATACTTCAACAATAACAAACTATATCTATCGTAAAATACTTGATATTATGTTCCTATTTAAACTCATCAATGGAGTGGTTGACGCTCCTGTCCTCCTCGATCGTTTATCGTTCTCCATCCCTCGTTCAGGCAGCCCTTCCCCTTTGCAAGACTAATCTCGGCCAACACTGTCCGCTATATCGTATGTGTTCATGCTATAATTCCATCAGATCTGATTTTGATATATTCACCGGTTCTGTGGCCTCCTCTAAGAAGTTTTAAGTAAATGCATAGTTTAAAAATCCCCTATCTAATGACTTTCATTATTTCATTATAAGTTTTTAGTTTGTATAGCATGTATTTCTTGTACTCTGTGTTCACATCCAGTAGGGTTCACTCTATTTAATATTTTTATAATAGGTAACTATATTTGGCCTAATTGAGAAGTGCACCCAGTTTTGTGAACCAAATAAAAAAAATCAAAAAAAATCTAGTAATTATTCTGTGTAACAATAAGTATAGAAACATGTATTTTAAGGCTGATAAGGCTGAAAGTAAATCCAAGAATAATTATTTCTCTCGCAAACAGTTTTCCAAACGAAATTCAAGCAAACGCCGGATGTTTACTAGATATATTCTACGGAAACGTTACTGTAGCACAGGGATGGTTCAAGGGTCGACAGACCCCAGATAAAGTAAATTTAGTTCCGCAATCGCTCAAAATGGCGATTCTAGACAATAAAATAATACTCAAATCAAAAGTTTTACTTCAAAGACGTGGGTTTATGTAACATCTAGCAGCGCCTCGCAGTTTCATCCGCGTAGATCCCGTTCCCGTGGGAATACGGGATAAAATAAATCCTATGTTACTCAATTTCAGGATATCAAATCATTTTTTTAAGGTGTGAAAGCTTAACAAAACAAACAAACTCACTTTCGCATTTATAATATTTAGGATTTATTTATTTATTTAACTTGACTTGATACAAGGATTATTATCCCTTAATTTGTGAGCCCACCGAAGGGTCTGGATATGGATAATATTGACCCGGAGGGTCCATATGCGCCAACACCTGACAAGCAACAGGTGCTGCACTGACTAAAGGTTAAAAAGCATCTCATGCTTTCTTATTTGATCAATGTCAGTAGAATCTTTTTGGTGTAATTATGTACTTGAATTATTTATTAATCATCCTCAAACACATGAAATTGTCTAATCCACCAGTTATTTGTTTCTTATAGAAGATTTGTTACTTAGTTACCTCATATTATTTTATAACCAAAAACATAACTCCACTCATAGCAACTGAACATTAACCAATCAAAAGACCTTCAAAAATACATCTACTTAGAACTCCCTCGCTTTTTTGTGTAAGGTGCGAGCAAATTTAATTTATCAGGGTAATAAGTCAGGGTAGTAAGACTCCCCGTGTGGGGTCCACATTGGTCCTTGATCCGGCCCTCGCTCAAGTTGACAAATCCCCTTAGTCGCGCACGCCCGCCATCCCAATCTCCCCAGAAAATAATCCCCCATGGAGTTAATTCCTCGTTAAATTATCTACGTTTTTCTGGACTAATCTAGTATAAGTAAATTTGGCGTATAAGACGATTACCTGATGATAAGCTGCTGAATTGATAGATTGGAAGCAGTCTTTTCAGTGAATGTCCTGAATGTTACTGAATGTTTTTTTTTACTATTTTACTTTTCTTTTTGGTTTGAGCGCTATTTAAGAAGAGTTGTTTGGCATCATTAAAACAGCTAAATCAGTATGGATGATCGATCGAAGTATCGGATCTTCCCTCAGTTATATTAGATACGATAGACAAGCCTTGCCGCCATTTTTTTTTTTTGAAAAGTCGGAATTTTCCCGGGGTCATCCCGCCATCTTGCACACTTGTCCCCTACATGACTTGTCTCCAAATCGTTCAGGGAGAACAATTATGTCAGTGAGTCAGTGAGTCAGTGAGTGTGTGAGTGGTAGTCAAGCTTTATATATTATACGTGTCAGTGCCTATATGCCTTTGTATTTTGCGTCAATGCTTGTGTGTGTACTCAGAAACTCTTTTGCTAAAGAGAGGCGCCTGACGGAAACTGCACGCTCATTGGCTAGACCCTATTTCAAAGGATTATCACGCGATATTACTGATGTGTCATTGGTGGACGGCGCCGTTCTTAGTCCGATGTGTTGACAAAAACTCTCTGCTTCTTATTAGGAGTCACGCGACTGGCTGGTGGATGCTGATACCTTGGTACTTTATGCTACAGTTTTTCCGGACAATGTCGTGTTTCTTGTCGTGGTTCAACTGACAAGGCCGGCTTGTTGAATTTCGAATCGGCAACACCCGATGCGTAAATAGACTTCTCAGTCGAATGCCCTCCAGACCCTTCCAGAAATTATTCTCAAGATGAGGCAGGGTTACAGCAGCTGCTGTCTTAAATATGCAAGAAAATTTAGTTTATAGATTTCAGTTTATTGGGGCATGAATTGTACAAAGTTATTGAGTTATTATAGCCAAAATACAAACAAGTTTGTACCTAATATCCTACTAATAATATAAGCGCGAAAGTTTTATGTTATGGATGTATAAATGTATGGTTGTTTGTTCTTCTTTGACGCAAAACCTACTGAACGGATTTTGATGAAACTTTACAGTTATAGTAAACTAGAACTATTCAGGACGAAACCGGAAAGTGTTAAGAAAATATATTTTTATGAATTTGTTGGCCCCACATCAAACACTGCTGCAATTTAAGTTGATTTAATGCATATATATATAGTATTAGGTCATATATGCTTTATAGTTGAATGTTTGGTTGTTGAACCTATATTTTTATATGCGAGTACCTGTTAATGGCTAAGTAGATGTTTAAATTTGTTAACATATAATGTATATAAACCTGTTGGTATTTCGAATAAACAAAAATAAATAAATAAATATAGCTTATACATCAGAATAACACATGGGCTATATTTTATCCCCGTATTCCCACGGGATCGGGAACTACGCGGCTGAAACCGCGGGGCGCGGCTAATGATAAAATAATTATGAGATGTAAAAATAATGTATAAATTTTTGTCACTCGTAATATTATGGGTTTAATGCCTAAAAATATGAACAAATCTGAAAAAGCGGCACACGGCAGAGGTGTACAACAACTACACAACGACGTACCCGAATACATAATTACTAACACCCAGACACGAAATAAACAACATGACCTTTGACTCAGGCAAGGTCACAATCAACTCACCCAACAGGCCCTACTGGAACAGTTAGGAAAAAATAAACAAACGTCTTTCTACAGCGTTTACATCCGATTTTGGCCTTTATCAGCGATTCCCATTAATTCAGGCCCATTTTATCGGGACGATAAGAACCTTGTTATCGAGGGCCTGGAAGTCCGAAATACAATCGCGTGTCCTGATAATAAAGTCAACTGTAATTGATTGCCGAGTTCCGAATTTGAATTCTGTCTTTCCAATTGCTCCAGAATAGGGTAATGGGTTTTAGATGTATGTATATAATATGTTTGTCGATTCTTTGGCGCAGCCTAAGCGGTTTGAGGGGTTCTGACATTTGAGGTGTCGTTAGATTTGTCTTCATCTCCAGAATGTCATTGCTACATCATTTAAAACTATATAATTCAAAAGCAGTTTACTCTGAACACGTGATTCGTAACTCTGATGTCAGCAGTTTCTTTCTGACGTTTTCCTTCACCGTCACCCAGAATCGAGACTATGGTGTCAGAGGAAAACTCCCAAGAACATTATCACTGCTTCTTGTATTTCATCCGATAGAGAGCCTTGATAGTCCTGTTGAAAGTGAGTTCTCCTCTCATACTTGTTTGACTGGCCATACTGGTACATATTTAATGTCGAAGAATAACTTCGTAAAGAAACTCAAGAGTTCGTTCTGTTCAGGTAATTCCAGGAATGAAATACCGCCAATCTGTTTATCCTTTATAAAAATTCCTAAATCACTCTCTCTGCTTCTCCCCAGGGACAACCGCCCTAAGGAAGACCGCGCATGGCGCTGGTGGCACAACTCTGGTCTCCGGGCCCTGAACAGACGCAGGAGGGACGTCCGGGAGACTACTAAGTACATCGAGACAGCCCTAGTCATCGACAAGGCCATGTTCGACAGGAGGAACGGCAGCACCAGGTCGGAGGTCGTCCATGATGCTATTCAAGTGGCCAATATTGCTGATCTGGTAAGTACTTTAGAAAGATAGCTGCCCGAGATCATAGAATAATATACTGGATGATTTTTTTTACCGTCTGGAAAAAAATATGACATGTAAGGTATCTAGAGCCAAAGTTATACATGAGATTAATTGTTAAATATAGTCATGTTTAATGCAATTTACAAAATCTAGAAAACTACGCACACTACTATGTAGCAGCTAGCGGTTGTAGGTAGATTGCGCATGAATGGAATATACAAGCCTGTTTCTTTTTAAAATACTATTTCAAATATTTCAGTGTGTAACATTGACTACAATTGAGTAAATGTATATTAGTTTAAGCTAGAAAAAAAAATGTTGTAAAAAAAATTTTTTAAAGTAACAATGCCAAATGAATCTATTACACTTACCTATCACACCTCATTTTTTTCCGGACGGTAAAAAAAGTCACCCTGTACAATAGTACTAACGTACAGAAGATCGACTCAAGTAGTTTCCTTTGAGTATTAGTAAGACAAAAACAATACCTGTGTATTCAAGGTCAACGCTTGGAAGTCTGCGAGCGCCCCCTGCGACTTGCCTATCGAGTGGCGTGCGTGCTGTAGGCAAATATTTATTTCATTTCAAAGCGGCAAATTTCGGACCGCTGCGCTGAACGAAGATGCCGCGTTCCGCCTCGGTCGACAAGTACATGTCTGTGCCTCCTGTGAAAAAGGGTCTAACTCAAATTCACACTTTTACAGGGCAGCCAAAAAACCGTTTTTTGAACCATTTTTTACCGATATTAACATCTTAATAATATAAGAAAGTTACACAAACTTTGCTGTGACTAGGCATAACTTTTTTTGCTATTTTTACTATAATATTCTATTTTTTTATATCTTGTTTGGTTCAAAAAATAAACTACTTAGATTTACCTGTTTTAGCCATACTTGTTCGGTGAAAAACGGGCTAATTTTACATGAACCGCTCGTAAAAGTACAAAACTTTGTGAAAATCGGTTTAAATTTATTTTTTATATCGAAAATATTGTGTGCAAAGATCCAATCTAACTTAAATCACAAGGTAAAGTATATCTTTCAGTATCATTTTTTGAGAACTTTTTGTAGTTTTTAAATAAATAATAAGTAGAATTCAACGTGCGTTTAAAAAATATTTATTAAGAAATAAAATAAAAACATTTTCTTCAAAATAAGACAAAAAAGGATAAAAAAGATCCTAGGGAATAACAAAAAAAAATTATGTCGGTGCCCAAAAACGTAGGTAACATGAAATTGACATTTACCACGATCTGGTCTGCGAGCGCCCCCTGCGACTTGCCTATCGAGTAGGCGTGCGTGCGGCAAATATTTATTTCATTTCAAAGCGGCAAATTTCCGACCGCTGCGCTGAACGCCTCGGTCGACAAGTACATGTGATCTGAGACATTTTTTAATTTAACTTTCCTAGATGTGTAATATCATATTCCTATACTGCGGAGTCGGACAGACCTGCCGAGACTCTTCTTCATGAAATCCCCCAGGAATGTGTTTTCCGGGTTTTTTTTTTATGATACAAAGGGGGCAAACGAGCAGACGGGTCACCTGATGGTAAGTGACGTCCGTCGCCCATGGACACCTGCAACTCAAGAGTCACAACTGCGTTGCCGACCTTTGAGGTGGGAGTAGGGGGAGGGGAGAGGAGGGGAAGGGGCGATTGGCCTCCGGTTACCTCACTCACTCAATGAAACGCAATGCATTGCTTTACGCTGGTTTTCTGTGAGGCCGTGGTATCACTCCGGTCGAGCCGGCCCAAGCGTGCCGAAGCATGGCTCTCCCACGTTGAAAAACGTAACGTAGCCTGTCCTTCGTTCGTTCCTATCGTTCTCCTTAATTTCATAAAGCTAAAACACACAGATGGAGTTACTTTCGCATTTATAATATTACTTGGTATAAAGTAGTGGCCCACGGCGTCGTCTGCGTGAACTTTAGGGTATCGCATCCATTTGATATTTTTCCTGGTTGAAAAATGGACTACTTTCTTCCACCTTTCTTAAGACGTAGACTATTCTGCCAAATTTCACCAAAATTCGTTCACTGTTTTATTCGTAAAGGTAACAGGAGCATATAAAGTCGTAGGAGTGCATTATCGGCCGGAAAATCTCACTGCTGAGATATGGGTCATGAGGAAGTATTAAGTGTTTAGACCACTAACTGTCAGGACTTCTCAAGACACTCAAAGGTATCAGAGTTTTGAGTACACAAAAACCGTAACCAAAAGTGGTAATCCTACAAAAATCTGGAAGCACTAAATACATTCGTTTCTCGAACCCACTCAAGTCACTTCTTAGCCCTCAATACCTTTGTTACAGATGGCAGGTATTACTTGTTATCCGAATCTGCCGTACTCTTCTCCCAACAATAAACTTCATACGTCATTCTACTTATCTCTCACTCCAATAGTAACAGCAAAATGGGGCGATAACCCGACTAAATGACAATCATTGTCCGAGCCTCCCGCAGCTATTACAGCAATAACCATCCACTATGGCCGCGCTATTAGAGAGGTCCTAACCACAAATACTCAGAGCTAGGAACACTCGATGTACAAAACCCTTATATTTAAGCGAGTAACGTGAATGTTTAATTTGTAATAATGTCGATAGATGGCTCGTTTAAACGCTTCGTTTGGATTACCTGTAGGTAGTAGTATAATATTATTTAGAAAAACCAAAAAAAATCGACGTAGTAAAAAGTTTCTGAATGGAAAGAATATTAAAAACTTAACCCTTCCTCTGGTGCAGCCGGGTAGTCTGGATACTACCTCTGACTGCATCTGTGTGGTACTTTACAGTACTTGTGTTTTGTTTCTGAATTCTTGACCAAATGCCAAAATTAAGTTGACTTAAATTAATGCACGATTTCTTGTAAATTTAAGGATACATTAAAATCTTCTGAACATTATTATCACTACTATTGTTGATGCAAAAGTGTCCCTATTTATCTGGTCTGGTTGACAGGAAGACAGGATAAATCTTGAGAAAGGACCGGATACTTTGATATCAGTAAGCCATCGACATTTAACAGCAGCTATCAGATTTATATAAAAATCACCTTTGTACAACAAAAGACTACAACAAAAATGACAGCAAGCCATGCCAAGCCATGTTATAGTATGGAAAATGCAAATACGAGCTCACTATTATTTCCACCACATTATTTCCCCGGTTGTACCCTTAGCGGACGAAAAAAATGGCGGTTACAGAGACTGCAATAACGTTAGGTCGGGTTAGGTTTGACATCGGGTTGGCACGGCTGACATGCTAACGACATTACCCTCGTGTCAGACATTGTCGGTTATGACCTCTAGAACATGTTTGCGGAAAGAGGCGGGTGAATAGGAAGTAATAATGTAATGTGCTAGCGACAGAGAGCAGCACTTGCGCAAACAGTAAAGAGTTTTGACAAGGTTTTTTGGCGGGAATCCGAAAAGAGACGTAATTTTTTTTTTATTTGCTGTATATTTCTTGTGTTGGCTCATAATAGTGATAGTACGTGACAAGTGTCCGTGAAGGTGTGCAATGAATGGAAAATTCGATAAAAATTGGGAATGGATTTTTTTTGGATTGCTTCAAGAAGTCTTCAGTAAAACTCGAACACTACCATTTTACTGTCGATGATAAAAAAAGGAATACATAAAGTGTTAGAGAGGCCACCTTTTTGTGCGCATTCTCAGAAGCAGGGCCATTTCACTATAAGAATCTATATCACTACATAGTATAAAACAAAGTTGCTTTCTCTGTCCCTATATCCCTATGTTCCTATATCCCTATGTCCCTATGTCCCTATGTCCCTATATCCCTATGTCCCTATATATGCTTAAATCTTTAAAACTACGCAACGGATTTTGATGCGGTTTTTTTTAATAGATAGTATGATTCAAGAGAAAGGTTTTAGTATTAGCATTGCACCCGTGCGAAGCCGGGGCGGGTCGCTAGTATAATATAAGATAAAGATTTGGTTTAAAGGCCTGACAGCCAAACCATAAACCCCTTTTTTTTCTTTCGCATGCTGGGAAAATTCGGAGACGACAACCAGGTTATATCGGGCTTGCACTGAATAAAACCCCCATGATGTTCCTCCTCTCTCACTAAATCCGAGTCCTGGGAAACTGTTTCTTCCGTGACTCGACCGGCTATGCTTTCCCCCCATCGGGGCACTGGCGCGGGTTATTACAGGAGAATTTCAAGAAAACAGATTTTCGATACGAGCATTTTATTATTATTTTCCGTATTAACACATTAAAATTTAGTAGAATAGTGTGTGTATGTTAGAGATTACACACACTATTATGTTATTTCATTAAGTTTCGTCAGCAATATTAGGTTTTAAAATTGAAGAAGAGCTGTCAATAATAAAACTAATCAAAGAAAAGAATTTTGCAACACCTAGCACGATCATTTTTTTAGCTTCTTTATCAAACTTTGAACATAAACAAAAATCTCTTTTTGTTTACGTATGATTTTACCAAAATGGTCAAATTTTTAGTTAAATATCCAACTTCGGGCTAATTGCAAAATTACAGAAATGGTATTCCAAAAATTATCTGAATTTTTCGACAAATTCATGGTAAGGACGGAAAGTTTATAAATATGATCTCATTTCATCAAACATGATAACTATTAAATATCAGCCAACCAACGTTCCATAGCTCTCTTCCGTGGATTATGCGGGTCCAAACTTTAGCAGGCCATTACGTAACAGGTATGAACACATGTGCTGGAAACTTCTACCATTATCTGCGTTATAATGGAAAGCTCACCTGCCAGAGTTGTGTCTTATCTGCGAATTTTAGTTGGTCTATAGTTACCCGTTGTTCACGATAACGCGTACTTTTGCCGTGATTTTACGCATGAATTCGGTCGGGTTTTGGAGCAATTTTACGCTTTATAGTTGTGGAAAAATTTAAGATAACATTTTTGGTTGGATCCGTATGAAGCAATATTAAAACGAATAAAATACACTACTACTCACTTTTTGTTCCCTGCGGGTTTTCTTTCACTATCAAGCTACACGTAGGTAACTTATATTAGCAATGGATTTTAAAATATGTGTTGCTTTAACCGGGATCCAACCCGAGGGTCGCGCATCGGTGCCGGGTTTACTTCCAACAAAGCCATCATTGCTACCGAATGTTTTTATATACTAAACTAGCGACCCGCCCCGGCTTCGCACGGGTGCAATGCTGAATTTTCTTTGCTATAAACCATCCCTGGACCCACTCGAACCCACACAAAAAGTTTCATCAAAATCGGTCGGGCCGTTCTCAAGTTAAATCGTCAGGAAGGAAAACCCGACTTATTTTTATATAGTAGATTACTTTGATTAATTCTGAATTTTCTTTCTTTGTAGTTTAAGATGAGGGATAATTAAGAAATGTTTTAAACAGAATCAAAAAGAATACTGGCTAGTAAGGTTTAGATGAAAACAAACAAATTATTTATGTAGATATAATATTAATAAGGTTATTGCTAGAAGTTTTACTTTTAAAAAAAATCCAATTAGAATACCTATCCTACTTGCATTTTACTTACTTTGCCTGCTTCTTCGTACACGTGGACTATTTCGTTATTCGGATTACCTAGTTATTGCAAATTTTAAGTATTTTGATTTTAAATATCGAAGATTCAAAAATATTTACAGCTTAGTGTTAATATTTACCTTTACTTACCTACATCACAAAAAGAAAGTAAGACCGGCTCCTATCCATAAAGCCCGTCGATTCAGAGTCAGGTCATGTACCTACCAAAAACATTATCCCTCCATATTTATTTCTGGCTCTCATGACGGTGAAGAAAACCATCTCATGATTGTTTCTGAGGCACACGTAATAGATCTTGGTGCAGCAATTGTCTCACCATTTTTAGTCAAAACACTTCCAGAAATGAATATCTCTGCCAGGAGATCCACCTCTCGGTGATAAGTCATGAGAATACGTAACTATAACTTGATTGTTTGCCTGCAGTACTTCCGCACTCTCAACACGCGCGTGTCCTTGGTGTACATCGAGTCCTGGCAAGGAGCCGACCGAGCTGACATCGATCGGAAGCAGGACATCACTCGCGCCATCCTCAAGTTCAGCGACTACACCGCCAGGAAACTCTTCACGGTTGAAAAAGACACCACGCAGCTGCTCACGTGAGTAATAATAATTATTGTGGGATACAAGTTACACGGCTATAACGGTCGGAAATTGTGGGACACAAGTTATACGGCTATAACGGTGGGAAATAGTGGGACACAAGTTACACACCGTTATTTAGTCCCAAACTAGGCAGGGTATGAGGTACTAAACTACTGATACACATACTTAAATAAACATTAAACGATCAGACACGAAGCCAACAGACATGTTCATGCAAACAAATGTTGGGTAGCGGAGATCGAAACCGCGACCTCCGACTCAGAAGGCAGGGTCACTACCATCTGAGCCAACAAGCCCGTCAAAAAAACGATATAGCTTTTATACATGGCAAAGGAAACAATCTCTTCAGCCGACCTTATGAGGTCATAAAGAATGACAAATGTGTAATTGTAAAAAAATAGTTGCTTCGAATAACTATAAAATCCATAACATACACCCGAATCACATTTCTGATACTTTTTTTTATTTTATGATAGTCTTACATTGATAAGTCGTTTTACAGAAGTCGTCATGTTAATAAATCTACATCTTGCAATACCTTATACCCGGTATACCTGTATTCAACATGTATAACGTTAACTCGGTTTCAAACTCGAATTTTGCCATCCAGTTACTACAGCTTTCAAATTTTAATTAACAACATGAGGTGGCATTTAATCTACTTACACACGAGGAACATCCCAGTGACTACGTACTGCATCCTTTTCGCTTTGACACAATTTTCCTTAATAAATTTACGATTGCCTTAAAACTTTGCAGTCTGGTACGATTTGCTTCCGTCCCGGGGAAGGTTCGCTAAACATTTCGAAAATTAATCCCACGCGAAGCGAGGCGGGCAATTCGAGCGATAAACGAATCTGCTGATGAAAGGAACTTTATATTTGCAAAGATCTCGCTAGCCATCTCTGCTGGGAATTGAGATCATTTGTACGGCATCAGATACTATGGAAAATTGTGTTGGCAAAACAGTTGAGTTGTCGCTTCAATTTTTAATGGAAATAATTTCGCCGATTGTAACATCTGTCTGCCTACAACTAAACCGATTATAAAAAAAATGTCTTTAATGGAAAGCTACATTATCAGAGAGAAACATAGGGTATCTTTTAAGCTTTATTTTATTCCCTTATTCCTACGGGAACGCGAACTACGCGGGTGAAACCGAGGGTCTACTAGTAAGACTATAACTTCTCAGTTGAGCTATCAAGATTCAAATATATTTCAACGTTAATTTCACATTCGGCAGCGAAATTTATCATCATTCAGACGTTGATAATAATTTGTACAATTTGGAGAGATGAGCGCAGATAAGGCCCGGCAGCTGGAGGAAATCCCGTCATATTTCAATGTCGTCTCCCAGATCGACATGTCGATAACAGATTTTCAACTTTCTTATGCCCCTAGGGATAAAACATATTTCGCTTTCGGTACTTATCATGGCTAAAATTGGTCTATATATAAATGTTATTCGATTGTATAAAAAAGAAAATGACTGATTGACATCCGCTAAAAAAGATTTTTTAACCCCCGACGAAAAACAAAGGGGTGTTATAAGTTTGACGTGTGTTTCTGTATTTCTGTGTATCTGTATTTCTATCTGTTCGTATCGCTCGTAACTCCCTAAACGGCTGCACCGATTTTGATTTAGTTTATTTGTTTGAAAGGTGACTTGATCGAGAGTGTTCTTGGCTGTTTAAGAAAATCTGTCTGGCCGTTTGTTTTTAATAGTATATTTTATATCGAGGGACTAAACGAAGCCATTATATACCAGAGGTGTACTTTTCACTTTGAGTGCGAGAAAAATTGTCAATTTAGTACAAATTTATTTAAAACCCAACAAATTTACACTCGACAAAAATTCAGAAATTTTCGCGGTCAGTTTTTTCTTCTAAACCTGTCAGGCTGTCACAGATTAACAAAGACATTTAAATCTCTTTGCAGGTAAACAATTTAAAACACATGGCGCCACCTTCTTCGCGGAAAAACCATGGAACTAAAACTCTTCACATTTTCGCAATGAAGATGGTCCACACTCGACAGATATTTACTGGCTGTTTGAGGTTGTCTTTTTCTAATTAAGGAAATTAAAAAAAAAATTACTTTATACTCCCTAGGGACTAAAGTGGTCACTTTAGTCCCGCTTCGTAGGGCTATATTGGCGTACTTTTAGAGCATGAGAAGTGAAAATGAATTTTAAGTGTCGGGAAATTTTTAATTTTCAATTTATAGTCATACGTAAATAAAATAATCTCACGCCTTTTATCTCCGAGGAGTAGACAAATGTATTCCATTACTGCAAAATAAATATTTTAAACGTACGTTTCACCAGTATATTCTTTGAACCTGTTAACGTGATAGTTGGTGAGCCCATCGCTGGACCAGGTTGAATACATACGTATATCAGAATTAATTCTCGAATTTATGTGTTTCCTCGCGATGTTTTCTTTCACCGTAGTGACAAATATGTACCTAAGTAAGTTATATAATATACTAGCGGGTATTTCATCAAAATCAGTCAATTCGTGTGTTTCGCAAAATTTGTCTAAAAAATTTCACACGGTCTCGTTACAGTTTTTTTTTAAATGTTTATTGCATTTCTAAAAATTGGTTTAACAAATGGTGGCTCTGGCCAACCAAGTAATTAAAAAAATACTTGTTACAGGCAGCCCCGCTCTACCTTAACCTCTCAGACCATGAATCACAGACACAATAGATTTTTAATTGTGTCTCTGTTCCAATTGGAACCGGCGGTTTTTAACTGATTAACATACAATTATTTTATTAATAGATTTTAGAGATACATTAAATTTTATACAAGAGTGTGAGGGGCTGTGAGGGGTTTGTATGTGTGGGAGGGGTGAGTTTAATAACATATTTTGATAAATATAATGTGAATACCTGGCGAATTCATCTTCTATTTCAAACGTGACGTCGCCATGCCTAGTACCCAATACCAATATTACTGTGGACCCAGTTTCGCTCCACAACTCGCAACAAACTCGAACGAACAAGGCAGCACGAACGCAACTCGTCCGTAGCTGTCTTTGTCATAATTTGCGTGCCTCGCTTGTTACCAACTTCTGGAAATTCGTCTCTGATGCCTGATTGTGACAAGTTTGTCTAATATTATTCCGGCTAAATATTCTGCTTCAGACAGATGGGTTCGGGATTTGAGTTGTGTCTGTTTGGAGTGCGTAATCTTGAACATCGATCAGGATTTGGACCTCGTCACTCGGAATTATTCAACTTGTTTATATTACTAACGGTTCATAGCATAGTTCCCGTTTCCTTGGGAATACGGGAACGAAATATAGCTTAAGTTACTCAGTGATAATGTGGCTTTCCATTGGTGAAAGAATTTTTAAAATCGGTCAAGTAGTTTTTGAGTTTATTCGTTACAAAGATACAAAAATACAAATATTTCCTCTTCATAATATTAGTGTAGATAGATATTTTTTAAGCTATTGCATAGCTTCTATCGAGGGCCTTGAGCGCGGGGACCGAATCCAGAAATTCCGTAACGAAAAAAAACCTCACGCTCCCCACTCCGACGGGCACGGAGGTGTGGCTTGAAGGCCGTGCATTGTCTAACGTCGTTTCTTTTCGGCAGTCTTGTTGATACAAAATGCTATGCAATAGCTTTACCGCGGCAGTCCCCGAGTGCCACACGTCTTTTTTACATTGTAATTTTAATTTATAATACTTAATAAAATTTTCGTTTATTTTCACGAGGACTTCAAGTTTTTTTATAAAAAAATACTTTTTTTTTTATGTAATTACAATCACCGACATGTCCTGTCTTCGTTTTTTGAAGCGTTTTCCTAACACTCGGTAGGTATACAATTATACATCACTAATTTACATTTAACCATCTCTGTTACCTACTTGTTTCCTGTTGAATTTCTATAGCCTACCTTTACAACATACCTTTAAAGTTTCAAGATATTCATCAAAATAGTTCCATTGTAAGTGGAATCCTTCAAAATTAAACATGGTACAAGTAGGGTTGCCAGGTCCAGCCAGTTTGGCCGGACATTTTTGTAAGAAGATCGGACACCCTACATTATTGAGGATTTAACTGAGACACAAAATCCTCAATACTGTAGGATGTGTAATAGGTATGACAAAAAGAAATGATAAATCAAGCTTTTTTTTATTTTTACCATAACTCTTGTTAAAATCTAATGTAATATTAATAAAAATCGAATGAAAAATCAGTCTAAGTACTTTCATTAATCAGTCAATTAAAGTCATCAGTCAAAATTGTACTCGTTTGCGAAATGTAAAAAGCCTAACAGAAGCCGGACACCGTTTATTTTAAAAGCCTATGTCCGACTTTATCCGGACGCCTGCACACGCTAGGAATAGAAATAAAGGGGTGACTTGCCAACCCCACATTTCGCCACAACTCCACATTTCCTTTAATCATCCAATAGAATCAACTTCATAACAACCAATAAATCAACTATCTAATTCAATTACCCCAATCAGCATACACCAAAGGCTAAAGGGTAAATACCCAGTAACCCCAAGGGTATTGATTTAGAATCTTATTAAGTATCCTGTATATAAACGTTATTAGTAGGTAATTTAATTAACTCGGTTTTGAAAGGATCCTTATTAGAAGAGATAGTTACAGAAGATTTGATCACGATTCTCAATAATACGTAATGAATAAACTTATACTCCATTGATCTAGCAATAAAGCGTCATTTACTATCTACCTTTATTAAGCACAGTTATAATGAGTAGTTTGTTCGTTAATACGGCAGGAGATAAGAAAATGTTAATTAAATTCTTGTAAATATGTACAATTAAGATCTTTTCAATGTATTTTCTGTTTTTAATATCTCTACACAAAGTGTATTTTGCCTAACTTTTACTTTCCTCGGAAGCCAAAAGGAAGACTTTTGTTTTTAGCAGACTTCGTATATTCGTATTACTTCTGACTTCGTATATATTTATATCGTTGTAGCGCCTAAAATAATGATCCTATTTTGATGAATGAAATGTCGATAGATTCGATATTGGGGTATCTTTTCCCATGGGGTTTTAGCTTTACTCGAGGATCTAGTGAAATCTTTTTATTTTTATGGTTCCGTACCTCAAAAGAATCTCAAGGAATCCTATAATATATGAAAAATGAAAATGTATTTTATTCTGTAGGTAATAAGAATTACACTTAGAACAGTCATTAGTCTAATAACAAGGCATACTAAACTATAGGATCACTTTGTTGTCTGTCTGTCTGAACCCTAAAAAACATCGAAATACATTTTAGAGGTACCTTGACAAACGATCTTGTTAACTAATTAATGATTACTTATTATCGTTATCAAATTTAGATAAAAATAAGAGAGGTAGGTACCTATACTCACGAGAATTATAGATACTTTTCTTGCGAATAACGCTTCAGTGCTAATTCATCGTTATGAATCTCATTATACCGTACCTTTTATCCCAGGGTTGCCACATTAAAGATTATAACGCTCTTTTAGGGTTGCCAGAAAGGGACGGAACCCACATATGTGTACAATTTGTTTGACAGAAAGAAACGTTTCAGAGCATTCTAAATATCGCGGGGACAAGATGTTGTTTTCGGACGTAATTAAAATGTGTGTAACGACCCATTGTGAAGTTAGGAACGAGTCCTTTCCGTATGTTACGTTTCACAAATTACTTTATATTTACAACTTCCTATTAACTCTGATTATAATTACGATATTATGATGGAATTGAAAGTGATAAGTAAATAGAAGGGATCAGTAGAAAAGTATTTCTACTAGTGGCACCTAAAAAGTTCTTAGTCTTGACCGGTGGTCAGCCCATCGCTGGACACATGCAATTATAAAAAAATAATTCAATAAATATGGTTATGCCTTTATCTTTGAGGTCGGCAGAGGTATTTCATTCTAGGATTTTCCCGTTTAAAAGCAGTATATCTTTGGACCCCAAAATAAATGCTGTTTCACTATCTACGCAATTCCAGAACCAACTATTCTTATGGGTGACTTATTTAGCTATTTTTAACCGACTTCAAAAAGGAGGAGGTTATCAATTCGTCTGTATTTTTTTTACGGGTTTCTTTACCTCCCCGTCAAGTTAGTTTCAACGTTCACACGTTAGTCTTTACAAAATGCCTTTTTTTATTCATTTTTTTATTTATCAGTAACAATACAAGTTTACAGTAAGCACCAAAACACCTGTACGTCAGAAATAGAACACAAATTACACATTATCTAATAAAAAAAAAATCGGTTGTCTGTAAAGTCGGTTTACTGACGATAGTTGAACGTGACAACGTCATAAGAAAATACTGATGGAATGGATTGTGCCTCTTTGTCGCTCGTTGCGCGCTCTCGCTTGCACTGGAACGACGCATACGTCACACTTTTTCGGGAAATCCACCGGCTCCATCAATTTATAAGACGTTGTCACGTCAAAAAGTTTGATTTGTTAAGTGAGATTATCTCATTTACCTACGTGATCGTCGTTTCTACCATGCACAAATTTTATTTAAAAACTAGCGGATGCCCAGCGGCGTTGCCCGCGCGGATTCCGTTTATTCCCGTTCCCGTGGGAATTTCCGAAAATCCCTTCATAGTGGTTGCCTACGACATATTTAAGACACCTACATACCATATTTCAAATAGCGGGTGCCCAGCGGCGTTTTCCCGCTTGGATTTAGTTTATTCCCGTTCCCGTGGGAATTTCCAAAAATCCCTTCATACCAATTTCCTATGACATATCAGACACCTTCATACCATTTTTCAAGTTTCTAGGTGTTATCGTTTCGGAGTAGTACGTATTTCTCTTTTTAACCAGTTTTTTTTATTTTCCCGTGGGAATGAGATCTGGAATAAAAAGTACCCTAGATGTTGACCCGGGTACTCAGTTATCTCCATACCAAATTTCATCAAAATCCGTCCAGTAGTTTTTGAGTGATGCGTGCACAACCAGACAGACAGACAGACAGACAGACAGACAGACAGACAGACAGACAAAAATTCCAAAAATTGGTGTTTCGGTATCTATATCGATAACTATATACGCTACCGTTAAAATTTTCAAAAAATATTTCATGTACAGACACGGCCCCGTTAGAGTTTTATTATATGTATAGATAAAAACATCTATACATCTATACATATTATAATAAAAACATCTATACATCTATACATATTATAATAAAACTCTAACGGGGCCGTGTCTGTACATGAAATATTTTTTGAAAATTTTAACGGTAGTGTATATAGTTATCGATATAGATACCGAAACACCAATTTTTGGAATTTTTGTCTGTCTGTCTGTCTGTCTGTCTGGTTGTGCACGCATCACTCAAAAACTACTGGGCGGACTTTGATGAAATTTTGTAGGGAGATAGATGAGTACCCGGGTCAACATCTAGGGTACTTTTTATTCCATGAAAATGTCTCATTCCCACGGGAAAATATAAAAACTGTTTAAAAAGATAAATACGTATTACTCTGAAACGAAAACACCTAGAAACTTGAAAAATGGTATGTAGGTGTCTTATATGTCGTAGAAAACCAGTATGAAAGGATTTTTGGAAATTCCCACGGGAACGGGAATAAACTGAATCCACACAAGAAAACGCCGCTGGGCACCCGCTATTTGAAATATGGTATGTAGGTGTCTTAAATATGTCGTAGGCAACCACTATGAAGGGATTTTCGGAAATTCCCACGGGAACGGGAATAAACGGAATCCGCGCGGGCAACGCCGCTGGGCATCCGCTAGTTTAATTATAAAAAGAAACAATTTTTTCTCATCAAATAAATAAGAAATATTCTCAGCACCCGATGTTAATCAATTTAAAAATAAACTTGACAAATACCTATCCTGTAATGAGAAAACTTAAATGGAAAACACCTGGATACAGGCGTTTATCAGTTGTACTGTAGTTGTAACTGCTTGCCTGATTAATAATAATAATTTGAATTTTCTCTAAAACTTATCGAAATATAGGTACTTTATATTTCGAGAAATTAAACAGAATAGTAATAATAATAAGTAATATGTTGTTACAGTGGCTTATCGTTTCCCGGAGGCGAGTCCGGGATTTCAGTCCCAGACACGATGTGCACTCCGAAGTCCGTGGGAATCTCCGTCGACACCAACACCTATGAACCGCACTTACTGGCTGGCACCATGGCGCACATGATCGGACATAACATTGGTAAGTGACAACCCTAGATATACAAAATAGTCAACATAGAACTCTGAAAGACTAAAAAAACCGACTTCAACTATACGGTTTTCTCATGGATGCCGTTGTCACAACTGGACCAAATGGGAAACACGTGCTTTCAAATAAAATAAATCATCCAAATCGGTTCACCAAGTCGAAATTTCTGAGGCAAAAAACATTAAAAAAACATACCTACGTGTGGCTCTGTTATAATAAAATATGGATGGATTGTGGGAAGGATGATACATACAATGTAGTCAATACAGATATTAGACGGTTGATAAAAGATATATGGAAGAAGACATACTGCCACACCAAAATAATGACAAAAAGAGTAAGAATATTTGAGTTTATTCAGAGACGTAACAAAATTAAATTAGTCTAGAACTGATAAGCCCAGAAACAGAAAACCGATGGCTTGAAGATTTCCTCTAAAACCATTATCTCCATTTGAAAATAAAAATGAATACGCAGAATGATAATGACATGGCTTATTTTGTCTCCAGGCATGAGTCACGACGATGGAAGAGAGCAGTGCTTTTGCCGCGACTGGCACGGCTGCATCATGGCGCAGTCGATCGTGGGGCTGGAGAATGTGCAGCCTTACAAGTTCTCCGATTGCTCCAAGAACGACTACATCAACGAGCTACGCATCGGCCAGGGACTGTGTCTGTTGAACAAGCCAAATGAGGTGAGTAATGAGACAGATAAGGACAGGTATAGTTCTCACAGTATGGATTGTAGGTTTTGAAAATTAAACAACTGGACGTGCTTCAGATTGAGAAACAAGTGAAACTCTGGCACTACTACTGGTTTTTTTTTTACTCGAAGTCTCCGTTAATCATCAAGCTAAGCTTGGAGTATTTTTTTCTCTCTGCACCAATTTGAATTTGTTGACCTCTAACATTAATGCTAGTAACATAGACGACCCTATCAATTATATGTGTCTAAATCCTTAAGTCTTGTAAGTACATCAATAATATCAAAACCCCTATACCAACTTTATTTCCTTCCTATTCTAGATTCGTTGAAATACATGTTTTTATTATATTTGACCTACAGCCTAAATGTTGTTCTTAATGTATTTACTTCAAAAATGACTAATCTCTCATACTATCCTTTATCTCCTATTATACGACCATTAGAGTTGTTTAAAAAAAATCAATGAATCACAAATTTGTAGGTACTCATTCATCACACTAACGTCTCCAAGCGACATGCAACAAATTTTCTGCCTTTTTAGTCACTTTGAAAAAAATCTACAGTAGGTCAAAGTCAAAATATTTTATTCAAAGTAGGGACTTATAAGTTCACTTATTAAAAGTCATTTCAACTCCACCTCTTCAGCATGACGTGTGGTTGAGGAGAAGTAGCGTTGCAAGAAACTCTTCAACACATTAATCTTTTAATCAATTCTTACTTAATAGTAAATTGGTCTGCATTTGCTATTTTTCGATGTCGTATTGCGATGTGCTGGAAGACATCTGTCCCAAATATCATTCATAGGTGCATTCGTCATAATATACAAATAGTTCCTAAATTTCGTCTATCTTTGTGTCAGGCCAAATTGTGGATTCGTCTATCTTTTTGTCAGGCCAATAATGGTACCCAAAAACTACTCGCAGCTACAATAATAATTTAATCCAACACATGCTAAGTTTCATAGCTAAAACCCTTACCAAGCATAACTCAACTTATTCAGTATTTAGATTTACAGCCGCAAATAAAAAGTATATCGCTACTCCTGGCGCGGCTCTCATACGGCAATCTCACTACGTGCCCATAAAATATTGTCCTTAGGTCATAGATCCTCAGTAATACAACGTAATGGCCTAAATCCGCTGTTTATCTACTTTTATGGTACAAGCTACATTTGGGTATTGACCAACAGCGATATTGTTATCTCTTATTTGTATACGAAACATGGTACACGATTTATGATGAGAATATTATTTTTAAAGCGGCGGGATGATAGTCAGTGAGGCTCGGGTTTAAATCCTGGCATGTACCAATGAGTTTTTCAAAACTTATGTACATATTCATCACTTGCTCGACGGTGAAGGAAAACATGGTGAGGAAACCCGCAGGTCTCAGAATTAATTCTGAGGCATATGTAACCGACCCAGTCCGGATTCTGACAGGCCCGTTGGCTCACTTTGTAGTGACCCTGCCTTCTAAGTTAGGCCTTCGCTCGGGGTCAAAATTTTTGAGCAAGAACATGACTGTTGCCTTCGTGTCTGGTCGTTTAATATTTATTTAAGTATATTTATCAGTTGTTAAGTACCCATAGTACAGCTCTACCTAGTTTGGAACTGAATAACCGTGTGTGAATTGTGTCCCACAATTTATTTGATTTATTATTATTCCTCACTTTCCAAAAGTTTTTTTGTTATAAATGTGGTAAAAAATTTTACGGGTCATCTAATTTTTTACCAAATTTATAACAAAAAAACTAAGGGCCCATATTCAGCACCGACGCGTTGTCAACCTTAGTAAATCCGTCGACGCACCTTTTGAAAACGCTCATGTCATCTCGCAAAGGCAAAGGAATTCTCAGTTCATTCCATTACACTGGTAGCTTGCCCATTTATCACAGAGCTTCTGCATCAATTAATTAAATCGATTAACTATCTGGCTAGCGAAACAAGACTCCATCCTCTTCATCGGTAGGTAGTCCACGCCGCACTGACTTAATTATTGTTGATCACCTTTCAGTAAGCTTCCATGCGTAGCCGTCACTTGAGACCTCATGCAGTGGTGTCATCCCTATCATCAATTTGTGACTAACATCTGCATTAATTATATTAATCACTAAGCCATCTGAGTCGACGAGACTCCACGCTGATTCGAATGCAAAACCGACCTTCGCTACGAGAATTAATCAGTGCAAGGCATTGTTTGTCGCTAAATTCGCGGATCTCTGCACTGCTTATGCATGATCAGCTGAAGGCTCTTAACTGACCGTCACATGAGACCTTCTATTGTCAGATGCGTCACTAAAATTCGCACCAATTATATATAATCTGTAATTTTCGTGGCTCAGCTTAACTATTGCTGTTCAGCTTTCACTGAGACATCTAGTAGAGACCAAAAGTCAAATCAATTACTCTTTATCATCTTCAACTCTCTTTAATGTGGAAAATATATGAATACTTAACGGTATCATTATCATCTGTATTGACGGTATCATCTTTATATCTCCATTCGTCACCATCTGCACCAATTATATTTGTCTCTTAGCCATCTGGGCCGTCGACTCCGCCCTCATTGGCCCTCCACGGCGATTCGAATGCAAAACAGATTTTCGCGTCGAAAATTAATCAGCACGAGGCATTGTTTGTCGCGACTCGCGGGTCTTACAGCGCACTCCTTTAATAAAAGTTATGTTAATACTGGCCGCGTTCAGAATTATCTCTTCGTTTGCGAATATATTATAACGGGAGAGATCCCGGCCGGTTTATTGGAATAAATTTACATACTGCAGAACGATAATGCGGGGTGCCTTGCCTCCGTTCCCGCTTCGATTTGCCACGTTTACATATTTATCGGGCGATGATTGTGAGGTACGAGTGCTTTATTTTCGTACTTGAGTTATCCTGTCCCTTTCTCTCTTATTGCATGTAGGCTTTCAGGGTTCGTAATGTAAATCCGATGTAGACGTGTTCTTTGAAGTGTTTTCGTATGCTTATTTTATGGTTGTCGAGTTTCGGTTGAACGCGACGGTTGCATCCCAATTTCGAATCGATTCCCTTGACTTGGGCTGAATTTAATTTTTTTTATATTTTCTTACAAAAGAACAGGCTGTAGAATGTCGCTTTGCAAATCGTTTTTTTTATGATTTTTTTAAAGCTGAAATTATTTTTCAACTTACTTCTTTTTTATTTTAATCAGACTCATACCTCACTGTGTATTCTCTTGCTGCCGTAACAAAGATATTAGCTACCATGGATAGTATGCTACCACCATCCATTAAAATTTAACAATAATCACCAGCAATGGATTGATTATTTAACACGATACCTATCCCCATAAAAAAAATCCAACCCCATCAACGGCAACTTAAGTAAAAAAAACGTCATGTTTTCACTTTTATTTATTTATTAGTTTTCTAGTAGCAAGTCCAACTAGGTATCAAAAAACGTCCAAAATGTCAAGAGTCATAGAGTAAGACAAGGTGAATTGTACCGATAACGGTGCACGGACGTGGTAGGACCGTGTGGCGTGTACCTAATTCGGTACATTGTAGGTAACGTGTTAATCATCCCAGACAGGTTGACACATTATAGTTTTCCCTTTCCAAACTGGCTTACAGGTCGACAATTATCCAAATTCATCATTCCCAACAGCTGGTGATTCACCGTCAGTGCGGCAACGGGAAGCTGGATGAAGGCGAGGAGTGTGACTGCGGGACCATCGCCGAATGCCAGAACTCCAACCCCTGCTGCGACCCCTACACCTGCAAGCTCACCAAGGAGGCGCAGTGCGCGTCGGGAGAGTGCTGTGAGCGGTGTCAGGTTAGTGCTGGATGATAGATAAAGTGTTTTTTGTGTTCTAAAACTGACACAGACATTATCAAAGGATCACAAAAAGTAAAAGCAATATAACAAGAAAATAAGTTAGTAAATAAGGTAGTAAATGGCTTGCACTTGCACTTGCCAAGCATTCTATGTGCTTAGTTCTATAAACATTACGATGAACTACATAGGTACACTAAACACAAACTTTAACAAACAATCAGTGCAAGAGAAGCAAAAATATCAAGAAAATAAGGTACTTATTAAGAAAATTATTTAAATTCAAATATAAAAACAAAAAAATTGTAAAAAAGTACACCATAGCTTGGGCTTGCCAAGAAATGCGTTATATCTTAATTCCATAAATTCAAGATACTCAGTAATGGTCTCAAATACGACAAGACTATTCTATTCAAGAAATACAAGATGAACCCGAGATTATCGTACTCCTCCTCTTTCCAGCTGAAACCTCGCGGCATCACTTGCCGAGACTCCACCAACGAGTGCGACTTGGAAGAAACCTGCACAGGTCATTCTGGAAGTTGTCCTCCCGACGCTTACCGCAAGAACGGCGAGCTCTGCGAAGGTGGCAAGGGGTACTGCTTTGCCGGCCAGTGCCCAACGCTGAACCTCCAATGCGTCAGGATCTGGGGCACGGACAGTGAGGGGGCTGACATCCAGTGCTTCGAGCAATTCAACTCTAAGGGCGTGGTCACCGGCCACTGTGGGAAGGACACCAGCGGGAATTACATCAAGTGTGATATGGAGTAAGTTCGACACTTTGCACACGCACGACACGACATGCCAAAGCGTGTAGGGAAAATGTCTACACAAACCTGTTGGATGCGTCGAGCTGAAGACAGGGCGCTATGGCGCTTATTAGGGGAGGCCTATGTCCAGCAGTGGACAAATATAGGCTGATGATGATACCTGGTGGTGGCGGTGTCGGAAACCAGGTTATGTCCGGCTTGCACTGCCTAAAAGCTACCATGCTATTACTCCTTATACCCTAAGTCTGAGCCACGGTAAACAGTTTCTTCCGTGGCTCTGGTGCCATCGGAGCAGCAGCGGGTAATCCCAGATGCGACACTATGCTCTCGGTCACGCTATCATTCATAACTCATTCACTGAAACAAGTTACTAGTTCATCTACCAAATTGGGCGTGTAGAAATTCGTTTTTTATACATTTAATCGAGAGTATCCGATATAAGCCAGTACAAATACAGTGACATTTTTGCTGCAGTATTTTGAGATCTGTTAATCTGAATTTGAATTAGAAATCTGCTTGCATTCTATTGTTTTCATCAATGATAGCACTTCCGCTTGAACTATCTACTATGGTATTATGAGGCAATTATGGTAACCAAAGCAAATAAATAGTAAACCTATTAGTACACTACTCTTTTAAAAGCATAGTTATTTTATTTAATATCATTCTACAGCTTCGCTTATAATTCCAAATTGTTAAAGCATTAAGCTAGATGACATAAACTGATAATATTGAAAGCATGTTTCCATAAATTGCCATTAGTAGGTTAGTAGTAATAGTGGAAACCTCTTTAGATTCGTCGAGGGATAACATTTATAGCAACAGGCCCGGTTTCCACCAACAAAGTATCAATCTTATTTTGGATATTACAATTCACATTGTAACGCCTGATTTTTACCGTCTGAAAAAAAACAGGGTGTGATATTTAAGTGTAATAGATTCATTTGGCACTGTTGTTTATTACAAAAAAAATATTTTTACAAGTTTCGTATAATATCATTAAATCAAATATTTGAAATAGTATTTGGAGAAGAAACGGACTCGTAGCTTCCATTCATGCGTAATCTACCTACAACCGCCAGCTGCTACATAGCACTGTGCGTACTTCTCTAGACTTTGTAAATAGCATTTAACATGACTATATTTAACAATTAATCTCGTGTATAACTTATGCGTCATACTTTTTTCCAAATGGTAAAAAAAACATCCAGTATGTGCCTTCGCCACGTTTAACTTCAACAACATCTTTACTTTGGGCACTATTGTCCTCAGGAACATCAGGTGTGGGTCGCTCCAGTGCCAACAAGGCAACAGGTACCCCGTTGTGCCTGGCATGGACGAGTACTACACTCGAGCAGTCATCACCATCAAGGCTCATGAGTATGAGTGCAAGTGAGTTTGACTTGATGACGTCATTGTCTTGTTCAATTTTATTCGGAACTGTTTTTATTGGAAGTCTATTTTTTTACGTTTGTTTGCAACGTATTTTTCACCTTCATCATTTTTTACCACCGTCTTCTCAGTTCCATGGAGCGTATTTATTTCCTTTGTTTTGTAATCAAACAACAGCCTAATTATATTGTATAGTCCCAACTTTATTACCCTGTCCATTTTTATCATCAGGATATGTTGTGAAACGAATTTCATCATTTTATTCTATTATTTTTTTACAATTTTGTGTACTCCATCAGAAACAGTTTAATGGTGCATGTACGCTTGACCTATAACTTAAACGATTTGATAAATTTTGAAGTGTGAGGTGTCTTTTAGTTCGTCTTCACTGGATTGTCAGAAGCTTTATTTGTACTAGGCAATTTCAATGCCGTTAACTTGGAGTGAGTTTGCTTGTTTTTTTTAATAATCTAAGCCTTTCCTGCAAAACTTTACAGGGCAACAACCGGTCTCCCTCAACACCCAGAGATCGGTCCACTCGGCCTGGTCCGCGACGGAACCCCGTGCGGAGACAACCTGGTCTGCGTCAACCAGACCTGCAGCTCCATCTTCCCGTTTATCGACCACACCAAGTGCCCCACAGACCACAACAATGAGGAGTGCTCCGCGAAAGGGGTAAGTGTTCATGGCTGTTAGATATACATTTTATGGCCGTTATTGCACTTCATTCTGGCTGACCAGTGACCAGCTAAAACTCCTAATTTATTAGCCTATCCTTCTCCATAGAATACGGAAGAAAAAGGACAGAGACAAACCATAGATTGAAGAGTAATGCCAACATGTAAGAACCAACTAATTTGAACCTTATGAACGTGCTTATCTGTCACTTTTATCCATGACCTTGTTACATCATCGCTAAAATTGCTAATTACACATGTATTTGAATGAGACGTGAATGCTCATCATGTCATAAGGTTCAATTTTGTTATTTTGACATTTGTGACATTATAAATAAAATTAAATATGACGCTGACAGAGCGATGGAAAAGAATAGAGCTAACTTAAAATTAGGAATTTTAGGTGGTCAGAAAGAATCGAGTCCACTATCAAGGTTAACAACTCGATGTAGCTACTAAACACACAAGCCAACTATTTCCATTACTATCCAATATAAGAGAAGTTACTCGGTGACTTTTAATAGTTTGAGTGGCAGCGCACGGGCGTATTATTCAATTTTTCCGACGCTCTAACAAGGTTACATACCGCTCTGTTACTCCGGTCTATATACGTTTACAAAGCTATGTTCTTACATAATGTTCAATGAAAGCTTATCAATACGGGGACGTATGGGAAATTTCGAAAGATTGTCGGTTTATAAACGTTACGTTATCCATGATACCTGATACTTGATACATGATAAGTTCTGATATTGGGCCTTACTGTTTAGGGTGCCGTACCCAAAAGGTAAAAACGGGATTTTATTGCTAAGACTTTGGTGTCTGTCCGTCCGTCTGTCTGTCTCCAGGCTGTATCTCAAGAACCGCGATAGACAGTTGAAATTTTCACAAATTATGTATTTCGGTTGCCAATGGTATTCAATTTCCTTTACACCAAAACAAGTGTATATTCCACTAAAATCTTAATGTGACAGAAAATTACTATGTTTTTTTATTGACGAACGAGTTCAAAAAAGATCAATTAATAACAAAAGAAAAGAGCGTTATCGTCGCCGACAAACTGCATTGCAGTTTTACGAGTGAAATTCAAAATTGTATAAAACTATTTGTAAAAGGAATAATAAAAATAGAAGTAAAAACAAAACAAGAACAATTTCTGTTACGCGCATAAACTTAGCCGCGTGCGAAAGAGACAGTGACATCTTTCATTATGCGTAATATGCTGTGCACTACGAATAAGGACTTATTCCTAGTAGGCTGTGCAACGTCTACACAAGCGCAATGTATGCTTGTGTTGTAAGTTCCAGATTTCGGGATCGGAACTGTGCTTACACGTTTTGTTTGTTCAATATTTGTAAAATAAAATAAAACACATAACATCATTTATGTTCTGTAGGCACAAAAGTACACATAGAAATGTCAATAGTCTAATAACAAGGCACTCTAAACTCGTCCATGAAGATTGGCTAAATTTAAACAGCAGCCCATCTCCACTGACGAGTTCCTGGTTCCAAATGCAGTACCCCGAGAGGCCTACGTACGTATTTGAGACATACTTAGGTAAATATCTTTCCAACACTAAATATCAGGCTAAATTGAATGCTGAGACATTTTGTAAGATGACGACACAAAATGTCTGAAACCACAGACGACTAAACATGGAAGGAGCAGAAGTTCTACACCTAAAATCAACAATAGATTCGCTCAAACAATATTCAACATCGGTTTTCCCGCTCCATTCGTTAATTCGACAACTCACAGCTCTTTAGCTACAGTATCCGTATCGCTTTATATTTGCTCAACCAACTTATTTGCAATTGTAAATGGATGAAATTCGAATTTTATTTGCAGCGTGCGGCTACCTTCGGTGTTTAATGCCAATTAATTAACTGCAAATAACATTTGCGTAAATTATTGTGTTTATGGCGAGATTTACTTTTTGTGCTTGTATAATGGCCAGTATTTGAACCAGGCGTGGCATCTAGGGCATGGAATACAATAATAATGGAAGTTTAAATGATCACAAGAACTACCTACGCTATATGTCAGAAACACAAACTATTTATCAACTCCCTAGAAACCACAAAATGAGTTATTAAAGTAGAGGTAATACCTAAAGAATATCAAAGAAAATACGTTATTTGATCCTAACAATATTTACATACTTTGTTTCATTTACACAAATATCACAATCAAATAGGTATTAAAATCACAGTATTAACTCAGGGTGGATGAAATGGCGACTGAATGCCCCTCAAACTAAAGGGAAAAGTATGAAAGGCCATGATAAGATCTGTCGTCATGTATGGATCGGAATGTTGGGCCCTTAACAAGGAGGATGAAAGGAGACTGCATGCAGCGGAGATCAGAATGTTGAGATGGATGTGTAGATTGACCAGAATGGATAAAATTAGGAATGAATACGTAAGAGGAAGTCTGAAAGTAGCACCCGTGATGGAGAAGTTGAGAGGTAATCGTCTGTCTTGGTATGGACATATAATGATGAGGGATGAGAGTAATATTGTAAGGCGAGTGCTTGATATGAATGTGGAAAGCTATAGGAAGAGGGGTAGACCAAAGAAAAGATGGGTGGATTGTGTAAACAATGATATGTGCAAGATGGAATTGAATGTAGATATATGTATGATAGATCTAAATGGAAGGAAAAAACATACTGCGCTCTCCCCAAATAATGGGAAAAGGGCAAGTAAATGGTGAAATAGGTATTAAAATCAGTTTTACTCTCTAATAATAAGAAAACTTGTAGTAAACATTTTGAAAATCTCTCTTAATCACAGCCGATATTATGAATACGAACGTATTATTAAAACCAAATAAAATTGAAAATGAAGGTATCGTCGAAAGTAATTACTTTAAAATAAACCAAAATTTAGGCGCAGGCGCAGATTAACTCATCGCCATCAATCAGGCAGATCACATTTGTTGGAACATCGAACGAAGGAAATAGGTACAACGCGCTCAAACTTGCGTCGTTGAGCGATGATCTTATTTTGTTACATATTTATGTAACTTGCAGCTGAAAAGGCAATTTTTGATTCACCGCTTGTGGTGTGGGTAAAACATTACAACTAAAAACAATATCATAAAATACCAGCTAAAGCAGAAGTGTATAGCTAGTATATGTGCATGCAGTGTTTTGCGCAGTTGGTTTTGTAGTGGTTTTTTCTATAATCGTGGTTATTCGTGTCATGAAAACTCATCTGCAGTATGAACAACACTATGGACCATAGAAATCGAGCGTTCTGCATGGTCTTTAAAAACCTTTGCAAAAAAAAAAAACACTTTTTTCGAAATACCGAAATAACGGTATTTCATCCTTAAATACCGGTATCAAAATACCGAAAAAATTGACCGGTATACCGGTATTTCGGTATACCGATATACTGGTATCCATGCCCTAGTGGCATCCGTGGCCATATCTCGCGAAGAACCGACAACCGTTGGGGTAAACGTGTTCTGGAGTGGAGACCGCGACTCGGCAAACGTAGTGTAGGACGCCCTCAGGCCAGATGGGATGATGATCTGCGAAAGGCTGCCTTAAAAGGAATACCTACCCGAAGACAGGGCGCTATGGCGCTCATTAGGGGAGGCCTATGTCCACCGTCCAGTGGACGAATGTAGGCTGATGATGATGGCATCCTATAACATTAATTCAGTGAACGAACTGGAAAGAAAGAGCTGTGATAGCCCTGGAGTTAAAGAGCCTGCTTCACATCCGTGAGGCTGGGGTTCGAATCCTTTCAAGGGCATGTATTTGACTAATTAAGTCCCTTAGACGGGGCAGAAGGCATTAACAATTTTGAGCTTCAAGGATGTACTAACGAGTATTTAAAAAAATACTTACATATTTATCACTCTCGACGGCGAAGGAAAACATCGTATCGTGTTTCCTACACGCAACTCCAAGAATTAGTTCAAGGCATGTGTGGGTTACACATTTTAGTTCAAGGCATGTGTGGGTTACACAGTTGGGCGATGAGCTCACCACCTATCACGTTTAGGGGTCCAAAGAATGCTTAAACGTAGGTATATCCAGAAATGGAATACCTCTGTCTAACCCTCCATTCTTAGAAGTACCAACAACCATCGGAGTATTTTCGTTATCAACGAACAACCAGGGAACCGTTACACATGCCTAGAAACAATTGTAGGGTCTACGTATTTTCTCACTAATCCTAATGTGTCTGAAAATTGTTGCTTGACTCTGATTCCAACTCAGACCCAAGCTAATAGGCCCTCGTTCCCGGGGGATGGTAAAAGTGGAGGCTCGTAGCCATTACCGAAACTCTTACATTTATATAAAACAGTCAGAAATAAGCCGAGTTGCCCAGCAATGGCTGCCTGAGTTTTAATTCAATATCATTTAATTGGCCGCTCTGCAGGTTGGACGTCGTTAATTATAAACTTGACCAGTGTGCGCTGTGAGCTGTAAGTCATAAGCGTAAGCGACTTACTATGTTTTAGTGCACTATTATTATTTTCAACCGACTTCAAAAAAGGAGGAGGTTATCAATTCGACTGTATGTTTTTTATGTTTGTTACCTCAGAACTTTTGACTGGGTGAACCGATTTTGATGATCCTTTTTTTATTTGAAGGCCGGTGCAATTTGGTCCAGTTCTGACAATGGCATCCATGAGAAAACTAGGTTGAAGTCGGTTCTTTTACTCTTTAGAGTACTGATGAATGATGATCTTATCTCGTTCTCTTTGGAATTTGATTCAGAGTAAAGTATTTATGTAATATTATGTAGGAGTATTTTCAACAATGGATTATGTACTTTCATAGTGCACCGTCTATACCCTAATTCCAATCGGTCAGTTTCATCTATCGCAAGGGTGTATCAAAACAATAAAGAGTACAATAACTTATTCTATTCTAAAACTGAAAAAAATAAAAACTTGAATAAAAATATACAAGACTCGGTAGAAAATTTTTTTCCCTTAGAATTCTGTCTTACGGGGAGTTCAAATACTTACCTATTGTTTGCACACAAATGTTGATCGCAAGCGGGGATTGATCCCGCGACCTCCGACTCAACTAAGCTAAATTTCTCTATAATATAAACAACAATATTAATGTTCTTTTATCTCTCTATTCTCTTCTGCCTTAAAAGGAATACCCGTAGACACGTGTAATTAGCATATCGCTCGGCGCCGACAGAAAAGTTTGAGACTGATGAACAAAGTTTGAATTGAAATCACAGAACAAAGCACATTCACAATATTTTTGCTAAATTTTACTTATTATATTGTTTTTTAATACAGCAAAATATACAACGGAGAAATTTCAAAACGGACATGGCTATTTTGTATCCTAATAATATTGTTAGATTGATCTGACTAAGCGATCTGACAACGGATACAGAACGTTATAAACGCGAAAGTTTGTATGGATGGATGTTTCTTCCTCTTTCACGCAAAAACTACTAAACGGATTTTGATGAAACTTTACAGTTATATAGCTTATACATCAGAATAACACATAGGCTATATTTTATCCCCGTATTTCCACGGAAACGGGAACTACGCGGGTGAAACCGTGGGGCGCTGCTAGTTTTTAACATATTTAGAGAAGTTTCCTTTAAAAGGCAAAGCTTTATACATTTTCCATTAGTGTTCAATCTTATTTCAATTACATAGAGTTAAATATTTTGATGCATCTATTCTGCCTTTATCTTAGAAAGGGTTAAAGCTATTTCTGTAACTGCACATTATTATTCCTACAAATATTATGAGAGCAGTGATAGCTCACTGTGTAAAGACCCCGCCTCTCATCCGAGAAGCTTGAGTTCGAACCCTGGCATGTATCAATGAGTTTTTCAAAGTGCTTATGTACATATTTATCACTAGCTCGACGGTGAAGGAAAACATCGTGAGGAAACCCGGTCTCAGAATTAGTTCTGAGGCATATTTAACAGACTCGGTCCAGCGATAGGCTCACCACCCATCACGTTTAGAGGTCCCAAGGACATACTGGTGAAACGTGGTTATTTCTATTTTATATATCTATATACATATTATATAAAAATCAATGCCACTTTTCGTTGTTTTTGAGCAGTGATAGCCCGAACGGTTAAAGAGCCGGCCGAAAATCAGTGAGGCTCGGGTTCGAATCCTGGCATGTACCAATGAGTTTTTCAAAGTGCTTATGTACATCTTTGACGGTGAAGGAAAACATCGTGAAGAAACCCGCAGGTCTCAGAATTAATTCTGAGACATGTGTAAATGGACCCGGTCCGGCGATGGGCTCACCACCTATCACGTTTAGGGGTCCAATATATCTCGTGAAATGTGGGTATATCCATTAATGGTATACCTCTGCTTACCCCTCGGGGATAAAAGGCGTAAGATTATATTTTCGTTGTTATTTTATAACTCAAGAACGGGCTCACCTATCCAAACCAAATTTTTATGCTTTATTCGGACTATTTAGCAGATGGTTTATGTGAAGTTTACTTAAAAACTGTGGAGTGGTTCTTCATTTATCACATTTTTACAGGACAGCGTCTGTCGGGTCAGCTAGTATAGGTATTATAGAATACCTACCCCTCGGGTATAGGCGTGGGAGTTTTTATTTATTTTTAATTTAAATATGTAACGGCTAACCCTATCGACCATATAATATGAGGTTTAACAAGACTACAGTTTACTTTTTGAGAAAAGACAAAGACTGTTTTTAATTCCGGAAAAAAACATATTTCCTACGTGACCTAATTAATTAAACTTGACGCTGACGGAATGACGTCATGCTACTTCCTACCAATATTGTTATCTCGAAAGTTTGCGAAGATGTTTGTTACTCTTTCGCAAGAACTACCGAACGGATTTTAATAAAACTTTAGAGTAATGCAGGCTGTTATTGAAACTTCCAAATCCAGGGAGCAACTCGAAACCGTTTTTGACTAGTTTCGGACTAAATAACTTAATATTATTATAATAGTTTTAATTGTAATTTTTAGTAAGAAAAATTAAATTATCGTTTTACAATAATGGATGAAATTTTTTAAAAATATAGTACATATTTTTTTGGCAATTTTTATGGATGTTGAGAATCATCACCATAACAACCTGACTTCGTTTTTCGGAAGATGATATAATAATTGTTGACCATGGTAAACAAACTCGGCGTTTGGTGCTGAAACATATAGTTAAGTACATTACAATTAATGTACAATACAATACAATAGCTCTTTCAAAGAGGTTGGAAGAAAATCATTCTCTTTCCTTTAGGAGAGAGAAACTTTTTCTTTAAACGTCTTTGAGCTCTTTATTGCACACCAAAAACAACACAATAATATGGATACCAACATTAACTAAAGAACAATGGGCGATCTTATCGCTTTTAAATACAATGTTAAAATAGGTAATAATACTGACAAATTCTTCCATAAACAGCGTTCTTCGAAAACTTGCAAAGAACAAATGACTAAAAGTACGAGATCTAACAGAAACTTGAAAATGTTTGAAACTCGTAAAAGTAGTTACACGTGTTCAGAGCCGACATGTCTCTTGCAGTTTTGTAGTTGAAGTTACACTGCATGCAAAATCAGACGAAGATGCAATTTTTACTCTAGATGTTACATATGTCATTTATTTTAGTATCGTGTCAAACTGTGTTTTCAAGGCGCAATAAATTTTTGCTCATCTACACCATATTATAAAGAGGATAGGAGAATAAACTCAAAAACTATTGGAATAACCCTGAGTAACATAGGCTATAATATTTTATTTCCGTATGCCAACGGGAACGGGAACTACTACGTGAAACCGCGCAGAACAGCTAATAAATAATAATTGGAGGCCCCTAGATCGTTTGAGCGCACGTCTTTTTCTGAATATTTGTTGGGTCTGTTGACTCAGTTGGTAGTAACCCTGCCTTCTAAGTCGGAGGTCGCGGGTTCGATCCCCACTCGGAGCCAACATTTGTATGCATGAACATGTTTGTATGCTTCTTGTCTGGGTGTTTAATATTTATTTAATTTATGTTTAGTACAGGCTCTACCCAGTTTGGGACTGAATAAGCGTGTGTAAATTGTGTTCCACAATAAAAAAAAACACCTTTTCTCCAACTTTTATTATATCAAATTGCCTGTTTCCTAAAATATTCTTTTCTTAAAATGAATTCGGTACCAATCGGATACTGTACGTTTTAACGTAGAAAAGCTACTTCTAGATTTAACAGATCTAAATCTAAAAGAAGATAGCTCAGAATGTCTCGTAGTTACTATTTGTCGTAACGTAGATTTTTATGAACCCTTTTTTCTTTGTACCCCCGCCGTTCATAAAACCGACATTTGCTTGATGCAGTCAGAAAATACCAAAATTTGTTCTAACCCTATCTAGACTTTCCGCCTCTATGTCAGAGGTATTCAACCATTCTCGAGTGTAACTGTATTGGACTGTGCACGTCCGAATCTGATTTGCGGCGACCGAGAGTTGCGCGTCCCTGCCGAGATTCGGTTAAGGTACAGCGTCTGAGTTTTGGTCTGAGCTGAATTTATAATCTGTGGTATCGATGGGCTTACATCAGTCTTCCTAAATAAGATACAAACTTCTCTATTCCATTGCATTGTTTTCATGATCAGCAGCAGCAGTGATAGCCTTACGGTTGAAGAGCCCGCTTCTCATGATAATAATCAGTGAGGCTCGGGTTCAAATCCTGGCATGTACCAATGAGTTTTTCAAAACATACGTACATATTCATCACTAGCTTGACGGTGAAGGAAAACATCGTGAGGAAACCCGCTGGTTTCATAATTCGTTCTGATGCGTGTGTAACAGACCCGTTCCGGCGATGGGCTCACCACCTATCACGTTTAGGGGTCAAATATTCTCGTGAAAAGTGGGTAATTCCAGAAATGGAAACTTTCACAGAAATAGTGTGAGGAATAGAAAGTGACACAGCCCCATATAAATATCGAGAATTTCGGAGATACCCATACACAAAATGTCATTACATTATTTCCAAAATCTTTTAGAACTTGCATCAAACGACCACGAGATTTGTTTTTATAGCCCGAAAGGGCTCTCTTAGCGACTTAAGCTGCCCCCAAATGATGGCAGAGGATGGTCATTACCATTATTATCAGCCCATTTCGGCCCATTGCTGTCACTTATCGCCATCTTCCGCAACATAAGCAAGTTTTGACGCTTGAATTGGCTGCATGTTTGCAGTTCGAAGTATGAACTTTCATAGGCATATTAAAATTCCACAGCTCTACATAGACTTCAACCGTAACCCAGTAGGTACCATACACACATAAAGATAGGTTTTTAGAGTTCGCAGGTTAATTTTTAAATGAATTGGACCACGGAACTCTCAAAAGGTGCTGTGGTCCAACTTTTTTAAAGTTGGACAACTGCCCCTAGTAAAGACCCATGGTCCAACTAGTTGGACAGAGCAGTTGGACCACTGCCCCGGACTGCTTCTCACATGTCCAACTATAGAATTTTAAATAATGTGGATTAATAAAGACAAAGAATAACTACGAGACATTATTACTCGTAACTAGTTTCTGGCCACTTTTCACATGTAAGACATAATTGCAATATTAGCTCAACATCTGCAGGTCTACTTTCTAAGACAATATCCAAATATCTAACAGCGTCAAATGGCATTCGGTAACCATATAATCTAACGTTTAATTTGACGTTATCGATTGAAATCGGGACCCAACAATTATTGGGGAATGACATTTATTTTTGTGTTATAATTATCTATCATTGCTAGGTAAAGCAGCATCAAATTAGACGTCCCGTAATGCCGAAGATAGCAAATTTTCGGAAGGTGTTTTAATCACCACACTTGACAGGCGTGAATAAACTCCTCGATAGTCGCTGGATGCAGACCACTTCATAATAGAGACAATAAGCAGTGGACGCACTGTGTATAAAATAAGTATAATGACAAATAATAAGATAAAACTTACAAATAACCAGCACAGAATTTTCTTTTCTGAACCCAACCACTTTTCACCAGTTTTGTATTTTATTTATTACTAGCGGATGCCCAGCGGCGTTGCCCGCGCGGATTTCGTTTATTCCCGTTCCCGTGGGAATTTCCGAAAATCCCTTCATATTTAAAACACCTACATACCATATTTCAAATATCGGGTGCCCACCGGCGTTTTCCCGCTTGGATTTAGTTTATTCCCGTTCCCGTGGGAATTTCCAAAAATCCCTTCATACCAATATTCTATGACATATCAGACACCTTCATACCATTTTTCAAGTTTCTAGGTGTTATCGTTTCGGAGCAGCACGTATTTCTCTTTTTAACCAGTTTTTATATTTTCCCGTGGGAATGAGATATTTTCCTGGAATAAAAAGTACCTTAGATGTTGACCCGGGTACTCAGTTATCTCCATACCAAATTTCATCAAAATCCGTCCAGTAATTTTTGAGTGATGCGTGCACAACCAGACAGACAGACAAAAATTCCAAAAATTGGTGTTTCGGTATCTATATCGATAACTATATACACTACCGTTAAAATTTTCAAAAAATATTTAATGTACAGACACGGCCCTGTTAGAGTTTTATTATATGTATAGACTATACGTTACAACTGAACCGATCGTGAAACATTAACTATAACATGATTTCATAGATATCAGATAATTAATAGTACAACTAAGATCCGTCTAGACTGCATCTGGGGTAAATACAAAACAAATTTATCGCCCCTCATTCTTTATCGCCCCCACGGAGGGAACTCCAGGCAGAGTTGGTGTAACCTATCAATTTGCGCCTAAACTCGCTTGCCCCGGAATTGCGCCCCAACCAATTTGTAACAGTTAAGATAACGCGGTTCGGTTCCCAGCTTAAATTAATTCGAAAGTCCAAAGTTGGCCGATTCAGTGTTCGATGAGTTTGGATGATTTTAAACTTACAGGAATAGATATTAGTGAAGACTGATTGGAGAAACTTTAAATGCACGACGTACAAATGCCTTGCAAGTTGCAACTAGGTGTAGCAGAGAATTTGAAGGCGCCGCATGAAGACTTATGACAGTACAAATAAGAAACATGATTGAATATACAATGTGTTTTAAAGATGATGTAATGAACTAAACACGGAAGTTTTAAAAGGACATGATACAGACTCCTAAAAATATGTAACGAAATTTTCAATGTACGTTACATTAGTAGCTACAAAGGTGGTAAGTCCAAATGATAAAGACCTTGTACATGTAAATATAACCACAAAATATTCAATTATAAGTAAAACCACAACTTTACCGAGATAACTGATAACTTAAATTTTGTGCACATAGATCTGATGAAAAAAAACCCTACAAAAACATAGAAATGTAACTCCATTAAACATTAACCCAATCAACAAATCCAATTGAATTGCTAAGCTTTTGATCACCAGAAATGTGTTCAAATATTCCGGTTAAGTAATCCAATCATTTAAAACTTTAAACTTACCCAAAACATTTTGCAGATACCCAAAACAGTATCACTTGAAGCGTAAAAAGCGTTTTTCGGACAATTTCCAGAGTCATCGGATTTTGGGCAAATATGTAAAATTTAAAACGGACCAATTTAACTTTGTGGAACTCCGCAACAGTACATTAGGGGATTTAGGGGTCGGGTTTCTTGCTGTTTCGGCTTTGGAAGATTTATATTGCAGTTGCGAGGTTGAAATAATTAAGATGTGAAACGGATCTTTTTACTTCATCGATGAAATGTTCGTTAGATTATCACACGACCTTTTGATGTGACAGAAATAGTTTAGAAACTTTCTGACAGCAACTATCAGGATTACTTTCAAACAAGGACATACATTTATTATTATGATATACACCTGACTACGTGTATAAAGAAAATACATAAAACATCTTTAGACTTACTCTGGTGCAATCGGTTAAAAATATAGCTTATGACACTCCGGAGAATTATCTCCAGTTAATGGTGAATCTAAAGAAAACTCTCTTTTTAAAATCTGTCAAACTGTATAGGCTCTGTAGTCATTACCCTCTTTCTCATGTTGGTTAATTAGCGAAAAAGAAACAGCTTGCAAAAGTTTTATAAAGTATTAGCGACCCGCCCCGGCTTCGCACGGGTGCAATGCTAACACTAAAAGCTTCCTCTTGAATCATTCTATCCAAAAAAAACCGCATCAAAATCCGTTGCGTAGTTTTAAAGATTTAAGCATATAAAGGGATATAGGGATATAGGGACATAGGGATATAGGGACAGAGAAAGCGACTTTGTTTTATACTATATAGTGATGTAGTGATTAATTTGTTTTCTTCTGTGTTTCAAATAATGGAACAGCTGAAATTAGCAACATGAGTGGGCCTATGCTAAAGATGCTGAGTAAAATAACTTCCACAGACTGAACTTTCTACGAATAAAAATTAAGTACTCGTATCACAAGAAAATTTCAACATTTGCTCAGCTGACATAACTTCACAACTCACGTTCAAATCAAACTTGTTAGAAACTTGGTATTCTATGGCAATTATGCTTGGAGTTGTGATTATACTTTGTAACGACGTGAAGTATATCAAAATTCCATTAGATGAATTTGCCAGCGGATTCTCTATGTTTTGTTTGTCTTTTGCTACATATTGTGTATGTTACATATTGTGCTGTTTGGATGTATTGTACTTTTTAATTAAACACTTTTATCTTTAATAAATTACATACCTAATATCTTTAGTATGATTTTAATGGTTATTAAATTCGTTCGTCATCATTACAATACTGACGAGTCTCAACAATAAATATGTCAAAAATACTTCACAATGTGTGAATTCCCTAAACTGCAGACCATAACAGCACAAATAATACAGAACTATTAACATCAGATGGTAGGATCTGTGTCAGATAAATAAATAAATTATACAAATATATGTAAATGTAAATTGTACATCATTCATCAATCGGCAACAGCCTTCTTCTGCTGTTTTTTTACATAATTACTCGCAAACATTTTTGCTTTCTGGGTAATTATCTTTACAGTAAAATAAACAATCTTCTTTGCATTTACTCACTCCCAAAACGAAAGTGTAAGATTATAACATCAAACTGGCTTTTAACCTTAAATTATGAATCGACAGAAAACCTTCTTATTCCCCCGTCCTAAACATATATATAGTGAACACTCACGCATAAAATCACATACACTACACTCACGCATGAACACACACTCACTACACACCCTTACACGAACATTCAAACACACCCTCTCACTCTCACACTCAACTCCCCCTCACACTAACACTAACTCTTATTTTTTTTTTCTCTTAGTTTCAAATTACTATTTTTTTTTTCCCCTGGACAACTTGTAGCAGTTTACATATTATGTAGGTATATCAAACCTTTAATTGGTAACTTTGTTGGGGTGGGACCCTGGTGACCTAAACCACAGGTGCTTCTTGTACCTATCTTAGGCACCAGTCTCTCACGCTTATAGGTTTTAGTATAGGTTTATCTCAATCCTGTACCTATTTTAAGCTACCTGGTTGTTGAGAGAAAATAAAAATTATTATTATTAGAGAAGTAATTAAATGGGCAGCAATAAAAAAATTTGGTTAGCCACAAAAAATCAGCATTTAAATCATTAGGTCGGCATACAAAGATTTTGTTCGCAAATAAAAAAATCAGGCAGCAATCCTTGTTCGGCAAATAATTTTGATAATGGTCAAAAATTAAATCAGAAATAGGCAGCTTACAATAACATGGGTTTGCATAATAAACATTCAGTCCGCAAAATAGTTACTTGGTCCGCAAAATAACTACTTGGTCAGCAAGACTTCATGATTGAACAGCAGAGAAAACATGTCGTAAAAATTATACTACTCCCACTCCCACTCCCACTCACACCCCCACTCCCACTCCCACCACCACCCCCACTCCCACTCCCACCCCCACGCTCCCACCCGCCCCAGCACGCTCCCACACGCCCCAGCACGCTCCCACACGCCCCAGCACGCTCCCAAACGCTCCCACACGCCCCCACACGCTCCCACACTCTCCCACACTCTCCCACACTCTCCCATTCGCTCCCACACTCTCCCATTCGCTCCCACACGCTCCCACATGCTCCAACACGCCCCCACACGCTCCCACACGCCCCAGCACGCTCCCACACGCTCCGACACGCTCCCACACGCCCCAGCACGCTCCCACACGCCCTAGCAAGCTCCCACACGCCCTAGCATGCTCCCACACGCTCCCACACGCCCCAGCACGCTCCAGCACGCTCCCACACGCCCTAGCACGCTCCCACACGCCCTAGCACGCTCCCACATGCTCCAACACGCCCCCACACGCTCCCACACGCCCCAGCACGCTCCCATTCTCGCCCACACGCTCCCACACTCCCACACGCTCCTATTCGCGCCCACACGCCCCCACACGCTCCCACACTCCCACACACTCCCACACTCCCACACGCTCCCAAACGCCCCAGCACGCTCCCACACGCTCCGACACGCTCCCACACGCCCCAGCACGCTCCCACACGCCCTAGCACGCTCCCACGCTCCCACATGCTCCAACACGCTCCAACAGGCCCCCACAGGCTCCCACACGCCCCAGCACGCTCCCACACGCCCCAGCACGCTCCCACACTCCCCAGGACGCTCCCACACGCCCCAGCACGCTCCCACACGCTCCCAATCGCTCCCACACTCCCACACGCCCCAGCACGCTCCCACACTCCCCAGCACGCTCTCACACGCCCCAGCACGCTCCCACACGCTCCGACAAGCTCCCACACGCCGCAGCACGCTCTCACACTCCCCACCACGCTCCCAGACGCTCCCACACGCCCCCACACGCTCCCACACTCTCCCACAAGCTCCCACACTCTCCCACACTCTCCCATTCGCTCCCACACTCCCATTCGCTCCCACACGCTCCCACATGCTCCAACACGCCCCCACACGCCCCAGCACGCTCCCACACGCTCCCAATCGCTCCCACACTCTCCCACACGCCCCAGCACGCTCCCACACTCCCCAGCACGCTCTCACACGCCCCAGCACGCTCCCACACGCTCCGACAAGCTCCCACACGCCGCAGCACGCTCTCACACTCCCCACCACGCTCCCAGACGCTCCCACACGCCCCCACACGCTCTCACACTCTCCCACAAGCTCCCACACTCTCCCACACGCTCCCACACGCCCCAGCACGCTCCGACACCCTCCCACACGCTCCCACACTCTCCCACACGCTCCCACTCGCACCCACTTGCTCCCACTCGCTCCCACACGTTCTCACACGCTCCCACAACCTCCCACACACTCCTACACCCTCATACCCCCCACTCTTAACCCCACTCCTACCCCCCACTCCTACCCCCCACTCCTACACCCCACTCCTACACCCCACTCCTACACCTCACTCCTACCCCCCACTCCTACCCCCCCACTCCTACCCCCACTCCTACCCCCCACTCCTACCCCCCACTCCTACCCCCACTCCTACACCCCACTCCTACCCCCCACTCCTACCCCCCACTCCTACCCCCCACTCCTACCCCCACTCCTACCCCCCACTCCTACCCCCCACTCCTACCCCCCACTCCTACCCCCACTCCTAAATCCCACTCCTACCCCCCACTCCTACCCCCCAATCCTACCGCCCACTCCTACCCCACTCTACCACGCTTACTACCACTACCACCAACACCACCACAACCACCACCACTACTTGTAATCGTAATAATAGTCATAAATGTTGCATAATCCAAAGTCCTTCCTAATCTATGTAAGAAATGCGCCCATTTTGCGTATGACAAGTTTGCTAAGATTATTTTTGCTACTTTTATATGAAGCTAAAAAAAATTTTTGGCTTCCCCTCTGAGTGCTTACCAAAATTTTATTATACAGTAGCAGCTCATTGCAGCTCAAAAATAATTACAGCCATCCAGAATGACATAAAATGCTGATAGGTTTTGTAATGTTTGCTGGCCATGACTTGCTGACCAATTAGCTATTTCTGCTTACAGATTATATTTTTCTGCTTACAAAAATACGAATACTCTGCTAACCATTTAAATAACACCCTTATTATTATTATAATCTTTTTATTCATTAGCATTCATAAAATTGTATTGTGTCTATTGACCATCACATCACATAACAATTTCGACATGGTTTTCGATTTTCGATTCATATTAACTCGAACCACTTTCATATTCTCCCAGAGTTAAAGTTCTGTCTCTCATTTTCTGTCAGCTCTCTTTTTAGACCAAGTTGCAAAGTATTTGCGATTAGTTAGGTACGTAACAATATCTGCTACATAAACAGTTGTTGCTAAAACTGAGCCATCAACGGCTTCACATGAGTCTGCTACCATCTGTATTTGAAACCTGTAGGAGCATTCCAACTAAGTTCCTCCATATTAGTAATCCCAACGTGTTATACTTCTTCATTCTTTGCTCTCATCATTTGTCCTTTATATTCCAGGTGTGCTCAAACGAGAACAAATGCGTCTGCAACCGAGGCTGGACAGGCCCCGACTGCTCCCACCCCGACGTCCTCCCCCCCTCTCCGACCCCCTACGTCCCCGAGAACGCGACCAAAGCCGCCTACAACATGACCAAGAAGGAAACACCGTATGGTGAGTCCATCCCAGTTACAGAGACCTCTTAACAGATTTCATACCCTTTGAAATGTTATGTCTGATTCAGATTTATCCATTCAATTACCTATTATGATAGAATCCAATAAAATCGTTATTTGATTTTTAATTTCTCGCTAAACTGAATTCTGAAATAAAGTTCCAGTGCCATTGGATCTTTGCAATCATTCATAACCCTTGATAAGTGTAAATTAGTTATTCATTACACACAAATACTAGCGTAGAATCTATGGAGGACTGTATTGGACAAAAGGCCTACTTTTGACTAAAATATGACAGATATACTCGAGACCATTACACTATTATACAATCTCACTACACCATAATCAAGTAAACTCGTTTCCGCAAAGGCAAGAACAAAGAGATGAAGACACTTCAAAGTGGCCTTATTCTTTCAACGAATCTCAATATTTTATGAAAGTAACGTCTTTGTACTACTAATCTTTATGATTTCAGATGTATTCCTTAACAATATTTTCCCTACTGTTAAACCTAAAGGCTTTTAAACCGGGCACTGCTTACCTTCAATAAATATTAACCAGTTACAAAATAAAACAGAACTGATTGATCATTTCTCGACTAAAAAGAAATCATCAATCAGATTGAAGTGCTAATGTTGCTTGTGTGTTTTGTCGACGATGTCTTCCATCAGTTTTGTAAGTGGTGTAGCAGTGCCCGGCGCAGCGCGGCTGCGCGAGTGGCGCCGGCGCATACGCACGGGACCCATTCTAAACAGTGACACACCCGCAGGTGAGCACGAAGGCAACAAGATGAGTACCATCAATATGGTCATCTTGTTGTTGGCCGTCGTGCTCTCAGTGTTCGTGGGGTTCGCCTGGATGGCGTACTGTTTCAGGTAACACCCGGTAACTAGGTGTTATTGCACCCTCTGTCGCAAGTGTCTGTCGTGTTCGTATCGATGTCGCATCCGATCCCGCCGGCGCCGGCCGCGCCCGCGCCCGCCGTCGTGACGTCACCACGTGACGTGCCGACGCCGGACGCGCAACTCACTCTCTTCTCCTTTGGGCGCAGAGAACTACCACGGCTCGAACACGGTGTTCTGCGTTGCGGTGCTCATGTCTGTGGTAGGGGGGGTATTCATAGTATTTGCCCTGAGCGCTCTCTGCTACAGGTCAGTCGTAGTACACAAAAACTTCTCCCTGTGCCTAAGGTTAGTGAGCAGAAAACAGACCAAAGGTAGTCTTTGAGAAGAAATTTAAATCGTCACCTTCGTATACTTGTATGTTTATTTTAGACGTTAGCGTTGGTTTCTGTTCGTATTTACGTCAACGATTGTGTTTGTTTTGTTTGAAGATACGTTTTATGTGGTTTACGTTGTGGTTGTAGAGCTAGCTGGCGGGTGGCGCGTCGGCCGAGTCGGCGCGCCACAACTGCATTTGATCTGTGGTTCTGTGCCCGCGCCGGCGGCCGGCCCGCGGCTGGCTCGCGCCCCACTCGCCGCGCGAGGCGTCGCCGTCCGGCCGCCTCGCTGCATGCCGTCAAGGCTTTCCTCGTTGTACTCGAGACACCTTCTCGACTCAAACCCTTAAGATTCTGGGCTCTTGGATGTATGCATTGGCTTATGTGAACTGTGACTCGTTTTCGTTTCCTTTCTTGGTCGGAGGCCGCGTCGCCGGGCGCCCGAGACCGCGACCCGGCGGCGCGATCGCGTCTATATCTTCCGATCACGGTACCCCCACACTCGCCACGGTTTAACACACGAACAAAGTTACAGAGTCATTTCACTACCAACGTCACTGCGAGTGGATGGTATGTGGCCTCACTGTGTGCCACCCCTCGAGGTATGTACGGTAAAGAACATTTAAAGCAAAATTTGAGAAGATATAGATCGCTCGACTCGACGTCACCAATCACTACCACCACCACTAAATTCTATCAACTTTTGCACGAGAAGCGAATGTGCAATGCACGGATTCTTCTTTCAAGCAGCTGTCTATCTAGTTAGCAACGCCTAATGTTACATTTAAGATGACCATAGGATCTTTTCGATATAATCGTTATCCTATTTGCCGATGCTCACATTGCATTCACACAGAAACTCATTTGTCATAGATCCATATCAACATACAACTTTATTGAAAAGATCTTATTAACACTAAGCTAAGATCAATCTCTTGATATATTTCCCCACATACATAACATCAGATTCCCCAGAGGAATGAAACGAAAAGTTCAATTCAAATCAATTCAAAAATTGTTACAACAGAAAATTTATTGAGATATCCAAAAGCACCAGTCTAAGAATCAGAAATTTTAAAGTAATACGGCGAAGAACAAACAATGAACAGTCCAATCTTATATGCAGCTCTCCCAACCCAACCAAGACATTTTCAATTGGTACCTATTTCTAAACCAAACTGTTCATATTGTTCCTCCCGAACATTTAAACTCATAGTTCGCTTCACAATTAGAATCGGAAACGAAAACATCAACAAAATTGACTCTCTCAGCCGAAGGTGTTCTTGATTCCGATATTGGCCCAAATCGTTTCGGTTTCTGAAACGTAATCGATTGATCTGAGTGTGCGTTCCCACGCCACGCCTGCATCAGGAAAAAGAGTACGCTGCCGAAATACGACCCTCCATACGTGAAGAAACCCATCGCCAAGAGCTTCCCAGCTGGATCAACGACGTCAAACAACTCTCAGGAAGACATCTCACTGGATGGTGGAAAAATGCACTCCTTCAACAACACTTTTAGGTACGTAAATATTATCAAAGTCATCCAATTTCTGTTCTCGATCGGCAACTCGGCCGGTCTTTGCTCTTCTGAATTTGAAATTCCCTTTTTGGTTAAAGTTTACCTGTCCAGTTCTCTCTGAATTTTGCAGACGATTCTGATAAGTGCACTGTGAATTATTGCATTGACTATTTTTATTAACTGACTTTGTAATCGTTTTTTGCACATTAAATTTAATGGGGCTGGTCTATGTTCACTCTAAAATTAAATTCTTGTTTCCTCTTTTTAATGGATCTGGTCTTCTCAAACAGAAATCTTTTGAGGTACGTCGACGGCTTGGCGTGGCAATTAGTTTGGAGTGTGTCTTACAGCTCAACAGTTTATTTCTCGCTCACGGTTTTCGCTTACATCACCAAGCTTTGTCCAAGTGCTTATCCTGGATAATATTTGGCGGACTTTGCTGTTTTATTACATTTTTGGTGTGTTACTAGTGTGTCAAGCACAATCACACTTCTTGCGAATCAAACGACACGCTTGTTATATATTTATTCTTTATGTTACTTACACCTACTAGTTTCCAATATACATAGCATAAAATTGCAAACCTAAATGCAGATTTTATGAAACGATTCAGTTTTAATTATAGTAGTGGCAAAAATACATGATAAAGATGAAAATCCTAGTAGATTTCAAGAAGGCTTTATAGCAAAACTTACCGATTGAAAAGCCAGTAATATAATGCCCACTTGTATATTTCAGCCGCGGAGACTCTCAAAGAGTAATCTTCAGGCATGGAAACCATATGGCTGGAGCTGCTAACACTAGTAGATATCCGTAAGTAACATATTGAATTATTTATGTAGAAGTTTTTTTATGTTAACGATGGCAAGAACAAGAACAGAAATCCGAAATATTTAGTATTGGATTCCTTAGGGATTGCGAATACATACTTATATTTGACATTTTCAGAGACCATAAGCAAATGAAACGTGTTCATTCGGGCAGTGAAGACGAGCCCACACACTCAGGTATGATTCATTCTTTTTAAATTTGATTCATATTTTTTTATATCAAACAAAAAGATAAGAAAATAATTGATTCTATATCAAACAAAAACATAAGAAAATTCTTGCTTCCCTAAATATATTTATGTGTAGTTTAATTGGAAAACTGAAGCTAAGTGTCCCAAAGTAATCTGAATCCAGACAAAATCTGAATACTGTCAGTTTTCCGATAGGGTAGGCAGAGACAGTAGCGACCTGCCACGTCAATTTACTCAGATTCATAAACTCTAGTGTATAAGTAAACATTAACTCTCCAGGGGAAGAAGACATAGCGTTCATAGACGTGAACCCCAACTCGATGGCGAAGCTCCCTGAGAAGGGGATCCTCAAGAAGCACGGGTATGGTGCTGTGGATGGTAAAGACAAGTGGGCAGATGACTCACAGTCGGAGCAGCTGGAGGCTGGCTCCCAGTCCGACGGGCAGGAGCCTGCGGGCGCTGTCGCTGATATGGAGTATAAGTTTAAGGTACTAAAGATAGAAGAGAGACTTTGAAATTTGAGTTAGAGATTTGCTGTCGATGATAAATGTGTTGTACAGAAAATTATCTCATTGTAAATAGACTCTGGAGAGTTTTATTTCTACAACTATACAACGCGTCACAGAATAAGCGCGATTCCTCATGCAACCCAATAAGTATATCAATATAAAAAAAATATGATGATCTTAAATAAAGAGCAATAAAAGTATGGTTTCCATAGGTAGCCCTGAATTCAGTTACCTATGCTTATTCCAATTTCGGAAAAAATTAACACATTAAAAATAGCTGAAATCTATTAAGTACTCGATAGTGAACAAACTAATTTCAGGAATTGCGCTTATTCTGTTACATGTATCGAATTGAGAAACCGAACCGAACCTCCTCTTTTTTTGACGTCGTTTTAAAAAGGACCAATGCTAAGTTACAAAAACACTTTGTTAATCATAATATGTAAATGAAAAGTACGCTGGTAAAGTTCTCTGGGTAAGCTCTTGTAATTCAGTAGATGGAACAAAATACGTAAGATATAAAAATGTGAAGAAAAAACAAAGAATGACTTCTGTCAAATTAAAAAGTAATAAAACGAAAAAGATTGGACATCGCATATACACGGGGCATGTAACAATATTTCCAGGACCTAAACGGGTACCACGAAAACATAATCGTGGCGCTGAAGACGGCGGCGGCTCAGCGAGCGAGTGCCGGTGCAGCGAGCGGCTCGGGCGACCTGCGAGCGGTGCAGGAGTACGAGTACAAGCGCGAGCGAGCGCCCAGCGCAGAGAAGATCCATGAGGCGGAGCTAAGGAGACAGAGGGCAGGTTAGTACTTAATACCTTCCTAACTATTTCACCATTGTGGATCTTTCCTCCCTTATGAAATCACTTATAGATTTTCTCCTAGTCTAAGAAATTCTGATGGAAACAATAGATATGGTGATAAACCTGCATTACCGGGTATGTAGGAGAGGAGGTAGAGTGCTCCTCCATCGCGAAAAGGGAAGATATTCCGCCAGGCGAGGTTATCGTGCCTGGGGACCGCGCCGCGGTCCAACGGTTCATGTTGAACATTTGAATTTATACGAACTCATAAGAAAATTTCAGTAGCGTGGTTTTAGAAGTAGCCGTCTATGGGCTCCTTTAGTTAGTTCTATGCAGAACTGCTAGGTATCGCTACACTGGCAAAAAGTTATGTCATTGGTAATTTACGTCAAATCAATGAAATAGCCAAGTAGTGCCATCCAGCAAACAATATTATAATAAAATTATAATGTTCTGTTGTATCAGGAGCATCTCCAGCTACTATTAAAACTCATACTCTTTTTTCTTCCTGACATACCAACACCGACGATTCTAGATATCTTCGGTTATGGTTTGGAATTAGTGGACGGACGTCCTCTGCCCCTCTTGCTTTCCTGGATGCCCCAATCGTACCAATAAACCGTATCAATAACAAGCTGCGCTCCACAACCAATAGGGGACGAGGAAGAAGACGAGGCGCCGCAATGCGGGCCGATCCGGATCCGGAACCTAGAGGACCTGATCCGGCAGCTGGAGCACCACTCCAGCCGGCACATGAGCCCGTCCGGCTCCGAGGACATCCGCATGTCGGAGACCGAGGCAGATCGCCACTACCGGATCGACCCCGGAGAGGTGCCGCCGTGAGTAACCCATTTTGCTTGGTAGCTGTTTTTTATCCCTCTTACTGATGGCCTGGCCACATATGTCTTCGAATCTCATTTAAAGTAGATGATATATCATCAAAAGTTATAACGTTTTAAATGGGACCTATTTCCCTTTGTAAGGCACATTTAATATCGATGCTATAAAGCAATTAAAAAGTGGTCCTTTATAGAGGAATTAAATTGACCCAGTCTTCAGTCCAGTCCTAGAATCCAGCAGCTGCAGTGCATGTACGTAACATTATCGGAGAAATTTATTAACATTTTACGCTAGACTTAATTTTAAAAGTGTTCTTGCTACTTGTGTAGTGTCGATATGAAACGCAGTTCGTAGAAACGCATCCATACATTTTTCTGTTTCTCCAAATTTGCCAGTTCTAAAAACTATAGTAATTTTGTTACTTGGCTGAACTCTGAACAAATCTGAATGATAATGATAATTCATAACTTTATTGCCTTTTTCCTATTATTTCGGGTAGGCGCAATAAGTCATCTTTCTTTTGATCTTTATCAACTGGCGTATCTGCATTCACTTCCTTCTCGAACATCATCCTGCTTACAATCCAACCGCCCCTCTTCATTTGATCACTCCTCTCCCATAAGTCCAGTGAATTTGTAAGTCAAATTTTCTTGGCTTACTATGATTAAATCGCAACATTCTATAGAATTCTTGCATTATCCTTACTCCATGGACGGATCAATGCCAAAGAGATTAAAATATAATAGGACATAGAGGGGGCATTGGGAATATTTTCATACAAAACTTTGAAGCATGTTTGAAGATCAAGCGTCATGTCAGTTAGTATGAACGCGAGCTGTCATTCCGTCGAAATTGTACTAGACTTATTCCACTTGGAATAACTTTTGGCTTCAATTTTTCCTCGCTTTGTACCCCTCTATGCCCTATTATATTTTAATCTCTTTGATCAATGCATGAATTAACCTGACAATCTTCAATAGGATATTTGTCTTATCGTAATTAAATTGCAATTAATCATTAATTTAAAAGATTACCCAAAACATATTTAATGATATACTTCGCTTTTTATTTTACAACTGTAACAATTTTTTATATGGTAGAAACATCAAAGAAGTTCTGCAATTGAGTACTATTCGTTATGACGTCATAATTCAGTACACAGTAAATTTTCCGTAGTACATTTTCGTTTTATCAGATCATAAAGAGTAAGTCATTTGACTAGGCAGTCAAATACCCTATTGCATGTCGTCTGACTCCAGTCGGTGCCGCGGCCGCATACCGGGCACGGAGGAAGAAGTCCGGTTCGGTTATCCCCGGTTTCGGGGCAGCGGCCGCCACCACCCGGGCATGTTCGCTGCGGGCCCCTCGGTGCCGGCGCTGATGGCGCATGCGCACTCCCCACATGCGCGCGCGCCTCCCGACGACGATGCGCTCTACGAGACTGCAGACGCCGAGCGGCTGCGCGACGCGCCCGACAGTGAGAGGTGAGTTGCTGTTTAGGGGATAGGCTACGACAATGTGAAGCTGGAAATTGTAGGCTACAATTTAAAAAACATGTCTTTATACACACACCGGCACAATTAGCGGAACAGAAAAAAAAAGGAGAAAAAAGAGGGAATTTAGAACAATGAATGTAATTTTTAAACAATATATTATTTAAAATGAAACAACAATTAAATTAACATGTTTTGACATTCATTTGTAACACCATACTTAAAATTTTATAAAAATAAAAATTAAATTAAACAAAATGCATTTTTCTTCGATTTTTAATTATAGAGAAACAGCAGAAAATTCAAGATTTTCCAAAGTTTAACAACAATTTCAATGACTGTTCAATATCGAGTGTTTCCTCCTCGTGCTCTGATGAGGGTTTCCATCCGTCTGGGCATGCTGCGGATGATGTTATCAATGGTTTCTTGGGGCAACCTCTGCCATTCTTCAAGTAATGCGTTTCGCAACTCGTTGAGATTATTGGGAGGGGGCATTCTTGACTTTACACTCCTCTTTAGCAAGTCCCAGACGTGTTCTATAGGGTTCATATCGGGGGACCGTGCTGGCCACTCCATCACCGTTATACCAACATGGTTTAGGTATGTCTGTACTGTGCGAGCACTGTGAGCCCGAGCATTATCCTGCATTAGAATGAAGTTGTTACCAATAAAGGGGGCAAATGGCACAACATGTTCTTCTAAAATCTCCCTGATATACCGATCAGCATTCAGATTCCCGCCATCGACCACTACTAACTCCGTACGAGCTCCTAAACATATTCCTCCCCAGACCATAATTGAACCGCCGCCATATGCAACTGTATTTTCAAAATTAGACTGGATATACCGTTCTCCTTTGCGTCTCCATACTCGCTGCCTTCCATCAATTTGATTTAACATAACTCTGCATTCATCAGTAAAAAGAACCTGTCCCCAGTCGTCGAAGTCCCAATCACGATGTTCACGACCAAAGTGTAGACGGTTTGTGCGATGATGTCTCTCAAGTTTTGGGGCTTTGGCGGGCACATACGAGCCTATACCCACTTCTTCGAATCTTCTACGAACTGTCCGCTCACTCATCCTTACTGCTCGTACCTCTTCCAGTAAATTTCGAGCCTGCACCGCCGTTAGTCTCGTGTTCCGTCGGACTTGAAGTTGGAGAAAACGGTCATCCCTCCTTGAAGTACACCTTTTCCGGCCTTGTCCTCTCCTTCTCACTAGAGCATTCGTCAATCTGTATCGTTGGATGCTACGATAAATCGTTGATAACGATCGACGAAGGCTTCTGGCAATCGATCTGTAGGTTTGACCATTTCTCCTCATTTGATCTGCCCTAATGATTTCTGATGGCGTTAAATCAGGCATAATTAGATGCTCGTAAATTATCAATATGCGAAAAAACTCAAAAGCCTCAAAAACTGCAATTCAAAGCTTTTCAAATGGAATTCACGAACCTTCTAAAAACGGACAAGCGGTGGAAAAAATGAATCAATGAAAATTAAAACAAAAGAATGAAAAAAAGGGCAGTCGCTTAGTATTCCATTTTTAAATTAAAACCCAAATTTAAAAAAAGCTTGTTTAGCCGGCCAGTAACACGCAAAAATGCGTAAATACTCCCTTTTTTTTCTGTTCCGCTAATTGTGCCGGTGTGTGTATCTGAATGAACTGTGATGAGTTGTCCCGAAGTTTTCAGTTTCTTACGGGAAACATGAGGTTTTTGAAAAGGCGTTTACGAATTTTTTCAAAGATTGGCGACGCACTGGTGACCGGTGATGATGGTTCGTCTACTCGTTTGCCATTTTGTATACTTACCAAAAAAAGTAGGCTGGTAGTGTAAAAAATAAAATAGACACTATCCCATTCATAACCTCCGTAGATTATTTATCAATTTCAAAAACCATTTGCCTAAAAAAATATTTAACTTATCGAGTATTGTTTTGGCGGTTTACTGAATAGTTTAATTAAAATTTACGAAATACCTAAAAAAAATTAAGTTAGACCATTAAATAATCATTTTTTTATCATTGTTTATTCATTTTCTTATTGATCAATGCATTTTTCAAATCAAACATCGATCACCAACAATTTTGTAGTCAGTTAATTTGATACATCTCTAATATGTAGGTAAAGAAAAAGCTAAGTATTTAAATTTCGAAATTACCTGCCTACTACATCAAAATTATTCCCTTCGTCCCACTTCGTAGCTAGATTTGGTAGCCAGCTTTGAGATGGGACTCTTCATAATATGTCGTAGTCTATTCCCCAGTAGTCGCTGTCAATTGGCTTACAATACTTTCCAAATTTCGCTTCTAAGTACACACATGCTTCAACAACGCACTCATAACCAGTCATCAGACTTCAGACATGAATTTGCAAGCTAGCATATACAGGAATAAAACCATCCACTCAACGCCTAGCCAAAAAGCTTTAGGCAAAATACCATGGACTTATAAGGGGGGCTTAGGGGATCTGGATAGCCCCTTAGTCTACGCGAAAACGTACATTTTTGTCACTATCCATCTTTTGCGTCTGTTCTCGATGATGTGGTTTTAATTTCTAATTAATTGATTATATTGGCCCTTACAGTTCTTTGTTTTTATGCCGCGAAGTTACAGACGATAATATGTAAAACGAACTTGAAAGGAATTATGGTGATCACTCTCATCACCAACAAGACCCTTTAATCCTCATTTGCGGAATATGCCACTCTTTTTGAGGATTGGAAGATAAAACTTTGGGCCTCGTAGACCTAGAACCTATTATTTTCTTAAATTATTTTACTTGAGACGTAACTTAGCGCTTTTACAATGACTCTATAGATGCCGCTAAAGCTTGTAAAGGAATAGGATACAACTGTATTAGTGTACATAAATTACTAACATTTAATTACAGACATAACATATTACACCAAGCCAATGCTCAGAGCGGGCTCCAGGCCACCAGGACATGAGAAATAAGTCCCGAGTCACACAGAAAAGGAACTGATCCGTGCCGTAGCAAAACCAAATCTAAAAGCGCCTTTAAATGATGTTTCGAACTTAAGTAAGGAGTGTTAAAATAAAATAAAAAAACATTTTATTTCAGGCTCAAGGCCCATAGAATTGCACAAATTGAAATAACAATTTAACAATTACAATATTAAATTAAATAATATTTCATAATTTCATGCGAATAATGACAGCAAAAAGCGGTTGTTTATAAAGTCTGCAGTTTATATTTCTGTATATTGCTTCTCTTACTTGGCCTCATCAGTGATAAGGACCAACAAAAATAAAATATACTAATTGCAAAATGAAGAAAAACTGAGATTCAGTTCTAGTTTTGCTTTGTAAGAATCAAACTTAAAAACGATTTGGATTAAAGGTCGAAACATATTTTTGAAACGCAAGCAATTTGGCTAAAAGCAGCACGTATTGACTCAAATTATATGACTAGCAACACACTTTCAACCCCTTGCATTGGGTATTAGTGATTCGCGTTTCGAAAGATTCCGACTACCGGCACGGATCCGCTTCGCGAGTGACTCGCGCTAGGCCGGTAGCCCGTTCCGCTGACACGCGCCTCGACTCTCCGTTCCTCTTCTCTATCATTTTCTAGTGATGAATTTATTCAAGCTCAACAACAGTTAGCCCGGTGGGCGAGTGAAGACGCGGTGCCGGCGGCGGCGGCGGCCCTCGCCGCTCGCGAATACTTCCCGTCGCCGGCCGGCAGCACAAGCAGCGAGGCGACGCTCCGCGGTCCCAACCCTCCGCCGAGCTCCGCGACACCCGCGTGCGAATCGTCCAGCGGCTTCCCCGAGTACAAGCACTGACCGCGCGCTGCCGATGCCGCGCCACGGAGCTCTGACGCCGCCGACACAGCGACCCCACCCCGTTGCACTGTTAGGGTAATCACGTTATAGTTTAACCGTTAGAACACAAATCTTCTCACGCGTAGCCAAGGTCTAGATTCGGTCGCAGGCCGGCCCCCGCCGCGCCCACGCTTGTGAATAAGTAGTTGTTAGCGACCCGTTGTAAATATGAACTATGAAGTATTAAATGCACATATATTAAACGATATGACTGAACTATGGTATTTGACAATTTAGAGTAAACTGTTGCGTGTAAGTGACGGCGGTGTGTGCCGCGCCGCCGGAGGGCGCTCTGTTACGTTGGTTAATATTATATTTGTTCCATTAAATCGATACGCTTTATAACTCTTATCTCTGTTTGGTGCCGCCGCCCTCCCGGCGCGGCGACTTGTATGTCTAAAGTAAATGTAAGTGGAACTTATCGATTTACGGCCGTAGCGTTAAGAAGTGCGGTGCCGTGGTGCCGGGATGTCGAGTTCGCTTCCGTCGTCCGCGCGAGGCTCAAGTAGCTTTCACAGTAGATAGGCGATTATCAAATTGAGCTGAAAATATTCGTAAGCGAAGCTTTAATGTTATGACTTAGTTGGAAAGTCCACGAGGCAGGCCGAGCTCGACGTCGCGACGTTGAGCGTCAGTGTTTGCGCCTGGAGCAGTGGGCGACCCGCTACCGTCCCCGGAGAGTTCGCTCGCTTCATCCCATCACCTCTCCGAAAGACGCCCCGCCTCAGGTAGTACCGCGCGATCGCTTCGGGAACCGCTCAGCGTCCACGCGGGGCCTACGCCGTAGCGGCGCGGGGCCTACGCCGTAGTACCGCGGGGCCTACGCCGTAGCGGCGCGGGGCCCAGCCGGCGGCTCGGCCCACGCACGAATGTCGTCTAACTAGCCCTAACGTACACATATTCTAAAACTTAATGTGAATAAAAAGTTGTTTCGATTTTATCAGAATATCTATTGTATTAAACGAATTTACGCCGGTTCAGTGGGAGATGTTGGGACGTGTTATAGTTTTCTCGTTTCATTTTATTGTGACAATTTAGGAGGTTATCGTTTCGCGTTTACGCTAGTGTAGGTGGCGCGGCCACGGGTAAAGTAGGGTTAACTTAACAGTTGATGGTAAGGAGCCTCGTCGGGAAGGACGTATGCTGTGAGGCCCGCCCGACCCAGACTAACTACTCACATAGATACTCGTTATATTATAAGTAAGTCTAATAGATACTAAACACGTACAGGGTAGATGTGATTGCAGTACTCTGTAGCTGGGTGCACGCTCGATGGGCGCTTGTCTCGCATTGTGCAAAAAAATATAGTAATTTTCAGTGAGCCCATTATATGTACATAAAGTACCGCGCATACTTAGGCGACCAAGGAACTGCGAAGCGAGAGCGGCAGAACGCTTGCTTTAAAATGAAAGCCCTTTTGTATTTGAAAACCGCGATGTGGATATTTTTATACGGATAAGTATTATTATTATTATTGAATGATGTTTGTTTTACAAATGAAAAAAAAAAAACACGTACGTAGAATTTGCGTCAGCGACTTAGGAAGTGACGACGTATCTATTTCTAAATATTATAAAAAAAACGGAGTTTGTTTGCGCTTAAATTTTCTAAACCACGTAAAGGATTTGGAAACGGTTTTCACTATTTAGAGAATTTCTTCCGGGTGGTTTGTATACAAACACATTACATCCATACAAAGCTAGGGCCAGTCATATAAATGATACTTTCACGTGATCGCTGTGGTTCGCATGGATAGGTTCGCATCGCAGAAGTATCGCTCCCGCTCCGCAGACGTCTAGTCGCTCAGGTTTGGCCGATGCTTAAATGATATCTAGCGAACTCTCTAACCATAGAAGGCAAATTCAATGGATTTCCAATACGTACTCATTTTAACTTTTTAATTTGGTCATCGATGACACTTGCACAATGTGAGGTCATTTGCACCAAATGTAATGTAACCTCGTTGTACGCTAAACCGCATTTTAGTCCTTATCCCCTTCCGTCAACTTTGAAACTTGTGTAAATAATTGTAAAGTTCCATTTCAAGTCCTCGTTGGAACTGTGATTAATTCGTCCATTACGGTTTTTTTTAATTTTTTGTCTTCTGTATGGCTTTACATGTGAATGGTGAAATTGACTCAGCGTTTTTTACAATCATACATCGGTTGAGCTTACAAACGAGTGTGTCACCCAGTAGGCGTCGCGAGCGCGCGTTTTTTACCCATCAGACTAGTCTGTGCAACCGAATACACTTTAAATTAATAAAATTTTACACTAAGAGGCACGATTACACTTTTAATTAATACAATTTTACACTAAGAGGCACAATTAACCACCCATAGGACATTCTCATACACTCGAGGTCACTTTGGAGAGTAGTTTTTTCGTCATACTCGTAGTAGTAATTTGATGAGATCTGATGGTGGCTATCACGGGGCATAGTATGGATGTAGTAGGGCTTAAAGATCAGAGAAGCCATTAAGGCCGCATATTGTAGAGTCCTGAGTGTTTGAATTTCCGTACACTTTTTGATATTTTTCGTTATATTCATTTTGGTATAAATGGCTTGTCTCATCACGTAGGTACCGAAGGAACTTTGGATCTCCTATATCCATACTGTCTACTCCATCCATCAGATGTTACCCAAATACTAGTGTGATGAAGAGGTTCCAACTGGAGGTGACTTTGAGTGTATAAGAATGTCTCTATGGTTGGTTAATTGTGCATCTGAGTGTAACTCTGGCTCACCTCCGGCTACTTCATATTTATGCTACTTTCTCTGAAAAGTCCATTCTTCTTTTTACAATTTACATTCGAAAGCCGGTTTCGTGTCGGAAAAAATTGTATCGTTGTCAAAAACCCTTCATGCATGCATGTAAGAAACGTTAAAGAAACCAAACTTTCACAACAAGCAGGTCTTATATAAATAAACTTCCTATAAGTAATACAATAATAATTGGTAAATGAATCATTCTTTAAGTACATTTTAAATTATTTTCTGTAATATTGTTATTTAAAGAAGTGTCGTTTAGTTTCAAGAAAGAACCTACTATTCAAGTTTCACCTACACACTTTAGAACCATGTCACAAATAAGTTGAGTTATTCACTCAACTTTGCATTGTCAAAAATATCACCAATCAAAATTATTTAGGCACTATAACATCCGAACATAACGTCAGAATATAAATTGTTAAAAAAAATCCTGCTGCTATAGTTTTCATGCTCAACACATCTCGCTCAAATTCAGCCATTACCACTATCAACTTTAATTATGAAAGATGACAGTATCATACTCGCAGTATTATGTACTAGTACAGATATTACAAAACTGTACTAGTACTGCTATACAACGATACGCTAGCTGTCATCCTGAAAAATTGAGCTAGGTTTACTTTCCGTATTCATATTAGTTAAGAGCCAGTCTAATAGATGGCGGTGGAAAAAAAATTCCCGGGACCGGTATGTACTGGTCATAAATTGTGATTTCGGTGGCACAGTCAGTCTGTACGCGTAGGCCTAACACGTCAATTGCGAGGCGCCGTCACCGGCATTGCTCACGGTAGTGTTCAGATCTCTGCGAATGATCGTAGCCAGAACATCCAGACCTGGACGCTCCTGGATATATGTTAGGAATATGACTATTTGTAATGAAAATGGACGAGGTCTAAAGGTCGGTTTATACGTCTCCGTGTTTCTAGAATGTTATTGTAAAGGAATTTTATAAGAAATGGAGTGTGGATAGTCTAATGATTCAGTTATTTGCCTGTGTGAATGCAATATGACAGATTGGACGCGTATCGCAAGTCCGTTGCCAAAAATAAATAGTGTATTTCAATTAAAACTAATTGCTCAGAGATGTATTGCGAACTTTTTTACCGCCGTATGCATTCACGCAAATGCAAAATAAGTGTCAGCAAAATGTTTGGAAGTCAATTGTTTTCGGTATTGACTGTTATTTATTATGTATCCACAAGAGGTATGTATTGAAGTTAAACAATGTAAATTGATCCGTACTATTTTTCTTGTACATCATGCCTTCTCCAGTCACCAATAATAAGCAGCTGCTTTACTCATACTAGACCTCATAGTCATAATATAAGTGTATTGATGCCTTAAGTCTCTTGGTTATTATAAAATAATTGTTGAATTTATCAAAGAAATAAATGTACGGACCAAATGGATACTACTCTGCTTTGCAGGCCTCTTAATGCCTTGAGATCGGTCCAGATGACGAGCTCAGATGTGTGAAACTGTAAACGCGGGTTACTCAAATTATGACCGAGTCTCACTCACGCAATTAATTGTACTAAGTACCTTTTGCGGAATTGTATGCACGCCATCTAGATACACCTTTATACGAAGAAAGGCAAACGTTCGTGTTGAGTTGCTGGGTTCGAGTTGAGTTGGCACGTTGAAGTATGAAACGACCTTACACGTGCACGCATAAACCTATGGAAAAATCGCGTTTGCATGTAGACCTTAAAACATTTTCTATAGCTATAGTAAAACTTAGCTTAGTAAAAATTAATGTACGTACCTACCTATATTACTGTCTGTTGTAAATTTTGAAACTTAGAGGAAAACTGAGTTGCTCAAAATATAAGGACGATTTCCTCATTATGCAAAGTTGCGATCATTCGCAGACCAATCACCACTACTGAACTACTGATTTAGAAATGTTAATGTTAAGTGATATTATGTAATATAAAAATACGAATTTTAAACGAAAAAAGACGTTGAGACGTTGTAATTTTCCGTTTTATTTTGTCCTTGTAAATATATTTGCTATATGATTTACTAAATGAATGTAACATATTATTAATGAAAAAAATAGATGACACAAATTTTATGAATTGTTTTATTTCATGTCTAGAAATTTCATACTTAAATAATTTTGATGGAATGTATGTTTACAAATGAACGACAACAAGTAAATCACACATTCCAATGGGTAAGTCTATATTTGTCTATGTTGATAACCGGTGTTACCACAGAAATCGGACGAAAAGTTATTTTGCTGAATTGTCATCATTTGCACATGAATTGTCAAAAAATATTATTCTTATAGAAGAATTTGTATACATTAAAGAATATTTAGTTTATTGTAGAGGATGAGTACGAAAGTGAGTTGGACCTGTAAACATACTACATGAATAGTCGGACCAAGAGGAACCAGTAGATTTTTCTTCTGTTTCCTTTGTTTTTTAAATAAAACAGTACTCAGCCTTAATAAACAATAATAAAGTATAGGTATGTGTAGGTACCGTTTTTAACGGATTCTTATTTAAATATACGAATGCTTACTTTTTCAAAATTAAACTATCAAACTTAATTTGACAATTTAAACACCAGTAGATAATTATTTTCAAATAGATATAATTCTATAAAAGTGAGTAAGCAAGCGAAACTAAGCTGAAACATCTGTACTCTCACTCTTTCTCCTAATCAAGAACTTAGCGAAGTCGTCCTTCTCAGCATCAAACGGCGCTATTCTCTCACACTGAGCTGCAGTCGCAGCCTGTTTGATCTGATCTCCGAAAGCCTTCACATCATCCCTCTTCTGATCCACCAAGTACTTCCGAGACTCCATGAGGACAACGGCGTCATCTCTGGCCATCGACCAAACGCTCGGCCTCACTCTACTCAGCATATTCTGACCCACAAACACCCCATGGAAGAGACCTTGAAACTGAGGCTTATGAGGATAATGGTCCAAAGCTGTAAGGGATAAGAAATGGACCTTCCCATAGTCCACATTGATGTACGTGTCTCGATCCTCACGCAACAGCAGAGGAGCTTCAGGACCGGTCTCAGAGATCTTAGCGTCTATCTTACTCAGCACCACCATTCCCAAGTTCTGCTGAGTATCCAAATTCATGGATTCCACGTCGAATTTCTGACGGTTCTCCAGCTCATAGAACATTCTCATGACGTTGCGCTCTGTGACGTCAGTGCTTCGTTTGTAGTTGACTCCGTGAGAAGACTTGAGCATGTCTTTCTCCTCACAGTCTAATCCGTAAGCGATGTAAGGTGATGTTGCCAAGTCACCCAAGTAACCTCGATGGAGGTACCTCTCCCCGCACTTGTAGACGCCCGCTGCCAAACTCACGTTAGGACGACATACTTCTGTCTCCAACCATGTGAAAGCAACTCCATGCTCTCTAAAATGCTTGTACTCCACACCGGTCACTTGACTAGCAATCTCCTTCAGACGCATGTTGTAGTCCCAATCAAACACACCAACTCTGCAGTCGTATCTAAGTCCTAGACTCTGCCGGAGTCTGTGCTCCCAGTGCTCGCAGACGTTAAACTGATTCGTGTTACCAGTAGTCCAGAAGTTGAAGAGATGTTCAATGTAGTCCCTTTCTCGATACTTCATCTGCTCAATGGATACGCAAGGGATAAGGCAATTCAAATATTCAGGGTTAGTGATCATCCCAACCAGTTGACGTGCCTTTGCTATCAGATACCTCGATGTTGGCGGTCGGAGGAGCAGGTTGCCGTAAATTTCTAGGAATCTTCGAGTTTTTTCCAGAAGACCACATCGCGTTGTCTTTTCTAAGGCTAAGGATGTAAGAAGCAGCTGACGTGCAGTGAGTTCTGGGCAGCCATCGACGACGAAGAGGTTCATGTACCTTCTTTTATGGCGGTAAGCTTGAGCTAAGGTCTTAAGTAGGTGTCTGGCGTCACAACCACCAATGACAAGGAAATTCAGCTCATAAGCGTTCTCGTCGCCATGTTTTAGGTACTCCTGCTGCAAGTCCAACGCCGGAGATATACCCCAGAACATATTTTCGATTATTTTACTGTATTACGTTGTTCTCGCAACTGTCAGTGCACAAATAATGCCGATGTCATAGCGACGGATAAACAACGTGGTGAAGCGTGAAGTGCGAGGGCGTTACCATGACAACCTGCTAATTATAATCCAGAGAAAATAGAACAGGTGACACTCTATCTAGAAAAGACAATATGGAAAATCTAAGAGAAAACATCTTGCAGAATACTTAAAACTTGCATCGGAACTACATTTTGTACAGTCGTTTAGTAGTTCTATGTCGATAGATAAAGTCGAAAAGGTTATGCCAAAGAGATTTAAATAATATGTTTCTAGCTAGAATCTCTTTGGGTCATGCAAACAAATGCTGATGGGAGGATATCCTACAACGTTCTGCTCTCCTGGTACTTTATTAGAAACTTACGAAGTAAAACTCTTTTCACACCACATGCTCGACAAAGCCGGATTATTTATCATATAAACGTCACCGAAAGCAAGACATTATATCCCTTGGTTATAATGTTGTATGGAATTTTTTTTTTTTTTCTTATTTTTGTCAAGGCTTTGAGCACCCTGGGTAGCCCATGTCAGCCTCATAGAAAATAACGCTATTTGTACAATTATCTAAGTGACAGACACACAAACCTGTACAATCTTATAGCACTATCTGACGAAGGGTCAGACAACCAGCTATTAATTTGTCCATTGTACAAATTTGTGAGCCCGCAAAACAAACTTCTCCTCAGATCTGCATTCCGAACACATTCCAGCATCAAGTGAAGTAAGTCATCTATTTTATTACACATACTGCACATAGGAGAGGGTTTAATACCCATCAAATGGTAAAACTTATTTACTGGAACATGTCCAGAACGCAGTCTGAAGGCTGAAACCAACATGTCTCTAGACAGACAAACAGCGTCAAACCAAGTTTTATAAAAAGGGACCCTTTGGATGGTTCTGTACCATATACCTACTCCTTTAGATAGCTGCTGTCCAAAATGATACTCCCATTTATCAAGGTATTTCTTTTTAATTTTGGTAACAAGTTCGCAGGCATATGGCTTTAAATCCTGTACAGAACCATCCATCACAGCTGCCCCTGCAAGGGTATCTACAATCTCATTTCCTCGTATGCCAACATGAGACGGGATCCACTGAAGCTTAATATTAATATGTTTGGCCTGTAATTTGCGGACCAGTTGAAGAGCCTCATAGGCTATCGGCATACCTCGTTGACCCGAGACACACTGAGCCAAGTGTTGAAGGGCGCTCTTGGAGTCAGTTAAAACGACAATGGACGGTTTATTAGCCAACTGATCCGCATATCCCAGAGCTTCTTTTATAGCAATTAGTTCTGCTCGCATAACACTAACATCACTATGAAGCTTCCACTTAAAAGAAACTGTACGCTGAGGATCAAATAGAGCTGATCCAACCCCTTGAGATGACTTTGAGCCATCTGTATACAGCTTATAGAAATCAGAATACTTAATAGATATCATTTTCAGTGTACAGTTTCTCAATTCAGATTGGACAATCTTGCTTTTGGGTGCCTTGATATCACTAACATTATCAAAAATACATGTCTGGACATCGATGGAGGACATCCACGTGTCCAGCGAATATAATTCCAACTGATTGCTTTTATACATATCAAGTTCTCTCCATTCGCAATGAATTTGAACTAGAATAGGTAAATTAGTATCACTAAAGTAGTTCCGTCGTAGTGACAAAGTCTGTAGAGTGTCTGGTACATCGCTACTGGAAGCCGAGCTCACCCGCAGCCAATATCTGCAGCCCATCCAATACCGCCGCATAGATAGAGGCGGCAGAGAGAGCTCGCCCTCCATCACGTGTATTGGCGTGCTCCGGATGAAACCTCCACAGACTCTTAGAGCCCTATTTTGTAATAAATCTAACTTTCTTAGATTACTCTTTGCACTACTCCCATATATAAAACTACCATAGTCGATACGACTTCTTATTAAAGAAATATAGAGTCTGCGAAGGTGTTTAGGGTGAACTCCCCAAGACCTTCCCGCCAGAACTTTCAATATGTTGACATATTTATAAGTCTTTTCACACAGTTCATTAATATGAGCACTCCATCTTAAACCTGAATCCAACCATAACCCCAAATATTTAACTTTTTTAACTTCCTTAATTACTTTACCATTAATATCAACACGAATGCTAACATCTTTTCTAGCCCTAGTAAAGATACATATGTTACTTTTAGATTCTGAAATAGATAGACCCATGCTCTCCAGTATCTTAATCATGGAAATTATAGCACATTTTAATATTCTAACTGTTTCTACATCATTACCATTTAATACTGTTTTATATAGCACAAAATCATCTGCGTATTGTGAAACACACACTTCAGTAATACTATTACCTATTTCCATGGTCGCTATATTAAAAAGCAAGGGTGATAGTGGATCACCTTGTGCTAGGCCTCTGAATGTGTGCCTTATCAGAGGTTCCTCACCTAATTTCCATAATAATTTACAACGTCTATCTGACAGAAAGTTCCACAAATATCGACAAATCATAGTACCAACTCCTATCTGGTGTAGACGCTCAATCATGGGGTTAACATTTATATTATTATAAGCGTTATCGATATCAACAAAACAGGCGATAGTTGGCTGTTTTTTTGAAAATCCCAATTGCTTTTATATTTATTTTTTTATTTTTTGCTGATGGGAGGATATCCTACAACGTTCTGCTCTCCTGGTACTTTATTAGAAACTTACGAAGTAAAACTCTTTTCACACCACATGCTCGACAAAGCCGGATATATATTCATTTATACGTCACCGAAAGCAAGACATTATATCCCTTGGCTTGGGCCGGGTTATAATGTTGTATGGAATTTCATTATAACCCTAGGTCAATAATGTAATTTTCACTTTTCATAATCCTTATTGCTATGATGATAAAGTCTAATTTCGCTAAGCAAAATGTGGTGCAGTCGTGGCCAACTCGATTTTCGAAAACCGAAGCCGCGACCAACTAAATTCGCACGATCTTCATTTGTTAAATCAAGTAGGTCACGCCGGCAGAAACAAGTTGCTGTATCCATTTTATAGTTTTAACATTTCAAAAAGAATATCGAAAATGTCGAGTGATGAAAGTACTTTGACTCCAGAGTCTATTAAACTAGATGCCATAGGCATTGTCAATAATCATTCAATAATCTACTACCATGCAATTGCATTTTATTGTCTCGCATAAGGTGAGAAAAGTAGAGTATATAACTCGGGAATAAAACTGTTTTTGTCTTGGGCGCTTAAATCCCTCACTAAACTCAGGACTCAAATCATAACTGCGCTTGGGAGTAAAACTGGGAGTCCTTCGTTACGTTCAGGATTCAATGTCGCGCCCGTGACATAAAACAGTGCTTTATTCCCTTGTTGTATAATCTACTATTATTGTACACCTATAAATATGACAGACAATTTGTTGACCCTAGAACCTACTTTTTACAAGTTCTTGCTTTCCTGGTATTTTATTAACAAGTAAGTGATAAGGTTAAGAAGAGAAAAAGTTTAGGAAATCCATCACTTTTTTTTATATCTTACAATGTTTTATTCTCCTGGTATTTTTGTTAGAAGAGTTATGTTTTGGCAATATGTATGTTTGTATTTACTTATGTTGGTTCGTAGCTATAAATGACTTTGTGGTCATAATTTTTTCCGTTGTTATTTTTTACTTCCATTGTTCAAATTACCTACATACACGTTTGATAACATTATGGCCCTTCTATACTAACTGATAAACTAAAATTACTTTCAATATTCCCTGTATAAAGTGACGCACTATTGGTTTAATTAATTTTATGGATGGTTGCCTAATAAAGTGTTAATAATGTACTGTACCTACTTCAGATACTAAATAAATAGAAATATATAATTATTTAGTTCAAAAGTGTATTAAGTTCTTGAAAATAGGCAGTGGCGGACTAAGCCTGTCGGAGGCCCGGGGCGGAAAAACTGAATGAGGCCCCGAATGAGGTCTTAAAACTTTTGGATTTGGAGGCCCCCTAGGTGGGCGTCTAGTCCTGAGGGGCCTCCAAATTTAGTGTAGCTTTAATCGTATTTGTGTCTATGGTGCCTCCAACCAACACCCAACTGCCTTTTATCCTTATTTAGGATTTTATTAAGAGAACTTTTCGCTGAATTTGGAGGAACCCCAGGACCAGAGGCCCGAGGTGGACCGCCACTACCCCTTCCGCCAGTGAAAGTAGGTACACACTTTTCACACACATTGCACACTGAAATGCAAGCCCTATCTACTACACAGCTCCGAACCCATTCTGGAGCCTGCAAATTTCCTTACCATGGTTTTATCCGCCGTCAAGCTAGCAGTGATAGCCTTACTACGTGAATGGAACCCTCACGTGTCCACATTGCTCGAGGGTCTTCACTAACAAGATTGGCTACGTTAGCCACATCAGGGCGCATGAGCGCCGATTCAGTGACCGGGGTCGACAGCGGTTGCCTTAGCCGAAACCGGAACCCATCATCATCAAGTGTCTGAATTTTTCAAGCCACCCAAGGGTATTTGACACTGCTTAACGACTTCTATTGTGATCGGCAACGGCTACAAAACTTCGTCTTTAATTGGTCAAAAAAGATGCTTAGCTGTGATCATTTTCCTTTTAACATAATTATAAAGTACTTACCTGTACTTTTTTCACATATTATTATGCCAAAAACAATTTCACTGGCAAGGGGAAAGGACATTTAAAGATTTTATTTTACCACTATTTACCTAATTACATACCATACGTATTCCAGGTATTTAAGGTCAAGAGTAAATCGACAACAAGCGAATGCGAATGCCTCGTTATCCCCCCAGGGGGACCACGAGTCTGTAAGGGAAGGGAATACGAGTATCATATGTACTTACCTATACCCAAGTTTAAATTACAAGTTTCTAGTGCCTACTAAGAGTTTCTAAGCTAGAGACGGACATGGCGCAACTACAAGGTTTCCTGTTGACTATGGAACCCTAATAAAAAGGTCTTGAGATTGATAATGTTCAATCAGAAAATGAGTTTGAATTAAGTTCTGCACAGGGTATGATAAATAAAACTCAAAGATAATAAATAATAATTTCATTGAACAAATATGTATCATTAATTATTACAATCTACAATAAATGCATCTTTGCTTATCAAAGAAAATACAGGATATTTTCTAATATTATTGAATACTTTGTTCTGTACAATTTAATTGTTTATATGTTTAATTTATATACACTGGTAAAAGAAATACTGATGTTTGTGCTTACAATTATTATATTATAGGAAAATGTATTCTGCTGCCATTTGAAACGCAAAACATTCCGTTCTACATTCACACATTTAGAAAACAGGCAACTTTTCAGGGTAGGCATAAAAAATTACAATATACTTAAATATGTCCAAACAACTGTGTTTATGTTACTTTTAATCTAACGATAATTATGGGGTATCAAAATATGGTAGTGACTTCTTTGAAAATATTTTTTATATTATAAGAAAGGCACTAAACCACTCGCAAAAGATTGAAGTTTTACAGAATATAGTTACAACTCAGACGTTTTGTATAATCCTACTAATATTATAAATGCGAAAGTTTGTATGGATGGATGTCTGGATGTATGGATGGATGTTTGTTTCACGCAAAACTACTGAACGGATTTTGATGAAACTTTACAGTTATGTAGCTTATACATCAGAATAACACATAGGCTATATTTTATCCCCGTATTCCCACGGGAACGGGAACTACGCGGGTGAAACCGCGGGGCGCTGCTAGTACAAAATAATATCAACAGATGGCATTTGTCCATTTAGAACCATGTCTAGCGTCGAAATATCAATGATATCATTATAGTAAGGAAATATTTAGTGGTACCTCCATATTAATTTTGAAAAGCAGACATAAGTCGACGTGTTATTCGAGATTACGCAACGGATTTGAATATTGTTTTCATTCAATATTATTTAAAGAATTTATTCCATCTAGTGACACCTATATGTACCTCTTTATCCACTAACGCCATCTATTGACAATTTTATTAGTCGCAAAGTGTTTTGGTGTACAAACAACAACACTCCTAACTGCCCCATAGAAGAAAATATCAAATGGATGGGTGGACCTGTCGTTGTAGTTGCAAGTCTCTGTATAATTAAGTACATCCGACGAATTACGAAGTTAGTTAGTAGTTTGAAAATGTCAACATCTAATCCCAGTCTCTATTCTGTCCGGCATTTGAACCGCGACTAACAAACGTCATATAGGTCGTGTGCGACAGAGATAACGATCTACGGAAGCCGAAGTTAGTTTATTCTCTCTTTCCAAAGGTCGATATGCAATACTTACCCGGGTACAGTACTTATGAGAGTTGCTGTTTGTACTTTTGTTGTCCCTACTTGTGCCTGAGCTCTTACAGACGTTACAGACTTAAGACCTCAATATTCTAATTTAATTTCTAACCAATAGAACCTAGTATTTGGTAACTTCCGTAAATGCTACAAAGTACTTTAATAGATTTTAAGAAAACAGTCATATTATTTGAAGTGTTCAAAATAATTACAGACTAGATAAGCGTTTCACAGTATTAAGGAATATTCAATACATTTTTGTTAAATAATGTGTACAAATATTATGTCTAAAGGATAAGCTTTGATTTATCTAGGATTCCAATAGGTACTACATCTGAATTCAATAAATTAATCTATCAATACTCGAAGATAGATGAAATAATCATAAAAATTCAAGACAAAAGACTAGAAAGTAAATAAATACAACCACAGGAAGAAGAACACAGACAATTCCAAGTCGGCAAGATTCCCAAACCGCTATATTTGGGAAGAACCGTCACTGCCAAAATACCATCTCCTCTTAGCCAAGTCATCAGGCTTTTGTCAAGAGAACCTGGAGTTATCTGGAGAAGCTAAAGATTTTGGCTTCGACGCGTTTGCTTCTATAGGGGCGGCTTGGCCACCCCTGTGCCCAACTCCTGTACCTTGATGAGTATAAGTCGAAGAGGTCACAGGGACCTTGCGAGTCTGCTTGATCTTCAGCTTATTCAACCAAAGGTCCCTCGTCTTTTTATTTCCCAAAACGAAGAATACGAAGAGAACGAACCCTTGGAACGTAGCTGTTAGCGTAAATAAGTAAGCTGCTACAATATTGTACGCAAACAGACCGAAAACCCAAGGCAGACCAAATAGGAATACTAGTAAACAGCTAACAGAAGCACATCTGACAGCTTCGTGCGTATCGCCGTGTCTTTGAATATTATTTTTACTCGAACCAAACACAGAACGAACTATTAAAGCAAATAGTGCCCAGTTTGCGAGTAGCATTAGTGCGATTGGTGCATAGACGGCCAACCATAGACCGAGGCCTGAAGGATAGCAGAATGCTCCACTTGGTGTCTTCTCTTCAAATCGCCCCGAATAGGAATGAGGGGAGACCGACAGAAGAATACCAACTATAGCGCAGGGAACTCCCCAAGAAAACGCTGATGCTCTCAGCAGCTTATGAGATGCATCTCGTGAGAAGACTATTACCAATCTTCTATAAGACAAAACGGCTGCAACAAACATCCAACAGAAGGATGCTAGCACAGAATAGTGCAACAATATTCCTATCAACATACACGGTATGTTGTACATGTCGAACTTAACGAACACAACTACCATAAAACACATTATAAATATGAATATCGCTATACATAGTTGCAGCCAGACTTTGTTACTGAAATCCCGTCTCCAAGATCTGAATACAGCAGCAGTAACAACAATCATGACTATTCCAAAAATGGATAAACAACAGCCTATTACTGACAGAACTTCTAATGCATCTTCATTTTCTTGGGAGAATACAGATTTTTGAACTAGGATTTCAGCAAAATGGGTTAAATGATTGCATCGACAGATATCCAATGCTCCTTCTTCAGTCGACTTGATGAGCGTACACCCTTCTTCAGACCAATATCCAGTATCGTCCTCGAGAAAATGCCAGTAAGCGCAAGTCCGGCTCATGTTGCGATCTGGATCATCCATTATGGGACTTAGGTGAATGTCTATTGTCTGTAAAGAGAGAAAACAATATTTATCAAAACCTAATAAATGTAGAAATTTCAGAATCTTTTAAAATAAAGGTAGGTATTTTTCATAACATAACATAATATCACGCCTTTCAGCCCCGAAGGGGTAGGCAGAGGTATTCCATTACTGGATATACCCACATTTCATGAGATACATCGGACCACTAAACTTGACAGGTGCTGAGCGCATCGCCGGACCAGGTCTATTTACACATGTCTCAGAATTAATTTTATTAATTAAAGAGACTGACAGGTCATCGATGTTTTCCTTCACCGTTGAGCTAGTGATAAATATGTACGTAAGTTTTTGAAAAACTCATTTCATTGTATTTTATCAAAAAATTGTTTAAATATTAACTAAATAAAAATAAAAAACATATTGTGATCCCACATAAGAGAAGAGCTGCAGGTGTCCATGGTCTACGGTAGTCACTTACCATCAGGTGACCCGTCTGCTCGTTTGCCCTCTTTTTAATAAAAAAAACATAGAAGACGCTAAGGACCTAGCAGTAAATTATAATATCAGATGACAATGATCAAGTTATTACCAGCTACTGTTATGAATCACTTGAACCAATTAGGCAGTCATGCCGTCCTGTGTAACTTCTGTAAAGTTTAGCAATATTCTCACCTCTCCGGTTTCAAACTGAGTTATGTTCTCCACATTGATACTAAGCACCCGACTGTTGAGGGTAACGCCGTGGCTGGACTGGAAGGCTCTATCGTTCCTGAACACCACGAAGCTGATGCGACGAGAAGAGCTCGCGACAGACTCCGGAAGGTGTACCACTGCTTGGCTTTCGTTGATCGTTAGATGGGTCGAGTTTATTTTTTCTGTAAACGTTTTGATAAAGTAATAAGTATAATTATTAAAAATACCTAAAATCACCCTAACTTACGATGTTCAAGGGTCTTTCAAATCAAATTCAACTTCAGCCTATACATACAAAAAAAGCTCAAGTATCTCTATTTATATTTTCTACTCTGGCAAATGTTTTGCTGTAAAAACTCCTGTCATTCTCATGATCATTGACAACAAAGTAACACAATAATTTTTACTCAATTATTCAGTTAAGCTCCGTTCACCGGTTAATGTAACTAGGGTCTTATAAATATAATATTTAGATGACTAATCGTTTATATTTTTCAAACATATTAAATGAAACATATTGTTCGGACTTTGACTCAGTATATCAGCATATTCAATTAAAAACAAATTCACTAAAAATCTTTCATAAAACACACAATACACAAACATTTTACAATTGGTAAATTTTTAAGCTTTACCATTCTCTTGACTTATTTGAATGCTAACTAATCACCACCTCTCACGTTTAGGGGTCGAATATACCCATGAAAAGAGGGTATTTTCTAACCTTTTATAAAATTCTACCAACCTGTAATAATTTCAAAGGATTCATCAGTAAACAGATCGTCGTCTCTGGCAGCGATCCTCAGTCCTCTAATCGGAGCATCAGGTTGAGCATCTGCCAGCAGCATCGCTATGTTACTCCTCACAGCTGATGCGGCTTGAGACCCATTCAGATCTATTCTGGTGCAGAGCTCGTCCAGCAAATGCAGAAGTTTACCAGGTATTTCCAGGTTATCTTCTGTTTCTAGCAGCGTATCAACCTGCAAATGAAATGTTCATCGTCTTCAATGTACGTCAGTGTCTTTAACATATCATCCGCAAACCTTACCAACTCCTGTTATTTTTTAAATTGTGTTAACGATTTTACCTGGTCAAAAGTAGGGTTGATATCTTCTAACATCAAGGGCCCTGTGTTGTTCTGTTGCAATAGCGTCTGCAAGTCATCCAATATCTGCGTCATCTGTTCTTCAGGCTGTAAGATAACGAATAGATTATTTAGATGAAACCTGTAAAATATTTAGTACTCGTATATCTACTTTTACTTAGTTCAATTGATATGGAGATAAATTCGGAAGGAGATCACTATTATTATTAATTAATGTAGTCTAATGCAGTACCAATATAGGTAATTACTTTTCATGTTACCTTCATGCAATATTATAATGAGAAAGTCAACGTAATGAATGGTAATTGTTAGTTTAATCAGCTTCATGCAAAGCAAGCTTACATTTATACATTTTGTATTCATACATTACCAATATCAGCTAACGTGAAGATCTCATTCCTGTTAATCCAATAAATAAAAGAGTAGGTACTTGAGTGGGTACTTTCTTTTTATTCCTCCATCATTAAATACCTACAGCTTTCTTTATTCCATTCCACCACAATACAATTATTTTACCTATTGTCCTCGTAAGCCATTGCTGCTTGACTGGAAACCGTAGCTTTGTCTTGAACTGAATATTAACTGGATGTGTTTCTATTAAGTTTGTATTTCTTTTCAACAATTTTGTACACACAGAAGCGAAAACGATACAATTTTACTGCAGTCCCACCACCGTCAGGAATAACGTCACTTTCTTCAGACTAGTCTAACTTACCGGCACTTGCGTCGTTGGCTCTAAAGTCGTCGGCCACGTTGTGGGAACTACTTCTGTCGTTGGACTGATGGTAATCGGCGTTTCTGTTGAAGTCTCTATCGTCGTGGTCTCCATCGTCGTGCAGTCCGTCGTGATCGACTCCGTTGTCGTCGACGGATTTGAAAGCTTAGATTTCTCAGTCTCCTCGGAAGTTTCGTCCGTACTATCGCGTATATACGGCATGTCACTTGCTGTCTGAGTAGCGAGATACTTTTGGTCACCAATTATACTGAGCACTCAATATTCTTCGTAATCTGGTTGAGTTTGATTTGTTTTTTGGATAAAGGTAATTTTCAAGCTTCAAGTTTATAAGTTGAACTTTGTCTTCAGAAAATTGAACCCATTTTGACTCTTGTGTACCATGACAATAAGTGTTCGGTATATTTGGTTGTCAAAAGTATATAATGCGTTTAACTATTAGTTATTAGATTAGCGCCTTTAGTTGTCTATCAGCACATACAGATCCAAGCTAAAATATTCTAGGAACAAGTTTAAGTTGTAACAAATTGTCAATTTAATTGTTTAAAGCCGTGTTGGTGGGGGTAGTAAAAATTAAAATTCACACAAAGTGGCAAAAAAATTGTTCTGTTAATATTTTCCGATTCGTCTTCGAACCAGTTTCTAGAAAAGTGAATAAAATAACTGGAAAACTTACCTTGGATCTTTACTTAAACCTTAAACTTACTTAAAACCTTATCTTGGATCTATTGGTGAGTTGATGACAAATAAATTATTATTACATCATGCCAAGCATGACAATCATGCAAATTTTATTACTGCAAAATTAATGGAAGCGGCTTATCAGTAACAATAATATAATATGAAGCTTTGAGTACCTAAATCAAATGGATGACTAGACGAGATGATATTTCAAATTGAAAACGACAAGTAGCTAAATTAACCCAACCAAAGTGATGTGACCTACTCATGGGAAAGAAGAATGTATCTATAGTTTATCTATGTTCGAGTTGGAACATAGATTGGATGGATTGGAATCCATTCCAAATGAAATTAAAACTATCCGAGAGTGTGAATATTAGTTACACGAACGATTTCAGTTAATCTGATTAAAAAATAACGAATAGGTAATTTAATTATTTTTTCTGTACGACTTTCATGACGTTTGTTTACCACCAGATGACGTCAGTGAAGTTGGTGTGACGCCATGTTGGCAAAAGGGTATTTTTATAGCCTTCCGATTTCTACAGGAAATACATAATATAAAATAAATACACACACAAAATATTTAGTTACGAAATATTATGTGTGTTTTATAATTCTTATAATTACAATAAAATAATTAAGTAAAAACATTTTAGTAGGCTCCGATAAACATAATTGAAGATTATTTCTAGAAGTGCTTGAGTTTAATTAGTAATAAAAATAAATTAAATAAAAATAAATAATCTCAATCTTTGGACGCCTTAACGTGAAAATTTGTATTAAAGTATTCATACAATTATGTAAAATGTATGGGTTAGGCCTTTGTTTCTTCATCGTTTTGCGATATAAATTCACTATTTATATAGATACATATTGTATCTTAAACTTGACCACACTCGTCAATGTTGCCTAAATCAAAAATCATTTACTTTCTGTAGGTAGGTACAAAAAGTACACCTAGAAAGGTCAATAGTCTAACAACAAGGCACTCTAAACAGCAGCCCATCTCCACCAAAAGAGGTAACCCGAGAAGAACTAGCAGAAAACTAAAGGGCAGCTCTTTTTAATCTCATGCCCAGCTAACCCTAACAAAACTCAGCTTTTAACACTTACAATAGTTGTCATCACTGAAGCGGTGGGCATCCGGTCGAAGAAATCAGGGTTAACTCGCAGGGTTTCGGTGACGGCAGACGAGATGGGGGTAGGGGTCGTGCACCCAACGGTGGCAATGGTCACCCACTGGACCCCCTCGTTGAAGTCCCCTACGCAGCGGTGGGTGCGGCAACCGGTCGAGGTAAAAGATTCACCTGCAAGAGAGAGGGTCCTGGTTACAATATCTTTGAAATGCATGTTTTCTTTTTAGCTCCCTTCAAAAAACAGAGGGGTGGTATAAGTTTGACGTGTGTTTCTATGTATCTATGTTTATGCTTCAGTATGTCTGTCCGTTCTCAAACGGCTAAAACGATTTTGATTTAGTTTTTTATTTGATATGTCACTCAATCGAAAGTGTTTTTAGCTATGGTTTAAAAAAGTCTGTCTGACCGTTTGTGTTTATATGTATTTTTCGTTCCGGGGGTTTTATAAATTTTTAAAACAGGATACTTTGTTATGCGTCTTAGTATTCGTTATATATAAAATTGTTTCTGTATATTATTTTCTGAATCTTATTTATATCTAGCACTGAATTGTAAAAAAACGTGGCTACTTAAACTCATCTCTCAATTGGTGGCTGTGTTAAAAAAACCCGTCTAATCATAGATAAAAAAAAATCTATGGGTCCAATGCTTACTAATATGTATTATTTATAATATATAGTTATATATATAATCTCACGCCTTTTTATCCCCGAGGGGGTAGGCAGAGGTATTCCATTACTGGATATACCCACATTTCACGAGATATATTGGACCCCTAAACGTGATAGGTGGTGAGCCCATCGCCGGACCGGGTCTGTTTACACATGTCTCAGAATTAATTCTGAGACCTGCGGGTTTCCTCACGATGTTTTCCTTCACCGTCGAGCTAGTGATAAATATGTACGTAAGTTTTTGAAAAACTCATTGGTACATGCCAGGATTCGAACCCGAGCCTCACTGATTTTCGGCCGGCTCTTTAACCGTTCGGGCTATCACTGCGCCTACTACTACTATTATTTATAAATGCGTAAGCAAATCTGTCTGTCTGTTTGGTTTTCCCGGCTAAACCGCAAACCCGATGTTAACTAAATGGCCGCAGGGAGATAGAAAGCACTTTGAGGAAAAAAATTAGCTACTTTTCATTTCGAAACGCGAAAGAAGTGGCTGACAAATTTATATCTATACTAATATTATTAAGAGAAAATATTTTTATGTTTGTAACGAATAAACTCAAAAACTACCTACTTGACCGATTTTCAAAAATTCTTTCTCTAATGAAAAGCTAGAATATCCCTGAGTAACATAGGGTATATTTATTCCCGTTTTCCCTCGGGAACGATAAAGATTCGCCTGGCAGAACTCTATTTTAAGCATGAATGAAGAAAAGTAACAGTTGAAAAGAAAAGATATTTACTTACAGTTAAGTTTAACATATACTAATTATACGAAAGAGAGAGTGAGATCAAAGCAGAGTTTAAAATGTCATATCCGTGGCGATGGGTGCTCGCACCCACTATTTATTGCGGACACCCATGAAGTTGGCGCCCGTACCCCTGAGTAATTATCACATTGTTGCACAATACACGGTACTTTCGACATTAATTGTAGTTCAACATGAGTTAAACCCTACCTTTGATCGGGAATAGACAATCGTGTAACCTGTAATTTGTCGACACGGCAATTGACCTTTTGCAACGATTTCTGTGATTAACTTGTGAGTTCCTTTTGTATCTAGGTACGTGTAATTATGTGCAAATATTTGTGCGTTGGTCTTATTCACAAGAGGTATAGTTTTATTTTACTCTATTTAGATACATTTATATACAAACTAAGTTTGTCAAAGTCCTACTTAATATTATTAACGCGAAAGTTTGTATGGATGGATGTATGGATGTTTGTTCCTCTTTCACACAAAAACTACTGGATTTTGATGAAACTTTACAGCTATATAGCTTATACATCAGAATAACACATAGATTATATTTTATCCCCGTATTCCCACGGGAAGTAGGTATAAAAATATAACATTCAATAAAAGTAAATTTTTATTAAAATCCGTTGAGTTTGGAGCATTCTCGAGACAAACTTTCAGACAGACAGTAGACAAAAGTTTTGAAAACCAGTTTTGACTTAAATTTCGGCAATTATTTCAAAATCATATTAAAATATTAATAATAATAAATTTTATCTCTATTAGTACAGTCAACAAAGTTGTTAGTGTTACATGACCAAAAACTAAGATTCAGTTTTCTCTTAAAGCTGTAAATGTATTTATAGTATTTTTTTTTGGAAATTGTAGGGATCAAAGATACCTTTCGAAATAAACATTAATCAATAAGATTTATTTATGACTACCCCAGAAAAATGAGTTCTTAGTTACTGGCCGTGTAACCCTAACTTTGTTGACTGTACCATCAGTCCCGCAAGCCCAGAAAAGATTAAATGATCTTTTCTGTATCTTTCGTATCTTTCTTTTCCTCACGATGTTTTCCTTCACCGTCGAGCAAGTGATAAATATGTACGTAAGATTTGATAGACTCAAACTCAAAATTATTTTATTTCAGTAGGTATAAAAAATACACTTTGAAATGTCAATATAAACAAGGCACACTAAACTCGTCCATGAGGATTGGCTAAATGTAAACAGCACCCATCTCCACCGACGAGTTCCACCGACGAGTTGCTGGTTCCAAATGCAGTACCCCGAGAAGAGCCAGCAAGAAACTCAAGGGCAGCTCTTTTTACGACTCATTGGTACATGCCAGGATTTGAACCCTAGCCTCACTGATTGTCATCGTGTGAAGCAGGCTCTTTAACCGTAAGGCTATCATACATACATACATAATCTCACGCCTATTTCCCATTGGGGTAGGCAGGCTATCACTGCTATAATATTTCCTCTTTTTAATATTAGTGTAGATAGTATAGACTACGTGCTTGAAGCCGCGAGTTGCATTGTTACTGCAACCTTTTTCCTTGGTAACTAACAGAGTTGTGGTCTGTCAGTCTGTCACGTATGTCATATATCTACCCATAGGATAATTGGAGCCCGTCAAGTTGGAAGTCTTACCATGGAATTGAGCTGCTCTGATAATGCCAAACTACTATTCTTTATTGGTGACTTAAAAAGTTATGATTCATATATTTCTATAACATTGCCAGTTTCAATGGTACCAAATGGTTTTCACTTTTCATGCTCTAAAAGTACGGCAATATAGCCCTACGACGCGGGACAAAAGTGCATAATAAATAATCTTTTGCCGCCAAAACCGCGGAAGATTTAAAGTGATAAGTACCTCCCTACAGTTTGCACCTTGGTGCCAACTATCGAGAGACTAAACGCCAACTTAATATATACGTACCCTTGGTTTCAAACCACCTCTGATATATTATGGCTACATTTAGTCCCTCTATATAAAATATACTATATTAAGTGATATTGCAGTCAGTGCCTAATATTTTAACCTCTACATCCTTTCACTTAAACCACACCTCCATCAATAGTAAGTCAATCCAATGTCACTACACCATTAGTTCTTAGTGCACGGATCATTATTCATTAATTGCTATGCAATTCTTTGCATTGTGCATTCATCACAAAAACATAATTCTGTAGAATTAAGATTCCTTCTGGATTTATTCACATGCAACTGTTATTTAATATTTAACTAGCGATCCGCCCTCGCTTCGCTTCGGTTTATAAATAATATAATAATATAATCTCACGCCTTTTGTATCCCCGAGGGGGTAGGCAGAGGTATTCCATTACTGGATATACCCACATTTCACGAGATATATTGGACCCCTAAACGTGATAGGTGGTGAGCCCATCGCCGGACCGGGTCTGTTTACACATGTCTCAGAATTAATTCTGAGACCTGCGGGTTTCCTCACGATGTTTTTCCTTCACCGTCGAGCTAGTGATATGTACGTAAGTTCTTGAAAAACTCATTGGTACATATGCCAGGAATCGAACCCGAGCCTCACTGATTTTCGGCCGGCTCTTTAACCGTCCGGGCTATCACTGCTGTGATTTTCTACTATATTATACAAATAAACCTTCCCCTTGAATCACTCTATCTATTAAAAAACACCGCATCAAAATCCGTTGCGTAGTTTTAAAGATTTATGCATACAAAGGGACATAGGGATATAGGGACAGAGAAAGCGACTTTGTTTTATACTATGTAAAAGTTAAATAAGTTTCCTAATTGAAAAAAATCGAAATGGGTTTTGAATTATTGCCTCTTTAATAAACTCAGCATGGCCAATTAATTCATCCTCGTCACCGCCTTTTCTGTAGTCTAACGGAAGAGCAAGATCGATGAAACCAGAAATTCCCTCTGTCCGTAAATGAGAATAATAAGGAAATCCAAGTTTTAAAACGTGCGTCATTGCTATCACTATACGGGTAATTACTGTTAAAATATATAATTAAATAAATCTATATTTAAATTTATTTATTTTCCTACTCTACAGTACATTTAACTTTGCACTTGACATTGATTTTAAGTTTAAACCGACTTCAAAAAAAGCAGGAGGTTCATAATTCATCGTAACTCCAAATCTGAAGCGATATCGAAATGTCCCATATTATTATGAGTTTTGTAAATATCTTATGAAGAACTTCAGGTGGAGAACGGAATTCCTTAATGGACATCAGCAAATCACTCGCTATCATGGTTATAGGTTTAGCAACAGTAGATAATAGATGATGAATCACTACATAGTATAAAACAAAGTCGCTTTCTTTGTCCCTATATGTATGCCTATGTATGCTTAAATCTTTAAAACTACGCAACGGATTTTGATGCGGTTTTTTTAATAGATACAATGATTCAAAAGGTTTTAGTATCAGCATTGCACCCGTGCGAAGCCAGGGCGGGTCGCTAGTATGCAAATAATTTTGTTTTTAGTGCTATTCGTTGAAGTCTGCTTGTATTTTTATTTTATTTCATTTTATAATAGTATGGTATTCAGTAGGTATTTTTTAACTGAGAATAAAAAAATAGTAGAGGTATGACACAAAGACAAATGAAATTGTAGGGAAGGGGGTGTATTGTTGTTCACCCTTTAACGGGCATACGAAGTTTAAATTTTTCATTGCTTTTGAATCTTATTTCAATTGCATAGAGTTCAATATTTGGTGGTAACTATTTGACAGTGTTTAACTCTTGATATTGATCAGCTTCCTATAGTAGCCACAGGCGCAGTCCAAACGGGGGTCGCAGGGAACATGAACCCCCCCTCTCTCCCAAAGACTTCCATTTGTTTTATAATGTGTGCAATGGAAATGTGTTTTGTCCATTGAAATCTAATAATCTCGACATATTTTATTCCGACCTCCAAAATAATGTGAGCAGTAGAAAATTGTTTGAGTAGCAAGAGAACGTACCAGTCCTTCAATATATTTTAAGAAACAAAAATATTAATTCTATAAGTATTATATTTAGTACAGTTTGGGCCTGGGGAAGAGTCTATGCACAAACATGTTGTGTCTACGACAATCTCTATCATTTCACTTGATCATCGACTGTAAACTAATAGTGTACCTACGTCTTTTACTGGAAAGGAGTTCACGAAAATGCTGGCTACAGTATAGTTCTACAACAAACACATACATACTAAAAAGAGATTAAAATATAATAGCACATAGAGGGGGCATTGGGAATATTTTCATACAAAACTTTGAAGCATGTTTGAAGTTCAAGCGTCATGTCAGTTAGTATGAACGCGAGCTGTCATTCGGTCTAAATTGTACTAGACTTAATCCACTTGTAATAACTTTTGGCTTTAAATTTTCCTCGTTTTGTCCCCTCTATGCCCTATTATATTTTAATCTCTTTGACATACTACATCATTACAAATGGAGTCAACAAGATTCGTCATATCTTGGTCATATCTTGTACAATTTACGTAGGTTCATTGAAAGAAATTATTCATAAAAGCATTCAGTAAATTTCAATCAGATACTTAAAAATGATTGGAATGTATAAACAGAGAATCGAGTTTAAAAATAACCAGAAATCTTAATTATTTCTTTTTGTTTACACCGCAGTCAATCTAATGCTGGAGAGCCAAAGACTACCACTAATTAGATCGTATAGACCCCGAATATGCAGACAAACGGCCTAATCTTAGGCTCGACCAGCGCATAAGTGATTAACCCCTTAATCGCGTTTTAATCTGTTACCGTCTGTGTTTGATACAGTAAATATTATAATATAACCCATCTTTTCATTGCATTAAGGTCGTTGTAATATTAAATAATGTCGATAGCCAACCTTAGCTGGAATCGGTTGTAGAGATTCTGTGCATTACGCAAAAGCTACTTCCCGTAATGAGGTTTTCTTTGTATTCGTGCACAATTTGCGGTTTTGTATTCATGCGCTAATTATCAAGAAATGTCATACCTACTACTGACCTGTTTGCAAAATTCTGAAAATTCACAGTGGTCTTGCATAAGATTTTATTTTAAATGTTTATTCTGGACATTATGGCCCATACTTCCTTCCATATCCGGATCCATAGCCCAGCAGTGGGCTTTTAATTTTATTGTAGATGTTGATAACGATGAACGCGTAATATGCCTGCAGTAAAGGTCTTACAACTATAATCACAAATGCTAAATACATAGTACCTTTAATTATTATAGTGCATCATAGACGCTGTAGGGCATAGCAAATTAGAAGAGAGAAGGATAACAGACCGACTAGATTTTCCAACAAATAATGTGGCGTCTACTAGTTGTGTTGTCCGTGGTCTTTGAAATTAGTGCACTACTTTACAGTTTACAGATGCGAGTAATTTTGACATCAAAGCCAGTGAATGGGTATGAAAGACGAAAGCTAAGCACATATGGGATTGACCGGATATCGTAAAATACCGAGATTTATTTGAGATTCTTCAGAGTTCAGAGATAATTAATGCGTCAAAACATTAATAGTTCGTGGAATTTTGACAGCTGTCATTTCAGAAGTAAGAAAACTCTTTGGTATCTTTCTTTTTCTTTGCTTTTAAGTTTTTTTTGTGTCAACTATTTTGAGCAGTGATAGCCCGGACGGTTAAAGAGCCGGTCGAAAATCACAGAGGCTCGGGTTCGAATCCTGGCATGTACTAATGAGTTTTTCAAAAACTTACGTACATATTTATCACTAGCTCGACGGTGAAGGAAAACATCGTGAGGAAACCCGCAGGTCTCAGAATTAATAACCCGGTCCGGCGATGGGCTCACCACCTATTATTGAAATATATCTCGTGAAATGTGGGTATATCCAGTAATGGAATACCTCTGCCTACCCCCTCGGGGATGAAAGGCGTGAGATTATTTATTTTATTTATTTATTTATTTTGAAACGTCACAATTCCACAGAATTAAGTTCTATTAACCAATTTATAAGATCCAAATTCGTTCAATCGTATTTAAAATCTTAACATCTCACATTTTGATACACTATTTGCAAGAAAATTACGCTTATAACGCTCAGCAGATCCAAGAATTAAAACTGTAAGCGCAAATACCGTTTTATTTATGATTCGCCGAACGAAACGAAAGACTGCCTTATTTGGAGATAAACTGGCAGATATAAAACATGTAACAGAATAAGCGCAATTCCTAAAATTAGTTTGTTCAGTATCGACTACTTATTCGATTTCAGCTATTTTTAATATGTGTTAAATTTTTCAAAAAAATGAATTATCGTAACTAGCGGAATTTAGTGCTTTCTATGGAAGTCGTGCTATTATTAATCGATATTTAAGAAAATTGGTTAGACATAACTAAAGTTTGATTGATTCATATTTTTTTTATATTAATATACTAATTGGGGTGTAAGAGGAATTGCGCTTTTTCTGTTACGCATTGTATAGGTACTGTTAGTCAACCAACTAACTAACGTGTAATTTCAGACACTCATTGAAGTTATCTTCTAATTCGCTGTCGTTGTGCCCGTCACCTCCAACCTCTGGCTAAAGGCAGAATTAATTGAATTATCTTTTGTGTCCCGTGCTTAAGCTCTGATAATTAGATATTCATGTAAGTTATAGAAGCCGCACTTATCAGTATACATGATTACAAACTTTAAATACTTATACATGGAGGCTTGTGTGTTAAAGTTTTACGTGTGTTATCGACTAGGTATGCCAGAATTCCAGCTAATTTTGCTAAGAGCCAGTCCCTCTGCTTTTATTAGGTACATTTAGTTAGGTACCTACTTTTAAGGCTTTCAGAATTTAGAAAAATAAAATTTAAACAAAATCTCACTCCTTTTACAGCCTTTTTTTTAAATAGAGTAGGTACTTATTATTATTTTAAAATCTTCCTGCAAGATGATGCATTGTTCTATGTCATGGATGTTAGTTTAACGTAGCATAACCACAATTCGCTCTTACGAAATCGAAAAAATACAAAGTTCGATTTGAAAGCTTGACAAAAGGAGAAATTACGCACACAGAGGTTGGAAGGCGGTCGCGATCCTGGACGGGATTTTTTGTAATTTATTTATTTATTTTATAAATAAATGTAACTTACAGAATATATCTAAGGCATTAGGTACAACTACTACTCCTACTTAAAAAATGTTATACAATATCAAGCACGTAATTATCGAATTTGTATGTAACCTGTCCTGCAGAAAGCGGGCGTACTGCTTGGATCTGAAATTTACTGTCACCTGCCCCCACGAGGTTTCCTTTAACCTATAATTGTGAGGGAGCAGATGGGAAGTAAGTTTCATCTGCCCCAAAGAGATTAAAATATAATAAGGCATAGAGGGGACAAAGCGAGGAAAATTTGAAGTCAAAAGTTATTCCAAGTGGAATAAGTCTAGTACAATTTCGACCGAATGACAGCTGGTGTTCATACTAACTGACATGACAAGGATATGACGCTTAGGCTTCAAAGTTTTGTATGAAAATATTCCCAATGCCCCCTCTATGCCCTATTATATTTAAATCTCTTTGATCTGCCCCTAAATTATATTTTACTGTATCAAAGTCAAAAAAAGGCAAAAATCATTTATTTTCTTTAGGTACAAAAGGTACACTTAGAAACGTCAATAGTCTATTAACAAGGCACTCTAAACTCGTCCATAATGATTGGCTAAAACTAAACAGCAGCCCAACTCTACCGTCGAGTTATTAGTTATAGTATTGTGTGGTTGAAAGTAAAAGTTGTACCGCTTTTTTGCTCGACTTGGCGGGGGCACTACCGTGCCCCCAGATGTGCTTTTGAGTTGCTTAGAAATAGTTAGAGGACCAGTAAGTGACAAAAGCTACTTATTATTTACTAGCAGCGCCCCGCGGTTTCACCCAAATAGCTCCCGTTCCCGTGGGAATACGGGGATAAAATATAGCCTATGTGTTATTCTGATGTATATATAAGCTATATATAACTGTTAAATTTCATCAAAATCCTTTGAGTATTTTTTCCGAAAGAGAACAAACATCCATACATCTATACATACATACAAACCTTTGGCGTTTATAATATTAGTAGGGGTAAGTAGGAAGTAGGATGAACGCGGACATAGTCTGGGGCAAACTCTAGTGCTTAATTACGAGAATCAACTTGTAATTGTTTTACTAAAATGTATCCAAGGAATCCACTGAATCGCAAATTCAGAAAAACGCTAAAATTACAGTTATAAAATTAGCTATTAATTGGTTACTCGGTTACTCATTGTTTTTCTTTCTGCCATTAATTATGTAATTAGATAAATAATTATTTCTTGTAAACTCTGTATAGGGACATGCATAGTAAAAAGTTTGTAACGCGGAACTCGTTATCTCCTTTGTCCCCCCTATTATAAACTTTTTGCCCTTTTAACTTCTTTATCTGGCCATACATTCTCAATTTTGAATTTGAAATTAGAATTACAGCTATCTCTTCTATTTTTCTTTTACCAGCAAATCAGTACTTACCATCCCAAAGCTCAAACTAGACGGTCTCTGACCTAAAATCTGTAGGTATTTTAAATAAGCTGTCGTAAAAGCTTCTCATGTTCTAATATTATAATACCTATGTTTCTACAATTCTGCTATAATAAATAAACCGATAAAACCGTGATAATAAACCATTAGGCTACTGAAACACTCGTTTATATTCATCGTCCTCCAACCCTCCACGAACCCTCGACTTTCACTCCGTGTCCTCATCTCTACGTGTCCCCATCATCCCTACGTGGCAGTTGCGGCTGAGGAGTGGGCCGCAACGTCGCAAGTTTAAGAAAAATAAGTACTACTCGAACTCGAGCACGGAGGGTTCCGCACTAAACGCAATAAGGTGTAAGTTATAAAACCGGCTAAGTGGGAGTCGGACGTAACATTATCTATAAAAACGGCAAAAAAATCACGTTTGCTTTATGGGTGTGATGTATATTTAAATATTCATTTTATTTAAAAGAGCAGTGATAGCCTTTACGGTTAAAGAGCGGGCCAAAAATCAGTGAGGCCCGGGTTCGAATCCTGGCATGTACCAATACGTTTTTCAAAAACTTACGTACATATTTATCACTAGCTCGACGGTGAAGGAAAACATCGTGAGGAAACCCGCAAGTCTCAGAATTAATTCTGAATGTGTAAATAGACCCGGTCCGGCGATGGGCTCACCACCTATCACGTTTAGGGGTCAAATATATCTCGTGAAATGTGGGTATATCCATAAATGGAATACCTCTGCCTACCCCCTCGGGGATGAAAGGCGTGAGATTATTTATTTATTTGTTTTTCATTTTATTTAGTTTTTAGTATTTGTTGTTGTAGTGGCAACAGAAATACATAATTTGTAAAAATTTCAACTGTCTAGCTATCGCGGTTCTTGAGATACAGCCTGGTGACAGAAAGACGGACGGACAGACAGCGAAATCTTAGTAATAGAGTCCCGTTTTTACACTTTCCAAAACAGAGAGCTTTTTCCAACTACGTTTGTGTAAAAAAAGAAAACCTGACTGAGTGACTCATAAACCGCCGAATCTACTTTAGCTAGAGACTTCTTTGAAGAGAAGATTCATTTTATAGACTAGGCATCGAATAAAAAAGGATTTTGTGATTTTCTATGAGAACGGGAAAAAACGGGATCCGGACGGGCAACGCCGCTGGGCGCCTCCTAGTATATTATTTAGTAGGGTTTAAAGATGACATATAATATATGTCAATACTAGCAGCACCCCGTGGTTTCACCCGCGTAGTTCCCGATCCCGGTGGAATATTTCTATTTCTATTTTATATGCGTGTTTATTTACGTGGGTGTTTTGTTCTCTCACTTCATCCTCTTTTATTAAATCTTTTATTAAATCCTCTATTAGTCCTGTATGCTCAATTGTTATTTAAAGGTGGAGACTTATAATTAGCATTAGTTTATTAATCCTACTAATATTATAAATGCGAAAGTTTGTATGGATGGATGTCTGGATGTATGGATGGATGTTTGTTCCTCTTTCACGCAAAAACTACTGAACGGATTTTGATGAAACTTTACAGTTATGTAGCTTATACATCAGAATAACACATAGGCTATATTTTATCCCCGTATTCCCACGGGAACGGGAACTACGCGGGTGAAACCGCGGGGCGCTGCTAGTATGTTAAATTAATATGTTAATATATTGTAAAATTTGGCTGTTAGTCTTCCAAAAATAAATAAATAAATAAAATAAAGCCTATGTGTTAATCTGAGGTAAATACTATATAACTGTAAAGTTTCATCAAAATACGTTCAGTAGTGCGTGAAAGAGCAGCAAACATCCATACTCACAAACTTTCGCGTTTATAATATTATTAGAAAGTAGGATTACTTACCTAAAGCAAGTGTCGGCACCGAATCGAATCCCTTGCAATAGTACGACGGCTTCATGAACACCACCTCCAAGTCTTCCCACACTCCTGGGGGAACTGGCAGCATGTCTGGATTGAGGCTGATGTGAATCAGCACCGACCGACCGTCCAAATACAGCCTCTTCAACTGCATATTGTATATCAATTCATTGTGCTTCGGCTTCAAGCCTGAATGACTCGATTTGAAACCTTTCAAGTCAGCTGGCTCTAAATCTCCGTAGATTTGAAAGTATTTCGTTCTATAAAAGATGTACTCTTCTAGTTTCTTTGTGGTTGATGCCACCCAATCTGTGGACATCGGATCTTCTCCGTCATCCAAATTGTATTTCGTCTTTTGTCGGATTTTTATTGCGTAGGTATTCGCTAGCGTCGCCTTCGTCCGGACGAAGAGAGCTTTGTTTGATTCCGTTACGTAGAAGTTGTTGGAGTCTATGTGGATGCACCAGTAGTACCCATCGCTGACGGGTTTGAGGACATAGTAGTCCTTGTCATTGTCGTAGGTCATTTTGACGTTTAACGGGTGGTATTTGACGGAATCGGTGAAGCAGAGGATGTCATTCTCGTCTACGGAGTCATTGACTGCCAGGACAAGCTTTTGGTCCCTGTAAAGTAGAATAGATTCTATGAAGCAATTGAAACTTAATGTTAACTTAATAGATATACGATTGAGATTAGCATAGAAAAACTCCAAACAAATGAGACACCGTATGTTATGCGAATTTAAGTCACATGTCTTATTAATTAGAGTGGAGATTCGAATGTTATCGAATTAGTCGCTTCGCCCCCACTTAGCTGATTTAGAATGAGAAACTTTATTATGATGTTGGCGCTACTCCAATCTCACAGTGCGTTTTTTTAGGACTGTTCTTTGAAACATCCGCATGTTTGATTTCGAATTTCCAATAAATATATTTGATTGATTGACTGACATCGCGGTTTCTAAAGATTTTAGCGGTTATGATTGATTTATAGTAGGTACGTTCTAATATTCTAGATTAGAAAAAAGCATACTGAAAATTTTTATTTTTACTTTTGCAGAATGGATTTCAAAGAAACTTGTTGAAATAGACATTGGGCTGACAACTTTTGACTTCAAAAAAAGTTACAAAGTTCTCTTTGGCAAATTAAAGAATTAAACTAAGATATCTTAACTTAGATCCAGGATCTCTTTTAGGCTCATGATATTATTTTATACCGATTTCACCGGCGTACGTCACGTTATAGCTTATAGCCCATATCACTCCTACAACAGTACCTAAGCTTTTCATTGGTGAAAGAATTTCTTAAATCGCCAGTAAGTAAGTTCGGAGCCCATTATACAAAAAAAACAAATCCTCTCTCTTTATAGTTTTAGTGTAGATGTGTCTACATTTTAGTATTGATTGATTTTTTTATTTATGGACTTGTGTAGCTTTACAGCTACGGACGTCCATGCTTGATCTCCTTTATCAACCTTATTAAACGCTTGTAAACTGTGCATAAAAAAGTTATAAGTAGTTTTCGAACTTACGGCTCTACGGAGACGTTCAAACTGACAGTCCTCAGGTTGATGGGCCTTTCGCAGATGACGTCATAGAACAGCTGGGTCCCATTGACCATATACCAGAAACTGTCGCGGAGTGCCCCAAACGCAGTGTTCGTCGACACATTCTTCACTTCGAAGTTCCATTCTGACGCTGGTATCTGTAAAGTATGGATTATCAGCACTTTGCATAACACTTTTATTTATTTACTAGCGGATGCCCAGCGGCGTTGCCCGCGCGGATTCCGTTTATTCCCGTTCCCGTGGGAATTTCCGAAAATCCCTTCATAGTGGTTGCCTACGACATATTTAAGACACCTACATACCTACCATATTTCAAATAGCGGGTGCCCAGCGGCGTTTTCCCGCTTGGATTTAGTTTATTCCCGTTCCCGTGGGAATTTCCGAAAATCCCTTCAAACCAATTTCCTATGACATATCAGACACTTTCATACCATTTTTCAAGTTTCTAGGTGTTATCGTTTCGGAGTAGTACGTATTTCTCTTTTTAACCAGTTTTTATATTTTCCCTTGGGAATGAGATATTTTCCTGGAATAAAAAGTACCCTAGATGTTGACCCGGGTGCTCAGTTATCTCCATACCAAATTTCATCAAAATCCGTCCAGTAGTTTTTGAGTGATGCGTGCACAACCAGACAGACAGACAGACAGACAGACAGACAGACAGACAGACAGACAGACAGACAGACAGACAGACAGACAAAAATTCCAAAAATTGGTGTTTCGGTATCTATATCGATAACTATATACACTACCGTTAAAATTTTCAAAAAATATTTAATGTACAGACACGGCCCCGTTAGAGTTTTATTATATGTATAGATATAGATTTAATAATACAATCAGAGCACATATTATGCTTATTTAATAATATAATAATAATAATATAATCCACGCCTTTTTTATCCCCGAGGGGGTAGGCAGAGGTATTCCATTACTGGATATACCCACATTTCACGAGATATATTGGACCCCTAAACGTGATAGGTGGTGAGCCCATCGCCGGACCGGGTCTGTTTACACATGTCTCAGAATTAATTCTGAGACCTGCGGGTTTCCTCACGATGTTTTCCTTCACCGTCGAGCTAGTGATAAATATGTACGTAAGTTTTTGAAAAACTCATTGGTACATGCCAGGATTCGAGACCTCACTGATTTTCGGCCGGCTCTTTAACCGTCCGGGCTATCACTGCTGCTATGCTTATTTCTATAACAATAGTCCTTTAAAACCGTCTAGACGGTTTGACTGGGAAACCTTGATATGGGGAAATTTTGATATGAAAATTAACAATTTAACTTTTTTAACAAGGGATCTTGTCTAAGTTTCTCTTTTTTTAAATATATTTTTATTTGGCACTTTTCTAATCCTCGGGCAAGATGTTAAGTAGATAGGGTAGTACTTAGTACAGTATAGTCGTTGCCTGCTACCTCCTATGCTCTTGGGACTTACGATAAGACAGAGGACTCCATGAACAACATGCAATGAGGAAAAACCATTAAAGGAGAATCGAATATCATATGCCATGTCAGGGAAGTCCCAATTATCGAACCGGCTCAGTGGAATAAATCACGTTCCGTTTTACATCGCTCTACATAAAACTTGAAAATAATGGGAGAAAACAGAGTTGCCGGTGGTGTTCGAACCCTTGTTCAGTAGAATACATATTATATATTTATGGGAATATCGGTTATTGATTAAGAAACTTGGGGCTTCATAGATCGCAGACTGGCCAATGAAAATTTTTAGCATCCGATCCAGAGACTTATTGCTACTCATTGGAATTACAATCTTGTCTATTAGACAATTTATACGCGGCCAGCGCTTGCTCTAGGGACATGGAATAGACAGGCAATGACAAATGTAGGTTTAAAGCAATGTATGCATTGGCGTAGCTAGGGATTTTTCCTAGGGGGGGGGCTATTTACCCAGCTATTAATTGGCAAGGTTGTCACCGACTATCAGCACATGCGCAACTATGTAGGTATCAAGTACCTATGGGTTTTAGTTATCCTATCCTTTTATACTATGTATTAGGTATTTTTGTTTTATCTGTATCCTGACCAAAACTATGTAGTTTAAGTCGTTAATATAGCCAGGTATACACCGACAAGAGCTCCGCTCTTAAATTACCAACAACAAGGTAAATCAAATAGATAGTATAGGATATTTTTTAGCTTTCTAGGGTGGGCCCGGCTCACCCTGGCCTACGTTTATGAGTGTATGTCAAAGTGAAGCCAATTGATATTATGGTTGTCAATCCTACTAATATTATAAATGCGAAAGTTTGTATGGATGGATGTATGGATGTATGGATGTCTGGATGTATGGATGGATGTTTGTTCCTCTTTCACGCAAAAACTACCGAACGGATTGTGATGAAACTTTGCAGTTATATAGCTTATACATCAGAATAACACATAGGCTATATTTTATCCCCGTATTCCCACGGGAACGGGAACTACGCGGGTGAAACCGCGGGGCGCTGCTAGTAAACAATAAGTTTTTAATCCAGTATGACTAATACTCACCACGGTATTATCGCTAGTCGTATCGAACCTAATAGTAGTATTGTCGGGGCTCAGCACAATACCAAGAGGAAATGTTGGGTCTGGTTTGTTGAAAAGCAGAGGATTGTTGGCATATCGCCATCCTTTACTAAGAAGCGACCCTTTTTTCCGAGCACACATCTCTTTCGCTTGACGCCAATTCGCTCTGACATTTGACACGCGTGCCAAGCAAGTGGGCTTTGGACTCCAAAATCTCCAGAAATTATCGAGGTCCTCGCAACCATCTGTGTCCATATCGTCCTCATTGACATACGGCTTCACAAAGCAGTACCTATAATGAAGCTCGTTGCATCTTGTAGATGTAAAATTACTTATAGGATCTATAACTACGCATAGTTCTTCGTCTAAACCTAAACTGGAGTCATATTTGACTGCGCTGGTAGTGGGGAATTTCTCTCCAGTTGACTTCGTGTACGACCAGTCGATATACGCTCCACCGGGGTACGAAGATTTATATTCTGTCCATAATACTAAATTCGGTTCCGTGAAATTTAAACTGTGGTACAGTTTTGATGTGTACAAATTTCCAGCGCAGTCATGGAATTTGTCAGCAAAGGTTTCTGGGCCTTTTCTTCTGTAGCAAATTGGGTCTTTGTCTTTGTGTTTGGGGAAAGCTATGCTGAATCCTATAGGGCAGATATATTTTTGCGCTTTTCTTGCGTTTGTGACGTGTATGTAAGTACATATTAGAAGGAAGGTGGCAGCCTTAACGATGACAGAGTTCCAGTGAGCATAAACCATCTGTAACAAAGAGTAGTTTGGGTTAATTTATCTAATCTAATTTATGCGGATTAAGATAAGCATGGTAATCAACCACTCGACAATATTGCCGAAATTCGATATTATCGGCGCTGATTACGTGAAAGGCAGATGATTTGTATTTTTTTATATTTTGGCTCTTTATGTTTTGTTGCATCATTATGGTAATAATAATAATAAGATGCTCGTGGGTGCTTAGGGTCTCCGGCACCCACAGCGAATAAAGAGTAGGTGTGAAGCACCCAGATCATCAAAAACTGATCAATCGGTTTTAAGCTTTCTCTTCCATATTTATGGGTAAAAGTCATTGCACATAATTAGTTTTTAGGGTTCAAAGGGTAAAACGGGACCCTATTACTAAGACTCCGCTGTCCGTCCGTCTGTCACCTGGCTGTATCTCATGAACCGTCATACAACGTAACAGAAAAAGCGCAATTCCGCATACACTCCAATTAGTATATTAATATAAAAATAATATGATGCAATCGAACTTTAGTTGTGTCTAACCAATTTTCTTAAATATCGATTAATAATAGCACGATTTCCATAGAAAGCACTAAATTCAGCTTCGCTAATTCATTTTTGGGAAAAATTTTACACATATTAAAAATATCTGAAATCGAATAAGTAGTCGATACTGAACAAAGTAATTTCAGGAATTGCGCTTATTCTGTTACATGTTGTAGTTAGACAGTTAGAATTTTCAGAGATGTTGCATTTCTGTTGCCGCTATAACAGCAAATACTAAAAAACAGAATAAAATAAATATTTAAGGGGGCTCCCATACAACAACCGTGATATTTTGCCGTTTTTATAGATAACTAACAGCGCCCCGCGGTTTCACCTGCGTAGTTCCAATAGCAGTGATAGCCTGGACGGTTAAAGAGCCGGCCTAAAATCAGTGAGGCTCGGGTTCGAATCCTGGCATGTACCAATGAGTTTTTCAAAAACTTACGTACATATTTATCACTAGCTTGACGGTGAAGGAAAACATCGTGAGGAAACCCGCAGGTCTCAGAATTAATTCTGAGACATGTGTAAACAGACCCGGTCCGGCGATAGGCTCACCACCTATCACGTTTAGGGGTCCAATATATCTCGTGAAATTCAGTAATGGAATACCTCTGCCTACCCCCTCGGGGATAAAAAAGGCGTGAGATTATACTATACTATACTAGTTCCAGTTCCTATAGGAATACGGGGATAAAATATAGCCTATGTGTTATTCTGATGAATAAGCTATATAACAGTAAGGTTTCATCAAAATCCGTTCAACAGTTTTTGCGTGAAAGAGGAACAAACATCCAAACATACAATCTTTCGCGTTTATAACATTAGTAGGATTGTGCGAGTCCGACTAGCACTTGGCCTGTTTTTTTTATTCGGGGATTTATAGAAGCCGTCACCCCCATGCAAGTACCGCGCGATACTGTACTTCGCAGTGAATTTTATTGTAGGTTCTATGATTACAGAGCTTATAACGATCGGTTTGAAGTGTTAACGGGAATCATGACAGCTGTAACAATAAATATAATCTATGTCTGATAGATTACACCTTGAAACATCGAAGATACTCTTAAAACTACAAACGAAATTAAATTGTTTTCGCACGAATGTCTTAGTTACGCTTATTTTGGTTAATTCATAGCCTTTGGGGGTATAAATAGGGGACGTAAGTTTCGAAGGTTTTTGTTTTTACAAAATTAGCTCAATTTATGAATACTCGTTTATAGTAGTGATAGCCTAGAGCCGGCCGAAAATCAGTGAGGCTCGGTTTCGAATCCTGGCATGTACCAATGAGTTTTTCAAAACTTACGTAAATATTTATCACTAGCCTCGACGGTGAAGTAAAAAATCGTGAGGCAACCCGCATGTGTAAATAGACCCGGTCCGGCGATGGGCTCACCACCTATCAAGTTTAGGGGTCCAATGTATCTCATGAAATGTGGGCATATCCAGTAATGGAATACCTCTGCCTACCCCCTCGGGGATGAAGGGCGTGAGATTATTTTTTATTTTTATTTATTTCGTTTATTAAAGTACATTCGAGTCTATGACAATAATTATACTGAATGATTTTTTTTACCGTCTGGAAAAAAATATGACGTATAAGGTATCTAGAACCGAAGTTATACACGAGATTAATTGTTAAATATAGTCATGTTTAGTGCAATTTACAAAATCTAGAAAACTACGCACAGTACTACGCGCAGCTGGCGGTTATAGGTAGATTGCGCATGAATGGAAGCTACGAGCCTGTTTCTTTTTAAAATACTATTTCAAATATCTCAGTGTGTATGATTGACTACAATTGAGTAATGTATATTGGTCTAAGCAAGAAAATAATTTTTTGAGGAAAAAAAAAACGTTTTTTTAAGTAACATTGCCAAATGAATCTATTACACTTACCTATCACACCACATTTTTTTCCAGACGGTAAAAAAAGTCACCTTTATCTATTCTTCTATTCTTGATTGTTTGATTCTATGCAAATTACGGGTATTTCCCGCTGGTTAATACCCCGTGGTTAACACAACTAATACTTATAGTATATAGAGGTAACATTGTATGTTTTATATGTATGTTGGGGGTGATCTCTAGAACTGCTTAACCGTTTTTAAGAATTTTTCACTTAAAGAAAAGTACATTAAATTAAACCTGACTATTTATTTTGATGTACCGAAACTAAGAGAGGACGGGTCGCTTCTTGAATTGCTGCGCATAATATAAAATAATTATTGTAATTGTTAAAATAATTAATTGTTTATTTGCCAATATATCTCGTGAAATGTGGGTATATCCAGTAACAAAATACCTCTGCCTACCCCCTCGGGGATAAAAGGCGTGAGATTATTTATTTTTCAACACACTTGCTCATAAAGTGGCTCTAATTTCACTGCAATTAGGCACATAATGACACCTATAATCAAACTGAGACTTTTTGTTTGCTATTATTCACTAGTGAGTTATAGATTTTTTTTTTCAATTTTGTTGCTAGAGTTGCTTTGTTCTTAAAAAAGTTTCGATACAAAAAAGATCGTATTCAATCGTACTAATAAATTAATACACAAATATGGCTTGCTCATTTCATGCAACTTCGTATTTAAATAGATCATTTCAACTTGTACGTGTTTAATAAACAAAACTTTCACTCAAATATAACTTTGGTTTTCTCTGTAAAAACTTTAAATACCCCATTTTGTACGTGGCTAAAACGCTATCCACGACAAACCAAAGAAAAAGAAACCTAATTTTTTTAGTCCATGGCCGATCGCCATTGTAAGATGCGAGCGCATAGGAAAACGAGGCTGTATGGGCCTAGATCCTTTTGCCTTTTCCAAATTATATAAATAAAAAATTGGAAAACCAATTAATTTTCCCCGCCATTGCGAATGATTATTTTAAAATGATTTTTTAGTATTATTTATTCACAAGTGTGTTGAAAAACGTCGTATGATACACGTGTGTATTGATGATTACCGTCCTCGGCTCTCTTATGACCCTCGCCTACGGCTCGGGTCTCAATGGCGCCTCAGCGGTAATCACCAACTTTACTCACTTGTACCATAATGTACTATTAATTATTGTTTATTTGCCAAAAAAATAGCATACAAGTAGAGAGGAGTGGGTAAAATTGTACAATATTACAATAAAATAAGATTTCCTGAAACCTAAACTAGGTGAACCTGTATCTTAGGTGACAGTGAGTCTGGCGAAGTCATGTCATACTAGTATACAATCAAAAATTACAAGGTCATAAATTATTATTTCACTTCTCATGCTCTGAAAGTACGCCAATATAGCCCTACGAAGCGAGACTAAAGTGACCACTGTAGTCTCTAGGGAGTGACAAGTAATCAGTTTTTTTATTTCCTTAAGGAGACAGACAAACTCAAACAGCCAGTAGATATCTGTACAATGCGGACCATCTTCATTGCGAAAATGTTGAGAGTTTTAGTTCCATGGTTTTTCCGCAAAGAAGGTGGCGCCATGTGTTTTAAATAGTTAATCTGCAAAGAGATTCAAATCTTATTGTTAATCTATTTCAGATTTTTCGTCGAGTGTAAGTTTGTTCGGTTTTAAATAAATTTGTACTGAATTTACTATTTTTCTTGTACTCAAACTGAAAAGTACAATTTGCACCTCGAGACTAAACGCCAACTTAATATACCCTCGTTTTGTCTGGTATATTATGGCTTCGTTTAGTCCCTCGATATAGAATATACTATTTGGTTGCAATATTGTGACAGTCAGCTACAGTGGCAGTATGTAAATTTTGTAAATAAGCCTGTTGTTTTCGTCGACATTGTTTACAATTATCCTCCTCCGAGATAACTGTACGTTTACGTAACATTTACATACTACACAGTTACGTTTGTTTGTGCACAATTGTGCGTTAAATCGAATATTACAACCCAGATACTTATAATTTAGCTTTATTAATGCAAATAATGCGTGTATTGAGACATTCGTTTTTTTTGTGTAGCCTGTGACACTGAAGATAAAGAAGAATCTACATACTTAGTAACACAATTTATTAAAGTCTATCAAACTGTTAAGGATACAGGTTGCTATATTAAACTCATATACATACATAGATATACCCATTCTGGTGCAGTCGGTTAAACATTTTTATTTTCGGAGAAAGAAGGGTTAAAATGGTTGATTTTTTTACAGTCGTGTATCATATAAAATGGACTCTTTACACTAAAGATCACTTCATGATGTAAACAATAAAATAAGGTTTAAAATATTTTTTTATTTATGTTTCTCTTTGGTATTTTTTTTGGAATAGGATGAAGAATAATTGTATAATATTGTTATATTTTACCCAAACACCTGAATTGTAGGGCCAACTCTTTTCATTTATGTTCTGTTTGAATAATGTCATAGCATTGAAGTAGAGTAAAATCGTAGTAATACGACACTAGGGCATGCACCTCTGCGTCACGGCACACAGCTGACTCACTGCCGGGCCACAAAATCAGCGACCAAATATAAAGTTCAGATGACTAAATTATGACGCACGTTGTCGAATCGACACCAACAACCGATAACATGAGCGCGTACCATAACGTCAGTATGTAAAAAGGCTACATTGACGCGCGACCTTATTATAACAAATCTAATACTTACACTTTTATTTACAGAGGGATAGCCGGCAACGATCAGACCTTCGTCGTTTTGTAAATTCTCAAAGTTTGATTGATATGAGGTTTCTACAGTATTGTAATCTGTGACCGTACTAAGTGTCTGACAGTGGACGAAGTTAAATCTAATATTAGTCCAAATAAAATATATAAAAAATGAACTTTACAATTTAACGAATTTGAGGTGCATTTTTATACACCTTTGCTGCCTGGTACCACCCAAAGCCACCGCTACTGAAACTCGTTTCGCCCCTTCCCCCTCATATAAATCCTGGCTATGCCCTTTATGTAATGGGTTTGTACTATTCATACTATTACATATTTGTTTTGTACATATTTTGTATTTTGTTTACATATTTCCTATACCTATAGGCGGCTTCTCGTGATTTCCCTGGCCCATACCGTGTCCAAGACTGATTAACCGTAATGGAATCAGTCCAAAGTAGTTCCAAGCCTTCAAATTGCCTCTCAAGGCGAAGGTGATTCACAAGATACCATTGTTTTTTATTTGAAACCTTTTATTAATGTTGGGTTTTATCTGGTTCCGGTATCAACTGGTTGGGTTTCCCCTGTTTCCTCTCTCTAATTGCCTCTTTTATTTTAGCAGTGGTTTCATACTACTTTCACAGAATAAGTAATAGTTGCTACTATAAGATTATTATACACAATCTTCATGGACAAGTTTAGAGTGCATTGTTATTAGACTATTGACGTTTCTAAGTGTACCTTTTGTACCATTTTTGTACCTAGAGAAAATAAATGATTTTTGACTTTTTATCTTTTATAAGGGTGTTAATTAAAATATTTCAAAACGGGGCTTAAAGATCTTGATACGTTCATATGACGGTAATAGTATGATACGGCACATCGTAGTGGGCCTTTAACGTACCTTCCGAAATCCAGAGGAGCTCGAGATAATGACTTTCACTAGGATTGATAAAGGAATGCTGAGGTGGTTTGGTCACATTGAGCGGTGTTTGTTGTAAGTCATGTGAATGGGCGAGTCGGTAGAGGACGACCTAGGCGTACCTAAATCTACCAGATCGGCGATGTGTTGGAGAAAAGCTAGACAAAGAGTAGCTACCCGAAACCGATGATCATGCATGAGTCATTTAATGGATGTGGAGGAAGCACGAGAGATCTACCAGGTTCGTAGCTAGGCAGTCTATTGTCTCTGCCTACCCCAATTTGAGATAAGCGTAAGATTATGTATGTATGTACCTACTCGTATGTTCATTTCTTCCTTTAAAACGCGTCATTCTGCTCAAGTATAATAGTTACTGAATGAGATATGCGTGACCACATTGATCATAGTTTTTGACACGAATTCCGTGACCCATCCCAGTATGGACTGAGACTGTGAAATTAGACCATTCTCGAACCTTCAAAGTGCTAGAAAGCTCACGAAGCTAAATCAACTATGTGAATACACATATTTAGCGTATTTATAAAAATACATGTATTTATAAGAACTATAAGAGAGACACAAAAACAACATTGTTTATTAATGAAAAAAAAAAACTTGAAAAAATATCACTAAATACTATCCAGAAACATTACCCTCCTGGGTCGGGTAAAAATATTAAAATTATTTTAAAAAACTGACAGTCAATAGATAATGCCTCTTACGTCTGGATCTTGCGGTTTTACGGGTTTTATTAATATTTATATATTTTAGTATACGTGGAGGTACGAAGGTATTTCTTGTAGTGGCACTACAAGGAATACCTTCACAGTCACAGTATTTAAATAGTAGATACTAGCGTAGAAGTTTCTGTAGTTCTTCATCAGATCTTCACCACATTTATATGGGGGCAAACTTGGTAGAAAACTGTTTCAAATAAAGAAGGAAATAAAGATCATTATTATTATTATCATCAACACAAAGTATGTACTTACATCAACACAATTTTAGAACAATTAGATAAAATCAATGTGTTTATTTGATTATTCTAAATATACCTAGTTGTGTATCGTAGTTTGGTTCATTTTGTTAATTTTGAATAAAACTTTTGGGGTGTCAATTCAACACCCCACCAATTAGGTGGGGTGTCAACAATTGGGTGTTTTACCCTAATATCCAAAAAAACATACAGGTAGGTTACTGCGCGTCGAATTGACTAATGTGCAAGTTATGAAAGATTGGTGTTATCTGTTAACAAATTACGCTTAAATTTCTATAGCACGCAATCTTTGAGCACTCCAAAGAAAAAAACAGAGAAAAAGACAGACAAAATTACGGAATAAAACTATGAAGGTCAGCCAGCGGTTACATATCTTGCTAAAAGCGAATTGAAAATGACATTTATAACACATTTGCTCGTAAAAGGTGTCTTATTTCACCAATTTCAATATCGTATTGTATCTCATTACGCCCAAGTGCGGTAAGTGTAAAGTAAAACGCACGGTTTATCAAGATGCTCCGTCTTAAAACGAAAGGTACTTTTTAAAATCTTAGCAAAGAGTTTTTGTGTCAAAAAAGTTGTCAACATTTTATGATTAAAATTAACTTTGGGAGATAAAATATAATAAAGAAATATTTATGTACATAATTATTTAATTTAATTAATTTTGACAGTAAATTACAACCAATTAATCTGTAACAAAAACACAAAAATACTAATTTACTTTATTAGTAAAACTGGATGTTTTTTGTGCCTTTACCTAAAAAAAAATGATGATGCGCTCCGCGCGCTTTTTCTTAACGCTGTATTGTTTTTATTCGTTTACCATAGTCGGAGTTTTATTTTATTTCCTCGCAAATGTGTTATAAAACGTCGTATGACATACGTGCGCTTTGACAATTACAGCCTCTGCTTACTTGTAGCCCTCGCCTACGGCTCGGGCTAGCAATATCGCCTCGGCTGTAATTTTCAACCTACCGCACTTATATCATAATGTACTATTAGGCATAACGCGAATTAGTCTATTTACGAATTAGGTACTTCTCGCGTAAAGGTCTCAAAACAGGGTTAGTTCATTTGTCTTATCACGAAAGTAATGAAAGTAATCGATCGTAACGAGCACATCAAAAAACAATAGGAAATGATACCTACACAAAAAAAACAAATCTTATGAGTACATAAATAAAAAACCGGCCAAGTGCGAGTCGGACTCGCGCACCGAGGGTTCCGTACAACCTTGCAAATTTATGGTTTTCGTAATTTTTCCTTTATCTATGCTATAAGACGTTGCTTCGTACCAAATTTCAAGATTCTGAGTTCACGGGAAGCACCCTGTAGGTTTTGATTCCCTTGCAAGTGTCGAAAATTTGCGGCATAAACGGCTGTATCTTTTGATTGCGTTGGCTTAGAAGTTTGATTTTTTCACAGCTTCAAGGGACAGTAGACCTGAGTAATTGATATAAATTTCAGCTTCATACCTCCACGCGTTCCTGAGAAAAAGGGTCTTGACAGACGGACGGCCGGACGGACAGACGGACAACAAAGTGATCCTATAAGGGTTCCGTTTTTTCCTTTTGAGGTACGGAACCCTAAAAAAGACACTAAACGCATGAGCGAACACCAAAAATTGGCCAAAATGGTTCTAACAAAAAATGTCGTTAGCAAAAATAAAAGAATAACAAAATGTAAATAGTTTTGACCTCACAATTACAAGGTTCTGGCCATTTAGTTCAAAGGCAATGTTACAAACTCCGGTTAGACTTGAATATTTTAACCGAAGCGTTAATAAAATTCGTTATCGCGTGCAAGCTAAACTTGAACTTTGTGGTTTGCGGTAAAACAGTCAGTGTTTGTCTAGACATATACAACAGAATATGCTCAATTCCTGAAACTATTTTTTTCAGTATCGACTACTTAATCGATTTCAGCTATTTTTATTTTTAATAATTGTTATTTTTTCCGAAAAATTAATTGGCATAACTAAATTTAGATCTACCGACCTATGGAAACCGTAGTATTATTGCCTTTTTATTTAAGTTTCGTTAGTCAAAACCAATGTAGGAATGCAACAAATTTTTATATTATGTACTAAATATATAATATAATATAATCTCACGCATTTTTTGTCCCCGAGGGGGTAGGCAGAGGTATTCCATTACTGGATATACCCACATTTCACGAGATATATTGGATACTAATATGTACTAAGTACCTACTAATTGTAGTACTTATTCTGTGAAGCATTATATACTACTATCGCTTTTTAATGGATGCCTACACTGTATAAGCTATCTATGTGCAAAATTTCAGACCCAGTGGCGTTTAGGCTGTGCGTTGATACATCACCAATCAGTCAGTCAGTTTATCATTTTATATAATATATAGATAAATATATAAAAATACTAATTGTTGTGTATGTTGAATTGCGCTTATTCTGTGACGTGTTGTATAAGTTATAGCTGTAATGATACTAGAGATAATAGATTACATTTTCAACATCACTAGCGTTCTGAGGGTATAAGACTGTATAAAAATTAAATTGTGAGTAATCATTCACTTAGAAGATCTCAAGACACCTCTAATAATGTATTTCAATCCTATTCAATTCAATTTCGAATCCTGGGGTGGGCATGTACAGTCAACAAAGTTGTTAGGGTTACATGGCCAGTGACTAAGAATTCATTTTTCTGGGGAAGTCATAAATAAATCTTATTGATTAATATTTATTTCGAAAGGTATCTTTGCTCCCTATAATTTACCAAAAAAATACTATAAATACATTTAAGGCTTTAAGAGAAAAGTGAATCTTAATTTTTGGCCACGTAACACTAACAACTTTGTTGACTGTACCAAAGAGTTGTACAAGAGAGAGAGTAAAATCTTAAGTACAATTGTAGGTACTCGATTCTGCAAACCACCTAAAATTCCTAATTTTAAGTTAGCTCTATTCTTTTCCACCGGAAAAAGGAAAGGGACAGAAATAAGCGCCATATTTATTTACAATGTCACAAATGTCAAAATAAAAAAATTGAACCTTATGGATGCATTCAAATACACGTTTTTAACCATTTTAGCAACGATGTAAGGAGGTCATGGATAAAAGTGACAGTTAAGACATCAAATAACTCGGTTTTTACACGTTTGACATTACTCTATACCTAATCTATGGTTTGTTTCTGTCCTTTTTCTTCCGTATTCTATAAAGAAGGATAGGCTAACTTAAAATTAGGAATTTTAGGTGGTTTGCAGAATCGAGTCCACTTATCACTAAAACATCATAAGGAAACCCGCACATCGGAGAGTTCATCTTATACAGTCCATGACAAATAGATAGACGGCCAGCGGAGGCCTAGTCCACTCAGTAATAGGCACTCGTTGTCACCTTTGGCTTTGGATAAGTAGTGCAATTTAATTAAGTTGTCTATAGTATAGTATAGTTGTCTATATCGTGGAGAAACCCGCAGGTCTCAGAATTAATTCTGAGACATGTGTAAAACAGACCCGATCCGGCGATGAGCTCACCACCTATCACGTTTAGGGGTCCAATATATCTCGTGAAATGTGGTTATATCCAGTAATGGAATACCTCTGCCTACCCCCTCGGGGATAACAAGGCTTGAGATTATATATATATTATATACATACATATTTATATATATAAGTATAATTTATATAGGTAGAGGTATTCCCACGGTATTCCATTACTGGATATACCCAAAATTCATTTATTATATATTCTATAGTATTTTATATCAAAATTTTCACTGCGTTAATCAGTGTTTCAGACACCACACGCATACAGTAATTGATTACAATGTCACACGCACATGACTGCTTGCCTTTAACCTTTTTCACTGTTTGGTCAAAATTAACCACGCTTTACACAATGACAACAGCGGCCCCTAATGACCAAAAGACTCACCTTCGCTACGATTCAAGTCTCCAATAAGTAATGCTTTTGGAACGGCCCTCTACCGGCGGTCATTTTACAGGATTCCCATCTACAGTTTTATTGCCGTACTGTAAGGCTCAAATTGGAGTAGACAGCGAAGTTCCCACGGTTTATGGTTCTGTGGAATTGTCTTGTTCCGCCTCGGATTCCAATAACTCTGGAATAGAAATACAAGTTGTAAGAATACGTAGATTGTGCGAATATTTTATATTATTTTATTATAGTGGGTCTGGGTTGGTATACATAGGCATTGGCGTGGCTAGGGGGGGGGGGAGGGAATACCCTTTCTTATACATAAAATAACTTCATCCTCAATTGCCGAAACCGAAAACCGCCTTCTCTCTAGTCTTTTTGATTTGTAACAAATAAATAACATTATACCTAATAAGTATGTAATAATATACCATCAATTTGATTTATCTTGTTGTTGGTAATATAAGAGCGGAGTTCTTGTCGGTGTATACTAGCTATATTAACGACTTAAACTAGGAAGGCACATAGTTTTGGTCAGGACACAGATAAAAGAAAAAGAATAGTATAATAAAATAAGATGGGATAACTAAAAATCCCTAGCTACGCCAATGTACATAGGGCCTGAACAATAAGATTGTTGATTGTTGTCGAATCGTAATTAAATTGTGAGTGCATTAATTATCAAGGTTATCCCAAGAAACCTTTAAGAATGTATTTGGACTTTCATTCAGATATAAAGTTAATGATTTTATTTTAAAAATACGGTGCTCAAATCAGTAGGTGGCAGTAGGTACATTTTTAGGTCGTTCTAAATAATGGTGCGCTGTAGAAAAATCACTTAATAGCTGTTGACTGTTGCTGCTACCTATGATACCGTAGTAAAGTAAATACTTAAGTTGGTAAATAATTACACGATTAAAAAGAAAGAAACTCATGTGGTAGTATTACAACAAACAAAACAAAAGTGCACCGCAATCTTGAACAGTCGTGAATATTTTATCCGCCATTTTGACGCTATAATTGTGTATCTATGGGCACGGCAGTGCCCCCGCCAAGTCAAGCAAAAAAGCAGTATCTGGTTTTACATTATAGGACCTTTAGAAGATCTAGAAATAGCCTATAGACCTACAAATAAGGTTCACACCTTAAAACTACCGTTATTACGAACATAAATATAATAAGAATTGCAATGACGATGACGCCGACCCATTTCCATTCAGTGTTTAGCAATTGATTGTTTCGGTGCACGCTAGGTCATTAGTTATAATAGCCGACGGCTAACCGACCATAGAAATCGCTTATCAATGTAATATAACTGTTGTCGGCTACCTATTTTTCTTTCAGACTGTAGCGAAACTACATAGAACGCGCCAATAGACGGTCGACGAGTTTGTATAAATACAACTGTTCAACATCAACCGTTGGACCGCGGTCCCCAGGCACGATCACCTCGCCTAAAGGAAGATCTTCCCTTTTCACAATAGAGGAGCATTCCACCTTCGCTCCTACATAAGAATATTATATAAAAACCGAAGCTCCGTCGTTGTTACTAGTCCAACTAGCTCGCTGGCCAAAATCCGTCGCTCCTAGGTTTGACTAGTCCAGCCAATCAACAAAATCAGATTTGATTGTTGTAAGATACCGTTACATAAACAATTATTGCATTTGTATTTATAGGGTGAATGAAATATCGTCAAAAGTTAATAATAATATATTCCTTGTAATGCATGTACCCTATTCACATACCTACATAACTAAAAAGCAGACATTATCTCAAAGGGTAGCAAATATGGAAGAATAAATATCGCATTTGTAGCCGTGTCTTATCACTACATGACTACGAAGTTGCAATACATGCATAATTTTGTTCTGCTGATTTGAGACACAATTCACAATTGTGGTGCAGAGCGCGGTAGCGTAAAATCTCAATTATAAATTAAACTACAAAGAATATTTTGTGAACAGCGTTTTTACAAGAATACATTAGTAACAAATATAGGAAATCTTAGTACCTACCTATAGATAGATAGATAGATAGATAACCATTTTATTTGCAACACAATACACACACATACAATCAAAATAAGAAATTAAAAAAAGATAAACAAAAGAACAACAAATAAATACAAACTACCTACTTACCAGCTAAACATAATGGAATGTATGTGTGTGCGTGGCGGTGCAAAGGGACACAGCTCAGTGTGTAGCTTTGCTCAAAGAGCAAAACACTGATTTTCAGCTGCGACCGGAGGTAACGGGAGCAGCATCGAATGTACACGATCAGGACAAAGTGAAAAACTGGTGATTGTGTTTATGTGTGGATACATGTGCAATAGTGTATTAGTAGTAAGTGTTTCATTCAATGAAATAGTTAGATAATGCGTGAAGATAGTGTATAAGAGTGCAAACATACTTAAAATAAGAACAAAATAAAATAATGGATTTTGAAACAAGGTAATACAATACTTATCTAAAATTAGAACCACCACCAAGCTATGTATGTTGGTTTTCCAAAAGCAGTTTTTTGTAACATTGTTTAAAGTAGTTAATGGATGTCAGCTGTCTCAGTGGCGGGGGAATATCATTCCAACATTTAGTTGCTTGGTGGCGGAAAGCACCAGTGAATCCGGCGGTTCTGTGCTGATGAACTGCCAGTGGAAGCCTAACAACTCTAGTATTGTACCTGTCATGGAACGGCGAGAATTTAAGTTTTGAGTAAAGGTACTCTGGTTTTTTATATTTCATAATTCCAAACATCATGGTAGCAAGATGTATCTTCCGGCGTGACTCCATTTTGAGCATTGATGCTTTATTTAAATATGGGGTAACATGTTGTCGTGGAGGAATTGGAAAACAGAAACGACAGCATGCGTTTTGTATCCGCTGAATTAAACGTTGTGTTTTACATTGCAAACGTGGCCCATACACCAAATCACCATAATTTAGGCGAGATAGAATCAAAGATTCACAAAGGATAACTCGCGTGTCGACACTTAATAAATTTCTAATTTTGTACAAAACCCTTAAACGAAAGAAGCAATTTTTTACTACGTCGAGAACATGATTTTGAAAGCGCAAGCGGCTATCGAACATTATCCCCAGGTTCTTGGCCATATCAACGCATTCAATATTCTGTCCGGAGATACTGATGATTGGATTAATATCGGCGATTTTTTTATTTTGAGTTTTAGTCCCCAGTATCATGTACTTTGATTTTAGTGGATTAAGAACCAAAGAATTCCTTTCGGACCAGTCTGCGATCCCCTCCAGATCACTGTTCATTTTCTGTGCAGCTTCTAATATTCTACCAGGCGTCTCGGAAATATAGATTTGCACATCATCCGCATAACAGTGGAACTTACAATACCTAATTACCCGAGATAAATCAGCACTATAAATAATGAAAAGTAGGGGACCTAAGATCGAACCTTGTGGCACACCACGAGTCAGTGGCTTTGCGGGAGAAACTACAAAAGTGCCATCCTCTTTCGTCAATTTTACCGACTGAAACCTGTTACTCAGATAACTATCAAACCACGACAAAGAGTGACAGTTCAATCCATAGTAAGACAATTTAGATAAAAGTAATGGAATATTGATGCTGTCAAAGGCACGTGAAAAATCCAACAGTGTTAAGAGAGTACCCATACCAGTATCCTGATCCGCAAGCACATTGTCGGTGACATCCAGTAGAGCAGAAACGGTTCCTCTTCCACGGCGAAAACCAGATTGAAAGACGGGAAGGATATTATTATTTTCAACAAATGTGCTAAGTTGCGCGTAAATAGTTTTTTCTAGGAGTTTAGATAAAAACGGCAAAACACTAATTGGTCTCAAGTCGCGCAATTCGGATGGATTATTCACTTTAGGAATAGGAGTAACTAAAGCTTCCTTCCATTGATCCGGCACAATTCCGGTAAGGATGGACTTGTTAATTATTTGTGTAATGGTAGGAAGGGTACGTGGTAAAGTTAATAATACCATGTCCCTGCTAATGCCATCCACTCCAGTGGCATTAGATTTAATTGATAATAAATATTTAGCAATTTCACACTCATCAATAGGTTTTAATTTTAGTGTTGCATCGCCAAATTTGTGAAACTCAAAAAAGGAAAGTTCTGATATTGGGACTTGTTTTGGTCCCGGTACGTTTAAGAAATGGGTATTAATTTCATTTGAATTGCAAAAAATTGTAGGTAGATGTTCATTTTTATTGGTGGTTGTCAAAATGGTACGTTTCAAGTTCTTCCATAATGTTTTGCCATTTTTGCTATTACTATTTATATACTGATTGAAATAAACTCGCTTTTCATTTAAAATACTGCTTTTTACTAAGTTTTTAAGTTCGTTAAAGTACTCCTTATGACTATCCAGTTTAGTTTTTCTGTACCTGCTCAAGGCCCTATCGCGTAAATCCATCATTAATTTAATAGTATCTGTGATCCAAGGCAGTGTGTGGCTATGGTTGACTCTTACACGCCTAACTGCAGCATGCTTATCAAAAAGATACAAAACCAGGGAGTTAAATTTCTCAACCATTTCATTCACCGTTGGCAGAATAGATATGGCTTCCCAATCCAGAGTGTTCAAATCGACATTGAAGTTTTCCAAGTTGATATTTTTTATTGGCCTGATAAAGACAAATTTCGGGGGTGGTTTACTTTTTTTAATAAATAAATTGACACTAATCAAGGCGTGGCCCAAGGCTCCAGTGACGTTAGTCACTGAAACATTTTGCACGCGAGCATTAGTACACACAAGATCAATTAGTGTCTCAGTACTTGTTGAAAAGTGCGTTGGCTCCGAAACTACTTGTTTTAGATCACAACAAAGGAGAAACTCTTTGAATTTTATAGTTTTTGTGTCAAGATTGTTCAACATATTTATATTAAAATCACCCAAGAGTATAGTGAAATCATAGTTTGAAAAATAAGAGACAGACTCCGTAAGTTAAATACATACAAGTACATATACAGCATGTAACAGAATAAGCGCAATTCCTGAAATTAGTTTGTTCAGTATCGACTACTTATTCGATTTCAGCTATTTTTAAAAGGTATGTGTTAAATTTTTCAAAAAAATGAATTATCGTAGCTGAATTTAGTGCTTTCTATGGAAATCGTGCTATTATTAATCGATATTTAAGAAAATTGGTTCGACACAACTAAAGTTCGATAGCATCATATTTTTTTATATTAATATACTAATTGGGGTGTATGAGGAATTGCTCTTTTCCTGTTACGCGTTGTATATGTAGGTATATTATATTGCAAATGTGAATGTTTGAATGTTTTACTCATAATCGCCCTAAAACTTCCCTAAAAGGCCTGAAAAGGTTAACGTTTGTCACACAGATAGTTAGTCAGATTATTATTATTATACTTATCCTATAACTTCAGACACTTTAAAGTACATAATTACTTCGAAACCACCGTTTGGTTTGGAATTAGGTAGGTATAGAGTTATATGCATAAATTATAAAAAATATATATATATATATGGGCTCACCACCTATCACGTTTAGGGGTCCAATATATCTCGTGAAATGTGGGTATATCCAGTATTGGATTACCTCTGCCTACCCCCTCGGGAATAAAAGGCGTGAGATTATATATATTATATATAAAAAAATATAATCAACCGGCGGTTCCCGTGGGAATACGGAGATAAAATTATAGCCTTTTACTCAGGGATAATGCCGCTTTCCATTGGTGAAAGAATTTCTAAAATCGGTTCTGTAGTTTTTGAGTTTATTCTTTACAAACATACAAAAATACAAATCTTTTCTCTTTATAATATTAGTGTTGATGTAGAAGTGTAGATGTAGATATTATATTAGGTATTTTGCAATCTACATTCAATTACAAACACAAAATCTGCCAGGTAGAAAAACAAGAGAGGTGTTTCGAATAAGCATTTTTTTTTAAAAACCTTAACATTGGTTGGTACTCTTAGTGCCCAGTGTTTCTCTGAAACGCGCTTGACATTACGAGACTAAACAATTTCACACCCGTGGAAAATACTCCACTAATTTTCTTAACCAGTAGCTAAATATTTGACTCCAATTCCAACACTACCAACTGAGCCAACAGGCCCGTTGGCTCAGTTGGTATAGTGACCCTGCTTTCTGAGTCGCAGGTCGCGGGTTTGATCCCCGCTCGAGGCCAACATTTTTGTGCATGAACATGTCTGTTAGCTTCATGTCTGGTCGTTTAATATTTATTTAAGTATGTTTATCAGTTGTTTAGTACCCATAGTAAAGGATCTGCCTAGTTTGGGACTGAATAACCGTGTGTAAATTGTGTCCTAGAATTTATTTATTAAATATTCTTAAAAATTGCCTCAGGCGCCGAGTGATCCATACCCTACTTCTTGGCTGACTCACATCATTCCAGTAACATTGGATTGTACTACTTTCTTTACTTGTTGAAAACTGTTTCCAATGTTAATTATAATCGCCCATACTGTACGAAAAACCCTCATCATCATCCTCCTCAGCCGGAAGACGTCCACTGTTGAACAAAGGCGTCCCGAGAGAACGCCACAACGAACGGTAACTTGCCGCTTGCATCCACCGGTTACCCGCGACCTTGACGATGTCGTCGGTCCACCTGGTGGGAGGCCTACCAACGCTGCGTCTTCCGGTTCGTGGTCGCCACTCTAGAATCTTTCTTCCCCATCGGTTATGGGTTCTTCGAGCGATGTGACCTGCCCATTGCCACTTCAACTTGCATATTCGGTGACCTTAGTTCTAGGTTAGGTAAGTAATACCTACAAAATTTTAAAGCATTATATTCCAAACACATTTATTTTTAACCTTAAATTTACATTTATAAAAGACTGGCTGATTGGTTGACTAATCGATCACCACACAGCCTGAGGAAATTATTCACAAATGTTCATCTAATGAGATAAGTGAGAACTAAGATGGTATTTTTGGGAATTCCCAAGGGAACGGAAATTAACAGGATTTACACTGGCAACACGCTTGACACTACAGTTTAATAAATACACACAGTTTCGTCACAAAATACTATAATTGAAGTCGATTTTGACAGTTATAAGGTGATGTTGCCAAAGATATAAATAGTGATGATTTACACTGGAGCGCTAAGTAGGTACTATGCCAATAACGTGCTAAAACATTGTTATGACACCTCCCATTACATTTACGAGTACCTAAATGTAATGACAAGACATAAATATACATGCACAGCGGAATTCCTAGATTTCTGAATCACTAGACCAAACCCTGGCTGACGTCAGGTCATTCCGCACAAGTATGCAATAAACCGGTGGGTTCATCTAAAAGGGCTTACCCTCCTACCATCATTGTGCCCAACCCTATAGCCGCGGGGAAGGTAAAGGCGTCGCCATACACGGCGATCTGCGATGTGATAAACTATTTTCATACTAGCAGCACAGTATAATAAATAGTACTAGCGCCAGCAGGCACCCAGCGGCGCGGCGCGGCGTTGCCGTAGGAATTTTGCAATATACCTTTCCCTATGTATGCTTAGATCTTTAAAACTAGGCAACGGATTCTGATGGTATTTTTAAAAGAGTGATTCAAGCGAAAGGTTTTATATCCCACTAGCGGTTCTGCGCGGTTTCACCCGAGTAGTTCCCGTTCCCCGATCCGAATAAAATGTAGTCTACGTTACTCAGAGATATTCTAGCTTTCTATCGGTGAAAAAATTTTTAAAATCGGTCCAGTAGTTTTTGAGTTTATTCGTAACAAAGATACAAAAATACAAATCTTTCCTCTTTAAGATATTAGTAACTAGCAGCGCCCCGCGGTTTCACCCGCGTAGTTCCCGTTCCCGTGGGAATACGGGGATAAAATATAGCCTATGTGTTATTCTGATGTATAAGCTACATAACTGTAAAGTTTCATCAAAATCCGTTCAGTAGTTTTTGCGTGAAAGAGGAACAAACATCCATCCATACATCCAGACATCCATCCATACAAACTTTCGCATTTATAATATTAAGTAGGAAGTAGGATATTAGTAGGATAGTAGAATAAAGTATAGATTAGTATAGATATAAACTAAAGCGAAGCAAGGGCGGGTCGCTAGTGAAAGAATATTGATCACATACATTACAATATAATTACGATGTCACTGTGTGGAGCAGTCTTCATTCGTCAGAGGGTGTAAGGTTGTAAGGCCATTTCCGCCATTTTGGATTATGGCAATTTTCTTCTGCGCTGCTGGGCGCAAACTTGACCATGTAGGGGCAAATTGGAGTTAATTCTATCAGCCTATTTATTGGAACCACAAATAAACTATAACGGGAAATTGAGAATGCGTAGAACAAAAGTTAGGTTACTCACTATAAATAAACATTTGAACCGCGTAAACTTATACTATTTGAATACAGTTACATTTCAACACATCGTACTTAATGTTTTTGGGATGTTGAAAAACAAGTGAATGCAGATATGATCCTTTAGGCGGAGTACGTCATTTTCTTTACCAGTCACTTTCTGGTTAGGTCACGTTCTGAAGACGCCACTTTCTGACTTTGTCACGTTCTGGGTTCGTCACTTTATGAGTTTGCCACTTTCTGACTTCGCCACTTTCTGACTTTGTCACTTTCTGTGTTATTAAATTAGGTACAGGACATCTAATTTGACGCCGCCTATTTAGGTAGCAGTGATAGACAATCGGCGATGATAGACGGCGCTTTTGCGTGAAAATTTTTAAAAATCAAACGTCTTATTGAACGTTACAGTACGGCCGTTTTAACTTTGCAGCTCAAAAGTTGTATAGTATACCATTTGGCGGAGCCTATGTCAGAGCAGCCAAGTTAAAACGGTCGTACTATAAATGGTAACCAAATGCCATTTGACGCTGCATATATTTAAAGATGGTCTTAGATAGCAGGACTACTGATAATTTTAGTTTAGGACGTAGGAAGTAGTGTAGTCTGTAGAACCAACTAGTTTGGTGGTTTATATACTCGTACCTACCTTCACAATAAGATATTTAATAAGGAAAAAGTATCTTATTCTGTCGACTATTTGTAAATGAGTCGAATCTGTTCTGTAAATCTGTGTCTGTTTGTTTATCTTTCAGCCTAAATCGCTAGCTAATCTTGATAAAATTTTGGAAAGGGAATTTGCGGAATTTGGATTTTGCGTCGTATGGAAAGATATTTTATCGAAAACGTAAAACAAAATAGAAACCTAAGCAATGTTTTTTATCGTGTTTAAACACAAGCTAAACAGCAAATGTATTCACAGAGACTCGATATCGTTTCCGTTCGATTTGAGTAGAATCTTTATAACAGTTTTTATTTATTCATCATAAGCATACGTCGCACTACAGCGGGCGGATTGGTGGTTCGTCAGTGGTTAGGTTGCCAAAAAAATCAATACGTTTTCGAGTTGACAGAATAAAGGTATTTGTACTTAGTATTTGGTATTTCTGTTCCAAATAATTATGTGCAATTCCAAATATCTTAGCAACTTTTTATAAACACCATAAAAGGTTGACGCAGCCTTAAGAGAAACAAAATAAACTTCTTGTAGGTACCTAAAAGTGACAAAATCAGAAAGTGACAAAGTCAGAAAGTGGCGAAGTCAGAAAGTGGCAAACTCATAAAGTGACGAACCCAGAACGTGACAAAGTCAGAAAGTGGCGTCTTCAGAACGTGACCTAACCAGAAAGTGACTGGTAAAGAAAATGACGTACTCCGCCTAAAGGGATATGATGGCCGATGGAATAAATGGTAAGGTATCAAATAATAAGAAAAGGGAAAGAAAATAACTATTGCAATGTTTTTAAAAGTCTGTAAGAGAGATACAGGTCTGTGTGTTTTAAGTCTTTACGACATTACATGTTTATTTCACCCCCTTAGGGGTTGAATTTTGCAAAATCCTTTCTTAGAGGATGCCACTGTATCTATCTATGTGCAAAATTTCAAGTCTCTAGACCCAGCGGTTTAGACTGTGCGTTGATACATCACCAATCAGTCAGTCAGTTTATCATTTTGTATATATAGATAGATATCATTGAATATTACTAAGGAACTTAAAAGGATAATTTGGCCAAACACAAAGTAGGCTGGTAAAATATTTCTACTTTAAATTCCACGATAAAACATTGATTATAATACGCGATAAAAATCTGAATCATCATACTGACATAGACAATAGATTTTATTTGTTTAAGAAACAAACCCTGAAGTGAATCATGTATATGAACTGATACGAAAGGAAACTGGTAGATTAGATACGTTTCTTTATCAGTTGTAACAAACTTGCATCACACCCATAATAATATAATACTCTATTATAAATTCGAAAGTAACTTGATCTCTCGTTTGTGACATTTTCACGGCTTAACCACTGACCCGTGAATAAAAAAAACTGCCCTTAAGTTTCTTGCTGGTTCTTCTCGGGGTACTGTATTTGGAACCAGTAACTCGTCGGTGGAGATGGGCTGCTGTTTACATTTAGAATTTAGTCCATCTTTATGAGCGAGTTTAGAGTGACTTGTTATCAGACTATTATATTGACTTTTGTTAGTGTAATTTTTAATTAGGCTAAAGAAGTAAAAAAATTTACATTTTTTTTCACCCGTTCCTGTTGAAATAAATTTCAAAAAGAACGGGTAAAAAAAAACAACTTTTTGGTTCGTTTAGTGATTTAGCAGTGAAAATTTAAGAATTATAGTACTTAGTTGTACTATTTGATATTCTGTGCAAATAGGAACAATCAGACATGTCACTTTCGCATTCATAATTAACTATTGATCGTTTCCTTATCATAAATTTATCATTTATAGAATGCAACATAAGGTGCTATCCTCCTATGGTGTGAGACCATGTAGGGTCAAAACTGCCGCATCGTAACTGATATGGGACGATAAACTCTAAGAGCGGTTGTTGAATGAGACATAAAATATTGCAAAGGAAGAAAAATGCCGTTTTTCGCCATGTCTAAGATCGTATTGAAGTTGAAGCGGCTTAAAACTTAGACAGACAGGACTTAAAACGCAGACTATGCGCACCTATAGTCTATTTCACGTAATGGGTTCGGTGACAGTTCACATTTTTCCGTTCCATGCCTACTACTTTCGACATATATAAAAATATTAATAATAATAATAATAATAATATAATCTCACGCCTTTCATCCCCGAGGGGGTAGGCAGAGGTATTCCATTACTGGATATACCCACATTTCACGAGATATATTGGACCCCTAAACGTGATAGGTGGTGAGCCCATCGCCGGACCGGGTCTATTTACACTTGTCTCAGAATTAATTCTGAGACCTGCGGGTTTCCTCACGATGTTTTCCTTCACCGTTGAGCTAGTGATAAATATGTACGTAAGTTTTTGAAAAACTCATTGGTACATGCCAGGATTCGAACCCGAGCCTCACTGATTTTCGGCCGGCTCTTTAACCGTCAGGGCTATCACTGCTCTTATTATATTATATTAAAAATATTCGATTAAAAAATAAATGATATTTCATTATTTTAGCATTGCAAAAATACAATATGGTTTATTAGTCGAAAGTAGCATGAGTAAAAGGGAAAAATGTAAACTGTCACCGAACCTATGCTACGTGAAATAGACTATAATGTACAAGTTTCCAACCACTAAACGACCGTTAAACATTATATACAGTACCCAAAATCATACTGCTTAAGAATCACCAGAAACGCAGTCGTTAGATTTTTGGCACCTCTTGTTTTAACTATGGTTGAATCGATCAAGCAATAATATTTGTTTGGTCACAATAATAACATTGTGTTCGAAATAAAAGGCTTTAAGCCAAAATTATTAAGTCAATAGTAGATTATGATGCGTACGAAGCTGATATTATAGTCGTGGTGTAAGTCCATTGATATTTTCCATATCAATCAATATTTTCAAAAAGATAATGTTTTAAAGTAGGTATGTTGAAAAAGTTTTCACAGTTAATATTTTACTAGCTGGTTTTAACGCCTACTTCCAGAAAAGTTAGCTCTTTCATTAGTGTAAAAAACATTAAATTCGGTTCAGTATAGTTTCGATATTCAACAAAATCAAACTAACAAAAAGTCAAACTGTCTTCTTATTAATATTAGTGTATCTGCCTTGTTCTACACCATTGTACCACCAACTTTCAATCACACGTTTACACTTCTTTGAATTAAACAATTCAATTTGAGAGGCGGTCAAATATTACATCGCCAAATAAACGCGTAAGCGTTTATTAATGCACGTGTGACATCAATACCAGTATCAAACGTGCCAATACATTGACTCCAGTGCCTTAACTAGGAACGAACACTAACAAACAGACTATGAGCGCTCTGCCCTGCTATACCAGTGTTTATATAACGAACGATCACACTGGTTAAGCAAAGTTGGGCGCGGTCAGTCAGTGGATAGGTGACCGCCTTTTGTCACTATATCACGAGCGCCTCCGTGTTTCGGAATGCACGTTAAACCGTTGGTCCCTGTTTTCGTTGTTTTTACTCAGAATGGAAGTCGTTAAGCCATGTCAGGTACTGGGTGGCTTGAAAAGGTCAAGCCAAACACCATCTCCCGATCCTCGCGGGAGATTATAGCCCATACTTCCTCAGGAAAGACCCTTAGCAATGGGTTGTTACGGGTTGATGATGATGATGATCACAAACAGACAGACATCCGGACAATCCAACAATCAGTACCCACCTCTTACAAGTTTTACACAATGTAAGTAAAAATAATAAAAGAGTCATTGTGTTTCAACAATAGCAATGCACACTATCTCACACGGAAGGCTTGTTAGAACGCTTATGAGAAATTAATTAAGCGACGCTATTGGTTGCACGCTATGTGTTATGATAATACCACTAAGGAGTCACGCGTTGTTATATAGAAAGTGAAATTATAGGAAAGTATATACGGGAAAACATCAACAATTCGTTGTCCTAACAGCAATTGAAGCCAAAACAATTATTGATAACGTCTTAGAATTTTTGTCTGTCTGACTGCTTGTATAGTGCGACCATCACGCAGTTTTCATAGTTTAACTGTTGCAGGTCTATCAAAAAATCTGGTAAATTTGTAGCCGAGTTATCAATATAATATAACTACTTAAAAAAAAATCGGTTGTCTGTAAAGTCGGTTTACTGACAATAGTTGAACGTGACAACGTCATAAGAAAATACTGATGGAATGGATTGTACCTCTTTGTCGCTCGTTGCGCGCTCTCGCTTGCACTGGAACGACGCATACGTCATACTTTTTCGGGAATGCGGCCGGCTCCATCCAAGAGTCACGTCAAAACACTCTGTATGTACTTACCTATGTACATACAGAGTGTTTTTTTGGGTCATGACGGGAATGAAGCCGAGGGTAAAAGCTAGTCTACTGTTAAATACTATCGAATCTATAAAAAATTTCTTTCCTTACAAACTTACTTCCTTACAAACAGTGAAAGCCTCATCAAAATCCGTCAAGTAAAGTGCGTATTAGCAGATAATTTATTATAGATATAGATACCTCTACAGTTCCCGCACCCACGGTTTCTTGATTATTCTGTACCTAAAGTTCGATCATAGATTTTTTGTGAACCAACAACATACAGGATGTTTACAAACCGCTCGTGACCCCTGTCAATATAATGAACCCAGTGATATACAGCAGCGAAGTAAAACGGACATGATTTATATCTTATAGTTTACAGCCAACTGTATTTTATTATCAGTTTGGTGCTAAACACATGTAGGTAGAGAATGTATGGGATTCGGCAAAAGGGTCTGGGCCACGGCGTTGCGCAAGTCGTTTCCACGAATCCATTTTAGTGTTGCTTCTACTTGATACGTCAGAGATATTATGGATGTCTGTATCCGCATCCGAAATCGTGAAATCCGCATTTTAAGATTATTTGCATCTGCATCAGACGTGGAAGAAATTTTGATCAAAAATGTTCCTTGGAGTCGTTAGGAACATATTATGTTCCTAACAACTCTAATCTTTTAGAAGGCGTAGTTTCTTTTGAAAACTGCTTCACGTTTGAATGAACTTTAAACGATTTTAATACCACATATTATGTTTATCGAAATATACATTTAATTATAAGGAAATAATACATTTATTTGCAATAATTACAGATAAAAAATGACCAGAAGTGCCCAAAAGACTGGCCGCATCTCTCGATATCTAGGCTGATCCTTTGAGAGACTGACAGTCCCGTGGCCGCTCTCTGCTCACTTGAAAGCTTGACCAAACGCACTGACATCTCTTTGATAACATAATATAATATTAAGTAAGTATATTTTCACAATACGACAAAAAACGGACTCCAGTTATATTTGTAAGTAAAAAAGATTTCCACCCATTGTACTGTGCACTGTTCCATTGGAGGTTTCTTCGGTTGACAAATTAATAAAGATTTGTTACTCTAACAAATAAAAAATACCCAATCATATAGTAGTTACAGTCTGCATAGTAACAGTACAGTTTCAGTGATAAAATGTCGATATCACATTTTTCATCTATCAAGGCATGTTTACGGCCAGCCACGCGTGTCGCATGCAAGGAGAGCATACAGCCACTTTCGACTCGCTAATGAACGGCTGTTTACGCTTCCAATCATCTATCGTCGTTTTCGATTATTTAGTAAGTGGACTTCGACACTTCATAAGTACCTACTTAGTTTATTAGAATGTAACTCATCACCAAATGTAAACTTTTTATGAACAAGGAAACGTCATTTATTCGAGCGAATAAAATTGTCCATCGGATATAAAATTAGTTTATAAATAAATAACTAATATTCAATGAAATTTGGCAAGGAGATACCTTTCGTCTTGAAGGACACAGGGACACACTAATTACAGAAATCGGATGAATTCCAAGAAAATAGTAGGTCCCCAATAAAGAGACCTCGCTTCTAATTTAAGTTGTGAAAATACTAGTCTAGATCTACTAGTGGCTGGCTCCAATAAATTTAATCCAGCATTCGACTGGATCCAGTGAACTGTACTGGAATCAAACACATATTATTCCTTTTTTCTTCTTTCTACTACTTTCTACTACTTCTCTGTTCTACTTTCTATTCTACTGGTTTCGAGTTTGATCCTTCTGGATTCGCCTTTGAAATCTATAGTCGTAGAAGTTAAGACAAAAATTACGTAATGGAACAAACAAACAGTTTCATTAATTGCGTAAGATTAAACGCGTTTTATAACTGTCTAATATAATAGAATAATTTACCTTGATAAAGGTATTGACTCAACCATAGCGAAGCAGTATAGTTAGTCTTCTTTGCTATCTCACTTCCGTTTTAAACTACCTATGTATTTTAGCTTCCTGCTATTTTGTTTCAGACTAAATTGTCTTAGTCATCAACCTCATTATTGACCATTATTTGGGGTCGCCTTAGTTTGTTACATACCGCAAAAGGTTTTCGTAATTTTTACGGCGCTAACGTGTCTGATTTCAACTCGTTGGGAATGTTATTTTCATTATACATTATAAATACTCAATTATTAAGTTTTTTTAACTAAAGTAAATATTCGTCACTATTTTGACAGTGAAGGAAAACATCATGAGGAAACCCGCAGGTCCCAGAATTAATTCTGAGGCATGTGTCGAACGATATCAAATATGACACTAATAGCCCATCTCGAAACCTTTCGACAGATTTTCCGATTCCGAGTCGAATATCGAATCTCCATGAATAGGCCCGGTCCGGCGATGGGCTCACCTCCTATCGTTTAACGTTTAGGGATCCAAATTATTCCAAATATTTTTCGTGAAAAGTGGGTATATCCAGAAATGGAATACCTCTGCGTACCCCGTCGGGGATAAAAGGCGTGTTTTTTTTTTAACTAAACATTTGTATCCCGTCCCGTCACACTAGCGACACGTCTCAGCTTCGCACGGGTGTAATTTATACATAAACCTTCCGTGAAAAATTATTTAACTGATTGAGAATGACACATCAAAATGCGTTGTGTGGTTTAGGAGGAGTTAGCTGATATACAGGCAAACAAACGAGGAAAGGGACTTTATGTCGTACTATGTAAATACATCATATTTTATTGTCAGCGAGTTAGTAGGTATAGGGCGATCTATAGAAAAGCCAGATAATAACTTTCCGAAACCGACAAACATGGAGTCTTAATGAATCTGAATGAAGCGCGATCCGTGTAGCAACACATCTACCTTAAAAACTAACTACTCACTTATACTTATATCTACAAATAAACAAATTTGCTTTCACAAATAATAGGAACAACAACAACGAAAACGTTTTAACTAAGTTTATGAAGTTACAACTAAAATAAATGTTTCGTGAACCGTAAAATAGTACACGTAGATACTAAATATTATCGTTTCAAATAAACTGTTAACTTTGTACCAGGTAATAAACATTTCTCGCTGCCTCAAATTGCACTACAATGCTATACAAGAGCAAAATAATGGGGAGACTGGTGACATAAATCGAAAAGAAAATTGTTATCTGTAAAGTCGGTTTACGGACCACAATTTTACGTGATAACGTCATAAGATAACATTGATGAAAAATTGCATACGGGAGTGGAATAGAGATAGATGCGTCACAAGCTCAACCCTTAGGCCGATCGTGCCTCTCTATCGCTTGTTCCGCGCTCTCGCTTGCACGCTAGGCTCAAGCGGAACATGACACTTTTTAAAAAAAAAGAACAGGCGTTATATTGAGAAATATTCGAAAAGTTAGGTGGCACCGTCTCCCAATCCGCAGGTGGCTCGAGTGGGGAGATTAAAGCCCATATTTTTTCATGTGTGAAAAGACCCTTAGCTCAGCAGTGGGCCGTTATGGATTGATGATGATGATGATGGTGAGAGGTTCGTGCGAGATATGGGCTGCGACAGATGCTGGAAACGACTTCTAGCAACTGACTGAGGAGTAAGTTTCGCGTTTATAATATTACTTAGTAGGATTTCTATTTCAATTCATGGGTATCGCACAGCATCACACCGGAAGCAGTCTACGGCGTCTGTGAGCGACTAAATAATCTCGGGCAATTGCCTGACATTTCTAATTATCGCTGTATTTTAGGGAATGGTTACATCTAACTCAGTTTGTATATATATACTTATTTTGTATAACGCTAGGTTTAACAGGTTTTTTCAGAGAATTATGTTTATCACTGACACTTAGCGATAAGACCGGCCATTGTACTTTCTTTAAACATTGTATCACTTATTGCACATTTTTGTTGGTGTACAATATAGTTGTTACTAGTTACAAAGTTTATTAACTCTCACTGTTCTACCAACTCACTCTTGCTTCTAAATCTAGGATACATTGATTTATATCTTTAGGTAACTTGCAAGTGATTTCTAGTTCTGTTATATACTTACTTCCATTCCATTCCATTACTTAATTTGGACCCGGAAAAGTAATTAATTCTAATAAATCTGTTTCCCTGGAACTGCACACGCCTAGTTAATTACTAAAACTCATTAACAGCTATTCAAAGTTCAAGGTTCTACATTTAAACCTAGGTGTATTATAAACTACGCATAATAAAAAAAAGTAGAGAAATGTCTAAGAAGGAATGAACCAATTTTATAGTTTTTTCGCGTAAATGTTTCTGAACGTTATTGTGAAGGCTTTTTGGCGGGAATCCGATAAAAGATGTCATGTTTTTTTTTTTGTACAGGCGATTTTTATTTTTGCTTTTTTTCGATCGATCGATTACCATGCGATATTTATGAAGTGTTGTAGAAACTACTTACATGTACTTTTGCGCATGCAATTTGCAGGGCCAAAACATTATTTCGAGTCGTATTCCGCCTGAAGGATAGATTGCAAATGTCTGGTTAAAATTAAAAAAAAACAACCTATGCTAAAGATCTTAGCAATTTCGGACACAAAAGACTACAAGGAAAATCCTCATCTAATATTGACATGAATAGGATTAGCTATGTTTTATTGAGTAGGTTTTAACCGCTATTATTACAAAAATATTAAATAAGTACCTACTTGTTATAGGAAATTAATACTTAAAACCTATTTTCAGTTTTAATATTGAAATTACTTTTTAATTTCACTTTTGTGACCCAGAAACAAAACAGGAATGGTGTGACATTCTGCAAAGTTCAGGGTAGTAAGTATCTGAAGTTCGTATGTAATTGCCATAAATCATAACCAATTTCTTACAGTGTTGTTAAGTAGGTACATACTTAATCCCAAACTTGAACTTTTAGGATAAGTTTTTAAGTGTTTTGATTTCCTACTTTTAATGCACAATGCCCATGAATGGAATTAGCACAATGTAAAAAAAACTCTTAGGCCTTTTCCCGAGAACCCAATATCCACTTTTCAACCGACTTCAAAAAAGGAGGAGGTTATCAATTCGACTGTTTTTTTTAATGTTTGTTACCTCAGAAATTTTTGATTAATTGATTATTCTTTATGGTCCCATTCCAGTTCTGACAATGGCATCCATGAGAAAATCATATTAGTTGAAGTCGGTTTCTTACACTTTAGTTAGAGTTCTAATGTTATTGGAAGTTAAATTAACTTCGAATCCTGAGGATCCGTAAACGTGACACAACGTTACTAATCTCAAAACTTTTTTTCAATAAGCAATTCCCACACAAATCCAGTCTATGGCAACAAAAGTTATGTATATTTTATTGTATTATTTGTTTTACACTTTAATAATTTAAATCACAGCAAAATGAACCATAAAATTGAATAACCCATTTTGGCTTTGAGATGTCTGACGGTTTTGGTTCGATGGCGTTGTACCTAAGCGATTTCAATATAAGACATCTCAAACTAACCAAATGCCGTTTGAAGCTGTTGAATATTCAAAGATTTCCTTAGACTAGAATAGGGTTGTGTCCTACCTAGTCAAATCAGTTACTTTTTACGATCTGTCAAAACGAAATTTTACTATGGAAAATGTACTGAAATAGCAAACCGTGACGTCATAGTTTGTAGTACTCAATTGCAGTACTTTTTTTGATTGTTTTATTATTTTTAAATTTGCTATAATTGTAAATTGAAAATCGAAATACATATTTTGAGGTGTTTTGGGATAATCTTTTTAATTTATGACTACTCGCAATTTAATTTCGATGCTGTCAACTACCCAATTTTGAAATATCATCATCATCAGCCTATATTGGTCCACTGCTGGATATAGGCCCCCCCTGAGCGCCATGGCGCGCTGTATTCAGCTCGACGCATCCAGCATCTGCCTGCAGCCGTTCACAGTTTTTTAAATGTAGAAGCTTTTTATTAGCATATTATGTACCTATAAATATTGTGATTATCAATATAAGAATAAATAAGCTGTAAGTTATCCAAAAAATTAATAATAAAGTGTGAGTAAACTACTTCGTTCTGCATGCTGGGCACGGTCAAAAATGGAATTGTTGTACATTGCGCTCTACATTACAGCAAACTACTACTTGTATTTCTAACTACATAATATGCCAATGAATCATATTAGACCAAAAAGGTAGGCGTTGACTCTACGAAAAAGAAACAAAAAGTACCTACCTATTTTAAAATGTTTACATTAATTTAAATAAACCAGCAAGATGTAGAGGTTGAACTAATTGGCTTCATTTCAGAAACAACCCTTCTTTTTTTTTGCGAATTTAGTCGCTTCGAATGTGGCGCGGAAATTTTGGAAAAATATCTGTTACTCAAAAAATTATATCATTAGGGCAGCTAGGGAAGGGTATTCCCCATCTCCGTGGCTACGCCCTTGAGCCCACAGCTGACTTGATCCTTTCTCGAAAATAAGGAAATATTCTAAAAATCATATTATCAACTCGGTATTTATTTATTTATGCAACTTCATGTACCAAACAAATGTACACATGGCGAACTTAACTAAAGGCATTATCTACCAGTCAACCATCAGGCTAAGCAGAAATAATTTGACGGAATTGGCCGCAAATCGTAAAAATAAACAATGAAACTTAACATTACGGTAAATCCTAATACTTATACAATACTTAATTATTTCCCACAGAACACTCAGTTCACGAACGCAGTTTTATGTTTATATATATGAGGCGTATTCACTATACGTTTTTCGCTTCGAAAACAACGCAAGATCGACAATGGCATTCGCAATCGTAAAAGCTGTAACATGTCATGGGACGTGCTTCTGCGCTATGTTGTAAAGCTTCCCATTCACGATACGACAATCGTGTTAAGTTCTTAGACCAGAATTGGTGACTTTTGTAACATCACTCCGGTCACGGCCTGTAACGTTTAGGGATTCGGAAACACACTGACGAAAATTAAAAATATCTCGGTATACAATTTTAAGACGTTTATAGATTTTTTTAAACCGCTTTATCGATTTCGATACAATTTAAAGGGGAACACCTCTGAACTATGCTCTACCAAAGTAAAGAATTATCAAACTTGATTCATAATTGGCGGAATAATAGCGTAACATGCATAAAAAAACATGCAGTGGAATTGAGAGCCTCCGCCTTTTTTGAAGTCCATTGAAAAGTTGGTGTTTTTAGAAATGGAATAAGGTATTTTCGTATTTCTTTCTTCTTTTTTTCTTTTACTAAATATATCGAAAGTAGTAGTCTACTGAAATAACAAATGCAGAAGGAATTCTGTCTTTCAAGGTCAAAAAGCTAAACCGATCTTGGGGAAATTGTGCCAATGAGATAGCTTGCATCATGATGAAGGGCGTAGCTACTTTTCATTAAAGAATTCAAAACACGGAAAACGCGTTTTAATCTCTCTATTGGGCACTCGCAGCTACATGCGTTCGTGTTGTGTATGGCTAGCTTTACTGAGAAACGTGGGCGCATGTGAACCTGCTAACAATTACTAGTTAAATGGTTAATTATAGTAAATTAAGTGACCTTTCAACCATCGGATTTGGAAACAGATCTTTTTTTATTATAATAAAGTTCAACTTTTTTAGTGACACAAACAAAACAAAATACTGAGTTTCGCCGACCGCAGCTCCGTCCCCAAGTGGTGGGTATGAACAATTTTACACTCGGGTGTTAAAGGCTTGAGTTCATAATTCTATGATAAGAGCAGTGATATGATAGCCCAGTGGTTAAAGCGCCCGTTTCTCGTTCGTGAGGCTCGGGTTCGAATCCTGGCATGACCAATGAGTGTTACAAAAGCTTACGTACATATTTATCACTAGCTCGACGGTGAAGGAAAACATCGTGAGGAAACCCCTATGGGAAATCCGCAGGTCGTGATATGACTGCCCCAAAAATATGTATTTTGCTATGTTTTTCATAATATGTATTTCTCTCATGTAAGTGAATGTTTTTATTAAGTATTTATTTATTTAAGTTACAATATTTACAGATGTATATTTTAACTATTCTTATGTTTATTAGAAGGCTAATTACAATTGACAATAAATATATTGTCAATTGTAATTAGCCTTTTATTAAGTTAGAAACAATAATTCTTAACCACCGAATTCAACGAAATTATACTAAAAATACAGTCGAATTCTGCGGGAGTATTCACGGAGATTCGATATTCGACTCGGAATCGGAAAATCTGTCGAAAGGTTTCGAGATGGGCTATTCACAGATGTCATTTGACATAAGGATTCGACAGATTTTCCGATTCCGAGTCGAATATCGAATCTCCGTGAATACGCCCGCTGAACCTCTTTCTTTTTTGAAGTGGAATCATCGAAATCGGTGGGCGTGATATTGAGTTATTCGACCATTTGTCGCGCACCTACCTACTTAATGCAAATTCAAGACTTATAGAGTTTTCTCATGGATGCCATTATCAGAACTGGACGAAATTAAAATGGCACCAATCTGGAACTCAAAGATCTGGAAGCACCAGCTTTCTATTATAAAAATAATTTACAAAATCGGTTAACATAAAATAAAACAGTCGATTTGATAACCTCCTCCTTTTTGAAGTCGGTTGAAAACAAAGAGATTTAAATATAATAGGGCATAGAAGGGGCATTGGGAATATTTTCATACAAAACTTTGAAGCCTAAGCGTCATGTCGTGATCATGTCAGTTAGTATGAACGCGAGCTGTCATTCGGTCGAAATTGTACTAGACTTATTCCACTTGGAATAACTTTTGACTTCAAATTTTCCTCGCTTTGTCCCCTCTATGCCTTATTATATTTTAATCTCTTTAGTTGAAAAGAACCTTATTACACGTCAGTGCAAAGTAAACGTCACAGCCGGCGCAGGGCTCTAAGAAACAATAAACTTTATCTGAATATTTCTTATCAGCATCGCGTTCATTAATTCCAGTTCTCTCGTTTACGTTTCAGGAAGGCAATTCTCGTGGAATCAACGAAGTGTTAATCTCGATATTGAGTATATCACTACGAAAAAATCTTGTATTTTATGGGGATAATTGTATCCTCAAGCCGCTCGAATTGCTTGAAAAAAACACTTCGATTATCGAGACTTTGAGAGAAGAGAGAACAATACGAAAATAAGGAAAATGTCTGAGAGTGCGGGGCTATCAGACATTTTCCTTATTTTCTTTTTTTTTTTTCATAATTACAGATGTCAAAAGTGTTCGTTGGTTAGTCCTTTTATAACGCAGAAAACCGCATGATCCTAGGTTTGCACGATTCTAAAAACCGTCTAAATTAATCCTTTGACAGAGATAAAGGTTTTAAAAAAATACTTAGTAATGAGCGTGTTTTGTTTTATCACCAGCTCATACATTGTTATGTGTACCTACTGCTTAAATTATTTGTATTATTTTAACTTAGTCATCGAATGTCAAATTTAATCTGTACCTAGTTTCTGAAGAGCATATTTAGTAGGTATCTGAGCATAGTCGAGTGTTAGTTTAGGCCGAATGATCTGCAATCCAAGCGTAAAATCGATTTCTTTTTATAACAAACCGTTTGAATGCAATGTCAGCTATTTACATAATTTGTGTTTTCCAATCATGTGACAGACTTTTGTGGGTGTCCATGTTAACACCTTTGCGTTGATATGTTTGTACCGATCAAAAAAAGAGTAGGTACTTCAAATGAAGAGTTCCAATTTTTTTAGTTTTTATAGCAGGACTAAGTAGGTATAATTGTGTTTTACTGCTGCACAATGACAATCTATATTTTTTTGGTCATTTGATCACCATTGCATATGGTGTGCACCTTTAAATGGTTGTTGCATTTATAATAGTATTATATTATGTATGTTAGTCAGTAAGTATAAGTGTAACAAAACAAATGTTGGTGTAGGAACCAAATAAAAATAAAAATATTGTAAAGCTGACCGGATGACACTCTAGCCTAACATTTCCTTTGCGAAAACCTCACTTTGGAAAGTAGGAATTATTTTCTTAGATTTGATTAACTCATACTTTTTCTGTTTGTCTGCCTGTTCGTTTATAACGCGAGATACAATTGACAAAAATCTCTAAAATAAAATATATAACCTGCCATGAAAGAATTAAATAATCTTACCATAAAATAAAAATCCAAACTGCACAATAAAAATTAAAACACACTAAAAAAAAATATAGAACAGAATTAACAACCACTGTTAAATGTCACTAAAAACAATTTTCGAACGAAACTTCGAGCAAATTTTCGCGCCACTCGCATGCGTTCAAGAACGTCGCTTTCCTCAAACTAATTCGCTTTTTCCGCAGCAGACAACCGGCCAAGATAAATACTAGGGAGACACGACAAGCTGACTTACTGACGTGTATACCATCACGCTCACGCATTACCTAACAATGCGTACGATTTGGTTGTAACGTAAACTTTGTTTGGTTAATTAGTTACCTTGTTTAGGTTGGTACCTACCTTCGGAGGTTGTTTTATCTCCAGTTTTAGATCACTAATGAAATTATATTTTCGTTTCCTCTCATAGCCGTAGAGGAAAATCTAAGCCTAAAATAATTTTAGACATGTTATTTCGTAATTTATATAATATTTTTTGCATCACTAATAAGTTTTGATCTCAGGATTTCACCATTTTTATGTGGGAACTAGGTACGTTAACGTTAACCTACCTACGTTAGAAATACGAGTTACTAGGTATTAATCCTTAGAAATTTGTTCCGGCTTACAAATAAAATTACACTCACGCATTAGTCTCCAGAGGGTTTACAGAGGTACTACGAAGGAGATTGAGACTATATAGGTATATTTATATAAGTATGATAAAATAGATTAGATTTATGTAAATACTGGTAAGACTATATGATTTTATGGAATTGTAGAATAAGAGGTATAATGTTTGTGACGTTCGGCAGCTTATCAAGAGCTGTCAGCGAGTTTAGTCGAAGTTTCAGGTGACCAGGGGTTGGCAGTTATCTCTGTCAAAGGATTAGACTAGCTATCCAGCCAGAGAGATAACGCAATCATTTTGGGCACATGGTACCTCATTAAGATTGCCGTTTTAGTCTTCAAATAAAAGTTTTTTTTATTAGGTATCTTTTTTACGTTTTTTTTTTAACAATTTACGTGCACTTTACGCGGTAAATTAAACACCCACTGGCGTTTGAGGAAAAAGTTTGTGTTTGTCTGTGGCAGGGAAGCACGTAGCTAGCTAGCGTTATCGCCATTGCGTTTCTGTAAAATATCAGGGGCCCGTTTACCGAAACTACAATTCTTGTAACTTGTAGAAAAAAAGGGCAACACTGGTGAAAAGTCTAGCAACACTGACGTTATTAGTGTTCATGGAAACTGCGATTTCACAACTTGTGATTTACTTGCTACAACTACAAGTTTACCTTCCATAGACTATATATATTTTTTTATAGTTAAAAATCACCAAATCGAACAAGCGTTCAACAAAGATTTGTGGATTTGTTAATTAATATCTGTCAAAAACTTTACAATTCTACTTACCTTTGGAGCTAGGTAGACTTGTAAATTGTGCGATTTAAATTAGTAGAAGGTGCGAGTGGCTCTGAGATTCTTTTGTTTGACGCAGTTAAATAACAAGGAGTGCTGATTGCTTTATGTTTGGTAGCCAATTCCTTGCTTAAATCCAAGATGGAAGCTAAGAATTGAAATTAGTATTAAATGAAATTGGGTAAAGAATCTGTTTGACTCGAGTCCAGTTTACTGTAGGCCTAGTTAACTAAATCGGTTACCTCAAGTGTGTAGGTTTCCTCACGGTGTTTTCCTTCACCACAGAGCAAGTGGACAAGGAATCTCAGAGGTATTTTCTCATGCTTTGAACACGGTTTACACAAGTTTAGCACCAACATTTGACCCATAGATCCATACATGAGTTCTAACGGACAGTTCTCCAGTACGTACACAGAGTACATTATTATATATATGAGTACGTACCCAAGATCGAACCGAGGCCCCTGATGTATATTATGATTGGATTAGGTATGATTAATCCGTGATTTTAAGAATAAAACAAGTTATAAAAAAATGGCTTTTGTTATTTCTAATCATACGTACGTACAGCAACAATTTTCAAAAAACTTCGATAGATTTCAGACACATAATAATATATAAATAGTGATGTAACCAACACTTGTTAAATCGAGGAGAACCACTTGTAATACAGCAAAAAAAAAACTAGTAACTAGTCTGGTAGGAAAGCAGTGTTCGATGGACACTTGTACTTGTAAATTGTTAACAATGGGGACTTGTCACTTGTTGACTTGTTGCTTGTAACTTGTAGTTTAGTTGAACGGGCCCCAGGCGTATTTTTGGTTTGCGACTTGCGTTTATACCTGCAGTATTCTTTTAGGACCTACCTACTCAGCCAATTTCAATAAAATTTGTATGGGACCAATTTGAATATTTTATATCCAAATTTTAACATTAAGTAAAAATTGCGCGGGAAAACTAATCTTATTAGATAGTTTTCCCGTTTCTTTCACATTTTTTAGTTTTTGTAGTTAAATGAATACAATAACTGAATGTATTGAACTTTTAGATAGAAATCCGTCGGTGGAGTAATAAGAAACAACTATGCAAACTTGTATTTTTTTTTTAACAAATGAGAACTTTTTCCTTTTTGATATTTGCGGTGAAGCAGCGTGCATAACATAACAATACATAAGCTCTATAAAAAAGTGCTTGCCTAGTAGGTATATCTACCTGCTTTCCGCGTCTGTCTGTCTTTATATCCGCTAACTCCTCCTAAACCACTTAACGGTTTTTTATGTAGATAGTTTTCAATAGTAGATAGAGCGATAAAAGGGGTTTTTGTATAACATATACCTAAACCGAAGCGAAGTGAATTTATATAGATACCTACTACAAATGTTCCTAATTTAATAAGTAGAAGATATAGGACAGATAAAAACAGCTACCTACTTATTTAAGTAGGTACGTATGTCTAGTACCTACCTATACAGGACACTAAATTAAACAAGAACCATTGTATCTCACCAGAATGATATATGATGAAATGAATGATAAAATTATTCTTGGCAGAAAACAACAATATATCAGTAAGATATGATAAAAATACGAAAGATAATTTCGAGATGTGTCTGCGAGTGTTGATAGCCGAGATGACAAATAAGTAGGTACCTATCTTATTGCGAAATATTTAGATTATCACATTACTACACTACCTACATCGTAGGTATTATTAATTATTGTCATTCGCATATAATACGGAATTTAAAAAGTAAAGAGATAGTTGCAAGTAGTTTAGGTTGGTACATGTAACCAAAATACCAGGGAGGTTGGAAGAAAATCAACTTTTTCTTTAAACGTCTTTGCAAAATACCTACCTACTAAAAAAAACTTTTTTAATAACTTTCGTCATAATAAGATCAAAAAAACGATCGAAACTGGATTGGCTGAAACGTCAATGTCTGTTTATTGTTTTTCATCGATAAAATAAAATATCTAAGTAAGTAATGTTTTACAGAACGTTAATATATCTACGCGATGGAATCTGTCTAACTATTGTAGTTACGTCACTAAGACTACTTTTTTACATAAGTATTATTAGTTGATAAAAATGTCGACCAAAATCAGACAATAGTATCCATACCTTTACTTATATTAATCCTGATCTAAATATTTTTACATATATTTTTTATTTTATATTAAAAACTGTTTCAATACCAGTAGATTACTATTTAAATTATTAAAATCGACATTCCATTTAAAAGATATCACGAATTTAAAAATCTTAACATAAGTAATATTATAAATGCGAATTTGTTTATTAATCAGAATCACGCTTCACGCCTAAACAACTAAACATATTTTAAAAAGTGGCGATCCATCGTCTCTGCCTACCCCTGTGGGAAGAAGGCGTGAGCTGTATGTATTTAAACGGGAACTACGCGGGTGAAACTGTAGTGGGAACTGGGACTTCAAACTAAATGGGATTCACCTAGTTACCACGGATATAGTTAATTTGATAATAATAATAATAAATATTTACGATACCGACTGCTACTGCACGCCTGAGCTTTCAGATTTGCAGTTATTTCGAGAAGCGCGCTAACTATTTGCTATATTATCCTAACAACAATGGCGACATTGTGATAGTGCATTCCTAGAAACGACCCTACGTCACACGGTGCAATAGTCGCACACGCATACCTATCGTTTCCGTTATGTGGTTGCTGACGTAAACAGCGTGAAGATGCTAAATTGTGGAAGTTGTTAATTTTATAGGGCATTGTCATCGCACGTGGAGTTTTACTATGAGTAAAGATCAAGTTTTAAAATGTGTTGAGTTGAGTTGTTTCAAGTAAAGGATCGTGCCCCTCTATCAAAGCCTACCGGTTCCCTACCTACCTGTGCCATCATCATTGTGAAATACGAATTACTGGTAGAAAGACGTTTCCTGGATGATAGACAAAAGATAGAATACATATAAAAGTATTTTTCGTACCATCTATTCGAAAAGTGACGTTTTGCTCCTCATTATCAGAGAGCAAAGTAAGTCTTTTCCGATAGGATTTTAACAAAGCGTTATGAGTTTGGAATTAAAAATATCCCTAAACATTCTTAGCCAAAGAGAATAACTAACAAAATAAGTTTGCATCTAAGTTTGGCGCCACTGTAGCATAGGTACTATAACAAAACATTGGTTCCATTTTTCGCCGCATTAGGCTGAGAAGCCTGAATGGCGTTCGATGGTTGTGCCACACTGTCAGAAAAATTGCTGTGGCAATGCGCGCGCTTTCGTACATAATTTTATTTTACGCCAAATTTATTTATTACTTATATTTTAAAATGAATTCAAGTAGCAGTGACTGAAGTGATAGTTAAACACCGGAAAATAAAAAAAAAAGAAGCAAACCATGTCATCAACAATTTTCTCATAGCAGAGTGGATCATTCGGTCGCAAAATTATCATTCACTATGTTCGTGATTTAAAAAACGCCCTCGCTGTAAAAATATAGTTTTGCTCCCTTAAGACACAATCTACTATTGTCATGGTAGTTTGCTTCCTTTCCGGTCTTTCCAATTTGAAAATATCTGTGGTGTCTGCCTCTGCAAATCTGTCAACGTTCTGAACGATTTGACCTAGGGATGTGATTTGTGAGGGAAAATATTTTCAGTTCAGGGTAAAGAGCCTAGTCTGTTGTAATTTTTTTCTGATCCGAATGTTGTAAGGCTAAAAAGCCAAGTCTTATGTTTTCAAGTTCAGGGTAAAAGTTTTAATCTTGGATAAATGGCTCTGCTTCAGAGACCATGCACAAAAATTCTGTGTCTATAACACTTTCCACATCCCTCCCTTGTTTATCAACAGTAAAGTGATGATGCACTTTTACTGAAGACTTCATTGTGACTTCTTGGGGCAATCCAAAAATATCCATCCCACGCATTTTATCGAATTTCCCATTCACTGCACACCTTCACGGACACTTGCCACATAATAAACTATCACTATTATGAGTCAACACCCGAAATACACAGCAAAATTAAAATTATACAAAAAACATGACGTCCCTCTTCGGATTCCCGCCAAAAAGCCTCTGACACTAAACAGTTAAAAAAAAACGATTATATAAAAATATATTTTTCTGTTTTGAATAATAATCGATTTTTGAAAACATTATATAATCGATTTTTGACAAATTGAATCGAATGAAAAAATGATATTTTTTCATATTCATTCGTGAACTTACTTCAAATTTCTTCATTCGTCGTACAGATTGTGCTGTTTACAAAAATGGATTTTCACATCCCTATTTGACACTAGGTTAACGTCATTATCTAAAATGCTGTCATGTTGGCAGTATTTAGGTCTTGAAGTTATTTCGCAGAATTATTACTTTTATCAATTTATAGAAAAGAGATATCACTATCTGTAATTGCTATTTGTTGTCTCTGTTACGCCGATCCTCGATATCTCGCTAATCACCTGTGTTTTGTCTATTATCTATGGTATGACGTCATGGTGCTGTCATTTCGATACTTTTTCGATTGCTCGTCCTTCATTGAAATTGTGTGTGCGACGAATTTCGTCCTTTTGTATTGAACTAGGACATCCGTAATAGATTGAATTTAATCTCCAAATTACACAAATTCTTCCACTAAATCATCTACAAGTTAGAAACACTTCAGTTTCGGTCGTGCGCCCTCAATTCCATGCACACAAAATAAGACAAAATACAACATTGGCCTACGGAGTTGTGATGGAATCGTACTTCAGCACTACAACGAGGCGGAAAAAGTCGGCTGGGGAAGATTACAAATGATAAAACGATTCTCCCTTGCAGTGTTAATTGATCAGATCGCGACGGGGAACTAGTAGGCCGCCGATAGACGTGGTTTATGTGCGCGTGACGGTGACATGAGCACAAACAAGCGGCGTGGAGCAAGCGGTTCCAGTTGTTCTGTGCCTGGGGTGCCGGCCCTGGTGAGCGTGCCGACCGCCATGTCCGCCGACCTCGCCTCGCTGTTCGAGTGCCCAGTATGTTTCGATTACGTCCTGCCACCTATCCTGCAGTGCCAGAGCGGGCACCTAGTCTGCTCCAGCTGCCGCCCGAAGCTCTCGTGCTGCCCGACCTGCCGCGGTCCGCTCGGTAACATACGCAACCTCGCAATGGAAAAAGTTGCCAGTAACGTCATGTTCCCGTGTAAACACTCCAACACTGGCTGTACGATGACTCTCGTTCACACCGAGAAGGCGGAGCATGAGGAAGCCTGCGAGTTCAGGCCTTACTCGTGCCCGTGCCCGGGAGCATCCTGCAAATGGCAAGGCGGGCTTGACCAGGTCATGCCGCACTTGATGATGTCTCATAAAAGCATCACTACACTCCAAGGAGAAGATATAGTTTTTTTGGCTACGGATATTAACCTGCCCGGTGCAGTGGACTGGGTAATGATGCAGTCATGTTTTAATCATCACTTTATGCTAGTTCTGGAGAAACAGGAGAAGTTTGATGGTCACCAACAGTTTTTTGCGATCGTGCAGCTTATAGGTTCGCGTAAAGAAGCAGAGAATTTTGCGTATCGACTGGAGCTGAATGGGCACCGACGCCGCCTGACATGGGAAGCAATGCCGCGCTCTATTCACGAAGGTGTCTCGTCGGCTATCATGAACTCAGACTGCCTTGTGTTTGACACCTCCCTTGCTCAGCTTTTTGCTGATAACGGAAACCTTGGAATCAATGTCACAATTTCTATTGCCTAATATTGCCGCAGTCACTATTAAATAAGCACTTGGCAGGACTTATTTCACTGACTGCAAACAGTAATCTAATTACATTTTCATGTCACTGAAATGATACCAAACTGAACTTACCGTGTACCTATACTGAGAGTGAGTATTTTTATTGTTACAGTAAGCCTTGACATTTAACTTGACATTTTTTGTATTCATTTTTAATCAAATAATCATCAAAGTAAGCCAAAAATATTGTTTATTCTTTCAATACTATGATTGTATAAATGTGTGTTCAATTGTAGATTTAAGTAGTGAAAAGTTAAAATTTGGTCAAGAAAACAACTTTGAAATGCCTTGTAAACATAGTTTGTAAAATGCAATAAATTATGACCTCTCACGAGAGTAAAGTGATTATTTTTATTCCAAACAATGAACAAAATACGATGTTATTAAATATAAGAGTTTGTATATATACATGAAAAATTTTCTGTGTTATGGAATATAAGTAAATTGTGATTTTTGCTTTGTGAAACTTTGTGCTGGCGTCAAGTGAGTTTTATCCAACCGAGAACAGTGTGTGAATAAGGCCAACTTTAACATCTACCAATGAACAGGCAGCCTCTTACACATAATATTTCATCAAAGAAGAGTATTCTGTACTTATTTTAGAAAAAAGTATTTCTGTGGTAATAAAACACATGCTATGAGAAATAACAAGCATTGGATTGTCTTATTTATGTAATCGATTTTTGCCAATGTTATAATGATTTATCCAAATAAAAAATTGGTGTTATTTAAATGGTTAGCATAGTATTCGTATATTTGTGAGCAGAAAAATATAATCTGTAAGCAGAAATAGCTAATTGGTCAGCAACTCATGGCCAGCAAACATTCCAAATCAATCAGCAATTTATGTCATTCTGGATGGCTGTAATTATTTTTGTACAGCATGTTAATTATATAAGCTGCAACGAGTTTAATAAAATTTTGGTAAGCACTTGGAGGGTAAGCAAAACAATTAATTTTGAGCTGCATATAAAAGTCATGCGCAAAATAGGCCCATTCGTTACAAAGATTATTTAGGAAGGAATTTAGATTATGCAACTTATTATCATCATCATCTCATCGTCATCATCATCATAATCAACATATCATCTTCATCGTCATATCATCATCTCATCAAATAATTTCATAATCATCATCTCATCATCATCATCTCGTCGTCAACATCTCGTCATCATCATCTTGTCATCATCATCTCATCGTCATCATCTCATCCCGTCATATCATCATCATCTCATCACCATCATAATCGTCATCATCATCATCCTCATAACGTACATTGCCGATTTTTCAACAAAACGCAATCCAATTACTTATTTTGCTCGCCATGTTTTAAATATGCATACCAATCAAATACACGACTTATAGATATGTTTTCTCTGCTGTTCAATCATGAAATCTTGCTGACCAAGTAGTTATTTTGCGGACCAAGTAGTTATTAGTTTGCGGAACAAGGATTGCTGCCTGATTTTTTAAATTGCAAACAAAATCTTTTTATGCTGACCAAATGATTTAAATGCTGTTTTTTTGTGACTCACCAAATTGTATAATTGCTGGTCAATTAATTACTTCTCGAAAACAATTGAACTCCTGTGGTTTTTAATGTAATGTCATTAACAACTGCTTGAAAAACGTGATTACATCCAAGGACTGAAATGTTGACAAATTTCAACTATATTTTTAATGAGAAGTAATTAATTGATCAGCAATTACACAATTTGGTGAGCCACAAAAACAGCATTTAAATCATTTGGTCGGCATACAAATATTTTGTTTGCAATTTAAAAAATCAGGCAGCTATCCTTGTTCCGCAAACTAATAACTACTTGGTCTGCAAAATAACTACTTGCTCAGCAAGATTTCATGATTGAACAGCAGAGAAAACATATCTATAAGTCGTGTATTTGATTGGTATGCATATTTAAAACATGGCGAGCAAAATAAGTAATTGGATTGCGTTTTGTTGAAAAATCGGCAATGTACGTTATGAGGATGATGATGATATGATGACGATTATGATGGTGATGAGATGATGATGATATGACGGGATGAGATGATGATGACAAGATGATGATGACGAGATGATGACGACGAGATGATGATGATGATATGATGATTATGAAATGATTTGTTGAGATGACGATGAAGATGAGATGATGATGATATGTTGATTATGAGATGATGAGATGGTGATCAAGAAGTTGCATAATCTAAATTCCTTCCTAAATAATCTTTGTAACGAATGGGCCTATTTTGCGCATGACTTTTAGATGCAGCTCAAAATGAATTTTTTTGCTTACCCTCAGAGTGCTTACCAAAATTTTATTAAACAGGAGCAGCTCATTGCAGCTTATATAATTAACATGCTGTACAAAAATAATTACAGCCATCCAGAATGACATAAATTGCTGATTGATTTGGAATGTTTGCTGACCATGAGTTGCTGACCAATTAGCTATTTCTGCTTACAGATTATATTTTTCTGCTCACAAAAATACGAATACTAAGCTAACCATTTAAATAACACCCATTGTTTTCTGTCCTTGTTATAATTTTAAAACTGACTTCTAACAGGAAATTAAAATAACAGAACTCTTAAGAGAGTATCAAACCGATTAACAGAACTGAGAGTATCAAACCGACTTTAACTTAAATGGTTTTCTCGTGGATGCCATTGTCAGTACTGGAACTGGGAAGCACTAGCTTTCAAATAAAAAAAAATAATCATCAAAATCGGTTCACACAATCGAAAGTTCTGATGTAATAAAAATAAAAAAAATATGCAGTCGAATTGAGAACCTTTGAACAGTAAAAAAGCCTTTAGGGGTTTGAAGTCTAGTGGGTATTTAGGCCGCTTCCCAAAATGTTAACTTTTTCAAAATGGCTTATTTCCTAAATTACCAGTTCCCAAAATGTTAACTTTTTCAAAATGGCTTATTGCCTAAATTACCAATTCCCAGCCACTACGATTTTCAAAGTTCCCCTCGATTTCTCTTGGACGCCATAATCAGGTATCCTTATCATGGTACCACCCTTGGGATATCTTCTTTCCAACAAAAAAAAAGGATAATCATCAAAATCGGTTCATAGACGACTAAGTTATCAGCACATCAAATAATACGGTCGAATTAAGAAACCTTTTTTGAAGTCGGTTTAAAAAGAGCGTTACACCAGTGTTTAGTTTTAAAAGCTTCTTATTTATACAAAATGTTACTTATTTGTAGTCATAACTATAGTTTCCGTACTCTTCTGTATCGAATTTCGCTGATTCGCGATTATGTATGTTACCTCACACATGGTGGCATATTATTAAACTAAAATAACATTATTAAGGTGTAAAGCTGGTAAATATTTATGAATGAATACTAGTTAAAATAAATTTTTGTAATGAAAAAATACATGATTTGTATTGAAAACATGTTCTTTGATTTATTTATAATATTAGGTACCTCTTACATTTTATTCTACTGCTTCAAATAAACTACAATCATAAATACACATCAATCCATAAATATTACCAAGGAAACAATACAGTGTTAAATTGAGATCTTTAATAAACAATTACATATTCACAATCGGTGAATTTTGGATATTTATATAACAAAAACAATTGTATATTAATAATTCAGCACCAACAAAATAGAAAAAAATATTTTACGCTGGTTTGCTACTTTGAGGCTGCAACGGGGAAGGTAATAAACATGCTGTTGTTGGAGAATCACTATCATCTAGAATTGATCCACCATCTACCTTTTCTGGAGTAAATGGATCTGACCCAGCTTTTGCTTCTACGCTAACTTTGAATCCTGGTGGGCTGAATGGATCACCCAGATTTGGACTAAACGGATCTATTCCTTTTGGTTGAACTGTCAATTTTATTCCTGACTGACTTGGTTGTGTTTTCAGTTCTGGACTAAACGGATCTTTCCTCGTAGTCACTGTTAAGCCAGCAGGGAGGAATGTACCGTCTTTACTCTGTCCTGGCCTAAATGGATCCAATTCGCACTGATCAATTTTGAACCCCACTGGACTAAATGGATCTTGACCTCTGGGGATTAATTCAAATGGATCTGATGCTTGATTTGTCCTAGAGTCTACGAGACTGAATTCATCAAACGATTCTAATACTTTATACTGTTGTGTTGAGGTTTGTGGTGCAAATGGATCAAAGGTGTCCTTTTTCAAGCCATCAGGACTGAATGGATCTTTGGCCTCTGGTTTAGGAGCATCCTCAGCTATGCTGTTATCTCCACTGAAGTCTGAAAGATCAATGTCATAATTTATATTACTTAGACCTGGAGCTAAGTGCTCGCTCCCAAAATCATCTGGAGTCATCAATTCGTCTATTGACCTTGAATCGAAGGGTGTGAAACCCAGTGGGGATGGAGTCAGTAGTTCTAGTGAATTAGCCTGTTTTAAATCCCAGGACTGTTCTAGATTTTGGGGAGATTTTGATGGTGACGGTTTCTCTATCTCTTCGAAACCGAGGATAGTTAGTTTTTCCTCATTTTTCTCGTTCTGTAAGCTAGTGTCTGGTTCGTCTTGAAGATGTAGAGCTGGTTTTGATGTTTCTATTTGCTTTTGATCAACTGTGATGACTGGTTCTGTTGTGATTGTCACTGGTTCCTCGGTTGGTTTCTGGTCTTCGGATGGCTTCGCGTCGAAATCTATTAGAGACGCTGTATTGACGTTCTTAAACTTGCCGAATCGTGGCAACTCTCTTCTTGGCGCTATTTTAAGCGGCGTTTTCGCGAGGACATCTTGCACTTTCTTTGCTATTTGCTCCTGTGGAATAGAAATAGCAGTTATCAGATCTGCCAATGGGCAAGGAGTGACTACTAATTTAATCTGTCACTTAATTTACAAGCTTTTTATAATAATTTTGATAATAATCAGACCGTATCTATAAGTTAACTCACAATGGAACTCATTCATTAAAAACCCCACATTAATTAAAAACCTTTTTTTTATGACTAAAGTGAACGAGATTTGAAGACTTGTTGCACCTTTTCGAGTGTGAGCGGTTGCTTCGTTTTCGTTTTCGATCAACATAATCTCGCGAAATTGTATAACTGGTCAATTTAAAACTATTCTTAAATATATTAAATTAGTTCTTCGTGAACGAAGCTCCGCAACATAGATATTTAATTAGAATATTGTTTTTTTATTTAGAACTAGCGGTTTCACCCCACGTAGTTCCCGTTCCCGTGGGAATACGGGAATAAAATATAGCCTATGTTACTCAGGGATCTTCTAGCTTTCTATTGGTGAAAGAATTTTTAAAATCCGTCCTGTAGTTTTTGGATTTATTCATAACAAAGATACAAACATACAAAAATATAAATCTTTCCTCCTTATAATATTAGTATAGAAATATAGATGTCAGACTTTATAAGCCTGACATAATACCTTGTATTAAAAAAATGTGTTGTCTGTTACCTGGAAGTTGTTGGCGTCGTTGGCGAGCCGGTCGGCGTCTGCTTGCACCGCGATAGCGTCCTTCAGCAGCCGCTGCGCAAGCGCACGCTGGTCGTCCGCTTCGCGCGCCTCTCCGCACAGCGACAGCGCGCACGCCTACAATGGATCATCTCTATAGATCTTACTGGATCTAAAAAGAGGCCGTGGCTAAACGAATTTCTTTTAAGTATTTGAAAGTACAGATGATGGGACACTTTACTGAAAAGAAACATTCCTGAATTTTCAAGTAATACTTTTTATAATCCCCTACAAAAAAAACATATAAACATGGAAGTTTTTTTGTATCTGCTTGATCTTTGGTTAAGTTATCTTAAGTAGTACTTATAGTACTATCTCATATACAACCTTCCTATATGTACTTCCTCTTAACAATAAACTGTAGCGACACTACATAGAACGCGCCAATAGACGGCCGAGTTCTAAACCGCGCTATAATGAGTTTGTATAAATACAACTGTCCAACATCAACCGTTGGACCGCGGTCCCCAGGCACGATCACCTAGCCTAGTGCAACATCTTCCCTTTTCACGATGGAGGACCATTCCACCTCTACTCCTCCATAAAACTAAAGTTTTATCGTAATCGGATGAATAGTATATATAGATGAGCGTGTCGTGGCCACATATCATAGAATTGATGACTTCATGATGAAGTTAGGTTAGGTTAGAATATTTCCTTATAAATGTATAATACAAGTATTTAATGCAACGATCGGCCACATCATGAAGTGATTAGTTCTAAGATAAGGCCACGACATATAGAAGAAATGATAATTTTACCCGACTGCTCCAAAAGTTGGGTAGTGTTTTATATATTAGATCTGTGAATATAATTATTATCACTATGAAGTATGAAGTCTTACCCATGAGCTGCCGCCTATAGAAGCGGGCATGGCCATGTAGCAGTCAAACTCTTTCTTGTCCATATTCAAGGATTCTGCTGTGAGGTTCTCGATGAACGACACCGCACAGCACTGAAATAAAACAATTAACCTGTCTAAAGTAATTTTACATGATTAAGGGCTGATTTTTCAATCGTCAGATAAATCTTATCTGGAGAATATATTGATGCTGTCACTGTCTGACACAATAGAGAGGAAAAGTGACAGGTGATGTTTATTCTTCAGATAATTTTTAACTGACTATGGAAAAATCAGCCCTAAACGAAAAAAAAAACACAGAAGTACGTAGTAATGTTGTGAAGATGGCCGTGCTGTGGGTATGTGTTGAGATCAATATTGAGCATCATTTCGGACAAGGTACAGGTATGAATTAAAGCATTACTTGAAAATATGAATCTGATTATTAAAATTCAACATTTTCCTTAAGTTTTCCGTTTGAAATTTCTTCCCAGAATTCGATCCACTTACCTATCACACCATATTTTTTTCCAGACGGTAAAAAAATCAGGCGGTATATACATAATATTATATTGTATACAGGTGACTTTTTTTACCGACTGGAAAAAAATGTGGTGTGATAGGTAAGTGTAATAGATTCATTTGGCAATGTTACATAAAAAAAAAAAAAAACATAAAATTTTTTTCTTGCTTAAACTAATATACATTACTCAATTGTAGTCAATAATATATACTGAAATATTTGAAATAGTATTTTAAAAAGAAACAGGCTCGTAGCTTCCATTTATGCGCAATCTACCTACAACCGCCAGCTGCGCGTAGTACTGTTCGTAGTTTTCTAGATTTTGTAAATTGCATTAAACATGACTATATTTAACAATTAATCTCGTGTATAACATCGGCTCTAGATACCTTATACGTCATATTTTTTTCCAGACGGTAAAAAAAATCATCCAGTTTATTGGGGTGTATGAGGAATTGCGCTTATTCTGTGACGCTTTGTATTTACCAGGTTGGTGAAGTAGTACCCGCCCTCGCCAGTCATGAGCCGCTGCGCGTTGCAGAATCGCGTCACGTAGTTGATGTTGCTCACCAGCCGAGGTGGGTTGGCTTTCAGCACCTCAACAGAATAAATATTTATTTATTATTGACGGGCCCGTTGGCTCAGTTGGTAGTGACCCTGCCTTCTGAGTCGGAGGTCGCGGGTTCGATCCGCTCGGGGCCAACATTTGTGTGCATGAACATGTCTGTTGGCTTTGTGTCTGGGTGTTTAATATTTATTTAAGTATGTCTATCAGTTGTTTAGTACCCATAGAACAGGCTCTGCCTAGTTTGGGACTGAATAACCGTGTGTAAATTGTGTCCCACAATTTATTTATTTATTTATTTATGCCGTTAATTTCGTGTACCAAGATAATAGGGTACCTACTATATAATAAGATTATTTATTTATTTATTTATTTTTCGGAAAACTTATAGCTAAAATAACATTGTGAGAAACAATCGTGAGCAACAAAGAGAAAATTACAAGTTTTCACAATTAGAAACAATTTAAGGCACTATAGGTTTCGACAAAGGTACTGTTAATTTTTTTCAGGAAGCCACACAAATCAGAATAACTTAAAGAAATCCTCACAGAGATCCTTCTTAAGTTTTTCTTCACTCAGACAGAATAAATCAAATGAATGTTCTTTACAATAGAATCTATACATATAATAAAACTCTAACGGGGCCGTGTCTGTACATTAAATATTTTTTGAAAATTTTAACGGTAGTGTATATAGTTATCGATATAGATACCGAAACACCAATTTTTGGAATTTTTGTCTGTCTGTCTGGTTGTGCACGCATCACTCAAAAACTACTGGACGGATTTTGATGAAATTTGGGATGGAGATAACTGAGTACCCGGGTCAACATCTAGGGTACTTTTTATTCCAGGAAAATATCTCATTTGCACGGGAAAATAAAAAAACTGGTTAAAAAGAGAAATACGTAAGTACTACTCCGAAACGATAACACCTAGAAACTTGAAAAATGGTTTGAAGGTGTCTGATATGTCATAGGAAATTAATATGAAGGGATTTTTGGAAATTCCCACGGGAACGGGAATAAACTAAATCAAAGCGGGAAAACGCCGCTGGGCATCCGCTATTTGAAATATGGTATGTAGGTGTCTTAAATATTATGTCGTAGGCAACCACTATGAAGGGATTTTCGGAAATTTCCACGGGAACGGGAATAAACGGAATCCGCGCGGGCAACGCCGCTGGGCATCCGCTAGTATATAATATAATAGATATAATGAATAATATATATATTATTTACAATAGCTACTAAATAATATACAAACTCGCCACAAATACGAATTTTGTCTGTAATTTGTTGATGTAATTTGTTGTTAAATAGAGCTGCCCTTGAGTTCTTCTCGGGGTACTGCATTTGGAACCAGCAACTCGGTGGAGATGGGCTGCTGTTTACATTCAGCCAATCTTTTAGAGTGAATATTGACCTTTCTAAGTGTAATTTTTAATTACCTACAGAAAATAAAAAACATTTTCATTTTTTTCGATAATAATAATAAAACATCTCCAAAAATGCATTTAGATTTTCATGTTACAATGAATACTTAGCAAATTCAACTAATATTATAAACGCGGTAGTTTATGAGTATAGATGTATGTTGCTCTCACGCAAAAACTACTGAACGGATTTTAATAAAACTTTTTAGTTATATAGCTTATACATCAAATCAAATAAAATGTTTTAATTCAATGTAATATTAAGGAATTATAATTCCACTTATTGAAAGTCATTGCTACTCCACCGCTTCGGTATGTATAATTGAGGAGAAGTGTTGGAAATAAATAAAGCTTAGAACTTTTACTGTCTTTAATAGTTTTAAATTAATATTACAAAATTGATGCGTCACGCCAATTACTCAAACGATGACAGAGAGAAAGTCGTCTGCAGAGTAACTGCACACAAAGTTATTGAAATAAATATTTGCTATTCAGTGGATACCAGGCGTTTGCGTTCTCCATTTCCAACAAGAAGTGATAAATGAAAATAACAAAATAATGCAGTGCTTACGGTGAAGATGAGCGCGGGCAGCAAGTCATCGGCGGAAGCGGGCGCGTGGCCGCACAGAGCCAGCACGTGCCTACAGCATCGCCGCACCCGCGTCAGCTTACCCCCCGGGGACATAGCGCTGTCCATGCCCAGCAGCTCTGCACAACATTTACTAGTAAGACATGAGATTAAAAAGAGATGGCATTTACAAGAAAATGTCAAAAAACCCGACTAACGGTGATGTATTGCTGGACACTCGAAGTCCAAGACTGGTAGCGACCTTGATTGCTTCTAGTCAATATGGCGGCGGTTCATCTTCAGGTAAAAAAATGCTGTTTGGCTGTATAATTGATAAATCCGTAAGTTTTACATCGTAGATATAAATGTTTATTGTGTTTACTCATCACCACGTGAAACTTATTTGTACACTCTTATTCTCAAAATGACCAGCTGCAAAACAAGCATTTCACTAATGTACCAACAGATGGCGTTAGTAAATAAGCTTCCGGTAACAAAATGACCAGCTACAGAACGAAAACATACGTATAAAATCTTGGGACCTCGCAGGTAACCTAGCAACGATGGCACTCACCGCTAATGGCCTTGTATAACAGCTGTCGGCACTGAGCGTTCCCTTTATCCAGCTTGCACTCCAGATGGCGCTCTCCTACCCAGCTCAGCTGTTGTATGCGCTCGGACATCGCTCTGTCCGCGCGTTCGTCATCCGTACCAGGTGGGGAGAATACCACTGATGGTAGCCTTAGGAAAAGACATTTGTCTTAATATTGGATCCTGTGAAAATGGCGTTCTATATAAAGAAGTTCAAGGAATTGGTAGATTGTATCACAAGGGAGGAAAATCGTATTTTTACGGCGAGGGCACTCATTTGAATCCAGAGTGAAGCGAAGGATTCTAGGTTAGAGTGTAGTGTAGCAAGGGATTCTAAAAGAAAACCCTGAGCGTAGCGAGGGATTCAAAGTATTTCAAAGTGCGTTACTCGAGGCAAAAATAATTTTGCTGACTAATTACACACTCTACTTCTCATCCCCCCCCTCTATGAGAAAAATATTTTTTCTCTGGAATTAGTGGGTTACATAATAATATGAAGTTATTTGTGTTTTATTTTAACACTTCGCGGAATTAAAATAGTACTTTCGATTCAGTTTTGTGTCGAAATTTCATATGTCATGACAATTTATTTCAAATTCAAATGACCCATCTCCATACTAACAACCAGAATAAATAACACACGGTTATTTAGTCTCAAACATGTTTACGCAAACAAATGCAAAACAATTTATTATTATTATCTGAGGATGGTTGGTGATGAAGTGTGGATATACTATAACTATGTGATACTCACTCGTGCAAATAAGCCATGGCGTGTTTTTCTACGAAGTCCATGAGCAGTTCTTTCGTGTCGCCATCCACGTTCGAGAAGTGGGCCGACGTGTCCATATGTTTCATGAAGCGCTGTGGGCACGAAATTAATAGTTTTTATTTAATTGCTGGACATCAAAATAAATAAATAATCTTACGCCTTTTATCTCCGACGAGGTCAAAGTCAAAAGTTTTTGTTCAATGTAGGGGCTTATAAGTCCTCTTATTGAAAGTCATTGCGACTCCACCGCTTCGGTATGTATAGTTGTGGAGAAGAAGCGGGGTCAAGAAACTCCTCAACACATTATTCAGTTGGCAGAGGTATTCCATTTCTGGAAATACCTATGTTTCAATAGTATATTATTTGGCCCACTAAGCGTGATAGGTGGTGAGCCCATCGCCTTGTCTGTTACACTAGCCTCAGAATTAATTCTGGGACCCGCGGGTTTCCTCGCAATTTCCTTCACCGTGGCTAGTGATAAATATGTACATGCTGGAAATACCAACTTTTTAACCGACTTAAAAAAAGAGGTTTTTTTATAATTTTTGTTTCTTCTGAACTTCGTCATTTATACATCGTTTTTTTGTAAATTGATCCCATTTTTATTAAAATCCAGTTCTGGTGATGGGCTGAATCATACTTTATAGGAATACGTAAGTGATTTTGTTATTTTTAGCATGGCCGGACCGTGAGTTTAGGGGGCCCCGAGTTAATACTACTCAGGGGCCCACCTAATTACTCAGTTCAGTTCGAAGTACCAACACGACATAGACTTCAATGAAATTAATTGAATGGGTTCGACTAATCTTACGATGAGTTTAATTTAATAATATTACAGATTTTTTCGCATTATCGTCTATTGACTTTGATTTGACTTAGCTGGGGGCCCCTGGAATCCACGGGGCCCTGGGCTGAAGCCCATAGCTGGGGGCCCCTTTAATCCATGGGCTGAAACCCAAATAGCCATATGATAGATCCGACCCTAATTTTGAGCATCATTTCAAGCATTTTGCATTTAGAATACATCATTTGGTGAAGTGTAACTAATGAAAAAATCCATAAATTCGGTTTCGTCTTTTTTTTCTCAATTTATTTTTTAGACCCGAAAACGGGTCAGGTGGTGAGCCTATCGCCGGGGTCCCAACAAAGGCCCCTCTATAAGTCCGCATATTGTGGAGGGCCACATTGCGCGTGACCCGGCACACACTTTGCCGGTTTTCCTTGATCATTAATCAGATAAATATTCAGGACACCCCGTTTCATTAGTACATTTACATTAACACTTCAATAGAGCCGTTTATCGTATAACATTTTCCTTGATCCTTAATCAGGTTATTTGATAAAATGCACATAAATTGTAGATATTGTTTTGCTGCATGCTTTGTTTTGAGTTTATGATTGTATTAAACTAGTTCAAACTCCGAACGCAATTAGGGCAAAATATCACATCTTCAAGCATATTTGAAATAACAAAAATTAAAACTGACTTCAAAAGAACCACTAAGAAGACTACAATGTTAAATTTTTTTAGAGACACTTCGAAAGTGGTAAAATGTGTGCGGGGGGCACACACCCCCCTGTAACTTCTAAAATAAGAGGATAATAAAACTAAAAAAAACTTACACCGAAAATTGGTTTGAACGAGATCTAGTTAACAGTTTTTTTAATACGTCAAAAATCGTAAGCCGCGATCTACCTTTCATTGGCTTTTTATATAGGTTCGGAACCCTTAGTGCGCGAGTCCGACTCGCACTTGGCCGGTTTTTTGAGTATATATAAAATCTCACCTGATACTGCCTCTGCACCCTTTCCGACAGCTCATCCACTGTCATCACATTCGCGCACTGAATGACGTCATTGATGAAAGTGTTGACGAAGTAACGCGAGTCGCGATCCACCTGCGCCGGCAACGTCGGGAATCGAACCCTGAAGTCGCGCTTCATTGTCTCTATGACCATCGGAGGTACTTTGAACTCTTGAGGCCGTCTGTCTGGTGGGTTATCATCTAAAACAAATGCAAGACAGATGTACGATAGAAGATGATCTAGGAGCACTTAAATAGACCATGGGCCTTATTGGGTTCGAGTCAGCTTTACAGCGACTAAACTTATTTTAGTTTAGTCCTGTCTTTGTCTTACCTCAAAAAAATAAAAGGGATAAAAGATAACCTACCAAATTTATTCCTGTCATAGGCTGTATTTTAGTCGTGACTTCTTTACTTATGCACTAAACATGACATGCCTTGGTTGACAGGACTAAACATCTCTCGTCTCTTTTCTAAATGACAGGAGTCAACTAAAATAAGTTTAGTCGCTGTAAAGCAGAATCGAACCCAATGTCTATTTATAATTGTAATCGTCTTTATTTGACATTTGTTAAGCATTCAGTGCTTCCTATACTTACACTGGGCGGTAATGACAGATGTACGGAAGAAGCAATATACGTCAAAATGAAGACGATTGAGGTTGTAAATAGACAATACTCCAGCACTGGTTGAATAGTTTAGGATCTAGGGTGGTACATACATACATAGCCTGGTAAAAACATAACTCTTTCTTTTGGCTTTCATGTAGAAGGGTAAAAAGTTAAGTAAACAGTGCCTGAAGTCGTTTGATGAGACATTAATATGTGCAGAAAATGACAGTCACCGCTTACCTGCACTGCTTTTTTTGAAGACACTGAATTTCAGCAAATTGGCCTTTTTCAGGGTCTCGCTCTGCCGAAGCCGTTTCTCCTCGAATTTTGAGAATGATGAATGGGATGTGACCTTTAGGGAGCGCTCCGGTTTCTTCGCTTCAGGTTTCGGTAATGTAGCAGAAGACGCTTTTTCTGCACAAAGTAATTAAGAAAGTTGTTATATAATCATATTATTATTTACAACTCCAATTTTTGTTAAAGGCCCTCACTCACATCCCAATATCCTACTTATTATTATAAATGCGAAAGTTTGTAGGGATGGATGTATGGATAGATGTTTGTTCCTCTTTCACACAAAAAATACTGAACGATTTTAATGAAACTTTACAGTTATATAGCTTATACATCAGAATAACACATAGGCTATATTTTATCCCCGTATTGAAATGGGAACGTGAACTGCGCGGGTGAAACCACGAGACGCTGCTAGTGACCTATAAATTAAGACACCATGTGTAAGACTGGACTAATACAAGTATAAGTGTATGCCTAATTGGTTATTCAAATAAATGAAAAAAATATGAAAGTACATACTAATAATAATAAATTGTGGACACAATTTACACACGGTTATTTAGTCCCAAACTAGGCAGGCAGTGAAGGAAAACATCGCCTGGAAACCCGCAAGTCCCAGAATTATTTCTGAGGCATCTGTAACAGACCTGAGACCCAGTTCGGCGATGCGCTAACTACCTATCACGTTAAGGGTTCCAAAAGGTATACTAGGGTTTCTTTTATGGCATTGAAATAGCACTAAGTGACCCACTTCACAAACTCAATCCTATAAAGTTTACAAACTTGAAATTATGGAAATAGGTTCCTTATACTAATCTAGGGATCTTATAAAAAGGGTTTATTTGAAATTGCCTTGGAGACAGGTAAATAAGGGGTTTACATTTGGTTTTAATACACTACAAAATGACTCGTTTGCTATCAATTTATTGTGCAATATGAATGAAAAAGTTACCCTTGACTGACAACAGAAAATAACCACACCTTGTTTACTCTACTGATTATCTATCAGTTAAATTGATTGTAAAAATGTTATTTACTTTATCATCATGTCATACTTCTTAATGATAGTTCTAAAGGCCCATAACAGACTTCAACCCCAAGATGTTAGTATTTGGTGATCTGAAGAAGAAATGCAATGAAAATGAAAATGTATTTATTTCTGTAGGTAATTGAAAATTACACTTTGAAAAGTCAATAGTCTAATAACAAGTCACCCTAACTTGTCCATGAAAATTGGCTAAAAGTAAACAGCAGCCTATCTGCACAAACAAGTTGCTGGTTCCAAATGCAGTACCCCGAGAAGAACCAGCAAGAAACATACAGGGTGTTAGCGAAATGCTTCTAAAGCAGAGAGCAAGTTAAACCATTTTGCTTGGTTTGGGACTAAATGAATGTTAATTGTATCCCACAATGTTATTATATTGTTTCACTTCCATAAAACTTTTCTACTAAAATTTAAAAAATATATACCTACATGTTGAGTTTTCTATGAAATTCGGTCAAGAACCACCTGTTTTTATTTTCGGAAGTATTTCCCTAACACCCTGTATATTTACGTTATTATGAAAACGACACTTACCTGCTCTCCGCTGCTTCTGCATTTGCTCCCGGTGGCACTTGGAGCAGTACCCTTGCCACTGAGTGTTCCCAAAGTAGTCACATCCATTCTTGCACTTCAAGTCACTCTGATCAATCCTCAAAGAGGGCATCTTCGAAGCAAACATCATATACTTGTAAGACCTCTGCAAATTTGGCCCAAACCACATTATAAACAAAAAAATTCCTCAATTTTCCGAGAACAAAGAGTTATTTCGCAAATTTTAACACTCGACAAAGTCTGCCAAAAATCGAACCACTCTTTTCAGCCCATTTCTCCGGATTAACAGAAATTTTTAAACGGAACTTTGAGTGGAAAGGAGCATTCATTTCAATTTACGACGGTAACGGTGCCAGTTGAACGATTTCCTCCGTTATATAGGCTACTGTTATCACAAAATCGTACTTGAATCTATGATAACAACGATTTACAACATAAAATGACTAAGTGTTACATGCAGAAACTTAGTGTACGTCTACGATTAACGAGTATATACACTCACCTTATAAATATGTTATAATTGCCTGACAAAGAAATCAAGGGAAATAAGAATAATTCAATCAAACCATTGACGCACTCGAAAACACTGCTCTTTGAAATGAAATAGTCTTCCTACGACACATTTTTTGTTTTTTTTTGTTTTGACAGTGACAATCAATCAATCAATGTTGCAACACTATAAACTTATTGATACAGTAAAGTAAATTCACAGTAAATGTGATTTATTTTTGTCTCCGACGCATTTTTCTGAAAGTTAGGTTTATCCGTGGTCCAGATACTTTCTTGCGTGCTGGTAAAGAATGGTACCACACTTGGTTTGTTGGTGGATTCATTAATAAAACGCTTCCGTGCTCCAATTCAATTTTTACTGCAAAAACAAACACGAAATTCACACAATATTAAATAAATTATCACTAATTCGTCAGTTTTATCAATAATACGGCCTTTGTGGTTATTATTTTTATCTAAATCTCTGTCAAAAAGGTATGTATCTACGTCATTTTTATATTAGGTTTTATCTATGAATTTTTGTTTCGTTGCTATGACAACTACAATTACAAACATAGAATAAAATTCGAAAAATATTGACTCATTACATATACAAGAAAAATAATAGTAAATATGGATTATTTGCCAATTAAAGATGGTCAATATACCAAAACTATTTATACCATGGTAAGCATAACTTAACAAATATGTTACGTCCGTCCACCACCTGGACTTAAAATCATTAATTTTTGTAAGTATACTTAGTTAGCCAGAGTCAGAGACTTAGATTATATACTAGGGTATCTCCACAGACCTGAATCTATCTCGGTGTGGATTTTGTTAAAAGTTTGGTAAGTTACCTACGTAAATGTGCTGTGATAGCTGATAAAAAATGTTACACAATCGTTACAGGCAAAAGTGATTATACTTATTACCGCAATAAAAAAAAAAAATTGGTAGGTATAAACGTATAAGCACAAATCTTATCTTTACCCTTGATATTTTCGAGCAACCTTATAATCAGAAGGTATAATATATTATGCAATAATATTGCATAACGGAAAGAGCGATAAGTCAAATGATATAATTCATATAATCCAGCCCAACCCATCAAAATGCCATCAATTATAAAAAAAAAGAAGGAAACAACTCTATTTTTGCAATATTTTTACCCAAAGATAAACGACCGTTATCCAGCGCTATCAATAACATGTTCGTCGTCTGACTGATATCCACCGCCAAGTAGGTAAATCCAGTAATTTCGTTTAACGAGGTAGAGATAAGATTAACGAACAAAAGATATTTTTTCTTATTCTTAATCATTATGTTATTTGACGTAGGTTATTAGTTCATAAATACTTAATTATTATTAAAACCAAATTGTCAATAAGTGCCTAAGTAAATTAGACTACATAAATTATATTCTGAAAGTAGGTACCTACCTAGTACCGTGTTGTAAAGAATAGAAATAACTATCTACTTAATATGTACGACTATACCTAACTATAATCTATATCTATACTATACTAATATTATACAGAGAAAAGATTTGTATTTTTCTATGTTTTTATCTTTATTACGAATAAACTTAAAGCTACTAGACCGATTTAAAAAATTCTTACTCCAATGGAAAGCTAGAATATCCCTGAGTAACATAGGCTATATTTTATTCCTGTATTCCTACGGGAACGAGAACTACGCTGGTGAAACCGCGCAGATCAGCTAGTAATATATAATCTGGGTGTTAATGATCCTTTAGGATCATTTAGAATACAATATTTTACTGTAGCGTGTACATAATTGAAGCAGATCTTACCAGTCTAGATGATGACAAATATACTTAACACTTCAAAAGTACAAACTGTTCTATAACACTAATAATAGTAATCAATCATCAAAGCTATTAATAAATCCATAGTCTTCGTTATATTGGACCAATCATGCACCAACAGCAAACGACAGAAATTACTAAAAAGTTTAAGTGCCTTTTAACGTTTCATTAGGAAGTGTATAAGAATTAGTATAAGTGGGTACTCCGCTACTCTGGCTGTCTTCGAATATATGGATATCTCACTCACAGATGCTTCAAAAGTAATTTTATGGGCGCTATACATAGGTTTTTTGTTTTATAAATATAGGTACAATATAATTATGACCGGTTTATATGGCCTATATTAAAGCATGCATGTGTAGCTTATCAGTATCATGCATATCAATCTGATACCGCTAATAACTTACTGCAGTACTAATATCATCTGATGTCATACTTGTTTACTTCATAAAATAAATTACGCACAATTTACAGTTACACCCAGATCAATTCTTCTCAGATATAATCCAGTAATTTCAAGAGAGTTATAACTATTTCATATTTTCTAATTAATTTCGCAGATAAAAGAAGCTAGATATGACGATGCGATAAAAGCATTGAACGATGCTATCAATTTCAACCCAAATCGCGCAGGACTGTCTCTTCTCGGCTATTGCTATTTTAGAACACAATCTTTCGTCGAAGCTGCAAACTGCTACGAACAGCTCTCGGTAATGCATTCAGATATACCGGAATACAAATTGTACTTCGCACAGGCTTTGTATGAAGCTTCGATGTATGAAGAATCATACAAGGTAACCATGCAAATTACTGATCCGCAACTGGAGAGAAAAATAGTCAAACTGCAATCTGCGATCAAGTATGGGGAAGAAGATACAATAACTGCCAAAGGATTAGTAGACGAATATCCTCCAGAAGATCCAGATAAAGACATTAATCTCGGATGTCTGTTATATAAAGACAACCAGTATGAAGAGGCTTTACAGAAATTTTCAAGGAGCCTCAACGTTTTGGGTTTTAATGCGCATCTGCATTATAACGTCGCTCTTTGCTACTTCCGACTTAAGGAGTATCCACAAGCATTGAAGCACATTACTTTAGTCATAGAAAGAGGTATTCGCGATCATCCAGAATTAGGAGTGGGAATGCAAGCCGAAAATTCTGAAGTGAAATCCGTTGGTAATACCTTAACACTCCATGAAACGGCTCTCACTGAAGTGTTTAATCTTAAAGCAGCCATCGAGTACCAATTGAAGAACATAGAGGCATCTAGAGAGGCTTTGAATGATATGCCGCCTAGGCACGAGCATGAACTAGATGCTATAACTTTGCATAATCTAGCACTAACATCGATTGATATACGGCCAACTGACGGATTTGAAAAGCTTCATTTCCTTCTTCAACAGGACCCGTTTCCACCCGAAACGTTTGCTAATTTGTTACTCTTATATTGCAAATTTGAATACTATGATTTGGCAGCAGATGTTTTAGCTGAAAATGCTCAGTTCACTTATAAATATCTTACACCTTATTTATATGATTTTTTGGATGCTATAATCACTAGCCAAACTTCACCGGAAGAGGCATATCAAAAATACGAAGACATTGCTTCAAAGCATGCAGAACAACTAAGGAAACTTACGAAAGTAGTACAAGAAAGTCGTTCTCAAGGTGATAACGAACAAGTGAAAAAGGCTGTTGTTGAATATGAGGAAGCGTTAGAAAGATACATACCAGTTGTTATGGCACAAGCGAAAATCTATTGGGACAAGGAAAACTATGGACAAGTAGAAAAGATTTTTCGTAAATCTGTTGAATTTTGTAATGAATCTGATGTTTGGCGCCTCAACGTAGCTCACGTGTTATTTATGCAAGAAAACAAGTACAAAGAGGCCGCAAGTTTCTACGAACCAATCGTTAAGAAACAATACGATAATATTTTAGACGTAAGTGCAGTTGTATTAGCTAATCTGTGTGTATCTTATATAATGACATCTCAAAACGAAGAAGCAGAAGATATAATGCGCAAAATAGAAAAAGAGGAAGACCAACAAATATTCGAGGACCCACAGAAGAAGTTCTATCATTTGTGTATTGTAAACTTAGTAATCGGCACCTTATATTGTGCTAAAGGAAACTACGAATTTGGCATTTCAAGAGTCATTAAATCACTTGAACCATTCAACAAGCGTCTCGGCACTGACACGTGGTTCTACGCTAAGCGGTGTTTCTTATCTTTCCTACAGAATCTTGCCAAACACTTGATAGTCGTGAAAGACAACACGATTAAGGATTGTTTGCAATTTCTCGAAGGTTGCGAGACATACGGCAGACGAGTGAGCACTGTTATTGAAAGCCCTTTTCAAGAAGAAGACGCCCATACCAAAGCAAAGCAAACAGTTACTTACGAAGCTCGTCTGTTACGTTACATGTTTTACAAACTTAAAAACATAGATGACTCTGTTACTATAAATAAGTATGAAGATTTGAAATAAAAACTTACCTGGAGGTATTGGTTTCTTATCTTTACCCGGTTTCCGGGCATCTTTGTGTTTTAAAACGAAAGTTCTTTCTTGGCCTAAAGATATTGATGCTATTGGAAACTCCGGATCTAATTCGGGTTCATTGTCTCTGTGTTCACCCATGTGATCACAGCCGTTTCTGTATCTATAATTTAATTGAGATAAGAAACATGATTGCGTACTCGTGTAAGCTACAAGGTTATTATCTCATGATCATGCGTTACGTATTTGCATAAAACTTACTTATTAACTAAAACAAAGTCGTATTCGATTCCCTTAAGAGTTACAAGGAAGTCACGGAGAGCTAGAACAGGTGCTGGCCATGGCAAAGCAGGAACAGTAATACCAGAGTAAGTATAGGTAATACCGGGATCTCCATACGCTACCTGTTGACGTGGTAAGGGATAAACTTTGCCAAATACCCTAAAAGTAAAAGTTCAAAATTGTGTAAGTGGCATCAAGTACAGTTAGGTATGATATTATAGCCCAATGGGTTAGATTCTGCTTTGCAGCGATTAAACTTATTTTTAGTTTAGTCCTGTCTTTGTATTACGTCAAAAAAAGAAAAGGGATAGAACATGACCTACCGAATTTAGTCCTGTCAGAGGCTGTATTTTAGTCCCGATTTCTCTTTACCTACGCACTAAACAGTTTATGAAATGCCTTAGTTGACAGGACTGAATATATCTCGTCTCTTTTCTTTTCTAAGAGAAAGAAAGTAACAGGAGAAAACTAAAATAAGTTTAGTCGCTGTAAGCAGAATCGAACCCAACTGAACCTACTTAATTTTAGACAAGTCTCCTGTAAAATATTCCAATGTATCTTCAAGTTCCTGAAATAAGCTCCCGGCGACTCCTCTAGGAATTGCAACAGTGTACTCTAAATTCAGTCCTTCATCTTTGATGGATTTCCATATTATCGAAGTTACTTCAATTTCTTGCAGTTTATCCATCCTACCTATTTGTCAATAAGTATTTTCGGGTTAGAAATTATTGAAGATTGGCAACATTTAAATGTCATGAGCGAATGAAACAAACTTCTTTGTTGATAGTAAAAGTATTTAAAAGCAACTGGGACTGGGATACTTACATACGAAGATGAGTATATCAAAGCGGTTCATAACATTTCTAATTACATTGTGTTCACTTACCTTCATAACTGCCTCATAAGAAATTCTCTCAAAAATGATGAATGAATGAAGACCACACGAAGACGTCACAAATCAATTTAAATGTGTGGCCAAGTCTTAGTTAATATTTTCCCCATCGAGTTTAAACTACCCGGTGTGTGGAAAACAGAACCAAGTTGTCGGATATGCTAGTGCAGAATAAAAATAAAACTGTTTATTCTCAATAAATAAAATAAATTTTTATTTTCTCTCAAAGACATTAAGTCCAAATGCAAAAGTTATATAAAATCAAGCATACATTAAGCGATGGTTAATTGATACAGGAGCAATTATATTTGTATTATCTTGCAAAAATCTCTGAAATGCTTGGGAACTGGTCAAGAACCTATGATTCGAGGGGAAAGCCAAGCTATCTCGTGGGCGCTGATATGTTTCTGAATTAGTACCACCCGCCACCTCATTTAGAACTGTTTTAGAACTGAAACAAAAATGTAAGTCAGAATAACAATATCAACAATAGATAATTAAGTCTAGTAGCAATGAGGCCTGCTGGCAGTGAGACCGCATCTCATGAATGAGGCTCGAGTACCGCTGAGGGTATGTACCATTGTATTATTCGAAAACTTTTACAAATATTTATCACTATCTCGAGGGTGAAGGAAAACGCAGGATCCAGAATTTATTCTGAGACTTATGTGACAGCACTACGATCTGTTGATGGACTCACCACCTGTCACGTTACGGGCTCCGTAAAGTGTAGGTACTAGCGAACTATAAAGTGGATACTTATTTCTAGGAACGGTGGTGTAGGTAAGTACATTTACTTTATTATAAACAACAACAAAATTTAATCTAAAACAGTAAAAGTACATTTCGATTGGAACCCACCTTGCAAAATCTATCAAGCAATCCTTATCGTGATAAACAGAATATTCTCTTATTCTTTTAATTGTGTCACCATTATCAAAATTGTATCCAAAATCGTATTCGTATAGCTTTTCGATAAGTCCACTTTTGTCTTTTACGGTCCACACACATTCGCCGGGTAGACCTCGAAGTTTTGGTTCCGGTTCGTAATGCTCCTGTTCTTCCATGAACGGTACTAAGTTCTCATCTTCTAATTGGTTATGGGGTACTATGGAAGTGTCAAGTTTGCTTGTCTTGAAAACTGGCTCAACCATTGGTTCAGAGATTTGCCATTTTGATGTAGATGCTCTAGATAGTAAGAAATTTTGTATCTCTGTCCTCACATCATCGTTCATGATTCTATCTTTGTTCTGAACTATAAACTGACTGCAAGAGGACCTTAGCCCACCATTTTTCGATTGATAGATTTCGTTTACTAATGTCATGAGATTTCTTTCGGCGGTTTCTTTTTCTTTAGCAAGCTTTTTTAAACGACTTTTAAGGAAGGTATTTTCTTGATGTGTCACATAGTACATTTGTTGAAATGTAACGTATCTGGTTCGGTTCTCTTTCATTTGCTTGTGGATTTCTTCAACTTGACGTAATACTCTGTTTTTCGCTAAAACTTCTAATTGATACTGTAGTCTGATGTGCTTATTCTCATGAACCGCAGCCACTAGAAGTTGACCAATATTGTTACGCTGCTCTCCTATTTCTTTTAGTTTCATAAGCAGTAAATGAAGATTATTACGATTTTGAGCCCTTCTAAATTTAAATATCCATGGCAAATTAAGTTGGGTGAAGTTTTCCCAGATCAGTTGCAAGTTTTTTAATATGGCAGCCCCAAACGTTATGGCGGTAGTTTCGTTCATAACGTGGTTTTGCAAATACTCCCACACAGCACAAATATTAACTTTGGATATTAGTTTTTTTGTGTACATAATTATTTCATTCTTTCTGTTGAATGCTGCTACTGCCAAAGCGCCAGCAAAGAACGTAACGTAATGAAGAAAAGCAATCCCGCCTCCACGATGATCTTTAATTCTGTGGAATTTAGACTTAACTTTGGTGTAATTTCTTCCATCCTTTAATGTCATGTTCTTGTGGCCAATTTGTTTGTTAGTTACCTTTGAACCTAAACAAATTTGAACACATAAATGAACTACTATATAACCGGAAAGGTTAAGTACAAAAAAAAACTGTACCTACATTAGTCTTGTTTTAGACTATGTTATAAAATTGTATAGGAAAGTATTTTTACACTGACCTGCTCGATAGATTTCCTTATTTACATAAATATCAATAAAACATAAAGTGACCCACATGGCGACTGCCATGAAAATTAGCCACTTGAACGCAAGATACATTCTATGACCAATTTATTTTTATAAAGAATATTTTCCAGGCTGTCTTTCCCATTGAATTTGTAACATAAATTTGTGAAAATCTATCAAAAACATATTTTTTTCCTAATTAGAAAAGATAGGACACAATCTGACAAGTACATTTCAATATGTCATCGTTTAAAATTAATTTATGAGCCAGCATTATATTTTTTTATTTTCAACATGGAGATTATAAGCATTTAAATATACCAAGCGTACATAGGTATTTTACGGTATTTAAATTTATTTATTTCAGTGTCAGTTAGAATTATGTGCTCATAGATACATTAATTTTGATTCATAGAAATAAGATAAAAGTAGTTATAAAAAAAATAATATAAATTACTCAAAAAATAAAAATTTACTTTGAATTGTTTATTCTAAACAACTTTCTCACTTTAACTTGTATTGCTAAAGCTAAAACACTAATATTCCTCTTGTACCATTCCACATTGTATTCTATGTGTGCCTTCCAGTTTTTATCAAGAAATGCTTTGTAGAAAACACTCATTTCGTCAGCTGTTAAGTTCTGCTTGCCTTCTGGAACATGCTTTTTGAGATATTCTTCCCGCTCCTGAAGACAAAAAAAAAAAAAAAACAAATATCACTAAGTGCTCATTATGAGGTGCAGAGCTTATAATAATAGAATAACCCCTCAAGTGTGGGAGTCAAAATGGCCGATTTGCATTGAGTGTGGAACCCGCAGAGGGGTTCGCCACAGTCAAGGGTTTTTAGGGGCCCAACCTCCACTAAAACTGCATTTTATTATCCCTTGGTCTAGCAGAAGCCCTTTTATCAAACTGAACGTTTTTATAATTAAGTTTGCTACCAAGAAATAAGTACTTATGTAATATTTGTGTAGTAATAAAGTTGTACAGGTGGTATAACCGGGGTACCTAAATGTAGAACAGGTTTTGGACTATATTTTTTACACCAACCACTTTTGAGCTTAGTGACCGTTTTCATGAAAACCTTATAATACTATTTACAAATAAAAAGCACAATATCTATAACTCTCATACAAATATTTTACACAATCAAAGATTTAACAGTAGAACAAAAATGGTGCCTATCTTTAAAACAGCCTCAAGTGGGTTTTTTCCTCTACAAAGTAAATAAACGACGGCTTGCTAGCTGTCTCCCTTCTCGCTTAACACGTTTTAATTAGTGAAACAGAGATAAAAACAGTCTCCCAGTGTGTATGGGCGCGAAATATGAGCGGGTAAGCAGCACCCCGCAGCGGGGTTTGCCACACTTGATTGATATTTGACAGAACCCCGCAGCGGGGCTCGCCACACTACAGGGGTTATGGGACCAAATTCACACACTGTTATTCAGTCCCAAACTAGGCAGATCCTGTACTATGGGTACTAAACAACTGATACACATCACTACATAGTATAAAACAAAGTCGCTTTCTCTGTCCCTATATCCCTATGTCCCTTTGTATGCTTAAATATATAAAACTATGCAACGGATTTTGATGTGGTAATAGATAGAGTGATTCAAGAGGAAGGTTCTAGTGTTAGGATTACACCCGTGCAAAGCTTGGACGGGTCGCTAGTACTTAAATAAACATTAAACACCCAGACACAAAGCCAACAGACATGTTTACGCGCACAAATGTGGGGACCGAACTTACAACCTCCGACTCAGAAGGCAGGGTCACTACCAACTGAGCCAACAGGCCTGTCTTATATGTCTTTGTTACAGAATTAAACATGTTAGCTTCTAAGTCTCAGGCTGTCTCGCTGAGTCTAGTGTGAACAGCTCGGTCTCAACTTATAATTTTTTGGTAAAAAAATTCATAGGAAGCGTAGGTAGGTATCCCCTAAGAAATAGTATTTTTATTATTATTATTAATTGTTTACCTGAAAAAATCTAGTGTTGTGCTGTGTCCAAAATTTTTGGTTCCATTCTTGTACCTCATACCTTAATTCTCTATACCTCTTCTCTATGTCTGTCTCATTGCTGGGCTGCTTGAATATTACCCGTCTCAAGTTTGACACAGGATCAGGCGGGCCTATCATATCACTGCCTATTTTTTTTGGGTTCGGAGGCTGTAGTGTTTTTGTTTCCTGTGCTGTGCTCGATAATCTTGTTAGAAAAATTATTTGTTTACTTTTAAATCCCGATATACGACTCGATAACATCGTGTAGCTTTATATGTTGTTTATTTACTCACGTATTGTGAATTTGTCTAGTTAAAGTTTCCGGTAGTGCACAGGCACGTAGGCAAGGTATAGTCTACGTGGAGGTGATACAATTTGGTGATTACATCTTATTTATCTTAGAGGTTGAAGATCAAGCAAGTCAAGGAAATCGCCACAGTGCAAACTGCAAATTGGGAATTGGGATTATTTATTTATATAAGTCCCACTGTCAAAATCAGCTGTCTGTGATCCTAATGAAAAACAAAAGGATTTCAGTCCATACAGCCATCTATTCCAAGTTAAATCATTCATCATCAATATCAATGGTTCGTATGCTTATGGGCACGAAAATACACAAAATTCTCACAAGTCTCTTAAAAAATTCCTATTTCCTATTAGTGTAAAATAAAACTCTAAATATACAGTGTTATGTATTTTTTTTACAGAAACCTACGCGCATCAACGTAGCACTAAATGATATATAGGAATTTTAATAAAGAGTCCTTCAAAGACGATGGAATCTAAAGATGCTTATTCGTTCATGAAATTATTACAATCGCGTTTGTAGATTCTAGATGGTGGTGGATTCTGCAGCTTATAAAAAAGGAACGACTAGACTGTATCAGATTAGATGCCTATGCCTCATTCGAAAAAAGAAGTTATAGGGATGTGCGTTATAATAGAGAAGAGAAAATGTCGAGATATTTTAGATCGATTTTAAGAAAATGTTGATCTATGATATCAAAATAAAAAGATGTTGAGGACTGCTTGCATCTGTTTTGCAAATTTGTGAATAACTGCTCCTGCTGGGAAAATATCAAATAATGATTTTAATATCCGTAGGGATAGAATAAAAAGTTATAAGAGAGAATATAAAAATATAAAGCTAGACACAATACTGTAAAATTGTCTGATCTGTCATCGATATAAAAGTATCGACCCAGCAAATATAGCCATCCCTAACCCCTAACTAAACTGTCATTTTTTGACAATACCGAATTATGTAAAGCGTGGAATTATTAAAATTTATTATCGAAAATTAGCTTAACTAGTGGCAAAACAGCCCGTGATTGGTATCATTCCTTTAATCGAACAATAAAACTATAACAAAATGGCAAAAGATCCGAAGAAGGAACTGGAAGAAGAGTTTTCCGCAAAACTGGACTTGTGCCTCACCGATGGAGTCATCAAAACCGGTAATTGTTCTTTATTCCTAGCTAATTAAAGTACATAATTGTTCCAAGGTCCACAGTGTCATCTTTGTGGCGGGAATGGCGATATTCAAGCGCTCCCCTCAAAGTATATCCCGCAGTGCCCTATTCGGTGTACATTGCTCATTAGAAACCACTGCATCAAACTACTGTCCATTGTGAAACAGTAATGTATGTCCTATGAGCTAAAAGTGCTTATAGTAGAGACAACTTAACAAAAAAATGTGTTGCTACCTTACTTGGACATGATTGATGCATATAACCATTGGGCGTATATTAGGGGCAGGTGGTTAGGCCAGATGGGACGACGATCTGCGAAAGGCTGCAGGCAGATGCTGGATGCGTCGAGCTGAATATGCTTTGGCGCTCATTAGGGGAGGCCTATGTCCAGCAGTGGACAAATCTAGGCTGATGATGATGGTTAGGAGATCCGGTGTCATAGGCTACATTTTGTTACCTGTGTGCAGAAGACTAAGGGTCGCGACACACCTGCGGAACTTACAGCGCCGAAGGTTCGGTGAACAAAATACATTGACATTTCACTTTCAAGATAAATGGATCTGCCTCCCGCGTCAACCGTAATGTATGTTGTTCACCGAAAGTTCCGCGCCGTAAGTTCCGCAGGTGTGTCGCGACCCTAATGGTTTTCTAAATGTTCAGAGTCAAGTTGTTGTATTAATTGATGTACTCGTATTTAATTTCAGGAAGTGGAATGTTCCTAGGTGCCCTAACTTCAGTGCTATTCCTGAAAAGGCGGAGGTGGCCTGTCATAGCCGGCATGGGCATGGGTATAGGCCTGGCTTATGCCAACTGCGAGTTCCAATTAAAGTCGAAAAGTGCAGCATAGAGCATGGAATAGGAATATTGTAATCAGGTACGACTTTAAATATGAGAATATTAAAAAAGAATATTTGTTTATTGACTGCTACATGTGCCTGGCTGTTTAATATTTATTTAAGTATGCTTATCAGTTGTTGCGTATCAGTACCCGTAGTACAGGCTCGCCTAGTTTGGGAGTAAATGACTGTGTCAATTGTCCCACAATTTATTATTATTACATAACCAATTAATTATTTTCAAAAATGTACATACCTACGTATTTATCACAAGCTCGACAGCTGAAGGAAAACATTAAGGAAATCCGCAGGTCCCATAAATAATTCTGAGGCTTGTGTAACATATCTATGGACTCACTACCTATCATGTTTAGGGGTCGGATATACTTGTGAAAACTTGGTATTTCCAGAAATACATCTGCCTGCCTCCTCGTGGATTAAGTTGTGAGATTATCACACGTCATATAAAACAAAGTTGATTCCCGTCTGTCTGTCCCTATGTATTCTTAGATCTTTAAAACTACGCAATGGATTTTAATGCTATATTTTTTGATAGTGATTCAAGTGGATGGTTTTAGTATCAGCATTGCCCCCGTGCGAAGCCGGGGCGGGTCGATAGTTTATTACATAATATAGTCAAAAACAATACCAAGAAATATTGAAAGTTATAACAATCAGTCTCTTAAAACAATGTAACCAGAGTGGTTTCTCTAGTGAAAAGTCCCTCTTTGATTCTTAAGCAACTTAAGTAACTTAAGTTCATTATAGCTACCCTTTTTAGTTTCCGCGTAAATCTCGTTCCCATGGGAAAATTATAGCCCATGTTATTCCCAGAAAAGCAAGCCTTGTAGCCCTGAAATGCCCTGAATCTATTATATCAGTAAATAAGCTTTAATGAATTGTCTTGTTCCAGATAAGAACTTGGAAGTGAAATCATGTGCAGATCGATGCATTCGAGAATTTTCTTGGTTTAGTAGTCAACTTATTTAGGAAACATACTTTGTGTTGTTATATAAAATATTATTTATTTAATATTATAACGTATTTCATTTCATCAACCTCAACAAATAAAAAACACAAATTTATTAATAATTATTTATTGTACAAATTGATACTGGAATTAAGAGGATAGATTCAGTGACCCTTAACAATAAAAATAATTTAAATAAAATAATTAATTATTTTTAGTACGAACAGACAAGCTTTTCAACAACCCATATACAAACACCCAAATGGTGGTAATTTAACTATAAAACATGGCAACACTGTAACATCACATTTATACAATCATGGATAATTAATAATTATTTAAAAAAACATTCATACACAGTTGCCTTTGAAGAAAATTGTAATGTAAGTCGTAACTATTAATAATACAACACAATAGAATACTGTGATTTTTCTTAGATATTACAGTGATTTAAAAATAATATCACAACTAAGAAAATTTAGGTAGGTGGTATGAGTAAGATACCTAGTTTTAGATTACTTAAACTGTATCTAAAACAGATGCTGACATTTTCTTGACAATAATGCTTAGCCAGGCAATGCATTTTAAATTTTCCATTGGTTTTGAATCTTATTTCAGTTACATAGAGTTGAATTTACCTATTCATCCAATACCTGGCCAAGGGTTAAAGCATCTGTTTTAAACAGAGTCGAACCTCAAACACCGTTTACAAGTTTCTCCAATGGATACCTCACAACACAACACATTTGTATATTCACAAAATTACAATACAAGGATTAATTTGTCTTTTCATTATCAAACGATTTCTGGTTCAAAATGCATAATAGATAACATACTTAGAAAAATACGAAACAATGGTAGAGATTCAATAAAGTTGTGTGAAATTTAAGTTTCAGAAATAGGTACTACCGACAAAAGTATCGCTTGATACATGTGGAAGAACTATCGATTGAAAGCTCAATTTCCTACTCCGCCCCTCATTAGCACTAAGCTATCAGTCATTTCATTCCTTTCGTCGACACGAAATGATCAAAAACAAGACAGAAACATGTATTTTGTAATTAAGTGACGACTTTGTCGCGATGGGGCGCCTCAACATAAAATTACCCTTAGATGTGTCAAGCGGAACTTTGGCTGATAGTCCATAATTAGTTTGATTTTGTCCAAGGGGCGAGTGTGATATATATTTTTAAAAAGATATTGAAACGCATCGTTGAGGCAACAGTTCGATGCTCAGCAGATAACTTATTTTCTTAGCATTAACTATTTCTTAACCACCATTACATTATTATTTGGTAAAACTTGACTAGCACAAGAGATATATTACGGCTATATGTGCAGCAATAAAACGTGAATTATAGTTCTATTAAACCATACAAAATCAAAACAAGTGATAAAACTATTCTTTTTTACGTCGAAAGGTTTTGTCATTTTAATTTCGACGAGAATACTTTTAAAAATGTAGTCACAGTCACATTTTTTCTTCTTAGGGTTCCCATTTAAAAATCATGAAGACAAGACGTGGCCCAAAAGTAGGCAGAGGTATTCGTCGACATTTTTTGAAATGTACATTAGTACATTAATCCTTACCTTGATTTTTATCAAAGAGATTAAAATATAATAAGGCATAGAGGGGACAAAGCGAGGAAAATTTGAAGCCAAAAGTTATTCCAAGTGGAATAAGTCTAGTACAATTTCGACCGAATGACAGCTCGCGTTCATACTAACTGACATGACGCTTGAGCTTCACACATGCTTCAAACTTTTGTATGAAAATATTCCCAATGCCCCCTCTATGCTATTATATTTTAATCTCTTGGATTTTTATGCATGATTGCCTAAATTTTAACAATGGCAAGAAACAATAAAATCACAATTTTCTTTCCTATAATATTCTAACTGGCCCCGTAAACAATGATAGGGCCTCAACATGATTTAATAAAAGATTATTTTCTAAATAAAAGCCTAAACGCTAAAAACGCCTGCACATACCTGCGATTTGTCTAATCTTGTATATATCTGAAGGGTGCAGTAACCATGGAAATATGAGAATAATTTATAATTTTGCTAAAGCAGTTTTTTTTACTTATATTGGCACTAATTCGTGAATAAGCTGCCTAAGTATAATAACTTACTGTGCATGTAACATGTATTACATAACAAAATGATTTATTTTATTGTAAAATTGGTCAGTTGTTGTCAGAGAAGATATATTTTTCTCGCTCAAAATGACGTAATAGTAAATTTAAGTTTCAAAATAAGTGTTCCTAAAAGAAACATTCTTTATTGTGCCTTTTCCACCGGTAAATAGTAGCATCAAGTAGACGGCAGATGGGTTTTGTTAACCCCCGACCCAAATAGGGGTACAGTTTAACGTGTCTGTCTGTGGTATCGTAGCTCCCAAACGGATGACCCGATTTTCGTTTAGTTTTTTTGTGTCATAGATAATTTTATTCTCCGAGTGTTCTTAGCCATGTTTCATATAAATCTGTTCAGCCGTTCGTGTTTATATATATTTATTGTGTCGGGGGTATTATATATTTTTTTAAATTATGTTGTTTTCAGTAATAATGAATTATTATATAGCCGTAAATCCATAAGGGTGCAAAGATTTAATACTGTTAATTTTTGTCCTATTTCCTAGTTATTGTGATTTCAGTGAAAACGACTAGTTTAGAGTTATAAAAGTGTGAATTTTAATTTTATTTATTTGGGGCCTGGTATAAAGATTATAATATATTATTTCATTTATTTTAAAGACAATTTTAGTAGAAATCTTCTTCTATTTTATTAATGATAGGCTTAATCTTGACTCAGCCCGAAGGCAATGGGACGAGCCTGCCCAGAAGACGCCTGTTTTACGAGCCTCAAAAGCTGTCGGGTTATATGAACCAAAGAAACAAAATTTAAACATAGTCTCAATTGAACCTTTTATTCCGAAAATTGTAGAGGCTTATAAATCTTGTAATACATTTTATAACACATTTGCTCGTAAAACGTGTCTTATTTCACCAATTTCAATATCGTATTGTATCTCATTACGCCCAAGTGCGGTAATGTAATGTAAAACGCACGGTTTATCAAGATGCTCCGTCTAAAAACGAACGATACTTTTTAAAATCAAATCATTTTATGATTAAAATTAACTTTGGGAGATAAAATATAATAAAGCAACATTTATGTACATAATTATTTAATTTAATTAATTTTGACATTAAATTACAACCAATTAATCTTTAACAAGAACACAAAAATATTAATTTACTTTATTAGTAATACTGGCTGTTTTTTGCGCCTTTGCAAAAAAAATGCTGATGCGCGCGCATCGCTAATTTGTGAACTAGTAAAAATTATTCCGCGCGCTTTTTCTTAATGCTGTATTGTTTTTAATCGTTTACCATGGTCCGAGTTTTATTTTATTTCCTCGCAAAATGTGTTATAAAACGTCGTATGACATACGTGCGCTTTGATAATTACAGCCTCTGCTTACTTGTAACCCTCGCCTACGGCTCGGGCTAGCAATATCGCCTCGGCTGTAATTTTCAACTTACCGCACTTATATCATAATGTACTATTAATTTTTGGCTTCAGTATGGATTTTATAATTCAGAAGATATGACAAGATTCAACAAGTAAACTGTTGCCCATTTTCAATTACATTTGTACCAGACCCCAAGTATCTAAGAAAACTTTAATTCTGAACTACAATTCCTACTACAACCTACTGTGTAGGCAATTAGTTCGCCTACCCATTCGAGATAGGCACTAAACGTCAATTGTCATTATCAACACTCCGTTCCTGCACTTAATGTTACACGATAACCGCTGTTAAACAACTCAAAACTATTGAATTCGCTGTTCAGTTTTCATAAAAAAAAAATTGATGGGTACAAAAATTAATTAGTCATCTTATTATTGTGTCAATGTAAGGCAATCATACGTAGTGTAGGACGCCCTCTAGCCAGATAGGATGACGATCTGCGAAAGACTGCAGGCATATGCTGGATGCGTCAAGCCGATGACAGGGCGCTATGGCGCTCATTAGGGGAGGCCTATGTCCAGCAGTGGACTAAGATAGTCTGACGATGATGATGATGAAGACAATCATGATTGCATCGACTATTTAAGCTGAACAACAAATACAAAAGTTTTGTAAAGAATCCTAATAAGTCAAATCTAAACCATTACTCTAATTAAATATACAAAATGACTGGTTGAAAGACACAAGTATTGTTTTACTTGTAATATAATTTACTATAGTTAGAGTTCAATCAGTTATTCTGTATATTTTTACACAAATAAAACTTTTCGAGTAGAAATTCGGAGAACCTATCACACTTAAAAAACTGGTCGAAAATCTTAATACAACTGGGCAGTATATTTCCTTAACAACGACGAAACAATTGTTAAAAAATAAACAAATAATTTGAAGACTTTCACGGTAGCATAATTATATATCGATAGAACAGATCCACTCGTGCCAATGAAAAAGGAAAAAGAAAGATTTGTGGTTGTAAGACGTTAGTTTAGTAATATTTTGAAGCAAGTTTACAAGTATAATGGCTTTGAAATTAATTAATTTAGGGTTGATACTTGATAGTTGATTTTATTGTTTAGTAATATATATATTTTTAATTTCATGTGACTCCATTTTACGTTGCAATATTATTGTCTCTCACTCCACAGTACCTATTATTTAATATTTTTTATTGGTACAGAAAGATTTGGAACCTCTACAACTCTTATATTTTTATAAATAAAATTTAATTATTTTAATTTGTTATGATATTTATTGTAAATTTATGAATAGAATACCAAAAACTGGCAAGCTTTCAAGGATAATTCCTTAACAATTTCATCTTAAATTGTATACATCATTCAGTCAATCTTTTGAAGCATTGTTTCCTAGCAGATATCTTCATTGGCACGAGATGACGAATATACTAATAATAAATATATTAAATATAACATAACGAACAAATACATCTCGATTTACAACTCACAGGATTATTCTAACTGGCAAGTAACCTTCGTAATCCGCGGCAACACACGTGTTTTCGTCCAAATTCGATTCAAAATTGATAAAAAGAAACCGACGATAGCCGCGTCTTTACAATACGGGCGCACTCGTACAATAGTAAAGTTGGAAAAATCATGCAATGACCAGACCATAACCATGGATACAAGTCCTTGAATCAAAAACTGAAGGACTTGTATCCATGGTCATGGTCAAGTCATTCCGTGATTTTTCACATGCTACTCGCCCACCTCTAGTCAATAGACCACCGCCCAATCCACCGATTGACTGCCGGCGTCTAAGTACACTCGGTTCCCGCGGTCCGAGCGCGCTAGTACCGTAAAAACATTAACACTCACCAGTAACGCAGTGTAGAAACTAAACATCTTGACATTCAACTGAACCCGGAATAAATAAAAGCGAGCTTGCGCGGCGGTACCGAAGAGAGGAGGTGTTGCCTCATTTCGTGGTCATGTCCGGCCAGTAGTTAATGTAGTACCGGTGCGTGCTGCCTTCGAATAACCGGTCTAACCAGTTCTCCAGTCCATCTAGGAGGTTCTCTGAAAGCGAAAAAATAATATTTGTTATCGATTACTATAATACGACTCGGGGATCATTCTGTAGATGTCTGATCCTGAAGTTGATTGCTGACAGGACGGACACAGCGGTCTTCAGGCGGTTTACGGACTTGCAAACCGGTGAGCGGTCTGCGAAGGCGTCCCTCACTCGGTTTTATTTGCCTGTTTATGTGCTAACATAGCTTGTAAGATTTGTTTGTATTAACCATCTATGTACTATTGTTGTCTGCAAGCTGCAGAAGCTAATAAATTATTTTTATTTATTTATTTATTCAGTAATACGGCTCAATCATTCTGTAATCCAGCTTGAGGATCATTCTGTAATACGGCTCAATCATTCTAAAATACAGCTTGAGGATCACTCAGTAATATGGCTTAAGGATCATTCTGTAATACGGCTTGAGGATCATTCTGTAAGAAGGGTCGAGGATCATTCTGTAATAAGGCTCGAGGATCATTCTGTAAGAAGGGTCGAGGATCATTCTGTACTACGGCTCAAGTATTCTAAAATACAGCTTGAGGATCATTCAGTAATATGGCTCGAGGATCATTATCAGTGCGACTCACCCTGCAGCAGCGGCGAGGCACGGTGCTGGGGAGGCGCCTCGTCGGATGAGGAGTCAGGGTCGGTGTGGAAGCCGATGAAGGCGCCCGCCTCGGGGTCCGCATCGGCGCCCCCACCCAGCGACCGCGTCATGCGGCTCATGCGCTAAGAACATTACCAAACTAGAGCTGGGCAACGCCATGGTAAATCGTATCAAATGGATCATGACCATGGATACAAGTCCTTTATGTACTATCAGTAAAAGTTCTGCCTGATACACCTAAGTGTCATTTTAGGTAGCAGGAATCTTTCCACACCAAATGGCGACAAAGCCCTCTCTTATAGTAACAATGACAATTACAAAAAGTGTTTCTTTCATGTTTATGACCATTTAGTGTCGACGAATGGAACTGAATGGAAAAAAGGACGGTGTTACTGGCTTCTATTTGTTTAACTCTGATTAGGGTCGGGGTAATAAAAACTTGAGCTTTCAAGCGACAATTCGCCTAAGTGTATCAGGCTTAGCGTTTGTCGATAGTACGTCTGATGGACTTGTATCCGTGGTCATGGTTAAGTCATTTCATATTTTTCACATACTACTCATGAAATCGCCCACCTTCAATCCAAACTACAGTAACACCAAGGACGTAACTAGCATGTGCGAAACTAGAACATTTTGTCTTATGTTTGGTCCCGCTATTTCTCGTGAGAATATAAGACAAATTGTTTCCACGGCGCTCATGTTAGGGCTACCTGAGATATAAAATAAAAAGTATATACCTGTATTAAAATTTGATACTGATTTAAATAACCTGCGGAGTAAAAGGTAGAAATAGTTTGAACGTGGTCGAAAATGATTTCCATTCTTGAATTTTGTGATGCGAGGGTTAGAATCCTGGCGGGCTTTTTCAGAAACTTACTTACATAACTATAACTAGCTCGACGGTGACCGAAAACATCGTGAGGAAACCAGCAGGTCACAGAATCAATTTATAAAAACACATGTATATTACCTATAGTACGAAGTTAATTTCGGTAGTCAACTACTCTATTGTTTACCACGTCACATAATACAACTTACCTTATGAGGTTTGGTGCACTCGGGATGCTTGGCGTGGTAGATGCAGAAGTATTTCCTGTGAGGGTTGAGAGCTAGGACCGTCCCCACGCAGTTCCTCGCGTTGACTCTCAGCTCAGCTCCGCCGAGGGACAGTTGTAGGACACGCCGGAACCACTCGATGTTCCTTTCCACCATCAGGTACGCGAAGAGGAGAGTTTTGTTCCTAGAGAAGTGTTTTTGACGTGATAAGCCGACTGCACGCACGAAAAAGCATGACTCATTGTCACGTTCCGCCTGAGCCGAGCGTGCAAGCGAGAGCGCGGAACAAGCGATAGAGGCACGATCGGCACCTATCTCTCTTCCACTCCTGGGGGCCAATTCCACTAAATGTCAACGGTTACAGTTGGATGACAATGACATGTCAACGGTCAATCGATTGTGTTATTTTGGCACTTTTCAGAGCAAATAATACCATTGACATTTAGTGGAATTGGCCCCCAGTATGCAATTTTTCATCAATGTTTTCTTATGACGTTATCACGTAAAATTATCGTCCGTAAACCGACATTACAGACAACCAATTTATTTTAGAGCAATGGCGCAAGATCGGATGTGGTAACATCGCCATCTAGCGTCGAGTAGTGAATTCACTAGCAATGTACCTACATAGGTGCCTTTCTGGATGCGAACCTTAAATTAACGCCATCTAGCGGTAAGTAGCCCTTCTATGTTTTTCTTTATAACTAACAGGTGTACCTACATAGGTGCCTTTCTGGATGCGAACCTTAAATTAACGCCATCTAGCGGTAAGTAGCCCTTCTATGTTTTTCTTTATAACTAACATGTGTACCTACATAGGTGCCTTTCTGGATGCGAACCTTAAATTAACGCCATCTAGCGGTAAGTAGCCCTTCTATGTTTTTCTTTATAACTAACAGATGGCGCTAAAATACACGATCTATTATTGCGAAATACGTAGGTACTGAATACTACTCTGTCATTTTTAAAAATCAACTCACATACCTATAAAACCAATATACCAACAATGTTTTCACTGACAAGTAGGCCGTTTCAACCAACATAGGGGCACGCTGCCCCAATGATTGACAATCAAGAAAGTGCTGAGTCATTCCTTCTGCGCACACCGAATGATAAGCACGAATATCTGTCACATTTATTATTTTTAAAACACCTTCAAATATGCCTTCATGTGCACCACCACCAGTTGGTGGTCCTAACCAGTCTACCACACCAGTATCTTACTTCTGGTAAGTGTTTAAATATGTTAATTTTATTTATAAATAAATTGTTGTTTCTGAAAAAAATGGCTGATAGTGATGTACCAACATTGATTTAAAAATTATCGACAATCGAAAAAAAAAAATACTACCGAAAATGTTGTTCCTTTTTTAGATATAGTTCTGTAAGATAACAAACATGTTTCTGTTATTTAATTTTAAAATTTAAATGGTTTATCTAGAAAAAAATATTTAGGTTATTAATATTTCATTTGGTTTTAGCTAAATTTGCTAACTTATTCAAAATAATATATTGATTAAATAAATATTGTTTTCAGTTTTCCTAAGGATCCAGTTTTAAAAAGAATATGGGTTGCGGCAACAAGAAGGCCTGAAAGCTGGATTCCAACAAAATTTTCAAGGATTTGTTCGAAACACTTTGAAAGCAGTCTTATAACTAAATTTAAAAAGAAATCTTTATTAGCTGAGACGGCGAGACCAATTTTATGTCTTCCCGATCAACCCTATAGTTTGCAGGAAGGTGATACACACAGATAAACGTAAACAGAATACGTGGTACTTCAACCACCTGGGGCGGGACGTTACATATTTTTTACATAATGTATTTATCTTTATTTACAATTTACTTCTTCTTAGTGCGTAACCAACATTAAATAATTAATACCTCATGTAGTAATTATTATATCTGTGCCTCATGTATTCGTATGAACAATCTTTAAAAATAATTTGTTTTAATTTTTACACTACTCTCCACTGCTACTGCATTCATAACGTGAATAATACCATAAGTACTCGTAGAAATAATGCTTTATTTTTTGTTTTGGTTTATGATTAAAAACTCAGTTGAATACATTATTAAATGGTTTTATTTATACATTTTCTTTGCATAAAAAAGTAACACAGTTGAGTGTCAAAATTATTTAATGTTTTGCAAAATAAACACAAAAATGAATATTTCCTTTGCTTTAGTTAAATTTATCGAATCCTAGTTCATTACTTGTCCCATCACTAAATCATAATGACAACAAATGTTGACAAATGTCTAATTAGACAGTTGACAAGAGATATTTGAATTACGAAATTCAAAAATTTCATTCTGACCAATCATAGATGCAGTAGAACAACAGGTGAAGCTGTCATCTCTATATTGATATCTTTTTTTTCTCCTACCAAACTGCTAATCCTTTCATTTTAGTAGGTGGTTGTCAAGAAGCTGACCCAAGAGGTTTTCCTCAATTTGATAAACATTGTTGGTATATTCAAAGAGAAAACTTTTTTCTGACGTATGTGAATCAACTATAGGGTGGATGGGGTATTACGAAAAAAAATATTAAGACATACTTGCGATACGGCCACACAACCTTGTGGAATTTGGACAGCAGCTGCACCCGGCTTTGCATGTCCACTAGTAGCACAATCGTGCGACACCCTGGCTTCAGTAACCTGGAATAAAAAAAAACTCACGGCTTTTATCCCCGAGGGGGTAGACATTCCATTACTGGATATACCCGCTTTTCACGAGAATTTTCGACCCCTAAACGTGATAGGCGGTGAGCCTACCGTCGGACCGGGTCTGTTTACCCATGTCTCAGAATTAATTCTGGGACCTGCGGGTTTCCTTACGATGTTTTCCTTCACCGACGAACTAGTGATAAATATGTTCGTAAGTTTTGAAAAAATCATTAGTACATGCCAGGATTCGAACCCGAGCCTCACTGATTTTCATAATCTGAAGCAGGCTCTTTAACCGTAAGGCTATCACTGCTCTGACCTAACCTCGAATAATTCGATATGTATTGTATATACGATGTTTCAAGATATTACTACTTATTCTTCCTGGCAAGACTTGACCCTGGGTATTTTAAAATGATTTTTTTTCCATAAACTGGGGCTATCTAGGAAACTAATCGAAAGTAAAAAATACGTCACGCCTGCTATCCCTGAGGGGGTAGGCAGAAATACTCAAGTTCTGGAAACTTTATATTCTTATAATCTTTGGACCCCTAAACGTGATAGGTGGTGAGCCAAGCGCCGGACCGGGTCTGTTACATATACCTCAGAATTAATTAAATGAAAGTTTTATCTGTTTAATACCTGACAAGTCCATTGTACTTCTCGGATCGTAGCTCGTGCAACCGCAGCTCTGGCTGCGGCTCGTTGTTATTCCGTTTGCCGCCATTTTGTTTCCTCCTCTCATCTTTTTGACGTTGCACGGACTCTTCTTCTACACGTCTGCGAAATATACATTTTTGTTATCATCGAGCTCCGATGTTTTTCAAAATGTAGAGGAATGTGTAGAAAAAACTGTGTTCGTAATACTCATAGGTCGCTTTATTTTGACATTCGTCACTGGCAAGTGTATACTCGCAAAATCAGCTGAGCGAGTTCAATGACCGCCAGCGCCGCGGCAAGCGGCCGGTGTGTGTGTGCAATACGTTACGTAAATATGATATCGGTATCGGATGCATCCCTAATTTTATTATTATTATTTCTTTCTTTTATTCCATTTACAATATTTTACATTTGTGTCGGATATTTAAGAAAAATATATCATTTTAATTATTAACACTACACAATTCAATAACTCCCGCGCATTTCAAATTCAGTCATAGGTACCTATTACATAAAAAATTATCATTAATTATAATAATTGAGGGACACAAAGCACACACGGTTAGTTAGTCCCAAACTAGGCAGGGCCTGTACTATGTGTACTAAACAACTGATAAACATACTTAAATAGATACTAAACACCCAGACACGAAGCCAACAGACATGTTCATGCACACAAATGTTGGCCCCGAGCGGGGATCGAACCCGCGACCTCCGACTCAGAAGGCAGGGTCACTACCAACTGAGCCAACAGGCCCGTCAATAATATTCTTACATGAGGTAGGCCATGAGGTACCCGGCGGCCAGAACGAGCGCGACGGTGGCGATCACGGAGGCGGCTGAGAGTGCGTGGTGAGACCTCAGAGCGGCGGCCGCCCTCTCGGCCCACTGCGCCATCGCGCACATCGCTGCCCACACCGCGCCCCGGGCCGCCTCGTCGACCAGCTCCTGGCGAAACACGACATCTAGCGACACTGCGTAGAACTAAAGCAATAGACGGCAAGGTCTAAGCCGCGCTATCTAAGTTTCGCCACCGCGCCACCTCGTATACCCGCTCCTGGCACAGAGACGGTATAGGATAGCGACATCTAGCGACACTACGTAGAACTAACTAAAGCAATAGACGGCAAGTTCTAAACCGCTCTATCAAAGTTGGGCCGCCTCGTCAACCAGCTCGTGGCACAGACACGACATCTAGCGACACTACGTAGAACTGAAGCCGTAGACGGCAAGTTCTAAACCGCGTTATCGACTTTTTCCTACAAGTTTGTATAGGTGGTCAGCGAAAGAATTTTCAACTTTGAATTTGAATTAAGAACGCGCGTGGCACAAATTTTAAAACAATCAATAAAGTCATGCAATTTAATGCTAAAAATGATGACGTCACAAAGTCAGTACTTAGTACATTCTCCATAGAACATTCTCGTTTTGACAGATCATAAAAACAGTAAAATACTCTATAGTTTACAATTTTCGACTTTTCTTGATTTTTTTAAAAACCGCTCTACCGATTTCGATAAAATTTAAATAGGACGACCTCTAAAATATGGTCTATCAAACAAAATCAAAATAATCAAAATCGATACATACAAAAAAACATACAGTCGAATGGAAAACCTCTTAATTTTTTAAGTCGGTTGAAAAATAATCCGACGATAACGGTCGAAGAACATAGCCTTACCTGGACGCTGGCCTCGTAGGCCATCAGCTCAGTAGGCTTGAGGAGCCGCTTGATGAGCAGCTCTAAAGCTCGCTTGGTCTCGTTGAGCCGTTCGTGGTACTTGTCTGAGGGGTCGCAACGAGCGTGTGCGCAGGTCGGCCAAGTGGCGTCCAGCCATTCGTACTGCACACGGGTTGGTTCCCGGCGCCAGAGCACCACGATGCGGTGTTCGGTCGCCGACGTGTCTATGCCTGGAGGGAGAAGTATATAAAAAACTAGAGACCCGCCTCGACTTCGCACGGGTGCAATGCTTATACTAAAACCTTCCTCTTGAATCACTCTATCTATTAAAAAAAACCGCATCAAAATCCGTTGCGTAGTTTTAAAGATTTAAGCATACATAGAGATATAGGGACAGAGAAAGCGACTTTGTTTTATACTATGTAGTGATGGTCAAGTGCGAGACGGACTCGTGACACGGTAGAATAAAAAAGTTTTTGGCTGCATAAACGGCCGTATCTTTTTTTTCAAGGGACCGGAGACGAGGTTTTAATTTTAACTCGATACCTACACGCGTCCCGAGATAAAGGGTCTTGACAGACAGACAAACGGACAACAAATTGAGTAACAATAAGGGTTCCGTTATTTCCTTTTTAGGGACAGAACCTTTAAAATTAAACTACATTAAATGAGAAAATTATTGAGCATCATTTCGGACAAGGTACAGGTAATGCAGGTGTGTTAAGTTAAGGCATTATTTTAAAGTATGAACCAGTTATTAAAATCCAACATTTTCCTTAAGTTTGCCGTATGTCATTTCTTCCCAGAATTCGATGCTTATTAGGAAACTATCGAATGGTGTAATAATACAGGATGTGCTTTTTTTTCCAAAATCAATGAGTTCGATTCCTAGCTAGGAATATTGATTTTTCACAAATCCAAAGATGCAGTTTTAGTTTTCATCGAAATCGAGCCCGAGACTCCTTTGAGTACTTTTTGTTATTCCTCATAGTTTCTGATTTAGCCTACCACGCCAACATGAAAAATTCACTCTGTTTATTATTATTATTAGTAGTAGTAGTAGAGATTCGTTATAGTCAAAGAGATTTAAATATAATAGGGCGTAGAGGGGGCATTGGGAATATTTTCATACAAACCTTTGAAGCCTAAGCGTCATGTCCTTGTCATCTCAGTTAGCATGAACGCGAGCTGTCATTCGGTCGAAATTGTACTCGACTTATTCCACTTGGAATAACTTTTGACTTCAAATTTTCCTCGCTTTGTCCCCTCTATGCCGTATTATATTTAAATCTTTTTGGTTATTGTACTGACCAGACCCGTTGGCGAGCGCGTTCAGGAATGCCGGCTGCCTGTGCCGGTAGAGGTACGCGTAGTGCAGGCGATCTGGAGGCGCTATAGGAGTCCTGGCCACTCGCCGGAGCCCCTCCCTGGCCAGGGCTCCGCCCGCGCCCTGCCCGCACACCAGCACGCAGCACAGACGACGACGACTCGCGCGCCACTCAACGGGACACAGAGCTTCGAGAACGCTCTAGAATAAAAAAAGACGTGTGCACTCGGGGACTGCCGCGGTAAAGCTATTGCATAGCATTTTTTATCAACTTATGCAATTATATAAGCAGTAACGCCGATACAACCAATGCCACCCAGAGGCGAGTTGCTGAACTAAAGAGACAAGCGTGATATTTCAAAAAAGTCATTAAAAGTTCTGCTATTCATCGATAGATGGCAAAACTAAAAAGTATCACCGCTGTGCCGGTCGGAGTGGGGGTGTTAGGTTATTTTCGTTACGGAATTTCTGGATTCGGTCTCCACGCTGAAGGCCCGCGATAGAAGCTATGCAATAGCTTAAAAAATATATAGTAAAATTGTGGAAAACTTTTTTTTTTATATAATTTAAAGAATATAATAATAAATTGTGGGACACAATTCACACACGGTTATTCGGTCCCAAACTAGCCAGGGCCTGTACTATGGGTACCAAACAACTGATAAACATACTTAAATAGGTATAATTATGTAGGATGGGTATGGGTATATTATAGGATGTTTATCCGAAATAAATGATTATTATTATTATACAGGGTGGATATTTGAGATGGGTCGGCCAGGGCAGCTACCTTAACCGTTGTAGCTAGACGAAAATGGTCTGAAGAGACTATCCACCATTTTTGAAAATATTTAGAACTGCATTTAAAGATTTTTGAAAAATGGTACAGTCAGCGAGAAAATCGTCGATTCCCACAAAAAAAATTTTTGATGCCATTCGATCCAGTTTCAGATAAGGATCAAAAGTCTCTAAGAGACTAACTGAGGTCAAGGGAGTAGAAAAGTCAGGAAACGCAGAAAACGTTTTACATACATTTAGTAAGGAATAAAACTTCAACCGGAAAAAAAGTTCAATGAAATGCTAAAATCTCTTTGTTGGTGATTCAGGTTATAAATCTGAGCAGCGTTCTCCTTGGAAAACATCGCGCCAAGTTGCCAAATGGCCAGTAACGTATTCTAAAAAAAGAGATCTTAACTGACATTTAAAATTGTGGCAAATAAGAAAAGATAGTATACCATGTTTTCTATACTAGAGAGAGAGAACGCTGCTCAGATTTATAAGTTGAATCACCACTAAAGAGATTTTAGCATTTTGTTGAACTTTTTTTCCGGTTGAAGTTTTATTCCTTACTAAATGTATGTAAAACGTTTTTTGCGTTTCCTGACTTTTCTACCCCCTTGACCTCAGTTAGTCTCTTAGAGACTTTTGATCCTTATCTGAAACTGGATCGAATGGCATCAAAAAATTTTTTTGTGGGAATCGAGGATTTTTTCGCTGACTGTACCATTTTTCAAAAATCTTTAAATGCAGTTCTAAATATTTTCAAAAATGGTGGATAGTCTCTTCAAACCATTTTCGTCTAGCTACAACGGTTAAGGTAGCTGCCCTAGCCGACCCTTCTCAAATATCCACCCTGTATATTAAAAAAATATCTGTATTTTTGTTTGTTTGTAAGATAAAACTAAAAAACTACTGGACCGATTTTAAAAATTCTTTCACTGATGGAAGGCTACAATATCCCTGAGTAACTTGGGCTATGTTTTATTCCCCTATTTCGACTGGAACTTCAAAAAACGGAGGAGGTTATTAATTTAACTGTATATATTTTTTATGTTAACTCTGAACTTTCGACGGGGTGAACCAACTTTGATAAATCTTTTTTTATTTGAAAAAAAAATCTTAATTTTTTTCTCTTATTAATTTGGTCCAGTTCTAACAATGGAATCCTTACGGAAACCATATAAGTTGAGGTAGGTTTATTACTCTTTAAAGTTTTATGTTATTTGTAAATTGTGTCCGTAACTTTTATTTTTATTTTGTTCTTATTTTAAGTATGTTTGCACTCTTATACACTATCTTCACGCATTATTTAGATATTTCATTAAATGAAACTCTTACTACTAATACACTATTGCACATGTATCCACACATAAACACAATCACCCGTTTTTCACTTTGTCCTGATCGTGTACATTCGATGCTGCTCCCGTTACCTCTGGTCGCAGCTGAAAATCAGTGTTTTGCTCTTTGAGCAAAGCTACACACTGAGCTGTGTCCCTTTGCACCGCCACGCACACACATACATTGCATTATGTTTAGCTAGTTAGTAGGTAGTTTGTATTTATTTGTTGATTTGTTTATCTTTTTTTATTTTAATATATGTGTGTGTATTGTGTTGCAAATAAAATAATTTATCTATCTATCTAACTGTCAAGACGGTTTGTATGCGTACCTGCGAGGATAGCCTGGGTAGCGTCAGCATCTGATTAGCCTCGATCAGCTGCCGCAGCGTCTGCGTCGGGATCTCTGTGGTGCTGACGGTGGCAGCGGGCTCCTCGCTGTCTTCCTTCAGGAGCACCATCGTGTCCATGTTCCGTTGGACCTTGTATCTTGACGTCACGTTCTCCGAATCGAGCGCTGTCATGTCTACGAAGCTGTGTAAAAGAAGTACATAAATTATAGATATAGAACAGGCCAAGACGGCCCAGCGGGCGTATTCACGGAGATTCGATACTCGATATCGGAAAATCTGTCGAATCCTTATGTCAAATATGACATCTGTGTATAGCCCATCTCGAAACCTTTCGACAGATTTTCCGATTCGAATATCAAGTATCGAATCTCCGTGAATGCGCCCGCAGTTCTAAACCGCACTATCGAAGTTTCGTAATGATTTTGTTTAAAAACAACTGTCCAACATCAACCGTTGGACCGCGGTCCCCAGGCACGATCACCTCGCCTGGCGGATCTTCCCTTTTCACGATGGAGGAGTATTCCACCGCTCCTCCATACATATATTAGTATTTGAATGACAAAAATGTTTGGTGTAAATTTTCCAGCTCAGCAAATCACTAAAACCATGTAACTTGTATTTTGTATTGTATTGATTGTTTAAAATAATAATTTGTTGAAGAGTTTCTTGCCTCTCATCTTCATTCTTCTCCTCAACTATACATACCGAAGCGGTGGAGTCGCAATGACTTTCAATAAGTGGACTTTAAAGGTCCCTACATTCTATCTGCCAAAAATAGTTATGAACAGTACGCAATAAAGAATTTCTGATTTCTGAATAAAACATTTTAACTTTGACTTGACTATCAATTCAATTCTTTTATTTCTTATGGTCAAAAAAATTACTCTTAGAAACGTCCATAGTCTGATAACATGGGACTCTCAACGGATCAGGCGCACAATGCCACATTCGCAAAATGCTATATTCTCAAAATGCCACATTAGCAAAATGCCACACAGCAAAATGCCACAGTAGCAAAGTGCCATACTTGTTCAACTCCCTTTCTTGCAGTATTTTCGAAAGCGTGACATTATGCGAAAATGGCATTTTGAGAATGTGGCATTTTGTGAATGTGGCATTTTGCGATGTGGCGTTTTGAGAATATGACATTTTGCGAAAATCTAATGTGTCATTTTGCGAATGTGGCATTTTGCGCTTAATCCCTCTCAACTCGTCCATGGATATCGGCTGAAAGTAAACAACAGCCTATCTTCACTGACGAGTTGCTGGTTCCAAATGCAGTACCTCGAGAATTACCAGCAAGAAACTCAAGGGCAAGTAAAAAAACATACTATTGACTTTTTGGAATAAAAAAAACAGTTATTACAGACTGAGGAAGGCAATTCAAGCGCTGGGATGATAAAATAGTGGAAATAGTTGGTAGGACGTGGACTGGAGTGGCTCTGGACAAGAAAGAGTGGAGGAAATTGGGGGAGGCCTTTGCCCGAAGGTACACAGACAGTAAGGTTTCTGTTTACTGTAGATTTAGATTAAGATTCAAGCATGTTATTTAAATTCTGATGTAAGGCTATAAATCCATACATACATAGTATAAAACAAAGTCGCTTTCTCTGTAACTATATCCCTATGTATGCTTAAATTAAATTAAATCTTTAAAACTACGCAACGGATTTTGATGCGATTTTTTTAATAAATAGAGTGATTCAAGAGGAAGGTTTTAGTGTTAGCATTGCACCCGTGCGAAGCCGGGGCGGGTCGCTAGTAAATAAACAATCTTTTTTTTTTATAAGAGAGGGGGGCAAACGAGCAGACACCTGATGGTAAGTGACTATCGTCGCCCATGGACACCTGCAAGAGTCACAACTGCGTTGCCGGCTTTTGAGGTGGGATTAGGGGGAGGGGGAGCCCCCCCCCTCCCCAGGTTGGGACATCCGGTTACCTCACTCACTCAACAAAATGCAATGCATTACGCTGGTTTTCTGTAAGGCCGTGGTATCACTCCGGTCGAGCCGGCCCAAGCGTGCCGAAGCATGGCTCTCACGTACAGAATCTTTTCTGACTGACTTACCCAAAAGCCAGCCGATACCGATAGTGGAAGGCTGTGATGAGGTACCGGAGCCTGATGGTCTGCCGTTCCTCGAAGATGAGCGCCTTCACCTTGTTGTCTTCGAAGTCGGCTACGAACGAGTCCACGTTCCCATTCGTAATGGACGCCACCATCTTGTAAGGGAACTTCCAGCGCATGAAGTCTACGGAAATAGATGAAAGACATTCAGAATTAAAAGTTTGTATACCAACCTTTATGTTAGTATTTTATATTTAACTATTTGTTGCAGATCCCTTTTTTTTCGAATTTGTGTTACCGTTCCCTTGGGAATTTCCAAATATTCTCATAACGTTCAGATGCTAGCTCTCAAATGTTCACCAATGTTTTATTTAAAAAAAAAAAAGACGTGTGGCACTCGGGGACTGCCGCGGTAAAGCTATTGTATAGCATTTTGTATCAACAAGACTGCCGAAAAGAAACGACATTAGACAATGCACGGCCTTCAAGCCACACCTCCGTGCCCGTCGGAGTGGGGAGCGTGAGGTTTTTTTTCGTTACGGAATTTCTGGATTCGGTCCCCGCGCTCAAGGCCCTCGATAGAAGCTATGCAATAGCTTAAAAATGTAGTAAAGCTTATATAATATTACAAACTAGCGGTTCTGCGAAGTTTCACCCCCGCAGTTCCCATTCCCGTGGGAATACAATATAACCTATGTTACTCAGGGATATTCTAGCTTTCTATTGGAGAAAGAATTTTTGAAATCTGTCGTTTTTGAGTTTATTCGTAACAAACATACAAAGATACAAATCGTTCCTCTTTATAATATTAGTATAGATACGAAAGTAGCTCTCGACTGCCTGCTGGTCTGTTACATTTTCACGGCTCAACCGGTGGACTAATCTTGTTTACATTTGAGCAGGATGATAGATTTCAATTGACATCTTCGCAAAGAACAAAGGTTACTAATCGAAACACATAGCTCATAAGATAGGCGGTAAATTAACGTTCAGAGTCGTGGGCATAAACTAAAAGATCAACATAGTATAGCACTCACCCAAAATCTTAGGCAGCGAAGCGAGTCCATCCTTGTAAATGTACACATGCTTCTCCAGCACCAAGGTCAAGCAGGGCACGGACTGTACCCCAATACGGCGAGCCAGGCTCGCTTCGTGACCAGCGTGGACCGTGGCCATGGTCACCCCTAAAGGCTGCAGAGCCTCAACCAGCCGTCTCCAAGCGGCAGCCGAACGCACGCACTCGAAACACCAGTCGGTGTAGAACAGGACCAATGCCGGTGTATGCACGCTTTTCTCGATTATGTGGTTCTCGAAGTGGCTGGAATAGTGGAAAGAAATTTATTTATTTTTCAGAAAACTTGTATAAGCTTTTTAATTTCCACAACTAAATATAAACTTAAATAACATGTTTTTTTTTCTATATCCTATTAACTATATTATAAAATAATTAGTTTTTTTTTCTGTGGATCCCATCAGGGTGAAAGCCTCCTCCATCTTCTCCCAATCTTCCCTGTCTAGAGCCTTTTTCAACCAGTTCCTTCCCGACACCTGGACAAAGTCGTCGCTCAAGCGCTTTCTGGGACGTCCAACCATCCTTCTGCCTATTGGGCCTGGCCATTTGGTGGTTTTCAGGGTACATATTTCAAGAAGAAACCAAGCCGTAAGTGGACCTAGATTTCAGAAAACTTACAGCTAAAATAACATAGTGAGAAAAAACCATGAGTAACAAAGAGCCAATTACAAGTTTTCAAAATTAAAAAACAATTTAGGGCACAATAGGTTTCGACACAAGTACTGTTACAGTTAATTTTTTTCAGGAAGAATATGCTCATGTAGTATGACTCCTGAAAATACTTTTGACCTGTATATTTTTGGACCCCTAACCAGGCCTCCGTCACTCGCTCAAGGTCGCGCTATAAGTGCCTACCGCACAGTAGGTCGGTACCGACCCAAGCGGCAGTTGGTTGGCACACGCGAGACTGCGCACACGCGTCACGTTTCCCGCGCTCGCTACCAAGATGCCCGGTTATTGCGATGTGGACGGGTGTCGAGTTCACGAGTAAATAACAAGGAATTGTCTTTTTTTCAATTGCCTAAAGAGGAACACAGGTAAAGTACTTTCTCGCTATTTGAATTGTAAAAAGTCAAAACTATAAAGGGTTCGACTTGTTCGGGTGAAACCGAAGGAAACAACTACTATCAATAAGATTTCATTTTTTTATTGTATAATGTAGCAAATTTAATTAACAATAAAAAATTAAGTTTTCCACCAACTGTGTTTAATTTTACGCGCTCGGTACAACCCTGACGTTTTCGCTTGATGACGCAATCACGCAGCGTGCGCGGGAAACTCGCTTCTCGGTGCGCGTTCGTAGAGTACGTTTCTTACTGCAGCCGAGTTGCGGCGCATTTTGTAGGTAAATATAGCGTAGGTATTTTAGCTTTTGTATGGAAGTGCTGTATCTGTTACGAAGTAACTATTCTCTAATCTGTGCCCTAACCATCAGAGAGGGTGAGCCATTTGCGGTATTGTTACACATTCCTCTGAATTTTTATTATTATTATTATTATTAATCAGGCAAGCAGTTTACAACTGATAAAGCCTGTATCCAGGTGTTCTCCACTCAAGCTTTCTCATTACAGGATAAGAATTTGTCAAGTTTATTTTTAAATTGATTGACATTGGGTGCTGAGACTACTTCTGGTAGCTTATTCCATGATCTGACCACTCTGTTGCTCAAAAAGTGTCTGTAAGGATTGTTGTGTGATACGGTGGTACGCAGTTTGAGACTATGTCCTCTTAGATGGGTATTGAATTTATTTGGGAACTTGCAGGTTCACCACGTTTTCTTTCACCGTCAAGCTAGTAATAAGTATGTATTCATTCATTCTCCCATACTGAGGCACTGGATGAAGAAACACGTAATGTCTCCAATCGGTAGCTTAGGGCGAGAATTTAGATGATTAACTTGTGACTATGCTACTAACATAGATAAGATCAATGTTATTGTTACTATGGGATAAGTAGCTCGAAATAAATGACTGAATCAAAATGAATGAATATCCGGGGCATCACTGCTGTTTGTTTTTATATTGTAATCTAGAAATAAACACATTAAAGGACAATGTTAATAACACTAGACACAGGACAAACGTGACAGATATCTTAATGAGTATTAACCAACTGAAATGAAGGACTTTCTTAACTCGAGATTGTTTATAAACTCACCGAGATGTGACTGATAACTTGTGGAATAGAGTAATGTCTTGGTCCTGAGTTCTAAAGTGGGCGCCGAAGAACTCTTCGAACGGATCGTTGCTGTAAAATAAGGATGAATTAATTTAGCTTGACTATAGACAATTTTAAAGTTGCAATTAGAGAAAGAATTCATAATGTCTAAAGTTTAAAAACATTCAACCTCTAAAGTTACCCAAAATATTAGGTCAGCAAATCCTTTTAACATGACAGGCAGGCAAACACCACGAGTTGCATATTAGCGGCGTTGCCCGCGCGGATCTAGTTCTAGACCTAGTGGTTTCGGCTGTGCTTGATCGATCGGTCAGTCAGTTTCTTCTTTTATATACATACAGTGGTGGTCAGATAATTAGAAACACTGCCAACGGTCCTTGACATTATGTAAGATACTTCTCCGCAATCGTTTTTATTTTGAAAATAAACAATAAATAGGACAACAATATGTTCAACGATTTATCATTGATTAGAAAAACAATATAAATTCCATTACACAAGGGCAGTTTCAATATTACATTACGGACAAACATTTTAACCCATTTTAAGTTATAAACAATAATGGTCAACTAATTAGAAACAACAACAAAAAAGTATAAAAATCATTTTTTTAAAGTATTAGTAATTAGTATTGTTATTTATGAAATAGCTACTATCCCAAACCTATCAATAGTTATAATTAATATTAAGTGGCGTATCCCTTAATGCCAATAACAGCACTGCAACGACGTGGCATTTTGATTCAATCAATTTCGTAAAATTTTGTAGGGGGATTTAATTCCATGCTTCAAAAAATGCTTCATTTAGTTCGTTTTGACTGGTGTTACGTTTGTTTGAGACTTTCTTTTTAACAATAAACCAGAGATTTTCTATCGGGATTAAATCCGTACGATTTGCTGGCTAGTCTAAAATGGATATACGCTGTTTGCTAAGGAAACATTTGACGATATTGGCCGTGTGTTTAAGGTCATTGTCATGCTGAAAGATCCAGGTTACAGGCAAATGATCGTCCGAGTATGGAATCATTGTGTGCTCTAAGATATTTTAGTATTGCCATTGATCCATTGTACCTTCAATCTCCCGAACGGGTCCAACTCCATATCCGGAAAAACACCCCCAAACTTTAATGTTACTGCCACCGTCCTTGACTATACTCCTTGTGTATTTATAATTAAAAGCATTGTTTACAGGACGTCTAACATAGCACTTTGCGTCGGAATTTACCATATTTATTTTTGTTTCATCCGAAAATAACACTTTTTTCCATTCTTGTACCGTCCAATTAACATATTTTTTTAGCGATTAATAATCGCTTCTCTCGGTGCTGCTTGGTAAGAAGCGGTACCTTTCGAAAGATTCTTCCAAACAATTTAGCTTCTACTAATCTTCGGCGTATCAATCTTGGCGAGATGTTTCTCGGGTCATCAGGCGAAAAAACTTCATTTATAATCTGGTTGGAGCCTTTAATTGGGTCTTTTTTAGAAACACGAACAAAAACTTATCTTCTCTGGGAAAGGTTTTTCTTTGCCGAGCCTTTCTAAGAACATTTTTTCAACAGTTCCATGTGTTTTGTAATGATCAATTGCAATAAAAACTTTCTTTACAGAACAATTTAAGTGCTCAGCTATTCTTCTGTACGCCCACATATGATCTATACGTAAATTAACAATGATTTGCCTAGTTGACGCGTCACATCTTTTTTTTTGGCCCATTTTGAACAAAATAAAATTCAGATTAAATTTTGAATTGCCGCTAGAATAATAGAAAAAGCCACGAAAGAAATGTTATTCTCCAATTTCCAAAAAAAGAATGAGCTATGGATACTTTTTTAAAATGTTTCTAATTATGCGTCCAAGCGGCAAGTTACAGAAAATAAACTCCTACATGTGTAAGACTCATTTTGTAATTAAAAATAACATATGTTTTATATTTTATGCATTTAATGAGTTTTTTATTTGAGTGGCTATATTATTGCATAATTATTAATTATTGAATGTGTATATTTTTTACGAACATTTGTACGTTGAAGTTATACTTTCCTTATTCATAAGAAGTGTTTCTAATTATCTGACCACCACTGTATATCATCATCGACCTGTAACACCCCACTTCTGAGCTAAGGATCTTCCATCACACATGAGGAAGTGTATTATAGACTAGCAGCGCCCCGCGATTTCACCCGCGTAGTTCCCGTTCCCGTGGGAATACGGGGATAAAATATAGCCTATGTGTTTTTCTGATGTATAAGCTATAACTGCAAGGTTTCATCAAAATCCGTTCAGCAGTTTTTGCATGAAAGAGGAACAAACATCCATCCATACAAACTTTCGCGTTTATAATCTTAATAGGATTATTATCTCTCAGTTTCATCTATCCCAAGGCTGTCTGGAAGAGATCTTAGGACCGCCCATTGTAATTAATATTTGTATCCATATTGTGTTGTTTTTTTGGTGTACAATAAAGTGTTGTTGTTGTTAATTGTCACAATAATGAGTCAGGAACATAAAGAGGAATTTAGTGTCCATATATTTCACATAAAATGAGAGTGTATTTGCCAAGTAAATGAATCATTGGCACTCCTTTAATAATTAGGAAAATAATGTACATCTGACTAATACTGTTTACCTCCAGTCCAGGATCTTTAAATAGATTGGAATAATCCAAGAGGCAAATATTGAGTGTGAGTCTTCAGATTTTGCCTCCATTCATATAAATGATAAAATAGCTTTTGTATGTGTTATTTCATGTATAAGTTGTATCACTGTAAAGTTTTATCACAATCCATTCAATAGTTTATGCATGAAAGAGTAAGAAATCCATCATCATCCTCCATCCATCCATCTATCCTTAGAAAGTTGCGCATTTAAAATATTAGTCAGTAAGTAGTAAGTTTTGTAGTAAGTTCTTAAGCAACCAAAACTCCATCAAAATCATCCAGTAATTTATGAGTGATATGTCATAGAGAACACAGTTTTAAATAGCCAGTAACATAGGCTATATTTTATCGCCGTATTTTCACAGGCACAGGAACTATGCAGAAAAGCTAGTATGTTATAAGAATATGTACCTGAAACGTGCATATTGGCTATAGTCATGTCTTTGCTTGTACAGGTGGTCATCCTCATTTGTGATGCCGTACAGGTCGTAGGCCTGTCTGCGCTCGGTGTCAGATAACAGCTCGTATGCCTGCTTGATCTCTACGAAGCGGGACTCTGCATTTGGGTCTTCATTTTTGTCTGGATGCCTGTTTAAAAAACAATTTCATATGATAAGAATATGTATTGATACCGCAGGTTTCAAATATATCACTGACCCCACTTTATTTTATTACAAATATCTCAGAATTAATTAATAGTGGGTTTCGTCACAATGTTTTCTTTCACTGTTACCTAGTAATAAAGGTATATGTAAGTTTTTGAATGACTCATTGATACATACCTTCTAGAAGCTATAGAAAATATAAAAAAAAATTGCCAGTCAAAAAGCATCGGCCCAGTCAAGGAGAATTGAAAATCTTATACCTGCTATCAGTTGCTTTGAGAGATGGAAAAAGAACTACATACCTTCTGGACCACTAATTATGACTGACTGCATTACAGTGTTATTGATCCACTCAAAATGAGGTTAACTGCTAACGATTGGGGACACCAAATAAATATCTCACAGCAACAACATACCATTCTTTCGCTAACTGTCTGTAGGCTTTCCGTATTTCCGGAAGAGTCGCCCTTTGGTGGATCCCCAGGATTTTATAAGGATCCCCGATCTTCTGGGCATGGACCAGCGGCCCTACTGTCACCAGCAGCAGCGCGCAAACCCACAGCATCCATGCGCATTTCCATTGCATATTCGTAGGTGAGACTAATCAAGAATCCTGAGTCTTCGGCACTATTCATAGACCATTCAGCGCCGCCCAGATCTTGCCCACAAAACACATGACTGGCGAAGGCTTAGCGCATGAAATTCGTGAAACTTTTATCAGTCATTAGTCCTAAAATAGAACTAGATGGCTGAAAATCTGTGAAATCGGGAAATTTTAAGAATATTACAAAAATGACAACCAGGTTCGAGCATAGACTGATTTAATTAACTTTTTTTTAATGATCTTCCGCAGTCTGCTGTCTGCATGCGCCAGTGCCTCTTCTATACCGAATTATTGCTTATGGTAATTTTTACAGTGACATCACCTGTCCGATTTTTTTTTTTTTTTTTTTCTTATTTTAAGGCATTGGCATTTTAGCCATCAGCACTAAACACGACACGTTTAAGATTTTCAGCTCTGCTTCAGAGCTATGCACAAAAATACGTTTATTCAAAACTTATCGAAATGTCACTTAGTTATCAACAGTAAAGCGATAGTGCACTTTTACTGAAGATTTTGAATAGGCTTCTTGAGGTAATTCGAAAAAGTCCATCGCACGCATTTTATCGAATTTCCAATTCACTGCACACTATCACGGACATTTACCACATAATATACTATCACTATTATGAACTAAAGCCCAAAATATACGGCAAAACGAAAATTTTACAAAAAACATGACGTCCTTCTTCGGATTCCCGCCAAAAAGCCCCGATTTTTTATATGAACAATGTTTATGGTAATTTTTACAGTGACATCACCTGTCCGATTTTTTATATGAACAAGTGGGAGTATTGTACTAAACATGGCAATACTACATTCTACATCCGGTTAAGTAATTCGTCATTTCCGGAATTTTCCGATTTTCGTTCAGCCACAGCCATCCAGTCGGTTCGGCTCGGGTTGTCAAGTGTCAAGTGGTCTCGAACCTACCGATTTTTCGGTATTTCTACCGAAATGGGCTTTGTCCTACCGAAATACCGAAACGCAACGATTTTTCCACGATTTTAGAGAATACATACATGGAAATTCTTCCGATTTTTCTACCGATTTTACACTTTTGTGCTGCCAACACTGTTTTTCGGGAATGCCGCCGGTTTCATTAATTTATAAGACGTTGTCACGTCAAAGTTCTTGTGTATTTTCGGTCCACGAATACCTAAAATACAAAAATAGCTTAAAAAATGAAACTTTCATTATTTTTTTTTACTTCGAAGAGAAAGTGCGAAGTTCAAAGATGCGAACTAAGTGCTCTTTTTAAGTTAAAATTGCTTCTGACGAGTAACCTAGTAGCGAGAAAAAATATCTACAATATTATTGAACAGAAAGGGAAGAAAATATGGTCAAAGAATATTGGAATGATCCTAAAGATTGTAAAAAATAATTATATCTGAGTGTGTTTTTATATATCTAAATTAGACTTTAGGATTATTTTTAATAAGTAAACGAATTTTATTAAATATTTATTACTAGCGGATGCCCAGCGGCGTTGCCCGCGCGGATTCCGTTTATGCCCGTTCCCGTGGGAATTTCCGAAAATCCCTTCATATTGGTTGCCTACGACATATTTAAAACACCTACATACCATATTTCAAATATCGGGTGCCCACCGGCGTTTTCCCGCTTGGATTTAGTTTATTCCCGTTCCCGTGGGAATTTCCAAAAATCCATTCATACCATACATACATACATACGTACATATTTATCACTAGCTCGACGGTGAAGGAAAACATCGTGAGGAAACCCGCAGGTCTCAGAATTAATTCTGAGACATGTGTAATAGACCCGGTCCGGCGATAGGCTCACCACCTATCACGTTTAGGGGTCCAAAATATCTCGTGAAATGTGGGTATTTCCAGTAATGGAATACCTCTGCCTACCCCCTCGGGGATAACAAAGGCGTGAGATTATACTTTATTCATACCAATTTTTTATGACATATCAGACACCTTCATACCATTTTTCAAGTTTCTAGGTGCTATCGTTTCGGAGTAGTACGTATTTCTCTTTTTAACCAGTTTTTATATTTTCCCGTGAGAATGAGATATTTTCCTGGAATAAAAAGTACCCTAGATGTTGATCCGGGTACTCAGTTATCTCCATACCAAATTTCATCAAAATCCGTCCAGTAGTTTTTGAGTGATGCGTGCACAACCAGACAGACAGACAGACAAAAATTCCAAAAATTGGTGTTTCGGTATCTATATCGATAACTATATACACTACGGTTAAATTTTTCAAAAAATATTTCATGTACAGACACGGCCCCGTTAGAGTTTTATTATATATGTATAGATTTTTGTCATAAATACCGATTTTGGGTACAAATATACCGATTTTAGTGGGCAGCTCTACCTACCGACTTCGTACAATGACGTTCGAGACCACTGTCAGTCATATGGTCATATGGTTGTCACAATTCGTTGGGGAACGGTGACTCCTTTATTTACAAAAAAAATATTTTTATAAAATTTACTGTGTTGTGTTATCAAATCCTAACTAGTTGCGTTTACTGTGAGTACGTACAAGTTTTTAAATTATATTTTTAGGTTATTCATATATTTTGCAATACTTAATTATTATGCTGTAATTAGATGTAATCTGTTTGTATTGTAATAGTGCCTAACGCCTAACTGCTTAGATCCCAAGGTCTAGAGTGTCATTATTATCTACTATATAAAAATAAGTCGGGTTTTCCTTCCTGACGATTTAACTCCAGAACTGACGAACCGATTTCCATGGTTTTGCATTCGTTGGAAAGGTCTCGGGCTCCGCAAGGTTTATAGCAAAAGAAAATTTAGCATTGCACCCATGCAAAGCCGGGGCGGGTCGCTAGTTGCTACTAATAATTTATTCTTATTTACCTTGTATGTTGGATCCATAATGTTTGCAATATGCGCTTTTTAAAAAAAATACATTTAAATATCATATGAATTTGGAATAACTCTTTGATAAAGACAAAAAATATTAGTAAGCAGATATACCTATTTTTTATTTAGGGAAATTATCTCGTGGGCTAATCACAATAGCATCATTGGCTGAACATAGATAAAGTTGTATATTATTTACTAGCAGCGCCCCGCGGTTTCACCCGCTTAGTTCCCGTTCCCCCGTAGTTCCCGTTCCCGTGGGATAATCGTAATAAAAAGTATCCTATGTCCCTGAACATAGATAAAGTTGTATATTATTTACTAGCAGCGGCCTGCGGTTTCATCCGCTTAGTTCCCGTTCCCCCGTAGTTCCCGTTCCCGTGGGATAATCGTAATAAAAAGTATCCTATGTCCTTTTCCTGGTTCTAAGCTACTTCCCCACCAATTTCCAGCCAAATCGGTTCAGCCGTTCTTGAGTTATAAATAGTGTAACAAACACGACTTTCTTTTATATATATAGATTATGCAGGATTTAAATCTGAGACTGAGCAGCAAGGCTTCCCTTAGTCTTTTTGGAAAATGGTCCTATAAGATTTCAGGAACTAATGCAAAAATTTGAGAAGTTTTTTTTTTTTTCTCCCATTTTATCTGCTATCGGCTTTTTCAGCCATAATCAGATGGTCTCATTGTTTTTGGGTTAATTGAGGTGTCATTTCAGTAAATGTCATCCCTCATATTTAGAGGATTTCACGCTCTAGTGCCTCTGGTCGAGTTGGAGGATATGCCATCTCTTCAGTCTCTCACCGCAGACTGCACTCAACAGGTCCCTGGCAAGTTCGTTGGTATGCTCAGCTAGTCTTTCTTTGTATGTCTTGCTGTACTTGCTAACTTCCTGCTTTACGGTTGGCACTTTTAAGTATTCACTTATCTCTGTGTTTCTGACAAACCATGGGGCACATGATATGGCCCGGAGAACTGTGTTTTGAAACCTCTGCAGTATTTCAAGATTAGAGCTGCTGGCAGATCCCCAGAGCTGTATACCATAAGTCCAGATCGGTTTAATTATACTTTTGTAGACCAACAGTTTGTTACTGAGTGTTAGAGGCGATTGTCGTCCAATGAGCCAATTTAAGCTTTTATATTTTAAATTAGCTTCATTTCTTTTAGTTTTGATGTGTTTTGCCCAGGTGAGCCTTCGATCTAGGTGTAGGCCAAGATATTTGATTGAGTTTGCGCTGGGCAGTTCTTCACCTTGAATCTTAACCGGCGGACAGTCTCCCCTTCGTAAAGTGAATGTGATTTGTTGGGATTTTGTAGCACTGGTCTTGATTCTCCATGTATCCAGCCATTCGTCATTTTTGTCCAGTTGTATTTGCAATTTTTGTGATGCTAGCGTTGGATCTTTATCACTCGCGAGGCAGGCAGTGTCATCGGCGTATGTTGCTGTCACAACATTATCAGTACAGGGCAAATCAGCTGTATATATGGAATAGAGCACTGGGCCTAGAACAGAGCCCTGTGGGACTGATGCTTTAATATCTTAAAGCTTTGAGACTTCCTCTCCAAATTTTACTTGGAATTGTCTATATAATAAGTACGATTTCAGTAGCATATAATGTGAGTTTGGTAGTTCGTTTTTCAGCTTGTATATAAGACCCTTATGCCACACTCGATCAAATGCCTGTTGTACATCCAGAAACACGGCAGCACAGTATTCCTTGTTTTCTAGGGATTCACGTATCTTGTTTACAACTCTATGAACTTGCTCTACTGTTCCATGCTGTTCTCGAAAGCCAAATTGATGATTATTGGGTATTGTATTTGAGAAGTCAAAAGAAAAAAATTGGAGTCAGCCATTGCTGTGGGAATACGGGAATAAAATATAGTACCTAACCTTACGTTAGTCAGTGATAATGTAGCTTTCAATTGTTGAAAGAATTTCAAAAAATCCAGTATTTTTGAGTTTAATTGTTACAAACTTACAAAAATACAAATCTTTCCTCTATATAATATTAATGTAGAGATTGTACAGCCAAGATCACTTGAAGCTTACACTTGTAGTGCGAGTCTGACCTCTAAGGCTATTGTAATAAGAATGTTACAAAGTCCCAATGTGTCAAGCTCTACATGCTCTTGACTGTACAAACAATACACAAATTATACTGTATTTAGAATAAAGTAAAGATATTGATTTTGATAAAAGTATGATAACTATTTATTCTACCGCTCATTGTTTTCTATAATGCTCAAGCTGGTATGTCTAATTAATGAAAAAATCAATATTTACATATAATATATTATCTCAAGAATAACAGTGCCCAAAGATCACTAGGTTTTGTTAATTGTACAACTTATCTACAAAAACCAAAGGCAATCAGCAGCTCCGTAAGAGCACTGGAGCAGTCAAATTTTAATTATTAACTAAGTTGAATAATTTATCTTCTAATATTAATATACCTATAATATGAATATTACAAAATTAGTAGCTATATATCAGATTAAATCAAATCAAATGTTTTTATTCAATCTAGGGGCATAAATAAATGTCTTCTTATTTAAAAACATTGCAACTCCACTCTTATTAATAAGTATGTAACCGAAGACGTTTAAAGAAAAAGTTTTAGGAAAGAGAATGATTTTCTTCCAACCTCTTTGTATGTAACCTTAATTAATATTTACTAAATCATATCATAACTATACTTATTTGCATATAACATTGAATACGTACATTTACACTTTCTACACCTACACTAAAGTAGAAATAGACAATGACGTAATTTTAAAAATTTTAAATAGATCTTTTTTGCATTTGTAAAGTGATTGTAGGAGGTAACCTTTGGATGTTGAATTATTGATCCAATTTTGGAAATTCTTTCACTGATAAAAAGCGACATTATTCCTGAATCGCATTTAAGCTTACTTTATTGACGCGTGTTCAGAGTTAAATAAACCTGGTATGTGCAGAGAGGGTCTGATACAGGCTGTTTGCACTTTGTTTTATATAAAACTAGCGACCCGCCCCGGCTTCGCACGGGTACAATGCTAATACTAAAACCTTCCTCTTGAATCACTCTATCTATTAAAAAAAACCGCATCAAAATCCGTTGCGTAGTTTTAAAGATTTATGCATACAAAGGGACATAGGGACATAAGGACATAGGGATATAGGGACAGAGAAAGCGACTTTGTTTTATACTATGTAGTGATGGTCCACCCAGGTGGACTTAATAGGTGGACCACGGGCAAGACCCGGAAATATTATGTAATAAATAAACTAAAGAAAAATCATAACTTTTGGATATATAACAATATGGAGTGACGCAAAAAGTACAGGGACAGATACCATGCCAGCCTTAATTTGGGCAAATGTACTCCTATTTATAGAAGGTCTATCTTAGCGACGCCATCGCAATATCGCCAAAAATTATCGTATCGCCGCGGTCTCGGGTAGGCTGGCAGAGAATACTAATAGCACAGAAAGCTGAACGAGTACAATACATACATACATACAGCTCACGCCTTCTTCCTACAGGGGTAGGCAGAGACGATGGATCGCCACTTTGCCCGATCTTTGCACACTTCCCTCGCTTCCTTCACATTCATAAGCCTTTTCATGCACGCTCTTTTATTCTTTGCACTCTTGACCCCAGCTTTTTGAAGGACGTCACTAATTTGATCCGTGAACGTCCTTCTGGGGCGTCCTCTTGCCTTGTATCCTTCAACATTTGCACCATAAATCTCTTTCGTTACTCTTCTTTCATCCATTCGTTCTAAATGACCAAACCAGCTTAACATATACAAGATCTGTGGGTCTAAAATGGCCACTTTGAGCAATTCCTCTGAGCAATTCTCCTTTTCTGAATTCTCAGCAAATCCTAAGCAATTCGTCTAAATTTCGAAAAATGGTCCCATAATTTTGTGATTCACTGACAATTCAATTCATTAGCAGATTCGTATTTGGTGAAAATTTCGAATATGAATCGAAATAGAATTCTATTATGATTCACCCGAAACGGCCTTTTTAGACCCGCTGAATTTACGAAGGAACAAATTGGTAAAACAAAAGTGATAATTTCGGAGAATTTCTTAAATTAGAATGACAGAAAGTGGTTTTGCAAAATTAGGTATTCTACTTTGCATGATACCGTGATAAGGATAACAACTACCTAACTTCTTACATATCTTGACTTTCTTATATACATATAAGTATATAAGCAGTGATAGCCCGGACGGTTAAGGAGCCGGCCGAAAATCAGTAAGGCTCGGGTTCAAATCCTGGCATGTACCAATGAGTTCTTCAAAAACTTACGTACATATTTATCACTAGCTCGACGGTGAAGGAAAACATCGTGAGGAAACCCGCAGGTCTCAGAATTAATTCTGAGACATGTGTAAACAGACCCGGTCCGGCGATAGGCTCACCACCTATCACGTTTAGGGGTCCAATATATCTCGTGAAATGTGGGTATATCCAGTAATGGAATACCTCTGCCTACCCCCTCGGGGATAAAAAGGCGTGAGATTATATTATTATTATTATTATAAGTATATAATTATTTCATATAAGTACAGGTATTATATAGGTATGCAGTTTGGTTAAAATTTAATTGAAGGTAACAAACGAAAGATTCAAGCTTTCGCTTTTGTAACAGTAATTTATAAATTCAATTCAAATGTCCTCCAAATTCAATGACCGCGTGTTCCGTGTCGCTATTATATCCGCATCAAAAGATCTAGTTGCGCAGTCTAATAAATAAAATTGTTTTGATTTTAAGTATTTTATGTTTGTAAAATTGTACAATTAAATATTTACCTACCTTTTAAAATAAACTTCAGTGAGCTGACAATGGCCTATATTAATTTTATGGACTCAGTAATAGCAAACGCTGCAGATTCGATATTCGCATAGTGATTATTTACTTGATTGAGTACCTACGTAGGTAAGTATATAATATAACTTCTAAATATGATACAATGAAACCAGAAACACGATTAGTAAAACTTTTAGACAGTTTTTTTTTAAATCGGCTCCGAATTTAAATTTGATAAATTTGAATCCTATTCGATAGAAATTAATGCTATCTGAATACATACCTTTGATTATGTGATTATGTAGAGTACGTAAATAATCAAAGCTGAATACGCTGAGCTGAGCAGAGCTGGTAAAAGATTATATTTTTTTACTTTACATGAAATATGCTAGATTTTGTCAGCGTATATATGAAACAAACATCCATACTTCCATCCATACAAACAAACTTTAGCGTTTATAATATTAGTAGGATTAGTGTAGATGTAGACTAGCGGGTGCCCAGTGGCGTTACCCGTGAATTCTGCTATAAGATTTGTTGACATAATTATGTAGTTTCAAGGAATATATGTATAAAGCGCGTATTTTGTAATATAGGTACACGTAAAAAACAAACATTCTAACTCCTGGCCCTACGTAGACTAGATAGGTACCTATCTAACAATTTTGTTGACTCCGTATTTTCTTAGTACCTACATATCACGTTCAAAACTATAAGAACATAAGCCAGCAATTTATTTATTGACGCCGCAGCCTGTAGGTGTGTCAGTGACGCAGGATCAATTTAAAACTCATTTTCTGCAATAGAAACGAGGATGTGATTGTTTTAGCATATCGCATCTAGTTCAATGTCAAGTGTCTATGCTCGAAACAGTCCAATCACTACCGGGGTGTTTGATTCGGTTTGATTGTGGTAATTGAAACCTATCAGCAGGGTATATGTCAGTTAAATAACGCGTGTGGCATTTAGTGGGGCTGAAAGGGCGTGGATAGATTGTAGACACCACGCGCTGGCAAGCGCTCCGCAGCCAGGATCTACGAGCCTTGGTTAAGAGCCCTATCACAAAGCCAAAGTTGGCCTTTGAACGCAATAATCACGCTCGAAACGTAATACCAGTAATACCTAAGTTCCGTTCGTTGCGGCCGATCGCAGCCACGCGCGATCGATCGCATGCGACAGACGCGGCTAGTTTTGCAATTGCAATTTTAATGGCCTCATTGTTGTCGGACATTAATTCCTGAGAAATGTAATTTCTGGTTCATCCTCGACACATATTATTTCTTATAGGACGCGGTACTTTAGGCTACTTCACGCGGAGTCACTGACAACTAATAAAGTAATTATCGTACACGATAATCTGATGAGGTATTTACTCGGATATCACGATATCGCAAAAAAGTAGGTGACTCCACTTCCTACTGATAAAACAAAATATCTAGGTAGGTACTTACGTAGATAAACATTGCGCAATGCAAACACATTTTATGCAATAGGCATTACACTTACTGCGAAAGAAATAAACTGTACCTACTTATTAATCTAATGCAATCAAATAAAAATAAAATAAATAATCTCACGCCTTTCATCCCCGAGGGGGTAGGCAGAGGTATTCCATTAGGTACTGGATATACCCACATTTCACGAGATACATTGGACCCCTAAACGTGATAAGGAGGTGAGCCCATCGCCGGACCAGAATTAATTCTGAGACCTGCGGGTTTCCTCACGATGTTTTCCTTCACCGTCGAGCTAGTGATAAATATGTACGTAAGTTTTTGAAAAACTCATTGATACATGACAGGATTCGAACCCGAGCCTCACTGATTTTTGGCCGGCTCTTTAACCGTAGGGCTATCACGCTCTCTCTCTCTCTCTAATGCAATCACATTTTATTAAATCTTAACTTTGATCTTACTGACTTACTGACTAGGTAGCAGATGGGACTCTCCCCGATAACGAGATGGATGGACCTCCATAAAAGGTCCCCAGAAGTAAATTAATATTGTCTACTAACATTAGCTCATAAGTTATATTTTTGTATTACTAACACTATGGATGTTCATCCGAAATAAATGAGTATTATTATTATTATTATTATTATACCGGAAAAGATAATAAAACGTAGTGCCGTAAACAATAATGATTATCCAGAATTTAAATCTTTTCAATGACTTTTCAACCGACTCCAGAAAAGGAGGACTCGACCGTATATATTTTTATGTTTGTTACCTCAGAACTTTCGACTGAGTGAACCGATTTTAATGATTCATTTTTAATTTGAAAGCTATTTATATAAGTTACAATTTGGTCCAGTTCTGACAATGGCATGATCCATGAGAAAACCATATAAGTTGAACTCGGTTTGTTACCCTTTAGAGTTCTTATGTTATTTATTACCTATATACAGCGAGTTTTTTTTTCATTTTATGTACCTACTTTCGACAAAACTTCAACTAATTAGCGTTAAAGAATCAAAAGTACCTAACTCTGTTTTTTTTCATTCCGTTGTTTTCATCGACACGAAATGGTCTTAAATATGAAAGAAACTTTTAATTGTCATTGCCATTATAAATGAGGGCTTTGTCGCCACGGGATTTCTCACTGCTATATCCATTTGGGAAAAGATAAAGATGTCCGCAAATATGACCCTCAGGCCATGGCCGGACCGTGTATTTAGGGGGCCCTGGCCTAATACTACTTAGGGGCCCACCTAATTACTCAGTGTTCGAAGTACCAACAAAACGTAGACTTGAAATAAATTCATTGAATGTGTTTGATTAACCGCAGGATTCGCAGGCAAACCTTACGATCAGCCTAATTTAATAATATTATAGATTTTTTCGCATTATCGTCTATTTTTGACTTTGACTTGACTTAGGGCTCTGGGGCCCCTGGAATCCACGGGGCCCTGGGCTGAAGCCCAATAAGCCATAATATGATAGATCCGGCCCTGCCTGGGGTATCAAGCCGAACGTTGGCTGATAGTACTTGTAGTAGGAGCTTTGAATCGTCTGCATTCGTCCTTGGATAATTATGTTATTCACAGATTACCTAAAAACCAGATAGCATAATATGTAAGTAAGTAAGTAGACTGTTTTATCACAGATTCTGAGATTTTTATCTATAAATCAATGACGGATTAAATATTATGGTTTATAGGTAAATTATAATACACTGGTCAGTAGTGGGTAACCAGCGGCGTTGCCCGCGTATAAATCCCTTCTTAGATAGGTAGATAAGATAAATAAATCATTTTATTTGCAACACAAGTAGTAAAGGAACATTTGTGCTTCTATACCCAGTGGTGTCAGCTGTGAGTTTATCGACGAATAACTCAATATCACGATAACCGATTTCGATTGTCGTTTTTTCAACAGACTTCAAAAAAGTTTTTAATTTGTTTTTAAGTTTTTAATTTCGTTTGAAGTCGGTTTTTACTTTTTAGAGTTCTATGTTATTATTTTACTATGTAGAGATATAGTATAACTGCGGATTGGTAGGAAATACAGTCTAAAAACAAGATTAGGTAAAGCTAAAATTACAGTGTTCTCATTGTTGCAGATACTGAACAAAATGGAGGCCCTAGCCAATGTGTTGCAGCCTTACAAGGACCTGGTGGGCTCAATAGCCGCCATCGTCACGGTCGGCCAGATGTTCTCAGGCAGTTTCATCTGCTACGACATCTACAAGCAGGGTAACACCAGAGGAATTGGTATCGTGCCTTTTGTCGGAGGTATGGTTATGTAAGTACGCACTGGCCTCAACTGGGTATTTTGGCTACTTAGAGCTCCTTCAGATCAGGGGGCCAATTCTACTAAGTGTCAACGGTCATAGTTGGATGACAATGAGATGTCAATGATCACTCAATTGTGTTATTTTGACACTTTTCAGAGCAAATAACACCATCGACTTACCATGTCATTGTCATTGTCATCCAACTGTAACCGTTGTAGAATTGGCCCCCAGGTCGCAAGCAGTGCTACAGCAGTGCGCTCAGATGCCTTCTTGTTACATCTACATTGAGTTTAACAAACATACAAAAATATAAAAATACAAATCTTTCCTCTTTATAAAACATAAAAAATAAATAATCTCACGCCTTTCATCCCCGAAGGGCACTGGCTTCAACTGGATATTTTACCTACTTAGAGCTTCTTTACATTAGGTCGCAAGCAGTGAGACAGCAGGAGATGCCTTCTTATTACATCTACACTGTCTATGATCTACAGCCACCCGACTTCTTTAGATTAGGGTGGCGCAATTCATTCTTATAATGGACTAGCAGCGCCCCGCGGTTTCACCCGCGTAGTTTCCGTTCCCGTGGGAATACGGGGATAAAATATAGCATATGTGTTATTTTGATGTATAAGCTATGTAACTGTAAAGTTTCATCACAATCCGTTCGGTAGTTTTTGCGTGAAAGAGGAACAAACATCCATTCAGACATCCATACATCCATACAAACTTTCGCGTTTATAATATTAGTAGGATTTCAACGAGGAAATATCATTGTTGCTGTTGACTTCGATAGCTGCTGGTTTTGTTTTTCGTGGGTTAATTTACAGGCATTGTCGGCCGACCAATAAAAAGCAATCCACTAACCTTAGATAGATAGATAGATAATCATTTTATTTGCAACACAATACACACACATACAATCAAAATAAGAAATTAAAAAAGATAAACAAATCGACAAATAAATACAAACTACCTACTTACCAGCTAGCAGCACCTTGACTTTGCTTTAACTCCGGAACGCCTCGCGTTCGTTGAAAATTGCAATCAATCACAGCAATTAAAGTGTCCGCTGGCCAGCTGTATTGTACACCAATATTCACAAAAAGATGACACCAAATGTTCATAAAGTTCCGAAAAAATTGTCCGCCGCGAATTTGCGTGGTGTGCGCAAGCCGTGCCGAGAGCGATCTGGCCGCACCGGCGAGGAGGGCTCTGTCGCGGAATATTGTAGACTACCCTCATATCTGAAAACCGAACAATGCTTGAACATTTGCTCTTGCTTTTGTTGGTTCGCAGCAGTTCTCGGCAGTCGCGGTTGCTTGCGACCCAATGAGAGCTCTTAAATCATAAGAAAACAATTGTTTGACGGGTTCTCTATTAGTGGTCATCTTTTTTTTGATCAATAAAACACTCATGAGTTAGATGGCGATACTTATTCCATTACTGAAACAACCCACATTTCCACCAGTATTAAATTTTCGGACTCTTAAACATGACATATTATCTCTGGGAGCCTACCACAATTTTTAAAAGAAACGTTTTTTTTGACAATACTCGGATTCTGTTTTTGACAATGCCACGAATAATAATATAAAAAATATTTATTTACTAAAATGTGTTTACATGCTATTAGAGATTTTAGAACTAGGTATCCTGTATCCCAAACTAAGCTAAGCGCCTGTAGCTTGGGAGACAGTGTCACGTTCGGTGCAAGATGGTATAATAATATGATTAACAATATATAATCAGTTTGCCGCGCGCAGCGCTCCGATCCGCTCGCGTTTCGGCCAACTGACACTAATAATATATTAGTTGAATTGCGCGGCTTAGCCGCTGCCCGGAATCGCCGCTATGAGTTCCGAAAAACTCATAGCCAACGAGTTGCTGGCGTTTATAAAACACGCCATCGACACCATGGACGAGGTCAGCATCATGCAGATCTGCAAGTCGAACTTCAAACCGGAGGAGATTTGCAGCAGCAAGGTGCTGCTCTATGACACCCTCGGCCAGGCGGATAAGATGCCCACACGCAGAAGGGACGAGAAAGGGGAGAGAAGTCTTCAGGACATTATTAACCTCCTGAAGATCACCGATCCTGACGACGTGCCAGCCTTTGTGGCGAAGCAGTTGCACAAGCTGCCTCCCGTCACGTTTGACCACGTCGACGTCACCAGGCTGTTGAGGGACATCACCACCCTGAAAGCTGACCTGGCCGAGATGAAGTTTAAGATGGAGGTTTCCGAGTGTACCATCGATGAACTACGTACCGAATTATTATCATTAAAAGGTAATAATTCGGTAAGTAGGTCGCCGGAGACCGCCTACGTAAACACACGTCGCGGCGCGCAAAATGCCTCCATCGGCAGTTTGTCGTCGCCGGTTGTTGCTGAGGTGCCCACAACCCCCGCCCCGCCCCCGCCTCCGCAGATGACGTCGCGTGCGAGCGCGGTCACGGCCCCGCCGCGTGCTTACGCAGCCGCCGCTGTTGCGCCTGCCCCCGTCACTGTCGCCGCACCTTCCCCGCTAATGAAGCAGCCCTCCCAGGAAGGGAAGAAGAGCCGGAGCAAATCTGCTGGCAAGCAAGTGCCCCCACCGGTTTTCAGGAAAAACCAGTGTGATGAGGAGGGCTTCCAAAGAGTAGAGAGGAAGAAGAAGAAGCCCTCTAGCCGCAACACCCATGGCACTGCTCCGACCGGACCGAACCATCTGCTGCGTCCTGCTGTACCGTCGACGCAGCTGTATGTGTCCCGTTTGCACTGGTCTACGAAGGTCCAAGACGTCGTAGACTACATAGTGAAGAAGTCCACTTTCTCATTGAGGGTTGAACGGTTGGAGTCTCGTCGCAAAACGAATTTTAATTCTTTTGTGGTGAGAGTACCAACCCATCATCTGGAAACCTTCATGAAGGAGGACTTCTGGCCGCAGGGAGTTGTATTTCGGAAATTCCGGGGTCAACTACCTGCCGACAGCGCTCGCACGTCGCCGACACTTCGTGTAAAATAGTTTAGTTATTTATTTTTTATGTATGTTAGATTTAAGGTATAATTATATAATATGGGCCTCTGTTTACGTTATTTAAGATCTACTAATGTAAATATTGCCTGAAATAAAGATTATTATTATTATTATTATTAATATAAGTGATGAGGGTATAGGTGTCTTCTAAGGAAAAAAGCTAGGTATATTAAAAGAAATTGTCATAACATTATGCTAGGATGTGTGTTGGATATTGTCGTGAGTGCTGTGTAGGGGTGCGTGAGTATGTAGGTATGTGCGAGACAAATGGACGAATAACTCAATATCACGTCAACCGATTTCGACGATTCTTTTTTTAACCGACTTCAAAAAAGGAAGAGCCTCTCAATTCGACTTATTTTTTAGTATAACTCGTTGAAATCGGATTTTTACTCTTTATTATTTTTTATTTTCATTTAACTTTTTTTATTCGCAGGAGCCTCCTAAACTTGAAGTATGGCTTCATACTTCGTGACGACATGGTGATCCAAGTAAACCTCGTGGGTATTGCGCTGAACATCATCTACCTGATGGTCTACTTCCACTACTCACAGGAGAAGACGAAGGCCTGGGCACAGGTATGTACAGTACGGCCGTGCTAACTTGGCTGCTCTGAACATAGGCTCCGCCTCGTACTCGGTACAAAATGTTATTGCGCAACTTCAGAGAGCTGGAAAGTTAAAACGGACGGTACTGTGAATGTAACACGAGTAGATAGATCTCTGAAAATGATGCGAGGTTTCATAGTGTCTTTGATAGAGTATTTTATTACCTAGTCAAATCAGTTACTTTTTATGACCTGTCTAAACCAAAATTTACTATGGATCAAAGATATATAGAAAAAGACGTAGATATGTTACAAGAGCGCGGAAAATGAGGCTGACATATATAGGTAATTGACCAAATTTTATTTAGTCGCAATGTTTGCATTTTTCACCTACTCGTATTTCAAGTGCAACTCTTGACAGATAGCTGTCTCTGTCTTTATTATTCGTTTCGTATCACCTTTCGCAGTCATTGTTGCATCCTACAAATACTAAGAAGTAAGTATGTACATGTTGTAGCCACTCGTGGCGGATCAATTTTCAAACGCGCGCGGTATGAAATATGAATATAACTCATCCTTACTTTAATGTCTTTGCTATGAAAAATGTACCGAGTAATGACTTTTTTTATATATTTTTATTATTTATTTCTTATTCCTGCTTAGGGACTCATGCGCTTGTCTACCCCGCTTCCGAGATAGCTTCCATTTGTAGGACTAAATTGGGACAGGGTTGTAAAGCTACCTTGAGGTCTAAAGGAAACGTTAATGTATCATAGTACAGTTAATAAACAGATACTTCATTTCAGTGATAGCCCTTACGGTTAAAGAGCCGGCCCAAAATCAGTGAGGCTCGGGTTCGAATCCTGGCATGTACCAATGAGTTTTTCAAAACTTACGTACATAGTTATCACTAGCTCGACGGTGAAGGAAAACATCGTGAGGAAACCCGCAGGTCTCAGAATTAATTCTGAGACATGTGTAAATGGACCCAGTCCGGCGATGGGCTCACCACCTAGCTCCAATGTATCTAGTGAAATGTGGGTATATCCAGTAATGGAATACCTCTGCCTACCCCCTCGGGGATGAAAGGCGTGAGATTTTTTTTTTTCATGGCCTTAAAACCGTATTTGATTGCCAATACAGTAGTACTTATTCTTTCATCAGATGGGGCTGGGCGGCGCTTTTTCAGCGGCAGTGCTGGGTTACGCCCAAATCGAGGACCCCTCGCTCGTGGAGACCCGTTTCGGACTCGTGCTCACCGCGTTCATGTTATACCTGATCGCCTCGCCGCTATTCGAGCTGGTCAGTATCTTATCATCATCATCCTATGTTTACGAAGCGCTCGTAGCCCTGCGGTGCCAGTGTGTTTGTAACGATCACACTGGTTAAGCAAAGTTGTGTGCGGTCAGTCAGTGGATGGGTGACCGCCTAATGGCATTTATATCACGAGCGCTTCCGTGTTTCGGAAGGCACTTTAAATTGTTGGTCCCGGTTTTCGTTGTGTTTACGCACAATGGAAGCCGTTAAGCCATGTCAGTGTGTGTACCCTTGGGTGGCTTGAATAATTCTGTTAAATGGCCACTAGCTTAACACCATCTCCCAATCCGCGGTGGGCTCGCGTGGGAGATTAAAGCCCATACTTCCTCGTGTGTGAGAAAACCCCTTAGCTCATCAGTGGGCTGTTACGGGTTGATGACGATGATGATGATGATGATGATCATCCTATGGCTCTACTGGAGTTCACTGGACATAGGGATTAGCCCTGGACTTGGAAGGTTTGGTTGGCGATCGCATACACATATCATTTTATTTCACGTAACGATTATAGAACACCCTCCCCGTTCGCATTAGGAAATCCTGATGCAAGTTTTCTTATAAAATGAAAATTCGTGCGTTTATATCGGGTCAGGCATAAATTGTTCGAAAGAAAATCACATAGACATATTAACACACGAAAATCATCATCTCTAATTTATTTTGTGTTAGTATTTTTGTATTTATGTTTATTAGGATATATAGAATGTATTAGTTTATCAACATAATATAAGTATTAGGAAGGCTATGTTTCATTAATTTATTAATAGAACTTTTATTATTTGCGGCCCGCCAAATTATTTCTGCTTAGCCTGATGGTTGACTGGTAGATAATGCCTTTAGGCATTAAGTTCGCCATATGTACATTTTCTTGGTACATGAAGTTAAATAAATATTTTACCGGTTTCCTTCTGAGTACTTACATGAAATGAAGAGGTTTTCGATTCAGTTTCGCACGACTTTAATGTCTGTTTAACAGGTTTACTTGTGACTCTCGAGTTGCAGGTGTCCATGAACGGTAGTCACTTACCATCAGGTGACTCGTCTGCTCGTTGTGCCCCCTATACTAAAAAAAGGTTTCCAGTTATTAGCCCGGTTCTTACCGGTTATTGACTTACTCGTTCTCGGTTCAGTTTAGTACTGAAGTTCTCGCTACCTTTGTGGCTACAAAGTGAAGGTCATCACTTACTTACCTTTTGACGTGACAACGTCTTATAATTCGATGGAGTCGGCTGCATTCACGAAAAAGTATGACGTGTGCGGCGTTCCAGTGCAAGCGAGAGCGCGCAACGAGCGACAGAGGCACAATCCATTCCATCAGTATTTTCTTATGACGTTGTCACGTCCAACTATCGTCAGTAAACCGACTTTACAGACAACCCTTTTTTTTTTTTTTCCTTTTTTTTGTTGGGAAATCCTTCATCGGATACACCACCCAGGGGGATGGTGTGGTTATGCCGGACTCCTAGCGGCTAAAACCCCACTGTGTTCCTCCGTTCCGCCATAGGGACGTGGCCGAGGCATTACTTCTGCAGCCACGTCGGCGGCCGCCTTTTTTTTTTTAACCAAGGAAAATGCATTACTGCATACGCACCCGACCCGGGGGGGGCTATGTGGGGCTCTGCAGCCTAGTGCTGCCATACTCACTAAAAACCCTGGTGTGTTCCTCCTCGCCGCTTCGGACCCAGCCATGGCACCGCGGTTGTGCATCCGCAGCTGGGTCGCATCACTTACTTACCTAGATCAACATGAAATCATAACATCAGAGTTTTTCCGGCATGCTACTGACCCGTTTTTGATGATGTTTCAGGGTGACATAATCAAGAATCAAAGCACGGAAGGCATGCCATTCCCGATCATCTTCTCCGGAGCTATCGTCACATTCATGTGGCTGCTCTACGGAATCATTTTGAGAAATAATTTCATTGTGGTAAGTTTAATATCAAGGTCTAACAAACGCTTTTAGGGTCGCGCCACATCTGCGGAACGTACAGCGCCGAAGGTGCAGCGGTGAACAACATACATTGACGTTTCACTTTAAAGATAAATAGATCAGCCACCCGCGTCAACCGTAATGTATGTTGTTCACCGAAAATTCGGCGCTGTACGTTCCGCAGATGTGGCGCGACCCTTAGGAATTGCCCACAGGAATGGGAAAAAACGGATGTACTAGCTACTATAAAAACTATTACTAAGATAAATCTTCAGATTTTCTAATAAAACCTTATAATCACCAGTTTACCAGTTTTCGATGTGCGTTGTTATAGCTTGTCAGTGCTTGTTTTATTTAATTTCTATTTACAATAAATAAATAAATAACTTACGCCTTTAATCCCCGAGGTAAGCAGAGGTATTCCATTTCTGCCAATACCAACTTTTCACGAAAACATTCGACCCCTAAACGTGATAGGTGGTGAGCCCATCGCCGGACCGGGTCTGTTACACATGCCTCAGAATTAATTTTGAGAACTGCGGGTTTCCTCACGATGTTTTCCTTCACTGTCGAGCTAGTGATGAATATGTACGTAAGTTTTGAAAAACTCACTGGTACAGTCAAGAGCAAGTCAAGCTTGACACTACCAGTTTAAGCTCAGCTCTGATTTGTACTGCGCGCCATAGAATACAGGGCCGGGTCAAAGTCCAAAGTGACAAGCTTAGCGTGCTCTTGACTGTACATGCCAGGATTTGAACCCCAGCCTCACTATTTATCATCATGATAAGCGGGCTTTTTAACCGTAAGGCTATCACTGCTCTCTCTCTCTCTCTATTTTTAATCCCTCGTGCTATTCCTGCAACCTAAGATTTACTACTGTTTAGGATTTTGTAGAACGTATATTTATATATTATTACGTCGATGACATATGATCGACGTAATAATAACACAATATTTATATTTTTTCAGGTTCAAAACGTCGTAGCCCTGATCCTCTGTGTGGTACAGCTGTCGTTATTCGTGATTTATCCGTCTAAGCCACAAAAGGCAAAGAAATCCGATTAGGGTTGCCAAAATTAGCTAATACGACCCGGTGGACTTTACAAATCACTCGGTCGAGCTGATTAAGTTCAAAAACTAGTTTTGTACAGTAAATCTGATGGCCGCCATCGAAGAAGTCTAATGTCAAATTGACATTGACAGTATTTACTAGGAGTAGCAACTGTCAATTATTTCTTTGACGAAGTCTGGTACGGATAATTGACTAATAATTTTAAGATTTTGACGAAGCTTGTTGCTGATAATAATGTGCATGACATCATTGGTTTGCTTTAATGAATAATATTGGTCTAAAAAAAACTGTCAATGTCATTTTGACATTGTGCTTACTCTGTCAGCGTGCTTCGATGGTAGAATTGATTTTTATAAACTCCCTCAAAGGTGCTCCCAAGCGAGTTACAAAGTTTTCCTTTTCTATATAATGAAGTTTTTCCTAAATAACTCGATAGATGTCGTTGAAAACCACTCACAATGGAGTGCATTTTTGATATATAAGCAAGTAAGGTTATGAATTTTCGTGTACTCTACTGAATACCAGTATATGACTACACGCAATGTGTTATCTTACCATGTCGTTGGTGAAATAACTGATAAAATATTGGAGTCATACCCTTCAATAAAAATTGTTAGGTTATATCGTAACCTTAAAAATTGATTGTGGTTAATATAACCTTAAAAATTAAATGGAACGGATATAATTGGCGTTGACAACTAAAATTATAAAGTAATGTTGTTTTTCTTATTTTGACAGTGTATTTCAATGCGCTGCCATGTTTTGCGAGTGTAATCAATTAATAATAATAAAATTATATGCTCACGCCTCATTCCCGCTATTTTCTAAGTACTGAAAAACTGCTAATTTTTAAACAGTTATTTATGCAAGCTAAACCTGGTACGCTTATCAACACCGGTGGGAGCACCATAGTGTAAAGTGCCTAAAAGAAATTAAGTAGCATCTTCATAGCTAGTAAGAGTATTACTTTTGAATAGTATACTAGAACAAAAGTAGATAATTAGCTTTCAAGTTCTTGATTCCCGGTTTCAGGAGCTACGAGTAATCAGAAATGTCATAATGGTCCAAACCATGTTCATGTAATACCAAAATGTTTGGAACCGATACTGCAATAAGAACTGGTTGTAAGTGTTGCCAGTAGCTCGTGAAACCGGCTTTTTGAAGCTGTGATTATGTAACTACGCATTTATAATAAATTAATATATTAATAGCATTTTGTATTATATTTTTTATACTTGACTATGAAATTAATCTTCATTGAATTCGCAAATAATAATCGTGGTAAATTATTGTTTATTGTAATTTATAAAAAGTATATTTTATCACTGAAATCTCTTACAACAATTGTATAATGTTATATATTTTGACATATGTGTACAAAAATATGTACAATTTAGAATGTAAGAATAACACCATTAAAGTATAAGTGTTAACTACAAATTTTGTTTTTTATTCCTTAAGTTATGACAAATTAACAGAGAGTATTTTTATTTTCATACTATGTTGAATTTGCTATTGTGGCCTATACAGGGTGACTTTTTTACTGTCTGAAAAAAATGTGGTGTGATAGGTAAGTGTAATAGATTCATTTGGCAAAGTTACATAAAAAAAAATTTTTTCCCAAAAAATTTTTTTCTTGCTTTAAACTAATATACATTACTCAATTGTAGTCAATAATACACACTAAAATTTTGTAAATTGCATTAAACATGACTATTGTCGTGATCTGTAATATTTTAGTCGATGTTTCTAGTTCATTTGTAATATTATTGTTATTGTAAAGTGGCAACACTAATACTCGCATATGATTGGTTTATAAAATTCAACCAATCATAGCTCAGTTTAATGGACCAATCATATCCGCTTATTGTATTCCGATTTCTAGTGGGACGCTACAAGTGGAGGGGCGATAGGTAGCTGGCGACTGTTTGAGTCATTCTGTAGCGAGACCTCGGAGAGTACAGTCGTACAATAAGAGCGAATGTAGTACTATTTAGAAATTGTGAGAAGATATAGTTTGAAGTAATAAATAGTGATTGGTATTTGATCCGAAATATTTTATTCATCGCACTATATTTAACAATTAATCTCGTGTATAACTTCGGCTCTAGATACCTTATACGTCATATTTTTTTCCAGACGGTAAAAAAAATCATCCAGTATAACAAGGCTTCATAAAAAGTACCTAATAAAGTATCAAAGTAATAATAATCAAAGTAGTACATAATTATAATCAATAATAATCATTACAACTTCAGTTTTTTCAATGTTAAGAATTTTTTTTTGCCTTTTTTTATACATCCTTTAACTTTAAAGATGAAAATTTTAATTTGATGAGTTGAACCGAAATGAAACAAAAAATATACACTGGTGAAATTTAATTCATGATACACTTTCCACAGACCTGAACTTGTAATCACAACATACTTTCCAACAACATCAGGATCATATTTTACAAATTTTATCCTGAAGCTCCTTCAATTCCTTCTGGTATATCCATTTTATGCCCGCCGCGGACGCTGAGCTGGATGGCCTTGAAACAATGCTGAAGACAAAATAATAATGTTAAATACACGCTTATTGTGGCCTCAATCGCTGTACAGCCCCTTAGGTAGCTGCGCGGTGGAAAGGGGGAGTAATAAATCAGCCTTCCTCCCTTACCTTTCATCTGTCTTGATTCCCTCCCCCCTCGCCTGTCTGGTGTCAGTCATAAACTATCCTGCAGTCCGGCATGAGAGAGACAGAGCTATAGGTTAAAAAGAAAACATGTTGACGCTTCCTTTCTTGCCGATAACTCTGCATAAGGCAATTCTCAAAATGTTGAATTTAAACTAATCTTAATTTTAATTTTTTTAACATTTTTCATCACAAGTCGACAGCTATCATTAGTCGCCTAAATCCATTAAACTAAATGGAAATTAATAACGTGCAAGGGAAGCCCCTTTCATAAGATACCACACTTGCCGGTAACATCACTTAAAATAAAATGTTGACCTCCTATTTCGACACCTTTTGATCAGAAATTTTTTGTTGTCTGCTTTATCGTTGAAAAGCTAGAAGCATCAGTAGGTATACCTAGTTGCTAAGCTGAAACAAGCATCTGTGACAGACAGATACACAAAACGCCATCATAAGGGTTTTTATCACTGGTCAAGTAACCCTTTATTATCACTATCACTACATAGTATAAAACAAAGTCGCCTTCTCTGTCCCTATATCCTTATGTCCCTATGTCCCTTTGTATGCTTAAATCTTGAAAACAACGCAACGGATTTTGATGCGTTTTTTTTAATAGATAGAGTGATTCAAGAGGAAGGTTTTAGTATAAGTATTGCACCCGTGCGAAGTCGGGGCGGGTCGGTAGTTATTAGCTAAGTAAGAGTTTTAATGTCTTCCGAATAGTTTTGAGACTTCTGAGTAGGTAAGTGTAAAATTAACCTCGTCCATCTCTAGTCAGTTTGGTAATCTGTGATCTGAAGCTTGTCACAGCAGCCTGTGCAATAAGTAGTTTGAGTGGTACTTACTCGATCTTCTTGCACAGCAAATTCTCGAGCCGCGGCCTCACGAAGAACAGAGGGCCCTGGTTCTTGTGCTCCTCTTGCACGAAGCACACCTTGGCCTTCGAGTACTTCGCCGCCTCTTGGAGGCAGATGTCGTACGGGAACGGGAACAGTTGCTCTATGCGGCAAATGGCTATTTTTTCGTCCATTTTCTGCGCTTTCCGCATTTCAGTGCACGTAATGGCCACTTTGCCGGAGCAGAATATGAGTTTTTGCACGCCCTCCGGTTTCTTTGATGCCGGACCGTTCTCTTGGATTGCTCTGAAATCGATTTGCCAATTAACTCTTCTCGGAATTATGACGTCAACAAAATAATCATCATAGCTATAACAGCGGATTTACAGGATGATTTACGTGAACTACATGGACGGCGATCGTCGTCGCTAGCTGGCCTTGTTTATTTACAAACTTATACACAATCGTCTTCATTTTTAAGTACGTTGCTTCTTCTGTAAATCTGTCATTACCGCCAGTGTAAGTAGAGCGGGCACTGACTAAGCGTAGGAAATCTTATCTATAGATACTAATATTTTAAAGAAGAAAGATTTGTATTTTTGCAAGTTTGTTACGAATAAACTCAAAAACAACTGGACCATTTAAAAAAAATTCTTTTACCAATGGAAAGCTAGAAGATCCCTGAGTAACATAGGCTATATTTTATTCCCCTATTCCATCGGTATAGGGGACCACGCGGGTGAAACCGCGCAGAACCGCTAGTGTCAAATAAAGACAATTGCGATTACAATATTAAACAGACAATAAGGTAAGGCCTGTGTGTAATAAGGTTTCTTTGTTGTTGTAACAAAGTTTATGTGAATTCTTGTGGGATTGTTGTGAGTTTGCCGTGGAAATAAACGAAATATTACGATAAAATACCTAGTGTTTTATTTATGGAGAAAATCAACAGACAATACTTGACAAGAGTTTTTACAAGACCGACGTTGTCACAAAGTAAACAAATAACATAGACACAAGTAGGTATCTAGGCAACCCAATAGACATCTATGACAATGAGGCTGCATAACCACAGAGTACATTATAGGAGTGGTATGCGTACTCTTTACATCCTCCTGACTTTTAAGAATTGTTACGAAGAAAAGAAGAAGAGGAACAATTCTTCTCGAGAGCAATTCTCTTGGACAGCTGCAGGAGTCTTGGGCCGAACAAAGGCTTGGTGAACATGTCGGCAAGCTGAAGTTCTGTTGGGACTTGTTTCACTATGAGTTCTTGATTAACTACACACTCACGGATGAAAAAGTGTTTCAACTTTATGTGTTTGGTTCTCCGGTGGTACTCATAGGGAGGATTCTCAGCTAGTTTTATTGCAAATTCATTGTCGACATATAGCTCTGCTACCATGTGAATTCTTGTGGGATTGTTGTGAGTTTGCCGTGGAAATAAACGAAATATTACGATAAAATACCTAGTGTTTTATTTATGGAGAAAATCAACAGACAATACTTGACAAGAGTTTTTACAAGACCGACGTTGTCACAAAGTAAACAAATAACATAGACACAAGTAGGTATCTAGGCAACCCAATAGACATCTATGACAATGAGGCTGCATAACCACAGAGTACATTATAGGAGTGGTATGCGTACTCTTTACAGTTTACTGTGTATCATCCTGTTGTATTTCATAGGACTTCTATTCTTCCTTCAAACACATACATGTAAGTTGTACCTACCTACTTACATCAACAGGAAAAACGTACCTTTGGAACGAAGAACCAGGCAAAAAATCCTTGAAAGGCGAGGTGTAGTAGGGATGCTTCAAGCCCACTTTAGGGCTGAAGAGGATCAGTGGTTTGCGGAAGGGCAGTGCGATCTGCCTCCGAATCATGTGGAAGTAGTTCGCGGGAGTCGTTAAGTTGCAGACGAACCAGTTGGCGCTCCGGAGCTGGTTCACTGTTCATGGATGAATAAACAGGCTATTAGTATTGGCACAGAACGGATATCATAAAGTTGCATTTTGCAGTGGAGTATTACTGTGAGTTGAAATCTTGCCAGTTAATTTCCACTGAAAATTGTAAAATTTATAAAAAAATACCATTTGCAGTAAATATGAGTACCTACTTATCTAAGCAATTTTTTAGTAAGTAGTAGTAGTTTAGATTTCCGACACTGACAGAGCGGAATTATGAAAGTTTATTTTTAACCATTTTGGTACAAAACCCTAAAAAGAGAAGATTCTCTGGATATGCAGGCAGGAAACTCACAAACGAATAATTTGTCGTCCAAATTAGGAATGATGTCCTCATCATCGTCACAGGCCGAGAGGTATCGCTCGACGCGCGCTGACGAATGCTCGGGACCCTGCGTATTCAATTGTTTTACTGAGAAAATGAAAATTGAAAATGTATTTATTTCAGTAGGTAATTGAAAATTACACTTAGAAAAGTCAATAGTCTAATAACAAGGCACTTGAAACTCGTCTATGAAGATTGGCTAAATGAAACAGCAGCCCATCTGCACTGACGAGTTGCCCATGTGAATCATCTGCAATTGTCACCTTTTTCTAATGGGATAAATAGGTCAATTTGCTTCTAATCCCTCTCAAAAAGTCGACGCCCTATACTCGTATTTCTTTCACTCACTGCACCGTCCAGCCCATGCGGCAGTTGCACCACGAGCCCGGACTGGCAAATCCATTTGCTCTCGCCATTGCTGATGAAAGTGTCGAACACTGGCTGTGCGGTGTCCGCGAAGTCGCCGTACTGCGCCTCCCAGAACGTCAGACAGTTGGGGTTCATATAAGAGTAGCCGGTCTCAAATCCCAGGACACCTAGGTACAACATAAAAATAAATAAAAAATAAATAATCTCACGCCTTTTATCCCCGAGGGATTATAGGCAGAGGTAGGTATTCCATTTCTGGATATACCCATTTTTTACAAGATGTTCTTTGGACCCCTAAACGTGATAGGTGGTGATCCCATATCGCCGGACCGGGTCTTTCGCACATGTCTTAGAATTAATTCTGGGACCTGCGGGTTTCCTCATGATATTCTTCTTCACCGTCGAGCTAGTGATAAATATGTAGTTACGTAAGTTTTGAAAAACTCATTGGTAGGCCTGACACATGTCAGGATTCGAATCCGAGTCTCACTGATTATCATCATGTGAAGCAGGCTCTTTAACCGTAAGGCTATCACTGCTCCCTTGCTAAGTACACATACTCTATCAGTTAAGGAATTGCTCTTTAACACCAGCTAAAAAACAGGTTGGGTTTTTGGAAGACTCACCAAACTCGCAAAGCGAGCTGTTGTGCAGATGATATTGCTCCTGGTCAGGGTATACAGTGTCTAGTACGCGGTACGTGCAGCCGTCCACACTCTGGTGGTGGTAAACGTGGTGCCTGCCAAGATTTACGATTAAGAGCAAAGCCAACTGACTGCGAAACACGAAACATAAATTCATTCAAAGATCACGGACAAAGTACTGATTTCCTGTTGAAACCAGCTCTGGTGTTATAATTAAAGAATTTTACTAAATTCCATCAAAAAAATTTGTTATTATTAATCAACCCTTAACAGATGACTACAGAGCTACGCCAGGAGAGTTCGCCGTTGACATGGTCATAATTATGAACAGTAAAAGAAATTCTGTGCGCATATAAGGGTTATCTTGCATGACTATCAGATATTTTGTTGCTAGTTTATTTTCTGAATGCGGATTCCAACGTCCTGCTATAGAGTTTAAACTATTTAAATAATGTTGTAATCCCAACCTGTGCGCCATGGTGCCTCGTTCAACGTCCTCTCCGGTGAACCGGATATGTATCCTGTCACGCAAAAGCGACGAATACGCCAGAGCCTCGCCCATGGCCCAGTCTGCGATACCTTCCTTTACCTGGCACCAACAAAATCGTCTTCACCCACACGCATCTTCCAAGGCTACCCGTGCCAGTCTTCAAACTACTCTAGTGGTGGTCCGGGAAGGTCCTACCGTACTGTTCATACCATCATTAAGTCCATTGGCGTAGCTAGAGATTTTCCCTCGGGGGGGCCAGGCCAGTGGTCACTAACTATCAGTGAATGCGCAACTATGTATGTATCAAGTACCTATGGATTTCAGATCCTATCCTATTACACTATTGTTTTTCTGTTATCTGTGTCCTGACCAAAAGTCGCTAAAATAGCTAGGTATACACTACATAGTATTTATGTATGAAGAAGGGTATTTTTCTAGGGTGGGCCCACAGCTTTCTAGGGTGGGCCCGGCCCACGTAGCTACGCCTATGTCATTAACTAGAACGTATGGGCTGTTTGGTGTATCTAGGGGCCGCAACAATGAGCTGTTACGTATACAAGTAACAGCCCACGTTGAGCTGATCTTCCCTCATAAATGAGGAAGTATAATCTCCACGCCAGCCCACTGCAGGTTAGGTTGGTTTCATTGCTACCTAAAGGACCAACGATTTAAGATGCCTTTCGAAAAAGACGGAGGAGCTCGTTTGCGTATCATATTTTTTATCCTATAGAGTTTTTCATCTTCTTCAGTTTCATAAGTAGATAAATATTCAGAGAACTACCTATCTTATTTTTAATGACAGTCAAAGTAGATAGATCTAAGCACTCAATAAAGTTTAGTGTAAAGGCTTGATCTACGAGTACATATACACACTTTCACAACGGTGTAAGAATTTTGATTTGCTTACCATTTTCTCTCGATTCGCCAGTATTCTGAGAATTCCCTTGTGGAGATCGAAGGCCCATTTCTCAGGAGGCTTGCAGAAGTGATTTGCAATGGTATTAAGCGTAGTCTCACTTATCGCTGTATCTTGTACCTATGTATACAAATTTTTTTTTTAAGAATGATGCTCCGACAGCAAAAATGTCAGCTTAGGTACCTACCTACTGCTTGAACACAGCATTTCATTGTCGAAGAAGACCAAAAATTGTCTTACGGTAGGACGTTTTGCATAAAATACCTACCCTTCTTCCAGAAGAGCTACAGTATACCAGACCATCAGGACATATCTATTGTTAATTACTTCATTCCACATTGATCTAAGCACATACTCCGTAAGGTGGCCGTGTAGAGAAACAAAATTTTCTGAACTAGTCAATGTATTAGCACTTATACAATACAAAGCGACGCGAACCAATGGGCAGAAATTTGACACGCGCGGTCGTCTCAACAAACCAGTGTTCAGCGGCATTCGCTGCATTAATGAGAGAACTGTGTTCAACAGAGTATGTGTTCGGTGATCCTGTGTCTATGCGATATTTGAGCAAAGAAAGCGGCGATCTGGTCGAGGTAGGTCGTCCTCTACTGATTAACCCATTCACAACACCCTTGTATATTTGTCTCGTTAAGCGACTTTCATTCATTCGCCCAAACCACCTCAGCATTCCTTTTTCAATCCTAGTCAGTACATCATCTTTCAAGCCGCAACGATTTCGAATCACCCTATTCTTCACTCTGTCTATCAATCTTACTCCAATAATATAGAATTTCTTTAACGCACCTTCTTCGGATCTCTCGCTTCGAAAAAGCCGGTCCAGGGTGAATCGATCCAGTCCATGATGCTAAGCTTGGTCACTTTCTTAGCGAGCTCGAAGTGTTGGTTCAGCGTAGTAGAATACTCCGTCTCCCAGAATTTTATGTCTGTGTCCGTCACGACACCCTCCGCTTTAAGCTTCGCGCCGTAAATTTTATCCACTATAAATGATTGATCCCCGTTAACAGATATGATAACACTTAATGGATGATCCTATGTCCTATGGTTAAAGGTGAGCTTTGTTATTTACTAACCGGTTTCCATGGATTTGATCTTCTTGTACATGAAAGGCTGCGTGAACATAGGCTCATCCTCCTCGCTGTGTCCGAAGCGCCGGTAGCATACTAGGTCAAGCACCACATCCTAAATCAGACGGTTTTGATCCAATATCGCACAAATTGTGGGATTTGTGAATGTATCTAATATATACCTACGTATAAGCCACACAACTGGATTTATTGGTCTTCCAATGGATGGTGTACCTAGTTAAGTCTGAATTTACGAATAACTAGGCAAACTTGAGGATATCTCGTCCCCTTTGGTGTATTTTTTCGGGATAAAAAACTATCCTACGTCCTTCCTCCAGGTATAATCGTTGTCCTGCCAAATTTCCGGTCTAGCACTAAAAATTTAACAAACAGACTGACCACGGACCATTAATCTAGATGAATGGACTCTGAGATAGACTTAATTTCGCATTTATCATATTATTATGATGAGGTTATTCTTATTTCTGATGAGACTCGTTTATAAGCCGAAGAAAATATAGTTTCCTGTCTACACCTGAAATGATTCAGTAAAACGATAACTCTGTATAACTCCACAGTTCAAGAGGATGCCTGACCAAATGCTGCTTACTTTATAATGTTTGAGGAAAGACCCTGCGAAGAAAGAAAGGCACAGGTAGATGATGATGATACCTTTTTAAACTTGCATCTAAACTCGATGGCGACGCGAGCTACATGCGAGACAGCCTCGGCGTCATCTCCATTCACGTGCAGCACTGGCGCATCCACGCACTTCGCCACGTCTGGACAAGTGACGTCATTGATCAAGAAAGTAGGATTGTATTGACGAAACCAATGACACCTTTCATTAAAATCAGTTCAGGCTGCATGAGATAAGAAACTCAGACACGTTCATAATAGTTACCTATATCTACACAGCATGTGAGATAGAACTATTCTCAAGCACGGAACTCTGCTATGGAACAATCTGGAAGAGATGCTGCTATATGAACCGTTATATGATCCCTTCTAATTGTGCTCAAACGGACTTCAATGCTTAAAGATCCTTTCAGCCTTTCAGAACCTTTCAGCTTGTTCTCTGAGAAAAGTTACCTGAGCAGTAGGGTGAGCTCCTAGCGAACCGAGGGTCCGTGGTGTACCCAATCTGGTTGTTGCAGACGATGTGGATGGCCCCGTGGGACGTGTACGCCGGCAGCTTGCCCAAGTGCGCTGTTTCGAACACCACGCCTTGGCCCGAGAATGCTGCGTCCCCGTGCATTATTATTGCCATCACCTACGAAACCATAAGATCAGCAATTTATACTGATGAATGATAAAAACCAAAAATTTTGCGAAACTATCGATAAATCTTTGTTTGATTGGTCCGTGACATGGTTAAAACTACTTACCTATAGGTAATAAGTAGTTTGATAAGGGCAACAAAGAAAGGGTTCTTCGGAAAAAATTAACTTGCGGGCTACACTACTAGACAACAGCTTGTTTTCATAAAAATGCACAATTAATTGTACAAGATTCGTGTGAGCCCGAAGTATTCAAAATATTTATCAAAAGCATTAAAAGCAAGCTCTAATGAGATAGGTATACACTCTAGGAACCCCGCTACTGGAACACTCCTGATGAAGTAGTTCTGGAACTAAATGATGGTCTATTCTTTGAATTCCCGTAGACAGAGAATGAACATGAACGCGGCACGAACATGCAGTTCATTTTTCTCTCTCCGCCGGACTTTGAGGACATGACCAAATGAGGCAGAGGACAAACATTAATGTAGAAAGGGAGGAGAGGTAGAGAAGAGAGACGAATCATCGGCTAAAAATAACTGAAGATAATTACCTTATCGCCGTTGCTATCCCCCTTCCAGTACATCTCGGCACGGGCTTTGCCCACGACCACGGGCGAAACCACCTCCAAATGGGACGGGTTGGCGCTCATGCATACCTTCACGTAGCGGTTCGTCCGCCGGATGAACCGATGGATGTACGTACCCAAGTGGTATTTGATATCTCCCGAGCCCTGTTTGACGAGATGAACTTAGGTTCCGGTTGGTAATTATGTCATTTAAAAAATTGCTCTTTCCATGACAAGCTATGTTCTAACTTAATGCGTAAGTCCAGTTTTCGTTAGGAAAGTAATAGCCCATATATTAATCCGAGAAATGAATGGTATCCATAGGTGAAATAATTTTTTAAATCAGTGCAGTAGTTTTTGAGCCCATATTCTTACTAGCAAACGTACAGATCTTTCCTCTTTATAATATTATTACTGTAGATAAGGTTCTTGCGGCCACTACATTGCACAAATAATCTACACTAACCAGACAGAGTGGGGAAGAAACGATTGAAATCAAAGGGCTACAAATAAAGGCCCAAAAACACCAAAAGCAGGTCAGGACATGGGGTTTGAAGGCGGATACGCACGAGTTGCACTTCACGGAATTATACAAATCCTGATACACTAATTATATGACGGTGCATTCAAACTTCAAACCACGCTTCTGACCTGTATTTGGTGTGTTCAGGCTTTTCGAGAAAAGGTGACATGCAGCTATAGGCTATATTTTCCAGTCAGTGGACCGGAAAAAGCCTGTGCTCTGCATTCAAATTCTCTGAAAATTCATAGATGTAACACTATCTCACCGGTTCTTTAGGCTCAAGAGGCTTGAACTGCGCGAAAATATCAGTAAGCTGCTTTCGGCATACGTTCACCAGCATGTTCAGACGCCCTGCGAGCGAGAATTATTTATTGGGTTCTTGAAAAATTTTAGGGCAATTTTTACACAATTGTTTTCTTATACTAAGGTTAGGGGGAAACCAGAAATTTTAGAGGCTTCTCGTGGAGCCACTTGAAATGTTCCCAATTTTGCAGTAACTTTCGTGAATTTCTAGCGTTCCCTCCTTCTGCTTAGTCGGTCCTTCAGTACTGAAGATTGTGACCCACTCCACTTTGTCTTTCTGCTAGTCTTAGATTCTTAATCACTGGCATCTCTAGAATCTGGACGACAAGATCCACCTATATCGCTAGTCTGTGACCTCGTGGTCTCTTCCCTCAACTTTTACTTTGCATTCCTACTTACTAAAAATTAATTACAATTGTTTTTTTTTATGTGTGTATCTGTGTATTTACACTTGGCTCAAATTGTGTCATACTGTTTTCCAAAGAAGATTACGAGAAGTCTAAGCTACCTCGATGCTGCATGGCCATGATGATAGACTCGACACCGAGCAGGGTGCTGGTGTCCACGATTTCCTCCAGCATCACGATCATGCTCTCACCGCCCTCCAGCCCGAAGCGCTTCTCCGCCGGCCATTTTGTCGCGAAGAACTTCTCTAAACTGATTGGTTTGGAAGAATAGGACTAGTTGAAGCGTAGATTGGTAAGTATTTGCCAGGGAACTTGGGAGATTAGTTAGTACCAGCACAAGTACCGCGATTTAGGTAACTGCGTGGTTAGAAGAGAGAGCAGATCAGCTCTCTCACACGTTTACCTCCTCCTCTAACTCGATTCCTTTCCCTTGTCAGGCAATTTAGCAGGAGAGGCTTTTAAATGGCATGAAAGGTCGACCGAAGTAAAATGCCCGTTTCACATAAGAGACACGTGCCCACGCCACACCTTCGCATCTTGCCACTTAGGTACTTACTAAACAGCCTTGGTCAGTCGCCGCATAATGGTCTTCTTCTCTTCCACTGTCTTGTCGAACGCGCCGGGCGTCTCCATACGCTCGCGAAGGAACTGCACCTGATCAAGCTCGTACATGTGCATGTATTCTGTGCCGATCGAGCGGCAGTACACGCGCTCCAACCGTTTAATAATCTCCCTGCAAGAAATACCGCACTAGAATAGTGTTTTATTATTATTTAATAATACGCTACAGCAGCACTTGGTGCTGCAATACGTTTTGTACCGTTAAAGACCGGAACACGACAAAAGCTGCAGACCCGCAAGCCTATACATCTTAAAAAGCAAAAAAAAACTGAAATTAGCTGACAGACTGTACATTCTCATGTTTAGCTGTTCTGACTGGTTAAATAAAATTTACAACGCTTTTCAACAACCAATCAGAAGAGTTAACACACAAACGCCATTGTTTACCGTTTACTTTGACGTTTGGGATTTGAATTGGGACCCAAAATGGCGCCGTCCGGTCCGCGCCTATGCTGTATCTTCGATCAAGAATACAACATTTCTTCAACATTTATATTTTTGTTTTATGTCTCTCATTGGTAAATAAGGCAACGTAGGTGAATAAGATTTTAATAAATGTCTGAGTAAATTGATTAAATAATTAATGACTAGCGACCCGCCCCGGCTAGGGATATAGGGACATAGGGACAGAGAAAGCGACTTTGTTTTATACTATGTAGTGATGATTCTCGGTTAATTAAATTAGATTATTTGTCAGAACTATAGGGTGAAATAATTAATATTTTACGTTACCTTAATGTTAACTTTTCTTCTTTTCCGCCAATAAATGTACGTTCGGGCAATTCAAACTCCATGTCCATATGTTTATCACCTGACAGGATAAAGGCACCGAATGGAAAAGGGGTCGTCCATTAATCACGTGAGGTTCGAAAAGGGGGGGGAGGGGTTCGAAAAAAAACACGAAATATCACAAGGAGGGGGGGGGGGTATAATGAAATATCACGTGTATTTATTTTTCATTGACCGCGCGATTTCTAAACTAAAAAGTAGCACGTGACTTTTTATTGATGCTTTATTTTGAATTATTTCGTAATCGAAAATTTCAATATAGTATTTTTAGTATTTTTGGAGGTGGGGGTCAAAAAATTGCTAAAAAACATCACGTGATTAATGGACGACCCCAAAGTGAAAAAAGTCATATGCCAAAAAAAATGTTTTAAAAACAAAAATGAAACCAAACTATGAAATTTTCTGAAATAATAATAATTTTATTATAGCTTCAAAATAGAAATTTTAATAGCAGAAATTTTAAATAATTTCAAAAATTTACTGTGTAGTTTATTGCTATTAAAGCTGCTATTAAAAATTTGAAAAAAAAAAACAGAAAATTCTAAACAACATTTTAGGACCTTTAGATAGAGTATCTTTATAAGCGAAGTCTAGATATAGAGTAGAGTATCTTACCAAGCGAAGTCCCAAGCTCTCTGCAAACGATGAGACTGTTTAGCGGAATCTTTGGGTATATTTTCTGCTTCATGTTCTTGATTACGAAGGTGGAAGGGGAAGCCAATCCCAGCGGGTCAGTCTGAGCGAGGAGATGACCCCGGGCCTGGTTAACAATAAAACTTGACAGCTCTGAAGTTGCGCAAATGGCTGCGCAATGACATTTTTACGACCATTTGGCGGTACGAGACAGTTTGCGCAGGCGTAGCCTATGTTCAGAGCAGAGAAGTATACGGCCGTACATCAAAGAGATTAAAATATAATAAGGCATAGAGAGGACAAAGCGAGGAAAATTTGAAGTCAAAAGTTATTCCAAGTGGAATAAGTCTAGTACAATTTCGACCAAATGACAGCTCGCGTTCATACTAACTGACATGACAAGGACATGACGCTTAGGCTTCAAAGTTTTGTATGAAAATATTCCCAATGCCCCCTCTATGCCCTATTACTTATATTTAAATCTCATTGCCGTACATCAACGTTGCAGCAATATACATAACAGTAGCTGTGAACATCTACTCGTTTTATAGCCTTCACCTCTTGTCTTTTTTGATAATTGCTTCGTCCAGTTTCTTCTCATTTCAGCCTTTATCTAAACTCTAAAAATAGCTTGTCCGGTGTTTTTACAGTACTTTTTCACCATTTCTATCCGTAATAGTGAAACAGGAACAGCAAATACCCGTAGGTACCGCGTGGCAAGCCCAAGTAAGAGGATTTTCCTCGAACTGTCTACTTTTCTTTTAATAACAAAGTATCGTCGTCTGACTCATTGGTTTTCCTTTAAGTACATCCCTTAGTCAGTGGAGGACCTGTTGCTTCTTCGGTGTTGGCGTACATGGACCCACCGGGAGCCGGTGGGCTCACTGACAATAAAATTAAATTAAACTTACACTTCTACACGAATACCTACTTAGTTATTATAAAGACGAAAGATTTGTATTTTTTTGTATGTTTGTAACGATTAAACTCAAAAAATACTAAACCGATTATTAAAATTCTTTCACCATTCTAATATAATAATACTACAAGCTATATTATGAATTTATCACTGAGTGTGGGTGTATAGACTACATACATACATACATACAGCTCACGCCTTCTTCCCACAGGGGTAGGCAGAGACGATGGATCGCCACTTTGCCCGATCTTTGCACACTTCCCTCGCTTCCTTCACATTCATAAGCCTTTTCATACACGTTTCATAGACTACCTACCTACTTATGTTATATTCCCTCATTCACACGGGAACGTTAACTACGCTGGTGAAACTGTGCGAAACAGTTAGTATTTTTTAAACTGTTCCAGGAACTAACGCGATTATTATCAAGGGAACCTGGATTTTTTATTTCTTTACCTGATAGCTTCTAATTAGATTTTGAACCGCCTGGTGTAGTTTCACCTTCTCTTTGACTATTTTGTCTATATCCTTAGACTCCTTACCTCCTTTACTTTCTGCAATCATAGTAGATGTAGGTAAGTTCCTTAGGTTTTTTTCTTTTTTTGTACCTATGTAAGTATAATGTTTTGATAGGTCTGTTTATTAACAATGCAATAAAAAAATGAACTCAAGCTTTCATGGCAGCGGTATTCAATTCCTGGAAATACTTTCTTGTTCACCAGTGTAATTCGCTATAAATTAATTATTTTGAAATTCAATTTAGCTACCTACGTATACATAATTCATATTAAGTATAACGAAATTCAAACTACTAAATAAATTTTATTAGAGTGAGAGCCCAGGCTTGTCAGACCTTCGTCATTCTGTAAAACCTCAAAGTTTGTCTGTGTATGTCCCTACTACAGGTGTAAACGATCCCCGAATATGAAGTTTGGATAACGGTTGCTTTGGAAGTTATCAAGCAGCAAAGGTCCATAAAATTGCACCTCAAATTCGTTAAAGTGTAAAGCCCAGTTTTTATATATTTTATTCGGATTGATATTAGAAATCACGTCGTCCATTGTCAGACACTTGGTGCGGTGGAAACCCCCTGTCAGACACCCTTGAATCATGGTGAATTGAGGGTATACTTTCGTCATTTTGTAAAGGCTGAATTTTATATATGTTACTTGAGGAACTATCAGAAGATGTTTTCTCAGATGTCAGACAGTTCCGTTGGTGGGTACGCCGTGTCAGACGCATTAAGTATTAGTCGGGGCACTATGTGCTCATGACATGATTTCTGCCCACATATCGCTACTAGGCCGAGTTTGATGTCATTTTCGTATAATTCGAGGATGAGGAATTCATTTCTGGAATAAACTTTTTATCAGTCCATAGAAAAAAACGGAGTAACTTACAAAAAACCAATTTGTCGGAACTATTTTTTTCAGAATTTCGTCGCTCAGAAGTACACTATAACGATTAAGACTAAATAAAAAATATTATATTATAGCCCCTTTATTGTACAATATAAAAAGTATCATTTCAATAACATCGTCAAAGTATAGAAGTGTAAAAAAAACCGGCCAAGTGCGAGTCGGACTCGCGCACCGAGGGTTCCGTACAACCTTGCAAATTTATGGTTTTCGTAATTTTTCCTTTATCTATGCTATAAGACGTTGCTTCGTACCAAATTTCAAGATTCTGAGTTCACGGGAAGCACCCTGTAGGTTTTGATTCCCTTGCAAGTGTCGAAAATTTGCGGCATAAACGGCTGTATCTTTTGATTGCGTTGGCTTAGAAGTTTGATTTTTTCACAGCTTCAAGGGACAGTAGACTTGAGTAATTGATATAAATTTCAGCTTCATACCTCCACGCGTTCCTGAGAAAAAGGGTCTTGACAGACGGACAGACGGACAACAAAGTGATCCTATAAGGGTTCCGTTTTTTCCTTTTGAGGTACGGAACCCTAAAAATATCTTGCATAGCGCGACGGAACTGATTTCTTTATTTGGAGTTCAAACTATGTTCGAACTATAGAGCTACCAACTATAGAGTTCGGTTACACGCATGTGTCATAGTCGTAAGGTACCTACTCAGTGCTATGTGGTTTTTCGATTTATATGAAAATTTCATTTTATAGAATTATTTCTAAATAGTTTAAAGAGCCCGCTTTTCATGATGATGATCAGTGAGGCTCGGGTTCGAATTAGCAATAAGTTATTCAAAAACTTACGTACATATTTATCACTAGCTCGACGGTTAAGGAAAATATCTTGGCGTATGTAACAGGAATAATATATAAAAGGCGTGAGTTTTTTTTAATAAATAGTGATAATTAGGAATAACTATCACTACATAATTTTATGGGATCCCTTTGAATAGCCCCATTATTAAATAAGAACATGATAACGCATGACCTGATGTTACAGTGTTACCTTGAGTCTCCAGGGTAGGTACCTAACTTATAACTTACATTGTTTGTGGAGGAGCGGAGGTGGAATACTCCTCCATCGTGAAAAGGGAAGATCTTCCGCCAGGCGAGCCTGGAGATCACGGTCCAACGGTTGATGTTGGACAGTCGTATTTATACAAACTCATAAGAAAACTTCAATAGCGTGGTTTAGAAGTCGGCTGTCTATTGGCGCGTTCTATGTAGTGTCGCTACAAGCTTATTAAAATGGTCTCAATTAATAGGATATAGATATATCGTGATCAGGGCCTAATGATGCTGCAGGACAGAGACATGAAGATAAATTGCATGCTACTTTCACTCGTACAATATGTATGAAATTTTGGTATACGATGTAGTACCACTTGTGGGGACTAATTGTATGTGAAGTGGAGTGGAGTCTTCACAATATATGAACAATAGGTTGCTGAATACAATATTTTATGGGTGGTTGTATGGCAGAAATCACAAAACCGTTAAAATGTAGCTTTTCTACTTGCAATAGGTATATAAAATGTAGTATTAATAATTCAAAATTTAATAATCCCCCAATACAAAAAATACAAAAAAAATATTTAAAGAAATCGTATTAATTAACCCTTGTAATAAAGTTTAATATAAGTAGATAGTAATATTTAGATCCAAGCTTCTTTGTATCTGGGACCGTTCAATAATAATGATATTGTAAGTCCTATCACAATTTTCATATAAATCGAAAAACCACATAGCACTGAGTAGGTACCTTACGACTATGACACATGCGTGTAACCGAACTCTATAGTTGGTAGCTCTATAGTTCGAACATAGTTTGAACTCCAAATAAAGAAATCAGTTCCGTCGCGCTATGCAAGATATTTTTTTTACACTTCTATACTTTGACGATGTTATTGAAATGATACTTTTTATATTGTACAATAAAGGGGCTATAATATAATATTTTTTATTTAGTCTTAATCGTTATAGTGTACTTCTGAGCGACGAAATTCTGAAAAAAATAGTTCCGACAAATTGGTTTTTTGTAAGTTACTCCGTTTTTTTCTATGGACTGATAAAAAGTTTATTCCAGAAATGAATTCCTCATCCTCGAATTATACGAAAATGACATCAAACTCGGCCTAGTAGCGATATGTGGGCAGAAATCATGTCATGAGCACATAGTGCCCCGACTAATACTTAATGCGTCTGACACGGCGTACCCACCAACGGAACTGTCTGACATCTGAGAAAACATCTTCTGATAGTTCCTCAAGTAACATATATAAAATTCAGCCTTTACAAAATGACGAAAGTATACCCTCAATTCACCATGATTCAAGGGTGTCTGACAGGGGGTTTCCACCGCACCAAGTGTCTGACAATGGACGACGTGATTTCTAATATCAATCCGAATAAAATATATAAAAACTGGGCTTTACACTTTAACGAATTTGAGGTGCAATTTTATGGACCTTTGCTGCTTGATAACTTCCAAAGCAACCGTTATCCAAACTTCATATTCGGGGATCGTTTACACCTGTAGTAGGGACATACACAGACAAACTTTGAGGTTTTACAGAATGACGAAGGTCTGACAAGCCTGGGCTCTTGGGATATATAGCGTATCCAAGAAGATTGCAGTTTGTTGCAGTCTTACTAAAAATATGTACTTACCCAAAGTACCTACTTACCTGTATATTTATATTTCAGATTCTTGTAATTTTTTTTTTTCCGATTCCCATAAAATGTATTCAAAAATAATAAAAAATCCTCAACCTTCCTATGCATTTTCTTGGACATGATGTATGTATGTATGTATAATCTCACGCCTTTCATCCCCGAGGGGGTAGGCAGAGGTATTCCATTACTGGAAATACCCACATTTCACGAGATATATTGGACCCCTAAACGTGATAGGTGGTGAGCCTATCGCCGGACCGGGTCTGTTTACACATGTCTCAGAATTAATTCTGAGACCTGCGGGTTTGCTCACGACGTTTTCCTTCACCGTCAAGCTAGTGATAAATATGTACGTAAGTTTTTGAAAAACTCATTGGTACATGCCAGGATTCGAACCCGAGCCTTACTGATTTCCCATAAAATGTATTCAAAAATAATAAAAAATCCTTAGCCTTCATATGCATTCTCTTGGACGTGATGTGTTGTAGTAATTCTAACTCACTGGCTGTCTTGGGACTGAAGTCATCCTCAAACTCCTCAATTCTCAGCGCCTGGCCGCTGGCACTTTCGTAAAATCCATCCCATGACTGTAATAATTTGTCATAATGTCAATGAAATCAAATCAAATCAAAAATAATTTATTTCTATAGGTATTAAACATACACTTAGAAACGTCAATATTTTATAATAACAAGGCACTCTAAACTCGTCCATGAATAGACAATTAAAATTGCTTTTATATATATATGTATATATATATATATATATAATCTCACGCCTTTTCATCCCCGAGGGGGTAGGCTGAGGTATTCCATTACTGGATATACCAACATTTTACGATATACATTGGACCCCTAAACGTGATAGGTCCGTGAGCCCATCGCCGGACCGGGTCTATTTACACATGTCTCAGAATTAATTCTGAGACCTGCGGGTTTGCTCACGATGTTTTCCTTCACCGTCGAGCTAGTGATAAATATGTACGTAAGTTTTTGAAAAACTCATTGGTACATGCCAGGATTCGAACCCGAGCCTCACTGATTTTGACACAGGGACCTATTGTACCCCAATCATATTTCTCTCAGTGTGCATGCACCCGACCCGGGAGGGGGCGGGGGTTATGTGGGGCTCTGCAGCCTAGTGTTAACATACCCACTAAAAACCCTGGGGTGTTCCTCCTCGCCGCTTCGGACCCAGCCTTGGCAATGCGGTTGTGCATCCGCAGCTGGGTCACAGGTTAACTCATAGCTAACATAACTCACACACAACATAACTGTCACTACGTAACTCAGTAGTTCATTGATGTACAATACTAAACCTTTTCGTGGTGTGGACTTTAATTATTTGCCATAATAAAAGTAGCTGGTAACTTACAGAATCAATGCTTCCCTTAGTTTTGGACCACTCCGCGTATTGCGCGTCCAGGAAATTCGCGTTTTCTCCACTAAGAAACGACTCGGCCTTGGACGAATATTTGGCAGACCAATTCTTTACGCACTGCCAAAAGAGATATTAGGAATAAATAATACATTGTGGGACACAATTCACACACTGTTCTGTTTATTCCCAGGCGAGGAAAAATACATACGGTTCGCTACACCACACAAATGTACACAAATGTTGGCCCCGTGCGGTAATCGAACCCGCGACCTCCGGCTCTGGTCCGAGGCTGAAACTCGGAGAATATCACAGACCATTATAAGCACTAAGCGGTCCATCAGACCATAGCCCTGCGTTTAGTTGGCCCGTCTCTTATATAACATGTAACAGAATAAGCGGAATTCCTGAAATTAGTTTGTTCAGTAATCGACTTCATCAATTTCTTGACTTATGACTTTGACTTTTCAGCTATTTTTAATATAGGTACTTACCTACTTGTTAAAATAATTAGCCTAACTGAATTTAGGGCTACCTATGGAAACCGTAGGTACCTACAGTGGCGTAGCTATCATAGGGCAAGGTGGTGCAGTGCACCGGGGCCCTCGAGCTCAGGGGGCCCTCTAGCCTCAGCTTTGAAAAAAAAAATGAAAAATTTAAAAAATTGAAAAAAAAAAATCTTGTGAGCAGGCTCGAGCCTCGAGTCTCGAGGCCTGCTCACAAGATTTTTGTTTCGATTTCAAATTTTTTTTTATTTAAATCAACATCACCAATGATAAAACTCCTTAAATTTAACATTTTCAACACATGCGCCAAGCGTCCTCGATAAGCATGTGCTGTTTGTTTGTTATCGTTATTTCAGTTATAGGTATAGTAGTTTGAATGATTACGCCCGTAGCAGTAGCAGTAGTAGGTATACGGTTAGCGTTGTGCTGCAACTTACAGAACAACGCTAACCGTATAATCTATGATAGCACGGCGGGACCATAGACCTATTAACACACGGGACACGAAACGTCGTCGTTCTCGCCTACAGTACTTTTTTCACGAACCAGGAACTTTTTACCTTGGCAGGTGAAATTGTAACGTCAGTTTACTCAGTATGATTTGAGCGTCCGTAATAACAACAGCTTGTTAAAATGACTAAATGCGGTGTATTGTTCTGCAAAAACTACAGCAATCGAACACCTAATGTTTTTTTTCACCAATAAGTACAATTTTGTTTTATTTTAGTGATTTCTTTTTTGCTAAAATCAATAAAATTCGGTATAAAATTGCCAAATAAAACGATAAATTTAAAAATACTCACTAAAGAATGCACTGTAATGAAAAATCTGTTTTCTTGGAACTAGTCGGATTATACCGGTCAATGTTTCATTCGTTCATTACATTTCACATCAATTATAGCCTGCGCAGACGAAACACTTTTGTCCCCGTATTTTTTTGTCCGCCAAAATAGATCGTTTACAACTGCATCGAGTAACGCACAATAGCGTACAAAAAGTCCCCCGAATAATCGCGGACACCGAGGGGCGGGACAGGAAAAAAATTACGCGGCAGTCCCTGAAAAATAGAACTAACACTTTAGCCTTCGCTGCGCGCTCGATAGGGATGTGACATTGATCCAAAAAAATTACGATTATTCTTTTTGATAATTATTGGATTTTTGAAAAATGATTAATTTTCTTAAAAATAATCGATATTTAAAAATCGAGTACCTATACGAAAAATAAATACCAATTTATATGAAAAATTATCATTTAGGGATTTAATGTCGAATTAGGAAAAAACTAAATATGGTATTTTTTGCTTATTTATTATAATTAACCAATTAATAGCAATAATTCTTTCTTCTGGACCAATGCACATCCTCATCATTATCAGAATAACTTTTAGAGGGTTTCACAATTGAGAACAACCCTTCAAAAGTTTCAACCGACGTTTTATAATATTTGAAGAATTTTTTTTGATGTTGTTTCAACCATAGCAAAAAATTCTAAATTTATGGTTTCAACTGAGCATGCTTCGCATGGAAATATCCATTCATTAATCGATCTGATATAAAGGGATGGACTCAGTATTCTCTTTTAAAACTACTTCTCTTTTTCTTAAACTTCATGTAAATTGCAACACAACGTAATCTCAGAATATTCGCTTCCATAGCGTGCGCTTCTCTAAATTTTCGGGGGACAAATGATCGAACACCGTGTGCGTAGAGTCCGCGGCAAGTTTTTTTACGATTAGGAGGACTTTGTCCTCCGGGGACTATTAGTGATTGCCGTTATTGATAAAAAGATATCGATATGAACGAATGAAGTATTATGGACTTATTATACAAAATTAAATTATGTATACTGTAAGAAAATGTATTCGATTTTTAAATACCGACCTTATGTAATCTATTTTATGAATTAGTCAGGTCAATATACCTAGACATTTAAAATATAGAAACTTCCCAAAGAGCCAAATTTTGAAGGGAAAAATTTTATATCAATAAGTGCAAACTACGCGGAAAGAGGGGAGGAGGGCCCGATTCTCTCCCTATGCACCAGGGCCCTTGCCCCCCTAGCTACGCCACTGGGTACCTACCTACTATTATTGCTCTTTATAGAAATTTAGACAAAACTAAAGTACGAATGCGTCATATTTTATATGAATTACGGTGTATGAGGTAGGTACGTAGCTTATCTTGGGTATATGAGTGAGTAGGATATCCATATCCTGAAATACATCAATACTTACTGCTGATTTCGAAGCCTGCAATACTAGATGAGCAGATTTCGCTAATTGGAGGGCTCGTGGCGCAATCGCTGTAGCCATGTTTGACTAAGGATTTTTTTTAATGATTTTGCGCTTTACAAACAGTAAATAAATAGAAAATATAATAAATATAAAAATTATTTTTAGGTTTGAAACATGACTGTAAGATGTCAGTGTCAACTTCTAGAAAAATCAAAAGAATAACGGAATAAAGAGGTTGGAATAAAGAAATATTGTTTCTCAAAGTTATCTCAGAAAAATAATGTTCCTGGATCTGGATCTAGATTGAACAAAAATATTTTGTAGTAGAGAACAATTGTCATGAAAATAGTAAGTAAGTACTTTGCTATCACTATCGAAATATACAAACGAAAATACGACACCTCTCAAGCTAAAATCCATCGAGCCATTCAGGCTGCAGAGCGTGACAAACAATTAAACATAAATACATACATACATACTCTCGAAAAACATACCTAACATTAAACATAACTTCTGGCGAAGTCGGTTAAAAATAGACACAGCTACTTTTAAGTATACCTATTCAGATTGAAATGGTTTGTTGAGCCGATACGTTTGTTCATTACTTCTTTTATTGAGTTTTCTGTTCACTGCACTTACGGACACCAAGCAATGTTCACGAAAGTAACATCCTATGAATAAGGAATAAGTCCTTATTCGTAGGTAACAGCATGTAAGCATTAGTGTGGAGTTAATAATTTATTGCAGCTCGTGCCACTCTAGTGCAATTGAAATGGAACTATAGGCTGCATCAAATTGTGTCTAAAATTGCGCTACAGTTGCTGCAGTAGGCCAGCGGATCACGCTCTAGCGCTTAGATCTTAGCACCTTAGGCAATAATCGAGTTGCCTATAAAGCTTTTATGCAGTAAATATGTGTGACATAAAGAAGAAGTTTTCTTTTCAGCATTTGGCTATAAGAGTCAATAGCCATCTATGTGATATTAGTGGAAACCGCCTCCTTGCCACATCCAAAACCCATTACAAAACACCATGTCCTTTAGTCTTCGGATTCTTGCCAAAAAATACTAACCATTGATAATTATAATAATAATAAATCACAACATAAAAAAAATGTGCAGTTTTTAACACTTTCATTAGATATATTTTTCTGGTCAGACATTTAATACCTACTGAGATGGTCGACATAGATTTATCTGTGTATTTATTATATTGGAAACGCTTTCTAAGGACGTAGCGGCGTAAATTATTAAAAAGGGTGACAGGCATAGAATTTTAATAAACTTTAAACAGATTTCTTAGAGAACGGACAAAAAAGGGAAACCCAAAGCCATAGCTATTAAGATAAACAAAGCGACCCACGATTTATTAGCGTTAAGAGCGCAACGCTTGAAAAGGTTAGTAAATTAAACAAAGAAGTGCGATACGACAGGAGGGGTCATAAACTTCGTTGTGCAAAGTGGTTCTTTGAAATCACCAGTACGGAATTGCTAACAGATGTTATCGAGGGAGAAGCTCGTGAGAAAGTTACAAGAAAACTTAAGTTATATAAAAAATTTGACCTACCAAGAATTGAGGGGCGGGATTAAAATGTCATCGGCAAATCACGAACATGGGCGTACGTGATGCACCAATGACACGGACAGATTGATTGTGTGGGTGTCGTTTCTTTTTTTAGAAGGCGGACCTAAAAGATGCAGGCTGAGGGCAGTCGAGGTTCTGATCGCATTCCGAGCGGACGGAAAAGAAGTCGTGGCGCGTTTTGGCCGGAGTGTTGTTGGACGATATATCATTATAAGGCAGGGTAGTAGTGGAAGTGATAGCTGTTCGCTGAGACGGGATCTCGGTGGAGTCGAGAGGCTGCTGGGCGCTAAGGCAGAGCCTTTGGTGGAGTCGAGAGGCTGCTGGGCGCTAAGACGGAGTCCTTGGTAGAGTCGGGAGGCTACCGGGGTCTAGGGCTAGACCTAGGAGAATAAGTTAAATTACCGGAGACCGGGTAAAGTACTCTAACCTTAATCATTTAAAAACCTACAAGTAAGTCTCACAGGTTAGTGGGGGAAAATATTAACAAGGAAAGCTCACGCTAATACAAAGGGGGGAAAGATGGAGCCAGATTATTGGTCCTTTTCTCTTCACCCCGCGACGACAGAGTATGGGATTAGGCGGTGGAACTCCGCGGAGATTGTGGTCGTGTGCATAGGGATCATTATGCTTACTTACTTTCTTGTGTCGGTATGCTTCGCGATCAGAGGAACGGGGGTCTGTCGCCATGTTAGAAGGAACATGCAGGATATTGAATTAGACGAGATCTAAAGTAGATGTGTTTAATTTGGCCACCCTGTGAGATTACTTGGGAGTACTGTAAATAGAACGCTTTGTAAAATAATATGTTAGAACCCAGTGTGTCTCCTAATTTTGGGAATATTGACAGTAAAGATGTATTAATCTTGTAATATAAAAAGTCGCATGTTTACGTATAACTATAATGTGTACATATGTATATAAACGTGTGTAGCAATAGATGCCAAAAGGGGTTTTTCATTTAGACATTCCGTTTTCCCCTTTATTAGTATGGCGCTAGGAATGGAATGTCTGGCCTAGGTTGAATGTCACTACAGTCAATCACGGTCTAAATAATCAATCAGTTTCGGGTATCTTCACTCATGTGCCAGAGTGTGCTAAAATTCAAAAGGAAATTGAAAATAAATTAATTAAATCGAAATACTACTTTCTTTCTTTACTATGATTAAAACCCTTCCCAGGGAGACTCATAATGGAGATTCGATTGGGTCTGACCTCCTTTCTTTTAATCGTAATTAGACTATCATTTGAATAATATACAGACCTCATGGGGTCAGCTTGAATGAATCTCCATTATTAAAAGGATCCCTCTCTCATACAAACAGGTCACGATACCTGCTATACTTGGCCATTACAATACATACTAATTATTTTACAACCCTAATCTAGATGGGTTGACTAAATTCAGATTAAGGCCAGATATTAGAGTTATCTGAGTTATATTAAATCCGAAGGTGTAGCTAGCTAGAGACGATACTACTATCGATTTACCCAACGTTACAAGTTATTGAGTTAGTTTTGCTACATACTACTGAGACTCGATCCGTGTATACTATGACACGAGCTACGGCGACAACATTCATCGGACTGTTCAAACTCGTCGAGGACTGAAGGCGAGATACAGAGTGGGAGATAAGCTGTCAGGAGATAGAGTAGGTATTCGCTAGTCGAGTAGGAAACAGCCACTAAATACTCAAAGGAACTAGGGTGGCATTGCAGAGTATGGGACATTGAGGCGGATCGGGATCTTGTTTTGATTGTATTGAATACTATAAGTAAATTGAAGTACTTGGTTCGAGTGGCGCAACGGCGGCGATAACTGGGCATCCAATACACGTCATGTCTTACAATTGATCTCCGACCCGTGGTTTGGCCAAACCACAACACATACCTAAATACATATATATATATATATATATATATATATATATATATATATATATATATATATATATATAAATCCATGGATACTGGGGGAGGGTCGAAGACCCTGAAAAAATAAAAGTACCGGTCCACTTGGACAATGGTAATTGTAACGCTTCTCAGCGATAAAAGGAGGTCAATTGCCCCCAATAACAATGTTTAAGGGCCGTGTATCGGCGTAGGGTTCCCCTATGCCAGAGTGATATCGGTCGTATGCGATGGCTTGAAAGCATCATACATGTATCAACTCCAATCATTCTATTCTACCCTGATCGGTCGCGTCAAAATCAAACACAGTCTTTTATCATATATACAGTTTATATTCAGATGTAACTGAATATCTATCATAGAACTAAACTCAACTCGCCAAACCTCGTGGAATATCAGGTAGAATGTTTGATGAGTCTACATTGTCCACCGAACAAAGTACACCTGTCGATTAATTAAATTAAACTTAGAGCAAAAGTCTGAGGCCAAAATGTTCACTAACTGCATTACCACTTCTTGTTTTAAACGATGGAAGGAAGGAGATATCTCTAACAATACTCGATCACGAAATCAAATAAGCTAGACGATCCGCACCGTGCCATCAATTTAGAATTCTGATTTATTATGGTAACTAGGTACTTTTAACCTTTTCGTGGCGAATTCATAATTTTTGTTTGGTTGGAAAAAGCCTCGAAAAAATACTTATTTTTATTTTAGGGGATTTTTAATTTTGAAATGTTGGTATTTTCCGAGACTTTCTATAGGTACTAATAATACATAATATTTTCCAGGTCTATTACAATGGTATATACGGTCTAGCACCAGTGTTAACCAGCCTTAGGTTTCCTGCGGTCGTTTACAAAAGTCGATGTCGATGTAACTCGAAGTTATATTTTCTCCGGTCGCCGTGATGGTTGTCGCGATATCAATACGGCCCTTCTCAAACGCCCACACGTTGGGGAAGTTCTCCACGGGCAATGTCATGTGCATTAGCTGGATGTGGCCCTAGAAATGCACCAAATCTCACATTAGTCAAAAGCACATGAAACTTTACACTTGTAGTGCGAGTCTGACCTCTAGGGCGATTGTAATAACCTTTGGTTTGCCGAGTCGCGAAAAAAATCTGCACCCGCGTATGCCGGGAACTGCGCGCGAGCACTTCCAAATTCAAACTTTCTAAGGGCTCATATAACCAGTTTTTGTGTCAAACTCAATAAGTAACGGCTCTCTATGGTCTTTGACTTATTGGGATTCTATAAAACACAATTTTATACTCTATATATTTGTTGGCATGTACCAATGAGTTTTTCAAAAACTTACGTACATATTTATCACTAGCTTGACGGTGAAGGAAAACATCGTGAGGAAACCCGCAGGTCTCAGAATTAATTTTGAGACATGTGTAAACAGACCCGGTCCGGCGATGGGCTCACCACCTATCACCATGGGCGTGCGGTCCATAGATGCTGATAAGCGCCGCATGCCCTGGGTATTTTTTCCAAAATACATGCAATATAATCAGTACTTTACTATTCTTAACAATTCGCAAATCTACTAATAACGCCACCTTTTGTTTCTAAATCAAACTATTTTTGCTTCCTACTAGCCCCGTAGCGCCGCCACTAAATAGCCATATACGGTTTGCGGCGTAAGCGGGTACTACACCAGCCTACTTTATCTCTATTCCTACACGCAAATATTAGACGTCAGTGTGGAAATGTTTCGGAGTGTGCGTGAAATTTTGTATGGGAATAATCTCCGCTTTTTCTCAGCCAACCCGATTAGAGGAGTACGGCATAATACGCATCTCTATGTAACGAAAGAGACAGCAGCCCACAGTCGGGTGACTTCGGCGACGTTCGTTAGTTGACGAAGTTCTTTCATTTCGAATAGACCGGAAGTCTAGAATGGGTTATCAATTCATTATGTATTTAATTGTTTATAAGCAGATTAATAATAAATAAACAACTATCTCTATTTCAAAATAACATTTTTCTAATACAATATTTATTCATTTACACTAAGTGCATTTTTACAGTATTGCTTGTTTGTTTTTTCAATAAAAATTTTCAATAAAAATTTTTTTGTCATTTCCTGTCTTCCTGGTTATTGGTCTGTGCTGTCTTCGGGGCATTGCACTTAGTTTTTTACCATATTGTTTTTGTTTTGATACAAGTTACGAAATAGTTTGATGAAATACTTTTTTATATATTGTGAATTCTTTACGAACGAAAGTGAAATAATGGAAAGTTTACGTTGTGATACGTGTAGTGATAGTTTGTGTGCAAAGATTTAAAAACTAACCAGTTTTCTTTAGTGCAACCAGGATTAGGTACAAATTCGATTGAAATTGCACTAGGAATGCAAAAACGGAGGTCACTTCGAATATCCATTATCTGACTTGTTTATGAATATCAATCATTTACTGAGATGTTTGATGTGGCTGCCCAAATAATTTCGCTTTCTGCATTCTGTGTGAGCATAGGTACTTGGAAATAATTACAGTAGGAAAGGTACAGTAGGTACCTACACTACAGTACAGTACACTACACTGCAAGGAAACCTCGATGTAATTACCTGTTAGCTGTATGGTAAGGTCTCATAAATAATTTTAGTTACGATTTATTAAAACTACCTTTATATAAACATCTGGGTAACACCGCCTGGCGGCGTGCTGGTGTTGCATAGGTATTCTAGCAAATCAAATTCTAATAGCATGACCGGTACTATCAACCAGTGCACGCCCCTGCCTATCACGTTTAGGGGTCCAATATATCTCGTGAAATGTGGGTATATCCAGTAATGGAATACCTCTGCTTACCCCCTCGGGGATAAAAAAGGTGTGAGATTATACTTATACTTATATTTGTTTTTAAGGCCAAAATTGCGTAAAACTAATCTATGTCAGTTTCGCGCGGATCCGCGCTTCGGCATACGAGTGGATAAGAATGCTACAAAGTCCAATGTGTCAAGCTTCACGTGCTCTTGACTGTACAATATATAATATGTCACAGTGTTATTGCAAAAGCATTTAAAAAGCCATAATATATAGGTATAATAAGCGCCGTTCCTGAAATTATTTTGTTTAGTGTCGACTAATCGATTTCAGCTATTTTAATATGTGTTTATAGTAGTAAAAACACATTTAAAAAAAAACGTACATGTGGTATGGGACAAGTTATTCCATTCGCAGCGACTTGCGAGCATATGGTACCAATGTATTTTTCTTTCTTGAGCAGATCGTACATTCGGTGGCGAAACTCTATGAACGAGGTACCTACCAACTCGTTATGTAGAATTTAACGAGCTCTAACAGACGAAGCTGAACTGTGAAAAAAATATGGTAAGTAAGTAAGTAAGTCATCAATCTGCTATCAAGGGCGCAAAGGCAGCTGGGATACGCTCGCCGCGTCCTGTGTCTATGTGTGCATCTGGATTGAGGGCCCACTTTTTAAATTATTGCGAAACGAAATGATACTTACAGGGCATTTACTTAAAATTTGGTTAAACTTAAAGCAAAGATTCTTAAATTTTTTAAACGTGAATCAAAAGAGTTATGGTCAAATAGCTTGGACCCTCAATCCTGACGCCTGCATAAAACGGCATAGTCGAATCTCAGAAAGTACTATCCCTGGGATAATAATTTTTATTTGAGTATTTAGTTAGGAATTTCTTAAATACATTAAGAAATTCCCAAGTCTTAAGTATGCGACAATACAGATTTATGGCGGTTTAGCTTGGGCCCTCAATTCAGCAATTTTGTTATTGTGCAATCAGCAAAAAATATGAATTTTTCTAAGGAATGATATTAATACGACTTTAATATATTTGAGTTCCATATCTCGGAAAATTTGTTAAAAAGAAATAACGACACAAAAGTTATTTGTTAAAAAGTAAATTAAATTCGTATTTTTTCAAAACGTCTGAACTGAGGACCCAAGGTTTTTGTCAGTATTGACTAGGCTAAGCCTTCTACACTACCGCACTTTAGGCTAAGTATTTTAACAAATTTTTAAGTAAAAGGCTACAAAGCGTCCATTCTTCTAAATGCCGTACTTTAGGAGAAAATTGATTTTCGTTGTTTTATATGAGAACATTCAGTAGAGTGTATATGATTTTGTTACTTTTTGAGACTAATCAGCATGTACCCTCATAAAAGATATTTCATAAGCGAATAGTAGTTGTCGGAAGCGATTACGTTTTGTGTGATCTAATAATAATTAAAAAGTGTTATGTTATTTAAATGGTTAGCATAGTATTCGTATTTTTATGAGCAGAAAAATATACATTCACAGATTATATATATTTTTCTGCTTATAAACAATTTAAAAAAAAGACCCACAATCGCTCCATACTTGTATGTTTTTTTTTTAATTGTTTAACGGCTTTTGGATTCTAGTCCTAATAGCCTTATTACTTTCCTATGATTAATCTTGGTTAAATGGCTCTGCTTCAGAGACCATGCACAAAAATTACCGTGTCTTCAACACTCTCCTCATCTCTCCTTACCCAACTTTCCAAAATATTGAAAACTGGCTGAAAAATGCCTATTAAGATAAACAAAATTGATTTTTTTCAGTAAAAGGAAAATAACGGGACGTTCATCTAGTTTTTTCTGTTTTTCAGTATTTTCTAGTAATGGCTGGCTGCATATGAAATATTTTTTGAAAATTTTAACGAGTCTATTTTATCTAGTCTATATAATTATCGTTATAGATAACAAAACAACATTTAAAAAAAAATCTGTCTGTCTGCCTGTGTCTGTCTGTCTGTCTGAAAATATAAAAACAGGTGAAAAAAGAAATACGTACTATTCCGAAACGATAACACCTAGAAACTTGAAATATAGGTGTCTGGTATATCGTAGCTAACCGCTACAAAGAGATTTTTGGAAATTCTCACGGAAACATGAATAAACCGGATCCGCGCAGGCAACGCGGATGGGCACCCGCAATTTCAAATATGTTATGTAGGTGTTTGTCTATATGTCGTAGGCAACCGCTATGAAAGGATTTTTTTTGAAATTCCCACGGGAATTGGAATATACTGGATTGAGGAATGATTTGATTTTTTGTATTGAAAAGGCTCCGATACTACCGGTTTTACCGATTTAAAAAAAACTTTTGTAAGTGGAAAGATACATAATCAGGGAGTAACAAAGGCTATATTTTATTCCCGTATTTTCACGGGAACGGGAACTACGCGGATGAAACCGCAAGGCACTGCTAGTTGTTAATATACAGGGTCATAATTTCAATACGTCCAATACATAATTTCATTGATTATTGGCACTTTCTTATTTTATTTTTCCACGCATACGTAGGTGAGGGCACAGCACAGCTAGGCGTATATAATTATATCGAGCTTTATATATTATATACAATATGTAACAGAATAAGCGCAATTCCTGAAATTAGTTTGTTCAGTATCGACTACTTATTCGATTTCATCGAATAAGTCGAAAGTTAATTTTTTCCGAAAAATGAATTAGCATAGCTGAATTTAGTGCTATCTATGGAAATCGTGCTATTATTGATCGATATTTAAGAAAATTGGTTAGACACAACTAAAGTTCGATTGCATCTTTTTTTAGTATATTAATTTACTAACGGTGTATGGGGAATTGCGCTTTTTCTGTTACGCGTTGTATAATTATATATATTCTATCTGCGCTTTACAAAATAGTACTTACATGATCACGACGAATACGTGTTTATACTTACGATAAACATTATGGTCACCCTACTAAATTTTCTCATATAAAACATCGAAAATCAATTTTCTCCTAAAGTACGGCATTTAGAATGGACGCTTTGTAGCCTTTTACTTAAAAATTTGTTAAAATACTTAGCCTAAAGTGCGGTAGTGTAGAAGGCTTAGCCTAGTCAGTACTGACAAAAACCTTGGGCCCTCAGTTCAGACGTTTTGAAAAAATACGAATTTCATTTACTTTTTAACAAATAACTTTTGTGTCGTTATTTCTTTTTAACAAATTTTCCGAGATATGGAACTCAAATATATTAAAGTCGTATTAATATCATTCCTTAGAAAAAATCATATTTTTTGCTGATTCCACAATAACAAAATTGCTGAATTGAGGGCCCAAGCTAAACCGCCATAAATCTGTATTGTCGCATTCTTAAGACTTGGGAATTTCTTAATGTATTTAAGAAATTCTTAACTAAATACTCAAATAAAAATTATTATCCCAGGGATAGAACTTTCTGAGATTCGACTATGCCGTTTTATGCAGGCGTCAGGATTGAGGGCCCAAGCTATTAGACCATAACTCTTTTGATTCACGTTTAAGAAATTTAAGAATCTTTGCTTTAAGTTTAACCAAATTTTAAGTAAATGCCCTGTAAGTATCATTTCGTTTCGCAATAATTTAAAAAGTGGGCCCTCAATCCAGATGCACACTGTGTCTATTTGTGTCTTAAAGTAAAACGTCACAATTTAGAAAACAAGGATTTATTTATAATATAAATATCATTCATAAATAACACAAATTCTTGTTTTATTATAATACTAGCGACCCGCCCCGGCTTCGCACGGGTACAATAGTTATACTAAAACCTTCCTCTTGAATCACTGTTATCTATTAAAAAAACCGCATCAAAATCCGTTGCGTAGTTTTAAAGATTTAAGCATACAAAGGGACATAGGGACATAAGGACATAGGGATATAAGGACAGAGAAAGCAACTTTGTTTTATACTATGTTATAGTGATGATATAAACAAAAGTGGTCCCAAAATTGATCCCTGGAGAACGCCAGATCATACTGTAATTTCATTAGACGACAAATTCAACAAGTCTTAATAATTGCCGACCGGAACTAGATTTTTATCCCAAACGTTTGGTTGCGACACTATTTTACTTTTTTTTTTGATAAAAATCTAGTTTCGGTTGGTTGCTAGATATGACCATTGATAAGTGATAGGTATGTGCTTTTTTTTTTAAATAGGAATGATTAGTATTAGGAAGATCGTATACAAATATAGTATTCATTCATCATCAAAAGTGTAATAGAGAAATAACGGGAATATCTTACTTTGACTCAAGAGTCAAAGTGAGATATTCCCAATTCCCGTTCCCCAGTCTGCAAGGAAACCGTTCTTTAAAGATCTTTTCTTATTGACATTATCATCCTTATACATAATATATGAGATTTGTGTTTTTGTTAAATAACATGGGGAATTGTTTATAAAAACTAGTGACATAAACCCTCGTAGTCACAGAGACCCAAACAAGCTTGGCTTTGAAGCAATTCCAAAAATTATGAAATATGATAAAAGTTGCATTTGCATGAGTGTTAAAATATGATTAATAAAATTCCGATAAAATTAAAGGTTTACCCGTTAAACTGATAAATATATATATGTATTTTTAAAATAGGTACCTACTAATGAATTTATGAATTTTAAAATAAATTAAGTCTAGCTGAGCTAAGACTAAAGCTTTCCCAATAAACAATTATTTACAAACAATGATCACTGTATCACAATAGCACTCAAAATATCTATACGATAAATAATTCACAGCGCAACAAACACGTAATTTTATAAGAAACAAATGATGCACCACAACAAACGCATCGGTCTTGTCACCAATTTTTACGCTCGCATTGGTCATTGTGTGCAAACAGCACGCGCCATTCGCCGACCCCGCCCAATTTTCAAATACAAATACAAATGCTTTATTTTTTTCTTGTCGCAACATATTGTACCTATTACATCTGCATCCGCATGAAGATCCGCATTGATTATTGCGAATACAGATGTCCATATCTATACCGAATCTCCGCATTTGCGGATGCGGATGCGAATATTCGCAACATCCCTGATTCTTACCATTCATCATAATCAGCCTACATTTGTCCACTGCTGGACATAGGCCTCCCCTAATGAGCGCCATAGCGCCCTGTCTTCGGCTCTACGCATCCAGCATCTGCCTGCAGCCCTTCGCAGATCGTCATCCCATCTGGCCGGAGGACGTCCTACACTACGTTTGCCGAGTCGCGGTCTCCACTCCAAGACACGTTTACCCCAGCGGTTGTCGGTTCTTCGCGAGATATGGCCGGCCCACTGCCACTTCAGCTTGCTGATTCTTTGAGCTATGTCGATAACTTTGGTTCTCTGTCTGATGTATTCGTTACGAATCCTATCCTTCAGAGAAACTCCGAGCATAGCTCTTTCCATAGCTCGCTGAGCGACCTTGAACTGGTGAACCAGCCCTACTGTGAGTGTCAAAGTCTCAGCTCCGTAGGTCATAACGGTTCGTACCATTACAGTCGCAGTCATGTCCTCACTTCATACAGTTCTTTTTGATTAATCTTTGTAGTTCACATAAGGTTAGGCCCATAGGGGAAGATTGCTTAGGGCAATATATAATTATTTACATTTAAGTATATTTTTGACGAAGCCTGTAGCTGATCCTCGAAAAGGTTTTTTTTTTCTATTTCCTATTCTTCCTCTTTTTTTTTTGACGAAGCATGTTGCTGATGCTTTAAAAATAAGTTGAATAAATTTAATAAAAACTTTTTTACCTCTTTTCAGAATTCAAGAATCTTTATAATTTTTTCCTTTCCCGTCTAGCCTTTTTAAATGAGTTGATAATATCTGCTTTCAGGGAAACGTTAATGATGATGATGAACTGATGACAGGTAATTTATCAAATCATACCGGTTTACTGATGAATAAAATAAAGGTAAGTAAATTTTTTGTGTTATTATTATTGAGTCATTAACTTAATAATTCCCCTATAAAAAAGCAACACAGCGAATATTCAACCGCATTAAAAGTTTGAAAGTCACTAGTTTCAAATATGTGTAGCTTTAAAAACATAGTTTTTATTACTTTTTGTTATATCAACGTTACTTTTGTAAGTATTCCTTTACTATATTAATTTTTATCTATTAGTGTAAACTGTAAGATGAAACCATCGCTGCATAGGTAGGTACGTGCTCAAACGTTTAGGCTAAAAAGATTAGATTTAGGAAATATAATGTACCTACATTGGAGTTATAAAATATCATTAACTGTTTTGTGTGCCAAATAAATAAAATAAAAAATAAATAAGCTCACGCCTTTTATGCCCGAATGGGTAGGCAGAGGTATTCCATTTCAGGAAATACCCACATTTCACCTGTATAATCTTTGGACCCCTTAACGCGATAGGTGGTGAGCCCATCGCCGGACCCTGGTCTCCTACACATGCCTCAGATTTAATTCTAGGACCTACGGGTTACCTCACGATGTTTTCCTTAATGTAACGTAACTACGTAAGTCTTTGAAAAACTCATTGGTACATGCCAGGATTCGAAGCCGGCGGGACACATGAGAGGCCAGGCTCTTTAACCGCTGGGCTATCAACACTATTCTATTCTCAATAATTCAACGGAAATAGCTAAAGGTACACCTGTTCGAGGGATTATTCTGGTCACTAAGCTTGTCATTTTTGCACGAAGCGTACACATCCTTGACCCCAACCGTAAAGAGGACATCTTTGCTTTAGGCTAATTAATTACTTACAGCCTAAAGCCGTATACAGAAAGAAAGCTGAAAACTTATCAGCGCTTATTGGCGCCGGTCTACGCAGGTAACCGGCGCAGGCATTTATATAAACAAGCGCCGATAAGCGCCAACAATCTTCGATAGGCGCCGTTCAGCGCTGGTGCCGCCCGCCAATCATCGTTCGACATTTTGCTCGCTCTGCTTCAATCTGCTTGCTGTATGTAGAATGGACCAGCGCCGATAAGTGCCTATAAGCGCTGATAAGTTTTCAGCTTTCTTTCCGTATACGGCTTAAGATCCGCGCGGCTGCAGAATTAGTGTAGGCATCGAGTATATGCTACAAATCAAATTTTTATGCATATTTATGATTAGGAGAATATATATCTGGGTGTCGTGTATTTTTTTTATTAATTTATCGGACGAAATATTTACTTGTTTTTTTAAATAAAATATCGTCCACTTCACGCATTAGGTGTATGACTTCACGGCAATATACAAAAGACTCTCCAGAAGTCCTTACGTATGCTTAGATCTTTAAAACTACGCAACGGATTTTGATGCGGTTCTTTTTAATACATAGGTGTAGTACATCTTAGGTATTCATTCTTGTGGTGACACCGGGTGCCATCCATTCTAGCTACGCTCTGACTCGGGTCTCTGAGATAATCATTTATATTTTAATTGTTTGCCCTGAACTCCTAATCCGCTCGTTCAGCTTCAACCGGCTGTCTACGTATTTATTGATGTTGTCCTGAACATTTAACATTCACAGTGTCTCCAGGTGATATTTGAGAGGTCGAAATTGACTTACATAAACGAGAAATACTTTGAAAGCGCCAAAACTAACGTTAGACGCTACAGCCGCCGGAGCCCTTACTACCTGAATATCATATTAATGACCAAACACCAGTGGAACAATAACGTCTCGGTCAGTAGCACTTGTAACTAGGGATTGCAAATCTCGCGAGATTGGGGCTTAAGCGAGATCTCGCGAGTTTATGAATAACAATACGTACTGCGAGATCTCGCACATTTCGAGATCTCGCGAGATTGGCAGTTTTGTATGTTTTTTATGTAAATAATAAGATAAACATTTATTTTCACTAACTTCTGCATCAAATATTGTTTGACGTATCTGTCTATAATTTTTTAATAAACTTCTAACATTAAACTTATTTTTTATGTTGAGTTGACTATTAAATTGAGATATTATTATCAATTAAATAAAACTATATCTACTCATTACATTTTTTTATTGTGAATTTACTGTTTCAAAAACGACTATTTCATTCTCGTGATTTACTTAAGCCCACCCCCGTCCGAGCTTCACTATAAAGTACCTGACAACCAGCCTACACTGTCTGAACAGGACTTTTGGTCTACTTTCGACCTGTACGAAACCGGCAAACTATTAATGTATACTTATTAGATCCATTAGATATTACAGATTAATTAACAAAATATATCAATTAGTCAGACTATTAGAAACTACAGATTAATTAACAAAATATACCAATCAAATGAAGACGTTTTTATGCTCGAGTGCAATCTCGTTAAACTCGCGAGATCTCGCCCTTTTTTCGTCCGAGATCAATCTCGCTAAAAAAGGCCGAGATCTCGCGAGATCGAGATTGCATTCCTTACTTGTAACTTCATAATTAACAATTCAAAAATTTATAAAAATAAAAAATCTCACGCCTTAGGTATATCCCCGGGGGGTATACAGAGGTATTCCATTTCTGGATATACCCACTTTTCTCCAGATATTCTTTGGACCCCTAAACGTGATAGGTGGTGAGCCCATCGCCGGTCCGGGTCTGTTTACACATGTCTCTGAATTAATTTTGGGACCTGCGGGTTTCCTCACGATGTTTTCCTTCACCGTTGAGCTAGTTCTGAATATGTACTTACGTAAGTTTTGAAAAACTCATTGGTACATGCCAGGATTCGAACCCGAGCTTCAGTGATTTTCATCATGTGAAGCAGGCTCTTTTACCGTAAGGCTGTCACTGCTCTTCAACAACAATTCAAGTCAAGTCAAAGTCAAATGTTTTAGTCAATTTCTGTCTGATGACTCCCATACTGTGTTCGCAGGCTCACTTCATCTTCAAGCAGTTTCTGCACAATGAGTACCGGCGGTCATTCGTAGAGATGCATCACAAGTTATGCGATCTGCTCAAGAATGAAACTTTCATCGGAGGCATGCTTACTGTTTCTGGGCTGATATGTCCAATACCAGCTGTAAGTACATAGACCACAGTTTTACTTCTTTTTGAAAACAAAGGAATGTGTAGTATTGCATTATTATTAGGTATTTATGAAGTATTTAGGGTACTTTCTCTTCATACAGGGTGTTAGGGAAACTTTGTTGAATCCAGGGAGCAATTTAAGTTGAACGTTTTGCCTAGTTTGGGACTAATTAAATGTGTGAATTGTGTTCCACAATATTATTGGGTCCCATGGAATTAGCGAAAAGTTCCGACTTACGTTTTTGTTTCCAATTTCTGTAATTTTGCAAGTATCCCGAAGATTTATTATTTAATTCAATAGTAATTGATTAAAAAGTAGCCTCGTGTCCTCTGTCAGGGTTTAGACTATCGCTAATACCAATATCATTTAAATCGGTTCAGTAGTTTAGGCAACAAACTATCGATTTATTTTTTGTAACGAGCTGAATTTTTTTTCGATTCTCCCAGCCCCTACAATAAGTAATACTCATCATCAACATCATCATCAACCCGTAACAGCCCACTGCTGAGCTAAGGGTCTCTCCTCACACATGAGAAAGTATGGGCTATAATGTCCCACGCGAGCCCACCGCGGATTGGGAGATGGTATTAAGCTAGTGGCCACAATTAACAGTCAGAATTTTTCAAGCCACCCAAGGGTACCTCATATGGCTTAACGACTTTCATTGTGCTTACGCACAACAGAAACCGGGACCAACAATATAACGTGCCTTCCGAAACACGGAAGCGCTCGTAATATAAATGCCACTAGGCGGCAAGTAAGTAATACTCGTTATCCCCTAAACAGATAAACACTATGAAAGTATGCCCTAAATTAGGACGTTACTTACATTACGAGCTCGATGTAAAATGTGGTCAAAGAGATTAAAATATAATAGGTCCTATTATATTTTCCTCCTATAGTCCTTTGAATGTGGTGCATTTTCAGGGACTAGTTAATCTAATGAATATGACAGTACCCACGGATAAATTCCCCAACGTGTTTCCGTTTGAGAAGGGCCGAGTAGACATCGAGTTGACCGTCACGGCGACCGGAGAGAGTATGGCCAGGGGCTATGTCGACGCAACCTTTATAAACGAGCGCAAGAAACCTAAGGCTAACTGAAGCTGCCTGCAAACCGTAGGCTAAATGGAGATCCTGGACAATATGAGGGTACTAGTATCAAGTGAAATTATAAAAAGTAATCGTTAGTTCATTTCTATTTACGTATATTAAGTACTACACAATTGTTCAAATGTACCCAATTGGTCACTAGTGTTCTTCAAAATGGCAATTAAAATTATTAATTTAAGCATCTTATTAGTGTTACTTGATTATTCTCGCGCTTTCGATTCAATCAATTCGACTCTCCTGCTCTCTAAGCTTACTTATTATGGATTCGATCAAATGTCCGTGAAATGGTTCAACAGTTATCTAGCTGGACGTTTCCAAAAAACTGTTATAACTAAAGCTGATGGTAGTAGCACCTCTTCCGCCTTGTGTCCTGTAAATCGAGGAGTCCCGCAGGGCTCAATTTTAGGACCTCTCTTATTCATTTTATATACAGCTGACATTACAAACTCGATCAGGCACTGTCAGTTTCACTTATATGCTGATGACGTGCAGCTTTACATGCCTCTGAGTGTTAACGACATAAATCGTGTTACTGAGAACATAAATGATGACCTACACAATCTTGCCAATTGGTCTTCCAAGAATTCGTTAGTTCTTAATCCGGGCAAAACCAAATATATGGTATTGGGTTCGAAGCGGCGAGTCTCTCAAATCGTGGAGTGCAATCCCAATATCGCCATAACGGGTGTCAACATCGAGCGCACGGAAGAAGCTCGCAACCTTGGCGTTCTCTTTGATAGCCATTTACGCTTCACTAATCACGTTATTGAAGTAGCTCGTAATTGTTTCTTCAGATTGAAAGTTTTGTACAGAATACGTGATCATATCTCCCTGGAACTTCGTTCTAGATCTAGTTCTATGTGATGCACTGGTCCTATCTAAAATTAACTACTGTATACAACTATATGGTCCTTGTCTTCTACAACAGTCTTTTCGTTTACTGCAACGTGTTCAAAACGCCTGTGCACGATTTTGCTTCAAGATACCTCCACGCACACATGTTACTCCATATCTTAACAGCGCTGGTATTCTGAAAATGGACGCACGACTTAAATTCCATTTGGCTACCCTGATGTTTGGCATAACAAAGACAAAAGTGCCACAGTATTTGTTTGAAAAACTCACCTGGCGTAGTCAACGTGACGAAATCAGAATAAGAACCTGTTCCTTTCCGCTCTCTATTCCCGCACATAAATCCACAGCTTTTCGTGGTAGTTTCCGGTATCAGGCCAGTAAATGTTGGAATAATATACCCCCACCATTACGTGAAACGGAGACGATTTGCACGTTTAAAAAAAAATACAAGTTACATCTGCTCGCACATCAACTTTAACTGGCATGATACCCGCTTTCTACTTTCCGAAATTGACATCTAAGTATTATTGACAATTTTATTACTTATTTATTATTACATATTTCTAAATATTTTCTAATTCATTACTATCTTTATTTATATTTTCTATGTAATTTCAATCACTATACCATGACATTTACTCACAATTGACCGAATTAAAATTTTGTTTTGTGGCTATTTATTGATTCTGTACAATAATTGCGCGACGGCTTCCTTTGGGCTGTGACAGAATCAACAGCCAGTCGCAGTCTCCCAGCTGTGACGCAGTGCTGAGTCATGGCCCTTTTGCTTGCACGATACTCTAAACGCCAATCTCTTGTGTATATGTTTTTATTTCTTTCTCTTTGTTTGTATTGTACGTGTATGTGTGTTGTCCAAGCAAATAAATGTTTTTCTTTCTTCTTCTTTCTTCTTTCTTTCTTTTATTATAAACTCTTGTCGCACACCATATCCCTGAGGGGGATGGCTCAATATTAACATAGTTGTGTGTCGCAATGTTTTTGAGTGTCCTAATAAAACCTTGTGTAATAACATATTTATTGTGTGATCTTATTTATGTACCTACCCACTGACATCTTTGTGAATTCAACTAAGACATTACGTAAGCCGCCTGTGAGACCGTAACTAGATGGAAGTCTGCAGGAGACGGGGCTAATTATACTCTAATGACTTGTTTACATAGTAAATGAACATTGCTTGCCCACCACTATGAAGTAGGTATTCATATATCCCTTCATACAAGCACAGACCAGTTTAAATACGTCTGTGATACAAGCGATGTTAAGCCGTATACAGAAAGAAAACTGAAAACTTATCAGCGCTTATCGGTGCTTATCGGCGCTGGTCCATTCTACATAAAGCAAGCAGATTGAAGCAGAGCGAGCAAAATGTCGTACGATGATTGGCGGGCGGCACCAGCGCTGACCGGCGCCTGTCGAAGATTGTCGGCGCTTGTCGGCGCTTATCGGCGCTGGTTCATATAAATGCCTGCGCCGGATACCTGCGTAGACCGGCGCCTATAAGCGCTGATAAGTTTTCAGCTTTCTTTCTGTATACCTACGGCATTAATCTGCTGACCAACTAAATTAAACAGAGTGTAGTCCAGCCAAAAAGCTTTTATGCAGATGCAATATGTCATTAAGTCTGACACATGCACTGAAATCACTCTACGAGGATTCCAGTGCATGTGTCAGACTTAATGGCGCCTACACAGACTGGTTTAACATCTCACGGGGTGTTAGACAGGGCTGTGTAGCATCGCCGTGGCTCTTCAACCTATTCATGGACAGCTGTATGGATGATTTACGTGAGAGTGATTGTGGATTGAAAATGAGTGAGACCACCATCAAATGCCTCTTGTACGCCGACGACCAAGTCATCCTTGCATCGTCGGCGTCTGAGCTGCAAAAGATGTCGGATATAATGAATGCAGCATTTGAGAAGAAGGGCATGAAAGTGAATGTTGCAAAAACGAAAGTGATGGTTTTTGAAAGAGAAGACTGTATAACAGAGTGTGATATAAAGATCGATGGTGAGAAAGTTGAGCAAGTGAAAGAGTTCGTGTATTTGGGTAGCGTGTTTACAAGGGATGGAAAGTTTGGGAAAGATATTGAAAGAAGAGTAATGAAAGGAAATGCAGTGAATGGGGCCCTGAATAGCCTTGTGAGTAGCCAGGTCGTGTCGAACAAGGCAAGGATGGCTATGCATAACGCGGTTCTGGTCCCGACGATGATGTATGCGAGTGAATGTTGGGTGTGGCAGAAGAAGCATGAAAGCAAAGTGAACGCCGTGGAGATGAGATCGTTGAGGAAAATGTGTGGAGTGAAATTGTGTGATAGAGTGAGGAATGCGGATATACGAGAGAAGTGTGGTTTGAAAGAAGATGTAGTGACAAGGATAGAAAAGGGTATGTTACGCTGGTTTGGTCATGTAGAACGTATGGATGAAAGAAGAGTAACGAAAGAGATTTATGGTGCGAATGTTGAAGGATGCAAGGAAAGAGGACGCCCCAGAAGGACGTTCACGGATCAAATAAGTGACGCTTCAGAAAGCTGGGGTCCGGAGTGCGAAGAATAAAAGAGCGTGCATGAAAAGGCTAATGGATGTGAAGGAAGCGAAAGAAGTATGCAGAGATCGAGCAAAGTGGCGATCCGTCGTCTCTGCCTACCCCTGTGGGACAATGGCGTGAGCCTTATGTATGTATGTATGTATTAGGGTTCAGAACCGGGAAATCCCGGTATTTTCGGTTCCGAAAATACCGGGATTTCCCGTTTCTTTAATAGTAGTCAACGAACCGGTTCCGAATGATAAAGAACCGGGATTAACGGTATTTTCGGGAATTAACGAATCATCTTAACTATCCCAACATTTATTTGATTTCAATCTTCTATTAACGGCATTTGATCTTTTTTATACAAAATATTCAAGCTAAAATCATATTTTCATTAAAATTTGGATCAGTACGTGGTAGATCATTATTTCATTATAAGACAAAAGGTGGTGCTTGCTACCTGCGATTCTGCGATCGGCACACGACTCCACGTTTTACATGAGTTCCGCCATTTTGTGTTACGCTGCACCCTGCAACTAGACGCCGGTAGTTACCTCGTTCTATTGATACCATTAAAAATATTATAGTGATCAAAGAAGCGGATAAAGTAAAAAAAGATCTAAATGTGTAAAAAAAAATAAGAAAAAAGTTGAGTGATAGATGAAGAGTTTGGTGTGTCCCTCGATCAGGATATCATAGCTGAAACAACAGACGGGTGCAGCATGATGATAAAATTTGGAAAATTCTTAGCATCTTTACCACCAACAATGCATAGCTCATGCTCTTCAACTTGCCATCATGGGCGTATTTTATAAGAAAAACATGTTAGAAGAAGAGCCACCTTCTGCAAATATTCCAGAAGTGCTAGAGGTAGAAGATGATAGAAATGATGAAGACATACCCTTATCGGTTTTAGCTCAACGTACACACCAAGTACACACCGCTTCAGAAAACGATTCCGAAACCGATGACGATGACTACGGCTCAGAATTTTTAACATCATCTGTGCCAACTACAGAAGCTTCGAAACAGAGATTCAAATATTATGATTTGATTGCAAAAGTGAAGAAGATCGTCAAAATATTTCGCAAATCTCCGACTAAAAATGATGATATTCTTCAAAAATATGTCGTAGAAGAGTTCGGTAAGGAGTACGCGTTAACATGCGATTCAATAACCCGTTGGAGTAGCTTGGCTACCAGACTTGAACGATTTGACGATAGGACGCCCTCAGGCTAGGTGGAGCGACGATCTTCGCAGGGTGGCTGGCAGCAGCTGGATGAAAGTTGCCGAGAATCGAGCTGAATGGCGTGCAATTGGAGAGGCCTATGTCCAGCAGTGGATTGCTATAGGCTGATGATGATGATGACTCTTTGAAAATGGAGGTGATCGTGGGCGTTATTTAACAAAAGCTTACAAACACCTCACAATTCCACCTACTAGCGCGGAGCCAGAAAGAATTTTCTCCTCAGCTGGCCTATTTTGTAACAAAAGTAGATCTCGTTTATAGGTGATGCAACTTTAGATGCATTGATCTTTTTGAAGACGACTAAGAAACAACAAAGTTTAAATAGAAAGACCAAATGTCTCCTCCAGACACGGAGATATTATTTAGGAGAATCGGCCGACGGTATAAGTTGATTACCTTTATTCAAAGGTGTTGTACCTGTGATTTTTATTGTAATTGTTATAATTTTCGGGTCTTACCCGTGGTCCACCTTTTTATTTGAAACAACAACAAATGTTAACTTAAGTTACGATGTTATTCAAAATAATCTTGAATGATTAAGGTAGAGACTGATTTTATTATAACATAGGAGACTTTTAAAAGTTATTTAAAATTTAAAAATTGTTTATGTGTAAAACTTTATTAAAAGTGAATTTATTACTGTATTTTAATGTTTGTATAGCAATTAATACTTACCTTGTCATGCCAAAATGCTCAAAATGTGTGATTTGAATAAAAATATATTTTTCTAAGTCATTATTTATTTTTACAGTATATTTACCTCTAAAATTCTTAGAAGAAAAAAATCCCGAAAGTACCAGAAATCCCGGGAAATCCCGGTTCCGATACTAGTACCGGTACCGAAAATCCCGGTTCCTAAAACTATACCGGTTCTCGATACCCTAGTATGTATGTAATATGTCGTCTATGTCGAGTATTTTGATTGTATTAGGGGAAGATCAAACATACACAACTGATGTGTGACTTTTACTACAAAAAGCATTAGAGCAGAATTTGACTGTATGTGATACTAATTGGTATGTACTTGCTCTGCTTACGATATGGGATGACATTTATGACGTAGACAAATACAGTTAATTATCGTTAAAGGTTGCAAGTTGCAATGAAGGTAGGTGCCTAACGATATAATGATATTGTTCTTATCAGGTTTAAACTATTGTTTTTTAATGTTTAGTTCTTTTTATTAACAAAAACATAATAAAAGCTTGTTTTTTAAAAGTCTTTTTTTCTTATATATTTTTTTTCGATTATTTACAAAAAATATAAAATCCATATCTACACTATCTACATCTACACTACCCATACTAATATTATAAGAGTAAAGATTTGTATGTTTGTTACTAAACTAATAAACTCAAAAACGACTAGACCGATTTTAAAAATTCCTTCACCAATAATAAGCTAGAATATTCCCGAGTAACATAAGCTATAGATATTTTATTCCCGTATTTCCACGGGAACGGGAACTACGCGTGTGAAACCGCACAGAACCGCTGGTCTGTACTAAGAATATTATAAACAGGAAAGATTTGTATTTTTGCATGTTTGTATCTTTGTTACCAATAAACTCAAAATTCTTCTTCTCATTCTTTCACCAATGGAAAGCTACACTATCACTGAGTAACATAGGCTATTATCTATGACGAAAAAAAATAGGAATCCTTACTAAAACTTTAATAATGTAACCCAAGGTGTAAAAAAATGTAATAATAAAATATCTTTCATCGCATACACTGCAAAAGCTATTGATAATAGAAAAAAATGTTGTACAACATTAAAGAACATATTAATACCTACAAAAACTTCTTGAAAGAATATGTCTAACTACCTATTGTATTTGTGTCACTATAACTACTTTTTTACATTTTAAATGTTAATAGAGTTTCCGACCAAGATCAGACCATCTTATCTACAAATTTCATATTCAAGACTGTTTCAATACCTGTAGATTACTTTTTGAATTATTCAAATCCGACATTTCATTTAAAAGATATTGCGAATTTAATGAGGATCAGTAAAGTTATAGCAAATCCATTAGAAATAGTATCCACGTTATTCTTTATGATATAAGAGTGATATATCTTTTTGAATTATCCAAATCGGACCATTACTTACGGAGATATTAAATAATAAACATATGCCGCTCCTGTCATCCATGGTGACGTCACTGTGACGGAACCGAGCTCGGCCGGCCGGCCGGCACTCACGATTTGAGGAAGCGGCGCGTAATATTTGTGTTGTTAGAGTGTAATTTTGTGATATTTAAGTATAAAACAAAAGTACTTACATAATATGAGTAAGTACTAATAAAGTAGAAGCAGGTTTTGTGCAAACTCAATTCTATAACCTTCCAAAAGTGGATTCTTTCATGGTATTTGATTACCTAGGTAATCATTCTAAGTTGGTTGGTCGTTGGAAACTACAAAGGTAAGGGTGCTGCTTATTTATCTACGATTACGTACATACGTACTTATTAGTACTCTTAAATTTGGTAGTGGTTGGTAGGTGTAAGAAAGAATGAATATAAAGTGTAGGTACAGAGACGTATTTAGAACTTATAAATTTTGTTTACAGTATCTTGATAAACGAAAGTTGTTTTTTGTTTATTCATACGTAGGTACATCATTACGCGGATGGCTTTTTAACCTATGAACTTGCACTTTATTTAGTGATCTACACTTGTTGATCAAGGTATGACAGAAACCTGAATATTTGTTGACAACAGCTGGTTTTTTTGCCATCTCGCTTTTTGTTACAAGTCAGTCGCTCAGTATGTACTTAGGAAGGATGACTTGGTATAAAGCAATTTTTTAGCATTTCTTACCTCAAAAATAAAAACGGAACCCTTATAGGATCGTTTTCTTGTCCGTCTGTCTGTTAAGAAAATCTACTTCCCATTGGTCTAGCTAGAGCTATGAAATTTGATAAGAAGCAGGGCCATATGACACAAGTAATGGAATAACATGAATGCACCCCTGTTGAGTAAAGGATGCTAGGTGCGGACTCACGCACGAAGAGTTCCGTACCATTTATCTATAAAAACGGTAAAAAAACATGTTTGTTTTGTGGAAGCAATTATTTAAGATCTGTGAAAAAGTACAAGGAACAAAGAAATTAAAGTAAGGATGAGTTATATTCATACTGCTTGCGTTTGAAAATTGATCCCCTACGAGTGTGCTACAACATGTACATACTTACTTCTTAGCGTATTTATAGGATACAACAATGACGGGGAAAGATGATACGGAACGAATAATAAAGAAAAAGAGAGCTATCTGATAAGAGTTGCGCTTAAAATACGACTTGAAATATAATGCGACTAAATAAAATGTGGTTAATTAGCTACATTTTTCGGCCTCATTTTCCGTGCTCTAGTAACATATCTACGTCTTTCTATATATAATATATTTGACAAGGAATCGTATTTAAAAAAATATATGGGAGTACCCCCTTAAATATTTGTTTTATTTTAAATGAATTATTTATTTAAAGTGTATTATAACTAAATATTCTGTGAATATTTGAAGCAGGTAGATACCTGTTGCCGTTATCAATATCGAGCAAACATAAGCAAAAAATATTTGTTGTATGGGAGCCCCCTTAAATATTTATTTTATTCTGTCTTTTAGTATTTTTTGTTATAGCGGCCAGAGAAATACATCATCTGTGAAAAATTTAACTGTGTAACTATCAGGGTACATGAGCTACAGCTTTGTGACAGTCGGACGGACAGCGGAGTCTTAATAATAGGGTCGAGGTTTTTTACACTTTGGGTACGGAACCCTATAAATTCACTTCGCTTCGATTCAGCTATTCACATAATATGCTTTTAGAACTTTTCTAGCTGCTCCGGTAGACACCGCACATACATACATACACATACACACGTAAATTTCGTTGGCAACAGCCCTTTCGTAGAATACGAATTTGCGCTAAAAATATTATTCACTCTTGATTTTTACCCGAGTACGTCCCTGTGTCATCGTATTATCCTTTGAATATTACACAGAAATGGGAACGAACAAATAGATAGGTACCTACGTAGGTTTATCCACAATACTCAGGAAAAGTAAGGTATGTTTCTATAAATACAGCAGGATTAAAAGAGACGGTTCACTACACGTACCACCTTATTTAAATGAATATCAACTAAATAATAGGTATATTATAGTTAGGTAGGTACGTACTTCGAAATGATCTTCAAAGTAATGTCTTGTAGCCTGGGCAGAGGGTGGAGTTTTAACCACTCTTTTTACAACGGAATACCATTTTTTACGAAGTTTTGGATCTTTCGGCACCTTAAAAATAGTTTTTCTGGCGTTTTTATAGAAGTGTTTGTACATTTCGGTACTATACAATATTTGCACATAGTTAAAAACTTGAATTAGATATAAATCAGACACTTAATTTCTTTTAAAAGTCCCAATTAAAGGAACAAAACACTTCGCGCCTTATCGCTGCCTACGGCTGACTCGCGGCTTCCGTCACAATGACGTCACCGCTACCGCGGCGGCTACTCAGTGAACTTCGCTAGGAATTCGGTCATAACTTTGTCAATTTTTGTCGTAGAACAAAAATTTTTGTACTGTATGTTAAGGATTTCTTAGCTCTATAAATCTGCATTCTCAACTAAAAACGTTACGGATCCTCCACCCGCGTGCCGTCACCGGTATGTTGTAGGTACCTACGCTACGTGCGCTCCGCGCAGCGCAAACGGTAACGCGGAAAAATAGGATAAAAATGTTTTTTTTCTACTGCTGTGCAAAGGCCTCTCCTCCCTTCCTCCACTTATCTCTATAATTTGCCTCCTCCGGCCATGTCCTCAAGAAGGCATCCGGTTCATTCCTGCAGACCCCGAAGGAGTTATAAAATTTAAAAACAAAAATATAAATAGCAGTGATAGAACAGTGGCTAAAGAGCCCACTTCTCATTCGTGAGGCTCGGCTTCGAATCCTTCCATGTACAGTCAAGAGCATGTAGAGCTTGACATATTGGATTTTGTAAAGTTCTTATTATAATCGCTTTAGAGGTCAGATTACAATCGCACTATAAGTGCAAAGCTTCATGTGCTCTTGACTTGACCAACAGAACTAGTTTTTCAAAAAGCTTACCTTACATGCTTCGATCAACAATACCAACTTTGGTATCGTTGATCGAAGCCTACATGTAAAATAAAACATCGTGAGGAAACCAACAGGTCCCGGAATTGTGTAAGACATTTGTAACAGCACGCCCGGTTTGGCGATGGGCTCACCACTTTTAAAGAGTCCAAAGAAAGTAATGGTGAAACGTAGGTATTTCCAAAAATGGAATAAATACCTCGGCCTCCCCCTCGGGGCTAAAAAGCGTGAGCTTTATTGTTTTTGTAAATAGTAATCTATACATATAATAAAAACCTGTAACGACACCATGTCTGTACATGAAATATATTTTGGATATATCGAAAGTTTTATAAGATTTTTGTCTGTCTATCTGTCTGAACATGCATCACTCAAATATGACTTGACTGATTTTGATGAAATTTGGTGTGGAGACAACTGAATCATTAGGTCAACATTTAGGGTACTATTAACTACAGCAAAATATCTCATTACCACGGGAAAATATATAAAACCGGCCAAGTGCGAGTCGGACTGGCGCACGAAGGGTTCTGTACCATTATCTATAAAGACGACAAAAAAATCACCTTTGTTGTACGGGCTCCCCCTTAAATATTTATTTTATTTTGGTTTGTAGTATTCGTTGTTATAGCGTCAACCGAAATAAATCATCTGTGAAAGAATATCGGCAGCTTTGGTACCCACTGAACTAGACACCCACGGGGTATCACACTATGCTTGTTATATTGACTCATAACAAGTCGAAATTTTCCATATTTTTAAATTAATCTAGCAGTTGAAAATATTGAGTCAAATAAAACAGAAATATCATAGAAACACGAATCGATCGATTGGGAAATCGACTAATACCAAAGAGATTAAAATATAATATAAGGCATGAAGGGGACAAAGCGAGGATTATTTGAAGCCAAAAGTTATTCCAAGTGGAATAAGTCTAGTACAATTTCGACCGAATGACAGCTCGCGTTCATACTAACTGACATGACAAGGACATGACGCTTGAGCTTCAAAGTTTTATATGAAAATATTCCCAATGCCCCCTCTATGCTATTATATTTTAATGTCTTTGATTAATACAAAAACTTTTTTGTTGTTGTGGTAAAATTGAACGTCGTGTCATCACGGCGTTCTTTATGCTGCTCTAGTGAGAAGTCTGCTTGAAACGAATTCAGTGGTCTGGACTCCGCACGAGAAAAAGTATATTTTGATGTTGGAACAAGTCCAGAAAAAATTTCTTAGGTCGCTGTTCAAGAAGAACTTTTTTTACTACCCATATTTGTACCCAACATTGTATTTGCAGGGTCATCTAGGGTATGATTCATTAGAGTTAAGAAGAAATCTAGCCCTCATAAAATTCGTGATCAATATTATTAGGCAAAAATCCGACTGCACATATTTGTGCGGTGCAGTATTAAGACTGTGCGCACCTGACGCGTACATAAGAGCTCGGAGACGGCGGCTCTTCGCCGTGCCGGCCGCGCGCACCAACCTGCTCATGCAGTCGCCTGCGCCGCGCGCTCTCGCGCTGCTCAACCGCCTACACTATGCGGTTCCCGAGTGTGATATATTTGTGACTGGGATAGGTATGTTGATGATCGAGTGTAAGAGAATGCTAGAGGATAATGATGAACGTGTAAGCTCAGGCATATAATTAAGTAATATAAGTATATCTTGTTGAAATTTGTGGTGCTCTGGCTTATGCTGTAAAGCCATAAATGTGTGTGTGTGTAAATAAATAAATAAATAAATAAATAAATAATCACGTCAACCATGTCATTCACTAGGGATGGCCAAGTGAAAAAATAAATTGATATTTATCGTATCGACATTTCTAAATACTATAGATAAAAATCGAGTGAAAAATATCGATATATCGTCAGTTTTACATTATTATTACTACATATACATATTCCCAAATTCGTAAAAAAGGACGATGAAAATAGTACCTAACGTAGTGGCACCAATGATCGACAAGAACCAGTAACCGACACTTAATTTTTTGATTCAATAAAATAAGAGTAGGACACCGATTTCTTAATATGTCAACACTGTACCATAGAAAGCACACTTTTGACTGGCTCCCATTGAAATTTGAGCTAAATCCGCCGTTTGGTTGGAAAATGACGGTGTGACAACTGATTGCGGCTGGAGTACCGGTGAGAACCACAACATTTCTTAGTGAAATCATTAAGGAAGTAAGTACATTTTTTTGATAATTATACTAATGTATTGTAACTTATTTGAATTTTATGTTTTTCACGGGTTAGTTTAAGAACTATAGGATCGATTTTTGTTATAACGAAAGTTTAACGTTATTTTGATATTAGTAAAATGTTGGTGTCGATCACTGGTTTTCACAAACTGACTTTTTCCAATAATCGACACGTGTCGATAGTAATTTTTTTTAACATTTTTCATTTGACAAGTGAATATAGTTCTTCTTACTTTGCGTATTTGGTAGATATTTGAAGTAAACTAATCAAAGTCGAGCTACCAGTAATCGACAAGTGTCGATTATTGGGGAATAATACGTGTCGATGATTGGTTCTTACCTTACTTTTGACTGGCTCCAAGAAAAAATTATAGTAGAAGCTGTAAAAAATGGCGAAAAGCGAGGCAAAGAATAGAGCGAAACCGAGGGTCCAAAGTATTCACTCAGCAGCTTGGCAGGAGCCACCTGACGAAACTTAAAACGCTTGTCAGAAGGACCGTATTATTGTCGAAGCCGAAGATATCCGCCGAGATTTTTATGGCCGGTAGTACGCTGTTCATGCTCCCCGTTCCCAACGAGACGACCAGGATTCCCGAGCCACCCTGACACGCCGCTATACCGACGAACTGCCAGACATCAGCCAAGACGAGATCATGTTAGCTCTGAGCCTCTGAGGCAGTTTAACAATGGAATAGCCCCCGGTGAGGACGGAATAACATCAGAGCTTTTGAAAGCTGGAGGAGCCCCTATTATACAGGAGCTACAGAACCTCTTTGGCACCGTCCTTCACAGTAGGAGAACTCCAAAGGCGTGGAGCGGGAGTTTGGTGGTGCTCTTTTTTAAGAAGGGAGATCCTCTCCTTGAAAACTACAGATCCATCACACTTCTGAGCCACATCTATAAGCTGTTCTCACGAGTGGTCACGAATCGTCTCGCCAGGAGACTCCACGAGTTCCAGCCGCCGGAACAGGCTGGGTTCCGAGGAGGATATTGCACCATAGACCACATTCACACAGTAAGGCAGATTATACAGAAATCCGAAGAGTATAATCAGCCCCTGTGTCTCCCTTTTGTGGACTAGGAGAAGGCCTTCGATTCCGTTGAAACCTGGGCTGTTCTGAAATCCATACAGCGTTGCCAAGTAGACTATTGTTATATCGAGGTGCTGAGATGTCTCTACGAGGCCGCCACCATGATTGTCCAAGTATAGGGTCAGCAGTCTAAACCCATCCAATTGCGCAGAGGAGTGAGACAGGGGGATGTCATATCCCCGAAACTGTTCACGAGCGCGTTGGAGGATATGTTTAAGACGCTGAACTGGAAACATAAACGGCAAATACATCTCCCGCCTGCGATTCGCTAATAGTCTTGATGGCGGAGTCGCCAGAGGAGCTAAACCGGATGCTGGATGACCTGCTAGCCTCAGCCTCGCGATGCATTGGTCTTGTCATGAATTTGGATAAAACCAAAGTCATGATCAATGGCCACATTGATCCAGGACCGGTCGTCGTACATGGCCACCGTCTTGAAATTGTTTCCGAGTTTACTTACCTCGGGCAAATTCTGCAGTTAGGTAAATACAATTTCGAGGAGGCCAAGATGAGGATCTAGCTGGACTGGGCAGCATTTGGGAAACAGCGTCGAGTCTTCTCGTCATCCATCCCGCAATGTTTGAAAACCATAGTTTTCCTACCTGTTATGACCTATGGAGCTGAGACGTGGACACTCACGGTAGGGCTGGTCCACCAGTTCAAGGTCGCTCAGCGGGCTATGGAAAGAGCTATGCTCGGAGTTTCTCTAAAGGATGGGATTATTTTTATGATCAATACACTTTAGAAAGAAAAATATGGACATTGTACTGTGGACAATAAATGAATACTTATTAAACAGTTAATTTTATTTTAATAACCCACTAATGGGGTAGTGATTTGGCAGATACACATTATAGGTAATAGTCGATAACTGGGTGTCGGTAACTGGTAACTGTCGATGACTGGGTGTTGATTACTGGAGATTAGGTGTCGAAGACTGGAGATTTATACACTTTTTCCTTTTTTGGGATTTTTTTCTAGTTCGTGTATAGTTAAAAAATATAATACATCCTATTCTTATCTTAAGAACATACCTTACCATACTCAATCGTTACTTTTGGTTTAAAGATGACTAAATGACCTTTAATTTTATGAGGAAGTCTACTATCTCCTTAAAGTGTCGATCATTGGTGCCACTACGTTATATTTTTATAAATGCTTGAGTCGGCAAGTATCTAATACCTAACATGAAATGAAACACGAAACCAGAATTGCGTTAAAAATATATTAAAATTGATACGAATTCGATACTGTAAAATAAATGTCGATATATCGCCATTAAAAATATCGACGATATATATAATATGCTAATTTAGTATTTGGAAAAATATCGATATTTTAATATAGGTATCGATATTTTTTGCCTAAGCCATCATTCACTGGCATAGAGTAACTTATATGGCATGTGGTAGGCAGTGCTATTTTCTAACAAAGAGGTTGGAAGAAAATCATTTTCTTTCCTAGAGAAACTTTTTCTTTACACGTCTTTGGTACCTAAAATCTCATAATAACCTACAAAATTCACTAGGTAACGAATAACTTTTAAACCTCAACTTATAAAAATGTGGTATGATTACATATTATCTTAGTCTGTCCAAGAACTATCGATTTTACACGGTTTCGTCTTCCGTGGGCAGGTGTAAGTGGGGTACCCAAAACACATGGACTTTTGCCATTGTTCTTTCAGATGTTTAACTATCTTATGAGATAGGTAGGTATAGCCTGGTGACAAACGGTCAGACAGATGGACAGCGGAGTCTTAGTAATAGAATCCTGTTTTACTCTTTGGGTACGGAACCCTAAAAACGGGTTAAAAAGAACAGGTAGTAGGTAGGTAGGTAGGGACCTATTCCATTTCTGGATATATCCACTTTTCACAAGATATTCTTTGGACCCCTAAAAAGAGAGTGTTAGTGGGTATTTCCAGCCTTTTCTCAATCGCGACGATCGCAGTAGGTACTCATCCAGATAACCAACGTGTCTAGAGAAGATCTGAAGACTCTGATAGGCAAAGATCTGCCACTGGAACCGTTCGGCAAAGTGAGAAATCGGTGTCCTTTTGGGGTGGAATTATGATTGGAGCTAGTACGGATTTGATTGGAGCCAAGACAGCCATCTCGGATCAACAATAGTATGCAGAATCATACAATAAATCAACAAAAACCGTTCGGATCAACGGATCAACAATTAACTGATGCCACATCCCATAGGATCAACATTTGCCGAATGGAGATACCTATTTATATATATATATATATATATATTTTTTATTTATCTTCGGAAGACTTACAGACTAATACATTACAGTAAATATCAGATGTAATATAAAAGGTAGGCTAATGAGGGTGTTCTGAAATGACGACCACCAGGTGGCAGCACCTAGGCGTTTGGTCCAGAAAGCTATCAAAACTGTCAGAGCGCGTATATTTTCTATTACTATGTCTGATTTTTTTGAATTTTCTAATAAAATTAAACAAGTATAACGAATATTCTCTCCAAATCGAAATGCCACAATGCTGTGCAGTTCCTATGTGCTCAAAAAAACCGAGTGGTCATAAGTTTCCTAAGGACAAAATACGTTTAAAACAATGGCTTGTAGCTTGTAGCTATTCGTTTGTTTTTGTTTTTGCTATTGTTGGTAACAAAATATATTTAAAATAAAAATCCTTTATTTGTGGAACTATAATATTTTCAATAAATATATCATCTCTTTTGATGTTTATTATCTTTTCATCCACATTCGTCCATATGAACAAATCACAGCTTTCTCTACCCGTAACAAGTAATTGTGTTTGAATTTTGTAGTAATAGCTACTGTTTTCTTTGAGTTGTAAACAATTTAAACTGTAAACCACATGTGGACAGTTTTCTAGCCCTATACACTCATCCTAAAATGGAAAATGGACATTTAACTTCCAAAAGTATAAGGTAAAGTTTTAATTCGGCAACCCTTTTTTGTCCATACACACGATTCATTTAGATAATATTAATTTTAGGAACTAAAAACCAGATACTAACATATAATATCATTGCTAAAAACTGAGAAACGCTATGCAGAATTGCAGAAACTATGTGTTTTGACAGCGCGCATGACCTCATGACTAAGTGGCGCCAACTAGTGGCGTAAATTTTCGTAAACACCCTCATTACAAGTCTCCACATATATATATTACAATATTCACTAAAAAAGAAAAAAAAAACTATGGTGTACAGTGTGCTGTGAAAATTAACCATTTAGATTTTAAAACAATAAAACATAATAATAATAACATAGACATATTATATTACATCACTAAGGTGGGTTGTGCAGTTCGGTATCATTTATGAAATGAAGTTTAGCCAACTTTCGCCTTACCGCAGACGTACCTGTGCAGAATAAATCAACGTCAAGTTCCAACGGAAGGCTATTAAAGATGTTGACACTGCGCAAGAAGAAGGAATTACGTCTGTAGTTAGACTTTGCAGTTTGCAGATGAAGCAGTGGTCGCTGCCTAAGACTCAATTGATTGGTACGAAATTTAATATTGGAAAGCAAATAAGGGCTATCAATAGATCCATTGGCAATGTTCATTAGAGAGCAAATGTCGTTTATATAGCGTCTTTTTTCAAGTGGTAGGAAGTGATAACGCTTATATCGGTGTTCATAACCATTAGACCTCTGTTTTGCCTTAAAGTCTAGATAACGTAGGAATCTCCTCTGAATGCCTTCAATACGGGATTTGTAGATCTCATACTGAGGATTCCATACCTGAGATGCATATTCTAGGTGGCTGCGAACAAAAGAGCAGTACAAGATTTTTATAGATTTCAGTGTAGTGAAATCTGCTGACGATCTAATTATAAAGCCTAGAGCTCTGGATGCCTTATTGACAATGTAGTCTATATGCTTGTCAAATAAGAGCTTACAGTCATGAACTACTCCTAGGTCTTTAATTTCATTTACCATGCGGATATTTTGTCTAAGAAGTGTATATCCATGACCTGTAATTCTTTGTTTCCTTGAGAAAGACATATAGAAACATTTTGACACATTGAGCTTAAGCTTGTTACTAGTACAGTAAGTTTCAAATCTGTGCAGCTCATCCTGGAGGTCGTTTACGTCAGCTAAATTATAAATGGTTTTTAAAATCTTCATGTCATCAGCATATAATAAGATGTAGGAGTCCTTAAAACACTTTGTGATATCCTTGATAAATATAGTAAATAAGAGAGGACCTAGGATTGAGCCCTGCGGAACTCCAGATGGGATCGGGGTCCAGTTGGATTGATAGCCTCTCATCACAACTGCTTGGCTACGATTCTCAATATATGAGGAAAACCAACGATATAGATCACCATGTATTCCAGCTGACAATAACTTCTTTAAAAGTATACGGTGGTCAATACGATCAAAACATTTACTGTAATCTGTGTAAATTACGTCAACCTGCGCACCGCAATCCATACCAGCTGATATATACTCATGAGCTGAGAGTAGGTTAGTTACAGTCGAACGCTTTCTTAGGAAACCATGTTGTTCATCCCCAAAGCTACACTTTAAGGCCGAATAATGTATATATTTAATTTATTAGGTTAAAAAAAATATTTTGTTTATATTTTTAACCCACTTAAAAAAATGAGGTTTAGGTAGGAATATTTCTTTTTTATTTAAGTATGTTCCCCGATTACTCAAAGATGGTTGAACCGATTTAGAAATTCGTCGTATATTTACTGAGTTAGTATGATCATCTTCCAGCTCCATGATCAGACCCTGGTTACAATCAAATACCAAAATACTCCTCAAGACGAATCAAACAAGCCCAAACTCGAGGGGGTTGTGTCGTTTACTTACCGAGTTCCTATGGCTATCTTCCAGCTCCATCATCAGACCCTGGTTACCATCTAGTGCCAAAGTACTCGTCAAGACGAATCAAACAAGCCCAACCTCGATGGGGTTTTGTCGTTCAATTACTGAGTTCCCATAGCTATCTTCCAGCTTCATCATCAGACTTTAGTTACCATCTAGCACCAAAGTACTTCTCAAGAAGAATCATACGAGCCCAAACTCGATGTGGCTGTGTCGTTTAATTACTGAGTTCCCATGGCCATTTTCCAGCTTCATCATCAGACCTTGATTACCATCTAGCACCAAAGTACTCGTCAATACGAATCAGAGAATCCCAAACTCGATAAGGCTGTGTTGTTAAATTACCGAGTTCCTATGGTCATCTTCCAGCTCCATCATCAGACCCTGGTTACCATATTACACGACATTATAGCACCAAAGTATTTGTTAAGACGACTCAAACGAGCCCAAACTCGAGGGGTTTACGAGTAGTCACTGAGGAGTTGCGATATCTACCTCCTGACTCCATCATCAGATCAGCTCGGTGGTACCATAATATTGCATTGTCACCGAACTTACATAGGTATACCAAATTTCATTTTAATCGGTTGAAGATATCTGCTTAAAAATTAAACTGCAAGATTCCACCCGAACATACATAGTTACATACCTACCTACATCCATTGCAAGTTAAATAAAAGCTCGTTATAATAATTCCAATTCCATAGAATAAGAGTTAAAAGGCTCCAAGGTCATAGGTCGTTGCACGTTGACTGTGAAGCAAAGTGGCAACAGCGCATAATAGAAAACAACCAATTATGAAGAAGGTAGCTTCTGATTGGTCCATTTGAATCGGATCAACAATTGATGGAGCGGATTTGTATAAAGACTGCTAAAATTTGTCCGCTAGGGGAACAGCTATTGTTGATCCGATTGGATCAACATTTGTATGCAGAGTCATACATTAGATCAACAAAAGCTGTTCGGATCAACAATTGCCAACGGATCAACAATTAACTGACGCCACAGCCCGTCTGATCAACAATTGGGTATATCTATATATATATATATATATATATATATATATATATATATATATATATATATAGATAGATATAATATATATGTATAGTAATGGAATACCTCTGCCTACCCCCTCGGGGATAAAAGGCGTGAGATTATTTATTTATTTTTAAGAAATTTATAACATATACATATATATATATATATAAACTAGTGACCCGCCCCGGCTTCGCACGGGTGCAATGCTGAATTTTCTTTGCTATAAACCATCCCTGGACCTACTCGAACCCACACAAAAAGTTTCATTAAAATCGGTCCACCCGTTCTCCAGTTAAATCGTCAGGAAGGAAAACCCGACTTATTTTTATATAGTAGATTATACTTATGTTATAAATTTCTTAAAAATAAATAAATAATCTCACGCCTTTTATCCCCGAGGGGGTAGGCAGAGGTATTCCATTACTGGATATACCCACATTTCACGATATATATTGGACCCCTAAACGTGATAGGTGGTGAGCCCATCGCCGGACCGGGTCTATTTACACATGTCTTAGAATTAATTCTGAGACCTGCGGGTTTCCTCACGATGTTTTCCATTTACCGTCGAGCTAGTGATAAATATGTACGTAAGTTTTTGAAAAACTCATTGGTACACGCCAGGATTCGAACCCGAGCCTCACTGATTTTCGGCCGCCTCGAATCTTTAACCGTAAAGGCTATCACTGCTCTTTATAAATTTCTTTTTTAATTTTATTATACCTAGGTAAACATTGCGGTCATTATATTATCTAAATCATAAAAAGCAATTTTAGTGCCGGCGATGGCATATTAAAATAATATTAGTAGTTGTACTGAGTTATACTGCATTTCCGTATTTTAATATTACTTAATTCTCATATCTATGCAAATATATCTATCCCGAATGCTATTTATCGAAGTTGATGTACCATGAATTTTTCTACTTTTAGTTATGTAATTATAGTTTTAATCTCTCAGTTCTATCCATCCCAAGGTCGTCTGAAAGAGATCGACGAAAGCGATAAGACCGCTCATTATACTTTATTTAATTTTTCTATCTCTTTTTGGTTTATTGTAGTCATGGTTGAGACCCATGGGCGTGCGGTCCATAGATGCTGATAAGCGCCGCATGCCCTGGGTATTTTTTCCAAAATACATGCAATATAATCAGTACTTTACTATTCTTAACAATTCGCAAATCTACTAATAACGCCACCTTTTGTTTCTAAATCAAACTATTTTTGCTTCCTACTAGCCCCGTAGCGCCGCCACTAAATAGCCATATACGGTTTGCGGCGTAAGCGGGTACTACACCAGCCTACTTTATCTCTATTCCTACACGCAAATATTAGACGTCAGTGTGGAAATGTTTCGGAGTGTGCGTGAAATTTTGTATGGGAATAAGCTCCGCTTTTTCTCAGCCAACCCGATTAGAGGAGTACGGCATAATACGCATCTCTATGTAACGAAAGAGACAGCAGCCCACAGTCGGGTGACTTCGGCGACGTTCGTTAGTTGACGAAGTTCTTTCATTTCGAATAGACCGGAAGTCTAGAATGGGTTATCAATTCATTATGTATTTAATTGTTTATAAGCAGATTAATAATAAATAAACAACTATCTCTATTTCAAAATAACATTTTTCTAATACAATATTTATTCATTTACACTAAGTGCATTTTTACAGTATTGCTTGTTTGTTTTTTCAATAAAAATTTTCAATAAAATTTTTTTTGTCATTTCCTGTCTTCCTGGTTATTGGTCTGTGCTGTCTTCGGGGCATTGCACTTAGTTTTTTACCATATTGTTTTTGTTTTGATACAAGTTACGAAATAGTTTGATGAAATACTTTTTTATATATTGTGAATTCTTTACGAACGAAAGTGAAATAATGGAAAGTTTACGTTGTGATACGTGTAGTGATAGTTTGTGTGCAAAGATTTAAAAACTAACCAGTTTTCTTTAGTGCAACCAGGATTAGGTACAAATTCGATTGAAATTGCACTAGGAATGCAAAAACGGAGGTCACTTCGAATATCCATTATCTGACTTGTTTATGAATATCAATCATTTACTGAGATGTTTGATGTGGCTGCCCAAATAATTTCGCTTTCTGCATTCTGTGTGAGCATAGGTACTTGGAAATAATTACAGTAGGAAAGGTACAGTAGGTACCTACACTACAGTACAGTACACTACACTGCAAGGAAACCTCGATGTAATTACCTGTTAGCTGTATGGTAAGGTCTCATAAATAATTTTAGTTACGATTTATTAAAACTACCTTTATATAAACATCTGGGTAACACCGCCTGGCGGCGTGCTGGTGTTGCATAGGTATTCTAGCAAATCAAATTCTAATAGCATGACCGGTACTATCAACCAGTGCACGCCCCTGTTGAGACCATAGAGGACCTCAGTCCAAGGCTCAATGACCGTTGAGCTTCGAGGTCCACATGAATGCTCACTAAAATAAACATCGATAAACCTACAGACCCATATCCAGTGCCGGTTTTAGAACTACCAGCGCCCTGGGCAAGATTTCAACGGCGGCGCTCCTATATCTGCCATTCAAACCCAAATCCACTTGTCCCTACCAGGAGGGACAGCTGGAGGGACTAGTGGAATAGCCTAACAAAAAAAGGCAAGGGACAGAATCAAGTAACCATTTTTAAGCTATTGCATAGCTTCTATCGAGGGCCTTGAGCACGGGGACCGAATCCAGAAATTCCGTAACGAAAAAAAACGTCACGCTCCCTACTCCGACGGGCACGGAGGTGTGGCTTGAAGGCCGTGCATTGTCTAACGTCGTTTCTTTTCGGCAGTCTTGTTGATACAAAATGCTATGCAATAGCTTTACCGCGGCAGTCCCCGAGTGCCACACGTCTTTTTTTAAAATAAATTTGTCCTTTTCTAACCTCTTAGATTGGGACTCCAAAGTTCATGTTTTCCGAAATTTAATTTTCGATTAACAAAGTTGCAAAATCTATCGATCTAGATTGAAATATTATCGATCGTAGATAGGTTTTGATAAGCTTATGCTTGGAAAAACTCATTCACGACTTCACCACTAGAAATCGTTAGGATGTAAGTATAATGATTTTGGAGCGCCCCTTTATATCTGGGCGGTCAACAACCGCGCCCTACGCTAACGCCGCCGCTACTGCCCATATCTCTTCTAATAATATATACAACTTGTAACATAATAAGCGCAATTCCTGAAATTAGTTTGTTCAGTATCGACTACTTATTCGATTTCAGCTATTTTTAATATGTGTTAAATTTAAAAAAATGAATTATCCTAGCTGAATTTAGTGCTTTCTATGGAAATGGTGCTATTATTAATCGATATTTAAGAAAATGGGTTAGACATAACTAACTAAAGTTCGATTGCATCATATATTTTTTATATTAATATGCTAATTGGGGTGTATGAGGAATTGCGCTTTTTCTGTTACGCGTTGTATAGATTTGTGGATAGGACGAAGATTGTCGAATGCCCGTGTATTGTGTAACACCCACTCCCGTTAACATCGGAGGCTCTACAATCGAATTACTTATAGCGTACGGTAACTACGTACTAAACGTTAAGTTCAAATGCGAGTATCGCTATTCGCTACTTTCAGTCAGTAAAGCGTGCCGCATTTTTTTTTATTTATTATTTTTTTATTAATAAGCGCACACAAAGCACTTAACGCTAAATACAATGTCCCACAAAACTGTGTCAACAGTTTGACTGGGATCGGCAGTCTCTCTTAATATATCACATTACAATTTCTTGATATTATATTGACAATGATAGGTAGGTAAAGGTGGTTCCGTTTTGCAGAAAGTATATTTCAATCAATAATTTATAATACCGAATAAGCATAGACATATTAATAGTCTATGAGAATAAGTAATAAAAGACTTATTTAAAAGTAAATGCATGAGCGCTTCCGTGTTTCGGAAGGCACGTTAAATTGTTGGTCCCGGTTTTCGTTGTGTTTACGCGCAATGGAAGTCGTAAAGCCATGTCAGATACCCTTGGGTGGTGTACCTACCAGGTGGGTTGAAAAATTCTGACTGTTAAGTGACCACTAGCATAACACCATCTCCCAATCCGCGGTATGCTCGCGTGGGAGATTAAAGCCCATACTTCCTCATGTGTGAGGAAAGACCCTTAGCTCAGCTGTTGGCTGTTACGGGTTGATGATGATGATGAAATGCATTTTTAGCTAGGTACGAGTAATTACATTAGATAATTTCAGCACCCTGGCCAAAAAGTTAATGAGTGGCGCGGCGACTGCGTAATACGCAACGTGGATAGGTAGGCCTCCCACAAGGTGGATCGATGAGGGTGAAGTCGAGCGAGGGTATAAGCTGGATGCGCAAAGCACAAAACCAGTCATTGTGGCGATCGATGCTTGCCTATGACATGCAGTGGACGTTTTCGGCCGCTCGCTATGATGACGAACATAAAAATAGAAATAAATAATAAATAATCTCACCCCTTTCATCCCCAAGGGGGTAGGCAGAGGTATTCCATTTCTGGATATACCCACATTTCACGAGATACATGGACCCCTAAACGTGATAGGTGGTGAGCCCATCGCCGGACTGGGTCTATCTATTTACACATGTCTCAGAATTAATTCTGAGACCTGCGGGTTTCCTCACGATGTTTTCCTTCACCGTAGAGCAAATGATAAATATGTACCTACGTAAGTTTTTGAAAAACTCATTGGTTAATGCCAGGATTCGAACCCGAGCCTCACTGCTTTTGGGACGGCTCTTTAACCGTAAAGGCTATCACTGCCCTACCTACTACGACATAGGTACCTATAGTATCTACGGAGATCCATCGTGCTACCCACATTCCGTGGTGCTACCCGTGCTAAGAGTATCTAAGGTAAGCCGCAGACACCGAGACACAGACGGACATGCCGAAACAATAAAGGTTCCTGGTTGTCTACGGAACCCTAAAAAAGAAAAACAAGAGTACGGAGAGAATATTATGTATTTACGAAATCATACTTAGGCTGATAGCCATATTGCCAATGTTTTTTTTATTTTATCGTAGCTTTGTAGAGGTGTAAAAAAGCATACCCGTATGTATTCGTTACTAATACAATTAGTACTCGTTACTATCGTATCGTTACTCATTACTTCTGATACCTCATAAGATGCTATGTTATGTTAGAGCAACGAATCGAGTCGTATTGCGTAGGAGTGGCGTCACGGCGTCGCAGCATTCGTAATTTGTAGAAAACATACTTATACATAACACATAAGGATAATTTTCTCCCTTTTCAGTATTTTGAAACACTTATGTGTAAGTTATTCTGAATTTATTTTGATTTAATAAGTAAAGTGTAGAACTAAAAGTGAACCCTTGACGGAATCTACTAAAATTTAACGTTGAAATTTAAACGTTTTTAATTTCAAAGAATAATCGCGCGTGCGTAAAACATACGATCAGCAAACGTTTCAATCATCAACGGTACTTTCTTGAACTGAAACAGTGTAGACCTACACTTTTTTTGTATTTTTTGTATTTTTGCATTTTTCGTCGTATGGGTACCTGTACCCATACGACGAAAAATGCGAGTAACGAAATACATTCGTGAACCAAGAGAATGTAACGCTACGGTAAGATTCGTGACTCACGTTTCGTTACTCGGTACTAGATGGCACACCCGTTATTCAGTAACGAATACATACGATACGGTTCGCTACAGCTCTACTGCTCTAGTCTAGAGGCTCTATAGCTCTATAGCTTTCTGGGTTATTGGTCTGTGATAGCTATGTTTTGTTTGTCTAGTCTGTGGTTTGTGTGAGCGGTAAAACGTAAATAAATAGATAGGTACCCGAGAAAATTTTATAGTAAAAATCATGACTTACTATGACTTCTTTTGCGCAAATATTCAAAGTAAACGTAGTGATGTTGTCAAAGGTACCTGCTATTCCATGTGTCCGCAAGACGAAGTTATGATGTAAATAATTTTGTCTATTACTTACCTACATTACCGATTCTAAAGATTGCTAAATTGGCAAAGCAGAGGATCATCTTGGATTTATTTCCAGTAACACTTATAATTTAGCGACAGCAGCTAATTATTCCATTCAAATATTTTTAGGCGCGAAAAAGAAAAGTTAGTACATGTTTTGGAGGTTATGGGGCCGACAAGAAGACTAGTGAAAAGCTACAGCAGGTCAGCAGCGGACTCATATGTGGCGGTGCCTCGTCTACTACGCCCGTACTCCGTTCTGCAAGAGACTGTGCAATATCTTGTACTTGAGTAAGATTTTTTATGATTTTTTTGGTTTTGTACTATCGACAAACGTTCCGCCTGATACATTTGAAGTTGTCTTTTTAAAGCTCAAGTTTTTACTACCTACCCTAATTAGCGCTAAGAAATCAGAAGGCAGTAATACAATAGTTTTCCTTCCACTTTCATCAGCACGGAATGGATGACCATTCCGTGACAATTAAAACCAGATGACAATTAGAAGTAAAGGGTTTCAGGTTTATGAAAAAATTAAACCCTTTACTTCTTATTGTCATCTCCATAGGGGAAACTAAAAGTACTGCATTATGAAAAAAAAGCGTCTCACAAAAATGGCCTAGTGCAGTTTCCCATTTGTATAAAATAAGCAGCTCCATACTCACGCATTAAATACTCGATACCAAAATATAGTGTAAAAAGTTATACTATATTACAACGTAATTAATATATATGTACCTACTGAAGGGGGAGTATGCAAATTACCTGGGCCATTTCAGAACAAAGTCTTTCAAACACTTACCTAGTGTATCAGGCAGAACTTTTGTAGGTAGTACAATATTGAAAAATAAACAGAAAATTGCAGAGTAACGAAACGGGTAGATGTCCCTACCGCAGTGATGTATGACTTTGTGAGTGATCGCCTGCGAGCGGTGCGCCAGGACATGACAATACAGCGGTTGCTTCCAGAACAGTGCATGTGCCTGCTTGAGCCTATGATCCGGTTTTACGTTTACTACGGATATCAGTAAGTTCATTTAATTATAAGTAGACCATGGCAATAATAGCTTATCTATACTAATATTATAAAGAGGAAAGATTTGTATTTTTGTATGTCTGTTATGAATAAACTCGGAAAGTAATCGGCAATGGAAAGCTACAAGATCCCTGAGTAACATAGGCTATATTTTATTCCCCTATTCCCACGGGAACGGGAACTACGAGGGTGAAACCGTGCAGAACCGCTACTCGGTAAATAATGTTGATACAGTTCAGATGTTAAGTCTTGTTTATTTATAGGCCCAACTTTAAAATGAACTAGCTTTTGCCACTTTCCACGCGTTGTAAGATGTATCCTGTATGAACTTTCGAAGATGTTTTTTTCAGTAGTTTTTGCATGAAGCAGTTCCAAACATCTTACAATTTTCGCGTTAATAATATTATTAGTGTAATTATTGTTATTATAAATATTATTTTCTTTTTTCAGATTATGTGAGCAGCCAATTAATAATTATGATCCAGTACTTAACAAGAAATACTTATTAGAATGTCTGAAGTGGATTCTAAACTGCTATGACAAATGTAATGTCGATGATATAACATTGCAGTTGTCAGGGTTGACCATAGACAATAAATACAGGCTCAGAAGCAACAGGGTTCTGATGGAAAGTCTATATTTGCTATGCAATTTGAATGATGTCCATCCGATATTTAGATACTTAAGTCTGCCGAAGTCTTTGAAAAGGTAAGAAGAATCAGCTGGTCTATTGACTATTTACTACCTTTATGGCAATGGTCTTCATATTGACGTACGTTGCTTCTGCCGTACATCTGTCGTTACCACCTATGCTAGTAGAATAGGCACTGAACACAACAAATCTATAATTATATTATAAAGAGGAAAGATTTGTATTTTTGTATGTTTGTTACGAATAAACTCAAAAACTACTGGACCGACTTTAAAAATTCTTTTGCCAATGAAAATCTAGAAGATCCCTGAGTGACATTGGCTACATTTTATTCCCGTATTCCCACGGGAACGCGAAACTACGAGGGTGACACCGCGCAGAACCACTAGTGGCGACGATTCATTAAGGACCAAAATTTTTTTTCATTAAATTTCGTCAAGGATCCTGGAGAACACAATAGACACAGAAATAAATTTTCGGAAGTACAGATATAGTCAACAGATTTTAATTTATCAGCACCTAGTCACAGGAGCAGGTGTTGTCCACAGACAACAGCGCTACCTAATATATAGAACGCGTAACAGAAAAAGCGCAATTCCTCATACACCCCAACTAGAAAATTAATGGAAAAAAATTATGATGCCATCGAACTTTAGTTGAGTCTAAACAATTTTATTAAAATTAAATATCGATTAATAATAGCACGGTTTCCGAAGAAAGCACTAAACTCAGCTACGCTAATTAATTTTTGGGAAACATTTAACACATGTTAAAAATAGAAACAAACAGGCCCCTCGAACCCACACCAAAAATTTCATCAAAATATTTTTTCTCTGTTCCTCTGAGAATGTCACGCAATCCTTTCTTAGCTAATACTTTCAATATTTTCAGCGCAACGCAGTTGCAATTATCATATAAAATAGCAATAGCGAACCTTAGAGGAAACTACATTGCAGTCTGCAGATCATTTCAAGAGCTCTGCCCTCTGACATATTGCGCTATGTGTTTGTACCTACCAGAACTACAAAGGTATGTATTATAATTATAAAAATATAAATACTTATCTGCGACTACCTATCAATTACATTTTATATTACCTTTCAATATTCTGAAAAAGCGTAACATGTTATAAAAAAAATATGATGCTATGCAGCAGTCCTATAACTGGAACAACTACGGAGGAGCGGAGGTGGAATGCTCCTCCATCGTGAAAAGGGAATATCTTCCGCCAGGCCAGGCGATCGTGCCTGGGGACCGCGGTCCAACGGTTGATGTTGGACATTTGTATTTTGTACTATTGGATGGTTAATTTATAAACAATAGTCTTATTATATTATGGTTCATTATTTAAGTTACAGACTTTCATAGACTCGAGCAAACATTTATATCAATTAACTATACGCGCCACAACAACAATTTCTTTTATATTGGCGGTCCTTTTTGATTTCGCCCAAGTCCAGTTTACAAAGCTTGGTCGGTGGTATTGGATGTGCACAGATGACTATATATTATGTAGTTTGGGCACATGTTTGTTGGGAGGGCTTTGTGATTGCACAAGGTCACATAAATTTTAATCATTATTATTTTACAAAGTAATCGACTGTTGAATTACATAAAACAAGTCAGACAATATTAACAAAAATAGATTGTTAGAAGAGAAATAAGGACAGACAACTTATAGTATAGTATTATTCCGGGTAACATATTCACATAAAATATTTACAAAAGAAGTATGAACAAGGCTCAACAAAGATTTGAAATTCGTTGGTCTGGGGATAGAGACCGGTAGCACTTCGTAAAGAGACGGTCTCCTAGGGCAGCCTAGCTCGTCATGGGCCATTTACACGAGGGCGATCCACTAAGACAATCCACTAAGACTGTACAAACTCTAACTAACAGTACAAACTCATACTAAAACTTCGATAGCGCGGTTAAGAACTCGTCCGTCTATTGGCGCGTTCTATCCAGTGTCGCTACACAATAAATTAATTAAAAAAAACGCGAAAGTGAAATAGTTTATTGTGTATTAGAAAAATAAACAGTGTGTTTGTAACTATCACACTGGTTAAGCAAAGTATATTAATCACGAGCGCGTGTTGCGTAAGGTTGATCTCGGTTTTCCTTAGGTTAGGTTCGGCGCAATGAAGTCGTTAAGTATGTCTATCAGTTGCTTAGCACCCATAGTACAGGCCCTGCCTAGTTCGGGACTAAGAAACCCACACTTTATTAATTAACTAGCGACCCGCCCCGGCGTCGCACGGGTGCAATACTAAAACCTTCCTCTTGAATCACTCTTTAAAAAAAAAGCATCAAAATCAGTTGCGTAGTTTTAAAGATTTAAGCATACATAGGGAATATAGGGATATAGGGACAGAGAAAGCGACTTTGTTTTATACTATGTAGTGATTATTATTATTACAGAAGAGCCCTGCAAGTTCTGAGTAGTGCGTATAACAGCAAAGCTCTCACGGTGCCAGTCGAAGTGCTACGCGATTGGCTGCGGTTTGAGAGCACAGCGGAGCTGTCAGCTGCGTGTGCGCAGTATGGCCTGCAATGCACCAGCGGCGGGGTGCGGTTCAGTCGAATGGACTTTCGGACTGACGTCAACACTGTGAGTTATCTGTATTTACTTGCAGCGCCCCGCGGTTTCACACGCTTAGTTCCCGTTCCCGTGGGAGTACGGGGACAAAATATAGCCTATGTGTTATTCTGATGTATAAATGTAAAGTTTCATCAAAATCCGTTTCAGTAGTTTTCGCATGAAAGACAAACAAACATCCATCCATACAAACTTTCGCATTTATGATGTTAGTAGGAAAAATAGCGACCCGCCCTTGCTACACTTTGTTTTATCGAAATAGAACATACCTCAGTTACATCCATCTTAAGGTTGTCTGGAATAAATCGCTTAAATCGATAAGACCGCCCATTGTAATTTTTTTAATCATTGTGTCAGTTATTGCATATTTTTATTGGTGTACAATAAAGATTTTTTACTTACTTACCTTTTGAATCTTGCGAGGTACCGAAAGCTCCTTAAAGATGAATTTAAGTTAAAATTATAATTTTTATTGAAGCCACTGAGCCGTTTCAGAGCCTATTGGAGAAAAACTTTCAGATTACAGACAGGCAAAAAATCTACAATGGTGATTTAAAATTAAGCCACTGTAGTACAGTCAAGAGCATGTGGAGCTTGACACATTGGACTTTGTACCGTTCTTATTACAATCGCCTTAGAGGTCAGACTCGCACTACAAGTGTAAAGGCTGATTCATGTTACAATGGGACGGGCCCCATCCGGGCCTGGTCCAATACTTCTTGTATGAAGCGCTGGCCTGGACGTGCCCCGTCCGGGCCAAATGTCGAGGCGTATTGTAGGATGGTTCGCCCCGGACGGGGCACGCCCGGGCCCATCCCGTTGTAACATGAATCAGCCTTTAAGCTTCATGTGCTCTTGACTGTATCCTAAAAAAATGTATGGTTCCCAAGATTAATTTATTCTTTTTACTTTTTCAGCTGCAGCCAAAGAAGAAAATTCTACTAGACGAGAAATTTAATTTAACTATAGATCATATTTTTACATATACTTACGGCAAGTCGACCAGTAGAACTCCGTGATAACCACGGGCAACAAACGGTCTTAATTTTGGATTAGTTGACCCTCATTTTATTCAGTTAATCACTGACAGTGAAATCATGTTATACTTACATAGTTTTTAATTTTAATTTTGTTAATTATATTTTAGAATTGTACTTCGTCACTAATTAAATTATGTAGTACTTTTATATAATTGTGAATCAAATCAAATATTTTCATTCAACATTAGATTGTGGAATTCACATTATCACTTGTAATCTTCCTTGAACTTGTATGTATATCGGTGTACCCTTATTCCTTATTCGTAGTACAGTCAAGAGCACGTGAAGTTTTACACTTGTAGTGCGAGTCTGAACTCTAAAATGATTGTATTATGAATGTTATGAACGTTGACTGTATGTACCCATTGTTATACAAAATCTGACAGTGGCAAAATAAATGCCATAATAAACCTATCTGTGTAGTCAAAGAGGTTGTAAGAAAATCATTTTCTTTCAACGTCTTTTCTCGCTAGATACAATTGAATAAAGACTGTAATTTGATGTGACGAGGTTTTGTGATATCTATTGAATAAAAAAGCATTTATAAAGGAATCCTTTATTTATGTATTTACATATGAAATTCTCCTAATTACGCGATAACTAATTACAATGGACAACAAAATGTATCTAATATCAAACGGTTGCATGGCTCCCGACTCACTGTTGCGACTGCAATAATATTTACCTTCAGTATTAATTTAAATATTAGTTAGGGCCCAGACAATTCATAATATGTTTGAATTATACAATTGAATGGCATACACTGCCTGAATCTTCGTCAAGTAATAGTTATTAAAAAAACACGTTATTGGCTATCTAAATATTTCATTTCAATAGGTACTGCTAATCTTCAAGTAAAATCTCGTGGCGTTAAACAAACTTTACTTTAAAATAACTTTCATCGTCATTGTGACAATTTTTTAAACTATTTCTTAACTGCCATAATTCTATGTGAATAAATAATGAGAGGATGCATGATTTCAGTATGTAGTGAAAAAATTTCAAGGTAAAATCGCTACCTTTAATAAAACTCCTGTCAATAAAACTGTTGTAAAATTTGCTGTGTCTAATAAAGAAATGAGATTTCTCATTAATTGTTTAATATTTTTAATCCTTCATGGGCTCGTATTCCAGACACACAGATTTTTTAATGTTTTATGCGGCATTAGAGACATGTAGATTTAGTAAGTCTTTCATGACAGGATGCCTTACAAACGCATCAATTTTGCTTACTCCGTATAATCAATTTTAATAATAAATTAAATATAAAAACAATTTCAACTAATGTTGGCTACCTTTCCTGTAGAGTATTATGTTGGCATTGTACAAACTGCAACCACCAGCAAATTATCCGAAACTCAATTATGATTAAGTATAATGTAATAACGTTTTGTATAAAAACAATGTTGCTAAATGTGGTGAATTTCACTAATTTTCGGATGAATAGCCAACTTTACATACAAAGCACTAATTTTATTATATTTGGTAACTAATTGTTGAGATAACACAGTGAGGCGCGTATTTATTAATCCCAATGTCAAGTTTAGAGGTATATATTGTATATATCTATAGAAATTATGATAATATTCAACTGTTAAATGGTTCTTTGACACATAATGTAACTTAAGGTCTACCTCAAACTTAAGATGGGTTTAAAATGCGCGCTTAAAAGTCCCTCATTCTACAAAACATCCACATTCACTCGTAAGTCATACAGAGACTGATGTATTTCATTGCGGGATTAAAACAAGGGTGTAATACTGCTAACGAACGCAAGGATAAACCTAATTCCGTATATAGTCTTCCTATATTCATAACATATTTTACCAATCTTATATACATACGTTCGTAGCACCAAAATGTTTAAGCAAGAGAAACAAAGAATAGTGGCGAGGAACCATCGAACCAAAATAATAAATTCATAACAAGCAAAATGTCAAACATTTCAACAAGTTTAGACGACAGTCTACGCGATTTCATTAAGTTACAACATGTAAAAGCTGATAAATAACTTCAAAACAATAACAAAGTTTATAATTTACAAAGAGGTACATATTTGAACCACGCACACAAGGCCAGAGGCAGACGCGGCTTAAACAACTCTTGATTAGTAATGAACAAGAGCGCATCTACACTTTCTGAGGAATAGGCGCAGAATGCCACATTGACGCAAAATGCCACATTCTCAAAACGCCACATCGCAAAATGCCACATTCTCAAAATGCCATTTTCGCATAATGCCACATTCTTAAAAATGCCATTTTCGCATAATGCCACCTCTCGAACATACTGCAAGAAGGGAGTTGAACAAGTATGGCACTTTGTTAAGTGTGGCATTTTGCGTGAATGTGGCATCTTGCGTCAATGTGGCATTTTGCGCCTAATCCCTTTCTGAAAGGTACAAGAGTACTTAGAGATAAGCACGGACAACTTATCAGGTAGACACCGTATATGAGAGCGCTCATTTCAATCGGCCAATCTGTTACATTCCGTTGCGTTTGCATTTAAAATAGCCAATCCAAATACTTAAAATAAAATGTAATGCTAAAAATTCGTTACCAAATAGAATAGTAAGGCAGAGCCATCTCAGGGAATTTTCTGTTCGATAGCATCACCTAAGTTTGAACTAGTGACAACTTATACATTTGCGACAAAGTGCAGTATACCTATAATTCCGCAATAGTTAAAAACAAAAATCAAATGTATTTGTTAAAAATATCACGGTTTCTATGACAGTAGGTTAATATTCTAAGAACCAATCCAACCACTTGCGTTTATTATGAACATTCATAACGGTATGCGCCTTCTGGAGGCCACCGGTTTTAGACGACTTGGTTTTGTAACAAAATATGATTAATGATGCGAGGTCTAATTTAGGGTCTACATGCGTACATTTCTGTCAAGTCTGTACCACGCCTTTAAATAGTGTGCACCCTCGCTGGCGTCACACCGTTTACGACGAGGTCAAATCGTATCCAGCTGGCGTCACACCGTTTACAACGAGGTCACATCGATTCCAGCTGACGTTACAGCGTTCACAACGAGGAGACATCGCCTGCGACGGGCGACAAACCATTTACAACGAGTGACATCGTCTGCAGAGGGGTCACACCATTTACAACGGGGTCACATTTTCTAAAGCGGGCGTCACATTGTTTACAACAGGGTGACATTATCTCCAGCTTGTTACACCTATTACAACGAGGTGATATCGTTTCCATCTGGCGTGGCGTCATACCGTTTACAACGACGTGACATCATCCACAGCCGGCGTCACATGGTTTACAACGAGGTCATAAAGTCTGAAGCGTGCGTCTCATTGTCTACAACGGTGTGACATCGTCTGCACCTGGCGTCACACACTCTACAACGAGGTGACATCTACAGCTGGGGTCACACCGTGTAAAACGAGGTGACATCGTCTACAGCTGGGGTCACAATGTGTACAACAAGGTGACATCGTCTACACAGTTCACAATGGCGTAACATCTTCTGCAACGGGTGTTACACTGATTGTTTATCTTCCAAGAGGCTTGGAAGGCGAACTCCACCTTCTAGGATTTGGCGGCCGATACAAATATTAACGCTTTACCTTATTTTTACTAAACATTGCGTGTAGATCGAATTTGGACATCGGGGTGTGACAGCGCATCACTTATAGACTATAAACTAGGTTTAATTAATTACACAGAAACTAGGAACCGTGAAGAAATTGTAGGTGCGCTTGCAATTTATCAGAAGATAACCTATTTCTTTTAAGTCGGTATATTTATTTGGAATACTGATTATAATCATCATTGACGTCGGGTTCTCAGTCTCCACTTGAGAACTGAGACTTGTTCGCCCGCGGATTTTCTAATTTTTAATTCGATGTCATAGCAAAATTTCGTGCATAGCTCGGTGACCTTTATGAGGTTCTTGAGAGAAAACGTTAAAGGGCCATATGTCATCACTGGTACAGTACGGCCGTTTTAACTTGGCTTCTCTGAACATAGGCTTCGCCTGCGCAAAACCCGTCCAAAAAAAACTGTACTGCGAAATTGTCGCTAAAAATGTTATTGCGCAGCCATTTGCGCAACTTCAGAGCTACCAAATTAAAACAGCCGTACTGTACACTGTTTGAGGTCAGGACTTATACGAATCCATGATATGCGCCGTGTCACACCCAATACGTTCAGTCATTCGATATAAAACTTACAATTTGTGTGGATCACAAGGTCCGGCGGTTCGCAGATGTTATTTGCCGGGTCGGACCGCGGTATAAATTAAACATAGAATAAATAAATAACTATTGTGTTCTTATTTCAATCCACCGCTGGCTGCGAGCTGCGTATGCGACACAAAGCTGACCATTCCCGGCTGTAACAATGAGTTTCATTGTCAGTTTGATGGTTTAGTCTATACTAATATTATAAAGAGGAAAGATTTGTATTTTTGTTACGAATAAACTCAAAAACTACTAGACCGATTTAAAAAATTATTTCCTCCAATGGAAAGCTACAATATCCCTGAGTAACATAGCCTATGTTTTTTTCCCGTATTCCCACGGGAACGGGAACTACGCTGGTGAAACCGCGCAGAACCGCTAGTCATATAGAAAGTTGTTCAGATGCTCAAGCACGGAACTCTGAGGACAGTCAGAAAGACAAGCCAGTTAAGTTTTGAATCCGCGACCTCTGACTCAAAAGGTAGAGTCACTAGGGTCCCAGCATCTCGGAAGAAGCGAAGTCCATGTCAAGCATCGATAGCCATCACGTCACGGGCGCTAAGTAACACACTGACCTCTAATTGGGCTTTAGTCGATGATCTCGAGCTAAGGTATGGGAATTGAGTCAAGCAGCTGTCACGTTACGGGCGCTAAGTGTATTTAAATTAGGTGGTTTTATCGGAACCGAAGTCGGAATTTTGTCGGATATGGTGGATAAGAAATATGTTTCCAAATAAACACTTGATTTTGGACGAAATTAATTAATTGACACGTCGCACAAAACAAAACAAACCATATTATATGTATGGCGTAACAATAAGTCAAATATTAATCGTTGACAGAACGTATGTTCCCCGGGCGAGATCCGTAAACCTGTTCGTACACGTTGACTGGAGCCGTCGCGCTCCCTCCGATTACCTCCGATTTAAAAGTATCGGAACCGAAGTCGGATCAATCGGAAGTTCCTACATATCGGAATCGAAGTCGAAGCTCCGTAACATCCCTGATTTAAATGTATTCGCTCACCACTAGTTGTGCTTGAGGAAGGCGTCATCGAATAGTTCTAGCTCGTGACACAGGTAGTTGGCCTTGTTGCGCAGCTTCTTAGCTGAGGTGGAGGCCTCGTCGAGCATCTTGATGGCCTCCCTGACCTCGCACAGCTCTCCGTCCATCTCGGTGGTCGCCTCGTCGATCAGTCGGCAGAGCCGGGCGAACATGGTCGATAGTTCCCTGGATAACGTTTTTTGTTTCAGTGTATGTTGGTACTTTCAAAATGTCAAAAATGCAACAATACAAAAGTCAGACACATTTGTATTTTGTAACGAATTAACTGGACCGAATTAAATTTCTTTCACCAATAGAAAGCTAGATTATTAGGGAGTAACATAGACTTTGTTTTATCCACTTATGTCTTTGGAACTACGCTGGTGAAACCGAGCGGAACAGCTAGCTAGTGTGTTATAAAATTCTAGCCCTAGCTGTTCCGCACGATTTCACCCGCGTAGTCCACGTAGGGATATGGGAATAAAAAAATTAGGCTATATTTTTTTATTCCCATATCCCTACGTGGACTACGCGGGTGAAATCCGTTACTGTTACTCCCAGATAGAGCGTTTTAAAGATAAACTCAACTGAAGACGAGGCAGTATGTTTTATGACTCTAGCTTGGCCAACACAAGTTGGTCGAAATAAAGAAAAAAAATACCGTGAAAAGTACCATAATCCTTCACTGACTTTAAAAAAGGAGATAACTCAACTCGACCGTATATATAATTTTTTATGTGTGTTCGCGGATAACTTCGTCGTTTATGAACCGATTTTGATGATTATTTTTTTGTTGGAAAGGAGAAATACCAAGGGTGGTACCATAATAAGGAAACCAGGATCAGATGATGGCATCATAGAGAAATCGATGGCAACCTTCGAAAATCGTAGTGGCGACTAGTGCTTTTTTACTTTCTATAGTTTCAAGTTTGAAGATAGCCGTTTTTTTTAATTTAAAGTCTGTTTAAAATATTGCTCGTATAATAAGAATAGGAGATTTGAAATGCTCACTGCTGCACTTGGTGGCTGCAATTGGCGGAGGTGAGGTCGACGATGAGCCGCAGCTTCTTGCTGGCGTGGGCAACGTACTGCCGCTTGAAGACTCTCTCCTGCGCCTTAGCCGTCCACGTGAGCCTTTCGTACGCGTACAGAGCGCCGTACAGAACGCCCGTCACCGCCACGATACGCCAACCCACCGTCTTCAGGAGCTGACAATTGAATCACCATCAAGACTGGACTGTCCACAGCCAATGCTGAGTCTTAGACCCTTTTGTCCACGTTAAAACGTTAAAAAAAAAGACGTGTCGCACTCGGGGACTGCCGCGGTAAAGCTATTGCATAGCATTTTGTATCAACAAGACTGCCGAAAAGAAACGACGTTAGACAATGCACGGCCTTCAAGCCACACCTCCGTGCCCGTCGGAGTGGGGAGCGTGAGGTTTTTTTTCGTTACGGAATTTCTGGATTCGGTCCCCGCGCTCAAGGCCCTCGATAGAAGCTATGCAATAGCTGACGAAGCCCGTTGCGGATGACGGTGTTCAAAGTTTATTTTATAATGCAATTGTTTTGAAATCTTTTTTTTTTGGTTAGAATGTAAAGGATTTGAATATAGTTTAGTTTTATCTGTAAGTTTTAGGTCTAAGGTAAGTTTACATTGTTTTGGAAATAAATAAATAAATCAACCCACTGCTGAGATATGCTAAACATGACGACGATTTACAAAATTAGCATGAACATGCATTACATACTGTAGTTATAGTGGAATCGTGATCGTATATAGGGACCTCCCCCAAGTGTTAGACCTGGATCACTCTTTCAAAAGTGCAAGGGATTATGAATCACCGACCCAGAAGTGATAGAAAATGCAAGGGGCTACCCCAAGAAGTGCAAGGAGCGACCCCAAGAAGTGCAAATGGCCACCTCAAGAAGTGCAAATGGCCACCCCAAGAAGTGCAAGGAGCCACCTCTAAAGCGCAAATGGCCACCTCAAAAAGTGCAAATGGCCAACCCAAGAAGTGCAAATGGCCACCTCAAGAAGTGCAAATGGCCACCCCAAAAAGTGCAAATGGCCACCTCAAGAAGTGCAAAATGCCCACCCCAAGAAGTGCAAATGGCCACCTCAAGAAGTGCAAATGGCCACCTCAAGAAGTGCAAATGGCCACCCCAAAAAGTGCAAATGGCCACCTCAAGAAGTGCAAAATGCCCACCCCAAGAAGTTCAAGCACTCACCAGTCCAGAGAGCAGTAGCCCGCCCATAGTGCCCTGCGAGGTGAGAGCCCCGAGAGCGAACTTGGAGACCATGCCCCACTCCTCGGCGCTGAGAGGACCCACGCCGGAGCTCACCACTGTACCACCGTTGCCAACCCGAGCCACCTCCATGGCCGACGACGTGTTGCTTATTGCTGGCGGAATCTACGGGAATACCAAAACATTGTTAGGGTTCCGTTGCCATTGGGGGCAAAAAAAATATGATCCTTTAGGGTATTTCACTGCCTAGTCAAATGAATTCCTTTTCATGAACTCGTTTTGAAGCTGTCAAAACGAAAATTTACTAGTGAAAATGTGCTGTTTTCACTTTTTGTACTAAAAACAATTAAATAAGTACATAATTAATTTTCTTAAAATTTCCGATGCGAATTGGCCAGTATAATTTTGTCTGTCTGCAAGCGCTAAAAACTGACCAGTATTAAGGCTGATTCATATTACAACGGGACGGGCCCCGTCCGGGGCACGATCAAATACTTTTTGTATGAAACGCTGGCCCGGACGGAGCCCGGCCGGTCCAAATGTCGAAGCGTATTGTAGGATGGTTCACCCCGGACGGGGCACGTCCGGGCCCGGATGGGGCCCGTCCCGTTGTAACATGAATCAGCCTTTATTCTGCTAACTCCGTTTGGACAAAATTAGTAGAAAACTTGTAAAACCTGTATGAAAAAGAAAAATGAAACATTATGATATCAGACACGACACTGAAGACTATACACAAACACTAACTATACTACACTACACTATACTCGTGATTCTCTCAGGGCAAAAGCAGAATACCACAGTGTTTTGCTCACCCGAATAAAACAATTAAACTGAGCTTTCGTCCTTTTCTGCTTCTGCTTGGTTCAGCAGTTTTTTTTAAATGCCATATTATTTGTCCTATTTTTTTTGTTGTTGTGTTAATATATTATCTTATATTGTTATTGCTTTGTATGTGTGTGTGTATCTGTGGCAAAAATTTTAATTTTTTTCTTTCTTTATTAAATGATAAGTTGGGAATTTGTAATTCCGTGACTAACCGGCGTGTACTGGGGCGGGTTCTTGAGCGCGATCCGGTTGGTGTTCTTCCCCTGGAACCTCTGGATGAGCGCCGTGATCCCGTAGGAGAAGCGGAAGGAGAGGTCCTCCTGGAAGTCCGCGCAGAGGTTGTCGCAGTTCAGCCTGTAGAGCACCTCGAAGGGCTGCTGGTGCGGGACTATGTAGCTCGCCGCCGCCGCGCGCTTGTGCATCGGCAGGATGTTGTACATGCGCTCTGGAACCATGATAAAATGATCATGATAATTTATTTGCAAGAAATATGGTACAATAGTTTTTTTTAATTTAATCGAACTGCATTTAGCATTTTGCCAATGTCAAGTAATTCAGTTTTCAAGTCTTTAGTTTACAAAAATTCTGTGTCTTCAACACTTTCAACATCCCTCCCTTGCTTATCAACAGTAAAATGATAGCACTTTTCCTGAAGACTTTGTTGTGACTTCTTGTGGCAATCCAAAAATGTCCATCCCTCGCATTTTATCGAACTTCCCTTTCACTTGACACTTTCCACATATTATACTATCACTAATACGAGTCAAAACCAGAAATATATAGCAAAAGGAAAAACATACAGAAAACATGACGTCCCTCTTCAAAATGTCAATAGATTTTTTGAGGTTTACATAAAATATAGTTCTCGCATATTTCGCCAACGAGGCATGCAAATTATGTAAGAAAAAATTAAGTTATTGAGGCAGTATTTTGGTTTTGCAGTACAGAATATACATGATTTTTTCAAGTGATCGTGGATGGCTAAATCATAAACTATGAGGAATAGCGAAAAGTACTCAAAGGAGCTTCGCACCCGATTTTGATAAAAACTTAAACTACATCTTTGTATTTTTGAAAAATCAATATTCGTAGCCAGAATTGTACAAGTGGAATTTGAAAAAAAAAACACTGCATTATTACACCATTCGATAGTGTCGCTAATAAGGATCGAATTCTGAGAAGAAATTACATACGGCATTTTTTTTATATTGAACTTTATGGTCAGTTTCTGTTTAGTGCATCTTCACTAAATAGTATAAAACAAGGATCGAATTCTGGGAAGAAATGACATACGGCATTTTTTTTATATTGAACTTTATGGTCAGTTTCTGTTTAGTGCATCTTCACTAAATAGTATAAAACAAGGATCGAATTCTGGAAAGAAATGACATACGGCATTTTTTTATATTGAACTTTATGGTCAGTTTCTGTTTAGTGCATCTTCACTACATAGTATAAAACAAAGTCGCTTTCTCTGTCCCTATATCTCTATTTAAAACTAACGGATTTCGATGCGGTTTTTTTTAACAGACAGAGCGATTCAAGAGGAAGGTTTCAGTATTAGCATTGCAGCCGTGCAAAGCCGGGGCGGGTCGCTAGTAATAAACAAACGAATGTTACCGGCCATCTCCTTCTGCGCCTCGTCCATTTCGTGGCCGATGTCGCTGGAGAGGCGTTTCTTCAGCCGGCTGCCCAGACCTGACTCCACGTGCCGATGTAAGGCGCGCTTGTACTGCTCCAAGGAGGCGCGCTCTAAGCGGAACGGGGACTCGTACTCGTCGACCAAGGCCGACAGCCGTCTGATCTCCTGGCTTAGAGTTAGGGACACCTGAAGGGGGCAAGGTCATCTATATACAATATGTAACAGAATAAGCGAAATTCCTGAAATTAGTTTGTTCAGTATCGATTACATAATCGATTTCAGCTATTTTTAATATATGTAAAATTTTTCAAAAAAATGAATTAGTGTAGCTGAATTTAGTGCTATACAGGGTGGATATTTGAGATGGGTCGGCCAGGGCAGCTACCTTAACCGTTGTAGCTAGACGAAAATGGTCTGAAGAGACTATCCACCATTTTTGAAAATATTTAGAACTGCATTTAAAGATTTTTGAAAAATGGTACAGTCAGCGAGAAAATCGTCGATTCCCACAAAAAAATTTTTTTATGCCATTCGATCCAGTTTCAGATAAGGATCATAAGTCTCTAAGAGACTAACTGAGGTCAAGGGGGTAGGAAAGTCAGGAAACGAAAAAACGTTTTACATACATTTAGTAAGGAATAAAATTCAACCGGAAAAAAAGTTTAATGAAATGTTAAAATCTCTTTAGTGGTGATTCAACTTATAAATCTGAGCAGCGTTCTCCTTGGAAAACAACAGAACACACATGACAGAAGCTTATGTTAGAAAAAAAGAAATAATACTTACCAAAAATTTAAGTTCGAAATTCAAAATAATTATCTTTGTCTTCTTCAGACTAAATATCGCACCAAGTTGCCAAGTGGCCAGTAACGTATTCTTAAAAAAGGAAACCTTAACTGACATTTAAAATTGTGGCAAATAAGAAAAGATAGTATACCATGTTTTCCAAGGAGAACGCTGCTCAGATTTATAAGTTGAATCACCACTAAAGAGATTTTAGCATTTCATTGAACTTTTTTTCCGGTTGAAGTTTTATTCCTTACTAAATGTATGTAAAACGTTTTTTGCGTTTCCTGACTTTTCTACCCCCTTGACCTCAGTTAGTCTCTTAGAGACTTTTGATCCTTATCTGAAACTGGATCGAATAGCTTAAAATTTTTTTTTTTTTGGGAATCGACGATTTTCTCGCTGACTGTACCATTTCTCAAAAATCTTTAAATGCAGTTCTAAATATTTTCAAAAATGGTGGATAGTCTCTTCAGACCATTTTCGTCTAGCTACAACGGTTAAGGTAGCTGCCCTGGCCGACCCATCTCAAATATCCACCCTGTATATGGAAATCGTGTTATTATTGATCGATATTTAAGAAAATTGGTTAGACACAACTAAAGTTCGATTGCATCATATTTTTTTTATATTAATATAATAATTGGGGTGTGTGAGGAATTGCGCTTCTTCTGTTACGCGTTGTATACTGGATGATTTTTTTATCGTCTTGAAAAAAATATGACGTATAAGGTATCTAGAGCCGAAGTTATACACGAGATTAATTGTTAAATATAGTCATGTTTAATGCAACTTACAAAATCTAGAAAACTACGCACACTACTATGCAGCAGCTGGCGGTTGTAGGTAGATTGCGCATAAATGGAGCTACGAGCCTATTTCTTTTTAAAATACTATTTCAAATATTTCAGTGTGTAATAATGTAAGAAAGGACTTTGCAAAATTCAACCCCTAAGGACGTGAAATAGACGTGCGCGAGCGAAGCCTCCTGTGAAAGCTATTTTTGAATAAAGCTGTTGGGGTGTCAATTAATTGGTAGGGTGTCAACAATTGGGTGTTTTACCCTACACGATGAAATTAATGTTGTGACGCTACTTTCATACAACTAGTTCTGTAATGTGAATTCGGCTAAATCAGTGAAGAACAGCGCGGTTCCAATGCGCACCGTGACAATTAAAAATCAATTGTGTCTCAGATTATTGGTTTTAGAGGTTAAACATTTACGTAACGCACCTTGTGCTCGACGCTCTCGACCATGCGGTTGATCTTGTCCTTCATCTGTCGCGTGATGGTGGTGAGCTGCTCCTCGATGGCAGACAGCTGCTCGTGCAGAACTCGCTGCTTCTCCACTCTAGTCGTCTTCTGGTCCGTCGCTGTGTTGTAAACCTGGAGACAAGAAATGTTCATTCAGCTTTGTTTTTTTTTTTGGCAATAAATATAATAATAATAAATTGTTGGACACATTTTACAGACGGCTATTCAGTTACAAACTAGGCAGAGCTATGGGTACTAAACAACTGATAGACATACACATGTTCATGCACAAATAATTATACTCCCTCATTAGCTCAACACAATTGCATATTGACCTTACTGCTTTTAATCCATTTTAATAATATGAACGAACATTTATCAATAAGTTACTACATTTTCAAAGTGTATTTTGTATACCTACTGCAATAAATAAATTTTGAATTTGAATTTAAATAAAATTACAAATATAAAAATTTCCTCTAACTCACAGCATCGAGGCAATGTTCAAAGAATATTGGCAGCATTTCCCCTCTGAACAGCTATACTGTTTCTTTGGGATCTTTATATATTTGACTAGCGGTACTACGTGGTTTCACCCGCATAGTTCTCGTTCCTTTGGGAATACGGGAACAAAATATAGCCTATGTTACTCAGGGATATTCTAGCTTACCATTGTTGAATGAATTTTTAAAATCGGTCCAGTAATTTTTGAGTTTCTTCGTTACAAAGATACAAACACACAAAAATACAAATCTTTCCTCTTTATTATATTAGTATAGATATAAAAATAATCTCACGCCTTTTATCCCCGAAGGGGTAGGCAGAGGTATTCCATTACTGGATATACCCGCCTTTCACGAGAATTTTGGACCCCTAAAGGTGATAGGTGGTGAGCCCATCGAAGGACCGGGTCTGTTTACACATGTCTCAGAATTAATTCTGGGACCTGCTGGTTTCCTCACGATGTTTTCCTTCACCGTCGAGCTAGTGATACATATGTACTTAAGTTTTAAAAACTCATTAGTACAGTCAAGAGCAAGTCAAGCTCGACAATACCAGTTTAAGCTGAGCTCTGATTTGTACTGCGCGCCGTAGAATACAGGGCCGGGTCAAAGTCCAAAGTGTCAAGCTTAGCGTGCTCTTGACTGTACATGCCAGGATTCGAACCCGAGCCTCACTAATTTTCATCATCTGAAGCAGGCTCTTTAACCGTAAGGCTATCACTGCTCTTAGATATACATAGTATATATATATATATATTCTGTTTGTTTCCGTTGACCTGGTCGAGCGCGGCCATGACCTCAGCGGCGATGTTCCTCCCGCGGCGCGAGTGCTGCGCGAACTTGGTCCTCACGGCCGACTGGCTGATGCACTCCTCGAAGCGCCGCTCGAAGTCCACGAACTCGAAGTAGCGCACCTGGTGGCCCTCCGCCAGGATCGGAGCTACAAACACAACAACGGCTTTTTGGCGGAAATCCGAAGGGGGACTCATATTTGTGATAGTATAATATGTGGCAGGTGTCCGTGAAAGTGTGCAGTGAATGGGAAATTCGATAAAATGGGATCGTCAGTTTTGGATTGCCTCAAGAACTCACAACGAAGTCTTCAGGAAAATTGATATCATTTTACTGTTACTAAGCAAGGGAGGGATGTTGAAAGTGTTGAAGACACTGAGTTTTTGTCAAATCAAATCTATTTATTGTAAACACAGTTTGTACACTAAAGAAAACTAAAGACTTGAAAACTGAATTACTTGAAATTGGCAAATTGCTAAATGTGGTGCCATTATATAAAAAAAAGCACAACAACACGGTATTTCACTGTATCCAAATTGAATTACGAGTGACCATTTACTCATATAAAAATACCAATCGGCTCAGGCGGAACTTGTCACTTTTTTCCGTTTTTTAGCCGGCGTTCATCGATTCATAAGCCGTTATCACGTCAAAAAATTATTTGATTTATTTATTCATTTTTTACTTATTCTAAAAATCCTAGCCAAACTGAGTACAGTTTGTTGTCGAGATAGCGCTCTTTTTTTTATTGCATACAACATAATCAGAATATACCTACCGATTCTTAATTAATTACTACTAAGCATGACAATTCACTTTTATCTTATTTATTTTATTTTGTAACAGAGTTCTACAATAAAGTTATTATATTATAAACTTAAGTTTCCAAAAGCCAGTTTTTTATTTTACTTCTAAATACATGTTTGCTTACTTTTGGGTTTTGTCTTATGAATTCTATTAGGTACAATATACTTTGACACTCTCTCTCGAATGTAATCGTGCACTCACATGAGACGGGCTTCTCCCTCTCTCGCATGCGCGTGAGCAGCGCCTCCTTGGCGGAGATGAAGAAGATGCGCTCCTCGGCCTCCTTGGGCGAGCAGACGCGCAGCTCGCGAGACAAGAAGTCCACGCAGCGGTTCGCGTGCTGAGTGCGGACCTGAGGAACGAGCCTTCTGTTTTTGTTTTCAGCCGACTGGTCGGTACAGGCATTGGCAACGATAACGTACAGCCAGGGCTGGGCAATATAGATACAAAATACCAAAGAGATTAAAATATAATATAAGGCATAGAGGGGACAAAGCGAGGATTATTTGAAGCCAAAAGTTATTCCAAGTGGAATAAGTCTAGTACAATTTCGACCGAATGACAGCTCGCGTTCATACTAACTGACATGACAAGGACATGACGCTTGAGCTTCAAAGTTTTGTATGAAAATATTCCCAATGCCCCCTCTATGCTATTATATTTTAATGTGTTTGCAAAATACTATCTCGCATGTATTTAAAATACGAAATACAAAGTCCACGCAGCGGTTCGCGTGCTGAGTGCGGACCTGAGGAACGAGTATTCGATACAAGCATTGGCAACGATCAGGTAGTTGACTGCCTAGTATTTGACTAGGTTGCTATAGGGTTCGTTAGAGATATTGTCCCAGAACACATCTAAAAAAGTTTCAATTTTTATTTTACATTTATAGTAAATTTGTAAAACAACCAAAAAAGTTAACCAATAATTCAAAATTCAGTCTTCATAAGTTGTAAAGTCATGTATTCACTAGACAGCAACCCTCTACGTGTTTGGCAACGTTGCACAACAACTCGCCACGTCGCCACATGATGCGAAACTTTTGTAGCATGCTTTAAAAACATGTTGTGGAACACGCCTATTTGATTTGCTCAAAAACAGATTCACATAATTTACACACAGTTATTAAATCCTAAAAATATGTAAGTATGTAATTGTAAAATTATCATACCTGATCCAGATACTCGGGCTCGGAGGCAGATGCATCCCATCGATTGTTCAATATAAATATATTCGGTTGCGATATCTTCGTTGAAACTTTGTGGAAAAAGTTCTTTTCCTGGAAGTAAGGAAATGAAACTTAATATAGTCTAGTAGCGACACCTAGCAGTACTACATAGAACTAACTAAACGGCAAGTTAGATATACAACTATCCAAAATCAACCATTGGACCAAGGCCCCCAGGCACAATCACCTCGCGTAAAGGAAGATCTTCCCTTTTCACGATGGAGGAGCATTCCACCTCCGCTCCTCCATAATCTGTTTTTTTATTAGTAGTCTTCTACTTTTGAAGTTATTTTGAACAGTAATCCACATCAGCAAATTAAAAAAAAACCGTAGAAGCTCGGGTCTTTCATGTAGGGTAAAGCACCCAATTATTGACACCCTAGTTCACCCTACCAACTAATTGACACCCCAACAGATTTTTTTCAAAATTAGCAAAATTTCGATACACATTTATATTTAGAGTAATTTTGGGGTGTACAATTAATTGGCGGGGTGTCAACAATTGGGTGTTTTACCCTACTTATTACAAATACGAGCCCCGCGCGACCACTGGACAGTATACTCACGGTGACCATGAGCGTGGACTCTGCGTTGGCGACGAGCACAAACACGTCGGCGTCGAGGCAGTACTTGTCGATCCACTCGTCGAGGTTCGGAGTCACGTCCACGCCGGGCGAGTCGACCAGAACCACGTCGTCGCGGAGCAAAGCGCACAGCTCGCGAGGCCAGTACACGTGCACCAGAGAGCACTCCTGCAGCCGAGACGCGCATAGGGCGTGCCCGAGTTGGCTGACCGACTGCAATATTACAGACAATAATAATCTATATGTACATATCACTACATAGTATAAAACAAGTCGCTTTCTCTGTCCCTATATCCCTATGTATGCTATTTTTAAAACTACGCAACGGACTTTGATGCGATTTTTTTAATAGATAGAGTGATTCAAGCGGAAGGTTTTAGTATTAGCATTGCACCCGTGCGAAGCCGGGTGGGTCGCTAGTAAATATCATACAACAACGGACTCGATTCTGACTGACCACCTAAAATTCCTAATTTTAAGTTAGCCTATCCTTCTCCATAGAATACGAAAAAAAAGGACAGAAACAAACCATATAGATTGTAGAGATCTAAAAACCTACTAATTCGAACTATGAACGAGCTTCTCTGTCACTTTTATCCATGACCTTCTTAATCGTCGCTAAAATTGCTAAACACGCCATACATGGATCGAACGACGAACGAACGACGAACCTTAGGATAGATGTAGCCGAGATAAATTTAAATACATAAAATATATAGAGTATTTTCCTACTGGGCTAGCTTACAGTAAACATTTAAAACACCAAAAATAGAAATGAGGATATCCTCCAAAAATAGCGTAAGTGAAAAAATGCACAGCGGAAGCGAAACTACTAGAATAGTGAACACGGTCATTTAGCATTAGGCACGCGGCCAGATTAGGCTGGAGACGAGCCTATGTATAATTTATTATGAAAATCGAGAAGTTTGACAAAAACCGGATAAATGCGAATCAGACTCACTTGAGAATGTCGAAACCTACGTTTTTTTCGGCATAAACGGCCGTATCGTTTTTCCGTTAACTTTCATATTTTGACAACCTCAAGAAACTTTAGATCTAAGTATATTATATTAATTTCACCAAGCGTTCCCGATATAAAGGGTCTTGACAGACAGACAGACAACGAAGTGACCCAACAAGGGTTCAGGTTTTTCCTTTAGAGGTATGGAACCCTAAAAACCGTTTCAAATATTAACATCTTTTTTCTTCTTTAATTTTGACACAATGCAGTTATTTTAGTCCCAAACTAGGCAGAGCATGTATTTATTTATTTAACTTCATGTAGGTACGCAGAAAATGTACACATGGCGAACTTAATGCCTAAAGGCATTATGTATGGGTACTAAACAACTGATAAACATACTTAAAAAAATATATCTTGGAGACACTCACAGAATAAATTAAAATGTAAATGATAATATTATATCTGAGACTCACACCTGCAGATAAACTGTCTTATACAGTTCTGCAGGTAACTTTAAAAAAAAATTGTTTAATGAAAAAACAACCATGTAATGAAATTCCAAATGAAAGCTGGAGTCTAGAGTGAGAAGAATAAAAGAGTTTGCATGAAAAGGCTTATGGATGTGAAGGAAGCGAGGGAAGTGTGCGAAGATCGGGCAAAGTGGCGATCCATCGGATTAGGCTCAAAATGCCACATTCGCAAAATGCCACATTGACGCAAAATGCCACATTCGCAAAGTGCCACATTCTCAAAATGCCACATTCGCAATATGCCACACTAAAAAAGCGCCATACTTGTTCAACTCCCTTTCTTGCAGTATGTTCGAGAGTATGGCATTATGCGAAAACGGCATTTTGAGAATGTGGCATTTTGCGAATGTGGCGTTTTGAGAATGTGACATTTTGCGAAAATCGAATGTGTCATTTTGCGAATGTGGCATTTTGCGCCTAATCCGATCCATCGTCTCTGCCTAACCCTGTGGGAAGAAGGTGTGAGCTGTATGTATGAAATTCCTCTGCCTCACACAACATATATTTTACTTGAACATTCAGCTTCTCCTCCGAGCCCTCGGTCCTCAAGAAGGACTCGTCGGTGTCGGAGCCCTCCACCTGGAGGAAGCAGTTGGTGGTGTGCCCGATGCCGCTCGGCAGTATCTTGTCGTGCAGCATGGCGTTTATCACCGTGCTTTTGCCGTTGCTCGTCCTGAAGAGAACAATGTTTTGTTGGCTTGAGTTTCTTGCTGGTTCTTCTCGGGGTACTGCGTTTGAAACCAGCAACTCGTCGGTCGAGATAAGCTGCTGTTTACATTTAGCCAATCTTCATGGACGAGTTTAGAGTGCCTTGTTATTTGACTATTGACCTTTCTAAGTGTACTTATTGTACCTACAGAAAATAAATGTTTTTTTTACTTTTGACATTTTTATATGGGATTGCTCTGGATTTCAATATAGCCCACAGGATATAAATGAATTCAACGATAGAATGAGCTTAAAAGATAGGATAACCATAGGATGACTCAGAACTGCCTCTGACTGCCGGGAATGGCCAATGTCCAAAGAAAGCCTGCCAGTACTGTTGGTGCAAGCTTATTGTAAACCTGTTTTACTAGTGCCTAAATATTTCGTTAACCTATATGAAACTCAAGAGCAGCTCTTTTTAATCTCATGTCGTTTGGTTTTGGTATTAAGGGGCCGCCTAATAATATTAAAACTCATATTTGCAATTGTAAAAGTTATACCAAAAGCTATATTAGTATACAAACCTCCCGAAAAATGCGACTTTCATGTGATCTCGCTTAAGCACTTCACGTATGGCCTGCACTTTGTTAACATAGCCCTCCACGTTGGCGACATCCTGTGTCGAAGCGATGTTGTTCTCTCCCGACACCGCTGCGGAAATACAATATTTATTAAGAATTTAGTAGAGATCAGTGATAGCCTTACGGTTAAAGAGCCTGATTCACATGATGAAAATCAGTGAGGCTCGGGTTCGAATCCTGGCATGTACCAATGAGTTTTTCAAAAACTTGTACGTACATATTTATGACCAGCTCGGCGGTGAAGGAAAACATGTTAGGAAATCCGCAGGTCCCAGAAATACTTCTGAGACATGTGTAAATAGACCCGGTCCGGCGATGGGCTTACCACCTATCACGTTTAGGGGTCCAATATAACTCGTGAGAAGTGGGTATATCCAGTAATGGAATACCTCTGCCTACCCCCTCGGGGATAAAAGGCGTTAGATTTTTTTTTAGTTGGGAAAACAGCATGCATCATTAAGGGTACGTTCACGACTTGTGTGGACGCGCGTTACGTCTGAGCGTAGCCTTTTTCACACTGAATCTACGGATTTCGTAACGATCATTTCCTTTACCATCACAATTTTATTAAAAGTTATCCATACTGTTGTTGATGAAGTAAATTTAATTTGAAATATACTGTGTTTATACAATGCCTGCTTGGTTACTGAAAATTCAGGCTTCTAGGTTTATCCACAACGAAGTTATAGAGGGTCGAAAATGGCGTGAATTGGTTCGAGAAAAGGATGGTACGGCCGTGCCGCTTTTTGCTCGACTTGGCGGGGGCACTGCCGTGCCCCCAGATCTTGGCGAGTATTGTTTCATTTAAGTTTTGCATTCAACTTTTGTCCTATTTCCTACTGTCTTAATTACTAGAGTTCAGACAAGACTTGAGTCTAAACTATTTTTTTATAATAAATAACAGTATCTTTTAACCACAATTGAATTTAGTGTATTGTAATGTGAAAAAAGAAATCTAATCTACATATTTTTGTTTATAAACATAAATATTTTACCGTTACTCAGGAGAAAAAGATGCGAAAGTTAAAATGGAATTAAAGACGTATAAGTATAAAGTAACGTGCGGTCATATCATAACAGTCATATAGCCATTAAAATGGTTTTAATTAATCGCCACTATGGGAAGCCCAAGGCGGATGACCCATATCGGCACGCGCAACTGACAAACAACATTGTTGATAAAAAGTAATAACCTTTTATTAAATAATAATAAATAATATAATCTCACGCCTTTTATCCCCGAGGGGGTAGGCAGATGTATTCCATTACTGGATATACCCACATTTCACGAGATATATTGGACCCCTAAACGTGATAGGTGGTGAGCCCATCCTTGGACCGGGTCTATTTACACATCTCTCAGAATTAATTCTGAGACCTGCGGGTTTCCTCACGATGTTTTCCTTCAAAGTCGAGCTTGTGATAAATATGTATGTAAGTTTTGAAAAACTCATTGGTACATGCGTACCTTTTATTGGTAACTTTTATTAGCAGGGAAAAAACCCATACAATTTCAAATATTAAGATTAAAAAGTTAACATCGTAGGTCGCGGCTACGTAAGACAGGCTTTAGTATCTTACTGAGAAAACGAGTTTGAAAAATAGGCAGGGGGAACGCGGGAATTTTGAGACAAAAGATATCTCTTGTAACTCCTTAATATGGGCATGTTTTACATGGTGTAACATTTTATTATTATTATTAATCAGGCAAATTAGTTTACAACTGATAAACATGTGTATCCAGGTGTTCTCGACTCAAGCTTTCTCATTACAGGATATATATTTTACCTGTTTATTTTTAAATTGTTTAACATTGGGTGTTGAGACTACTTATTCTGGTAGCTTATTTCAGTTTAATAAAGAGACACCATATGTATTCTATTCTGTGATATTGCATCGCACCACACTGTCGCCTCTACATGTTGCGCTCAAATGATGTTTGAGCAACAGGCCTTGAGTGGATTAAATAGAGTATGATTGTAGTTCATGGGCATCTACCTATAATAGTTATGTTAGAAGAGCACAGTGGCACATTTTACAAGTTCAAAATATATGTTCTGTTGCAACTGAATAAGTAAGTGTGCTAGTAAAAATCACGAAGTAAAATACGATTGTATTACCATACAATCCATACAGTTATTAACAAAAATTGTTGCACAACTTTAATTCTTTTAGATCAATATCATGTTTATGTTTACTGGGATATACCTACAGTGACTGAATTTTAGATATCTTCCCAGAGTGAGACAATAAAAATTTAAAGTACAAGAATGTTTTTATAGTGTACACTACACAAGTTACAATGCTATATTTATTAGTTAGAAGTTAGTTCCGATAAAAATATCAGCTGCTTAGAACTAGGGCAATAAACTTTTAATCAAGATGTACTTAACAGTGATTTAATGAGGAAGCTCCTAAAGGTGTTAGTTTCAACCTATTCTGTTAGCCATCTTCTTATAAATTATTTCTTACTACAATATTTTGGAGCAGATATTGTGTGTATGTTTTAAATGCTAAATGAGTCAAATAGTTCACAGATGATATATCTATGTTCTATGTTAGGGGGTTTGGTTTCCGCACTTAGTCCTGAAGTGGACCATTGTACGTGAAACTGATGAGATAAGATGATATATCTTATTATTCTAGCAAGTATATTTTATATGTGTAGTATATGCTTAACCCAAAGGAAAAAGGTGTGAGATTATTTTTGTATGTAAAGTTATTGAAAAGGTAATTACGATGAAAAATGTATACATTATCTACTATATAAAAATAAGTCAGGTTTTCCTTCCTGACGATATAACTCCAGAATGCACGAACCGATTTCCATGGTTTTGCATTCGTTGGAAAGGTCTCGGGCTCCGTGAGGTTTATAGCAAAGAAAATTCTTATAAGCATTGCACCCGTGCGAAGCCGTGGCGGGTCGCTAGTGTGTGATAAATATTACTATTCTTAAGAAAACTATTTTATAATCCATTATGTAAAACTGTTACAATTGTATGTGTATGTGTAGGTGTAATAGACCCTATTCCAGTAGGCAAGTGGCAGCCACTGATACATGAATTATTGCTTGCATGACTAACCTTCATTAATTTATTGTCAGTTTACAATGTTTTGTATGGAAATGTCAACAGTAGTATTATCAGATTTTTAGAACAAGTAGATATCAATGGTATCCTATCAAGCAGAGCAGTCTACCACGGGTGATCTGTTAACATAATACTATTGTTTCCCGATTACGCTTCTTGACCGGCTAAATTATCGACTTGACACTAGGGAAGGCACATAACAATCACTTGCCACGCATAGATATAAATTTTCAAACAATATTATCTACAGTAATATTATAAAGAGGAAAGATTTTTGTATGTTTGTAAAGAATAAACTCAAAAACTACTGAAACGATTTTAAAAATTCTTTTACCAATGGAAAGCTACAATATCATTTTAAACAATGAACACAAGTGCAGTGATATACACGCATCAGCTCAAGAGCTGCTAGTGTATTAATTAAATAATAATAATAATCCCTGAGTAACATAGGCTATGTTTTATCCCCGTATTCTCACGGGAGCGGGATCTACTTGGGTGAAACAGCACAGAACCGCTAGTAGTTTATAAAATTGAAGATTCTGTATCAATAGGCTTAGTTATGGGAGCTATTCTCATGATGTTATATAAAAAAGGTGAAGATCTTTAAAAACTTACCATGCATAAATGTGACGGCATCCTTGACATAATCGTCAATTTCAACAAATATATCATTTATTTTCTTCTTTGCTCGTACGAATATCTGGAGCGGTGAGTCCACATTGGTCATGTTGACACGGACCGCACCATTGTTCAGTGTTGCAACGTTGTGGGGCCCGTCGCCAGCCATCATGGATATCGAGCGGTTAACATATGCAGCCATACGGGAAGGAAAGCACGGTTGTTGTTAGCTGAACCTTATGCCGGACAATTCCAACAATATAGTCACAATACCACTTCTACGGTTCAAACACAACATGCAGGGTACGACTGCAACAAAAAAGAAAAGGCGTAAGTTTGTGCAACAAAATCTTTGAGTAATCAAAATGAGTGGTGATTTTAGGACTGTGACTGACTTTAGGACTAACAATTATTGTGGATGGTGATGTATGTCCAGCAGTGGGCAAATGTGAGCTGATAATTAATGGAATGAAATTGTGGACAACTATGATACCTATTCCTTTTGAGATCCTATGTATTTGGGCAGATATTATCAACAGCCACTGGCCAGTATTCGCTCACTTAAGTGTCAGAAGAGCAAATTAGGTTAGTTATTATTATTATGAGGAAAATTTGGAATTGCTTCTATTCTAATACACTAGTTGAGGTTATGTTTGTGACTAGTTGTAAAGCAAGCGTGGTATATTATGGTAATTACAACGAAAGTAAAAGGAAAGAAAAGTGTATAAAAAGCAAAGACATTATACATCGTAATCTATGTTGTAATGCACCTTATCATCTCGTTGCATCATCACAAACGAAGCGCATCCCTGCACTCGAGCCGCGTGAACATTTACATACTTTAACGATATTTATAGAAAGAAAACAATAAGAAAAATACGATGAGACGTAAAACAACTGACAGCCGCTAAATATAAGTCAAGATTGATTTTGTCCTGAAAATCAGTTTCAGCACAAACGTACTAATAACAATTCGCCAAAAAATTGTGGATAATTCTTACCTATGTTCTATAGCATAATTTCACACATTTTACTTTACTATTTTGAAAAAGTTACTAGGTATCTATGTATTTTAATTCGACAGAAAATAATCGGAAATTTTCATTTACGGTATTTTTTTTCTATCTTTCTGTTTTGTTCTCAATTCTCATTTCTCATTCGATAATATTTATTTTCTGACATTGTTTGTTTTCAATGTTATCGTATTCATAACTTCATTGGTCATTTGATAGAGCACTGTCATTTTCACCAATCAGATATCAAACATTTTTCCACAGACAAACTCAAGGTCTTACCTGAGATTACACGTTTTATTATTGCAAAATTATATAAAAATATTAAAAATGGAATTTATACATATTATGGGTATTATTATTTGTTGGTATATAAGTATAATATTAAAATATACAATTTGTGTATGAAATATACCGTTTGCCTCATTTAGCGCACGGAGTGACCTACCTAGTACTGTCATTGTCATGTCCACGGTCCATGCCATGCATGGCAATGGCATGTCCGTCCACTGTCAGTCAACAAATGGCGGATGAATAGAAAAATCTGCACGATATTGAGTTTTGTTTACTGACTAATTGAAAGTTTTTTCTGACTAATTACCGGCTACAGTTTATTAAGTTTGTGTTACAAAATATTTTAGCGACAAAATGTCTCGCTCCGTGCGCGCCGAAACGAGAAATCGTGTAAAAGATGACATCAAAAGGGTCATGCAAGCTGTTGAAAAAGTTCGCCATTGGTAAGTGAAAAATATTTATATTCTAAATAAATTTCTTACAGATATAAAGTGTTCTGACTTAGATTTCGTAACTTTATAGGGAGAAGAAATGGGTGACAATAGGTGAGACGACTATGAAAATTTACAAATGGGTGCCGATATCAAATAACGAGCAGAAGAAGAAACATGCGGCGAAACGTGAGAATAAGGAGAACACGCTCACCCCCAAGAAGACGCACGACTCGTCCAACTCCAACTTTGGTATGGCGGAAGATTCCAACACTTGTAAGTGATTTTCAAAGTTTATGAATTTAAAAAATGCTCACACATATCCCCGAGGGGGTAAGCAGAGGTATTCCATTCCTGAATATACCCACTTATCAACAAAATATATTTTTGGACCCCTAAGGAGTGATTGTTCAATAGGCAGTTATAAGTTATCTGAAGAATACACAACCTGTCACATTTCCTTTCTATAGTGTCAGACAGTGACAACATAAACTCCAGAAAAGGTTTATCAGACGATTGAACAATCAGCCCTAGATGTGACAGATGGTTAAGCCCTTCGCCAGAACCAGAGTGCTGTCACACATGTCTAAGAATTGATTCTGAAGTATCCTTATGGTTTAAGTTCACTGTCAAGCTAGTAATCAAAATGTATCTAACTTTCTGGAAAACTCATTAGTACAAGTCCTCGCCAGTATTCGATCCTGACCCTCACGCATGAAATGCCGGCTCACTCACTACACTCACTGCTCTTCACTAATTATACATTAGAAAAACCCAACTAAAATCTGTTCTATTCTGTAACATCTACAAACGTGAAAGGTATGGTAAGGTATGTTCCTTATTATGTTTGCAAAGGTAAGTATGCAGATAACCAAAGGACTGTATTGCTAGATTTTATTTAGTACTCATGTATTGGCGTATGCTTCCATGTTTCAGAAGGGACGTTAAATTGTTGGTCCCGGTTTTCGTTGTTTATGCACAGTGGAAGTCGTTAAGCCATGTCAGATACCCTTGGGTGGCTTGAAAAATTCTGACTGTTAAGTGGCCACTAGCTTAACACCATCTTCAAATCCGCAGTGGTCTCGCGTGGGAGATTAAAGCCCATACTTCCTCATGTGTGAGGAAAGACCCTTAGCTCAGCCGTGGGCTGTCACGGGTTGACGAAGAGGGAAAGAGAGAGAGAGTATTGCTGTATTACTCTAGGCAGGGTTCTTACAAATGAACTACTTTGCTATTAAATCACTATTCAGTTTATCAGTAATCAATAAATGATCATTGATCAAATATCAGAGAAAATTGTACTGAAGAATTTAATCATACCTTTTTTAGGTTTTTCTACGGTGAGCGACTCTCAGGGTCCAACAGAATTCACATCGTCTCACATGAACTTCTCTGAAGACTCCAACTCGCAGAGTAGCGGCACCACAACACCAGCGAAGCGGTTAAAAACCGACTGAGGCCTACTTAAAAAGTAAAGGCCCTACAATGTGTGCGACAGACAATTCCTGGAGATAACTCAAATTGATTATGATAACATTTTCAGTTGAAATTAACAGACTTCTATGTGATGTGAATTTTATTTATAAGTGTGTATTTGATTTATCAGAAGTATGGGTTATTGAGAGTAGCTTAGGTACGTAATATAATGTTTTACAAGCATTTTTTTAAGTTATTGATTTGTCGCGATGATCGCAACAACGTCGCAGTGGACCTGCATTGACGTCAAAAATACTTGGTCATTTAATACAGTCAAGAGCTTCGATGTTGCGATTTGCTGAGACATTGTTGCGATCGAAACTGTCGTAAGGAGTTCAGCAGGCGTATTCACGGAGGCTCGACATCGTTTCCGTTCGATTCAGATCGAGTGAAAAATTGTATTATAGGCGTCTCTGACAGCCACGGAAAATTTTCCGAATCCCTAAGTCAAATATGACATTAGTTTTCGATACCGACATCTCTGAATAGCCCATCTTCGACAGATTTTCCGATTCCGAGTCGAATATCGAAGCTCCGTGAATACGCCTGCAGAACTTTGTTTACTTTATCTGATCAAATCTCAATGGGAGTTTGTTTAGCATGAAATGTCTTTTTTTTAATTGGCAATATGATTTTCAGTTAAAATATAATTGATTTGGATGATTACATTTTGAGCCTACACAATAATAAATAGAATAGAAGAATGATTATTTTGACTTGTAAGGTGAACTACAAACTAAAACCTTATTCTGTATGTGCACTGGTCTGTGGTATCAGCTACAGCAGCACATTTTGGCAGTAAACTTTTGTTGTACTAAGCTTTCTGTGAAGTAGGCCAGTGGTAGAATCTTGGAATTATAGTTATCAAATGCAATAATATGTTGTCCAGAGAAATATTTTTTAAATTCATTTAAAACCACGAAAGTGTGTGAGGTGTCAAATTGTTGAATAAGCTGCCATGTAGAAATAAATATATTCTTTTCGGTGTACAACTTAATTTATAAGTAAAGTTATTCGACGTCACTAATACCAAAATAATATCCTTGAAACTGAAATAAAAAAAAAATTTTTTTTCATATAATGTAAGAAATTTTCAATGATGATTTTTTTTTTAATTATACCCCTATAACATGATAACGAATTTTTATGAGGCCAATATTATTGCTGTATTTTGAATTATAATTAAATTATATTATCCAGATGGATTCCTAATAGTACATAATTATTAAAGTCTATTATAAATTTCCAATAATAAAACTTGAATTAATTTCTAAGTTTGTGACCTCGAAATAGCTTATAAAATGTAACTAAAGCTATGTTGCAGAAACATTCGCTCTTTTTTTTTAGTTTGTCAAGGAAACTGGGAAAAATAGAAGTTTTTGCAATATAGTGTTAGTTTTTGTAAATATCATGTTTTTTTGTCTTGGAAAGTTTATTGAATAGGTTAACTTAATTATAGTATAAAATACGTATTTGTATGATTAATGAATATAATCTGGTGAACTGCCCACGAGCGATACTCACATGTTAAAATATTTTTTTATTCCATATAATTTTCATAAAAACGGCTTGACTATAATAGATACAAAAATAAACAAAACATTGTGTTAAACAAATAAATTTTATTATTGGACTAAGATAATAAACAAATTTATAAAAATGGTATATTTTATTTATTAGAAAGCTCGCTCATCTGACTCAAGGGAGGAAGTCTGGTGGGACAAGATGGAGTCCATTGCTGATTCATGTTGTGAAGAGATGGTCTCGACATCTTGAACGCCCACTACATTAGCTAAGAGGTCGTTGAGAAGAATTTTCTGGAAAAAGCAATTATGTTCACTATATTTATCTTTATTAAACCAACCGGAGACGCCACTGACAGGCGTTCCCCTCTGCAAAAAAAAAGTGTCGGTCAACGATCATACATGTTGTAATAATAATAATAATAAGGGCAGGGATGAGGGCATTAGACGGTCGGTGAAGGAGCGCTTTTTCAGTCGGCTCACAAAAGTACTCAACAGTCTTTTGTCTGGTGGCAATAAAGTGCGCGCTTTCAACGCCTGGGTAATGCCCCTACTCATATACTCCTTTGGCATACTAAGGTGGACTCAGACCGAGCTGGGTGCCCTGGATCGGAGGGTCCGTCTACTGCTCACCACACATCGTATGCTACACCCACGCTCGTCAGTTATGAGATTGTACATCCCGCGGAAGTGTGGAGGTCGAGGCTTCCTAAACGCCAAAGATCTCCATAACCGCGAGGTGTGCAATCTCAGGAAATATTTCCTTAACAACGAGTGTGGGATGCATCGAGATGTGGTGGCAGTGGACAGAAACCTCACGCCGCTATCCTTGGCAAAAGAGAACTGGCGCAAACCTGTGGTACAGAGTACAGCGGACCGCAAGGCGGTATGGGAGAGCAAGTCGCTACACGGGCGGTTCTACAAGGCCCTCACGGGACCTGATGTAGACCTGCTCGCGTCGGTGAACTGGTTACGATTCGGGGACCTCTTCGGAGAAACTGAGAGTTTTGCCTGTGCAATTGCGGACGAAGTTATGATGACGAACAACTATCGGAAATATATCCTGAAGGACGGTACGGTCGACATTTGTCGGGCATGCCGCCGTCCCGGAGAGTCACTCAGGCATATCATCTCCGGTTGCTCTCATCTAGCTAACGGCGAGTACTTGCACAGACATAATCTCGTAGCCAGGATCATTCACCAGCGGCTTGCTCTTCTATACGGCCTTGTAGACCGCGAAGTGCCGTACTACAAGTACTTACCTGTGCCAGTTCTCGAGAATGGTCGTGCCACGCTCTATTGGGATCGATCTATTATCACTGACAGGACTATTGTAGCCAATAAGCCTGACATTGTGATAATAGATCGATCGCAACGCCGGGCCGTGCTCGTCGACATCACCATTCCCCATGATGAGAATCTCGTGAAAGCCGAGAAGGACAAGTCCAGTAAGTACCTAGACTTGGCCCATGAGATTACCGCCATGTGGTATGTTGATTCGACGATCATTGTCCCGATAGTTGTCTCAGCGAACGGTCTAATAGCAAAGAGTCTCGACCAACACCTTGAGAGACTCTCGCTAGGTGGTTGGATCAAGGGCCAGATACAGAAGGCGGTGATCTTGGACACGGCGCGGATAGTCCGACGGTTCCTCTCTCTGCAGCCCTGACCACCGGCAGCTTGGGCCTCTGCCCTGTTGCCGGCGGCACCCTAGGTTAGGTTTTTTATAATGTGTAATTTTTATATTGTTTTGTAAATGTTTTTATATATTTTACTTTTATATACATATTGTAAAAAAACCTAACTTATGATATGAAATAAATAAATATAATAATAATAAAAATTTATTACATAAACTTAGTCTAATTATAATAATGGTTAACAGAGTAAAACTTATTGCTAGTTAAATTTTAGTGATACCTAAACTAAGTAAACTAAGTAAAAAGTTGTATACAAGTAGTTTTTTTGAGTTCACGGAGAGTCGGATTGGTGAATGTATTTGTGTGCATGTAGTTCAAGCTAGTGTTTGATAGTTTTGTCAAAAAAATCGGTTGTCTGTAAAGTCGGTTTACTGACGATAGTTGAACGTGACAACGTCATAAGAAAATACTGATGAAATGGATTGTGTCTCTTTGTCGCTCGTTGCGCGCTCTCGCTTGCACTGGAACGACGCATACGTCACACTTTTTCGGGAATGCCGCCGGCTCCATCAATTTATAAGACGTCACGTCAAAAATGCCTTTGTGTTAACATTATTTGTGTGCGTTTCCTCGTCCCCCGCGCAGAAATTGGCAGTTTTTTGCAAAGAAACTAGTGCGCGTGACGTCTCTTGTTGGTTTAATACTCAAAGATATTTATGTATAATCAACACAAAGGTAAAGTTGTTTGTAGTGTTGATCCGATTGTAAAAATATTTCACTGATTAAAAGTTACGCTGTTCACGAGGCCCGAGGGACATGGGTCCTTTTTTTTTTGTATGTGTTATTACAACCACGGCTATTAATAAATATTTTCACGTGGTCCAAAAATAGGTACCTAGATCAGATTCGTAAAAGTGAGTACCTACTACAGTACGGCCGTTTTAACTTGGCAGCTCTGAAGTCTATCAGGCAGTCTATGTTCAAAGCAGCCAAGTTAGAACGGCCAGGAAAATAAATGTATATTATTTCCGTATATTTGCTTTACCCGTTTTAAGAAGTTATTTTAATTATTTGGTCCTTCGAGCCGGATCAGATATCTAAGTGCTTATTTTATCTGAAGTTTTAGATATACGAGTACCTACTTCATCCATTAGACTCAAGTCGGCAGAAAAAACCTGGCATATCAACAAAATTACTTGCCTCTGGTAAAAACGAGAAGTCTTCCTCGCACATGGCCGCGCGGTCCTCAAAGCTCTGGCCAGACAGGATCGACAGCAGGTACCACGATAGTTCCCGGGAAAACTGTTCACCTGTGATAATAACTGGTACAGTGCGGCCGTTTTAACTTGGCTGCTCTGAACATAGCCTCCACCGCCGCGCCGCGCAAATGGTAGATAAAAATGGTTATTGCGCAGCCATTTGCGCAACTTCAGAGCTGCCAAGCTAAAACTGTTACATAGTTAAGTCTTGATCAACTAATTATGAAGCGCTTAATTAATAAAAAAGAATTCTACGTTCGTGGTCCGTTAAAAGCGAAATTTACGAAGGTCGCAACAATTTAATTACTAAATATTTTCAGACAACAACGACCGGCAGTAAAACCTACTTAGGTACCATCGTGACTTCTCCATCAGTCTATCGGGTTCATATTGTGATCGGAATGGATGCAAAGATATTGAGGTAAGCGATACGATAAAATATACTTACATATGTAGGTAGATATTATTAATAAGTAGGTAGGTAGGTACTGCGTTAATTAAACGACAGAGCTGTTACATTGATTACACGGATTATTAGTCTAGGCAATAAAGGTAGTGGACCCCAACATTAATTCCTCAGTCGATGAAACTTTGCAGGATTGTAGTATAGTATGAGACAATACTTGCATAAAAAAAATAAAAAAAAAAAAACCTAACCGAAGTTAGGTTTTTATACTAAAGAAAAATTTTTTTTGGTTGATAATTTGATAATTTCTGAAAATAATATACCGAAACGGTTTTTATAAAGGATTATCCTATTGTAAGTCCACAGCGACTATTAAATGACATTCCAGTTAAAAACATGAACTGAGCAATTTTTCCGTGCAAGGTACATAACTATATAGTTAGGGAGGCGAATAGGGGAATTTTCGGTAATACTCGAGCGTGGCAGTTTAAGATATGAGAGATACCTTAGACCTAATAGAACAACCTTGTAAAGTATTTAGCTCTATAAGTAGTGACGCGCGCCTAGGATAGACGATCAGATTAGTAAAAAAAAAACGATAGTCTGAAATAGTCGAGCGCGTAAGATTAAGATATTGGGGGTTGATTTTAGTGTTTTAAGACTAAATTTAACTAATCTGACGATAAGTCCTTGACGCCGCCAAGTTATAGGGTCGCAAACTTGTAAAAAAAAACGTCAATCCGGCATTCTCGAGCGCGATTTTTTTATTTTTTATTTTGAAGAATATAATCTAAAACTTACTAAAAATACAAAATCTGCCGGTTTCCGCATGACCGGAAGTGTGGAGGAGCCATTTCGTCTTACGAAAAACGCGTTGCGGCATATAAGTCGCGAATGATACATTTTACACAAAAAAAGTTTAAATAAACAAAAAAGGTAATTTTATTTTACCCAAAAAATGTCTCTTTAAATTTTTGTCCAAAGTTATAGGTAACTTTTTGACTTGAAGCATCATAAAAACTCAAACTCCCGGTTTTTTGAGTAGGTATATCTCTAAAACTGAGGGTGTTAAAAAAAAAAGATATGAAATAACGATGATTAAATTATTGAACTTTTATTATATCTCAATTTTTTTTTTAAAGCTTCTCGACAATTTTCGTGGACTCGAAGAAAAGTTACGCGTATCTGTATACAAAAGTATTATTAACATGTACAGTTCCATGTATGTATATTATTCAATAGCCTGTTGATCCTCGAATTGTTTTTTGGACGTACCGTAACTACCGTAAGCAAAACGAAGTGAAGAATTGAAGCAAAAAAGAGGAATTTGCCATAAACATGTAATACAGACCGAGCGCTTCGCGGAAATATGCCGTCCTACCAGTATTTTTACTTTATTTCGCAACATTGATGGTGGGGAAAAAAGCGGTAGAAGGGAATTTTCGGTACACCCATATACAGGGTGACTTTTTTTACCGTCTGGAAAAAAATGTGGTGTGATAGGTAAGTGTAATAGATACATTTGGCAATGTTACTTAAAAAAATTTTTTTTTCTCAAAAAATTTTTTTCTTGATTAAACTAATATACAATACTCAATTGTAGTCAATAATACACACTGAGATATTTGAAATAGTATTTTAAAAAGAAACAGGCTCGTAGCTTCCATTTATGCGCAATATACCTACAACCGCCAGCTGCGCGTAGTACTGTGCGTAGTTTTCTAGATTTTGTAAATTGCACTAAACATAACTATATTTAACAATTAATCTCGTGTATAACTTCGGCTCTAGATACTTTATACGTCATATTTTTTTCCAGACGGTAAAAAAAATCATCCAGTATATATAATTTCCCGTTTTATCAAGGAGAAAGAAAGGAAAAAAAAGAAACCAAAAAACCTTTTTCGGTCAGATTAAGAGAACCCACCAACATTTTTGTCAGATTAAGAAAATATGCTTTCAGGATACCGAGATAAACCTCCCCTATGAAAATCTGACGCGCTCGAGTATTTCAAAAGAACTTAATTTTTTTGCATTTTCAAAAATTCATCGTAACTTATCGTCACGCCGAAATCGTCAGTTTTTTTAAAGGGAGCTTCCTTGGGGCCTACTTAACACCCCTTCCGAAAATCTGACGCGCTCGAGTAATTTTTTTTTTGCATTTTTGACTACTTTATATGCCTACCCCCACCACGCAAACCGGCAGATTAGTATACCGTTGTTATCAGAGGCACTTGGGGCATACGTAGTATGAATATCTGACGCGCTCGAGAATGCCCAAGTAACTGTTTTTTATAACATTTTTGAAAAACCGTACACGCCAAACCCACCGCTAAAATGGTTTTTACCATACGAGCTTTTCTTTTCGAAATTATTTTATCTTTCGATTTTGATAGGTCTCGACGGCGCCGTTGAATTACGCCATTTAGCTACCTCGCCTCCCTAACTAATAAGTCTGAGTTTTGTTGTGTCTAGCAGGAGATTTTTTTTTATATTTCGCATATAGCTTTCTTAACACTCATGAATATTGCTGGTGAAGAAAATTTTGTCTGAGCATTTTTTCCAACAAAGATATCAAATAAATAAGTATTTCAGTAAAAATACCTAACTTCGGTTAGGTTTTTTTTTTCGATTTTTTTATGCAAGTATTCTCTCATACTATACTACAATCCTGCAAAGTTTCATCGACTGAGGAATTAATGTTGGGGTCTTCATATAAAAATCCGCTTCATTGCCTGGAATATTATTGTCTAAAAAATTTACGCCCTTTGTGTGTATGAAACTCTTCGAAACAAACCAAATGGGCCCAAACCGTAAACCCCTCGATTACGAGTCAAACGCCAATAAATCGCAGTCTGTATGCCTTTTTGTATACATGACTAATCACGCTCTGCGCTTAGTTTGCTAGTTTAAAAAAAAACTATATTATCAGACAGTGTAAGAAACAACATGAAATGAGATGAATGAATGAAACATAATACACAGCTCTACCGCTTAACTGAGACGGTTTCTGAGGCAAGTGCGCGAGTAGGGGGTGGGAGTAACAGATGACTTCACAGCGATGCACGATATCACGCTGCATACGAGTTATCAAAATTGACAGTGCTGTTACGTGATATGCATGGACGTAATATACTAAACAGTTTAGTATATTAAGTCCTCATTCGGAGGCGGAGGATTAAAATAAAAGGTAAGTTCTTACCGTATTCACTCAACATTTCGATAAAATCACTTCTTTCCATATAATGTTCTTCCTTGTGAAACGTCGCGAAGTTGTAGAAAGCGTTCCTTATCTTCCTGACGTTCTCCCCAAATGCCGGCCGATGGTTCAGGTAAAACTTCACGAACTCCTCGAAATCTATTTCCGTGCTTGGTACCTTTTGGTACACCTTGAACTTCGCTTCCACTATAAGATTTTCTACCTTGAACCATAAGAATTACTAATGATAAGCAATAAAAATATATTTTCTATCAGCGTAGGTATTCACGGAGACTCATAGACATATTAATAGGTCTATGCGGAGACTCGATACCGTTTCCGTTCGATTCAGATCGAGTGAAAAATTTTCCGATGTCGAATCTATCGACTTCGGAAACTTGATTCTATAGGCGTTTCTGACAGCCACGGAAACTTTTCCGAATCCTTATGTCACATCTGACATTAGTTTCTAATACCAACATCAGCCCATCTCGAAAGTTTTCGACACCAACATCAGCCCATCTCAGAAGTGTTCGACAGATTTTCCGATATCGAATATCGAAGCTCCCTGAATACGCCTGCAGGTCTGGTGAAAAAAAGCCCTTATTCGTAAGGACAGATTGTGGTTACAGCAGATTCGTGATACGGCAGTCTGTTAGGCAGTCGGCAGTATGTTACAACCATCCACAAATAGATATCATTCTAAGTTCTTTGACAGGAAAACCTTTATGTGGGGATACATTTAAATTTCTATAGATTTATAAAAATTTTTTTTATAATTCTTATCATAGTAGGTATTAAATTTAAAAACTAAACTAATGTTATATTTAAAAAAAAAAAATTCAGTAGCACCTATAAGGCTTTGCTCTTCTGAGCTAGGTACTAATATTTCTCATGCCTTTGAGAGGACGATTTTTGTTTTTACATTATTTAGAGAGCGAATCGCAACCACTAAGATTACAACAAAGAGATTACAACAAAGAGCTTTAAATATAATAGGGCATAGAGGGGACAAAGCGAGGAAAATTTGAAGTCAAAAGTTATTCCAAGTGGAATAAGTCGAGTACAATTTCGACCGAATGACAGCTAGCGTTCAAACTAACTGACATGACAAGGACATGACGCTTAGGCTTCAAAGTTTTGTATGAAAATATTCCCAATGCCCCCTCTATACCCTATTATATTTAAATCTCTTTGGATTACAAGTATCCAAAATTACCTATACCTCATATTCGGAAGGGAAGAATCCGAGCGCCCTCATCATATCGGGCAACGATTCGATCGGTATGTAATCCTTGACGCGCCTCATGGCCGGCGAAAAGGTGCCCTGGCAGAGGATCTGGATGTAGTAGAACAGGTCTCGGATCTCCTGGAACAGCCAGCCTGGCCGCCCGTTCTCCACTAGACAGTAGTATGGGTCTAAGTCTCCGCCGCCCATTTTCGTTGTGCTTTCCACTGCACTAAAGATATTTACAGTCTTATTACAAAACATTACTAAAGCAAAACAATAATCATCTTATAGTCTAGAAAGTGACAGCATCTATCTCAGACACCTTTAGAATGTACGATATAAAAAAGACTAAAGAAATACGAAGCCCTGCTGGTGTTACCAGTGTGTTTGTAACGATCACATTGGTTTAGCAAAGTGGTCAGTTAATGGGTGAGCGCCTAATGGTATTTATATCACGAGCGCTTCCGTGTTTCGGAAGAGATTATAACCCATTCTTCCCCATGTGTGAGGAAAGACCCTTAGCTCAGCAGTGGGCTGTTACGGGTTGATAATGATAAAGATAAATTACACCGTTTTGAGACTAAGTTATATATTGGCAAAAGAATCTCTAACCTGATGTGATACCCCAGACAAAAACAGGAGAAACCGTAATGACTCGAGTTTAAAAGCATTGAAATGTTTAAAGTAAAATTACCTGTGATTTGCTGCCCATTGACACATGCAAGTGTCTTTAGCACCAATAATAAAAAGAGTCTCATTGTCTTGACGGTAGCACATTGTGGTAATCTAAAAATAAAAATACTGAACCATACATGAAAATCGTAACAAGCAGTTTTCTTGATAATAAATATTAGCTAGCCTCGCAATAAGGGTTTTAACTTATATTTACAACCCCTATGAACGGATATTGATTAAGATATTCAAAATAATAAAGTTATGTAATCAAGAAACTAAGAACCAAAACAACCAGTAAAACATATTTACTAGTAAGACATGAGATTAAAAAGAGCTGCCCTTGAGTTTCTTGCTGGTCCTTCTCGGGGTACTGCATTTGGAACCAGCAACTCGTCGGTGGAGATGGGCTGCTGTTTGCATTTAGCCAATCTTCATGGACGAGTTCAGAGTGCCATGTTATTATAAAATATTGACGTTTCAAAGTGTATGTTGAATACCTATAGAAATAAATTATTTTTGATTTGATTTGATTTGAAATAAGCGCCATATTTATTTACAATGTCACAAATTTCTTGCTGGTCCTTCTCGGGGTACTGCATTTGGAACCAGCAACTCGTCGGTGGAGATAGACGGCTGTTTACATTTAGCCAATCTTTATGGACGAGTTTAGAGTGCCTTGTTATTAGACTTTTGACTTTTCTTAGTGTAATTTTTAATTACCTACAGAAATAAATACATTTAGACAATGGACCCACCGCATTAGGATGCCCAAGCATCCCAACGTGTTTCCAGGGATTGCCATCCAACGGCATTTTCTGCATGCCAATGACATTCTTAGTAGCATACAGCAAATACTCTTGTATGACGCCGTCGACTGTTTTCGATGTCAGCTGCATTCTACTCGCAGGGTGCTCGTATCTGGGTCCAAGGAACGTCGCCAGCGTCATTGTTGTGTCGTAGTTAACTATCTTGTATTTGAACTGCCACAAAACGTCACAGATTCAGCTATGATCGTCAGTAAAAAGTCTGAGATTTACTTGTCAGGAGGAAATGGGAATACAAGCTGAAGAAAAATATCTTATTTTTGATCATTTTAGTCATCAAGTGAATAGCAAAAAATATCACCTCATCAGTAGCTACCAGAATCAAAGGCATGTCAACGTGGCACTTTTCAGGGTCAATGCCCACAGGAGCTGGCCACACAACAGCGCCCAGTGGCACCGCTGTCTGGTCCATCCTGTCCAAACTCAGTACTTCGAGATACTCATCACTGCTTGCTCCAATGTCATACTCCACCATGATCCGGTCGAGCCCCAAAGAAATTAGCTTGTACTCTCCGTTTTCGTTCTTTCGAGGCAGGAAGAAAACTGCTGTAATGTCTTTATAGTGTGCGCGATGTTTTCCTATGAAGCTCCAAGTGAAGGATTCGCAGTCGTATTTGTAAACGCAGATCGTGTGGCCGATATCCTGCAGCATGAGAAAATAGATTTCAAACTGTTCAACGCTTTTACTTACAAACTAATTTGTTAGTGGGTAGTTTACAGAAAAAGCGAGGGTCAGCGAATCGCAACTATATGTGATGTCCTTGACAGCGTGAATTGTGTCTTTGAAAGGCGTCCGCGTGATGATCTCGATAGTGGACGGGTCCAAGAACAGCAGCTGGCCGGTGTTCAGCCCGCAAGCCAAATGCATGCCTGCAATCACATCGATAAGATTTCATGTGTAAGTGAAATTGTTACTGCTCTGTGCACTCCTTCTAGTACCATAGAATTGCTGTTTTGTATTTTTGTCTATCTGGTATACCTGGGGCTTGCAAAAACAAAGAATTTTAAATTTGAAAGGGCAACTTTTTACTCTGCAACGTGGGAAAAAAGTTAACTGTAGGTACTTTATCCTTTCTTCTCCCTTTATCATCTCAAATATCGGCTGTCTATACTAGTACCATAGCAAAAGTACGAAGTCATGCCAATTTAAACAAAATTGGACATTTGTCCAATTAAACTGTCATACCTACAACTGATATTGTCTCTTTGAGTAAATCTTTCAAACTCAGTAACGCTTGAATTCCTTACAAAGTACAACTTTTACCCAAAGTATTTTAGGTCTCCTGTGAATAAGACTCGTATTAATATTTCAAAATAAATAAAAGTAGTTACCAGATGGGGAGTACTTGACAGCGGTCACAGATAGCTCAGGGATGTATATATCGTAGTCGCCCTTGATGGAGTCTTCCTTGGGCGGCGTAATGATCTTGTAGTGGTCACGGAGGTCCAGTCGCACGATTAGCTTGTGGCTCACGTAGTTAATGAGCTCCACGATGCCGTTCGTGAAGCCCATGCAGGCTATGGAACTGGGCAATAGATTTTTTGAAGACTTCAAAGAGAGCGTGAAATTTCTATAACGAAACAAGGTATGAAGGGTGTGACGTATGAGTGGATATCTATTGGCATAGTAACTATGTTCCTTTCACAAAGTTTTTTCTTATGGTGTTGTAAAAAATTGGGTCATAGCAATTTTTGCAGATTGATATAAAATTCCTCTTTCGAGCCTCTCTTGGTTGCATCTCTTCTCGTCTGACGGGACAGCTCGCTCGCTTCTTCTAAATTGCATACTTCTGTCCATTCAATACCTCTTGGATTGTCTTCCGAAAAAGATTCTAAGTCTCGGGGATACATGACAAAAATACACTTACTTGTCAGGGTGAACGGTGAGTGACAAAACTGGTGAAGACTTATAATCCAAAATTGTTTTGTACTTCTCTGTCACGAAGTCCACGAAACCAATGCCATCGTTCCTTGTGGCTGTCCAAGAGAACATTAACTGTTGACGATGGTGATCTAGACTCATCAGCGGTACAGACCGCGTTTGCATGCACGAACACGAACGTACTATGTTTATTTAGAACATAATGTTATTGTACTAAAGCCCGTATTACAGACCGATCCCTTGGTATGAAACTCTAGAAAGGGACAGTTTTATGTGACTCATATAGCGGCATCTCTTTCTGACATCCTCAAGCGGAGTTTTGTTGCTTGTGGATCATTAATTGATTCTGTAACTGACTTTAGTTTTCGAAGTCTCCAAAACTTACAAACGATGAAGTCCCTGACGAGAAAGGTTTTGCCATGAGTGGTGGCGTCGGTAGGCAGACGGCTCAGGACCAGCTTCTGACGCATTTGGCCGGTGTTCTCGTCAATGGTGACCTCTACTTTCTCCCAGCATGCGCACTTCTTATTGCCTGATAAAAACACCCAGTTCTTCAAAACAAAGTGATCAAAGGTTATCGGAAACTTAATAATTCATAATTTGGTTGTCGTAGTGTCAAAGACTTATTGTCATCTACGGGAAGCCAGTTTTAGGCTCAATCTTGCCCTATAGTGAAATATCGGAGACTAGTTATTAATGGACTTCTAAATACTAGAGACAGTGGAACCCTCACACTTAGGATCATGGATCTGGTAAGCTCTAGGCGAGATGTTGAAGCTGATGCTCAAGACGGAATTGACGGAGAATCCGTGCACCCAGTACAGCAGCTTTATCTGATCGTCGTAGAAGTGGATCTCGCCTGCGTTGTTGCCTGTTACTATAACCCTGGAAACAGGAGTTAATCGCTATGGAACCCACTACTAATATACTCGTACCTATAATTAGTAAACCTATAAATCCAGTAGATTTATTGCCAAGTTTTGATATAGGTGATGATGATGTAACACCAGTGCTTATTTGGCAGTGAGTAGTGACAACAATGATTTATTTTCGCTAATGCCTAAAAAAAGTGTAACGCAAAAAGTACTCGTTTATACCAGAACTAACCCATCAATACTTTTGATAACATTAATCCTGTACTTCTCGATCTTCAAAACCTTCACATATTTGAGGTTCTCGAAGTTGGTAGTGTCGGCTTCTTTGGTGTATTCCATCGTGTAGCCGTAGATGACAACAGTGCCGCGAGTAGTTGCCACTAACACTTGGGACGTGTCCTGAAAGATATAATTATAATATGTTTTTATATTAAAATATGAAGACTTTAATGTCTTCTTAATAGCGTTGATACTATATTATTCCTTTTTACAGATCAATCGTTTATTAACAATCTTTCTCGCAGCATAGGAGATTATAATAATAATATAATCTCACGCCTTTCATCCCCGAGGGGGTAGGCAGAGGTATTCCATTACTGGATATACCCACATTTCACGAGATACATTGGACCCCTAAACGTGATAGGTGTTGAGCCCTTCGCCGGACCGGGTCTATTTACACATGTCTCAGAATTAATTCTGAGACCTGCGGGTTTCCTCACGATGTTTTCCTTCACCTTCGAACTAGTGATAAATATGTACGTAAGTTTTTGAAAAACTCATTGGTACATGCCAGGATTCGAACCCGAGCCTCACTGATTTTCGGCCGGCTCTTTAACCGTAAGGGCCACTGCTCTTTAGGAGATTATAAGAATGAAAGTCATCGTTTACTAGCCCTTTTCCCTAAGGGATCGACGAAGCATATCTAATTATTTACCCTTAGCTGATATCTATCATATACCTTCACGAACGTAAAGCTGGACAGGTTCCCGATCTCTTGGTGAACCTTTTTCTCTGGCTTCCGTATTTTAAGCTGGTAGTCTTCTGTTTCCTTCAAGACCCCTCTTTCCATCACGAATATTTTCTACGATATGAAAAGATTCATCAGAGATTGGATTCGCTTCTTGTTAATACTTTTTGTTTACTAATTTTATTTGGCACTTAAACCCAGAAGAATCAACGACACAAAAACATAATGTTTAGATTGACTGATCAGTATTACTCCTACGGAATCCCTCTCCAGTTCATTAGTACCACAGAACAACCAGTACATTGTTTTAATATTCGTAAATTCAATTCGTTCACTAACGCCTGAGGTTCCGATCCAAATGTCATGTTTTGTCATCAGCAGGAACTGATCCGAATTATGCGGATTGAATTCCATTTCTACGACACCATCCCGTGCTATATCCACTTCGATCACGGCTGAAAAAAGTCGAAATAAAAAGTTCTTTCCAACCATCATGATTAAAACAATCTCCTCGCAAGTGAGAGTGAGAGACTATCTGAATCCAAGCCTGCACGCTGGCGATATAGTAGGTCATCATCGTCATCATCAGCCGGAAGACGTCCACTGTTGAACAAAGGCCTCCCCCATAGAACGCCACAACGAACGGCAACTTGCCGCTTGCATCCACCGGTTACCCGCGACCTTGACGATGTCGTCGGTCCACCTGGTGGGAGACCTACTAACGCTGCGTCTTCCGGTTCGTGGTCGCCACTCGTGAACCTTTCTTCTTCGTTCTTATATAGATAGTAGGTAATAGTTAAAATTACTTGTAGATATTGCTAGATACAATCGTTACAATTAAATAGGTACAATATCTTTTAGGTAAAGACGAGCATGTCAACCAGAAATATGCAACTGATGCTTTCAATATCAAAAATAATTTCCTATACGTAGTGCTGTTTTAAATTAAAATTATAATAGTAGGTAATAGTTAAGTCGATAGAAACCTTCCATCACATACCTATGAGAACGCCTTAGTGCCGACTACCGAAAATTCAAAACGTTACGACCAATCCGCGTCCGCTGCTTGGTATATAATGGCAATACTTACGCTTATGGCCGTCATTCTGGGTATGTGTTTGATATTTAAACTATTAAAAAATCTGCATTTGTTTTTACCATGCGGTTCATCCCTCCCATACGACCAAATCCACCAGAAAAGCGACGCTTTCTCATTGTAACCAAGGGTCAAAAGGTATTTAGCATCAGCGCTGAGTGCCAGCCTCGCTAGCTTCACGTTCCTGTGAGGTAGGAATATGGTTTTCTGAGGATAGCAGTCGGCGCTGTCCCAGATTATGATGATGTTTTCGGGGCCTGAGTCGGCTGTCACCAGCCACTTGGCTGCTGCATCTGAGGCTATACACGTCACCATATGTCTCTGCAAGAAAAGGTTTTATTAATTCATTAACCTGGCTCACACACAGCTCTGCAGCTGTGCAGATGTCTATGGAAAGCCGATTTATTTTTCAATGATAGACCACCATGTCGCCATGAAAGAAAAATAACAGTTAATCTCTATTCGCAAACGTCAAATTGAACGTTGAATGCTTACCAAAGGATATTTGACGCTGTCGGGCATTCAAAGATTTTATTAGATACCTGCTGATAGTAAAGTGAGGCACGATGTTAGGACGGAATATTGGTATTTTTTAAATATTGTGTACTTAATCTTCAGTGGATTACCGACCTTATGTCGTAATGAATACACCGTCATGAGTATGAAATTATCGTAATATAGGTACCTACGTAATGCAATGCACTGCTTCCCTCAAGTCACGTTATAACTTCAGATCTTTGAGTTCGGCGTTCCTCGGGTTTTCGGGTATCTTACTAAGTCTGTCTTTAGTTGAATATCGGTCTTTCTGCTCAAGTGACAGTTGTTCTAGGTTGTAGATTTGGTGCATACTACCCATAACAAATCTGAACTCACATGTCCCTGCAGTATCTTCATGGTGTTGGTGCTCCAGTTGTAGATGACGCCGCAGTTGGAGGCGCCGTAGAAGACCGCGGTGCTGCCTCTGTCGTTCAGGTTGATCACGCCGGCTTTCGGGTTGTAACCGTTGATCCAGCGAATGTTCTGGAAGGTTAGCGGGAAAGAGCAGCTGAACACTATAAGGTGATTCATGTGGTTCAACTGTTAGAGTGAGAGGGAGCATATTACAAGCACTTTATCAATCATCAATCCGTATCAACATGAGAGAAAGTATATGAGCCACAAATTCCAACGCGAACTCTTTCTGTTTCGGGAGATGGTATTAGGCTACATATCAGTGTTTAAAATCATACAAGGGTATTTTATGGCTTAACTACTTCCATTGTGCGTGAAGACATAACGTTACTTCCGAAGAACTGAGTTTCTTGTGGTATAATGCCACTTGTTCACTGACTGACGCGTGACGAGCTAAACATTGTTAAACCAGCGTGATATAACCTGGTGAGGATCGCATTAGAACAAACAGTTGTAAGAAATATTAGCTAACACACGGTGAAGCTTCAAAGTTGTAGCTATGTACCAAAGTTTGCGTTGACCTATCATTGACCCCCGACATATTTCGATAGGAATCTCTTCGTAACAAATTTTTGATAGAGAATATAGCTAACATAAGGTGCAGGCTTCAAGTAGAAGTTGGCAAAATCCGTGTGCTTCCTGAGCTGCGAGAGTGAGAGGCTGAATATCTTGCGGGAGTCGATCTGGCCCTCTTCATTATCTTTGTCTTCCAAATCTCCTGTCGACGAAGTGGCTGTGTTTGGCATCGTGACTTGTAAATAAATCCACCTATAATGCCTTCGCTACTGGCGTTATTCGCAAAGAAAGCGTCGTTGTTGGAATTATACAAAATGTCATACAAGAACTATGAACTCTATGAATGACATGGATTAAAAATATGTAACCAATCTCTTTAATTCAAATTTAAACTTTTTTAACCTCCACCTATAGGTATATTACTCGACTGCGGCTTGGGCCGTTGTGTTAAAAATAAGTTCACATGGAATGAAACACGTAGTAAGTAGGTAGCTAGATCTAGATCATCTTTGTGAAATACCGTACAAAATCTATATACTTATCTATTATATAGGTAAGTATACCTAAAGCAAAGTCGGGTTAGGTGAGATACACTATTTATAACTCGAGAACGGCTAGACCAATTTTTATGATCTTTTTGATTTGTTGGATTTGTCTCCATATTACTACTTACTTCTTGAATAATAAATGAAAAATAATAGAATGTAAATAAATTACTTTTAATAAAGAGCGAACTTACATGGCTAAATACTATAAGGGCTTTTGCGTCTACATATAGTAATTTCTCAATCAAGTATACCTAAGTATAAATAAAATACAACAGTCCATAATTTATTGGTTATCAATGGCTCTCCAGTCACGTTAGTTATTATCGGCCAGTCAAAGGTCAGTATCGTGGCAGTAAGTCGCTTCTTCTGTTCGAGATGGAACACAAAGTTCTCTTGCTGGTTCTGGTGTCCTGGTGGCAGGCGGTGGCCAGCAAGACCATATACTTGGAGATGAACTCGCCCACATTCGAAGAGGTCAGTGATCTCATCAAGTTAATAAGGGGTAACGTTCTCTTCGGAGATAATTATTTTTTTAATAATAAATGTTTTTTTTAAATAAGTATGTATTACATTGAAATTGGGCTTCATTAGAGTTTCTAGAGTTATCGTCAGATAAGAAGTTAAGATGAAAATAGACAATAGTCACATGGTTGTAAGATATTCGTAATTTATAATAGGTAGCAAGTTGTCTCGATACTACGGATGTTACATGTAGGTAGGTACTTGATGCTGTAGGTACATCTGTCAATAAAGAGGTATTTTATTGAATTAAAATAAACATAATATGCATCTACTATTATGATACTAATAATAAAATTGATCACTTCACTGAATCATTTAAAAAAATTACTGAGAAACACATGGAGATTGGTTAAATGTTTACAGCAACCTATCTTCACCGAGTTGCTGGTTCCTAAGACAGTACCCTGAGAAGAACCAGTAATAAACTCAAGGGCAGCTCTTTTTAATGTCATACCTTAGGTACTAAAACAAAGGTAACCTATAGAAAATCTCCAAATCTGTCTCTCGGGTTCGACCGAAGGGTTTCATTTGGTTGGTCAATAAAACAAATAAATAAACAAATACATAAGTAAATAAAGCGATTCCACCCGTCAATGTTTCCCGGTATGATAAGAAAGACAGTTGAATGCGATTTGCGTTCGTTCCACTGTTTATGCGTAGTTTCGAAGTTTTATTATATATTAAGTACACAAAAATAAAATTCGAATACCTACCTTATTTATTATAGCTACATATCGAGAGTTACAGACAGGTTGGCAGAATCAGTAAGACTTCAAGATGGCAGATAATAAAAAGGTTATCTAGGTAGGTACCTACAGTACGGCCGTTTTAACATGGCTTCTCTGAACATAGGCTTCGCCAGCGCATATACCCCCTCGTACCGCCAAATGGTCTCTAAAAAATTTTGTTATAATGTTGTGCTGCCAAGTTAAAACGGCCGTACTGTAGCTATACCTGTCGACTTAGGTTTCAAGATTCGAATTTACTGTTTCAATTTTTGCATTACACCCTGTGTAACCAATTAGTGGGAGAGCCATATGCTTCGGTACGCTTGGGCCGGCTCGACCGGAGTACTACCACGGCCTCACAGAAAACCAGCGTAAAGCAATGCATTGCATTTCGTTGAGTGAGTGAGGTAACCGGGGGCCCCAATCCCCCCCCTCCCCCTACTCCCGGCAACGCAGTTGGGACTCTTGAGTTGCAGGTGTCCATGGGCGACGACCGACGACAGTGACCCGTCTGCTGGTTTGCCCCCTTCTCTTATAAAAAAAGTAGTACATTTGATTCCAGATCTCGTTCATGAAGAAGTTCGGCTACCTGCCGGAGGAGCCGGCGGGCACGGAGTCTGCGTACACTCCCCAGTCAGTGGAAGAGGCCGTGCGTAAGGTACAGGCCTTCGCTGGTCTACCGCAAACGGGAGAACTGGACTCGCAGACAAGGAGTGTAAGTCAGCCCTTATATCATCATAAAGGTCAACGCACTCAGAGGCGGGAAGGTGTAAAAGCGGTCGCTTCTAGTATAGTTATTTTTTAATATGTTATGGAGTTTGTATGCGGCCTGTCCTAAAGAAAGCGATTGCACCGAGTGGATCGCGACGGGATACTGTGTGCGTTGACCTATCTCTTTACCAGGGTGCATGGTGATTTCGGGGGTTCCGGCTATGTTTTTTCATTACATTTATATACTACCTATACAAAATAGGAGCATACAATAGGGATTGTAAAATTGCCTTCATGAGTGCTACCATTATTTGACGGCAAACTTAAATTTGTAATGTACCTACCTACCATGTAAGTTGCCTTCTGGAGTGCTACCTGCACCATTTGACGGCAAACTTATATTTTAACCTACCTACCATGTAAGAATTTGTTGCTGAAGTCGCCAAATTCGCCAGAATTAACGGCATCATAAGAATATAAGTGACGAGAGACCTGACGGTATGCCTTTCTTGTCATAGTAAAATGGCAGGCCGCTGTTGTGATAGTATAGGTAGGTACAGTCAAGAGCACGCTAAGCTTGACACTTTGGACTTTGACCCAGCCCTATATTCTATGGCGCGCAGTACAAATCAGAGCTCAGCTTAAACTGGCAGTGTCAAGCTTGACTTGCTCTTGACTGTACATATGATAATTATGCCCAAATACTAGCTTCATCCCATATCAGTACCTACTAACTCAGCTACACGCTGAAGCGACGTCTGTCTTCTTTGTAGGTACATAAATATGAATAAGTACCTAAGTAAGTATATATAATTTACAAAATAACATAATAGCATCTTTCAAACTTGTCATAATTCCAGCTGTTCAAGAAAAAGCGTTGCGGAGTGAAGGACCTCGACGCTCCTGCGAGGAATCGAAGATACATCTTGCAGCAGGGCTGGAGCAAGAGGGCCATCACGTACAGGCAAGTGTAGGACAAAGCCTACTTCTTACTTTGGTCATCATCAGAATCAACTCGGATATCGGGTTTAATGCAACTTAGGTAGTATAGGGCCACTGCTTCATTTCATCGCTTCTATTAAAGTTTCGGGTGTCTGGTAAGCCCAGTACCTATTAATGAAGGAATTGTCTTTTTTAGGGTTATAAACGGCACAAGCACTCTCTCGAAGGCTCGTATAGAGACGTTAATGGAAGCCGGTCTGGCGGTGTGGGCGCCGCACGGCGGGTTACGCTTCCAGAAGCTAGATGGTGGCCACGCAGACATAGAGGTGTCTTTCGCGGGCGGCGACCACGGAGATGGGTCAGTCCATGCTATTAATTTAGGCTTTCGTTAATAAAGAATTACTTTACTTAAATAAAAATAAAAAATAATCTCACGCCTTTTATCCCAAGGGGGTAGGTAGGCAGAGGTATTCCATTACTGGATATACCTACATTTCAAGAGATACATTGGACCCCTAAACGTGATAGGTAGTGAGCCCATCGCCGAAATTAATTCTGAGACCTGCGGGTTTCCTCACGATTCCTTGCATTACTTTACTTTACATTGAACCAGACTTGATTGCGGAAGCTGATATGGCGCTGATCCCGTCAGGTAGTCAGACCAACTGTCATTTGTAGCGACGACCTACGTGTAGTGCCAGCGAAGAGTCAGTCCAAAAGGAGTCCGTTTATCATGGGTTAGAATCCAGATCTTTAACCCGAGTTATAACTTGTACAGTGGTAATAAACAAGTAGGTACCTATATTATTTAAAATAACCAGTTGCTTCACGGAATGAGAAAGGCGATGGGAAAACGACTCCAACTTATCTTTCATCATCATCATCATCATCATCATCTCAGCATATAGACGTCCACTGCTGGATATAGAAAGGCCTATTCGAAAACTATTCTAAACTTAAAGATGCGAAATTTCAAACCCTGAACCCCTAAACTTGGACACCATTGCCAGTCAACTCTACCCCCTATTCCACGGTCATTACACCCAGTTTTCTGTAACGTAGGTTTCCTTTTGACGGGCCAGGTCGCGTGGTGGCCCACGCGTTCCCGCCGCCTCACGGCGCTATGCATTTCGACGATGACGAGCTGTGGGGTGACAGCCCTGAAGACGATGATGATGACGTCACAGACTTCTTCGCCGTGGCCGTTCACGAGATAGGACACGCGCTAGGGTTGGCACACTCGAACGTGAAGGCGTCCGTCATGTACCCCTACTACCAAGTGCCGATCGAGAGGCTGCATATGGACGATATTTTGGGGATGCAGGAACTTTATTGTGAGTTTTTTGAACTTTGCCTTAGCCCAGTGATAAAAGTATTTCTTCACACAGTATGGGCCATATAATCTCCCGCGAGACACTGCAGATTTGGAGATTTTGTTAAGCTAGTAGCCACCTGTCAGAATTTTTCAAGCTTATCTGAGATGAATTAACGACTTCATTTGTGATCTTTGATGAATTGTGTAGGCAAAGACGTTAATACATCCCTGGGTATAATTAGTTACCTATTCGTCTCTTTCTCTTCAGTAAAAAAGGGGGGCAACATTTTGTAAAGTACGACCCTGGGTCTAACCACATAACAGTTATCCATCTCTTTCGCTCTATAGTAAAAGACCAGCTGCCACAAGGGTCATACTACCCCGAGGGCACAGAAAGCTCAATATCGCACTCGTCGCACGTGCCGCGGTTCACGAAGGCAGACAGCGAAGAGTTGGACCTGCCTGACCTGTGCTACACGAACTACGACACCGTACAAGTCATTAAGGGCAAGATTTACGTGTTTGAGGAGGAGGTGAGTATTAAGTGGCAATTTTTTTTTTTTTAATTTATATGTGGCAATGTTTTTTTTTAGTTTATTAGTAAATTAATTTATTTAAGTATGGTTTATCAGTTTTAGTGCCAATGTAAAAAAAAAATTCTTCCATTATTCCTAATACCTATAAGAGATTCAGGTCTGTGCTAATACCCGATTAAACTTACGTTCCAGTGGGTGTGGGTCCTCAAAGAAAGGAAACAAATCGAGGAAGGTTACCCGAAGAGATTCCACGAGGTATTCGTGGGGTTGCCAGAGCACGTCAACATCGTCAGGGCGATCTACGAGCGACGTGATGGGAACATCGTAATCTTCTCAAGTAACTATTATTCAATTATTTAAACTAACCCCTCATATCTGACATTTTGTCTTTTACTATTGTTAGGTAGATAATTAGAGATGTTATTTATGTGTACCTATCATCATAACAGCACCACCTCTTGAATTTAGAAACAGCGATATCTGTTTTATTCAAACATCAATGCGTTTTAGAAAAAAATCTGACAGTATTATTATTTATAATCTTTGCTGTGTGCCAAAATTTGTTACTGTAAACCAAGTGTAAACCATATTTATTAGTAAGACATGAGATTAGAAAGAGCTGCCCTTGAGTTTCTTGCTGGCTCTTCTCGGGGTACTGTATTTGGAACCAGCAACTCGTCGGTGGAGATGGGCTGCTGTTTACATTTAGCCAATCTTCATGGACGACTTTAGAGTGCCTTGTTAATATAAACTATTGACTTTTCTAAAGTGTATATTCAATACCTACTGAAATAAATGCATTTGACTTTGACTTTGTAACAAATCAAATACTTGAGAAGAATAAGATCTGTTATACTACTTGGTTAACGATATTCTGCTATTCTGTTAAAAATATTGTTTGAGTTTTCTAAAACTGACTATTTGTCACGAGTAATTTTGACAAAATCCTCTGGAAAAATATGAAATATTGTAGTTCCGTGCAGCGCCACAAAAGTTATTGGAACAACTTCTGAAAAATCTACACTTGATTTCTAGTTTTTAGGGCTCCGTACCCAAAGGGTAAAACGGGTCTCTATTACTAAGACTCCGCTGTCCGTCCGTCCGTCTGTCAGCAGGCTGTCTCATGAACCGTGATAGTTACAGTTGAAATTTTCACAGGTGTTGTATTTCTCTTGCTGATAGAAGAAGAAATACTAACAAAACAGAATAAAATAAATATTCAAGGGGCTCCCAATCTCCCATACAACATTAGTGATTTTTTTGCCGTTTTTATAGATTATGGTACGGAAGCCTTTAACCCTTTTTTTAATGTTGGCAGGGCGAAACTACTGGGAATTCGACGAGACCTTCCACTTGATCAAGCGAGGGAAGCTGTCAGACTATTCCATACCCTCGCAAGTAGTTGAGCTGAGCTCAGCGTTCGTATCAAGCTACAACAATAAGACCTATCTGATTGAGTATGAGCGCTTCTGGCGGTACGATGAGGAAACCGGCAGGATGGATCCGGGGTACCCCAAGGAGATGTCAGCGTGGAGGGATGTCCCTTACCCCGTTGACAGCGCCATGGTGTGGAGGGGAGGTGGGTAAATCAACAATCCGGCTCGAAGGACCATTTGTAAATTTCTACTAACATTAAGTTTGTGTAGGTATTTTGCAAGCCCCGATCGGCGTTGCCCACGCTTATCCCCTTTTCTCCCCTTCCCGTGGGAATTTCTCAAAATCCTTTATTAGATATTCAAAATTGTAGTTTTTATAGTTTTTTGAGATTTGTTGATTAATCAGTGAGAGAGTGAGTGCTTTCGCTTTTATATAGAATAGACCTAGATAAGTACAAAAAATATCGAAATTATGATTTATATGACGTATAAAAACTAGTAAGCAGTAATTACTGCAAACGCTTAACCGAAATGGTCCTTCGAGCCGGATTCTTAAAAACACTTCATTGCAGATACATACTTCTTCCGAGGCCCGCGATTCTGGCGATTCGACGACACTACTATACGCGCACATGCGTACTACCCACTGCCGACGGCGCAAGTGTGGTTCCCGTGCGGCAGATCGCCCGATATGGATCACTACGTCACTAACGACGCGTTTTGAATTGAAATGAAGTCAAGAGCACGTGGAGCTTGACACATTGGACTTTGTAACGTTCTTATTACAATCGTCTTAGAGTTCAGACTCGCACTGCCAGTGTAAGCTTCATGTGCTCTTGACTGTACACACCAAATTATTGAGTGTATTGTTATAATAATACAATAGAGTATTTTAGTTAGTTATACAATATGTAACAGAATAAGCGCAATTCCTGAATTTTTTTGGAAGTGGTTTGCATAGGTCATCAAATAACACTCGGTTAATTCATTAAAAATATATCACTTTATTAAGAGTTCAAAATTCACAATATAAAATAAACCGTGATAAAAACTGATTTCGGTGCACTTAGGAATGTCCATTAATTCGTGGTGAACATAGGAATAATTGAACGAAGTGCATACAAAGTCAATAATACTGAATTCGTAACACCCAGATAACAAGTAATATCTTTATAATATAATTTGTTCATACATATCTTGAGCCAACAACCTGGGATGATTTTGTACTATACATATCGCTAAAAAAAGAGCAAGTATAGCATACTGCGTGGACATTACAAAATAAAATTCCAAATGGACTAAACAAACATTATTATGTAGAAGATAAAAATCTCGTATCAAGTTTGTGGTCGGACTCCCCGAAACGGCTCGACCGATTTTTATTTGGTAGGTATGAGAATAGGTCGTAAAGTATATTTATATCATACCGCTAGGTGGTTAGGGTGTCCCTACCCAGAATTTTATATTTTATTTTTTTTACTTTATATTGTGCATCAAAAAAAAACCCCCAAATTTTTAACCTTCTAGCCCCACCCTCCTATTTTTTAATAGCGATTTCAGTATTTCTGTATGAACAATATCCAAAATAACCGTTGTTCGTATTTCAAACAGAACGAAATATTGTTGTATTACAGATGGCGCTACGTCCGCCTCATCGAACTTTCATCTACACATGCGAAAGTCATTCGCGAAAAGTGTCGCGTCATTTTAACATGTCATTCTGCATTTGCTATTTATGTGCGTGCATAATTTTGAACAACATAATTTTGTACAATTTATTTGAATTCCTAAGAAATACCTGTAGTGTGACTACAGTACGGCCGTTTTAACCTGCCTTCTCGTACTGGCGTTACATTATGAAGCCTATTACGAAATCAAAATGTTAGCATATTTTTAGGGTTCCGTACCTCAAAAGGAAAAAACGGAACCCTTATAGGATCACTTTGTTGTCCGTCTGTCCGTCCGTCCGTCCGTCTGTCAAGACCCTTTTTCTCAGGAACGCGTGGAGGTATGAAGCTGAAATTTATATCAATTACTCAGGTCTACTGTCCCTTGAAGCTGTGAAAAAATCAAACTTCTAAGTCAACGCAATCAAAAGATACAGCCGTTTATGCCGCAAATTTTCGACACTTGCAAGGGAATCAAAACCTACAGGGTGCTTCCCGTGAACTCAGAATCTTGAAATTTGGTACGAAGCAACGTCTTATAGCATAGATAAAGGAAAAATTACGAAAACCATAAATTTGCAAGGTTGTACGGAACCCTCGGTGCGCGAGTCCGACTCGCACTTGGCCGGTTTTTTTATAATATTAGCATAATCAGATAGAACGTACTCAGACGGTAAAGATGGTTTGTCAGAGGATTGAGATGGCAATTGGCTACTATTACCATTTTAAAGACCACTGGCCCAGTATGAAGCACCGCCAGTGTCGCCATTTTCGTCTCCTCTGGATTTTCAAGCCTGATTGTAACTTTGTTTATAACACATTTGCTCGTAAAAGGTGTCTTATTTCACCAATTTTAATATCGTTACCTATCTCATTACGCCCAAGTGCGGTAAGTGTAAAGTAAAACGCACGGTTTATCAAGATGCTCCGTTTTAAAACGAACGGTACTTTTTAAAATCTCAGCAAAGAGTTTTTATGACAAAAAAGTTGTCAACATTTTATGATTAAAATTAACTTTGGGAGATAAAATATAATAAAGAAATATTTATGGAACTACATAATTATTTAATTTAATTAATTTTGACAGTAAATTACAACCAATTAATCTGTAACAAAAACACAAAAATATTATTTTACTTTATTAGTAAAAAGTACTGGCTGTTTTTTGTGCCTTTTCTTAAAAAAGAATGATGATGCGCGCCGCGCGCTTTTTCTTAACGCTGTATTGTTTTTATGCGTTTACCATAGTCGGAGTTTTATTTTATTTCCTCGCAAATGTGTTATAAAACGTCGTATGACATACGTGCGCTTTGATAATTACAGGCTCTGCTTACTGCTCGGGCTAGCAATATCGCCTCGGCTGTAATTTTCAACCTACCGCACTTATATCATAATGTACTATTATAGATTGCTGAATACTTGAGTTCACTTCAGTCATTTTTTGGGTACATGGTTCCTTTATTTTCAGCGATGGCTAGTATTGAATTTTCACTTTTATCGTGCGTATTTTGTCAACAGTTGCGGTATTGCTTGGTCCTTCGAAATAATTCGGATGTAGTGTTACAGGTTTCGGCGAACTGGACGACGGAGATGTTACTTACGAATGTATTTTAGATTTACACGTTCGCCCATCAATGCCTCTTCTGCTGGCCGCTGCAGTAATCTACTATTTTTCAATACATAACAAATGCAGAATGACGTGGCAAAATAACACGACACTTATCGCATCACAGAACACTTTTACTCCTAGCGGAGAAGAATGCCAACCTCATACAAAAATATGGCGACAAAACTCGACCTACATCGCGATCTCTGTAATGACCCTAAAAACCACTGACGTATCACCGTATGGCGGGATATTTGAATTTTATAGTAGAATGTTTAAATGTATATTCAGAGCCTATCCTTATACTTCTCCCGGGGTACTATTCATATTATATTCTATTGAAGTTTTACATAAATAACTTCTCAGAATATGATATGAATAAAACCCCGGAGAAGTATATGGACAGGCTCTGAATATACATTTAAACACAAGATTAAAAAACTTAATTTAGCTAAAAAAAAACTTTCTTAGGTATTGTTTTACTAAAATATAACATTTATTTACCAAAAAAATATACATTCATTTACTTAATATTAGCCCATATCACTTCTCCAACGGAGTTTAAAAAAGCTGCTTTGTCAATAGTTTTAAATTCTTCCACAGTATTCTTGTTCATTATTGTTCCAGTCACAGTTATATAGAATTGCTCAATATCAGGGGTCCTAGAAAAATAATTATGATTAAAATAATAATTACAGATCTATATGCAGTGGTTTTGAGAAAAATGAGGGCTACATTCAGGCAAATGGTTATTTTCATCCAAAAGTAAAGGCTGAGACTGTACTATGGTTACTAGACATGTCATCTGATTTAGTAAAGTAAAATGAAATGAAAATGTTTTTATTTCTGTAGGTAATTAAAATTACACTTAGAAATGCCAATAGCCTAATAACAAGGCACTCTAAACTCGTCCATGAAGATTGAAACATTACGTACTAACGTCCTCACGAGTACTAAATGTTGGTGAAGTTATATACTATGAAAAAAAAAATGACCTTTATTTACGGATACAGGTTTTGGTGCTGCTGTAAAGACGTCATTCTGGCAAAACCACCAACCTTCCCCCCCCCCCCCCCCCATATCTGCTAAACCGCGAGGGTACGACATTCAAGACTATTTCGTACCCAGAGTAGTGTGGCGCTGCTAGGATGATACATAAAAAAATAATCTGTAAATATTGTTACTTACCTCAATATATTTGTTGCTCCGGGGTTAGGAAATCTGTAAGCTTTGATGTCCGAATCTTCCTTCGGCTTTAGCCCACATTTCAAAAATTTTCTTCTGATGTTATCAGCCATAACGACAAACAACTCAATGCAATAATGAAGAAAAGAAAACTGTAAATTGTAATTTTAACAACCACAGATATGACAGACGAGACATCATGATGACAGTATGCCATGGGGCTGCCAATGTTTAATGATGTTCTCTTACATAAATACTTTTTTATGTATTTTTGAATTAATTTTTTAACATATTTTAGAAAACAATACGTATAATTAAATTATATATTACTAGTGGCCCGGGCAGACGTCGTTCTGCCACCGTATAAACCATCCCTGGACCCACTCTAACCCACACAAAAAGTTTCATCAAAATCTGTCCAGCCGTTCTGGAGTTTTAATCAGACTAACGAACATCAATTCATTTTTATTTATATAGATTATATATAAAACAATTTTTTACATACTCCCTTTATAGAATATTGAGTTAACTTGTCACACAGAAGATTCCCCAGTAGGTATGACACCCAAGTCCCATACCCACTTGACGCCGTTTCGCATTCGCATGTGTGAATGAAAGTTATGAGGCGGAAGTAGCGCCATCTTTCATTCAGCAACACAAATAAGTTTGTTCTTTTTGAAATACCAACAATTTTGAATATTGTTCATACAGAGAACAAATAATAATAGTCAATAATGAATAAAAACCGCATCATAAATTATACTTACCAGTTTTCACAACTAAATTTCATTTTTAAACTTTACTGTTAAAGACCCGCAGTATACTAACGCGCTAACAATTATAAGTAAGTTTTTTTTAACTCAATAATTGCTAATTATTCCGTATTTATCTGCTGTGTAATATATACTACGACCCCTAAAACAAAATTATGAGTAGAATTAAAGGGAACTGAATAATTATTTAATTATAAAACCAATTCTTTGAATCTGGTTAACATTGTTTATATCTAGCACAGATTCAGATAACAAGTTCAAGCTAATATTTTTATAAGACGATAAATATCGCTCAAATGAGTTTATTGTAGAAAAATAGTTGCATTATGTACGCGTCAAATAAAAACAATTTGAAAATACGTAAGGTTATGTTTCAATTATTTGAGGCCAATTCCGCCAAATTATTTCTGCTTAGCCTGATGGTTGACAGGAGGCATTAAGTTCGCCGTATGTACATTTTTTTGGTACATGAAGTTAAATAAATAAATACAAATTTAGATATTTTTCGTCTTATAAAAATCGAGTTACAGTGCAACGAAATTTCTGCGACTACAATCGAACCATTTGTGATTCGTGGTTTCTATCATAGTGACAGTAAAGGTAGAAAGCCAGGTGGTCAATTCTACTAAATGTCAACGGTCATAGTTGGATGACATTAACATATCAATGGTCAGTCAATGATGTTATTTTGGCTTTTTTCATAGCAAATAACACCATCGACTGACCATTGTCATCAAACTGTAACCGTTGACATTTAGTGGAATTGGCGCCCAGGTTATCACGGTACGATCGCGCTCGGACGGACACTGTCCGAATCACTAATTGGTTTCCGCCGTCCGAGTAAACTCGGATCAATTGTTAAGATGATACGAATAGCGTCAGAGTAGTCATATTAGCAGACTCGGTCCAAGCTCGTACTGTCAAAATGGTGGCTTATATCACTGGTTCATGGATATTATTCACCAGATCTATAAGTAGATTCAAGCTTGTTACAGATACTGTAAATAACTATGTTCATTACAAAACACTCACTTTAGTAAGTATTTGAAATTTTGACTACGGTAAAGGGTTATACATTTAAAAAAAAATTCTGCAAGAAAATTCAAATTCATAGACGGTAGTTTAGTTTTTTTTTATAAGTAGCCATTTTGGAAAACCAATTACTTCACACGTTAGCACGATTAAAATCTAAACTTTCACTATGATCGAACTCCAACATGGATGGGGGAATTAAACTATTGGTACCCTGAAGGTCTATCAACCCCGGCAGTAGGACCCTAGGGTCCTTTGCCCGGTGTTTTGGCGGGAAACGCTCTAGCTACAGCACGACGCGGGGTTGGGGTCCTTCCCGGAGCGCTTGGTGATGTTCAACCGGGTGAACTCCTCGGCGACCGTGGGGTGAATGCCCACTGTGTTCATCAGCTGCTCCATGGTGATGCCACACCTGGAATTATCAATGATATAATATACTAGCTGTTTTCGTTGGTCGAAGATGTTGGCTTGGAGCTTTATTATTTACTAGCGGTTCTGCACGTTTTCACCCGCATAGTTTCCGTTCCCGTGGGAGTCCAGGAATAAAATATAGCCTCAGGGATATTCTAGCTTTCCATTGGTGAAAGATTTTTTTAAATCGGTCCAGTAATTGTTGAGTTTATCCGTAACAAAGATACAAACATACAAAAATGCAAATGTTTCCTCTTTAAAATATTATTAGTATATGTATAGACTAGCGGTTCTGCGCAGGATTATTCCCACAGGAAAGGGAACTACGCGGGTGAAGCTGCTAGTATTAAATAAAGACATGATTGAAAGGCCTAGTATACAAACCATTAATTCCTAAAAAACATCGTGAGGAAACCAGCAGGTCTCAGTATTAATTCTGGGACATGTGTATATAGACCCGGTCCGGCGATGGGCTCACCACCACGTTTAGGGGTCCAATATATCTCGTGAAATGTGGGTAAATCCAGTAATGGAATACCTCTGCCTACCCCCTCGGGAATAAAATGCGTGAGATAAAAATAAAAATAAATAAATAATCTCACGCCTTTCATCCCCGAGGGGGTAGGCAGAGGTATTCCATTACTGGATATACCCACATTTCACGAGATACATTGGACCCCTAAACGTGATAGGTGGTGGGTCCATCGCCGGACCGGGTCTATTTACACATGTCTCTTTCCTTCACCGTCGAGCTAGTGATAAATATGAACGTAAGTTTTTTAAAAACTCATTGGTACATGCCAGGATTCGAACCCGAGCCTCACTGATTTTCGGCCGGCTCTTTAACCGTGAGGGCTACCACTGCGTGAGAGTTTTTTTTTTTAATTCCTAAAAAAGAAGTCTATGTGAGGGACTCACTTGACAGCAGCAGCGAAGCCCTGTATGACCTCCCCGGCGGCTGGCCCCACGAAGTGCAGGCCGAGGATCCTCTGCGGCGCCTCTCGGAGGGCCACCGCCTTCAGGTAGCAGTTCTTTATGTTCTTCTGCGGGATGAAGAACTCCGTCGGCTTGTAGAACGCGTGGTACACCTCGATGTTGTCCGCGCCGTGTCTGAGGATACATCAATTAGTTATATTAGTCGTACTCTTCGGGGTTCCGTACCCAAAAGGTAAAACGGGACCCTATTACTAAGGGTTGGACCTCATCTGGCAGCACGGAATCGCCTTTTTCCGTCGCCCCTTCTCTTTCTGTCGCTGCCATTTGCTAGACCGAGACAGAAAGCATAATGCGATAGCACGCGGCGGAATCTTCGAGGCGATCGGCGTCACGGACAAAATGCAATGGTCGGCAGGGAGACTCCGGAACGCTGAAGCGCGCGATAGCATGCTAACGCATCCTTTCATTTCTTTCTTCTTTCTATATTCTTTCGTGCGATCGCCTTTTTTGTCTGCGGAATGCGACAGCGCACGTTCGCATGCGGCAGCATACTGCAGCACGTGGTAGCACAGGCGGCACAAAGGCGATTCTGTGCTGCCAGATGAGGTCCAACCCTGAGACTCCGCTGTCCGTCCGTGTGTCTGTCTGTCCGTCTGTCACCAGGCTGTATCTCATGAACCGTGATAGTTAGACAGTTGAAATTTTCACAGTTGATGTATTTCTGTTGCCGCTATAACAAATACTAAAAAAAACAGAATAAAATAAATATTTAAGGGGCTCCCGTAGAACAAACGTGATTTTATTGCCGATTTTATAGATAACTAGCGACCCGCCCCGGCTTCTCACGGGTGCAATGCTAACACTAAAACCTTCCTCTTGAATCACTCTATCTATTAAAAAAAACCGCATCAAAATCCGTTGCGTAGTTTTAAAGATTTAAGCATACAAAGGGAAATAAGGACATAGTTACATAGGGACAGAGAAAGCGACTTTGTTTTAACCCTTCGTGCGCGAGTCAGACTCGCACTTGAGGACAACCCTGATAGTATAAAATTCATATTCTTCAAGTAAGCTTAGTAAAAAAAATATTTCAAGTAACATAAAGAAATATTCCGCTAAATAGTTGGGAGTACGTCAGTCCTGCTGATAGCGCGCACTAGGCACTATAATAGAAATTAGAACACGTGGCGATAACATATCTGCCGCTCTACAAGCGTTGAAATGAATGTGGAATGTAGAATGTGGTATCAAACTTTAAATTTAGATACGTTAACTATGTCTGTTCTTAACAAAAGTGATTCTACACTTTTTTTTATAACGCCATCTTGTGATTCTTCAACTGAAGCATGACACATTGGACTTTGTGACGTTCTTATTACAAGCGCCTTAAAGGTCAGACTCGCACTACAAGTACTTCATGTGCTCTTGACGGTACATAAAATACCAATACCGGTCATAATCTTACTCGCTTGCTGACAGCAACCTCTTGGCTGTACCCCACCGTACTAAAGCGGCAATGGCGTATATAGTTTTTTATTTATTTATATCCTTTTACAAATAGTATACAATTGTAAATTACACTAGCCAAACTACGAAGCAGTTTGTCGGCGAGAATAATGATCTTTTCGTCTGTTATTAATTTATAATAGATGGCATGTAATAGTAATCATGCATTATCAAATCCTACCCCTTAACTATTCACTTCCATATAACAATACTTGCTTTCTTAGTTCCGCAGCCAAATGGCAAAAAACGGAACCCTTATGGATTCGATGTCTGTCTGTCTGTCCGGCTGTATGTCACAGCCACTTTTTTTCGAAACTATAAGAACTATACTGTTGAAACTTGGTAAGTAGATGTATTCTTAAACCGCATTGAGATAAAACAAGAATAGAAAAAAAAATTGGGGTCCCTGGGGTAAATGAAACTATTTTTTACCATAAAACCCTAAACCATACGTGTAGGTAGGGTATGTATGGATAGGTTATATTGAGGTTCACTTCCAAAGTGGTAAAATGTGTCCGCCCCCCCCCCCCCCACTGTAACTTTTAAAATAAGAGAATGATAACACTAAAAATAAAATATGATGTATTTAACCATGCAAACTCACCGAAAATTGGTTTGGTAATACGTCATAAATCGTACACCGAAATTTACCTTTCATTCGCTTTTTATAGATAACGGTACGGAACCCCTAATGCGCGAGTCCGTCTCGCACTTGGCCGGTTTTATTTATTAAAAACTATTAGGGTTCCGTACCTCAAAAGGAAAAAACGGAACCCTTATAGGATCACTTTGTTGTCCGTCTGTCCGTCCGTCCGTCCGTCTGTCAAGACCCTTTTTCTCAGGAACGCGTGGAGGTATGAAGCTGAAATTTATATCAATTACTCAGGTCTACTGTCCCTTGAAGCTGTGAAAAAATCAAACTTCTAAGCCAACGCAATCAAAAGATACAGCCGTTTATGCCGCAAATTTTCGACACTTGCAAGGGAATCAAAACCTACAGGGTGCTTCCCGTGAACTCAGAATCTTGAAATTTGGTACGAAGCAACGTCTTATAGCATAGATAAAGGAAAAATTACGAAAACCATAAATTTGCAAGGTTGTACGGAACCCTCGGTGCGCGAGTCCGACTCGCACTTGGCCGGTTTTTATTTATTTAGTTATACTATTTGTACTCACTTGCTGACAGCAGCCTCCTCGCTGTACCCCACGCAGCCGTACTCTAGAGGCGTGAAGATTGTGGTGGCGATGTCCTCGTAGTCCATCTGCTGGGCCCCACCACCAAAGACTCGGCGAGCGAGCAAACGGCCAGCGTGGATGGCCACCGGAGTCAGCTCCGGCCGACCCTCGAGCACGTCGCCAACAGCGAAGATATGCGGCACGTTAGTCTGTTCCGTCGCAGCTATAACTTTGCCGTTGTCAGATAGCGTCTGCGGGGATTCAAAGTCAAAATTCATTTAAAAAGCTAATAATTGAAATTTTATCTCGGCCAAACATGTAATTTTGTTGTTGTTGTTGTTACTGTTGTTATGTACAAATTTAATTTAATTACATAACATTTAGCGTACACTTATCGGTTTACTGCAAACGTATAATAGCGCATAATATGTGGATAACGGTGATGGTTATACAATAAGTAATTCTTTGTTACATACTTAAGTTTAATATACATTGTATAATTGTTGGTTGTCCCAAATAAAGAAAATAAAAATTAAATAAAAATCATTTATTTCTGTAGGTATAAAAAATACACTTAGATATGTCAATAGTCTAATGACAAGGCACTAACTCGTTCATGAAGATTGGCTAAATGTAAACAGCTCATCTCCACCGACGAATTGCTGGTTCCAAATGCCATGCTGAGAAGAACCAGCAAGAAACTCAAGGGCAGTTATTTTTAATCTTATGTCTTATTAGTAGTGATTTTGGTACCGTTTTTGCAATTTAGATCTCTACACTACGTACGCTAAGAGTTTGTTTTGACAATCACTCAATCACTTTATTTCAGGGGAAAACTGTTTTTTTTTTATTTATTTATTTCATTTTCTTTTATCTACATATCACAATGAATTAAAATTGACCTGCAAGTGCAGTTTGCAGGCGTTGCGCTCCTTAAATATTTTTTAAATATACTTAGATGTTTACTTAGGATACTACAAACGAATGCAATACAATAACTGTTTGGTTCACACCAAAGAACAATAAAAAAAAAACACGGGTTGCACTCCGAGAGTGCCGGCAGAAGTGAAAACTTGATTATCGATTTCGGTGTTACAACACTACTCTCCAACCGTCTTACGGTTTTTCGATCAGCACACGTGACCTGACGCGAGTTTCACAGTTTTTACCCATCCCACAAAAGTGCTCAACGCCGCTAAAGAAGTTTTCACTTCAAAAACTCACAATGAAAATAACTTATAATTCGGTTAAGTGTATAATGGTTAAATGTGGTACAAAAATCCTTTGCAATGTATAATGTAATGTATTGACTTTATATGGCGTCTCTCTCCAGCACGTTGGATTTATATGTAGTGGATTGCCAATTGTAAAGTCTTGTTTTGCAACATACTTAATAAGCCAAGAAAATAAGAATTAGAACCGCTCTGTGCTTGACTGATTAAAAACTGTATGTGAGCTATTGTTTAGAAAATTTGTACAAGGACCCGATTATAAACCAGATCATTCCAATACAACTCTTTTTTTTAATCCTTTGTTTCAAAAACACAACACAAAAATACGATTAGATAAAAAGATCGACGGAAAAATCCCGAAGACACGTTATTTGCATATTTCTAGTTGGTTGTCCGAAGTCCAGGTACGGCACTTTACCGCCATTTGAAACATGCTTAGGCTACGAAATAAAGGTGTACGTTCACTTACGGTGACGCCGGCAGCGTCCAAGTTGAGCGCCTTAGTGAGCGCGTACCGGCCGGTCGCCAGCAACACCGTGTCAAACACGTCCTCCACTCTGCAAAGACAATGCAAGTGATACAATGACAAAAAGTGTGCGATTGACAGCCATTGCACACTTTTTGTCATTATATATATCGCTTTAGGCGATTTCTTTTAGACCTTAGGATGGATGTAACTGATATAAACAGACAAACGTACATATATCCTACCCTACTATGTAATTAGCCTACCTTTTATATTACATCTGATATCTGATATTTACTGTAATGTATTAGTCTGTCTGGGTCCAATGTATCTCGTGAAATGTGGGTATATCCAGTAATGGAATACCTCTGCCTACCCCCTCGGGGATGAAAGGCGTGAGATTTTTTTTTTATTAGTCTGTAAGTCTTCCTATAAAAAATAATAATATATAATCTCAGGCCTATTTTCCATTGGGGTAGGCAGAGACAATAGGCTTCATCCACATCCATCAAACGACTCATGCATGCGACGAGCGGTTTCGGGTACTTTATCTGGTTTTTCTAAAATACATCGCCGATCTCGTCGACGTAATTACGCCTATATCGTCCTCTACCAACTCGCCCATTCACAAAATTCTGTATATTTGTCTCGTTAAGCACCTTTTATTAATCCGCTTGACAAATAAACGTAGATGGCCGGTTTCCATGTTTCCAGTAGAATTCCAGTCCAGCCATTACGTCTAGCACTGGATTGCAACTGGAGTAAACTACACGGTTCAATAGCTGACGGTCTGCTTTTTATTCCAGTGCTACAGTGCTTTTTATTACAGTTTACATCTCCAATAGAGATTGTCTTTTTTTTTCTAAGTCTTTTAATACAAGGTATTAATCAGCCTCTTGCAATGCAACAGCTTTTAAATGATAAGAATAAATTTCCCACTGCTTTTTGCCTTAGCTATCTCAATAATATTTGTTTAGATTTTTTACTCATAAAACGTAAAATAGAAATACGCTATTCACTCACTGTTTCTGCGTCTCGGTGTTCAGCCAGCGCGCCTTCAGCTTTCCAGATTCCAGTTTCTCGACGGATAGCGGCACGCACTTGTATTCGAACTTGACGCCGCGTTCTTCCATCTCGTTGGTGACCATCCGCGCCATCTGTTGGTCGAACCCTCGCAGCGGGACGGATCGCACCAGCACCGTCGCAGGGAAGCCTAGAGAATTGAGGAACCCGGCGCATTCTAAGCCGATGTCTGTTTAGTCATTAAGGTCCATAATGTATATCAAAAATCGCTATGAAAACTATAGGTAATTGGATAGTTTATTACTTTGAGTCACACGGAAAAAAACTATAAAATAATTCAAGAAAACTACTACATGTTTTAAAAAAAATTACACGCCTCCTAGGCAGAGCATCCTGAGCAGTATCAATACAGATTATGATCGGATTTTCGCTGTTTATGATCTAAAGAGTGCAAATTCGGACTACATAAGGTATGATCAAAAAATCAGGTACCTACTAACAGACGCTAAACTCATTTATCAATATCAATATAACCTCCTACAGTACGGTTTAAATTGGAATCTCTGACTGAACATAGGCTTCATCTGCGCAAAACCCCTCGTACCGCCAAATGGTCTTTAATTTTTTTTATTGCGCAGTCATTTGCGCAACTTCAGAGCTGCTAATTTAAAACGGCCGTACTGTATGCATGCCCACATAGACAGAAAATGAAAACTTGTTGAAAAGGATACATCCAGCACCCACAACCAAAGTCTTCCCGGGCTGGTGGCCCAGGCTGAAGATGTCATCGCTGCTGATGCAGTACTCGAGGGCACCAGGAATGTCAGGATAGTGTGGCCGTCCGCCCACAGCGATCACAATATGCTTCGCGGTCAGCTCCTTCTTTGTCCCATTCTTCAGGGTTGCCACAACCGTGTGTGCGTCCTTGAACTCCCCTAAGCCGTTGATGTACTCAATTTTCTTATCTCTTAAGTCAACCCTGGTCACCCAGTTTACGGACTTGATGTGGTTCTGCACGGCCTCGGTGAGTGCCGACCAGTTGATTTTGACTCCGTCGATTTGGGGTACTTGCCAACCGTAAGCCACTGCTTCCTGGAATTTTGGGGGGACTGATGAAATAGGATGTTATCGAGAATTAAGTCCTTATTCTGTAAACGATTCTCAAGCAACGCAACTTCGCTCGAGGATGTCACAAAGAGATGCCGCTATGAGTCCCATAAGGCTGTTCCTTTCTAAGTACGCTTGTTATTGCAATCGTCTTTATTTGACGTTTGTTACGCTTCCGCTTCTGCCGATTCTGCTTTACACCAACTAAACTTATTTTAGTTTAGTCCTGTCTTGGTCTTACCTCAAAAAAAGAAAAGGGATAGAAGATAACCTACCGAATTTAGTCCTGTCAGATCGAGGCTGTATTTTAGTCGTGACTTTTTAACTTATGCACTAAAAACGTTATAAAATGCCTTAGTTGACAGGACTAAATATATTTCGTCTCTTTTCTTCTCTAGGAGAAAGAAAATGACAGGAGTAAACTAAAATAAGTTTAGTCGCTATAAATCAGAATCAGCGCCACTGGTTGCTCTACTTCCACTAGCGGTAATGACAAGTGTACGGAAGCAGCAACGTACGGCAAATTGAAATGACAATAGGCCAGCAGAGATTCATCATTGAGGATCGTTCTATTACGGGCCTCAGAGTCGAAACTCGGCTTGAGCACAGTTGGAAGGTGACAGCTATATGCGACTTATATAGCGGTGTCTCTTTCTATCCTCAAGCGGAGTTCCGTACTTGAAGATCGTTCTGTAACTGGCCTTAATGGCACGTTAGGCTGCAATTACACTGTCCTGTTCAATTCCTCAATGCAAACTAGTATTTGACACTTGGAAGATACGTCACGTTATGTTAGACTAAAATGTTAGTCCAATTTATTCGATAGTGTAATGGCAGCCTTAGTAATGCAAGAGAAAGTGGAATAGAGGGTGGTCTGCCAACTCCTCCCGCCCGCAGGTCGCCACTGCTTCATGGCGAGATTTTATTGATTCTATGTCAAAAGTCAAAATGTTTTATTCAAAATAGGAACTTACAAGTCCACTTATTGAACGTCATTTCAACTCCACCGCTTCAGCATGTATGGTTGAGGAGAAGAAGCGGGGCAAGAAACCCCTCAACACAATATGTGAAGAGCTCTTGCATTTATTTATTTATTGACTGTATTTTACGCATTACAAAACCTAGGATTAGGATATGAACCAAACATTTCTATTTAGTCGTGTCGTTTGAGCAATACGACAGCGAAAAATAACGTAATTATGTAACCCAACAATTTTATTGAGTTTTCTTGCCCCGCTTCTTCTGCTCAACCAAACATGCTGAAGCGTAAGCGGTGGAGTTGAAATGACGTTCAATAAGTGGACTTGTATGTCCCTACTTTGAATAAAACATTTTGACTTTGTTGTTTACCGCTGTACCAATAAATAGCTGTGAAACATTTGTGGACACCCACAGGCAAGCCAGCAAAACAAAAAAACTATCAAAAAATGAGTAGTCACATTTATAAACATGTTACGGTAGGAGTTTCCTAAAGTCGTCAGAATAGCTCGTTGAGTTAAAAGTACGAGTATATCGAAAAACTAATTTAAACCATAAGAAAAATCAGTATAATTGTGTTTGTTTTTACTTCAATGAGATTTCTTGACTAGTTTAAGAAATCGTCATTTATGTGAGTACTTATTTTTGCCCGAAAGAGTTACAGTAATCTACATCCCGATAGATACCATATAAAATCATACAAAAGAATATTTCCACTTCCTCAAGCATTAACAATGGATGTGAAAAACTTTCTAGATATATTATTTTTATAGCTTCAAACGCAGGACTCACTCTTCAAACTTTGATTACGCTTGAGTGAAATTAATAAACTGGTGATAGAAATAAAATTAGTATTTGTGTTATTTAAGAATATAATATTGATACCGACTACTTAGTAGACCAAAATGCATGGGATTAACCGACTCGACGCTATGTAAGGCTATTAATTATAATTATTATTGTAAACGATATTTATTAGTAAGACATGAGATTAAAAAGAGCTGCCCTTGAGTTTCTTGCTGGCTCTTCTCTATAAAATATTGACTTTTCTAAGTGTATATTTTATACCAATAGAAAATAAACGATTTTGATTATTTTTTTTAATTTGATAAGGGCATTACGGAATGATATAAAAGGGCTTCAGAAGACCATCGCTGTAGCATCTCATACTGAGTAGCGACAATTTTTGGAGTATTTTGTATAAGGTTTTTTATTATGTGACGGATAATACAGTAGATAAACGTTTTCTACTATAGCTGACCCGACAGACGTTATATTCAATATATAATATAATATAATCTCACGCCTTTTTTTTTATCCCCGAGGGGGTAGGCAGAGGTATTCCATTACTGGATATACCCACATTTCACGAGAAATATTGGACCCCTAAACGTGATAGGTGATGAGCCCATCGCCGGACCGGGTCTATTTACACATGTCTCAGAATTAATTCTGAGACCTGCGGGTTTCCTCACGATGTTTTCCTTCACCGTCAAGCTAGTGATAATAATGTACGTAAGTTTTTTGAAAAACTCATTGGTACATGCCAGGATTCGAACCCGAGCCTCACTGATTTTCGGCCGGCTCTTTAACCGTCTGGGCTATCACTGCTCTGCTTATATTATGTTATATTCAAATCCAATAGAAAAAAGCACTTTCCACATTTTAATAATTACCGGAAAAAATTCCCATTAATGGTTTGCCCAGAAACCGTATTTAAATCATTTTAAATAAAAAAAACGACTTCGAACAGAAAACTAAAAAAAAGTAAAAAGAACTAGTCGCCACTACGATTTTCAAAGGTTCTCCTAGATTTCTCTGGGATGCCATCATCAGATCCTGGTTTCAAAGTCGACGACAGCGAAAAACGATTTCTAAATTCTAATCATCCCATGGTATAAATATTAATTTATCACACAACATCGATAACCAAAAGCACCGATGAGACTGATAAAGTATCATTTAATACCTAGATAATGTCATACAAATTAGATCACGATTTTGATCTATATCACTTAGTCATAGTAGTCACTATATCAATTAGTAAGGGATCACTTAAGACGAAATTAAAAAACATTATACAGGACTGAAAACAGAACTAGATACATTATTAAGACTAAAATAATAAAGATGAGTAAGTACAATGGTGGTTCATTGTTAATCCTACTATCCTACTAATATTAATAAATAACGGGAAAGTTTGTATGTATGGATGTTTGTTCCTGTTTCATGCAAAAACCACTTTACGGATATTCTCGCCATCAAACGTAAAAGTTTGGCGAGGTTAAAATTAAGTAACACATCTATACATATTATATTCCATTTATCCTACTTCCTACTAATATTATAAACGCGAAAGTTTGTATGGATGGATATTTGTTCCTTTTTCACGCAAAAACTACTGGACGGATTTTAATGAAACTTTACAATTTATACATCAGCTTATACATCAGAATAACACATATACGCCCAAGTGCGGTAAGTGTAAAGTAAAACGCACGGTTTATCAAGATGCTCCGTCTTAAAACAAACGGTACTTTTTAAAATCTCAGCAAAGAGTTTTTATGTCAAAAAAGTTGTCAACATTTTATGATTAAAAGTAACTTTGGGATATAAAATATAATAAAGAAATATTTATGTACATAATCATTTAATTTAATTAATTTTGACAGTAAATTACAACCAATTAATCTGTAACAAAAACACAAAAATATTAATTTACTTTATTAGTAATACTGGCTGTTTTTTGTGCCTTTGCCTAAAAAAAATGCTGATGCGCGCCGCGCGATTTTTCTTAACGCTGTATTGTTTTTATTCGTTTACCATAGTCGGAGTTTTATTTTATTTCCTCGCAAATGTGTTATAAAACGTCGTATGACATACGTGCGCTTTGATAATTACAGCCTCTGCTTACTTGTAGCAATATCGCCTCGGCTGTAATTTTCAACCTACCGCACTTATATCATAATGTACTATTATTTTAAACTTGCAGTTCCCCGCGGTTTCACCCGCGTAGTTCCCGTTCCCGTGGGAATATCAGAATAAAAAGTATCCTATGTCCGTCTCCTGGTTCTAAGCTACCTCCCCACCAACTTTCAGCCAAATCGGTTCAGCCATTAACGCGTGATGCCGTGACCAAGGGAAAAAGGGATTCATTTTTATATATATAGATCTACCATAGTGCCCTATCAAAATATGGCCACTAGTATTTTTATTTATTTCGATAGGGCACCCTGGTAGATATATATTCTGCTAATCATGAATATGCGTAAAAATTTGGATTGTAGCATATACTTCATCCCTACACTTTTTTGCAGCCGGATCTTAAGCTATTATGGTTGCTCTTTTTTTGTGGCCTGAATAAAAAATGCAGGCGTGTTTCAATTGTTTTGATCAAAAGTGTAGATTGTATAAATTCCATGGAAAGATAATTCATAGGTAGAAGAGACGCCTATACTATAACTAAACTAACAAATATTACTCAACAGTGAGCTGTGCACTGCCACTTCAACCTGATAGCCTGCCTGTTTCCACTCGAAGTTTATAAAAGTCATTGGACTATTTCGCACTATTTGCATTAGTTCGTTCTAATTTCTCATTCGATCTTTTATCGAAATAAACAGATGCTACTATTCATTTGATTTTAAAAACTAGCTAGGTACATATTTGTGAAGCCAAGCACCATATACACGGGAAAATTAAGAGCTACAAGTGGCCCGAGCCATAGACTAAATTAAAAAAAATAAAGAATCTTACGCCTTTTATCCCCGAGGGGGTAAGCAGAGGTATTGCATTTCTTCAAATACCCACTTTTCGCAAGAATATTCGATTCCTAAAAGTGACAGGTGGTAAGCCCATCGCCTGACCGGGTCTGCTGCACATGCCTCAGAATTAATTCTGGGAACTGCGTTTTTCCTCACGCACGATGTTTTCCTTCACCGTCGAGCTAGTGATGAATACGTACGTAAGTTTTGAAAAACTGAACCCGCGGGCTGAATGGACCCTTATCGGTAAAATAGTAGTCGACTGAACCCGCGGGCTGAGTTATCCGGTAAGTGTGGGTCGAGTCACCTACCACATTTTTATTTGACCAAAAAGCCCTCTTACATGCCAGGATTTGAACCCGAGCCTCACTGATTAAAATAAAAAAAAATAAAAAATCTCACGCCTTTCATCCCCGAGGGGGTAGGCAGAGGTATTCCATTACTGGATATACCCACATTTCACGAGATACATTGGACCCCTAAACGTGATAGGTGGTGAGCCCATTGCATCGGGACCGGGTCTATTTTCCTTCACCGTCGAGCTAGTGATAAATATGTACGAAAGTTTTGAAAAACTCATTGGTACATGCCAGGATTCGAACCCGGGCCTCACTGATTTTCAACCGGCTCTTTAACCGTCCGGGCTATCACTGATTATCATCACGAGAAGCGGGCTCTTTAACCGTAAGGCTATCACTACATTATTGCTATTTACATGCAAATTAATAAAACTGACAACGCAACATTACTATTGATACACCATCAAGTACTACGATAAGATATACCAGTATGACTTGCCAATTCACAGCGACATGACGTCACAGCCATGGAAAATTGAAGCAATTACCTGCTTTGGAAATTCAGTTTAGACCTTGATCAGACCGAGGACATCGAAATTTACGGTGGAGTTGAAATGACGTTCAATAAGTGGACTTGTAAGTTCCTATTTTGAATAAAACATTTTGACTTTTTTGACTTTTACTTGTACCGCAACGACAATTCGGGTATTCATTTATATTGCTACAAGTATTATAAATTACTAGCGGTTCAGCGCGGATTCACCCGCGTAGTTTCCGTTCCCGTGAATACGGGAATAAAATATAGCGTATGTGACTCAGGGATAGTGTAGCATTATTTAATATCGGTCTATTAGTTTTTGATTTATTCGTAACAAACATACAAAAATACAAATCTACCCTCTTTATAATATTATTGTGGATTAGCGGGTGGATCAAAGATATTATATATAGAAAGAAGTAGATATGTTACTAGAGCACAGAAAATGAGGCCGACAAATGTAGTTAATTAACAACATTTTATTTAGTCGCATTGTATTTCAAGTCGTATTTTAAGCGCAACTCTTAACAGATAGCTCTTTTTTTCTTTAATATTCGTTCCGTATCATCTTTCCCCGTCATTGTTGTATTCTATAAATACGCTAAGAAGTAAGTATGTACATGTTGTAGCACACTCGTAGGGGATCAATTTTCAAACGCAAGCAGTATGAATATAACTCATCCTTACTTTAATATCTTTGGGGTGGATACTTTCTATCCGAGAACGAGGACGCTAAATGCTAATTATTGAAAATTGAAGCCAGATTAATACTAGAACAAGAATATGGCTCAGCTGAGAATCTTGGAGTAAGCCTTATTTGTATTAAAATCCAGCATTTGTTAGGGCTCTTCTGTATCGCAATATCGTATTTACTTCGATTCGATATTGTCTCCAAAAGTCACGTGAAATACATTCACAGGAAATTAATAGACTTTAATACTACAAGCCGCAAATATAAATCTCAAACCAACATGATTCATTTATCTATTGGAGTTAAAAAATAATTATGATCATAGGTTGCGTCACGTGGCCTTGACTAGCGGAAATAATAACGCTTGGACACAATTAGTAGCACAACTAGTAAAATAAAATATTAATCAGGCACTGTGTTAAGAAACTATTTTATTATTTACACAACCCTTCATACATGCATACATATAGCTTACGCCATTGTATCACAGGGGTAGGCAGAGACGATGGATCGCCACTTTGCTCGATCTCTGCATACTTCTTTTGCTGCCTTTACATCCATAAGCCTCTTTGCATGCACACTCTTATTCTCTCTCACTCCGGACCCCAGCCTTTTGAAGGACGTCACTTATTTGATCCGTGAACATCCTTCTGGGGCGTCCTCTTTCCTTGCATCCTCCAACATTCGCACCATAAATCTCTTTCGTTACTCTTCTTCTTATTTACTCAATCCTACTAATATTAAAAACGCGAAACTTTGTGAGGATGGATGGATAGATGTTTGTTGCACTTTCACTCAAAAAAGACTAAACGGATTGTGATGAAACTTAACATTTTCACAGCTTTTTATCCCGGAAAGAGGGCGAAAGTCGCCGGAAAAATTTAGTAATTTATAATTATTACAAACATTTACGTAATAAAAACAAAATAATATGTAGTACCAATTTTGTTTTTAAGGTTCCGTACACAAAGGGTGCCAACTGGACCCTTTTATCAAGCCTCCACTACTCCATCTACCTTTCTGTCAGAGAACTGTATCTCATGATCCAAACCGGAGGACAGTTTAAATTTTCATACAGTTTATTAGTATAGCTGCTTTAATAACAAATATAAAAAATAAAAGTTAAAAATTCAAGAGGTCCCCCCATACAAGAACCATGTGTTTCATATTCTACAAAGGTTCTATTAATAATACTTCTATTGTTCCAATATAACTCGCAATGTTTGTAAAATACTTGCCGCATATAAATGTGTGTGATTTATTCAATTATGTATTACAATAAAATATATTAATTATACTAAATGAGAAGAAGAAATTTAATTGGTTATATAAAACATTAGTAATTACTAATCAGTTGTTTGAAAGATCATCATCACCCCAACACTACATTTGCAAATTGCAGTAATAGGTAGGGTAATTACATAGTATAATCATGTGATACCTCATGCCCTTTCACTTTCACAACTAAAACATAAAAATAATTTGAGAATACTAACCCAAAGATATATTGATCCAGTAAAAAATAATAGTATACTTTTGTCATTCAAGAATAATCTAAGCTGTTAGCGGAGGGAGTCAGGGTACAGGAATAGGAGTGTTTTTTAACCCATACCTATAACGAACATAAATGATATAGTGTTTGAAGCTATAAATATAGATTTAGATTTATAATATGTTGTTAACTGGAAAATGCCACTGGGACAATAATTTACATTAATCAATATATAAGTACCTAACATTTTTTTGTTACAGTATATTCATAAAAACTTGTTACAGAGCACTGATAACAGACATTAGTTCCTAAATAATTTTTTTTTGCAGAAAAATATCCCTGTAGCATTTCCAGTTACAAATAATAAATTAAACACAAAAATAAAAATGAAACTTACGTGAATATTCTCCCCGAGGATTGCGGCTTGGTGCATCAACTTCTTGGGTATACATCCGACGTTCACACACGTGCCACCGAGACCCCACTTGCTGCCCTGTGGCGAGGGCGTCACGTAGTCTAGAACCGCGACCTTCGCACCTAGATTCACTGCCTCTTTTGCACATGCCAGCCCTCCTGATCCGCCACCAAGGACCGCCAGGTCATACTCGAAGGTTCCATCTACAAGGTGCATTTGCGATGCAGTCAGTGATATGGTATGGTACGTTACAAACAGGATGAGGGTGTTATGCAATAAGTGATGGACAGCACAATCCCCAATTCAAATTCACTTACGGATCCCTTTGACAGTTTCTAGGGGAGCAACCAACTTGGTATTACGGCCACAACATGTCCAGCCACCTTGTGACCAATAACCAAACAAAATTATAAATGCTGTGGGAAAAATTTACAACTATTTTGCGAAATCAGAAGAGTAAAATTTGCTCTGGTGCACGATGCTGGAAAAGCTTAAATTGAGAATTCACCATCTCAATTAGTAACATTTCAAGGCTTTGCAATTTTATTTTAGCCTGGTGCTATATTTAACTATATACCCAAAGAAATTAAAATATAATAGAGGGGACAAAGTGAGGATTTGAAGCCGAAAAGTTATTCCAAGTGGAATAAGTCTAGTACAATTTCAACCGAATGACAGCTAGCGTTCATACAAACTGACATGACTCTTGAGCTTCAAAGTTTTGTATGAAAATATTTCCAAAGCCCCCTCTATGTCCTATTATATTTTAATCTCTTTGACTATACCTAAATCTATGTCAGAAAATATTGTGAAACTCTATTACATTACGTAATATACCTACACACTGAAAGGAAATTATTCTCTTAATTAAACCAAGGATTTAAATATGGGGTCATTATCATGTTTTATTACAAGACAAAGTCTAGGAAATAAGTTTTTATTAGCAATGATGATTTAATTTGAAAAAAAAAATCCAGAACAAAATTATTTAAATTAGGAATACCTACTAAATTGGGATAAAGGAGAACACATAAGCAAAAGAAGGTAATATTCCAGCAAGTAAGTATATTGCCGTTAGTGAGGTAATGAGGTTAGGAGTAGAGTTCTCTCAAGGCTGTATCCTCAATCGTGTTGATAATCGTACTTACTGGTCCCGTAACCTCGACGCGCTATTTCTAACAAAATATCAGCAGAATAACGCTGTTTTACAAAAAAATTGAACCTTACGAAGTTACAAATAATTGTCATTTTGACGTAAATGCTGCGAGGACAGAGACAAGAAATATTTCACACGCACGCAGGGGTGAAAGATAAATATCAGAATTTGAGAAAACAGACAACAAAGTACAAGATGAAGTCTGTTCTAATTACTGGTGCTAACAGAGGCTTAGGGCTCGGGATGGTGAAATATCTAACGAAACAGAACAAGGCGGAGAAAATAATTGCAACTTGCCGGAACACTTCGGAGGTATGTATTACAAAATGTGACTTACCTACGGGTGCCATGTTATTAAATTACCACTGGATTTATCACTTATAACTTATAATCAATAGTTCCGCACAAATCTAACCACCACAGCCACGAAATAGAACAAATTCTCACGAACTGAATAGCAGAAAGGCGTGAAGTACTTTTTTATGAAACTAGTGTGGGAAAGGGACGGCTGTCGATGGCGCCTGGCTCACAGCTGGCTGACGTCACCTCATAGACCTTGAAAAAATAGTGCAGTGCATGACGTGCTGGTTTTTGATGATATCATCAATCGAGACGAGACTATATTCTATTGAAATAATGAAAAAATATTTTGACTTTATAAATACGAATATGATACGAAAGTTTATTACATCGTTCAATTGTACGCAAGTTGAATATTTCAAGTATAAGTGACAACTGTTTGTTACTACAGTATACATAAATGTACTGAATCGAGTTGAATGGGCGAAAGTTCGTACGTCACTATTGGCCACTTCAGGAAGCAAGAATACAGCGCGTGCGGTAAACTTGAAATGAAATCGATTGCTGAAGAAAACATTTAAAAGATTTACCTTTTTTTTTACAGGAACTTCAACAGCTAGCACAAGAGAACAAAAATCTTCATATTTTACATTTAGGTAGGTACTACCACGTACCACTAGGTGCTTTATTTTCATTATGAATAATCTTAAAATATTTGCGCAAAAACACAATTTTTAATTTTTTTTAGATGTAACCAACCTCGCCGGCTACGGTGAAGTGTCTTCACAAATAGCCAATCTTGTGGGCGACAATGGTCTAAACTTATTAGTCAACAACGCGGGAATTAGTACGAAATTCACAAAGCTCAACCTGGTGAAGCCTGAGCAACTGCTGGAGAACCTAACCGTCAATACAGTCGCCCCGATAATACTCACCAAGGTTTGTGTTCACGTCCACTAGCTATGAATGACGTATTACATGTAACCGACACAACTATTCTGTACATCGTATATAATATCAGTCAAACACTGTGCGGTTCCAATGCGCGACGGAACATTTAAAAATCAATTGTGTCTCATTTTCTTGGCTTAGGTATCATAATCAGCTGGCCTATTCTATAATCACAATCGTCTTCATTTTGACGTACGTTGCTTCTTCCGTACATCTGTCATTTCCACCAGTACGCTAGTACTATTTATTATACTGTGCCGCCAGGCCAGTGTAAGTGGAGCAAGCATGGACTGAGTAAATAAAGACTATTGCGATTACAATTAGAAATAGAGGATAAGACCCCAGATGTTCAGAGATATCGGATATTTCAAATAAGACACCCGATAAAAAATCGGCGATACTTACATTACATCCATCCACTGTCTTAGCTGGCCTAAAAAAACTCGTCACAACTTACACCCCTTTTGTGCAGTAATGTCATTACCGATAAAACTAACCTAGAAAAGCTAATTCACCCAAACGGTGTAATTTATGTAAGTTCAATTTCTATATTATGTGCAGCATGGATCTCATCACAGATAGCTCAGGAGATCAGCTGTCCACAGTCTGTAGTGAGACTAAAAATTCAGAGTGAAAAACAAATTATATAAATTGTAAAATTATAATTTTCAGAGCCTCCTACCTCTGCTGAAAAAAGCAGCCGACGCGAACAGCAGTAAGCCAATGGGTGCCGAGCGCGCGGCAGTTCTCAACATGAGTTCTATTCTTGGCTCCATCGGACAGAATGACCAAGGAGGTTTCTATCCTTATAGGTGTTCTAAGGTATCTTCAAAACAAAATTTGTTTTCCGAGTGAAAAAACACGATTAAAAAAAATATGTTAAATAATTTGGTCCTTCATACCGAAAACAAATTGTTACGGTACTTACACCTAAAAAAAAAGAACTATTCATTTTAAATTTATGAAAAAAATATTAAGATACAATGGATTTTCTGATCCTTCGAACCGGATACTATTAACTACTTTTAGTCCTTCGAGCCGGACATTATTATCTTTTAAGTATGCATGTATTTAATTGAGCTTTAAAACACTATCAACTTGTAGGCAGCGCTGAACGCAGCTACGAAATCCATGAGCATAGATCTCAAGAAAGACAGCATTCTGGTGGCAGCCATGCACCCTGGCTGGGTGAAGACTGACATGGGTGGCAAGAATGCACCGCTTGACGTCGATACCAGTATCTCTGGGATCTTTGACACGGTTGGAAGGCTCAGCGAGGGAGATAGCGGCAAATTCCTACAGTACGACGGCAGTGAATTGCCGTGGTAACGTGATTCAAACTAAAGCCCTCACTGTCATTAGCATTCAACTTTCAAGTCCTGCGCAGAAAATTTGTCCGGCGGACAATGGCGTGCAGTGGCGTCCGCGTTGATTTTCATGTACCTACTAAGTTGAGTCGTGCGAACACTCATGAAACTCATGATCTATCCCGATCCATAGATAATTATCACAAATAGTCGTGCGTACCTATACGGTATATCCAATCTGCGAGCTACCATTGAACTTGGAAGATCGGGATAACTTATTTCTTAATCGTTTTCATACGTGCATGACTTAAATTTATACGAAAACGTGTCCTTAGTGCGACTGTTCGCACTATGGGCATCATGAACGGGTGGCTACTGACTGACTGATGCGTATTATAAAAAAAAACAACTCCTATTAAATGAGATGAACGCGACCACCACTGTCCGCCGTCTGCAAAAGGCCTTGAAGCTGATGTGCAATTTTTATTTGCTTTTCATAAGGGATTATCTAAATAAATTAACAACGTTAACAGAATTTTTGTTTATTGTAACTACTAAAAACCAAGTAAATGTGTCATTTTATTATAATTATTAAGTCAAAAGTATGCATTGAAATAAACTTTAAAAAGTATATTGACGCATTTTATTAATATTAAGATTGCCTGTAAATAAATATAGAATTTACTTGCGACCCGCCCCGGCTTCGCACGGGTGCAATGTAAGCCTTGCGGAGCCCGAGACCTTTCCAACGAATGCAAAACCATGGAAATCGGTTCGTCAGTTCTGGAGTTAAATCGTCAGGAAGGAAAACCCGACTTATTTTTATATAGTAGACTAGCGACCCGCCCCGGCTTCGCACGGGTGCAATGCTGAATTTTCTTTGCTATAAACCATTCCTGGACCCACTCAAACCAACACAAAAAGTTTCATCGAAATCGATCCGGCCGTTCTCGAGTTAAATCGTCAGGAAGGAAAACCCGATTTATTTTTATATAGTAGATTAATTTCGAAAAAACTACAGCGAACTTACCCTGTTTGCCGGCCGGACCTTCTCGCACTTTCGACTTGGATTTAAATGTTCTCGCTTGGTTCCCTGTGAGCATAATATACTAAGTAAGCACATAGATTTAAAAAAACGCGACTGTTTAAAAGGCAACGAAATATTGAAAACGAAACTAGCGACATCTCCCACAACTGTAGGCTGGTGACCATATTAATCACTCTAGAGGTCCTGAATTTAAAAAACCACCCAAGTGTATCGGAAATGGCATAACGACTTCCATTGTGTGTAAAACACAACTAAAACCGGGAACAACGGTTTAACGTGATCTCTTGATATAATGCCACTATAGTCACTAGGCGGTCACCCATTTATTGACCGTGTCTAACTTCGCTAGTGTGATCATTGCAAACACACTGGTATCGCAGGGCTACGAGATAAACATAAATAAATATTTACAGAATGCCATTCATGACTAATCGGTGAATCGGCCGTATCATGCATCCGGTTCACGCAAAGTTTACGCCCACAATACCATGGGGGCCTGCCTAGTTCAACAGAGTTCGTAGCTTTCATTTGATATTTATAGCCCAATTTTCTCACAAATAAATCTATTTTCAAGGAATAATAACGCTCGTAGCCCTGCGCGGTGCCAGTGTGTTTGTACGGAGGCCAGAAGGCGCGATAAATTCAAACATTTAAATTGGTCGCTTCATCAGCTCGTTTATTTAAAATACTTACCAAATTGGCTGCATTCGTTTGCAAACGGACAGAGAGCAGTCAGGTCCATAGCCGCTGAAAACAGCTTTTTCGTACAGAACTGTGAGCACTTTGATACCGACCAAATTTTGAATCAATTTTCTTTCACGATTCTAAATGAAAATCATTGATATTTTTGACGTTGACCGCCTCACGAAAAATTAGCGATCTATGGTAATGGAACTAAATTAAGTACATGTACAGTCAAGACCAAGTAGAGCTTGACACATTGGACTTTGTAACGTTCTTAATACAATCTCTTTAGAGGTCAGACTCCCACTAAAAGTGTGTAAAGATTCATGTGCTCTTGACTACGTACAGAGGGCCACAGCTCGAGCTACCCATTTCCGGTCATGTTGCTTCGTTCTATCGCACATAATTCGTATTTGTCGAGAGCGAGAGAAAGGTTAAATGGGTTAGGTTCGCCCTCGCCCTCTTTTCATAGATAATTTTAAGAAGCGTCTCTTTTTTTCAAAACAGTTAAGGTAAGTACAGCAAGGCCGTTTTATAACTTGGCAGGTCTGAAGTTGCGCAAATGGCTGCGCAATGACATTTTGTAGCGACAATTTGGCGGTAAGAGGGGGTTTGCGCAGGCAAAGCCTATGTTCAGAGAAGCCAAGTTAAAACGGCCGTACTGTAACCTTGCCCAGCATGTCACGGTTTTCTGATAATAGGCAGAAAATCTTTAGGTGAGCCGGTCTGTGGGTCATGCTGTGAAAGTGAGGTGCGTACAGATATATACCGATTTAATATTTTCTAAGCTCACAAAACTCGTGTTTTTACTACTAATTGGTGGGCAAAGTTGTTAGAAAGTTTAGAAACCTCGATGTGTAAACGCAAATCTGAGAGATTTTAAAATTGTTAACGACAAAACTGGTGAAAATAAATCCACACATGATGTAAGTTGAAATGGTAAGGAACTGTAAAAATAAAAATACAATATTGGTATCAAAAATCGGATTTATATTTCCGTTTAGCTGTATAGGTTAATGTTATTAACAATTTGCCAGGTTACAGAATTGGCCGCACAGCCGGTATCAATCAAGCATGTAACATGTACTTTTTATAACAATGATACATTTTATTTTTTCGGACCTAGTAACCTAAAACTTACGAACTACCTACAGAGATATACAGGTAAAGCTAATTTATCTACAGTCATCAATAAGTTATATACAGATAATAACAATATAGCAAGGTTATATACAATTAATTTTTGAATGACTTATCTGTAACCTGAAAAACTTTGATTTTTCCTACATTCAGGGCAGTACCATTTGCCTTTAGGCGGTACCATGATACCAACGCACTCGAAGTGAAACCATTCGATGGGACAACCTTCAGCGTCGCAAGCTATCATTTCGGAAACCTCATCGTAGGGGCAGCGGCAGTAGCAATACACGCTTTCGCCCTCGCGCGCCTGCCGCACCGCCGGCCTTTGGAACGCGTACGGCAGACTCGACGTACCTGAATTCAAATAACTAGGCGGTGGAAAAGGTACAGGTTTCGGAATAGCGGTAGGCTGGTATATCTCCAAACCGCCTTCATCGCTAGAGTCAGAATCACTCGATTCCATAGACTCCGAATTCATTAGAATTTTTGGCGGTTCGGGATCTGGAATAGGCGCAGTCAGTCTAATTGATTCCGAATAATTGTACAGCCTGTTCGATAAGATAGTTGTCGGGATTTCCTTCTTAGTTTTATGTGTCACTGGCGATGGCAGATCCTCTTTCCTCCATTCCAATTTCGGCGGTTGCTGAGGCTTCAAAGCTGCTGTAGTTTGAGACGACTCGTCGTCACTCGAATAACCGTAAAATTTGTTAGGAACTCGTCTCCTCTTTGAAGCGCGCTTACTTTCAGCGGACGCAGTAGATGTACGAGTGCCTGTAGCCGCTGGCGTAAAATTTGAAGCATCTGGTATGTGTACTGTATTAGATTGTAATGATATTGTTATTTTGTTTGGAGCTAAAGGCGCTTGTGGTGTTTCAATTTCTGATTTTGCGATGACATCTTTAGGAATGTTAATTTTAATGGGACCATGTTTTCTCGAGCTCCTCGACTTCTTTTTCTTTTTACTTTTCTTTTTGCTGCTTGATTTTTCTTTCGGCTCTACCTCCTCTTTCATTTCTTTTTCCTCTTTGATTGGTGTTGTGGGACGACTAGTCTCTCCTGACATGGAACCACCGTCGGATGGCGCTACTGATGCTAGAAGCATCAATTGATTCCGTTTCTCGGCATACAATTTGTTTGCTATTTTTTGGGGATGCTCGTCATAAAACTCTTCATCTGTTTCACTTTCTTCAGTGTCTAAATCAGTCTCTGCAACTGGAGGTTCAACTTTATCTGGAACTAAAATAGGCGTTTCAGATACACCCATCACATCAACATTAGATCCATTACTAAGCCTTCTATTAGCGAGTTTTTTCTTAAGTTGTTTTGCTTTTTTCTTTTCATTTCCAGAATCTGATGAATCGGAATCGGAAGAGCTCGACGACGATGATCCACTGCTAGATGAGCAGCTGCAGTTAGAGCCACAAGAACAACTCGAGTCGCTATCGCTGCTGCTACTACTTGAAGATGATAATCCGTCGTGTCTTTTTTTCGGAGATTTTTTACTTTTCTTTTTATCCAAGCTAAACATATCGTCATCACCATTCAAATCAGTAGGTATTATACAATAGTCATGATCAGACTCGCAAACATGTTTTCGTATAGGAACTAACGGTGGAGTTTTTTCTTTCGGTTTTTCTATTTGTTGTTCTTGGTATTTTTTAAAATTGTCCCATATTTCAAGAACTTTTTGTTCATTAGAGTTCTCTTCTACTGGCTCTACTTTTTCTTTAACTTTAGCAATTGGTGCTTCTACATCTGTTTCAGCTTTAATAGTGTCAGGGACTGGTTCGATGGCATCTGGCGCTGGTTTTTTCTCTGGTAGCTTTTCGTCGGGTTTTTCTTCTTTCATCGGCGGTGGTCCACCGCTGTCTGATTCATCACTACTGTCGCTTTCCGACAAATTTAACTCGGGCAGATTTACATCTAGCAGTAACGCATCTTTGTCTTTTGATTTCTTCTTCTTTGCTTTTTTAGATAATTGTTCGGTGCCAGCCTCAGTTTTTATTTCGGAAGGTCCAGCTTCCTCTTTTGGAGTCTCATTAACCAAATCGATTATTGGAATTGGCTCATTCTGTACCTCTGTAGCTGTATTGTTAGATATAGCAGGTTTTACCTCACTGAAATCTTCCAAGAGTAACTTTTTTCTGTGATCATCCTTATGTTTTTCAAGCAGTTTTTTCGACACAAACTTTTCCTCACACCCTTCCTCCGTGCACACATGAGGGAACTCACAGGAATGGAATCTTTTATGAACTTTTAGATAAACAGCTTTTGTAAATTGTAGACTGCACTCGTCACATACAAATATAGCCGGTGGCGTGCAGAAATGATAGATGTGCGGCCATTTCTTCTGCAAGCATTTCTTGCACAGCACACTTTGTGTGCCATGCTTCCAAAATAAATGATTTGTGATGTCTGGTTTATTCCTATACGCGATGCCACAGCGATAGCACAAATGGTGGAGCTTATGTTTCCAAACGTGATTCGAAAGTCGTGCTTGGTTGTGGCAGAATTCTAAACAAACGTCGCAAGTGTGGTGGATCTTTCTAAGATGCACCATTAACCTAAATGACGATGGTATAGTGTCTACATTGCACAAACAACATCTAAACCTTATTTCATATTCAGAATCATATGTTCCAGGGCATAAATGACAAAGTAATTCACTATAACTATAAAAATTAGATTTACACATTACACACAATAGGATAGTTTTTTGATGCATTTTACGATTATGCAAGTAGAGATCTTTATGAACTGCAGTTTTAAAATAACACTGAAAACACTCAAAGCTATGGTCATAAGGTACATCTTCTCGCTTCTCCTCACTATCGTAGGAGTCCAGGTTGATGTAGACTGAACGGGCTTCTTCAGCGCGCGCCTTCACTTTGACCGATATTGTTTCTGGCAACAACTCTTCTGCTGTGATGCTGTTTACTGTTGCCGAGAAACGATGCTCTGCTATCATGTGCAGAGAGAGATTCTCGCAGTTCACAGCAATTTTTCGGACATGGTTGCAGTAAATACAATTGTACATTGTGGAGGATAAAAATACTTTCATAAGGTCTTTTAAGGGATATTTGTCCAGTGGTTTGTCTAAGGTCAATTCCATTACAGGTACTTCATCAGCTGCAGGAGGTTCTTCAGATTGTGTTTCAACATTTATTTCTTCCTCCATTGGTTCAGTCTTGGGTTCAATTTTAGGTTCATCATTTTCATTTGCCGTTTGTACTTTTTCTTCTGGTGGAGATGGTAATGCTTCTTCCTTAGTCACTTCAAGTGTTGACTCAGGAATTTCTGGTACTAATTGTTGCTGTGTTTCCTCTTTAGGCTTCTCTTCCTCCTCTATTGTAGTATTGTTTTCATCAACAGTTAATTTATCACTTACGTCACTATCTGATGAATAGTCACTGGATGAATCTTTATCTAGGAGTTCTTTGGGTACTCTCACTGTCAGCTTAGGGACCCTATTCAATGAATTGTCATCATCTATTTTATTATCATATATTGTAGATTTTATAGCATTTTCAGGTTTGTGTTCTGGAGTTTTGGAAACAGATTCTAAATTATTATTTAAAAGAGCTTTCAGGGTAGTTTCTTGATTATTTTCATATATTGTAGTCTTTATAAATGGATTTTCAGCTTTATCGCAAATTGTCATTTTTATTGATGGCGTTCTGGTCTGTATAGGTGGCTCAGCTCGCTTGTCTTTCTCATATCGTTTTGGAGGTCTTCTCGTACGAGATGGTGGTTTATTAAGACTTTGCTGTCCAATTGTGGGATCCACAGTAGAATTTATTATAACTGGTGATTTGGCATTATTGAAACTAAGCTTTAATTTGATACCACCCTCTCTCTCTCGCTCAATGGGAGGAACTGGGACAATGGCAGGTACTTCAGGTGCTATTAGGTGACTCTTGGCCTCGGGAGAAAGGGGCTCATCTGGAGTAGGTGAATTTCCATCTGACTGTTCTAAACTGTCATCTCCATTAGTAAGTGGGCCTTGAATGCATTCTGGACTGGGAGCAGCCTGTTGAACAGGGCTTGGTGAGAGTTTTGACCTGTCAAAATCTGTACCAGAGACCATACTGCTGCTTGTATCTTTGCTGGTAGTCACAGAGTTGTCAGAATTTATACTTGTGTCACTAGGAAGCGGTTCAATTTCTTTAGGATCTAAAGATTTTTTTTGTGTCTGGGATGTGACAGTTTCAGGCTTCACTTCACTGATTTCTCTCCTATCACTTACAGTTTTAGGTGGTTCAGGCTTCACTACATTACAGGGTCCATTTGTTGATAGTTCGTTAGGTTTAGTTGTCTTCACACTATTTGCTTTCACTGCATTTTTACTAATAAGCACAGGCACAGGTTTAGGCTTAACATTGTTACAGTCATGATTGAAAAAGTCATCCTGTTCACTGCAGATTTCATCGCACATACAACACATCAAGTACAGAGTCCCATTGTAGACACTGAAAAATTCCTCCTTCGTGCTGTAGTTGAATTCTTTCACATTATGTTTGTTGGTTAGATGAGCCGACAGTTTTTCTGCCTTCGAAAACATTCCTAAGCAGAACAAGCAAATGTGTCTGTTATGTACTTCCCTCATGTGCAGGAAGAGATTCCAGTTTTCGTAATATGTCCCACATGCAGAACAAAGATAGACTTTCCGAGTCACTCTAGATGGGCCTCCGGCATTGGCCTCGGTGTTGGGCGCAGCCTCTGGACTAAGTGCAGGCTCTTTAGCTTGAGCACGGCACACTAGCTGATGCTCTTTCAGCATAGCAAGCGTCTTAAATGACATAGAACAGCACTTACGGCATTTGAACTTCACCATAGGCTGCAAGCCTAAGTTCTGAGCATATTCCTTCAAATGAGGCCCTTTTTCAGTCTTACCCTTTTTGAACTGATGGAGTTGGCTTTTAGGCACGAGTCTGGGCACGGGTTTATCACGTTCACTGTCCACTGCACTGACGTCTGGTTGTGTAACATTATGAAATTTACTACGGTCCACTCGTTTAGGGATTAGTTTGGGTGCTCTGGGGACTGTGGAAGCACTGGTTTCACTAGATTTGATCACGAAAGGTTTCTTTTTCTTAACTGTACCATATTGTGGTGGAGAATTGTCTACAAATGGTCTCTTGCCAAGGTGTATTCTCAAGGGGTTGATGCGTTTCCTGAACTTGTCATCTTGCGAGGGGTCGGGGGCCTGTCTGTATTGGTTGTAGGGCTCAGCGGGCGGGCTGGACGACTCGCCTGCGAAGTCGTGTCCGTTAGTCGCCAGTTTCGCAGTGCGGTCACTGTATAAGCTAGTCAATGACGCTGAAACGGTTTTCTCATCTTTCGTGTTGACATTATTACCATCTTCCATAGTTTTCTGAAAAAACAGAAACACGTGCTTGTGATTGTTGAGAAACAAAAGACATTCAAATAGAAGGAAATCGAAATTATTTGAATTATTATTGTCGTAATGGTAACAATAAAAATATAAAGCTTACCTCTGAAATCGTACGTCCAGTACGAGTACAGCAATAAAGATTTGTTTCCATGCATCCGTTCGGTCAAAGCACTTCTTACATCAGGCTTACTGTGAGGCAGCCGCGGGCTGGTCATTCCCGTAAAATGGCGTCACTTCGCTGAGCGAGGAATGGTGATATCAAATTCGTATTCGCGGGGTTAAACCACATATACAGTAGCACACGCACATTTTTATGGATTAAATTTATACGTTTAATAAGAATCAAATCAAATTAGTGCCGCTGTAATGTTTATTTCCAAACATTCTCGAAAATTGCAGCGCGTTACGAGAAGCTATTCATGAACCATAAACTAACCATTTTTACTTCTTTAATTTTATTTTTTTCATAGATTGTGTAGGCTATAAAAACACGTGGCTCGAATTCAAACCATAAATATTTCTCGTTATAATTTCATTAAAATAAAATAATTATGTTATGACTGGCTTATGTACATCTTTATCAAAAAAAAAATATCAATAATCATTACCAGTTATTTCCTCAATCACAGTTTACATACGAACATCATACGAATGACACGAACACGACACACGGCATTATGCTTTGCATTATGTATCCGAACACAAGTTTTTCTATTGCCAATGCCGTTCTTTCTTTTTTTTCGCAATTCGTCAAAAAGCTCCTGAAGCGAAGGGTGTCGTTTTAGTTTTTATAATTTTGTTTATTGGAGTTTCTTTCTTTGCGTTTGTTATGTAGACAATGCTGATACAAGATGATGTCTGATCAGTTTAGGAAAGTTGAGCCTTACTCCCCAAAGTCTTCGCCGAGAGGCGGGAGATCGCCAGTCGTCTCTCGCCAAGACTCGTCTGGAACCCTCAAGACCACCATATCTCTCGGCAAGAACCCCTCCATAGTTCATAGTGGACCATTCTATTTGATGAAAGAGCCCCCAGGTAAGTGTATATATCCCTACTAACATAGTGCTACTTTTTGAACAGCAATTGAAATTTCTGCCTCATTCCAGGAGAATGTGAATTAACTGGAGCTACAAATTTAATGGCACACTATGGACTGGAGCATTCTTATAGCAAATTTAATGGTAAGAAGCTGAAGGAGTCGCTGTCATCGTTCCTACCGAACCTCCCTGGGATAGTCGATGGGCCTGGGCAGGAAGACAATAGTACACTAGGTTCAGTGATAGCTAAGAGGCCAATTGGTGGTAAGGAGTTGTTGCCGTTGACGAGTGCACAGTTGGCAGGGTTCAGATTGCATCCCGGGCCTCTGCCGGAGCAGTACCGGTATGTCAGTGCCACTCCTCCTAAACGTCATAAGAGTAAGCACAAGAAACACAAGCATAAAGATGGAGCTCCACCTGGGCAAGACACTCCTCTACAAGGTAAAATTATTTTATGTAAATTTCCTCTGTATTACTATGTAACACAGTATATAGTTAGATAATCACTGCCTCTATGAAAATTAGTAATATTGCAACAATTTAGTCTAAATATGTTATATGAAATAGAGTCAAATATGTTTATCAGTTGTTAAATTACTTGAACTTAGTACTAAAGACTGCCTTGTTAAGGATTAATATTTGTGTAAATTATGTCCTACAATTTATTCATTTATTATAGTAAGTTTGCTATTGAAAAACCTTGCATGGAAAAAGATAACAGTGATAAACTACATAACAATATTTACAACTTGATAAGATAAACAAAGCACCATAAATAAATCATTAATTAATTAATAAAGCACAATTAATAATTTATTAATTGTTGCAGCCTTGAATAATGTATTTGAATGTTGTTTCGGCATTTTTTTAGCTGATGGTGATTATTATCAGAACTTTAGTAGTTCCACATTCCTAAATAATTTATGTTTAAGAACTTATCAACTTTTATGCAGCAGAAATGTAGCAAAAGCACAGGTAGTTGTTTCTGTATTCATGGTCATGTCAAAGTACTTTTACACCACAGCGAAAGATAATGTTGTGTTTACTGATGTGGAACATTGTTTACAATGTCTATAAATAGCACACAGTAGTAGCAATGGTGTTAGTCATATTACCATATTATCATTAAAGCTCTTTACTTATATCTACTAATTCATATTCTCCCCATTTTATATAAATATATGCACTTGTAAATTACATCATACATACCTGATACTGTATATTTCCCATTACACTTATACCATACATAACATAATCCTTAGAACTATAGTAAAGTATGTAGTAAGTTATGTATGACTGATACTACCTAAGCTAAAATGAAGAAATTACATTGTACATCATCCAAATTTGTTGGTAACTAGCTATTGACTGAACAAACATTCGTTTCTTCTCAGCTAGAACTTTCCTAAGCGGAGACGGATGGCTGTTAGTTTTGACCTTCAATAACTTCAATGAGATTTGATGTTATCTGAAAATATTTGACTTGATTTCAGACTCCTCCAACCCCGACACTTATGAAAAGAAGCACAAAAAGCAGAAACGCCACGACGATGACAAAGAAAGAAAGAAACGGAAAAAGGAGAAAAAGAGGAAAAAGCAGAAACATAGCCCAGAGCACGGAGGGCTCACGCCGAGCCAGCACCCTATACCTTAGGAGCTATTTATCTCGTAGTTGTAAGCGGATGAAGCTAGCCTTTGGGCCCAAAGAGAATATAAGGCAATCATGGTTTGTTTCACTTTTTTCTAGTTGTAGTTTAAGGCAAAGGTAGACCTAGGAGTTAAAGGTGAAGAAGTGTCTCCCCTCCATTGGCCGGTCTGCTCCATAACGGCACTCTTAGCCCGATCATTTGCGACTTGGTCTCAGACTATGTTAAGGAGATATAATGGTATTGATGGAATTTTAAAGGTGTACCAAAAACCCAGAAAAATCCAACAAATTCGGTTTAGGATATTTTGGAGTCTTTCCTTAATATTTATTAAACTATATATAAATAGTTTGTATCTATAGCTCCGATATAGCAATAAGGTATAAATATATATGTATAAGGTAAATAGGCAGATTAAACATGTCATAGTATATGTAGGTTGTCTATAAGTTTTATTTTATAATATTTTTAGGACATCCAACATTTCACCAAACAAATCTTGTGCTGTTTTCATCATGTCTCGTCTCAATAAAAGAACATTAGGTCTCACTTAAGTCAAATAAGAAATATGTTGATCAAATATTTCTAAAATATGATTAGGCTTATCCCAGGTATATCAAAGGTGAACAGATTACACACTTTTGACCAGTATATTTCAATCTTTCATAACATAACTTAGTTTATAGAATTAGGTAACTCAAAACTCCTTTACGCTTTAAATTCTTCGAGTTAATATGGTCGGCACAACTTGTGATTGATCCTTAGAATATAATTATTAAATGACCGGAAAATTCTCTTTGGGCCCGATATCTTAGAATATAATTATTATAAATAATGATATTATTATTAGGAATCAAGGAAACTGTTTTGTTTTACCATATTGTTTTAAGTAGTTTATTTTTGTTTTACTCCACCATATGCACTGTAAATATGTACACATTATTTTTTTCACTTTACCATTCTCTCATAGAAATGTATTAAATTTGATAAAAGGTTATTAAGGAGTTTAATTTCTTTTTATTTCTTCGACGACGCTTGTTCAACGAAATTAAAATGTGATGACATTGTACGACAGTTTGTATATTTGCACACAAAGAACTTGTCTGCTAAGAGCTGAAAGCGTGTGCATGATTCTGCCTTGGTCAGTTAGCGACATCTATTGGTCTTACATAAAACTATAAGCGCCACATCAAGCACGTTACGTCACAACTTCTAAAGCGCGGTATATAAGTTCTCATATGAGGTTTAGAAGAGTATTAAGTTTAGAACTGTCCAACATCAAACCCAGAGGTTGGAAGAAAATCATTCTCTTTAACTTTTTCTTATAACGTCTTTGATCAAACCGTTGGACACATCTCTTCTTCCACATCTAGGTAAGCCCATCGCCGGACCGGGACGCATCGACATGCCTCAGACTCAATTCTGGGACTCCTTCACCGTCGAGTTAGTGATAAGTTTTTGAAAAAGTCATTGGTACCAGAACAGGAATCTAGGCCTCTCGTATATGAATCGAGCTCACTTACTTATATTATTTACTAGATATGGCAAGGCGTCGATATGGAGTACCGCACATCACTTTGCCGTAGATTCGGCAACCAATGGATGCACCGTTGTCGATAACCAAACTTTCGATATGACATGGAACCCGTTGATAGAGTATAATTTCAATAAAAATAAAACAACAAGTACGGAGCGAAATTTATTCAAAGTATCCAAATTTATACATTATTAAGTCAGTTTCGCTTCATATAAAAATCCTAGTTAAAAAACAAAATAAATTAGTAATGCAGCACCAAAATACATACATCATACTTACAAAATGATATTCCTACTTACATCACTGACGTTTTACGGCAAAAGTACCACTTCATTGGTCAGTTTTATGTATTCTGAGCTGTAGTAGTATCGGAATTAGGGCGTAATAGAAAAAGTGGTTCAGTTAGCCATGAAACGCCACTTTTGACTCAAATTAGGTCTTAACATACACAAAAGTTCATTCGCAAACAAATACTATATCTCGAGCGTTTTGTTTCAACATTGTCTGTCCTTGGTATAGTTATGCAATATGGTAATTGTAAGAGAGAGGGCGTTTTAAAAGAGTTGTTTGGATACAGCATATATTGTCTCACTCGCTCAAAACGTAAGACAACGAGCTCCGTCTTATAAGAGACGTTCATAGTGAAGGCCTCTGCAGACGAGACTGATTTGAGGACACGACCTCGAGTTATCACAGAAAGTCCATGTTGTGCCTTACCCTTTTTAGAGTACAAGCAGAATAGATACCACCAAATATTGAACTCTTTATAATTGATATAAGATTCAAAACCAATGGAAAATTTAAAAAGCCATGCCTTATAGAGGGTTGATGCAGAAATTTTGCGGACTGTAGATTTTTATCTAACATTTCCTCGTACTCTACGGTCCGGTCCGCCAGTATCCGCAGCTTGCGGGTCTTATTTCCCGGAGTTCTATCTTCGGGGACAAAAAAAAGTGGGCGAAATCGTCTGCAGAGGCCTTTAAACTCACAGAAAAGTAACCTGGGGATATCAAGAACAAACAAGAATGATACGAGTGTATCAATTAAACAAACACTACAAATGAGACACTACACATTTACGTGACATGACACGAGATCTGACATATGCGCGTAGCGAGTTACTCACGTACAAATATAAATATACCGGTCATTTTACGTAGATGTGACTCGCGCCTAAAAAATTAAACCGTATCATTCAGTATTGTGGATAAAACCAAGGAATTTAACTGTTTTACGGCTAGACCAGTTGCCGAAACTTCATTTATATTTAACTCCTGAATAATCGAAGATTTATTATGTATTTTTAAAAAATATATAAAAATTATACCTTTTCCATAATACGTTGTATAATTTTTACACTACTCTTTGTCTCAAAATTTTAAACAGTGTGTTATTTATTAGAGAATTAAAGTTAAGGTGGAACGATGACCCTACAAAAAGCTCAAGTCACGTCAGATGGCGCTAGTTCTGAAAACCATGGTTTTTATTTTTTTACGAAATGAGCTTTCCGAATTTATAGGTCTAAAAATGGTTCGCGTGTTCTTTAAATAAATATTGAATTGTCAAAATTTTCCGTTGACGATTTATTGAGTTGTAGTATTGAAATCATCCGATAATTTGTCCCTTCACGTTGTTTCTAAATACGCACGCACACATGCACAACAGAATTTCAAACTCAAACTGATACATAATTTCGACACGCAACTTGTGTGAGACGCTGGCGTTGTTATGCAAGGGCCTGACTTTTATGCCGGAATTACCGGGTTCAAATCATGGTTATTGTTTTAGTTTATTTTTTTGTTTTCTTTGTTATTTAGATGTTCTAGTTAGGATCTTATAATAACTTGTCACTACACAAAATCTTACTATAACATTTTTGAGCTTCATTATTTTATTATGATAATATAGCTACAAAAATGTAAAAATATCGTGAAAAACTATCCTGAGTAAATCCTGGCCATATTGGTGTGTCTGTTTACCAAAGTAGATTACAATTGGTTCAATAGTGTTTGTGTGGTTGACTAACAAAAACATTCATAGTAATATATTTATTTTATAACAATAGCAGGGTCAGTGGGATAGGAAGTAGGATTAGGTAATAGAAATCATATGTACTCATTAATAAAAATAATAAAAATTTCTAAGGTACTGATGTACAAAGGGCAAACCGAAATGTTCGGGAATAAAAAAACTATTTACAAGTTAAACCTAAGTTATGTTTTATTGTTTTTCGAAGTATTCTCCGTTGCAATTAATGCACTTTTGCATTTTTTCGATCCAGTCATTGAAGCAGTAATTCCAGTCTGAACCAGATGTTGCCAATATGGCCGATTTGTAAGTTTCCACGGCCACGGCTGCTTCTGGGTCCAAAACCACTGACCAAGCATTAAATTTTTAATTCTAGACATGATGGGTCATCAACTCAACGTTTTTCTGGTTCAAAAATCTTTTGTCTTTCAGGCAGTGTGGGAGCTTGCATTGTCATGATGTAAGATTCTTTGTATAAAATTCTTCAGTTCTTGGTATGTGACATCTTGACGAACATTCTTTTTATAATTTTCAATAAAGTATGTTGTCGCTACAGATTTTATTTTCCTGTCCATAACGCATGTCTTTCGTCAGAACATTACTTTTGCAGAGTATTTGTTTCAAGTGATTGTATGAAGGAATACTGTTTTGCATATCTGCAATATAAAATGACAAACATGTTATGTATTTATAAAAAATCCCATCACACCAAAATGTCGGAGCATACGTAATAAAAAGGAGTAGAATAGATTTGTTTTTTACGACATATTTCTTCACAACTGAAAGAATAAATTAGAAAATTACGTGGAACTCGTGGAAGGTATATCTGGATGGAACCTTCGAACCTAGCCCCGGTAGCTTATGAAGATGAAGGTAGGTACTTATAGGTATCCAATGCCAAAGTTAGAAAACTGATACCTAACCTCAAATTACTCAGTAAATTAGGTAGTCTAAAACTAAATTACATCAAATTAGATAGGTACTCACGATACATCTTGTATTATCATCTTTTTTAGATGAGCTCAAACTCTTTCGAGATTTCGATGGGCCGGAATATATTGATGTTTTTTATAAAGTTTATAAACCAGCAACTTCTATGTTGCTGGTTCCATGATTAATTTATTATAGATAACAAAACACTGTTGTTTCACAACGATAGTGAATAAGTATAATCAGTACGTTTAGTAAAACAAAACATTGTCACCGTTTCACGAGGAAAGATACACTTTTTGTTGACGTATCTTGATTTTTTTTAAATTGTTTAATGGCCTTTGGATTCTAGTCCTTGCGCGTAAGGGTTACCAACTCTTCAAATAAAATACCTCTACAAACCCATACATCACAAATTGAAAATCTCTCTTGCATTTTATTTCTCCAAGGGTATTATTATTTAAATGAATTTCCCTTTAAAAAAAATAGTGTCTTGCATGAGAGAAAGTCGAAGGTGATGATATTTCAAGACTTGACGATGATTTGACTTTTTTTTTACTCTTTAACCAGTCAGATTTTAAAAGGGGCATAAATGCATTACTAGATGCATTTATGCCCCTAAAAATACCTAAAATTGATTAAGCCCTACAAATGCCCAACACTCATATTTTTAACCTAAATTTAGGGCTAAAATCCCTATGTTGGTAACTCTGCGACTTTGCCAGTGCATGGGTTTTATTATGTAGTGACATTGGGAAATCGCAAGAACGGCAACAGCTCCGTAGTCGGGGCGCGGGCGGTGGCACGGAGCGGCAACGTTGCGCAACTTGTGTACGTACACGACAGATTCTTACACACACATTTGTAAATTTCATGAAAATTTACGTAGATTTATTCCTGATTTCTAAATGAAAGTATGTATTATTATTCATTTTGCGATAAATTTTTGTTGAAAAATGTCTATAGAACGCTTAATTTACGCGTTATTCTAAAACTTAAACTTGTTTCGTCCGATCGTTTTTTGTATGGTAATCGTTCCACCTTAAAGGATTTTCCTGCAACTGGCGGCTACAATTTCATCTTACATGTCTTAATGTATACATTTAACGGCATATAAAACATGTGACAAGTGCGTCTACCCGCAATCTCGAATTCATTACTACAATGTTACTATGTTATCACTACACACTGAATTAGGGCGGTGCCACATTTGACGGACGGTGACGGAAACTACAAGGAAAAATGACAGTTATCTGTCAAAGGGTCAGCCTAGTTATCCAGAGAGGATATTAATCAATAATCCAACCTTTTGGATACTGCTCCAAATGGTTCCATAATTTTATGTAATTTTTTAGTAAATACCTACATTAAATTAAATAAAAATATAATATATAGATAAATCATCACCATTGGAGCTGTGAATATCTACTGAATTGAATGGTTTTTGGGTTATTTGTGCCTTGAAGACTGCTTTGCCACCTCGTTTTCATACCGAAATTCGGATGGAACGCGAAGGAATTTCTGCTGAAGCGCGTCCAATGTAGCGCCGTCCTTATCGTATCCTAACAAGATTTGGTGCGCAATGGCACTGTCGAAGTGAGCATGACTAAATAACAACTATATTACATACGCGACAAAGACCAAAATGGCCTGTCGAACAGCCGTTAATTACGAAATCAATAAAATTCGAAGACGGTTAATTTAAAATTCGGTTCTTCAACTAAATACAAATTACAATCACATTGCGTTATATAATACCAATAATTAATAGTAGAAAATAAAATTCAAATACAGTGAAGTTAGAAATGGTAACCTCCAGAACAAATTAATCTCAAGCTTAAATGTTTTCTAGCTCTTGCTTATCAATACCATGGACGTATGATCCGCTATCTTAATACACAATATACAATTTTGAGCAATTACAAGCTTCTAAATATTAGTAGCGGTGGCATTTGAAGTTACTGTCTTAAAATAAATCGAATTTGTGATACCAAATGGCAAGTAATAATATAATGACCACTATCGGTTGTTTCATTAGTACAAAAGCGAAAATAGTCGGCAAGCTAAACGAAAACTAAGAACCTATACAGATATTACGAACGTAATCCTAATATTTTTACGCGTAACAAATAAATAATCATTTATAATTATTAAACAAAATTAATTACACATTATTATTTTACAAGATTATTAATTAATTATCAAGCGATTTACAAAAAATATAAGGTGGTTTGATTTGTTAACACTTCTGCTTTCGGAACTTTCTAGAGTTGGAACTATTGATTTATTGTGTACTACGCACTTCATTATATATCTATGTATGTTACACAATCATTCAATAGTTAAAAGTACATTTAAAACAGTCAAAAGATCCAAAAACATACAAAATAAAATGCCAGCATTAAATGTCAATATTAATCATACTATTTCAAGATAGTTGGATCCCATCCGTGTTGCGATTACAATTACTATAAATTAGAATGAATGAATACTTTTTTTAAATTCATATATTAACGTTTACAGGTGTCGGTTCTAATCTAAATTCATGATATAATATGTAAATGGTGTTATTTTTTAATCACTTTGTCAAACTACGTGAGCCGTGCAATAAAAATGTACCAGTTGATGCTTGCTAATTTGTAGTTTTGTGTAATTTTATCTACACTATAATATTATAAAGAGGAAAGATTTGTATGTTTGTAACGAATAAACTCAAAAAGGTTTAGGTTTAGTAATAAACGTTTGGGGGTCGAATATTGTCGTGAAAAGTGGGTATTTCCAGAAATGGAATACCTCTGACCCACTCGGGGATAAAAGATTATTTATTTTTATTTGATTAAAAAATAACACCACTGTAGATTACGCTGGCAGTAGTTCAGGGCTGTCACAGATCCTTGAGGAGAGCAGATTTGGCGTTCTTGAGTTTGTCCAGCCGCTTCGTCAGGTGGGTGTTTTCAGTTTCCAACTCCTCTACTCGATTTAGCGCTTCCCTTGCCTGGGGAGGTCATATTGTGGTTAGGTACTGCATATTGGGTGAGATGGAGGTGTTAGAAATAAGGATCCCGTAGTGTAAGGAATGCATTACAGAATGATCCTCAGGCATGAAACTTTAAGCACACTTAGAATGGGACAGATTTATGCGATTAACATAGCGCCATCTCTTTTTGACATCCTCAAGTTTCTTTACGGGCATAACTATAGCCCTTGTAACTACGGAACCCTGTAAATAATACAGCATGCGTTTGGACATTCAAAGTGACCTCAAGTTTCAACAAATTACTTCACAGTTAGTTAAAACAAAAAAGATAAAACATTTAATAAAAATATTATTCGAAGTTTTATTTTATTATAGACAGGAAAATTCACGTTGTGCTCGCAGGTACAGTTGAAATTGTATTTACAAACTGTTAAAAGGGTTACACTCGATCAAGTCGGTGTAAGGAAGGTGTCCATTTATTCGCATCGATTCTCATTTCGTTTTTAACTTCGTCGTTCGTCGACACGAGACGCAGTATCTTACAGTCAAAATAGTTCGTGTAATATAATTGTATATAATAGTAATAAAATATATGGAAAGAAAGAAAAAGAGTTTATTTACAGAAATATTGTTTTGCAAAACACACCATTACCTCCGGCAATCTGGAAAACAGTTTGTTGGCAGACGTAGCTCCTATTTTTGTACATCTTATATGTATATTTTTATGATTTTTTGTCCGAAGTAGCCGGGGGTAAGGAAAGACTCTTATATTTATTTATGTCTAGGAGAACAGTTAAAAAACGTTACTTTAATAATGAAAGAAATAAATACAACTGTATCTCTATTTATAATCCCTTCAGAAGAAATGTAAAGTAAGCGAGTTTAATACGAAATAAAGATTGTTTTTTTTTGAGAATCAAAGCAAATAAATGGCTCTAGGCAAGGGCTCGATCAGTCTCCTTTTTTTTACGTAATTTATATAATTCAGTATGTAAAGTTTTTTTGTGAATTTTTCTTTCAACTACATAATATTTTGGTATTCTTTAGGTACATCTTTCAAGTGGTAGTAATATATATTTTATAATAGGCTGAAGAGTTTAATGTCTTTGCCATGTATAGGAAAAAATATTTGAAGTTTTTACATTCAGAAAGTCTCCCCTCTCTCTCAAGTAGAAATTCCGTAGAAATATTTAAAATTTATTCATGTCTTTTAAAAAATATTATTGAGTGAAACGGATGCAAATTGATTTCAGTCACATTTTTATTGTTTTAAGGAACAACTCACGATATAAAAAGCTATAATAAAATTAATTTAGTACCTACAACCTCGACACGTTTTACTATGAAGCATTATTTTTGATACTTTACATACCGATTTATAAGTCACTAACTACATAAAAAAGGGGTCAATTCATCCGCAGACTGCTTGGCCTTGGCTTAAAACTATAGATTCCTGTACAAACATAGAGGGCGCTTATTACAATGTTAATGTTGGCTTTATTCAACTCATAGGGGGCACTCTGTGTACAACAATACCGTTAACTATCGCCATTATTGATAACGGCCCAGAAGTCAACGACTTCCTGAAAATAAATCACTTTGTTGTAGAATATTTGTGAAGTCTGTGCAATAGGAATTTGACAAGTTAACAAGGAAACTTCACTTGTCAAAATGATTGTAAGTGGGGATTAAAAAGTGTGCTTACGTATATTTGCCCCGAGGGGGCAGACAGAGGTATTAAATTCCAGGAAATACCCACCTTTTTGGATCACTAAATGTAATAGGTGGTGATTATTAGCTGTTACACATGCCTCAGAATCAATTCTGGTACATGCGGGTTTCCTCACGATGTTTTCCTCCACGATAGTTATAATAATGTTTCCATCCTATAACGAATCTTTGCAAGAACCAGTGAGTTTTTCAAACGGTGTAACGTGGGTATTTCTAGAAACGGAATACCTCTGCCTGTCCCCTCGGGGATAAAAGGCGTGAGATTTTTTTGGACGTGACAACGTCTTATGGTATGGTATGGTAACGCGGGCTTGTTTCCGCAACTCGACGTCATTTTGTGACGTCTTATAATTCGATGGAGCCGCACGAAGCTGCACGCACGAAAAAACATGACGTCATGCGGCGTTACCTCGCTCTGAGGCGTGAAGTGCAAGCGAGAGCGCGCAACGAGCGACAAAGAGGCACAATCCATTCCATCAGTATTTTCTTATGACGTTGTCACGTTCAACTATCGTAAGTAAACCGACTTTACAGACAACCGATTTTTTTTTTCACAGACCTCCCTCTGCAGCTTCCTGCGCTCCTGCTTGAGCTGCTCCTCGTGCTCGTCCTGCTGGTCCTGGCGCGCCCTGAGCCTGGCCAGCTGCGCCTCCAGCCTCGCAGCCCCCGCAGCCTGCAAGGCCGCCTCCGCCTCCGCCCGAGCCGCTCGACCCTTCGCCTCCGCCAGAGACTTCCGCACACATTCCACTGGAACGGTAAGTTTTAACTTGTATGCTCCGAACGCTCCGGCCTCATACCGTCAAATGGTTAAAAAATGTTATTGCACTAATAGCCTAAGATCCGGCCGCAAAATTGTGTAGGGATCGAGTACACGCTACAAACCAAATTTTTACGCATATTTATGATTAGGAGAATATATACAGTGGTGGTCAGATAATTAGAAACACTTCTTATGAATAAGGAAAGTATAACTTCAACGTACAAATGTTCGTAAAAAATATACACATTCAATAATTAATAATTATGCAATAATATAGCCACTCAAATAAAAAACTCATTAAATGCATAAAATATAAAACATATGTTATTTTTAATTACAAAATGAGTCTTACACATGTAGGAGTTTATTTTCTGTAACTTGCCGCTTGGACGCATAATTAGAAACATTTTAAAAAAGTATCCATAGCTCATTCTTTTTTTGGAAATTGGAGAATAACATTTCTTTCGTGGCTTTTTCTATTATTCTAGCGGCAATTCAAAATTTAATCTGAATTTTATTTTGTTCAAAATGGGCCAAAAAAAAAGATGTGACGCGTCAACTAGGCAAATCATTGTTAATTTACGTATAGATCATATGTGGGCGTACAGAAGAATAGCTGAGCACTTAAATTGTTCTGTAAAGAAAGTTTTTAATGCAATTGATCATTACAAAACACATGGAACTGTTGAAAAAATGTTCTTAGAAAGGCTCGGCAAAGAAAAACCTTTCCCAGAGAAGATAAGTTTTTGTTCGTGTTTCTAAAAAAGACCCAATTAAAGGCTCCAACCAGATTATAAATGAAGTTTTTTCGCCTGATGACCCGAGAAACATCTCGCCAAGATTGATACGCCGAAGATTAGTAGAAGCTAAATTGTTTGGAAGAATCTTTCGAAAGGTACCGCTTCTTACCAAGCAGCACCGAGAGAAGCGATTATTAATCGCTAAAAAAATATGTTAATTGGACGGTACAAGAATGGAAAAAAGTGTTATTTTCGGATGAAACAAAAATAAATATGGTAAATTCCGACGCAAAGTGCTATGTTAGACGTCCTGTAAACAATGCTTTTAATTATAAATACACAAGGAGTATAGTCAAGGACGGTGGCAATAACATTAAAGTTTGGGGGTGTTTTTCCGGATATGGAGTTGGACCCGTTCGGGAGATTGAAGGTACAATGGATCAATGGCAATACTAAAATATTTTAGAGCACACAATGATTCCATACTCGGACGATCATTTGCCTGTAACCTGGATCTTTCAGCATGACAATGACCTTAAACACACGGCCAATATCGTCAAATGTTTCCTTAGCAAACAGCGTATATCCATTTTAGACTAGCCAGCAAATCGTACGGATTTAATCCCGATAGAAAATCTCTGGTTTATTGTTAAAAAGAAAGTCTCAAACAAACGTAACACCAGTCAAAACGAACTAAATGAAGCATTTTTTGAAGCATGGAATTAAATCCCCCTACAAAATTTTACGAAATTGATTGAATCAAAATGCCACGTCGTTGCAGTGCTGTTATTGGCATTAAGGGATACGCCACTTAATATTAATTATAACTATTGATAGGTTTGGGATAGTAGCTATTTCATAAATAACAATACTAATTACTAATACTTTAAAAAAATGTTTTTTATACTTTTTTGTTGTTGTTTCTAATTAGTTGACCATTATTGTTTATAACTTAAAATGGGTTAAAATGTTTGTCCGTAATGTAATATTGAAACTGCCCTTGTGTAATGGAATTTATATTGTTTTTCTAATCAATGATAAATCGTTGAACATATTGTTGTCCTATTTATTGTTTATTTTCAAAAAAAAAACGATTGCGGAGAAGTATCTTACATAATGTCAAGGACCGTTGGCAGTGTTTCTAATTATCTGACCACCACTGTATTTATCAGGGTAATAGGGTCAAAAATGGCCGCAAGTATTAAAATTTTTTTTTATAGATTTTTGGGACGAAATTTGGGACGAAAAATAAAAAAAACAAGTAAATGCAATTTCGACACCCTAATAAAAACCCTATTACCCTGATAAATATTTATTCTCCTAATCATAAATTTGCGTCAAAATTTGGTTTGTAGCGTGTACTCGATCCCTACACAATTTTGCAGCCGAATCTCGTACTATAACTTCAGAGGTGTTAAGTTAAAAAGGAACTGTAAGTTTTGTTTTCAACAGACTTCAAAAAGAAGGTCCTCAACTCGACTGTTTTTTTTTTGTATGTATGTTACGCGATTACTGTGTTAATTACGAACCTATTTTGATAATTATTTTTTTGTTAAATAATATTATTTTGTAATAATCACAAATCTATAAAGTTATTATTAAAAATTATTTCAACAATAAATAAAAAAAAAACAATTTCATTTCCTTTGAAAACTTTCTCGATTTTTTAAAAAATCGATTGAATTACATTCTTCTTTTTTAGGTGATAATGAGTTTTTATTGTGGTTTTAGTTACTTTCTCCAATGTCCAAGTAAAAAAAGAACTTAATTAGGGCACATCACTTCAATGTCAAAAATCATTTAGTTTCTGTAGGTACTAAAGGTACACTTAGAAACATCAATAGTCTAATAACAAGGCACGCTGAGCTCATCCATGGAGATTGGCTAAATGTAAACAAAAAAGCAGCGCATCTCCACCGACTTGACTTCGATTGTCAACAGTGAACTGTCATCGAACTCGTCCTACGTGAATAACCACTCTAAAGAGTAAAAAAAACCGTCTTCAATCTTCAACTTATATGGTTTTCTCATGGATGCCGTTGTCAGAACAAAATTAAAATGGGACCAATCTGCAAAACACCAGCTTTCAAATAAAAAAAATATATCCAAATCGGTTCACCCAGTCGAAAGTTCTGAGGTAACAAACATAAAAAAAAAATACAGACGAATTGATAACCTCCTTCTTTTTCAAGTCGGTTAAAAATACTACAGTTACCCTTTCGGGCACTTGGTGTAATTAATTCCGACTCACGTTCGGTCTCGTACTCGTGGTCGTGGTGGTTGGCGACGCCGTTCTGCCTCGCGGCGCGCTCCTCGTTCAGCTGCAGCTTCAGCTTGCGCACTTCGGACTCCAGAGCTTGCTTCGACCCCACCAGCTTCTGCAACCGGACATCTGGAAGAGACAAAAAAAGAACAATCATAAGATTGATGTGAAAACGATGCCCTATTGACGGGCACGTTGGCTCAGTTGGTAGTGACCCTGCCTTCTGAGTCGGCCAACATTTGTGTGCATGAATATGTATGTTGGCTTCGTGTCTGGTCGTTTAATATTTATTTAAGTATGTTTATCAGTTGTTTAGTACCCCTAACACAGGCCCTGCCTAGTTTAGAACTAAATAACCGTGTGTGAATTGTGTCCCACAAATAAAAATAAAAATGTCGGTTTTTAGGATTTTTGTGTTTCTGTCTAATATCTGAAAATTTGTACTGAATAGATTCCCGAAAGGACTCAACAGATTTCAATGAAAATTATAAAGATTTAAACATGAATTTAGAGTTAAGATATGAATATAAAATAGTTGGATTTAATATTTTGCTAACATATGGAAACCTTACAATATTTTATTTTATACAAACTAACAAATACTGCTCTATACTCCCTCTAATGATACTTAAAATATACTTAACTATAACTTTATATAACATGGTTAATCCTAATACAGTAGAATAAATAAATAATGTCATGAGTTTTATCCCTGAGGGGCTAAGCAGAGGTGTTCGATTTCTGGTGATACCCTCATTTCACCAGTCATTATATTCTATTATTGAAAATTGAGCGGGTTCGAGTGTAACTGGGATGGTTTACACGGTGGCAGAACGTCTGTCCGGGTCACTAGTATTATTATATTAGGTATAGTTATATACTGTTCTCCGAAAATTTATTAAAAATTCAAATTAGTAAATATAGGAGATATCATACCAAGCGTTCCCTCGCCGGCGTCGTTGAGCAGCTGCTCGGATTGGTGCGAGACGAGGGCCAGCGGGGGCACCGAGCCGAAGCCCCCGGCCTCCGCCCCCGCGGCCTCCACGAAGGCGAAGCCCGCGACGGCGGCGGCGGAGTCCCTTGCGCGAACCGCGTCCCGAGCCATCGTCAGCTCCCGCTCTAAAGACGCGTGCTCGCGTTTTAGCCGCTCGTGCGACGAGCATTTCTCTCTGTGTTCACGCTGTGGATATGAAATGACGTATTCATGAAATATATTATCCCAAAACATGTCTAAAAATATGTTCATCATCATCAACCCGTAATAGCCCACTGCTGAGCTAGGGTCTTTCCTCGCACACGAGGAAGTATGAGCTTTAATCTCCCACGCGAGCCCACCGCGGATTGGGAGATGGTGTTAAGCTAGTGGCCACTTAACAGTCAGAATTTTTCAAGCCACCCAAGGGTATCTGACATGGCTTAACGACTTCCATTGTGCGTAAACACAACGAAAACCGGGACCAACAATTTAACGTGCCTTTCGAAACACGAAAGCGGTCGTGATATAAATGCCACTAGGCGGTCACCCATTCACTGACGGACCGCACCCAACTTTGCTTAACCAGTGTAACGAGCGCTTGTGCGAGTGCTTGTAAAAATATGTTGCGATTTTCATTTTCCAATTCGACATGGCTTAATTTTAAACTCCTCCTTTTTTTGAAGTCGGTTAATAAATAAACTTAACTAAAGACGAGGCAGTATGGTCTATGATCTATAGCCTGTCTAACACAAGTGGGACGTAATAAAGAAATCAAAGTTTACATTCTCAACTGTCAGTGTTGTAATGTTGCCTTTATAATGTTGTTCATTGTTAAGTTCGCAATAATGCCTGTTATTTGACAGAATAAACAAAGATTGGCTTCTGCGATACAGGCTCCAGAGGTCGCTGACTATCCCTTTGTTCTTACTCCGCAACACTATTGCTCTTGTACAATGTTCTGCTGTAATTTGTTATTATTATAGTGTACCTACAGCTGTGCCTACTCCGCGGTAGTCAAGCCATTAATTTCGCCGAGAATGTTCGAATTTCGAATACATTGTCGAATACATTGTCGCGCTAGAATTTTCGAATACATTCCAGTGACCGTGTATCTACATGCAGCTGTGCGTACTGCTAGGTAGTCAAGCCTTCTATTTTTTTTGGCACGGCATGCCTTCTATTTTATTAATATTAATTTTGCCGAGAATGTTCAAATACATTCCCGAAAAAAGGAGGCGCGAGAATGTTCGAATACATTCCCCAGTGACGGTTTACCTGCAGCTGTGCGTACTCCTCTTGCAGCTCGTCGATGCGGTCCTTGAGCAGCTCCAGCTGGTAGCCCAGCGCCGCCTTGTCGTTGTCCAGCTGCGCGTTTAGGATCATCGCCTTGCGGAACTTCTCCTCCACTTCCTTCAGCTCGTGCTGGAAAACGGTGCAATATTGGACATAAATATAAAAGAATTACCGATGAGTGTCACGAATTCTCCGAAACTACAACACTAAGGTACTTGAAATTTGGCTTAAGGTTCCTTATACGATGGAGGGGTCTGCTAAGAAATGGCTTTTCGATATTCCCGAGGGCATGGAAAAAACAGGATTCACGCAGTTTTTTTTTTAATGATAAAATGGGGGCAAACGAGCAGACGGATCACCTGATGGTAAGTGACGTCCGTCGCCCATGGACACCTGCAACTCAAGAGTCACAACTGCGTTGCCGACCTTTGAGGTGGGAGTAGGGGGAGGGGAGGGGAGGTAACGAAGATGAAGTATAAAACTAGGAAGACGTCGGTCGTCGCTAATACAACTCGCTCATACGAAATACTTGTATCTTTTCTCATTTAGTAGTTGACTACAAAGCGTGCGCGATGGGAACACGACCGGGCATCAGAGTATGTAATTCTATGGCCGACGTCCCGCCCTCCCGGTCGAAGGCAGGACTGCTCAGTGTGGCTGCGTTTATACACTGTCGAAACTTTAGACTGTTGACATTTGTAAGTGTCCTTTTTTTACCTATAGAAAATAAATGATTTTTGTTTCTTTGTTTACTCATGAAAAATTGTATGAACATTAAACATGATTTGTGCAAACAGTAATTTATATGTCTTCAAAGATTTTTAAATGGTACGTTTTCTACATATATGATGTGATGGGTGCAATAGCGTTGCGATTTGCATCCAAGTAGGATTTCCTTCCCTCTTCTAAGTTTTTTTCCCTGTATCATGTGCCTCCAGTAGGTGGTCTATGATTCTTGATCTTACCCTAAGGTCCTTGACGTTGAAGACGTCATCAGCGGAGTCTTCCGAGCTCCGGCGCGGCGAGTGCAGCGCGGCGGGGCTGAGCGCCGCCAGCCGGGGAGCCGTGCGGCGACCAACCGTCTCTGTTGAAGTGAGATTATGTTTTACTGCGACTGTCCTATCAATCAAGTTTTTGTTGTAAATAAATTACATTGTGGGACACAATGTACACACGGTTATTCAGTCCCAAACTAGGCAGAGCCTGTACTATGGGTACTAAACAACTGATAAACATACTTAAATAAATATTAAACACCCAGACACGAAGCCAACAGACATGTTCATGCACACAAATGTTGGCCTCGAGCGGGGATCGAACCCGCGACCTCCGACTCAGAAGGCAGGGTAACTACCGACTGAGCCAACGGGCCCGTCAAGTCCCTTAATATTTTTCTAAATCACAAGTTACTCTGATTCATGTGTAAGGTGATAATGCATTTATATTTTATTTATTTTAATTGGTATTGTAAAGTAATTTATAAAACAAGCAACATACATACCAATACTAAAACATAAAACAAAAGTGGTGCTCTAATGGACTTACTATTTTTTCCATACAAATGACGCCTTTTGAGAAATGCATTGATGATATGCAAATATGTATAACTAGCGACCCGCCCCGACTTTGCACGGGTGCAATGCTTATACTAAAATCTTCCTCTTGAATCACTCTATCTATTTAAAATATCGATCGAATCGAGTATCCAGCAAAATGAAACGAGTGATGTGTCTACTGGATAAAAATCATAATGATGACAGTATATATCGTTATAGGCAGAAATACATCAGAATATTTAGAAAAGCGATAAGAATGTCTAAGACTCTAGCCGTACAATCTGAAATAAAGAAATGTGCTAATTCTAATAAAGCAATATGGAAAGTGGTAAATAAATATAATAATAAAAAAAGAGTGACAGAAAAGTTCAAAAAACTAGCCTTTATAACGGATACCGGTATAACAAGCATTCCTCAAGAAATTGCAAAATTATTCTTGAAAAGGTTTGACTTTGGAAACGGCGCTAGTGTTGGCGATTTAGAAAAATCAATGATATTACTGAAAAGTACTACGGAGAAAATTAATGAGAAAATGACGTTTAGACACACAAGTGCATCTGAAATAGCTTACATAGTAAAGAGAATGGAAAACAAAAAAAGTACGGGATATGATGATGTGCCTATAACCATTATAAAAGAAACCATAACAATACTAGATAAACCCCTGGCTTTTTTCTTTAATGAATGTATCAACCAGGGAATCTTTCCTGAACAATTAAAAATTGCCAAGATAATCCCAATACACAAAAAGAATTGTAAGCAGGATACAGGTAATTACCGACCTATTGCCCTTCTTCCCATTTTATCAAAAATCTTTGAGAAAATCATCAAGTCACGATTGATGAGCCACCTTAACATAAACAAGGTACTTAATAAAAGGCAATTTGGTTATCAGAAGGGAGTGGGAACCGCAAACGCATTAGATACAATAATAGACGATATAGTAAGAAAACTAAATGAGAAATTCAAGGTGGCTGGTATCTTTCTGGACTTAAGTTCAGCCTTTGACACAGTTGACCATCAAATACTGATCAATAAACTTGAGCATTATGGCGTTAGGGACAGTGCCCTTAAACTAATTGAGTCTTACCTTCACAATAGGAAACAATTTGTCGAAATAGTGGACGTAGATGGGGAGGGTGCACAAAGGGTACATCAATCTGCATTAGCTACCATAAATAGAGGTGTACCACAGGGTTCCATATTAGGTCCAACGCTTTTCATAATTTTTTTGAATGATTTAATAAACTATATAAATAATATAATGCCTGATATCAAAGTGGTCGTCTTTGCAGACGACACAAATGCCGTTCTTTCTTGTAAACATATAGACGAATTAAATGCCCACGTAAATGCAGCCATGGCAGCTTTTCAGACGTGGTTTGCGGCAAATAGCCTGATACTCAATACAGCCAAAACTAACATCATACTGTTCAGGACAACTGCCAAGAATAAAGACACCTTAAATGTAAATGTGAATGGAAATGACATAGGAACTGTAGACACTGTTAAATTTCTGGGGGTTCATTTGGACTCACTTTTAAATTGGAAAGCTGAATTAGAATCCATATCTGACTCTATAAGTTCATCCTGCTACGCCTTACGCACCCTGCGTGATGAACTGACCATTGCCCAGTTGATATCAGTGTACTATGCATTAGTGGAATCAAAGTTGCGGTATAGTATCAAATTCTGGGGTAATAGCTACAACTACAACCTAAATAAAGCATTCATTGCCCAAAAAAGAGCCATTCGAGCCATAGTAGGTATACCCCCCTGGGAGTCTTGCAAAGACTACTTCAAAAAACTTAAACTGCTCACAGCACCAAGTTTATATATTTTTGTACTATTGAATGATCTAATGAAAAAATTATATCGATTTGAATCCAATTCCGAAGTGAGTTGTAGAACAAATACCAGAAGAATGGATTTACCTACAGCTATAGTCCCAACTCTAAATGTAACCAAGCATTGCCCGAGTTATCAGGAGGTGGTTTTGTATAACAGGATGCCTAAAGATTTAAAGATAATCAAAAACTGTAATGTGTTCAAAAATCGATTGAAGTCACTCCTACTGGAAAAGTGCTTATATTCTATTGACGACTTTTAATAATTTTTTTTTGTACCTACTGATTTATTTTAAAAATTGCATGATGTTTTATTTTTTTTTTTTTAATATTGAATTTTTACTTGTTGACATATATAATTTGTAATTATTACCTAATTAATTGTATCAAATTGTTTTTATTTTTATTTTTTATTTTTTAGGATTGTTCGAATACAATGTAAAAATTGTTTATGAATAAATAAATGAAATAAAAAATGAAAAAAAATATATAAAAAACCGCATCAAAATCCGTTGCGTAGTTGTAAAGATTTAAGCTGTATGCTTAAATCTTTACAACTACGCAACGGATTTTGATGCGGTTTTTATGGGATTTTATTAGGGATATAGGGACAGAGAAAGCGACTTTGTTTTATACTATGAAGTGATATCTGATTTCACTAGAAGAACGTTAATATACCCAGTAGCCTCTGTCCTAAGCAGTATGACGGATTTTAAAATGCGAGGTGTCGATAGATTCCTCGCCATCTCCGGAGTCTCACTGACTACATTTTTTACCCGACTGCACCAGAAAGAAGGTAATATTTTAAATATTTTCAGTACTTTATACACATTCCCAATTTTGGTGTTTTAATTAACGTACTAGTTCGAATACACCTTACTTGTTAGTCGCAGACTAATTTCTTTGATCCAGTACATCGCTTTCGTCACCCTGGCGACGAGAAACCACAGGGTCCTTCGGATCATCACTGCCCTAGGTCAGACCGGCACTGAGCCGCGACGCACAATAACAGCCTGTTGTCTGTTTGTGCGTGTTCTTGCTATTGTGCATTGAATGTCAACGGTAAACATCGAGAATGATGTAATCTATGCCTATCCTATATACTTAAGTACATTGATTATTCAAACTTAAAAACCCGACTGCGTGCATGTAAAAAGGCCCGGATAAAGATTTACAACCCTCTTGTTGGTGTTAAAATATGTATGTTTGTTACTCAATAACGCTAAAACGGCTGAACGAAAAAAAAATAAAAATAAAAGACGTGTGGCACTCGGGGACTGCCGCGGTAAAGCTATTGCATAGCATTTTGTATCAACAAGACTGCCGAAAAGAAACGACGTTAGACAATGCACGGCCTTCAAGCCACACCTCCGTGCCCGTCGGAGTGGGGAGCGTGAGGTTTTTTTTCGTTACGGAATTTCTGGATTCGGTCCCCGCGCTCTAGGCCCGCGATAGAATCTATGCAATAGCTTAATAAATAATCTGAAGCCTTTTATTCCCGAGGGGGTAGCCAGAGACAATCCATTTGTGGAAATACCCATTTTTAACGAGAATAGGTATTCCACCCCTAAATGTGATAGGTGGTGAGCCCATCGCTGCGCTGAACCGGGTCTGTTACACATGAGAGACCTGCGGGTTTCCTCACGATGTTTTCCTTCACCTTCGAGCTAGTGATGAACATATTGTACGTAAGTTTTGAAAAACTCATTGATACATGCGACGATTTGAACTGAACGGCTGAATGAATTTTAATACATGTTCATCACTAGCTCGACGGTGAAGGAAAGCATCTTGAGGAACCCGCAGGTCCCAGAATTAATTCTGAGGCTTGTGTTACAGACCCGGTCCGGCGATGGGCTCACTACACCACGTTTAGGGGTCGAACATACTCGTAAAAAGTGGGTATTTCTAGAAATGGAATAACTCTGCCTGCCCCCCTCCGAGATAAAAGGCGTGAGTTTTTTTTTACTTTTTTTGAAGTTACAAGTAAAATAGTTAAGAAAAGTTTAGCTTACCCCTTTCACCGGTGTACATGTCATACGCTTTGTCGGCATGGTCTTCTTGCTCGCGCTGCTGGCGCTCGAGCTCTCGCATGCGAATTTCTCGCGCCTCCGCCCGCGCCGCTCGTCGCGCCGCTAGCCGCTGCTCCGCCTGTAATGTAAACATACCTTGAATTAGTTTTCTAATATACACCGATTTATATTTTCCTTCAAAAAAGTAGGAGGGTTTAAATTCGACTGTATGTTTTTTTATGTGTGTTACCTCTGGGTGAACCGATTTTGATGATTCTTTTTTTAATTGAAAGCTGGTGCTTTCCGTATGGTCCCAATTTGGTCCAGTTCTGACAATGACATCTATGAGAAAACCATATAAGTTAAAGTCGGTTTTTTACTCTTTAGAGTTTTATGTACTAATTTTTTTATTGGTGTGTGGTCCACAAATTATCCCAAAACTAATGTATAGAGTATTTTTGAAGTGTCTAGAAAAACAATATAGTATTTCGTGTTTTAAGTACGTACGCGAATTGGACCAAAGTATTTCGAATTTGACAAATCGATCGCGCCTAAACGATTTGACGTTGATTTATGTAGGTTTTTGCCTTTATGTCACTGGTTATCTTCACTTTTTGCGAACCCCGGCCGCTGAAACTATTTTCTGATCATCACGAAACAATTCGCAATCACTTGGCACGCACATAATAATAACCGAAGTAGGTCGTCGGAAATGTGACGAGTCTCGTTAGTTGCGGTCTTAGCGGATTAATCAGGTTCCCCAGGTCAGTTACCACCACCTCTTAAAAAACTATCATAGTTCAAGAACGTTTTGTTTCAAGCTTATAAAACACTAGCGACCCGCCCCGGCTTCGCACGGGTGCAATGCTAACACTAAAACCTTCCTCTTGAATCACTATTTATTAAAAAAAAACGCATCAAAATCCGTTGCGTAGTTTTAAAGATTTTAGCATACGTAGGGATATAGGGACAGAGAAAGCGACTTTGTTTTATACTATGTAGTGATTAGGTACCTATTCGGATTTGTACCAGGACCTCATAAAACGATCTTGGTTTTTCCTACATAGTGATGTAAATGAACGAATGATTGTCTCTTAAATGTCTATTCCATAAGGAGATGCAGCATTTTCAATTACCGTGATCACTTTCGCACAGTATTCCTAAACAAGCTTAAATAATGCAAGATATTTGATTTGACACAAAACAATACCTCTTAAGCCTAAATAAAATAAAACACAATTGATTTTTAATTGTTACGGTGCCAATTGGAACCGCGCGGTGCTCGACGAATTAAAACAAGCTTACTTTATAAGGACGTCATGGTACGAAGATAGCAATCTTAAAACAATACTGTTTTAAGCTTGTTTTGAGAGATGAGAGAGCTTGTTTGAGAGAGATGGTACGAGGCATGTTACGGTCGCCAAACGCCGACGCTACGTTGCGTAAACCTGCGCGTGGGCATCGCGGGAGGTTTGTGATCAAAGCAACCCACATGGCTGATTTGTTACGGGATTCGTGGGAAAATGTATACAAGCGTGCATTGTGTGTGTTAGTTGCAACTTACATTGAACCACGAGATCGTCTGGGTTTCAGAAGGCATATTCAAAGTCGTTAAATGTTTCGCAGTCCTAAATTTTTTTGGCATTGTTTTAAAATAATTTCTGCTCGATTACTAAATTAATTTATACCTAAATTCCCTCCTTGGGATAAATAAAAAAAAAAAAAAACATTTCTTAGTGTTCACGTACAGTCAAGAGCACATAAAGCTTTACACTTGTAGTGCGAGTCTGACCTCTAAGGCAATGGTAATAAGAACGTTCCAAAGTCAAATGTGTCAAGCTCCACGTGCTCTTGACTGTACGTTATCTAATTAACTCCAGCGTAAAAATTTCGTGCTATTGAATCCCCTGGTTTAGGCTGCGCATAGTCTGGCAATCATCAAACCAAAGAGGTTGGAAGAAAATCATTCTCTTTCCTATAGAGTGCCAATGTAGGAAATCTCGCCCTAGTGAATCCTCGCCAACATTCGGTTGACAGACCGTATTTTGACGTGGCCGCTGGTTTGATAACACAATGCCATATTGGAAGTCAGATCGAAACAAGCTCTCGGTTTTGACAAAAATATGCCCGCTTGCGTAGTTGTTTGGTGCGGAAACTCCACAGTAAATTCGCGGAAATCCAATACAGGCGTTACCTATCACCTGTTAGTATTTTCCTGTTCAGACTACACCACAAAAAATATATTTAAATATTTGTATTTTTATTTATAAATATTTCCTTAGTGCTTGACAAAAAATATACAATATCGATAGAATAATTTTATGTCGATAAAATTTGCAATATTTTTTCGAAATGATCTTCAAATTTCTGATCCTCAAAAAAAAATGGGTTAAATCTACAGGCAGGGCTGAAAATTGGATTCCATCAACACATTCCACAATTTGCTCTAAACATTTTCAGCCTGACTGCATACTTCAATCTTCTTCTACTTACAAATATACCAAACTGACAAAGTCTGCTATTCCTAAGTTAAATTTGCCATATTATGTCTCCGGTCTTGAAGAGGGAGTGATGTAGCGACACTACATAGAACGCGCCAATAGACGGCCGAGTTCTAAACAGCGCTATCGAAGTTTTATAATGAGTTTGTATAAATACAACTGTTCAACATCAACCGTTGGACCGCGGTCCCCAGGCACGATCACCTCGCCTGGCGGAAGATCTTCCCTTTTAATGATGGAGGAGCATTTCACCTCCACTCCTCCATACGTATTATTATAGTTTAATAAAACATCATTTTATCATATAAAGTTATCTACGTACAATGTACACAACATTTGAGTTAGGTGTGTAAATAAATCATAAAATATGAAAATTGTAAAATGTTTTTTCTGTAATTTAGTGTTCCAAAGATCGAATCATACTATTCATTTAGAATTTAAAAATAGAATAACATTTACCTGAAGTCAAAAAGCTTCTTGAGATACTAGCTTTTGCTCACAACTTTATCCGCTTTGCAGAATGAAATAAAACTTATATCCTTCCTCAGGGTGCAGCCTATATTCCTACCTTTCATCGACATCGGTTCATTGGCTTAGCCGTAAAAATGTTACAGACAGACAGCCAGAGTTACTTTTGCATTTATATTATAGTAAAGAAGGATTTTTTTTAAAGAAGGAAGTAAAATAATAAGATAATTTATATTTATAATTCAAATTTGTAAATTTTTCAAATCAAATGAAATTATAGTACAGGTTGCAGCATTTATCGATATCGATTGTGTGGTATATGATTACTTCACTAGTCCGTCACTATTGGAGCAAATTCAAAAGTAAAATAATACGTGAGCTTTCTGATTGGCCGAGCGCAAAATGTCCTTTAAATACTATTGGTACATTGATTGACATTTAGTACGTCATCTCATACTTCGCCCCCCGCGCCCCGATTTTTGGTTGAAGCGGTTTCCATAGTGTTTTTAGAACATTAGCAGTCTATAGGAGAGATAAACTTTTTCTTTAAACGTCTTTGCATCAAACCTAATCAATCTTAGAGCAACATCTATCGGTTCTACATAGAACTAGCTAAATCGCCATAGACGGCAAGCAAAGACGTCACAAGTTCTAAACCACGCACCGTTCTAAAGGTAGACTTCCATGGGTCGCGGCTGATCGTAGTCAACGTATGAAAATGTATGACGCCATTTCCGAAGTCTGCGACAGACGCGTGCAGCCGACGTCTATCATTTTCATACATAGACTGGTGGCATCAGCCGCGCGCGTAAGTCGCACGCGATCGATCGCGCGCGGCTCACTAAAGTCTACCAAACCTATCAAGCAGCAGCCTACCAGGGGCGATCTGTTACAATAGATAATCCTATTATTTTCCGATTACGTTACGAAGTTTTCACACGAGTTTGCATAAATACAACTGTTCCAACATCAATCTTTCCATCGCGGTCCAAAGGCACGATCACATCGCCTGGCACATCCTCCATCTCCAGCATGGAAGAGCATTCCACCCCTGGTCCTCCACAAATCTAAAATCCACATCGCTAGGTAATAAGCTAATAATTTTAATTATGTTTCTATTACTTCACTAGCAATTCAGTAATCTGCCCCTACAGGTCATCCAATCGTACCTATACGGTAGTGCAATAAACGCCGCGCCTATTCGTGTGATGTCAAAACGCAATAAGTCACCGCTATCGGCCACATAATACTTGTAGCAGGTAAGGGTAATCGGGTGCATTATTTACACAGCTGTTTTTCGTATAGAATAATCTAAATTCCTCTTGAAGAAATCTACTTGGTGATATAACTACAGCCGTAATTAAAAACCTCAAAATAGAGAGAGAAAAAACGCCATAAAATTACTCCTAAAATAGTTAATAGAACTACTTAAGAATAATGGAATATTTCTTTATTTGCGTCAAAGATGGTGGTACAGATGATAAAATACAGTTTTGGCAGTGCGTAAATGTTCGCCATAATTAAAAGGCATGCAAAAAATGTAGGCTTAAAGGACACACCAAGAAACTTATTTCATTTTAAAATTTAGTCGTTTTAGAAATATGACTATGTATGGTGTAATTGAATGGAAGTGACTCAATGATAAGTATACCGAGTTACACATAATATGAAGTACACAAACACTCGACCCGCACGTTTATATGGGGGCGTTAATGCATAAGCAAACTGTCAAACAAAATGCGGGTGGCAGGAAACATTGGAGTAACGAGATACTTGGCCACCCCTAGGAAACCATAAACGTAACCCCAAATAAACTAATGTTGACTAGACGTCGACTGCTTTAGAAAAAAACCGGCCAAGTGCGAGTCGGACTCGCGCACCGAGGGTTCCGTACAACCTTGCAAATTTATGGTTTTCGTAATTTTTCCTTTATCTATGCTATAAGACATTGCTTCGTACCAAATTTCAAGATTCTGAGTTCACGGGAAGCACCCTGTAGGTTTTGATTCCCTTGCAAGTGTCGAAAATTTGCGGCATAAACGGCTGTATCTTTTGATTGCGTTGGCTTAGAAGTTTGATTTTTTCACAGCTTCAAGGGACAGTAGACCTGAGTAATTGATATAAATTTCAGCTTCATACCTCCACGCGTTCCTGAGAAAAAGGGTCTTGACAGACGGACGGACGGACGGACAGACGGACAACAAAGTGATCCTATAAGGGTTCCGTTTTTTCCTTTTGAGGTACGGAACCCTAAAAATCGTATCACATTATTTAAAAAAATCTTTAAAAAATGGCTTCAATTACTTCTGCTCTATAAATCTGTAAAACAATTTGCAAAAATTAAAAAAAGTAAGCACTTGAATTTTATTAATTAACCTACCTACTATTTATATTTTTTGGGGGTCTTATTTTTTATATAAAAAAAATGTAATTTATAATTTAAATCAATCCAAAATAAATTTATTTGTCGCAAATATAAAATAAATAAATATATATAAAATAAATATAAAATATCATAAAATATTAGATTTGGAATTATTTAAAAAACTAGTGTTATTAGAGGATGCATAGCAGAATGTGCAAGTCGCAAAATGTGCAGGCTACTTAAAATGAGCAAATCGCAAAATGAGCAAATCTCATAATGAGCAGATCGCAAATCGTGCACATCTCATAATGAGCAGATCGCAAAATGTGCAAATCTCATAATGAGCAGATCGCAAAATGTGCAAGCAGATTTTATCTATACTAATACTAATCTACACTAATATTATAAAGAGGAAAGATTTGTAATACTAATCTACACTAATGTTATAAAGAGGAAACATTTGTATTTTGTATGTTTGTAACAAATATACTCAAATAGGGGAGCGGGGGGCTTGTTGTAACAGGGGTAAGTATTAACAGACTTTTTTCAATAGGAATTTAAACTTTATTCACGGTTTTTTTTTACCTAATCTTATAATTATAACACGCCGCGCCGATTCCTCGCAGCCAGTGTCCCGCCAGGTGGCGCAGAAAGTGTGTGTGTGCAAGCGCTTCGTTGTAGCCAGGTAACGTATAATTTTACTTTTGTGAATTTTTGGTTATCTTAACTATTTTCGACTAATTGGAGTTTTCTGTATTTTATTAGATGCTAAAATATAACTATTTATGATGTTTTGTAACAGTTTTCGAGATTACTAAGTTGATTTAATAGTTATCGTGATAAATATTAAAAACTATACCTTGGGGCTAGTTGTAACAAAATCTTGGGGTTTGTTGTAACATCTTAGTTACTGTTATTATTTGTAATGTAATATACCTTATTTATTTTTATTTAGAATGAGAAACTATAAGAGAAAGACAGAGCGGGCAACACAAAGCCAGGAGGTATACAAGTTAGCTGCAGCTGAAGTTTTAGAAAATAACTATAGTATTCGGAAGGCGAGTAAGAATTTCGTTTTGTGCCATGTATCTCTTTACATATACATTAAGAAGAAGAAGAATAATGAAAGTCCAAAAGTAGGCTATGTCAAGCCTAGCCAAGTATTCACAGAAGAAGTAGAATTAACTTAAATCTTTAATTTGTTGATTAAATATAAAAAGTATGTTTCAGTTGATTATTTAATAACAAATACATATTATAGAAATACCTAGTTAGTTTTTGATGTAAGCAAACCAAATAATTCAAGATGTGAAAAAAATAAATGATTGAATTTTGTTTTTTATTGTTGTTACTACTTGCCCCAATAGATGTTACAACAAACCCCAGTCACGAGGTAAGTCTAAAACTCCCCTTTTTTGAATAAAAAAATAATTGTGAAAGAGTTACCTGTAGATTTGATATTTTTTCGATTTAACTTAATAGAAGACTAGTTAGAGTATCAATCAAAGTTTCGTTAGTGGTAATTTAACCAATACACCTGAAGATATATCATATTTTTTTTAAATTGTTACAACAAGCCCCTCGCTCCCCTACTACTGGACCGATTTTAAACATTATTTCACCAATGGAAAGATACAATATCCTTGAGTAACATAGGCTATACCCTGTCCCAGTATTTCGTCGGGAACGTTTTTATTTTACTTTTTAAATTTTGTTACCTCATAACAGTCATAACTTTTGACTGGGTGAACTGCTTTGATGTTTTTTTTTTATTTTGAAAATGGGTGCTTTCTCGTGTGATTTTAATTTGGTCTAGTTATAACAATGGCATCCATGAGAACACCATATGGCGCGAACACCATATGTGCACCTATGGCGTCGCACAACTCACAGCACTATACACATTAGCTACATATTTTATTACCTATATTGTTATTACTGTTGCAAAGTGTCTGAATTGCATCCCCCCTACACACCCCCCCCCCCCCAAAATGGCAGGCATAAGTTCAACAGGTTTTAAAAAGTTTCTGCTCTATTTACGATTTGCACATTTCGCGACCTGCTCATTTTACGATTTGCACATTTCGCGACCTGCTCGTTTTACGATCTGCACATTTTACTACCTGCACCTTCTGCGATTTGCACTAGTGCTCATTTTGCGACTTGCACATTCTGCTATGCATCCTTATTAGATTACACATTTATTTATTTCATTACGAGTTTTGTTTACGTTCTATATTTGACGTGGACGTCTTGTGGATGAAATGAAACGAAATGAAATGAAATCAACAAAAGATTAAAACTAGTTTAATTTCAACATAAAAACTGCTTGAAACTATAAATTTTAAATAACACATGACTGCCGGAACAGATTAGTACTGATGATAACACAAATATGCGATAAAAATGTGTTTGTTTTAGAACCGGCCCATTCTTCACACCTTTGTAATTTAGAATGGCATTAATGCTATTTCGATATTTAATAAGATTTATAATTAACATCCGGATGAAGAGCTGCCCTTGAGTTTTTTGCTGACTCTTCTCGGGGTACTGCATTTGGAACCAGCAACTCGTCGGTGGAGATAGGCTGCTGTTTACATTTAGCCAATCTTCATAGACGAGTTTGCCTTGTTATTATAAACTATTGACTTTTCTAAGTGTGTATTCAATACCTACTGAAATAAATGCATTTGACTTTAACTTTCAATCTCAACTGATACCTATTATAAAAGCGAAAGTGGGTTTGTCCAAATCCCCAGGCCGTTACTAATCTATTGGATGCCTGGGCAGTTTGCTAGGAATATGATGTGATGAAGAAGTAGGCAGAGTAGCTAATGCAAAAGAGGGGTCTAGCGACGAGGCGACAGGTTAAGCACAGAGCCGTAACAAAAAACGCATCTGTAATTCTTAACTAAGAGTGGCTGGTAGGACCTAAAACTCGCTCGCCGTGTGGCCGGCGCGGCGTTTAGTTAGCAAACGCGAGAAATATTTAGCGTTAAGATTAAAAACATCTGGCTAGTAGGGTTGTACTATAGAGGAATCTCAGAAGACTCAAATAATAGTACATTATGGTACAAGTGAGTAAAGTTGGTGATTACCTCTGAGGCGCCATTGAGACCCGAGCCGTAGGCGAGGGTCATAAGAGAGCCGAGGACGGTAATCATCAATACACACGTGTATCATACGACGTTTTTCAACACACTTGTGAATAAATAATACTAAAAAATCATTTTAAAATAATCATTCGCAATGGCGGGGAAAATTAATTGGTTTTCCAATTTTTTATTTATATAATTTGGAAAAGGCAAAAGGATCTAGGCCCATACAGCCTCGTTTTCCTATGCGCTCGCATCTTACAATGGCGATCGGCCATGGACTAAAAAAATTAGGTTTCTTTTTCTTTGGTTTGTCGTGGATAGCGTTTTAGCCACGTACAAAATGGGGTATTTAAAGTTTTTACAGAGAAAACCAAAGTTATATTTGAGTGAAAGTTTTGTTTATTAAACACGTACAAGTTGAAATGATCTATTTAAATACGAAGTTGCATGAAATGAGCAAGTCATATTTGTGTATTAATTTATTAGTACGATTGAATACGATCTTTTTTGTATCGAAACTTTTTTAAGAACAAAGCAACTCTAGCAACAAAATTGAAAAAAAAAATCTATAACTCACTAGTGAATAATAGCAAACAAAAAGTCTCAGTTTGATTATAGGTGTCATTATGTGCCTAATTGCAGTGAAATTAGAGCCACTTTATGAGCAAGTGTGTTGAAAAAGACTTTTTCTTTTTCTCTTACGGCTCGGGTCTCAATGGCGCCTCAGCGGTAATCACCAACTTTACTCACTTGTACCATAATGTACTATTATCAGAAGTAGCAAATTTAAAATGTCGGTTTTAAAAAGAAATATTAATTCTGTGAACTGGCCGTTCATAAACCAAAACTGCATTTATATTTCAGCTTGAGCTTTGACGGATACAAAAAAACGTGGGTATACTATACCTAATGGTGAAGACTAAAATGAATCGATTGTTAATTATTATATACCCCTCAGTAGGAGTAAGAAGTAATAAACATATATATTTTTATATATATGTTTATTACTTTTTATCAATGCCACTTTTCGTTGTAATTTTATAACTCAAGAACGGGCTCACCTATCCAAATCAAATTTTTAGGCTTTATTCGGACTATTTAGCAGATGGTTTATGTGAAGTTAGCTTAAAATCTGTCGAGTGGTTCTTCATTTATACGTTGCGAAGCACGTACCGGGGCGCTAGTAAACATATAAATTGCATTTTTATTTGAAAACTAGAACACGACCCAATTTATTTTAACATTCTCAATTCGAGCTTATCGGTTCTCGAAATAAAATGTTAGCGTTTTCCATTAATCCAGGGATAACCAAACCGACTGTCAAGATCTGGAGGAATCCCGAAATTCCTGTGAGTTGGCATCCCTGAGCAATCCTGGAATTTCGGAGAGTTGACAGCCCTGCTCAGTTGGTAAGTCCCGTGGTTTGTTTATCCCGACGATGACATCACTGTAATGTGTGAAGGACATAACGGTCATTCCCCGTTGTCGAGCCTCTGCGGCAGTTGGAAATGAGTCAAACGTATATAACCATTTTCGTGGGTCATACAACTCAGTAGGGCTTTTTAGCTGGAATCCGAAGAGGGACGTCATGTTTTTTGTATAATTTTCCTTTTGCTGTATATTTCGGGTTTTGATTCATATTAGTTTTGGTATAATATGTGGCAAGTGTCCGTGAAAGTGTGCAGTGAATGGGAAATTCGATAAAATGCAAGGGATGGAAATTATTGGATTGCTTCAAGAAGTCACAACGAATTCCTCAGTAAAAGTGCTATCATTTTACTGTTGATAGTGTTGATAAGCAAGGGAAAGATATTAAAAGAAGACACTGAATTTATATAATAAAGACTTGAAAACTGAATTACTTGACATTGACAAAATGCGGTGCCATTATATTAAAAAAAACTAAGTAGCAGGATGTCTTGAAGAGAAGTTGTGATTTGACATGTCTGATGGATAGACCATATGAAACGTAAATGAACCTGATGCACTTTTGTTCACAAAAAGTATCGAATCTTCAGCATTAGATGTAAGAGTATTAAGAAGTCATAAATACATCGTAGGTGACTATTCAATAACACAAGAAAACTATGTAATGTAATCTCACGCCTTTTTTTATCCCCGAGGGGGTAGGCAGAGGTATTCCATTACTGGATATACCCACATTTCACGAGATATATTGGACCCCTAGACGTGATAGGTGGTGAGCCTATCGCCGGACCGGGTCTGTTTACACATGTCTCAGAAATAATTCTGAGACCTGCGGGTTTCCTCACGATGTTTTCCTTCACCGTCGAGCTAGTGATAAATATGTACGTAAGTTTTTGAAAAACTCATTGGTACATGCCAGGATTCGAACCCCAGCCTCACCGATTTTCGGCCGGCTCTTTAACCGTCCGGGCTATCACTGCTCTTAAGAAAACTATTGGTACACTATATATACCGCACATAAGTTTTGTAGATCAAATAGAACAGGATTTATTAACTAAGAACTTCTAAACGCAAACCTAGCATAATGTAATTAAAATCTAAAGTCATTCTACGGTCAAAACTCATACATAAATACATATTTGTGTAGTTGTTAAGAAACCTGTCATCTCGTCAACAGCTGTGACACAAGGACAAACAGACTCGTTCCACTTACAGGACGATAATCCTGCTCTACTTATGTTTGTAGATTTACAATACATTCAATAAGTAGATTGCTTTATTTACATAAGGATGGAGTTTTGTATATTTACTTTGAGTCTTAATCTAAGAATTCGAAGTTCCACGTATCCAGTATCCACCAGCGATTATGTGGGGGGATTTGGAAGGGATCGACAGTAAAGTATAGTTAGAAAGCGGTTTATGGAAATATTTCTGTCCCAGTATCTACAAATATGTTAATTAAAAAGGGTCTATATTTGGAATCTTAATAGAAATCGCTGCAATTTTGCAATAGAAATGCTTTGTAATGTCTATCAAATCGGTTTCTCCCGTTCCCGAGGGAATTTCGAAAAATATATAGATACATTTTTAGCTTTTTGGTCTAGGGGTTAAAATTATCCGTTGATGGGTCAGTCAGGCCATTCATATTCGGATAAATGTACACTAATATTATAAACCCAATAAAGAAAATTTATTAGGATGGATGAGTTTTTGTTAGTCTTTAACGCAAAATCTAGTGAACGGACTCAAACTTTAGGTAATATAATAATAAGCCATTCTTTTTTTAACATAAACTAGTAGATAGGTATGGCCGTGGTAGCCAAATCAAGCAAACTATAAACATAAAGCGAATATGGTCAAACGCTATCAACATGCGCTTGACCACTCGTCATTCCACGGCCATAGACCGGAAATTTTTGCTCGATAGAGGTATCACTTCCGCTATTTCTTAAAACTGTGACATAGGTACAGTCAAGAGCACATGAAGCTTTAGACTTGTAGTGCGAGCCTGACCTCAAAGATGATTGTAATAAGAACGTTACAAAGTCCCATGTGTCAAGCTCCAGGTGCTCTTGACTGTACCAAGAGTTTTTGGGTCAAAAATATTATCAAACGATGTTGGATCCATCTACCCTAGGTCCTCTTTGAAAATGCAATCTATATCGCTGCCAAATTCCATTAAGGCCGTATAGCTGATTAGCCGTATAAAGGTAACAGATATATGTAGTTACTTTCGCATTTGAATATTGAGTAGGTACAGAAGGGATGTACGTACACACAGCTCTTACAGTGATTATTAAGGACATACTGCTAATAATGAAGATTATGAATGATACAAGATAGGGTGGCTTTAATTGAATATCTAGTTTTCGAAAACCAAAAAAAGGGTAAATTTTAAGGGTCAACCAGTGATGAGTGCTGTGAAGTTTTGTAATTTCTTTCACCCTGATTAGGAATGGTTTGATTTGGATATTTTCTTGACAAACATGAGTTGTAGACAATTTTTATAGCTGTCATATCGCTCTTCACTGGTTGGCCTTACTATGGAGCAGTACAAATATGACAAACCGACAAGAGAAATGTTCACAAATGACATGAAACACTAAGACACTTTCAGATCCACATTGTCATGTACAGTCAACAGCACGTGCAGCATGACACATTGGACTATATTGTAACGTTCTTATTACAATCGCCTTAGAGGTCAGCCTTGCACAACAAGTGTAAAGCTTCATGTGCTCTTGATGGTACATAAATTAGTCACATTTGGAGAGTAAATGTCGTAAGAACAAACATAAAGTCAAGCGATTGATTGTTATTCTTTTTGGGAGGAAGAAAGGCAGCCTATTGAGAACGAGACGACACTATACAACGACTGAAACAATGTTTATATAGTGACTTCATTCTGTCGCAAATTATGTTGTTACCGTGTAATATAAAATACCTTTACAATGATGCATCAAACATAGCCATGGCCACGTGCTTTATGATAATATTTAAAAATGTATCCCAAATATAATGATGTCATGTGTATAGATACATAATTTGAATAACACAAGAGTCATAATGCAAATAAAATATGGTACACTCCACCTCAATTTAAAATGTGTCCGGTTGCAGAAACAACAAATATCTATAAACGTTATTATATTGTGGTGTTCTCTCAATAATGATGGCATAACTGCCATAAGACACATATTATTCACATATTATTTTAGACTCAGCGAGGTAGGTAAGGACAATATTTATTATAGTCACCTGCCGCAAACCTGACACACATCTCACACTTCATCCATATCCATCAAACGACTGATACATGCTCCTCGGTACTCCTTATCTATTAAGTACGATATATAAAACAATATTCTATTTCAAAATGTCCCGCTTCTTAAACGGCATGCAAAAAATTTGGTAGTACTACAATATTGGTTTCCAAACCAGCAATTTTTGTAACGTTTTATCGCAATAGAGTATATTGTTGTTTTTTATTTGTTGAAGGCCATAGCGCTTCTATAGGCAAAAATAATATGCTTGGTAAACGTAATTTGTATGCATTCTGCATCCCACAACAACTGTGTTTCTAATGTTTGGCCATTTGGAGATGACTTAAACAAAAGGCGAGGCATTAACATATCTCAGCAATGACGGTAACGAAACCTTGTATATAGATATAGAATAGATACTCGACAACAAGATATGCTAACATAAAAATGCTGACTCAATCTTTATCTTTCCAATATAGCCTTGCAAATGTAGTTTCAAAACTCACGAATAATAGCAAAAATCTGCCGGCGACGCGCAAAAAGATTTCAGCCGATGACATTTTAAGACAGTAATGAGGTTACATCGCCCAGACACAAGTGTTTCTTGAAGCCACTGCACATGTACTGGCTAGGTAAACTACTTGGAATATTATTTTTTTATTGTCATAACAAATACCGAGGTAATATCAACTTGGCGCTTACGTAAAGTAGGAGGACATGGCTTGCAAGAATTAGCAAACTCTCCGGCAGGGCCATGACGTCACAAGGATTTCATCACACGACCCCAAGGTCGCCCGAAGTACCATCGCAACTAAGCAATCTTTATTCACGACTATCTCCACACTGTACCACAATTCAACTGATCTCTTACAATTCTAGTTGATTTGCATTTAAATGGGACTGTCACGAAATTTCAGCTTCATAGCGAGGTCGTGAATGGGGCATTATTACTTGCTACGCAAACATCATCCACCTGAGACAACTGAAGACTGTGGCCTCCAATGCCTCACCGGCGATGAAACAAAGATAAGATAAACCTGCCCTTGAGTACTTCGTAGATCGTAAAGCTGTAAATTAACATGTTCATAAGCTACTACAGTAGTATTACGCGGAGCACAGCAAAGGGAAAGGGATTCTTCGGTTAGCAAGTTGCAAAATTTCCGTGACTTGAGTCACGGAATGAATCAGTAAGGATCCAAAAATGAATAAGAAATAAAGGCTTAAGGTGACACACGGGACAAAAACGCAGCAAAAGGACATTAATGTAATACTCCAACACTGTGCAGATACATACATGGTTCTGTTGATCGCCTAAAATCCCGACGATCGAGGGATTTTGGTCCCCATGGGAATCCCTTCGGATATCCGGCATCACTTCACCGTTCAAACTTTCCGAATCACAAGACTGTCCATTCGTGAGTCCATTCACCTTCGGCTCATCAGTCGAGCCATTAAGTTCGAATTCATTATCATTAGAAACACCGTTCGTCGCATCAGCGTTCTTCACATCCATGTTAACAGTTTCGTTGACTGGAACGCATGATTTGATGCCATCGGGGGACTCGACGATGTCTTCGTCGGAGTCTCCGAAGTCCCCATCGGTGAAGGCATCGCCGCTCTCCTCGTCACTGTTCCCCGGGGTCGCGACCTCTCGCAACCTGCCCATGGTGACCGTCAACTATTGTTACTAGTTCGGGAAAATCATCGACCGACCGCACTGTTTTCGCATTCCCACATTTATTCTCCCGTCCTATTGCGTACGAGGTTGCGTCTTGAATAGAAAGGAAGGACACAATTTTTGCCTTTCGCGGCGATTATTTATTTATTTCGCCGCGATTATAAACCGTGATAACTTGGCGACTTTATCTTATCGCTGCTGTAGGAGAAGTCGGTACTTGACCAACATTCTTTGTTTCAGCTGTAAACAATGCTATTTTGTTGTTATCAATAACAAATATTTTGGATCACTTTATCACAATGAGTGTTTGTAAGCACATTGGTAACAATAGACGTGTGTCACTGAGGATTTAACACGCGCGGGGTTGACACGCGCGAGTGTCGAGATGTGAACGAGGTGGACCCTCCACACGACACATGCGACTGCTGCGGCGGCTCCAGCGGACTGCGGCCGTGCTGAAGCCGCACGCCGCGGACCAACGTGCCGTGATATCGCTTTCGTAATGCTATCGCACCGTTACGTGCATGTGGTAAGGTATTGCATAGAGATCGGGCGGAAGCGGCAGCGAGGGCTGTTAAATGATGTTCGTGTATTTAAAATTGATATACAATAGTTACGTAATTAATGATTATGCTAGTTAAGAAATTTATATACAATTAAATCATCATAATTTTATTGAGATTTAAAAAACGTAACACGATTAGAATTAATAATTTGTGATGTTTGAGTTGCTCATGCTTTCACCTATGTGAGCCAAACATATCAATTTTGCAACGATCAAAATCGCTCCGCGCCTGTCTTTGATGCATCCCCACACCCCTAGCAATATTGTTAATGACTTTTAAGGTTAAGGCAGGTGACTCACCGGAGTGACGTGCAGACGACAAACATATTCTGTCCTACGGAGGGGTACTGCTTAATTGCGCATTGTTTCCGTCTGGCTCTACCTTTATCGGCAACATAGCAATGAAACTAAAAAGTAAATTCAATTAAAATTATGAGCAGTTACTTATACACGCAGAGGGTGCAAGAAGACCGATTGACTTTTCCAAACGTCTCATTGGGAATACTTCAAAGTAGGTAGTTAAATTTATGAAAGGTTATATAAATAGTCAAAGAGGCAAACGGATAATATTTAGGACAACAGTAGGTAGTAATAAACCAGTCGAGGCTTACACTAATGAGTTTTTCGAAAAGTTACGTAGGTAGGTACCTAGTTATCTCTAGTTTGAGGGTGAAGGAAAACATCATGAGGAAAACCGCAGGCAGCAAAAGGTTTTGAGGCAAACAGAAAATAAATTAGTGAAAATTAAGTGCTTTTAGCAATGAAATGCTTAGCTACCAACACCCTGGTGAATAATATTAATCTTAGTAAAAACATTGTATTGGTGTCCCAAATAAACAAGTAAAAAACTATTACAATTTTGATTGCAACGCAACTATTGGAAAGTACAGTTTTTCGATTGCGTTTCTATGAAAGTCGATTAGTGACGGCAATTTGTCTAACTTCGTTGGCTAACAGTGATTAGCATCAGGTTTATAAACATTATAACGAAACTTTGAAGGCAGCGAAATCTATTCACTGAATATTTACAAAAACATATTCGATGCACAAATTATACACAGAATAAGCGCAATTCCTGAAATTAGTTTGTTCAATATCGACTACTTAATCGATATCAGCTATTTTTATAATATGTGTAAATTTTTTCCGAAAAATGAATTAGCGTAGCTGAATTTAGTGCTTGCTATGGAAATCGTGCTATTATTAATCGATATTTAAGAAAAATGGTTGGACACAACTAAAGTTCGATTGCATCATAATTTTTTTATATTAATATACTAATTGGGGTGTATGAGGAATTGCGCTTTTTCTGTTACGCATTGTATAAACAGTAGAGAAGGCATCTGCGCTTTTTATCTGAGTTTTTGTCTTTGGTATCATCACGCTATAAAACTGGACGAATTTTAATGGGGTTTTAACAACTTGAAAGCTGAGGAACCGACTTGGAATATAAGCTACGGACGTTCGAAAAATATGCGGGTGGCAGCTAGTTCTAAATTGCCGGTTCGTCATACTGTAATTACTAAATAGCGTTTGATTAATGGAGTTCAATTAAAATAACATTTACCTCAATAGCTTTGACAGACGTGATTCTTATTATTATAACATAACTTATTATTTAATTTGACTTGACTTCTTTTGACACTCTGGAGGTAGAGTTTCAATCAGTCCGGGGCAGAGTATAATAAATGAATATATTCCATATTATTCCATTTTGATTTTAGAGAACGTAAATCCTATATTGTGTAGAGTCAAAATCGGAATTATAAGTTTGTGACCGTATTTCTTTGGCGTTGTTTGACGGGTTTTGATGGGTCACTCGAGTCGCTGTATAGCTTCATTTATCATAGTCTCCGGAGTACCTATCTGTTTTTTAAATCTTTTCAGTGCCCACGCCACCACTTTTTTTAGTTTATCTAATTTATGTTACATACATTTTAAACTTACAATTACCATGACATTTGGGAACTTATGTATAAGAATCAAAATGATAGCATGACATTGGACTTATCAGCGAGGCCCTTCTACAAATCTGTCATAAAATAACACAGAACACACGATATCAGTCCTCCACATATGTGTCACACAGACACAGTTATTTTTGTAACAAAACGTATTACTGTTACGAAATATACCTACTGCATGCAATATGCATTTAGTTTGCTTAGTTATTTTGGTAAATTGCAAAATGATATGCTGCGAATTCAATTATTATGCAATTCCTTAGTAAGCAATGTTTTATTTTAGTTTTAAATGCAACGTGAATCTTCCTGTTTTGTTCGTTTTTCAGGTATTTTTCCGACTACACAAGAAGGAGGATAATGTATCTCGCATTGAGCTCCGGGTTTAACAGACTTTATGAAACGATGTCGTTATAGTTATCTTAGTTGTAGGAGTGACACTTACAGGGTCCGAGGGTTATAAGGAAGTAGGTCCGCCATATTGTTTCTTTTTGCAAAATCTCAAAAAAATTAGAATATGTTGAAACTGCTCCTTTGTGACCCCCTGTAAAGCTTAACAGTTTGACTGATTTTAAAGAGAGCGTTTCATCTTCATCTTTACATTTTTTTTATTTTGGCATTTCCAATTAATTTACTCGTTAACTACAGTTTGGTCTTGTGATCTTGTCAAAGGACAGTAAGGACATATGAATTCCAAAGTGATATATCACTTGGATTTATCACGTTGGAATTCCTGAACGAAAACGTGGAAAATGCTTGAAATTTTACGGTTCAAAATCGCTCTTTCATCATCATCCGCTTGCCCTTTTCAAATTATTTGAGTTGCGCACTGCACATCTTCCCCTATTAATATCCTATCAACGTTTGTATTTCAACTTCCTTATTGTAAATATTATTTCACATGTTACTGGCTAACTCAAGTTTTCTATATCAAAGGCAATTTTATTACTTTCCAGAAAAATAGCCTTTCATTACTTTACTAATAAAGCTACCTACAGTTTCAAAAAAACTCGCAACATTACTTGCTCAAGACACTAACCCTACTTGGAGCCCACTAACACCTTTCAGTATGTGTTATGGCGCATGGCTGTGGCTGCGCTTGCGCATAATTGTCGTCCGGGAGAACAGAATGCGACTAATGAAGAACCGTTGCTAACCTTAATTGCAGATCAGATGGAAACTTGCAGGTTTTACCGTGAGAGTCTTTTAATGCGACTGCAAAGTAAATGTTTTACGCATGTCTTGTTTACCTACTTATATACCGATTATAGATATGGTAGCGGTCTACGGCGTAGCCAGGATTTTATTCTAATACTAATTTAAATGAACCGGCGAGATAACACTTACAATAATTGTTCTAATTTAGCTACCATTTTTCCTTAAGTGGGCAAAAGCCTGATTCTTGCGCAATCGACTTAATCTGGAATCAAGTGTGCAGTATCTCCACTACAAAATCGAAGTCTTTTTAACCGACTTAAAAAAAGGAGGAGGTTCTCAATTCGTAACGTAAATATGTTTTTTTCTCACGCCTTTTTTTATCCCTGAGGGGGTAGGCAGAGGTATTCCATTACTGGATATACCCACATTTCACGAGATATATTGGACCCCTAAACGTGATAGGTGGTGAGCCCATCGCCGGACCGGGTCTGTTTACACATGTCTCAGAATTAATTCTGAGACCTGCGGGTTTCCTCACGATGTTTTCCTTCACCGTCGAGCTAGTGATAAATATGTACGTAAGTTTTTGAAAAACTCATTGGTACATGCCAGGATTCGACCCGAGCCTCACTGATTTTCGGCCGGCTCTTTAACCGTCCGGGCTATCACTGCTTTTAATATTAACGTCTTAAGCCTAAATAAAATAAAACACAATTAATTTTTAATTGTTAAGGTGCCAATTGGAACCGCGCGGTGCTTGACTCGAATCTTAAAACACCGATAGAATGTTTGTTACCTCGGAACTTTCGACTGGGTGAACCGATTTTGATGATTATTTTTTTATTTGAATGCAGGTGCTTCCCATGAGGTCCCATTTAATTTGGTCCACTTCTGACAATGGCATCCATGAGAAAACCATATTATGTCCTAAAGTGCGCGACAAATGGACGAATAGCTCAATATCACGCCAATCGATTTCGGCGATTCTTTTTTTTCACCGACTTCAAGAAGGGAGAGGTTCTCAATTCGACTGTATTTTTTAAGTATAATTCGTTGAAGTCGGTTATTACTCATTACAGTTCTATATCATTTAATTTTGGTATCGTTTTTAGTGTCAATAAAGAGTTATTGTGCCTATACTATTCACCTTCATGACATTCTTTACACCTACAAAGACGCACTGTCAATTTTGATATCGAGAATATTCTGTTCATTTAATGTATCTAGCTGACCTTATTTCACAAGTGGTATAGTTCCAGAGCAGTGATAGCCTGGACGGTTAAAGAGCCGGCCGAAAATCAGTGAGGCTCGGGTTCGAATCCTGGCATGTACCAATGGGATTTTTTCAAAAACTTACGTACATACACACACCGGCACAATTAGCGGAACAGAAAAAAAAGGGAGTATTTACGCATTTTTGCGTGTTACTGGCCGGCTAAACAAGCTTTTTTTAAATTTGGGTTTTAATTTAAAAATGGAATACTAAGCGACTGCCCTTTTTTTCATTCTTTTGTTTTAATTTTCATTGATTCATTTTTTCCACCGCTTGTCCGTTTTTAGAAGGTTCGTGAATTCCATTTGAAAAGCTTTGAATTGCAGTTTTTGAGGCTTTTGAGTTTTTTCGCATATTGATAATTTACGAGCATCTAATTATGCCTGATTTAACGCCATCAGAAATCATTAGGGCAGATCAAATGAGGAGAAATGGTCAAACCTACAGATCGATTGCCAGAAGCCTTCGTCGATCGTTATCAACGATTTATCGTAGCATCCAACGATACAGATTGACGAATGCTCTAGTGAGAAGGAGAGGACAAGGCCGGAAAAGGTGTACTTCAAGGAGGGATGACCGTTTTCTCCAACTTCAAGTCCGACGGAACACGAGACTAACGGCGGTGCAGGCTCGAAATTTACTGGAAGAGGTACGAGCAGTAAGGATGAGTGAGCGGACAGTTCGTAGAAGATTCGAAGAAGTGGGTATAGGCTCGTATGTGCCCGCCAAAGCCCCAAAACTTGAGAGACATCATCGCACAAACCGTCTACACTTTGGTCGTGAACATCGTGATTGGGACTTCGACGACTGGGGACAGGTTCTTTTTACTGATGAATGCAGAGTTATGTTAAATCAAATTGATGGAAGGCAGCGAGTATGGAGACGCAAAGGAGAACGGTATATCCAGTCTAATTTTGAAAATACAGTTGCATATGGCGGCGGTTCAATTATGGTCTGGGGAGGAATATGTTTAGGAGCTCGTACGGAGTTAGTAGTGGTCGATGGCGGGAATCTGAATGCTGATCGGTATATCAGGGAGATTTTAGAAGAACATGTTGTGCCATTTGCCCCCTTTATTGGTAACAACTTCATTCTAATGCAGGATAATGCTCGGTCTCACAGTGCTCGCACAGTACAGACATACCTAAACCATGTTGGTATAACGGTGATGGAGTGGCCAGCACGGTCCCCCGATATGAACCCTATAGAACACGTCTGGGACTTGCTAAAGAGGAGTGTAAAGTCAAGAATGCCCCCTCCCAATAATCTCAACGAGTTGCGAAACGCATTACTTGAAGAATGGCAGAGGTTGCCCCAAGAAACCATTGATAACATCATCCGCAGCATGCCCAGACGGATGGAAACCCTCATCAGAGCACGAGGAGGAAACACTCGATATTGAACAGTCATTGAAATTGTTGTTAAACTTTGGAAAATCTTGAATTTTCTGCTGTTTCTCTATAATTAAAAATCGAAGAAAAATGCATTTTGTTTAATTTAATTTTTATTTTTATAAAATTTTAAGTATGGTGTTACAAATGAATGTCAAAACATGTTAATTTAATTGTTGTTTCATTTTAAATAATATATTGTTTAAAAATTACATTCATTGTTCTAAATCCCCTTTTTTTTCTCCTTTTTTTTTCTGTTCCGCTAATTGTGCCGGTGTGTGTATTTATCACTAGCTCGACGGTGAAGGAAAACATCGTGAGGAAACCCGCAGGTCTCAGAATTAATTCTGAGACATGTGTAAATAGACCCGGTCCGGCGATGGGCTCACCACCTGTCACGTTTAGGGGTCCAATATATCTCGTGAAATGTGGGTATATCCAGAAATATAATACCTCTGCCTACCCAATCGGGGATGTAAGGCGTGAGATTATTTATTTATTTTATTTATTTATTTATCGTTTTTAGTGTCAATAAAGAGTTATTGTATACTATTCACCTTCATGACATTCTTTACACCTACAAAGACGCCCTGTCCATCGCCTTTGATATCGAGAATATTCTATTCACTTAATGTATCTAGCTGACCTTATTTCACAAGTGGTATAGTTCCATTTGCAGTGCGCAGTTACAATGACAAGGACGTCACGGGCTACTGTCCTGCACAATGCGACACGCAGCCTGCGGACGCCAATGACATCTTATAGGTAGACAGTAGTAGACACGTTATAACCACATGTAACAGAATAAGCGCAATTCCTGATATTAGTTAGTTCAGTATCGACTACTTAATCGATTTCAGCTATGCTGAATTAAGTGCTACCTATGGAAATAGTACTATTATTGCTCTTTATTTAGGAAAATTGAAAATTGGTTAGACACAACGAAAGTACGAACGCATTTTTTTTATATTACTATACTAACTGGGGTGTAAGAGGAAAGAGGAACTAAATAAATGGCGACAGTACCAGCAGCTGTAGCAAGAGATGGGCGAGTGATCCGCATCTAAATGAAAAAATATGATACTAGCTGTTCCACGTGGTTTTACCCGCTTAAGGAATACGGGAATAAAACAGCCTATGTTACTTAATGATAATGTAACTTTCCGTTAGTGAAAGAATTTCTTAAATTATTTCTGCTTAGCTTGATGGTTGACTGGTAGATAATGCCTTTAGGCATTAAGTTCGCCATGTGTACATTTTTTAGTTCATGAAGTTAAATAAATAAATAAAATCGTTAAAGTAGTTTTTGACTTAATTCGTAACAAACATACAAAAATACGAATCTTTCCTCTTTATAATATTAGTGTGGATATATTACGTTACGAATTACTTAAACAATTTCTGGTGACTACCGGATTTTTATATTGCCATATTTTGAGCACAGACAACGCATCTACCTTAGTTTACATAGAATATCAAAGGCGGATGCTACGAGTACGTACAGTGCCGGGTCTCCATATATACGAAGTAGTCTCAAGTATTCAATAGGATATTTCTTGACAATATGAAAAATAAAGTACGTTCCCTGAAATTATCATTCCAATAGATTATGGGTTATTATCGCAACATGCTATACTTTGTATGATCTATCCTTGAAATGAGACTTGGGTTGAGGCCACTCGACGAATCCAATAAAATTTTAACAAATGTGGGAAGCGTTTTCAAACTATACAACATGTAACAGAATAAGCGCAATTCCTGAAATTAGTTTCTTCAGTATCAACTACTTATTCGATTTCAGCTATTTTTAATATGTGTTAAATTTTGCAAAAAAATTAATTATCGTAGCTGAATTTAGTGCTTTCTATGGAAATCGTGCTATTATTAATCGATATTTAAGAAAATTGGTTAGACATAACTGAAGTTCGATTGCATCATATTTTTTTTATATTAATAAACTAATTGGGGTGTATGAGGAATTGCGCTTTTTCTGTTACGCGTTGTATATAGTACCTACCTACGTATAAGGTAATGTAGGGTACTGTCGACGGCCTGGAGCTCTCAACTCAACATGTGCGCCACGACAAAATTTAGTCTATTGTTTGGTTTCGCCCTTTCTTGTGCGCATACGAGACAAATTCACAAGATAAGCGTCGATAAAATTTTGTCACGGAGCGCCTGTTAGCTACAGGAAAAACTTATTTTAAAAACTGTCATGACGTCACCACAAGCGGTTGAAGCGAGATAAATCTCTACCACAAAAATACTAATTTCACACTTTTTAACTTACAAGTAGGAGCACCGCTACCGAATTTACAAGAACGCACCAAAAAAGCACACAAACATTCACCAATAAGAAAAAAAGCGGGCGAAAAAAGCGCGTACACTGGCCGCAAGGAAATACCCCAGATAGTCACGCGACCGACGAATAAAAACTGCAATCGATCGAAGGGGATCGATGGCCTGCGCGCGCGCACGCGACACGTCCGTAAATATCGTGACATTTGCGACGCATCCGCGCGTGCGCCGACCGGTGAGATGCGCTTTCGTAACGAAGGTGAATGATCGATGGGCGTCGTATTATTATTGTGTAAGCCAATATTATGTCAAAGAGTTCAAAATATTTGTTAAGATGCAGCGAAAATGTTTATGCTTAAAATACGAGTAGTAAAAGGTGTTAAGGTTAAAGAGCCCGCTTCTCGCGATGATAATCTGTGAGGCTCGGGTTCAAATCCTGAAATATACCAATGAGTTTTTTAAAACCCACGTACATATTCATCACTTGCTCGACGGTGAAGGAGAACATTGTGAGGAAACCCTCAGATCCAAGAATTCATTCGAACCGGTCCGGGCGATGGACTTACCACCTATCACGTTTTAGAGTTCGAATATTCTCGTGAAAAGTGGGTATTTCCAGAAATGGAATATCTCTGCCTATCCCCTCGGAGATAAAAGGCGTGATATTATTTAATTATTTTTTTAAAGGTGTGATCGAATAATTTTCATAAATAACTTGTACTAACTAGTACAGTCAAAAAATGTGTCAAGCTCCACGTAGTACTCTTGACTGTACATGCTCGTTGGTTTCGGGAACTCTTTATCTGGCTTTTATTCAATACAGCGCCAATCTGATTGATGTAGCCTATATCGCTTTTTTTACACACAACACAAGTATAGATACGGAACACTCGGTCACCAGTTTTTTTAAGATATTGACAAGTAAGGCACGAATCTATAAATGCAGACATCTGTTATGCATCTGTTACTGGCTTTCTACAATCTTAAACGCTAGTGGAATATACAAATGTAGGTATGGGGTTAAATTATTGGCTATTACTATAGGAGACCATTAATGGGGGACCAAGTAAAATTGACACAACACACCAAAGACGTTGTAACTATCAAGTAGTGAGTAGAAACGAAATAGAGAAGTTTCATTTAAGTGGTTTTTCACTAGTTTAGGAGTCAGAGAATCACCTATTTAAACAGCCACCTAATGAAGCCCTAGTATGCACTCTATTGTATATCCGTAGGCTTAAGTTTTTAAAATAAATATGATTATTATTATTATTTTAAGTCAATTTTCTTTTCTCCCATTGCTGGGGGGATGTCATTTTTGCGGACCAAAGACAAACAAAAATGGATCATCAATAATGGATGAGTGTTGGGTGCCGAGAATGAGTAGAAGGTGGATGTGTGTTTGAGTTGGATATTATTATTATTATTTATACACTACAGGGACCGTACAGGTTCGAGGTAAAATTCGGTCAACTATTACTGCTATTAATAAATGTTGCGGCTTCAACCACAACGAGAGGGGCGCGGGGGGACATGGCCCGGCATCTTGACCACCGCCCGGTGTCGTGGCATTCGCATTCGCTCTCTGAGACCTCTAGCGATAATACCTTTTTTAATTATAAATTTTTAACACATTCCTAAACTAGTCAGAAGTCTACTTATTTTACTGCTATCGAAGCTTAACTAATAAATAATATACAACATATATCTGTTAAATATCGCACATACAATTAATTCTAGAGAACATTTACCCCAACTTGGAACTAAAGAAAACGCTACGAATTTACATAATAATACCAATACGGCATCGCATGGAAGCAATGGAATAAAACATAGCGTGAATACCGATATAATACTCATCAAACATGAAACGTAAACAGGAGCTTCGAGATTGCATGCGTTATTCGAGCGCCGCTGTATTGATTGATTCCCGCACGCAGTTCGCTGCAATCTACGTCATGAAGCAAATGACTTAAAACGAACTTGTCTTATAACGTAAAACCCCAGGATGGTTGTATTTAAAACTGACTTCAAAAAAAATCGGTTGTCTGTAAAGTCGGTTTACTGTTGATAGTTGAACGTGACAACGTCATAAGAAAATACTGATGGAATGAATTGTGCCTCTTTGTCGCTCGTTGCGCGCTCTCGCTTGCACTGGAACGACACATACGTCACACTTTTTCGGGAATGCCGCCGGTTCCATCAATTTATAAGACGTTGTCACGTCAAAATAGAAGAAGTTCTCAATACGATGCGTATGTTTTTTTTTGTATGTTTATTTATTCATAACTCTGAAATCTGAACCGATATCGATTTTTTTTTTCGTTCGATCGAGTATACGTCAATGTGGGTCATATTATGTTTAAATAGGTTTACATACACACACACCTACATATGTTCAAGTATTTTTCCCGAAGGGGTAGGCAGAGACATACGGTTTAGATTTAGTAACAGTAGGTAATGGACGTTGAATATGCAAATAATAGTCTTTTTAGAGCTATTCGTTGAAGTTGGTTTGTATCAAATAAAATAAAATTTTGATTATTTCAACACCTATCAGTCCTATCACGTTTAGCAGTCCAAAGAAAATACTGGTGAAACGTAAACAAAAATCGAACAACGAACGAAATAAATTAACGAAGCATTTCAAAAAGTGCACTCAATGTTATTTAAAAAAATGTTTTGATTCAGATTTCAGACCGAGGTGTCATTTTAATCTCGAATGCCCCCGAGAAATCAATATTCTTGATCGATTTATGGCCACAGCTTTTAGTAGACGCGTATAGTCATTCTTCGTAACGATTATTAAGTTTTAAATCAAGGAGCGTGATGGGGGAGGGGTTTATTTCGGGAGCGACTCCTGATTCACGGCACCGGCGGCATCTCTTTGTGGGCGGCATTAATTGACACCACTTCATTCTCCTGTGTTATGTCCGGTAGACCAATTAAATTATACAACATTTAGACGAGTGAGGCTGCTTTCTCAGACGTAGGTCGCGGGTTCAACAATTGAGTGCATGTGTTGGTTTCGTGTTTGGGTATTTCTCGTTTAAGGCCATAAAATACACTGCTGAAAAGTGAATATCTTCGGGTAAGGCCTTCGGCTGCCAACCCCCTCAGGAATAAGGCGTGATCATATCTATATAAATGAAAATGAATGGCTAAATGTGTTGCTAAGCGCAAAGCTCGAGAACAACTCGACCAATATCGTAGATTTTTTGTATTGTTTTTGATTGTTCGGACAAGTTGATTGTTCGGACAACGAGGAAAATAGAACCTGGCGGGCAACGTAATATAATCAAATGGAGGAGATCGCGGGTTCGATTCCAGATCGGGGCGTACAATTGTGTGCATGAACATATCTGTTACTGACTTTCTGCGAAACGCAAATGGTCAGATAAGCAGAATGTCAGAATTCCGTCATTTTGCGAATCCGTCATTTTGCGAATCTGACATTTTGCGATGGTTCCGCTTCGTGTCTGGGTGTTTCATATTTATTTAAGTATTTCTATCAGTTATTTAGTACCTATACAGGCTCTGCCTAGTTTGGGACTAAATAACCGTATATGAACTGTGATCAGCAATAAAAAATAAATCGGAAATAAAAACTATTAGTAATAAAGCATACATACATACTAGTGCCGGAGATGGCTCTTTCATCTCACCTATATATCTCGTCCTAGCAATCGTGACTATCGTTGCTTTGCTATTTTGCATAAATTAGCTTTCACTCGAGTCTCGAGTCATGGTGACCGCATGGATGACATCTCAGGATTACTATTTGCAATATTTTCAGAATCGTTTATTGCATATCATTGGATATAACAAAGTGAAAGTAGATATGCAAAAATGTATTCGAGACTCGATCATGAATAAAAATCTAATTGTGTCTTACAGTCTTATTTTGTTTATATATAAGAAGAAGGTATGCTATGATTAGTAATTAGATAACATCAAATTAAAACATTAAGGAATTAAATGAATGAATTTGCCCTAATCTCTATATCTTTGGACCCCTAAACGTGATAGGTGGTGAACCCATTACCGGACCTGGTTGCAACTGAGTTTCATTAATGTTTACCTTCGCCGTTAAGCTAGTGATATATTATAAAAAAAAATAGCTTAGTTTTTAAGAAACTCGACTTTACAACGAAAACTATGACAACCGAAAAATGCCGAATACAACACAAACTCGACATCTAATGCCTACTTAATAAACAATATCTCAGTTAAAGACAGCCGTCACGTGACAGTTCGCATCCACATCCACTGAATGATCATAAGCATCAGAACCAATACTCACGAGTTTCGGCCTAACGTGGCAGACAATAGATCGGGCAGACTCCTCATCACTGCTGCTTTCCAGGCAGTCTGACAGCGAAGGCGAGCGCCGCGGGGGCCATTTTGGGGCTTTCTCTGAACAGGGACTCGGGATCTCCAAAGGGGGGGGCAGCCGGGGGCCCTGGCCCCTCCACCAGGAGACCAGCGCCGGCGCCACGCCGACCACCATCGCGAGACTCAGCCTCACCATCATATCCGAAAACCCACTGACTTCTAACCTTTACAGACTTATACTCATAGTTTACGCTTCAAAAAGTGTCTCTAAAGAGTGCAACGCGTAAAAAAAGTCTATTTCGGATGGAGTCTGTCACCAAAAGCGGCGTAAGGACGTCGACAGACGTTCAAGTGTCCCGGCGACGTGACAGCGCGCACGTGTACACAAAATCGTCCAATCGACACATACACTGGTTTCACGACCGACCTTCCGAGTAAACAAAAACGGATCGCAATTTGGAAATTGAAAGGAGCCGAAGCAGCGCTGCTCGGTCGCGCTCACAGACGGCGAGTGCCGGTCGTTGACGCTGGAGCCCGCCCCGCACGTCCCTGCCCCTCCAGCCGCCCAAAAGGAACAACCCCCCTTCATGGGACCGTCGCGAAATGACTTCCCATTGAAAGAGTGCAGCTATTCTGCTTTGGCCTACTTTTGCTTGTTTAACTTTTTAAACTGTCAGACAAGACATGGTTATTTAGCCCATACCACACAGAGCCTTTGCTACGGATACGTGAACTCAGCATTCCCTTTCCTGCACACAAATTTTAGCTAGGAATTGTACTTGCGACTTTTGACAAAGGCTAACAGGCCCTAAGGATGTCTATAGCACGTAAAACTCGACAAGATTGTTTTGATACGCCGATTTGTTATTTGTGACATGTCACAAACTTACAATCAAATAACAATATGCAAAACCTAAAGTTTTTTGTCATGTGTGTAAGTAAGATCTAGAGATGATGAACGATGATGAAGTAATGTAGCAATATAACAGTGAAATAATTAATGATGTGATAAAAATGCTAAATTAAATACTTACCAAAATTAACAAAACAGAAATAATGTTTATTTTAATGACCACGTACATTTAAAAAGAAGCAATAAAATACAATGAATAGGACTCAGTTCAACGAAGGGGATCAAATCGCGAAATTCTTCGAAGTTGTTTGTGGAGTACCTAAGCCATTGAAAAAAGAAAGTATTGCCTGAGTATTGCTCAAGAATATACCTACTTTTGAAGTAGCGCCCGAGTTATGAAACCTAATTTCCAAATAATTTACATGCCATGGTGGTATGGTAATATAGGTCAGGTATGGTATACTTATAAATAACGTGTACTGATGCAATAAATGCAATTTCAAATCAGAAAGCATCGCAGTAAAATGAACGTTCAAACCTTGTTAAAACACATGTTACGTAAACTTTGACGGTTTAAGTAAACTTTTGTTTTCGAACGCGTATACGCAACGCGGTGGCCCGTAAAGACATACCTACGTAATTTTTACAGACTCCTCGTGATGCCCGCAAATTCACTTGAAGAAAAATCATGGGTATACAATTTATAAATTACATAAAATAAAATAAAAATACACTTCCCTAACTATGAGGATATTAACAACTTAGCGACATTCCTAATATCACTCTTCCATTTTTTTTTTAATATAATATAATCAATCTACTTTTTACGCCTAAAGCTGACGGCAGTGATCTACGTATATATCCTTCACCAATTTTGGGGATTCTTCACTTCACTGTTGAACTTACTAAGTATATACTAAAGCTTTTTGAAAAACACATTCCCTGGGCAATCGAAGCCTCAGGTAAACTCACTACCAACTAAACAGGGTTACTTCTTATTTACATTTTACATAACAGACAAGGTGCCATTAGTAAAAGAAACACTACCACTTCAATAATTTACACCAATAGCAAAAAAAAAAAATATTCAGAAGGTTCTAACAAATCCGAGACATCCATAATTACACGGCAAGATGAGAAAGTCCTTTTATGTTACGTATGTAAGTTTTTTTTACTTGTATACTCGTATGAAAAATGAAATTACGCAATGCGGAAGTCCGGAACAACGAGTCTCGTTGCAAAATGCAAATGTTGCGGCGTCGACTGTTTATTGTATTCACGGATCCATTGACCTACTAAACTTAATCAGGTGAGGTGATGAATAAATAATAATGAAAGATCGTGAGATTAATCGTGAATTTTTAATTAGTAAAGAAATAAATACGTGTGCAAAAAAAAATACATTTGTTTGTGGATAATTTTAGAGTAACAGAGACTTTAAGTAATTTAAAACTTTCATCAGTCACTGTAGTACCGCTAAGAAGGTTTTATTTCAAAGTTATTTGTTCTAACTGTACGGAATTTTACGCGACTCAGTAAAAAAAATACTCAAGAGAAAAATGTAGTACCTCCACAGAGCTTGCTTTCTATGCAGTACCACGCACTTTTATCAAGATGCTGTTATAATGCGAGTCCTGTGTTTTCTACAGAGAAAAAACCCAGGCCAACGCCACTTAATTTCCATAAAGGTAAATCAACCGTTTCTTCATTTTGGTCCTTAAACATAGTTTAATTTCTGTAACTTCACACTTCTATCCCTAGACATCGTCAATCTAAAGAAGTGCAATAGAGAATTTAATTAAAACATGTAACGCAGGAAATAATTGTTAAATGTATATTTTTTTCACCAGGACCTTTATAACTAGAATACAAGTTAAATCGTAGTTTAGATTGGCGTTGCAAAGTGTTGATAGAATTTTCTTGCTAATAATGACGATAGTGTTTTGTAAAGGACAGATTATTGTAATGCTCATTGAAATGAATAAATCATTAATATTATTATACGCATCTGCATCACCTACCTAATATTATAAAGAGGAAAGATTTGAATTTTTATTTATTTGTTTGTACTGAATATACTCCGAAACTACTGGGCCGATTTTAATCATTCTTTAACTAATGGAAAGTTTACTTTTCTAGCAGTAACATGGGCTAAAATTTTCCCACGGGAACGGGATTAAAGCGGGTGAAATCGAGCGGAACAGTCCATGATAAAGAAATCGCTTTAGCATTTCGCAAACCATCCCAGAGTTGCATAAGCTAGCGAGAAGGAGGGGGTGCAGGCAGACAGATCGATGTTACCCCCCCTCTGACGTCAGACCAGGCACCCGTCTGGGAGCTAGAAGCCTGGGTACAGTCAAGAGCACGTGAAGCTTGACATATTGGACTTTGAAACGTTCTTATTACAATCGGTTTAGAGATCAGACTCGCACTACTAGTGTAAAGCTTAATGTGCTATTGACTGTACTAAAACCTTTTCATTGCTTGTTAGTACCCACTTAAAAAGGCATTTGTTTGTAGAATTGTTTATGAAGCTTCTGTATATCTAAGAGCTCTACGAAAAGGTATAAATGAAATCTTGAACCTCATAAACTTTTTGATTAAATAATAAAAGTATTGATATGTACCTAGACCTACTTGTGTTGATATTATTTATAATTATAGATAACTAGACGTCAACGTGTCTGTTGTCTCTTTTCTTTTCTAGGAGAAAAAAAATTACAGGAGATAACTAAAATAAGTTTAGTCGCTGTAAATCAGAATCGAATCCATTACCAACAAAAATGCATAAAATGATGATGATCTCGAGTCGGAATCAAACCGGCGATTTTTAACGATAACTGAGCTTACATTGAATATCTATTTAAGCTCCCTTCAAACACAGATTGCATTTCAATTCCTAATGCACAAAGTTATCATAGCTGTTACACAAAGCTATTTACAGCTGAAAACCCCTACACCGTCAGTATCTGAACACTGGCGTAGGTAGACCCTTTTAAAACGTAGCAGTCGCCTACACGCCTACGACACCCCGCAGATGACCTAGTTCGTATGAAACCGCTCCAGGCCTTGGCTCGTAGGGGCGGGATAACCGGGAGTCCCAAAACTGGGACACGGGGTCGATAGGGGTCGCCGACCGGGCCATTCGAATAGCGTCCCGTTCCATACAACCCACATTACTAATTCCAGGTTTTCGTATAGATCGGTTTCCTATGGTACGTACAATGTACTCTATAAATAAGCTCATAATTTCTTCTACATTATGAAATATAGATAAATACTATAATACCTTACACACAGATTTTAAAACAAAGTGTATTACAAAATTACATTGGTGTAAGTACTGCAACAGTTATAGCTTTGGTTAACCGTTCTTGGAATTATTGTAATGGTACTATTGGAACTGAATTCGGTGCTTCCATTCACAGACAAATGTATAATATTGTCGGGATATAGGGATATTATTTGTCGGTAGTGTTAGAAAATTCAGACTTTACCTAATCTGTATAATTATGCACGCAATTGCCTAGCGTCGACGCGAAGTTTACTTATTTCTTAGAAAATGTAGGTTTCAAACGTTTCAACCTGAATTTTTATTCCGACACGCAGGAGGATCACGTGTCAAAAACCTCTATAGCCTGGTTAGAAGGGCGTCTTAACGTTGGGGTCGAAAGGGGAGTTTGCCACTATAAAGTTAAATATTCATAACACCCTACATAAAAGCCTCTACGCTATTGGCTTCGGTGTCGCCTTTTAAATATTGGAGACCGTATGTTTCAGAGATAAGAATAATCCTATCTTGTGCGTTTTCACATTATTTGGTGTCGACACACTATTTTATAAATACTCCGACTCAGAAGGCAGGGTCACTAGCAACGAGCTGTAGCATGTGAAAAATCATATATGAAATGAATTGACGTAAGTCGCCCCTGCTACTCTCCTTAGAACAAACTAACCCAGCTTGCTACTTATGACACCTGTGAAATCGTAAATCAAGTGAATTTCATTACACTTATTTCATTTCAATTAGCAAAGTCGATTTTTTCAAATAGAAATGAAAACGATTTAACCCTTCTAGCAACTGCTCGTCATCCATTGTGTTGGTAATTTTCACGACTATCACACATTCCCGAGATGAGAATGCCACTACATAGTATAAAACAAAATCGCTTTCTCTGTCCCTATATCCCTATGTACCTTTTTAAAACTACGCAACGGATTTTGATGCAGTTTTTTTTAGTAGATAGAGTGATTCAAGAGGAAGGTTTTAGTGTTAGCATTGCACCCGTGCGAAGCCGGGGCGGGTCGCTAGTAAAATTATAAACGTTACAAAACAGAAAGTCAGGAATATAATAGTAGTTCCACTGACAGATCTTGATCATTTGCCTGTCATTGTATCTTATCTTTTAGGTCCCTGACATAAGGCAAAGAAGAACAATATAACCATATTGTTCAGATTATTCCAATTCTGATTGATAAATATGTTCGCTTCTCAGTTTTTGATATTGTGATATGCAAGCTGTTGAACATATCATCTCCCGATAAAGCCACTTTGAAAATAAAACAGATTACTGTTTCAAGTGCTTCATCGATCCGTAAATGAAAGCAGACTTTACAGAGGCGAGTGATGAAAATAAAATAAAAAAATTGTTTAAATACAAGTATAAAGTAAACAGCTAATTAAAGAATAAAATTGAACAATATAGACACACGACTGTTTTATAACCAAGTTAGGAAAGTAGAGTATGTTTGAGAGGAAAAAAATATTTATTTGTTCTTTTTTAGTCAATACCTATTTACGCCTTACATATACCTATATTACCCCTTTGTACTGGTGTTATATTAGTACAGTGAATACACCGGTATATAACATGTATATAACACAACACAAGATACATGGAGAAGCTGCAAACAGGATGCTACCGTCTGTTCGCGGAAATGGCTGACCTACTCCTGGTGCAGCCGTTCCGTTAAACGCACGTACCTTACGTCTATTTAAGCCAACAAAATCGTGGTTTATTAACATACATAACAGCAGTGATAGTCTTACGGTTAAAGAACCCGCTTTTCATGATGATAATCAGTGAGGCTGGGGTTCAGAATCAATTTTGAGTCATGTTTAGTGTAACAGACCCGGTCCAGCGATGGGCTCAGCGCCTATCATGTTGAGGGGTCGAATTTACTCGTGAATAGTTAGTATTTCCAGAAATATACTTCAAATTGACTGATTGCCTGATTATTCCCTACTAATATTATAAGCACGTAAGTTACTGTCTATCTGTTTGTTTGTCATCTTTTCACGGCTCAACCGCTTAACCGATCTTGAAGAAACTATATATAGTCTAGTATAACTTGCATCTCGCAGAATCAAATTGTCTACTTTTCGTCGAAGATAAAGTCGCTGGCATAAGCTAGTAATAAATATTATAAAAACTCCTACTTACAATTAAAATTTCCTACAACGCCTACAGATGATGCGTCTATAGATGCTAAGAGAGTGCCAGTTAGGTTTAGGGGTCCCAAAAAATAATGCGCGTTAAAACTGGGTACCTCCAAAAATATTTAACCTCGTGAATGTTAATGTTAGAGCGTGCATGAAAAGGTTTATGGATGTGAAGGAAGCGAAAGAAGTATGAAGAGATTTATAATTAGAATTGTGGAGACTTATAATTAGCTTGTGATATTTCTTATTGTATCTTTATTTTATTGATATAAAGTGCTGTAAGTCATCCTAAAAAAAAAATACGGGCAAAGTGGCGATCCATCGTCTCTCTCTGCCTACCCGTGTGGGACAATGGCGTGAGCTGTGAGATGTGAATGTTAATTGGTATAAATAAGAAATGTGGATAGGTTTGTCTACTATGTAATCAGAAACTAGTAAAACTCACTAGTAAGACATTATTAAAGCATAGATTTTGCAGTTCAGCAAACTGAATTGCATGGACGTTACAAGACCACTCAAAAGATAAATAGAGAATAGTTAAAATGTTTTCACTCCATAATCTGTTGAGATTCCAATTAAAAGCTGTTTATTTTTCAGAAGTCAGACGCGCCGCGTAAATTTAGTTCCGTTGGGCTTGAGATGTTTCAGTTAAGATGGATAAGGTATGGACAGTCTTCAGTTATAATTTTTTCGTGTTATGAGAATGTGTAATACACTCGGCGTCAAAAAAATCGCACCTTTGAAAAACCACTTTTAATCCCATTTAGAATCAATAATGATGGGACTATTAGGTATCATTTTATAGGTCTAATCATCAACATTTAGCAAATCGTACTTTAGTCTTGCTAGGCCATAAAAAAAAGGGATTGCAAAAGAAGAAAAAGTTTGTTGACAAAGAATTAAAGTAAGACAAAAAAATGCTTAAAAATTACTTAAAACCTAGTTTTACCCCCCCCCCCCCTTTTATACCTCTAAAAGGTAGCGCAACTAGCGGCCCTTTTACAAAGTAATTATGCATTATTTTTGTATAACGTCGTTATTTGGGTGAAATGTTATTTTTTTATGGCATAAATGATTGTTAATTTTAATGTCGTTAAATTAATGTTTAAAATGATACTTAATAGTCCCATCACCATAGATTCTAAATGTGATTAAAAGTGGTTTAAAGTATTATTTTCCGAAGGTGCGATTTTTTTGACGCCGAGTGTATAAATCAACTTTCAACCCACTTAGCGTTAAAAACAACCTTGATTTATTTTGTTCCAGTCTGAGCCATTTAAAAACAATTTTTAATGTACCTAATGGACTCGATTCTGACTGACCACCTAAAATTCCTAATTTTAAGTTAGCCTATCCTTCTCCATAGAATACGAAAGAAAAAGGACAGAAACAAACCATAGATTGAAAAGTTATTGTCAAATATCTAAAAACCTACTAATTTTAACTATGAACGTGCTTATCTGTCACTTTTATCCATGACCTTGTTACATCGTCGCTAAAATTGCTAAACACGCCATACATGAGAAGACTAATTTTAATTTGACAGGACTAAATATCTCACGTCTCTTTTCTTTTATAGGAGAAAGAAAATGACAGGACTAAACTAAAATAAGTTTAGTCGCTGTAATGCAGAATCGAGTCCAATTGTAGTGTAAGCGTAAATCAGCCGTAAGATAAAGAAAGTAGAATAAAATAACAAGCATTTTTTTTAAAGTTCTATTGGTGAAAACATCTAATTGGCAATATTTACACTCTAAGTTTAATTATAAAATTTTATGTAACTACCTACCCATATTTGTAAATGTGCTGTTGGTTTTCCTATGAAAATAAAATAAAAATAAACAATGCCGACACTGAAGAAATACTGTATCAGACTATGCCTCTGAATCAATTCTAGGCCTGAAGGTTACACAATATTGTAATTGAAAAAGTAACTGTCTGTTATTTTTAGGGTTCCGTACCTCAAAAGGAAAAAACGGAACCCTTATAGGATCATTTTGTTGTCCGTCTGTCCGTCCGTCCGTCCGTCTGTCAAGACCCTTTTTCTCAGGAACGCGTGGAGGTATGAAGCTGAAATTTATATCAATTACTCAGGTCTACTGTCCCTTGAAGCTGTGAAAAAATCAAACTTCTAAGCCAACGCAATCAAAAGATACAGCCGTTTATGCCGCAAATTTTCGACACTTGCAAGGGAATCAAAACCTACTGGGTGCTTCCCGTGAACTCAGAATCTTGAAATTTGGTACGAAGCAACGTCTTATAGCATAGATAAAGGAAAAATTACGAAAACCATAAATTTGCAAGGTTGTACGGAACCCTCGGTGCGCGAGTCCGACTCGCACTTGGCCGGTTTTTTTCTAGTTAATCATGTGAACCAATAGCTAGCGTCTTGAGGATGGATAATATAATACTTTTCATCCTCATCTTCTTCTTCTTCGTAATCTTTATACATTTAAACATATATTCCATAGCTGTTACGAGCGGTTTCAAAAAAATATAGCCTATGTTACTCAGTGATGTAGCTTTCAGTTGGGGAAAGAATTTTTAAAATCGGTGAGGTAGTTTTTGAGTTTATTCGTTACAAACATACAAATATTTCCTGTTTATAATATGTAGATGTAGATTAGTGTAGACTGGAATTCAAGAATCTGGAGTATGCTCTTCTAAAAACACCAGTTAATATCCTGCAAGATCCGTACTCAGACAGAAAACGACGAGGTTACACGTCGTCGGGCCTCGATTAATTAATCATTCGCGGTGCATGCCAAGCGGGGCATTCGTCCGAACCTGTTGGCCGACATATCTGGCAACATATCGCCCAAACGATAAAACTCCAAACAAAAAGTTGGATAAATAGATTTGGGTGGATATAACATACAAAATAACTTTTTATTGTACAAAAAAAACAATACAAAAGATATAAAAATTTATAACATAGAAATAAAGAGTAAAAAACTTGTCAGACCAAAACCAAATCAAAATGGGATCACACGGAAAGCACCAGGTTTCAAATAAAAAAAGAGTCATCAAAATCGCTTTACACAGTCGAAACTTCTGAGGTAACAAACATACAGTTGAATTGATAACCTCCTAATTTCAAAAAAAGGACGAGATTATCAATTCGTCGCGGTCCAGCTCTGACAATGGAGAAAACCATATAAGTCTTAAAGCATTAAGTATGTGCGCGACAAATAGACGAATAAATCAATATCACGCCAACCGATTTCGTTGATTCTTTTATTAACATACTTTAAAAAAGGAAGAGGTTCTCGATTCGACTCTATTTAGTATTATGCGTTGAATTCGATTTTTTACTCTTTAGAGTGGCAATACACCAGGGAGCCAATTCCACTAAATGTCAACGGTTATAGTTGAATGACAATGTCATGTCAATTGTGTTATTTTGACACTTACTGATATGTCACTGTCATCCAATTGTAACCGTTGACATTTAGTGGAATTGCCCCCCTGTACGAGAATGTCTTCTCAAAAGACGTGAATGGGCAATCAGTGTTGTTCGGCAATGCAGTGCCGAACACTAGCCGAAGGTGCAATGTTTCCGAAATAGCGCGAGGTGCGGCCGCGTCTATTTCGGCGGATGCGCTCGGTATGCACTCTGCTTAAATAGCTGTGTCCCTAGCCCGGCAGGGTTGACAAAGAATCTTTATAATAAACTCACAAATATCAAAGAGATTAAAATTTATTAGGACATAGAGGGGGCATTGGCAATATTTTCATACAAAACTTTATTATTATTATTATTAATACACTAGCAGCACTTGGTGCTGATACGTGTATACTATTGCACTTGTGTTTGTAAGTGTTTATCAAGTCTTGTTCTAAGCATGTTTGAAGCTCAAGCGTCATGTCAATTAGTATGAACGCGAGCTGTCATTCGGTCGAAATTGTACTAGACTTATTCCACTTGGAATAACTTTTGGCTTAAAATTTTCCTCGCTTTGTCCCCTCTATGCCCTATTATATTTTAATCGCTTTGACAAATATACAATCCACGGATTTACCCAATTAATATAAAGCAATATTATTAGAATAATAACTAAAAGATAATACCCTAGATAGAAACAAGTGTAAAACAAAATGCGCACTCATTAGCTAAAATAATAATAATAATAATATAATAATAAATTTTGAGACACAATTCACACACGGTTATTCAGTCCCAAACTAGGCAGAGCCTGTACCACAGCATAATAAATAGTACTGTCGTACCTGTACTATGGGTACTAACTAAACAACTGATAAATAAATATGAAACAACCAGACGCGAAGCCAACAGACATGTTCATTCACACAAATGTTGGATCTGAGCGACTCAGAAAACAGGGTCACTACCAACTAAGCCAACAGGTCCGTCAAAATTAACAACAAGAGAAGAATTTTGGTAGAGATAGATTGGTTGGACCGTGGAGGAGGAATTACCAGGTTTTCATCCCGGAACAACATAGTTCCTAGGGAAGGTGATAACCTAAAGCTCACGCGGACAGAGTCGCGGGCAACTGCTAGTCTATACATATAATAAAACTGTGAAAGAGACCGTGGATGTACATAATATTTTTTTCTTTAGTGTAATAGTTGTCGATTTAGATAGGTACCGACCGAAACACCCATTTTTGAATTTTTTGTGTCTGTTTGTGCACGCAACACCTAGAAACTTGAAACATGGTTTGTAGGTAGGTGTCCTATATGGGGAAAGCAACCACTATAAAGGATTTTTTAAATTCCCACGGGAACGGGAATAAACTGGTTCCGCGCGGGAAACGCCGCTGGGCACCCGCTAGTTATTAATCTATCACCAGCCAACAGCGATGTGGGTGTTAACAGTAATTGCACTTGGGTTCAAGCTCATGAAGTTCTAAAGGTGTTTGCATGCGGAAGTCTATTTCGAACGCGTGTTATTTAACTGCGCTTTACAGGTGATGCGTCACACCGTGGGACGAATGCCCCGTTCTTTCAGACATAACAATAAAATATGAATTCTTTTGTGTTATTTATTTAGACAAAATAAGTACAACATATTAATTTTATGAGATAATTATATAATATAAATATCCATTGCCTCGCCTATTATCATCCTACTAATATTATAAACGCGAGAGTTTGTGAGTATGGATGTTTGTTGCTCTTTCACGCAAAAATTCCTGAACGGATTTTGATGACACTTTACAGTTGTATAGCTTATACATCATATTAATACATAGGCTATATTTTATCAACGTATTCGAACGGGATCGGGAACTACGCGGGTGAAACCGCAGGGCATTGCTAGTGAGCCTATAATATCATAATCCACAGATGCTTTCTCCATCTGTGGATGTGTCATTATAGTTTACTGTTACCAAAGTCCATTAGGGAGAAATCATATTTTTATGACTGGACAATTTTCAGATTGAAATAGATAAAATAGCTAAATCCCTTGACCAATCAAGAGGAACTGTGGAGTTATTATCCTCTATGGTACTTGACATTGGATGGAAAAGCCATAACCAAAAAGTTGAAGGTGAAGATAATAATCGGAATGTTTTGAAAACATGATTTGATGTATTTTTGTTTCAAATGTATGTGGGAAATGGTTTAACAACTGTAACTACTTACTATTGATAGGCAGTAGGATATAGCACTCGGCATAACAGACTCACAATAGCTTTAAGCATTTATTTCCATACTTCAAGTTTCCAACAAATATATTTGTCTATACATATAGGCATCAATATATGTACTCGTATAATCTAGAACATTTAAAAAATTAATATATATAACTTTACCCATTAGTAACCAAATATTGGCACACTGTTCGCACTATGCATCGTGCTCGCACATACCGGCTAAACATTAAATAGTGCACCAGTGTCGCAGAGTCGCGTCGCATCGGGTAAGCGATAGTGAACTCTATGATCTTATAAAAATCTAATCAAAACCTAAACTGAATAAAGAGTGTTTTAAGTAAATAAAGCAGTATCTATACGGTGTTGCAAATAAATCATCAAATATCGATTCATTTGCAATTTATAATCTAATCATTGCTGATAATGATGATAGTAATAAAAACTGATAAGTAATTCAAATTATGAAGAACTTTCCAGTTGATCCTTCAAGACAGTGAAGTTGGTAGCTTATTTCATTTTTATATCTAAAATCTTATTTTATTCAATATTAATTTTAATTTAAAAAGAACAAATTCAATAATGACTGCTCAATAAGTTTTTGAATGATGGAAAGTGTTTTTGTATAGTTATTTTTTAATATAATATTTGAGTGATAGTGAGAGGAGCGCCACCTATTGTGTATTGGTGCTAGTGTTTAGTAGTGATGTAGGTAAGTTTCATGGTAACTGTAAATGGTTAATTACAATAAGGCATTACTAAATGTTACATTGTTATCTTTTTATCCTTATTCGCATACCTAGTTTAATGTAACATCTTCCTTTTAGTTTATTTATGGTGTTTATATTTGGTACTTTTAGCCAATGTATGGCTAGAAGAGTGATTGTTTACAGTAGTTTATATTTACAGTACCTTATAGTAACATTGAAAAAGATTCTGCAGGGAGTAAAAAGTGTGAAAAAGCAATCTTATTTATACACTGACCTCCTTAGCAATCTGGTCAAGGGCCTGCTCCTCTGCCGTAGCCTTGGTCTGGGTGCGCTGCCGCCGCGACGGATCCATCTCCGGGCTGACACTGCTTTCACTGACAAACAATCAACTCTGTTACACTCTCAGTATTATTAGCAAACAAAACTATTAACTATTGTATCATAGTATCACAATAAAAAATATTGTATACCCGAACAACATTTTTAATGTACAACAAAACGAAAACAATACATTTACTTCCACAACAGCTACAGAATTAAAAGGATAGACGTTTCCAAAAGTGACACAACCTTGAATTAATGAGTAGACTTGCAACTAGAACACTAAGCAGTGTGTGCCTTATCTGTGGAAATACTGGTAATGAAATAGGGTTATCAGCCGTACCCAAACAAGACATGTTAATTGAATCCGCAATTAAAAGTCTAATTGGTTTTGTCTGCATCCATTAGCATATTAGTTTTACTCATGGCATGAACAGTAATATGACGGATACAAGGATCTAGTGGGATTCTCTACAAAATTTTTAAAAATAATAATAAAATATAATCTCACGCCTTTCATCCCCGAGGGGGTAGGCAGAGGTATTCCATTACTGGATATACCCACATTTCACGAGATACATTGGACCCCTAAACATGATAGGTGGTGAGCCCATCGCCGGACCGGGTCTATTTACACATGTCTCATAATTGTTAATAAATTACTATTTTTATTTTACAAAAAAGGGCTATACGCGCCATTTACAAGTTAAGATGTCGTGATTCCCTAAGAGAACTGTTCAAAGAAATTAATATTTTAACAATGCCTTGTCAGTACATTTATGAAAACATTATGTATGTACGGAAAAACATATTACTGTATACTAAAAACTGTGACAGGCATAATTGTAATCTTAGGAATAAAAATAAACTAGAGCAACCTCAGTCATGATTAAGTAAAATTAATAATTCCTTTGTGGGGCTTTGCATACGCTTTTATAATAAAATACCAGAAGATATTTTGAAATTGCCTGAAACTGTGTTCAAAACTCATGTTAAACATGTACTTTGTAAAATGGCATATTACAAACTAGACGACTATTTAAATGACAATGATGCTTGGAACCTGTTCTTCCTCCAGTCCAGCGCAATACGATAGCGAAAAACAAACGAAATTATGTAACCCAATTTAGTAATATGTAACAATTGATTAAAAGAATATTGTGTTGAGGAGTTTCTTGCCCCGCTTCTTCTCCTCAACCATACATGCTGAAGCGGTGGAGTTGAAATGACGTTCAATAAGTGGACTTGTAAGTTCCTATTTTGAATAAAACATTTTGACTTTGACTTTGACTTTGAATTGTGGGACACCATTTACACACGGTTATTCAGTGCCAAACTAGGCAGAGCTTGTACTATGGGTACTAAACAACTGATAAACATACTTAAATAAATACTAAACACCCAGACACGAAGCCAACAGACATGTTCATGCACACAAATGTTGGCCACGAGCGGGGATCGAACCCGCGACCTCCGACTCAGAAGGCAGGGTCGCTAACAACTGAGCCAACAGGCCCGATATATAATAGTAGACAGACTATGTTTATATTTGAAGATATAATCTCAAACTCAAATAATTTATTGCAATCCCTATGTTTTACTTATATCAGTATTTAATTTGTGGTATTAATAAGAACCTACTTAAGAAAATTACTAATAACAGTAGTTTTTTGCAATCAATTAAAGTGTCAATACTATTATAATAATACCATATTTAGATTACCACAAATTCTAAATAATTTACCAAAATCACTAGTCAACAAAATAGAAGGGAAAAACTCCCGACAAATTAAATACATACTTAAAAATCACTTTTTAAGGAAAAAAGAAGGTGGATGCAGTCCCAAGCCCTAATGTAATGCAATCTAGTATAATAATTAGTGTAAACCTATGTTGAGGCTTAATAATACACAATCTTTAATATTTAAGATTACTAAGCCCCATAATGTTAGTTTTTAAGATATAGGGTTCAATTCTACAACACCGTCTAAACCTCTTAATTTTATTTGACAGCTGCTAAAGCATTTTGCTATTCTAGGCAGTACTGTCAAAATCAAATGACATGACTAAAAATTAATCTGACGTTCCTAATTTATCTGGCCAATTCAATTTAGGTTTAGCGACCTTATGGCTATTCTGTGGACGCCATTTTAAGCATTTTAGAAATGTCATCAGGACTAAACCTCCTAAATTTAGCGGCGATTAAAATGGTGTCGCTTAAATTAGATTATAGGAAAAATCCCGACATATTTGTGTTTGTGTTATTTTTCAAGATATGTTCCATATTTTTAGAAATAGTCAAGAGGGTTTTTGGTGGAAATACGAAAAGGGGGATCATGTTTTTTTGTAAAAATTATATTTTGCTGTATATTTTGGGTTTAGACTAATAATATTTTGTGTGGCAGGTGTCTGTGAAGGTGTGCAGTGAATGGAAAGTTCGATAAAATGCATAGGATCGACGTTGTTAGATTGCCGAAGTCATTTAATGAAGTCTTCAGTAAAAGTAATATAATTTTACTGTCGATGATCCAAAAAGGGGTGTTGATGACTCAGTATTTTTGTACATGGACTCCAAAGCAAAGCCGTTTAACTAAGAAATTTGAAGATTGCTGGAGATGTTATTGAATTAACAAGAAAACAAAGACTGAGGACGAGGCACATATCCATTTAAAGATAAACTTAACTGAAGACGAGGCAGTACGGTCTATGACTCTAGCCTGTCCAAAGAAAAAAAATCTATTTGATAATACCTTTTCAGTGTTGCCCGAATAATAGTGACTTTAGTATTTGAAGTAAAACAAGAAAATATAAATTAAACCTATGTTAAAATGATAAAAATGGCATCGAAAGTAATCGTTGACAACTTTATTTACATATTAATAAATATATACACATTTATTATTGTATTTTTTTTAAGATTTCATTCATTCGTTCACTCAGCTCTTTTTTTATTTGTAATTGCAACACTATTCAACTTAGGCATTTTACGCTGTGGTTGAAGACTATCTAAGTTTAGTAACCATGGCGTTCTAGAATTGCATTTGGCTTAGCGGCTGCGTAAAACTAAATATAATTTAAGAAATTTAGTTTTAAGCTATTTAGGCAGTGGACGCGTAGAATTGAACCCATTATTAATTGAAATATACTTACAGTTTAAATTTTTTTTTTTTAGACTGTTTTAGTAAAATATATAGTTAAACTGAAACTAAATTAGTAAACATGTTCATAGGCATGACCACACCAAAAACACTAATATTGCAATATGTGCCATGACATCTCATAATGTGCAGTGCATTCTACCAGGCAGTTTGTATAATGTAGCTTTGTGTTTTTTAGTATTACCTAAAACTTATCAAAAAATTGCCTTATACTATAGGTACCTACCAAGTATCTAGATCATAATCTTTTGATAAATCACTAAGATCTTACCAAGTCATGAATGTGGAAACACTGGTAGTCTTCAATCACTGGTAAAGCTAGACATTTACTGTCAATATCAACACAACCACAACAAAACGGTTTACTGTTTACAACAAAACTAGGCACTGCCAGTCTCGAGCACAAAGTTACTGGATCAAAATGAGATGCTCATTTACATATTTATCTGGAACAAGGCGGCTCTAACCTACAGGGTTCATTGCGCCGCATCCGCGTGGATATTTAGCGAAACGGTATCGGAATTATAATACTAGCAGGAAAACTAATGGGCACAAAGCCAACATATATTTTATGGCAAACCACAATGACATCATACTCACAGGGTCAGTTTAGATGTAAACACATCACTGCAACAGGCGCCGCTACAAATTTTCGGTCACTACACTGTGGGTCGACGCGCGGCAAGGCGATTTAGCAACAAAACTTCCGCTACACACGAAAATTTCAAGAAATACTACAAATTCGGGGACACGAATTCACTGCCTACACGAAACGCACTGATACTATAACAATAATACACTTTCTGTCAAAAGTGAGCAGTTATTTGGCACTAGTTATAATTCTTGTGGTGAATTAACCAGTTTTTGTTATTAGGAAAGTCTAATTTATAACATTTTTCACTAAATTAATTCGACAAAAGCCATAAGTATGACAAGCATGCCAGTGCCATTTTTTAAGGTCGCGTTCAACAAATGTCAAGAGTGACAATGTTTACTGTTTAGGCTGCATTCATAAATTACCAACGCAAATAATATGAAAAACTATTTGATTACAAATATTGTTTTTTATAAACCCCGATTCAGCAAATATTTATGTTTTGTAATAGACAGCTGATTGATACTATTGGTTTCTGGAAATTCTGGAACAATGCATGTAATATGTAGTACCATAAACAAGGAAACGGATAAGTAAAACAGAACTGTCAAGCGGGTTCCTGCGAGCGAAAGATGTGCTGGTGTCTCAAAGAAATGTTACCTGAACAGGTAGCCGAAATTATGTCTCGCTTATCTAGACATACATAATCTCACGCCTATTTCAAATTGGGGTAGGCAGAGACAATATAAGCTTCTCTATACTTACATACTTATTTCAAACAGCGTATTTTGTATAATTTGTTCTTTAGCGACTCCTGAATTCAGTACACTATGCCTTCCTTAGATATGTTGGACGTACCGATACAGGTGGATAAGATGATAAAAACAAAACAAAATTATTTTCTAAACATTTATTGTATGTGACCATTCTTACACAAATCATCTCCACAAACACATTAATGTGCCAATTACTATAAAAAGAGGTTAAACTAGGACACACATATTTATCCTAACAATAAATAACTATTCGCTCTTGGTCTTGGTGTCGTCCTTGTAGTAGAGGAAGACGAACGAGAAGAGGAACACTCCGACCATCATGGAGAATGCGCTCACATAGTAGGGGTACGCGCTCGGAATGAATCGCTCATACTGGGTGTGCTGTAATGGCCGCACCGATACCTGTCAGATGAGAAAAAATATAAATTAAAATCTATGAAATATTGACAACCCTTACTTTGAGGCACATGTGCATATAAAGCCGATTCCGATTATACACAATGCTTTTAGGTGGTAACAGGATTCTTACGCAATTTGTTATTTAGCCACCTTATTTATTTTAATTTTATACTTGTACAATGTACATGCTCATTTACGTCATAAAACTATAGGAATTCCTACGAAAAGAAAATACTTTATACAAAGAGGTTGGAAGAAAATCATTCTCTTTCCTCAACTTTTTCTTTAAACGTCTTTGACTTTATAGTATCAGACTCATAGGTAATGTTGCTTTTATTTTTATTAATATGGCAAGGACCAACTTATAATGTAATCAACAACATAACCAAATATAGCACAACAAACCTGCGTGGAATGATACAGCCTGGTGTATCCGATTCTGTCGTAGTCCACCTTGAACTGGTAGACGCCCCACACGTCGGGCACTTTGAAGACAGCCTCGTACACCCCATTTTGCTTCCTCTTCAGCGTGGTCCGAATGAAGGGGTCGATGCGGACGAACTCCAACTGCACGTCGGTCGCTTCAAATGGCTGCCATTTCCCGTTCTTGAGCTCATCGATTTCAATTCTGTAGACCTAAAAGCAAATTTTGAGTATTATAGTCAAATAAATTATATATAAAAAGACGTAGATATTACTAGAGGAAAATGAGGCCGACAAATTAAGGTAATTGACCTAATTTGGGGAAATTCATTCCAACATCCACTTAAAAAAGAGGTCAGTCAAATACCACCTTCGAAACAGAGATAAGATTGAAGCACGTGCACCCAGGACTGAATACGGAAAGAGGAATATCATGTTTGAGGGAGTCCAGCTATTTAATAAACTACCTGAAAATATTCGAAACGCTGAATCAATAAATGTTTTTAAGAAACTAGCAAAAATGCACATTTCAAAACAAAAATTGTAACATCTAATATTATATAGCACTGTGCAAACTTCGACCATTTAATTCTTTAGAAATATATTATATTATTATCCTTAAGTGAAATGTAAATTTCGTTGGAAAATAAATGTCTTTAAACCTAAACCTAATTTTATTTAGTCGCAATGTTTGTAGTTTTCACCTTTCAAGCCCAACTCTTGACAGATAGCTGTCTCTTTCTTTATTATTCGTTCCGTATCATCTTTCGCCGGCATTATTGTATCCTATAAATACGCTAAGTAAGTATATACATGTTGTAGCCACTCGTCTCGGTTCAACTTGGAATTTTCAAACGCGCGCAGTATAAATTTAACTCATCCTTACATGTTTGATTATATTCTGATTAGGTAGCTGCGCGTTGCGAGGGGGTGCAGATCAGCCCCCAGCACGCTTACATGCCATGCAGTAAAGTTGCAATGATTTTAAATTTCAACGGCTGTCGCAGTATAGTTATATCGACAGTATAGAGACACGTAAGCGTGACAGCAGCAGCGTTTCAAGGATATCCTCATTTTAGCGGTTGAGGTCGCGTCTAATATAAAGGTATTGAAGTTTGAAGTATTTTGAAATATTATGATGTCACTTTAAAATGGTTTGAGCGGGGATCGAAGCCGCGACCTCCGACTCAGAAGGCAGGGCCACTACAAACTGAGCCAACAGGCCCATCGAAAGAGTCAGTGTATTGTTCTTTTTAGTACATACCACTGTCTCGGTGATGGTGTAGGTGTCGGAGGACTGGGTCTCGCCCTCGCGGTGGTGCAGCACGCGGCGCACGCGCAGACGCCCGCGCTCGCCGAACGCCCACTCGCTAAGGTGCACCGCCAGCGCCTTGTTGCCGGACAGATCAGCCTTCACCTTGTCGCCCTGAGTAGAAATTCATGTTTTGATGTAACTTGAACATATTTTATTGAAGATCAGAAACATTGCATTTATTTATACTTTATTTGTCCTTGCTTCTGCCATCTAGAAAGCTATATGAGCTGTGATAGCCTTATGGTTAAACAGATGATAATCAGTGAGGCTCGGGTTCGAGTCCTGGCATGTACCAATGAGTTTTTCAAAGCTTGACGATAAAGGAAAACATCGTGGGGAATCCCGCAGGTCCCAGAATTAATTCTGAGGCATGTGCAACAGACCCGGTTCAGCGATGGGCTCACCACCTATCACGTTTATAGATCCAATATGATCGTGAAAAGTTAGTATTTCCAGAAATGGAATACTTGTGCATACTCCCTCGGGATAAAAGAAATTAATTACGCATTTGACTGTTAGGGATCATGTTTATGATAGTTAACTTGTTATCGCATTTCTTTTATTTTTGGTGCTAAAAACACGGTTCGGCTCCTATGTAATATTTTAAGATGTTACTTACATGGACTTTGGAGACGGGTGAGTTGAAAGCGTCATCAGAGAAGAAGAACAGAGAACCGCTGAAGATGATTCGCGCGTTGTTACGGGCCTGCAATGCTGCGATGAGTACCGTCTTGCGGCCTACTGCGTGAGGATACTCCTTCACCTGGTCAAGAATTAAAAAGAATTTAAAAAAGAACCGTTAAAATATAAAGTAAGACAGCAAAGGTTATTTACTTATGATTATATAAAAAAATATAACCAGTACATAGGTAAGATAGTTTGATATTTGATTGTCATACAAAGGGTAAAAAAATACAGATATGAGTGTAGAAATTTTAGAGATCTGGAAAAAACAATTCCTATATATTTTTTTATTACACACTTTATTTTTATATAAATAGTGGTTTCATTATAAAAATACAGTTTTACCAGCAAATAATGAGCTAGTTTATTGTTGGTATTACTGGCATATACGTAAAACCATACCATAACCACATAATATTGATGCATATTATTTAGAAATAGGTATAAGCATGATAAAAATAAAAAATAAGCTTTGCCCGAAGGCACACCGTAGATTTATTTATTTATTTATTTAGATTAGGATGTAAGCATGTTATATATTTTTTTCTGATATAAGGCTATAAATAAAAATAAGCATGATGGGTGAGGGTGGACAATCTCTTCCTTTTAGGGCGCCTTCAAATTAGCCGCAAAGTGCCGCTCGGTGGCAGCGCTGCAGCCGCGCTGCTGTCGCTAGGTTTGAGAATCGTAGTGTACTACATAGTTTGGACTCTGACGAAGAAACACTGCTCGACTTGTAGAAAAAAATACATGCGCGCGTCACTAGTCGATCGATGAATTGATGCGTGGCCGCAGAGCCACCGCGCGGCTAATTTCCAGGCGCCCTTAACTTTGAGATGGACAATTAGATAGGGTTGATCAATTTATAAAATTGTGATAGTAAGATCACAACACAACATGTTATACCTGGCTCTTAGGGTTATAGCTGTACGCCGTGCTGTCAGCAGTCAGGATCGGGAGCACCAAGCTGTTCTCCTTATCCAGGATGAGGCCAGTTCCCTCGAACAGAAGCGGCTGCGTGTTGTGGTTTCCGACAATGGTGGGGGCGTCAATGAGATTCTTTGGGGACACTACCACTCTGGTGTGTTCTCCACTATCCGATACATCATAGTTGAAGTGGTCAATCACTGCTGCTGATTCCTCATCCATCTGTGGGATTTTAGATTATTATTATTATTTATTTAATACACTAACAGCTCTCTAAGCTGATGCAAGTATATCACTGCACTTGTGTGTGAATTGAAGTTCTGTGTGACATATGAAAATTATTTTTAAATATCACCATTAGAATGCTACAATGATTAGTTACAGCTATAGGCGACCCAACAATGAAAGGGAGAGCCTGAACCTATAACCATCTTCATTTAAAACTGCTTATAGTCAATCGACTGATTGTATGTTATATGACAAAATAATAAAAAAAAAATGCTACAATATCCCTGAGTAACATAGGCTATATTTTATTCCCGTATTCCCATGGGAACATCTATAAAAAAATATGCTTACACTTTTAACCTCTAGGGTTATCTTAAGAACCTGTTAATGTGACATGTAAGCCTAATGCCAGACCAGGTTACAGTCACACATGCCTTAGAATAAATTCTGGGATCAGCTGGTTTTCTTACAATGTTTTCCTTCACCATCGAGCTAGTGATAAATATGTATGTGCTTTTAAAAAAGTCATTGGTGCATGCTCTCACCAGTATTCAAACCTGAGCCTTACTCTCTAACCATAGGGCTATAACTGCTTTAATCAGAGAAGTCATGATAAGATTATTTCTATAGTTCACTTTTCCTTTGATTGCTAAGAAACAAGACAGTTAGCTCAGGCACACTGTACTTTGAGCCTTTATTGGATATTGGACACAAATTATAAAGATACCTCAAAACCACACTCCGAGGCTATCTCCCTGTAGACGTCCCCGGCGGCGGCGTTCCCAGCCATGAGGAGGTTTCCGCCATCATCAATGAACTTTGTGATAGCCTCCGTGTCAACCTGACCGCCGAACTCCAGTACAGACGGAGCGAACACTATCAGATTCTTGTACAAGTATTCTCCATATTTAGACAGGACTAGACTAGAATCGTCGGCTAATTTAAACGTTAAACTGTAGCCGCGGTCTGGAAAAATAATTAATAGAGGTATCAGTAAGTAAATATGCAGAAATTAGCCAAATATACCGGCATCTTACCGACACGCCATCGATTTTATCTTACCTTGCAGAGACTTGAAAAACTGGGAATGTGTTTCTCGAATATTGAAATTATCTACAAGAACTAAGGTTTCTTGTTCTGCTTGTGCTAAAGAAAAGCACGCTATTATTCCTAAAATCAAAGAAAACTTCATTTTTATCAACAAAATAACCTTTCTGTATGATGTGACGTGTACTCAACAGAACTATAGACAAGCTTTTCTTTTTCTTTTTATTGTTTTGTATTCCATAGAGAACCTAAAGTACTTTTCTTTGGTCCGTTGGTTGGTCGCGTTGGTCGGGTGTGTAGTTAGTTGGTCTGTCCGTGTAAATTATGTAATTCCTTTACATTGTCTGTGGAACAGTACAAAAGTGGTTTGACAACTTTGACATTTGACATTTCTTGAAAATGTTTTATTTTTGTATTTTGTATCAGTTCCGATAACTGTGTCCTAAATTACATGGTGCACTTCTCCAGTAGCGTCTTTTAAGTACAGTCTTCCATAAGTTTAGTTAAAATGATGATATCACGTTCCAAACACCGGTCGTCGGTGGAAGTTTGTGCGGACTGTGGAGCTTCAGGTCAGGAGGATAGTAGTCCTTTAACATGCTTGTAACAGGTCTGGATCTCTCTGCTAATTGTTAATTGTGTTATTGTGATGCTGTAGATCCGTCGTGGGCTTCAATAAACCGAGGGCTGCTTTTGTGCGCGGAATGCTGTAGTGTCCATCGTAGTATGGGTCGACACATCTCCCACGTAAAATCTTTACGTCAGGGATCCTGGCCACCTTCCCTTCTAGCTGTAAGTATTAATTCACAGCCCATCATGTATTTCCTAAACAGTACCAGCTGGCATAAGAGCTGTAATTGTATATAATATTAAAAAAATCTTGCTTTAATTACAAACTACCTTGGCCACGGGCTCAAGTCATGTCATTTCCAGCAGTCGCAGGTAGTTCTGAGCCATTTAGATGTGAGAGATGAGATGTTGTTAGAACTGTGTAAGTTACTGTTAACATTGTTGGACTGGGTCTGTTACACATGTCTCAGAAATAATTCTGGGACCTGTTTCCTCACAATGTTTTCCTTCAGCCAGTGATAAGTACGTACGTAAGTTTTTGAAAAACTCATTGGTACATGCTAGGATTCGAACCTGAGCTTCACTGATTTTCATCATGTGAAGCAGGCTGTCTAACCGTAAGGCTATCACTGCTCTTCTCAGCATCATCTTCTGCTCATGTATACTTTAGTATTTGTAAAACATGTGTCTTTATGAATTGTCACAGATGGTCCAGGCACTAACCGCACAGAATGTCAACTGCATCTGGGAACATTCCTTACTAGACACATCAGCACCTAAGCATTTGAGGAAGAAGCCACAGTCAAAGGATCCTTTGCAGTAAGAATAGTTTAATATTAATGTTTAAACTTTTATATTTTAAATCTGATAAGGTAATATAATTTTCAACAAAGTACTCAAAATGAAAAGAGAATAAAAATGTTTTATTTGTGTAGTAATTAAAAATTACACTTAAAAATGTCAATAGTCTAATAACAAGGCACTCTAAACTCGTCCATGAAGATTGGCTAAATGTAAACAACAGCCCAACTCCACCGACGAGTTGCTGGTTCCAAATGCAGTACCCCAAGAAGACCCAGCAAAAAACTCAAGGGCAGCTCTAGTTAATTTCATGTCTTACTAGTAAATATGGTTTACAGTTTTTAAATTACAACAACATTTATATTTCAATAGTTATGTAAAAATGTTTATTTATTTTTTGGATGGCTTACAGCTACTTTTACAAATTAATAATCCTTGTGGATAGGTCCAGGTTAATTACAAGCTTCCACATATAAATAACACTTAAATAAAAACTTATTACATACAAAATATAAACTAAATACATATCATTACACATAACATTGTAATAAATTTACTTCTATAGAATTCAATCATCTTCAACTCAAGGTCAGGAACTAGTCATTTTTGCACTATGTGTACTTCTTGCAAATACATCGAATTTATACTTGCCTTCCATGTTTATGTATATCTAGCTTGTTTCTACTCAAAAATGTTCATTTGTAATATTTTTTCTAGCCCTATAAAATCGGAATTCATCCTAGCCAAGCACTTAAGGTTAGCATATGTCCTGAGGGCGCGTCGGGATGAACCCCCCAGTGAATTGGGAAGACAGCTACACAGCGCAGTGAGGAGCTCATCTCTGGACACCGCTATGAGGCTGCTGGCACAGGGCGCTGACCCTAACTACTATAATCAGGTAATTAAAGTATGGTGCAAAATGTTGATGGTTAAAATTTTTACATGCATTGTTTATTTTGAAATAGTTAATACATCAGGCAGACAATTTGTTCATAGCATTTTTTTAAATCTACACTATAATATTATAAAGAGGAATGATTTGTATATTTGTAACAAAAAATTAAAAATCTAGTGGACCTATTTAAGTTATTCCATCAAATGGAAAGCTTACTTTTCTGGGAGTAAGATGGGCTACAATTTTCCCATGTTAACGGGACTTACGCGGGTCCAATCGCGCGAACAGTGCTGAATAGTTTAAGCTAGGAATAATTTTTACCAGTAAGTGTTTGTGTGTGGTATGCAATTCTCAGGTATTTGCTGTAAAAAATTTACTATTCATCAATACATAAGTCTAGTCAGTTTTTTCTTTGCCAGCATAAAATAGCATTTACCATTAGTAGATATAGATAGACCTACTTATGTTATGCAGAACTCATGTGAACATATAACAGCCGAACAAAGGTTTGTGTATTTTTTTTGCACTTTAAACATTTGAGCAAATACATTTTCTATTGAATTCAATATTTAATACCTATAGAATGATTTGAATATTTGACTCCTAAACATTGATAGATCTATAAGATAACAAAACAACCAAATTGTTCTTTATGATCTATGTAAACACTAAACAATATGTTTATAAACACTGACGAGTTTGCCTAGTTTTGAGCTATATGCGTGCAGTTGTTTATAAGTAAAACTATGTTACATACACATCTTAAACTGTTATTAAACTTTATTATAATTTACTTTCTGCTTTAGAATCATTTTAATAACAATATATCTTAAAATATTTAGAACATATACAAACTATTGTGTGATATTTAAATGTTCACATTAAGAGCCATTGCAAAAGCAAATGCAATAAATAGGTCTAAATACTCCTCAATCATTTTAATTGGCTTAACAGACATTCGTCATAATGAACGATGGTCTGTGAGCTCATAGGAGGAAATTAATTATATGCCATTTAGAGCAATGTACTATATTCTTACTATAATATAATACACTGCAACAAGCAAGTGAAATTACTCACTATTCACTATATATTATATATTCACTAACGAAATTAGTCACTTACATAAATAATAGTATTTGTAAACTAGTCAAGATATACAACGCGTAATAGAAAAAAAGCAATTCTTCATACACCCCAATTAGTATATTAATAAAAAAAATATGATGTCTTCGTACTTTAGTTATGTCTAACCAAATTTCTTATATAAAGTGCAATATTAAAACGGTTTTCATAGTGTTCCTAAATTCAGTAATGCTAATTATTCTTTTTGGAAAAATTAACACATTAAAAATAGCTGAAATCGATTAAGTAGTCGATACAGGAATTGCGCATATTCTGTTACATATTGTATATAAACAGTTAAAGTAAAAAGTAACATTGAAATATATTTTACTATGCCTAAAATATAATATAAATGTCTTTTCATTATACTTTGTAATGCAATCAGTTAACTTGACTAGATATTTATGTAAATGCGTACTCATATTGTTGGTCAGTATGTTATTATAAATATGCGACTTCGAGTTATAGACTGAATGAATGAATAGGCTATGTCCTTCTTCAAGATCCCAGTTATCTTTCTGAAAATTCCTTCAAGATTAGTAATCGTTCAGTGGCTAAGCCGTGATAAGGTAACAAACATACTGACAGAGTTACCTTTTGCATTTATAATAACCTGAATCTCACGAATGAGATGCCAGCTCACTATAACTACAGGGTTATAACTGAAAAAAATATATCTCACGCCTTATATCCCCGAGGGGTATTCCATTTCTGGACATACCAACTTTTCAAGAGATATTCTTTGGACCCCTAAACGTGATAGGTGGTGAGCCCATCGCCGGACCGGGTCTTTTACACATGTCTCAGAATTAATTCTGGGACCTGCGGGTGTCCTCACGATGTTTTCCTTCACCGTCGAGCTAGTGATAAATATGTACGTAAGTTTTGAAAAAAACCGAACCTCACTGATTTTCATCATATGAAGCAGGATCTTCAACCGTAAGGCTATCACTGCTATGGAAAAAGATGGTAAGGGAATAACTTTTCAGGAAAAAGGCACGAGTTGCCTGCACGTAGCCTGCCGGGCCGGGCAGCCAGCTCAAGCCGAGCTTCTGGCTGCGTGGGGTGCCGACCCAACCGCGCGAGACCGCGCTGGCTGCATGCCATCCGACTGTGCAAGGTCAGTGTGGTACTCTTGACAGGAACATGACTTCACCAGCACCAGCCTGTAACTAACAGCCCACTACTGAGCTGGTCTTTCATCTCATGAAGGAATATAATCGTCTGAGATGCGATTAGGCTAGTGGCCACGTGGTTGTGATAATTTTTTCAGTCACCTAATGGTATCTAACACGTGTGTCAGAAGCCAGTATTTTTACAACAGGAAGCCCCATTCATGATCAGCAGTGGACCAATCAAGAAAGTGATGCAGCTTACTACTAAAGATGACGTCAAAAAGTCAGTAGTCTGTACATTTTCCATAGCAAATTTTTGTTTTGACATGTCATAAAACGTAACGAGAGCAGTGATAACCTTACGGTTAAAGATCCTGCTTCACATGATGCAAATCAGTGAGACTCGGGTTCTAATCCTGGCATGTACCTATGAGTTTTTCAAAAACTTACGTACATATTTATCACTAGCTCGACGGTGAAGGAAAACATCGTGAGAAAATCCGCAGGTTCCAGAATTAATTCTGAGACATGTGTAAACAAACCCGGTTCGGCGATGGGCTCACCTATCCTATCCCGTTCTGCCTACCCCCTCGGGGATATAAGGCATGGGATTAGCATAATACCCTGTGTGCAGGCAAGGCGGGCACGTGGAATTGGCTGAACGCATGACGGAGTTGGTCTACGAGGCGACCGATCGTATGATCTACTTCCTCACTGGCGAGCGGCCGGACCACGTGGCCGGCAGGCACTACATCGTGCCTCGAGCGCACGACACGCACGAGATGACGGACGTCGCCAAAGCCGCCAGGGGGAAGCTGCAGCTGGTATGATCTTGCTTTATATTTCTTATATAAATAAATAGCTTCATTTGGTTCCATAATTATGTAGGTACTAGCAGCGCCCCGCGATTTCACCCGCTTAATTCCCGTTCCCGTGGGAATACGCGGATAATATATAGCATATGTGCTATTCTGATGTATAAGCTATATAACTGTAAAGTTTCATTAAAATCCCTTCTGTAGTTTTTGCGTGAAAGAGGAACAAACATCCATACATACCAACTTTCGCGTTTATAATATTAGTAGGATATAACCCATTCAGCTCTCTTTGGTTTTGAATTTATATAATAATAATATGATCTACCTACTCCAATCACTGATCATCCGTCCGAGTCCGAGTCCGAGTCCCAGTCCGAGTCCGACTCCGAGTCCCAGTCCGAGTCCGAGTCCGACTCCGAGTCCCAGTCCGAGTCCGAGTCCGAGTCCGAGTCCGACTCCGACTCTGACTCCGACTCCGAGTCCCAGTCCGAGTCCGACTCCGACTCCGACTCCGAGTCCCAGTCCCAGTCCGAGTCCGACTCCGAGTCCCAGTCCGAGATAAAAGTTGCATAATCCAAAGTCCTTCTTAATCTTTGTAAGGAATGCGCCCATTGTGCGCATGACAAGTTTTCTAAGATTATTTTTGCTACTTTTATAATATGCAGCTCAAAAAATATTTTTTGGCTTCCCCTCTGAGTGCTTACCAAAATTTTATTAAACAGTAGCAGCTCATTGCAGCTCAAAAATAATTACAGCCATCCAGAATGACATAGGTTTTGTAATGTTTGCTGGCCATGAGTTGCTGACCAATTAGCTATTTCTGCTTACAGATTATATTTTTCTGCTTACAAAAATACGAATACTCTGCTAACCATTTAAATAACACCCGTGTGGCTTGAAGGCCGTGCATTGTCTACAGTCTTGTTGATACAAAATGCTATGCAATAGCTTTACCGTGGCAGTCCCCGAGTGCCACACGTCTTTTTTTGTTCTTTCCTTGTTACATTGACGAAGCTTGTTGTGGATTCTATGAATGTAATATTGACGAAGCCTGTTGTGGATATTTTGCATTTTCTTTAAAATAAAAAATAAATAAAAATTCAGTTATTTGCTGTTGTCTAATATCTTTTGTGTATTGACAAAAGATATTGGACAACAAATAACTGAATCTTTTGTGTACTGATTAATAATAATTATTATTATTTTTGCAATTGCTGTTTATGTTTATATAACTATATAGTATTGAATTCCACATTAAATTGTTGAATAAAATATTTTTAGTAGAAAATCTCACACACAATTTCGTCTCTCTTCATTCTATATCAAAAACTATTAATTTGTGTTTGTTTCAGCTGCCAAATCACCTTTTTGAAGAGCTAGTGATGGACATTTACGACGAGATTGATCGCCGAGAAACAGAAGCGAGTGAGTAAAAGCATCATAACTAGTTTTGATTTAAAAAAAAGTTATTTTTTTGCTAAGAATGTGTAAGCTATCTATTTATTTATTTATATAGGTTTACCTACGATTTATTACACTGTTTCTCCTTTATCTTTTATTAGTTAAAAGATCTGAAATCCAAAAAAATATAATATATCCACTTACTTCAATATGCTACATCACATTTTTACGTAATATCTCCGGATTGACACTTAACTTTAAACTGAGCTAAGAGACCTTCGGTCTTATTAATAAATTCCGACTAGAGAAAGATTAACTTTACTCCAAGTATTAACTCATTACTAACCAATTTCAGTATTAATAAACACAGAGTAAGCAAGGAGTAACCTAATCCATGCCTACTCCCGGAGTAAAAGTTACGCCTTGGTGTCACCTAGTTTAAGCAGGGATTAGCCATGGTTTAGGTTTTATGCTAACCTAAAAGTTACTTTGACATTCATCGATGACGGAAGGATGACGGTAAGGCGATGGGATCAAAGAGATTTAAATATTATTATATTTTAATCTCTTTGCTACTCACTAACCACAAATACGGATGTCAGATAGTCAGCTGTCACTTGTGAAACACATTTTTTTAGGGTTCCATACCCAAAGGGTAAAATTGGGACCCTAAGACTTCGCTGTCTGTCCGTCACCAGTCTGTATCTCAAGAACCGCGATAGCTAGACAGTTGACATTTTCACAGATTATGTATTTCTGTTGCCATTATAACAACAAATACTAAAAAACAGAATAAATTAAGGAGGGATCCCATACAACCAACGTTATTTTTTTGCCGTTTTTATAGGTAATGGTACGAAACCGACGTACCATTACCGACTCGCACTTGGCCGGATTTCTTCCATTTTGGAAAAGTTCTTATCTCTCTTTTTACTTTTAAATTCATCAGTATTGCCACATTTCAGACGTAATCTAAGTGTAAGCTAGGTGTAAGGAATGTATAGTTAGTCCGAGGATACTCCGTGTTTATTAATGACATAAAAAAAACTGAGGTAATACTTGGTTACTCAGGGATTAACTACTTCTAGCGTAACCTCTGATCATCCTAGGAATAGGCCATTTTTATTAATAAGACCGCTTATGTTAAAAATACAACACCAGAGTTGAAAAAATAATAAAATAAAAGTAATGTATGTATTTTTTATTTTTACGAAGCTTGTTGTAGATATTACAATACAATACAATAACTCTTTATTGTACACCAAAAACAACACAATATGGATACCAACATGAACTAAAGTACAAAGTAGATATCGTAATTGTAATTTTACTTTTGTTTGTCAGACTCTGTGTACTGAATAATAAATAATAAATGAGCATGTTCATAAAATAAAAATAATTAAGTTAAAAGTAGAGCATCATTGATCGATCACATACTACGTCTTAATTCCTGTTCATGATAATGATGTTGTATTTGATCATGATGTTGTATACGTGGCGAACCTTTTCAGGCTTCAGTTTATACGTCGCAGCGCTCCATCTTTACTTTTTATTTGATCTAAGGCAAATACAGAATCAGTGTTATTTGTTCCGGTGCAGTATGGCAGACGAGTGCGTCTGGTCTGGAGCGCTGTGGCGTAGCGTTCCTGCCGGTGAACCCGGCTCTGTCCGCGCCCCGCAACCAGGGACGCCAGAAGCTGGCTCGCCTTTCCACGCCAGAGATGGCGACACTGCTCAGGGACGTACTGCTGGACGCCACCAGGAGGCAGCACATCGCCACGCTGCAGCCCAGGGGTATGGGAAATATATTTTCAACTCTCCGGGCGGAAAGTGGCAAATTTCGGCCCGCTGCTCTAAACAAAGTTGCTTTCCGCCTCCTTCGAAAAGAAAACAAGTATACACACCTCGGGAAGTATATAAGAAAGCCTCAGATCACATGTTTGTAGACAATTACATATGATCTGATACATTTCTTATTTTACTTCTCTAGGCATGTAATATACAATTCTGGAAATACCCAGGTTTCACCAATATGTACGGTCATTTTCGGATAAGGTCCATGAGGATACGAGGGAAGTACTAAGGTTTTATATCCACGAAATATATCATTTGGTGGCATTGAAAAAAAATTACTACAAATTCAAAGTAGCTCTAATAGCCTTACGGTTAAAGAGCCTGCTTCAAATAATGATAATCAGAGAGGCTCAGGTCCGAATCTTGGCATCTACCAATGAATTTTTCAAAAACTTAGTACATGTTCATCACTAGCTCGACGGTGAAGGAAAACATTGAAGAAACCCGCAGGTCCCAGGATTAATTGTGTAAAAGACCCGGCCCGACGATGGTCTCACCACCTATCACGTTTAGGAGTCCAAAGAATATATCGTGAAAAGTGGGTATATCTAGAAATTTAATACCTCTACCCCCTCGGGGATAAAAGGCGTGAGATTATTTTTTACTACAAATTCTCAGAATATACCACAAATTCGGTTATAAATACTTCCAAATGTGCTTCCAAATCATTTTTAACCGACTTCAAAAAGGAAGAGGTTATCAATTGGTCTGTATTATTTTTTTTATGATTGTTACCTCAGAACTTTCGACTGGGTGAACCGATTTGGATGATTCTTTTTTTATTTGAAAGCTGGTGCTTCCAGATTTGTCCCATTTTAATATATATGGTCTCATTATAATTTCGTCCAGTTCTGACAACGGCATCCATGAGAAAACCATATAAGTTGAAGATTGAAGTCGGTTTTTTACTCTTTAGAGTGGTTATTTTGTTATATTAAAAAAAAAAAACTCACGCCTTTTATCCCCGAGGGGGTAGGCAGAGGTATTCCATTACTGGATATACCCACATTTCACGAGATACATTGGACCCCTAAACGTGAAAGGTGGTGAGTCCATCGTCGGACCGGGTCTATTTACACATGTCTCAGAATTAATTCTGATACCTGCGGTTTCCTCACGATGTTTTCCTTCACCGTCGAGCTAGTGATAAATATGTACGTAAGTTGTTTTTTTTTTGAAAAACTCATTGGTACATGCCAGGATTCGAACCCGAGCCTCACTGATTTTCGGCCGGCTCTTTAACCGTAAGGGCTATCACTGCTCTATTTGTTATATTATACAGTAAAAACGTGGTAATAATTCATGTATTCATTGTTTCAACTATTCCATATTCCAGCATTGACAGGGCCGTTGAACCTGCTACTCTCCGGGAGCCACTTGAAGCACATATCGCAGATGTCTGACGATGAGCCTCTGTACGACTCCGTGGCATCAGATGATGACTACGCCGCTTTAGCGCCTATAAACCTGGATGTGAGTATATTTAATATGGAGTTTTCAAGAATGTAATATTAAGATCTCCGAAAACCTGAATATGGATTTTAATATTTTCAATGTTTAAATTTTCTATTAATGGTAATAACGCAAGACAAATACATATTATGAGACAAGGAGGTATTACAACTTATTTAAGAGTTTTTGACACAAAATCTGTGCGTCCCTGCGCTTCTAAACTAGGGGAAACCCTGTATCTTAGTAGAACAGTGACCGGCCTACAATACATACTTTGAAGTGAAAGTAAATCTGTGCTGTTTTCTTCGTTAATTTGCAGTCAGATGAGACTAATTTTTTTTTTGGCAGACTGACACATTAAACCCTTTTAGACTGAATTTAAAAAAGGAACATCTATTGAATTTAACAAAATAGAAGCTGTTTAGGCTCAAGCAAGAGTTCATTAACTTCTCACCTACCGAGGGTCATTAGCATAGTATGGACCTACGTACATTTTTGCGACAACGCTTGATGTAGCTGGGCATTGACCGGTTAAAACTGTAACTTTAGCTGTGTTTTCAAACAAACATACAAATATAATAATATAATCTCACGCCTTTCATCCCCGAGGGGGTAGGCAGAGGTATTCCATTACTGGATATACCCACATTTCACGGGATACATTGGACCCCTAAGCGTGATAGGTGGTGAGCCCATCGCCGGACCGGGTCTGTTTACAAATGTCTCAGAATTAATTCTGAGACCTGTGGGTTTCCTCACGATGTTTTCCTTCACCGTCGAGCTAGTGATAAATATGTACGTAAGTTTTGAAAAACTCATTACCGTCCGGGCTATCACTGCTCTATACATACAAACTTTCACTTTTTTATATTAGTGGTTTTTACTCACTACTTCGTTTATATTCCGAAATGATAAGTAACATATGTCCTGCAAGCTATCTTCATACCAAATGTATACTGTAAAGTATGTATTATTTTCATATCAATAAAATGGTTTGCCACAGCTGTCCAACGTAGTACCGAGAACGGGCGAGACAGTATCGTCCACTTACAACCCTTCGTTGCCAATGGATCACTCCGGAATCGACATCCGACGAACACACTCCCCCCTACCTCAACCCCCACCGGAAATAGAGTCCCTAAAAAAGGAACTCGACAACCGAGATTCCACGATAACCGAGCTAAAGAACCAGCTGAAAAACCTCCAAACGATCGTCGAACAGCTCACAAAGGAAAATAGCGTTCTTAAAACGAACAGCGTAGACGACGACCAGAGTATGACGTCACAGTTCTCCATGAACGAAAGCACAACTAGCAACGCGATAGACACAGCGAAAGAGAGAGGGAAGAGTCTGGAGACAGAGCAAATTGAGAGGGAAGACGAGTTGAGGCAAACGAAAAGTTCGCAGCGACCGGTCAGTATGTTTGAGGCTAGAGAGGGACCAAAGAATAACTGGCAAGTTACTAAACACCAGGTACTAATATTAATTAATACTAATTTATTTTTAGGGCCTGTTTTTTAATACTTGAGATTTTGCTATTGAAAATTGGCCCTTATTTAGTTACGGTTGGGTTTAATCAACAATTTTATTCCGAGACTAGCGGCCCGCCCCGGCTTCGCACGGGTGGACATTTGTTTTTTAAACATTTTGGGATGCACTTAGAGAAAATATATCTTTATGCAGAACATAAGATAGGTTCTTATTATTTTTCAAATAGCCTGTGCCCAGCGGCGTTGCCCGCGCCGAATTCCTGTTCCAGTGGAAATTTCTAAAAATCCCTTCATAGAGCGTTTGCGAACGACAATATTATTATAAGACACTTACATACCATATTTCAAGTTTCTAGGTAGGTATTATCGATTGGGAGTAGTACGTATTTCTCTTTTTAACCAGTTTTTAGGATTCCATACCCAAATAGTAAAACGGGATCCTATTACTAAGTTTCCCCTGTCCGTCCGTCTGTCTGTCCATCTGTCACCAAGCTGTATCTCATGAACCGTGATAGTTAGACAGTTGAAATTTTCACAGATGATGTATTTCTGTTGCCGCTATAACAACAAATACTACAAAACAGAATAAAATAGATATTGAAGGGGCTCCCATACAACAAACGTTATTTTTTTGGCGTTTTTATGTTGATAGACACAAAAAACCACACTTCTCCATACTAACTTCAAACCCTACTTTCACCCCTTTAGGGGATGATTTTCGAAAAATCCAAAAACACTTGTCTCATAATATTTTATTTCTAAGAGTATTTGTGTAAAGTTTGAAGTTGATAGACGTAAAAAACAACACATCTCCATACAAACTTCTATCCCCTGTTTCACCCCCTTAGGGGTTGATTTTCGGAAAATCCAGAAATAGGTGTCTTATTGTTTGTTTTGAGGAGTATTTTTACAAAGTTTCGTACTGATACACCCAAAAATGAGGGTTTTCCATACAAACTTCAACCCCTACTTTCACCCCCTTGGAGGATGATTTTCGAAAAATCCTAGAACTAATATCTCATAGTTTGTTTTGGAGAGTATTTGTGCCAAGTTTAAAGTTGATACACGCAGAAATCACACTATCCCATACAAACTTCAACGCCCTCTTTCACCCCCTTTGGGGTTAAATTTCGTAAAATCCTTTCTTAGCGAGCATCTACACTATAAACGTAACCTACACACAAAATTTCATATTTCTATGTTCAGCGGTTTGGGCTGGGCCTTGATTTTTAGATTTAGCTTCTCCTTTTATATATATAGATAGATTAAATAGGATATGGTTAATTACGTTGGTTGAATCCGCCCTGCACCCTTATTCTCGAACGTTTAGAGTTCTTATTCTTAGTCGACAAATAAAATTAGAATGACACTACAGTATCGTAAAGAATAATAAGATCGATCGATCGATAAGAAATATCGAAAGTACGAGAATAAAGGCTGTTTACATTAATTTACTAGAATAGCGGTTTGAGATATGGTTAGGTTAGGTGGCCATTCGGCATAATGCGTAATTAGTTGGATTATTATTATTATTAATTATAATAAAAAATAAATTGTAATTAAGGACTGATTGTTGAATAGTTAGTTAAAAGTTATCTGAAGAATTAACATCACCCTGTCACTTTTCCTTTCTATTGTGTCAGACAGTGACAGCATCAATATATTATCCAGATAAGGTTTATCTGACGATTTAACAATCAACCCTAAAGGAAATATTATTAATCAATAAAAATAAAAAATATCTCATTCCGCAGTATATGGATTAACTTTGTAGTTAGAACTGGTAAACATGGAGGTGTGAGGAATTTTTGAGCGAACTAAAATATAAAAACCTTGCTTCCTGATGTAACAATAATTTTAGATTATAGGCAAAAGATGCGCTTTGGGATTGAGTGTAACATTAGTAATTTGAACTAATAAGTTATTCTTTTAAAAATACCTCAAACCTAAGCTATTTGCCAATTTATTTTTAGATTCTTTACGACCTTTCCACAAATTTTAGCGGTGGTAGATAGTAATGACTTCTAATAAGTAAACTTGACATTCCTGGACACTTTTTTAAACAGGTGTTGTAATTTTTTAGAATAGCGTTAGGCTAGTAGCCACCTGTCAGAATTTTGCAACCCTATGGTACAGTACGGCCATTTTAACTCGGCTGCTCTGAACATAGGCTCATCCGCTGCGCAAACCGCCTCATACCGCCAAATGGTCGCAAGAAATGTTATTGCGCAGCCGTTGCTGCTACTCGCAGCACTTTCACTGAATAATGTATATTGCCTGTAACTTACATGTGTGGTTTATCTACTGTTAGTGTAAGTTGGTAAATAAATAAATAAATAAATTTGCGCAACTTGCCAAGAGCTGCAAAGTTAAAACGGCCGTACTGTATCTGACATGGCTAACGACTTCCATTGTGGGTAGACAAGGAAAACCAACGACTTGCTGACAAATCTAAATATTTCAGCTGACTACACTGAGCGGGCTAGACCGCTCGCTGACCCAAAGTGTGTTAGAGGGCGCGTGCAGCGTCGACGGTGCAGAAGACTCGGCGACCGAAGTGCTCCCGAGCGCGGACATGGTGCACAGGTAGGCTTGCCAGATGACCGGGAAATCCGGGAATGTCCCGGAATTTTGCGTGCTGTCCCGTGTCCAGTAATTGGACGTTATTGTCCCGGATGCCAATTTCCACTAGTATTTACTTTGTGTTTAAAGAACTTTTATTCTCATAAAGAACACAGTGTAACACAAAAGTGAACACTTCTAATGCGATTTACATTTTCAATCTTAAAAGGTAATTAGGCTGGTAGTCTGGTACAAAAAGTTACATTATGCATTATTTTTCTTCAACAAAATATACTAGCAACTTAGTACTCAATTTTATTTATGTTTATCGTGTCGATTTCCTACCAATGTTTATCTAATCCACAAGCCATAAGAAGGTGATCAATACTGGTTTTAAATCTTAGCTTCATCATAATACAATAACTGGTGTTAATTTTGTAGGTTTACTTTTACATACCTATTTAGTAAGTGTATTTGAAAATAAATGTCATTTTCCTTTAAAAGTACATATTAAATATGTAATTAGATACCTATCTATTTATTTTAATATGTATGTTTACTATGGCCGCGGCCCGACATCGTTATCCTAAAATTGTTCCGGGCATGATATGTTTCTATGCACAGACGAGCGGAGAGTGTGACGCGCGCCATACAGGAGCTGTGGGCGGCTGCGAGAGACCAGCACCCTAGGCTGCTCGAGCGAGCCGACCTCATAAGGCAAGCCGTGCGCTCGCTACTAGCTGTCTTCCCACCGGTGAGTGTTGTTCAAAGGGTTTAGTGGTGGATATGAGCTGCAATTTTATTCCCAGTTTGTTGATTGCGTACATGGTCCAATTCACAGATGGTTTAATTCGTAGATGGTCCAATTGACAGATGGTTCATTTCATACATGGTTTAATTTAGTAATGGTTCATTTCGTAGATGATCCAATTTTATTTACACATGTTTCATTACTTAGGTAATTGAATTTACAGATGGTTCATTTTGTAGATGGTCCAATTCATAGATGGTTCATTCCGTACATGGTTCAATTTAGTAATGGTTCGTTACGTAGATGGTCCAATTTTATTTACACATGTTTAATTACTTAGATAATTGAATTTACAGATGGTTCATTATGTAGAAGGTCCAATTTACGTATGGTTCATCTCGCAGATGGTTCAATTCACAGTCGGTCTATTTATAGTTAAAATACGCTGTTGAACATATTCACCGCTGGTTCAGTTCACAGTTGGTTCATTTTGTATTTGGTCCTATTTTCAGTTGGTCTAATCCACAGTTAGTTCAACTCTTTCTTACATCTTTAATGTTGTTACTAATACCTACTAAACGTTCCTAACACTTCTTATGTCCATTCCCAGACATGCTCTGACCGTGAGCTAACCATCATACTGGGTGAGTTGCGGTCCGCGTGCGAGCAAGTCTCTCTCGCCTGCAACGCGCCATCGCCCCTCCACGAGGTTCGAGCCGCCGCCTACGACCTCGCCAAGGCCACAAAGACGCTCGTCACACACTTCCAGCCTTCCTAGCGAACGGTCTATTACTACACCACCGTCTAGTGGCTCAGGTGGGTAGTATGGACTGTATTGAGGGGAGGTATTTGTTGTTTCAAACCGTTCACACTCCGAGTGGTTGCCAACGAGCTTATATGAAGTTTGGGTTTAGGATGTGCACAAAGAAAAGAGTTGAGCAGGGCGAGAGATTAAGAATTTTGTTAATTTGTGTATGTAAAGTAAAAATAAGCAATGTTTGATTTCGAAACCATTACAAAAAATTAAATTTCTAAACTTTATTTTATAAATAGCTTCTAGCATGTAACGAACTTCCATTTCACCTCTAAATTACGTTATAAAGCACACTTTACATAGGAGTTCGGAAGCAGCAACCACAATCTCGTTGGAAGACACTTTCAATCAAGACATGTCATAGCGTCAACGTAAGTTATGACATTAAGGGCTGATTTTTCAATCGTCAGATAAATCTAATCTGGAGAATATATTGATGCTGTCACTGTCTAACACAATAGAAAGGAAAAGTGACAGGTGATGTTTATTCTTCAGATAACTTTTAACTGACTATTGAAACATCAGCCCTAAGAATATAAAATTTCAGAAAACAATATTAACTACCGTTTCAATAATTAAATGATATTTATTTAGAAATAAACATCAGTTGCCAATATTACTTTATGACTCACTCGTAAATATGCATTCTTAGTTACTGGCCCTACTTAGCCTTGCTGTTTAGTTGACTGCACATACTCAAATTGTTCACTATTTTCGTCAGTGGTCCGTTGAATATTGTTCGGATATTTATAAAATACTTTCCGAACCTCGCGTGTAAAACTGCACGCAAATACATATATTGCAATCGTGGACGACTATATACTTTATTTGAAGTGTTGAAGGTTTGAATTGTTTTAGCCATAAATCAGTTTTAGGATCTAAGTTAGAATAACTTGAAGTTTTCATTCATACTTCATCACAATACATCAGCTACTTTGAATACAATCAGAATTAAAATAATCTATTGTTTTTTTTTAAACTCGCAAGGAATATTTATGATGCAGAATCAGAAAGTCTGTCTGTATAACCAAAACGTACTATGAATATTCAAATCCAAAGTTTGAAGTTGAGTACGTTAAATTAAACCCGGATAGGGATACATTTGCAGAATTTATATGGTCAACTTATAAAAAAAATATTGATTTTTATTTTTTTTCTCAAATGTCGTTAACTTATTTCAAAAAATAGAAACATTCTCGTTGCTAGACTCAGTATTCCCTTGGTTAACCGAAATCCAGCAAAAACCACAGAATAATACCTTCAAAATGTATTTAAAATAACTACCAAATGAGATTTCGGTATGAGACTGTTATAACACCAAATAGTGTGGTTGACTTATACGTAGGTAGATAAGAAAATGTATAGATGAAGAATTATTTTATCATAAACGGAGGCTATAAAATATTTACATTGCTAGTTGGATGGTTTGTCTGTCCTTAGCGCTGATCGGTTGTGTTTGAGCCTAGTTTGACAAATTAGTCATGAAAAAACTTTTTTAATAAAAAAAAAATGAACGAAGCACTCCAGTGGAATGCACATGCTTAATATCAAGAGATACATTTATTCATATGACAAAAGATGAATCCAGTTTCAGAGTGAGATAACCTAGCAACTATATGATGATATAAGATGATATTCTATGTTTCTTATGTCATTTTATTTGTATAATACAGTGGGAAAAAAAACGATTATTTCCCTATTTATAAGCACATTCAGTGCTAATTTGCCAAACTAAAGATTCGCGCGCACAATAAACTGTATACAAATATAATTGCATTACGTATCAAAGATAAATTATACGCTTTGCGCTTTGTATGTAATTAAAATGCATTGCCTTTATCTACATAAAAGAGATTTAAATATTATAGGGCATAGAGGGGGGCATTGGGAATATTTTCATACAAAATTTTGAAGCCTATAAGCGTCATGTCCTTGTCTTGTCAGTTAGTATGAACGCGAGCTGTCATTCGGTCGAAATTGTACTAGACTTATTCCACTTGGAATAACTTTTGACTTCAAATTTTCCTGGCTTTGTCCCCTCTATGCCTTAATATATTTTAATCTCTTTGATCTACATACATTTATATTGTAGCGAGTATTTATTCAAAATATGTTCAGAATTTAAAAATATATATTGAAAACCTGTGGTCTTGTGTAGGCTATAAGGCGGTGTTGAGAAGAGCTAAATGTGTTGTCAATAGGACAAGTCTATAAGGTAACGATAGTTAGTTGAATGAGGAAATTGGCTAACGCACAGTACTCAGCGATCATAGTACGATAAAGTTTAATTTGGCGTTTGAACTTCTCTCGGAAACAATGGCAGAAGTGTGAATAATTTTTGAGTCGAGCAACACTGATTACCCATTTACGTCTTTTGAGAAGACATTCTCGTACAGGGGGCAATTCCACTAAATGTCAACGATTATAGTAGGATGACAATGATATGTCAGTCAATGATGATATTTGGCACTTCTCAGAGCAAATAACACCATCGACTGACCATTGACATGTCATTGTCATCTAACTATAACCGTTGACATTTAGTGAAATTGGCCCCCTGCTGTTACTCGATGCAATCTGAAGTAAAACCTTTTGAAACGGGTCACAATATTTTTGCGTTATGATTTGCATAACTAATTGTGAGAATTGTTTTTCCAGACTTTATAATTTCCCAATATCGCCATGGAAATTGGAGCATAGAAATAAATTGCTGTAAAAACTGTTGCTGAATCAATTTTCGTTTACTTGTAATACTGGATATTTTAATTGGCGCCAAATACGTTCGCCCTGCTCGAGGACTTATTAAATTTCCATGTTTAAAACCTATCTCCGAACTATCATCACTAGTTGTGAATCGGTTGTCTGTTCAACTTTGATCTTTATACAAAGTACTCTAAGGTTCGTTATAATTGTTAGGGTTCGGTTAATAAGGTTTAAAATTATAAATGATATTGAGATCAGTGCGTTGTCAATTTCCAGAATTTTCGTATACACGTAACAGAATAAGCGCAATTCCTCATACACCCCTATTAGTATAATGATATAAAAAAAAAATATATGCCTCCGTACTTTAGTTGTGTCGAACCAATTTTCTTAAATAAAGAGCAATAATTTACGATTTCCATAGATAGCATTCAGCTATGCTAATTCATTTTCCAGAAAAAAAATAACACATTAAAAATAACTGAAGTCGATTAAGTAGTCGATACTCAGCAAACTAATTTCAGGAATTGCGCTTATTTTGTTACATATTGTATAGTCTAAGTATACAAGTTAGTTGTTGATTGTGATCGTGATCATTGTTTATATCACAAGTGCCATGCCCGCGGGCGACTTATTATTCTCACTCGTTCAAATTGGTGTAACCAAAGCTTCGTTGTAGCGTTGTTGAATTTTGGAGTCGGCTGCAATTTTTGTGGTATAATCAAATTACCTAATTATATTATGAATTCGAATTCAGTCCCATAGAAAAGTGTGAAATGAAGGTATTCTATTCTGATAACAAAAAAAGACAAAAACATCATGTGACTTTTCTACGGCTTATAACAAACTCAATTTATTCTATAGCACTCACTATAAATTGTCGAAAGTCACTATAGTCTCAGGTCAACCTTTACAAATCAAATTTAAAGAATGCGAAATGGATCTTACGTAGTTTACGTAAAGATGGAACTGTAATAAAGCATCTGACTTCTATTAATTAAATTTACCTTGAACTCGGCGGTACGTTTCGGTCGATTCACACAAATGATTAAGAGTTTCATAAAATTATTTCTTATTGTTAAGTGGCAGGCGTGGGAAATGTATTAAATATTGTTAATTGTTCCTATTGTGACAGAGGCCTTAAAGGTGGTTTGTTAAGATTACTTACAACTAGATTTTAAAAATCTTTAAAAAACATCACGTCGTCGTTTCTTAAATGCCGCAAGCGTCGATTAGAGAAGTAATAAAACCGGCCAAGTGCGAGTCGGACTCGCGCACGAATTGTTTCATACCATTGTCTATAAAAACGTCACGTTTGTTGTAAGAGAGCCCTTCAATTTTATTTTATAATGTTTTTTAGTATTTGTTGTTATAGCGGCAACAGAAATCCATCATCTGTGAAAATTTCAATTGCCTAACTATCACGGTTCATGAGATACAGCCTGGTGACAGACAGACAGACCCTTTACCCTTTGGGTACGGAACCCTAAAAATGTATTGTTTGCAATGAAGATAGTGTATAACTAGAAAAAAATGTCAGGCACTATATCACGAGCGCTTCGGCTAAGGCATGTTAAATTGTTGGTACCAGTTTTCGTTGTGTTTACGCACAATGGAAGTCTTTAAGTCATGCTATCTGCCTCTCTTCTCCCTCGGGTGGCTTGAAAAATTCTGAGATGATGGACACTCCACGCTGATCCAATGTATGTCTAGCTGAGGAATAGAAACTTTCGATTAAGCAAATATTTTTTTCGACGACCGCATTGGAAAACAAGCGCATTACCTATGTGCTTTTCCCTGTCGCATTTGTAACCGCAATATTATATCTTCCCATATATTGCAGCCGACTTACACAAAATGGAAGAAGGTCACAAATCTGCATTTCTACTTCATGTTCTTATCATTCCAGTATGTGTTCTTTTTATTTCCAGTGATTATTTTTGTAATTTAATTTTACTTTCAGTATTTTGTTCTTAAGAGTACTTGTTGTGCTAACATCCACCGTACTAGATTAACTTTTACTAAAGTCGGATTTTTAATCAGACGGAGTAAACTGACAGATCGAATGTTGCCGCTTTTTTACAAAATTCAATTAATGTTGTGCTTAAATGATTTACTCAATTTAATCATTTCAGTTCAGTGATCTAAAATCCAAAATATCTATCTAATGTGTGTTTTTGCTACCTAATAAGGGGAACTAGAACACAAAAAATGGGACATAAATAAGAAACATGTTATTTTCATTATAATAATTTATTCACTATCGGAAGAATCGTCATCATCATCAGTCACATTTCTCAAAAATCTGTCACTAACAGTATCAATGTGGTCGTCGAGCTGGCGCATTTTGAGTTCTTCTTTTTTTACATGTGTGACGCAATTCTTCCACTTATTATTTGCATTTTATTCATAGTCACATCTTTTGAACTATTTATGAATGAGTCAAATACTTCACTATGGTGTGAAAGTTGGTATCATTATTACGTTAATTGACATTTCGATCTGTCAGTTTACTCCGTCTGATTAAAAATCCGACTTTAAACAAAATTGTTTTTTTACTTCGTCTTTTAATATACTTTCAATATAATCTAAGTATACTACACACGTCTATATTAGTTAGTAATATTATAATTTATGTAATATGAATATGAGTGATTGTCACCTGTATTTAACATTTCGTAGTTTCTAAAATAACAATTAAATAGGTATTATAACTGGCCATCTGATGGTAGCTGAGCCGAGCTATTTATTATTGTTGCTATAGTCTATTTCACGTAACATGGGTTCGTTCCACGCCTACTACTTTCAACTAATTTAAATAATTGACTAAAAAATAATTAAAATTTTATCATTTTATCATTTCATAAATACAATATTTTTTATTAGTCGAAAGTAGCATGAGTAAAAGGCAAAAATGTGAACTGTCACCTAACCCGTGCCGTGTCATGCTACGTGAAATAGATTATAATAATTATAATTTCAACTCATAGACAACTTGCTATGAAAATTTAATCCTTAAATATCTATGGGTGGTGTGAAAGCCCCGAGTCTGTAATAAGCAGTTTTAGTAGTGATGGAAGGGAACTCACTTCTTATGTATGTGCAAAGAGTTTTAAAAGCTTGGGTAGTTCCGAAATACATTTCCTCTACCAACTCCCTTACGCATAAAACTGTATTTATCACATGCCAGGCTTTTTCAAATAGATGCCATTTTGAGGCATCAATATAGTGTTGTCATTATATCAATGTTATATATAATGAGGCATCAATATAGTGTTGTCATTATATCAATGTTATATAAAATTATTAGTAAACCTACTTAACTTATCCTAACGTAATCCTATACTTAAAAATATTAAAGCTTATTTAGCTAAATAATTTAGGTTTTGGTAGTTAAACCCGAAGGTAAGGCCTACTCTTCATTTATTTATTTAGCTTGATGTGCTTAGAAAATTGTACACATAACGCACTGAATGCCTAGTTGATGTAATCCTACCGTACTCTAGTAGCCAGTTACTAAAGGTGGTCAGTTATAAGTGCTAAGTATCCTATGCCACCTGGGGGGCAGTTCCACTAAATGTCAACGGTCATAGTTGGCTGCCAATGGTCAGTCAATGGTGTTATTTGCTCTGAAAAGTGCCAAATAACACCATTGACTGACCATTGACATGTCATTGTCATCCAAATATGACCGTTAACATTTAGTGGAATTGGCCCCCTGTACTCCTAACATTGCATTATTCTACTATCTAAAGTGTAAACTAACTTTTCTCCAGTCCTTCATTTTTTTTATAAGCCTGTACTTGCATTGGATAGTTGATGCAAAAGAGCGTACCCAGTGTTTGAGAAAATCGTGCCTAAACATTATAGTATATTCATACATCTGTTAGAACCTAGATAAGTTTGACATATTATATGAGTTGTGTAGATTTTTATATGAGCGTTCATGATCTGTATGTTGATAGGAATCAATTGTATGTATAGTTGATACAATGTGAATTTTAATATTATAGTAACTATTAAATTGTATTAGCTTTCATACGGAATGTATTAAAAAATATATACATATTTAATGAGTATTATGTGATCACTTTTTGTGCCAATGTTTATGTAAAAGACTTAGGTTAGTATTAATTGGTATAACACTTTTGTAAGAGATCCTGTACTCCATGTATTCTGAATAAGTAATTGGGTAGTTGACAGCATCGAAATTAAATTGCGAGTAGTCATTCATTAAAAAGATTATTCCAAAAAACCTCAAAATATGTATTTCGATTTTCAATTTACAATTATAGCAAATTTAAAAATAATAAAACAATCAAAAAAAGTGCTGCAATTGAGTACTACAAACTATGACGTCACGGTTTGCTATTTCAGTACATTTTCCATAGTAAAATTTCGTTTTGACAGATCGTAAAAAGTGACTGATTTGACTAGGTAGGACACAACCCTATTACGTTAAGGCTGGATTTTTCAAACTAAGAGCAAGGCTTGGGAATTAAATCGCAAAAATTGCTACAATTAGCGTGGCCGTAAATCTTAGCTTAGGATTTGTGATTTCACAAGTTTATGATTACACAAGTTTTGACTTCGTGTGGTGCACATTGATAGTGCAGCCTTTTGTTTTTCTCTGTGTTCGACGTCCACTAAGCTTAGCACGCTAATTATTTTCCCGCTCTCACCTGTCACCTTAGCCACAAAACAGTATTAAGATGACGTCAAATAGATGAGATACATCTATGAGTATTAAGATGACGTCAAATAGATGAGATACATCTATGTGACGTCATCTTAATACTGTTTTGTGGCTAAGGTGACAGGTGAGAGCGGGAAAATAATTAGCGTGCTAAGCCTACAGCAATGCAAGGATGACATTACGCCTCGCCACATGTATAGAAATATTGCGTTTTATCTGTCGAATAAAGTTTTAACCGCTTTGGAAAAATCCGGCCTAAGGGCGGGTTTGCCGGACAAACAAGGCTTAATCAGAGATTTACTCGATAAGGCTTACTGTTTGTTGGTCAAATCTAAAAATAGAACTTTTATACAATAAAAACACGCAACAAATCCTAATACTTACACAATAAAAATTGTAATAAGAACATTTATTCGTAATTTGGTAGTCAACTCAACATCCAAAACAACATGAATTAGAGTCGACTAAAATATGAATCATAATAATGAGTACAATGCCATGTATTCTAAAGATGCTTTAAAAGGTGTTATATTATAAGTCACGGACAAAGTCGTGTGTTATGACTAAAGGTAATCATCCTAATATAGCGCCAAACACTCGCACACATTTATGAAATTGTATCGATGACGATGTTTGAGGATTAAAGCATCGGTCAAACCTGCGCGATGAAGCGTCTGCGGTGCAAAAGTGCACACCAGAGCGTCCTTGGCATGAACGCTTTATTTTTACAGTATTGATTGAATACACAGTAAATCCGGTGTACATTCGGTAAAATATTATAGTTTAACCTGTTTAACACACTTCCCGCGTGGATGATGTTTATAGCGCAATTCCTCATACACCCCAATTTGTATAATAATATAAAAAAAAAATATGATGCTTTCCTACTTCAGTCGAGTCTATCGATTAAATAAATACCCATTATAGCACGATTTCCATAGGTAGCACTAAATTCAGCTATGCCAATTGATATTTCGGAAAAATTTAACACATTAAAAATAGCTGAAATCCATTAAGTAGTCGATACTGAACAAACTAGTTTCAAGAATAGCGCTTATTCTGTTACATATTGTATTGTAGCGAAGGTGTGCATAGCTTCATTTAAAAACAAAAGCTTTGCTGTCGCCTAGGTGGGTCCGATACTTTAAGCATTTACTAATACCTACTGTTGTGTAACTTTTTATGGTGACGCTAATCTACCTGATTTTTCGCCAGTGACACATAAATGACCTTCACTTAGCTTTTATAAGCCATGTAGACTTCAGGGTAACAGGATCTCAAGTTTAATCGTACGGAATTTATTGAATTTGTAACGTTTAACATATTAAATTTTATTATTATTAATATTGAATTTGTTGTTTGATTTATATTATATCAATTCTTTCTTTGGGCTCATCTATGTAGCTAATGTAATGTAATAGTTTCTTTTTTAATTTTTGTTACCCCGGTTCTTTATTGGGTTTACGAAATCGTACTTAAATCTATCGAGATACGGTTGTAGGCTTCTTAGTTTCTTAAATACATAAACACCCAGACATAAAGCAAACACACTTAATCATGCACACAAATGTTGGCACCAAGCGGAAATCGAACCCGCAACCTCTGGCTCAGAAGGCAGGGCCACTACCACTGAGCCAACAGACAAATCATTATATTACACTAACAAAATACCACAGCAATATTAGGCGAATTCAGAATAAGGTGTTCAATAAAACTTTGGTTGAAATATAATTCGTAAAAATATATAATTTATTCATAATTTAAAATATTTCTCACACATGTTTTTTAATATCATTTAAAATATATTTTATAATGTCGAATTTTAATAAATTAATTACTTATAAAAAAAAAAGGTGTCCTTGGATGTAGACTTCAAAACTTTTTTATGAGTAGGTAATCAAAGTTCTTCTGTATTTAAACATCCATTAGGCAGGTACTGTCTTTGCTATACATACACCTTTTTATTTACTTTCCTAAATTAGACTTTAAAAAAATACAATAAGTACTTAATTAATATTTATGTTTATCGTAACGAGAAATTTGACGTCGTAGATTATACTAAAAAAACATTAATTTGAGTTGTAAACCACATAATAGTTGGGTACATTACAATTACAAAGTATGAAAAACGATTACTAATTGACAAAAACGTTACAAAAAGTAGCGACCATGATTTTAATTCGCCTTAAAATTATCTACTGCACAGTGACTACTGAGAATTTCGAGATACAATAAAAAATAACTGTTCCGCGTCTCAAACAAAAAAACCTTAACAAGTCAAGGATGTACCAGAAGAAAAATAACGTTTCGGCCAGTTCAATCAAGTGATCAAATGTTAGTGCCTCCTCGCTAATTCGTCTGACGCTTGGTCTGACAATTCGGCATGCTTTAGGATATTATCATTGAATACGAATATTAAGGCTAAGTTATAGACTAAAATATGGTGCCAAGAATGAGTACTGCTTGACCGCTAGTGCTGTACTGCGACTAAGGTGCGACAGGTGGGGTACCGAGAATCGAGACAGAATAGAGATATCCAATATATTATATTACATACCTAGGGTAGTAAAATAAGAAATTGCTCAGATCACATGTACCTAGTTGTGAAAACATGTGATCGGAGGCTTTCTTATTTACTTCCCCGAGGTGTGTGTATTTTTTTCGGCGGCTTCGTTTAGCGCAGCGGGCCGAATATTGACGCTTTTCGCCCGAAGAGATGAACAATATTTTCCCGCGAAAAGTTTTATGAAAAAACACAAGCAGGTATCAGGGGCCTTATTGTTTCTCTATAATTGTAATCGCATCGTTACGTTTGTTAAGCGTTCAGTGCTTGCTCTACTTAGGTACACTGATGTACGGAAGAAGTAACTTATACGTCAAAAGAAAAAATATTGCGACGAGGTTTGAGACGATTGCGATAAGGGTTCTAAACAGACAAGGTCAGCAGTTAGAGCTTTTACTTATCCATTGTTTGCCTCCTCATATGAGTTTTATCTCGTCTTATACCAACTAACACTTACCTATGATATGAACTGCGTTATATCTAAGTCCGTTCGGTTTTTAATGAACTTCTCTAATAGAGTATTATGCCCTGCCGAAACTAGTGTACCTCTACGCAGCGGCACCCTCGGCCCTAGAGAGATATGGTTGGTATATATCTATAGTACCCTCGCCCAAACTTACTGAACGTGTATTGAAATAATTTGTACCCCGATGGTTTTAGAGTAAATTAAAAAATAAGAAAGTTTCTATCCAGCGGGGCCCTCTGTAAGTATGCATTCAATGGTTTTTTCAATTGCATTTAAGTATAGTACCCCAAGACCCGTTTTCAATATAACAATTACTTTTCATCTAAGAGATATAGTTTTTACATAAAATCGCGCCTCTCCATACGATTAGCGTGATTTAGAAAAATAAATCTAGGGATGATTTTAGAAATCAGAAAATACAAATTAGAAAATACAAAACGGCTGTTCAATGCCAATCCAGGGAGGGCCCCGCTGGATCGATTAGAACTTCCACTTGATTTTATGTAAAAACTATATCTCTTAGATGAAAAGTAATTGTTATATTGAAAACGGGTCTTGGGGTACTATACTTAAATGCAATTGAAAAAACCATTGAATGCATACTTACAGAGGGCCCCGCTGGATAGAAACTTTCTTATTTTTTAATTTACTCTAAAACCATCGGGGTACAAATTATTTCAATACACGTTCAGTAAGTTTGGGCGAGGGTACTATAGATATATACCAACCATATCTCTCTAGGGCCGAGGGTCCCGCTGCGTATAGGCACACCCGAAACTATCGGCATTTATACTACCAATGTGAAAATAATATACTAACACTGAAGCTATTACTGTCTCCCAATCAGAAGAGTAGGTACTTGTGTGCAGTACTTATATCCCAAACGTAGGTACCTACCTACCTACTCTACTCATATTCGTAAAATACCTATTGACGATTTCATAGTTCTATTTGGTTCCCTTCCGTGACCTGACATGACATAAGAAAGATAAAATCCCTCTATGCATTGCAGATGCGAAACCATTGTGGAAAATAAATTTACGAGCAGCGTTCTGGCTTCAACCCAGTTGCGTGTCGCTTTAACCCAGTTCTAAGTGTGACATCTGACGAAAGCGAGTTGGGAGATCGATATTTGGATAACCCATCATGCAAATCTCCATGGGTTTCTATTGACGATTTGAGATAGGTAGTTCAGCTTTTATTTAGATCGGTATTCCGTATCCCAAAGTTGCACGAAAGATTAACATTTATACACAGAAAGTTACTTGGCTCTAGATTTAGCCCGATCAACAAATCTGTAAGTACCTAAGTATAAATAATCTATATATAGGTAGGTGCTTAAGGTTATTACCGTACTCGTGAAAAACCACGTTAAGTATACACGAAGTATGAGAGGAAAATACCTACCGTATTTTCCTCGTACCTCGTGTATGCAAATGAAATGTCTGTAAATTGTTTTCAAAACTTCACGTCTCGTGTTCCAGGTATTAACAATTTGCATTTGAAAACACGTCAAACGCTGCCGGCATTGTATTGTATGCGGCTTTAACGTTCAAATGAGCTATTCGTAGCAGTTTTAACAAAACCAATTTGGTATACTTATCGAGGTAGGTCCGATCTGTGCACGCTTTCTTAACTGCTTTGTAATGCTGCTTCTGCTAAATATGCTTTCTCAATAAGTACCTACTTAAAAAATATTTTTTACTGCCCAAAAATATATTGATCACGGGACAAAATGGTACATTATATTTAATGAAAACTAACTTTAAGCTATCCTAATAAAGACTACATGTAGGTAGAGCAGTTGTAGTTAAGATACATTTGATTGTAAACGTGTAATCCCTTGTGAACCTGCCCTTGTAGCCTTTGTAAATATACCTACGTATTGGAAAATAGATTAGGGGTGAAGGGAAGGAGTACGGGGTTTTCATTCACTACCCTTACCCCATTTTTGCACTCCCCGCGCATTCCAAATATCCCCCTAAACACCCCTGTTGGAATTGGAATTGCGACTTGAATATATATAGAGTAGGTACCTACCTACCTAACTATTCGCACGCTGTATAAATACTGCACTGTTTCACGTTTCATAATATATAAGTATATCATGCACTCTTAATTTAAAAATAAAAAAATGAATTTGCTATGATTGAAATATCCGAACTTTAAAATAGTCTGCGTAAATTAAAAGGTAACCTCTAAAAATGGCGCGTAAATAATTTCATGAGCACTTCCAAATACAAACTGCTTGGTTCCCGCCAAAGTACAAATAGCAAATGGTGGAGCACTCGTAGGTCACTTCGAAGCCGTAGCTCTCCCCAACCACCACATGGAAGGCTGGTCCGAACTTCTTGTCCATGGCTTCTTTGACCAGTCGTGCTGCCAGCTCGTTGTTTGCCGCGTGCTTTTCACATGCTGTGACTGATAACTCGACGGCTTCTGTGCGCATATCTTCTGGCATGTCGGAATGCTGTGGGCAAGATAATCCCATTTAGAATTTCGATCTGTCCTACCTATTTAAGTCCATAGGTCCGTTTCTACTTAAATCCTAATGAGGAAATATAGAAGACAGAACTTAAGACAGTATAGGTACCTACCTATATGTACATATTTTCTTTCAAATCAACTGTTACAAAAGTAAGTTCTCATTCAGAGTAGGTAGGTAGTCAGATCATTGAATAAGCTGGTAGCTCATTCCATGTAGAAGAAGTAGCACCTACCTATCAGCACCCAATGTCAATCCATTTAAAAATAAACTGGACAAATACATTTAATATACTTAGATGTTTATTCGTCAAAGTCCCGAGACAGAACATAATCAAAGTATTAATAAATAATAAAATAAAAGTAGTAAGTCCACATAAAACATATAAATCTATGAAGACTAAAACAGTAGGTAGGTACAGAGAAAATTGTGGTTAACGGTTGGTAGATAATGCTCAAGAAGATAATAACCACAGAAATAAGTCTAGCATTACGAATATTACGATGATTGAATGTCTGTTAATAAAACGATATGGTTTATTTTTTTTAATTAGGTACTTATCAGTTTAGGTACAGCTTTACATAATAATAATAATAAATAGTATAATCTCACGCCTTTTTTATCCCCGAAGGGGTAGGCAGAGGAATTCCATTACTGGATATAGGTACCCACATTTCACGAGATAGGTATATTGGACCCCTAAACGTGGTAGGTGGTGAGCCCATCGCTTTACATGTAGTGTAGGTAAGTATTTATGTTTGCGTGTAGGTTTCGCTAATAACTTCCCTTGAGCGCATTGTATGAGCATTACAACAACTTGATGACTTAATTAACAGTTGATTTTATCTGAGAAAAGTAAATAGCCTATATTTTTCTCAAGGAAAATCTGATGTAACTTGCCCTGAAGGTAGCAAGTGAATAATATGATTGCGTTCATTATTTGATTAAACTTTTTGTATTCTATTCTATAACACAGGTAAGTATGCAACGAATAACACAGGTAAGTACCTACCTAACTACCTAATTTATTATTTGTGGTCGGGCAAAAAACTGACTGTTCATTGATAATCATTACCTAATAGAATATCCGCGTGAGACTGAGTCGCGATTTTTTAGTCCGACTTGACCTATTGAAACCACAAAATGTAAGTACAAATCCGTCCAATTAATGCAAAATTGTTTTTTATATTCCGTACCAAAACGGGAAAAAGCCATAAGCCGCGCTGTCTGTCTGTTACAACTGCTTCATTCTAAATCTATAGACTTTATTTTAGCGAATTCTAAATAATGATCGTTAAGTTAATACAGGTTAATCTATATATATAAAAGGAGAAGATAAATCTAAAAATCAAGGCCCAGTCCAAACCGCTGAACATAGAAACATGAAATTTTGTGTGTAGGTTACGTTTATAGTGTAGATGCTCGCTAAGAAAGGATTTTACGAAATTCAACCCTTAAGGGGGTGAAAGAGGGGGTTGAAGTTTGTATGGGATAGTGTGATTTCTGCGTGTATCAACTTTAAACTTGGCACAAATACTCTTCAAAAAACACTATGAAATATTAGTTCTAGGATTTTTTGAAAATCATCCTCCAAGGGGGTGAAATTAGGGGATGAAGTTTGTATGGAAAACCTTCATTTTTGGGTGTATCAATTCGAAACTTTGTAAAAATACTCTTCAAAACAAACAACAAGATACGTATTTCCGGATTTTTCAAAAACCATCCCCTAAGGGGGTGAAACAGGGGAGTGGAGTTTGTATGTAGACGTGTTGTTTTTTACGTCTATCAACTTCAAACCTTACATAAATACTCTTAGAAATAAATTATGAGACACATATTTTTGGATTTTTGGAAAATCATCCCCTGGATTCCCGGATGAAAGTAGGGGTTGAAGTTGATACGAAGAAGTTTATTTTTTGCGTCCATCAACTTGAAACTTGGTACAATTGCTTCTGAAAACAAACTATGAGATATTAGTTCTAGGATTTTTCAAAAATCTTCCTCCAAGGGGGTGAAAGTGGGGGTTGAAGTTTGTATGGAAAACCTTCATTTTTGGGTGTATCGATTCGAAACTTTGTAAAAACACTCCTCAAAACAAATAACAAGATACGTATTTCTGGATTTTTCGAAAATCACCCCTTAAGGGGGTGAAACAGGGGGTTGGAGTTTGTATGGAGACGTGTTGTTTTTTACGTCTTATCAACTTGAATCTGGGCACAAATACTTTTAGAAATAAATGATGAGACACGTGTTTTTGGATTTTTTGAAAATCATCTCTTAAAGGGGTGAAAGAGGGGGATAAAGTTTGTATGGGATAGTGTGATTTCTGCGTGTATCAACTTTTTACAAATATTCTTGAAAATAAACTTGATATATTAGTTCTAGGATTTATCGAAAACCATCCTCCAAGGGGTTTCATCCCCTTGGGGGTTGAAGTTTGCATGAATACCTTCATTTTTGGATGTATCAATTCGAAATTTTGTAAAAATACTCCTCAAAACAAACAACAAGACAAGTAGGTATATCTCGATTTTTCAAAACTCACGGGTGAAATGGGGTTGGAGATTGTATGGAAACGTGTGGTTTTTTACGTCTATCAACTTGAAACTTATCACAAATACTCTTAAAAATAAATGATGAGAAACGTATTTTTGTATTATTTTAAAATCATTCCCTAAAAGGGTGAAATTAGGGGTTGAAGTTGGTATAGAGAAGAGGGGTTTTTTGCGTCTATCAACTTGAAACTTGGCACAAATATTCTTTAAAAGTCTCCATACAAAGTCTAATTTTTTTTGATAATTTACTATGGGTTGCTAGGAGAAATTTGTTTGTGCATCCCAAAATGTTGAAAAAATAAATGTCCACCCGTGCGAAGCCGGGGCGGGCCGCTAGTGGAAATATAACACGATAAAAATTTCAGTATTTTTAAAGTTAACGGAAGCTAGTCTTTCACACAAACATCCTGTCACACCTCTAAGATATTTTAAAAAAGACGCTGTAGATCGACAATTAGTTATAAGAATTAGGGTTGCGTGTGTTATTTTCACTCGCACAACCCGACCACTACCGCAGGAGGAGTCCACCTGCCAAAACAAACAATATGAAAGTGGATCCGTTGAAGTGTGTTAGATATATCTGTTTAAATAGACGCTCCGGTAATTTGTGTTTGTTCTACAAAGAGAAATTCGGTAGCTGACCTCGTAAATACGGATATGAGGCATGTAATTAAAAACCGTACGTCAACCTATTATTAAGTAATCCGTTTCAAATTTCAGAGGAAATGGGAACCTTGAAGTATTAGGAAATAAAATAAGTAGTTACTTATTTTAAAAAAGATCCTGGTTAGGTTAAGAATTTTCTAAATTTCGTTATTTACTTATTTTAATTTATTAATTTAACTTCATGTACCAAGAAAATGTAGACATGACGAACTTAAAGAAATAAATAAAACCTATGTTAGAAATAAATAGACCTCTCCTGTGTCGCTTCGTCACAGCATTATATGATGCTACAAATGAGAGTAGCACCCCTGGCTAGCTACTACGACAATCGGATTTATTTTGGCGTAGGTATTATCTGTCATTCATGAGACCGTCAAGTTAGAAGCCTCACCATGGAATTGAGCTGTTCTGATAATGTCAAACAACTCTTCCTAAATAGTGCCAAATAGTGCCCGAAGCATATAAATAGTGCTATCATACTTTCGGAGATATTCAGGTCGTTCAGTGAGGCTGCTATCTTGACGTCAAGATAGCAGCCTCATCTCAGTACACAAAAACCACAGCACTGTTCTTGAAGAACTATATACCAAAAAACTCTTCTTAAATAGTGCCTTGGATTTGCAAAGTTTCAGAATTAGTGCTTCAAAGGAACCGGAGATATTAGGGTACATTGATGAGGCTTCCAACTTGACGTCAAGCTAGAAGTCACATCATCAACGAGGAAGAATTTCGAATCAAGACTAATGCCAAAAATCTCTTCCTAAATAGTGCCTCCGGAATCAAAACAAATCGGAACGATTTAACTTGTATTTTAGTCAATAAATGATGATAAACTTCCACGTACATTTTGGATTCGGTACAGATAGGAATAAACCAACTAGATCAAAATGGAGGCTCAGCTTTATAAAGAGCAACATCTCAGAATTTTTTTTTTGTTTTTTTTTTGTAGCTAGGGGTACAAATTGTGATGATTTATCAAGTATCAGGATGCGGACTGGTTTAGTTTTTGAGATATAATTTTTTCAAGAATTATAACTTAATCATTTATCAAATATCAAAGAAAACGCAATGTCCAATGTCAAACTTCAAAAAAACGTTTAAAAAAATGTTGTTCATTGATAAAAATCTATTGGTTATTTATATTAAAACCTATTTTTATTTCATAGTTAATGTTTTGTTACGGAATACATTTATTAAAATATTTAAATTTTCTTTCATCGCCATGTCCTAAACATGTTAAAAAAATATTGTTTTATCATAGGATGAATGTCAACAGGTCCATTAAAAACTTCATTTCCGTGGATTTTTTATCTTTAGTTTTTCAAACAAAATCGAGTTTTTTTATAATGTATTCTTGCTTAATATCTAGCAGATGAGGGTGTATTTCAACAGGCCCATAAAAATCTTCATTTCCGTGTTTTTTTTTATCCTTAAGTTTTTTTAAAAACATCGCTTTTATTAATAAAATAAAATTTTGTGCCACGGCGATCAAACATACGTGCACGGCAATGAAACAAGCGTTCACGGCAATGAAAGAACTGTGCCACAGGATTGAAAGAATCAAACAACGGAAATGAAAATCCATATAAAACATAATATTTTATATACTTACCTGAGTATTATACTTACATAAAATATATACATGCCTGTCTCCGAGAGGGAAAGGCATACCCAGACTGTCTCTCCGTCGGATCCTTTAAATTCCTACCAGTCCACAAACAATGGCTTGGTTTTACCCAAAGTTTGTGTTTGGGAGAAAGATTTGGATATAATCTTTGAATTTTTTTATCTTGTGTCTGCTACTTCACGACCTTATAGTTTTAGTTTTTTTTATAATTTAATTATTTAGTGGCACGCACGAGCATCAATGTGTTATACTTTTTTATATTTATTTGTATAAAACCGTAATGGCCAATCGTATAGCTCCACTTGTACGCATTATTAATTATTATGCTATTTTAGCATTTTTAGCTCAGTAGCACATTGTAACTAGGGCGATAGTTCCATATTTTAATAGGTAACCCTTTCACTAAGACCGGTTAAAGAAGCCATCTTGTCTTTTCAATTGCCTTAGACACGCTCGGTTCCGCGCAAGTGCATTGTATGTATTTTATACTTTAGATTTCTAATAATTAATTGCTCAAACCCCAAATATAGAGCTTATTTTATTTCCCTTGTTCCTGTATCGAACATCTTGTACATCTCATTAGTTTTTTAAGTTATCTGCTACATATTCAGCAAGAATACATACAATATAAAGAAAACTTAAATAAAAGCGATGTTTTAAAAAAGATTTTTTTTATCAATGAACAAACATGTTTTTAAACGTTTTTTTGAAGTTTGACATTGGACATTGCGTTTTCTTTGATATTTGATAAATGATTAAGTTATAATTCTTCTAAAAAAATATATCTCAAAATCTAAACCAGTGCGCATCCTGATACTTGATAAATCATTACAATTTGTACCCCTAGCTACAAAAAAAAAAAACAAAAAAAAAATATTCTGAGATGTTGCTCTTTATAAAGCTGAGCCTCCATTTTGATCTAGTTAGTTTATTCCTATTTGTACCGAATCCAAAATGTACGTAGAAGTTTATCATCATTTATTGACTAAAATACAAGTTAAATCGTTCCGATTTGTTTTGATTCCGGAGGCACTATTTAGGAAGAGATTTTTGGCATTAGTCTCGATTCGAAATTCTTCCTCGTTGATGATGTGACTTCCAGCTTGACGTCAAGTTGGAAGCCTCATCAATGTACCCTAATATCTCCGGTTCCTTTGAAGCACTAATTCTGAAACTTTGCAAATCCAAGGCACTATTTAAGAAGAGTTTTTTGGTATATAGTTCTTCAAGAACAGTGCTGTGGTTTTTGTGTACTGAGATGAGGCTGCTATCTTGACGTCAAGATAGCAGCCTCACTGAACGACCTGAATATCTCCGAAAGTATGATAGCACTATTTATATGCTTCGGGCACTATTTGGCACTATTTAGGAAGAGTTGTTTGACATTATCAGAACAGCTCAATTCCATGGTGAGGCTTCTAACTTGACGATCTCTCATTCATTACCGATAGTGTAATACGTAAAAACAGCACTAGCCCCGAAATAAATTTTATATAAAACCTTTCCGAATCCAATCATAAATAGACATTTTAAGGTCCCAGATAGCCCGATCTTCATAATAACACATTAGCGCGGTCAGATTTCGCTTTCGTATACTATTTCGTTTTAACGTGCTCTGAAGTAGAGCAGGGGATGTCAAACGTAATTGTACCCGTAAGTTCGATTCGCTACAGTGACCCTCTGACGGACCTTGACTGCCCGAAATATAATACGACTCTTTCAATATCACTTCAAACAGGTGAAACTTGAGCGAGACAGTTTGGTAAACGTGAAAAAAATTATCACACAGTTTTGTCTTACCTAAGTATGTACCTAAGAGATACGCGACGATGATACACATAAAAATAAAATAAATAATCTCAAGCTTTTTGTCCCCAACGAGGGGGTAGGCAGGGATATTTCATTTCTAGAAATACCTACGTTTCACCAGTAGGTACCTAGATTATAGGTACTTTCTCCCCAAAACGTGATGTGGCGAGGTTGATGTTGTGTGACACATGTCTCAGAATTAATTCTGGGACCTTGTTTCCTCACGATGTTTTCCTTCAACGTTGAGCTAGTGATAAATATGTAACTACGCACATTTTATAAAAAACTCACTCATTCGAACCTGAGGCTCACGAATGAGAAGCGGGCTCTTTAACCACACCACTACTAAATTGATAAACATACCAAACAAAAGCAACAAAATATGCACACAGCTTCTGTTCTTACAAAGAGATTAAAATATAAAATCTCTTTGTGTTCTTACAAAATTATAGCGAACTTACTCTAACTAGCGGATAAGTGTGAATTATCTTCTCCGCCGCCGCTCCCGGGGCCGCCGCAGGTGCACCTTCCTCAGCCATTATCCATAAACGTCAAGACACAATTCAAATCAAATTCTAATTGCACAAAAGCACACACGAAATAAACGAAAATGTTTGAAAATGCTGCACAGATACGCGCGGCGCGGTCGACGTCTCCCCACTGTTTACGCGTTGCCTTGGAAACCGACGACGGGCGGGAAGATCTGATTGATTTTTCTCACTGCATGCAACCGGACAGTATTAAATGTAGGTACCTACTCTCCATTTTACCTATTCGAGCTGACCTCCGAGACAAACGAGCGTGGGAGTACGCCGCCGGAGCCGGACCTTATTAGCTATTATAGCATAACCATTACTGTAATAACTGCGTAATACCGTCATCAGCTTTGTTCTAGTATTTTAGTTGACCTTCTTTGTGGAAATTAAGCCATTTAAGTGTTCATTGGAGCCAGTCAGACGTATTGTTTGCTTAAAACACTTGATATCATTACTTTATACTTATTACAAGTGTATTTTTGTGCTAGGACAGAAGTACCAAGTAGCTTGTGTAGAAGTAAGATCAAGTAAGAAAGGATGCAAGCTATCTCTGCAAAAAATCATTAAGTAACAGACAGACAGAGTTACTTTAGCATCTTCAATATTACCATGGGAGGTAGATACTTTACATCATTTCCATATCTTTCGAACTTATTGGCCGTATATTCTTTTATTACCTTTGTCTGACCTAAAATATAGATTAAAAAATTTAATATGACATATGTCAAACAAAACAAAATCAGCTGATTACCGTGTTGTTGAAAAACATTGCGTTGCGCTTAGATTATTGTTACAAATTATCAACTAGCAATAACACATTGAACAGAAACTTATAATAATGGCATCAAGATTCAGTGGTGCTTTACAGTTAACAGATCTCGATGATTTTATTACGCCATCGCAAGTAAGTACAAACTTAACCTCTAAAAATACGTTTCTCTCGTGGAGAAATGAGTGTAATTATTATACAGCCTTGAATGTATGATATACGTAAACTTAAATTCATACAGGTGTACAGAAAGACAACATTATTTCATAAATAAACCACCAAGTTTATCCTATTGAGTCACTCCACCTACTAACCATGACTTATTTATTCGTTCATTTATTATCCCAAAAACAGGAATGCATAAAACCAGTGAAAATTGAGAAGTCTAAAGCAAAAACTGGCGCCAAAATAAAGATAGGCGACGACGGCTACTTCGACGTATCGAGCGGTCGCGAGCAGAAACTGCAGAAGGTGGAGATCACTTTGGCAGACTGCCTCGCGTGCAGTGGCTGCATCACGTCGGCTGAAAGCGTGCTGGTGACGCGTCAAAGCCAGGAGGAGCTGCTCAGGTGATTAAGCCTATATTCATTAAACAAAGCTTGAGGCAGTACCTTTAGTTGCATTTCCAAATCTCAAAATGCCTCTAGTCTCTACAATTTTACAATAAACATACTTTTAACCTCTCAGACCATGAATCACAGACACAATAGATTTTTAATTGTGTCTCGGTTCCAATTGGAACCGGTGGTCCTTAACTGATTAACATTTTTTTTTTTATTAATTATTTTGTGTAATTTTTTTGCATCATATTTGAATAAATTTAATTTAACTTTAGTAGATTTTTGTTTAAGTATGGTTGTTTAGTTACTGGTATTGATAATTTTGACTTTCAAGACTAATAAATGTATTTATACTTAAAAAAATAAACAAATATTAATAAAATATTAAAAACGAACAATAATTCATAATAAATTATAAAATCACAAATTTCAAAAATTTTTATTAAAAAATAATGTCAAATAGTAATAAAGTCGCATCTATGGATTTCCGCCGAAAAGTTTGGAATTCTCGCTAAGGGAATTTTTGTTTTGCAGAGTATTCTCAGAGAGGAAACACACTGACACTAAAGGTGTGACAAGAGAAGTCAGCTTAATAGTGATATCGCTTTCACCACAGCCAGTGCTCTCGGTAGCGGCACGCTACAAACTGTCACCGGAAGAAGCTGCAAACAAATTAGCAGGTACAAAAATTTATTCTAAAGTAAACCTTAACACCATTTAGTAAATTCCAAGGTTCTCTCTGATCAAACTGTAGTTTTAAAATAAAAAAAAACTTTATTATCTATGCTGGGTGTATGTTACTTTATGAATAATATAATAAAATGTTTTTGTAGCACTGTAATCTAAGTCACTTTCCATTTCAATTGTTTACGCCTTCGCCGGAGGAGGCACAGGATAGGGATAAGTGGAGAGATGGAGGAGAGGCCTTTGCTCAGCTGTAGGACAATACATAAGCTAATAAAAATTAAAAAGTTGGGGGGTCATTAGTTCATTTGCCACTGAAATAGGATGTATAGAAATATATTATTCAATATTTTAATACTCTAACCCTAAAGTTACATAAAACTTCTAACTCAAATAAATAATCTCGATTTAACTACTAGCTTTGATTTCTAACCTACCTAATATGACAGTCTAACTACCAACACTTTTGCTTGTCAGTCAATCATACCGAATAACATTCTTCTTTGATTTCAGCTTATTTCAAAAGCCTAGGTGCAGACTTGGTGCTAGACATGACAGTAGCAGAGGACCTCACACTGCTCGAGGCGCAACAGGAATTCCTGCAGAGGTACCAGGACCACCAAAACGACCCTTCTTCTAAACATCTACCAATGCTGGCAAGTTCTTGCCCAGGTAATATAATATTTTTTCAACACACTTGCTCATAAAGTGACTCTTAATTTCACTGAAATTAGGCACATAAGGACACCTATAATGAAAGAGATTAAAATATAATAGAGGGGGCATGGGGAATCTTTTCATTTAAAAACTTTGAATCTCAAGTCAGTTACATAGTATAGTGTTAAATAATTAAAAAGTCACCAAACACTATAGAATACGTATAATTTATTTTTTATAACGTCCTTAATGTTTATTAGAAGAATGTAAACTGTGCTATTAACTTATTTTACACAAACTAATTTATAACTTGACGACTTTGACGGCAAAATCTCGGCTCTCTTAAGACCCTCACCTAATGGCTCTAGTCTGAATGTTGCCTCAGCGGTAATCACCAACATTACACGCTTGTACCATAATGTACTATTACTACATCTTCTTATGTGTTATACGACTTCCATAGTTCTTACGATGACTGAGAATGTCAAGGTTTGGGATACACAATGAGAACTTTATTGTTATTACTGGTACGCGGTGAACTGGTACGTCATACTTTTGATATTTAATTTTACCTTAGGGAGTTCGAAAAACGCAAAAAATTTGATGGCAACTTAATAGACAATGTTGAGCATCTCGTGTTTTGTTTTACATGTATCTTTTTTGTTTTCTTGGAGTCTATCTAAATTTATAGAAGTTTACATAATATTCCGCTAAATTATGTAGAGTTGGTGCTTTTTACACGTACCGGTTGCCGGGTAGCCGGCGGGAGGCGAAGTATATGGCCGTGTACGTTCGCTTTCATACGTACCGGCGGGCAACCGGGCAATCGGCCCTACATTTCGCCGCCGGGTAGCCGGCGCCGGCTATCCGGTAACCGGTGCGTGTGAAAAGGGGCTTAGGGTGTCTATTGGTAGGGTGTCAACAATCAGGTGTTTTACCCCACATCATGTATGGTTCAGGATGGGTGTGCTACGCAGAAAAGACCCACGGCAGCTTCATCCTCCCCTACATCTCCAGCACCAAGTCCCCGCAGCAGACCATGGGGTCATTGGTCAAGCAATACCTGTCCCGGACCAGGGAGGTGACCCCCGGGCAGATATACCACGTGACCTTCATGCCATGCTACGATAAGAAGCTCGAGGCGTCGAGGGAAGACTTCTATAGCGAAATTTTGAGCTGCCACGATGTAGACTGTGTTATTACTGCAAGTGAGTGGTTAAAATTAAAATTAGCTATAGCATACAATGGCATGTTATAGGTAGACATATTGTGATATTTCACTAATTTAATGGCAAAAATATGAGGTGTTGCATTATGTCAGGTATGAGAGAAAATACGTGCATGCATGTTCAAATAGGTCTTCTAACATAGTTAACCTGAAATTCGTTTGTTCTGAATAAGGACTACATTAAATACCAAAGGCTTAAAGCATTGTTTATTATAATTAACGCTTAATTAAATAGTGATATAATTTTATTATGTCATTTAAAAATTTGCCTTATAGCATGTCCATAAAGCTTAATTTCAAATGTATTGATATTGAATTGAATCATCATTATTACGACAATATCAAGGGCAAGCTTATAAAACAAATATTTTATAGGATGAATAGATAAAAAACCGAATAAGGGTGTATGAGGGTTTACTTTATTTTTTATTTTATTTTATCATTATCATTATCATCAACCGGAAGACAGGCTTCCCCCATAGAATGCCACAACGAACGGCAACTTGCTGCTTGCATCCACCGCTTACCCGCGACCTTGACGATTGTTTTATTATTATTATTATACTATTGCACTTGTGTTTGTAAGTGTTTATCAAGTCTGTTTTTAAATGAGTTCACTGATGGAGCACTGATCACAATTTCTGGTAATTTATTCCAAGACTTTTTTGCTGACTTTGCTGACTTTGACTACACGATTAGGCAGAAAATGAAACCTAGGGTTGCTTGCACACGAGGTTGGTGATAGTTAAAGTGAATGTGCCCTAAGGGGTAACCCTTTTTGGGGTTCATCTGTTACATATTTTTAAGTTCGACACGTTTTATTTAACTTTTATAAAATATTTTGTTTTCAACAGTCGAATTAGAACAAATGCTAGCCACGGAGAACAAATCGCTGTCAGACATGGAGAGCGGCCAGCTGGACTGGCCGTGGGGCTGCGAGGGCGCCCCGGGGGTGCTCCGCCACAAGGGCTCGGGCTCCGGCGGCTACGCCGACATCGTGTTCTTGCACGCCGCCGAACAGCTGTTCGGGGAAAGCGCTCAGCTGACCTACAGGAACCTAAGGTAAGAGAAAATAATACATTATTTGGATAATTTGTTTAAGCACTAGCTGTCCTCGTAATACGGGAATAAAATGAAGCCTATGTTACTCTGATAAATGAAGAACCACTCGACAGATTTTAAGCAAATTTCACTTAAACCACCTGCTAAATAGTCCGAATAAAGCTTAAAAATTTGGTTTGGATAGGTGAGCCCGTTCTTGAGTTATAAAATATATAGAAGATAGATAGATAGATTTATTATAGTCATAGCCCTTTGTGTATTAAACTATCATACCCTTGTAAGTTCACTTTTTAGTTGAGTTTTCTGCATTTTAAATAGACTTAAAAAAGGAGGTGTCTCAATTCGACCGTATGTTTAATAAATATGTGTGTTCGCGGATAACTTTGTCGTTTAAGAACCCATTTTGATGATTCTTTTTTTGTTAGAAAGGTAATATCCCAACGGTAATACCATATACTACTATCATACCATGGAGTGTGTTTCCATTACCATAGTAAGCAATAATGTAACAGTGTATTTGTTAGGTATTTATAGGCCACCTAAAATAAGTAAACAAGATAAAATTGTAGAATTCCTTGAGGACATTCGGTCCTTATTTGATTCTGTACCTTCCAGTGTCAATTTAATTTTTTGTGGTGATATTAATATCAACTTATTAAATAAACAGAATAAATATGTGTTAGAATATGAAGCTATAATGACTGAATACGGTTTGACTAATTGTATTAATCAGGTAACTCGTAAAGAAATAGTAATAGATAAAGTTGTTGAATCATGCATTGACCATATCTACTTAAGGACAACTTTACCTGTGGCAAGTATCCGCTCTGCTGTAATAGAACATAAAATATCTGACCATTATTTCGTGTCTGCTGTGGTGCAGTGGAAACGTGCGCAGGCGCGCGATGCCGGCCGCAGCGCGGTAGCCCATGGCAACGGCGCGCTGCCGGTTTCGCACGACAGTGACGCTCTCGGTAACACAGGTGGCGCAATCCGGAACCATTTGGCTCGCGCAGCAGAGCGGCGACGTGTCCTTGACAACCGCAAGGTCAGACAGTTGCTTTTACAAACCGATTTTGAAAACTTAATGTCATTAAATTGCCCGATCGAATTGTATAACGCATTAACAACAATATTTCTAAATATTTATAACGAGAGCTACATTATAAAAACAATACAGTGTAATAATAGTAGAAATAATAAGCCATGGATAAATGTAAATTTAAAGAAAATGATAATGGAAAGGGATAGACTATTCGAATTTTGGAGTAATGAGCCAAAGAACATGCTAAAGCGAATTACATATACTAGATATAGGAACAAATGTTCTAAAGCTATAAATAAATGTAAAAATACGTATGACCAAAACTGCATAAAAGAATGTAATAAAAATATAAGGAAAGTATGGGAAAGAATACATATACTACTGGGAAAAGAGAAAAAAAGCTTAGACAATATTATACGCTCAAATATGAAATGTATGGATGAGGATGATGAGAAATACGTATGTGATAGATTTGCCTCTACTTTTTCAGACGAAATTAAAGAAATTAAACATATATGTAATGATACCTGGATTGATAGAAATAAGTATGTAAAATTGTCAGACATGTGTATGAGATGGCAGCCCATGAAAAGTCATCAAATTAGAAAAATTATTAACAACATGAATGTAAACAAATCACCGGGCAGCGATCTAGTGCGTATGTCTGACATAAAGTTTGTCGTGAATAAAATTAGTCCTGTTATTGCCAAATTAGTAAATTTATCGGTTAAACATCACAAATTCCCTAATAAACTTAAAGAAGCCATAGTTCGTCCAATTTTCAAAAAAGGAAACCGTAAATCTTATTCTAACTATAGACCTATTGCCATATTATCTAGTATTGACAAAATTATTGAAAAATGTATAGTTGGTCAACTTAGTACCTACCTTAGTAAAAATAGCATTTTAAACACACGCCAACATGGTTTCCAAAAAGGAAAAAGCACGGCAACCTTATTAACATAATTTACTGACGAAATTAATAATTATTTAAACGAGAAAAAAATAGTATTAGCTGTTTTCTTTGACTTTCAAAAGGCGTTCGATACTTTGGAATCGAACACCTTGTTGAGAGCAATGGACGAGTGTGGAGTGAGCGAGCCGCTGAACTCATGGTTCCGCGACTATCTCACTTCGCGCTCCTACCAAGTCAGGGTAGGGAGCACCCTTAGTCGGGAGTGTAGAGTGGAGTGCGGAGTTCCGCAGGGCTCAGGGTGTGGTCCGGTCTGCTACTTGATGCACGCTAACAGCTTGTGCGGTGTGCTGCAGCACTGCTCAGCACACATGTTCGCGGACGACCTCTGCGCCCTGCGTGGCGGCACGGAACTCGAGTCCACTTTCCGTCTTGTCCAACAGGACATTGACGCTGTCGTTGAGTGGTCCCATGACAACGGAATTATACTTAATGTTGACAAAACAAAGTTTTTATTAATCCACTCTCCATATCTACCGCTTAAAAATATCCCATCACTCTTGTATGCCCACTCCTTTTCTTGCATTAATCAAAATATGTATAATTGTACCTGTGATCCCATAGAACAAGTCAAATGTATTACTTACCTCGGAATTAAAGTAGACGAACATTTCTCCTGGTCATATCATGTTAATTTTGTTCACGAAAAACTTAGAATATTGTTAGGTAAGTTTTTTCACTTACGATTTAAAGTTCCTATTAGTACACTAAGATGCTTATATTTCTCACTTGTAGATTCGATATTGAGTTATGCTCTGGATAGCTATGGTCTTACAACAAAAACAAACATTGATAAACTTGAAAATATGCAAATCAGATTTTTAAAATTACTTGTCAATTCCAAAACTAAATTTAAATATAAAAATAACTATAAACAACTTTTCAAAATTTGTAAAATATTGCCTATTAGTTTAAAACATAAATATTTACTCGCAGTTAATAACCATGGCTCTCTTGAGCATAGCTCAGTACAATCTTCGCATAGGAGTGTTAATCACGCCTATAATACGAAAACCCTGGCTTCAGGGAAATTATTCGTTCCAAGAATGAATAATTATTATGGTGATAGAACTCTTCAAAAACGGATCCCTTACTTATTTAATAGTCTTCCCGAAATTATTAGACGAGAAAGCAATAAAAAAAAATTCTGTATACTTTTAAAAAACCACTACCTATCATTGTCAAAATAATATCAATAAATTCTAATGTGATATACCTACCTATTAAGAGAGACTGCCGATCCCACAGTCAAACTGTTGATACAGTTTTGTGGGACAATGTATTTAGCTTTAAGTACTTTGTGTGTGCTTATTAATAAAAAAATTAATTAATAATAATAATGATAAGGAAACCAGGATCTGATGATAGCATCCCAGAGAAATCGAGGGGAATTCGAAAATCGTAGTGGTGACTTTTGTTAGTGCTAGTCTTTGAGTATTAAACCAACCGGAGACACTGACAGGCGTTCCCCTCTGCCAAAAAAAAGTTTCGGTCAACGCGCACACCTGTTAAATACAACTAGTTTTTTTGAGTTCACGGAGTGCTTGGATTGATGAATGTATTTGTGGGCATCTAGTTTTGTCAAAAAATGCGTTTGTTTTAACATTATTTGTGTTTGTTTCCTCGTCCCCCCCGCAGAAATTGGCAGACTTTTTTGCAAAGGAACTAGTGCGCTTGACGTCTCCTGTTGGTTTAATACTCAAAGGTGCTAGTGCTTTTTATTACTTTCTTAGTTGCAAGTTTGGAGTCCTTTTTTTAATGTTTTCTTTTAAAATTTAATTGTAAAATAAAAATTGAATACATGTTTTTTTTTATAATATCAAGTACTCATATAAACCTCTGTCGTAAATATTCATTGACTAAAATCGACCCTCGCCCTATTTCGTTTCTAGACGGTTCTAATGTGTAGTACATAGCTAAGTAAATAGGGAGTAATAATTAGAATTGCTTAATGAAACAATGAACACTGGTACGTTGTGAAACGCGTCTGCCGCCTCTGTGACCCCAGGGGTACTTTGTCGCAACACAGCACGCTAGTAAATACTCGCGACTTCTTCCATATACAGTTGTGCTCGAATCATTTCTAGCAAACTTGAAAATAATATAAAAATAAAAACAAAACAAACAAAAAAATCTCATGCCTTTTATCCCCAAGTGTATTCCAAGTCTTGAAATACCTACTTTTCAGGAAACTTCTTTTTTGTACCATCGTAAGGAAACCCGCAGTCCCAGAACTAATTCTGAGGCATGTGTAACAGACCCAGTCCGTTTAGTAGTCGAATATTCTCGTGAAAAATAAAAACGATGACGTCACAGGGTGGTAGTATTCAGTACTTCTCCATAGTTAATTTGCGTTCAGATAGATAATATAACATACAACCCTAAAGACTAAAAAACCGACTTCAACTTATATGGTTTTGCTTATGGACCACACGGAAAGCACCAGCTTTCAAATAAAAAAAGAATCATCAAAATCGGTTCACCCAGTGGAAAGTTCTGAGGTAACAAAAAAACATACAGTGTAATTGATAACCTCCTCCCTTTTTGGAGTCGTATGAAAAGCAGATTTCTTTCACTAGATGGCAACAACCCTATATTGCTGCCCATCCATGACTTTAAAAGTTTTTATTTATTTCAGAAACCCGGACTTTCGGGAAGTTACACTAGAAAAAGATGGCAAGGAAGTGCTAAGGTTCGCGATAGTGAACGGATTCAGAAATATCCAGAACTTGGTGCAGAAGCTCAAGAGAGGGAAGTCGCCATACCACTACGTTGAGGTTATGGCTTGCCCTTCAGGTCAGTGTATTTGCATTTCTTTCAAATTCTTGTTTTTTTTTTTATAAATATCCATTGACGCCTTATCCCGGAAGGTGTTCGAAATAGTATATTTCTTGTAATTGTCTACCGAGTCGAAACCGAGGTCTACAAACATGTTATCTGAGGCTTTCTTATTTACTTCGCGAGGTGTGTATACTTTTTATCTTCTCGACGAGTCAGTGGGCCGAAAGTTGATAGGTTGAAAGGCCGCTCTCCGCCGAGAAATGAAAAGGTATTCTATTTCTGGAAGTGCTTAGGCATAGGCTATCATGCTCCAAGGTCTCGTATCTAATACTTTTAGATTCGCCGAGTTTTAAACTTATTTTGCCCGACTGCACCAAAATAACTGAATATTTTTCGGGTGTAAGTAAACTAAGAATGTGAACATAACAAAAAAAACTTTTTATTCAATATAGGAGCTCATGTGCACTTATTAAAAGTCATTTCAGGCAGGTACTACTTATTTCGTTGTGTACCGTTAAATTCGTCTTATTCAGAGTGTCATATGGTCTACAGGTAGCGACACTACATGGAACGCGCCAATAGAAGGCCGAGTTACATAGAACGCGCCAATAGACGGCCGAATTCTAAACCGCGCTATCGGAGTTTTCTAATGAGTTTGTATAAATACAGCTGTCCAACATCAACCGTTGGACCGCGGTCCCCAGGCACGATCACCTCGCCTGGCGGAAGATCTTCCTTTTCACGATGGAGGAGCATTCCACATCCGCTCCTCCATATACATTTTATAATAATAATAAATTCTAAGACACAATTCACACACGGCTATTTAGTCCCAACCTAGGCAGGGCCTGTACTTTAGGTACTAAACAACTGATAGACATACTTAAATAAATATTAAACGATCAGACACAAGGCCAACAGACATGTTCATGCACACAAATGTGGGCCCCGAGCGGGGATCAAACCCGCGACCTCAGACTCAGAAGGTAGGGTCACTACCAAACCAACTGAGCCAACACGCCCGCCAACATTTTGACCTGACTGCACCACAACTAGGCTTATATTTTAGGTATTGTAATTTCCTTTTAGACGCAGTCGAGTTTTTGGTGTTTATTTATCTATGTTAGCAGTGATAGTCTTAAAGAGTTAAAGATCCCGCTTCTTATGATGAAAATCAGTGAGGCTCAGGTTTAAATCCTGGCATGTACCAATGAGTTTTTCATAATTTATACGTACATATTCATCACTAGCTCAACGGTGAAGGAAAAACATCGTGAGGAAACCACGCACGTTTAGGGGTCGAATATTCTGGTGAGAAGTGGGTATCTCCAGAAATGGAATACCTCTGCCTACCCGCTTGGGGATAAAAGGCGTGAGATTATTTATTTTATTTATTATCTATGTTGTCTTTCCCAGGCTGCCTAAACGGTGGTGCGCAAATAAGGCCCGCCACAGGCGAGAGCGGCCGTGAACTGGTCCTCCAGCTCGAAGCGATGTACGCCCAGCTACCGCTAGCTGTACCCAGCGATAACAAGCTGGCTCGCAAGCTGTACTCAGAGTGGCTCGACGGACGGGACTCGGATAAAGCTAAAGCTGTGCTACACACAAGCTACCATGCGGTAGAGAAATCCGATATAGCGCTGAATATTAAGTGGTAAAACTGTGAGTACTTTCATTTGTAAGTGTAAATAATTTTAAGTTTATGTGTAGGTTGGCACTGTTGAAATACTGTGCTCGAATCTGTATTCTATCCGCAACTTTAAAAAAAAAAAGCTAAATAAATTTGTAAATAAGTACTGAAATGCTAGGGAGTTGAAGTTTATTTTAAGAATAATTGTTATTTGTTCACTGAATATTATTATTTGTATTTTATTGTTATAATTTGGGAATAGAATCTTAAGATCTATAAGTACGAGAAACTTATATTTCCGTAATAGAATATTAGTTGTTAAGAATAGAGTTGTGATGTACATACCTACCTACTTAAATGTTATATTATTTTATGCGTTTGTGCTTTTGGAACAATGTAATTGTAAAAGCAAATATTGAATAAGATAATCTACTATATAAAAATAAGTCGGGTTTCCTTCCTGACGATTTAACTTCAGAACTGACGAACCGATTTCCATGGTTTTGCATTCGTTGGAAAGGTCTCGGGCTCCGCAAGGTTTATAGCAAAGAAAATTCAGCATTGCACCCGTGCGAAGCCGGGGCGGGTCGCTAGTAAAAAAATAAAATTGTTGGATTCAATTCCTTATGAAATTCGTCTGCAACGATAGTAAATAAATATTAATAAACAATTTAAAATAAATCAAGTGATTTAATATTACATGTGACATACTTGATCCCTATCCATAATACATAGCCTATGTCACTCAGTAACTTACTATCAGTAAAAACATTTTCATAATCGGATCAATAGTCCAAACAACTTTACCTATTTATAATATACCTAGTGTAGATGCGTTTTCATTAATTGTATTGTGAAACGTCACTTTTACTTGCCCTTAAAAAAATAAAGCCACTTTAAGTTCACTATTTTTGTGCTTGAAGAACTAATAGGACAAATAAGTATAGGTACTTATCTTTATTTTTTTCTTAAAAAAACCTGATTATTTCGTTGATTTATAATCCCAATCGATTATTGTTTATGCTTTTTTAGCTGCGTATTAAGAATGTGTGCAATTAAAAACCGTTACGAGAACGTTACTTGTGCACTGTCACCAACGGAGCGTCGTGTAGAGTTGTATATACGTGACGTCACGGGAACGGTAAAGGTCAATATGTAAGGCGCGCAGCACAACGACGGGTGGCGTGACTATAAGTCAAGGAAATGATGTATTTCCATAACGTTAGATATAGCTGGTTTATTATCTAGCTAGGTATTTCTTATCCCTACTACAAATAATGAAATGGCTTATGGATGTGAAGAAGTATGCAGAGATCGAGCAAAGTGGTGATCCATCGTCTCTGCCTACCCCTGTGGAACAATGGCGTGAGCTTTTTTAATGTATGTATATGTATGTACTATAAATAATATAAGATTTTCTGATACTGTTTTCACTAATAGATAGCGTAGTTCTCGAGAAAGGTTTTTGTAAATAATATTTCCGTAAAGTACCTTTCCGTAATCTGACTGATTGATCAACGCACAGAAGAAACAATGACTTAAGTGAGCACTAAGAAAGGATTTTTTACAATACCCACGGGAACGTAAATAAACAGTATCGGTGCGGGCTTTATAGTTGCTACCCGTGCCAGACAGGGCTGGTTGCCAGTTGAAAATAAGTGAGGCCTTATCTTACATCAAAGACACAGAAATCTTACAGCTCTTACAAGTGTAACGTAATCTTTATGTCCTGTCCACGCCCCTTTACGCATGTGATGACCTTAAATCGGCTCATTATGAATATTCGATCGTTCTGTACTCGAACAGTTGACTGGAGTGAGTACGACCGGAAAGTTGTACAAAAATGTTTAGTGTTTACAAAATAGGCTGCATTCTGCAAGGCCTTTGATTAGTTCCGGACGTATGAAAAAAAAAGAGCGACTCCGATAAAGCCGATATCTTCGCGAATTCCCGCGCTTAGAATACTGTGTGCTAGTGCTGGGAAAATTACGAAAAAAAACGCAGTCATTTACAACGTATTTTTTTGACTGGCGTTTAGTGAAATAGTGCAGTGCCATGGGGGATTTTAGAGTGACGGCTGCGACGAGGCTGTACTTCGTGATACTGGGCACCGTCTTTAGGGCTGTGCTAAGCACAGGACTAGGGAAGTGCCCTATCTACCCTCAACTGCCTAACTTTGATATTCAAAGGGTGAGTACCGTACATACTTATATTTTAAAGTATTTATTCGTTCTACAATACTGTTATGTATTCAACTTAAGTGTAGTAAGTGACTGGTTAACAATTTGAAGGTACTTCCTCCAAAGGTTAGTTTCAGTAAGTCTTTTTAAATTTCCATTAGAAGCAATTTCAAAACGATCAACACTAATTACTCTTAGTTACCTACCAAGGAAAAATAACACTGCTTAAACTTAGATAAGCTAGATAGAACTACCTAATAAACGCGCATGAATTTGGAAAGTAGATCCACTTTCATTTCCAGAAGACAATGTTAGTATTTTTTTTAAATACACATCACACGACAGGCTTGCGGACCTGTCGCTGTGGTATTCGATCCCTATAAGTAATTTACAACTTTTCACCATTGTTATAAATAGATCTTAAGCGTTGATTAAAAACCCCCGAAATTCTTTCTAGAAGATGTAAAACCGTCGACATTTCGGCTGCTTGTTTACCAGATTCGGTATTTCATGAATATTCAGCCGAGTATGCATGTCCACTGCCCGTTGACACTTGAACTTACAGGTTTAAACCCTACATTGTCATTTATTGCACCTAATTAGGTACAAACTGGTGACGATGCTTTTTATAGTTAGGCGCCGCTAGGAAAGGGGATAAGGGGCGGCACACTCCTAAAAATTCTATTAACCCCCTCCCCCTCCTGAAACCCTTGATGCCGCCGTGGTGGTTTTGCCCTAAGGCCCAGTAGGTCCGGCCCTGGGGCGGCCTGATATTAGGGGCGGTCAAGCGTGACCAAAAAAGTCAGTCATGATAACAAGAAATAGCAATAAATACCTACCTAAATATTCTAAAGGCTCGAGCCTTTGAGTATTAAACAAACAGGAGACGTCACGCGCACTCGTTTCTTTCCAAAAAAGTCTGCCAATTTCTGCGGGGGGGGGGGGCGAGGAAACGCACACAAATAATGTTAAAACAAACGCATTTTTTGACAAAACAAACACTAGCTTGAACTAGATGCACACTACATTCACCAATCCGAGCACTCCGTGAACTCAAAAAAACTAGTTGTATATAACAGGTATGATCGTTGACCGACACTTTTTCTTGGCAGAGGGGAACGCCTGTCAGTGGCGTCTCCGGTTGGTTTAATACTCAAAGGCTCGAGCACATTAAGGCGGGCCGCACTGTAGGTACTGCATCGTGTAACAATAATCTTCCTAAATCTTCCAAAATTTCATGCAGAAAGAAATAAAAGTTGCAAATAAAATAAATTCATTATTTTATGTGCTCTACATGATGGGGACTGAGAAAGGGGCGGCTGGTACTGAAGTAACTACATGGACTGGGGCCTACGACAGCCAAGGCTGCAAAATCGGCAATACCTCTAAGTTTTAACTTGGCTGCTCTGAACATAGGCCTGCGCAAACAGCCTCATACCGTCGTAAATTGGTAAATGAAATAAATATAATCACTGGGTGAATGTAGGCGCTTAATCAGTTCATATCTATACGTAACATGCTGTCTGAGAGTTATAAATAAAACATAACTCGTAAGACATAACAAACATTAGAATTGTGGATAATTAAAATTGTTTATTTTTCGCGTCGCAACGCTTCCGCTCGCACGTGGGGCTTAGACATTGCAGTTGGATAGAGACAGGAAATTATGAGGGGAGAGGTCAGCAAATAGAGAATAGAAATCACTTAGTCACGCGCGTAGACGTCTACGCAACCGACACGAGGCGGCGCACATGTCTCATAATCCCAGTCTATGAGTATTGAACCAACGAATTCTCAAAGCAGCTTTTGTATACAACGCGTAACAGAAAAAGCGCAATTCCTCATACACCCCAATTAGTATATCTATTAATATAAAAAAATATGATGCAATCGAACTTTAATTGAGTCTAACCAATTTTCTTAAATATCGATTAATAATAGCACGATTTCCATAGAAAGCACTAATTTCTGCTACGATAATTAATTTTATTAAAAATAGCTGAAATCGAATAAGTAGATAGTCGATACTGAACAAACTAATTTCAGGAATTGCGTTTATTATGTTACATGTTGTATTTAAAGCGTTAAATAATCTGAAAAAACTACCAAAATATATAGACGGATGTTGCGATAAAACTTTACCTCCATCAGAACGGACATCGCCGGACCTGTTGGCTCAGTTGGTAGTGACCCTTGCCTTCCTGAGTTCGATCCCCGCTCGGAGCCAACAATTGTGTGCATGAACATGTCAGTTGGCTTCGTGTCTAATACCTATTTATTAAAGTAGGTATGTACCGTACGTACCTATGTTTATCAGTTGCTTAGTACCCATACCTAGTACCAAAGAGGTTGGAAGAAAATCATTCTCTTCTTTTTCTTTAAACGTCTTTGCCTAGTACGTTACAGGCTCTGCCTAGTTTGAATAACCGTATGTGAATTATGTTTTTTTTATTTATCTACATCTACACTAATATTATAAAGTGGAAAGATTTTTATGTTTGTAACGAATAAACTCAAACGCTACTGGACTGATTTCAAAAAAATCATAAAATATATAAATATAATAAAATGTAGGCTATAATTTATTCCTGTATTCCCACGGGAACTACGTTAGTGAATACCGCGCAGAACAGGTCCCAGAACCCTTATGTAATTATAATATCTATTAATTAGCTCTCCGATTATCAGAGATCAATCTAAATTGCACTTAAATGATGTAACGTTTCTTGCACATGATGAAAGTAAATAAACTATACTTGCATTACATACATCGATGAATTGTGATAATAATAAGTAGGTAGTTGGAATAGTAGAAATTCCAACATAATTAATGTGCTAGAAGAAATTATTTTTAAATTATTATTAATTACTAGCGACCCGCCCCGGTTTCGCACGGGTGCAATGCTAACACTAAAACCTTCCTCTTAGATAACTCTCTCTATTAAAAAAAAACCGCATCAAAATCCGTTGCGTAGTTTTAAAGATTTAAGCATACAAAGGGACATAAGGACATAGGGATATAGGGACAGAGAAAGCGACTTTGTTTTATACTATGTAGTGATAATCTCACGCCTTTCATCCCCGAGGGGGTAGGCAGAGGTATTCCATTACTGGATATACCCACATTTCACAAGATACATTGGACCCCTAAACGTGATAGGTGGTGAGCCCATCGCCGGACCGGGTCTATTTACACATGTCTTAGAATTAATTCTGAGACCTGCGGGTTTCCTCACGATGTTTTCCTTCACCCTAGCTAGTGATAAATATGTACGTAAGTTTTTGAAAAACTCATTGGTACATGCCAGGATTCGAACCCGAGCCTCACTGATTTTCGGCCGGCTCTTTAACCGTCAGGGCTATCACTGCTTGTGCTAGAAATGTCGATGTAAAACCTAGACAAATAGGTAAGTAGTGTTGCCCAGTGCTTCTGTTTTTAATATTCTGACTGGTAAAATGTTTGTACTTATTAGTTAAAGAGTTTCAAAAGACACCTAAACCAGTTTGCTCCCTACGACAGACAACGCATTTACCTCCATCTACCTATTAGGCAGAAAGAACGAAAAGGAAGGTTTCGGAACCATTCATATGTAAATGAAGTAAGTATCTTACTGTAGTAATTTAAAGTAACTTACCAATCCTACTTAGCTAATTTAATAAGGTTTTATGGATATTTGTTTCTCTTTCCAAACAAAAACTACCTACTGAATTTAAAATGATCCTGCTTGTCAGGGAGATCGATGAAGGACATCCCTCTGTATCAGATGGTGGGAACAATTAACCTTATGACTACGCAATACCACTTCCAGATGACAGGCACGTGGTACGAGGTTGAGCGTTCATTCTACCTGGTGGAGATATCGGCGAGCTGCACCGAGCTGGACGTGAGCCTCAACGAGCGCGGCTACCTGCTCATCACAGTCAACACCATCAACAGATGGTGAGTAGGACCTAGTTTGAGGCACCAGTCTCTTCGGAGACGTGGACTAGGATCCCATAGCTCCCACCGCATTTACGTAATTAAACACCAATATCATCAACTCGTAACAACCCCGTGCTTGAGCTGGGTCTTTCCTCACACTTGAGGAAGTATGGGCTATAATCTCCCACGCTAGTCACTAACTGTCACAATTTTTCAAGACACCCAAGGGTACATGGCATGGCTTAACAACTTCCATTGTGCGTAAATACAACGAAAGCCGGAAGCGCCGTGATACGAAGGAAGCTACGCCCGTAACTAACGAGCCTTGCGCGGTGTCACTTCTACTAGGGCGCTTGTAATTTTTTGACACGGTTGGGTTCGAAGTAGGTAACAGCCGAAATAATATCGTAAAAAAATCTCGTAGGTAAATCAGAATACGGTGGTAGCCCTGTCCCACCTCTTGCGCTTCATCTAAGTACTTAGATCCATCAATCGGTTCATAGATGCTCGTCCGTTTCGGGTACTCTAATCGAATGATGTTCCATTTCGCAGGACAGGCAGTCTGTCGTCGACGTACGGCATCGGCATACCGAGCCATAACGGCTCCTCCATCTTCCGGTACAAGCTGAACAACCGCATGCCGTACATCATTGGTAGGATGCTACCCGGCGCCGGCCAATACAACGTGCTGTTTACCGACTACGAACAGTTCGCCATCGTGTGGTCCTGCTCTAGCGTCAGCATCGCGCATTCAGGTGAGAGGGACGGGAACTGGGGGCCAATTGGGTAGTTGACAGCATCGAAATTAAATTGCGAGTAGTCATTCATTAAAAAGATTATCCCAAAACACCTCAAAATATGTATTTCGATTTTAAATTTACAATTATCGCAAATTTAAAAATAATAAAACAATCAAAAAAAGTGCTGCAATTGACTACTAGAAACTATGACATCATGGTTTGCTATTTCAGTACATTTTCCATATTAAAATTTCGTTTTGACAGATCGTAAAAAGTAACTGATTTGACTAGGTAGGACACTAGTTACCCTATTCTTCTAAAGTTTTCGGTTATAGTTGGATGACAATGACATGGCAATGGTCAGTCGATGGTGCTATTTGCTCTGAAAAGTGTCAAAATAACGCCATTGTCTGACATTGTTATGTCATTGTCACCCAACTATAACCGTTGACATTTAGTGGAATTGGGGCCCAGGACCGTCATATTATGATTATAGTAGTCAAATGAGCTTTTTATGTGTCAAGACGAAAATGTAACTACATATGACATCAAAATTTTTAGTGAGTAGTCATTTATTTATTGTTTTATTACATAATTATGCTTACGCCTTTTTGCCGACGGGGTAGGCAGAGACAATATACCCCTACCTGCTATTATCCTGACACACCAAACGCGCTGCAAAAAAAAAATGTTATATTAATATGACTGTATTTTATAATTTGGATTTGTAAATAAATAAAAAGATTTGTATAATCTTTTAATCGTGTCACAAACTGTTAGGTCTCGAGCAATACGAGTACCTCATTTGGACATCAGCAAGTAGCAAGTTAACAGTGACTGTTATTTTTTTTTCTTCTTTGGCATCTGTACGAAGTACACAATCGTATACAATGTTAGTACCTATGTTTTACAGACCGGATGTGGGTGCTGGGGCGGTCGCGGGAGATAGGCGCTCTCGTGCGCGCGCAGATCTACGCCATATTGCAGGAACTACGGCTCGACCCCGACAGGCTCATCATCTCCAAGAACAACAACTGCACCGCGCCAGAATACCAAATAAACTAATTTATTCTCATCACGTCTTTTAAGGTCTTCCCAAAGGCGTAAGCAAAGGCGGACGAATCCAGTTCATCATCAACCCGTAACAGCCCACTGCTGAGCTAAAGGTCTTTCCTCACACATGAGGAAGTATGGGCTATAATCTCCCACGTGAGCCCACCGCGGATTGGGAGATGGTGTTAAGCTAGTGGCCACTTAACAGTCAGAATTTTTCAAGCCACCCAAGGGTATCTGACATGGCTTAACGACTTTCATTGTGCGTAAACACAACGAAAACCGGGACCAACGATTTAACGTGCCTTCCGAAACACGAAAGCGCTCGTAATATAAATGCCACTAGGCGGTCACCCATCCACTGACTGACCGCGCCAAACTTTGCTTAACCAGTATGATCGTTACAAACACACTGGCACCGCAGGGCTACGAGCGCTTCTCGGCGGACGAATCCAGTAAAAGTACTGTATTGAAATTTTGATACATATTTAAATTAACCAGCGAGATCTGTAGAACTATAGTCCTCGTTTTAGTGACAATAATTTTCTTTATTTATTTTAGTACTAGCGGTTCCCTCGGGAATACGGGTATAAAATATAGCCCTAACTACAAGTTCGTAATATTTTTAGAGATATCATCATGAGTGAATCAGTGGTACTCCACTTTCATATTATAGAAGACTAGCGGTCCTGCACCGTTTCACCCACGTAGTGCCCATTCCCGTGGGAATATGGGATTAAAATATAGCCCATGTTACTTTGGGATATCGTAGCTTTCTGTTTTTTTAAATCGGTCCTGTAGTTTTTGAGTTTATTCGTTACAAACATACAAATCTTTCCTCTTTATAATATTAGTAAGAAAAGACGACGAGGACTTTTGAACCCGATCAAAACTGTTTTCCATTTGAGACTTTTACTACAAATTAGGTTCCTTAATTTTGAAAGGATAATGTTCGGTTGGATCTTCCCCGTGATACTCATCATCATCGACCCCCCTCGGAGATTAGGCGTGAGTTTATTTATTGCCTCATTTGCGGAAATTCATCAAAATGTCAGAATTGTTCGACCCATTCGGTTATCTGATATAAGAAATGGCATCTTTAAGCTTGGAGTAAATGTGTTAAGTAAAGCTTTTTCTGGTGACGTCGTTGATAAAATTCTTGAAATATGTATTTTTTGAAATGGATTAGAAATACAGTAGCCTTACTAAGAACTTTTGTAGCAGGATTTATTCCATTTCGCAGTTACATTTTAGACCTTTCACTTAAAACGTTCGCTACCGACTACGAGTACACTCTTAGTACATTATTGTTATATAAGCGTCAGCAGCGAACGGGTTAATAAAATAAGTCTGCGAGTTTCAGGAAGGCTGAAGTTAAGTGAAGACGAAAAATACGAAGAGGGAAATAACTGACAAATACAGGATATAACAAATAAAAACAAAAACTTGTCATCACACTTTCTATTATATTTTTTTGAAAAAATATTTTTTATTTACATAAAAGGTAAAGTTAAAAGAGTAAAAAAGTGAGATTTGAACAATGATCTAAAAGTGATGTCCAAGTCAAGGAATGTATTGGCGAGCCGCATTAGACTCTTGTGATTATATGTATAGCACAGGAGTAATAAAAACCAAAAACAGTACTGAAAACAGTTGAAAGTTGCTGAATTAGACTGTATGCAAAACGCCTAGGCAGATCCAAAAAATTCGACTAATCGCCGCATTGAAAAAAAAATGGCGCGTAGCCGCATACCGTATACCTACAATCGATATAATCAACATAGATACATGCCAGTAATGTTATACAACAATATTATATTTTGACGGACAGCAGGCAAGGAAGGCTTCAAAGCCATCAAACCCTTTTGAAATTGGCCAATTATTGTTGTTACTTTAAGGAAGGATAGTATGTTTGAGTACACATTGTTAAGGCATCAAATTAATTATGATACACTAAGGTAGCAAGTTATAAATAATATGTAAATACTTTTTAAAGCTGCAGACTGTACCATAACCTGGCGGACTGTTGTTAAATGTACCTAGTCGAATTGTCTTCACGTAATAAATTATCATAATCGGCCTAGGCGTTTTGAACAGGCTAATACCGAAAATGGACATAAAATCAAGAGCGTTATGCATTTTAGACAGAGTTTTTTGTGCTTAACAAGAAAATGAAACGACTTCAAAAAGTACTGATTATGTATGTATAGTATAAGGATTCATTACATTTACTATACTATTTATTTGGTAGTCCCCGTCATGAGGAGATGACAGTTTGGTTATGTTATATTTGGCATTGAATCGTTATGAACTCGTCTACGTGATAATAGATACTAAGCTAAGCCAAGATCATATTGTAAATAATCCGTATATTCCTCACAATAAGACTTAATTTTAAAATCGGATATTTCACTTACATTATTGTCACAGCATTTTGAATGCTGCTGTAAAATTTCAGGAAAATGTTATAGAAATCGTTTGATAAAATCTCTTAATTTAAATCGATACTTAGGCCGTAAGTGATAGGTATAGTAACAACACTACGCAGAGATTTACCCTGCCCTTGTACCGTATAGAATGTATTAACTAAACCAACAACAAAATCAACATACGAGTGCAAACAAAAATATTGTGCAATAACATAAAAACAAAAACCATATCAATAAATAGGTTCTTAATACACTAAGTACGTAAACGACATCAACATATGTAACTTGCGTGGCGTAATAAAATTTTACAGACGTTTATCCATATACCTAAGTTTATGAGATGGGTGGAAAGGAATTTTTATACGTCACGCCTGCTACTCTCCTCCACCTAGCCGGCTACTTATGAGATAATGTGATTTTAATTTATTTTTCATATTTCACATTGCATTCGGAGTGAGTTTGTTTTTTAATAGCACTTACAATCATTGCATGTGGAGTTTTACAGATGAAACAATTTAAAAAAAAAGTCTTTAAACAACAGTTATTTAAAAGTAGCAATCATACCCATCCCTAGTTAATACCTTCATTTGTCTCGTATTTGCACGAGAAAGAGCGAGACAAAACAGTAGACGAAACTTTGTTACGGCGCTCATGTTAGCCCGGCTGAACTTGGGTACAACCAAAGAGATTAAAATATAATAGGACATAGAGGGGGCATTGGGAATATTTTCATACAAAAGTTTGAAGCATGTTTGAAGCTCAAGCGTCATGTCAGTTAGTATGAACGTGAGCTGTTAATCGGTCGAAATTTTACTAGACTTATTCCACTTGGAATAACTTTTGGCTTCAAATTTTCCTCGCTTTGTATATTTTAATCTCTTTGGGTACAACGAATTGTCGCATTTGTACAGTCAAGAGCACGCTAAGCTTGACACTTTGGACTTTGAACCGGCCCGGTATTCTATGGCGCGCAGTATAAATCAGAGCTCAGCTTAAACTGGTAGTGTAAAGCTTGACTTGCTCTTGACTGTACAAAACTGCCCCCTAGCCAAGATGCTTATAATCATTATTCTAGTAGAATAGAATAATCAATGGTATGGTATTTTTTTACTATTGCTAGGATACCAGTGCGACCAAATAAAACTTACGAAATATCCCATCGATGCGTAGTTATTGTAAAGAGATTTTTTTTTAGCATTTTGTTTAGGGGGCTGGCTAGACAGAATGCCTGATACACCTACCATAGTGAACACATCAAAATTGCTATGACTTAAGCCGTATACAGAAAGAAAGCTGACAACTTATCAGCGCTTATAGGCGCCGGTCTACGCAGGTAACCGGCGCAGGCATTTATATGAACAAGCGCCGACAATCTTCGACAGGCGCCGGTCAGCGCTGGTGCCGCCCGCCAATCATCGTTCGACATTTTGCTCGCTCTGCTTCAATCTGCTTGCTTTATGTAGAATGGACCAGCGCCGATAAGCGCTGATAAGTTTTCAGCTTTCTTTCTGTTTTCGGCTTTAGACAAAGCGTAAGCTCTGTTTTGCAGTTGTTAGCAATATAAGTTACTCTATGGTTGTTAGTATAGGCGTACTAACAAATAGACAAGGTTTGCATTTGTATGGGGCGCACTGCCTATTCTACTTTATTTTTCGTCGTTATTGTCACTAGAATATCAAAATAATATAATGTAAACATCACCGGTCATCACTCTTTGGCCCAACTATAGGTATATTTTTAGTAATTTAAATAACGCTTTATTTCCAGCTGTAAGGATGCGGAATCTGTTACTTAATGATAAAAAAAGAACAGATAAAAACCGTCCAATATGAACACTATACTATTTACTCCGAGCCTCAAATCGCCTATGACATTGCGCTATGATGGTGGACAAATTAAGTGGTGCGCAAAATGCTATCATATTGCAATGTCACGAGCGACGAAAATACACTAACAGTATAACTATGAAACCTTTCCACACTCGTACCACATTACAACAGCAACAGTCCACACTCGCTCTCACAAGCGCGCTACAAACGACGTCAAAAATTATTATAATACCGAGATCAATGTGTGACAATAGCAAAAATAAACAGCTAAGTGCTAGTCGGACTCTCACTTAGCTATTTCGTTTTCGTACTTTTTCAAAAAATAAAAAAAAACTTGCCTCCTTATCTTCAAGGTTCGAGGCAGAGGTATTCCATTTCTGGAAATACCCACGTTTCACTAGTATATTCTTTGGACCCCTAAACGTGAGAGGTGATGAGGCTAGCCGGATCGGGTCCATTTGTATAATGCCTCAGAATTAAAACACTAAAAACAGTTTTCTCCCAATTTTTTTTTGCTATGGCCACACCTAAAATTGCTCGGTAGTCGGTACATTTCAATATGCGTCAGCTGACTCTGCTTCTCTGAACTTCGGTTTTAAGCAGCATGCAAAACAGAGACATACCCAGCTACCGAAAGCCGTAGATATAGATAGATATACATGGGTAATGCGCCGCCACTTGCGCGATGTTCAGAGGAGCAACTATAAATTATGAGCATATTGTATACCAATACAGGGTGTAAGGGATAGGTTGGCAAAATCTGAAACAAAATTCAGAATATTATTCTGACTGAGTTTTTTTTTTTACTCAGCCTTGTCTAACATGAGCGCCTAGATAAAATGTTGTCTGCGCTTATCTCGTGCATTTGTTTCGTATTCGCATGAGAAAGAGCGAGACAACATTTCGGCACAGCGCTTTCTTTTAGGTAATGTAATCTGTCGCCCAGCTAGTTGACCGCTACTTAATGTTAATCTGTATATTGCTTTTTCCATTAATGAATGGCCCTGTGAAAATATATCATTTGTATGATTTACAGTAACACACATATAGCGACGCTGTTAAACAGCTGATCCATATGGCATCAGTTAGTTTTGCTTCACATTGCTTGTTTTATGTATTAACACATATGTTAATGTATATGAGTACGTAATAACCGCTGAAATAGCACAGATTTAAAATCCACAATCAATGTCCAAATTCACTGTTTCACTGTTTGCCAACCTGACCACACCCTGTATAACCGTCGTTCATAACACGCTTCACAGGGTCGACAGTCCGCACTAAACCTACTCCCTCATCACACAGTTCTGCACTTCGTTAAGTCTGAGGCACTCGGCGTCACGATTTCTGTAGTCGTACGTCGAGTACGAAGATATGCTCTCCGGGCTGTGGTTCGGCTGAGTGGAGTCTTTGTTGACTTCTGTCCGGTTCAGCCACTGCTGCTTCTCCTCCACCTCTTTGCTCACTACCACGAATAGTTCTTTCTCTTTGCTCTCGAGCTGCTCTTTCAGGTATGCTATTAAATCGCTGCTCTGGAAATTTGAGAACAAATATGTTAGTAATAATAATAATCTCACGCCTTTTATCCCCGAGTGGGTAGGCAGAGGTATTCCATTACTGGATATGCCCACTTTTCATGAGATATATTGGACCCCTAAATGTGATAGGTGGTGAGCCCATCGCCGGACCGGGTCTATTTACACATGTCTCAGAATCAATTCTGGGACCAGCGGGTTTCCTCACGATGTTTTCCTTCACCGTCAAGCTAGTGATAAATATGTACGTAAGTTTTTGAAAAACTCATTGGTACATGCCAGGATTCGAACCCGAGCCTCACTGATTTCCATCATGTGAAGCAGGCTCTTTAACCGTAAGGCTATCATCGCTCTTATTTTATTATGTTAGTAATGTGAGCCATTGAAATATCTGGAACTAAGATTTAACATTTACACAAAGCTACATTTCAGAGTGATAAATATTGATATTGACGCAAGTAAAACCGCGCAATGCAGTTTAATTATATTTTTTGTAATCCCTTTTAGATCAAGAATAGAATTACCAGGACTTCGCCGGTCCGGAATTATTGTGTTTTGCTAGCGTCTTTGTATGGATAAGAATACTTACACTAAACATTGTAATAAATGTACATTTGAACTGTAGAAAGTAAAAAGAAAAAATACATAGAGTTCGCTTGTACAGTCAAGTGCATGTGGAGCTTGACACATTACACTTTGTAACGTTCTTATTACAATGGACTTAGAGGTCACACTCGCACTAAAGCTTCATGTGCTACTATACAATTATTTGAAACGTTTTTTAAATGACCCATCACATCTACAAAAATAAGATTGAGTACTGAATATAGGTACTTTTCTTGAAGACAGTAGACAATGAAAGCAGTGATCACAATCACTCATCACATCACAAAGCGGCTTGTTGACACAGATACAGCAATAAGAGGCTTATTGATCCCTCGCAGCGCAAATTAGACTTCTACTGTGTGGTGAGTAATTTATAATCTGATATGAACCAACATTCTTTAAAACATAGAGTAAGTGTGTACTACGTTTTGGATAAGGCGTGAATATATTTCTGATATATTTCCTATAAAAAATTCATGAGCATGAAAAACATGAAATTATGTTTCTCAGACCTGTCTAAAACGGAAAAAGGCGTGTGAGTATGTATGTATGCACTAGCAGGCAACCAGTGACTTTCCGCGCGGTTTCCGTTTTTTTCCATTCCCTTGGAAATATCTAAAAATCCTTCCTCGGATGTCTTGTATAAAAACTAACAAATAAATAATTTGTAGCATAAATGAGTGAAATATATATATATAAAGGGGCAGGGCAGATGTTCTGCCACACAAATGCCTTTAGATCTCGACAACAGCGCCACCTATCGGGATCAAAACTATCCTATCTTTCCAGCTAGAACCAACCATAAACATTCACAAAATTTTAAGAGATGGAAGCATAGAGTCATTCCCACCATCACGCAGAATAGGCGCAAAAGAGTCGCCGAGTTACAAAAATAAGCCATCGTTGCCATACCATACACATTAACAACATTTTATTGAAATCGGTTGGGGGGTAGTGTACACACAGTAGCACATGGTTTTTACATATTAACATAGTAGATAAACATGTACAATGGTCTAATTCAAGGACTAAGTTCGGAAGTCCAAATCCCTAACATAGAACATGGTAGATGAATGTTCTTTACCCGTCCAATGAGCTGCGGTGCGTCCAGCTTGGAGTCGAGGTTGTAGAAGCTGCCGTGAATCTCGCGGATGGTGATCCAGTGTCGCCGGCGCAACGGCAGCATCACGAACCCCAGCTTGTAGTCGGATGGCACATTCAGTATGAACCCCCGTATGTGCGCGAGGTTCAGGCACCCAGGGTCTCTGTGGGCCAACAATTTAAACTGATTACCCAAGGACCAACACCCATAAATAGATATAGGAGAAATACGTTTTTTTTAATGTGGAAATTTGTCATTAGCAATGTTTAACCATAGTGATTAATTAACCTACAATTATTGTTTTTGCTGTAAGTTTTCCAAAAAGTAAATAAATAAATAAAAATGAAAAGACTAGAAGACCTTGATGTTTCTCTGAAAACTTTTTCTTTAAATGTTATTTGTTATACTTTTTCAGGCCACTAAACGTGCCCAATAATTTATAACACACTTTAATTTTTTTTTTTTTACTTTTATGGAAAGTGATCTTATTATGGGTTTCCTCATAATTTTAGTAACATTTGCTACATTGAAGATTGTTGTTAACAATAACAATATGCTATCCAGAAATCAAATTCATAAAGAGTGTACTTAAATAAAACTAGTTTCAAAAACAATTAACAATTTTAAGTACTTATATTTTTTACAGTTTCATTGAGATATTTCCTCATAGATATATTATTAAAACTGGTTATGTGATGATAAGCTGAAATTATTTACTGCAACTCATAACAAATAATTGGATAGTCAATTAAGGTTGCTATTTAAATCAGGTTTGGCTGAATGCCTAATTAATGACTGTCATTGTTTTGTTTTAAAGTTTAAAAATGCTAATTAAAGGCAAATTAAAAACGCTTATCAGATTATAGGACACAATGCACACTCTAAGGATGGCTCCTTAGAAATGAATGGCTTCAATTGATATGCATACTGAAATAGGTAAAAACACTCATACACATGAAGCACAAAACCAACTTGTTTATGCACACAAATGTTAATTTCAGGGGGGGGTCCATCCCTTGACCTCTGACTCAGAAGTCTAGCCTAGAACTGAGCCAATGGTCCAGTTGTTTAAATACTATCCAACAGTTTACTGCTGTTAATTTCGATGTCTATAGGTATATTAAGTTAATTGAGTAAATGATAAGTGAATAAATTACATAGCATTGTTGTTGTACAAATATAAAATACTGGCAAGTACCCAGTGGCCTTGCCTGCAAGTAACTTGTTTGTTCCCATTCCTGTGAGAATTTCCAAACTACAAGTTCGTAATATTTTTAGAGATATCATCATGAGTGAATCAGTGGTACTCCAATTTCATATTATAGAAGCAGTTCTGCGCTGTTTCACCCGTGTAGTTCCCATTCTTGTGGAAATATGGGAATAAAATATAGCCTATGTTACTCAGAGATATTGTAGTTTCCCATTGGTAAAAGAAATATTAAAATGGGTCCAGTAGTTTTGAGTTTATTCATTACAAACATACAAATCTTTCCTCTTTATAATATTAGTGTAGATAGTTACCATTGTTTCTGCTTTATCTTGTCTTAGGTAGTTCTTTGTAATTTTACCGTGTGTACTATGTAAGGCTATTAGTTATAGTTATTATTGTAAACCATATTTACTAGTGAGACATGCGATTAGAAAGAGCTGCCCTTGAGTTTCTTACTGGTTCTTCTCGGGGTACTGCATTTGAAACCACTAACTGAGATGGGCTTTTGTCTACATTTACCCAATCTTCTTGGACGAGTTTAGAGTGCCTTGTTATTAGACTATTGACTTCTAAGTGTAATTCTCAATTACCTATAGAAATAAATACATTTTCATTTACCCTATCAAGCAACAGAAACATAAGCACAAGCAAATCTATTATCCCATGAGCCACTGATGTGAGGGCTATGTAGTAGTATTGTATGATTCTTACTTTCTTTTGTCAAACCACAGGGCTTCGCAGCCTTTCTTCTGTAGGGCAGCCATGATGACGTTAATATCATAGTTTCCCAAACCCAGCAGCGACCGGTGAGGGTTTATCCACACATTGGGGGACAACCTGCTACATATACCGTCTAACTCAGTTTTCGAATATGCTCCCTGCACCTGAAACATTGTTAAACTAAGTCCTTGTATCGACACAGTATGTATACTGTTTCGAAGATGGTACTCAAGTGTTAACACATCAACAAAATAAAATTGTTTACCTAAATGTAGTAAGTGGTATTCATGGCCAAAACTCTATTGTTATAGAAATAATGAGTGGCGCTCTGACTCACCTGGAATAAATTGTTAAGCGCGTGCAGTGCGCATAGCTCTTTAACCTGTTTTTCATGGTAAATTGCGGGTTTCGAGCTCATCTCGTTCATGTTACATTCAACATGTTTTCTCTCAACAAACGCACATTTTATTGTTTCTACAAGTTTTATACAATTTGTAATTGCCACAAAAATATTGGTGAGAATTGATCAGAATTTAATTTGGGAATTCTCTATTTTTCAGTTTCAACTGCACTTGTAAATTTTAACACACTGATGCTGCGGTCCGTTTTGTGCAAATAGTAAATACGTTCGTAAGCACGCACACGACTGTTCAAAATGATTACGATTGTTAGCATGCAAACAATTTGAACAGTTTTTCGTTTGTCAAAAATGACAGTTCTTTTAATATTTAGGTTAATACTGTTCTGAAGTTAAATTCAGTCGTATTTGAGTCGTATAGTGTCCCCCGAAGCTTCACAATGTAATGCTTCTGTTAATATTAATGACGACATACCTAATTTTAATTAATCGATTACATAACGAATATGAAAAAAGTTCGCGGGAAAAAAAACACCACGCACATTGAAGTTTGACAACTGTTTGACAGATCCGGAGACATTGCACTACCTCCTCGTTGTTAGCACTGTTTGCACCAATCGATGACGTCATCGATGACGTCACAATGCTCATGTCAGCGTACCACAGCGCAATTTGAACAGTTGTTTGCATGAATATAGCGCACACGAGCGCAGAAAGCGCAATTTGGACCGTACCATGACTGACTGACTCTGCTTTTGACACTGACAGTTTAAACCACAGAACACTTTTACTCCTAGCGGAGATTTAAACTTTTTTGTCGGCTTTGTAAACGGGACGGCACGGTATGCTTGCTAGCACAGACAAACTGCAAAAAGTTGGATTGGCTTAGTGGAGATTGTCACGACCATTGGCCTCGTGTAAATGCTTGGAGTATTAAGGTCACAGCACACTTATCAACTCGGAAAGGGATCGTCACCGTATCGCCTCGAGCCGTTCAGTATTGTTTGTATGAAACTCCCTACTGCAACGCACACTAATCGGAAACGTAACGTAATCGCTTCGCCTCGGAACAGGCTCCGAACCGCGATGCGGTGAGTGGTCAACTTTCAGTTCCCGCGCTTACGGCTCGCTGTCCCCCCGCTTACGTCTCTCCGTACGCGAGCTCACGGCTCTTCGTCCACCCTTGACCGTGTTCCCTCCCGCGACTTGCCTGCCGACCGTGCCGCCGCCCGCCATTCGCAAGGCAACTTCCTTTCGTGTTGCGCGTAAGTTTTATTGATTTTTTTATTGAACACTCAACGTTTGGATTCAAACTGATTTGGTGCCAACCCGGTCAGCAAGCCACAGACCAGTAATAGAAACAGCCAGCGGTCGGCGAGGCGTAAGCGCGGTGGACGCCTAGCCGTAGCCGAGTTGACGTACAGGAGCCACTGCTACGCTTTGGTTACATGCATACGTTAGGTTGACGCCTGGTTGACGGCGAGGCGAAAGGCGATACGGTGCCGATTCCTTTCCTAGTTGATATGTGTGCTGTGACCCTTAACCAACACACTTAGCTTTGATTTTTGTTTTAAAGATTTCTGGACTTTCTTTTCCGAGAGAGATTTTTGTAGCTTTTGGTTTTCTAGAGAAATATGAAAAGTGTGTCACAGACATAATATTTTAGTGAAGAGATGCACTTTTTTAGCAGGGACAAAATATCTTATTTTAGGTTGATGGATAAGATTACCAAAGCGATGCGTACAAACAAATTTAAAAAATGCATTAGTTGACTGACAAATGACATCTGACAATTCTGACATTGACATTGTAAAAGCGGTGGTACGGTCCAAATTGCACTTTCTGCGCTCGTGTGCGCTATATTCATGCAAACAACTGTTCAAATTGCGCTGTGGTACGCTGACATGAGCATTGTGACTTCATCGATGACGTCATCGATTGGTGCAAACAGTGCTAACAACGAGAAGGTAGTGCAATGTCTCCGGATCTGTCAAACAGTTGTCAAACTTCAATGTGCGTGGTGTTTTTTTTCCCGCGAACTTTTTTCATATTCGTTATGTAATCGATTAATTAAAATTAGGTATGTTGTCATTAATATTAACAGAAGCATTACATTGTGAAGCTTCGGGGGACACTATACTACTCAAATACGACTGAATTTAACTTCAGAACAGTATCAACCTAAATATTAAAAGAACTGTCATTTTTGACAAACGAAAACCTGTTCAAATTGTTTGCATGCTAACAATCGTAATCATTTTGAACAGTCGTGTGCGTGCTTACGAACGTATTTACTATTTGCACAAAACGGACCGCAGATGAATGTCAAATGACTGAAAATTTGAAAAAACACTAATCAAAGAAAGTGGAAAGTTATAAAAATTTAAATATCGGAAATAACTCCGTATCAAATATGTACGATTCCAAAAATTTCACATTATTAGCAGAAGGTGACCAAGAAAATCATATAAACACGCTCCATAGAACTTATTTACTACAGCATCGCCAATCATTTGGAAGGTAACTTTGTACGAGTTATATGAAACTTATTTATTACGTACGAGCTGCTGCCCTCGATTCCATCCGCGTGAACTTCAATTTATCGCGATAACGATAGCTTCAGGATATCGCATAGGAAAATGTTTTTCCTTTATAAAAACTAGGCTATGTCAATTCTCATGATACAAGCTCGCCTCTAAGGCGCAGTGGCGGACTAAGCCTGTCGGAGGCCCGGGGCGGAAAAACTGAATGAGTCCCCCCCAGTCTTAGAACTTAGTGTAGCTTTAATCGTACTTTTCGCTATATTTGGAGGCTCCCCAGGACCGGAGGCCCGAGGCGGGCCGCTCCTTCCGGCCCTACCTTAGTCCGCCAGTGCTAAGGCGATACTCTCTGCTGCGCTATCACCACAAATTTCATCTATGTATATCCATTTAGCTTTTTATGAATTTTTTTTATGAAGTTTCTACAAAAATACTTAAACTAGTCAAGGATCAGTGCCCAAAAGGAACTCAAGGACAAAGATAATCCTCTTATCTACAATCCATAAATGACTGATGAACATCTGTTTATCTAAACATCCTTACGAATTAAATTTACAATATTAGATCTGAATATATCTACCATTTGAATAAAGAATTCGTGTATAATTGGTTTTATTATGTTGATAGGCTTGCTTACCAACTTTAAATACTTATTATCTCTATTTACATTATTCACTCTATTGTCATCATCAGCCTATATTTGTCCACTGCTGGACATAGCCTCCCTAATGAGCGCCATAGCGCCCTATCTTCAGCATCTGCCTGCAGCCTTTCACTCTATATTACAGCTCAAATACAACATCAGATATATTACTCAAAGATGTGTGGCGATCAAACAACGAGCTGTTCAACGAGACAGCCACAGAAACAATTCTAAACTCAGCCAAAGCTCTATTGCAAACTGCCGACACAAGTCACACTAAAACATGGAAGAGTTCATTGAGGTGCCTCTTATTTTCAATTAAAATTACATGTCAATATTTAAGTGATCGTAATTGGTTATAATATGCCTAAAATAATGTATAATTAATTTATAAGTTTAATATTTTTTTTATTATTTAATTTTATTATTAGTTTTAATTTTTAATTTTATTATTAGTTTAGAGTGCCTTGTTATTATTAGACTATTGACTTTTGTAAGTGTACTTTTTGTACCTACAGAAATAAATCACTTTTGACTTTGACTGTTATGTTTTATATTTTTATGCTGTTAATAATTCTTCAAATTACCTAGTACTCAAAACACTTTAATTTTATTTTAATCAATTTTATATTTTTCTCTGATTTCAGTAAAATCATCAATCCAGAGACAATATTAGAAAGAGCCCTACCAATATGCTTACAATGCTCTAACCAAACTGAATACAAGATTAAAGAACATTTCCAAAACAACTGCAACTGTGATTTGGGCATAAAACAAACATCTATTGCCCAAAAATCCCTTGAAAAACCCATTTATGTGAAAAGTCTGTCTGAAAGCTCAAGTCAGGAGAGTAAATCAGATGAAAAACAGTTATTCAGACCAAAATTCAGCCGGTCAAGACCAAAGAATCAAGCTGGCACTTCTAAAAATCTTAACCGACAGACATATAGCAACCAAGAAAGATGTTCTTACCAGGAAAATAATTCCCATGTACAGGAAAATACCATACAGTTACAGGAAAAATATTCTTCAAACCAAGAAAAGTATTCTTCAATTCAAGAAATAGATTTACAGAAAGAGGAAGAAGAGAACAAGGCCCATAAGAGTAATGTTGCTAAAATTACGTTCAAGACTGCTAAAGAGCAGCTATTAGCTTCAAACCCGGCAGCAAAACGAACTCTGGGTGCGTCCAGAAAGGCACAAGGGAAGTTTGTGTCACCCATGCTTGGAGCTCAGTGAGTATATTTATTTTATTTGTCAAAGTGACAAATACTATGAAATATAAAGTTATTAAATTTTTTCTGCCTTAAATTAATATGTGAATCCATAACTATTGTATCCCATCTACTAAACAGGCCATTGCTTCAGTTTGTATGATATACAAAAATCTTTTTGTTTTGAGCTGTTTTTATTAGTGGAAACCGCATCAAAAGCTGTTGTGTAGTTTAAAAGATCTAAACGGACAGACAGGCAGGAGTTGGCTTTGTTTTTAACCCACTTCAAAAAAAGAGGAGGTACTCAGTTTGTGGTGTACAGTCAAGAGCATGCTAAGCTTGACACTTTGGACTTTGACCCGGCCCTGTATTCTATGGCGCGCAGTATAAATCAGAGCTCAGCTGAAACTGGTAGTGTCAAGCTTGACTTGCTCTTGACTGTACATGTTTTTGTTTACTTTTTTTATGTAAATCCATAATTAACAAATGTTGGTCCCATATAATTTTTGTGAAAATCTGATGAAGAACTTCAGGTTCAGAATGGAACTCCTCATCGGACATCAGAAAATCACTCACAATCAGCATAATAGGTTTAGTAACAGTGGGTAATGGATGTTGAAAATTCAAATATATATTATATATTTTTAATTTATTTACTTTTAGGAAAACTTACAGCTAAGTACACAAAAAATATAGGCAACAAAAGATAACAACTAAAAGCTAATTATAAGTTTCCAAAGTTTTAATAGTCTTTTTAGTGCTATTTGCCGAAGTCGGTTTGTATTTTTATTTAAAATTTGGATTGTATGTAGAGATGTTGGTTTAATTTATTGCAGGGACAAGCAGGAGACCTCTGGAACTGAAAATGCCATAACAGATGAGAGACTCAAGAACATAGACCCCAAGATGATAGAACTTATTGAGAACGAAATCATTGACAAGGGAAATCCAGTCAGTGAGTTCAACAGTCTTTTAACAAATTTATCTCTGATTTGCTTATTTATAACTATAACTAGCTCTCCGCCCTCGCTTCGGTTTATATGATGTTATCAGTGTTTCTCTACTATATTATTCATGTATTATATACAATACGGTACGTGCTTGGCAACATATAAATGAAGAACCACTCGACAGATTTAAAGCAAACTTCACATAAACCATGTGCTAAATAGTCCAAAAAAAAAGCAGTGATAGCCCGGACGGTTAAAGAGCCGGCCGAAAATCAGTGAGGCTCGGGTTCGAATCCTGGCATGTACCAATGAGTTTTTCAAAAACTTACGTACATATTTATCACTAGCTCGACGGTGAAGGAAAACATCGTGAGGAAACCCGCAGGTCTCAGAATTAATTCTGAGACATGTGTAAATAGACCCGGTCCGGCGATGGGCTCACCACCTATCACGTTTAGGGGTCCAATGTATCTCGTGAAATGTGGGTATATCCAGTAATGGAATACCTCTGCCTACCCCCTCGGGGATGAAAGGCGTGAGATTATATTATTATTATTATTATATAAATAGTCCAAATAAAGCCTAAAAATTTGGTTTGGATAGGTGAGCCCGTTCTTGAGTTATAAAATAACAACGAAAAGTGGCATTGATTTTTATATATATAGACTAGCGACCCGCCCCGACTTCGCACGGGTGCAATGCTTATACTAAAATCTTCCTCTTGAATCATTCTATTCATCTAATGGTTTTCAGTCTCGCAAGGTTTTGAGGTCGCAAGGTATTTATCAGTACAGTGGGAACCAAACCATAGCGCGTTTTAAGTAGACCGTCGTGCCATCTATCGATACGTTTTGAAACTAAACTGGGGGCCAATTCTACTAAATGACAGCGCGGCGGTGATAGTTGTATGACAATTACATGATTGTGGTCACTCAATGGTGATATTATGTCAAATTTTGACACTTTTCGTATTCTGTTATCTGTCAGTTTTCACAATCATTCAACTATCATTGTTGACCACTTTGGTATTCTACTATTCCTACCATGGAAAGGCGCTGTCCAGTGATTGCTTTTTTTCCCTTATTTTAAGGCATTGGCAATTTAGCCATCAGCCCTAAACACGACACGAAATTCAGATTTTAGCTCTGCTTCAGAGTCTATGCACAAAAATACACAAGTTTCTTCAAAACTTATCGAAATGTCACATGTACCTTAAATAAAATCAATCATCTAAAGATTTTAGTGCCGAAAACCCGAAATAAAACTAGTGACACGCATGGTAGTAATAGTTATATATGGTAGGCAACACCTAACGTAGTCCATAGTCATTCCATTGTAATGCCACTATGATTTTAGTGGAATACAAATTAGATGTCATAGTTGCCAGTTGCAGCATAATGGAATGATAGTTCGATGACAATGGCTGACATTTAGTGGAATTGGCCCCCTGGCTATACAACGCTTCACAGGATAAGCGCAATTCCTCATACGCCTCAATGGGGAACTTGCACTAAAATTATATTGATAAACTATCATAATAATTCAATAGTGATAGTCGCTAAAAGTGCATTGCTGAAAAATAAATCTAAAATTACGATTTTTTCGCTAAATATTTGAATTTTAAGTAACGCTATATGAGACGTAATTTGAAACACCAATCAGCGACGAGTGACGCCACTCCGTCACAAAGCGAAAAAGACGTAAGGAAATACTTTTATGTTCGAAACGAATTAACTCAAAAACTACTGCATCGATTTCTAAAATTCTTTCGAAAATGGAATGCTACATTATCCGCTAGTAATAAATAAAACTGAAAATATATTATTTCTGTAATCAATAATATCTTCACGCGGCATGAAAAGTTTACTTGCAAAGATGAGGAGTGACGGTCAAGCCGGTAGACGTTTAAGCGCGAAAATTATTTGTGCATATTTTAACTTCTTTCTTTTTGGTATCTTTATGTAATCCTTAAATCTTTAAGATAAATTAACACGGCCTTCAAGCCACGGTACACCTCCGTGCCCGTCGGAGTGGGGAGCGTGAGGTTTTTTTTCGTTACGGAATTTCTGGATTCGGTCCCCGCGCTCAAGGCCCTCGACAGAAGCTATGCAATAGCTTAAAAACAAAATTTTGTGCAAGTTCCCCATTAGTGTATTAATGTAAAAAAATATGATGCATTCGTACTTTAGTTTTGTCTAACCAAATTTCTTAAATAAAGAGCAATAATAGTACGGTTTCCATAGGTCCATAAATTCAGTTACGCTAATTAATTTTTCAAAAAAAATTTACACATTAAAAATAACTGAAATCGATTACGTAGTCGATACTGAACAAACTAATTTTAGGAATTGCGCTTATTCTGTTACATATTGTATACCTAGGCTATATTTTATTCCCATATTCCCACGGGAACTACGAGGGTGAACCCGCTGGGGGCTGCTAGTCCTAAATAAAGCGAGAGAACAAAAGATTTGACCTTACTATTTGGACTCCGCTTCATAACAAAGACTGACGGAAAATGCTTCGAATTTGAACCACTTTTTGAGAATACGATAATGAGTACCATATATTATGTAATTGTGACGCGCGATCTCACCCGCGTAAGTCCCGTTCCCGTGGGAAATTGATAGCATATTATGTTAAGTTCCCAGAAAAGTAAGCTTTCCATTGGTAAATAATTTTTTAAATCGATTGAGTAGTTTAGTTTCTTCGTTACAAAGATACAAAAATCATTTTATTTCAGGCACAGGGCCCATAAAATTGTACATTCAAATAACACCAAATAAAAATTACAAAATGAAATTAAATGATTTGAATGAAATAAAAAATTACACACTTTACATGGTAAAGTTGGTAAAGGTGTCAATGTCAACATTTCATAATCAATCAATATATTGATTGGTTATGAAATGCCTCCCCTCCCCCTCCCCCTACTCCCACCTCAGAGGCCGGCAACGCAGTTGTGACTCTTGAGTTGCAGGTGTCCATGGGCGACGGACGTCACTTACCATCAGGTGACCCGTCTGCCCCCTTTTTATCATAAAAAAAATAAACAATATACTATAATCTCACGCCTTTTTTATTCCCGAGGGGGTAGGCAGAGGTATTCCATTACTGGATATACCCACATTTCACGAGATATAATGGACCCCTAAACGTGATAGGTGGCGAGCCCATCGCCGGACCGGGTCTGTTTACACATGTCTCAGAATTAATTCTGGGACCTGCGGGTTTCCTCACGATGTTTTCCTTCACCGTCGAGCTAGTGATAAATATGTACGTAAGTTTTTGAAAAACTCATTGGTACATGCCAGAATTCGAACCCGAGCTCACTGATTTTCAATATTTATTCCCAGGCTGGGACGACATAGCCGGACTGCAGATGGCCAAGTCGGTGATCCAGGAGGCGGTGGTGTGGCCTCTGCTCAGGCCGGACATCTTCACGGGACTGCGACGGCCCCCTAAGGGCATCCTGCTATTCGGCCCTCCCGGCACCGGAAAAACTCTCATAGGTATCATACAACAAAAGGAGACGTTCCATCTTGGGTCTGCACATTGTACACCAGCGTGAAAGATAGAGAAATATCTAGTGATTATCAGAAAAATATTTAAACAAATCATTTTGATTTTATTTCCGTCTATGTAACTTGCACAAAAGTAATTAAACTTCACTGGAATAATATTAAAATACTATTTCTAACTTCTTAAACCCAATTTCCATGTTATTGTGAATTAGTCCGACAAACATCTAAATAATGGCAATTGTCATTTTACGATCGAAACAAGTATGTAAGGATCGTAGCAAGTGGAAAGAAGTGGTCTCTGCCTACCCCTAAGGGAAAGAGGCGTGATTATATGTATGTATGTATGTCATTTTACCGGTCAGGTCGCAATATTTTTTTCGGTCGTCGCGATGCTAGTTTAATGAAAATTAGAGTTTATTGTACAACGAAACTAGATAAGTATGAGCAAAATTATGAATAAAACTATAGTTATTTAAATTTATCTAAAAAACTGGTGTTCATGGTGCAGGCCTAGTTTCCATACATTCATGAAACGTCTCCTTTATTATTTTATTTCAGTACCGATGTAGATATCGTCGGTTAGGTAACAATACCGCGTAAGTCGAAAATTGGCCAAATGACGTTTTATACATCATTGGATAGATATTTTCAACGCGCATCCAATGAGGTTACACCAATTTGAAAATTATCCAATGAAAACGAGTTATTTGAATAGTTCTGGCACCGCGCAAGTCATTCATTGTGTCAAAACCGCGTAAGTCCTGAGTCCGCCATATTATCTCGTGCTTGATGTGTGACCGCAAGATATTAATTGATTTCTTTTAATTTTGATCAAAGAAACAGACTGTACTGACGGTTGCTGTGCACAGAATCGAAATTCTGTCTTTAGTAACGCCCTTTTGCGTTTGTCAATTAAAAAGCAAGTTATAATAACACAAAAATATATTGAAAAGGGGCACACGCAGATTTAATGTGATTCTGTGCACAGGGCCCTTGATCTTAGGTTAAAATTAAGATAAATCTACTTACCTTCTCAGTAGGTACTTACGCAAGTATAGCAAAGACAGCTAGAACTAACCCAATGTCATACGACTGTAATCGTAATATCCTACTAATATTATAAATTCGAAAGTTTGTATGGATGGATTTCTGGATGTCTGGATGGATGTTTGTTTCTCTTTCACGCAGAAACTACCGAACGGATTTTGATGAAACTTTACAGTCACATTGCTTATACATTAGAATAACACATAGGCTATATTTCATCCCCGTATTCCCACGGGAACGGGAACGACGCGGGTGAAACCGCGGGGCGCTGCTAGTAGATTATAATTCTTTACTGATTAATCGTCAGAATCTTAGAAATCGTCGCAATATAGATTTTTTTTACTAATTTTAGTAAACAATTAATTTGCAAAGCAAACAATTCGGAAAGAAAACTAATGACCCCGCTGTAACTAATTTAAAGGTCTTAATTTACTAACCAGATGGTACGATTTGGTATAAATAAAATTTTGATGATTCGTTGCAACTGTTTACTCAACATCCCCTGAACTTGAGCAATGTGACACCCTTAAACCAGCTACCTGAACTATATACTACAAAACTATCAATTAATAATAATGATCTCACGCCTTTTATCCCCGAGGGGGTAGGCAGAGGTATTCCATTTCTGGATATAAACACTTTTCACAAGATATTCTTTGGGCCCCTAAACGTAACGTAGTGATAGGTGGTGAGCCCAACGCCAGTCTGTTACACATGCCTCAGAATTTATCCTGGGACATGCGGGTTTCTTCACGATGTTTTTCCTTCACCGTCGAGCTAGTGACGAATAAGTACTTCAGTTTTGAAAAACTCATTGGTAGGCACATGCCAGGATTCGGACCCGAGCCTCACTGATTATCATCATGTGAAGCAGGCTCTTTAACCTATCACTGATGCTCTACACAACAGTTTAACTATGTTTTCTATTTTATTAAGGATTATCTAAGACTTTTAGAAGATAGGGCACAGCCAACATTTTTTATTTCGTAATCATTCCTATACACTACTTGATTTCTTTAAAATCATTTCTTACTTTAAGTAAGTGAAACTAATAGATGAAAATATAGTCATGTTACTAATAGTGTTCCTACTAGGCATTAACATCGATTTTTATCAAGAAAAATATTTTCTTATATTGAAAATACAAACTTTAAACACCGCAGATGTCCTTATTTTGTTGAACTAATACCACCTAAGTCAATTATATACTTCTACATAATTAAATACACTTTTTTTTACTTATAATATCATAAATAATGCTAGTAAATTTCTATATATTTATTCATTACTCATGTCTGAAATATTTTGTAAGAGATAATCAGTTTTTTGTCTCTACTGAAAACTTGTCAAATTTAACTTGCGCGGTATTGTTACCTAAGCGACGATATATGATTGTTGATAGAGTTCACCGACCTCGAATAAGATGAATGATGCTGTTTACATTCAGACAACCTCCATGGACGAGTTTAGAGTGCCTTGTTACACTAAATATTGACGTTTCTAAGTCTAATGTTCTTTTTCAACACATTTGTTAAAAAATCGACGGTGAAGGAAAATATCGTGAGGAAACCTGCAGGTCCCAGAATTAATTCTGAGACATGTGTAAACAGACCCGGTCCGGCGATGGGCTCATCACCTATCACGTTTAGGGGTCCAAAGAATATTTAGTGAAAAGTGGGTATATCCAGAAATGGAATCCTCTCCCTACCCCCTCGAGGATTTAAGGCGTGAGATTATTTATTTATTTGTTAAAAAATGCATTATACGAAGCCTGTATACACTCGGCGTCAAAAAAATCGCACCTTTGAAAAACCACTTTTAATCCCATTTAGAATCAATGATGATGGGACTATTAGGTATCATTTTATAGGTCTAATCATCAACATTCAGCAAATCGTACTTTAGTCTTGCTAGGTCATAAAAAAAGAAGTCATTGCAAAATAAGAAGAAAAAGTTTGTTGACAAAGAATTAAAGTAAGACAAAAAAATGCTTAAAAATTACTTAAAACCTAGTTTTACCCCCCCCCCCCCTTTTATACCTCTAAAAGGTAGCGCAACTAGCGGCCCTTTTATAAAGTAATTATGCATTATTTTTGTATAACGTCGTTATTTGGAGATCGTCAAGTTAGAAGCCTCACCATGGAATTGAGCTGTTCTGATAATGTCAAACAACTCTTCCTAAATAGTGCCAAATAGTGCCCGAAGCATATAAATAGTGCTATCATACTTTCGGAGATATTCAGGTCGTTCAGTGAGGCTGCTATCTTGACGTCAAGATAGCAGCCTCATCTCGGTACACAAAAACCACAGCACTGTTCTTGAAGAACTATATACCAAAAAACTCTTCTTAAATAGTGCCTTGGATTTGCAAAGTTTCAGAATTAGTGCTTCAAAGGAACCGAAGATATTAGGGTACATTGATGAGGCTTCCAACTTGACGTCAAGCTGGAAGTCACATCATCAACGAGCAAGAATTTCGAATCGAGACTAATGCCAAAAATCTCTTCCTAAATAGTGCCTCCGGAATCAAAACAAAGCGGAACGATTTAACTTGTATTTTAGTCAATAAATGATGATAAACTTCCACGTACATTTTGGATTCGATACAGATAGGAATAAACCAACTAGATGAAAATGGAGGCTCAGCTTTATAAAGAGCAACATCTCAGAATGTTTTTTTTTTGTATTTTTTTTGTAGATAGGGGTACAAATTGTGATGATTTATCAAGTATCAGGATGCGGACTGGTTTAGTTTTTGAGATATAATTTTTTGAAGAATTATAACTTAATCATTTATCAAATAAAACGCAATGTCCAATGTCAAACTTCAAAAAGGCGTTTTAAAAAAATTTAGATCATTGATAAAAATCTATTGGTTATTTATATTGAAACCTATTTTCATTTAATAGTTATAATATATAGTAATATATTTAAATTTTCTTTCATCAAACATGTTTTAACAATATTTTTTTATCTTAGGATGAATGTCAACAGGTCCATTAAAATCTTCATTTCCGTGGATTTTTTATCTTTAGTTTTTCAAACAAAATCGAGTTTTTTTATAATGTATTCTTGCTTAATATCTAGCAGATGAGGGTGTATTTCAACAGGCCCATAAAAATCTTAATTTCCGTGTTTTTTTTTTATCCTTAAGTTTTAAAAAAAATATCGCTTTTATTTAAATTTTCTTTATATTGTTTGTATTCTTGCTGAATTTGTAGTAGATAACTTAAAAAATAACGAGATATACAAGATTAAAAATTTTGTGCCACGGCGATGAAACATACGTGCACGGCAATGAAACAAGCGTTCACGGCAATGAAAGAACTGTGCCACAGGATTGAAACAATCAAACAACGGAAATGAAAATCCATATAAAACATAATATTTTATATACTTACCTGAGTACAGGGTTGATAAAAATCATGATTTTTTTAAAAAAATCAAAAAAATCGGATTCATTTGATTTAAATCGGATTAATTTGATTTAAATCGGATTTTTTGATTTTTTTACTATTTGATCTGTTTTAGTGTAGGAGGCGGTTATTAATTAAAATTAAAAATTGTAAGTACTACTTATTCTAACGCCGCCGCGCCGACGATGGCGGATACCACGTCTATCTGCAGGCCTGTTAATAAAAAAAAACTAATAAGATAGTAAGTTACCCGAGCTCACGGCATGCATCGCCGCCACCGCTGTCGTCTGCGTCTATGTTACGATTGCGATCGATTTCTGTCACACATGTTTCTAAATGTTTTTTCATCCTCGCTACTAAGCCCATTAACTCCTTCTTACAACTCTTACACACGGCTTTGTTAAACTTGCCGCAAGCGGACTTTTTTTCCACAGACTAAACAGACGGATTCAGTCGCGAGTTTAAATTTCAGGGAATTCCCGGTGTATAAACCGAATTGGACACGTGTGTGCGCGCTGTAGTTCGAAAATCGCTGTATCGGGGGAAATCCCTTGACCCATTTTGGCAGATTTGCTCGCAGTAAAAATGAATTGATTAAAATCATGGATTTTTTTAAAAAAATCACTTGATTTTAATCGCGATTTAAATCAAGTGATTTTAATCATATCAACCCTGCCTGAGTATTATACTTACATAAAATATATACATGCCTGTCTCCGAGAGGGAAAGGCATACCCAGACTATCTCTCCATCGGATCCTTTAAATTCCTACCAGTCCACAAACAATGGCTTGGTTCTACCCAAAGTTTGTGTTTGGGAGAAAGATTTGGATATAATCTTTGAATTTTTTTATCTTGTGTCTGCTACTTTACGCCGCAGACCTTATAGTCGTAGTTTTTTTTATAATTTAATTATTTAGTGGCACGCACGAGCATCAATGTGTTATACCTTTTTATATTTATTTGTATAAAACCGTAATGGCCAATCGTGTAGCTCCACTTGTAGGCATTATTAATTATTATGCTATTTTAGCTCAGTAGCACATTGTTATTAGGGCCATAGTTCCATATTTTAATTGGTAACCCTTTCACTAAGACCGGTTAAAGAAGCCATCTTGTCTTTTCAATTGCCCTAGACACGCTCGGTTCCGCGCTCGTGCATTGTAGGTACGTATAAATTGCTCAAACCCCAAAAATAGAGCTTTTTTTATTTCCCTTGTTCCTGTATCGAACATCTTGTACATCTCATTAGTTTTTTAAGTTATCTGTTACATATTCAGCAATAATACATACAATATAAAGAAAACTTAAATAAAAGCGATGTTTTAAAAAAAACTTAAGATTTTTTTTTATCAATGAACACATTTTTTTTAAACGTTTTTTTGAAGTTTGACATTGGACATTGCGTTTTCTTTGATATTTGATAAATGATTAAGTTATAATTCTTCAAAAAATTATATCTTAAAAACTAAACCATTCCGCATCCTGATACTTGATAAATCATCACAATTTGTACCCCTATCTAAAAAAAATACAAAAAAAAACATTCTGAGATGTTGCTCTTTATAAAGCTGAGCCTCCATTTTCATCTAGTTGGTTTATTCCTATCTGTACCGAATCCAAAATGTACGTGGAAGTTTATCATCATTTATTGACTAAAATACAAGTTAAATCGTTCCGCTTTGTTTTGATTCCGGAGGCACTATTTAGGAAGAGATTTTTGGCATTAGTCTCGATTCGAAATTCTTGCTCGTTGATGATGTGACTTCCAGCTTGACGTCAAGTTGGAAGCCTCATCAATGTACCCTAATATCTTCGGTTCCTTTGAAGCACTAATTCTGAAACTTGGCAAATCCAAGGCACTATTTAAGAAGAGTTTTTTGGTATATAGTTCTTCAAGAACAGTGCTGTGGTTTTTGTGTACTGAGATGAGGCTGCTATCTTGACGTCAAGATAGCAGCCTCACTGAACGACCTGAATATCTCCGAAAGTATGTTAGCACTATTTATATGCTTTGGGCACTATTTGGCACTATTTAGGAAGAGTTGTTTGACATTATCAGAACAGCTCAATTCCATGGTGAGGCTTCTAACTTGACGGTCTCTTTATTTGGGTGAAATGTTTTTTTTATGGCATAAATGATTTTTAATTTTAATGTCGTTAAATTAATGTTTAAAATGATACTTAATAATCCCATCACCATAGATTCTAAATTGTTATTAAAAGTGGTTTAAAGTATTATTTTCCGAAGGTGCGATTTTTTTGACGCCGAGTGTAGCATACATTATTCCTAAGTAAAAAAATTACGCAACATACAATACAACGGAACGTATTTTACTGCACCTTCCCCCGTATAGCGCCGTCTACGAGCGCCGTGCGTATCCTCTACAGATTTTTTAAATTTCCATTAAAAATATATAAGAATTCAACCAAGGAGTTTCACATTACCAGAATAAATAAACTGAATTATCGAACCTCCTTGGAAGCGCTTTTGCTCAATATGTTTGTCTCACTTTAATACCAAGGGTCCGAACACTCTGGTGACAAGGGGATATTCCCAGGAATCGTATCTGATTCCTGGGAATACCCCCTTTAAAAACATATTGAGCAAAAGCGCTTCCAAGGAGGTTCGATCATCAAGGCGAAAGATTTCGTTTAACAATATTGATAATACATGTATGTATTTAAAACGTTGTCAGGTAAATGCATAGCGGCGCAGTGCAACGCAACATTCTTCAGTATCTCTGCTTCCTCGCTCACTTCCAAGTGGATTGGAGACGGGGAGAAAATGGTCCGCGCGCTTTTCGCTGTAGCGCGCTGCCATCAGCCTGCTGTGAGTGAATTAACAGACTTACATTTTATTTTTCTTATTTGAAATAAGGCAAGGCATTGGACTCGATTCTGCAAACCACCTAAAATTCCTAATTTTAAGTTAGCCTATGGAAGATTATGGAAGAAAAAGGACAGAAACAAACCATAGATTATAGAGTAATGTCAAACGTGTAAAAACCGACTAATTTGATGTCTTATCTGTCACTTTTATCCATGATCTCCTTGCTAAAAACGTGTATTTGAATGCGTCCATAAGGTTAAATTTTGTTATTTTGACATTTGTGACGTTGTAAATAAATATGGCGCTTATTTCTGTCCCTTTCCTTTCCAAAGCGGTGGAAAAGAATATAACTTAAACTTAGGAATTTTAGGTGGTTTGCAGTATCGAGTCCATTGGCTATTTAGCCATCAGCACTAAACACGACACGATATTAAAGATTTTTAACTCTGCTTCAGAGTCTATTCACAAAAATAAAATAAAAAATGACGTGTGGCACTCGGGGACTGCCGCGGTAAAGCTATTGCATAGCATAAAGTTGACTGTCTTGGTTGGTCTGACTATTTCATTTCATTTGATTCGATTCGATTCGACTCGACTCGACTCCGACTCCGACTCGACTTTCGACTTTCGACTTTCGACTTCGACTTACTTTACTTTACTTTACTTTATTTTATTTTATACAATGCACGGCCTTTAAGCCACACCTCCGTGCCCGTCGGAGTGGGGAGAGCGTGAGGTTTTTTCGTTACGGAATTTCTGGATTCGGTCCCCGCGCTCAAGGCCCGCGATAGAAGCTATGCAATAGCTTAAAAACATGACGTCCCTCTTCGGACTCCCGTTACGGGCTTACAAACGTTAGTTGACTGCATAGTCAAATGAGTTACTTTTTACGATCTGTCAAAACGAAAATTTACTATTGAAAATGTACTGAAATAGCAAGCTGTGACGTGATCATTTTGAGTACTCAATCGATTTTACTATTTCAAAACCTGCTATAATTGTGATGTGAAACTCGAAATACATCGAGGTGTTTTACGATAATCTTTCAATGAATTTCGATAGTGTAAAGTACTCTCTTCAAAGAGTACCCTATACTTCCCAGCTTAGTTTGCTGTTCTGAACATTAGGCGTTAGAAGCGGCATGCGCTGGTTAGCGCTACGACGGTGTCACGCGAGTATTGTCATCTGTGTCGAACTCGTGGCTTTCGGTGCAGTTTCGCTCTTTTTCCACTTTGCTGTGCAAAGCGCGAAACCGATGTTCAGACCGGCAAACATAGGTGCGTATTGTACTATAAATACGCACAAAAACAAGTAAAAAATTAATAATCTCCGCCTTTTCTCTCTGAGGGGGTAGACAGAGGTATTTAATTTCTGGAAATACCCACTTTTCACGAGAATATTCGACCCCTAAACGTGGAGAGCCTATCGCCGGACCGGGTCTGTTACACATGCCTCAGAATTAATTCTGAGACCTGTGGGTTTCCTCACGATGTTTTCCTTCATCGTTGAGCTAGTGATGAATATGTACGTAAGTTTTCGAAAAACTCATTGGTACATGAAAGGATTTAACCCGAGCCTCGCTGATTATCATCATGTAAAGCGTGCTCTTTAACCGTAAAAACAAGTAAACTAATAATAATAAACTTCTCACAGGTGATATTCATAGACGAGATTGACTCCCTGCTAACCCAGAGGAGCGACACCGAGCACGAGGCCACGAGGCGCATCAAAACGGAGTTTCTCGTGCAATTTGACGGAGCGGCTACGGGTAAGTTGATTTTTATTTTCATAAAAAAACTTTTACAATAACAAATAGTTAAAAATGTTGTGCGTGAAAGCAAAAGTGGGTATGGTTCGAATAAAAATAGACAGAAACGCCTACTAACGCTGTGTGCAATACGTTACCAACACAAGTACAGGGGGCCAATTCTACTAAATTTCAACGGTTACAGTTGGATGACAATGACAATGACATGGTCAGTCGATGGTGTTATTTGCTCTGAAAAGTGTCAAAATAACACCATTGTCTGACCATTGATATGTCATAGTCATCCAATTAAGACCGTTGACATTTAGTAGAATTGGCCCCCAGTCTGCTCGCCTTCGTGAATACGGTATTTGACCATTTTGAAATTAAATTGCGAGTAATCATTCATTAAAAAGATTATTCCAAAACACCTCTAAGAGTGCATTACGATTTCATTTTACAATCTTTTATTAATTTAATTATTTTTTAATTATAAAGATAAAGAGAGGTAAAAAAGTAAAACTAAAACTACGAACTAAACTACAAAAAATGTAAAAAATTAGGCCCCGTGGCAAGGTGCCCATCACATCATATAGTTTTACAGTATAGCAAATTTTATAATAATAATAAAACAATAAAAAAAAGTGATACAATTCAGTACTAAGAGCTAGGACGTCACAGTTCAGTACATTTTCCATAGTAAATTTTCGTTTTGACAGACCATAAAAAGTAAATTGTTTACTATCAGTCAAGAACTGCCGGTTCCAATTGGAACCAATAACAATTAAAAATCAATTGTGTTTCTCATTCTTGGTCGGAGAGGTGCAGTTAGTACAACAATCTCATGTAGTCGGAGGTTTCGTTTTGTTTCGTTGAGTGAGTGAGGCCCCAATCCCCCCTCCCCTCCTCTCACCTCCCCCTACTCCCACCTCAAAGGTCGACAACGCAGTTGTGACTCTTGAGTTGCAGGTGTCCATGGGTGACGGACGTCACTTACCATCAGGTGACCCGTCTGCTCGTTTGCCCCCTTTTTATCATAAAAAAAAAAAGTCGGAGGTATCTTCTTAATTCAACAATAAAGCCATATTATCGCCGACTGCATGAGATTGTAGTAAAATTGTGCAGCAGATGGTCCTTACTTCCTACTTCACTAATAGGTCATCTTGTTTCCAGCTTTTTAGGCAGTCGGGTGTTTTTTAAAATTAACTTTTTTATTGTAAATGGAATGGAAAGCTTACTTTTTAAGTCCAATGGAAAGCTTACTTTTTTAGGAGTAACAAAAGCTATAATTTTCCAACGGGAACGGGGCTTACGCTGATGAAATCGCGCGGAACGGCTAGTATTGAATATTCATAATAATTATAGGGGATGAAGACCGTCTTCTCATCGTCGGAGCCACGAATCGGCCGCAGGAGTTGGACGAGGCGGCGAGGCGCAGGCTCGTCAAGAGGCTGTACATTCCACTACCTGATGTTGAAGTAAGGTTATACGGATGTATTTTTCAAGTGGGCGTGGATGGCTAAATCGTAAACTATAAGGAATAGCGAAAAGTGCTTAAAGGAGTCTCGGGCCCGATTTTGATGAAAACTAAAACTGCATCTTTGGATTTTAAAAAAAAATATTTCTAGCCAGGTATCGAACATGTTGATTTTGGAAAAAAAAAACACACCTGTATTGTGACACTATTCGATTATGTCGCTAATAAGGATCGAATTCAGAAAAGAAATTAACTTAAGGAAAATGTTAGATTTTAATAAACTGACTCGTATTTAAAAGTTGCATTACCTGTACCATGTCCGAAATGATTTTCAATATTTTTCTCAACACAGACCCGCAGCGCGGTCATCTTCACAGCACTAACCGCGAAGAGATAATAAAATAGAACATAATGTTATGAAGATGACCACCGCGCTGCGGACTTGTGTTGAGTGAGAAACACATTGAGCATCATTTCGGACAAGGTACAGGTAATGCATACTTTTCGCTATTCCCCGTAGTTTCAGATTTAGCTATACACGCCTACTTACTTACTTCCCCACTCTTCGTCTCTTGTATTAAATTCACCCTGTATATTAATCGACCATTGTATTTTATTTTCGTGTCTCTAGTATTGTATTGCAAAATCTGTCCCCCAGGCCCGCAAGCAGATGATAGCAAACCTGCTGTCCCTCGAGCAGCACTCGTTGTCGCCTTCGCAGGTGGCGCGGGTGGCCTTGCAGGCGGAGGGCCACTCGGGCGCAGACGTGCGATCGCTCTGCGCCGAGGCCGCCATGGGGCCAGTCAGAGCCGTGCCACTGAACCAGATCGCCACCATACAACGAGACCAGGTACATTCAAGAGCATGTATAGCTTGACACATTGGACTTTGTAACGTTCTTATTATAGACCGGGAGATAGTGACACAAATTATTTGGTCATTTGTAACAGTATGGTGTTTCTTCAGGGGTCATACGCTGGTACCGGCAGCCCAAACGCGTGGGCGTTAGTCGAACTCGTCGGATAAATTACGAGTGTCAAACGATTTGTACCACAAAAATTTTAGTATTTTCCGATAGTCCATAAATATATTTATAAATTTGTCCCGGTCAGGTGAGGCCGGTGTGCTTGCAAGACTTCGTCAATGCACTGCAGCGCGTGCGGCCGAGCGTGTCGCAAGACGACCTGGGGCAGTACGTGAAATGGAACAACACTTATGGGCAGGGGGTGTAAATAAAGCTTTTTGTCAATATATACTTTTATTTCATTGCATTCTATGCGTATAAAAAATATTTTCATCTCTCCGGGTGGAAAGCGTCAACTTTCGGCCCGCTACGGTGATCGAAGTTGCCGCTTTTCGCCTCCGTCGAGCTCAAAAAAAGTATACACTCCTCGGGAAGTAAATAAGAATATTACAATTCTTTGTTTGGTCTTTGTGGTTACTAAAACCATTCATCCGATTGATATGATACCATGGTATGTGTTGTTGAACCCAAGGTAAAATGAATGTGAATATAACATTGAAATATTTACCTTAAAAATATATTTAATTGTAAGCAGAATTTATTCCGCACTACAACTTGAAGCCTGATAGCTCCGCAGTTACACAGTAAAATGCTGCCAGTACAATATGCATAATTTTAAATAAAAAAACATTGTTTCCGATTTTATTATACAATAATTTCATAAAAAAATCTTGCTAGCAGTTTAACACTTTAAACCTGACCTATACCATCACAGCAATAAAACTGCTTTAGTGTGATGAGACTGCATTTATTCATCTGGCTCCATAATAACATTTGCGTTTTGACGGATGGGAGGTTCTTCAACAGATTTCTCAAATGTTAACCAATGCGTTGGTTGCTCTGGTGTTGCAGATGTCCATGGACTACGACTAGTCAATAGATCGAGAGTGGCACGGCAATTTGGCCTTTTTCACAGGCGATACAGAGTTCTTTCTCTTCACGCTGCTGCCTGTGAAATAGCTCGGCGCCTTCTTATTCAATTCCCTGTTTAGCTTCTGAGCTTCATGAAAGTCTAAATGTTCAGCGAACTTCGCTACAGGAATCTTGTTGCGGCACTCAGAACACACTTCTGTTGGAATCGTGTTGTCGACTTTCGTGAAGAAACTGGCTATTGATGAATTTATGTCGTTTTTTCTTTTATGTGCTTCCTTTTCAACTTTCTTTTTTACATTTGCTTTCGGCGAGACTTTCTTAGTTTTAACTTTTTCATTTCTAACTATTGCTCTTTCCTCCTCCCGTAGTCTTAACGCTAGATGGTAATCTGCGTGGGTTTCAAACATATCAATAGATATGGCTTTGCCACATTCAGAACATTCAAATGTATCTATTTTAGGTGAAGGATCCCGTTCTGTAACTTCATTTACTTCGGTCACATTCTCTTCAGATTTATCGCCACCCAATTGTAATATTTCATCTGTTTCGTCATTAATAGCTGCCGATTTATTTAGCAATTCTCTCATGCTGCTAACTCTAGATACGTCGTTTGGATCTTCATCAAATAGCGCTATACTTTTATTGATTTCCATATTTATCGTTGATCCAGAGAAGTCTGTGTCGTTACTGTCTTCCCCGCGATCGATGATTTCGCAAACTGGCGTCGTTGGCTTAGGTATATCCTTTATTCTTTCATTCATTGGCTTTAGAGATTCTGAATGTTTATTTATGTTAACTTTTTTGTCTAATAATTTTGCAAAGAATGACTCCTGTTTATCTAGTGGCGATTCAAGAACAACTTCTGTTTTAGGAACATTTATTTCATTTTTAATGCCATTACTTGTTTGAGATGTTTCGTTCTTAACATTCCCTTTAGATACAGACACCTTTTCAGTTGCCTGGAAGTATTTATTTAATATGTAGTCTTTACCATTTTTATTATCTCTTTTCTCAGTTACAATGTCTTTTGATTCCTTTTGTTTAACATTATCTTTAATTTTAGTAACATTTGATGATCCAGCACCAAAATAGTCAATAATTTTGTTAGTTTTCTTACTTTCTATTATGTCTTCGAATTTCCCAACACTAATTCCTAAGAATGTTATGGGAGCTTTTAGTTTTCTGTTGCTTTCGTCATCTGAAACAAGTACAACATTGATATTTCCGTATATTCAGGGTTATGCGAGTACGAACTTTTATACTATAAAATTTTACAAAATATCTGGATAAATACATGTTTAATCAAGATTTTTTTTCTTATTAATCCTCTTTTAGTCTTATAAACAGTACCTATCCGAGGATGGGCTCCCCAACTGTCACCTAGAAAGATCCAAAAGTAGTAGAACCTGGGTACTTCCACGAATACCTGTTCCAATCCGTTGGTAAGAGAACATAACTTCAGCAGAATTTAAAACAACCTTACCTTTAACTTTCACACCTTCAGTAGTATCCATTACCAGCTCCAAGGCCTTGGCCGCAAACAATTCGCCACACAGGTCGTCGTCGGCCACAAAATTGTAAGACCTGGAACTGCTGGCATCCTTCATTTTGGGCAGCTGCGTGGAAAAGCTAACCACCATCTGCTTTGGAGTCCTGTTGTTCTCCAAAGAGTCCTTCTCCAGTCGGTCTTCGATCTCGTCTCCGAGGTCCTTCAGCCACTTCCTCAAGCTGTCTAGGTCACGCAGAGAGCTCTTGCCCCGCAGCTGTTTGCAACACCCGATGCTTTTAGGGTTGAATCTAGCTTGCACTGGTTCTAGGTCGATTCCGCGCGCTATGTTGTACAGCCATGTTCTAGAAAGAACAAACTGATGTGTAAGACACACAACACTCGGATAGCAAGTAAAATAAATGTATGTATACTAAGTAAGTTGGAAGTGAATATTTAAAAAAACGCATTTATTCTACAACGGTGAAGAAAAACATCGTGAGCTTAAAATATTATAAACACAAATTGCTTCTGATTCATGTGTAACAGCACCCCAATCATGGGCTCACCATCTGTCACAATTAGGGGTCCGAATAACACTGGTGAAATGGTTATTTTTGACGTTATAACGTCTAAAAAGACGATGAACGCCGGCTGCACGCACGAAAAAGTCACGTTCCGCCTGAGCCGAGAGTGCCGAACAAGCGATAGAGAGGCACGATCAACCTAAACGTTCGGCTTGTGACGCATCTATCTCTCTTCCACTCCAGTAAGCAATTTTTCATCAATGTTCTCACGTAAAATTATCGTCCGTAAACCGACTTTACAGACAACCAATTTTTTATAGTTGCAATGATCCCAAAAAAATAAACGAAAGTCTTTTCAGATGTGTCTTTGAGTGAGCATTTTTTCATATGCCAAAATAAAATAAAGAAGATCAAATCAAAAATTACCCGTTTTTCTCGTCAAATTTTGTTTGCAGTTCTTTCTCTGAGAACCTCTGTAGGTCTGCCATGTGACTGATCTTCAGGATATCACAGACGGTGTCGCCGAACTTCCCACCCAGGTGTTTCACCTTCTTTACCGACAGGGTTCTGAGAAACAGAATGAGAAATATTTACTTGTATTGTGTACTGTTCGTTGCAATGATTGACAGATGGAAATACTTAAAAATAAAGTGCTTGGAGCTGAGTAGGTACCTAATACAATAAATATATATTAAGTAGTGATAGTGCAGTTTCATTAATCATTACACAAAATAAAGCTCGGGGCAACATAACGTATTTTTTGTCACAGTTCTAATCTGCCTTTGGCTCAGTAGATAGTGACCCCCTACCGTACCAGCCCCACAGACATTTGAGTATGAACTCCAAATACATATAATAATAATGAATATTTATTTCAGGCAATATTTACAATAGAAGATCTTATATAACGTAAACAGAGGCTCATATGAATGTATTCAAGTATATTTGAGTTTCCTTTTGGAACTGGTACAGTTATAAGGTATTCCAAAAACCGGTGTATCTATAACCACGCGGAACAGCTACCGCGTGCTTTCACCCGCGTAGTTCCTGTTCCCGTGGCAGTACGGGGATAAAAATATAGCCATGTTACTCCTGATAATAACGCTTTCTATTAGTGAAAGAATTTTTTAAATCGGTTCCGTAGTTTTTGAGTTTCTTTGTTACAAAAACATAAATCTTTCGTCTTTCTTATATTAGTGTAGATAATCTACATACTTGTAGAGAATGTCGATGGAGTGCTTTGGGAGCACAGTTTGCTTGTTGGGCTTGTTCATGCCGCAGACGAGCTTCGCCAGGATCTTGTTGTGCGCGATGCCGGCCGAGCAGCTGTAGCCTGCGGGTCAAAAAAGTCGCAAGTTTACGTAGAAGAAATATTACGAAGAACTCTTGACAAGTTACTAGAAAATGTTCAATATAAAAATAAATACTCTCACACCTTTTACCCCCGAGATGGTTTGGTTGGTGGTTGATTCTTGGGACCCCTTTAACGTGGTAGGTGGTGAGCCCATCGCCGGATCGGGTCTGTTACACATGCCTTAGAATTAATTCTGGGACCTGCACATTTCCTCACGATGTTTTCCTTCACCGTCGAGCTAGTGATAAATATGTACGTAAGTTTTAGAAAAACTCTTTGGTATATATATGCTAGGACTCGAACCCGAGACCTTACTCATTAGAGGCGAGCTCTTTAACCGCAGGGCTATCACTAGCTATACAGTATTCGGATGGTAGGTGAAGTGCAAGTCTGTCTGTACCAAGTGCCTGAGCCGAATAGTCTTACCCACAGAACACTATTACTCCTAGTTGAACTACAAGGAATTTTCCCCAATTTACTTTTAATCCATGCTAATATTGTTAGGTAAGTTTTTTCACTTACGATTTAAAGTTCCTATTAGTACACTAAGATGCTTATATTTCTCACTTGTAGATTCGATATTGAGTTATACTCTGGATAGCTATGGTCTTACAACAAAAACAAACATTGATAAACTTGAAAATATGCAAATCAGATTTTTAAAATTACTTGTCAATTCCAAAACTAAATTTAAATATAAAAATAATTATAAACAACTTTTCAAAATTTGTAAAATATTGCCTATTAGTTTAAAACATAAATATTTACTCGCAGTTAATAACCATGGCTCTCTTGAGCATAGCTCAGTACAATCTTCGCATAGGAGTGTTAATCACGCCTATAATACGAAAACCCTGGCTTCAGGAAAATTATTCGTTCCAAGAATGAATAATTATTATGGTGATAGAACTCTTAAAAAACGAATCCCTTACTTATTTAATAGTCTTCCCGAAATTATTAGACGAGAAAGCAATAAAAAAAAATCTGTATACTTTTAAAAAACCACTACCTATCATTGTCAATATAATATCAATAAATTCTAATGTGATATACCTACCTATTAAGAGAGACTGCCGATCCCACAGTCAAACTGTTGACACAGTTTTGTGGGACAAAGTATTGAGCTTTAAGTACTTTGTGTGTGCTTATTAATAAAAATTAATAATAATAATAATAATAATGCTAACGCTGAGTTCGACCGACGAAGAATAGGATTAATTAAAAATCAAACATAAGTAACACAACAACTACCTGTCTCCTCATAAACCGCGGCGCGGATCTCGCTGACGACCACAGCGCCTATCAACAGTCGCCTCGCGTGCTCGAAGTCGAACTCTATGGAGTCGCCTCCATACATTTGCACTTCCGCCATGAACTGCTCCATGCCGTCGTAGCCCAACGCATACGTGTTCGGCGTCATCTCAACGCTTACTGCGTTTACATTGAGAGTTTTTAGTCTCTCTTGAACCTGGAAGTGGTTTCTGTTCGTTTTAAATTATAACATCCTTTATTTTCATATGCGCCAACACCTGACGTGCAACAGGTGCTGCACTGACTAAAGGTAGAGTTATTGTATTGCATTGTATGTTAAGAATTGTATGTACTTTGGGTTCCCAGGACTCATCTAACGAAGAGAATGGTTTACTCTGATTTAGGTAGTTATTTATGAGTGATGCAATGTCACTTGAGCTATGTTCAGACCGGCAATAAAAGAAAGCACCCTATCTATATTTCACTTGTCTTTAAAAACTGTCCTATAGGAGTAATATTTAAAATGTAATCCTTGTACCACAAATACTCTATTCTATATCCCAGGATCAATATTTGATATCACTAGCTTCTTATCACTATGAACATTTCGCGAAGGAATCAGATATTTTTTCGGAATAATAGGAGCCTATATCACTTTCCAAGCCTACAAGTCCTACAACTATCTTGTTGCTAAAAATCTCTTTATTCGTCATTGTGATGAGAACAAAATAAATAAATAAATAAATGCATTTATAATATTATATCCAGCCAAGTAGTTCCTGTGGGTGCAAAATAACAATTCATAAGCTATTATGATAAAGAAACGTTGTCATCAGATAATAGTAGGATGGTACTCACAGAGCTAGTGATGTCTAAATAAGCTTCATCAATGGATGCTCTCTCCAACAAAGGAGTGAATTTTTGCAGAACTCTCGCCACTTCTTTGCCAGCGTCTCTATACCTGATACACAAATAGATTAATGTTTTATTTTTAAATACTGCGACAAGAATAAAATATAAATAAACATTTACAAAAAGATATGTGAAAGTTAAACGAAAGACAATGGAGTAGTTGACAGCATCGAAATGAAATTGCGAGTAGTCATTAATGAAAAAGATTATCCCAAAACACCTTTGAACATGTATTTTGGTTTTCACTTTAGAATTATAGGTAATTCCAAAATAATAAAAAAAGGTGCTGCAATTTTCTAGTACTCATACTAGAAACTATGATGTCACACTTTGCTATTTCCATACATTTTCAATAGTAAAATTTCGTTTTGACAGATCATACAAAGTAACTGATTTGACTAGGCAGGACACTACCCTATTTTGCTTGTTATCTTCAGGAAGCCATGCAGCAGAAGGTTTCCATGACTGGAAGAGGACCACATTTAATCCTATTACGTCTGGAAATGGATGCTTGACCGGATAAAAGTATTATGTCTTGACATGTTTCTTGCCCTGATTTTTCTCAACTATACATACCGAAGCAATGGAATCACAATGACTTTCAATAAGTGGACTTATAAGCCCCTAGTTTAAATAAAAACATTTTGACTTGAGTTTAAGTTTACATAAATAAACAAATTTTATAAACTCACTTGGAAATATCAGCCTTTCCCCTCTGGCAAGGTACGGATGGCAATTGAATTTCTGGGCATTTCTTTCTGGCTTCATCTCCTCGCATGTGCCGCGTTACCCCTCTCGCCCTCGCCACATAGTTTACGGCTATAATTCTAAAGTCACATAAAAATTTATGACTGAATAGTATTTTAAATAACTAAATAAATTCTTTGATGAGGTTAACACATTTTAAGGTGAAAAAGAGTTGTTGAAGGAAGAGACAGAATATTCCTGTTATTTATTTAGGCTTGCTCAGTAATGCGGGAAAAAACACAATTTCTAAAATATTATGTTCATGTTATTGGATGTGTAATCATTTTTCTAGTGCCACTACATAAGATTGGAACAAACTATGCTTTGACAAAACCCACAGCTCATAGGGCAGAGGATGAGCTAATAAATTAAGTTGGCAAATTTTTGGGGAGCTGTATCTCATAAAAAAACAGTATTCTTATAGGATCATTTTGCTCTCTGTCCATGTTTCGAGAAAATAAAAGGTAATTTAGATTAAAATAAAGGTAATTTATATAAAAAAATATCATTGGATACCTAGACTTCCAAGGAACAAGGTTATGTTTTTAAAAATCTGTTTAAAAAAGTAAAAGGAAATATAATCACCCGCCGCCTCTAAAAGGATTATACTGCACCACGGCAATAGGTTTTCCTTTCAGTTTGGGATCCAGTTTCTCTTCAACTTGACAATAAAAACAATCCATATCTATAAGCACAACCACTCTGTTTTCTTGATCCATGTTTGTTTAAAAATATAAAATGTAGCATTTGTTAGATAGAGTGTAAACTACACGTAATTCTATTCTATGACTACTACTACTAGTAAATATGTATAAAATCTATATTTATTCTCATTTTGTATTATTTCATTTCGTTTCGCGCGCGCCTAATAATCGTAGAGCTACAATGACAGATGACTTTGAGTTTTGACATTAATTTGACAATCAGGTGTTGTAGGGAAGGGAAGTGACAAAGGATAGGTGGTAGTAACAAATCGATCGACTTAAAATATGTTTGTGATGCAATGCATTGCACTAAGTGTTACAGCTTTTAAATATTCTGTATAATCAGAGACCAGTATAATATTAGTTACATTGTGCCTCTTTTTCACAAGATTAGCAAATGACTGTATGAGACGTTTTCGGTGACATCTGCATTCAAAGATGGCGATGTAGAGATTCAAAACTTCCTACTATTATTATAAACGCGAAAGTTTGTATGTATGTTGGTTCCTCTTTTACGCAAAATCTACTGAACGGATTTTGATGAAACTTTAGTTATAGCTTATAAGTACATCAGAATGAGACAGGCTATATTTTATCCCCGTATTAAAAATTATGTCAGTGCCCATACATCTAAGAAAAATACTTACTTAATTTTACTACTATCGATGACAAAAAAGATTATGTAGAAAGTGTTGAAGACTTTTCGTCCATGGACTCGGACGCAAAGCCACATACACTAAACAAAAAATTCTATGACGTCGCCATCTATCGACATACAGAAAACTAGTTATTCTTAACGAAATAACATTACGGATGAACCAATTTTTTATCAGTAGGGTAGGAATGTTTGGTTATCGGCCCTAAAAATTATATAATTTTGTTCTAAGTTCCAAAAGCCGATTGTATCCTCATGGCTGAAGGCCGTGTCTACTAAACTAATAATGATAAAACTATGACCATTGCTACCTGAGTATACGTACAGTAAATTCCACCATGCGTTAAGTCATACTTAAGCTACTGTGATAATTTGCGAATTCACAGTGTGTTTTGGCGAGAATAGAAAAATAAAACATCAAATAGTGTAGTATATTACAATTTATTGCAGTCAAGGGTTACATGTTGTTTAGCTCGACCTGCACCTTTCGCCAGGCGTCGAGCGGGCCGTGCTGTGGCCGGTAGCGCACGTTGCAGCCGTCGTTGGCCAAGCGGTTGTCATCACGCAGAGTCTCGTACTCTTCGCGCTCGTACTTCGTGAAACCCCACTTCTTTGATACGTAGATCTGAAGAAGTTATTATTATTGTTGGGACAGCGTAATAATATTTAGTAATAGTTTTCGAATTAATAAATATCAAGGATTTGTGACGACACATGCAAACATACATTATAGAGAACTAGAACGAAATTCTCATTGAGAATCAGTTTTATTATTTATGTATTTTGAGTTCAGTCTTTTCAATGACTAGCGGTTCTGCGCGGTTTCACCCGCAGTTCCCCTTATAAATATAGCTTATGTTACTCAGGGATATTGTAGCTTTCCATTGGTGAAAAAAATCGATCCAGTAGTTTTTGAGTTTATTCATACAAACATACAAATCTTTCCTATTAATAATATTAGAGTAGATGATAGTTTAATAAAAAAGTAATTCAATCAAGATCTCACCTTCTGGCGACCAGGGAACTTGAACTTGGCACGACGCAGAGCCTCAATGACCTGCGCCTTCCAACGGTCGCTGGAGCGCACGGACATGATGGGCTGGCCGATGCGCACGCGGGCTACGGTGCCTTGCGGCTTACCGAAAGCTCCACGCATCCCGGTCTGGAGCCTGTAATTTTTAAAATCATTCTTAGCATATTTCAAAAACACGTCATCAATGTCGCCTAAACTAGAGATGCCACGAATATTCGGCAACTATTCGGTATTCGGCCACTTTTTTGCTATTCGGTATTCGGCCGAATAGTCCGTACTATTCGGCCGAATACCGAATAGCAAATCATGTAAAAAATTAGACGTTATTTTACTCAAAATTATGTATTTATTTCCAAATTACAACATTTTAGTAGTTAAAATTAATCAGTGGTAAGTTGTGATGGATAAAAACGAGCTTTTCAGCATTTTTTGGTAGCAAAAGATTGCGCTTTTCATCGTTAACGTTACCAGCCTCAGAAAATAACCGCTAGATTTACTCGCAATTTAAATAAATACAAACGCGCCGTCGTCGGCCGTCGCCTGCCGCACGAACGCAACGAGAAAAACAGGTTGTGACTTGTCTTATTCTAGCTAACGCGCCCCCACCAAGCATGTACTTCGCGCCGAATATTCGGCGCTTCGGCCGACAGCGTTGCCGAATATTCGGTATTCGGCCAATTCACTATTCGCGGCATCTTTAGCCTAAACCGTAAGACTAATATGTTATAATTTTGTACTTAGTGGTAGCGACCTGTTGTGGGATTGAAAATGACACATTAGATTTTCGCAAAATGCCACATTCTCAAAACGCCACATCGCAAAATGTCACATTATCAAAATGCCATTTTCGCATAATGCCACACTCTCGTACTAATCTGTGTGATGTGATTAAATACAATTATAAGTACAATTATTACAATAAAACAGCTGAATGATGTAAATACAAAAAAATATGCTTTTTTGAAAAAAGTTATAATATTTTGTTATTAAGTTTTTATGATTCTCAGCGGCATTCATAATTTCAGTTAAATTTTTAATTTATTTTGTGTTAAAATAAATGGAAATTAATAAATAATGTGATTACATACATACATACTAAAATTATTAAATTAGTTTTATTTTCTAATTTATAAATCATCGGCCTACATACTGCAAGAAAGGGAGTTGGACAAGTATGGCACTTTGTTAGTGTGGCATTTTGCGAATGTGACATTTTGCGAATGTGGCATTTTGCGAATGTGGCATTGTGCGCCTAATCCCTGTTGTGTCTGCCAAAAAAAAATAAAAAAAAATATAGAGGCCAGATAAAGATTAGCAAAAATTTAAGACACATGGGTTTTGAGGTGTGTTAGGGTGTCTATTGTCTCTTAAGTATAAACATTCTGCTTATTGCAACTCTATGTATCTGGACCTAAACAAGGTAGTTGAATTACAGTAAGTTTTCCAATAAATAGACAATTCATAATAGCAGTTTGCCTATAACAAAATTTAAAGCTTCAACTACACCTTTTGTCTATGGCTTGATTTAATTTGTATGGTAGCATTGTTAGTGTCCAAGTGTCTTCAGTGTACTTTTTTTTTTTTACTTGGATTAAATATAGATTTTTATTCTTATTGTATACATATACATCATTTCAGTACGAACAGTGGAGTATTAGTGGCCTATGAATGGTCAAGGGCAATAAGAGATCTTAAAAACAGATCACAAAAATATTTCAGTTATTAGTCATCCCTGTTATCATTAAAATTTCCAACAACGTAAAGACAATCATCATTAATTGACTCAGTATAGTTTTATATTGCACAATATTGCATGACATTGTGTAATTATTTATTTACAACTGTAATGTACGTCTGAAACAATGATATCTTGATTGTCACAATTTTTACAGAAACTTTAAAAAGAAGTCTCTACAATAGAACCTAGGAATATGGTTAACTTGAATATAATAAATATTTCTGTCTTTAGCAACCAAAAATATATTTGTAGAACTGAGGTAGGTATTATGTACCAAGAACTAGAGGCCACTGCAAATTATTAAATGTTCCGAAAATAATAGATTATGGTTTCTTCTTGTACATCTAACACCACAACCTACAATTTCGAAAACTAACTGCAATAATTTGAATAATCATTAAACACAGGAGTGCCACCTGGTTCCGTTGCCACAGGTTTATCTACATAAAAACTTAGCCTATATCGCTATAGAATTGTGTAGCTCTTTATTAGTAAGAGAACTTTTAAAATCGAATCAGTAGTTTTAGAGATTACCTAATACAGATACACTAACAACCTTTCCACTTTATAATATTAGTGTAGACTGAAGTTTGTAGTTATAATTCGTCTTAACAATTGAAAATCAATTATGATTTATTTTATTACCTTGAGAGGTTAATGCTGTTAACTCTTTATGCCTCTCCACTTTTACTCAACCATACATGCTGAAGCAGTGGAGTTGAAATGATGTTCAATAAGTGGACTTGTAAGTCCCTACTTTGAATAAAACATTGACTTTGATGCAATAAAACAAGGCCTCACCTATCAGCTCCAGCGCACGACAACATCTTGTTGATCCGGATCACATGGAATGGATGCAGCCTCATGCGGATGTGGAACTGGTCCTTGCCGCAGTTCTTCACGAGGTACTTGTTGCAGCAAATGCGGCCGGCCTCCAGCGCCTCCGAGCTGAGCTGCTCGTACTCGTCGGACACCAGGTGCACGCATAGCGGGAAGTCATCGACTGCAGCCTTCTTCTTGCCCAAGTCGAAGATGCGGATTTTGGCATCCGGCACACCACGGCAGAACCGCGACTTAGGGTACGGTTTGTTCTTACAGTAACGATAACTGAAAGAAAAAGAGAAATTGCAAGAAAAGTACCAAAACAAAGCAATGGGGACTTGAAATTGCAAGATGTAAACTTACCATCTAGCCGGACGGCGCCCCATTGTGATCTGAAATAAACCAGAAAATAAACTTATTAACTATCACAGTACATGAACAGAGTATTTCACAGTAAAATATGACACGTTTATCGAGATTTTTCACGATTTTATATAGAAAAATTTGATAAGCACCTCCACAAAGTGACACCTTATCCTGAAGAGAATGACAACCGGAAAACAGCTTGACGTTTTTGAAACAAGTGTTGCTTGTGAAAAAATTTCACCTTTGTTAAAAGCGACCGTCGTAAAAATAAATTAATTCTACCACCTCCAAGAATAGAAATGTTTAGAGATAGCCCATTATACAGAAGCATACTTATTTATAATAAACTTCCAGAATCTATTAAATCATTAGATTCTCAAAAAGCCTTTAAAAGCAAACTTAAACAGATACTAATATACAAAAGCTACTATAAAATAGAAGAGTTTATGAATGATAATTATTTACACTTAGATTAGATTGCTACACCCTGACAGGGTCTGTACATACTCTTGTTATGTTACAATGTGCAATAAATAAATAAATAAATAAATAAATAAATAAATATTTACTTAACTTAAAATCGATTTTTTTGGTAAAACGATTTTGTAAAATCGAAACGAGTAAAACACTTTTTCACATTCTCCTCCTGCCTCCTAATTTTCAGGCTTCGAACATTCTCATGAGAACTGGGTATTTCCAGAAATGGAATACCTCTGCCTACCCCCATATATATCGATAAAAGGCGTGAGATTTTGTTTTATTTATTTTACATAATATTAGTTTTTTTTCTCACAATGACGCCTCAGTGCTGCATACAATGTATGTAGTTCAGTACGTAAAGCCGAAAACAAACCATCGGACGCAGCTGATAGTTACGACTTAATAGGGATCTAGATAATGTATGTACACTGAGCTGTGCAGACTATCGGAGGGAAGTCGTGGACGTAACCTTCAGCGTTCGGACGTCCGACAGAAATCTGGCGTGCTGGATCCAGAAGACTGTGTACACTTGTCAGTCGCGGCTGTCTGCCTGGCGAAGTGCAGGATTTCCGTGGTACGGTCCAAATTGCACTTTCTGCGCTCGTGTGCGCTATATTCATGCAAACAACTGTTCAAATTGCGCTGTGGTACGCTGACATGAGCATTGTGACGTCATCGATGACGTCATCGATTGGTGCAAACAGTGCTAACAACGAGGAGGTAGTGCAATGTCTCCGGATCTGTCAAACAGTTGTCAAACTTCAATGTGCGTGGTGTTTTTTTTCCCGCGAACTTTTTTCATATTCGTTATGTAATCGATTAATTAAAATTAGGTATGTCGTCATTAATATTAACAGAAGCATTACATTGTGAAGCTTCGGGGGACACTATACGACTCAAATACGACTGAATTTAACTTCAGAACAGTATCAACCTAAATATTAAAAGAACTGTCATTTTTGACAAACGAAAACCTGTTCAAATTGTTTGCATGCTAACAATCGTAATCATTTTGAACAGTCGTGTGCGTGCTTACGAACGTATTTACTATTTGCACAAAACGGACCGCAGCCTTTTTTTCCCGCGAACTTTTTTCATATTCGTTATGTAATCGATTAATTAAAATTAGGTATGTCGTCATTAATATTAACAGAAGCATTACATTGTGAAGCTTCGGGGGACACTATACGACTCAAATACGACTGAATTTAACTTCAGAACAGTATCAACCTAAATATTAAAAGAACTGTCATTTTTGACAAACGAAAACCTGTTCAAATTGTTTGCATGCTAACAATCGTAATCATTTTGAACAGTCGTGTGCGTGCTTACGAACGTATTTACTATTTGCACAAAACGGACCGCAGCCCCGTTTTACGAACGAACACACAAGTGTCAAATCATGTCAGTCAGTCGTTGTCAACTGGCTTTTTGGCGGGAATCCGAAGAGGGACGTCATGTTTTTTGTTTAATTTTCATTTTGCTGTGTATTTCGGGTTTTGACTCATAATAGTGATAGTTTATTATGTGGCAAGTGTCCGTGAAAGTGTGCAGTGAATGGGAAATTCGATAAAATGCGAGATATGGACATTTTTGGATTGCCTCAAAAAGTCACATTAAAGTCGTCAGTAAAAGTGCTATCATTTTACTGATAACCAAGTTAGGGCACGTTAGGGTTGTAGAAAGTGTTAAAGACACTGTATTTTTGTGCATGGACTCTGAAGCAGAGCCATTTACATAAGATTATATTTCTGCCTTCGTGTCCGAACCGAGTCCTAAATTTACTTATAGATATATGTGTCTCTAGTGATCGTCATTCACACGGATTTCAAAGCTTAGTATTATTTTAAAAAATAAAAGCATTTTTCAGTCTGGCAACACATATGTCACCCGTTTCCGTCAAAGTCCGCCATATGTCATTACGTGTTTCCGTGTTCGTTGTTCACTACGGTAAATTTTATAAAATTGTTTTTTCAGGTTTTAAAAGACTTCAAGATGCTGAAATGGAAAAATGAAGACTTGCAGGAACTCCGTGAGGATATTGAAACGTTACTCAAGACATTAAAATAGAGGACAGATGCTGATCAGCAGGATTTCGTGCGATAGAAATAATTGATGGGCTTGCACCATCCTCGTCGTCTAAGCTGTCGAGAGTCAGTCATAAGTTGTGTAGAAGATAACAAGAGATAGAAATTAGAGAATATCCAGACGAGGATAATTTTCTGAAAATAACACGAACTGTTTCACATAAATTCACATGTTACACAACTGTCTACAAGAGGTTGTCGAATTGCATTCTCATTTCTGCTAATTGGGTGCTACGCATTGCCTGCAGGGCTCCAGCTCTCACCCTTGACACCTCGATCACGCGTTACGCACTGCCTTAGGGGTTGTGGCTATCGCTGATCAGAGCACCATAGCTCTTCCTGCTGCGGAGTTAACCTCGTTAACACCACAGTTCAGGAGGTAGGGTTAGCCTACGGGGCCTCGTCCCTACGGCGACACTCTGACCGACATTTTGAATCATGGATCTGTATCACTATTACTGGAGCCACAGTTCAACAGGTAGTGTTAGCCCAAGGGGCATCGTCCCTAGGGCGACACTGACCGAAATCCTGCATCAGGGAGCTGTATCACCATCACTGGGGTCACAGCTGAAAAGATAAAGTTAGCCTAAGGGGCATCGTCCCTAAGGCGACACTTTGACGCAACCTCTGCGTCATGGAGCCGAATCATAATTACAGGAGCTGCATGAAGACGAAACTAAACTAAAAAGTTGCCTACAAGTTGAAACTGACTATGTATGTACCTACTTGGTTAATAAGTTTGAGTATGTGGCGGTTATAACTAAGCTATTTTACTCATTATGTATACTGTACTTCCATTAGGAGTATGGTGAGAGATTCTGTAAAGAAAGGATGTTATTTTGCTGATGCTGGAAACAACAATTATTATTTCGGAAAAATACAATCTCACGCCTTCTATCCGCGATGGAGTAGGTAAAGGTATTTTATTTCTGGATATACTTTCCCACTTTTCACGAGATATTCGTTGGACCCTTATTTATTTCGAAAATAAATAAAATATTAATAATAAATATATATATCTATATAAATATAGGTATGTAGATGTCTAGAAGTCGAAACAAAATACTTATGTAATATTGCAAAATCCTTAAGTGCATTATTTCAAGGATTAACAGCTGCTGTGAAACAATACAGGCCCGGTGCTGGCTAATGTTTTAAAGACAGCGAAAGAAACTATCCTTGAGGCAGAGGACAAAGACAAGAAAGTTCTTGTTCGGTGATACCTAATTTATTTGAAAGTATAAAACCACAAATAAAATAAGCAAAAACAGCTAAGAATTGCGACATCAGACACCACAACAGATGATCTTCAAAGTAAGATTCATCAACAACAAACCCAAATCAGATACTTTAAACTGAAGGGCCTCCACAGCCACAGCAGATGAGATTACAAGTTGAGTGGCAGCTGGTGGGCAAAGACCTCAGCAGCCGCAGACAAATACACAAAAATCATCGCTAAAGGTCAATTTATCACTGTGGAGGACTTTAACTATTCATTATAACTGGAGGAAAACACTCAGGATAAAGTGAATCTGTCTTACATTTCGGGATACAGCATTCCTTTAGGAAAGCCTCCGAAACAATGACTAAATATAGGTATAAAATCTATCAGGTAATTCATACAATAACCAGATGCATACCATACCTACAGAGATCTTGAGACTCTAAAAATGTGAAGGAATCTCACGTTGTGGCCCACATTCTAATCAATTTATTTCTAAGGTATTTCTAGTACATAGCAAAACCAAACAACTTTTTCAAAGTCATAATTAACCTCAAAAAATTGAAAAAATAAATAAATACATACAAAACCCATTCAAGTTGGAAGATGTAAGATCTATCATTAGTTTAATGAATCCAGTGATGTCCAGCATTTATTTAAAGGTTACATATTTCTTAATAGGTAACTACTTATTCATGAAGATGACATACAATAAAATCTTAGATCTGCTTTTTGGGATGGTTTGTATTATATAAATTAATGTTCACCCATTGGGCCTGAACACAGTACCATATCTGGTAATCAAGTTAATAACACAAGCAAGATTTGCAAATTTTTAGGATTCTTAAAATTCTGATGGATTTTCTATAAGAATGTTTGACTCAAGAAAATTATTAGGTATATTAAAATATAAATTAATTTTGTTCAAACAACTATTACGACATTGTAAGACAAGAGTGATTATTCAAATTTTTGCTACCCTTACAACAGCATACCCAGCCATTTAGTACGACTGGCTGTTGGGACATCAGAAATATTGGGCGATCGAAATATCTTGCATTATTTAAATAATGGTGATAATGAAAACGGTAAGGTGAGAATATAATCGAATAAGATCAATACAGTCTCGTAATTAACAAAATGTTAAAGGAGAGTAGAATATAAAAGAAACTAACATAATTACCTGGAAGTAATGGCGATAGCGTTTTTTGAGTTCTTTTTCAGAAGAGCAAAGACTATCATCATTCTGAAATACTTTTTCGAATAAATAAGACAACTGCTGAATTAGACAAATAATATGGGTATTACTCAATTTGCTCACTTACGCTTACGTACGACCATGGATGCAGTAGGTATATTTGTATACATTCCTGCTTATGACGTACTTACGGTACTAATAGTAGGAATATCTCTAGAGAAGAAATCTTGTTCCACATTTCTCAGGTGCGAATAAAATTAAAAGATATGAATATATACATATATCTACAAATAAAAACTACTATTTACATGCAATAGTTAGAATTTAAAAATGAGTATATTTTCAAATATGCTTGCATCATATATTACCTCTAAAGAAAATTACAAGGAATCTAGAAAGCTTTATGTTAATCCAAAAAAAAAAAAAAAAAAAAGGATTTTAGCTGAGTATAAATACTTTGGAACAATCAACAATTTATTTATTTGCAAGAACCTAGATTAAACCTGTTACAGGTATTTTTATTGGTTTATTAATGGATTTGCAGTAGTATTCGCACAGTTGTAAGACTCATTCTAAGAATAGGAAAAATATTGGGTATTGATAGTGTTAGATAAAATTGTTTTGATCTAAGTTGATAGTCCAAGAAGAATTTTGATGTACCAAAATTTCCTCGATTTCCAATGTTTAGGCCCCACTAAACTATTGGTTTACCCTTTCAGGAACCTACACTCTCTACCTATACAAGCAGCTTACTCTGGTGGCAGGGAGACGCCAGGCAGGCATGTATGTACATCCAGGTACCTATTTTAAAAGTGTTCTGTGTTTCAGAGTATTGACATTTATGAAAGCAATTTGATCCTGTAATGTAACTATATACTCTTAATATTTTTTTTTCAAAAATATATTATAAAATATATATTATTTGTACCTACAGTATTGTAATATCTGTGCCTAGGTATACCTAAAACGTTAGTGGTTATATTCTCTTTGGGTATACCTGTATGTTGAAACTTCTGTCTAGGATATCAGTATGAAATTTTTCGCCATTTCTAAATTCAGTTAACAATTTGTGCCACACCAAACTCAGGCAGATCGGCCCTTCGTTTTATAAATTAACAAGTTAAGTCACTATTACGATGAATGTGAAAATTTTACAATTGATGACAATATTGACCTAATCTGTCTAAATGCCATACTATAGGGATAATTTTTTTTTGTGTTTGGACCATCTGAAGAGAATGTTTCATAAAGAATAAGTAAGTATATTATTATAACCATAATAAATATACAGTTCTTTACCTACAGTGTTAGCTACTGGACATTGGGTTCACTCCTACTCTGTCTTCTATATATGACTAGCGACCCGCCCCGGCTTCGCACGGGTGCAATGCTGAATTTTCTTTGCTATAAACCTTGCGGAGCCCGAGACCTTTCCAACGAATGCAAAACCATGGAAATCGGTTCGTCAGTTCTGGAGTTAAATCGTCAGGAAGGAAAACCCGACTTATTTTTATATAGTAGATAACATAAATAATATTGATATTAACTCACAAAATATATTTAGCACTATAGTGTGCACGATAGAAAAGAGCACAATTTTCATCAAATCTCTGATTTGAAGTTTGAATTAGTTTTTAAAGTAATGTTTGCACAACTTTAATAAAATCCAGAAAGAATAAAAACTGCTCCATAAAAAAGTTTTCAGAATAATTAGGATTCTGCCTGTCTATTTCAAGTTCAATCCTGAAATATCTCCACTGTCCAGCCTGCACCTTGCTCGATTAGTTATTTAAAATTGACTAAAAATTTACGTTCCAGTAATACTTCTTTGTTCCAAAGCTTCATAAAACTTTATTCAGATAATTTTCAACACAAACTTAGAGTAGTTAGATAGCTCAAAACAATACTAGCTGATTGAGGGATTTATACGTATTTATGTAGACCCAATAGCTAAAAGAAAGATGATTTGCTTAATTCGTAAGGTTTCATTTGGTTGTAGAGATATCTCTAGGTTGTTTACACCTTTTCATAGTTATCTTACACCTATTTACCCGACTGCGCAGGTTATTTTTAATGTGTTTATTTTATTATTATTGTAGTACATACAGTGTAAGAGTTACTGATTATTTATTATTCTTTAAGATACCTGTTATCTATCGAAAACCTAGCAAGTACCTTCCTACTATATGGAAATAAAAAATATATTTACTTAGACAGGGAAGTATAATTTAGTAATATTATACTTTTTATTGTTTTATAAATAAAACAGCTTTGAACATCTATCTATAAGTAAATTTAGGACTCGGTTCGGACACGAAGGCAGAAATATAATTGATGGTCAAACGAACTTACCTTAAGTGAAGTTCGACCCATAATTATATGAGGCCTTCGTGTCCGAACCGAGTCCAGCCCTCCCAACCCTGGATCCAAAGTTTGGATCTACCCATAAAATATTAAACTTTGAACTTAAATGACATATGGCGGACTTTGACGGAAACGGGTGACATATGTGTTGCCAGACTGAAAAATGCTTTTATTTTTTAAAATAATACTAAGCTTTGAAATCCGTGTGAATGACGATCACTAGAGACACATATATCTATAAGTAAATTTAGGACTCGGTTCGGACACGAAGGCCTCATATAATTATGGGTCGAACTTCACTTAAGGTAAGTTCGTTTGACCATCAAATATCATTAACTAATGACGAGGCTGCATGGCGTAATGCCTTTGCCTACCCTGTAAGGGGTGAATGTGTCTTTATGTCATTGTTACTAGAGGTGTGTACCGGTTGCAATTTCAGCCTCCGGAGATTTTAGGAGATTTTTTAGCAAAAACCGGTTTTTCACCGGAGAAAAACCTATAGGGAGATTTCTTGATATTATATGGAAATTGGCTTAATTTCTACAGACGTAGTATACAAAATTTATTTACAAACAATTTAAAAAATAAGTAGCCCCGCGCCCGCACATATGAAACGAGATTTTGTGAAAGTAATGATGCAATGCAATACCCTACCACGACAAATCAACGTGAAGATAATAATTATTTTTAATTATTTTGGGGCCATACACCAAAAGAAACACGTTCGTTTCATCAGTGACCTAACCCCACATTTATTTCTCAATTTTATAAAACATAGACAGCCTATATTTTATTAATGTTATCAAATAGTCCAGTAAACTAGCTTTCTAATGGTATGTATATGGTTCTGGTAATACAATTCGAGGAATAAAATACCACCATTATTATCTCCTTAGTGTTCTGCGCACGTGTATAAAATAATAATAATAACGTTATCCGGTTTTTCACCGGTTTTTGTAGAACCGGTACACATCTCTAAATTTGTTACGAGTCTGTCTGTGGTCAGATTGTAAAGAAAAGAAATGACAGTGTTATTATCACTAAATTTCGTCTTGTTTTTATAGATTTTATAAAATCCCAGCAGCAACTTAAAAAGTTTGATAGTGAAAATGGGTTCTTTGACCAGCAGACAACACGCTGGTGTGGAGGAAGCCGACGTGGTCTCCAATCACGCGTACAAATACCCACCAAGATCGGGTAAGACTTGACCTTTTTCTCAAGTTATTTGTTATTTTTATTACCCTCAGTATATGCGACTATATTTCCTCTTATTATACGACATATCTTATTTACTACTCTAAATTTTCCGCCTATAATAAATACCTATAGATATTATATTGTTACACTTTGGCCAGAACGCTAAAGGTGGTTGTATTATTTAAACCGAATACATAATATAAAATGTTACAAAGTTATCATTCGTATAGTCAATACAAATAGCAGTATGTACGTCAGTACGCAGATTTTATTTATCAGATGCCATAACATGGACGCTCATTGCGATTGTTAGAATCAAATGTTTAGGTGTGTTGACACCTTAAGTATGTTTATTGTAAAATTGTAGAGACTAGAGGCATTTTGAGATTTGGAAATGCAACTAATGGTACTGCCTCAAGCTTTGTTTAATGAATCCAGGCTTCACCTGAGCAGCTCCTCCTGGCTTTGCCGCGTCACCAGCACGCTTTCAGCCGACGAGTTCATATTACTTCTTTCCACATTGATATAATTGGAGCAGCAGTGTGAAATAGGCTTTATAACTCGGAACATGGGCGCACTTGAGAACAATAAAATGCAGACCATCATATTTTTCAAAGTAGCACATAAAGATACAATGGGGAGTTTTCGGTGACAGCTGTCACTTGAGTATTCAAAGGTGTCAATAGATGGTGCTGATAAGCCTTGGGTTTTTTTTTTACCTAATCTATGGTCGCAAGAATTTGTCAAACAAAAAAAAAACAATCTGACTTTTTATCAAAATAAGGTTACGTACTCATTGCCTTGTATTTTATTTATTGTTCTGTTTGTACATTGTTTACGAGTGGTTTGTGTTACAACAAAAGATTCGAATCCACGATAAACAAAAACTCAGTCTCCTTCATCTGCGAAAATGCGTGGACCATGTATAGTGTATGGGTGTAAAATACGGAGGAACCGAAGCTCGACTCGACGCACTAGGAATTTAGGTACCTAAAACAAGATCTGTTTTATTGCGTTGTCTGCTGACGCGTTACACTCACTCACACACAACACAACAACAGCACATGACATGACGGATGCATGTGTCACGTAAAGCGACACATCAGTGTTGCCAATTTCTAATTCCCAATGTTGATCAGCGCCATCTAGTTCAATTCTAAGAATGTCATTGAAAATTCCTCATTAAAAATGTTGGTTGTATATTCTGTAAAGAGATTTTATATTGCTTATCTATTTAATCTCTCTAGGTAACTACTTTGGGAGCCACTTCATCATGGGAGGTGAGAGGTTTGACACTCCACAGCCTGAGGCATACTTGTTTGGGGAAAATGCAGATCTCAATTTTCTAGGCAGCAGGCCTACCCCAGTAAGTAACTTTATCAGTCCACTATGTATTAAGCTATTAACCTCACTTTATATATTCCTGGGAGTCTTCCAAGATAATAAACTGATTGAGGCAGTGAAGCTAGAAACAAATCAATATTATAACTAAATTTTTAACTAGTTGCATAGCATTTTTTTTTAACTACGAACTTTTCGTGTTGTTAATATTTTTGGGAAAAAATATACATTGAAACTGTATAATTTGTTTGCATTAATTTAAAAGTATTACTACTAGTATCTAAACTAGGCCAAGCCTGTATCTTAGATACTAGTAGCTACCAAAGTCATTTAATTATGATAAGTACAACTAGCATTGCATAATGACTAAAATCAATGGCAAATACAAGTTATTACAAAGTAGTAGATCTTGTGACAATGAAGTCAGTAAAGGTAAGTAAAAATTACAAAGATTAGTTTGATCCCTGTTTGTATCTATAAATAAAGAAAGTGCATTTTTCCTTATAGATACAACATGTGTAAATAGACCTGGTCTGGTGATTGGCTCACCACCTATCATGTTTAGGGGTCCAATATATCTCGTGAAATGTGGGTATATCCAGTAATGGAATACCTCTGCCTACCCCCACGGGGATAAAAAAAGGCGTGAGATTATATTTATATATTATACAACATGTACAGTAGGGCCGTTTTAACTTTGCTTCTCTGAACATAGGCTTCGCCTGCGCAAACCCCCTCTTACTGCCAAATGGTTGCTAAAAAATGTTATTGCGCAGACATTTGCGCAACTTCAGAGCTGCCAAGTTAAAACGGCCGTACTGTATGTATGTTAACGCGGGCTTGTTTCCGTAACTTGACCTCTTTTCTGCGCTTATTTTGCGTGATGGCGGGAATGGCTCTACTCTTGCCACCCCAGCTCCTCAAGGAAACCCAGCAGCGACTTGAGGTCCTTGAGATCCAAGGTGATTCGCCCGGTATTGAGCCATGCCTTCGCACTCCAACAGCACGTGCGCCGCCGTTTCTCATGCCTCCATGCACACTGCACAGTGGGCTGTCTCAGCTGTGTGACACCTAAAGTAAACAGATGTTTGTAAAAGGAACTATGGCCTATATAGATACAACATATAACTGAATATTTTATACAAAAGATTAATAATGTTTAGTTAGTTAAGGAATTGTTATACAAGTAGATCATCTGATTATTGTACACCATTGTTCACAGTTTCCATACCCCCCTCCCCAGTCAAACGAACCAACAAAAACGTTAAGAAGCCTTGTTAACATTCGCAAAGAGTCTTTAAGGTTTGTACGGTGTCCAGAGCCCGTTGGGAAGATTGCAGACACAAATAAAATTGGAGATGGTGTGTTAAAGTCCGCTGAAGGGAATGGAAAGGGGACATACTACAACATAGAGTTCACATTTGACTGTGATGCTAGATGTGCCATAACGGTCTTCTATTTCTGCACTGAAGAGGTTACGCCTTCTGGTGTTGTGTAAGTATATGCTATGCTTAATGTTAATCACTATCAACCTGTAACCGCCCAGTCCTGGGTTGGTCTTTCCTCATAGAAGTAGGTATGTATTGTATTATATTCACTAAGAAAAGTGCAAGGCAACCATCCCTTGATATTATTTGGAGACATGCAAAAGAAAGAAAATGATGTTACTCAGTATTACAGTACGGCCGTTTTAACTTGGCAGTTGTGAAGTTGCAAAAATGGCAATAAAATTTTTTAGCGACCATTTGGCGGTTTGAGGTAGTATGCGTAAGCGGAGCCTATGTTTAGTACAGCCAAGTTAAAACGGCCGTACTGTACTTTAATAGTTTTTTTTCTCCCTTTTAATTAATTTACTTCTCAGCTTAAGTAATAATAATAATCTTTAATAATATATAAATCTCAGCTTAAGTACTGCAATATTATATATAAATATATAGGTGTGGGTGTAAGTGTTGTCAATTGCAAGCCAATTCTGATCTCTACATAGTATAAAATAAAGTTGATATTCACATCTATCTGTTTGTGAACTTAGTTCTTCTGAACTACCCAACTGATTTTGTTACTATTTCGGTTCTGGAAGGTTAACGTATAATCCAATTGCATACGTGCGAAGTCCTTGAAATAACTATAACTTCCTCAAGCTAGAAAGAATCGTAGCTACGATAGTATATTTCTAGCTCCGTGTTTTTTTGTCACTATCTTTACTGATGAGTAGAGGAGGGGACAATGTAAAGCGATTAGCCATTGCACATGTTTTTATCATTCTCAGCTACTACCCCCGTGACCCCTCGATGAGCTCTCAAACCTACCATTACAAGAAGGGCGCCAACCAGCAGTTCTGCCAGATCTCGCACGTGTTCGACCCCTCAAAGCATCCAGAGGAGGATCTGATATACAACGCTGACAGGGAAATCATACCGATAGCCATTTATTGCGTCGTCGATGAAGGACAGGAAGGTGAGAAAAACTTTCTATATCTATGCTTCTATATCTACAGGCTGCACTAATGTTATAAAGAAGAAAGATTTGTATATTTTAAATAGAATTAAAAAAAAACACGCCTTTCATTCCCGAGGAGGTATTCCATTTACTGGATATACCCACTTTTCACGAGATATTCTTTGGACCCCTAAACGTGATAGGTGGTGAGCCCATTGCCGGACCGGGTCTGTAACACATGCTTCAGAATAATTCTGAGACATGCGGGTTTCTTCACGATGTTTTCCTTCACCGTCTATATCTATGCTTCTATATCTACAGTCTATACTAATGTTATAAAGAGGAAGGATTTGTTTGTATTGAATAGGCTCCGAAACTGACTTTAATTTTTTTTTTTATAATGGAAAGCTTCATTATCGGGGAGTAACATAGGCTATGTTTTATTCTCGTATTCCTTCTTAAATAAAGACCATTTCGAATCGAATTGTGTGCATGAACATTGAACATGTCTCTTGGCTTCGTGCCAGAGTGTTTAATATTTATTTAAGTATGTCTATCAGTTGTTTAGTACCCATAGTACAGGCCCTGCCTAGTTTGGGACTAAATAACCGTGTGTAAACTGTGTCCCACAATTTATGATTATTTATGTAGACTGTTGATAGCATTAAGAAAACTTTAGTGGTTTATAAATGCTATGTAGTATAATGTCTTGCCTATGTTAATGTGTTAAATAAAGGAAAAAAAATATTAATACAGAGATCCGTCAATCGCACACGACGGTGGCGATCGTGGAGAAGCATTTGGACGGTACGTATGTGCTGAAGGCGCTCAAGCAGAAGCTGTTCGTGGACGGGCTCTGCTATCTGCTGCAGGAGATCTACGGCATCGAGAACAAGAATCTCGACACTAAGGTACGGTAAATACGGGCCTGTTGGCTCATGGACATGTCTGTTGGTTTAGTACAGGGTTTCTTAACTTTTTAAATTGTTTTGTTTATAAAATTAAATTTAAGAAATGGTATTTATTTGCCTTGATTTTGGTGCAGGTAGAGATCGTTTTTTGCCGGACTCTGCAAGAGTCGGGCAAAATTAATCTATTATGTTATGACGTGCAAATATTTAAATTGTGTAAAAAAATTAGTTACACATAACATAACAAAATTGGGTAAAAGACACACAATATTAACATAATCAATAGCAATTTATAATAAAAATAATGAGTAGTAAAGAATCATGGTTAAAAATAAAAAAATTAAAAACAGATATTACCTAATAATACAAATATTGGTCCTATTGCTAATATTTAATAAGAGCAGTAAAAGCCCAGCTATTAAAAAACCCGCTTCTATTGCGAGAGGCTCGGGTTCAAGTCCTCGCATGCACCAATGAGTTTTTCAAAAACACACGTACATATTTATCACTAGCTCGACGGTGAAGGCAAACAAGGCAAGGTCCCAGAATTAATTCTGAGACATGTGTAAATAGACCCGGTCCGGCTATGGGCTCACCACCTATCACTTTTAGGGGTCCAATATATCTCGTGGAAAGTCGGTCTATCCAGTAATGGAATACCTCCTACACCCTCGGGGATAAAAGGCGTGAGATTATTATTATTATTAATTGATTTGCTTAGCCGACCTCCGATGAGGAGACCGAAGACGGCGGGTCAGAGTGCGTGATCTGCATGTGCGACGTCCGCGACACTCTGATCCTGCCTTGCCGCCACCTCTGCCTGTGCAACTCTTGCGCGGACTCTCTGCGCTACCAGGCCAACAACTGCCCCATCTGCAGGGCGCCCTTCAGGGCCCTGTTGCAGATCAGGGCGCTGCAGAGGGCTCCGGCCACGGCCCAGATACCAGTCCCACCCACCAGCCCACCGGACGTGAGTTGAATATGTTTATTTGGCACACAAAACAGTTTATGATATTTTATATCTCAAATTTATATTATAGTACACTAGCGACCCGCCCCGGCTTCGCACGGGTGCAATTCTAACACTAAAACCTTCCTCTTGAATCACTCTATCTATTAAAAAAAACCGCATCAAAATCCGTTGCGTAGTTTCAAAGATTTAAGCATACATAGGGATATAGAAAGCGACTTTGTTTTATACTATGTAGTGATAAGTCTGATCATTAACCTAAACATGTGAGCACGAAAAAACAAGTATCACTTTACAGCTATTTAACACTGATAGATAAAGAATTATAAAACTAGTAGCAGCGCCCCGCGGTTTCACCCGCGTAGTTCCGGTTCCCGTGCGAATACGGGGATAAATGTGTTATTCTTATGCCTATGTGTTATTCTGATGTATAAGCTATATAACTGTAAAGTTTCATCACAATCCGTTCCGTAGTTTTTGCGTGAAAGAGGAACAAACATCCATCCAGACATCCATACGAACTTTCGCGTTTATAATATTAGTAGGATAGTAGGATTTAAATAAAATAAATACAAAAAATAAACATCGATCTAGTCCCGGAAAACGAGGCCAAACGTGGATTTGTTTATACTAGTTTATAGGAGCAGTCGTTCGATGGATGTGGATGAAGCACGAGAGATATATGCGAGGTTCGTAGTAAATGGCAGCCTAATGTCTCTGAGACATTAGGAAATAGGTGTGAGATTATGTATGTATGTCACTCGCATTAACATCACTCAAAATACTCGTAGCCTTCAGATGTGCATGAAGCACGTGAGCAAGGGGTAGTCTATTGTCTCTCCCTATCCCAGTGGGAAATAAGAGTGATATTATGTATGTATGTATGTATGTCGTTGGCTTTAATATCATGCACAATAGCCGCAGAAAAGACGTTGAGTTGCGGAAACAAGCCCGCGTTAACATACAACATGTTTGTGTCTCATGTCTTTAAAGGAAACTGTGCAAAATTTGACGTTTCTTTAGCCAACTATTTCGGCTGTGTGTTGACCGATCAGTCAGTCAGGAAATCTTTTATTTAAATAGGTAGAAGAATACTAAACGGGTCGAGTTGAAGCGATGCTTATCCATTACAGAGTTGATATGTGTGTGACACCCTTTATACACCATCTAGTTAAGGAAAGAAAAGAAAGTGAAAGAAGATGTAGTGACAAGGATAGAAATGGTATGTTAACCTGGTTTGGTCATTTAGAACGTATGGATGAAAGAAGAGCAACGAAAGTGAAGTATGGTGCGAATGATGCAAGATTGAAGGATGCAAGATTGAAGGATGCAAGGAAAAAGGACGCCAGGAGGACGTTGACGGATCAAATTAGTGACATCCTTCAAAAATCTGGGGTCCGGAGTGCGAAGAATAAAAGAGCTTCCATGAAAAGGCTTATGGATGTAAGGGAAGCGAAAGAAGCATGCAGAGAGCGAGCAAAGTGGCGATCCATCGTCTATGCCTACCCCTGTGGAAAGCAGGTGTACACTGTAGTTACGGTGCCATGCAATAAAATGCACATACGTCGATATATGTTGTATTTCCATTCGTAGGGTAGCATGGAGAACATCCCGCCGGGCTACGAGCCGGTCTCCCTGATCGAGGCTCTGAACGGGCCGCACCCCGCCCGGGCTCTGCCCCCGCCCGTTGCGCCCACCGCGCCCAGCATCGCCAGCCCCGACACAGACACCGCTTCACAGGTATACTATACTTCTAAAAATAAATTCTACAGAGTGTAAGGGAAACGCTTCCGAATCCGGGGAGCAAGTTGGAACCATTTTACCTATAGTTAGGGACTAAATAACTGATATGAGTTTTGTCCCACAATGTTGTTATTGTTCCCGTGGGAATGCGAAGATAAAATATAGCCTAAATAAATGTTACTCAGGGATATTGTAGCATTCTAATAGTGAAAGAATTTTTGAAATCCAGTAGTTTTAAAAATCTTACGCCTTATATCCTCGAGGGGGTAGGCAGAGGTATTCCATTTCTTTATATACTCACTTTTCACGAGATATTCTTTGGACCCCTAAACGTGATAGGTGATGAGCTCATTGCCGAACCGGGTCTGGCTACACATGTCTCAGAATTAATTCTGGGACCTGCGGATTTCCTCACGATGTTTTCCTGCACCGTCAAGATAAATGTGTGATAAATGTGTAAGTAAGTTTGAAAAACTCATTGATACATGCCAGGATTCGAACCCGAGCCTCACTGATTTTCATCATGTGAAGCAGGCTCTTTAACCGTAAGGCTATCACAGCTCTTGAGTTATCACTGTTATCAGTTTTTTAGTTTATTCACTATAAACATACAAATCTTTCCTTTTTATAATATTAGTGTAAAAGTGTAGATTGGAATTAAAATTTAGAAAAAATAAACTATCATTTCATAGCACGAAGATAAATGAAAAATTTAAAAACGTCAAAATCCGTTCACTATTATTTATTTATTTAATAATACAATAAAAATGCTTATCTCTATCAAAATAGGACTCTAGATGGTTTGACTGGGGATCATGCAGACTCATTTAGATATATAAATTAACAATTGACGGGCCTGCTGGCTCAGTTGGTAGTGACCCTGCTTTCTGAGTCGGAGGTCGCGGATTCGATCCCCGCTCGGGGCCAACATTTGAGTGCATGAACATGTCTGTTGGCTTCGTGTCTGGGTGTTTCATATTTATCCAAGTATGTTTATCAGTTGTATAGTACCCATAGTACAGGCTCTGCTTAGTTGGGGACTGAATAATCTTGTGTAAATTGTGCCCACAATTTAAAAAAAAATATATCATTTTTCACTACTTTTTGAGTGAACGAGTAAAAAACATCCATCCTCACAGACTCTCGTTTATAATATTAGTAGGATTGTTACTGGTGTCAAATAAGGAGTTGTTAATTGAAAAGGCGGCGGAGGTGTTGAACCGCTGCAACCTGGAGCGTGGCTCCACCACCAGCCTCGGCAGCGCCGGAAGCCGTAAAGCCAAGCCCAAGGACGAGAAGCGCATTGTGCACGCGCTGGCACCAGAGGTACTGATTACAGGACGGCCGTTTTAACTTGGCAGTTCTGAAAATAAAAAAAAACACGGGTTGCACTCCGGGAGTGCCGGCAGAAGTGAAAACTTGATTATCGATTTCGGTGTTACAACACTACTCTCCGACCGTCTTACGGTTTTTCGATCAGCACACGTGACCTGACGCGAGTTTCACAGTTTTTACCCATCCCACAAAAGTGCTCAACGCCGCTAAAGAAGTTTTCACTTCAAAAATATTTATTTCCGTAGGTAATACAAAATTACGCTTAGAAAAGTCAATAGTCTATAACAAGGCACTCTAATCTCGTTCATGAAGATTGGCTAAATGTAAACAGCAGCCCATCTCCACCGACGAGTTGCTACCAAATGCAGTACCCCGAGAAGAACCAGCAAGAAACTCAAGGGCAGCTCTTTTTAAGTTATAACTTTAACCATAGCTGTGTAACAGTGTTTTTTGTGATTCCTTGCAGTTCCGCATGTCGGTGCTATTGGCCCGAGAACAGGAGGCCCGCGCCGAGGAGAAGGCCAGCAGCCCTTTGCTCAGCGGGAGGCCACAGTTGCAGCATCAGCACCACCTCGCCGGATCCAAGGTATCACATCTCGGAACCGATTCTCGAACCTGCGGGTTCCACATTGAAGCCAGTGATAATTATATATGTGAGTGACCTTATAAATGCGAAGCGGACACTAAGGTCATCACTGCATTTTAATACCTCATGCCTATTTCCCACTTGCTTTTCAACCGACTTCAAAAAAGGAGGAGGTTATCAATTCAACTGTATGTTTTTTTGTCATGTTTGTTACCTCAGAACTTTCGACTGGGTGAACCTATTATGATCATTCTTTTTTTATTTGGAAGCTGGTGCTTCCCGTGTGGTCCCATTTGGTCCTGGGGGTCGATTTTTGATTCTCACCTAGTGACTAATTCTCAGCGACGATGTGAGTGATTTCCGAAAGTCCGTATTTTTGAAACTCATCGGTGACTTACATTTGTCATACCTATGATATCGATTCACGAGTGGGCACTCACCCACCCACTCGTAATTGAAATCACCATGCGATTGTTTTTGACAGTTGACGTATGTGACATCTGCCAAAAGTGCCAAAGTATGTTCTTCGGAAGAATTAGCAGCGGGGCTCTATTATGATATTTTGTGATTGCGACGATTTATTGAAAACAGCGTGTGACTTTCAAAAATACGGCTTTTGGAAAATGGTGACATAAAAGTCAGCGGTGATAATTTTAGTCACCGGTGATTTTGATATCACCAGTGAGATTCAAAAATCGCACTCCTGTTCTGACAATGGCCATGACAAAACCATATAAGTTGAAGTCGTTTTTTTTACTCTTTTTAATAGTGATAACATTTTGAAATTCGCAACGCAGGCGTCGTTAAACTCTGAGTACGGCAGCGAGCCGGTGCGTGCTTTGTCCGCGTCGGGCTCCGAGGACGAAGGCTCGCTGCAGGCCGAGCTGGCCGCCGGCGAGCCCAGCGAGCACAGCGAGCCTAGCGAGCCCGCCGCAGACCACGACAGCGACGCCGAGCGACTCTCGCCTCTATTGACGCAGATGCCGATGACAGCTAACGGGGTATGGTCACTCGTCTTATACCAAAGAGATTAAAATATAATAGGACATAGAGGGGGCATTAGGAATATTCTCATTCAAAACTTTGAAGCATGTTTGAAGCTCAAGCGTCATGTCAGTTAGTATGAACGCGAGCTGTCATTCGGTCGAAATTGTACAGTCAAAAGCACGCTAATCTTGACACTTTGGACTTTGACCCGGCCCTGTATTCTATGGCGCGCAGTACAAATCAGAGCTCAGCTTAAACTGGTAGTGTCAAGCTTGACTTGCTCTTGACTGTACTAGACTTATTCCACTTGGAATAACTTTTGACTTCAAATTTTCCTCGCTTTGTCCCCTCTATGCCCTATTATTTTTTAATCTCTTTGTCTTATACCCTGTAACTGGCATAGGCAGTTTAATTTTTTCATTGGTTTTGAATCTTATGTCAATTACGTAGAGTTCAATATTTGGTGGTAACTACATGGCTTCTGCCAGTTAAATTGTTATATTTAGTGCATGTGTCGTAAGTAGACAAAGATCGAAAATGTCTCACTCCTAAGTTTGACAAAGAAGTCCTAACCAAATTTGCATTTCCAACTTTGACTACCGAAACCCCGAAGCTATTTTATGCCTGTTTTAGAACTTGAAATGGTAGCCGCCAGGTTATTACGTCGTACGGATGAGTAAACAAAAAAGTGAGTGTCAACTGAGCTGTCGTCATGGCAACAGCTAGTTATACACAGCCAGCTGACGTGATCACCACAGAGCCATATGGCGTCAAACAAAGAGGTTGGAAGAAAATCATTCTCTTTCCGAGAAACTTTTTCTTTAAACGTCTTTGGCGTCAAATTACCCACTAAATTTAAAAATAAAATAAGTAAAATTATAAGGCGCTTTTCGATTGAATATTTTATTTTTATTTTGTGTGGTTTATTAGCACTAAAGAATCCAATTGAGACACTTTTAAAGAATGGGCGTGATACCTAATAATGATGTGCATCAGACTGTGAAGGGCGCGGCTTGCCGGCCGGGCACCGAGTCTGCGCTGCGGCTGGCGCATTCGCCGGCGCTCGCGCACATCGACGACACCGACACCGACGAGCCCGACCAGAGGCACTGTACGTACACACACACACACACACACACACATAATACTATTACTTGGGATTCGCTTCTGTTGACATTGACCTGGCTAAAAAATCGAATAAATTGTAGAACACAATTTACACATGGTTATTCAGTCCCAAACACAGGCCACAGACAGAGCCTGTACTATGGGTACTAAACTAATAGACATACTTAAAAAAATATTAAACACCCAGACACGAAGCCAACAGGCATGTTCAGTAAAGTGAGATAAATTCGCAATGTTTCCCTCAAATTCCTAGTAGGGTTAACCAGTGATGTTAATTCAAAGGGCGTCATAGAAGAAAAATAGTAATTGAAACAGTGTTGTTCGTTACGATATGTATCAAAAATATTCTACATGTTCGAACTCGATGAAATATGTCGATAAAAATGCACATCCTGAATAAATATTTCCTAACAATAATATACCGTATTTTGTATTTAAGTTATTTGTGCCAGGGAAACTTATAAAAATTCAAACATTGGGGTGACCATCACTGGTTGTCTATACTATTTGGTTTTAATAATGGTTTATACCCGAAAAGCATTAATAGAACTTTTCCATAAATATGCACTCTGAATATTTTTTGTTATAAAAAAACGAGTGTGGCATAGAAATTTTATGTAAATATTAAAAAAAAAAACCAAAGATTCATTCGATTTTTTTCTGGGTCTTGTATTTTTTGTCTCTACATCTCACCGCTAAATGAATGCCAAAATCTTCTCGCCTTTATGTATGTCTTGAAACCAGTAGTTTGAAATGCTAGTCTACTATATGCTGACCAGTTTGGTTAGGAATCTATTATTAGGTGATAAGATCGACTTTAAAAATGCATATCTCCTATTTGTAGTAACAGATTCATACATTTAGTAATCATTTGAAAACATGCTTCTTCTGGAATTATTTTATGTTATTGATATAATATTATTAATTTTTCATATAGTTAATGACTTGTACTACGAGATGCTAGAATTGAAAATTATAAATAGAAAGTTAAAATTTCTGAGGCATGTGTAACAGCAACCGTTAAGGGTTCCAAAAATATACTGTTGAAAGTTAATATACCTAAGAATAACTCCGCCGACCATTTTTTCAGTCTAAAAATAAAAAAGAAAACATGAAGCAGAAAATACGAAATGGGTCTCGTAAGAATTTGTTAAAGATTTTCTTTCAGTATCATACAAACAAAAGCATTTTTATTACAAGTGCAAATCTTATAGAATCTTTCGCACCGGTTTTATAAATAAAGAAAAGATTTTAAGAGCATTTCACAAAAGACTTGAGGCGGAATCTAGAGCCAGCATCAGTAAGGGTTTGTGTGAGGAAAGACCCTTAGCTCAGCAATGGGTTGTTACGGGTTGATGATGATGATGAACGTATCCGAACGCACGCAGCGAGCGGGGTGCAATCCGCGGGCGTGGAGTCGCCGGCGGGCGAAGACTCGGACTATTTCACGCCCGAGGACACCGCCATCACCATACTGACCGTGCCCAAAGCCAGGCCCGTAAGTGCCGCGGGCGCGGGGCGATCGACGTAAGCGCCCGCCATCTTGGATTTTTTATACTCTGTGGTTTAATAGGGAACATTCTCGGCGGCTTCTTTGGGGGACTTAAAAAGTAACCTAGGACAAACTCGGTAATAAAAGGATGTTGACCTTTGATCTGTTGGTCCGTTGAGACGTGAAAACAAATAAACACGCAATTATAGTTGTTGCCGATGTGCTGGCAGCTATATTCTATATTTAAATTTGGAACTTTATACCCTTTTTAGAGTTTTTCATTTGTTCCTTTTTCACTGTCAAATAAAACTATTGGAATAACAGTCGTATTTTTGCTCCATCATTAATAATAGTATTAGGCAAGGTAGTAGAAAGTAAGGTACCTACAAAGATTGCCCATGACTCCTTTTGTACGAACTTAAGGTTATCGCTTCTCCTAGGAACAGTACCCTGTGTTTCTGTTTCCGAAATAAATAGGTAGCCTGTATCTTTTCTCTCCGATTTAGCCGTGATAGTTAACAGATGTACTTACTTTCGCATGAATAATGAATAGAGTGAAGTACTGAAGTAGGTAAGTATAGGGATGTATACAATATGTAACAGAATAAGCGCAATTACTGAAATTAGTTTGTTCAGTATCGACTACTTAATCGATTTCAGCTATTTTTAATATGTGTTAAATTTTTCCGAAAAATGAATTAGCGTAGCTGAATTTAGTGCTATCTATGGAAATCGTCTGATCGATATTTAAGAAAATTGGTTAGACACAACTAAAGTTCGATTGCATCATATTTTTTTTTATATTAATATACTAATTGGGGTGAGGAATTGCGCTTTTTTGAGCTTAGTTTCATTTGTCAAATGTATTAAAAAAAATAAAAAAATTACAATTCGCTCTGGAACCACAGAACCAAGGTGGCGTGTCGCTGTCTTGTCTAGTCATCCAGCCCGCGCCCGCGATCTGCGTTATCATAGGTGTCGCGTCATCCGCTTCTTATGTGTGGCGTTCATCGTTGCGTTCTTGGTTTCAGTTCGTAGTCGTTGTTTCGTTGTGGTTTAATTTGCGCCTCCATTCTCATTTAACTTTAGGGCCCCAAGTCTCAAGGCTTGTCGAAATGCACGAGTGACTATGTTTCCTGATTGGCCGTAAACTGACCAATCAGGGGACAGATGAACTTGTAAATTTTTACAAGTCTTGTGCTACGCGCGTCCGTTTGGTTTGCCGGTCTGAACATAGCCCGAGTGGCGTCTATATATAAACAACTGTCAACAAGGCCGTACCCAGGGAAAGTAAGCGAGATATGAGAACTTTTTGTCCTCATCTAAGAGATAACAATGATCTTTATTTAAAAGCTTTTATTTTATATAAACAAAAGCTCACGAGGATTCTCGCTGAATACGGCCAACACTATTTTCCGTTATGTATTTTTTGAAGGAATAATGAACAAAATTCAAAAATTCTAATTCAAAATCATTCATTTTCAGTAGGTACTTATAGAAAATACACTTTGAAAAGTTAATACTCGAATAACAAGGCACTCTAAACTCGTCCATGAAGATTGGCTAAATGTAAACAGCAGCCCATCTCCACCGACGAGTTGCTGCTTCCAAATGCAGTACCCCGAGAAGAACCAGCAAGAAACTCAGGGGCTGGTCTTTTTGACCTATAAACATTATTATTCAGCCTTTAAGGCTTGATTGAACAGACATCCTGGGCAAGCTCGTCCTATTATAGGCCCCGCCTTTGCCTTCGGGGAAATCTGGAGTCAAGAATAAGCCCATCAGTAATAAAAAAAACTGTCATTTCGTTACTATCAGTTTTATAGAGCAAGATCAAATAAATGGCAAATAAAGACGATCCAATTATAAATACACTAAGGGCCTCAAAGTGGGGCCATACAGGTCTACGCCTGAATATATTTATAGTGGCTTTCGGAAGCTAAGTGAAATTTGTTTTCTTTCTATTTCGCATGAACCGAACCTAAGTTCAGAGCGGCAAACTTAGTTGGAGCGCTTATTTTGCGGGCCTGTAGTGTTTTTAAGGCTGAGTAGTGTCATCCATTGTATTTGGTTGTGTCTGTAATATGCACCATAGTTTGGTGTTGGTTGCAATTATTGTAGTAAACGGATAAAGGGTATGAAGATTTGGTATAACAAATTTATACAAATATAGTTATCAATTTACATAAATGATACACTAACCCTCACTTTCCGAAAGGCAAATAAAACTAAAATGAGCAGATAGACTAAAAAATCAAGTTAACTGTTCTGATTAGTTGATGAAATGCCTGATGATTTATCAGAAGAGCTAACACGAAATTATACAGTCTGTCAATAAATTTTAGTCTAAAATTCAAAATCAATTATTTTCTCTGGGTACACTTAGTTAATATTCTAATAACAAGACACTTTTAACTCATCCATGGAGATTGGCTAAATGTCAACAGCAGCCCATCTCCACCGACAAGTTGCTGGTTCCAAATGCAGTACCCCGAGAATAACTAATTTGCCTTTCCGAAAGTGGGGGTTAACCGTTACCCGTTTGCTATCAACAAAGTTATAACAATACTAAAATAAGTAACATTTGAAATGTTTATACTTTGTAGTAACATTGTACGTTTGTGCAGGAAACAGCCATCACCGTACCAGGGGAGTGTACCCCCCAGCGTTGGGCATTGCCGCACCACGTAACTTCGCTTCCTGGTAAATATACGCTCATAGGAAATGTATCTAGACTAATATATAATATTATAAAGAGGAAAGATTTGTATTTTTGTAACGAATATACTCAAAAACTACTGGACCGATTTTAAATCTTTCACTAATGGAAAGCTACAATATTCCCGAGTAACATAGGCTATAGTTTATTCCCGTATTCCCAGGGGAACGGGAACTACGCTTGTGAAACCGCGCAGAACCACTACTTTAAAATATATGTATGGATGTTTGTTCCTCTTTCACACAAAAACTACTAAATATATTTTTATGAAACTTTACAGTTATATAGCTTATACATCAGAATAACACATAGGCTATATTTTATTCCCGTATTCCCACGGGAATTACGCGGGTGAAACCGCGGGGCGCTGATAGTATTTAAAATAGAATAAATCTGTGTTAAAGCAGCAACGGATGTTATGGGCCATTTATACGAGGGCAATCCACTAAGACTGCATACAAAAAAAACGTCAGGACAATGGAATGGATTGTCCTCACGTTTTTTTTGTATGCAGTCTTAGTGGATTGCCCTCGTATAAATGGCCCATTATGACAGGTACGCCACTGAGCCAATCGAGCGTCCGGTCGTCGGGCGACTCGTACAGCTCGACGTCTTCGACGCGCCATCTGTTGGCCACGGGCGCGCACCTCGCCGCCGACCCCGCCTGCTAGCGGCCGCCCTGGCGGCACCGGGCCCTCTGCCATTGCCGCGCTTACAACTTGCCGCCATTTTGATGTAGAGTTACAGTACATTCTAAAGGGGCTGTTACACCTTCCTTGGGGCATATTACACTATCATTTATCTTGGATCTATGAGGCAATGTTATTGGATAATGTAATATAGACATATGATTCATTTTCTCCTTGATCATAGGTTTTTGACATTTGCTGAGAGATTGGATCCAATACGGTCATAGAAACAGGTGTTGCCAGTTATTTTTTTTCCACTAGGTATTTAAAAGCAAATATAAAAAGACAGTTTTTGATTTCTTGTTCGTCAATATGTTTCAAATAATGTAATGTAGTTCTTTTTCTAATTATATACTTGCATAATCTTGCTGAAATAACAAAAAACAAGCCATACTAAAAATGACGATGTCTTTTGGCAAATCGAATTTTCTGAGATCTGGTAACCCTGACGTCAATACCTGCCGAAGCAATAGTCGCGCACACCACCGACTTGCAACCACATATGACGTAAAATAGCATCAAAGAACTTGGATAGTGTAATACACAGATATGCCAAATAGTCAATTATATTGGATCAAATATATGATCAGAGATATTTGATAATGTAATATCCCCCTAAATACTGTCAATGAAGGGGTTTGATTGTGGTTTACTCCTGTCATTTTCTATCTCCTAGAAAAGAAACGAAACCAGAGGCGTATTCACGGAGGCTCGACACCGTTTCCGTTCGATTCAGATCGAGTGAAAAGTTTTCTGAAGTCGGTTCTATCGACTTCGGAAACTGTATTCTAGGCGTTTCCGACAGCCACGGAAAATTTTCCGAATTCTTATGTCAAATATGACATTAGTTTTCGATAACAACATCTGTGAATAGCCCATCTTCGACAGATTTTTCGATTCCCAGTCGAATATTGAATATCGAAGGTCCGTGAATACGCCTGCAGAGATATTTAGTCCTGTCAAATTAAAATAAGTCCTGTCAACTAAGGCATTTTATAACGTAGGCATTGCATAAATAAATAAGTCAAGACTAAAATACAGCCTATGACTAAATTCGGTAGTTTATCTTCTACCCCTTTTCTTTTTTTGAGGTTAGACAAAGACAGGACTAAACTAAAATAAGTTTAGTCGCTGTAAAGCAGAATCGAACCCAATGTAGGATTCTGGGAAGGTGTAATAGTATTCAGTCAGAATCCTAAATTCAGTAACAAATATGGCAGTTCAATTCAGATGCCTAACTAACTTTCTAATTTCAATTACTGAATTTAGGAGGTGTAATAAGCCCTGCATTATGCAAACGAGCGTTCAAGGACAATAGTTAGTCCTATTGTGTCTGCTAACCCTTAGTTGACCGGTTAATAAGGAATGTTGCGAATTTGGAATTAAATCTGGATGCGCATATAGAAATAAAATTATACTTGTTTCGTATATGAAGTTAATTCATATTATCCTTTAGCTTCGGTTATTAGTTTAAGAAATTGTAAAACACAAATAGATATTATTTAATTTAAAACGTATTATACAGTATGTAATTTAGACTGCTCCCCTCTCCGAAACTTTTTTATCGGATTCGGTTACGAAAAGATTTTTATTTCGGATATCCGATATTTACAATCAGGGATATTATGGGCAACCCCCTTAATATCCCTGATTGTAAATTGTAATGACGGAAATTTATAATTTTGACGTTTTCCGTTATTTGTAATCATCTGATTGACGAGGCGCGAAGATATGATTTTTTCCGCCTACTGTCATTAAGTACACAAATGTTTATTAATAAAACAAGAAATTGTACATTTTATAGATAGATTTATTTTTACAAGCAGCAAAACCGAGATTATAGCATTGTTTATTGATCGTGATCGCCCGTGGGGCAACTTCTTGACTGTGGCTACGATATGATAAGGTTATTGATGATATTTTGTATTGTCAATCACTTAAGTCCCGGTATTCATTTCCATCATACCTTTGTGTTAGAGTCTAACATAAAGGACGTGTTTATGTCGCATAGATATTCAATATACTTATGTGAAATTAGCGGGAATATAACCAGTTGTTTTAATGATTTGAATATTACCACAGAGTAATAGTTGATATTACTGATATCGCAACTTCAAATATGATGTATTTAAAACTTATTATTTAGGTTACTGTAAGAGTCATCATTTATTTTAATGACTATACTTTAATTCTTTACAATAAGTTTAAAGAAGTGAAGTTTTATGTATAAATAAAAGTGTGTAAGAGACTACTAATGATATAGATTATAATAACTTGACAAGAGTATTATTTTTGTTGTAATCCTAATTTTTATAAGTTTAAACTGTGTAAAGTAATAAAATGTTTAGGGCGTCCAGTAAAAAACGCGCAGGCGCTGTGTGGATCAGCCTGATTTTGTAACAATTTAAATTAAACTGACTTTGCTTGACCATAAAATTATGAATAGTTAAAATAGCAAAATAAAATCACACTGATGCTCAGTTCTGTGAAACGCGGTTGAGAGTCGTATGTAGAAGCAAATTAATTTGAATTTAAATTGTTTCTAAATTACTAAAGTTCTTTGTAGAAGGTAATCTATGGAACTACTGGAATTTAAGTCAATTATCATTCAATCAACTGAAGCTTGGAATCAAAGTTAGTCTCTACTAAAAAAAATCAAAGATCGGAGATTTTTTTTTAAAAATATTATATTCTCAAGCCGATTGAATTGCTTCAAATTTTACTACTACTAACTAACTGAGAATACAATATTGGAAAAAAATACTTCAATCTTCAAGATTTTGTAATATGGATACAGCAAACTCGATTGTGTAAGAGGTGCATTCAGCACCCAATGTTTCCAAGTAGCGTGGTTAAGTTTCATTGACGTTGGGGGCAGTCAAATATGTCTAACATTATGTCAAGATATAAGTTACTGTAAGTTATTTAGGTGTAGGGTTGCAGTAAGAACAAAAAGGACTGACAAGGACATTCCTATGTAGACTTCAATTTTTGAATCTCATCTCAATGTAAATATTACTAATATTACACAATTAATTAGAAAATTGATTTTAACCTAATATTATTGGATCAAATTACTTACATGTACTTGTAATCTTTATAAAATATGCTTACTTGGTCCAAATTCAATAAAGAGTTATGTGTATGCTATTGTTTTTATTTTTTTTATTGGTACAATGGATGTGAAAAATAATAAAATATAATATAAATTACAATAATTACTATGCAATTATTAGTTAGATCTTAGTGCACAAACATTAGAATAGTGTCATATCCAGCAACAATATTCCTATGATTATCTTAAAATATCATTCTAAATTATATCATTAAAAATGTAATGATAAAATAATACAATTGGTCATATACAAAAACATAATAATAACTATTTACATTACCATACATAAAATAATCAAATGCATACAAAATACGTACAGAAAGCGTATTAAAACACTCTAATTCTAAAAATAAACTATATTCTCAGCTTTGGTGTGACATCAAACTTCCAAATTGTTCATGAACTGAAACGGTGATGTCAGGGGTGCCAGGGGAGCTGCCCTTTTTAATGGCTTGCCGTTTAGCGGCATACGCAGACATTCTCGCGAGCCGAGCCTGTCGTTGTTCGGGGGTTTCTTTTGCGAGCCTGCGGGCAGCATACGCTGACATGCGGGCCAGACGCTGGGCTCGCTGCTCGCTGGTCTCCTGCGAGAGGCGCTTGGCCGCGTACTCCGACATGCGCTTGAGCCTGAGCGCGCGCTGCTCGGGCGACTCGTTGGCCAGCCGCTGCGCCGCATACGCTGACATCTTCGCGAGACGCGTCGCTCTCTCCTCTGGACTTTCGTTCTTCGGCCCCGAGCCTTTCCGCCGCCGCCGCTTCATCGGCGTCTCGATAAGCAGCGGGTCCATCTCCTGTATCATCTCGTCCGGCTCGAACGACGCATGGTCGGCGTTTTGACAACTTTTGTCGCTGCCCACATCTTCGTTTTCTCTTTTGATGTCCGCGAAATTTACCTTTTCCTCCCCCAGGCTGAAGTTCGTAGTGTCATGATCGGCGTCGGTCTGCTCGTTCTTGATGGAAGAAACCCATTTATCGTTTGCTTTCACTATCACCATTTTCTTCCAGGAACAATCTGATGCGCTAAATTCACCCATATTGATTGTTCAAGGATAGTGATATCCACAGAACCATATTATACGCACGACTTCTGAAAACTTCGTTTCTTTGATAATGCGAAGCGAAGATAAAATTACACTTTTAGATTGATTTTTTTTATTTCACTTTTCTTCCCTTGATCACAGCACAAATGACAATTTCCAAATCTATCTATAAATAACTTTAGAGCAAGAAAGCTAAGCGTACTTTTGGTAAGAAAGAAGATGACGGCAAGCTTGTTGACATTAGCGAGCGTATGTTCTCTATGCTTCGGTAAAAAAAAAAATATGACGCCGTATTTGGATACACGTTCATATGAGTCATAGATGATGTACGACAAATCGAACGAAGTATCTACTGCCAGAAAAAAATTAATAGAATGACTTTTCGGTGCCGACGATGGTCTGAGTTGTCAAAAAGTTGGCATTTGTTCCATCTGTTTCATTCAGCGAAATCTATTTTCATATCTTGTATGTACGTCGATAATTTAAATACAAAGTGAGTCTTGTTGTTTTACTTACCACAGCGCAATATATCTTTTGCCAAATGCTTTGATAAAAACAGATTCGGAATGTAAATCTCTCATAATTCGTCTGAAATCCATGAACCATTTGTTGCAATGATTTCAAGTAGATTTTCATATAATACGCATTTAAAGTTTGTTTTCTACATAATTTTGTGATGTGTTGTGTTTTTAAGATAGACATAATCGCAGAACCGTGCTGCCGAGGAAGTTATGTGGTGACATAATGGTGTAATACTTGGTGGTGATTACTAAACGGACTTGCAGTAACCATGGACGAGTTAACAGAGTCGCCGGTGAAGATTAGCCCTGAGGGAGAAATGGAGGGCGTCATGGAGAGCGAAACAGACTATTCCAGCATCAGGGGAAAGGTAGGGAGAACGAATCTCATATTTGTTTACTAACATCTGGTTCCCGCTCAAAGTCCCGCCTGCGCGCCATCTCTACTCCGCACTTATTCTAATTAACTGGAACTGTGCAGAAGTATTATAGAAAGATTTTGTCAATATCTGTCATATCCAGTACCCATCAGTGAATTGATTTAAAAATAAACTTGTCAAAATTTTTAAATAATAAACACAAATGCAGTGATATACACGCATCAGCTCAAGAGCTGGTAGTGTATTAAATAAATAATAAAAATAATCCCTTTTGAAATTATCCCTTTAAATTAATAGGCTATTTTTCATGTGTTATACATTTAAAAAGGCTAATGCAATAACTTATTTAATTCATGAAACGTTGATCAGAGTCAACACTCTGATGATCTTAGTGTTAAGAATTTTAGTTCTGATAAAATCTTTTTACTTTTGATAACCTTATTTCTTTCTATTTACTCATGTCAATACACGTAGTAACCGTTGTGATGACTATTAACTCTATTAAAATACTGTCACTAATTGAATTCACGTTTTTTCTCTTAACTGATAAATTAGTTTTATCATGGTAGCAGAGCGTGGTTGAAATGAAGTGAAAGTTAAGAAAAATATATTGAACTGTATTGAAAGTGTATAAACCAAGTTTCAAAGCTACCCGGGAAGATTAAGATTCAAAATGCAATCACCAAGTTGCAAAGTTGACATAGGTCACCTGGAAGGTATAAAAAAACTGGTCTACATGGAAATTCAAGGCCACGTTACTACTACGAGGTATGCCCGGTGGATTGGATGCGGTAAACGGCACTCTCAAGAAACCCGTGAAGCCCACCACTACCGATGCCAATGATATTTCGGAATACAATACAGCTCTCGATTATTACAACAAAGTTGATAGTTCCGCACTACTAATGCTAACTGCGAATATGTCAGACGAAACTCTTCAAAAAATCATGCGATTTCACTCATCCAAAGACGTCTGGGACGAATTACATCGTTTATTTGACGGAAAGTCTGAAGACAAGAGTTATGCACTTTGTATGGAGTTTTTCGGCTATTGTAAGGATCCGTCGCACGACATGACGACTCATGTTTCTAAAATCAAAACCATCTGGTCAGATTTGAAAAACGAATTAATGAAGATAGACAAATCCGAATTACCAGATATCTTGTTAATCTGCAAAATTCTCGATACTCTACCTGAAGCTTACTTCTCTTTCAAATCAAGCTGGATGTTGATGGCAAAAACGGACAAAACTATAGAAAATCTGACTACGCAACTCTGTGCCTATGAGCGCTCTATCTCATTGAAGAATGAAGGTCCTGCAGAAGCTCTAGTCATACAGAAAAACAAAGCAAAGAAGAAATGTGGATACTGCGGAAAAGTCGGTCATAAGGTCAAACAGTGTCATATGTGGAAAGCCAACGGGAAACCAGCCAAGCCAGATAATAAACAGACACCAACACCAAGCAATTTGAACTTAATGCTCTTGCAAGTTACTACGGATGTAAATTCAATGCTTACAAACTATGATAGAGCGAGTTGGTTTGTTGACAATGGAGCTACTAGTCACGTCACTTGCCGAAACGACTATTTCTCCAGTTTCGAGCATTTCAATGATACTCGTACAGTGACGACTGCTAATGGAGCTACTGTCAAAGCTATTGGCAAAGGTACAGTTGACTTGAAAGTTGTTATCAATGGCAAGGAATCCAGATTAAAACTCTGTGATGTATGGTATGTACCTGATATTATGCGAAACCTATTCTCTGTGCTGGCCACTCAAGACAGACTAAATAATAGTGTTTTCATGTCTGAAAGGGAACACTGTTCGTTGAAAGCTGATGGACAAGTAATACTGACTGGCGAAAGAGCTAAAAACGGGGGCTTATACAAGCTTAATGTAGAGACTATTATAAAGTCAACTCCAGATCTGAACGCCGTGTCAACAGATAATTTGCTACAACTTTACCACGAACGGTTAGCCCACCAGAATAAGAAACATGTTAAAGGAGTTATTGAAAGGGAACTCGGGATTAAAGTTCGTCTAGATTCTGAATTGTGTACTGGATGTATTTATGGAAAAACACACCGGCAAGCATTTGGAACAAGAGAACGAGCTAAAGAACCTGCAGAAATTATACACGCTGATGTATGCGGCCCCTTCCCTCCTTCCTTCAATAAATTCCGCTACTTCGTTCTGTTTAAAGACGACTTCAGCAAGTACCGTCACGTTTACTTCATGCGACAGAAATCGGAAGTTCACATAAAGCTCCGACAAATGTTACAAGAATGTAAAGTGGCTGGATACTCTGTAAAAGAATTCCTAAGTGATAACGGAGGAGAATTTGATAATGAGAACGTAAGGTGCATTCTACGAGAAGCTGGAATAAGACAAAGACTCACGATGCCCTATACGCCGCAACAAAATGGCCTTAGCGAGCGTGAAAATAGAACCTTAGTCGAAGCCACTCGCACGATGATGCATTCTCATGAAGATTTGCCTCTTGCTACATGGGCAGAGTTGATAAATACTGCTGCGTATGTTCTGAACAAAACGGGCCCAACTTCAGAAAATGGTAAATCGCCATTTGAACTGTGGTTTAAGAAAAAGACAGCTATAAGTCATCTAAAAATAATTGGATGTGAATGTTACGCTCATATCCCTCAACAAAAGAGAGTAAAGCTGTCTAAAAAGGCTGAGAAATGCATTCTCATAGGATATGACGGTGATGAAGGCTATCGCTTACTGAGCAAACATGGTAAACTCATAAGGTCAAGAGACGTTATATTTAATGAGTCCGTACTTACACCGTTTGGCCAAGGTGACTCGGAAGAGCAGCAGCCCTCAGTTGAAATCCATTTTCCACTTTCAGCACCACCGATGTGTGATGCAAGGGGGGATGACCACATCGAAAACAGCTCGGATAGCACGATAAGTAGCCCTGATGAGCCTAGTTCGACTATGCCTCCCACATCGCCAGATCACATTGAGAGTCAGGAAGTAGGAAGCCAAGAGCAAGACCATACTATGGAATCATTTCAACCGTCTCCAGAAGCTTTAATGCCAGGATCACCTCTTTATGAAGATGCTTTGGATGAAAATGAGTCTGACAATGAGGCAACAAGAAATTTAGACGATATAGCTGAGATAGCCACAAGAATGACTCTACGAGATAGAAGTCAGATAAAACCACCATCACGATTCGGTGACTACGTCATGATGTCAGCTGATGATTTTAATGAGATCAATGAACTACAAACCTACAAGGAAGCAATTACTAGTCCGCATAAAGATCAGTGGGTCAAAGCAATGGAAAGTGAGATCAAGTCTTTAAAGGAAAACAAAACCTGGATAATGGTTGACCTTCCAAAAGACAGGAAGCCTATATCCTGCAAATGGGTATACAAGATCAAAACCAATGCAGATGGCTCCCTAGACAAGTTTAAAGCAAGGCTAGTTGCTAGAGGATATACTCAGAAAAAAGGCATCGACTTTGATGAGACTTTCAGCCCAGTTGCTAAGATGACGACAATTCGATCTGTCTTAAGCGTTGCTGCAAATGAAGGTTTAAAACTCACTCAGTTTGATGTATCAACTGCATTCCTGTATGGCTCATTAAACGAAGAGATCTATATGAATCAACCTGATGGCTACTCCGATGGATCGAAGAAGGTGTGTAAACTCAAGAGAAGCCTATATGGGTTAAAGCAAGCACCTCGGTGCTGGAACAAATGTATAGTGGATTATTTAAAGACTATTGGATTCAAACAATGTGATACCGATCCCTGCCTATTTGTTCGAAACCGTGGGAGTAACAAAATTATTCTCGCTCTCTATGTAGACGACGGCTTGGTTGCTGCAACAAATCAGGAAGATTCTGAAAAGTTTATGAGAGAGTTAAAAAGAAGATTCAAAATCACGACAAAAGAAGCGTCGTACTTTCTAGGATTAGAAATAAATGACCAAAACGGTGATATAAAAGTGTCACAGAAGCACTACGCTCAGAAAGTGTTAGATCGCTTTGGCATGAGTGATTGCAAACCCGTGACTACTCCTATACTAAAAGATGGATTGCCAAATCTGGATAAAGAAGCAGTAGATCCTACTTCGTTTCCGTATAGAGAAGCTGTGGGAGCGCTTGCATACTTGACCGTTGGAACCAGACCGGACTTAGCATACGCTGTAAGCGTTGTGTCCCGAACTCTAGAAAATCCTTCAAAAGAAGACATCCAGAAGCTGAAACGTATCCTAAGATACATCAGAGGAACTTCAGATTATGGAATAATTTTTAAAAAGAGATACAAATCTGGAATTCTGGAATGTTATAGCGATTCGGATCATGGTGGAGACCGATGCACCGGACGGTCAACGTCAGGCATATTATGCTTATACTCTGGAGGAGCAATATCCTGGGCGAGTCGACGACAAACGTGTGTTGCCATCTCCAGCACCGAAGCCGAACTGGTTGCTGCCAGTGAAGCAGGTAGAGAAATTGTTTGGATCAAAAGACTCTTTGGTGAAATATCGGACTTGAAAGAAATACCCAAATTGAAAGTCGATAATGATGCAGCCATAAAGATTTCTCATAACCCAGAGCTCCACAGAAGGACCAAACATATCGCCATTAGACATTTCTATATCAGAGAACTTGTTGGTAATGGGGAAATATCTATAGAATACGTGCCCAGCGAGTTTCAATTGGCAGATCTATTGACGAAGGCGTTACACAAGCCACGAATTGAGTCTATTGCAATGCAATTTGGCTTAATTCGTTAAGGGTTGTCAAAAAGGGAGGGTGTTAAGAATTTTAGTTCTGATAAAATTTTTTTACTTTTGATAACCTTATTTCTTTCTATTTACTCATGTCAATACACGTAGTAACCGTTGTGATGACTATTAACTCTATTAAAATACTGTCACTAATTGAATTCACGTTTTTTCTCTTAACTGATAAATTAGTTTTATCACTTAGAGGCGGAGATGTTTTGTTAGTATAATCGTATAATGATCCTTGATCCTTTTAAGGTTTAATAAAAAAAAAGAGAAAATTTTCTAAAATGACTTGGTTCATAGGAAATATGTAGTGTGCTGTAGGTACATATATACTTTATTTAACAATATTGCACAATAGGCTGTATGTTTACATATTCACACATGTTTCTATGATGCAATCAGCATATCATGTTACTGTATTACTTACATCTTGTTGGTGGGTATAATGAGTCATCTTAAAAATATTTAGGTAGTAATCTACCTAATTGATTTTATTTATAAATGTATATGTGAAACTAAACTGCTGTAAACTAAATTTAGTTTTTTAACTAGATAGGTACTATAATTTAAAAAAAAAAATTGTGTTCACAAAGTCATAGTAGTAACAGTTCCTAATGTCTCGGTAGTGCCCTGCCTTCTGAGTCAGAGGTAGCAGGTTCGCTTTATTGCCTGACGACAACATCAGTGTGCATGAAAATGTTTGTCGTTTTTATGTCTGAATATTTGTATGTGTTTATCAGGTGTTTAGTACTTACAGTGCAGGCTCTGCCTAACTTGGGATTAGTAACTGCATGTTTTGAATAATTAATTTATTTGTATTAAAAATAATAGCTTGACCATTGTTGGATAAATAAAAAAATTAAATTGTTACTTTTATAAACTTACTAAAACTTATTTGAGGTGTTAAATGAATAAAAATTGAGATCACTCTGACTATAGTATCTACAATCACATATTTATTTATTTGGTTCACCAACAACTGTTACACCAGATCTTGTTCAGTATCAACATTAATTAACATTATAGCTAAACCTGTAATAAACTTTGCACTTAACACGACATGCAAAAGGTGTGTCACATAATTTTGAAAGTAAAAGAAAGAAAAACTAATGAAAAAAACAAAAATTTTAATAATAAATACATAAGTACTGCTATATAAAATTATATTACTTTTAAAATCAGACATAATAAAGTACTGAATGAAGAAAGAGGGCATAGTCTGATATGTTATAATTTCTTCCAATATTTGTCTAACCATGGTCCACATAAGATCTAATATACACTTAGACTAGAAGAGTAAAAACCAGAAATGCTAGAGACCTATTATAGTAGAAAAATATTAAAAAAGATTATAATATAAAGATTCCAAATCTATATAATTGCTGTATTAGGTCCACAATTAGTTTGTTTTGAGTACTTTTATTAGAGCAGAAGGCAGTCAAATTTAGCTGACAAATGAATTTCACAGACAATACTGGTGAGCCCAACAGCTGATGAATATGACCTGCTAAGGAAGCAGCTCCAGGAGCGACTGGAGTCTGGCAATGGAGAAATCATATATGACATTGGACAAGGCGAAGGTAAGTAGGCAATGAAAGACAATTTCAAAACATCCTTTGAATTAATAAAACAAAAATATAGGTAGTAATTTAAAGAAAATAACAACTTCAACTTGAACTTTTTGGTTATAGCTTTTCCATCATTGTAAAACAATGATTCCGCCAATGTCAAGTACTATAGAGGAAAATATCAGCATAATTACTCTTGATCGGTCAAGGGATTTACCAATTTAAAACTTAAAATAACATACATTTGTATGTATGGAACTCGTCTAAGCAAGACAAATTAGTCCCAAACTCGATGGCTTTACAATACAGGTTTACAAATTGAGGAGTTCCATTATCCACCTCCTGGCTCCTTAACGAAATCAATTTACATAAATATACCAAATGATTGTATTGTCATCCATTCAATACACTTGAAAAGTTTTAAGTATATTATATGTATGACAATTAGAAGTGTGTTAAATTAAATTAAGTTTGTTAGTTATTTGCATAAGCAACTACATCTTTTGTTTTGCTGTAAATAAATATATAAAAAAATATGCTCCATCCCCGCAGGGTTCATCAGAGGCATGCCACTAAGACCTACTTTAATACTTTTCACCATTATATTTTTTTACCCTAAAATTTGGCAGGTTTCCCTACGTATGATAGTAAGTTATTGTGTAGACAGCTGGATGCCCTCATCGACTCGTACATACATCATAATATCAATAAACAAAACCAAATCTAGAATTATAATATTTAGTCTAATCAGTTGCATGACGTAAATTTTGATACCAATCTTATCTGTTATTGCTTAATGACCGCTGCAATGTTTATCTTGGTTTTGTAATGGTTTCCTTATGATTCACTTGCAATAAGAAATAGAAATAAGTTGGCTATTACAAAACCTGTTTCTTGATATAAAATTGCTTTTTCTATTTGATTTAAAAAAAATATTGATAAAAAAATAATTGAAGTAATTGCAACACAGCAGACTACGACACACTAGACTGGACAAGCATATTTGAACTCAGTGAATTACAATTTAAAAGATTAATTACTCCACAGTCAGAACTAGAACTACTGAGGGTGGCGAAGTGTAACATGACCACAGATCATTTAGTGGCCTGTGAGCATGACTGTGCGTGCATAATTTAAAATATCTTATAAAGTATGAAAGGATTTTCACAATTTGTTTTGAATGTTATTTCAATTAGGTAGAGTTCAATTTGAATCTGAAACTATTTTGCTACTTTACTTATTATTATGTACTGTATATTTAAGTATCATAATTCACTGTTTTTGTCTATGTCTTAAGTAAACCATCTACCTTGATCTGTTTATCCCAAGGTTGTCGGGAAGAAATCTTTTAAAACGATAAGACTGCCAATTGTACTCTTGTCGTTGAGTCACTTATCACATATTTTATATTGGGGTAGCTATAAAGTTGAAATGAATATCCAATAAATAGATATGCGGTACCTTGGAGCTGTGAAAAATCAAATGTCTAAGGCCTGTATTATAATATGATCCTCAATCATGAAACTCTGCTTGAGCATAGTTAGAAAGGGACAGATTTATACTACTTATATAGCAGCATCTCTTTCTGACATCCTTAATTGACATCCTTTTGTTGTTTTATGATCTTTCTGTAATATGGGCTTAGTCTACCTATTGTGTCTGTATCGTAATCCAAGTATTCCTCATAGAAATATGAGAAAGTATAATAATTTTTTACAAAAAAAACTACTTTAACAAGGAAACTAAAAAACTTCGTTATGGAATTCCGTCTACTAGTTGCCACTACGATTTTCGAAGGTTCCCCTCGATTTCTCTGGGATGCCATCATCAGATCCTGGTTTCCTTATCCTGGTACTACCCTTAAGGTATCTCCTTTCCGATACACAAAATAATCATCAAAATCGGTTCATAAACGACGAAGTTGTTCGCAAACTCAAAAAAAAATTTGAAACCAACGAGTTCAATTTTTTTTTAACCGACTTCAAAAAAGGAGGTTTTTGAAGTCGGTTAAAAAAAAAATTGAACTCGTGAAGACATTGAGAAAGACTTGCATTCAATAATGACCGACCTGTAGCTGAAATAATGATAATGATGACTTAGTCATTTAAAATCGTACAAAAGAGACTGTTCCATAGATGGGCGAGGGCTGACGGAAGATGAGTACAAGGCGAGTGTCGCGACACTGCAGTCGCTGGTGTCCGAGCGGGTGTCGTGTGTCGAGCTGCGGCGCTGGGAGTGCGGGAACGGGATATGCGGGCAGTACCTGCTGCGCACGCAACTAGATCATACAGACTTCATGGAGATTAGGTGAGAGGATAATTTTGCTATCATCTCTCTCACTCTTAGGTATCCTCTTAGCTGAGGAACGTGACTTCTGTCATTGTTGCTGTCAACTATCCGAGTGGTAAATGTGGTAGCTTATTGCTTAGTCAAATCAGATATTTAAAAATGTTTACAAATACAATTTATTATGGAAAATGAACAGAATAATGAAACTTTTTTTATTCTTATATTATTTGAAACACAATTTAAGGGGTGTATTGAGACATTTTTTTAATAAATAATTACTTGTATTATTTATGATACAGTTAACTAATTTTCAACCCACTTCAAACGGTAGAAGGTTTTGATTGTTTTTTAAGCTATTGCATAGCTTCTATCGAGGGCCTTGAGCGCGGGGACCGAATCCAGAAATTCCGTAACAAAAAAAAACCTCACGCTCCCCACTCCGACGGGCACGGAGGTGTGGCTTGAAGGCCGTGCATTGTCTAACGTCGTTTCTTTTCGGCAGTCTTGTTGATACAAAATGCTATGCAATAGCTTTACCGCGGCAGTCCCCGAGTGCCACACGTCTTTTTTTGTCTGTTATTCCATAACTCCTTCAAATCTGAACCTATTTCGAAAACATTTTGTTCGTTTGATTGAGTAAACGTCAAAAAGGTCTTAAGGTCTTTTTAGTGCTTCATTGAAGTCTGTTTGTGTTTTCATTTCAAATTTTGATTATACAATATCTAATAGAATAAGCGCAATTCCTGAAATTAGACAGCTATTTTTAATATGTGTCAAATTTTTCCGAAAAATTAATTACTATAGCTGAATTCAGTGCTAGCTATATAAATCGTACTATTATTGCTCTTTATTTAAGAAAATTGGTAAGACATATCTAAAGTACGAAGGCATCATGTACTTTTTATACTATTATACTTATTTTGTTATGCGTTGTACTTTTGCGTGTTAATATCTCCATGGCCACTCCACTCCACTGACTTTCATAACACAGGTTAACCTAGCATGAAAGTCAGGGGACAATTAATTGCTATCAAAAAGCTAGCCTAAGATTTGTGTACCTTTTAAATTTAGGTGTCATGTAATTTTAAGTCTATAATTAGTTTTAAGTTTCAAATTATGTTCTTTTCTCATAAGAGGCCTAAGTAAATAAATTATTATTATTATTATTATGGCTTCAACGAACCTGCGTCCCCCAGGGTGGCGGTGGTGGGCAACGTGGACGCGGGCAAGTCCACCCTGCTCGGGGTGCTGACCCACGGGGAGCTGGACAACGGCCGCGGATACGCCCGGCAGAGACTCTTCCGCCACAAGCACGAGATGGAGAGCGGACGGACCAGCTCCGTGGGGAACGACATACTCGGCTTCGATAGCGTCGGTTGGTACACAAAATTAAAGGGCTTTGGCGGGAATCCGAAGAGGGACGTCATGCTTATTGTATAATTTTCTGTATATTTCGGGTTTTGACTCACATTAGTGATAGTATAATATGCGGAAAGTGTCCGTGAAAGTGTGCAGTGAACAGGAAAATCGATAAAATGCGAGGGATGGTCATTTTTGGATTTCCTCAAGAAGTCACAACGAAGTCTTCAGTACAAGTGCTATCATTTTACTGTTGACAAGCAAGGGAAGGATGTTGAAAGTGTTGAAGACACAGAATTTTTGTAAACTAAAGACTTGAAAACTAGATTACTTGACATTAGTAAAATGTTAAATGCGGTGCCATTATATACAACGCGTAACAGAAAAAGCGCAATTCCTCATACACCCCAATTAGTATATTAATATAAAAAAAATATGATGCAATCGAACTTTAGTTGTGTCTAACCAATTTTCTTAAATATCGATTAATAATAGCACGATTTCCCTAGAGAGCACTAAATTCAGCTACGATAATTCATTTTTTTTTAAAAAAAAAAGGTCTCGACCCCATCCCTACTTGGTGGATATTCCATCTACACGAAGCGCTTTTCAAGGTATTTTATTGTGCGCACCGCCAAGGAGTGGAACTACTTGTCGGCGTCTATATTTCAGAGCTCATATAACCCGACAGCCTTTAAGGCTCGAGTAAACAGGCATCTTCTGGGCTAGATCCTCCCATCAGGCCCCGTTTTTGCCTTTGGGCTAGTCTGGGGTCAAGAGTATCATCATGTTTAAAAAAAACAGAAACAAACACAAACACGCTGAATATCAATCGATTCATATTGGCAATGCTGTGACTTCTCCCCCCGCCCCCCCCACCGCCTCGAGACCTAGTCAAATTAGTATTACTGTAACACAGGGTGTTAGGGTTTCTGTAGCCAGGGAGCAATGGGGGGTTTTTCTTTTTTTTTTTTACTCTTCCCTGTTCTCTGGATAGATGGCGCTGAACTTGCTAAGTTACTGCTAGGAACGGAACGTCACATCATTTTTTTGATATCGTAAAACGAAACGTATATAAAAGTTAATGTCACTGTCACACACAAACAAAACAAAGATAAAACAACAAAATCAAAACTTAACGAAAACAACGAACAAAAAAAACTGAATTTTAACAAAGCGCGAGAAAACTAGGTTACATTCAGAAGCAAGCAGCAAACGAGTGTCGTAATCACAGATTATAAAGATTAGGTCGTTCGCGAGTAATATAAGTTCACAGAATAAGGAAGTCGCGGTTATAAGTTACTCTATGGTGACGTGCCGCATTTAGTAGTAACGTAGTCAATTCAACGCCATCTACAGAGTTCTTGCAAACTATGTTTTTTTTTAATTCTCAAAAAAAAAACCTCTCATTTGGAATTTGTGTAGTTTAGGTTTAAATAAATCTGTAAATTTTGTCTTACAACGTTATTATTATATAGGTCATTGCTACGAAGCTCCACGAAGCTACTACCGTATCTTATTTTTTTGCTTTATCTAAGTTTTATAGCAGAGTAAGTAAAGGGCGGTTATTAAAGTATGCGTTGGTCAGGTAACGTGGTGAACAAGCCGGACCACGGCACCCTGGACTGGGTGAAGATCTGCGAGAAGTCCTCCAAGGTGATCACGTTCATCGACCTGGCGGGCCACGAGCGGTATCTCAAGACCACCGTCTTCGGGATGACTGGCCACGCGCCCGACTTCGGCATGCTCATGGTGAGATATAACGAAAAAAAATCCTACTTAATATTATAAATGCGAAAGTTTGTATGGATGGATGTTTGTTCCTCTTTCACGCAAAACTTCTGAACGGATTTTGATGAAACTACAGTTATATAGGTTATACATCAGAATAACACATAGGCTATATTTTATTCCCGTATTCCCGCGGGAACGGGAACTACGTGGGTGAAACCACGGGGCGCTGCTAGTTCATTACATAAACTTAGTCTAATAATAATGGTTAAGGGCGCAGTCTCGCTTTGTGACACTTAGTGAAAGTGGTGCTCCCCCCGCTGCAATTAGACGTTAGAAACTACACGTGAAGGTTGCTCTGCTTTAATATACGTGTATACGATTTTTATTAAATACAACTATTCACGTTTAATATTGGTACTTATGTAAATTTATTATTAAATGTCTAAGTATGTATGTTTTTTATGGTTTGTGTAAGCTCAAGTAAAATCTATGAACATTACAACTATCACAATAGCATGATTTTTATTAAGTATTAAAATTATTTATTCGTTACATCGTGTTATTTTCTTTTTTTGCATGTCTACATTGTACAATAACCATATAAATTTTTTTTATTAACCCATTTTGTCCCACTGCTGGGCAAAGGTCTCCCCCAAACTTCTCCAACCATCACGATCCTATACATTTGGGTAAATTTTCAAACCGGCCTTTTTTACGTCATTGCGGTGGCAATTTTTTTTTCTCACATTTCAGTCAAACTAAATGCTTTAGATTATAGATTAAGATAATGTGAATCTAATAATTTGGGAGGCGCCCTTGGAAATACAGTAATTTCGGAGAAATATATTTTTAAAAATTTTTGCGCCACCGTAATGACGTTTTCTTAAATATTTCAAATAAAAAAGCCATATTATGTACACACATGTTTATTTTGTATAATTCAACTTTTTTGGTACCCAAAACATTACTAATATTATTTATTTCTTTAATGTATGTAGCCTTATAGACTTACAACAGTTATACCTAGACAGTACGTAAATTTTACTGTTTTGCTACTATCACGGTAAAATACTTACAACACAGTAATAATATATGAAAAACAAGTACTATGTCTTAATATATTATTAGTAATAGTATTGATTATACAGGCATTCATCATTACGGTGGCCCACTGCGCCACTGCAATGACGCCACCAAAATGACGACCAAATGTTTTTTTTTCATGATAATTACCCAAATATATATTGGCAGGTCGTAATATCGAGGTAATTATTCACAAAATACTATCTTGACGATACAATACATCACTCTGTTCATTATCTAAAACATGCCACCGAACTGGCCGCACACGGTGACCAAAACAGATTTCAGGAAAAAAATCCCTCGGGAACATGTAAAAACCTGCGTATACGCCATCCTCTCCACACACAAGTTGGGTTCCGACAAACGCTTGGGTGGTACGATACAAAAATTTGGCATGAAATCGCTTGACTAATATGAAACAAGTAGTCAAATACGAGTATCAAAAGAGCAGTTTTGCGCGGGACAAAAACATATTAGCTTCTCAGTTTTTTTATTAAATAGTTAGTAAAGTTTTTGTCATTTTGAATACGAAATGGAGTAAATATCTTTAAAATGAGATATTTTGATAAAAGATACGTTAAAATTTCGTGTTATAGTGAGTCGTTTTCTGAGCGCATTTTGAAGTGGGACAAGCCTTCCAGGGATAGGCCGCTATACATTATTCAACGTGGAATTTCTTTTAAGTTTTTAACATTAATTCTAATTGGTTTATGTAAATGGTTAAGCTACGAGGTATATTTTCAGAAAAGCATGTGGTTAGTCTGTTTTGAATGATAGTTTCTCTTTAAAGGGCATAAGACGCCTAAAAAAGTACGTTTGAAAATTTACCCATTTATAGACCAGGGTAGAAGCCTTTAAAAATAATAAAAAGTGAAAAAAATTGTAGTAGGATGAAACCCATTAGAAAAGGAGGGGAATATTATAAAAATGAAAGAAAAAATAAATTACGGGCGATCTGAGGTCGGGAAGGGGATGGGGGTGAGTTGTTAAGGGTAAAAAACGGTTTTTCTCGATTTCCGGCAAAACTAAAAGTCCTATCGAAAAAAGTCAAATGGCAAAGTTGTAGGTAATAAAAAGATCTAAAACTTTTGTATTTTCACTTTTTTCACATAACATCAAAATTTATGTGAAAAATTAAAAAAAAACTAGTTTTTGATTTTTTATTTTTATCTTTTACATTTTTTTGTAACGAAATTTTGTGAAAACTTACCTTTTTATGTCCCAAATACGCTGTAATTTATTTGATTAAAATATTTATTTTTTACCTTATTTTGAATTAATATCGAAAAAACACCCTAATTTTCAAAATATCAGCTTTTTTCAAAAAGTTGGTATGTTTTCTGTTCGTTGAAATCTCTACTTTCCGATGGTGAAAAAAAAAATATGTTACTATAGTAAATCTTCTCAGAAAATGCAAAAAATCTTGTACTAAAATATCATTTAGTAAGGAATGCGCCCATTTTGCGCATGACAAGTTTGTTGAGATTATTTTTGCTACTTTTATATGAAGCTCAAAAATATTTTTTGGCTTCCCCTCTGAGTGCTTACCAAAATTTTATTAAACAGTAGCAGCTCATTGCAGCTCAAAAATAATTACAGCTATCCAGAATGACATAAATTGCTGATTAGGTTTTGTAATGTTTGCTGGCCATGAGTTGCTGACCAGTTAGCTATTTCTGCTTACAGATTATATTTTTCTGCTTACAAAAATACGAATACTCTGCTAACCATTTAAATAACACCCATTTAATTTCAATCTTTAGGTTATGTTACGTTAAGCATACTATTTTTTAAAGAAAATATCACGATTTTTATGTTTGAGTTGATTGATACAGATAGAAACAAATTTTATTGACACATGGATATTTCTTTCTTTTCCGATCCATACTCGGTAATTACTGACAGTACAGTCAAGCAAGTTAAATTCAAGTAGAGCAACTTTCAATGCGATCTGGGCCGCGTCGTAAGAGTAGTGCGTGGGAGAGAGAACAACCGTGCGAGCGAGAGGTAAAGGCAGGTAAGCTACAAAGCACACGTCCGATCGCTGAGATGTCCCCAGCGGCACTGATTGAAATTATGAAATTTCGACGCGTTTCAAATTTCAAAAAAATCAAAACTTCTGGCAGAAGTTTTGATTAAAAAGGGTACATAATAATGAATTTTTCAATACATTTTTTTTAATTCATTACTTAATAGTTGTTTTGTAAGTGGTTAAGTTGTGACTTTCCCCAAAATATGTTTTTTAAAGAACAAAATTAGGTTTTAAATATGGTCGATTTCTTAAAATTACCAGTAATTGAACCACTTAAAATAAGAAAACTAAGGCATATCTTAAAAATGTATTCAGGTAAGATTATTCTAGAGGATATAAGAATAAATGTTATCTGAATACATTTCGTGTTTTTGCCATAATTTTTTCGTGACGTGTGCATGAATTAGACATTCAACGCGAAGAACGTAAACACGGGTATGTTCAAAGCCTAACAAAGTGAATAAAAGTCAAAGTCAAGTCAAAGTAAATAAACTAATATGTTTTGGAAACTCAAAACCCCGCACTGTAGAGTGATATTAAATAAATTCCATTTGAGGCTATTTTAATAACTTTAAAAAAGATCTTAGTTTCTGCTAATACTGCAAGAACACTGATTTGTACAAGACTGGCGCCTTAACGGAGTAAAAATGATTGCTAATAAAAATTTTAGTGATACCTGAATTAAGTAACTTAATACTTGTGTCTTAGGTATCATATACTATATCTTAGGTATCATATAGCAATAGTATATTACGTGCCAAGGGAAGTAAAATAAGAAATGTCTCAGGTCACATTTAAAACATGTGATCTGAGGTGTGTATACGTTTTTTCAGGTCGACGGAGGCGGAAAGCGGCAACTTCGTTTAGCGCAGCGGCCTGAAAGTTGCCGCGTTCCGCGCGGAGAGATTAAAAAATAAATTTGTTTTATAATTTTACGTGAGAACGTCATAAGAAACATTGATGAAAAATTGCATACTAGGGTGGAAGAGAGATAGATGCGTCACAATCGGAACGCTTAGGCCGATGGTGCCACTCTATCGCTTGTTCCGCGCTCTCGCTTGCACGCTTGGCTCAAGCGGAAGGCAACACTTTTTCGTGCAGCCGGCGTTCATCGATTTATAAGAAGTTATCACGTAAAAAAGCGATGAACGAAACTCTTCGTACTCTAAAAAAATGACGTCACTCGGTATTAAATTTGAACACCTCTATTTACATTTGTTGTTGTGCAGATCGGCGCGAACGCAGGCATCGTGGGCATGACGAAGGAGCACCTGGGGCTGGCGCTGGCGCTGTCCGTGCCCGTCTTCGTGGTCGTCACCAAGATCGACATGTGCCCGCCCAACGTGCTGCAGGTACACGAAAAAAAAAGATTTAAAATAAAATACAAAAAAGTCACAAATAAATATGAAACAGTCACACGTGGTTAATGAAATCACAAAATAATATTAAAATAAAAAAAAATTCACGCCTTGTATTCTCGAGGGGGTAGGCAGAAGTATTCCATTTCTGGATATACCCACTTTTCACGAGATATTCTTTGGACCCCTAAACACGATAGGTGAAATAATATTAAACACAATAAAATAAATAATTTCAAATTGTTATAGCGGCAACGGAAATACATCATCTGTGAAAATTTCAACTGTCTAACTATCACGGTTCATGAGATACAGCCTGATGACGGATGGACGGACGGCGGAGTCTTAGTAATAGAAACCCGTTTTACCGTTTAGATACGGCCCAAAAAGCCCAAATGACTGACGGATTGCAAAATAAAACAAAAACTTTAAAAAAAGTGATTATACATCATTTTATCGTTGGTTTCAGGATAATCTGAAGCTGCTGATTCGGATCCTGAAGTCGTCCGGGTGCCGTAAGGTGCCCGTTATGGTCAAGAACAAGGATGACGTCATCGTTAGCGCAACCAATTTCGTTTCCCAGAGGTAACCTTGCTATACATTTTTTTTACCGTCTGGAAAAAAATATGACATAAGGTACCTAGAGCCGAAGTTATAGACTAGATTAATTGTTAAATATAGTCATGTTTAAGGCGAAGGGTGAGGCAAATGACCTTGAAGGTTTGAACATTTAGAGCCATCCCTTTTTAGGCCATCTATGGGGGTCGCGGCGGTATGAGGTAGCGTGCGTCACTGTTACCCTATCGTGCTACTGAGCTTTTCGGTTAGATGGCGCACCGGTAGTCCTGCTTTTTGTGCTTTTTTATCATTAGCAAGACGTGATATCCGTTTTTTATGATTTCATTGATAATCGTGGTTTCCGTCCTTTTTTATTACCCATTTTCATCAAAAAACTACATAAACAGCACGCGCGAATGAATGAGGCTGACTAACTATTATTATAATAAAAAAGTACTCTGTGAGGCTGAACCAACTGGCAACGTCGCGCGATCGCGGCGGACGGGCCGGCCGCGGCGCGGCAACGTCGCATCCCGGACAGCTGAACGCCTGATGACTTTTTGCGAGCAAATGCGTAGTTACAGTTTTAGTAGGCACAAATAGTTTATACGCTTAAAATCCATATTTGTATTAATGTTCGTTAATAACTGACCATCAGGGACAAGGTATGAACTATAGAAATATGTATATCGAGTTTCATTCGAAACGGATTTGACATACCGTTACACGATCTGTCTAGTTAAATTCATAACTTGGCTTTTCAAATAAGTTTTGAATGCTAATTAAAACGAAAAGCAAGCATTTTAAACCATTAGGCAAATATTCAAGATATGCTTTACAGCATGTTTTGTTTCCAAAGTCCCACATTCTATAACTTAGCAAGGACACTTGCTGAAAAACACCTCGTTTACGTGTTTTCTCTTACCCCTTCGCCTTAATGCAATTTACAAAATCTAGAAAACTACGCACAGTACTACGCGCAGCTGGCGGTTGTAGGTAAATTGCGCATAAATGGAAGCTACGAGCCTGTTTCTTTATAAAATACTATTTCAAATATTTCAGTGTGTATTATTGACTACAATTGAGTAATGTATATTAGTTTATGCAAGAAAAAAAAATTTAAGTAACATTGCCAAATAAATATATATTACACTTACCTACCACACCAATTTTTTTTCCAGACTGTAAAAAAAAACATCCTGTTTATAGGGTCAAACACCCAATTGTTGCCAGCCCACCAATTAAATGACACCCTAACAGCTGTATTGAAAATTAACGATGCACATAATTATATTCTGAATAATTAAATAAACAGGGTGGTTTAATTATTCTTAATATACCTGTGTATCTAATTTAGTTAATAAAAAAAAAACATGGTGTGACAATTAATTGGTAGGGTGTCAATAATTGGGTGTTTTACACTATTATGTATCTTTGTTATTGACAATTCAAAGTCATTCTTGATCAAGACATGTTATTTTAGTACTGTGATTTGAAAAAATCTTTGTTTGAATTGAGGGATTAAAGAAAAACTAAAAAAAAATTTTTTTGACTTTTCTGTTTTCATTATTTGTTAGCATATCCATAATGATAACATATTCTGAAAGAACATCATGATAATGGCTTCTCGGCAGGCTATGTCCAATCTTCCAAGTGTCGAACGTGTCCGGCGAGAACCTTGAGCTGCTCACCATGTTCCTGAACCTGCTGAAGACAAGGATGCCCTCGCAGGACGACAAGCCCGCCGAGTTCCAGATCGACGACACATACTCAGTGCCGGTAAGTTATATTCTACTAATGTTACTTACTACTAATGTACTCATCACTACATAGTATAAAACAACATCGCGTTCTCTGTCCCTGTATCCCTATTTTTTTTATTTATTTTTTTTTACTATAAAATGGGCTTGCTCTTGACCCCAGACTAGCCCGAGAGCAAAGACGGGGCCTACGTTGCTTATTTATGCTTAAATCTTTAAAACTACGCAACGGATTTTGATGCGGTTTTTTAATAGATAGAGTGATTAAAGAGGAAGGTTGTAGTAGTAGCACTGCACGCGTGAGAAGTCGGGGCGGGTCACTAGTCTACGAATAAACTCCGAAAATACTGGAATTACTAAAAAAAAATTCCAATATAAAGCTTAATTTTGTGGAAGTAAAATGCGCTATAATTTTCCCACGGGAACGGGACTTACGCTTGTGAAATAGCGCTGAACAGCTAGTTCCTAATATGACTATCCACCCTTTCCCTTAAAAACCATTTTTTATCTCTCCGAGAAAATTTTCCAATTTCTCTATCTAAAATTCGGACTATTCGAAAGATTCAAAAAATAATCAGCCAAATTGGTTAAGCTGTTCTCAAATGCTGTGCATATCAACGACCACAATATCGTTTTATGCCTCTATTATTTAAATATTCCAAGAATCATCAATCATTGTGTTATACTCGCCTTTGACCCATAGGGTGTGGGCACAGTGGTGTCGGGCACCACGCTAGCGGGTGTGATCCGGCTGAACGACACGCTGCTACTGGGGCCCGACCCACTGGGAAGGTTCACCCCCATCACCGTCAAGAGCATCCACCGGAAGCGCATGGCCGTGCCGGAAGTGCGAGGGGGACAGACGGCCAGCTTCGCGCTCAAGAAGGTACAATTTTTTTAAGGGGTTCATGGTTTGGCTAGTAGGCCTTTAAAGCAAGTCTTTATATTCTTATTTAAATGGCTCTTCTTCAGAGTCTATGCACAAAAATATAGTGTCTTTAACACTTTCTATATCCTTTTAATAATAATAATAATAATAAATCTTTATTTCAGGCAATATTTACATTAATAGATCTTAAATAACGTAAACAGAGGCCCATATTATATATACCTTACAACTAACATACATATAAAATATATAACTAAACTATTTTACACGTAATGTCTTGTCTTTTGGTTATCAACACTTCATTGTGACTTTTACTGCACACTTTCACGGACACTTGCCACATAATATACTATCACTAATATGAATCAAACCCCGAAATATACAGCAAAATGAAAATTTTACTAAAAGCATGACGTCCCTCTTCGGATTCCCGCCAAAAATCCACAATATTATTTATTTATTTCCACAGAGTGTGTACAATAAATAACATTAAAATTACGTATGGCCAAACGGCATTACAGTTTGTTGGCGAAGGTTTCACTCACTAAAACATATATTATTGTGTACCTTACATGGAAGGACAAAAACACCACTAATCTACCCTTCACCACAGTTACAAACATTAAACTGTCTCTTTCATTTTACATCTACAATAAAGCATCTAATAGCATAATAAAAAATCTCATGTTTCTATTAAATTAGGGGCTTATAAGTGCCCCTATGAAACTTATTGCAACTCCACTGGTAATCTGTTTATGTGGTCGGGACTCTAGAGTGTCATCTTAGGAGCGGGAACTTGGAGTTGGAGTTTACGTTTAGGGGGAGATGGGGAGATTTAAAAAAACTAGAGCAAATAATTTTGTTTTGTCTAATTTAAACAAAAACGGCTGGACAGATTTTCTTGAACCACCACGTTTAAGATCAAGTCACCTTTCAAACAAAAAAAACTAAATCAATATCGGTTAAGCCGCTTAGGAGCTACGTGTGAACAGACAGACATGCAGAAACACGTCAAACTTATAAAACCCTTCTGATTTTCGTTATTCGTTAAAAATTAGTGTTTCTAATTTTTCTATTTATTTATCTATTTATTTGACAAAACAGTTAATGTTAGTATATTATATATAAAATCTCAAGTTTATATTATATTTCCTAAGCCTAACAACACAGAAAACAAGTAGGGTAAAACACCCAATTGTTGACACCCCAACACCTTGATTCAAAATTCACGAAAATACGATACACAAAACGTTGGTTTCTGGCAAAATATCTTGGGGTGTCAATGAATTGGGAGGGTTAACTAGGTAGTCAAAAATTGGGTGTTTTATCCTATGCAGCGATGGTTTAACTAGTTCGTCTGTTGTCGCAGATCAAGCGTTCCCAGATCCGCAAGGGCATGGTGATGGTGTCCCCGCTGCTGAACCCGCAGGCCTGCTGGCAGTTCGAGGGAGAGATCCTCGTGCTGCACCACCCCACCACCATCTCCTCGCGATACCAGGCCATGGGTGGGTTAACGTCCCACTTGGGAACAGATTTCAGAAGCGTTAGCCCATATTTGCCGGTATTGAAGATCATGGATGGGCTACGGTCCCATTCGCGAACAGATCTCACGAGCGTTATCGGCATTGAAATAAGAATAAGTGACGTATTTGAAAAATCTAAGAGACTAGCTGTTGATTGTAGTTCCCGTGGGAATACGGGAATAAAATATAGCCCGTGGTAATCAGTGATAATGTAGATTTCTATTGGTGATAGAATTTTTAAAATCGGTCCAGTAGTTTTTGAGTTTATTCGATACAAAGGTAGAAAATATTTCTTGTTCATAATATTAGTCTAGATAGTGTATGCCCCTCCTCGTAGTTAGACAGTTGAAATGTTCATAGATGAAGTATTTCTGTTGCCGCTATCGCCCATACAAAAATTTTGCTGTTACCCTAAAGTAACAGCAAAATTTTTGTATTATGTCTGATTGTATGTCACAATATTATTGTGACATACAATCAGACATAATAAAGTTGTAAATGTAAGGTCGTCGATGTAAGAGCGCAAGATGCTCGATTTTATACCCTAATGTTGGAAAGAGGACGCGTATATTCATTTTTTAAATTTATTTAGTGAATTGCAGTGGATGTCTGTGATTCCACTGTAGAAACGGGTCTGTGACTGTAGTCATTGTAGAGTACGGCCGTTTATATTTGGCAGCTCTGAAGTTGCGCAAATGACTGCAAAATAAATTTTTTTAGCGACGGCGGTACGAAGCCTATGTTCAGAGGGGAACCATTGCAGAAAGTCAGATACGCAAAACGACAGATAAGCAGAATGTCAAAATTCCGTCCTTTTGCGTGAGACATGCTCATCTGACATTTTGCGTGTCCGACATTCTGGATATCCGTCATTATGGGTATCCGAAATTTTGCGTATCCGACATTCTGCGATGGTGCCGTTCAGAGTAGCCAAGTTAAAACGGCCGTACTGTAAATTGAAACGCTCGTTCCCATTCGGTTGTTCCTTTAGTGCACTGCGGCAGCATCAGGCAGACGGCGTCTATACAGTCGATGTCCCGCGACTGCCTTCGAACCGGCGACAAGGCGCTGGTCAGGTTCCGGTTCATCAAGCACCCGGAGTACCTCAAGCGGGGACAGAGGATGGTGAGCAGAACTAACAAACTTTGTTGTCTGTAAAGTCGGTGTAGCGACACTACATAGAACGCGCTAATAGAAGGCCGAATTACATGGAACGTGCCAATAGGCCACTGAGTTCTAAACCGCGCTATCGGAGTTTTCTAATGAGTTTGTATAAATACAACTGTCCAACTTCAACCGTTGGACCGCGGTCCCCAGGCACGATCACTTCGCCTGGCGGAAGATCTTCCCTTTTCACGATGGAGGAGCATTCCACCTCCGCTCCTCCATATCGGTTTTACGGACGATAATTTTACGTGATAACGTCATAAGAAAACATTGATGAAAAATTGCATACATAACTGGAGTGGCGGAGAGATATATGCGTCACAAGCCGAACGCTAAGGCCGTTCGTGCCTCTCTATCTCTTGTTCAGCGCTCTCGCTTGCACGCTCGGCTCAGGCGTGAGGCGGAACGTGGCACTTTTTCGTGCGTATCACGTCAAAAAGGTTCTATAAGTGCGTGCAGCCGGCGTTCATCGATTTATAAGACGTTCTCACGTCAAAAAAGTTCTTCATCAAAAATGATACCTTTTGGCACCGTTGGTAGTGACCCTGTCTTCTGGGTCGGAGGTCGCGGGTTCTATCCCTGCTCAGGGCCAATATTTGTGGTAAATATTTATTTAAGTACGTCTATCAGTTGTTTAATACCCATAGCACAGATGTTATAGTAGTAGTCTCAAACGTAGCCGTGTGTGGATTGTCCCAAAATCTATTTAAAAGGAGTTTATCTCGGTAAGGTGTTCCGCGAGGGCCGCACGAAGGCCGTGGGCAACGTGCTGAGGCCAGAGCCCGCGAGCGCGGCTCCCAGGCACAAGCCGCCGCAGAGGCAGGGCCACGGGAGGCCCAACGAGCGCAGGGACAATAGGGACAACAGGGAGCGCAGGCCCAAAGCCGACGAGCCGCAGGACAAGCCCGCAGAGAAGCCGGCGCTGCAGATGGTGAGTGATATGGGGAAACTTGATATACAGGGTAATAGGGAAACACTTCCGAAAACGAATACAGGTGTTTATGCTAGTGATTATTGACACGATTCCATAAAATAATGTGTCAAGAATCACTACACTACCACACCCTGTATTATGTTTGTACTCTCTGTTATAAATATGCATTTTGTGTTTACTTCTAATTGTAAGTGATTATTGCACTTGGCAAGTAGATACTTAATTTAATTAAAAATAAGAAACAGTGTAAACAATTGTGGGTAGACCTAAGTAAACAAAATGCGTTAGACATACTTGCCTATCTAACGTGAGCGCGCAGTCACGAAAATTGTGTCGATACCTATCTCGTGTATTTCTTTCGTATTTGCGTGAGAAAGAGCGAGACAAAACTTTGTCCAGTTTCACGTAACCAGACATGTGTCAATGTCAGGGTTGCACTGACTAAAAACCCCCCATGCTGTTCCTCCCGTGGCCTTAAATCCTAGCACCGCAAAACTCCCCTAATTAGCAAAATGTCAAACGTCAATTCCACTACAGCTCTACCGCTTAACTGAGACGGTTCCTGAGGTAGATTCAAATGGCGGGAGGGGTCACACCTCACGCTCTACAGCATCGCGGTGCATACAAATATAATTAAAATTTACAATATTCATCCCTCCCGCTCCGCGTAGCTACCTAAGGAACCGTCTCGGTTAAGTGGTAGACCTGTAAAGCTAAATAAGAATAAGTAAAGGCGGTATACTGCCTCTATACCCCAATGGGAAATAGGCGTGAGTATGAATTGTGTATTTTTTAAATATTTGTACAGGAAAGCGACGTAACCGCGACGGACTCGCCGTTCGAGGTGCAAGCCGACAAGCGCGCAGTGAGCGCGGGCGGTAGCGGTGCGCGGCGCCCGCGCAAGCGCCACGACAAACCCCCCGACCAGGCTCTAGCTAACTAAACTTCCTCGGCCCTGTCCTAGATGTCGCTTTTTCCCCGCAGGAACCTCTCGTCGTTAATACCCTTGGGCCTCGGTAGATCGGTGTTATATCCTATGAAGTACTGTGTTATTTAAAATGAGACTTTCTCTCTTCGTGTTAAGGCTTAGTATGGATTGGAGACCAGGGTTTGACTTAAGAATATATTAGTTTCTTTGTGACAGTGACAAATCATCACTTCCGCAAAATCGACACAATTTTTTCAGTATTAAATGGTGTCAAAATCATAAGCGATGCGGAATTATTTACAGAAATTCAAAACTATGTCTAGGACAGGATTCATTTTGCAACTGATTGCATCAGACAATACTAAGTGACGTCACACTGATGCAGATGGTTGTCAAAAGTATATCTCGAACAGTAGCGCGGCTAGATCGGTCCACCAGCACTTCGAAAAAGTACAAGGTACTTAGGTTATCTTCTCCGTGTAATGTAGATATCTATAGCAAAATGTAGCTTACACACACAGCTTATAGGTCATATTCTACTGGCATCAACTCTAGGCTGTATGTGTAAACTACTCCGTACGCGGTCTCAACAGATGGTTCCATATTTTGAATATTCTTGTAGCTATATTAAATAAGCGTTTATATATTTCAGTCTAAAAATTACAATTTGTAATTTAAGAATATTCTTCGTCTAGAGGTCTATTGCACTCACTCGGCTAAATATTTTCAATATTTGAATTTGATTAGAATAAATATACAAGTACATGGTGACTGTTGATGGACAAATTGATGTGTGATTTATATGGTTTGACATTATCTTTAGTTATTTGCCGACAATTTTATAGGTTGTTTTCTGAGAAATTTATTGTTTTTGTTTTGATTTTGAAAGAAATATTTGTTTTACTTTCAGGAATATTTTTGTTGACATAATTTGGATTTTAAATTACTGAGTACTCATTTTGAGGAATGCAAAAAGATAGCTTGTATCATGTTTGTGTTATTAGAATAGTGGTCTACTATAATCACAACGAAGATCTGAAAAGATTAGGCGCAGATACACTGCAGTTCAGACTTGTCAAGGGTTTAGGTATTACACACATCATGGTATAGTCAGCAACAGAATTTCATAAAGCACTTAAAATTTTATTATAGTTTAATACAAGCTCAAAAGTAAAAATTATTCTGTTGCTAACTGCTGAAATATCTCACTACATGCAAGATTCTGGTATGTTCTTTTGTATGTAAGCTGCAGTGTAAAGGAACATCCACACACATAAGGGACGGTGACGAGGTTAAAAGCGAAAAAAAAAACTGACGTGTATAAAAAGTCGACCCGTCGTGACTTTCGAGCTCCTGCCCCATCCTTAATGAGTACAGATGAACCTTGTAGATCAATTTAAATTGGATAAGCAGCTCGATACAGTATTGGTTTAACAATATCACTCTTCACAAATTGTGTGCCGCTGCTCATCCAATATGAATAACCCAACAATTTATTAGATCGAAATGTGATTTTGGGAACACAAAGTCACAGACATAGCAATGAGTGTGGCTAGCTACTTTCTAATCTATCCATATCATTCAGTATTTGTTTGCAGTACCATTTTAATGTGATTTTCTAGTTTAAGTAAGAGGATATTTTTATTGATTTGTTCAGAGTGAGAGGAATTAAACTAGCTCGAAGTATAATGATTGTTTTATTTACTACTGGATTATTACATAATTTACCTATGGGTACTTGAGTATGAATTAACTATAAAAAGCTATTTACAATGTTCAGTGCAAATTTACTTTTTTACTTGCTTCTTGGCATCTTCTATACCCTCCTTTAGGTTTTCCCGGAATTTTCTAAGAAATGTCATGAACCTATTGACTTTTTGTGGATCCACTTCAGAGAGTTTCTCCTTGCTTTTGTACATCATTGCGACAGCAAGCTGTGCTGCACGTCTTACGGGGTAAGACTCCGCAAGCCGCTGCACGATATGCTCATTGTTAGCTAAGTACTTTAACAGAGCACGCAGGGGCATTATACGTCTTTACAATCTTCAGAGTAATAGCATGTTCCGATACTTTTGCAGCAGCTCGCGCTTCAATTGCAGTTGGGTGCGGAGAATCTCAAACTGCTTCAACTGGTCTTGCTTGTTGTACTCTATGCCAGGAAGACGTCGAATCTGGAAACAATAATCAGAGCCTTACAGTTAGACTATCCAAAATATTTACTAGTGCAACTATGTATTGATTGTTAATGAAATAAACTAAACAAATCACAGATAAACCACTAAATGTTTCTTGATAAAATTTTGCTGTAAAACACCCTGTATCTTGACAGAAACTATTAATAAATAAATAATCGTGGAGTGATATGTACAGGAAGAGGTAAATAAAACCTAAATGAGATGAAATAAGTAAATAAAAAATAAATAATCTCACGCCTTTTATCCCCGAGGGGTAGGCAGAGGTATTCCATTACTGGATATATGCTTGTGTCAAAATTGAGTACTTTACAATGGAAGTACATTTTGACACTACATAACACAATGCTATACAGTAATTATCAAATAGTATATTAAATACACCAGGGTCACCAATGTGGACAATCTCATTTCAGTCACTTGCCTTCTGTGGCATGATATCAGTGGATCTGACGAGGTATGGCTTATCATATAAATTCATGATTTTATTTAGTTCTGGCTGCGTCTTTACTATCTAAACCCAGGAGCAAATCAGTCTGTATTTGTTTACAATACCTGGGATCGAGCAATGTCGAATTTCTTTTGTAACTCTAGCACCTTCTGACTGCAGTCTTGAGATTCTCTGGCTTTAGCAGAGTTATCATGATAATCCCTCTCGACGCTGAAAAACAAAAAACTAAAATTTATGTCGCATAAGAAAAACAATTTTCGACGACGGCCTATAAATAAATGTTGCATCAAGTAGGTACCTTCGAATGATTTCGTACACGAGAGGCAAGAAATCTACGTCTACATCTTGCACTGACAATGGACTAAAATTTTTTTGTTCGGAATGGTCGGTGTTGTTTTCCATGGTATGGGGATGAACAGTACGAATGGGAACACAAATTATTACGAAAAACCACTTGCCTTGTGGAAAATAACAATGAAATACAAAATTCAATTCAACTGATGAAAAAGGTTATGTCAGTATAGGTACCAAAGACAAGATAAATAGAACATAGTCAAAACAAAAATATCGCGAATGATTCTTACAATCCTAGTCTATGGTTCTTCAGTACACAGTGTTGTATCCGAACAAACCCTTGGCTTCATGTTTAGACAGAGTGCTAATTTGCCAATGCGTCAAAAATTCAGAGGTCAATAAAAAACTCTTGTTGTCAAAGTGTGGTAAGAGTCTGTGGTAAAAGTAGTAATAGTGTTCTGTGGTAAAAGTTGTCAAAAAAATCAAAGTAGACAGGCTTTTTGGCGGGAATCCGAGTCATGTTTTTTGTATAATTTTCATTATATTTCTGCCTTCGTGTCCGAACCGAGTCCTAAATTTACTTATAGATATATGTGTCTCTAGTGATCGTCATTCACACGGATTTCAAAGCTAAGTATTATTTTTAAAAATAAAAGCATTTTTCAGTCTGGCAACACATATGTCACCCGTTTCCGTCAAAGTCCGCCATATGTCATTACGTGTTTCCGTGTTCGTTGTTCACTACGGTAAATTTTATAAAATTGTTTTTTCAGGTTCTAAAAGACTTCAAGATGCTGAAATGGAAAAATTAAGACTTGCAGGAACTCCGTGAGGATATTGAAACGTTACTCAAGACATTAGAAGAGAGGACAGATGCTGATCAGCACGATTTTGTGCGATAGAAATAATTGATGGGCTTGCACCATCCTCGTCGTCGAAGCTTTCGAGAGTCAGTCACAAGTTGTGTAGAAGATAACAAGAGATAGAAATGAGAAAATATCCAGGCGAGGATAATTTTCTGAAAATAACACGAACTGCTTCACATAAATTCACATGTTACACAACTGTCTACAAGAGGTTGTCGAATTGCATTCTCACTTCTGCTAATTGGGTGCTACGCAGTGCCTGCAGGGCTCCAGCTCTCACCCTTGACACCTCGATCACGCGTTACGCACTGCCTTAGGGGTTGTTGCTATCGCTGATCAGAGCACCATAGCTCTTCCTGCTGCGGAGTTAACCTCGTTAACACCACAGTTCAGGAGGTAGGGCTAGCCTACGGGGCCTCGTCCCTACGGCGACACTCTGACCGACATTTTGAATCATGGATCTGTATCACTATTACTGGAGCCACAGTTCAACAGGTAGTTTTAGCCCAAGGGGCATCGTCCCTAGGGCGACACTGACCGAAATCCTGCACCAGGGAGCTGTATCACCATCACTGGGGTCACAGCTGAGAAGATAAAGTTAGCCTAAGGGGCATCGTCCCTAAGGCGACACTTTGACGCAACTTCTGCGTCATGGAGCCGAATCATAATTACTGGAGCTGCATGAAGACGAAACTGAACTAAAAAGTTGCCTATAAGTTGAAACTGACTATGTATGTACCTACTTGGTTAATAAGTTCGAGTATGTGGCGGTTATAACTATAGCTGTTTTACTCATAATGTATACTGTACTTCCATTAGGAGTATGGTGAGAGATTCTGTAAAGGCAGGATGTTATTTTGCTGATGCTGGAAACAACAATTATTATTTTGGAAAAATAATAACAATCTCACGCCTTTTATCCGCGATGGGGTAGGTAAAGGTATTCCATTTCTGGATATACTTACCCACTTTTCACGAGATATTCTTTGGACCCTTATTTATTTCGAAAAGAAATAAAATATTAATAATATATATATATCTATTTATATAGGTATGTAGATGTCTAGAAGTCGAAACAAAATACTTAGGTAATATTGCAAAATCCATAAGTGCATTATTTTTACAAGGATTAACAGCTGCTGTGAAACAATACAGGCCCGGTGCTGGCTAATGTTTTAAAGACAGCGAAAGAAACTATCCTTGAGGCAAAGGACAAAGACAAGAAAGTTCTTGTTCGGTGATATCTAATTTATTTGAAAGTATAAAACCACAAATAAAATAATCAAAAACAGCTAAAAATTGCGACATCAGACACCACAACAGATGATCTTCAAAGTAAGATTCATCAACCACAAACCCGAATCAGATACTTTAAACTGAAGGGGCCCGCCTCCACAGCCACAGCAGATGAGACTACAAGTTGAGTGGCAGCTGGTGGGCAAAGACCTCAGCAGCAGCAGACAAATACACAAAAATCATCGCTAAAGGTCAATTTGTCACTGTGGAGGACCTGAACTACTATTCATTATAACTGGAGGAAAACACTCAAGATAAAGTGAATCTGTCTTACATTTCGGGATACAGCATTCCTTTAGGAAAGCCTCCGAAACAATGACTAAATATAGGTATATAATCAATCAGGTAATTCATACAATAACCAGATGCATACTATACCTACAGAGATCTTGAGACTCTTAGAATGTGAAGGAATCTCACGTAGTGGCCCACATTCTAATCAATTTATTTCTAAGGTATTTCTAGTACCTACATACCAAAACCAAATAACTTTTTCAAAGTCATAATTAACCTCAAAAAATTGGAAAAATAAATAAATACATACAAAACCCATTCAAGTTGGAAGATGTAAGATCTATCATTAGTTTAATGAATCCAGTGATGTCCAGCATTTATTTAAAGGTTACATATTTCTTAATAGGTAACTACTTATTCATGAAGATGACATACAATAAAATCTTAGATTTGTTTTTTGGGATGGTTTGTATTATATAAATTAATGTTCACCCATTGGGCCTGAACACAGTACTATATCTGGTAATCAAGTTAATAAAACAAGCAAGATTTGCTAATTTTTAAGATTCTTAATTCTGATGGATTTTCTATAAGAATGTTTGACTCAAGAAAATTATTAGGTATATTAAAATATAAATTACATAACAATTGACATTGTAAGACAAGAGTGATTGTTCAATTTTTTGCTACCCTTACAACAGCATAGCCAGCCATTCAGTACGACTGGCTGTTGGGACATCAGAAATATTGGGCGATCGAAATATCTTGCATTATTTAAATAATGGTGATATTGATAACGGTAAGGTGAGAATATAATCGAATAAGATCAATACAGTCTCGTAATTAACAAAATGTTGAAGGAGAGTAGAATTTAGAAGAAACTAACATAATTACCTGGAAGTAATGGTGATAGCGTTTTTTGAGTTCTTTTTCAGAAGAGCAAAGACTATCATCATTCTGAAATACTTTTTCGAATAAATAAGACAACTGCTGAATTAGACAAATAATATGGGTATTACTCAATTTGCTCACTTACGCTTACGTACGACCATGGATGTAGTAGGTATATTTGTATACATTCCTGCTTATGACGTACTTATAGTAGGAATATCTCTAGAGAAGAAATCTTGTTCCAGATTTCTCAGGTGCGAATAAAATTAAAAGATATGAATATGAATATTTACATATATCTACAAATAAAAACTATTATTTACATGCAATAGTTAGAATTTAAAAATGAGTATATAATTCAAATATGCTTGCATCATATATTACCTCTAAAGAAAATTACAAGGAATCTAGAAAGCTTTATGTTAATGCAAAAAAGGATTTTAGCTAAGTATAAATACTTTGGAACAATCAACAATTTATTTATTTGCAAGAACCTAGATTAAACCTGTTACAGGTATTTTTATTGGTTTATTAATGGATGTGCAGTAGTATTCGCACAGTTGTAAGACTCATTCTAAGAATAGGAAAAATATTGGGTATTGATAGTGTTAGATAAAATTGTTTTGATCTAAGTTGATAGTCCAAGAAGAATTTTGGTGTACCAAAATTTCCTCGATTTCCAATGTTTAGGCCCCACTAAACTATTGGTTTACCCTTTCAGGAACCCACACTCTCTACCTATACAAGCAGCTTACTCTGGTGGCAGGCAGGGTGACGCCAGGCAGGCATGTATGTACATCAAGGTATTGTAAAAGTGTTCTGCGTTTCAGAGTATTGACATTTATGAAAGCAATATGATCCTGTAATGTATATACTGGTATTTTTTTTTTTTCAAAAATATATATATAAAAAAAAAACATATATTATTTGTACCTACAGTATTGTAATATCTGTGCCTAGGTATACCTAAAACGTTAGTGGTTATATTCTCTTTGGGTATACCTATATGTTGAAACTTCTGTCTAGGATATCAATATGAAATTTTTCGCCATTTCTAAATTTAGTTAACAATTTGTGCCACACCAAACTCAGGCAGATCGGCCCTTCGTTTTATAAATTAATAAGTTAAGTCACTATTACAAGTATGTGATAATTTTACAATAAATAATAATATAAATAAATAATAAATTGTGGGACACAATTCACACACGGTTATTTAGTCCCAAACTAGGCAGAGCCTGTGATGTGGGTACTAAACAACTGATAAACATACTTAAATAAATATTAAACAACCAGACACGAAGCCAACAGACATGTTCATGCACACAAATGTTGGCCCCGAGCGGGGATCGAACCCCCCAATTGATGACAATTATGACCTAATCTGTCTAAATGCCATACTATGGGGATCATTTTTTGTGTTCGGACCATCTGAAGAGAATGTTTCATAAAGAAAAAGTTAGTATATTATTATAACCATAATAAATATACAGTTCTTTACCTTTAGTGTTAGCTACTGGACAATGGGTTCACTCCTACTCTGTCTTCTATGTATGATAACATAAATAATATTGATATTAACACACAAAATATATTTAGCACTATAGTGTGCACGATAGAAAAGAGCACATATTTCATCAAATCTCTGATCTGAAGTTTGAAATAGTTTTTAAAGTAATGTTTGCACAACTTTAATAAAATCTAGAAAGAATAAAAACTGCTCCATAAAAAAGTTTTCTGAATAATTGGGACTCTGCCTGTCTTTTTCAAGTTCAATCCTGAAATATGTCCACTGTCCAGCCTGCACCTTGCTCGATTAGTTATTTAAAATTGACTAAAAATTTACGTTCCAGTAATACTTCTTTGTTCCAAAGCTTCATAAAACTTTATTCAGAAAATATTCAACACAAACTTAGAGTAGTTAGATAGCTCAAAACAATACTAGCTGATTGAGGGATTTATACGTATTTATGTAGGCTGCAACACTTGCTACCCAAAATGTAGGTCTATAAGAAAAAGGCTCTATAATAGACCCAATAGCTAAAAGAAAGATGATTTGCTTAATTCGTAAGGTTTCATTTGGCTGTAGATATATCTCTACGTTCTTTACACTTTTTCATAGTTATCTTACACCTATTTACCCGACTGCACAGGCTACTTTTAATGTGTTTATTTTATTATTATTGTAGTACATACAGTGTAAGAGTTACTGATTATTTATTATTCTATAAGATACTTGTTATCTATCCAAAACCTAGCAAGTACCTTCCTACTATATGAAAATAAAAAATATATTTACTTAGACAGGGAAGTATAATTTAGTAATATTATACTTTTTATTGTATATTTTATTATATAAATAAAACAGCTTTGAACATCTATCTATAAGTAAATTTAGGACTCGGTTCGGACACGAAGGCAGAAATATAATTGATGGTCAAACGAACTTACCTTAAGTGAAGTTCGACCCATAATTATATGAGGCCTTCGTGTCCGAACCGAGTCCAGCCCTCCCGACCCTGGATCCAAAGTTTGGATCTACCCCTAAAATATTAAACTTTGACCTTAAATGACATATGGCGGACTTTGACGGAAACGGGTGACATATGTGTTGCCAGACTGAAAAATGCTTTTATTTTTAAAAATAATACTTAGCTTTGAAATCCGTGTGAATGACGATCACTAGAGACACATATATCTATAAGTAAATTTAGGACTCGGTTCGGACACGAAGGCCTCATATAATTATGGGTCGAACTTCACTTAAGGTAAGTTCGTTTGACCATCAATTTTGCTGTGTATTTCGGGTTTTGACTCATAATAGTGATAGTTTATTATGTGGCAAGTGTCCGTGAAAGTGTGCAGCGAATGGGAAATTCGATAAAATGCGAGATATGGACATTTTTGGATTGCCTCAAAAAGTCACAATAAAGTCGTCAGTAAAAGTGCTATCATTTTACTGATAACCAAGTTAGGGCACGTTAGGGTTGTAGAAAGTGTTAAAGACACTGTATTTTTGTGCATGGACTCTGAAGCAGAGCCATTTACATAAGAATATCATTAACTAATGACGAGGCTGCATGGCGTAATGCTTTTGCCTACCCTGTAAGGGGTGAAACAACAAAAAAAAATCAAAGTAGACGTGCAAATGTAATGTTTTTCTTGAATATTTTAGTAAATATTTAATTGTAGCTTTATAAAAATGGATGAAGTTGCGAAATTAGAGCATTTATCACTTGTCTCGAAAGTATGTACAGAGCTCGACAACCATTTGGGGCTGAATGACAAAGATTTAGGTAAGCCTTTTACATAAAAACAACTCGTAAAATCCTTGTTTTATATCCACATACTTGTTTCTATTACATTTAGCACAAGTTACGATAACTCCTCTTGCATTATAATTATAACATCTCGTTTTTTTTTCCAGCTGAATTTATCATCGATTTGGCTGACAAGCATCCCACATTTGATGGCTTCAAAAGTGCTCTCGTGGACAATGGAGCAGAGTTCTCAGACTCTTTCATGACGAATTTGCTGCGTATTATCCAGCATATGAAACCCGTTAACTCCACTGAACAGAAGACTGAGACAGAGAATAAAAGTACAAATCCTCTTGCATCAAAATTTCCTGGGCTGGCCATCCCCAATGAGAACCCTCCACAGTTCTCGGATGATGAAAGTGATGATGATAAAGAAAAGAAAAACAAAAGGATCACAACAAAAGATATATTCAAAGATGAAAAAACAAAGGCCAGTGATGATATTGTGGACCAGGCAATGGCGGAACTAGAGGCATTAGCCCCTTCAAATGCTGGTTTCAAAAAAGAGGAACCAAAGAAAGAAGATATAAAGAAAGTTGAAAGCAGAAAACGGGAGAGGAGTCGCAGTAGAGACCGTAAAGACAGTAGAATTAAAAAGACAGATGATTCAAGAGACAGAAAACGTAGACGAAGCAGAAGTAGAGATAGAAGTCGCAGTCGAGAGCGCAGGAGTAGTAGGGATAGAGATAGGAGGAGGCGGTCTTGGAGCCGTCACAGGTCAAGGTCAAGAGATAGGCACAGGAGGCAGCGGTCGCGAGGCAGAAGGTCCCAATCTAGAGGTAAAAAGTCACACTCTCGTGAGAGAAAAGACAAACACAAGTATAGTGATTTTGGAAAAAATAACCGAAAAAAGAGCCCAGAGGTTGAAATGAGTGATGACCCTGAGCCTGGAAAGGTGAGTGTTTAACTAATTAATTATGTACTACTAACTAACTATTTTAGATTACTCTGCCAGAACCCATTCCAAATTGTTGATAGGTAACTATTAGTATTGACTGCGGCTTATTTGACTATTTGGTAGTAGAGTAGTCTTTAGATTCAGAGGTTGTGGGTTTGACCTTCTTCTTGAGTTGAATTTAGTTTCAATAAGTGGACTTATGTGTCCCTGCTTTAATTAAAAACATTTTGACTTTGACGGATTGCAAACCAACATTTGTGTGGATGAATGTGTTGGTTTCTTGAGTCAGGGTTTTAACATCTGTACATGTATGTTTCTGAGTTGTGATGTACTGTAATTGCCTAGTTTCTGACTAAATGACCATATGTTAATATGTAGTTCATATTAACATAATATTGTGTAACAATATTATTACACAATATATATTCGTTATTATGTTAAATAAAATTATATGATTTATATATTTTTTATGGTTTCACTACAGAAGAAAGTATTTATGTCTATTTCTTTTGGATTTATCAAGAAATTTTGTAAGAGATAACATTGACTCTACTAATTATTATTATAATTAATAAGGCTAGCAGTTTACAACTGATAAACGCCTGTATCAAGGTGTACTCCACACAAGCTTTCTCATTACAGGATATGTATTTGTCCAGTTTATTTTCAACTGGACAAGCCTTTTGGAAAACAATAAAAATATCTATTGTAGCAGATCGTCCACAGTAAACTGCCGCTTGTTAGGTTAAATTGATTAACATTAGGTGCTTATATAATTAACATAACTTATCTATAAATGTTATTTTGACAATTTATATACTAGTAGTGATAGCCCTGACGGTTAAATAACCTGCCGAAAATCAGTGAGGCTCGGGTTCGAACCTGGCATGTACCAATGAGTTTTTCAAAAACTTACGTACATATTTATCCTGCAGGTCTCAGAATTAATTCTGAGACATGTGTAAATAGACCCGGTCCGGCGATGGGCTCACCACCTATCACGTTTAAGGGTCCAATGTATCTCGTGAAATGTGGGTATATCCAGTAATGGAATACCTCTGCCTACCCCCTTGGGGATGAAAGGCGTGAGATTATATATATATATATATATATATATATATAATAATAGCCTTTATTTAACAATCTTACTTTTAAATATACAATTTAAGTTACAACAACAACAGTTAGTGTTTTTCTTTTTTCTTAAAGATTGTTTTGCTTTCCAGCATAGGCCTCCCCTAGAGTTTTCCATAGTGTACGGTTCTGTGCTTTTCTCCTCCAAGTAATACCCGCTACTCCTATTACGTCGTCCTCCCATCTTCGACGTTGTCTCCCTTTTTCCCTCTTGAATTGCCTTGGGCACCACTCAGTTACGTCCCTAGACCATTTGTCTTTTGGACTCCTGCTCATATGACCTGCCCACCTCCATTTCAGTTTTTTAATACAGTAAGTTATATCAGTGATACTAGCTTTTTTTCTTACAGTGACTAGTTTTATTTTATCTTTTAGTTTGATATTCAGTATGCTACGTTCTATACTGTGTTGGCAAGTTTCCAGTTTGCATATGTTCTTTTTGGTTAAGCTCCATGTTTGGCAACCATATGTCATGACAGGTAAAATACATGAATCAAATATTTTCCTCTTAGCTTTTAGGGGCACATCAGGGTTTTTCATAATCTCCTTGAGAGACCAGTATCTTTTCCAAGCCAAGCTTGTTCTGTTGTCTATTTCTTTGTTTGTAAGGTCTTTTGGAGATATGATCTGACCAAGGTATGTATATTCTTCCACATATTCTATTGTGGTGCCATTGACGATTATCGGTATTTGTTTGGAGTTTGACATTACTTTAGTCTTTGCAGTATTCATTGATAGCCCCACTTTATCACTTTCGTACACTAGTTGTTCCATCATCTCTTGCAAACTTCTTGGAGTTACAGAAATTAGTATTAGATCGTCTGCAAATCTGAGGTGGTTTAATTGCACTCCGTTAACATTTAATCCGTAGTTATGCCACTTGAGGTGCCTAAATACGTACTCAAGAACCGCAGAGAAAAGTTTGGGCGACATAGGATCGCCTTGCCTTACTCCTCTTTTTATCGGAAAATGTTCCCCTTCTCTTTCTGTTCGTATTTTGGCTTTCATGTTTTTGTATATGTTAATAATCAGGCGTACGTATTTTTTATCTATTCCTTGTGTTTCTAAAGCTTCCCATATTTTTGCGTGCTTTAACGAGTCAAATGCTTTGCTATAATCCACGAATGCCAGGTAGATGGTAATTCCGTATTCATTACATTTCTGAATAACTTGTTTTATAGTGTGGATGTGGTCTATAGTTGAGAAGTCGCTACGGAATCCTGCTTGTTCTTTAGGTTGGTTTTCATCTAAAATCTTTGTTAATCGGTCTAGGAGTATCTTTGAAAATATTTTATAAACATTGGACATCAGGCTGATGGGTCTATAATTGGCTATATCATCTTTTTTTCCTTTCTTATGTAGTAGTATTATAGTTGACGAGGTCCACTGGTGAGGTATATACTCTGTGTGCAGAATTTCGTTAAATAGATCTGTGATAATATTTAGTGTTACTGCAGATGTTCCTTTTAGCAGTTCGTTAGATATGCAGTCTCCTCCTGGCGCTTTTCCTCTCTTCAGTGATGTGATAGCCTTATTGACCTCGTCTCTCAGTATGCACGGGATCTCCTCTTCGTGAACTTCATCATAAACCTTTGGATGACTGTATTTATCTTGTATTTCCTCATCACTGTACAACTCACGGTAGTAGTCTGTTGCCACCTCTAATATTTCGAATCTATTTGTCCTACTTTTCTTATTTCTAGGGTTTTTCATACTATCAATCCAATTAAGGTTCTCTCTTAGTTCGATCCATGCCTTCTTGACGCCGCCAGATTTTTCTATATGGTAGTTTATTGCATCAGTTCTTGTTTTCTGTCTGTGTTTTCTTATGTGTACGTTTATTTCTTTACTTAGCTTTACTATATCGTGTTTGTTGGTTTTCCTATCCTTAAACATTGTTTTTCTCAGTATGATTAACTTTCTTGCTTCTGCTCCTATTTTGTCTTTACTCGATTTGTTTGTTCTTGTTTTCCTTTCAATTTCGTTCAGTTCCTTTTCCAGGGCATCATATTTATCTTGAACTTCTTTAAGATTGTACATTCTTTCTAATTTGGTTTGTAAGGACTTAAGAACGTTGCCTGGGAGTGGTAAAGGTACTGGTACATTTGTACTTTGAATGTTTTTCCTTGATGTTTTTGGTTCCTTTGTGTATAGTTGCCCTCGAAGCAGTCTGTGGTCTGTGTTAAAGTTGAGTTGGTTCACAATATCTATATTTGAAAACAGTCTTGGTTTGTTTGTGACAATGTAATCTATTTCGTTCCTTATCATCCCATTAGGTGATACCCATGTCCATTTTCTATTAGGATTTCTATTGTAGTAGCTGTTCATGATGTTTAGGTTATTTTCCAAGGCGAAGTTTATATGGTTTTATATGGTAGTTGTATATGGACCGAGTATTTTATCTTCATTCGTCCTCCTCCTTCCTAGTTGTAGCTTACACATCAGAATAACACATAGGCTATATTTTATCCCCTTATTCCCACGGGAACGGCAACTACGCGGGTGAAACCGCGGGGCGCTGCTAGTATATATATATATATATATATATACTAGTAAGACATGGGATTAAAAAGAGCTGCCCTTGAGTTTCTTGCTGGTTCTTCTCGGGGTACTGCATTTTGAACCAGCAACTCGTTGGTGGAGATGGGCTGCTGTTTACATTTAAACAACTTTCAATGACGAGTTTAGAGTGCCTGCCTTGTTATTTGACCATTGCCCTTTCTAAGTGTAATTTTTATTTACCTACAGAAACAAAAACATTATAATTTGTACAGATATACAGCGGGCGCGTGGCCAACATAGTGCCGTTCGGGTGCTTCGTGCAAATCGAGGGCGTCCGCAAGAGGTGGGAGGGGCTGGTGCACATCTCGCAGCTGCGGGCCGAGGGGCGCGTCACCAACGTGTCCGACGTCGTCAACAGGGGAGACAAAGTCAAGGTGGATATTATTTTTAACCAACGAAAGGAGGTTTCAAATTTGACTGCATGTTTTTTTGATATACGTTACGCGATTATTATGAACCATATTTGATGTTTTTTTTTTGTTTTGTAGATCGTACTTCAGATGCGGTCCCATTTAAAATTTTATCAAAATCGGTAGAGCGGTTTTAAAAAAATCAACAAAAGTGCAAAAATTTTATACACCTATTATATTTTTAGTGCTATTCATTGAAGTCGGTTTTTTTTACTCTTTTGTGTTCTTAATGTTGCCCGCCCGGATCTTGTTTATTCGCGTCTGAGAATTTCATAAAACCAGTCCTAGTGTTCACTTACGTGAGCATTCTTAACTCTCTACTTTAGAAAACGCTTTAAAAAACTTTACCCTATTTTTTTTTCTTTTTTACAGATCAAAGTGTTATCTGTGACTGGACAAAAGGTGTCTCTTACCATGAAGGATGTCTGTCAGGAGACTGGCAAAGATCTGAACCCTACATCCCATGCGCATTTGGAGGTAAGAACAGAAATATTAATTCCTTAGTCAAGCTGATTTTAGATATCCATAGTCTAAATCAAGAAAAGATTACCATTTAGAATGTATATCACAGATTATCTACATAATATATGTTATCTACACTGTATAAGCTATCTATGTCCAAAATTTCAAGTCTCTGTGTGTTGATACATCATGTCTTGAGCACACAGAGACTTGAAATTTTGCACATAGATAGCTTATACAGTGTAGGCGTCCACTAAGAAAGGATTTTGAAAAATTCTACTTCTAAGGGGGTGAAATAAACGTGTCTGAGCGAAGCCGCGGGTAAAAGCTATTTATTTAAAAAATACGACTGTTGGGCTAAAATTTGTCTTATACAAACTTGTAACCACTACAAAACCTTTTATACAAATCCGGAAGGGACCCCTTTTCTTATGTGTGATGCTTGGATATGTCACAACATTTCTATCTTAGCAGTGAAGGAAAATGTCATGAGAAAAAACAGGTCTCAGAATTGGTTTTATTTAAAAAAAAAACATTATGTTTATATACAACGCGTAACAGAAAAAGCGCAATTACCTCATACACCCCAATTAGTATATTAATAATTATATTAAAAATACGATGCAATGGAACTTTAGTTGTGTCTAACCAATTTTCTTAAATATCGATTAATAATAGTACGATTTCCATAGAAAGCACTCAATTCAGCTACGATAATTCATTTTTTTTTTAATTTAACACATATTAAAAATAGTTAAAATCAAATAAGTAGTCGATACTGAACCAACTAATTTCAGGAATTGCGATTATTCTATTGTATATTTTTTATATTACGTCAAGTGTTTCTCCTGAAAACCTAATTGAATGGATGAAAAAAGATTTTTTTTCTTATTTTTGGAGTGTATCAAAATAGATTATTATTCCCAATACAACACCAAGCCATATAAAATGAATCCACTACATAAAAAGTCAGCACCCAAGAATAACGAATAGACTATTTGCTGATTGTCTGTAGTAAGTCTAAGACCCGGTTTCCGAAAGGCAAAATCAAACTAAAATTAGCTGACAGATGGTACTGTTCTATACCATGTTGACTGTTCCGATTGGTTGTTAAAAAGACGTGTGGCACTCGGGGACTGCCGCGGTAAAGCTATTGCATAGCATTTTGTATCAACAAGACTGCCGAAAAGAAACGACTTTAGACAATGCACGGCCTTCAAGCCACACCTCCGTGCCCGTCGGAGTGGGGAGCGTGAGGTTTTTTTTCGTTACGGAATTTCTGGATTCGGTCCCCGCGCTCAAGGCCCTCGATAGAAGCTATGCAATAGCTTAAAAGTTTCAAGATTTTATGCAACCGATCAGAACAACTAACATGACATTTAACAATTAGGGTGTTTTTTTATATTTTTATTGACAGATGGGTTGGTAGTGACTCTGCCTCCTGAGTCGTAGGTCACGGGTTCGATCCCCGGGGGCCTACAATAGTGTACATGAACATGTCTGTTAGCTACGTTGGTTGTTCAGTACCCATAGTACAAGTTCTGCCTAGTTTGGGACTAAAAGCCCGAGTGTGACGTGTGTTTCACAATTTATTGATTTATTTGTCTTTCGGAAACTAGGGGTAGGTCTATCTTGATTCGACTGGGCCATTATTACAGGCGGAGCGCGAAGGGCGCAACCCGGACCGACCGACGGCAGCGGCGACGGTTCTGGCGGGGCTGCAGGGCGCGCTCGACCCTGACGAAGACTCCAGCCGAAAGCGGGTCACCAGAATCTCCAGCCCAGAGCGATGGGAGATCAAACAGGTATGTGACACTATCACTCGACTGTAGCAGAGAGAAGAGAAAAGGCTATCTTTTCAACCGACTTCAATTTAACTGTTGTTCTCTTTATGTTTGTTACCTCAGTACTTTCGACTGGGTGAACCGATTTGGATGATTCTCTTTTTATTTGAAAGCTTTTTGGCGTTTTCCGTGTGGTCCCGTTTTAATTTGGTCCAGTTCTGATAGTGGCATCCATGAGAGAAGTTGAAGTCGGTTTTTTTAGCAGTCTAAAGTTGTCACGAGAAGCTATGAATTAAGTACATCAACTAACTTCTACTGTGTCTACGTAACTACATAGCGACAGTTATGAGTTTACCAAATCAAATCGACTTAAATTTAATGGGTAACACAGAACTAAAAAGCAATTTTAATTTGTCGGATTATATTTTAGCGATATAAAGCGCTATCATACAATATTTTTTGGTAGAGGGACGCGGGGTTGTAAACATTCGGTCTGCCATTTTGAAGTCGCGTCTTGCTAAAACAAAAATTATTACGAAAATAGTATTTTTAATTTTATACAAATGTATGTTTGTGTACGTAATTTATAGCTTCTCCTGTCGGGGAATATCTGTATGGATGTTTGTATTTACGTAATAACGACACGCCCTCGCTTCGTTTTACCTATTTATATCCATATCTTCTAAACCCTGCAAAATATCTTTAAATATTTCATTGAAATCAATTGTGCCTTTTGGAGCCTATTCGACACAAACTTTCAAACAGACAGGTAGACGAACATTCTAAATAAAAGTCGCAGAGTTCTCTTGATCAGTTTTTCGGCGATAGGCTCACCACCTTTCATGTTTAGGGGTCCAAAAATATACTGGTTAAAAGTGGGTGTTTCCAGAAAATACAAGTAGAATACCTGTGCCTACTACCTCGGGGATAAACGGCGTGAGCATACTTTATTTTTTTAAATTATAGACTGACAATTTAATTTAGTTATTAGTGTAGATGTTCCACCGTAGCGCCTAAACTACTCATTCGATTTTGATGAATGAGTTGTCAAAAGATTCGTTATTAAAAAACAAAACCGGTCCCGTCCGGGAACAAAAGCAAAATTTTAACGGACTCCGCAAAAGCCAAACGGAAGAGTTAGGTTTTTGCCTTCTGTTGAATGTTTTGGAACTTTTCCTTGTTTGACTACACACATGTATGTAATAGTCAGCTTTAAAATTTCAATTATTTAATGGAGATTGTATTACAGATCCTAGATATAGTTAAAGATTCAACATGACCAGTCATTGTACACGCCGCCGGCCCTAGCGTATCCAGCGCCGGTGTGAAAGCACTATCTTGGTGCCCTAGCTGATGCAGGAGATAATCGACACTACAATTCGATTTGATTACCATTAATCGAGTCCTTAGTAACTAGCTATTTAATAAAACCTTGTTTTTACGGCACGATCTCGTTCGGACGGAGTAATAATAATTATAATAAACGGGAAAGAGGATATTATAATACCGTACGATTGGATAACAGCGACCAATTGTAAATCTTAATTAAAATACGAAGAGCTGCCCTTGAGTTGGTTGCTGGTTCTTATCGGGATACTAAACTTGGAACTAGCGACTCGTCGGTGGAGATGGCCTGCTGTTTACATTCAGCCTACCTCCATGGACGAGTTTAGAGTCCCTTTTATTAGACTGTTACCGTTTGTAAGTGTATTTAATCCCTACAGATATATCATAAATTATTTGAATTGATTACACTCGTATCAAGTGTTAACATGACACGATTAGCCAGTAGACTCGGTCCTAGCGCGCTCGTACCGTCAAAACACCATGCCATATCTAACATCGATCTTCTGCTATTCGTTTTGTGAAAATGGCATGTAACAAACACATAAAGCACAACATTATTATTAGGAATCTCATTTTGTGATCATGTGAAAAATCCTATAAAATGTTTTTTTCACATTTGCACCTGCTGCTCTTCTTCATCTAGCCTGTGTGATATCACAGGTGAAATGATCACAAATATAATTTGGATTGGGATATCATTTAACAGAAAAAGCGTGGTGGCGTGTCGTAGAACTTCATTGACTCACTATATTCTTACCACTAACTAAGGCTCAGGTTTTTTTGCACCTCTTGCTAGGTAGGGCTGCGCCTGATTGCACACAACTCCCGCTATATAACATTATTGTTGCACAAAACTTGATGCACTAGCTATTCTCAAAGTGAGCGATGACCATACTACTGTAATGCGGTAGTTGACAGTATCGAAATTAAATTGCGAGTTTTCAATTCATTTAAAAGATTATTCCAAAACACCTTTAAACATGTGTTTTGGTTTCCACTTTACAATTATAGCCAATTAAAAAATAATAAAACAATAATAAAAAAATGGTTGCAATTGAGTACTAGAAACTATGACGTCACATCTTACTATTTCAGTACATTTTCCATAGGAAAATTGCGTTTTGTCACATCATTTTTGTCAGACACTACCCTATTGTAGAAGTCAACATTATGCTGCAAGTTGGCAACCATAAAACACTATGTTACTGAAAATCCCCTTATATTGTTTTTTACGAATCTAACTGTTAGTATGACCCGAACCGATATAATAAATATAAAAACGGTTACTTTGAAATATTGATTTGATGAGAGTTATTTCAAAATTAAATGTTAATGCTCACATTAAATCACGTACATATAGTACAGTCAGTCATACAGTCTTTTTGTATTTATTTATTTATTTTGTATAATATTTTTTAAATGTAATGCAATTCTAGGGACCCCCGGTTCACATTTGCCTACCCCGCACTGGCTTTATCTGGCACTGCTTTTGTATAACACACCATCTTGTATTCAACAGTAATATATTCGCCCTTTAATACACTTTGTGTGCGTCTCCAGATGATCTCATCAGGGGTGATCGACAAAAGCGAGCTGCCCGACTTCGACGAGGAGACCGGTCTGCTGCCGAAGGACGAAGACGGGGAGGCTGACATCGAGATCGAGCTGGTGGAAGACGAGCCCCCCTTCCTTCAAGGCCACGGTCGGGCACTCCATGACCTGTCTCCCGTCAGGATAGTGAAGAACCCGGACGGCTCTCTAGCCCAAGCCGCTATGATGCAATCAGCCCTAGCCAAAGAGAGACGCGAACAGAAGATGCTGCAAAGAGAGCAAGAGATGGAGAGCCTCCCAACTGGTCTGAATAAGAACTGGATCGATCCGCTCCCAGAGACAGATGGGAGGGCCCTAGCGGCTAATATGAGAGGAACCGGAATCACTCCCCAAGACCTCCCGGAGTGGAAGAAGCACGTGATCGGGGGGAAGAAGTCGTCGTTCGGGAAGAAGACGAATTTGTCGCTGCTGGAGCAGAGGCAGTCGCTGCCTATTTATAAACTGAGGGATGAGTTGACTAAGGTAAAATGAGACTTAATTGTTTGGAATAAGTAATGTTATCCAAATGAGCGCTTTAATTTTAGAATGGTTTGGATATTCACTGTAATTAATACACACATCAAAAAAGTCTAAGCAACAAGCACCGTGTTACATATTATGCCAATGATTTTTATGATTTATTGTATTTTTCTTAGGAAAAGTTTACTACCAGCTGAGCCAACAGGCCCGCCTACTTTTCAAACCTCTAGTACGCTATTTAGGGCGAAAAAGGTTACATACCTACAAACTTTTCCTAAGAAAATATACAGTAACTCATAAAAATCATTGGCATAATATGTAACACGGTGCTTGTTGCTTAGACTTTTTTGATGTGTGTATTATTGGGACCTTTAAAGGGTTGAAGATAAAAGTAGTGATTTCCCAGTTGGTAGTGAGCCCAACACTTGCGTATAGCTCGGGTTTGAATCCTAGTGAGGGCATACAAATGAGAGCATACCAATGAGTTTTTCATAAGCTTATACCACCTACATATTTATTTATTACTAGCTCGTTGGTGAAGCAAAACATTATGAGGAATCCTGCAGATACTATTATATAAAGAGGAAAGATTTGTATTTTTGTATGTTTGTAATTAAAAAACTACAGGACCGATTTCAAAAATTCTTTCAACAACGTAAAGCTACATTATCAGGGAGTAGCCTAGGCTAGATTTTATCCCCGTATTCAAACGGGAACGTGAACTACAGCTGCATAACTGAACGTCCACCAGGCTGTCGCCGACAACCAGATCCTGATAGTGATCGGAGAGACTGGGTCCGGGAAGACCACTCAGATTACTCAGTACCTCGCCGAGTGCGGGTTGACTGCTCGAGGGAAGATCGCGTGCACTCAGCCGCGCCGAGTGGCCGCCATGTCGGTGGCCAAGCGGGTGGCCGAGGAGTTCGGATGCAGGCTCGGACAGGAAGTGGGCTACACCATCCGGTTCGAGGACTGCACGAGCCCAGAGACGGTCATCAAGTGAGTGGAAAAACAAAATAATAATTATTATAAATCTTTATTTCAGGCAATATTTACATTAGTAGATCTTAAATAACGTAAACAGAGGCCCATATTATATATTATACCTTATATCAAAAACATTAAAGTAATCTATACTAATATTATAAAGTGGAAAGATTTGTGTTTTTTTATGTTTGTATCTTTGTTACGAATAAACTCAAAACTACTGGACCGATTTTAAAAATACTACGCGGGTGAAACCGCGCAAAACTGCTAGGTAAATATAAAAAACTTTTATACAAGCTTTTGAATTTAGAGTCTTATTTTTCGTATCTTTAATTTGATACCCATATTGTACAAGTGCATTAAAAATAACTAGTCCGCCATCTTGCATTTAGAATGACGTCACACAGACGTCATGCATATATTATGCATTTGTTATCCAAACTAAACGTGTATACAAAATATCCGTTTTTTGCCATTTTCAAACCATAATAGCACGAGTCTTCCGATGCGCTAGTTCGTCTCACTTGACTTGTCTTAAGTCTTAACCATTTGGTACGCTACTCTTAGCTGAAATGGAACACAATTTTTTAAATTCTTTTATTATACGCATACGCTCTCTCTGTCTTGCACCATTCGCTGTCGCCCACCATTTTGAATTTGCGTTCTTTTTCCAATAACCTAAAAATTGTTTTTGAATCTCCGCAGATACATGACAGACGGCATGCTCCTCCGAGAGTGTCTAATGGACCTAGACCTAAAGTCGTACTCTGTAATAATGCTGGATGAGGCCCACGAGCGCACTATCCATACTGACGTGCTCTTCGGGCTTCTCAAACAAGCCGTTCAGAAGAGGCCGGAGCTGAAACTGATAGTGACGTCAGCTACACTTGACGCTGTCAAATTCTCACAGTACTTCTTCGAGGCGCCCATCTTCACCATCCCGGGACGGACGTTCCCCGTCGAAGTTCTCTACACTAAGGAGCCTGGTGAGTTTTATTTTACCGCCCTTTTTTTGTGCTGACGAACATACATATTTTAATTGAGAAAGTCCTGCGAGACCACGCTTCGCTCGTTTTAACACCCGTGTCTAACGCCATCTACCGGTGAGAGGCCGTTATATCTAAAAAAAATTATTTTAAATTGTGTTCTTCCAGAAAATACAACTTCAGTTGAACTTAAAATGCAAAACTGTATCTGTGTACAACATTTCATCAAAATCGTTAGAGCTGTTTCCGAGATACCCAATATGTAAATAAATACAAGAATTTCTCGTTTCAAGTAATATTGGTATACTAAATATTGAATGCGCTATTGATACTGTCGATGGTTAATGACAACTATCGGTACGAAAAATCTATTAGGGCTTAACTGGTTGATGATATGATGGTTGTATTTATCACTAGCTCGACGGTGATGGAAAACATCGCGAGGAAACCCGCAGGTCTCAGAATTAATTCTGAGACATGTGTAAACACCCGGACCCGGTCTGGCGATGGGCGGGCTCACCACCTATCACGTTTAGGGGTCCAATATATCTCTTGAAATTTGGGTATATCCAGTAATGGAATACCTCTGCCTACCCCCTCGGGGATAAAGGCGTGAAATTATATTATTATTATATGTTTTTTTTTTCATCATAAGTGACGCCTTGTATACACGCATTGAATGTTCAAATCTTCACTTCCACGTAACCAAAACTAAACCACACTCTACCCAACAGAAACGGACTACCTGGACGCCTCGTTAATAACAGTAATGCAAATCCACCTCCGGGAGCCACCCGGAGACATCCTGCTCTTCCTCACTGGGCAGGAAGAGATCGATACTGCCTGCGAGATACTGTATGAGAGGATGAAGTCCCTCGGCCCGGACGTCCCTGAGCTGATCATACTGCCAGTATACTCTGCGCTGCCCTCGGAGATGCAGACCAGGATCTTTGAGCCTGCACCCCCTGGGTCCAGGAAGGTGGTCATCGCTACTAATATAGCTGAGACCTCGCTGACGATAGACGGTATATACTACGTAGTGGACCCAGGGTTTGTGAAGCAGAAGGTCTACAATTCGAAGACCGGCATGGATTCGTTGGTTGTGACGCCCATTTCGCAGGTATGTTTTTTTTGGAAGCTCACCTTTGGAGTGTTCTATTGTAAAATGAAAAACTTGTTTTTTGACTATAGTAAACGTACAGAAAAAAATAAGTTTTCTCCAAAAAGCAAAGTCACGAGTCAGACTTGATGTCACTACATAAAACGTTCATAGCGCGTGCTTATATGTATACTACAGATTTATTTGAGACTAGCGATTATGCGCGGTTTCACCCGCGTCGTTCCCGAATACGGGAATAAAATATAGCCTATGTTACTCATTGATATTGTAGCTTTCCATTGGTGAAAGAGTTTTTAAAATTGGTCCAGTAGTTTTGAGTTTATTCGTTACAAATATACAAAAATACAAATCTTTCCTCTTTTAATTACTAAGAGTGCATGAGGCCTCCGGTGAACCCGGTGTAATTGGATACAAAAAACTTAGGTACAGTCAACAAAGTTGTTAGGGTTACATGGCCAGTAACTAAGAACTCATTTTTCTGCGGTAGTCATAACTAAATCTTATTTATTATTGTTTATTTCAAAAGGTATCTTTGATCCCTATAATTTCCAAAAAAAAAACTATAAATAAGTACATAGAGAAAACTGAATCTTAGTTTCTGGTCATGTAACACTATCAACTTTGTTGACTGTATATATCTTTCACTCTGTTGACGTTAAAGGAAAACATCGTGAGGAAACCTGCAGGCTCCAGAATTGCTAATGAGGCCTGTGTAAGGAATGGGTACTCCATTCCTTGCTCTGTCACGGTCAAAACTCATAATCCGTCAAAACCACTTTTGACTTAAAAAATCGGGCAGTAGGTTAGGTTAGAGCTGTGACCCAGCGGAGCGAGCGAAGCGAGCTGAGGTTGCATGCTTGTATGCTGGCAAGTTTGTTTGCTCGCTTGGAGTTGAAATGTTCAATAAGTGGATTTGTAAGTCCCTACTTCGAATAAAACATTTTGACTTTGACTTTGCTTAACCCTGTCCTATGAATTTTAAATCAGGCAAAATCACTTTTGATCGCAAAAACAGTAAAAAAACACTTTACTGATTTTCGCAGTTGAAAATGACTTTGACTGGTTTAGTTTTGACTGTAACACCTCTACTAATAAACCCTTCAAGAATAAGGCGGGAAGGATGTTTATTTGATTTTATATTGTTTAATTAAGTATATTTAGAATTTCAAATTAGCACAGGGTCTGAAAAGCAGCAGTTGTGCTAAGGCTCTAGCTGCTTCATACACATTATGTACTTACTCTAGTAAATTATAGTTTCTGACGTGCAACGACTTATAATTTGATAGAGCCGGCAACACGCACTAAAAACATGACGTCATGCGGCGTTACCTCGCTCTGAGGCGTTCCATATAAGGCTTGAAGTGCAAGCGAGAGCGCGCAACTAGCGACAAAGAGGCACAATCCATTCCATCAGTATTTACTTATGACGTTGTCACGTTCAACTATCGTCAGTAAACCTACTTTACAGACAACCGATTTTTAAGCTATTGCATAGCTTCTATCGAGGGCCTTGAGCGCGGGGACCGAATCCAGAAATTCCGTAACGAAAAAAAACCTCACGCTCCCCACTCCGACGGGCACGGGGGTGTGGCTTGAAGGCCGTGCCTTGTCTAACGTCGTTTCTTTTCGGCAGTCTTGTTGATACAGAATGCTATGCAATAGCTTTACCGCGGCAGTCCCCGAGTGCCACACGTCTTTTTAAATTTTAGTTTAGTTATAGCGTTGTGTGGATAAATGAACGTCTTATTTATTTTTATTTATTTAATTGGTTATCAGGCAGCGGCTAAGCAGCGAGCCGGTCGCGCGGGTCGCACTGGCCCGGGCAAGTGCTACAGGCTGTACACGGAGCGCGCCTACCGCGACGAGATGTTGCCCACGCCCGTGCCGGAGATACAGAGGACCAACCTCGCCACCACGGTAAATAACACTCACTAACTCACACTTTCCTCTCACAGGGGTAGGCAGAGACGATGGATCGCCACTTTGGCTGATCTCCGCACACTTCACTTTATCCATAAGCCGTTTCAAGCAGAACGGCCGTATTATAATTGCGTTGTTAATGGTCGCCTCCTTGCACGTCCTAATCATTTAATATAGAAAAGTTAGCCCCTTTTCACACGTACCGGTTTCTGCCGGGCCGGCGCCGGCTTCCCGGCGACGAAATGTATGGAGGATTGCCCGGTTGCCAGCCGGTACGTATGAAAGCGATCGTACATGGCCATCAAAGAGATTTAAATATAATAGGGCATAGAGGGGGCATTGGGAATATTTTCATACAAAACTTTGAAGCCTAAGCGTCATGTCCTTGTCATGTCATTTTATTTTAATCTCTTTGATGGCCATATACTTCGTCGCCCGCCGGCTACCCGGCAACCGGTACGTGTGAAAAGGGGCTAACTTTTCTATATTGAATGAGGACTATTAACAACGCAAGCTAATTATAATACGGCCGTTCTGCTTGAAAAGGCTTATGGACAATGTACTGAAATAGCAAACCGTGACGTCATAGTTTCTAGTACTCAATTGCAGCACTTTTTTGATTGTTTTATTATTTTTAAATTTTCTATAATTGTAAATTGAAAATCGAAATACATATTTTGAGGTGTTTTGGGGTAATCTTTTTAATGAATTTAATTTCGATTCTGTCAACTACCCAATTGTGCAGGTGCTCCAGCTGAAGACGATGGGCATCAACGACCTGCTGCACTTCGACTTCATGGACGCCCCGCCCGTGGAGTCGCTCATCATGGCGCTCGAGCAGCTGCACTCGCTGTCGGCTCTCGACGCTGAGGGGCTGCTCACCAGGCTCGGGCGCAGGGCAAGTTTTCAATAATAATAATAAACAGTAATAACAGTAGCCTTACGGTTAAAATGCTCTGTCGCAGCGTACGTAATACCCCAACAAGTTATAATTCGAAAACATAATTGTTTTGACATTATATACTTGTATGATAGATATTAATTATTGACATTTTGTAGATTTGATTGTGACATTTTTTTTTATTAATTATTTTATTAATTATTACTATTGATGTATGTACACCTGGAAAGGTAGGGTTCAGTAGGAAAACATTGTGCAACGATAACTGCAAAAAAAATCACCTGAATTCCACATACAGTAAAGATTTCATTTCATTTCATTTCAACATTTATTTCTGTAGGTAAATAGTAGATTGTGTCATAAGGGAGCAAAACGATATTTTTACAGCGAGGGCGTTTTTTTAAATCACAAACACAGTGAATGATTCTAGGATTCCATTAGAATCATGAACGAAGTAAGGGGTTTAAAGTACGTAGCCCAAGGTAAAAATAATTTTGCGACCGAATGATACACTCTGCTTTTCATACCTCTCTATGAGAAAAGTAACTACAAAAGCGCTCGCATTGCCACAGCGAGTTTTTTTTGACAGTGTGGCACAACCATCGAACGCCATCCAGCCATGTCAGCCTAATGCGGCGAAAAATGGAACTAATGTTTTGTTATAGTACTTAAGCTACAGTGGCGCCAACCTTAGATGCAAAATTATTTTGCTAATCTCTTTGGCTAAGATTGTTGAAGAATATTTTTAATTCCAAATTCAAAACACTTATATTCGCACTTATTAAAACCCTATCGGAAAAGACTTACTTTGCTCCCTCTTATCGAGGACCAAAACGTCACTTTTCGAATAGATGGTATGAAAAATATTTTTAACAAAAAAAAAACCATTTCGAACAGGAAACTAAACGTGTAAAGTTCTAATCAATACAAATTAATCAAGCCCAAACACCAGGTGTTCCCTCGACTGTCTTTCGGTGCCATCATAGACCTTCATTAAATAGTAGTGCTTCATGAAAAAATTATGAAAAAAATTAAGAAACGCTCTAGTCGCACTATTTTTTTTCGAAGGTTCCCCTCAATTTCTCTGGGATGTAATTATCAAATCCTGGTTTCCTTATCGAGGTACAGCCCTACCCCAACAAAACTAATCATCAATCATCATCAATCATCAAAATCGGTTCATAAACGACGAAGGTATCCGTATATACATAAATACGGTTGAATTGAGGACCTCCTCCTTTGAAGTCAGTTAAAAATATACTTAGAAACGTCAATAGTCTAATAACAAGGGACTCCAAACTCGTCCAATGAGATTGACTAAATGTAAACAGCAACCCGACGAGTTGCTGGTTCCAAATGCAGCATACTGTCTTAAGTATTGGTTTGATAGAGATCGCGTATTTTTATGTTCCCGTAAAAAATAAAAAAGTATTTTTTAGAATTAAAAAGTAGAGTGCAGTGAAAAAGAAAATAATCATTTCTAAAACTACTAACTTTTTTTCCTTCTCGAAACCCCCACATAACCTATAATTTTTTATCAACAACCCATTTTGCAGATGGCCGAGTTCCCGCTAGAGCCGAACCTGTCGAAAATCCTGATCATGTCCGTAGCATTGCAATGCTCGGACGAGATCCTCACTATCGTGTCCATGCTGAGCGTCCAGAACGTGTTCTACCGGCCAAAGGACAAGCAGGCCTTGGCCGACCAGAAGAAGGCCAAGTTCAACCAGCCCGAAGGCGACCATCTCACCCTGCTGGCGGTCTACAACAGCTGGAGGAACAACAAGTTCTCCAACGCCTGGTGCTATGAGAACTTCGTGCAGATCCGCACACTGAAACGGGCTCAGGACGTGAGGAAACAGCTGCTAGGCATTATGGATAGGTGAGTCCGTATTTACAAATGGCGGGAATAGAATATTTGCAAGTTGTGTTACTCTATTAGTAATGTGACACCTACACATAGTATAAAATGAAGTCGCTTTCCGCGTCTTTAATGCAATGCGCTAACTTCTGAACTACTTTCACTTTTCACTAACATAAAGGGCGATAAACGAGAAAGCTTTTTATATATCATACTAGCGACCCGCCCCGGCTTCGCACGGGTGCAATGCTAATACTAAAACCTTCCTCTTGAATCACTCTATCTATTAAAAAAACCGCATCAAAATCCGTTGCGTAGTTTTAAAGATTTAAGCATACATAGGGATATATGGACAGAGAAAGCGACTTTGTTTTATACTATGTAGTAATAGTAAAAAAAATTTTTTGCCAGGCACAAATTGGACGTGGTGTCAGCTGGAAAGAACACCGTCAGGATCCAGAAGACCATTTGCTCAGGGTTCTTCCGGAACGCGGCGAAGAAGGACCCGCAGGAGGGCTACCGGACCCTGGTCGACAGCCAGGTGGTCTACATCCACCCGTCCAGCGCGCTCTTCAACAGGCAGCCCGAATGGTGAGCTGGTGACCCTCGATTTTCTATAACGCATATCCTACTAATATTATAAACGCCAAAGTTTGTATTTAAGGATGTTTGTTCCTCTTTCACGCAAAAACTACTGAACGGATTTTGATGAAACTTTTTTACAGTTATATAGCTTATACATCAGAATGACACATAGGCTATATTTTATCCCCGTATTGTCGCGGAACTACGCGGGTGTGTCATAAATCCGAGTTTTAACGTATGAGCATAGACATTGTATGAGCAATAGTAGTTTTACGTATGAGTAGGGCTGCCATCACCTAAATTGCCGACGCCGGATAAACACGGCAAAAATCCCGGACATTTGGGCGAAATATGGGTTTTTCCCCGGACACCTATGAAAAATATTTTTTGCTACAAAAATAAAAACATCGTTGTGTTTTTTTTTCTATACAACTTGTTATTACAATTGAATGAAGTACGTATGTAACCGCAAAAAATAATAGACATTTTTAATAAAATGAAACACTCTTTCTGAGGTAATACCTCTTACTTTTATATTACCTCAGAAATTATTGTAATACTTTATAATTTTAAAATTAACTACTCCGTCAGTCATCTAGTTAGGTAGGCGAATCCCTATAATATTTGTTGATTATTAATTAAAAGTACTTATGTAACTGCCAAAAGATTTAATTTTAACGAGATAATTTTTTTTTACTTATTTTGGTATTTTTAGTCTTCCCGAAAGTCGGAACAACTCAGGTCCTTGAAACTATACCTGATTTTGATCAGAGAAGAAACCGTGTATGTTTAACGAGTTTCTTTCTTTCGTCTATTTATCTATAAAAAAATGGATTTCCCCTGACAACAAAAGTGTCCGGGTTATACCGGGACTCTTTCCAAAAACCCCTGCCGGACGGCCCCCGGACGCCCTTCAAACTAGGACAAATCCGGGGAATTCCGGACGGATGGCATATGAGCCAAGAGCGAACTCGTTTAAAACACGGTTTTAGTATGGTTACATACTTCTCATAATAAAGCGAGATAGTTATAAGGCCTGTGCAGGCCAAACTTGTGGGAAAGCGACTAAAGATTTAAAATTCAACTTTAATATTTCAGGTATATGGCTGAAATCAGTTTGACGGACGCATTTGCGACTCCGTGTGACGCAGTTCGTTTAGCCAATTTTAACCATATATCTAAGATGTTAGGCTTCAGTCTCTTATATCTTGTCGCTTTGCTACCACTCTCTGCCTAATACTAAATACGCTAGAAATTATGAAAAAAGTTATAATAAATCAACATTATTTTTTCAGGGTAATATACCACGAGCTGGTGCAGACTACCAAGGAGTATATGCGTGAAGTAACCACAATCGACCCCAAATGGCTAGTCGAATTCGCGCCTGCCTTCTTCAAATTCTCTGACCCTACAAAGTTGTCGAAGTTCAAAAAGAACCAGAGACTGGAGCCGCTCTACAACAAGTACGAGGAGCCCAACGCGTGGAGAATATCAAGAGTTCGCAGAAGGAGGAATTAAAATCGTGTTCTTGCATAGTCAATAATGAAATAAATTATGTTAAGAATCTCTGTATTTATTTATTTATCCTCGAATTCGGTGATTTTGGAATTCCATCGGTCAAGGGCTTAGAGCATTCAACCCAAACACTTTAAAAAAAAATGTTGGAAAGATAATGTTTTTCTTCCAACCTCTTCGATTTTATGACGTGGAAAGAAGAAAGAAAATGTGCTACGATTCGCACGACTAATCTCCAAAAAGAAAAATGACCAAAAAGACAAATGTAATTTTCTTACATTTTATTAATAATGAATGAATTACATTTATTTACAAAGAACAGATAAAAAAATGTCCTCAGAGGAACCATGTGGGACAGTGCCCAAAAGACTGGCTGCATTCCCTCTCTGGATAGCTAGGCTGATTCTTTGACAGAGATATCTGCCAGCCCTCTGGTCACCTGAATCCTCGACCAAACAAATAAACAAAGCCTTATATTATAATTAATAGATTTTATAGATTAAAAATAAAAAGTTATAGCAATCCTATCAGTATCTGAAACGATGAACGTTTGGTTATTGCATTTTGCTTTCGTACGTACCTAACATTGCAGATAAAAAGTTTAAAAGCAATAACAAAAATAAACTGTCAAATTGGATTTGGAAGATATTTGCCACAAAATTTTGTAATTTCACGATAAAAATGAGCTAGTTATATATTGATGAGAAAATAGTTTAAAATCGTTCGTAGTAGTCAATTGAATTGGAAGCAAAATGGATTTCCTATCGGAAGTTATCGGTGAGACTGTTGTGTTGGGGTTAGATTCTCTCATCTTGGGCTTCTGTGTGAAACAGCTGAGCAAGTGTAAACATATCCTCAATGCTCTACAGGTATGTACATAATCAATTTAATATCTTCATTACGTACCTTATTGTAAGTCGCATAAGATGTTTTCATATTGTTTATACAGTATCTACATGCAGGCTAGAATTACTACAATAATTGGTCCAAGTACCTATATAAAATTAAATACACAAAACTCTTGTTTGTGTCGTCCCAATTCCGTTAGTATCTCATGGTTAAGAGAATTTGGAGACTGATTTTAATAATAAACTTGAAGAAATCAAATAAAAGTTTTAGTAAACCCATAATGTTTTATATTTTTAGAAAAATAAGAATGTCATCAATCATTGTCTTATCTTAAAGATCTTGAGGGCTTTACTAGATAAGGTTAATAATAATTATCAACCCGTAACCTGACTGATCGCAATTGTTGAGCTATACGTCTTTTCTCACAAATGAGGAATATTGGAGATGTCGTTAAATAGGCCTGCGAATGATGGTATTTTAATAATAACAATCAATTGGCAGACCAATGATATTCTAAAAATAGGTTCTCGTATACACAGCTTGGTTTCGATTTGTGGTGAGGGCATGAAATAATGTGCTCTCCTAAACATTATGTCCAAAACAATTGAGATTATTGGCAGACCCCAGAGTTGAGACACATGTCCTGTTGATGGGCTCACCACCTATCAGCTATAGTAGTTCAAAAATAATAAACCGGTTTACAATAATAAACTTCCAGAAGTGAAAACCTCTCCTAATCTCTAGGATAAGGCATGAGCACAAAATTTATATACACAAGTAATACTCTCATTGGGGTAATGACATTGCATTTGTTTTTTTTTATTATTTGTTAGGGTAACAGTCAACAGAACATACATTTCGAAACACTTATTCTACATTACAATAAAAGTTAAATGCTGTCCTACTTATAGACTACCACAGCATGAACAATCATTGACATGATTAAATTGAGGAAAACAAATTCAGAAAAAAAAAACAATAATGAAATATTTTTGAAAGATTAATAAATTTATGTTATTATTACTATTTATTCTGATTGTAGACAGCACCAGTGTTGGACATAGATTCAACTCTTCAAAAGGAGATAAGCAAGTACCCCAATAACATAATCCCTTTCGTGGTAATCAGAGGACTCGTGAAACCGCTGGGCACTCCCATCACCAGCAACTACAACAACTCTGTCACTGGAGTCGTTCAGAGGTTAGAAATTTTGATAAAATAAAATAAATAAATGAATTACTTGGATACCTTCAATAGGCTTTGGCTCAGTTATGGAACATATTTCAGATTATTTAATGTTCCACTGTGATTATTGTTAATTCTTTTAAGTACTTCCTAAAATAATCTATAAATAAAAGATAAGGTGCAGGGTACATTTAAAGTTATTTTCTATGGGACTAGCTTTCACCCCCGTCTTGGCCATTACTCCTTAGGGGTTGAATTTAGGAAAAACCTTTCTTAGTGGATGCCTTAACTGTATAAGATATTTATGTGCAAAATTTTCAAGTCGCTAGACATAGTGGTTTAGGTTTAGGTTGTGCATTGATATATCACCAATCAGTCAGTTTATCATTTTATATATACTGAAGATTTGGACAGGAAAATGTGTGTTGAGACAGCTAGCTTGGATTAAAAATGCCAGAATTATCCGCCAAAAGTATTTTGAGCAATATGGCATCCCATTTACATTGGATTTGATAATCACTTTTTAGTTTTAAAGCTATCTACTTTGCTAATTTGCAGCTCTGTAGAGCTAGAACTGAGGCAGAGTGTTAATAGATCAGGCAGTCAGGACTGGAATTTGTTTAAATACATTTCCCGAATAATCATTAAATAATTATGACAGAAAAACATTTACTTACGTTATTAAGTAAAGTAAGTAATATTATATCGAGGAAAGATTTTTGTTTTTGTATGTTTGTAACAAATAAACTCAAAAACTACTAGACTGATTAAAAAAAATCTTACACCAATGGAAAGCTAACTTTTCTGGGAGTAACATGGGGTATAATGTTCTGATGAAAAATCGCGCGGATCATCTAATTATCAACAATAGTAATATTCGGTTGCCATTTTGCTACAATCAATGAAACTTGAAGGAAAAGCCATCTGGAATACACAACCTCTTAGACCATGAATCACAGACACAATAGATTTTTAATTGTGTCTCGGTTCCAATTGTAACTGGCGGTTCTTAACTGATTAAGTGGTTCTTTTCCTCAAAATCAGGCTAACAATAAAGGAGCATGTGATAGCGCGGACATCAGCCGGCTTCTGGTCGGACCAGACCCGCACCATCCATGAGGTGTGCAACGCGACGCCGTTCGTGCTCAGCAGCGGCAAGTACAGCATCGAGGTCGTCGACGCGCTCGCCGCTGAGTTACTCGGTGAGTACTGGGTTCCGGTATATCATTCGTCATTCTCACTTCCCATTGTATCGGGTTTGTTTTTGAAGTTTTCGACATGATAACGTCTTATAAATCGATGAACGCCGTACACGAAAAAGTGTTACGTTCCGCTCGGAGAGCGTGCAAGTGAGAGCACGGAACAAGCGATAGAGAGGCACGATCGGCCTGAGCGTCGCATCTGTCTCTCTTCCACTCCAGTGTGTAATTTTTCATCAATGTTTTCTTATGACGTTATCATATCACACAAAATTATTGTCCGTAAACTAACCTCACAGACAACCATTTTTTTTTAAGGACAAAGTGTCGCTTATGTTAGTCAAATTGGTTATTTTAGGCCCTATGATCATTATGGACTGCTTTCATTACAGGTGCAGCTTTAATAAAAAATCGTCCTAATCGTGACTAAGTATTATATCGCTACTTCATAAAGGTTTTTAATTCGGCCGTTTTATTTTTTTGTACCTTTGGCCTACCTGGCGCCAGCTCTAATTGGGAAATAATATTACGCGAAAATACATCACCAGTCTGAACTACAATTAGTGTTAAAGCGTTGGACTTGGGTTCGCTCCCTTTTTATTTGAGAAAATATCATGCATACCTGAAGGTAGCGGAGACGACAAAAACAACGTAAATACTCTTAATTTACAAAAACAAGTCAGAAACTGTCCTACACCGACCACCCCAAATATCTCACTTTCCAGACATGGACGTTATATCCGACAAATTCGAGCCCATGTCTCCCGGGGTCATCGACCACGTCTGGGGGTTCTTCTCGGGCGTTCGGCAGCGGGGTCTGCAGACCCTCGAGGAGATGCTACGGGATGGGTCTTACATCACCGCCATTGGAGAGCTGAGCCAGTCTCAGTCTGGAGCGCTGAAAATACAGCCGCCGAGGGACGGCCTGCCGCTATATCTGACCACCGCCACTAAATCCAGTCTGCTGAAGAGGCTGGCCAGCTCGAGGGATTTCCTCAGGTTTGTGTGAATCGTTTTTAGTGTTCCCAAAAGGGTAAACCCCCCTCCCCCCCTATTACCAAGACTCCGCTGTCCGTCTGTCACCAGGCTGTATCTCGTGAACCGTGATAGTTAGATAGTTGAAATTTTCACAGATGATGTAGGTATATGATGCATAAATATTTAAGGGGGCTCCCATACAATAGAAGTGCTTTTTTTGCCGTTTTTATAGATAATGGTAAGGAACACTTCGTGCGCGAGTCCGACTCGCACTTGACTGGTTTTTTGTAGTTTTATTGTATGCCGTGTGTATCATCATCCCGCGTAATCTCGAAACAAATAAATTGTGGGACACAATTCACACACGATTATTTAGTCCCAAAATAGATTCAGCCCGAGGATCAATGACCCCCCCCCCCGCCCCCTCTCGAAGGCAGATTACCTTTTTTGCTTGGAGTCTTCCTGAATCATTATTTATTTATTTAGGATAAAGCTCACACAATCGGAACACAATACATTGGAACATAACATCTGAGTAAACTTAAAGATTTATGCCATTTCACTTAAAAGCAACCACAGCAAGCAAAGGGGAATTTTTTGTGTGCTTGTGTTACTGGTTCTAATTACAACCAGTTACACAAGCACACAAAAAATAAAAAGAATACAAGCAAACCAAAACAAGAAGTCAATTTGTAATATGAATAAATCCCACTATGATTTATGATATTATGAATGCGAAAGTAATGCCACATATTACTACACTAGTGGGTGCCCCGCGGCGTTGCCCGCGCGGAATCAGTTTATTCCTGGAAATTTTTAGAAAATCCCTTGACACCCACTTGTCATATTTCAAGTTTCGTGTTATCATTTCGAAGTAGTAGTAGAAGTTTTTAAATTTTCCTGTACAAATGAGACATTTTCCCGCTGTAAAAATTACCCTAGATGTTGACCCAGCTACTCAGCTATGACCACACCAAATTTCATCAAAATCCGTCCAGTAGTTTTTGCATGATGCTTGCACAGACACTCAACTATGTATATACACTACCAATAAAATTTTCAAAAAATAGTTCATATGTATCTAAATAGTGTCTATCGTAAAGTACTTTACTGGTAAACCCGGTTGCGTACTCGGACCGCGTCTGCTCGGATGAATACTCGGAATCTAATTCCTATCGTGTGTTTACATGAAGCGAGTGTACGAGACAATTCAATTCAATCAGTACATTGAACGGTGTTCTATTGTCTCTACCTTTTACGATACACCCCAATACACCCCAATTAGTATCTTAATATAAAAAAAAATATGATGCAATCGAACTTTAGTTGTGTCTAACCAATTTATTTAAATATCGATCAATAATAGCGCGATTTCTATAGATAACACTAAATTAAGCTACGCTAATTCATTTTTCGGAAAAAATTAACACATTAAAAATAGTTGAAATCGATTAAATAGTCGATATTGAACAAACTAATTTCAGGAATTGAGCTTATTATGTTACATGTTGTATAAGTAGGTATATATAATAAGTGCAAATTTAAGCAATACTGGCTTATCATATTAATGATCTAAAAGTTTAAAACACATTAATAGTGACATATACAATAATATATTACTTATTAAGCTTAATAATTATGCATTTTGTAATTTATAGTTTGTGCAACATGGCCATTATAGCTGATTCCTAATATGCCGGATACTTTAATAATAACTAGCGATCCGCCCTCGCTTCGCTTCGGTTTATATGATACTAGCGGCTTTACGCGGTTTTATCCACGTAGTTCCCGTTCCCATGGAAATACGGAAATGAAATATAGCCTATGTTACTCAGGGATATTACCCACAACGTAATAATTTAAATATTGTAAGACGGATCATAATTATTATGGAAGAGCGGGGCGTCCTGACACAGGCATAATTTATGCTTACTAGGAGGTCCCAGCCCTTGTTCTAAAAAATGATTGTTATTTTTATGGATTTTTTTTTTAATGTTCTAGCTGGCTATTGGTGAAAGAATTTTATAAATCGGTCCAGTAGTTTCTGAGTTTATTCGTAAAAAAGAAACAAACATACAAATATTTCTCCTCTGTTTATAATATTAGTATAGACTAGCAGCGCCCCGTAATAATAGTTGTAAAGTTTCATCAAAATCAGTAGTTTTTGCGTGAAAGAGGAACAAACATTCTTACATCCACCTAAACAAACTTTCGCGTTTATAATATTAGCAGGATTATCAGTGTTTCTCTACTATAATTATTATGCATGTATTATATACTTATAAACCTTCCTCTTAAATCACTCTATCTATTTAAAAAACAGATTTAAAATCAGATAAAAAGATCAGATACGTTTTAAAGATCTAAGCATACATATGGACAAACAGATTAGAAGCGACTTTTTTTATACTATCTAGTGATTAATCATTTATTAAAAGCTTATATATATGAATAGTAGCATTTTTCAAGTTTTTGTATAAAGTCTTAGTGTTTATCAACCCATTACCGATGTAGATATTAGCTTAGGTACAGAGTTTATTCGTTATTTATTAATAGCCTCACATCAAAATTTAAATAACAAGCTTGAATCTTTATGTAAATCTACGGTAATAAAAAAGTTAATTAAAAAAATAAAAAACCCGACTGCCTAAAAAGCTGGAAACAAGATCTATTAGTGAAGCAGGAAGTGAAGACCATGTGCTGCACAATCTTACAACAATCTCATGCAATCGGCGGTATCTTCTTAATTCAACAATAAAGACATATTGCTTTTCTAAACCACCTATCACGTTTAGGGGTCCAATATATCTCGGGAAATGTGGGTATATCCAGTAATGGAATACCTCTGCCTACCCCCTCGGGGATAAAAAAGGCGTGAGATTATGTTATTATTATTATTTTTTCTAAAGGTTTTTGATTTTTTTAATTAACTTTTTTATTTCATACTTTTTAGTTAGTGGCCAACTTTAAACCGTTATATAAGTCCTCAATGGTCATTCGAAATGGAAAATGGTAAAAGAAACTTAAACAATTTTTTTTCAAATTTTCTTATCAAAAATCCGCCATTTTGTTTTTTCTAAATTTGATATACCCAGTGTCACTCTCACTGTAAATACGAATCCAACGACACCTCTCAAGCAAAAATCCATCAAGCCGTTCAGGCTGCAGAGCGTGCCAAACAATTATACATAAATACATACATACATACATACTCTCGAAAAACATATCCCTCCTTCTGCCGTAGTCGGGTAAAAAGAAACTTAACTGTGTGCCTTCGGGCAAAGGCTTCCTCCAATCTCCTCCACTCTCTCTTGTCCAGACGTCCTACCAACCACGTTCGAACAAACCTACAAAAATACAAATCTTTCCTCTTTATAATATTAGTGTAAATAACTTACAATACTATATTTTAATACTAGCGACCCGCCCCGGCTTCGCATGGGTGCAATGCTAATACTAAAACCTTCCTCTTGAATCACTCTATCTATTAAAAAAAACCGCATCGCGTCCATATATGGACAGAGAAAGCGACTTTGTTTTATACTACAAAGGGACATAGGGATATATATATCCCTATGTCCCTTTGTACGCTTAAATCTTTAAAACTACGCAACGGATTTTGATGCGGTTTTTTTTAATAGATAGAGTGATTCAAGAGGAAGGTTTTAGTATTAGCATTGCACCCATGCGAAGCCGGGGCGGGTCGCTAGTATTAAAATATAGTATTGTAAGTTATTTACACTAATAATATTATAAAGAGGAAAGATTTGTATTTTTGTAGGTTTGTTTTGTTTTATACTATGTAGTGATTATAAATGTGAAAGTATGTTTGTTGGTTTTTCCGTCTTTCGTGCTGTAAGAGCGTTTTCAGATTATCCGATCCGATATCGGAGTCGGATGCCGATACGGTATCTGGGCAAGAAAAAGGATGAAATACATCCCTGCCTTTCACATTGTCCGCTCCGATATCGGTTATCGGATCAGACACCGACATGGTCTTTTGCGTCTCAAATATAATAGTTCCAGCAAATAAAGTTGTCTATTATACTCTGCCAGGATGGACCTGCTCCAAAGGTATCGACTATCGAGCAATAAATGGCCGAATCGGAACGATTTTGTCGGAAATATGTAATAGAGTAGATGTCGGCTATCGGCTATCGTCGTCCGACTCCGATATCGGATCGGATATTGTGAAAACGCTCTTACGGTGCACCATATCGACTTCTTTTTTTCATAGGTATTAGTAGGTACGTATCTATAGCGCGGCTTGAAAAGATGTCACAGTTAGATGACCACTACCCTCACCATTCCTGAGCCGCGGTGGGCTCCCTTGGCAGATTATGTCCCGTTCTTCCTCATATCTAAGGAAAGACCCACAGATCATTATTAATGGTCTGTGGAAAGACCCTTAGCTCAGCAATGGGCTGATACAGGACGATGATGTATAATATTTAAAATACCGACCAAAGTGACAACGGTATTTTTATCCTAGAACGCCTTTGAGTATTAAACCAACAGGAGACGTCACGCGCACTAGTTTCTTTGCAAAAAAGTCTGCCAATTTCTGCGCGGGGGACGAGGAAACAAACACAAATAATGTTAAAACTAACGCATTTTTTGACAAAACAATTAAACACTAGCTTGAACTAGATGCACACAAATACATTCACTCCGTGAACTCAATAAAACTAGTTGTATATATCAGGTATGCGTGTTGACCGACTCTTTTTTTTGGCAGAGGGGAACGCCTGTCAGTGGCGTCTCCGGTTGGTTTAATACTCAAAGTAGAACGCGGACGAATAAGGCAAAAGCTAGTTAGGTTATACGAGTAGATATCTAGTTTCACTGGCCGCACCATTTTGGTAACATTTTTTTCAAAAATTTTTTCTTTATTCAAATCCAACGCCCACGAATTTGTGCATCAGCTAAAGAGAGAGAAGGTATTAATCAAGCGTCATGTCAGTTAGTATCACGTATCACAGAACACTTTTACTCCTAGCGGAGGTTAGTATGAACGCGAGCTGTCATTCGGTCTAAATCGTACTAGACTTTTTCCACTTCTAATAACTTTTGGCTTAAAATTTTCCTCGCTTTAACATTTGATAAAATTTTTGGTATATGTATGACTGTACTATTTTCGTAATAAGTATTTTTTATTTGTTATTGCGTCTTCTTCTGAATAGCAGACCGAATATTTATAATCCCGCGTCCCAGTACCACACTACAAAAGATAAGTTTTATAACAAGCACATAATATAAACCAGTCGCTTCCCGCTGTCTGTCTGTCCCTATGTATGTTTAGATCTTTAAAACTACGCAACGGATTTTGATGCGGTTTTTTTAATAGGAGTAACTCATTCAAGAGAAAGGTTTTAGTATCAGCATTGCACCCATGCGAAGCCGGGGCGGGTCGCTAGTATCAAATATAATCCTTTCACGGTGAAGGTGACTTTAGTCATTATAAGAATTCATGTATTGAAATTTAGCAATTAAGTATTCCTTTATTCGGACTGTTGGTCCCTGCCCATTAGAATCAATTCAGCATATATTGGTTTAATTGATTTGGCGCTGATGCATTATCTTTCGATATGTTAACTTGCGATACGCGACGTACAAGTTAAAGAAACAAATTATTTTAAACATTTCAGACTTTGTTTTAAGTTGAAAATTAAAACGTAATGGATGAAAGAAGAGTAACGAAAGAGATTTATGGTGCTAATGTTGAAGGATACAAGGCAAGAGGACGCCCCAGAAGGACGTTCACGGATCAAATTAGTGACGTCCTTCAAAAATCTGGTGCCAAGAGTGCAAAGAATAAAAGAGCATGCATGAAAAGGCTTATGGATGTGAAGGAAGCGAGGGAAGTGTGCAAAGATCGGGCAAAGTGGCGATCCATCGTCTCTGCCTACCCCTGTGGGAAGAAGGCGTGAGCTGTATGTATGTATTATGTATGTATGAAAATTAAAACCTCATCAAAATCCATATAATATTTATAAACTTCTAAATAGGTTTCTGGTGAAATAATTTTTGAAATCGGTCCAGTAGTTTTTTAGTTCATTCGTTACAAACATACGAAAATAAAAATCTTTAATCTCCATAATATGTAAGTATATAAATAAACACATAATATTTTCCTCAAAATAATATATTCCATAATAATATGCAAGTTTCGCTACGGGTACAGTTTTATTTATGCATTGATTTCCGAAATGGGTAAACGGGTGTGGAACGAGTCGATCGATGGTGTAAGAAATTATCGAGTGGACTAGAATAGGGGGGCTGCTTCGATTGCGATTCTTCGGTAGTATGTCATGTTCTTTGTCACCGTGTGAGTGTTCAAGTGTTTTATTTCGAAGTGTATTTTTGTAATTAAAGTAATATAATGATTAGTGGATATGTGGATGGAGTATGTTCCAAAGTGTTGTGTGAGTACGGTGAATCGATTGAAGGCGACTCTATCTAGGAGGAACATAAAACTCTGAAGAGTTTTTACTTCACCGAACCGACTTCAACGAATAATACTAAAAAAATACAGTGGAAAAAAATAATGATCGAAATCGGTTGGCGTGATATTTAGTTATTCGTCCATTTGTCGCGCACATACTTAGTGCAAATTTAAGACTTATATGGTTTTCTCATGGACGCCTTTGTTAGAAATGGACGAAATAAAATGGGACCAATCTGGAAGCACCAGCTTTCAAATAAAAAAAGAATCATCCAAATCGGTTCTCCCAGTCAAAAGTTCTGACGTAACAAACATAAAAAAAAGTCGAATTGATAACCTTCTTCTTTTTTTGAAGTCGATTAGTAACAATATGCTTCCCGGGAGCCTATTCCACTAAATGTCAACGGTTACAGTTGGATGACAATGACATATCAATGGTCAGTCGAGGGTGTTATTTGCTCTGAAAAATTAGTGTCATAATAACACCATTGACTGACCATTGACATCTCATTGTCATTCAACTATTAACGTTGACATTTAGTGGAATTGGCCCCTGGGCCATTGGGTCCGGTCCAGAAGCATTTATTTACCTGGCAATTTACTATGGTCAGGTGATATCCTGGTGTCAACTTCAAAAAATACGATTTGCCTCGTATTTAATATATTCAGGTCATTAAATTTAAAATACTAGGTATTGGGCAATAAAACAGAATGTCGGATTTAACAACGTGTTGAGGCCCTCCTTTAAACTTAATTGAGTCTAATAATATTTCTTGTATCAAGTCGTTTTACTTTTATTTAAAATCTAGCTGTTCAGCGCGATTTCACCCGCGTCGCGTTCAAACCCGCATTCAAAATTATAGTCCATGTTACCTAGAAAAGCAAGCTTTCCATTGGTGAATTTTTGTTTGAGTTTATTTGTTACAAACATACACAAATACGAATCTTTCCTAGTTGTAGATCTATGGTAGCTCTGTGGTAAAAACCCGCTTCTTATCAGTGAGGCTTCGGTTCGAGTCCTCCAGGTCCGAAATCAGGTCCCAGAATTAATTCTGAGGCATGTGTAACAGCACTTCCGTCCTGCAATGGGCTGACCATCTATCACGTTCAGGGGTCCAAAGAGTATTTTGGTGAAACGTGGGTATTTTCGTACCTATTAAAGACGTAAACATATATTTTTTTCATTAGCTGTAAACTTTGGACTCCTGCTGGTGATGATCGGAATTAACCAAAATTCGTCAACATTTGAAATATTAGATTACTGCTGGCGACGATTGAAATTAACCAAAAGTCGTTAACATTAGAAATATCAGAAACCTACTGGCGATGATCAAAATTACCCAAAAGTTGTCAACATTAGAAATATTATAATCCTGCTGGTGACGTTTGAAATTAACCAAAAGTCGTCAACATTAGAATCCTGCTGGAGACGACTGAAACTAACCAAAAGTCGTCAACATTAGAATCCTGCTGGTGACGACTGAAACTAACCAATAGCCGTCATCTTTAGAATCCTGCTGGTGATCGAAATTAACCAAAAGTCATCAACATTAGAATCCTGCTGGTGACGATTGAAATTAACCAAAAGTCGTCAACATTAGAATCCTGCTGGTGACGACTGAAACCAACCAATAGTCGTCATCTTTAGAATCCTGCTGGTGATCGAAAATAACCAAAAGTCGTCAACATTAGAATCCTGGTGGCGACTGAAACTAACCAATAGCGGTCAACTTTAGAATCCTGCTGGTGGTGTTCGGGTCGGTGGCGTTGGCGGCGAGCGGGCGCATCGCGTACAAGTGGCTGAAGCGTCGCCGGCGCCGCCACCAAGAGGACGACATGAAGCGCGCTCTGGCCGCCGGAAGGCGCGAACGACGAGCGCACGCCCGCGAAAAGAACCTCGCCGAGGTGCAGCTCTGCGTCGTATGCACCGAGAACCCTAAAGAGGTACGGCGGGAACAGAGTATTTTGACACAGCCGTATTTTACGACGGACGTATTTTGTTACACCCGTACCTATTTCGCTACAGTCGTATTTTGCCACAGCAATATTTTGCGACACTCGTATCTATTTTGGCCCAGCCGTAAGTATTTTGAAACAGACGTATTTTGTCCCAGCAATATTTTGCGACACTCGTATTTTGCCACAGCAATATTTAGCGACAGTCGTATTTTGCAACAGCAATATTTGCTCCAGCCGTATTTTACCTTCGGCTTCCTTTTACCTTTACCGGGTCGTATGTCCACCCGACGAGTGCATGGATTTAGCGATCGCACCTTCAACTAGGTATAAGATGATAAACGTAAACGATATTGTGTCTATCGATTTGCCGCGCGTATATTCTATCATGTGAATACTTTCACCGCACTTTCATAATGATAACTTTCATAAGCCTTAATTAAACTAGTAGAGGAACTCTGCATTTATACTTTTCTTAAGTATAAACCACTTCAGTCTGAGCCCCTCCCTCCTTCCATAACCAATCACTTACTTGTATCCATTTACCAAGGCTTTTATTAATAAATAAACAACATTACGTTGCATAATATGTTAGGTAGGTAAGGGATGTAACAATATAAATTCTGAGCGCGCTCTGAAATCTGCCGTAGGCCGCGACCTATTGAGAAATCTAGAACAGCGAAGTAGTATTTTATTGAGCTGGCAACATTGTTCCAGATAATTCTGTTGCCGTGCGGGCACGTGTGTCTATGCGAGGACTGCTCCGACAACATCAAGGACCAGTGCCCGGTGTGTCGCGAGCAGATACAGACGCGGGCCCCCGCTTTCATCACCTGAACGCCCTAACCGTAGACGGAGCATTTTGTACAATATAGACTAATTAGGCTAATAATTAATATTTATGTGTAAGTAATTTTGATGATATTTCAATGTGAATAGTTTTGTCAGTGCGTGCAACAATGTAACTAATAAAATGTTTTAGAGAATTTAATTGTATTATTTACACTATTTACAGTAGGTTTATCAGAAACCTATGTTTAGTGATCCGCATGCCCCAGCACATGTGTTGTCGTCTGTTTCACCATTGTATAAAACCTCGTCTTCGTTATCTAAGCTTTCAACGTCATTGGTTAGTGGTTTAGCATTTGGGTCTTTTATCCTTTCATTTGCTGAATCTTCTAAACCATACTGTTGGAGTAAGGTGTTGATTTTAGAACTTGAAACTTCACTGACATTATCACTTCTGCCCATAGAACTGCAAGCTCCCGCACAATTTGTGTCGCATTTTTTGTTATTATCACTGTTTTTTGTTGCACCATTTGTCATTTTAGTCCTACAGTGTCCTTTATTATTTGCACAACTGCTATTTTTCCCATCATTTGTCACATCTAAATCTTTTACGGCTTGTTCTAATTTCTCACTCTGTTTAGCATTGTATTCTTCTAGCATCTTCTTGGCTTTTGAAGTTTTGCCGATTCCAAGTTTGGGCAAGCCCTTGTTCAGTCCTTCTAGAAGGACACAGGCTTTGCAAACTTCTTGGGACGAGACAAAGTTGCATCTGACACATGTTCTTTGTGTAGGTAATGACACTTCTTCTTTCACTGCCATAGTTTCACCTGGAAATTAAGAATAAGAGTCACACAACAACTATAAAAGACATGCAATAATTAACTATCTATTTAGTAGCAATTGTCTATGTGTGCAGTAATACAAATGGGGCATAGCTAAGCATATTTTTAAACAAATGCGGCATAGTTGATGGGGTATTACTCTAACAGAAGAAAACACATCTTCAGATATGGACCTTTTGGAATGAATGTAATGGAGTGTGAATGTAATTCTTTGACTGTTTTGCAGTTTGGCGGAGGTAATAATGTGTTTTGTAAAAACAATGTCTGAATAAACACTTTTTCTTTCTTTCTTTCTTCTTCTTTTTGAGCAGTGGACATGCTTTCAGTTTTTGTGAATTCTGGGGCTACCTACCACACCTATTCAATGTTTATATTTCACCTTGTCAAGAATCATCATATTTTAAATCAACTCTTAGAATAATTTCCATATTTAGAAGTACCTGAATAAATAATGTCCATGATGCAAGATGGCCTAACTTTCTCCATGTCCTTCAGCAGAGCCCTGGCGTGTCCTCGGTAGGCATTTGGTGCAAACACACATTCTGTCGAGAAGTACACCAGCTTCTTGTAATGGGCGTACATAACGATTTCCTTCTCATATGTGTATTTTAGGGGTTTCACCCGAGGAATTGTGCCTTCACTGCCCTGCAATTTTCAGACACGAATATTAGATAGTTAATTAAAATAGAAAATTATCGAAGTCTAAAAATAAAAATAAAAAGTAGGTCTGTTTTTATAGAACTGAGCCTGTTGTGTCTCTATTATGTCGTGGGTTGGATTCAATGACTGAACACTTTGCGAAGGCTACATATTTAGTTTTCAAGACAAGAGATATAGATTACACAAACTATATCAAAACAGTTCGTAATAACTTGTGACAAAAATAAAGACATTATCTAAAAGATTAGGTACAATACAAAAACATTGCCTGAACTAAGATAGGTTTCAGGATAAACAGGACCTACTTATTAAGTAAAATAAACATATACTCAGTAGCTGATCCAGGATTTCGCATTAAGAAGGTCCATATTTGAATATCTCCTAAACTTAATTTAGGACACCCCCTCAGCAGCGGTTGTTGACCCCTAGCCTGGATTTGCTAGTGTACATTATAAGTTAGTATTTGAATGACAATGATTTGTGTAAATTATCTCCAGCTCAGCAAAGCACTAAAACTATGTAACTTGTACTTTGTACTATATTGATTGTTTAAAAGAATAATGTGTTGAGGAGTTTCTTGTCCTGCTTCTTCTCAACTATTCATACCGAAGCATTGAAGTCGCACTTACTTTCAATAAGAGGACTTATAAGCCTCTACATTGAATAAAAACTTTTAGACTTTGTTACAAAACTTACAGTAGCTATAGCTGTACATCTCTTCAACCTCGCTATGTCTCCTCTGAGCACATTCATAAGTACCGTCTCAGCGATATCATCAGCATTATGTCCGGTGGCTATGCATTTCACCCCCAGCATCGCAGCTCCTCGATCCAAAGCCTGTCTTCGAAACACACCGCAAAACGTACAGTTATTTTTCCTACCAATCTGCGCCACAATCTCGTCCATCGTCCACCCATACAAGTCTTTGTATGACAGGATTTTTAGGGGCATTTCATAGTCGTCTCTGTTCTGTTTGACTGTTTCAAGGCTGTCGTCACGGTAGCCGGTGATCCCCTCATCTATTGATAGCAGCATGAGGTTCAAGCCATAGTTGTAGCGTTTGTTGAGGGTTTTCAGAACGTACGCGAGGACTGTGGAGTCTTTCCCGCCAGAAGCACCTATGGCTACAGAATCTCCTCTATTGAAAAGTTCGCCCTTGGTGATTGTGTAGTGGATTTCGATCTCAAACGCCCAAAAGAAACATTCTTTACACAGCGCATCACCTGTTTTTGGTCTCTATAACAAAAAGGTTACCGTAGTTTAGAAAAAAGTAAATATTATATTTTACTGAAACTTTATTGAACATATGGAAAACTAACCTTTAAAACTGCGTTTTTTCCACAACCAGTCCTGCACGGTATAGGCATATTCCGAATGAAATGGATACCTATTTTATAATTAGGTGGAAAAAATTACATAAATATGTAAGTAAGTACCAGGTACTTCGGAATACCAAAAGTACCAAAACAACCACAGAAAATCTGTAAATAATTATATCACCTGTGACGTGCCTGTGACGTCAGAATCAGACCGGTCTGACGTTGACGTTGACATTCACTTTTTTACACAATACACATAGGATACAAGTTCCTCTTCAGCCGTGATACAAACGGTGATATTTTCTATGCTAGAAGTGAGTCATTTGCATTGACATGGGCGATGTATTTGTGAGCAAAGATTTCTAATAAGCACGGAGATCTATTTAGCAGTGTAGCGATCTACGTAGCTTTATCAAGTTCTGAAATATTTACTAATAATTTTACTAGAGTTCATTGACACTATCTATAACATTTCCGAACGAAACTCAAAAAAACACAAGTTTTATCGAAGAGATTTACATATCGCTCAATTTATTTTATTTTTACTTTATATTAGAAAGCTAGCGATTTGCATGCTATTGCAAAAAATGATTTGTCATTCGCAGTGGAATTCATATCAATAGTTAACGGGGCACTGAGCGACCACCAAGTTATGTATGGGTAGCAGGGTTTTTGTTGATGTGTCGGTCGGCCCGCCTGGGCAGCGTAGGTAGTGAATGTGTATTTTAGAGCAAGATGCACGACTTGCTGAAGCATGTGCTCACGGAGAGGGACCTGACTCGCGCCGGCGACCTCTTCGGCATCCCCGACGCGGATATCGTTGATGACCTTAATGAAGTCGTAAGCCCTATATTCTATTTCTATACTTTGTCATAGGAACTCAATATAACGTAGAAAAATAAGTTCTCGTATAAAACAAGTAAAAAAGACTGATCAAAACTGCAAGGGCCTAAGAGAAGATGCAGATGTACCACATAGGTTGACCTCTAATACTAAAACATTTGAAAACTGGTCTTAGGGTTTCTGCCTTCTAGGTCTTGAAGTGGTTTAACAGCTGTTTGTGACTTGTCTTGAGGCAGTAGCTTATCATAAGGCTTCCCTAAAACCTCAGCCTTGCTGACCAGTGAGGAAACGCAGCCAGCCTTTGACACGGTTCCCCAGGGTTCCTCGGCGAGCATTTTTTATCTGTTTATAATATTCTCAATTTAATTGTTTTATCCCGTGGCTTTTACCCGTGGTTTCACTCGCGCATGTTAATTTCACCTTTTTAGGGGTTATATTTTGCTAAATCCTTTCTTAGTGGATGCCTACACTGTATAAGCTATCTATGTGCAAAATTTCAAGTCTCTTGACCTAGTGGTTTAGGCTGTGCGTTGACACATCACCAATCAGTCAGTTTATAAATTTTTATATAATTATATAGATTGATTATATCTATGGGATAATAAAGTGAGTGAAATTTAAATAGAAGTGTGACTAGTTTAGTTGTTGACTTGTTGTGCAACAGGTGTTATGCAAGGATATATTGATTATACTGTTTATGTTTATATTAATATACCTAGTCATTTATTCAAATTATTCAGCAACTTTTGATTTTGTGACTTAACGTTTTGGCAACTGCTCACTCATGACTATACTGTTAGAGGGTAATATCAGCAAAGGCTAAGCCTGATACATTTGGAAAAATTGTCGCTTTCAAGCTCAAATTTTATTACCCCGACCCTAACTAATTAGAGTTACACAATGAGAAGCCAGTAACACCATCTTTTTTTTCTATTACGATCCATTCATCGACACTAAATGGTCATAAACATGAAAGAACCACTTTTTTGTAATTGTCATTGTTACTTTATGTGAGGGCTTTGTCGACACGGGGTGGGAAAAGATAGTTGCTCGCTAAAATGACACTTAGGTGTATCAGGCAGAACTTTTTTCGATAGTACATCGTGATAGATTGATTTAATTGATAAAAAATATTATTTTGTTTACATAACATATGAGTTAATATTTGGCTTATTTAATAGGTAGGCATGCAACATTAATGCGTATTGTATTCAATGAGTTAAGTACAAATCATGAAAGGTGCTGAGACTATTGCAATAGGGATGTTACACATGTCTTACCAATGATTCTGGGACCTGCAGGTTTCCTCATGATGTTTTCCTTTACCATCAAGCAAATTACACATTAAATATGTCAGTTTTTGAAACTTTTGTACATGCCCTCCCCAGGAACCCGTGCCACCACAATGCTATCAGTGCTCTGATATCATTAAACAAGTTTCTCTTTAAAAAATATAATTATATAACAAGATATTTCCAATCCTTTTTATCTACAATAATAATTATCCTAATTTATTAATAATAATAATAATATAATCTCACGCCTTTTATCCCCGAGGGGGTAGGCAGAGGTATTCCATTACTGGATATACCCACATTTCACGAGATATATTGGACCCCTAAACGTGATAGGTGGTGAGCCCATCGCCGGACCGGGTCTGTTTACACATTAATATTTGATATCGAATCACTTGAGTATGGTTCAAAATTTCAGCTGAAGCAGATAACTGAGATATCCTCACGGACAGACTACTGCCGGAACGACCGTGACCAAGCACTAATCGAGATATGCGTAACGCGCGTCACATCATGCATAAAGGAGACGGGGACTCTGGACAAATACTGTGGAGCTCTGGTGGCGTTACTGGAGTCCTGTCTGCATCACAACCTGATGCCGCTCGGTCATCTAAGGGATGATGATCCTCCTCATGCGAAGATTGCTTCAGATATTATTGCATGCATTGTTCTCGTGAGTATTTTATTTTGGGATTTGTTATCCAAAAGCTTGGATTTGAGGTTTCAGTATTCAACTCGTCTTTCGTGCGCGACTCGGTAATATGCAAAAGGAGTAGTTACCCGATCAAGCAGTGCTTTCTCGCGGTCGCAAGATAACAATACATAAGCTAATATCTAACTTCAATGTTACCTCAACGGCTACGATGGGTTGTTCTGTCGGCAGATCAAAAAGTAGTTTTTTTACATACATACATATGCTCACGCCTTTTTCCCGAAGGGGTAGGCAGAGACAACAGCCCGCCACCTGCTACGATCCTGGCATACCTCACGTGCCTCATCCACATCCATCAATCGGTTCATACAAGCTCAAGTAGTTTTTTTATAGGTCGTTATTTGCCCTAAATGCATAAGAAGCCCTAATGAGTAGCCAAACATTATTCTCACAAATACGTCCGACAAAACCAAAGTAATCGACATAGGTCAAAGAATTAGCAAGCTGAAGTGGCAAATTGGCGCAGCAGTTTTTGAGTTTATTCATAACAGACATAGAAAAATACAAATCTTTCCTCTTTATAATATATAAGCGGTTCCACGCGGTTTCAGCCGCGTAGTTCCCGTTCCGGGAATAAAATATGGCCTCTGTTACTCAGGGACTTTCTAGCTTTCCATTGGTGAAAGAATTTGAGTTTATTCATAACAAACATACAACAATGCAAATCTTTCCTTTTTAGAATATTAATATAGAAGTGTAGGTTTTTTTTTATTGTTATTTGTCAAGGCTTTGAGCACCCTGGGTAGCCCATGTCAGCCTCATACAAAATAAGTGTAGGTAATAATAATAATTCCTTTTCCAGGTGTCATTCCCAGTGCAGTCGGATAAAGAAAACTACGGCAACAAGAGCGTGATGGAGCTCTTCCTGCCGGTGGCCGTCCAGTTCCTACACAAGGGCAACAGAGAGATCTCCCGGCATATGGCGCGCTATCTCTCTCTTGCAGCCGTTCATCACGCCGGTTTGCTCAAGCCCCACGTGCAGACAATTATGGACTCTATTATGTCAGGTATTAAGAAAGGAAATGTACTGTGATAACCCAGATTCGGTTCTCATGGTCTGATCTCACCGCCTGTCATGACTAGGAGTTGAAAAAAATTGTTTGTCTTTAAAGTCGGTTAACGGACGAAAATTTTACGTAATAACGTCAAAAGAAAACATTGATGAAAAATTGCATACTGGAGCGGAAGAGGGATAGATGCGTCACAAGCCGAACGCTTAGGCTAATCGTGCTTCTCTATCGCTTCCGCGTTTGCTCGGCTCAGGCAGAACGTGACAAGTTTTCGTGCGTGCAGCCGGCGTTTATCGATTTATAAGCGTCACGTAAACAGCTTCAAAGTGGGTACTTCCAAAAATGGAATACCACTGCTGATGGCTCAATGAAACTGCTTGAGAATATATTAGTAATTTTTATTTCGTTTCCACAAAATTTGTTGTTTACTATATTTAAGAAATTATCTGCAAACTTCAAATTATTATTATTTTAAATTCAAGACTAAAAAATCAAGCTATAATTTTGGAAGATCACCGTTTTGTTTCTTTTCAGGCAATTACCCCCTATGTCGGATCCTGACAAACCTATACGAAGTGTGTCCGGAGCCTCTGGAAGGCCACACAACAGCTTTGGTCTCTCTCCTCCCCCACGCCGAGCAGGTGGAGAAGAACAGCTTATTCGCTCTCTTCGAGCAGATCGCTGTGAGGCGCCCCGAAGCTCTCAAGACCTGTATCCCACAGCTGCTCTCGTATCTGTGTCCGAACACAGCCAGCCAGTCCGACCCTGGGTGTATGTGCGAAGATATACTGCAGGCGAGTGTTGTGGAATAAACTTTAACAGGCAGAGGGTAAATAGTTACCAAAAAATATTGAACTCTATTCAATTGAAATAAGATTCAAAACAAAAAAATATTACTGCCTATGCCTGTTAAAGGGTTAATTGTGAGACACAATTCACACACGGTTATGTACTAAAAAACTGATAAACATACTTAAATAAATTTAAATGACCAGACAAAGCCAACAGATATGTTCACGCTTATAAATGTGACAAGAAGAATGTGACCCAATTATCTACATTTGTAGGCCTCAGTCCTCAGTTTCCGCGCTCTAGTAAGATATCTCTACCTCTTTTTATCTATACTAATATTATAAAGAGGACAGATTTATATTTTTGTATGTTTGTTACGAATAAACTCAAAACGACTAAACCGATTATAAAAATTCTTCTACCAATGGAAAGCTAGTAGATCTCTGAGTAACGTAGGCTATATTTTGTTCCCGTATTCCCACGGGAACCGCTAGTATATAATATGTTTGGCGGGCAGCTGATGGTGTGCGTGTCGCGGTCGCAGGCCACTTTAGTGGTGCCTCATCGCGCGGCGTTGCGTCGCGGGGCCGTGCCGCCCCACGCCACGCAACGCGCTGTGGCGCTCGTCGCCGCCGCGCTTACGCAGCTCGGATACACCAGCCGGGTGAGATAATCCTTAATATACATTGTATTACTTATATTATACTAGCGACCCGCCCCGGCTTCGCACGGGTGCAATGCTAACACTAAAACCTTCCTCTTGAATCACTCTATCTATTAAAAAAAACGCATGAAAATCCGTTGCGTAGTTTTAAAGATTTAAGCATACATAGGGATATAGGGACAGGAGAAAGCTACTTTGTTTTATACTATGTCGTGATTTGAATGACAATGATATTTTGGTGTAAAATTTCTCCAGCTCAGCAAAACACTAAATCCATGTAACTTGTACTTTGTATTGTATTGATAGTTTAAAAGAATAATGTGTTGAGGAGTTTCTTGCCCCGCTTCTTCTCCTCAACTATACACACCGAAGCGGTGGAGTCGCAATGACTTTCAATAAGAGGACTTATAAGCCCCTACATTGAATAATTTTTTTTGACTTTATGCTTAAAAAGATAACAAAAGGAAATCCATTAGTAATTGCCCTCAATATATCTAGAAAAATCAGATCTAGATTAGAGGAAAAATACTACTAATTCGATTAAATATTATTTTGGGGTACCAAAATCATCTATACTAATATTATAAAAAGCAAAAAGTTCTTTTTTATCTTTATTTTATACCCGTATTCCCGCGGGAACTGTTACTACGAGTCTGGAAACGCGCGGAACAGCTATGCTAATATTATAAACAGGTAAGATTAGATTTATTTGTTTGTTTTAATGTATTGAATAGGCTTTGAAACTGAAGGACTGATTTTAAAAATTCTTTCACTAATGAAAAGGTCACTGTTCTGGGAGTAACATGGGCTATAATTTTCCCACGGGAACGGGACTTGAGCAAGCGAAACCGCAGGAAACAGAAGAGTATTATATAAAACTAACTGTTACGCGCCCGCGTGGTTCCCGTTCCCGTTCGAATACGGGGATAAAATGTAGCCTATGTTACTCCCTGATGAAGTAGCTTTCTATTAGTGAAAGAATTTTTAAAATCAGTCCATTAGTTTCGAAACCTTCAATAAATAAAAACTAACAAAAAAATAAATCTTTTCTGTTTATAATATTAGTGTAGACTAGTCACAGGTACAGGGTGGGGTCAATAAAGGATGTTTATATAGGAGCGCGCCCAGGAGGCCCTCAACTTCGTGCTGGAGCGTCTTGGCAGCGGGGGCGTGGCTGGGGCCGTGGGGGCGGGGCCGGGGGCGGGGCCAGCAGCTCACGGGCCTCTGGTTCGCGAGGCCACGGCCTTGTGCAGCGCATTCCCCGCCCTCTTCACCGACCAAGTGCTGGCCGCAGTTCGGACCGCTCGCACGTACGTATACGGATTTGTAGCGACATCTAGCGGTAGTACGTAGAACTAACTAAAGCGCCATAAATATGAAAAGTTCTAAACCGCGCTATCGAAGTTTTCTAGCCCTCGGACCTTTCGAACCCTCGACCTCAGACTCAGAGATCCTTAGATATGCCTGAAACTACTAACATTATAAACGCGAAAGTTTGTATGTATGGATGTTTGTGCCTCTTTCACGCAAAAATTACTGAATGGATTTTACTGTGATATAGCTTATACATCAGAATAACCCATAAGTTCTATTTTATCCCCGTATTCCCAAGAGCTATACTTTAACTTCATAATATTCCTTGCAATTTACAGCAGCCGCCCAAAGTCAACGGTCTCAGAAGTGAACCGCACGTCAGGGGGCGTGACGATCGTGAAGCTGGGTGGAGCCAGTCCCGCCCCTCCCCTCCCCGCTCCCCCGGCCCCCACACCCCCCGCTCCCCCAGCGGGCAGTGGGGGCTACACGCGGCGGGCAAAATTGGGGGACTCGAGGAGCACCGGGAGATTGCACCCCGGGCCCAACTCGCATCGCAGTATGACCAGGCTTAATCTAGCTGGTACGTATTCAATTGGCTATTGCAGCCACCTTAGGGCACATGGTAGGGATAATGTGGATTAAATCAGTCAAGCACCGTGCGGGTCCAAAGCTCATCATCATTTACTTGCCCTTTTCCCATTATTTGGGGTCGGCGCAGTATGTTTTTTCCTTCCATTTAGATCTATCATACGTCATCTCTACATTCACCTCCATCTTGCACATATCATCCTTCACACAATCCATCCATCTTTGCTTTGGTCTACCCTTCTTCCTATAACCTTCCACTTTCATAACAAGCACTCGCCTTACAACATTACTCTCATCCCTCCTCATTGTATGTCCAAAACACGACAAACGATTACGGGTGCTACTTTCAGACTTCCTCTTATGTACTCATTCCTAATTTTATCCATTCTTGTCACTTCACACATCCATCTCTACGTTCTTATCTCCGCTGCATGCAGTCTCCTTCCGTGCGGTTCCAAAGCTCACCAGACCAATTAAAAATCTATTGTGTCTCATTTTCTTGGCTTCAGTGGGTTAAGTAGCCGTCACTGTAGCCTAGATCTAAAATTTTGTATTGTATCTTTTGAAGAACTTATACAAACTGAAAACGGTGGTCATGGATGAAGAGGGTTCACTTCTATTCGTAACTATTTTGCCAATGCCTTAAGACTTGAGTTTGTTTGCAGGTGGGTCGGTCGGGGGCCTCCATAAGAGCATGACGCGGCTTTCCTCGTCGCAACAGATCAACGCTCAGCCTACAGGTGATTATAGATCTTATTTCGACGATGACAATGGTTATTGACTAGCTGTTCTGCCCTCGTAGTTCCCGTTCCCTTGGGAATACGGGAATAAAATATAGCCTTTGTTACTTCTAGATAAGTACCTAAGGTTTCCATTGGTGAAAGAATTTTTAAAATCGGTCCAATAGTGTTTGAGTTTACTCGTAACAAAGATACAAATATGCAAGTCTTTTCTTTTGATAATATTAGTATAGATAAACTAAAAACTACTGAACCGATTTCAAAAATTCTTTCCCCATTGGAAATCTACATTCTCAACGAGTAGTAACATAGGCTATATTATTTCGATAAAATGCGAGGGATAGACATTTTTGGGTTACCTCAAGAAGTCACAAGAAGTCTTCAGTAAAAGTGCTATCATTTTACTGTTGATAAAGGGAAGGGACATTGAATGTGTTGGAGACACAGATTTTTTGTAAACTAAAGACGTGAAAACTCTATTAAGTACATGACTTTGGCAAAATGCTAAATGCGGTGCCATTACAGTAATAAAAAAAATGATAAAGTCAAATTCAGTCCAAAGGAGATGGCGGGATGAAATTGACGCCTTCTCGAGGACATGGCCGGAGGAGGCACAGGATATGGATAAGTGGAGGGAGGGAGGAGAGGTCTTTGCTCAGCATTGGGACAACATATAGGCTAACAAAAAAAAACATTCACATGCCTAATTGTTGCGCAGTGAACGGCAAAGCGTCGAGCGGGAGCGTGACGGGTGCGAGCAGGGAGAGCTCGGGGGGCGTGGTCGTGACGAGATTGGCTCGGCCTCCTGCGCGCGCGCACCACCACCACAACATACTCATCGGGCCCAACACCGTGAGGCACTTTTCATACATGATACACACTATTCATATGGGCTATGTTCAATCAATAATCTAAGAATTAGGCCTGTTACAGATGATTCTTCTGTTCAAGAAGAATAAAAAAGTGTACCATTTATTTAGGAGTCAGCATAGGTATTCCATTGCGGCTTATCGCCGGTACGGGGCAATCGGGGCATGCCTAAGTATCAATAATATTGTTCTGAGATCTGCTCACGATGTTTTCTTTCACCATCGAGCTAGTTTTAAATAGTACTTAGATAAGAAATTGAAAAATTCTTTGATACATCACCCGAGTTCAGAAATATATAAAAAAAACCATAAATGTCAAACAACTTACTTTTTAGGGTTCCGTACCTCAAAAGGAAAAAACGGAACCCTTATAGGATCACTTTGTTGTCCGTCTGTCCGTCCGTCCGTCCGTCTGTCAAGACCCTTTTTCTCAGGAACGCGTGGAGGTATGAAGCTGAAATTTATATCAATTACTCAGGTCTACTGTCCCTTGAAGCTGTGAAAAAATCAAACTTCTAAGCCAACGCAATCAAAAGATACAGCCGTTTATGCCGCAAATTTTCGACACTTGCAAGGGAATCAAAACCTACAGGGTGCTTCCCGTGAACTCAGAATCTTGAAATTTGGTACGAAGCAACGTCTTATAGCATAGATAAAGGAAAAATTACGAAAACCATAAATTTGCAAGGTTGTACGGAACCCTCAGTGCGCGAGTCCGACTCGCACTTGGCCGGTTTTTTTATTATAATACCCATATATAGCAAAGTTTTTATGCTCTGAAAAGTTTCACGTCAACTTTTCCAAAAAACTAATAAAAAATAAATATGTCTGTTCTAGACCCCGGGCCCCACAATAATATCGGGGCCGCCACAATCGCAGTCCATATCCGTCAATCCTCTCACAGGCAAATCTTCGGATGGTCTTGCTCCGATCACGTCCGTTTCCATCCAACACTCCAACACGTCCAACACGGCTCTCGGTCATGTGTCCGTGATAACCCCAAACCCCACTACCAACAGCCCCGCTATCTTGACCCAGAACTGTGGGTCTGGGCCCCTCCCTAATTCCAACCCCATATCGATATCCGGGCCGGTGACCGTGACGTCACGACGGGCGAACAACACTAGCGTGACGATGATCAACGCGAGCAACTCGAACCACAGGTAGGTTCAACGAGGTTGTCTCGGTATTCGATGTTAAGTAATCGATTCTGAGTCTTCGTTTTCGAGTATTCGTTTCTGGGTACTCGTTTCTGAGTAGTCTTTACTAAATACTTGATACAGAGGTCTAAGTTAATCCTGATTATTCTATTCTCCGATTTAAAGTATCGGGTAAGTTTGATTCTTTGCATAGGTCTATGTAGACTTAAAAAAACATAAAATAAATATATAATTTTACTTAATCAGGATTGAGGTTCCTCTTATTTATTTTTATTCCTAAGATTACAATAGTGCCTGACACAGTTTTTAGTAAATAGTAGTAATGTTTTTCAACAATTGGACTTATGAGCCTACTTTGAAAAGCGTTTTGATTATATTATGTAAGCCCAAAGAGATTAAAATATAATAGGACATAGAGGGGGCATTGGGACTATTTTCATACAAAACTTTGAAGCATGTTTGAAGCTCAAGCGTCATGTCAGTTAGTAGGAACGCGAGCTGTCATTCGGTCGAAATTGTACTAAACTTATTCCACTTGGAATAACTTTTGGCTTTAAATTTTCCTCGCTTTGTCCCCTCTATGCCATATTATATTTTAATCTCTTTGTGTAAGTCAAAAAAAAAATATTAAACCCCCCCCCAACTTTTAACGGCTTTTAGATAAACATATCTTTTTGTTACATTAATAATATAATATAGCTGTAAGCAAAGACGTTTAAAGAAAAAGTTAGTATGTAAGAGTATGTTCTAATTCACAATTCTCAGTTTTATTCACCCTAAGGTTGTCTGGAAGAGATCTCTAAAAGCGATAAGACCGCCCATTGTACTTAAGTTATTGTTGGTATCCATTTTGTGTTGTTTTTGGTGTACAATAAAGAGTTATTGTATTGTTTCTCTCTCCTAGAGAATGTGTTTCTTACAATCTCTTTGGCTGTAAGTTTTCCAAAGATATTAAAATAATAATAAAATAATAATAATAAAACAATTATAATAAAATAATAATAATAAAATAATAATAATAAAATAACCCTCAGGATCAGCGTGTTCGAGCCGTACCCCATGAGGGACACCGTGCAGCACTTCTGCGAGAAGCATCTGGACAAGATCAAGGCGTACATGGACAACGTGTCGCTGAGGCTGCCGCCGCCCGCCAAGTGCACCATTGAGGGTGAGGGACCACTTACAATCCCCAATATACCATCTGTTGTTTACCGTTCCCGCGGGAACGGAGGAAATTCCCGCGGGAATTTTTCATCTTTTCTCATAGGAGTGATACGCTAATTCTTTATCATTGTAGTGGGAATAACGGCAGAGGTAGTCTATTGTTGAAAATACCCACTTGTCGTCGGTAAGTATATTTTTTGGCAACCTTAAAAAAATTCTATTAAAAATATTTAATAATTTACCACTAAAAAGATTATTTGTAAAAATAGTTTTTTATTGGTTACTGGAGCATAATTTTTAATCTTGAAAAATTCTTCTTCGTCAACCCGTAACAGCCCACGGCTGAGCTAAGGGTCTTTCCTCACACTTGAGGAAGTATGGGCTGTAATCTCCCACGCGAGCCCACCGCGGATTGGGAGATGGTGTTAAGCTAGTCGCCACTTAACAGTCAGAATTTTTCAAGCCACCCAAGGGTATCTGACATGGCTTGACGACTTCCACTGTGCCGTGTGCCGTAAACACTACGAAAACCGGTACCAACAATTTAACGGTTCGGGCTCATCACCTATCACGTTTACCCCCTCGGGGACATAAGGCGTGAGATTATTATTATTATATCCCCCCCCCCCCTCTTTAATTCAGAGAGGCGCTCGAAGAAGCTGGCTCGCCTCCAGTTCGCGTGCGGTCGCCGCGGGCCTCACTGCCTGTACGCTCGCACTCTGTTCTCGATGCGCACGCGCTGGCCTCGAGTCTGGATCCACCTCATGTTCCTGGCGCTGCAGGCGAGGCACGCCGCGGCTCTCTCCTCCAGGGACCCCACCGTGGCCAGCCTCAAGCACTGCTGGGACACGCTCAAATGCGAGAACAAGACGTTCCTCACGCTCGTCACCAGTGCCTTCCCTGGGATCAAGGTCGGTAGTATTAAGATTTAATTTATAATGCGATTGCCTTACATATTATGGTTTATTATTTAAGTTACAGACTTTCAGAGACACTGGTAAACATTGATATCAATTAACTAGACCACAGCCTAGCACGTCAGCCATAATGCGCGGGATTGTTGACAGATCCTCGTGACGTCACGCGTAGAGACTTAGTTCCAATAGAGTCCGCTTGAATCGATATTTATCGGCTAACAGTATTATCGGGTTTATTAATAGCTCACACACATTAGGTCGCAAGCACTGCGACAGCAACAGATGCCTCACGACTTATTTAAATTATGATACCACAATAATGGATTTTAGAGAGGAAATATCATTGTTGCTCTTGCTTTTGTTGGTTCGCAGCAGTCGTTGCTTGCGACCTAGTGTGAAGGAGCTCTTATAGATAGATAGATATTTGACTCTATCGAAATTAAATTAGTAATCGATGCATTTCGATTTTATTTTATACTTATAGCAAATTTGAAAATAATAATAAAAAATTAAATTATTGAAATAAATAGTCTCGCGCCTTTTATCCCCGAGGCAGGCAGAGGTATTCCATTTTTGGAAATACCCACTTTTCACTAATAAAATTCCCGAGTCAAAATTTAAAAAAAATGCAATTTAACTCGTAGGTGCATACTTTTACATACCAACCTACATAGACCAGTTCAATTTCCAATAACCACTCCATCGTCTAGGAGCAAGAGATGCTGCTAAACGAGCTACGCGCCGCGGGCTTCTTCGACGTGTTCGAGCTAACCGCCGAGGGCGGAGCCCTGCCCACGCAGGCCACGTGGGGCTGCTTTTTGTGCACGCACCCGGAGCGAGCGGGGGGCTTCTTGGCCGCCGACGGAGCGCCCGTCATCGAGGGACAGCTCAAAGAGAAGAAGGGCAGATGGAGGCTGTTCCGAAGGTGGCGAACGCGGTACTTCACGCTCTCCGGGGCGCATCTCTCTTGCAAGGGATCGGTGAGGATAATTGATTTGTTTATTAAACAGTCCCATACGTCTCTATGCAGGGTGACTGGTGAAGCGAGGGAATTATCTTAAGAGGTGAAAGAGTAACGGATCAACATTCCGCATACATGTAAAAAGTGTAAATATTAAAAATAAAACTCTACTTTTGAGCAATTTTCTCAAATACGATTATTCTGAATTTGCTATATACTACGTAGCATATTGCAACATACGCCGCCGGCGAGGGCGGTCATTGACCTCGCGCAGCCGATTTTGCGAGTATACGCTAAAACTGACAGATATAACTTTTAAATGGTTTTTTTAGGCGTATGCTAAAAGAAACCGGCTTCTTATTAACCTGCTTGAAGGATTCCCTCGATTTACTATATTATAGCCACATTGTAGTATAAATACAATAAATTTCGCTCCTCTAATAACAGTACGCAGAAGTAAATTAAGTTGCATTTCAATTGTTACTAATTTAGTTGCTTCGCTGCCACCTTGCCCGTCCGCGCTAACCCTAACATCATCTATCAATATTGAAAATTTAATTTTATGTAGTAGATAATAATAAGTGTTGAAATATAAAAGTGTATGGCCCATACCTCCTTATGTATGAAGACCGATATTCCGTTTCAGAACGCGTTTTTCTCCCTTTCACGTTCGAATCTCCAAGAATCCTTTATTAACCGATCCTGTCTGCACAATTTAAACTATAGGTGTTATTTCGTGACGATTGTTTTTTGACGTCATAACGTCTTATAAAACGATGAACGGCTGCTGAAAAAGTGTCTCGTTCCGCCTGAGCCGAGAGTGCAAGCGAGAGCGCGGAACAAGCGATAGAGAGGCACGATCAGCCTAAGCTTTCGGCTTGTGACGCATCTATCTCTCTTCCACTCCAGTGTACAATTTTTCATCAATGTTTTCATCACGTAATATCGTCCGTAAACCGACTTTACAGACAGACAATTTTTTTTTTCTAGAGCGGCGGCGAAAGCATAGACATCAACCAAATCCGCTCAGTGAAGGTGTCACGTGGGGCTCGCAACATCCCCAAGGCCTTCGAGATCTTCACTGGAGACCAGACCCTCATCCTGAAGCCCAAGGACGGTAAGAACGCCGAGGAGTGGGTGCAGTGCCTCAGCATAGCAGTTGCGCACTCCCAAGCGAGAGATGTACCCGCGAAAGCCAACAGTTTGCCGGCCAGGGGACTTACCCTTAAGAGCTTTTAAATTAAAAAGTTAGCACACGTGTCACTCCGGCAACTGCAAACACACGTAGAATCCGTAATTTGAAATAATAGCGGACAGTATCGAAATTTAATTGCGAGTTATCATTAATTTAAAAGCTTATCCCAAAACACATCCAAAATGCATTTCGATTTTTATTTTATAATTATAGCAATTTTTTAATAATAAAACAAACAAAAAAATAATGCAGTTGAGTACTAAGAGTTATGGCGTCACAACTCAGTATTTAGTACATTTTTTCATTTGTAAATTTTCGTTTTGACAGATCATAAGAAGTCATTTGACTAGGCAGTAAAATATCTTTCTTATCAGGTGCCGGGGTGATTCTGTATGCATATGATTAAGTACTGCCAAACGGACATATAAGTGGAACGCGAAGAGGTCTTCTGGAACTGATTTTAATACAAGTTGTATAAAGTGTAAGACCCCCTAGTCGCGCTTATCCGCGCCTAAATTCTCTCTAGTACTGTCAATTGAACTTTATGACTAATGGCTTAGAGTTGGTTTCACAATTCACATTGAAATTTACTAATCGCTATTCCGTCCATACCCTTCGTCCGTAATTAACCGTGAGAAATAAGACAAACTAACGTAACCCCGATCGTAAAATTAGTTACTTTAGTAGAGAGTGATAAGGTCTAAAATTTCATAATATAAATTTAAAGGCCCGTCGGACTTCGATAACATGTACTTAAACTTATCAAGAGGTTACTCACCAAAATTAGTAATGTTTCTTTAATGTCCGGAGTAAAAAGGAATACTAAATGTTTTTAAATCTACGTACTTAAAAAAGTCAGTATATATAAAGTAAACAACTTATAACAATCAATATAAAAAATGGAAACGTCCCCTTTATAAGGCATAGGGCGCGTATAGACGGTACATTTTAAACTTTAATTGAATACAATAAGGACTCATATTTAGAAATTAATCAGCTCGGAGTCTATATTATAATATACGAATGACAATATAAAGAATATAATTTTATGAATGACAATAATGAAGACTCGGAATAACTTGCATTTAATAAGTGCTTTATTTATAAGTTGAAAAATAATATCATATTAAACAACTTCAATAATTTGGATAGTGGGAAAAAATCATGTAAGACCCGTATTACAGAACGAAGCTTAAACATGGAACTATGATTAAGCGAAATTAGAAAGGGACAGCTCTTTTTAAATCATTCTGTGATGGGCCTAAGTTCTTGAACAGAGTTTTTCGTAAAAAGGTTTACACCCCGGCCGTTATAACTTGACCACTCTGAAGTTGCGCAAATGGCTGCGCAATAAGATTTTTAGCGGACCATTTGGCGGTACGGGGGGGGTTTGCGCAGGCGAAGCCTATGTTCAGAGAAGCCAAGTTAAAACGGCCGTATTGTATCTAGGCAACATCTTATCTAGTAACAATTTGGCTCGTATTTAGCATATATCGAAGGCCAAAATAGAAATAAAAATGCTCATAAGTCTAAGGTGATAAGCATCAATCACATTCCTTATATTAGTCATATAGATAGAGGTTTTAGAAACATCCTTTATGATGTATGTACTTATTTTAAATTAGTGTGTAACCATTTATCGTTACAGCTTTATGTCAGTGATCGTACACTTTCGAAGATAAAAATAGTTTTTTTTTATATGGAATTGACAGCAATTTTGTTAGTATAATGAAATTGTTGTCTATGGATAGTGTATTGAATACTGTACGCAATGTAAGAAATCCTACAATGGTCCACTGCTTTCGAAGTTTGTGGAAAAGCCGATATTGCAGTGCCGGATTTATACTTTTCGTATAGGCCACTTTAGTTTGCGGAGTTACCAAATAACTAGAACACTGTGTATTCGCAAGTGGCTTGTTTGAACATAACGTTCATAATCCGAACTCTGAAATCTGCCGTGCTATGTGGCCCATTTTACCTAATATTGCGCACGGAAAGAAAAATCACCAAACCCACTGTGAAAAGCCATTATCCTATTGAGTATTAAACACGTATTAAACATCAGAAATCTTCAATTTTACTATCACTGACTTTTAGCACGTGTTTTCAAGCGACTCTAGGAAAGTTTTTATATTGTTGCCTACTTAGTATGTTAGAGTTTTGGATGTATTTATATTTCGTTTTCATAGTTATTGAGATAGTGCCTTGTATATTAGCCCGCTTAAAGTACAATGGAATTATATAATTTAAATTTAAGTTTGACGACCCGCGTTAATGTTAAGTTTACAATTAGGTTTTTGAACTTAGTAAATATATTTGGACATTTAAGTTACAGATTATTATAATTATTAAAGTAGGGAAAGATTTATTGTTGCACAACTCTGCAGATTTGGCTTTAATACATAGATTTTTTTTAATCGGTGCCCAAATCAAAGCGAGTCAAATTGGGACAAAAACTGTTGCGATTGCTGCTCATAAAGACTTAGCTTGTATTTGGGAATGTGGATCTTGATGAAATTATGCTTCAAGATAACTTGCATCTTCATGGCAACGCTGGCCAAATTACACCAAAAAGCTACATAATATTATAAAAGCTTTCACGTACTCGTAGCGATGGATAGACGTGATTTTTTACTGTTTATATAGTTTAAGGATCGGGATTTGAGGATGTGCGTGGACAGCAATAGCTCATAAGGTTTTTAACTGAAAACACACTCTCCCTGCCTTAGAAAAAAAAAGAAAACATAAGTCCATCTGCAGAGACTTGGGTAGATTTTAGTGTTTTATTTGTTACAATAAAAGTAATGAAGACTTAAAATATTGAGATTTTATAAAAAGCTCAAAGACTGAAAGCTGGTCATATCTACTTGATATTCGCGAGACCGCATTTGTGATTCAAAATTGACATTCCCGTCCTGTAGAACAGTTTCGTAAAATAATGTTTTATTAATCAAATTATGGTGGTCTCAAATTATTGTTAATGGTTGTATTATCGAATGACATTAGTGTTAAGTGAAATTATAACGTATGCAATCCCAGTCTTCGTGCTTGCCAGTTTGCATTTTTTAAAAGCACAATTTTTATTAAGCGTTTTTTTTCTCTTTAAAATATGTCATTGCTATCTAATTATTCAACTGCCATTATTTCAAATATGTAGACATAGGATTTATTATACGATTATGTACCATCACCAAATATTGAGTGTTCATTGGTTAACTAAACCCTAGTTCTATCGTCATTAAAAGGTAATATTAGAACATGTCGCGGTTTTTATCTTTCTGTTAATCTTGAGGAGTTTAACATCAATAAACTCATAATATTAAAAATGTTCCAAAATATGTCTAATGCGCAATTTCTGAAACTTAGTCAATCAAAAAACATTTAGTAGAAAATAGACATTTTGGTACTCTAGAGGTTCTGGGTTAAACATTACACAATATGAGACCTTTGATTTTGGGATGAATGACAAAGGACCATAAAAATTTGTCTAAAAGTGAACTTTTTGATATATTGGCAAAATTATTTACTGTTTATCATGCCCCAACATTGATGTGTTATTAGGTCGTGTTTAAACGTTTTATGCTCGTATATGGACTTAACGTCCACTAGCTTATTTAGTAGGCTTGCGGTAATGTTGTTTTTAACTGACAATTATTTTGCTGAAAATGGTGTAATACCGCGAGATATATAGGTATCTATCTATGAATGCAAAATTATGTATATTGTAATATATTATCCGGAAAATTAAATTTATTTGACTGATGGTTGAGTTCCGTATGCCAAATGTATGAGAAAAATATAAGATTTTTTATTAATTTAAGTTTGAATTGCAGATTTAATTTTTTTTTATTCTGAATGCAGATTACCGTGACTTGATGGAGTGTTTTGGTTAAATTGTCTCCGGTTATGTATCATGATTTTAGTTAAAACTTTGTAAGGTGTGCATGGTGAATTACTACATACATATTTGTATTTATATCGAAGTATCCTTATTTCTCCATTGTGTATAATTTGTTTACTTGTTTTATTGTTATCACTTTTACTGGTTGTAGTTAGAGATTATAACATTTCGCATACGCGCATAGTTTATAAGAATAAGCGTTTTCATATGGTGACAAACTTTTATTTTAAATCATAATCAAGTTCATATTTATACTCTTACAATATAACAAGATGCTTTAACATTATTTGTACAGTGAATGTTAATTTCACACGTGACGAAAAACTTAATAGAATGGTATTAATCAAGTATAAAATATAACTTACAGAGGTTTCTTCATTTCAAACTTACGTATATGTACAGCATGAAAATATAGTATACTACTAACTTTCTCTCGATGCTTGCGACGTAAAACGTATGACCAGAGAGATAAGTACAGAGATTTATGACCGCAGAGAAATTGGACGTAGTATACTATACTATACACCCGTGCTCCTTTCTAGGAATTTTATATACTCGTAGGTAAGAAAATCAAAATATGATTTAGTAAAAACAAAGTTATGTACAAAGAAATACTTATACCATTCGATTATTTCCTTACAATAACGTGTTATAAATTCTATCTTCAATAGGTATAATGAAATGTACAGATATACACATATTTATATCAAATTTTATACAATGTTGATTAAGTTTAAGTCCAGTTACTTATGATATGGTGCTAATTATTAGATGTAGTAAGCAGGTTCAAGTGTTATTGAAGTATCTTATGGCCAGTTTTCACCAAAGCTGCTAGGAGACATATAATAATGTGGGAAATTACTTATATAAAGATAGTAAACATATACGGACGTTATGTTCTTTCTACATAACTAGCTTTTACCCGCGGCTTCGCTCGCGCACGTTTATTTCACCCACTTAGGGGTTGAATTTAGCAAAATCCTTTCTTAGTGGATGCCTACACTGTATAAGCATCTATGTGCAAAATTTCAAGTTTCTTGACTATTACTATAATAACAATTATTAATATTTAAATTGAATTATTAATATTCATTCAAAGGGATCAGCGTAATCTTCAGTGATCGGAGTAGGTAGATTGATTTGGGGTCAAACATGTATATATGTAAAAGTACAAATATATACATACATACACGTCGAAGAAGACGGAGAGTCAAGTTGTGATGTTCCAAATCAATGGAGACGCAGCAAATATCTCCTTTCATCTTTGGTGGGAACACGCCCTTACTCTTGATAGCGGCTACTTTATTGTTTACAGAATAATATTGGCGCTTGTACTTAAATGCCTTATTTATGAATATAGTTCTGTTTGTACTCCATACTGTGTTTATTTCTGTAAAATCTGATAAGAAAAATTCTAAAGAGTAAACAACCGACTTCAACAAGTAGTTCTAAAAAATATCATCGCTACATACATTTTTTAGAGTTTTGTTGATTTTTAAAAAACGCTGGACCGATTTCGAGAAAATTTAAACTGCTCCACCTTTGAAGTATGGTCTACCAAACAAAAAGAATCATCAAAATCGATTCATAGTCTCGTAACAAACATAAAAAAACACAGTCGAATTGAGATATTCCCGATCCAGAGATTTTGAAGTTGGTTGAAAATGGTTTTGACGCCTTAAAAACTGGGAGGGTTTCCTATTTACGAAATTTCGGCCGTTCGGACTGCTTGCTGTCAAAAAGGGACATGCGCACTAGAAGTGCATTTTTTTTTGCATTACGCATGGTACACAATTTTACGTTACGCATGGCACGTTCTGTTGCATGGTAGCGAGGACGGCAACCATGCTGTTTCTCGTGTTGCCCTACGACCGAGACACGGGAAAACAGTTTCTTCCATGATTCGGTCGGCTATGCTCTTGCTGTCCTGAGGGGGGGCTCAGGGCAGCAAGTGCTACGGTCATGGATTTTGAAAATTATGCCCGCTTCATTTGATCACTAATTTGTCATGCCAGGTGTTATACCTTCGAAGATATGACTAGAAGTTTGGTGCTGCTCGGATGACGTCAGCCGGCCACGGCTGGAACATTATAATTATTGGCATATACAATAGGTACAGTCAAGAGCATGTGGAGCTTGACACATACGTTCTTATTACAATCGCCTTAGAGGTCAGACTAGCACTACAAGCGTAAAGCTTCATGTGCTCTTGACTGTACTTATTTAAATAATATTTCCAGGTGACAAATCTTTCAACTGTTTCTTAAAGCCAGCATTAGGTTGAATAGCGGGCCGTTTCTCCTTAACTAAAGCATATGCTGCTTCAAATGTCATACTTTTATACTGCATGAGGAACCCTATAGCCACCATAGAGGTACGAGAAACACCTGCATTGCAGTGTATTAATACATTTTCTTTTTTAAATACAGATTCGTAAATGAATGGCAAACTTTCTTTTAAAACAGGCAGTATATCTGTCTCTGGTAAATCTAAGCATTCTACAAATTTGTGATTCACTGTAACATTCACTTTTATACCTATACTGAGAACATTTTTCATTTTATATTTCTCTATCACATTATGCTCAGTGCAATCCTGTGAGCCTATATACACAAAATCTGTTATTTCAATTGGTATATCGTCCGGTTTAGTATCAACGACAAAGCCGTACCTATTTGAATCAATCAATTTTCTGTTATCACCTTTTTCAATAAACCTATGTCCATCTACACTTGTCACTACCGTCTCTGTCTGTTTAAGCTTGTCCCTTTGCTTGTTCAGTTCACTTAAAAAACTCATTATTCATAATCACTTTCAACTTCACAATCAATTTCACTGGTGGCGCTGTATATCAAGTCTTCGGGTTTGTATTCCACATTGCACAAGTAAAGACCGTCGGGGGGACAGCTCTGTATGTATGAGTACCAGGAGTGCTTTGAAGGCACTTGTAGCATCACCTTTATTTCTTCTGGAGGCAATTTTCCGGTGGCAACACTGATTAACGTGCCCACCATCCTCCGGATCTGAAAGGGGAGGGGGATTTTTAAATAACAACTTATAATGAATATATGCATAGAAATTTATTAAGGTATAAGTGTCATTTTTTTTTGCATTTTTACTGTAGGTAAATAGTGAAGTAATTTGCGGGTCATGCCCGTGGTCCACCTATTGAGTCCACCTGGGTGGTCCATGGTTGTTATTGGGAAAGAAGTGCAATTCAACAATCTCTGTTAACTGGTCGTAATGAATTTAAAATTCTTCACTAGAAACCTTTAATTGTATTATACCTACGCGTTGATTTGTAGTACATACTTTTATTAATAATAGTCTTTATTACGGATAAATAGTTTCCCAAATTTAACGTTCGGGCGTGACGCTGTACTGTTGTGTAGGAAACAAAAGAAAATAAAAAACCAAAAGAAAACAGTAATGATACCTTTTCATCTTTTTCTATAAATAGTTCTGTAGAATTTGAGCTGTAAACAACTTGTAACTCAATTTTGATAATTACCTGGTTATGAACAAACGCCCGTCCCGAAATCTCGATGTCCCAGTAGTCGAACAAGCTCTCTCGCTTCTCGGAGTAGGTGGTGAGCTGTCGGCCTGGGCGCACCTCGATGCTGTACAGCATGCGCCTGTTGTGCTTCCGCTCCAGCTCCTTAGCAAACCTCTTGAAGGTTGTGAAGTCGTGGTATCCGACGAAGTACTTGGCGCCTTCTCTCAGAAGCTCTATGTTGAAACTTGGGGTCCTGTGGAGAGACGATCATCTCTTTATGGTAGGTAGGTAGACATCTATTTATCTAGGGTTGCCAATCCCAAATTGATACACTAGGATTTTACCTGATAAAGTGGCATCTTTTCCACTCTTCTATCGGTATGTATGCTCCTATGCCTGATTTCTCTGGTGGTTCCACACCTTCTTTTGCAACTGCCAATCTGAAAAAATATTCTTTTGAATTAGGTGCAGATGTGGCATTCTACGGGGGAGGCCTTTGTTCAACAGTGGACATCTTCCGGCTGATGATGATATTTATTTTATTTTATTTTATTTTTCATTTATTAGGGAAATCAACGGCGTACATCAATTGTATAGTTACAAAATATTATAGTAAAGTAAGTAAGGCTAATTACAGATTTCCTCGTAATTATAAATAATATGTTTTTGTTTTGTTGTTTGTGCTTATTTTTGTAAATCAAGTGATAGAAGTATTCTTACCTATAAAGGTATGTCCTCCGAACAGCATTGAATCTTGCGCTGAAAGTATCAGGCACCCTATAACATTTCTTAACAGTTATGCTTGTGCTATTCCTATAGAAAAATTTGTTTAGAGTGAAAGTGATATCGTTGGGATTGTATATCTTAGTGCCATATCTTTCTAAGTCAAAATGTGCTGTTGTATTCAGAGCGTGTACTCCACCATCTGTCCTGAAAAACAAAAGGTCTTTGTCATGTAACAGGCTCACTAAAAGTACATGAAATTCATACGAAGAAGTAGTAGCACCATGGAATTATAATTTTTTTATGAATTGCACAATAAGGTTTATAAATGTGATAAATGCAGTCAGTTATTTTGGTTTTCTGATAAGCCAAAAATTTTACAAAGTTTTTCTATAGGTACTGTGAAATGCTATGCTGCGTTATTTCAATGAAGACGTAAGTAGGTACCTACTAACAGTACTAACTCAGTGTAATCACAAGAAATAGTAATCTACGTGAGTTCTCAAATTTTTTTGTAGAAGTGCATGAGCAAGATGGAAATTGCAAAAAATAAACTAATTCAACATTATTTGGTCATAGTCATTGCAAATTTACTTTTTTTATTTTATTAACTTGAACTTGAATAATATTAAAAAGGACCTAAGGCTAAGGCGACACTTAGCCCCTTTTTACACGTACCGGTTTCGGTGTGAAAAAGGGCTAAGTGTCCGGTTAAGTGTCGGTCCGGCGGCGAAATGTATGGCCGATCACCCGGTTGCCCGCCGGTCCGTATGAAAGCGAACGTATATGGCCATATACTTCGCCGCGCGCCGGCACGGCCAAAACCGGCACGTGTGAAATTAAGTATTAGACAAGAAAACTTACCGGCTCGACAGTGTGACAATAGGATAGTTCAAAGACCTCAGTTTCTGCAGGCCTATCTCTAGCAACCCCTGGATACTCTCAGGGTCCGGGTAGTTGCGCCCTTCTCTAAGCCATACCTTCTCTGAAGACCTGCATTTGGTAAGTATGGACGAATATGCTACACATTGGTAAGCTAAGTAAAACACAATTTATACAGCGGTCTAATTTAATGCGTAACACACCTGAACGATGTTCCTATGTAGGAAAAGAAAGTTAAATATCTGGCTTTCATCTTATTGAAAAAATTTCAAGTTTTTCATTAAGAATTCGCTGAAGTTGCTTTAAGATTTCAGGTTACTTTTCCCAGCTGATTTTGAAGTTTGGCACATAGAGTAATGGTTTGGCATTTCCAAACTATGAACGTGTCCATAGGGCTATGTTTTTTTAATGAACGCGTTGTTAGAAACACGCCAAGTCAATATAAAAGAGAGAGAAATAAAAAGAAAAAATCGGATAGCGTTTTCTCTGTTTCACAAATTGGTTGACCATATTTCCATGTTAGTATGTCACAACTTTTTGACATTTGTTGCTCTTTTTCTATAAATCAGTTCAAAAATGGCTCAGAGGACGTGGCATACGTTTTCTGTGTTGTCGTTATTATTTACGATTTTATCACTCGTCGGCGATGTGTCGACGAACACTGCGGCGCCATGGTACGAGAACCTTCCTGCGGTGACTATGGACTACAAAGTGCACATCGACGCAGGCAAGGAGGACTGTTATTTCCAGTATGTCCAGCCGGGTGCAACATTCTACGCAAGCTATCAGGTAATTAACTGATCTTTCCCTATTGGAGCATATGTTTGAGCTTTATCACACACAGTCAAACGGCTACCTTCGAATTTCAATTCACAATTTTGCCATATTGACCACATAGATTCTTACGTGGCGACGAAATTGGATGCCTTTCTCTTTATTTACCTACAGGTGTTAAAAGGCGGCGATGGCATGTGCGGATTTGCGGTCCGCCATCCTAATGGGCAAATAGTGCACCCGTACGAATGGCGTCAGACCGCGGAGTACGCGGACCAGTCTTCCAGTGGAGGCTACTACGCAGTCTGCATAGACAACCAGTTCTCCCGATTCGCCGGCAAGCTCGTCAACTTGTACCTGTCTGTGATAAGATATGATATGTGGGAGAAGTACGCTAAAGAGGTAGAGGAACTCGATATGAACATAAAGAACTTCACGGTGAGTTGAGTGAGTTTTGAATTAATTGTGTATGTAAATTGATCATATAAGTTTATGTGCTGAAAAAAGTATAGGCTGAAATTTCAATTGCCGTTTACGTTTCGTTAATGTTCAAGGCAAGCATCAAAGATAAATAATTATTTTTTTATTTATTTAATACACTAACAGCTCTTTGAGTTGATATGTGTATATTATGCTTGTGTTATTATTTTTAATTTATTTCAAGTCTATTTTCAATACAAACCTTTTTTTTTATAGACTTCAATCCAGTTTGTAGAGCGCAACATTAATGACATCCTGCAGTACCAGTACCATTCGCGTGCGCGGGAGTCGCGCGACTACAATCTTTTGATGGACAACAATGTTTATGTGTTACGGTAAGTTCTGTCTCACTGGAACACTGAATAGAAGTTCCATTTATCTTCCATTCGTTACTATCTGCACCACACATTAATAAAACATAATTGGGATTAGGTAGTATAACTTACGATTTGCGAAAGAAATTTTAGAATCAGATATACCTCCTACAAACATAGAAACTTTGTTAAATGCTTCCTAATAGTAAATAAGGACTGATTATGTTCAGTTAATGAACCACCTCAGACCCAATGGTAGCCAGAACTTGTAATCACTTACTTCAAACATGGCATGTCACCACACCATGGACTTTTTTCCTCATTTAATTCAATTGTTTCTACTAGCCACAATGAAATAAATAAAAGTGTTTGATAGCATTCTTTTGTAGTGAAAATCATCCTTATATTTTCTATAGATTCAAATAACTAGGCATAAGAAGACTTGTTCTGGGGTTGAATGGCTTTATACTATAAAAATAATAAAATCATTGCAGTATGATTCATGTACTGACTAGACACTGGCAATCTATCACAGAATGGACATTAGGCCACTGTGTCACTATTAAGTTACAGTCTCTTAGGAATCTATTCATTAACGAAATCCACTGGGTTTATTTTATAATAATATATTATGTGTAAGTACTAACCTATTTATTTCCTTTGTGTATTACTAACCATTTATATGAACATCCCATGGTTCGAAATAAAAAATATTCTATTCTATTATTGCTCCATCAGCCCATGGAGCGCTATGCTGGGGCATTTTATTTTTAAATCTTTTTTTTTTAATTTGTTTTTTTCTTCATATCCAGGTGGTCATTGATACAAATCCTGGCGATTGCCGCCACAATGACGCTACAGGTGTACTTCCTGAGGAATCTGTTTGAGGTTAAGGACAACTCTTCGAAAACAAGAATTTAGCTGCATTTACAAAGGAAGTCATTTATGTACATCACACTTCTTGACTGAATCTTTCGTTCCAGTGATTCTCTACACACCGAATTGTTTCTATGCTAATGGAGTAACAGTAATATTTAAAGCTTATCTCATTGTGGCTTTACATTCCAAAAGCATTTTTAATTTTTTCAGTTATGTGATGTCGAATTTATCTTTTTTAAGTCAGCTTATTTATTTTTTTATACTGAACCATAATGAATGATAGATGAAGGTTAAATTCGTCCGAATGAAGAGTAAGTAAGTAAAACTTTCAATAGTACGAGTATATGTATAGTTTTGTGACTTATTCTTGGGATAAGGCTTACTCCTCATTGGACGAATGTGGCCTTCAACCTGCAATTCCCTATTCTGCCTAAGAGGGACAGAGCTATTGGTAAGAAAAACAGCGGCGATAATTCTTATTTTTATCTTTTAGCTGTGTCCCTCTCATGACAGAAATACTGATAACCAGTTTAATTTAAGTAAATTAGAGTACACCACAATGTTTACTTAATTCAGTATCACAGAATGTGTTCTCGCATATAATTTTTATAAAATGACAAATTATTTTTGAGATTTCTATTTAATAAGATCTGATAATAATGTCCATAGATGTATTTTAATATAGGATAAAAGAAACTATTTTTTTAATTTTATTTGCTACTGTGTTGACTTGATGTTACTGAATTATGAAATTTTTATGAAATACGAAGTCATTATGTATTATGATGGTTGTTAGTAAGTAATATTCTAATGAAATTGGTCTTACGACCTAACTGACTAATGAATGAGTATGTACTTAAATGAGCCTGTTACTTATATTTTTGTGTGATACATTCACATTTACATACTTCGAATAAAATAAAAGTTATTTAAACAGTCCAGCAACTCATCCACCCGATGGTAACAAGGAGTTAGACAACAAAATATTCCAGTATTGGTATCGCTCCTAAGAAATACGCTTGCAATTGCGTGTTGATCTCTTTTTCAAGTACCCTTACACGTAGCACTTGCAATAAATCATTGTTTAGGATGTCACTAGTTTACAATTTCCTTTTAACGTCTCCAGAAGGTTTGAGTTTCAAAAAAGTGTTTATATATCACACAGATATAATACACGGCTTATAGAGGCCAGTATGACTCTTTTAACATGTTTATTGATTCATGAACAACCATAATGAAATAAAACACCACAATTTAATACAGAATTATATTGATAATCATAAACTTAACTCCCATCAACTATTACATGACAGCATATCTATATACACAACAATAATTTAAGTACCTAGTTAAAATACAATTTCATTTGTTAACATTTGTATTGTGTTGGGAATTTAACATTTCAGGTGGTACATCGGAATGTCTGCAACTAATTATACATTTCAAATCTCAAATTCACATTGATAGCTCGTCCACTTAATGACTAGGCAACACCGAAACGAAGCGGGCAATTACAAATACATATACTAACTAAAACACATACTAAAATATTATAATGGATACCTAGTATAATCAGACGTTCAATAAAACGAAATACTTATTATTCTGTACAACTGCATCGAATCTCATACGTAACTGTACACTTCATACTAAAAATACATACCTATTATGTTATTAGACTCTTTGAGAGCATAAAATATAATTATTATTCAGAAAACTACTGATAAATAAGCACCAAAATTCATAGTATTAGGGCGCAACTATTCTATTTACAGTATTCGATATCTATATATATTTTATTCGTCAGTACACAGGTAATATGCTCCAAAATACTCTACGTCTAGGTCCTAAGGCAGTGTCTGGACGGACATAAGCTAGCTAACATTAGGTGCACCATACAATCCTATATTATGTGATGTCAAACAGTAAAAAACAGGTGTAAACCATTATCATACGATAAGTACATTTTTCTGTTACATCGAGGTTCTTAAACTCTTACGTTGACACAAAACGTATATAATTTATATTCTTAGCAGAAGGCGGTACCTTTCATCACTAGAGGTGATAATCAGATATGTAATTCCATTTTTAATCGTCAGCACGTAATACATGAGACAAACCGATTCTTCTTTTCGATATAAATATCAGAGTGAGTGAGCAAGCACTACTCTTCGAGCTGTCTCACTCACACGACGGGTGCTTTATGAGATTTTATACGAATTTTCAATGTTTATTGCGTACAAGGGCGTAGCCAAGATTTGGGGGGAAGAGAGGTGTATTAAATTTTAGATGCTAATTTAAATAAACCAGCGAGATAAATTTTGAACTTATTTTTACAACTTAAATAAGTATGTAATAAATAGGTTATTGCGTAAAGCATATCTCTAAGTTCAGTTCTCATTTAAGAGTCAGCAATTCTCTTTACTTATTTGAGAAGCTTTCTTGTCTTTTTCTGGCTTGGTTTGTTTTTGTAAATCAAATCGAACCCGGTCATTTTGAAAGAATTATTTTCGGTTACTCATTCGCCCCTGCCTCATGGCTACTCTTGCGTCAACAGGGCAATATTGTCTCACAACAGAAAAGATTTCACTTAAGACGATTCGTTTCTTCTGGGCCTTAGACTTAGCGCCAGAAACATTCATCCCTACCTTCACAGACAGACTAAAAAATCTCAACAAATGCCACCTATTATACGGTTAGTGAATTCTTTGACAATTACAACTCACAATTAAAACTTTCTGCTCACATCTTCATCTTAGGGGCCGTCTCCACGAACGAGAGGATCGCCGTGTGTACAGAAATACGTTTTCGTTGTGGAGACGGCCTCTCAAAGGTATCAGATTAGACGGGCCGTTTCTTCTGTCCGAGGTAAGTGCCGGATAGTGCGAGTAAACGGTACCTTTGGCGTAGATTTCTCGCTCTGACATGCGGCGAGGCGATCTCGGCGGTGTAAGCGCCGGGGAACCAACCCGCCTCGCCGTCTCGTGTTCGCTCTCCATAGTACCACCCTGAAACATGGCCACGTAAGACGGACTGTTGGACTTTTGGTGAATCTAGTTAGGTTCGAGATGATCCAGGGTAAAGGTTATGGCCTGAATGAATTAGAATAGATTTTGAGGTGTGTAACGGAACTCGGGTTAGGTGTTTGCTCACCTTGTCACATTTAGGGGTTCGAAAGATATATTGGTGAAAATTAGGTATATTTAGGAATAGAATACCTCTGCTAACAACCTCGGGATATAAAAGCGTAAGCATATTATTTATTATCCTATTGTCTCGTTAAAATATAAATTATTTTATTTCTATTTTCTTACAAGAATTGACAAAATAAAAAGTACAAGTTCTCATGTCCTGATCTGCGCTATCAGTCATATTATTATTATGTCTATGGATTTAGTGTTATTATTATCTCTAGAAGGATTAATTTATCTTATATAATAAATTAAGTAAAGTATTGAGAATGAGTTGCCTAAAAATTATAATGTAAAAACAAGTTTGTATTTCCCAGTTTCCGAAAGGTAAATTAAGCTTTTGTCGACGGACTGTCAAATCTCATGTTAATTGTTCTGATCTCTTATTTTATTGAACCAATCAGAACAATCTGAGATTTAACAGTCAGTCAGCTAATATTAGTTGAATTTAGTAAGAAATTTGAGCAATTTGAGCAGTGATAGCCGGGACGGTTAAAGAGCCGGTCGAAAATCAGTGAGGCTCGGGTTCGAATCCTGGCATGTACCAATGAGTTTTTCAAAAACTTACGTACATATTTATCACTAGCTCGACGGTGAAGGAAAACATCGTGAGGAAACCCGCAGGTCTCAGAATGAATTCTGGGACATGTGTAAACAGACGGTCACCACCTATCACGTTTAGGGGTCCAATGTATCCCGTGAAATGTGGGTATATCCAGTAATGGAATACCTCTGCCTACCCCCTCGGGGATGAAAGGCGTGAGATTATATTATTATTATTATTAGTAAGAAAAAGTTAGTGAGTCTCTGTGGATATAGATGAATGAAAGTGGACCGATATACCCTCACTAGTCTTCCTGGTGACGTTGACCACGTCCCCCTCGGTGAGCTGCAGCTCGTCGGGCTGCGCGGGCGCATACGCGTAGAGCGCGGCCACCTGCGAAATAATGCAAAATAGGTTTTAAGTTCCATTTTTTTAAATTCAATTATCTGGTACATAACTGTTTTAATTTTATAATATTATAGCAGCGCCCCGAGGTTTCACTCGCGTAGTTCCCGTTCCCGTGGGAATACGGGGATAAAATGTAGCTAATGTGTTATTCTAACATAAGCTATATAACTGTAAAGTTTCATCAAAATCAGTTCAGTAGTTTTTGCGTGAAAGAGGAACAAACATCAATACATCCATCTATACAAACTTTCGCGTTTATAACATTATAATAAATATTATTATTGTACGTACGAAATGGACAAACCGTTGGAACTACTAACGTATTGTAATATCTACTAACACACAGTATACAGTATAGTTTATTTTATATCGAGGGACTAAACGAAGCCATTATATACTAGAGGTGGTTTGAAATCGAGGGTATATTAAGTTGGCGTTAAGTATCGTGGTGCAAACTGTACTTTTCGCTTCGAGTGCGCGAAAAATAGTCAATTTAGTACAAATTTATTTAAAACCGAACTGTTACAGATTAACAAAGATATTTAAATCTCTTTTAAAACACATGGCGCCACCTTCTATGCGGAAAACCATGAAACTAAAACTCTCAACATTTTCGCAATGAAGATGGTCCACACTGCACAGATATTTACTGACTGTTTGTGTTTGTCTACATCTCATTGAGGAAATAAAAAAAATATACTTTTACTCCCTAGGGACTAAAGTGTCCACTTTAGTCCCTAGGGAGTAAATAGTACTTTTAGAGCATGAGGAATGAAAAAGAATTATGTTATCTTACCTGCGGGCAGTCCCAGCCCGCGTAGACTGCTTCGCCGTCGCCACCCAAAGCGGGCGTTAAGGCCTCGCCCCACCGGGACGCGTCCGTCTCGCTCGGGCACGACATCAGCTACAATATTCATATTCACAAGTTAAACCTTTAACCTCCTCTTTAAATTTTCATTAGTTTTGATTCTTATTTCAATTACGTAGAGTTCAATTTATAGTGGCAAATATTCTGCCGCTACTAGGTTAAAGTAATTATAATAATAAAAACTTTATTTCGGACTTCATCCATATTTAAATAGTAGCAACAATGAAACTTTGACTATGTTAAGGTATACGAATAAAAGTGGCATTCGACTGCCTCGTCAAATGATTTTTTATGACCTGTCAAATCGAAAAAATATTATGTAATTATTTAATATTTCTTTTTTTTTATGAGAGAAGGGGACAAACGAGCAGACGGTACTGCATTTGGAACCAGCAACTCGTCGTTGGAGATGGGCTGCTGTTTACATTCAGCCAACCTTCACGGACGAGTTAAGGGTGCCTAGTTATTAGACTATTGACGTTTCTGTTTTTTTTTTTACCTACAAAAATAAATGATTTTGAATTGAATCAAAAAAGTCAAAAATCATTTATTTCTGTAGGTACAAAAAACAGCCCATCTCCACCGACTAGTTGCTGGTTTCAAATGCAGTACTCTGAGGAGAACCAGCAAGAAACTCAAGGGCAACTTTTTTAAATCTCATGTCGTACTAGTAATTATGGTTTAAAATACAATATTTGACGTTTCTAAGTGAATTTTTCACCTACAAAAATAAATGTTTTGTTTTTAAATAAGTTGTGGGACACAATTCACACACGGTTATTTAGTCCCAAACTAGGCAGAGCCTGTACTATGGGTACTAAACAACTGATAGACATACTTAAATAGATATGAAACGACCTTTATAAATATTAAATGTTGAATTAGGCGCAAAATGCCACATTCGCAAAATGACACATTAGATTTTCGCAAAATGTCACATTCTCAAAATGCCACATTCTCAAAATGCCATTTTCGCATAATGCCACACTCTCGAACATACTGCAAGAAAGGGAGTTGAACAAGTATGGCACTTTGTTAGTGTGGCATTTTGCAGTGTGGCATTTTGCTAATGTGGCATTTTGCGAATGTGGCGTTTTGAGAATGTGGCGTTTTGCAAATGTGTCATTTTGCGCCTAATCCGAAATGTTGAATAGGCTGTATGAGTATTGAGTAGTGTAGTGTAAGTGTTACCATCTCGACGGTGCGCCCCTCGTGGTTCTCGAGCAGCGTGAGCAGCAGCGCGTGCTTGGCGGCGGCCGCGGCCCCGTCCCCCGAGCACACCTCCAGCAAAGAACGCGGGCAGTGGTCCACCGCCACGAACGAGTCCTCCCTGGACGGAATTCACGTTATCTTAATCTATACTGGATGATTTTTTTTTATTTGATTTTTATATATAAAATGATAAACTGACTGACTGATTGGTTATATATCAACACAGCCTAAGCCACTGGGTCTAGAGACTTGAAATTTTGCACATAGATAGCTTATACAGTGTAGGCGTCCACTAAGAAAGGATTTTGCAAAAATCCAACTCAAAAGGATAAAAGCTAGTAAGAATTTAATAAGAACCACGTTACTATAGTACTTAAGCTACAGTGGATTAGCAAAATAATAAAACTTATTTTGCTAATCTTTGGCTAAGAATGTTGACGAATATTTTTAATTCCAAATTCAAATCACTTTTATTCGCATATACAAAAACCCTATCGGAAAAGACTTACTTTGCTCCCTTTTACTGAGGAACAAAGCATCGCTTTTCGAATAGATGGGTTGAAATATATACTGACCCCCGTCGCTTGGTGATGACAAGCAGGTCGTTGAAGAGGAAGAGGTGCAAAGGCGTCTTGTGGAACTTCTTTCCGAAGGTCAGCTTCAGCTCGTCCGCCTTCCACACCAGGTGGGTCATCTCGCCAGACCGCACCAACCACCGCACAGGCCTGCAAAATTGTTTAGTTATAAAATAATAATAATAAATTAATTCAATACTCTGATAATATTACATAATAATTTAGATTTGTTCTGTTCTAAGCCTGTGGAAATAAAAAATAAAATAAAAGTAAAATAAATAAATAATCTCACGCCTTTTATCCCCGAGGGGGTAGGCAGAGGTATTCCATTACTGGATATACCCACATTTCACTAGATATATTGGACCCCTGAACGAGATAGGCGGTGAGCCCATCGCCGGATCGGGTCTTTTTACACATGTCTCAGAATTAATTCTGCGGGTTTTCTCACGATGTTTTCCGTCACCGTCGAGCTAGTGATAAATATGTACGTAAGTTTTTGAAAAACTCATTGGTACATGCCAGGATTCGAACCCGAGCCTCACTGTTTTTCGGCCGGCTCTTTAACCGTAAGGCTATCACTGCTCTTTGTTTGTTTTATAATTTAGTCTTAATATGTATCAGGCTTGGCGTTTGTCGATATTACGTACCTTCTGTCCCTGCGGCCACAGGCGGGTCCTAACGAAGGCGCGTCGCGGATGCTGGGAGGGAACTCGATGATCTGCGAGAGGCGGAACATCTCGTCGATGCGCTCGGTGTTGCGGGCACCCTCATTGCATTGCTGGACGAACTGCAATAACGGTGACTACATTTAAATTTACAGTCCACTAACTGTTCGTCGTGATTTAACGCCCATGTTACTTTCAGAAAAGTAAATAGTAGAAGATTAAAAATCCGGCCAAGTGCGAATCATCGAAATCAGTTGGCGCGATATTGAGTTATTCGTCCATTTGTCGCGCATTTGCTTAATGAAATTTTAAGACTTATATGGTTTTCTCATGGATGCCATTGTCAGAACTGGACCAAATTAAAACTGGACCACACGGGAAGCACCGCTTTCAAATAAAAAAAGAATCATCAAAATCGGTTCTCCATGTCAAAAGTTCTGAGGTAACAAACATAAAAAAAAACAGTCGAATTGATAACCTCCTCCTTCATTCTTGGGACGAAATTTCATTCATTTGTTTTTTTTACATAAAATATCGTCCACTTCACGGCAATACACATGAATGAAATTTCATCCCAAAAATCAATATATTTTTTTATTAAAAATACTAGCGGCCATATTTCGATAGGGCACCCTGGTAGATATATATTCTCCTAATCATAAATATGCGTAAAAATTCGATCCCTACACTAACTTGTAGCCGGATCTCGTACTATAATATCAGTGTAGACAACCGTTATGGAGTAGTACTGACGTTGTTGAGAGTGGCTAGTGCGTGCATGCAGCTCTCGTACTCGTGGTCCCCCGCGTCTAAGTTCTTGAGCACGGCGTCGAGCAGCAACGGCAACCGTGTCACGCGCTGCATCGGCAGCATCAGGAACGAGTGCAGCGACAGGCTCTGGCAGGCCCGGTGGCTCTCCAGCCTAATAGCACAGAATATATTATAGTAACGTACAGAAGGCCGACTCAAGTACTTTTCATATCTCATACTCGGAAAGTAGTGTATGTTTGATCTGAGGACCGGGTCGGAAGCGATGATTCCCACCACAGAGAGATTCAGGGATGTGATTTCTGCTCTCGGGCGGGAAAGACTCATAGTAATTGCTTCCCTCCTTAGGGCGGAAATGAATTAAAAAAATAGTACTAGGTACATTTGGTTAGGTGGTCGGATACGAAACTTTTTACATCGATTGTGTCGGAGTGTAAGTATAAACAAATAAAAATAGCCCGCGCGCGGCGGTGACGTGTTCTATATTTAGAATTTAAAAAAGACTAATAATTTGTTATGCTGTTCCAAAACTCTAAATCTTGTTTTTCAACGACACTAATAAGTACATAATTATTATTAAGAAGAGGACGAATAAAACAGCAATATACAGCACGGCCGTTTTAACTTGACAGCTCTGAAGTTGCGCAAATGGCTGCGCAACTTCAGAGCTGTCAAGTTAAAACGGCCAAGTAGGCAAATATGTATACCTAAACTGCGGAGTCGGCCAGCAGGCGTATTCACGGAGGCTCGACACCGTTTTCGTTCGATTCAGATCGAATGAAAAATTTTCCGAAGTCGAATGACGAAGACTTCGGAAACTGTATTCTACGCGTTTCCAACAGCCACGGAAAATTTTCCGAACCCTTTATGTCAAATATGACATTCGTTTTCGATACCGACATCTGTGAATAGCCCATCTTCAACAGACTTTCCGATTCCAGGTTGAATATCGAAGCTCCGTGAATACGCCTTCAGGACTGGTAATACGGTATTTCACTTCATCATCATGAGTATAATTTCACCCTGTAGAGCTGTGTAAGCAAACATATTTTATGACCTAAAGCTTATGAACATACCTTTTAAGAGCGGCAGCGAATGATGGCCGCTCGCGCAGCCGCTGCAGTGCTTTCACCATAAGCGCTTGATTCTCGCAGTACTTCACGTAGACCTACAGGGAATACGCAAAAATATAGTGTGAGAACACTCACTACAAAATTGTCTTTATGACCGATGGAATCCTGAATGGAATTTTTCCGCCAACGCCTTCGTGATCCGTGAGCGTATTATTTTGTGATAACGTCTTATAAATCTATGAAGTCCTGCTGCACGCAAGCAAAAGTGCCACGTTCCGCCTCACGCCTTAGCCGAGCGTGCAAGCGAGAGCGCGGAACAAGCGATGGAAAGGCACGATCGGCCTAAGCGTTTGGCTTGTGACGCATCTATATCTTCCACTCCAGTATGCAATTTATCATCAATGTTTATGTTTATGACGTTATCACGTAAAATTATCGTTCGTAAACCTACTGTACCGACAAGACTTTTTTTTTAAGTAGTGACCTGGAAATGGTTCTCCGCGTGTGTCCGGACGATGTCACAGATCCCCTGCAGCAGGATGTTCTCCTGCCAGCACTTCTCCAGCTCGTTCATCAGCAGCTGGGAGCACTTGCGCACTGTGCCAAGGAAACGGTAAATAAGTAGGTAAGGTAAGTTCCCGTGAGAATACGGGGATAAAATATAGCCTACTAGCGACCCACCCCGGCTTCGCACGGGTGCAATGCTAATACTAAAACCTTCCTCTTGAATCACTCTATTTATTAAAAAAAACCTCATCAAAATCTGTTGCGTAGTTTTAAAGATTTAAGCATACAAAGGGACATAGGGACATAGGGATATAGGGACAGAGAAAGCGACTTTTGTTTTATACTATGTAGTGATGTGTTATTCTGATGTATAAGCTATATAACTTTAAAGTTTCATCAAAATCCGTTGATCGTTTTGGCGTGAAAGAGGAACAAACAATCCTTACATCCAGACATCCATCCATACAAACTTTCGCATTTATAATATCAGTAGGATATGCATAAGCTTAACTTTGATATCGTCATTACAATGATGATTCAATTCATCGACACATTTGAGATTCGAATGGACTTGCAATAAGTTAAATTTTTACATTATAATTCATCATAATTTTCTTGTCCCGTTCCCATTATTTGGGATCGGTGTTTTTACTTATAATTTTATAAATTTATAAGTATTTTTATTTGTAAATTATAACGTGTACTAAAAATGGAATTAATTCCACTCCTGATTCAGAACATAGTAATAAGGGTCTTATGTTTATTACGTTACAATTTGTGTAAGTACTGACCAGGAAGTATGGTAGAGAAAAGCGCCTCCCAATCGGCGCGGGGTAGGATGTGGGTCTCCCTGAAGGCGGGATGGGCGATGAAATGTGCCTCCAGCACGTTCAGGGAGTTAAGGTACGACGCCTCCGACGTGAGGAGCTCGAACTTGGCCTCCTGCAGACGCTTCTGTGCCGGTGCTAGCGAGCCTGTCGAGTATAAATAAATAATAAAATCAATAATCTTACGCCTTTTATCCCCGAGGCGGAGAGGCAGAGGTTTTCTATTTCTGGATATAAGTACCCACTTTTCACGAGATATTCTTTGGACCTCCTAAACGTGTGGTGAGCCCATTGCCAGACCGGGTCTGTTACACTTGCGTCAGAATAAATTCTGGGACCTGCGGGTTTCCTCACGATGTTTTCCTTCACAGCCGAGCTAGTGATGATATGTACATAAGTTTTGAAAAATTCATTGGTACATGCCACGATTCGAACCCGTGTCTCACTGATTATCATCTCACTGATTACCGTTATAAGATCGAACATCGGCGATACAAACTCCGTCAGTTGTGTTTCGGCCTTTATACTCACTGAGTACGGTAGAGTTGAGGACCTCTGGTACCTCGCACCATAGGGTGCGTGCGGGCCCGCGGGGCGCCACTAGAGCCATAGCTGAAGGCCGCGCGCTTATCGCTGGGGGCGCCGACGTAGGGGGCGCTACGGCCACGGGGGGCGACACTTCGTAAGCGTCCGAATCCGAGTCACCAGTTTCACGGCAGACCGACTGGAATGGAAATCATATTTGTATTGCAGGACATATTGTTATTTAGCTCCACACTACACAGAGCGTGATATGGCTACTATAAAAATTATAAACATACCTACTTAAATATTAAATACGGAAAGTCAACAGACATGTTCATGCACACAAATGTTGGCCCCGAGGGATCGATGCCGCGACCTTCGACTCAGAAGGCAGGGTGACTACTAACTGAGCCAACGGCGCGTCTAATAAACGCACAGACACTAAACCAATGTTCATGCACTGCACATAAATGGCCCTGGGTCTAGTCCCTTCCCTAGTGGGTACCGAATTACCGATTAAGATCTAATACATATATATACACATAATATGTGGAAAGACGGGATGATAAAATAATACAAATTGCAGGAGAAAATTGGACAGAACATCGAAAGTCGAAGTAACAAATGGAGGAAATTACAGAAAACTTATATTTGTTAAGAGGTGCTTGTTAAAAACTAAATGAATTAAATTAATTTTTTAACTATAATTAATTTAACTGAGCTAAATTTAAGTAAGTGAATTTAATAGGTATTGTTGGTAGGAAAACTCGACTGTAATTCTGATATGTGTACAATTTACTAAAAAAAGACCGAAAGTGTCGCGTATAAGTTTCTTAGTCACCACAAAATTATCCTGTTCCACATTCTGATCCCCATTTCCAAGTACACTTTCTGAAGTGATGTTCTGACACAAGTGAGTCATCGGGGACCCATCCAATCCCAACACTTACATATTAACATGCACAATTCGCAATGTCCTCAGTCCTGAGTCATGTGTCATAGATTTAAATATTATGAATGACCTTTTATTTAATAAGTTCAGTTACATACCATGAATTCTTAAATAGTGTTAGGCAATTTGCTATTGCATCAAGTGCACCTGAGAATAGCTTGTAATTGCGAAAAGATTTCAACAACAGGCGTTCTATTTATTTTACTTTAGGGTTGATTGTTCAATAGTCAGTTAAAAGTTATCTGAAGAATAAACATCACCTGTCACTTTTCCTTTCTATTGTGTCAGACAGTAACAGCATCAATAAATTCTGCAAGTAAGGTTTATCTGACGATTGAACAAGCAGTCCTTAGTAAGACAATGAAAATAACTTATAAATTGTTGATTAGCCATTTGCGTTAATAGGACAAAAAAGTTATGGATTTTTTAGTTATGGACATTTTTCGGGTTCGAATCCTGGCATGTACCAAGGAGTTTTTCAAAACTTACGTACATATTTATCACTAGCTCGACGGTGAAGGAAAACATCGTGAGGAAACCAGCAGATCTCAGAATTAATTCTCAGGCATGTGTAACAGTGTGTCCGCGACGGGCTCACAACCTATCACGTTTAGGGGTCCAAAGGATATCTCGTGAAAAGTGGGTGTATCCAGAAATGGAATAAAAGGCGTGAGATTTCTTTTAGTCACATTTTGTCAGCCATTGATATTGATAGGTAGATGTTTCTTGTACTCATCTTTATTTAGTTTGTAGTCCCTGAAGCCTATACGCCAAGTTTTTAAAGGGGCCTTAAATACTGCTCTAGCTTAGAAGGACTCATAAGGTAGGGTCATTTCCAAATGATGAAATCCAATTAATCAAACCAAATCAGTCACATAAAGTTACATTGTAGCAGACAACGACGTATTCTATGTTTATTCTGATTGTATATACTTGTTTTCATAGGATCAACTGGAGCGAAACCGCGGAAAAGGCCCAGTCAATTATTAGATGGCAGACGGCGCCATGCAAAAGGTCAACGCTCCAAGGTCACCACAATTACGAGACAATTACCACAAATTCGGTTAATTAGTGCACATTGGCTGTTAAGTACAGTAGACGTCTGTATCCTGTAGTTGTTTGTATTGCTACGCGGGATTGGTATTGGCTTCTCTTAGCCACTTTAAATTGAACTCTATGTAAATGCAATAAGATTCAAAACGAATGGAAAATTTATAAATGCTATGCCTGGCTAAAGATTAAACTTCCTAGGATGCTATTGAACGACTCATTGTAATGGGTACCTAGCTTGGTTACATTGACAATGGATTTACGTATAACTAACTTCTAACAGCAACTCGTCGGTGGAGATAGGCTGCTGTTTAGGTACATTTACATACAGCAGCTCGTCCATGAAGATTGGCTAAATTTAAGTTTAGTGTGCCTTGTTATTGACGTTTCAAAGTGTATTTTATATACCTACTGAAAAAAAAAAATTTGGATTATGCATACTAGCATATAAATAACTAATAATAACATTAGGTTAGCTATATCAAGTCAGATGTCCTTCAGATATCATTGTCAAAACCAAGAATAGGACCATATTTAGAGCTCGCTTTAACCCGGTTATTGTGTCCTATCTGTACGAGTTTCTGTCTGTTTATTTACCTTTGATATTGGGATCAGTTTAAGCTAATTAACTACTAGATATAATCATTTCTTTTAGATATTAGTGGTGGTCAATTCTTTGCTATATTATGTTCTTTTAACCATTTCTAATTAAGGTTTCCAAGTTTAAAAGGAAATAAATATGCTGACACCTTTATCTACGAAGAGGTTGGCAGAGGGTTTCTATTTTTTTTTTTAAAAAGGGGGCGAACGAGCAGACGGGTCACCTGATGGTAAGTGACTACCGTCGTTTGTTGTTCCGTTGTTCCACAGATCGGTTGTGCGAGGAAAAAAGTTTCCTGAGAATCTCACAGTGGTGTACCGCCAACTATCCAGGTGGTGTGCATGATAGTTTTGTTATTTCTGGTAATACTCACTTTTTGGATCCCTAAATTATATATAAACCATAACACCTAGAACCGTGTGGCTTGTTTATACGATGTACTATTGTAGTCATCCGCCCAGAAAGAATTTTGAAAAGTTCCCATGGGAATGGGTACAACAGGAACGGACAACAGCGAAATACAATTAACTCGTTCATAACATCTCAGAAAGTGTCACCGATTAAATAAGGGTAGAAATAGACACTGGTTTCCTTTGAAAATCCTACGAATTTGTCTTGTAGCCTATACTCAGAAAATCTATAATCATTCGATATTGAAGAGCTAAATTATTCAAGCGATGTCGGTCTAGAGGACAGTCAGTTTATAATGACTGGAAATTTTATAACGGTCAGTAGGTCGAGGTCAAGTCACGTCTGAAAATAGATATAAATGCAATCGATTCACAGCCCCTATCCTAAACTACCTATTACACGAGCAACATTTATAAATATATTTGTAATCGCGTTCTCGAAAACACCTATAAAAATTTTCGATGTAATTTACAACAATAGGGAATCATTTTTTTATCTGCATTTGTGTATAATTGTAATATTATAAGGAATAAAAATAAATTAAAGTTCAGTTTCCGTTGGAAAATTATAGCTCATGTTACTTCCAGGAAAGAAAGCTTTTCATTGATGTAATAATTTTTAAGTACGATCCAGTAGTTTCCTATTTTATTAAACTATTTTAAAAAAAACTTTCCTGTTTATAATGTTAGTGTAGATACACGGCCAAGTTCAAATATACAGTACGGCCGTTTTAACTTGGCAGCTCGAAAGTTGCGCAATATGCGCAATAACATTTTTTAGGCTACCATTTGGCGGTCGGAGGGGGTTTGCGCAGGCGAAGCCTATGTTCAGAGAAGCTAAGCTAAAACGGCCCTTCTGTACATGTTTTAAAACAACCCGACTAAACCTATACACTCACCTCAACTTTAGCTGCGTTGTAGAACTGGTAGAGGGGCTCGTGCGTGAACAACGAGTGCGGGAGAGGGGACGCGGGGTGCGACCCTGACGACGCCCCCGACGACGACGAGATGTTCCCTGCTTGGTACAGCCCTGCTTCTGCGTACCTGACAATAAATAGGTAGGTTAGGTTATGAAATGTATAATATGTTATGACCAGTGATCGGAGTAGGTACATTGATTTGAGGTCATTGACATCAAACGTGTATGTTAATATGGATATGACTCCGTAATTTCCGGAATTTTAAAATTATTTTCATATTTTTTCCGGAATCTCGAAACTATCAAATGGAGCCAAGTGAAAAACGTATCTCAACACGTCCTCTCAAGTAACTGTATTGTTTAAAAATATAATAAAAACAATTCAATTTATGAATATAATACAAATGAGAAACTAAGGATGCCGTATATCAATAAATGATTTTTTTTGCTTACTTGTAAGAATTTTATTTTATTACACTTTTTACATTTGTGGAAATTTCGGTACCACTTCCGGTAATTTCCGGAAAAACGGCATGGCCATGTTATGATATCATGATGCAAGTACCTACGTCAAATCAATCTACCTACTCCGATCACTGGTTATGACATATACATTTCATAACATTATTATATTTCAAATATAAATAATTGTAAAATAGGGATTTATTATTTTGAATTTTTGCATAAGTTGTTATTATTATTATTTTGTATTTATTTAATCGGAATCGAACCCAGGGCTTATGCATCAGGGGTGGGATAACTTCCAACTGGGTTAACACTGTTGCTCTATTAAAATATTTGTGTTCTTATCGGTACAACAATGATAGTGTAATTAAATAACTAATCAACTATTTAAAGATAACATGTGAGTCCATACCTATATAAATGTAAAATAGAACAATTATTTCTTAGCATCAAACGCAAACGAGTTAAACCAGTTTAAGTCGACTATGGTACCTACCTATCGACTGAGACTTAGGTCATATAAATCAAGGAGCAATTATCGTACAACCTTTATGACAACACTCATGTTTAAATTTTATTAGGTATACTCTTCACTTACTATAACTACTCGTAACAAGGTAAGGACCGTTAGTCTTCTATCATAATGTAGGTATACCTACTAAGTAATTTTATTGTGCACTAGCAGCGCCCCACGGTTTCAGCCGCGTAGTTTCCGTTCCCGTGGTAATACGGAGATAAAATATAGCCTATGTTACTCAGGGATATTGTAGCTTTCCATTGGTGTAAGAATTTTTAAAATCGGTCAAGAAGTTTTTGAGTTTATTCGTTACAAACATACAAATCTTTCCTCTATAAAATATTAGTGTAGATCTACATATTAAGAGTATTTAGTCATTATTAACCCCACAGGTGAACTCATCGATTTAGAAAATCTGTAAACTAGAGGTTTAATTGCAGCGGAAGTATGGTGCTTAATCTTAGCGAATAGGGTAGTTGATTGAACGAAAATTTACTATGGAAAATGTATTGAGATGAGAACTAATATTATACTATCCTTTGTCCCCGACTGCTTCTGCGTGCCGGAATAAAACGTATTAGGTTCTGTGCTATGAAATAACGGAAAAGTTCCGAGTTATGTTTTTGTTTTTAATTTCTGTAATCTTTCTACTAAAACAAAGGTTATTCATTAATTCAAAGGGTCGAATATAATAAGTAATATTGGTAATTTTTTACATGCACCAAGTATTTTTGCTAAAGTTTGATGCTTGATAATTATGATAAAAAAAAAGAGTTAGTGTCATGGAAGTAGATAAGTAAGTATAAAACGCAGCTGGTCTTCAATTTAAAAAATAAACGTTGCTGATTAATGCAGTTCTATTAATATACACATTTTGCTGAATTTAAATGTTTCAATACCGATAAAAAAAATAGTTTTCTTAATTCCGTTTTCTTGAAATTTAATATAACATAAAACTCGACTATTATCTATATAAAACAGTATTTTTTTTAAAAACCAGAGTACACTGAAGGTGTAATTAGATAAAATCAATTCAAATCAATTGCCTCAAGTGCTAGTCGACGATCTAAAACGATTTTACCTTGCAGCTAACGTTAATAGCTGACAATTGCGAGTTCCCACGTAACAATTACAGCAAAACACTTCGCTTTATAAATTAATTTATTCACAAATTAGACTATTATCATTATCACGTATTGAAAATAAACATTTGTCACATTTACCAGTCTCTGATAACAAAAGACACGTGTTCGCCGGGCAATATGGAATCCAAAACTGAATAGTCTGACATCCCAACGCATACATAATACCTAAAACACGTTAACGTGTGGTGGTGCAAGTCATAAGAGGCAGCGGCGGAGACTCCGGAAGGTTTAACAGGTAAAGTGGTTTAATACTATGAAATAAAACTTCATTTTCAAACAAATTACTCCGACCATTTAGATTGGGGAATTTCCTTTTATTTTTATCAAGGCTTTGAGCACACTTGGTGGTCCATACCAGCCTCATAGAAAATTACGCTATTTACATTCATTTTTTTTTTATTTAAGGAACATACACAAACTTGTACAACTTGATATCATTATGCACCACCAGCTATTAAGCAGTACATTGTGAAAATCGGTGAATCCACAAAAATAACTTTTTCTCAATCATCTGTTTAATTACACGTACTGCACACAGGATCGCGTTTAAAACAAATCACATGGTTTAAAGAATTTAAAATAGATGTGTTGCTAATGTCGTTTATTCGTCCATTAATGTCCTTTTCTCTTGTAATTTTATAACGATAAATAAACCCTCTCAAAAAAGATCTAACCCTCTTATCGACCGATTTCAAAAAAGGAGGAAGTTCTCTATTGGACTGGATGTCTTTTGTTGTTGAATGTTGTTGGATGATTCTTTTTTTTGTTTGGTAGATCATATATCATTTGATCAAAATCGGTCGAGCGGTTTTAAAAAATCAACATTAGTCTAAAATTTGTATACATCGATGATATTTTTAGAGCTATCCGTTGAAGTGGGTTTTTTACTCTTAAAGTTCTTTGTTATAAGAGTATTTAGCTAAAGAGCTATCCCTCTTATAAGCTTAGCTTAGCTCATGTCATACCGTCGACACTACTCGCGTATCGCCCTTCCCTTGGGCCGCGCCTAACGGTCGGCCAATGAGTCATCGCAACGTCGGAATTGTGTGATGATGGCGCGATCCTCGATTCCTTGCACTGTTTCCTTGTCTTAAGTGCATGGACCATTTGTAAGATTTAAATTGCAATTTTTGAGTTTCATTTGAACCTGGCGCTTATCTTATAGCGCTCCGGTCCCGAAAGGTGGTGTCTCGAAAGGTTTTTCAAAACTTACGTACATATTCATCATTAGCTCGATGGTAAAGGAAAACATCGTGAGGAAACCCGCAGGTCCCAGAATTAATTCTGAGGCATGTGTAACAAACCCGGTCCGGCGATGGGCTCACCATGGTGATTCTAAAGAATATCTGGTGAAAAGTGGGTATATCCAGAAATGGAATACCTCTGCCTACCCCCTCGGGGTGAAAGGCGTGAGATTATTACATTTTATTTAAAGTTTCTTACCAAGAAGTGTTGGACGTTTGCACGGAAGCAGTGTCGGAGGCGCCACACTCGGCATACCACGAGGTGCGCGTGCGCGGGCCCTTCTCCTTGCGCGAGAGAGTCGGCAGGAGGCGCTTTAGTTCTGTGCACACAAACAAAATGCTTAAACACACCGCTATGGTCTTTTGTAGGGGGCAAAAAATCTTATTATTTTTTATAACTAGCTGCAGAGCGCTCTGTCCCCGTGGACTTTAGGTTATCGCCTCCCATAGGAACTATGTGTGTTCCAGGATGAAAAGTATCCTATGTCCAAGGTCCAATCTATTTCTACACCAAAATTTATCAAGATAGCTTCACAGGTTTAGGCGTGAAAACGTAACAAAAAAATCATTTTCGCATTTAGAATTTAAATTGGGACTAAATATAAAGTTGGAATTCAATTGAAATCACGACAATGGAACTCTTAAAAAAAATAATGCTTTGTAAATGAATAACAAAGCATATAAATTTGTGGTATCAGTGGTATCAATATAATTTAATTAATTAACAGAAAAAAATTGAGGATCCCTACAGGCCCCTGAATTGATTCTAAGGCATGTGTAACATCACTTTGTCCGAAAAATACTCTGTTGAAAAGTGGGTAGTTCCAGGTTTTGAATAAACCTTCTTGAATAAGGATTGAAAAAATCACGATAATCACTATTTAACCAGGACTCGAACCCGATAACTTCCATTCTTCAGGTACGGTAATGAACTGCAACGTCTTTTGTTCATTATACTATTACGCGACACTGTTAGATCTTACGCATACATTACACAGTTGTTAGGAATAACCCATGACATAATAAACATGAAACCAAATCATGACAAACTTACGATTACGACCCATACGGACACAAATAACACAACACGAATAACAAGACACAAAAATTAAAATACAAAGATGGCGGAGCGAAAAATATGGGAGTTAACGCGGTACGTGCACATTGTGCGAATACGAAAGGATTACTAAGGATTGTTGTACATGCAGGCGTAATGCTATTAGTAATACTTGATGGAGGTCAAATTGTTTTTAATGTTCGCCGAGCAAAGGTCTGCTTTGCCCACATAAGGTCATTATCTGTTTGCGCAGAAAATATCCACAACCAGTAAATAAATAGATTCTGTGTAAAATGGTAAGTTAAATGTAAAGTTCGTGTTCGATAAGAAAAAGTACAAATGTGAAAAGAATCCAAAGACAGTGCAAACAAAGACATTCACGTGAAGCTGCGAGGCTTGTCCACAACCATACCACCGCGCCGTTTGCTGGGAATAATTATATTATTATTTAGATAAACTTCTAAAATTTTTTTATCAGAAAAAAAGGGAATTCTTTTTTCCAATGTACCTATGTACCTACCTAATTACCTAGTCAGTAGTCACATAACGATGTAGCAAATTTAGCAAGAGTCGACGAAATATAAAAAGACTAAAACTTTTTCATGCTTGAATGAATTAAATGTTCTGTAAAATAAAGTAACTTTTAATTAGGCCCCTAATTTTGAAGACACCCTAGAGAACTACTGCAAAACAATGTAAGGCCTACAGTTTCACAAAATTATGATTACTTATTAGTTTATCATTATTATTTATTGTAAACAATATAGTTATTTCCAGCAAGCGGAGGCACTGACCTCTGTTTAGCGCTGTCTTCGCTTTATCAAATGCTCTATCTTCAATTATAATCATAAATTAATGCTATTTGATACGGACAGACGTCAACTGAAATAATATTTATGTTGTAATAGTCTGATAAATATAGAAAATTAGTGGCATTTTTCAAATTTTAGTTAAACTCACTCATTTTGAATTAGTATTATTCAACTCGTTAACAATCAAACAAATCAGATAACATAACAAAGTAAATTTATTTATTTACACAGATTTTTTTTGTGCCACAAGATGAAACTGTATTGTAGATTATTGGCTTAAGAATTAGCCCTAGATAAAAGATACAGTAATATAACGCAGGTATCTTCTTTACTATACATACAAAAAGATGAATATTTACAATACTCCAAAATAAAATTTATTATTGATTGACGTAATTATTACATGACTACTCTGAAGATTATTATGATATATCGCTGCAGTTTGTTCTTGTCGTATGACTACCACATAGCGTAGTACTACATAGCGTAGTACAGCTACTAAAAATATTCTACATAACAGCTTTTTATATTATCTTGGCACGCCTGGTTCGCGGTGACGATTCTGCCAACATTAAAAAAATCTAAACTCTGTCAATTTGACATTGACACGTCCTGTCAAAAATGCTATCTAAATATTCACTGCAAAGCAACCTCTTTTTCTCTGCGCAACAACAAGAAACGGAAACGCTAGTATTTACGTCATAGAGTGAGAGCCCAGGAGTGCGATTTTTGAATCTCACTGGTAATATCAAAATCACCGGTGACTAAAATTATCACCGATGACTTTTATGTCACCATTTTCCAAAAGCCGTATTTTTGAAAGTCACACGCTGTTTTCAATAAATCGTCGCAATCACAAAATATCACAATCGAGGCCCGTTGCTAATTCTTCCGAAAAACATATTTTGGCACTTTTGGCAGATGGCACTACGTCAACTGTCAAAAACAATCGCATGGTGATTTGAATTACGAGTGGGTAGGAGCACTCGTAAATCGATATCATAGGTATGATATGATAAATGTAAGTCACCGATGAGTTTCAAAAATACGAACTTTCGGAAATCACTCACATCGGCGAGAATTAGTCACTTGGTGAGATTCAAAAATCGACCCCCGGGAGTGCGATTTTTAAATCTCACTAGTGATATCAAAATCACCGGTGACTTTTATGTCACCATTTTCCAAAAGCCGTATTTTTGCAAGTCACACGCTGTTTTCATTAAATCGTGGCAATCACAAAATATCACAATCGAGCCACGCTGCTAATTCTTCCAAAAAACATACTTTGGCACTTTTGGCAGATGGCACTACGTCAACTGTCAAAAACAATGGCATGGTGATTTCAATTATGAGTGGGTGGGGGCACTCGTAAATCGATATCATAGGTATGACAAATGTAAGTCACCGATGAGTTTCAAAAATACGAACTTTCGGAAATCACTCACATCGCTGAGAATTAGTCACTTGGTGAGATTCAAAAATCGATCCCCAGGCTTGTCAGACCTTCGTCATTTTGTAAAACCTCAAAGTTTGTCTGTGTATGTCCCTACTACAGGTGTAAACGATCTCCGAATATGAAGTTTGGATAACGGTTCCTTTGGAAGTTATCAAGCAGCAAAGGTCCATAAAGTTGCACCTCAAATTCGTTAAAGTTTAAAGCCCAGATTTTATATATTTTATTCGTATTAATATTAGAAATCACGTCGTCCATTGTCAGACACTTGGTGAGGTGGAAACCCCCTGTCAGACACCCTTGAATCATGGTGAATTGATATACTTATTGATATTTTTATTTCACTTCTATACTTTGACGATGTTATTGAAATGATACTATAGTGATAAGTCCCTACTTTGACTTATTGACTTTTGAACTTGTTTTAAGTTTTATAATTACTTATTTCCCGCCTAGCTAGAGCCTACAGAGTATTATATCCAGTTGACGCCTGTTACCTTCGTTGACAGCGCTAAGGTCTGTGGCGGGTGCACCGGGCGGGGGTGGCGGCGGGACTGCTGGTCTTTCCAGTGCAAGGCACGGGGAGGATTCTGCCCAGCCTTGGCGCAGTTTACCGTCGCGCCTGCGCGCTGGGGCCGTCGGCGACAGCGTCTCCGTGCTTCCCGGGTGGCCGTTGTCACTGCTTCGAAGAGGAATTTTGGTTATTATCAGAATAGGGAAACTATAGGTGGGGTTGGTAATTGACATATTATTATTGACATATTGATATTTCATCCATATTACACTTGTTATTAAAGTTGTTAGTCTTCCAAATAGCAAAAGATAGTCGAACGTGACAACGTCATAAGAAAATACTGATGGAATGGATTGTGCCTCTTTGTCGCTCGTTGCGCGCTCTCGCTTGCACTGGAACGACGCATACGTCACACTTTTTCGGGAATGCCGCCGGCTCCATCAATTTATAAAGCTGGGGTCCCACGGTCCGCTATTCCACGGATCAGCCACACTCAGCCGACGAGCACGGACGGCGACGCACCGCAGGCAGGGCCGGTCCAACGGTGCGTGTCGGTGTGTGTAGATGTTTTTATGTTGTCATAATGCAAAGCGAAAGAGAAAGAGAGAGAAGAGCGCACCTTTGAAGTTACCGACTCACGATGGATACGGGCGCACCGCCACAGACGTTCTGTGCTATCACGGACGAGGTCCCACGGTGCGTCGTGCGAGCTGGTCTGCGTGCATCCGCGATTTTACGGACCGTGGGACCCAAGCTTAAGACGTGTCACGTCAAAAAAACCGGCCAAGTGCGAGTCGGACTCGCGCACCGAGGGTTCCGTACAACCTTGCAAATTTATGGTTTTCGTAATTTTTCCTTTATCTATGCTATAAGACGTTGCTTCGTACCAAATTTCAAGATTCTGAGTTCACGGGAAGCACCCTGTAGGTTTTGATTCCCTTGCAAGTGTCGAAAATTTGCGGCATAAGCGGCTGTATCTTTTGATTGCGTTGGCTTAGAAGTTTGATTTTTTCACAGCTTCAAGGGACAGTAGACCTGAGTAATTGATATAAATTTCAGCTTCATACCTCCACGCGTTCCTGAGAAAAAGGGTCTTGACAGACGGACGGACGGACGGACAGACGGACAACAAAGCGATCCTATAAGGGTTCCGTTTTTTCCTTTTGAGGTAGGGAACCCTAAAAATACAAAAATCTAGTCAAATGAATTACTTTTTATGATCTGTCAAAACGAAAATTTACTATGGAAAATAGACTGAGTACTCATCATTCTAAGTACTCAATTGCATCACTTTTTGTTTTTTTTTTATTATTAAAAAATTGCTTTACTTGGGATAAGCTTTTTAATTAATGATTTAATTTTTAAATTAACAAATTTTGGTTTTGACAGCTGGGTTTAGAGGTGGCATGATCTAATTTTTATTTCAAAATAAAGTTCAGTTTAGAGGTGTCATGACATGATATCTCTCTCAAGATAGGTTTATGTGGTTTTTTCAAACAGACAAGAAAAAAAGGTGAAGTTTGGGTCTTTCCATGAATAGAATACTAACGATCCCTTCGAAGAAAAGACATGAACATATTCATTTATTTTTATCTACAAAAAATCTTACCAATTACTAAATCCGGAGTCGCCATCCATCGAATCAGTCAAGTAGAACGTCGAGTTAGTGATCTTCAACGCACTGGGTACTTCAGAATTTATGTCCACAGCGAGCGAAGAGGCGCGTCTAAAACGCGACTTGAACGAAAAGTACGCTTTTCTCGATAGAGTTCCATTATCCTTCTTACTATTCTCACTTGTTGGGGTTGTAGGCTTCTCCGGAGGAGGTTTCTCGGGCAAAGGAGGCGGTATATCTCCGCTACTCAACCTCTTTTCTCCAATAGCAGTCTTAAGCTCGTCCTTGAAGGAGCCGTTGACCTTTATAAGGGGAGTTTCAGTCTTTAAAATAGGCCGGGTGTCGTTGAAGGATATGTTGCTGTAAACATGTGAGTCTGCCCTTTCGCAGTTTGCGTATATTGGCGCCTTTTTCGTTTTCGGAGTGTCGTAGGTGCCGTTTTGCGCTGACGATGTTTTGCTGAATGGTATACCGTCCATTGCCACTGTTGAAAATAAATAAAAAAAAATTTTAAGTACATTAAAATCTTTTGTCAATACATTGATAAAACCGGTTTCGTCGCTTATCGTAACTATGGAGCATAAAAACATAGTGTTATGCAAAAAAAACCCTTTCATGTACCTAAATTTCAACCCATTTTAGTAACTTTTTCTCCGACAATGGAATATATTTTGAATTATTGCGTTTGCAATATGTACATATTATAGGTAATAAAAATAAAATATTATCGCTATTTAAACCCATCTGATAAGACAACGTTTTTCATAAATACTATCATTATCCGATATGGTCTAGTGGCTAGGATACCTGGCTCTCACCCAGGAGGCTCGGGTTCGATTCCCGGTATCGGAAAACGTCATTTTTACATTTTCTTTTTCCTTATTACTATTTGGTTTAATGTTTTTTTAATTATGATGATCTCATACCAGAATATCTTTTGGTGAGATTCCTCTTGATCTGCCGCATCTTGCGCTGTGCTGCGCTCGCTATTTTGGTGAGGGTGTACTGCCCCCCACTGGGTGGGGAGGGCAGCCGTGACGCAGGCAGCGCCGGGGCCTGCGTATGCGCAGTCTGTGGAGGAAAAGCGAACTTATTAAAAACTAGTGGTTTTGTGCGGTTTCACCCGCGTAGTTCCCGTTTTCGTGGTAATAAGGGAATAAAATATAGCCTATGTTACTCAGGGATATTCTAGCTTTTCATTAGAAATAGTTTTTAAAATCGGTCCAGTAGTTTCGGAGCCTATTCAATAAAAACAAACAAAAAATCAAATCTTTCCTCTTTGTAATATTAAGTTTAGAAGTACATATTATACTGATATAGATTGGACAAGTCCGAGTCTGACTAGCGCATCGAAGGCTTCTTAGGCACTTGTATCGAAAATTGCTCTAACGAAACGATGGTTCGGATTGAAGGCCAACTTTGTAGGTGAAAATTGTTTTTCCTATACATCTATTTAGGTCATGGTCTATTCAGCTTGTAATGTTAGTTATAATCGCAAAAAAGTTTGTGATAAAATTACGAGTTAACGATTTTCATTTTTATTTCTTCACTTGACCCTTCTAGCCAAATTTCATGATTCCAGGTCAACGGAGACTACCGTGTGGGATTGATTTATTTGCGAGTGTCTAAATATACCTAAATGGCCGTATTTTTAAATTGCGTAGACTTGCGTGATATTTTTCAGCTCAGAGGGTCCGTTGACATCCTTGGGATGGATGCAACTGCTCTCACGTTTAGGGATCTGTAGCGACACTACATAGAACGCATCAATAGAAGGCCGAGTTACATAGAACGCGCCAATAGACGGCCGAGTTCTAAACCGCGCTATCGGAGTTTTCTAATGAGTTTGTATAAATACAACTGTCCAACATCAACCGTTGGACCGCGGTCCCCAGGCACGATCACCTCGCCTGACGGAAGATCTTCCCTTTTCACGATGGAGGAGCATTCCACCTCCGCTCCTCCATACATCCAAAAAAGAAAAATACAGTGGAGAAAATTGGGTTCCTACTTCCTAGGAAAAGAAAAGGAAAATCTCGCGCCTTTTATCCCCGAGGGGGTAGGTCCATTTTTGGAAATACCCACTTTTCACGAGAATATTACTACTACACTACTAGAGAATATTACTACTTCCTAGGTAACCTCTGATAATCCTACCTCCTCCTCCTCTACCTCCTTGGATAAGCTGTGAGCATATCATTACTAGTATACTAGTCTTCTGTAGGGGTCTAAAGATTACATTTACCTAAACAGTCAACTGTACCTTGTCATGGTCGTCGGTGTCCGAATCGCTGTCGAACGAGTCGAAGTCGTCGTCGAGCGGCAGCGGCGGGTGCGCAAGCGCAGGTGCGGGCTCCAGTGACTCGTACACGTGACCAGAGTCGCTGCTGTCGCAGTCTGTGGACAAATCAGCAGTCTGTATTAGATTAGGGGGAACAGATAAGGTACAGACGATATTGTTGGCGTCTTTGGGTAATTTCTCTTTGGACACGATTAGGCTGAAATGGCGAGAAGATATTTTGAACGGCTTTATTCATTGATATCCAGTTGAAGTAAATTCTGAGAAAGAAAATAGAGAGAGGAGTTATTATTTTTTATATAAGGAATTAAATAATATGCATATTATTTACATATTCCAATCAGGAACAATGAAAGCAATTCGATTCAAAAGTAGATCAATGAGTAATTAACATAACAAAGTCAGGGTATTTATTTAGAAACTAGCGACCCGGCCTCGCTTCGCTGTGCTTCGGTTTATATGATATACAAAAACCTTCATCAATTATCGCTTTTTCTATTAGTGAAAACCGGATCAAAAACCGTTGCGTATAGACGGCGGGAAGCGACTTTGTTTTATACTATGTGGAGAAGATAATTATTGGCAAATCATTTACATACTAGTATTTAATCTTAAACTAGGCAGAGCGTTAACTATAGACACCAAATAACTGATAAACATTATACAACACCTAGACACGAAACCAACAATCATGTTCATGAACACATGTTGGCCCCAGGCAAAGAAGGCAGGGTCACTACCAAATGGGCCAAAATTACTGCATCGAAAAACAAAAGACATATAACATTACGGAAATATAATAATAGGGCATCCAATAACACAGCAGCCTACACGAGTCAAACCCACAGCATAAATACTTGGAACTCAGTATCAAAAGATATAAATATTTGCAACACAACCTAATAGATACTATCGATAAACGCCAGTAAATGTCAAGGCTTGCGCTTACATAAGCGGCAGGTGAACTCACCGGTAAGTGGACAGTGTGGTAATATCTAACTGGTCACACACCCGTGGTTAGTGCCTACATATGCTCATGCGACGATATTGCAATAGACTGGGTTTGCGAAAACAACAGGATGTATTTCATTATAGGTACACAGTGCAATAGGCATCTTTGGTATTGGTCTAGACATGGCTGTAGAGCATTGTTAGGATTCCGTACCCAAAGGGTACCAACGGGACCCCATTGTAGCGTCATCTGTGGCTTCTACATAGAAATAGCTAAGGCGCCATAGACGCTCACGACGTCACAATTCTAAACCGCGCTATCGAAGTGATCACAGGAGTGTGTATAAATACAACTGTCCAACATCAACCGTTGGACCACGGTCCCCAGGCACGATCACCTCGCCTGGAAGATCTGCCCTTTTCACTAAAGGCCTCTGCTGTCCCTCCGTCTGTCTGTTTGTTGTAGACAGTTGCAATTTTCAGAGAATGTTAATTTCTATGCAGCTATAACAACTACTGAATAAAAATAGAAAAATCGATTCAGCTCGAAGAATTAGGTCGGTGATATGCCCTGATATCGAAAATCTGTAGCATTGTCGCTTGTACCAAAGTGGCATGTATTTAACTGCCTAAACTAGGTAACCTAGGTCTCGTCTCGGGGAAAACTAGTTTCACGAGTGACGGTCGGTTGCCCGAGTCCAACAGTGAATAAAATACTAACAATTATAATCTTATTTTTTAAATGTTGCCGATTGCAGAATGACTCCGCTGATAAACTCTCCATCGACCGTGACCGAAAACTTAATAAGAAGTGATTTAGAAAAAACCTGTACATAGATAAATTGCGACCAACGTAATGATACTCATTACTTCTAACAATATAGCCAAATTACAGAATTGCCGTTGTATGGTCAGCACATTATGTAACAAATTATTTTTGTTATTATAAACCGCTTTAATGCAGTGGTAATAAAATGATTGGCCTTAATTGTGCGATGTCTGTTTTTACTTCCAAAATTCCGTACAATGTTGCATTTTTATCTCGGCTATTTTTAAAAGAATTTTAGACTATCAAATACACTTATTTAAATAAATAAAATACAAATTTGTAACACAATTCACTCACTGTTGTTCAGTCCCAAAGTAGACAGAGTCTGTATTATGTATTACCCATACATAAGTCTGTAATGCAAATACAAATATTGGCCCCCGGACAGGAGTCGAACCAACGAACCCTGTCTCAGAGGGCAAGGTCACTAGCATCTACTTAGTTATAGGTATTTGATGAAACCATACATCTAAAACACATTAAGCCCGCCTAATCTTCTTAAAGGCAAATATTGTCACTGACAATAAGAGATAAAAAGGTATTATAGGATTAGACGGTCTATTTTAAATACCAACCAAGTTTTAGTTCATATAAATAAATAATAATATAATATAAATAAATAGAGCAGTGATAGCCCGGACGGTTAAAGAGCCGGCCGAAAATCAGTGAGGCTCGGGTTCGAATCCTGGCATGTACCAATGAGTTTTTCAAAAACTTACGTACATATTTATCACTAGCTCGACGGTGAAGGAAAACATCGTGAGGAAACCCGCAGGTCTCAGAATTAATTCTGAGACATGTGTAAACAGACCCGGTCCGACGATAGGCTCACCACCTATCACGTTTAGGGGTCCAATATATCTCGTGAAATGTGGGTATATCCAGTAATGGAATACCTCTGCCTACCCCCTCGGAGATAAAAAAAGGCGTGAGATTATATTATTATTATTTACTAGCGGATGCCCAGCGGCGTTGCCCGCGCGGATTCCGTTTATTCCCGTTCCCGTGGGAATTTCCGAAAATCCCTTCATAGTGGTTGCCTACGACATATTTAAGACACCTACATACCATATTTCAAATAACGGGTGCCCAGCGGCGTTTTCCCGCTTGGATTTAGTTTATTCCCGTTCCCGTGGGAATTTCCAAAAATCCCTTCATACCAATTTCCTATGACATATCTGACACCTTCATACCATTTTTCAAGTTTTTAGGTGTTATCGTTTCGGAGTAGTACGTATTTCTCTTTTCAACCAGTTTTTTTATTTTCCCGTGGGAATGAGATATTTTCCTGGAATAAAAAGTACCCTAGATGTTGACCCGGGTACTCAGTTATCTCCATACCAAATTTCATCAAAATCCGTCCAGTAGTTTTTGAGTGATGCGTGCACAACCAGACAGACAGACAGACAGACAAAAATTCCAAAAATTGGTGTTTCGGTATCTATATCGATAACTATATACACTACCGTTAAAATTTTCAAAAAATATTTAATGTACAGACACGGCCCCGTTACAGTTTTATTATATGTATAGATTAAATAAATAAAACAGTTCATCAAATCAACATACACAGAAAAGAAAGATAATGTTCACCACACACGCAATAGAAAATAAACAACTACAAAGTGGAGTTAATATAATGTCATGTTATTGATTGCAAAAGAACCTACTATAAATATTACGAGGCAGGCCGTAATAAAGTAGAAAGTGAGTAAAAGGGAAAATAACGATATCAATGACTTAGCGAGAGAAATATGAGTTTAGTCAGTCTTGCATGTAGATAAAATACTATTAAATAGTGACCAGAGAGAAAGAAGAGGCCGATAGGTGATCGTGCAGCACTTGAATAGGCTCGCAATTCTAAATAAATACATCACTCACAGCTTATTCCCAAATTTTGCATTCCAAGAAGCATCCCCTTGTTTCAACGGACAGGTAGTAAGCCCATAGCCGAATCAGGGAGCTACACAATCCTCTGAATCGATTCTGGGGCCCGCAAGTTTCCTTACGAAGTTTTCCTCCACCGCGCAGCTAATAATTAATATATTTTTTTACTAGCGTATGTATTGTCCCACTGCTGAGCGAAGGCCTCAAATTGTTGGGCACAAATCTGCAAGAATTGGGTCCCAACGACTGGCCGCCGACGTCGAGGCAGACCCCGAAGAAGATGGCGGGATCAAATAGACGCCTTCTCGATGACAGGGCCGGAGGAGGCAAAGGATAGGGATAAGTGGAGGGAGGGAGGAGAGGCCTTTGCTCAGCAGTGGGACAATTATTAATTACTTATTAAAAAAAACTCATTCATATGTGCCGTCTAAATGAATCCTGACCTCATCCATGAGAAGCAGGCTCACTTTTAACAGTGCAATCACTGCTCTTGTATTTCAGATAAAATTATGCTTGAACCCATATGTAATAAATGTTAGTAATAATAACTCTCGTTATACTTTCCAAGATAAAATTGTCTGTTATTTAGACAATAATAAATAAATTAGACGACAAAGGATGCCCGAGTGACACTGCTTTAAAAACGACTTTGATTTGTATACACAAGAAAATGTACACACTGTTCAAGTATCATTCATTGGTGTCGTGAACTAAAGTGGAAACTGGAGGGTAAATACAAGCGGAAAGTTGATCAACAAGCGAGCTCATCCAAACAATTTTTATTTACAAACACTTCAGTCGATCGGTTTCTTATTTCTTACTACAGTTGTACAGTAAGTATAGTGATTTTTTAAGTCAGATAGATAGAATGTAGTATGCAAAGCATTTTAACAAATCAAAAAAGGAGTTTTTGGTACAAAAATTTCGGTATATAGTCTCTAAGAAATTGGTAGGATAGAAACAGTCAAACTATAAGAAGTAGTAGAGAGACTATAGTATCTTAATACTGTTTTTGATGTGCTTGAACATCCATAAAGTGAATAGAAGTCCCTATTACCATTACGAAGCTTTTCACATTATAACAAACGTACAAAGCAACATTAGTCTTAAAAGAACAAGCATCATATGTCATTTGTTCAAGGGAATACGTCTGAAATAAAAAGGCAAGGCTGCCACACAACGTAAAAAAAAAACACAAAATTACCGATGAAAGCGATGAGATCCTGTATTTCAAACTCTCCATCTCTCAAAACAGTTCGTAAGCTGAGCCAGCACTTCTGTTCGAGCACGTCAATCAGTCTCACTCTATGTTCGACATCCTTCTGCGCTCTGCCTCCGTTCTTCTTCGAGATTCTGCATACTTCTTCGTCGTTCTGACTGAAGTATGGACACTTGGCACTTGTGTCGATGTATACTTTTGTTGGAGATGTTACGAAAACTAGAAGAACGGTCAAGGTGTTTCAGGGTTTAAGTTGAAAATTTTTAGCCTAATTTAGATCTCTTATTCACATTCACGACTTGTCTCTTGTGATGCTTTTATATAATAAAGAACAATAACTGTAGCAATTTATCTTTTGATGATGCCAATATGACTTAAATAATTCATTCTCAAAGATAAGCATCTTAAGTAAAGCCATAAGCTCTTTTAAAACGTATGATCTATTCTATATTCTTTAAGTCTCGGCAAAGTGATGTCACGAGTTTACTATTTATCTTCAACACAGCTCTGTTTGCTTTGTGCAATACAAGTTTGAGCATTACTTTAATCTACACATTAAATCTACCTGTTTAGACATCATATAAAATATTTCACAATGAACTAGAATCGAGACTTATTCGGTGGGTATAGCGTCATTGAGTCACTTTGAAAACCAATGCTGCGTCATCTTTAGCCATACGTGTCTTATTTAAATCGACAGTAATGAAAGTGAACTTGACTGCCTCATCGAATTACTTTTATGGTAATCGTAATCGATTTCATTTGACATTAAGAGGCCAATGCTTATGATTGGCGGACCGAAAAAAGGTTATATTTGTAGCACCAAAAGAATTACTTTGTAATGTATAACATCTCATGAGAAATAGATCTGTTTTAGAAAAGCTCATTTTAGTGATGATTAGGTTTCATTATAGATCGAACATAGCAATTTCAAATGATTTAATATTGGTCGAGAAAGTTGAATGAATCATTAAATAGCAATGCATTTCCTTATGCTTCGTCTAATCGTTGACTGTTCATATCAAATGTTATTAGAAACTGAATATAATCTCGGAAATTAAGTTAATTTTCCGCTTCAATGCAAGCTCAAAAGATTCAAGTCATCCTGAAGCACCTTGATCCCCGCAGTTCCTCCTGAAGGTCCCGGGCTTCGGCGGCGGGGGCGGGCCCACACCGCCGTTCATTTGAGCCCTCTCCGTTATCATCGTTCACCATTTTCACTTCACATCGTCACTCTACTTTCCACTTTGACTAGCTTCACAGGGTTTCACTTGTTATTTATTTTTAGTTGCGTTTTAACCATCAGTAAATTGTTGATTGCTGTTTGGATTGAACATTCATATTGTTAAATTCTTACAATTGCTTTACATTGCGTAATCAAAAACCGATGCAAACAAGCATCATCTGCATAGTGATTCTACTGTACCTAGTAGAATCACTATGCAGATGATGCTTGTTTGCATAATTTTATTCCCTACATATTCTAACCTTCGGTGTAATTATCTAACTCTTTCCCAATTATACATATCATCCGATTACATAAGAGTCTAGATTAAATTTACATTACCATTTTCAGATAAAAACATCGTTTTATGAAGCGAGTACTGAATTCTGAGATATTTAAGTCTTGGATTCCCGAAGTAGCTATTCATACTAAGTCAGAGGTTACCTACCAACGATCAAGTTACGGCAAAAAACTGATACAAAGCGGTCGTTTCAGGGTCGCCCGGTACCATTCCGTATTACCATAGCCACTAGAATCGAGAATTGCTTATTTTTTCCTTGATTCAATGCTAAATGTCGCGCCGAATAATTTCAGCACGATTTATATTTGTGTTAGTGAATGCAATTGTCGCGTTAATACTTTCATTTGCTTCAATTCACTGATAGAGCTTTGAGAAACTTGGGTAGTATTTTTAAAATAATGAAGTAGCTACTTAGTTTTCATCTTACTAGTTTATGTTGTAAAGGGAGAGAGAAAGACGATCAGATATCGTTATTTCATATCAAATACAGTTCTTAAAAGCTTTAGACATCACAATCCGTGAAGAATAAAGATTGTTAAAACAAATAATAATTTGATTGAGTCTAGTATCACGGTCACCCTAAATTGCGGAACCAAAAATCATTAAACTGAAACAGAGTAAAATAGTGCTAAAAGATATAATGCCAGATAATTACAGTTCTAATTCTAGCGCAACAACAATTTGCTAGTTTATCAGTAAGCAGAAATAAGAAAACAATATCATGGTATAGTTGCAAAACCAAGGTATGTATGTGTTTGTATATTGTTCGCGTATGGCGTTGCAATCAGAGCATTGCCGGTTGCGAAACCACGTAAGGCTACTGTATAATCTGCTCCGAGGAAGGAGAACTGTAAAATCAATTACCCAGTATCTGATTTGGAACACAATGCTGTTAATACTGAAAATTATATTATAAATGCATCACTCAGGAAGGATAATTTTGAAATTGATAAAAATGCTTCTCAGATCTCAGATTATTTAAAGAAGACAGCCTTCGATAGCTTGGAAAATACTTTTGTATTTTACATTGATTTTGTTGCCGAGGAAGAAGTAATGGAAGAAAAAATTCAAACATGTAATCATTAGCATCTCAACAAATATGAAACTCAGTGAAAGCTACTGAGAGCAACGAAGAAGGCTATCGCAAAATAGTTATCAATAATGGCTGAAGTAAATGCGATTAGGTATCCGGTAACAAACGGTCATCATTGTCGGGTAGATCTAAATCAGATTGGAGATTATAGCACTGTTCTAGACAAACGCAGTAGTTTCGTGCAATCTATACACTTTCTACGACCTGAAGAAAACGTTGACAATAGTTGCTTTGTTCGAACCAACGCGGACCGTTCAGTAGCTTACGACGCAAAAGTGTAATTTTATCCATTTGCTGCAATGCAAAACGCTATCCAGTGATTGAGATTGATTGCTATAATGGTAGGCTTTATGGTACTAATAATACAGTTTTTAGAGGCTACAATGATAGTGTCCAAGATTTCGGTGTTCATGATTGAGGAGGCTTCAAAGTAATTTCAATAGTATTTAGTGTCCATAATGTCGATGTACCAGATATAGCAACAATAGTTCATCGAATTCCGTTGAACTCGTGTCACGTTCTGGCCAGTTGGAGACTCAGTGGGTCGAAACCGGCGCAGATGCAGATCTAGTAACCGGTATGAACCAGATAATAGGATAGATATTTAGCTAATGTACGATGCAAATGCATAATCAAGTACCGCCGGTTTAGGTCGTTGACTGAACAAAGTAAATGTGCAACGGGCCATTGTTAGAAAGATATTTTTAATGAAAAAGATAATTTTAATAATGCGAAAATCATCAGTTCATAAGATGATGAGGTTTAGAGTAATGCTTTTTGAATTGTGCTTATAATTAACGAAATTCCAAGAATCCGCAAAAAATCGACGTTGCTGAAGACTCCAAATTTGCAGAATCGATTGCAAATTGAAATGGTTAACACAATAAAGTCGATTCAAAAGTTGTATCGTTCAAGGTGGACTGCACGGCTGGATAGGAATAAATGAATGCATCAAGAGCAAGTAACTAAACATCATTAACTTTGATGCACGAGACGAAGCGTGACGAAAGATAATGTGCAAATTAACGATAAGAACTGCTAGAAAGTAAACTGTGTTGGTATTTGTAAACATATTTGTTAAACCATATTTGGAAGTTGTAAATGTAAATTTTCGCAGCTACATGCTAAAATTTGATGGCCGGATCAAAACCGGCCGGCGTGACTCCGTCGACCACAGATGTCATGCACTTGCAAGTTGCGACATTTAACAAAATGAATAAGTTTCGTCACTCAAGCACTGATGGTTTACGATATTTTACAGCATAATTTGTCACAAATATTACTTCATGAGCATAGATTTACAATAGTATTGTTAATTGTCTGTAATCACGAAAAACCACTTTCACTGTCGGGGCGGAGTGCCGAGCGCGTGGGCGCGGTGCGTCCGTCCGAGAGCGCGGGCGCAGGGCTAACTCGCGCGCGTGCGCCGTCGACCCGCGCCGTCCCTCTCCCACGCGAGCCTTCGCCAACTGTAGCAAACGAGTGGGCGTACCCGAATCGCCATTTATGTAGATCTACGGCACCCCCTGAAGGCATATCGTCGTCAAATTCGCGAGATATGTCAAACAAAAATTACTACAACATCTTCGCAAACACTTAGCCTTTTTTGGAGGATCCATTTGTATAAATTCGGAACCCACACACTAAAGTTTATTTAATTTTTTATTTGAAATCAATAACCATTTCTAAGATAACAGAGGATCCATTTGTATAAATTCGGAACCCACACATTAAAGTTTATTTAATTTTTTATTTGAAATCAATAACCATTTCTAAGATAACAAAATTTTCACTGATTTAAGTCAAGACCTTTTTACAGGAAACTGAGCAGACGGGGAATATACCAATGCTGTACTGATATACGAGTATAATTAGAAATCGGTTATCTTACAACTGTCGATGGCTGATAGAAACAAACCAATTGGACTATGAGAAAACTGGTCCAGAAATACAGGCTGGAATCTAGGGCGACACGCGATCAATTAAGCTATAAATTTCAAATTGGACAACAGAATATCTATAATAAACAAACAGTAGTGTTGCAACCTCATCTCAGGAACAGAAACTTAGCAGCCAATAGTTGTTAATTGTAAATTTTAATTCACGTGACTTGTAAGAAATGTGGAGCGTTGCTCTCATACAGTGACATAAGTCAAGTCACCAACTGGAACAGGTGAATAATTGATCCCACGTTCGATTTCATCGAGAATTCGGCTTTAATTTCTGCAAGAGGTTGTAATAGTGTCGACACTATCGCATTTCGGTCTGAAGGCAAGGCACCGTGTTCGGTATTGCGCTTGGGCTGAGTGACAGGCTTTTTGTGAGGTACCTGCGAAGGTTAATAGCTAAATCGGTGATAGTATCACTTCCTGTAAGCTCACAGCAACAATGTAAGGTACGGTATCACCTCTCTTAAAAGAAGCGATTGAGTCAAATAAAAAAACAGCATGATGCAGATTTACACGCATTCCTTCCCGACTTATTTTAAATTCAAAAGAGAACTTTTGTAGAGAAGGACACGCAAAAAAATATAGATACAATACAATCACCTACAGAGCACCACAAAAACACACTCGAAGAAGAATTGTGAAGATTCAATTCAAACCAAAATCTTTACCAAAAATCGTATCCTTGCAAGCACAAATCACACACAAATGTTTCCACATGCCAGCAAAATATAATAGTCTTTAATATAGGTGACGACGTAATCAAGCCATTGTTAGGTATAATAGTTCGCAAACGTTCACATAATTATATCTTTATTTGGCGTTTGTTAAAAATGCTAAGCGAAAGCAGTAAATTGTTTCTAGCTTGTGTTTAACATTCATAATAACACTTTGTATTTCCACTGCAGCTTGTTTGTCATGGGCCGAATTTTCTCAAGTTTGTCTTTTAATTATTATAGAGTTTGTTGAACCCCGACATCTTTTCTTACCATTCTGTGGTTTCGAATTATATTTTATTTTGAAGCGTCTTCAATCGTAATAGATTCCTTATCACATCAGACTACATCATTCCACTGCTGGACTGAACATGGGTCTTACTTAAGAGGCTATGACGCCTTTCTTAAATATTAGGATATCAGAATTGTCTTCTGATATCCTAATATTTAAGAAAGACTTATTCCATATAAAGAATTACAAGGAATTTGAGGCAATTTAACAATTGAAATCGCACTTCAATGAAATTCTTAGAAACAATGTCATCTGAAATTGTAATACATTCGCTTTTCTTTGGAGAGATTTTCTGGTTTCCCGCACTATCGTGAACCATTTGCTTGTTTTTGTTCCGTCATTGTGAGACCTCTCGTACCATATTGTGTCTGAGTCATCGTTACATTGTTTGAGAAAACAGAAACTTACACAAATCTATTTTTAATAAACACATAGTCACGGCTATGTAGTCCCAAACAAGGCAAATCCTGTTTACCAGGATTTGGGTGCTATACAAAAGATTTATTGAATATTTATTTTGAAGTTGCATATAACTGTGATGTGACGATACTTGCAAATGTTACAAGTCATCTTACAACCCACCAGTTTGAAGAGTTATCTTCTAAGAAGAACCGTTATGTAAAGTTATACAGCCAAGTCTTTTGCAGGGGATCATTACTAAATAGCCGGCTATTACTACAAGCTTTTTAGTGTCAAGGATGAGTATTATAAGCCGTTTACGGTGATCGTGAGAAGCGTGTTTATGCGCCAAATGACAATAACTGTTGAGGAATTCTATTGTAAGCTTTATAATCATTACTGCTGAAAAATCAAGGAGATTATTAATAGGTTTTAACTTCTTATATGGGGCCAACCAAAGGAAGATTGACAAACATGTATGTTTATCACAGGAAGAAAAAGTAGACTAAAAATTGCATAAGAATAATATGTAACAGAGGACTTAATTAAGATAGAAAGATGGATAGTGAACTAACAAATCTACTAAGGAAATACGCAGAATAAAATATAATAAAATACTAAGACTAATAGTCTCATTGATGCAAAGATTGCTATGTGCAATGAATATCACGGAACAGGAAGCTACTTCAATGATTGGCCATTATGCGTATGAAGTATAATAATGATTTGAATGAATGTGAACTTGAATTATCATTAAACAATATTCGGTGTAACAAAGAATACTGACTGCTAAGATAAAGGTCTAAGAGACCTTAACGTTCGGGTTCATCGTTCTTTAAGCCCATTAAATTCACTCCCACCATAACAACCTTGAGAAACTTATTCAGGTGTCAACAGCCAATGTCAAGAGTCTGTGCAAAATTGTAAATTCGATTGAGTTCGAATTATACTAAGCCGAGAAAAAATACTCGAGTAAATCGTCTACTTTCACTGCATTAAACAAGGAAATTAATAAGATAATTAATATAACTAATCACTTTATCGAACCAACGGAAGTTGTTGTGCAAATATTTAGTGGCGTACACTTTATTGATTTTGTGTTTGAACACGCAAGACAAACTATGAAATACTTAATTTAATTATCATTTGAAAATGTACCTCCGAAAGCAAAGAAAAGACTGTCCCCGTTAAATGAATAAAAGTTGTATACCTACTTTACTAATAGGTTTGAATCAAATATTGCAAGCGAAAATTAATCCATTTCCTCTTAGAAATTTTGCACACTTCTGATGACAATATGATAGACATGGTCGTTGGTTTTCTCAGTGTTGTGCTATAGATTGATGATGATGGTTAACTGTAAAGATCAGTATAAAATTTGGGAGGTCTTTTTTAAAAATTGGATTTAATACAAGTAGTATAAAATTCGGGAGCTTTTTTAAAATTGAATTACTTGTCAGTTGTAAGCATTAAGTAAATTTTCGATAGAACAGCATGAATGTACGGACATAACTAAGTATGGGAGTATTTATTTCAAGGAGTCTTTTGAAACATTATTTAAATTTCATTTTCGATCGAATCATCAGGAATGAGCTCCTGTCTGGAGGTTAGATTCATTTATTTCATAACCTAAAGCAAATCAAAAGCCTATTGTTATCATTTCCCATCCCAGCTTAATCCGTCAATGACGGGTACTACCGACTGAGTTAAACCACCATCAGACATTCAAGCTTTGATATTCGTGTACAGAAGGCCAAATACTGTCAACACTGGAATGCGGAGTTGCATGCTGACGTCATAAGACTACAGATTTATTGATCGAGTACGTATTTTAAGACGTTTTTTCCTCATGACATTTTAAAAAAAGAATCAAGAACGAGTTTTCATCATTCTATTTTTTAAGTAAACCCACATAGATGTTAGAAAATACGTTCTAAATTATTTGTTTACACAAGTTGAACATGTTTCTATAATTATTTCATATGTAAATGGGAAACCAGTTAGACGACCTAGACACAAATGTCAAGTCTTGCTCTTCTTGTCTGACTTTAAGCAGATTTCGAAACTGTTGCGAAATATTTGTCTAGTTTGACTCAATTAGAGATACTATTATAGTTAATTTGTTGTTCAGACCTTCAAATTCTTAGATCAATTGGTTTACACTGCATGCTATTTGTTGGCAACATTGCCACATTCGAATGTAAAAAAGTAAAAACTGTATCTCTGTCATTCGGACTTTGTGTTAAGCTGAAAACAAATTATCGGACGTGGCTTACGGACGCGGCTGATAGCCGCGATCTAGATAATGAATGTACAATCAGCAAACGCTGAGCCTGATACATTTGGAAGAATTGTCGCTTGTAAGCTCAAATTTTATTACCCCGAACCTAATTAGAGGAACACAATGAGAAGCCAGTAACACTGTCTTTTTTTTCTATTCCGATACATTCATCGACACTAAATGGTCATAAACATGAAAGAAACCCTTTTTTATAATTGTCATTGTAACTATAAGTGAGGGCTTTGTCGAAACGGGGTGGGAAAAGATAGCTGCTCGCTTAAGTGACACTTAGGTGTATCAGGCATAACTTTTTTTGATAGTACAGTCAACAAAGTTGTTAGGGTTACATGGCCAGTAACTAAGAATTCATTTTTCTGGGGAAGTCATAAATAAATCTTATTGATTAATGTTTATTTCGAAATGTATCTTTGATCCCTATAATTTACCAAAAAAATACCATAAATACATTTAAGGCTTTAAGAGAAAAGTGAATCTTAATTTTTGGAAATGTAACACTAACAACTTTGTTGACTGTACATACAGCTGTGCAAACTATCGGACGTAAGTCGTGGACGTAACCTTGAGCGTTCGGACGTCCGAAAGAAATCTGGCGTGCTGAATTCAAAAGACTGTGTACACGTACCAGTCGCGGCTGTCTGCCGTGTCCGTCAGCCGTGTCCGATAATTTTTTTCCAGCTTTACACGTCTTTCTTTATACGTTTCAAAATAAATTACTTTTACTGCAAATACAGAACCTATCAATAACAACATCCTAACGCCGTAATCCGTATACAGAAAGAAAGCCGAAAACCCATCGGCGCCGACCGGCGCCTGTCGGCGCCTATCGGCGCCGGTCTACGCAGGTAACCGGCGGAGGCATTTATATGAACAAGCGCTGATGGGCGCCGACTCGCGCCGGTGGTGCCGCCCGCCAATCATCGTACGACATTTTGCTCGCTCTGCTTCAATCTGCTTGCTTTCTGTAGAATGGACCGGCGCCGATGGGCGCCGACAAGCTTTCGGCTTTCTTTCTGTATACGGCTTAAGACTACTACTCTTTGTCTGCGTCCCTGGATAGAAATTACTGAATTTCATTTCCCAGTCCTTCAACTATATCTATGCAGAAAACACATATATCCGTTGGTCAGTTGCTGCATGAAACGAGAACAAACCAACAAACACCCTTTTGAATTTACAATATTAGTTGGAAGTAGGATTGGTCTCATCCACTTTTCCATGTACTTCGGATATATAACTTGGTCCTGTTTAGTACCTGGGAAACCAAGTTCCCTAATGAAAACACGCAGAAACTGAGTTTTCCTAGAGGTGAGACCTATATAGCTAGATCGATTTTCGTCCTTGAAAACCAATATACATATATTTGCCAACACCAAGGCCCCAATTGGGTTGGTAGTTATTCCATTACGGGAAATATTTAGTTTTCACCAGTATATTTTTCAGACTCCTGAAAAAGTAATTCTTGTGAAGTAGGTATTGACCGCACAATATTATATAATTGTATTGGGCGTAAAAAACCAGAACTTAGCATGGTAAACTAAAATTATACGAGTATAGTAATTCAGAGAAGGCGTACTGTTTAGACACAATGGCTAATGGTCACGGTAGTTGCGCTTGCGCCGATCTTTGTCCAGCGCAGGGTTGCCAGGTGAGAAATATAGATTTTAATTTAAAGAATGCAGAGCTTGTAATACTTACGTACGAGCACGTAATAATTGTACTTTTGCTGAGTTGTTACATAAGAGAACATTCACTACCAGGACTTCATGATACTCTAGTTGTTTTTTTTTTACATTTCATTGACGGTGTCTTTATTACTCAGAGAACAGGTAATCTTATTTTCACTTCTCATGCTCTAAAAGTACGCCAATATAGCCCTACGAAGCGGGACTAAAGTGACCACTTTAGTCCCTAGGGAGTATAAAGTAATTTTTTTTTAATTTCCTTAATGAGAAAAAGACAACCTCAAACAGCCAGTAAATATCTGTAGAGTGTGGACCATCTTCATTGCGAAAATGTGAAGAGTTTTAGTTCCATGGTTTTTCCGCGAAGAAGGTGGCGCCATGTGTTTTAAATTGTTTACCTGCTAAGAGATTTAAATCTCTTTGTTAATCTGTGACAGCCTGACAGGTTTAGAAGAAAAAACTGACCGCAAAAATATCTGAATTTTTGTCGAGTGTAAATTTGTTGGGTTTTAAATAAATTTGTACTAAATTGTCAATTTTTCTCGCACTCAAAGTGAAAAGTACAGTTTCCACCTCGAGACTAAACGCCAACTTAATATACTCTCGGTTTCATGACCCAAACGGTTTCAAACCACCTCTGGTATACGTGGGGCGCACTAAAAGTTTCCGGAATGAATAAGAAAAAAATAATATTAAAGGTCAAAAATGAATTTATTGTTTCTCAAAATATTCTCCCATTGCGTCAATGCACTTTTTCATGCGATTAAACCAATTTTAAAAACTTTTGTGCCACTCCTCCGTGGTGACCTCAGAAACGTGTTTTTCATACTCTTCGACAGCCTCTTCTGGTGCTGAAAATTGTTGACCGCGTAATTTTTTCTTAATTTTTGGGAACAGAAAAAAGTCACAAGGTACCAGGTCGGGGCTGTATGCAGGATGGCTCATAAGTTCTACGTTTTTCACCTTCAAAAATTCGTTTGTTTGTCTGGCCGTGTGGGAACTAGCATTGTCGTGGTGCAAGATGATACGACGTTTCCGGTTATTTTTACGGAGTTCATCAATAATTGCCGGCAAACAAATGGTCGTGTACCAGTCACTATTCACGGTACGACGATTCTCTAAAGCAACAGTAGCCACGTGTCCAGTTTTATTAAAAAAAGAAGCAATCATCCGCTTAGATGCACTTTTCACGCGCGCCGCTTTGGTTGGCTTCGGCTCATCTTGAAAGACCCATACGCTCGATTGCTGCTTTGTTTTGGGATCGTAGCAATAAATCCATGTTTCGTCACCTGTTACTATGTCCCACACCAAATTTGACCCACCTTCGTTGAATCTGGTAAGCATGGCACTGCACCAATTGACGCGGTCCGTTTTTTGAGCCTCGGTCAAATTGTGTGGGGTCCACCGTGAGCACAGCTTTCTCACATACAAATGTTTGTGTAGGATTGATTGTATTTGACTCATGAATATGTCTAAGGATGCGCGAATCTCATGGTAGGTCACATGCCTGTCTGTTTCAATCATACGGCGCACAGCATCGATGTTTTTGTTGTTCACAGCGGTGGACGGGCGACCATCGCGAGATTCGTCACTGAGATTTACACGACCGCGCTTGAATTCTGCAAACCAGCTATAAATAGTCGTCTTGCATGGTGCTTCATCCCCAAAAGCAGATTGAAGCCGAGCGATGCTCTGTTGAGCTGTCAAATTACACTTAAAATCGTAGAAAATCATACAACGAAAATTTTCCCGAGTTAAATCCATGTTCATGTAGACACGCAATTTTTAAAATGGCGCCAAAATCTAAAAACAATTGACAGTCAGATGAAACAAACTGCATTCTACAGCCAAAGAGTTCCATTTTCAAATGTTGTAGTTACTTTTTAAATATTGTTTATGTAAGTGGCCAGTTCCGGAAACTTTTAGTGTGACCTATGTATAATGGCTTCGTTTAGTCCCTCGATATAAAATATACTATTAAGTCCCTTAAAGTTTTAATCTCTATATATAAAAAAATAAACTGACTGGCTGATTGGTGTTGTATCAAAGCGCGCTTAAACCGCTAGGTCTAGACTTTAAATTTGCACATAGATAGCTTATTTAGTGGATGTCTCCACTAAGAAAGGATTTTGCAAAATTCAACCCCTAAGGTGGTAAAATAACGTGCGCGAGCGAAGCGGTAAAAGCTATTCCTAAATAAACAAATCTTAATTTAATACAATATTTTAAAATTTTCTGGCAACCCTATCATCTGCGTATGCGCACCCAATAAGGAAGTGCACACCGTTTGCCGAGCACAATGACTGTTCTCTGGAACAGCAGTTATTACGAAATTGTTTCTAATTGATTACTATAATGGGCCAAACCCTGGTATAAATGCTGACTTTGGTCAACTTACATTATGACTCATGTTTAGGCTTTCCCACTTGAAAACTCATGCGACAGCAAGCCAATGTTTGCAAAACCACTTATGATACATGTGTAGGTAGCTACTACCTACTCGCAGACGCCCAGCGGCGTTGTCCGCGCGGTTCCTTTTTATCCCGTTCCCATGGGAATTAAGAAGAGAAAGACAGATACCTTTTTAAAATTGATGATCTGTGGTAAATATCTTATAATCTATTAAACTTAACTTGTCTAGTTTTTAGACACGCTGCCGCCTGTCTAGATCTGACTGTCATAGCAGATTATTTTAAGGTTTTTGACACCATATATCTGTACCTCATTCAATATTACGTACTTATGATCTAACGAAGCCATCACGAAGCCCTTGTACCTAGATGTAGAACGGACCTCATAATTTGTATCAAAAGAGATTATCACAATCGTATCATTTCACGGTGTTTGGTCTAATCTAAACAAGTCTACAAGGATTGTTCATAAAAGTCTAAAAAGTTTGGGGCAGAAATATTACAAGTTTCAGAAACCTACCAGATAATTTGTACAATATGCTTTCTTGTTGTGGTTTTACGCCGGTGATTGGAAATACCGGCATAATTGCGTGTTGTACGCATGCGCGAATGCAAATGACGCTAGGTTCTTAGGCCCGACGCGTATACGATCACTTTCATTCTTGTTTATAGCCATTTCCTTCATAATCTATGATTATTAAAATGGCAAGGCTATGTTATTAAATAATACAGAACCGTTAGTGAAAGTATTGTACTATAATTTTACTTTTACACTTGGTGGACTCGGCAAGAGACAGACATAGATTTAAAATGAGCCTCGCCTCGCGAGGATAATTTTTTCTTGGAATAGGTCTAGTCCAGGCAATGAAGCGGATTTTTGTATGAAGACCCCAAGTCCAACATTAATTCCTCAGTCGATGAAACTTTGCAGTATGAGACAATACTCGCATAAAAAAATCCAAAAAAAAAACCTAACCGAAGTTAGGTATTTTAACTAAAATAATACTTATAATATTTATTTGATATCTTTGTTGGAAAAAAATGCTCAGTCAAAATTTTCTTCGCCAGCAATATTCATGTGTGAAAGCTATATGCGAAATATCCAAAAAAATATCCTGGTAGAAACAACAAAACTCAGACGCAGTTATATGTACCTTGCACGGGAAAATTGCTCAGTCCATTTTTTAAACTGGAATGTCATTTAATAGTGGCGTGGACTTACAATAGGAAAAACCAAAATAAAAACCGTCTCGCTACATTATTTTGAGAAATTATCGAATTTACAACAAAAAAAAATTTTTTTTTAGTATAAAAACCTAACTTCGGTTAGGTTTTTTGTTGGATTTTTTTATGCAAGTATTGTCTCATACTATACTACAATCCTGCACAGTTTCATCGACTGAGGAATTAATGTTGGGGTCCACTACCTTTATTGCCTAGACTAGTCTTTGGTGTGGGAAATACCCAGGCTTAATTTATAATACCTGTTTAACCTTACCAAAAACCCAAAATTACACAAACATACTAAACACGCAAAGCACGTAACTGTTACAGGTGCTGTGATATATTATGTAAATAATAATACAGTGATACATTTTAAACCAGATAAGAATTGTCTACATAATTTGTTCACAAAAACCAGCTGTTCTGGGATACTCCGGATCTTGCATAAGGCGATTGCTAAGAAATATTTTAAAAGTAAGTTATTCAACTTGCAAACTCGCCACAATTAAAAGTTGTCATTGGCCACGAAATACTACATTCACACTTTGTTTCATAACTTGAGTTTTAATCCAACATATCCATAAATAAGGATAACAATATAAAAAACTACATTTTCCCCCCGATTTTGTCGCGGGTCCGGGATAAAAAGTACCTAACCTATTTCACATCGCGGTCCTTCCTGCAACTATTTCTATGGAAAGACTCACGTCAATTCGTTGCACTGTTGCTCCTTGAAAGAAGGACCAAATAACAAACTCAATTGTGCATTTATAAAATTAGTGAGATCTGGATTTCCGCGAGGCTCGACGAGACGAGAATTATATATCTGTTACTGTATACTGTTTCTTTTGGGGTTTCAAAAGTTGGTAAGTACTCTATTTATGCAGCTATACGGTTCAATATTGCACAAATATTCCAATTCTCTTCTCGCCTCGCCTCGCTTCGCGGCGTCTTCAAAAAAGTTGTTAAATTATTAAGCGTCATTACAATATTCAACAAAATAAAACATGATTATTAGACGTACCTAGTACTGTATCGCAGGATAACTATTTATTGCTTGGTGTATTTCAATTTACTATGCTATCTAAGTAGGGCACCTCGCTATCATATTGATCGCCACCTGTGTTACGTATGAAGTCACAATCAATAAGCTATGTTTTGTTTATGTTGAAAGCGAGCTTAAGATTGCTTCTGTTAGCTGCCGTACTTTTTATTTCAAAATGAAATCCGTAGAGTGGTAAATGGTATGCATCTTGTTCCAAAATTTTGATCTCTTGTTAATTACACATTTCTAGTAGTAGTCCAGGACTGAGAAAATTGTCTAGTAACCGGATCCACGGCTGATTGTATTAAGTAACAACAATTTCAGTACGCAGTGTTTTTATAATTCACTGTTCACTGCTCTAGTATCAAATATTGCTGTCTTGGATAGCTGAAACGTTTTCATATTAATTATCTTGAAATTATAATATAACGCAGGAATCCACCGGTAAACAGAACACGCTCTGTATTTTAAATCCTATTCATCTGTACAAAAGTTGGCTTTATCGAATTGCTTGTTAGTCCGCATTCCGAAATAAAAAGGCTACGTTATTTTACGGTCCTGCAAGTATTTGCATGCAAAAAAACACTTCGATCCATTGCTGCGTGAAAGAAGAGCAAACCAAGGAAAACTTTCGGATTAGCAATAGGTAATACGTATGCTTTAATCTGCATTATAACAGAGACAATAGTACATTGCGCGCTGGAATCCGGCAATAAAATTAGCAACAGTCCACAGCGGTCCGTGAACTTGTTGCAACATTGCTACTGTCACTTAGGCACCTACATCACCTACTCAACTTGTATATCTCTCCACAAACCATAATGTCACTATTATTGGTTCGTGTGACACGAAACATAGCCGTTAAAGATAATGTAACTAAATTGTAAGCTACAGTTTTGTTATATAACATAATGTTTGTAAAAGTTTCTCGGATTTTACTGAGATTTCTAATAGTTAACCTGAAAGACTAGTCTGTGATGCCCCGTCGCAATTTTGAATGGTACACTTTATAAGGAAACAAGCTACATTCGCTTAAAATAGCGGAAAACATTTTCAGTTGAAGATAAGAGTGCACTTTTGTATCAAAAACTTCAAGCGGACTACCTACTTAAGTTTAATTTTGTATTCCGATACCTATGATCATTATAAAGTGACAACAAGAAGGTAGGTACATAAATTATTTATTCGATTTTGTGAAGGGCGGAATTTTACTTTGTCCCCGATGGTCTGCACTTAGTGACTTTCGCCTTTCAGAAAGGGGTTAATTGTAACCTAAAGTTGGAGGTTATCCTGGGTCGATGTCAAAACACCAAAACCGAGAACGAGCAAAAGATACTGGTAAGATAAAAATACAGCATTACTCTCCTTCGGTAACAAATAACAACTAAAATTGTATTTACGACGTCAGTGTCAAGGACCGTCCAAAGCAGACTGCGATATCATCAATAAAACGTCTATCCGGTGATGCGCATGTCGCAGCCCGCAAGCGCAGGTATTTGCGTAGGACGCCTGTCGTCGACTCTTGCGCAATCGGTAGCAAGCGCGACTTGCGCAAACAATTGCAGGCGCGCTGTTACTTGTTACCATTCACAAAAGGAAATCAAAGCTATTCACCAGTTTGTGTAGATATCCTTTAAGCTGTGATAAATGGTACAAGAATGTCTGGAAATGTTTCGTCAGTTACACTTGAGACATATTTTATAATGTACCTGATTTATTTAAGATTATTATTATTATTATTTATTAATTTAAAAAAATAAATACCTACTTTAAATTTTAAGTCTACATACAAGATATAAAGTGACCTGAATCCTTCAATTACGCAATATAGTTTGCAAGTGAAACAAATAAAAGAATGAAAATATCATAAACTTCATGATATTGGCTAATATTACTATAATTTCGTTTTGAAGTACCCCATATCCATTATTGTAGCCTGATCTATAGATCTAAACAACGCCATCTAACGTAACTAACTTGATACGCCATTAAACTATCTAGTAGCGGTGTGCGAGTTACTGCTTCTCAGAATTAGATGGCGCTGTAACTAAAATTAAAAAAAGCTTTTTGTACCTATTTTACATCATAAGTAAGTTAGAGCATGAACGTTTCTTTCCTACTGACTGGTCCAAAAAATAAATTTTAAAATGTAGTTAAATATTTTAAAACTCACCATTATCATCATTTTTCTTTTTCGGCGATTTCTGCCACTGATGCCGCACTTTCTGCGACCAGCTAACCGGACTTTTTCTTCCGCGACTTCTTTCTCGGACACTGAAATCAAGTTTTTCCATGTTATACTCATATACACCGAAGGAAAACAAAATTTTTTGGCGATGTTTTGCCCTCCTACCGACTTGTTTCGAACTGAGCGCCGGCAAATAGCGATTTTATATCAAACCTTGATAACACTGTTTACATTTCTCTTTGGAAACTCCTATTGCTGATTATACCCACCTGCACACATTGTACATGACCCCAGAAACTTTATTAGGTCATTAGATTACCGTGGTGACGCATTCATCTATTCACTATGCATGTTAAATTTATCGTTTAAATGTATTTAGTTTTTATCTCTTACTCTAGTCAGTCAGTCATTTTACCATTTTAATCATTTTACCTCCACCTATCTATATGACAACAAATGTAACTTACATGATAATCTTCTGCTCATCATTCTTCTCTTCATCAGACACGTCGACCCAGTCGTCGCTCCTGTCACTGCCACTGACGCTTACTTCGCTGCTCGGCACTTGGAACGCGATTTCCTGCCCATTGTAGCTAATCACCGATCTCTGCCCGTAAATACTGTTCGTCTTCTGTTCACTGGACAACGTTGACTGGCTGATATTCGACACGGTATCAAAGGATAGGCGTTTTTGGGCTGCAGAAGCCATATTCTTCCTCAAATTGTTTCGTAGTTTGACCGTGCTTGGGCTATTTGGTATACTTTCGTAGCAGTGGGATAGCGAAGCGGCGTCGCTGTGTTTGATCGTGTCATAGATATTTTCGGAGTCATTGTAGCCATTATAGTCCGACGATACTATGGAATGCCGGTGACTGTAGTTAGGACTGTTCTCTTTAGACTTTGGCGGTCGCGGTGGAATTTTCTCGTAAATTCTATCTGGACCAATTTTTTCGTAGCTCACAGTTGATGTGCCGCTGACTGATTTCGATATTTCATAGTTCTTACTGTTGTTTTTGGGGTTGTAAGGTTGGTAGTTCTCAGCGATTTGGATACCCGAGCTCGATGTTACGCAGTAGGGTTTGATTGGTGATTTACAGTACTCATAGCCGTCATCGCTATCCCCATCACCTCGAGTTCTTTCCTCTAACCGAGTGTCACAAAGTTCATAATTATGGATGCTACTTTCGTCTCCTTCTGGATGTGACCTCATCTCCAGAAGACACTGGTAAATATTATCTTTATCATCACTTTGGGGAGACTCGGGTGTAGTTTGTTTTGGTATTTCTGGTAAAGGACAATTGATTTTAGATAATCTGTCTATGCTTTTGATAGGGATTATTAGGACGTTATCCATCTCCCTTGGTTCTAAGGGCTCATAGTCGTCCTCAACCACTGCTTCCTTAGTTGGCTTGGTTGTAAACCCAACGAGAACTTCTTTGTTGTAAGCTTCGACTAGATTACTTTCGAAATCTAAGTTAGAATTACACTTTACTTCAATATTTTCTACTTTACTTGGAGATTCAATTGTTACTTCAGAAGTTTGAGATTCCTCTTTAGTTGAGATTTCATGTGGGTCGTCTGAACAAGATATAGTAGTTTCATTCATAGTTATACTTATGAAACTGTAAGGACCGTCAGATGTAGACTTTTCATTGTCAGAATAAATTTGAGTGGTGCTTTTTCGTCGCCATAAAAATGATTCATTTGGTGTTATGTTAGTGTTGATTTCTTGGTAAGTCTTTTCATCTTCTTTGGCTTTATTTTGAGGCACCACGTCTGGTTCTACTGGACTTGAAATTGTAACTGTGTTTTCATTTATGTCTTCTTGAATGATTTCAACGACATGTAAAGGTAACTTATCCGAATGGATATAATTAGTTTTGTATTTCTTTTTATCATAAAGCAATTCTTTCTTCTTTAGGATCTCTGCACTTGGTTCTTTTTTATGATCTTGTTTCGGTAACGTCTCATTTACAGTTGGTTTTATTGTCTTAATTTTTGGAACACCATCTTTCACTACAAGATTTTTGGTTAAAACTAACGTTGATTTCTTTTCAGGTACTTTAGGTTTTTCTTTTGCTCTGATTGTACTTTTGTTTTCATCTGGTTGCTTTTTTAGAGTATTATTAGAATTTGACTGCGCAATTATTTCACATTCAAACTTTTTGATAACACTTTTTACTACATTTCTCTCTGGAGTCTCTTTTGGACTTTCTGTGTTTTTAGCTTTGGTGGTAGGGCCATCGACGGAATCTGATCCACTTTGTTGCTCACTTGAATCTTGATATTTTGAGCGCTTTTTGGGTGATTTTGGTATTTTATTGCCGTCGGATTTTGAGCGAATTACACGAATTTTAGCTGACGAGCTATCTGATAAAATAAATTTGTCTATCGAATCCACGCTCGAGCATCTTTTTCTGCTATTTCGTTTTTTAGAGCTTCTTCTCTGCCTCAATACTATTTTGATATTCGGACTGGAACTAAGCGTGGACGACGGCGTCGAACTATTACTAGCAGAGCATCGAGATGCCGATTGTAAGTTTTCTATCGTCTTAGCTAATTTGTTTTGTTTTACAGAGCCATTGTGAGATTCATTCAAGTCGTTAAATTTCTTTGTCAACTCTGACACTTTGGTGCTGGTTATTGTCATAGTTTTCGTCGCTAATGGCGGCCGTTTGTAAGATGACGAGGCGTTTTTTATTTTAAAGCTTACTTTTCTCGGTTGTTGGTCTATTTTTTTCTTAAAGTTTATAGATGAGTCCACTGGAAGTGTATTCATTTTGTTACTTAAGATATTTGCTGTTTGCTTAACGTTTTTCCCTCCGCCAGTGCTTCTAGTATCTTCACTCTCAGTGGTGATAGCTATCTGCGCATAATGCAGTGTTGGTTCTTCCTTCTTTGTCTTACGTAAAGGCGCAATTGGGGCTGGGTTCACAGTGGAGTTTAAAAACGCTTGCTTCGCTTCATTTATCGACTTCTGCCTGTCACACATAGGCGGTTTGATTGGAATCGTATACACGCACTTGTCACTTTGGTTTTGTTTTATAGCCATACTGTCTGGTTCCGGTAAGATGAAGTTTTTGAGTAAAGCCTTTATAGTTCCGTGCTCCTTCCCGTCACTATTGAGTTTTTTGATTGATGATATCAAGTTGTTCGTTGTTATCGTGTCTCCGTCCATTAGGTTGTTCAATAACATTTGTTATGGATGCCTCTGACCGCTTTTCTACGCCATCTGTAACAAAATAGATATTTAATGACCCACGCAAGTTATAATTTGCAATGCAACATATCCGGCTGGTAAAATCTAATGGAGTGTTACGTACGGTATCAGCATACGCATATTGATTCGACAATAAAACTATAATCGATGGCAACAATCTATTATTGAAGGTCACTTTGACGTTATGTCATGTCTACAGTGTAGAAACTAACAATCAAATCATTGCACTGGTTTAATTTAATGCCGATTATGACAATAGCCGGTCGCAGGCGAAAGTGCTCGTTTCTATTGTAATTTTCTGCAATTTTCTTGGTATATGAATGGCGTATTATGATGGAATTAACTGATTCCCACGAGATCGTGTCGCCGATATACCTCGTTAATACTACAAGTAGTGGAAATTTTCACGTCATTAATTCAATGTCTGATTTTTATTTCGATTAAGTGATTGTGTTAACGATAGGTTGATTTATAGTTGGTCTGCGGTTCTTTTGTTATTTTTAAGAAAAGGGCAATATAAACAATCAGTATTTTGTTACGTCATCTGTGAGAATGTTACAATCATACATTATGTTAGCATAAAAGGTATTTAAGCCAAATTATCTCAGAAAAGAATAACTGTTATTTTAAGAACTCCCTTTTGTGATAACATCAAAGTAAAGTACGGTTGAAGAGCTAAATTACTTTTTAACGGACGAAAAAAAGGAAGAGGTTCTAAGTCGATGCTTATACATTATATATGTATAGATATATTTTTTTAATCATGGACTACGCATAACTTTATACAGAGTGGTCAGATTTTGATGATTATTTTTTATTGGATAGGGGTATACGTCGAGGTTTCACATTTATATAAAAAATCTTCGCGTGTGTAGGTTTACATTTTCGTCGGTATATTTTTTGCTAAAAATGTTTTATCACTACATAGTATAAAACAAAGTCGCTTTCTCTGTCTCTATATCCCTTTGTATGCTTAAATCTTTAAAACTATACGCAACGGATTTTGATGCGTTTTTTTTAATGGATAGAGTGATTCAAGAGGAAGGTTTTAGTGTTAGCATTGCACCCGTGTGAAGCCGGGGCGGGTCGCTAGTTATTAATAACTGTAATTTCAAGTCCTTGGGCTATCGAGGTCAATTTTGGTTATCTCATTCTGTTAAATATGTATATGCACGCATGCTTTTCCGTTGATACAAATACTCGTAATCTATTTAGTTCAAAACTAAACATGTAAATCGAAGCAACGTACTCATTTACCCTAAACCTTCACAGGCAATTGAAAAACAAATGCGAAGCGGTCGTTGAAAGTTCGCCGTGTTTGCCGAATAATTATACGGTCTATTAAAACAACAAAGAGTAAAATGGAATGCGATGTAACGTGTTCGACAAAGGCATCTGCCAATAAGTAGGTATGCAGGTACAGTCAAGAGCAAGTCAAGCTTGACACTACCAGTTTAAGCTGAGCTCTGATTTGTACTGCGCGCCATAGAATACAGGGCCGGGTCAAAGTCCAAAGTGTCAAGCTTAGCGTGCTCTTGACTGTACATATTCAGGCGACAACGGCCACTTTTGTCTGTGTGTGAGCGCACTGGCTTTGTTTTTGTAAGTCACTTTTTGACCTGAATTACAGCCCGGACAGTCTTGTGAAAATACGTAAAGCGAGAATGTTGCTGCTTGAATTTCTAAGACAGGAGTTTAGGTTTTTAGTTACAGCCATGGAACTACTAAAAACTTGTCTTTTTTTTGAAAATTGTTAAGTGTTAACGTGTTTTTTTTAAAGCGCTTCTCGTATTTTAATGCGGCCTCAGGACAGGAAGGGTCTGTACATTCTTTCAGGGCGGGGTGAGATGATAAAGCGGTGTATGTGTACTTTCAGGAACGTTTGAATAATCAGGGGGCCAATTCTACTAAATGACAGCGGTGATAGTTGTATGACAATTACATGATTGTGGTCACTCAATGGTGATATTAAGTCAAATTTTGACACTTTTCGTATTCTGTTAACTGTCAGTTTTCACAATCATTCAACTATCATTGTTGACCACTTTTGGTATTCTACTATTCCTACCATGGAATGGCGCTGTCCAGTGATTGCTTTTTTTCCCTTATTTTAAGGCATTGGCAATTTAGCCATCAGCCCTAAACACGACACGAAATTCAGATTTTAGCTCTGCTTCAGAGTCTATGCACAAAAATACACAAGTTTCTTCAAAACTTATCGAAATGTCACATGTACCATAAATAAAATCAATCATCTAAAGATTTTAGTGCCGAAAACCCGAAATAAAACTAATGACACGCATGGTAGTAATAGTTATATATGGTAGGCAACACCTAACGTAGTCCATAGTCATTCCATTGTAATGCCACTATGATTTTAGTGGAATACAAATTAGATGTCATAGTTGCCAGTTGCAGCATAATGGAATGATAGTTCGATGACAATGGCTGACATTTAGTGGAATTGGCCCCCTGTTCGCATAGTACATAATGTACGCAAAGTTGTAGAGTATCACGCAACGCAACCTTCAAAAGAGCGTACCCGGGGGCCTACCACCATCTTTTATAAAATTATCATAGTTTAGGAACGTTTTGTTTCAAGCTTAAAACAACATTACTCGGATTCGTACCATGACCTCTTAAAACATTCTTGTTTTATTCCTGCTTAGTGATGTGAAAGAACGAATGATTGTCTTATGATTGTCTATTCCCTGCTGTAAGAGTGAGCGAGATAACGCTACTTTTTCGTACAGCGTCATCACTTTCGCACCATCGTTCCGATCCACACATAATTTTTAAGCGACTTACCGGTTTTTGTAAGCATAATAATATTTTTAAAACTATTTTAAGTGCTTATTTGATTAAATTACTTAATACTATAAACTTATTATACCTACTACTTCATGATTTCATTTTTATCTTAGAAACATCGATAAATAATAAAGTAATACGAAATGTCAGTGTTAGTCTGTTACCATTTTGTGAAATGGAACTTTTTTGTGTTATTCTGTAACCATAGCAACGCATCGTAAATAACTGTTGATGACGAAATGTTTTGTAAATTGTTTATTTATGGATTTATCAGTGACGCTATGTAAAAGAACCGCTGCTGTATGTTCCTCTCAAAATCCGGAGGCTTTCCAACAGTCCTTGGCCGATAACAAACAACATTGGAATCTTGGAGAAATCATTTGTAAGTAAGAGAAAATAAATGTACAATTACTAGATTTTTCCCGCGACGTCTTCTGCTTGAGTTATTTTGATGTATTTATAAGCTGTATTTAACTAAGTAACATGATCAATGATGAAACCATTTAGCGATATTTGCGTGAAAGAACAACATCGTATCCATACATCCGTCCACAAACTTTTGGGTTTTTATTATTAGATATGTAAGTTAATATTTAAACAGTGTTTCATATAAACATTAATTTATTTAAAACTTATACTACTTATTTGTTGACAGCCTTGAAGTATCTTCTGCTGTTGTCGAAGTGCAACATTCTACAGCTTCCAGTCCATTTTAGTAGGACGAACCTATCCTAATGCCTCTGATCAAGAGTCTGAAAAAGAAAATTATTTACTTTAGCTACATTACACAAATAAAAATGTTAAACCAACATAGATTATGCATTTTTATTATAACTTTGACATGACCATTGTTTCATTTCATGGAAAATGTTGTAGTGGTCAGCGTGAGGGATACAATGCTGCTCTCTCCCAAAAAATTACAGGGCACTTAAAAAAAAACTCACGCCTTTTATCTTCTAGCGGGCAAGCAGAGGTATTTAATTTCTGGAAATACCCATGTTTCACAATTTTCCTCACGATGTTTTCCTTCACCGTCGAGCTAGTGATAAATATGTACCTACATAAGCTTTTGAAAACACTCATTGGTACATGCCAGGATTCATACCCAAGCCTCATGAATAAGAAGCAAGCTGTTTGACCGGGCTATCCCCGATTTGTTTTTACATTACAGGTTACAATCATAGGTATTAAACAATAATTGACTTACTATGCTATTATTTAGTTCCGGGGTTGGACATTCAATAAAATAATAGGTATATTTTTGCCTCATTTGCACCGTAATAAGATCACGGGTCACTCCATGGAATATTCCTCGCATAATTCTTCAATGCTGCATCTTTGCCGAAATATTTCCGGCGTTATTTACTTTAGAAATATTTTTTTTGTATCACAATTATTGCATTAATGGTCTTCTCCATTTTATATCACAACTATAATACAAAGATTGGTGAAAACTAAGACGTTTGAAGTAGTTATTATTATATAATTACGAGTAATTTAATAGAAAACATGAAAACGATCTTGTTACAATCGCTAGCGAGTAACTTTTTTAAGATTGCTAAGTTTGACACAATTTGACATAAAACAATATTGCTGGTTGTCAAAAATGCACCTCATGGTACGAATTGAGTGAACGATTTTCACATGACGTCACAAGATTGCCTAACAAAACAACATTGAAATAAGCTTACTTTAAGGAGCTCGTGGTACGAATTTTGAAAGTAATATTAAAACAGTCTTGTTTTAAGAGGTCGTGGTAGGCCCCCCGGCTTAGGACTTAGCCCGCCATATGCCTCAGAATCAATTCAGCGATTTTCCTTACGATGTTTTTTCTTTCACTATGTCGAATTATTGATCGAGTTTCTGCCCAGCTTCTTCTCCTCAACCTTACATGCTGAAGCTGTGGAGTTAAAATGACTTTCATAAAAGGACTTATAAGTTCCTACTTCTAATAAAAATACCTTGGCGGTCACATAAATAACCCCGTGTAAATCGTTACTCACAATTTATCATTATTATTTTACCAACTTTATAGTTTTAGCTACTTTCTTACCTTACTAGACATTAACGAAGTACATAGATAAAATCGTAGTTACACTGACAGACTGACAGACTAACAGTAGTGTAGGGACCTCGGGGTTAAGCAGAGCCGGGGTCAGAACCATGTCAAACGTGCAGCTTTCACCGCAGTCAAACGAATTGCTTGTTATAGTAATTGACACGATAAAATAAAATAAAATAAATGATCTCAAGGTTACATCCGGAGGGGCTAGGCAGGCAGAGGTATTCACTTTCTGGCAGTACCTACGTTTTAACAGTTTATTCTTTGGACCCCTAAACGTGATAGGTGGTGAGCCCATCGCCGGGCCTGGTCTGGGGGCCAATTCTACTAAATGACAGCGGTGATATTTGTATGACAATTACATGATTGTGGTCACTCAATGGTGATATTATGTCAAATTTTGACATAATATCACCATTGAGTAGTTTAGTAGAATTGGCCCCCTGTTCTGTTACACACGCATCAAAATTAATTATGGGAACTATGGGTTTTCTCACGATGTTTTCCTACACCGTCGAACTAGTGATAAGGTAACTTTTTTGTTTCTTTTTTATTTGGGAAACATACAGCCTTAAACTCAAATAGTTCCACTACTTAAAACAACCAAAGGGTACATCGTAGTCTTATTTAGGCAACCAGTAAATGCCAGGTTTAGTAGGTTCTTCCAGCGATTTCGTCCGTCCCGTAGTTTTTGAGTTTATTCGTTTCATACATACAAATATTCAAATCTTTCCTCTTTATAATATTGGCGTAGATGTAGACAACTGAGCACGCGGATGTAAAGCTCTTAGAAAGTCCACGTCAGACGAGACGGAAATCAGATTAGTGGTTACACATTTTTTTATTTCTTTCTTAAACTTACTACTATCCTAATACTAGTGTAGGTAATCAAATTTTCTGTGTCAATATTTAAACACTTTAAACAGACAATATATAATGTAACTGGAGAATTCGCTCAAAGAACAAGAAAATAGATCGAATTTTTCGGCAACCAAATTTATTGTGTGGATGGCACGAGTCAGGGGCTTTTTATCAAGCATGTTAGTTCTCCCACTTGATAAAGAGTAGCGTGGCAACACTAATATCATACGTCAAGATATCCTTACAGGTATAGGCGAAGGCATCGACACAGGCGATGGTAAATATGAGAGGTACAGGACAAAGTCGCCGGCAAAAGCTAAGATATTTAAATATTTTCGGGAAACTATTATATTAAGTCTAATGCAGAACCTGTTTTCAATTTTGGCAGAAGTTCTATAGTCACCACTTTTCTGATGTATTATTACAATAACTCTCATATTATATTAAACACCATAAACCTCTATGATTATAGGTTAATGGGTGAATGTTTGCGCGAACTTTGCAATTCTATCTTTTCAAATTCTAACTGGATTACTTAAAGTTTTTCTTTGTTACATCTTAGCGAGAAATGTCCATGGGCATAGTGTTACTTAAGTAAGTGAAATACATATTCTATAAGAATTTTCATGCACTATGTAGGTACTGTTTTTTCTCCGAATAAATAAAATAAAATAAACCATGACAAACTTTTAACAGGTTTAAAATAGAGCTTTATATAATTTAGTTGCATGCAACTCGTATCGACACGACAAAAAGTTCATTCATATTTTAAGACCGCTAAGACCGTACCAAACCAAAGAATTGCGTACAAAAACACCATAAAACTTCTTCAAAAGGCCTAAACCGTTAACATAGCAGCACACTGTTTTTTCTTACAAATACGGCACACAAATTCGCGTGTCCAACAAAGATGCATTCAAAATCATCCCGAGGCCAAGTTTCGCGCTCCGTGAGCCCCGTTGCCCAGTTTGTACAACTGCGGAGTAACGGCACTTGTGCTCGATGAATCGAGAAGCTAAACGCGCTAAGAGATACCACGCTTGGCAAGTAAGTTAGGAGAGGAAGCGATTTTTTTTCTTTAGGCGTATACAGGTGGGTGTTTCGCAAAAAATGGCTTCAAACACATAATTTCTTTGGCGTAATTTTTTTTTCATATATTCAGAAAATGAATTAGCATACTTTGTAGAGGCGTCTAAGACCTACATTTATATGTTATTTTCCCTGAAATCTATCGAGCCGATTCGAAGTTTTAGCCATTTTAAAATATACTTGACCATAGAAATTAGACATTTAACAAAGAAATTAGATTTTTATCCAAAGAAATTAGAAACCTTACCAAAGAAATTAGAAAACGTACCAAAGAAATTAGGAAGCATGCCAAAGAATTTAGATTTGTGAAGAAATAAATTATTTTTCTAGTCAAAATTGGCACTAAAATAAAAAAAAAACAACATAATTGGTGTTTGACATTATTTTTACAATAAATAAATAAATAAATTGTGGGACACAATTTACACACGGCTATTTAGTCCCAAACTAGGCAGGGCCTGTACAATGAGTACAAAACAACAGTTGTTTTGTAAACAACAGTTACTGATAAAGATACTTAAATAAATATTAAATGACCAGACACAAAGCCAACAGACATGTTCATGCACACAAATGTTAGCCCCGAGCGGGAATCGAACCAACGACCTCCTCCTATTAAGAATATGGTACAAAAATTAAGGCACTTTACTTTAAGAATTCGCTTCTTAGGAACAAGGAGCGTCTTTAAAAAAATTAAAAATGTTTCTTAAGCTTAATTTGCCGCTGCGGAGCAATTTTAGACAACGATCCAGAAGTGGCACAACAATACCTTGAATTTAAAACTGGACGCTCTTACTGCAACTAATGCTACAAACTACACATTATGGAAGTTCACGAAGTCCCGTAATAGACCACAAGAAGCAAAACCTCCGATCAGAACGACCGACAACACCTGGGCATAAACACCGAAGGAAAAATCCGATACCTTCGCTGCTCACTTATCCAAAGTATTCACTCCACATCATATTTACCATCAACAAAATGAAATGGAAACGAAGTGTATCTTAAAACAAGACCTAAAATTATAGCTTCCACCTAAGGCAGTAACACCATGTGAGATATGCAGAATAATAAGAGTCCTGAAAGTGAAAATAGTGCCAGGATTTGACCTTATAACCAGGGAAGTACTAGTACAACTGCCAAGAAAGGCAATAGTGTTCCTAACTATCTTGTTTAATGGAAACTTAAGACTTCAATATTTTCCCAGACTCTCGAAAGCGTCACAAGTCCTGATGATACGCAAACCAGGATAACCAGCCACAGAGGTGGCGTTATATAGGCCTATCAGTCTGCTCCCAATCCTCTCTAAAGTTTTAGAGAAAGTCCCAATCAGGAGGATACTACCCTTTCTGGCTTCCGTGAGCAGCACTCAGCACACACAGTTGAGCAGGTGCACCGAGTGTACAACATAATAAGAAACGCACAGGAAAATAAAGAATACTGCTCCTCTGTATTCCTTGATATACAGCAAGCCTTTGATAGGGTCTGGCTGGCATGATGGATTACTCTGCGAGATCAAGTCTAATCTCCCACACAGCTATTATCTGGTGCTGAATTCCTATCTCAGGGACAGACTATTCGATGTAAAATAAGCCGATACTTCGTCAACGTTTTACGATGTAAAGGCCCCAAGAGTCTGTGCTGGGACCTGTCTTATATATCCTGTATACTGCAGACCTACCACAAATTGAAGATACCACCATCGTTACTTTGGATGATACCCATGCCATACTAGTCAACAACAAAGACCCTCAAAAAGCTACAGAAATATTGCAAAAAGGACTTGACCATGTTTACAAAAACGACGGGAGTATCTAATATAATGTGAAGATCTTTCACTTGTATGGCATTTCGTAATATTTTTACAATGCTGCAAAAATGGGCCTAGGGAGGTATGTTGACAGCGAACAAGCAAGCAAATCGAGCAGTCTCGCTAGATTTCACGGAAAGAAAATTTTATTATTCTGCTAAAGCTACATTAATCAACTTAGCTGCGATATATTCAAAAAAGTACCAGCATAAATTGACATAATGTTAGTATACTAGACATTTTAATGCCTTTATCGATTTTTTTTCTAATTTCTTTGTACCAACACTAATTTCTTTGGCGCGTTATGCCAAAGAAATCCAAATAAATTAGTGCCAAAGAAATTAGAAATCATCAATATTTATTTATTTTCTCAAAAATCTGATGTACGATTTTCACCTTTTATTCCCACCTGCATACTGTTTGACTGAGGAAATGTGTACAAAAATTCGCAAGCAACGGGAACAAATACTATCTTGACAATAAACATCGAAGAAATTAGGCACTTACCTGACGAAAATCCGAAATGTAAGAAAAAAAAAATATTTTCGTCGTTTCGTAAAGTTTGCGCACCTCTTGCCCTTGGCGTCAGCTAGTAGGTGACTAAAGGGTGTGGGGAAGCTGGACAATATGTTCCAGTGGTCGTTTGAGGCAGAGTAGCTACGATTTCTATGCGCCAGAGAAATTAGTATTTTTTCCTCGGACAAAATTGTTTGTGTTATAATTTAAATACAAAACCTAGGAATGAAGAAAAGAACTAATTAACAATTACCATAAGTATTTGTTATCAATATGACATATTAATCTTATGCTTATTTTACTTTCAAAACTGAGTTTTTCCTGATATACGAAAACAAGTACCCAATGGACGCGCCAAAGAACTTATGATATTCAATTTTAAAAAAATATTGTCGGTTTCCTTTAAACGTTATGCAGTATATTACTAATTCATTAAAACACAAGCACGATACATTTCTTTAAAAAAAATACCCCACCATGGAAATCAAATGTTTTTATGGATTCTCAGGCTTGGACACTCCTTAATCGCGTCATTTGCGAATCACCCAGGTACTATCAGGAAAAGTTCTGCCTGATACACCAAAGTGTCATTTTTGTGAGCAGGTATGTTTTCTAACCCCGTGGCGACAAAGCCCTCTCATACAGTAACATTATGACTTTTACAAAAAAAAAATTCTTTCATGTTTATGACCATTTAGTGTCCAAGAGTTGTTCCAAATGTATCAGGCTCAGCGATGCCGATAGTACTTAATCTTTTTTTTTTTTGACATAACTTCACAAAAGTTTTACCATAACTAAGAAGTTTTAATACCTTAATATAAGAAGTATTTAATTTTCTTTTAAACACAATTTATTTTATGAACCTAGCATTCTTAGTTTCCGAGATTTTTAGGTTTCTTTAAGTGATCCGGATTCATTGCTCTCTAGTGTAAATTTTCACTGTTTTACGATGTTTCTGCCAATGACAAGATTTGAGAAACAATGAAATCTTTAAGAAATTCCTAGAATCTAATTTGTGGAATACTTCTTAAGAAGACCGTTTGTATTATATTTATTGACCGTTTGTATTGTAAAATAATTCGTTCTTATGTGAAATTTTTACTTTATTTCTAATTATATTTAGTTTAAAATTGTTTTTATTTTTTTATAAAATTGTAACTTTTATTCCCTTTTGTTTATTTCTAAGTACTTATATAAAAAAGGTTAATACAGTAATTGTACTATTCGTGTCGAAAAAAAAAACTGTTAAATGTCTAACGACAGAGGCACACTATTTGGTAAATTCAGTTAAAATACATAAAAAATAATATATCATTTTGTTCTCACCCGACCCAAATGTTTGTGTTTTCTTGTACCACATGTATAAGTGCTTTTGTAAAACCGCTACTTGTTATGGTAATGTTATTTTCAGAACATAAGCGTTAGAAAGTTGCGTATATTGAGTATTGCGCTACCAAAGAATTTGTAATTAGAACTGCGGTTTCCCATTTTGCCACCAACAATGATTCATAATAACGCTACAAATATTCATTGACAGATGAAGTATGTGACCTCCAGGGTTTTTACGTGGTAAAAAAAATTTGAGCGTTCAATAGTCTATAATAGAATGTTCAAATTATGTTTAATACAAAATAAATGATTATGATATACTGTGTATTTATATTCCAAATACCGTTAGTAACCACTGGCGCAACGAATTTCTTTGGCCATGCAGCGGGGGAACGCGGCCAGTGTCATGGGCACTTTTGGACAGGACACGGTACGGGGGGGTCTCTTTCAGTAGTATCTAAAATATTAATTTAATATTTTGACAGAGCTTATGGTGGATATTTTGCCTGTTTTTTTTTTAATATTGTATTCACCTTCTATATCAATAATTTCTTAACATTGATTCTTGACTCAATATCAAATTAATAGACTTTTAATCGCACTTACTAAACGAATCATCAAGTATGTACATATTATAAGACTGCCAGTAGGTACCCTATTCATTTTGTTCCGCTTCTATCATTCTATTTTGGAGTTTATCTTTGACACTTTCCATAAAATATTTTTTACATAGCTAGTCGGAAATAGGCTGTGTCCAATCCGAATCCAAGAAATGGCGATCCGTCAAAACAAAACTAGTGTGGGAATTCCGAAAAGAAATAATACTACGGAATTTGTATGTGGACCGCTGAGGTGGACCGTGTTCTTAGGGTTCTGTACTGTTAAATGTTAAGAGAACTGTATTTTTTAAACCGTAGTAAGTTTAAAATTGTGACAAAATAACTGTGTTAGAATGTCGGATTTCTAAAAAAAAACAAAAACAATATGATTTCGGTTGGGGTGCCCCAGTCAAGAACCGATGTTTTTTTATCTGTTGTGAAAACGGTAATACATACAAGAAAAGCAATTAATAAAAATTTGATTTAGGCGTGGTCTATGTATGATAGTTTGAGTAGTCTGAGTTTTTGAAAGAAAGTTGAACATAATGCAGACTGCACCGAGAATTCGTCCAATGATATTCTTGTCTCATGGGCCATAAAGAACTCGTTTCGAATCGTTTAATTAATTAATTCTAATGACTTTGTTTATCCGCAAATAGTTTTAGTAGAAAGTAGAAAATTATGACTTAGTAACACTGTTAAATCAATTTAATCCAATCTAGCATTCGAAATGGTTACATCATACTAGCAACAGACTCTACCTGTCACGTTGGTGTATTCCCGTTGTCCCCATTGGCCGTATCCCCATGATGGGGACAACGGGAAGTCAAAAAATTTCTTCCCGTTGTCCCCATTGGCCGTATCCCCATGATGGGGACAACGGAATGTCTAAAAAATTTCTTCCCGTTGTCCCCATTATAGGAATACGGCAATGGGGACAGCGGGAATCGTTTAGGGGTCCAAAAATATATACTGGTAAATAGTGGGCTTAAAAAAGGATGTAGTGACTAAGATTGACAAAGGAATGCTTAATACTTGATACTTTTGAAATGAAGCTGCATGCACATATACCAGTAATAAGGTGACTTACAGCACAATATAATAAATGGTACTAGCGTATTACAGTTAATATTTTTTATTTGTAACCTAACCAGAAACTCTTTGGGATTCCACTTCTGATTCGTATCTAACTAATTTCAAGTTTTGCGTTTATAGTGACATGTCATTTAGAAAAGCTATTGGAAGGAAAATGGATAGTTATGAGTTTCCATACAAACGCGTCACGTCACCATAATACAGAGTGTGGTTCAGGTAATATGTATATTGTAGTAGTATTTCCGAGATTTCTCTAGAGAAACCGAGGACAAAGGGCCGTATATTGGAAAACTTCAAATATGGTAATTTTATTTATCACTTCGGCACTTTCACTTTGACACTGTTTGAAGACAACTTTGTCTATTTACAAAATAAATATTGATTTTTTACATGTTTTTATTTAACTTTTAATGTATTTTTGTTTTGGTAGAATCTTGCAACTCAATTTTGAAGTAGATATCTTCAACCGGTTGAGCTGAAATTTGGCATAATTATGTAAGTTCGGTGACAATGGGGTAGTGTCCTGCCTAGTCAAATCAGTTACTTTTTATGATCTGTCAAAACAAAATTTTACCAAGGAAAGAAAATGCACTGCGGGCGTATTCACGGAAATTCGATACTCGATATCGGAAAATCTGACGAATCCTTATGTCAAATATGACCTCTGTGTATAGGAGATGGGCTATACACAGATGTCATATTTGACATAAGGATTCGACAGATTTTCCGATATCGAGTATCGAAACTCCGTGAATACGTCCGCTGAAATAGCAAGCTGTGACGTCATAGTTTCTAGTGCTCAATTGCAACACTTTTAATTATTGCTTTATTATTTTTAAATTTGCTAAAATTTTACAGTGAAAACCGAAATACATGTTCAAAGGTTTTTTGTATAATCTTTTTAATGAATGACTACTCGCAATTAAATTTCGATGCTGTCAACTACTCAATTGAATATTATGGTACCACTACCAATCTGATCTGATGATGGAGCCAGGATGTGGATATTGCAACTCCTAAATGGCTACTCGTAAGCCCTTCGAGTTAGTGCTCATTTGATTTTATCCTTTCGGACCATTAAGTTGATTTCGCGTTATTTCCAAAATGTAGGATTTTGTTAGGATTTCCCAGAATGTTGATTTATTTTAATTTTGTAAAATGACGCATGCCATACATAAAAAAACTTGTTTTATTTAGTTTTCATGAATTATAATTAGTTATTGTTAAATTATTATTCTTTATATGCAATTTCATGTAGTGATGAGTGAAGTTTCAAGCATTATTGCATGATGAATGAAAAATGATACAAATTGTATCACTTATAGGTATCAAACCCTACTACTAATCTCCTAGTTTTAATATCCCATTTTTATCTTTCATCAAAGCGTTCACTTGCAGTAAGTACCTACTTTATTTAATTTTTGTATCCATTTTGTTTAATTTTTAAATGAATTGAGATAAGGACGGGAGACTAAATTCAGATTTTAAAAATACAAATAGAGAAAATATTAGGTTCTATAATATTAATAAACTTACACAAAGGTATAATATTTCTGTAAGCACTTTTCACAAGGGTATTGTAGGGATATCTAAATGCGACTGGCTCAATGCTTTCCTGCAACTTCGAGCTAGTGATAATAAAGCTATGTATGTTAAATAATCTATATACATATATAAAAATGAATCCCTTTTTCCCTTGGTCACGGCATCACGAGTGAATGGCTGAACCGATTTGGCTGAAAGTTGGCGGGGAGGTAGCTTAGAACCAGGAGACGGACATAGGATACTTTTTATTCCGATATTCCCACGGGAACGGGAACTGCGCGGGTGAAACCGCGGGGCGCTGCTAGTAACTATATAAATTGATTCAAGCTTTTACGCAATGTTGCTATTATTATGAATCGTGATACTAAATAGACGTCATTTATTATTCATTGAAATTTAATATAATTTAATTTAATTATTGCTGTGCCGAGGCATCGCATTTGTGCATGACTGTATGTACTGTACTAACCACAAAACTAAGTATTGTATTCTTGATAATAACTGAAATTGCAGCAAAACATCCTTATTTATAGTACTAATAATCTACTATATAAAAATAAGTCGGGTTTTCCTTCCTGACGATTTAACTCCAGAACTGACGAACCGATTTCCATGGTTTTGCATTCGTTGGAAAGGTCTCGGACTCCGTGAGGTTTATAGCAAAGAAAATTCAGCATTGCACCCGTGCGAAGCCGGGGCGGGTCGCTAGTTGTTATATAAAATATAGATAAATAGATAAATACAGTCATGTCGCTATTAATAATATTAATACCAAATAGCGTCATTCATGCATTAATTTTCTTTTAATTTAATAAGTCCTGTGACTATACTGACCACTATAATACGTACGTACATGTATTATTAATATTGACTGCAATGGTAGCGAAGAAAAATACAAAAGTGTTTAAACATGCCTACGAATTAGAAGCAAAACATAATAATATTCCGCGCTCTAATAAATACATTTCATCATTTGCCTTTCGTACACTCTAGAAAATTATATAATGATGATTTTTAAATACTTTAAAAATGATTCTTTCATTTTACTACTTTAGTATTCTGATATTATAAGCGGTAAAATTATATGTTTGTTTCTATGTTGGGGGTAGTGTAATCTCTGAAACCAGTAAATAGATTTAATAAAATATTCAACTAATAGACAGCTAGGTATATTATCCTACTAATATTATAAATGCGAAAGATTGTATGTTTATTGCTCTTTCACGGAAAAACTACTGAACGGATTTTGATGAAACTTTGCAGTGATATTGGTCATATATCAGAATAACACATAGGCTATATTTTATCCACGTATTCCCACGGGAACGGGAACTACGCAGGAAACACTGGGGGGCGCTGCAATTTCTTTACAAAACATAGTTTTCAATTCAAAATTTAAATATTAGCAAATTAGTGTGCGCAACTTTTTCGCAGGCCGATCAAAGAAATAAAATTACAGCGTACGCTTTTTTGTTCCTTGATTCCTCTTGATGACACTTAAATGTATACGTTCTATAATACAGGAACGCATATAAACATTAAACAAGCCTATTGTCTCTGAGGGGGTACACAGCAGTATTTCATTTTTGGAAATACACACTTTTCACCATTATAATTTTCCGACTCCTATATACGTGGCAGATGGTAGGCCTATCCCCGGAACGGAAACTCGTAGTTTATAAGATAATTCAAATAGATTTTGATTCGGTTTTTACTAATAGAAGGAACGACAAACGAGGAAGCTACACTTTGCACACTTGCGATGCCGCAGCGGGTTGTTAGTCAAAGTTTAACCAGACAATGACTCTTGACGGAAGCCTCGTGTTGAATAATACAGCTCCTTTCGGCATAACAACATTCAATTAATAGTTCATTGTTTCGCAATTAAGGCGTTGTGTCAGTACGTCTGTACGTCCCATAGGCAAGTGTTAATAGCACTGGGACATTGCCAGATGACATTTCGATGCACAATGGGCGGATGTTTAAGCTTAAGGTTGTTATTGGAGGATAGTATAATTAAATATGAACTTTGAGCGGTATACTAGAGAATAGGTTTGTCTATATATATAAAATGATAAACTGACTGACTTATTGGTGATGTATCAACGCACAGCCTAAGGTCTAGAAACTTGAAACTTTGTACATAGATAGCTTATACAATGTAGGCAACTACTAAGAAAGGATTTTGCAAAATTCAACCCCTAAGGGGCTGAAATAAACGTGCGCGAGCGAAGCCGCGGGTGAAAGCTACTTGAAATATATAAGTTAAAGCTAGTTATCACTAGCTCGACGGTGAAATAAAACATTGTTAGGCAACCCGCAAGTCCTATTATTCTAAGGCATGTAGCAGCATCCTGGGCAGAGGCAAAGTAAAAAATAATTTGTTTTCTGTAGGCACAAAAAGTAAACTTAGAAAGGTCAATAGTCTAATAACAAGGCACTCTAAACTCGTCCATTAAGATTGGCTAAATGTAAACAGCAGCCTATCTCCATCGACGAGTTGCTGTTTCCAAATGCAGTACCCCGAGAAGAACCACCAAAAAACTCAATGGCAGCTCTTTTTAATCTCATTTGTTACTAGTAAATATGGTATATTGATTTGATTTAAAAGCTACTTACATAATATAGTAGGATTTCATATAGTATCCTTTCAAAATTTCAATTCATTAAATTACCTACACCAATCCTTTCAAAAGCAACAATGAGACATTACCGTAACTTCCTCAGACACCCATAGAACCTACTTTCGTCGGTTCCTAAGCGACCAAGGCTGTATATACGCCCGGACACGCCAGTTTACAATGAGTATTGTGTCAGAACAATGCAATTTGTACACTGTGGTACAATCCCGTGGTAAAACAGTACACAGACGATATTTCACGCTGTTTATGAAGACTATGTGTTAAGCCGGAATTAAGTAATTATGCGAAACTGTCGAGACGTCTTTATGTAAACACATATTGCTGTACTGCGACCGATATACATCTATATTTAAGAGTGTAAATTTTGAGTAATGTAGCATACTAGGTACGAGCAGTTTTACCCGCGTAGTTCCCGTTCCCGTGGGAATACGGGAATATAATATAGGATATTTTAATCCGGGATATTCTAGCTTTCCATTTGTGAAAGAAATTTTAAAATCGGTCCCGTAGTTTTGGAGTTTATTCATAACAGAGAAACAAACATACAAATCTTTCCTTATAGATATGACCGGGTCACCGATACGATAGACCAGCATGGTCCGGACTAGAGACTAAAATTGTGACAAAAAAAATGTTTGCGCCTAGAGTACCAACAACACTGGCGTGGAATTTGATCAATGAATGATCCTCGTGGTTATTTTTTTCTTGCATAATTATTTATTGTATTATGACTTAATTAATTTAAACTGTCATTGGTTGTCTTTATTTCTCTGTATAATGTTATTATCTTTGATCACCATTTTGTAACTCCGATAAGCTCTAGTAAATACAATAAACATTGACCAAATATGAGGTGTATACGCAAGATGTCAGGGAATGCATGCATAGTGATAGGTTGATAGCCTTCGTTTAGTGATGTGATATGGAAATTGGCAACTTTGCCTGCGTTACCGCTGCGTTAATTGGGTAGTTGACAGCATCGAAATTAAATTGCGAGTAGTCATACATTAAAAAGATTATCCCAAAACACCTCAAAATATGTATTTCGATTTTCAATTTACAATTATAGCAATTTAAAAATAATAAAACAATCAAAAAAAGTGCTGCAATTGAGTACTACAAACTATGACGTCACGGTTTGCTATTTCAGTACATTTTCCATAGTAAAATTTCGTTTTGACAGATCGTAAAAAGTAACTGATTTGACTAGGTAGGACACAACCCTATTGCAGCCAGTGGCGCGTGGCACTACTGCTGACCTTAATAAACGTTGCATATCATATTAACTAATGCTCGCCAGTGTGTTTGCCTATTAAGTAAATATATAATAATATAATCTCACGCCTTTTATCCCCGAGGGGGTAGGCAGAGGTATTCCATTACTGGATATACCCACATTTTTTTCCACGTAAAAACCCTGGAGGTCACATACTTCATCTGTCAATGAATATTTGTAGCGTTATTATGAATCATTGTTGGTGGAAAATGGGAAACCGCAGTTCTAATTACAAATTCTTTGGTAGCGCAATACTCAATATACGCAACTTTCTAACGCTTATGTTCTGAAAATAACATTACCATAACAAGTAGCAGTTTTACAAAAGCACTTGTACACATTTATGTGGTACAAGAAAACACAAACATTTGGGTTGGGTGAGAACAAAATGATTTATTATTTTTTATGTATTTTAACTGAATTTACCAAATAGGGTGCCTCTGTCGTTAGACATTTAACCGGTTTTTTTTTCGACACGAATACTACAATTACTGTATTAACCTTTTTTTATATAGAAATAAACAAACGGGAATAAAAGTTATAATAATAATATAATCTCACGCCTTTTTATCCCCGAGGGGGTAGGCAGAGGTATTCCATTACTGGATATACCCACATTTCACGAGATATATTGGACCCCTAAACGTGTAGGTGGTGAGGATAGGGTCTGTTTACACATGTCCCAGAATTCATTCTGAGACCTGCGGGTTCCCTCACGATGTTTCCCTTCACCGTCGAGCTGGTGATAAATATGTACGTAAGTTTTTGAAAAACTCATTGGTACATGCCAGGATTCGAACCCGAGCCTCACTGATTTTCGGCCGGCTCTTTAACCGTCCGGGCTATCACTGCTCTAAGTACACTGTTATATGTTATTCGGAAGGAAATGAATCTTCAGAAGTAACGTTTCTGTTGAGTTTGCTACGCCACAGACAATGTTAGTCAGATAGATATTATGTACCTATGTCATGACGGAATTTGGAAAAATCTCGAAATTCTGACGTCACCTACCATCAGGTGACCCGTCTGCTCGTTTGCCCCCTTTTTTAACATAAAAAAAAATCTACACAAAATTTCATGCTCTATTAAACCTTATTACGGAATGAAATTTTAAAAATTATTTTACACTGGTCACGTACAGTCAAGAGCACATGAAGTTTTACACTGGTAGTGCGAGTCTGACCTCTAAAGCGATTGTCATAAGAACGTTAAAAAGTCCAATGTGTCAAGCTCTACGTGCTCTTGGATGACGTTATGTGTTAAGGAACTTCTATGCAAAAAAAAAATCTTGCAGACACATCGGTAGGTACCGACTGGTGTATTGGCGTTCGACAGAATAACTTTCGATATTATGTACTGATACCTTGTCAAGTTTAATATACTGTAGTCCTTCTAATCTATACCTATATTATATAGCAAGGTATATGGTCCAGCTGTGACTGCTGTGAGCGGTTACGGGCACTGATGCAATGTAATGTGGGAGTAAATAGAGGAAGTTATTATCAATGTTATAATAGGTTGCAAAAGTTGCGTTAGTTATCGATTCATTGGTCCGGATAGAAGACTGAAGTTAGGGCAGCATAAATGTTCATATATACTCACGCCTTGTCCCTGAGGCTGTTGGCAGATGTACTTTTAATACGGGTCCATTGCTTACTCTGAAGACATAATATGTCGGTAACGGAGTTCCTACGTCAGAATGAGAAGCTATGTACGTCATACAGATAATAAACGTGGAGGTGGGGTTATCTGCGGTAAGCGTTCTTCTCTATAAGAACAACTTTTAACCTGAAAATATTTTTTCTGTTTTCCGATTGCCACAGTGATGATATAAAAAATAAATGCATCTATAAACTATTTACTGTTTGCTGACACGTCTGTTTTAGATTTAGTATTTTTATTTATTAGCACTTACAAACAACATAATAATTTCATCCACCGCAAATTTATGCAGTAACTATGAGGAGGGGGTAGGCAGAGGTATTCCATTACTGGATATACCCACATTTCAAGAGATACATTGGACCGTTTGGACCCCTCAACGTGATAGGTGGTGAGCCCATCGCCGGAACGGTCTATTTACACATGTCTCAGAATTAATTCTGAGACCTGCGGGTTTCCTCACGATTTCCAGTAATGGAATAAGTCTGCCTACCTCCTCGAGGATGAAAGGCGTGAGATTATATTATTATTATTATTACTATGAGGACTTTGAGGTTATTTTAATGTAGTGAATTCGAAAATAAAGTTTATTCACAATGTCATAGGCTTGTCGTAGTGTCGTAAGACCCAATCCGTACACACGTCATCAGAAACACGTAGGCAATGCGTCAGAATATTGTTTTTTTAAGGTCAATATTATGTATACGTCGAATTTCCTTTCGCTGAAACTGTAACGTGTTTCAGCGTTCATTTGAAACGCTTTAACAACTGATTTAACCTTCTCGATGATCTCAGAAAGTAGGTTGTATAACATGAAACATTCAAGGTTTATGCGGGAGATAGATAACCATAGGTATCAATTATGTAGGTAATGAAGACTCAAGGAGAAAAGGATACCTACCGGGAAATTTTCTGAAGGAGAAGGGATACCAAACCAACATACCTATAATAGGAGAAGGAGACACAATGGGATACCAAATCCTCCAAGTGGATCTCGTATAACATCTGATGCAAAATATGCAGTTTTCGAAATCAATGTTAATTTAGTTATAATTAATATTTATCAGACAGACGACCAATTATTTATCAATGTCACAGATGTTTTAGAACAGAAACTCATAATTTTATTGCCAAAAGCATTGGGTGTATGCAAATTTTGACTTAGCTTTGAATCCGGTAAATAGACATAAATATCACAAGCTACTGCAAAATCATACTACTCGTATAAACCAACAATATTGATAGAGAATGTTCTGACTTTCACCCATAAAGACAACAAGAATCAGGAATAAGTTCTGTAGACTATAAATGTTGAAGACTTTCAATTATTAGGTAACCAATATGCCTGTGGTAAAAAACCACCTAATAGTTAGATTATAGACTATAAATAACTCGGGATCGATTAAGTTAAATTAACGATTGTCTTGCCTTTAGCAGCGACTTTCCGATTGTAGTTACCTATAATTGTATACTTGCAATGGTTTATTGACATTTTGGTATCATAATAAACTGAGATAATATGAATGCAATGGTTTTGCTGTTAAACTAAGCTCATAAAAACAACTGTATAAGTAGTCCGCAAGTTAGCACTAAAGACACTCAACGTGGTTTACGATTATTATGCTATAGCCATTCGGTATTTACGATACTTCAATGATTAAACCAACGTTTTCAAATACCATTAAAAGTTATAAGACCATCCATCAAAGAGATTAAAATATAATAAGGCATAGAGGGGACAAAGCGAGAAAAATTTGAAGTCAAAAGTTATTCCAAGCGGAATAAGTCTAATAAAATTTCGACCGAATGACAGCTCGCGTTCATACTAACTGACATGACAAGGACATGACGCATAGGCTTCAAAGTTTTGTATGAAAATATTCCCAATGCCCCCTCTATGCCCTATTATATTTAAATCTCTTTGCCATCCATGAAGAGCTGCAGATCGTAAAATGTATCAATTTCCATTACACTCAGCTATAAACCGTCTTTTAAATACTAGCTACCAAATAATGAAACCACAACAAACAGAATGCACTCACATTTGGTAAATAGACGCACACGACCTTCTACAAGTACCTTTATACCATTTACGTTCGGGAATCCTAAAGGTACAATTGAAAAATCCGGATCTAGTGAAACTATAGCTGATTCATTACATCATAAAGCCCATTCTATTAATTGATCTCGATTCAATGAAATTCAGTTAACTATCCCTGTTAACCGAACAAAGGTACCACACTTTCCCCGCTAATTGCAAGAGCAACAATAGTAAATTCCATCTTTACTTTCATAAAACGACGAATCAGCGTTAACATACCTGATCGAGAGGCAATAAAATCCAAATCAATGCACTAAACACACTGAATATCACTGCGCACTACACAGCACTTGTTGAATCCATGATTAATAATGTTATTAATAACGTTATGAGGATAGCGATATCTCAGCGGGAGGTTTTCGAACGTAAATAAAAAGGAAATGGTGTTCGAATACACGTGCGGTCGGCGTGGGAGCCGCGGAACGAATGATGGTTCGATGGTTCATCAGTTCCAGTCAACTCGTTGAAGCTCGTTGCCTCATTGGTTCTTTATGTAGAATGACACGGCCTACTCGAAACTGGGTGAAGCGGACGACGTAGGGCTACCTGACCAAATTCTTTACTTAAATTATCTTAATCCTATTAACATTGTTTCTTGTAGGGTAATTAGGGAAACCCGTACCTGGCTTTGTAAGTTCTGTAAAGGATTATAGAGGTATGTACGGTATACAAAAATTCTATGTGAAAGTAGCAGGCATCTATGGTTTGTTTTGTGGTTATAGAAAATTAAAATTATCGACAGCAATGGAATCAATTTTGTTCTCACGGTCAAAGAAGTAGGTACAATTTGGCAAAATTTTCTAAAAACATCTTTGTGGTCATATTTATTATCAGCTGGGCTTTTGACCTTTTCATTTAGACATTTTGTTTTAAATGAAGTCAATAAGATTAAACATGTACCCATACTTGAGACAATTTCCAAAGAAGTATTCTAAAGAAATTATGAAACTTCATACTGAATGTTGTACATTCAGTTTATCGATAAACCTTGTAACATGAACCTCAAGATCAGTATCTTCATGCTATGTCAAATGAGGGACGATGAAATTAGTTTGAACAAAATCGATTACTAGCCTATAATGGTAAGAGGCGCGAAGGCGTTTCACATTTAATTTTGGCTATGCTCTCCAACGTATCAATCTACAAATACGAAAATACGACATTTCTCGATCAAACTAAGAGAATTTTACGTCTTTAATAACATCATACTAATTAAGTAACATATATTTATAAAAACAGTTATCAAACTGCAAAATATAAGCGCGTGAACAAACACAAGAACGAAGACAATGGAAAATGATTTCATAATGAAACCATTCCATCCGATTCCGAAATCAAAAACGAATTGAATACATTATACTTATAACGTGTAAGTAATTTACAATTTTACACAATAACAGTGTATTATCAAATTTGATAGCGACCTTGGTACTAGTAGAAATAACGAATAATACTGCTGGTATAATAACGAATAGCTAACAATACAACTCGGCAGCCGTGCAGGCCGTGCCACCGCAATTACTATGGAATGTGGGTCATTTTTGCTTCTCACCACCACCCGTGGTGTTTTGTTGTTATACTTAATATTAAACCATTCTACATGTAGAATAACCTGCATTATTTTATTAAAACATAGCATGTCTTTCTACATCTTTTGTTATAAGTAAAGTACCTAGTTAATTAATTGGTACTTCGAATTCATTAAAAGATTTGAATGAATACACAATAGGATTATATGTTATCCACCTGTGGGCATCTGATTATCTATACTTCTATACTAATATTATAACGAGGCAAGATTTGTATTTTTGTATATTTGTTACGAATAACTAGACCGATTTAAAAAAATCTTTCACTAATGAAAGGTAGAAGATCCCTGAGTAGCATAGGCTATATTTTATTGTTATTCCCGTATTCTAACAGGAACGGTAATTACGCGGGTGAAACCGCGCAGAATCGCTAGTTGAATATAATTTGGTTTGTAACTACGAGTATTATCATTTTATTGTAATTTATTGTCGGTCGAGTTGATTGTAACTATTGTAACACAGATTGTCTAGGAAGACTAGGACGGATCTATATTTTTTATGATAAAAAAGGGGGCAAACGAGCAGACGGGTCACCTGATGGTAAGTGACATCCGTCGCCCATGGACACCTGCAACTCAAGAGTCACAATATATTATTGTGAATACAACTTATAATACTTTAAAAAATAATTTGTAACACAAAAAAAGTTCAACAGTGGAGTGATATGGTCTGTTGGTGCTGATAACATAAAATCGTGATGACTGCACAAAAAAAAAACTGCCACATTCAAATTATGAAAATAATCAAATTGCATACTTTAAAATATCTATGAAACAAAAGAACTGCTAGCCTCGTTAACACCTAAAATACTAGTATCAGATGTAAACATTTCCCAATATCTTTTAGTTTTAAATGCATAAACAAATTTATTGTAATGTGAAAAGTAGGATTGGATCGTGCAATATAACAAGTTACCTAGTTTGAATACGAATCCATCAGCAATGAAGCAACGATTTGAAGATGAGTATAATAACAAGTTTTTGCTACGCCATCGTGACTCTTGATATTAGATGAGATCAGCTATCAATGGGGATTAGAGGTGCAAGCTGGATACTTGAACAAACACATATCTAGGAATAACAAAAAACTGTAGGTAGACAAGTCTGTATGTAGTATGTTTGTGAAAACATACAACTTAGAAAAGTACAAGCTGTGATAAGGAAAAGAAAAGTACTTAGTTAGAAATAGTATCTGCCTATATATTGATTGAGCTGACTTTGATGGTGACCTGTGGATATATTGTGAGTGAAATAAAAACAGTAAGACAATCTCCTTTGTAACACTAAAACATCTTAATTACGTATACCTTAGCATCTTTATACATTACAAAAGTAAAGAGTGATTGCTGGAATGTTTTAAGGCAACTTAAAACTGATTTTGTAAGAATATAGAGGAAGTTCAGTTGTAACACAAATTTGTGATGTCCACTATTTAGAATGTAGGTAAACATAAAACATAGATACTGAGACCCTGTATTTAGGGTACCGTATGTCATTAATTGATGCTGTCGCCTTTGAAACGAGGGGAAAATAAAACTAGTTATGACCGCCAACAGTCGCGGGAACCTGATAACTAATGATATTGACATTGAATTTACTGAGAATGATTGAATACACAATAATGAATGATGCATCGTACGTAGACCTTTAATACGTTTTATACATTGTAGAGGTATATTCAATAATTGCTTCTTGATTTGTTACTACGTTCATTTTTCTTTAGATGGTTGGATACTATTATTCACCATTTCATTCATTCAGCAGAAGCTATTTATCAATATTTGCGGTAGACACAGTATTTGATCCGTCCTGCAAAAGGTTTTGTCAATATTTACTGGCCATATGCCTAGCGCCAAACCTCCTTGGGATGACTACTGTGGTTGACTATCCTATCACTAATAGAAGATCAGATCGCAAGGTGGCAAGGACTCCCGTCCAATAGGCTGGTTAGTTTTAGTACTAATATAAGAAGAAAGAATGGTAAGAATGTTACGGTACAGTTAGGGAAGGACGTGGGCAGATGTTGAAAGCAGGTGGCTTATACAGGACACCTTACAATGCGTATTTTAAGACAATGTTTGTTGTAATACTTATTTCCAGCATTGAACGGTTATAAGATGATGAGTCCAAATTTGTTGCGATGAGTTTTTTGCATTTGATTCTATGAGTACATACGATGCGTTGCCGATAACTCAAACTTTACATCCAATGTTTCGCAACTGTCACCTAGGCCTAAATATTTATATAAAAACAAAGTCAATGACCCACTAAGTCAAGACAGTGAACTGAGACAAATTTGGTTATCCGTAGCTGAATCAATTTGCATAGTTTTGTCACCTTCCTTTTAGGGTGAGGTCAAGTTGAGTTTGTATTTGACCAAAAACTCGTTTGGTGAGTGGTGAGGATGGAACTATCAAAGGTACTTTCTTAAAGATAGCAACAACCAAGAATAAGGATTCGATTGCATTTAATGGTAGATACACAAACATAATGCAGGGACATGTTACAGTTAGCTTGCATCCAAAGCCTCAATACAATATTTTTACTCGAAGCAGTGCACTTTATGACATTTAAATTTTAAGATTACCGAGGTTATACAACTGTATGAAGCATGTCACGTCATGTGTGGCTGGAGGACGATAACATCGTAATAAAAGTCGCGGAACAACATTTAATCACATAACGCTAACAAATCGGAGCAACTTGTTACACCAGAAGCCTGCACCCCAGACTAATCCATTACCAGTATACGATTACAATTTGAGGAAACCCATAGAGTGAGGAAGCGAATTGGATTCCACGGTATAGGGTTTCCTTCCGTGTCACATAGCACCCGTAGAATCGATTGTTGCGTCGGGTGTGTCGATTACAGAAGAATAGATGTTTTGTTGACGATAAATTTTCTGCACGTGATTGATAGGTCTGTGTTGTATTGGGCATAAAAACAAGGAAAACGTGATTATAGCTTTGATGTACGAGTAAGAATGACATAAAGTAAGTTATGACTTAGAGCAAAACAAGATGGCATATTGAGTGGCAAAGAATCTAGGAAAGTAAATAAATACCTATGTAGAACCAAACAATAATAATTTCATGCAAATATGGTTAAAGCTACGAGCTACTTCGTGTCTCTAAAGGTATACGTGATGTAATACCGGTAGTATCAGTTTTCGTAGAAAATTATTGAAAAGTAGCCACATGCCTGACAATATTTCTCATTTAAGCTCGCGTCTCAGATTACAGCACAAAATTCCTGAAAATGATGAAAGATCAGCAGTGAATTGTTATGGGTTGACGATGAAAGCTACCTTTCTATTAAATGGTATTGTTTAATATAACACAATGAAAGTACTAGTGAAGAGAAACAGAATCACGAACTGATATCAAAACCCTCGCCTACAAATCCTACCATATTAGTACATCAAACAATTAAAATCGTAATTGAGCAACTGAGTTAAGAAATAGAGATTACAAGCGGCGCAGTTCTAATTACAGACTACGTAGGTATAATGTGAATGCGCACGTAACACCCGTAATAGCGGCAGCAATCGCAACAATGGGGTGTCAATAGGTGTGTGCGGAATGTGTGATAATTTCAGCTTCACACAGTTTTGTCGGGTGTTTCGAAATAGCGTCTAGTAAGTCAAAATAATGTGTAATATCTATGTTAGTGTGTCTGTGTACTAAAAATGTTATATATAACTTATCGGAGTGTGGTTATATCATTTAATTTTGTATTGTCTTTATATTGTAGTTATTGTGTTCTAAAATATAATGTCATTTTGTAGTTAATTTTCAGATGAAAATTTACATAAGTACTTATGTGTTTTGTAGTAGTAAAAATAGTGGCTTTTTAAAAATTGTTATATTATTTACGATGTTTCAAACGATAGTAAAGCTAAAATATTGTTTAATGTAGAAGAAAGAAATATGAAAGAAACTATTGCATTGGTACAACTTCACGTTCGATTTTATCTTTAAAATCCGTAACAAGCCTGGTTAGCTGTCTCACTATCATAACTATTTAAGCCACCCTAGGCATGTCTTAGGTCATCGCTATATTTAACTCCATTGCGCTAAAGACAACAGAAATTATCCATCATAACAAAAATCATCACAGAACAAAAGCCGTTGCAATTTTCGGAGCAAGTGCTGCGTACGTTAACCTGGTAGCTTTCCCTGCTTGCGACTCGTAACCCGAGACAGGGTGGCCGTAACATGGCCTTTTGCAGCTAATTACCAGCCGGATGGACGTCTAGACCTGTTGGCACACCCTGTGTATAAATACCATGCCCTGTTCGACCATAGCCGAGCCTGTTCTTTAATGCCATTTGCAAACACAGACTAGTGAACAAGACGTTGCATTGGTAAAATTTTGTGTGAAACTGAAATCGCCACTGCTAGGTAAGCTACTGACCAATTCTCGCTGCTGTGATGGCAATGTAGAGAGAGATACTGGACTCGATTCTGGCTGACCAGCTCAAATTCCTAATTTTAAGTTAGCCTATCCTTCTCCATAGAATACGGAAGAAAAAGGACAGAAACAAACCATATATTGAAGAGTTAATGGCAAACATGTAAAAACCAAACTAATATGAACCTAATGTATGAATCCTTGTCTGTCACTTTAATCCATGAACTTGTTACATCGTCGCTAAAATTGATAAACACGCCTTAGTTGACAGGACTAATTTTAATTTGACAGGACTAAATATCTCTCGTCTCTTTTCTGTTAAAAGAGAAAGATAATGGACAGGACTAAACTAAAATAAGTTTAGTCGCTGTAAAGCAGAATCGAACTCACTGTCAGATACACATATTTGTTCGATATAGCACAAGACCAAACGAAATAAATTAGCCTAATATTAGTCACTGATTCTCTGAAATACATTGCACTGTTACGATTGGCTACATTTATTATTCCAAAGGCACAATCAAACTTGATTGAGCGGCTAGCAATGACATAATTATGTAGTTTTGTGTTACTCGTATGTAGCTGTAAGTAAAGCCTAAGTTTAGTGAGGAGTTTTCGCTTGCGGCGTCTATTTTATTACTGTCTGTGTTTGCAGGTAATGTTCAGTTAGTGGTTAAAGTAGAAGCGGTCCATATTTGCATGTCAATAACCACGGTGTGCGGCTGTGTAGATAATGTTGCGTTTTCTTCCCTTGCTTTCCAAGATAATGACCTTCGGGTTTTGTCATATCTGCTTTGCTTCTTAGATTTTCCAGTGTAGCCGCAGTACAGTGTATTTAGCATTTATATTTTGCACCAAAGAGTGTACTGTGACCAGAGGGCTGTCAGCTATCTCTGTCAAAGGATCAGCCTAGCTATCCAGAGAGGGAATGCTGCCAGTCTTCTGGGCACTGTCCCACATGGTTCCACTTTGGATGACATTTTTTATCTGTAATTATTGTAAATCAAAGAGTGTACTTGAATATTCTCTATTAGTATTGTTTAAAAGAATAATGTGTTGAGGAGTTTCTTTCCTCGCTTCTTTTCCCCAACTATACATACCGAAGCGGTGGAGTCGCAATGACTTGCAATAAAAGGACTTATAAGCCCCTACTTTGAATAAAAACTGTTGACTTTGTTTTTAACTTTTCTGTTACTGCTGAGCTCAAGGGCTCCGTGTTCGCGTATGGGTTTGCCAGCATACAAAGATTTTTTTTACATTTATTAATCTATACTACACACACCGGCACAATTAGCGGAACAGAAAAAAAAAGGAGAAAAAAGAGGGAATTTAGAACAATGAATGTAATTTTTAAACAATATATTATTTAAAATGAAACAACAATTAAATTAACATGTTTTGACATTCATTTGTAACACCATACTTAAAATTTTATAAAAATAAAAATTAAATTAAACAAAATGCATTTTTCTTCGATTTTTAATTATAGAGAAACAGCAGAAAATTCAAGATTTTCCAAAGTTTAACAACAATTTCAATGACTGTTCAATATCGAGTGTTTCCTCCTCGTGCTCTTATGAGGGTTTCCATCCGTCTGGGCATGCTGCGGATGATGTTATCAATGGTTTCTTGGGGCAACCTCTGCCATTCTTCAAGTAATGCGTTTCGCAACTCGTTGAGATTATTGGGAGGGGGCATTCTTGACTTTACACTCCTCTTTAGCAAGTCCCAGACGTGTTCTATAGGGTTCATATCGGGGGACCATGCTGGCCACTCCATCACCGTTATACCAACATGGTTTAGGTATGTCTGTACTGTGCGAGCACTGTGAGCCCGAGCATTATCCTGCATTAGAATGAAGTTGTTACCAATAAAGGGGGCAAATGGCACAACATGTTCTTCTAAAATCTCCCTGATATACCGATCAGCATTCAGATTCCCGCCATCGACCACTACTAACTCCGTACGAGCTCCTAAACATATTCCTCCCCAGACCATAATTGAACCGCCGCCATATGCAACTGTATTTTCAAAATTAGACTGGATATACCGTTCTCCTTTGCGTCTCCATACTCGCTGCCTTCCATCAATTTGATTTAACATAACTCTGCATTCATCAGTAAAAAGAACCTGTCCCCAGTCGTCGAAGTCCCAATCACGATGTTCACGACCAAAGTGTAGACGGTTTGTGCGATGATGTCTCTCAAGTTTTGGGGCTTTGGCGGGCACATACGAGCCTATACCCACTTCTTCGAATCTTCTACGAACTGTCCGCTCACTCATCCTTACTGCTCGTACCTCTTCCAGTAAATTTCGAGCCTGCACCGCCGTTAGTCTCGTGTTCCGTCGGACTTGAAGTTGGAGAAAACGGTCATCCCTCCTTGAAGTACACCTTTTCCGGCCTTGTCCTCTCCTTCTCACTAGAGCATTCGTCAATCTGTATCGTTGGATGCTACGATAAATCGTTGATAACGATCGACGAAGGCTTCTGGCAATCGATCTGTAGGTTTGACCATTTCTCCTCATTTGATCTGCCCTAATGATTTCTGATGGCGTTAAATCAGGCATAATTAGATGCTCGTAAATTATCAATATGCGAAAAAACTCAAAAGCCTCAAAAACTGCAATTCAAAGCTTTTCAAATGGAATTCACGAACCTTCTAAAAACGGACAAGCGGTGGAAAAAATGAATCAATGAAAATTAAAACAAAAGAATGAAAAAAAGGGCAGTCGCTTAGTATTCCATTTTTAAATTAAAACCCAAATTTAAAAAAAGCTTGTTTAGCCGGCCAGTAACACGCAAAAATGCGTAAATACTCCCTTTTTTTTCTGTTCCGCTAATTGTGCCGGTGTGTGTATTATATTATAGATAGGAAAGATTTGTATGTTTGTTACGAATAAAATCAAAAACTACAGGACCGATTTTAAAAATTCTTCCACCAATGGAAAGCTAGAAGATCACTGAGTGAGAGGCTAAATTTTATTTCCGTATTCCCACGGGAACGGGAACTACGCGGGTGAAACTGCGCAGAACCGCTAGTGGTCAGGGGTCGACCTTGCCTCGGGGGTGGAAAGCTATGTGTCTTTTCATATTAGGAAGTATGGTCAATAATTATTCCTCTGTGGGATTGATAGTTAATGTTCCTTTGGAAAACACTATCAACAATGGAAGTCTCGAACGCATTTTAGTGTTTTTACATTAGTGAAATCGCAAATAACTTAAAGTGTATTCATAAGCATAAACTTCGGAATAAATAACCATCAACTTAAATCACTACACGAACTGACAATCACAAGAAATCACCCTTTACGAGCTGGAACACATCGTTAAATATAATCAGCATTTCAACTTTGTGTATCGAACGCCTTTGCCGTTCTCGTGAACTTTCTGATCGAAAGTATCGACTGGGGTTAATGAAATTTTAGTGTTGCCACCGTTAACGTGAATTTGGGTGGCGATAATTGGGAAGTAAAAGCGCAGGAACAGAGCAGTACTGCTTTTTTGTAACTGTAAGAACCCAACGAGTGCACTTGTTAATGCACAGGTTGTTAGAAATGTATGCTGTTTCTGAAATATCCGGTCAAGCAGCGGTTCCCGAGGGCGCAAGAAACAATACATAAGCGACCTGCCAGGTTTATTTATACTAATATTATAAAGAGGAAAGATGTTACAAAAAACTCCAAAAACTAGTTAAATGAACCGATTTTAAAAATTTCACCAATGGAAGTGGCAGTGTTTTATTAACATACTTGTTTAAATACATTAATTAAATATGAGACGGATCATGCTGATGTAGAAAAATCTATTGTTGCTCATAGCTGCCTCCTATTTCTTAGCAAACAATTTGATGCCACCTACCCATCACCTACCACTAAATTAATATTTAATACCTTCTCATCTAACATGAGCGCTAATATTTGTCGACGCTTATCTCATGCATTTGTGTCCTATATCGCGGCGGCTGGATCAAATATTGACAGCGAATTGATCCACACTTTACTATGTCTTCAGACATTTATTTGCCAGTGATGAATATTGCGACTAACTTCATTATAATGTGCACTCAAAACAACCATAAAACAGGTAAGTAGAGATGAGTTTAGAGTGCCTTGCTATTGACATTTTTAAGTGCAGAAAATAAATGATGTAAGACTTTTTTTTATGTTGCTAATTAGTTCAATTTCAAAAGTCATGCCACTAGGCGCGTTGTATAGCTATCGACTTGCACCAACCATTTGGATTTATTGGGCAGCTAAATAGAACAGGTTACGCAGTTGCACCTAAGTTTTATCTTGGACCTTCGATCACTAGAAGAAAATGAATAACCAGTCACATTCAATCATATCAAAGAACAATGATAGCAATGTTAGTGAGCTTGACCCTCGTACGCGAGGCTCGAATTCTAGTCTAGATGAGTTTTTCGAAAACTTACTTAAATAAATAAAATAAAAAATAAATAATCTCACGCCTTATATCCCCGAGGGGGTAGGCAGAGGTATTCCATTTCTGGATGTACCCACTTTTCACCAGATATTCTTTAAATCCCCAAACGTGATAGGTGGTGAGCCCATCGCCGGACCGGCTCTGTTACACATGTCTCAGAATTCATTCTGGGACCTGCGGGTTTCCTCACGATGTTTTCCTTCACCGTCGAGCTTGTGATAAATATGTACGTAAGTTTTGAAAAACTCATTGGTACATGCCAGGATTCGAACTCGACCTCACTGATTTTCATCATGTGAAGCAGGCCCTTCAACCTTAAGGCTATCACTGCTCATTCATATGATTAAACTTACTTGAATATTTAAGTTACTAGCTCGACAGTGAACAGCCCCCCCCTCTCCCCCCCCCAGCCAAGATGCAAGCGCTAACGAAAGCAAATTATTTTTATTCTGGTATTGCTAGAGAAGATGGCAAGAGACCGGACGGTATGAGTTTGATTCCATGGAAGATGGGCCGGGTGGTGGTATGGGATGCAACCTGTTCAGACACGCTGGCCCCTTCGCATCTACACGGAACCAACAACAGAGCTGGTGCGGCTTGTGAAGCGGCAGAAAAAGCTAAATCATCTAAATACAGGGGTCTAGGCTCCGACTACGATTTTGTCCCATTATTATATTTCTTAAGGTATTTAGTTTAAGGTTTATTTATACTTTATTTTAGGTTTTTAGTTTTAGGTCCATTTTTATTATATGTTTAGATTGTACTACAAAATAATAGGAAGTTTTCTACAGTTACATTATATATTACATAAATGAATATAAGTATTCAATAAATTCTTTTGATTGACATGTCGTTGGTAAGTGCCTATATTATGTCAATCTTATACATGTCAATCTAAATAATCATTCGCTTTCGTTAGCGCTTGCATCTTGGCTAGGAGACTATATCTCACTATTCAAACTATATATTACTAGTTTAAAAGATAAGTCTACACAATTACGATGAAACTTAAGTGTGTATTAGCTTTAAAGAGTATGAAATTAACTGTCAGCCATGATGAATGCCTTTAGAAAATGCGCGGATGTTTAAACAGCTAGGGTGAAAATCTCTATTCTACCTAACGTAATGGGGAAATATTAATTTTACAGCGTTAGAAACATGTTTTTAAATGCAATAATTTGATGTCAATTAAATTTTGATTTCCGAATACTTACTATACTACCTATAGTATACATGTTGAATGCTGTCTTGCTTACATACTACCACAAGATGATTAATGAGATTTTATGTAAATATACATACAAATTGTGAAAATAATTTTAAATGAAAGAAATACAGAAAACTGATATTCAACTTCAATAACCATGAATTGTGACTGAATATGGATAAGTAAATACTATTTTGTTTAACTTTGAGTAAATGTCCAACAATTTTATTATTTTTTATCTATACATATAACAATAGAAAAGGGCTTTAGTGTAACTCGAACTGTCGCTTTAATTTTTGGTGTTAACAACTTTTTGAAACTGGCTTCCTTGTACAAAATTAAAATAAGTATACCAAATTTCAGCTCAATCGGTTGCAGACATCTGTTTCAAAATTGAGTTGCAAGATTCCACCCGAACATACATGTTACATGGCTAGTTAAATAAAAGCTTTTAAAAAAAGTGAATCCCTAATATTAGGTGTTCTATTATTGCTTTCTGACACCTAACCTCCTAAAAGACACTGTTATTACTACTAATTTGAAGATAGGAACTTGTTTTGGTAAGTGAAAGTCTCATAAGTATTTATTTTAAAATTATACTTCTTTTGTCCTCGACCTAATGATGTCAAACAATAATTAAACGTACAAAAGAAATGCTCCGTCAACCACTTTTGCAACGCAAACTTTACTTTCTCCGTTTGAAAACCGAACGTGTCATTTTTTTTAAACTGCACTGAATATCTGCTAATGTCTTATGCAAAACTATTTACGCAATAGGGCGGTTTATTAACTTAAAATATTAATTACACAAGAAAAAATTACTTTAAATGCTTAAAGGCAATTTAAGGAACATTTTCCCCAAAAATATATATTCCGCGAACAGGTTGGAACGCGGCGGTGTCTCACAAGAGGTTTTATACACTCGGAAACATGCGATCCAATAATTAATTCTGACATTTGCACATCACCATGCATCACTCGATTATTTTTTTACTTTTAAAAGCGAAACCGATCCTTTGCTCGTTAAAACAGACAGTTTTTTCCCGCTTAAATCTGACGTAACGTGGCATTTCGCCACGAATTAAATAAAGAAAGATATTTACTTTTTTAAATGCCAGATTTTGTATTTCTTAGAACAAGCTTGAAACTGAACTGTAACCCTAGTCCAAAAGGTAAAATTTTTATCATTTAGCTTTATTATGTAAGGCGTAAAAAAAAATTAGAGATCACGTACTTGTGAATTGGACCTAAAAAGAAACACTAATGTATATACAGACGTAACAAAACAAATGAAGGTAAGCAAAAACTTCACTATAAAAAGAAGCCGTTAAGAGTTCCGGTAAGATTTTTTCGCCAAACAAACGGTCTTTCGCCATATTCGGCGATGAGCAAGTTGCCCTAACCCGTCAGACCTGTTCGATTAAGCCGGCCTCTGACTAATTAGACAAGCATCTGATGTAGCCGATACTATTTAGACTGGTGTTAACCTGGGATTCTGCTTGCAAATCAATGACATCTGTATCCTAGAGGTTCTGCGTGCACGATTCAAAAAAGTCCAAGTCAACAATCATTTATTTTCTGTAGGTACAAAAAGTACAATAGATAAGGTCTAAAGTCTAATAATAAAGGCACTCTAAACTCGTCCATGAAGATTGGCTAAATGTAAACAGCCCATCTCCACCGACGAGTTGCTGGTTCCAAATGCAGTAGGTACCCCGAGAAGTACCAGCAAGAAACTCACGGGCAGCTCTTTTAAATCTCATGTCTTACTAGTAAATATGGTTTACAATAATCTAGGACATTTTAGATAGAATAAGATAACTTAGAAAATAACTTTAGTTACCTAGTAACCTTTCTCTATTGCAGTTCCCCGGGGTATCACATGTGTTGGATATACCTAATATTAAGACCCAAAATGTACTCACCATGTGATAAGCAAAATAAAGAATTGAATTGAATTGAATAATAATTATGAGAAATAGTCTAACATAGCGTCGAGTCGGTTCATCCCATGCATGTTGGTCTACTAGGTAGTCTATAATTTTATAGTAGGCTTTTTATGTAATTTTGCTTAGCCAAGAGGTAATTATTGTAATTCAATTATTCCGGACGTAAGTAATGGGAAGGAATTTGAAGAGATGATACCTCTCCCAGCAGGAAGAACCTGAATGACGGTGCATCTCCAGGGGAATACCGTTGTGTTCAACTAAAGAACTTCTTCCACCAAGCACTGATGGTGGCCACCGAGTGGGTATTATCCGGTACGAATCCAGCATACGCCTATGGTGAAACTCGAAGTCAAACGGTATTCAAGCACATTCTTTTTCTATTACTGGAAGTATCCACTTTTTACCAGCGTTCGGAGTTGAGACGTATAAACCAGGAATGTTAAGGATATGAAATTTCGGATCTGGATACGGGTTAAATTTATTGAAGCGAGGGACTTTCAAATGGATTCTTAAAGGTCGGCAATGCATCGGTGATTCCCCGATGATTACGCAGCAGATGTCCATGGGTGACTTTGATCATGGTGACCTTGACTTATCCGATATTTCGGCACTTTATGACTACTAAATAAAAAACGCTATCTTGGGCATATATTTTTACCACCTGTCAAGTTTAGAGGTCCTTCCATACCTCAAACAAACAAACCATCTCCGAAGAAAAGGCGTGATCATAAATAATAGGTACTTTATTAAGTCATGAATTTAATTTTTGATTTGGCATGTACGGTATTTTAAATGCGATCTGATTGATTGAGTAAGATTCGATTAAAGTGTTGCGTAATGATCAATTTCTTTAGCTATGACTCGATAAAGGAGTCAGTCATAATAGCAGTTAAAATTATCATATTATGAAAGTGTTGGTGCATTTAGCGAGTTGCTGAGAATTAAATTGACAGGTCTAAACTACTTTCTTTAAATTAGTCTAAATTGGATGTAAGGCGGATATTAGTGGCTATCGTTATCACGTAAGAATATGAGAAAATAGAACAAGAAAATTCACATAAGAATGATTCTATTGAGTCATTTTATTTTAAGGGGTACATGTAGCCATGACACTGAATAACTTCTGAAATCTAAATTATGGAATAATCTGTGAAATCTCAAATTGGTTTTTTTAACAATCTCAAAGAGGGTGAACCATAATATATAGATTTACCTGCTGCATTAATGTTTGAAAAATCCAAGCTCGATTCTGTAACAAAACAAAAATGTGTGTCAGTAAAAAATAAAGAAAAACACATAAATTAAACCACAACGTTTGATACAGCTAGAGTTCCCTATGAAAAAGGTACAAATACACACACCGGCACAATTAGCGGAACAGAAAAAAAAAGGAGAAAAAAGAGGGAATTTAGAACAATGAATGTAATTTTTAAACAATATATTATTTAAAATGAAACAACAATTAAATTAACATGTTTTGACATTCATTTGTAACACCATACTTAAAATTTTATAAAAATAAAAATTAAATTAAACAAAATGCATTTTTCTTCGATTTTTAATTATAGAGAAACAGCAGAAAATTCAAGATTTTCCAAAGTTTAACAACAATTTCAATGACTGTTCAATATCGAGTGTTTCCTCCTCGTGCTCTGATGAGGGTTTCCATCCGTCTGGGCATGCTGCGGATGATGTTATCAATGGTTTCTTGGGGCAACCTCTGCCATTCTTCAAGTAATGCGTTTCGCAACTCGTTGAGATTATTGGGAGGGGGCATTCTTGACTTTACACTCCTCTTTAGCAAGTCCCAGACGTGTTCTATAGGGTTCATATCGGGGGACCGTGCTGGCCACTCCATCACCGTTATACCAACATGGTTTAGGTATGTCTGTACTGTGCGAGCACTGTGAGCCCGAGCATTATCCTGCATTAGAATGAAGTTGTTACCAATAAAGGGGGCAAATGGCACAACATGTTCTTCTAAAATCTCCCTGATATACCGATCAGCATTCAGATTCCCGCCATCGACCACTACTAACTCCGTACGAGCTCCTAAACATATTCCTCCCCAGACCATAATTGAACCGCCGCCATATGCAACTGTATTTTCAAAATTAGACTGGATATACCGTTCTCCTTTGCGTCTCCATACTCGCTGCCTTCCATCAATTTGATTTAACATAACTCTGCATTCATCAGTAAAAAGAACCTGTCCCCAGTCGTCGAAGTCCCAATCACGATGTTCACGACCAAAGTGTAGACGGTTTGTGCGATGATGTCTCTCAAGTTTTGGGGCTTTGGCGGGCACATACGAGCCTATACCCACTTCTTCGAATCTTCTACGAACTGTCCGCTCACTCATCCTTACTGCTCGTACCTCTTCCAGTAAATTTCGAGCCTGCACCGCCGTTAGTCTCGTGTTCCGTCGGACTTGAAGTTGGAGAAAACGGTCATCCCTCCTTGAAGTACACCTTTTCCGGCCTTGTCCTCTCCTTCTCACTAGAGCATTCGTCAATCTGTATCGTTGGATGCTACGATAAATCGTTGATAACGATCGACGAAGGCTTCTGGCAATCGATCTGTAGGTTTGACCATTTCTCCTCATTTGATCTGCCCTAATGATTTCTGATGGCGTTAAATCAGGCATAATTAGATGCTCGTAAATTATCAATATGCGAAAAAACTCAAAAGCCTCAAAAACTGCAATTCAAAGCTTTTCAAATGGAATTCACGAACCTTCTCAAAACGGACAAGCGGTGGAAAAAATGAATCAATGAAAATTAAAACAAAAGAATGAAAAAAAGGGCAGTCGCTTAGTATTCCATTTTTAAATTAAAACCCAAATTTAAAAAAAGCTTGTTTAGCCGGCCAGTAACACGCAAAAATGCGTAAATACTCCCTTTTTTTTCTGTTCCGCTAATTGTGCCGGTGTGTGTATATGAAATTTTGTATGAAAGTGCGCATTTTCCCAAATCCCATCGGGCACTATACCTAGTATTCTAGAAAAGTCGATGCAATCAACTTTGTTTCTATGCGGAGGTGTTGACGCAACTTGCAGCTAAAATTACATTATCTAAGCTGCTATCTATTATGATAACTTGAGGTTAAAATTAATAAGCAGTACCATTATTAAAACCCCAAAAACCAGCCGAGAAGTAACTGAAAATATTTTTGAAGAAAACCATGAATGGACAGATTTATTAAAAACGTCAGTTTTTTCTATGCTGGCTGTACTCTGTGGTTAGTTTACTGGTAGATGTATTAAAGAAGAAAGTGACTGGCTGGTTGGATGTCTAGAAACATGAAATTTTGCCCAAAGTTCCTTCGACGAAGTTAGTGAGCATTAAGAAGGGACTTTTGGAAATTTCCACAGGAACGGGAATAAACAAGATCCGCGAAGGGGGCATTGCTGGGGTGCTAATTAGGTATAATCTACGTAACATCATTACATTTACAATAATTAATACACGTAGTCACTAGGCAAGTGTCCAGAATTAAGAAGTGGATCAGTCATACCTTACACCGTTACTATCTGCTATCATATACTGCGCTCTGTTAAATAAGTATCAAAACCGTAAAATCAGTAATTTATATCAATTATGGAACAATTGAATTCGCTACGGCCATTCCTACCATTTGGTGTCGATGGACCACAACATCGTTTAATGATTTGAATAAAACTGTTTTATCAACATTGATTTATCGATCGTTTCCGCAAGATCGCAGATGGTAGTTTTATGTAGGTAAGTACAAAAACTTTATCACTAAAATTTTAAATTATTTACTCAGAGGTATTCAATTTAAATAAATAAATTTCTAGCATCTCACTGTTCACCAATTTTCGAACTCATAAGCGTGAAAGTACCTTAGAATCAACTCGGGGGCCTGCGGGATACCTCACGATTTTTTCTTCTCGTCGAATTAGTGATATAAGTTTTGGTAAGCCCCCAATTTTATAAATGTTCGATGTTTTTTACTCGCTACGTTTAGGGGCCCTAAAAAACTATTTAAAAGTAGGTATAGCTAGAAGTATCATATCATGGAAAAAAATCATACCAACTCTTGCGAATCTCTCGGTGTCTTAATTTTTTATCTTCAGTGTCAGTAGATATTTTTGTTTTCTATCTGTGGAAACCTGTAATTGGTCTATATATTTTTAATATTTTTAACTATAATGTTTAATATGGCTGTTGGTTTTCCTAAAATAAATAAATAAAATATTCTCATATCTCATTTACAGTCAACTCTCGCATCCTTATTATTATTATTATCATCATTGACTCTTTTTACCAAATAGCTCAGTAGTTTTCTTTTATTAATTAATAAATAGCACTATCTTATTGTGCACTGAAGAGCTTGGTTCTTGCTGTCTTGAAAGTATTAAAGTCTATTTTTGAAGTATTGAAGTGTAAGTGAAATCAAATATATTTATTTTCCATAGTACTTTACAACATTCATAAATTCATTAAAAACGAAACATTATAAAAGATTGATGCCAGAATATTAACCGAAAGCTTCGATGCTTTGGTCTTTATAAACCGGTAACGACTTGTGGCATAGGTACCTACAATCTAATTGCTAAAAATATTTCTTGCAATTGGCAAAAAGTAAGATAAACAAGACCATTGAATTAAACAATTGACACCACACAAGACAGTTATTTTTAGAAGTCTTTACAGTATTAACGACCTCATTAATCAGAGTAATCTACTTTAATACTCTTGAGTGTTGACATGACAGCAGCTGCCCACTGTCAGGTCAACAGCTCACACTGTTACATGGCATAAATGTAAAAAAAACATAATAATCATGACCCTTCAGTAGTTTGGTTATATTCAGCAGACGAATGAAAGGCGTTTAACAAGTCCAATATACAATGAGGAGCGAGTCGGTACAGGACGACCTAGGTGGTGTAACTACATCGATATATCGACCAGATTGAAAGTCAGATAAAGAGTAGGTACCCGAAATGGATATGCAAATGCATGTATGATCCGTTTGATGAATGAGGGTGGAGCCAGGGTCGTAGCAGTTCGACTGTATGTTTTTTTATGTTACCTTAGAACTTTCTTGATGATTCTTTTTTATTTGAAAGCTGGTGCTTCCGGTTTGGTCCCGATTTAGTCCAGTTCTGACAATGGCGTGATTGAGAAAAACATAATTATAATTAAGTTGAAGTCGGTTTTTTACTCTTTAGAGTTTGATGTTATTTTTACTCCAAAGCTTTTATTATTACGCTTATTATGTGATTGGACACTTCTTGTATACCCGTAAGACTGGCAAAAGCTATGCCATTGCAAAAGTTTAGATCATTTGCCAACACACAGATGTGCATGCTAAAGGGCTGTGATCTGCGGCGTCAGTCAATGACTCTGCGCAAGCGCAGTTTAATGTGCACGGAGCGTTCTGCACATGCTCACAATAACAACCTTGGTTCATGTCTGTCGATGGCTCTGCACGTCATTACAACTGTCTTGTTTTTTTTTGTTTTTTTTAAGCGCTTTAGAAATGGCAAGTAGCAAGGATAACAATACAAAATACTTTTTTGTTGTTTTAGGTTTGGCTCGTTAGTTATCAAGATACAAACACAGTTTGATTAGCTAACTATTGTTCTTGTCCGCCCGCGGGCATCTGATGCTTCCTTCGCACGACTAATCTCCAAAAAGAAAAATGTCCAAGCAATCAAATATGTCCTGTCAGTAATTTGCCCACCCAAAAAAATGTCCAACTATAGAAACACCCAACCAGATACATGACCAGTTATAATAATGTCCAACTGTAGTTATACCCGACCAGATACATGACCAGCTATAATTATGTCCAACTGTAGTTATAAACGATAAGACAATCCAAATCCAAAAATTCATAGAGCGTAGTACTTGCCTAAGTTTTTGGTTCTTATCGAACACAAGAGACACTTGAGTGATGTTGTTTGGTGTATCATATTGATTAGAAATTAATCAAAATATATCAGAATAATCAATAAAAAGTTTTCCTTCCCTCTCGATGCATCCGAGAGGATGGCAGGGATAGATTTTTAAAATTTCCTTTAAGAATCTTTTTGTTACGTCTTTTTAATACTGCACTAGAGTTGTTTCACACTGTGATGAAGTGACGTCACTCTGCCTGGGCCACGCGAGCCATTAGTCGAGTTAGCAAACTTGTACATCGAATTCCTTTCCGCCACTCAGCCTATTCGCTACAGCGCTTTATCTCGGAACAAATCTATTACGATTATTTAAATGTGTGTTAACATCTGTGAAATTTTACTTTCATCACATTATATTAGCCTTACGCTAATTTATACAAAAATCGAGAATTTACATAGTCTTGCGTTGTATCCGAGGACATGGTTAGAATACGGATGTGCTTCCGAATGATTACAAAGAAATTACTAATTGATTGTCTTGATGCAATAGAAATATTTTCCTTGACATTTCAAGAATATATAAACAAGGCTGTACTTTTTTGCAGACTTAAAACTGAATTTATTTCTTCTTCTTCTATGCGCAAAGGAGTGGAATACTGTCTGTGTTCCCTAGTTTATAAAACATCTATTCAAGTCTCGAGTCAATAGGAGTCTTTTGGGAGAGCTCGTTCCATTGTTAATCTCATTTGTGTCCTCGAGGCTAGATTGAGGTCAACAGAAACACTATTAATAGTAATAAGAAAAAAAAACTATTTACGTAATTTGCAATGACGAATATAGGTCTTTAAAAAAATTTAGGGCGCCGGTCGGTCGCTGCAAAGACAACCTCCTCCAATGAGGTTTCTGCAACAGCAAACGATGAGGATGTGGTACCATCCCAGTTTGTGGACTTGAACCGATGGTGACTGAGTGAAATCGATAGGCTAAAAAAAATACATACATTTTACTATAGGTATAGATGCAGCATCAAGCAAATATTAGCAAAATAAAACTAATGTTATCAAACAAAGATTCAGGAAATAAGGTAACATGGTATTTCGACATGGTAAATGGTCACGTTAAACAATACACAAGGTGAAATAAATTATTAATTATTACGAGAGCATACATTAGAATAAGAAACAGCTGATGACCTAGGGTTGACCTCGCCTCGCAAGAAAGCTGAGATGGCACAAATGTTATGTTAACATTTAATGATTCATTCACATCCCTGGTAGATCCGCGTGAATGGATACCGATGCTAAGTAATTTAAATCAAATGACCAATGAAAGAAGACACAGTTTGCTTTAACAACTTTTACTGGGTACACACGTCAATGAATGAATCACAGTAGAAAATGCTGAAGACGCAATTTTGTAGGTCATTGCTTGTGAAGTTTACAAGTTCATATCCGACGAAGGGGAAAGACGTGATGTAAGTGATGTGTTCATTTTTTAAGCAGCTAATGCTACAAATTCAGGGAAATCATGCATGAGACATGATTTCACCGAGTTACACCACGATTTAGATAACACTACACAGCAGTTGATATTTTTGTTAAGTGTAAGTTTGTTTAGAAAATACTGGATCAATTTGGAATGAGCTTTGACCATTCTATAACTACGTCACTGAAACTTAGATAAAACAAGAGTAGGTAAGGTAATAGACGCAAAGATATGAGTAGAAAACAAAATTTTGATAAGATCACAGTCACGAGTTAACGTAATAAAGGAGTTGACTAGACCTAATTGTTAAATGAAGTCGGCCTCCGAAAAGTTTGGAAAGTTGGAATTCTTATAGCTAAAGAAACATTTCAATACAAAACTTAGATACATTTTTATAGTACACCCTATTCCCACTGCTGAGCAAGATATACGATGAGATACATAAGTGCAAAGAAAATAATAGCAATGAAAGTGAAACGTTTATGTAACCATGCTCAATTAATATTTTGTGTAATAGATGAACATTGGAAGCAGAGAACGTATTAAATGAACTGACCATTATAAATGGTTGTGCTCATGCAGTTGACCTGAATTGATTTTACAATCTATTACATACATGTCTGCGTATCCTACCTAACCAATATTATAAATGAGTAAGTGTATTTGTTCTTTCATTAGCAACGGATAGCGTGATTTTTTGCACAGAGTAGCTTATAGAAAGCTCGGGTGAGTCCGGGTGACTGAGGCTACTTTACATCGCCGAAAAATATCTCATGAACTCGGGCAATTTCTTTGTTTGCTTAAATGCCGTATCACAAATTCGATTTTTGTGCAAAAGTGTCTACCGAATAATAGCACTGCGATACTTTTACCGCCACATCATCGAGGCCAATCGAATTTCTTTCAGTGGGCTCTTCAATAATAGTCGAGGCGATACAGTTGTGATATGCGACGTCAACGCCTTTGCTTAAAAGTGTGAGCTGGGGACTTTAGTGCTGTATGTCTGTCTGCCTGTTTGTTTTGTAACCAGTGTTGCCAACCTCAAAAAACTAAAAAACAACAACTCGCCTAAAAAAAAACAGTAGAAAGCAGTAGGTAAAGAAAAAAAAAGCAGATTTCATAATTTTGCTTATATAATTAAATAATAAACAATTTTCTTAGTTACTAGAACTCACATACATTGATATATTTATAATTACAACAACAAAAACAAAAATCAAAGTAAAATTATTTTTCAGTTTCATTATTTTCACACTCATTTTTATTTTTAAAATCATACATATTTTTGTTGAATTTCTTCATGTGCCTTTCTGCGGCTTCAAATGAATACTCTTTTATTTCAGGATCCAGAATTGCTCTGGGATTTAGCATCTTGAGACATTTTCCCTCGAATCCCGACTAAAGAAGATACTGCCATTTAGTGTCATTGCGTTTTATTACGTAGTGGTTATCAAAAAATGTTTTCATAGCAGTGTAATAGGTAGCGCTGAACGCTAGTTGAAAAATAGTAGAAAATAGGAATAAAACAGAAAACATTGAAATCAATGTGAAAACAGCAAATCTACTGTTAAAACAGTAGGGTTGGCAACACTGTTTGTAACCTTACAATCCAACTTGAAACCTAGGCTACGTATCATCACGAAATTTCACAGAGTGGTCAGATTACAGTTTTTAATAAAGTTCAATGCTGATAATGATAATATTACAGGGCTAGTATCAAAACAACAAACTTGTAATTCATGTCGAAGGCTTGTACAAACAGAATTCTTTGATACAATAAACGGAAAGAATGTGTGTCATGATGACTAATTTCATTATGATTGTAGATAGCAAAGTAGATTTATTAAAGTAAACTGAAATGTTGAATTGCATTGTATGTACCGAAGCATACAACCTTATGTTTACGAGGAATACTTAACGAGAGTCAACTAAACATAGCAGATAGAAGTTTTGATTTTTATAGCAAATATTTGGAAGACGTGGAAATGACCTATATACAGTAAATTAATACTCTTTTGGTGACCTTAAATAAATCTACAAATACTCTATAATAAGAGGCATTAAAAAGCATTACTTTGTACAATTAGGAGTAGAGTATATACACACACCGGCACAATTAGCGGAACAGAAAAAAAAGGGAGTATTTACGCATTTTTGCGTGTTACTGGCCGGCTAAACAAGCTTTTTTTAAATTTGGGTTTTAATTTAAAAATGGAATACTAAGCGACTGCCCTTTTTTTCATTCTTTTGTTTTAATTTTCATTGATTCATTTTTTCCACCGCTTGTCCGTTTTTAGAAGGTTCGTGAATTCCATTTGAAAAGCTTTGAATTGCAGTTTTTGAGGCTTTTGAGTTTTTTCGCATATTGATAATTTACGAGCATCTAATTATGCCTGATTTAACGCCATCAGAAATCATTAGGGCAGATCAAATGAGGAGAAATGGTCAAACCTACAGATCGATTGCCAGAAGCCTTCGTCGATCGTTATCAACGATTTATCGTAGCATCCAACGATACAGATTGACGAATGCTCTAGTGAGAAGGAGAGGACAAGGCCGGAAAAGGTGTACTTCAAGGAGGGATGACCGTTTTCTCCAACTTCAAGTCCGACGGAACACGAGACTAACGGCGGTGCAGGCTCGAAATTTACTGGAAGAGGTACGAGCAGTAAGGATGAGTGAGCGGACAGTTCGTAGAAGATTCGAAGAAGTGGGTATAGGCTCGTATGTGCCCGCCAAAGCCCCAAAACTTGAGAGACATCATCGCACAAACCGTCTACACTTTGGTCGTGAACATCGTGATTGGGACTTCGACGACTGGGGACAGGTTCTTTTTACTGATGAATGCAGAGTTATGTTAAATCAAATTGATGGAAGGCAGCGAGTATGGAGACGCAAAGGAGAACGGTATATCCAGTCTAATTTTGAAAATACAGTTGCATATGGCGGCGGTTCAATTATGGTCTGGGGAGGAATATGTTTAGGAGCTCGTACGGAGTTAGTAGTGGTCGATGGCGGGAATCTGAATGCTGATCGGTATATCAGGGAGATTTTAGAAGAACATGTTGTGCCATTTGCCCCCTTTATTGGTAACAACTTCATTCTAATGCAGGATAATGCTCGGGCTCACAGTGCTCGCACAGTACAGACATACCTAAACCATGTTGGTATAACGGTGATGGAGTGGCCAGCACGGTCCCCCGATATGAACCCTATAGAACACGTCTGGGACTTGCTAAAGAGGAGTGTAAAGTCAAGAATGCCCCCTCCCAATAATCTCAACGAGTTGCGAAACGCATTACTTGAAGAATGGCAGAGGTTGCCCCAAGAAACCATTGATAACATCATCCGCAGCATGCCCAGACGGATGGAAACCCTCATCAGAGCACGAGGAGGAAACACTCGATATTGAACAGTCATTGAAATTGTTGTTAAACTTTGGAAAATCTTGAATTTTCTGCTGTTTCTCTATAATTAAAAATCGAAGAAAAATGCATTTTGTTTAATTTAATTTTTATTTTTATAAAATTTTAAGTATGGTGTTACAAATGAATGTCAAAACATGTTAATTTAATTGTTGTTTCATTTTAAATAATATATTGTTTAAAAATTACATTCATTGTTCTAAATTCCCTCTTTTTTCTCCTTTTTTTTTCTGTTCCGCTAATTGTGCCGGTGTGTGTATTTATGTATCTAGTATCATAGTACATCCTCATAAATATTTGTCTTAAACAAAAACCCGATAGTTTTAAAGAAGGCGAAGATACATTATCGTTGATAGGTTAATCAACGTAACTTCCTACTTGATATATCCAAACACTCAATCAAATTAAAACGAAATATTCTAATACTTTCACCGATGATCAAATATACATAATCTAGATAAGACTGTCAAAAATGTGCACATCAATTACGTATAGAAAAAGGCAAGTAGGCAATAATAAATCAAGTGAACACTATCTTATCATGCATCACAACAAAGATTTCGTAACGAAAGTGAGCGGCCATCCGCTGTAGACACCAAATTAAGATACCAATTTTTGCAACCTAAGATTAATGAGACGAGGATTTTGAAAGGAATTTAGGGCGTGGTTGTTTTCGATAGCATCAATCCAGTTTTAAAGGAATTAAAACAACAAGTTTAAGATATTTATACTAATAGGTATAGAAAAGAAAAAATATTTGTAATTCTGTATGTTTATTATGAATAAACTCAAAAACTACCGGACCGATTTTAAAAAAACTACGCTGGTGAAACCGCACAGAACAGATAGTATTGATAAAAAACAAAACTAGAAAAATTGCAAAACTTACAACTTAGCAGTAAGCTGTTAAAAGTTTATAACATTGATGAAATAAATTACCTCTATGGGCTCTATGATAGATTAGTGTAGATATCAAGCACAAAATGATATACTAAACAAGGAAAAATAACAAACTTTAAATAAAATAATCAAAAGCAAACGGTGTCTCCATTAGGCTTGCAATATGAAACCGGACACACCAAATAAGGGGACTAGTAGATAAACAATAGAAAAATGTAATTCAATACAACATGAGCTGGAAAGACAGTAATAAATCGCGTCAAACCCCGCCTTAATTCATTTGCACTGCCCTAAAAAACTGATATGCTAACAATGGATCATTAATTTCAAATGTAACCACAGTTACATTACACGACCATTTGTATGACAATATAATATACGAAGCTGGTGGTTATGGAATTAATTATAAGCTACTATGTTGTTGTACTTTTACCATAAATATTCTGATTTTTCAAACAATTATTAAATTTTTTCGTAAGTAAGAACAAACAGACAAATGTTTTTGTACAATTTTCGTCATTTTTATTGTTTGTCTATCAATATTGTAGCGTAAAAATTATTTATACAAAGTAAGAAAGCCATCAAGGTACAAACACACGTAGGGAGGTACTCAAACAGAATAGTTTAGTTATGAAGAGGCACACGATTTCATTATTCTATTTTAATTTCTGTCCAAACACAGAAAACCTTGGACTGCATACAAAAGTAGAAGACATCGTTATCTTCACTTCTAGGAACATTGTCCTTATCTATGGGACGTGATGTTTCGCTGATCACATACGAAATACTAAAAGTTTAATTGTTTTATCATATTAAATGTTTGTCACATTCACGAGCAGTTTTATTTTTTTAATTTCTGCAATTGGGTAAGTAACACCTACAGGCGTTCTTTCGATGTCTATATGTTTAAACTTTATATATACATATGTCAGATAAAATAGTTTTGGTTAGATAAGTATTCGAATGACAATGTTGTTTGGTAAAAATTCTAAAGCACAGCACTAAGACCATGTAACTTGTAGTAGTGTATTGTATTCATTGTAAAAGACTAGGTATTGCATTAAAGAGTTTCTTGTCCCATTTCTTCTCTTCAAATATACACGCCGAAGCGGTGGCGTAGCAATGACTGAGTAGACTTAACCTCTGCCATTGAATGAAAACAAATTGATTGATTTGACATGCGAAAAATATTGATTGCTATTGCTGAAACTTAACAGACAGAGAGGTGCCTAGTTGGTACTAATCGTTACTATCACCCATGACACTAACAACCTCTAACACGAGTTACAATGGTTTGCCACAGCAAGAAAATTTACTGTTTTAATCCACTCAAGACAAAGGTTACGCCAAAACAAGATGATGTTAACATACGCAACGATGGAGGTAGTAAGTCGTTCGTTTACCTAAAGTACAGTTACTAAAGTTCTGGTAGAACATAGGATGTCAAACGCGAAAGGCATGGTTTTTGCAAAGAATGCGCAGGTTCAACCAACCCGCATTTCACGGTCGTGACTCGAATACTTTGGTCATTCTCGAGCGCACGGAGATACTCTTATTGACAGAAACCATTCATGTCATTCTAGGGCACAGTAGCATAGAAAGTCTGCTTTTGCAACAAAATTGAATACATGTGATGTATTGAATGAAGTTTGAACTGTAGCGCCATAAGACTTAAAGGGGTCCAAAGAAAGTTGAGAGAAGTATCGTTTGCACATTTATAGGAGTAATATTCCATCGATGTGTAACTTTTCTTTTGAGAATTTAAAAATACCACGGTTTATTTTAGGTAACTCTATAAGATTTTAAAAAATATAAAATTAAATTAGTACAACGTACATCAAACAACTTAAGAAAATCTGTTAAAGCAAAAAAAAAAATACAACAACTCTGAACAAAAACACAACGCCCCTGAAATAAGTTTATGGAAGGAAAAAATCTGTAGGAAAAACTGTTCCGAATATGAATTATAGCATCAAGGTTGATCTCGAAATTGTAAATCGAAACAGAAAGCACCAAATCATTGACAGAATACCACATATCCTCTATAAATGCAAAGCAAAAGATGACGCCTTCAAACATTTTGCCTCATGAAACGAGAAAGAAACAAAATAAAACGAGAAAGATATGAAAACAATCGCGCATTGTTAAACTTTGTAAATAATTTCATGAGGAAATGGCACATAGTTGTAACTGGAAAACCCCGAACACGAAGAAAAAAGTTATTGAAATAACGACTGAGTCGTAAAGATAATGATTTATGCTAAAGGCATTGGGTATTGTTATTAAACATTGTAGGTTAATTTCAACACATAACGCCTTTCGACATATTGTTATGTGAAAACCAGCTAAGTACTCATCATTTTCACGTGACACTCGTATGCGGTAGACTATTGTAAGTAAATAAGTCACATAACACAGCGATGATGAGTATACAGACATGTTTGTTCAGAAAATATTTCATGTAAAGTTACGGTCCGGTTACAGTTTTGTTTAAACCATGCAAGGTTTCCGTGCTATGGTCACTTAGCCTAAGAATCAATCTGTAATTTATGTTGCAATAAAAAAATTGTACTTACCTATATAGCGTCTGCTTATTGGAAGTCTGGCTGTCTTTAGAAGAGGCCAATTGACTTCTCCTCAACTATAATTACTGTAACACATGCCGACGTGTTGGAGTTGCAAAGACGTCCAATAAATAGACTATGATTTGATTTAAGGAAGATATAAGAAAAGATGGATGGATTGTGACGGGATAATATATAACAAGAAGAAAGTGAATGTAGATACGACGGATTAAATTGATGGAGAAGACATACTACGCCGACCACAAATAGTGGGAAAATTGTAAGATTTATCATTTTCTTATTGATGCCCTTTGCGACTTCTTATGCGAAGTGTCTCGTCTATAGTCGCTTTGAAAATTAAATACAGAAATCGTTTATTATTATTATCCTGTCAACTTACGGTTAGCATACGATAGGATTTTATCTATTTTCCTTGAACGCCCGTGGGACGCTAATGATTAACTCTCTATCCTCTAAAATAATTTACTTGTGCATTTGCAAATATTTTCTAAGTACGTATAAAAACACTTGTGAAAAACAAATCCAACAGCAAGAGCAGTGATAGCCCTGACGGTTAAAGAGCCGGCCGAAAAGCAGTGAGGCTCGGGTTCGAATCCTGGCATGTACCAATGAGTTTTTCAAAAACTTACGTACATATTTATCACTAGCTCGACGGTGAAGGAAAACATCGTGAGGAAACCCGCAGGTCTCAGAATTAATTCTGAGACATGTGTAAATAGACCCGGTCCGGCGATAGGCTCACCACCTATCACGTTTAGGGGTCCAATGTATCTCGTGAAATGTGGGTATATCCAGTAATGGAATACCTCTGCCTACCCCCTCGGGGATGAAAGGCGTGAGATTATATTATTATATTAAATCCAACTGTCTCATTAAATAATTAATATTTATGATTAATCATTTTAATTAAACAAAGTAAGCTATAATTTTATTATGTTCATGTTGTTCTAACATGGTAATATTTAATTGTATAACATATTAATTAAAATTCCTTCTTTTGTATACCTAATCTTTTGTTTACGTTAAGAAACGATGCGATAGTTGAATAATGTCATCCAAATCGGAACTGGAAACCAGGCTGGCTGCATTTCTTCTCAGGATAGACAGGCTGATCTTTTGGAAGAGCTAGTTAGATATATAAGATGAAGCTGGATAAATATCGACAAAAAAACATGAAACTAATGAACGGAGAAAACAATGTCTTCTTAATGCCTATTTATGACGCACAATGTGAAATTGCATACAAGTTTTCACATCGGAAAGTTTGCGTTGACCAAACAGAGATTGAGAAAACATAACTGCTTTCAAACACGTCGGAGAATTATGAGAGCAAACTGTTATATTTCTGTATAGTAATGTGATCTCGAACGATAACAAACATGTCTATACTAATGAATACCTAATGATTTCTACAATTATGTATCTATACAAAACAAAGATGAATATAATAAGGGTATATATCAAACAGAGATGAATATTCAACTTGACGATCACCATCATTAATAGTGCCAAGAAAATATATTTTGTATAATGTATAATTAATAATGAAATTATATTTTATCGAAAAGACGAAATCCTTGTAAAATTTCCGGCTGTTTCTTTTGTTGTTTTAAGTTCAACTATTAGCAATAATCACTGCAGCCTTCATTACAGGATTTTAGTGCAAATAAATGAAGCTTAAAAGAATTTGATAGATAGACAATAACTTTCTACACACATTACAATTCCAAGCATAAAAAATCTTCAAAATAACAAATAATAATTATTAACAAAAAATAATTATATTATTTAAATGCAGTGCAAGGGGACACGGTTCAGTGTGTAGATTTGAAGGATTTCGTTCTACGAATTTTTATTGTCAAAGTCAAAAGTTTTTATTCGATGTAGTGACTTATAAGTCCTCTTATTGAAAGTCATTGCGACTCCACCGCTTCTGAATGGATAGTTGAGGAGAAGCAGCGGGGCAAGAAACTCCTCAACACATTATTATTTTAAACAATCAATATACGAGTAATACAAAGTACAAGTTACAATGGTTAGTGGTTGGTGGTAAATTTTCTCCAGCTCACTAAAGCCTTGCTGAGCTGGAGAAAATTTACACCAAACATCAATAACATTTATGATTTAGATAAACACGATTAAGTATATTCTAAAAATAAACTAACAAATCAATCAACAATTCGTCAGTCAATTGCATAATAAGAAAAAAAACTACCGTAAGCCAATCGAATGAGCTTTCACTGGTAACAAATATTCGTTAACCAGATGCTAGTCTACTTTTGGTTTATTTGTATCCATTTGTATTTCGATGGTTTTAATGATGTGGTTACTAGCATTGGTATTGCGGTCTGTGGCACACAGATAGATGTAACAACCTAACCTATGTTTCTATAGTAGTCTGTACCATTTACGTAATAGAGAAAGAAAGAAATGCAATATTGGTTTTTGATTGTTTCTTTAGTAGCTACACCTGCAGAGGCAGTTATAAATTAAAATTGATTTCAAATTCAAATAGAATATATTATTGAACTCTGTTTTAGATTTTTAGATAGATTATAAGAAATAACTTATCAGATAGAGCTGAAACAGAGTCTTTTTATTCCACAAATATGTACCCTTAATAACGTGTACGTAGGTACTTACATTTAATTTGACCTGCAACTAAAGTGACCTCGTCCTTATAAGTAGGTAGTGAAAGAGTTAACATCTACATGAACCTAACACGCTTGTTATTATTAAAATTATCCATATCATCATCTTTTCGGTTTTAATGCAATATTGTTTGGCGGGATATAACACCTAATGTGTCAAAAAAATTTTAAATTAATCATGGAATGAACATTTTTCACCTAATATGATGATTCCAAAACATCATCATCATGCACAGGAGTTAGAATACCGAAGAATAAAGAAGAATGCGGAAGAGCTAAACGTAGTTAATCACAGTACGCCTGTCCAACTTAGATACAATTAATATTTAACAGTAATGATTTTTTAAAAGATTACGTAATCACAAAATCCTTGAAAGCAGAAACTAAACAACGTAAAAAGCAAATGAAACTAGTGAAGAAAATGGAGAATGTCTAGAGGTCACGCTGCTCGGTCTACATTCGCCACGGACATTACACTGGAACACGTGAAACTACACGTGGATAATACGATTGGATGACATTTTCGTTGTAATCTGGTTAAGGTTATATGTACGGCGAACTCGAACAGAATCGGCTTTGTATCGATTTGTCCTTGTTCTTTTGTTACGTAGATTGGATACATATAATATGAGATTGAAGGGTTTTGAAAACAAACATCTACAACGCGTCACAGAATAAGCGTACACCTCAATTAGTATAAAAACTATGATGCATTCGCACTTTAGTTTTGTATAATCATCTTAAATAAAGAGCAACAATAATACGGTTTCCATAGGGTCTAACCCTAAGTTCAGTTATGCTAATTCACTTTTAAAAAAAATACCACATTAAAAATAGCTGAAATCGATACTGAACAAACCAATTTCAGAAAGGTTATTAAGCTGTTACATATCTATTAACTTCCTCATGACATGTAAGGAATGACCCTTAACTCAGAAGTAAGCTGTTACGGATTGATGATGATGATACCTATCAAACAGTAACTGATTGACAGACAACGAGCGTAGACTAGTGAATCAGAGATTTAGAAGAAATACGCCTTACTAGGGATGCACTACAGAAGGATTTTTAACGCTGGGCAACCCGCTAGTCAGCTTATAAAACAGCACTAGTACTCATAAACTTTAAAATACCAGGGTAGGTACTTAATTTTAAAACATTTAGACAAACGCGACTAAATGTTGGAAAACTGGTGATCTATCAAGCAGCAGTCTACCACGGGCGATCTGTTACAATAGATAATCCTATTGTTTCCCGATTACCGGCTGCACCGGACGAGCTGTGAAATATTTCACTGCTCTCCTAGTAAGAGGAAATAGGTAAACGGATACTGTTAATCATTTACTAATTAGTTAATTTTTTTTTATTAATGACTGGTAATTCTAACATGTGGCCTTTCTCGCGAGATAGCGTGACTATACAAAGTGAAAAAAGTGTTTAAATATTCAAATATCGAGTGAAAACGACTCGATCGGTTATAAAACTTATAAAATTACTTACGGAGATAGCTATTGCATCACAACTATCATAGAAATTGATTAAACACATCAAGCGTGGACACGCCATATCTTCGATCGACTGTTATCGCAAATTAACCGATTGACAACGATAATCGATTTTCAGAAGATTCTACAATGTAGGAACAGACACGTGGTGTCTTAAACACAAATCTACAATAATTTGTGGTACTTACATAAAGAACACGCGAAGTATCAATTTAAAATCAGAATGCAATATAAATTATTTTTAAATGATTGTTTGGACTATTCTTTGTGATTTCGTAGGTAGATCTTCACCAACAAAGCGACCGTTAAAATAATAATCAGGTGCCCAAAACCATACCATTCTTGTCGCTGTAAGTGGGAACTAGGGTACTTAACAGTAATATCATTTTAAACGCCTGATTATTAGAATTTGACACTTATAATGATGCGCAGTGAAATGGTTTTAAGCATCTGATAATTGTATTAAAAGTCGTTTAACGATCGCTAACCCGGCACTTAGGTACCTACATGAGATTGTTGTCTCAGTAGGGAGTTCGGAGATATACTTAGCTGACTTGATATACTTAACAAACTTTTATTTGTTAAAATATTGGAATCCTAATAGCCGAATCCAAATGTAAACACGACCACAAAGTATCGGTCACTGAATGATAATTTCTGAACGAATAAGGTGATGATCGCGATGAAAACACGCCTACAGCTAAGCATGACTTGGGTATCTATACAAAACAAAAGTGGAGTATGCAATTATCATCCCACGTAACATAGGTTTAATATTGAACTCACCGTTATTGATATTCAAGCAGATACAGCAGACCTGGAATACGAAACAGCTGTATAAATATAAAATGCTAGCATTCCACGAATATTTAAAGCATGAATAATTGCAGTTTATGGCATTTTCAGGCAGCTTATACTTCGAATCAAAAATCCGTCACCAATATGACATATTATAACAAAAAAAAACTCACGCCTTTTGTCCCCGAGGGGCTAGGCAGAGGTCCTCCATTTCTGGATATGCCCACTTTTCACCAGATGTTCTATGGACCCCTAAACGGTGATAGGTTGTGAGCCCATCGCCGGACCGGGTAACCAAAATAAGAATAATTAGGTATCTAAGTAGGTACCTACAAAAGTTAAAATTACTGCTTCGCTAGAAGCTAATCACTATCTGTGTTTACTTGTAATGAAGTCTACACCTTCAATATTCCACAGTATAAGTTTTTTCACAATCACAAATTAATAAAAGTCCAATAACGTTTGTGCTTCATCAACATTTTCGTAATACCTGTATTACAATTATTTCCAAATGACCTCAGTTTAAAATCAAACACGTATGAACGTATAAAATAAAATTAAGCGATTAATATCTCATATCCAATCTGCTTTATATGGACTCACCAAGAAAATAGCATCAGAGTTCCTCCTACAGTATCCAAAAACGGAACTAAACTTTCAATCCCTCTATCGTTTATAATAAAGAGACGAAGTCCTGAACCACACACACAATCCATACATGTCACTGCACTATATCGATGAATTAAAAAGGTTATTTTCAAATTCGGAACGTCAGTCGTCGCGCGCGAGTGCGCACACGCGCCGACACAAGAGGACTGGGGACAGGCTTCTATCGAAGGTTGTACTGTAGAGATGGAAAGACGATTTGCGTAACCGATATGCCGTTTCCATTCGTTGTCGGAGTAATTAATAAAATCGATAAGTTAATATCTGGTTCCAAGCGCACGGACCTTTTAAAACCAACAATAGATTTAAAAAAATACTTATTTCTTATTATTGATATTGACAACTGAGCGAAATAAGAAAATGATATTTTATGATTATCAAAGTCTGTCTGTCGATAAAATAGCAATGTTATATCATAGATTAATAATTGCTACAGTCACTGTCAATGTTTAAAATGCCAATCAATCAATAAAGCCACAAAACGTTAACTGAGTTTATTATGAAGAAAATTACGTCAATGACTGTATCGAGCGTTATCAGTTTCAAGCTGCAATATCGACAAACCAAGGCCACGTCACTAGAGCTACAAATAAGTGGTGACGTTATCATACGACCTCATAGCATCAGCAACACCTGTAAACGACAAACAGACTCCAACAGAGACACACTCCCTAATGAGGACGCCTTTGTTTAAACGACACGGCTTTAATTTAGCAACTTCTAAAAAATTGGCTAAGCGTTTGAAGAATGTAACAACAGTTGTAAATCATACATGATTTCAAGTAAATTCAGAGCTTTATACTAGAAACATGCGCAGTGGATAGCAGATCAAGACGTTTCAAGAAAATGACAGTTATACTTCAATATCATAAGATTATTAGATAAAAAAAAAAACAAGAGGTACAAGTACAAGGCTGAATAAAAATATGTTACAAAAACGAATCTGCCAGAGGTGTCGCCAACCAAAACAACAGAATAGAAAATCTATCAATCGCAGTATTGCATCGTCAAATTACTTAAACTATTCATATCCACCAGAAGTTTCGACAAAACTAGAATAACATAATCAAGATCCGCAGACACGCTATACCAATACTGTCCAATACTAATAACAATAACGTCCTGAAACCTTAAAGTCTAAGAACTAGAACATAATTACCTAATAGTACCTACGAGTACTCTATAATTGAGATGCGGATATGACGGATTATAATGTAATCTAGATGAGAGATGCTTTAGAGAAATATGAGAGCTGAAACTTTATTTTTCCACCTTATCGTCATTCGGTTTTAACTCTCCAAAGACATCGTTCTGCAATAAGAACATTATAATTTTTTGGAGTAAGTAGGTATTTTACAGTTCATAACCGTTTTTTATTGTTTCAATTTTTTTAGCACTATGATCTTATAGGCTATGGTTGATATCATTATGAATGTAAGAGATTTTTTCTTCATTTGGTTCATAATCCTGTGTTTCTAGAACGTCCTATCGCAAGTAGTTCAATTGTAGTCTTAACAAAACCCAATCTATAACGAAATAAAGTGTTCCATAACACAGTTCACTTAACTAAAAAACATACATTACTTACACCATTAAAGGTATTAAAATAGCCACAGAGAAAGCCAGCACGTGGTATAAATCCTAATACATTTACTCAACAAGGCAACAAACGATTACTTGACTAGAATACGACGACACACGACACTCGAGGTTTTAAATGTGGGGATTACTTTATCAGATACTTTTGTGACGATTAAGTAATAATAAATAATAATATAATCTCACACCTTTCATCCCCGAGGGGGTAGGCAGAGGTATTCCATTACTGGATATACCCACATTTCACGAGACACATTGGACCCCTAAACGTGATAGGTGGTGAGCCCATCGCCGGACCGGGTCTGGTTACACATGTCTCAGAATTAATTCTGAGACCTGCGGGTTTCCTCACGATATTTTCCTTCACCGTCGAGCTAGTGATAAATATGTACGTAAGTTTTTGAAAAACTCATTGGTACATGCCAGGATTCGAACCCGAGCCTCACTGATTTTCAGCCGGCTCTTTAACCGTCAGGGCTATCACTGCTCTTTTAACCGTCTCAGGGCTATCACTGCTCTAAGATTAAGTAAGGTTAGTTTGATCAGAGATTAGACAGATTTGTACGTCACATTCAGCGAAAATATTTGAGAAGACTTCTAACTTACTTAAGTTAGAGAATAAAAAATAAAATTAACAGAAAAATAGAAAATAGTTTTACTGTACGAAAAATTTAAAAAGGAAAGTTCTATTCTAAAACATTAAAAGTTTAAAGCTTATGCACGACTTTGAAATCAACATAACTTAGCAGCACATTTAGAAGTGTGTCTTCAAAATGTTAAGCAAGACCAAACCACCTAATAATAATTAGGGTCATCAAAACTTCACAGAGAAAACACAAATCTTGTTAAGCGTAACTATTTAAGGCCATTTGCCTAAAGCTCAGTTCCGTAAGTCCCACAATATTATGTACGTAACACAGAAATGTCTTAATAATAGCAACAATACTACATACCCGATGATGGATCACTCGAAAAAATTAAGAGACAACACAATAGGCGTTACGCGGTACTTTGTTACGACAAATAAGATGGAAAGTATAAAGAAATGTTCCCAGGGTCGTGACAAATTAAATGTTATCTCATTTCGGCTAATATGAGAGACAATGAAAGTGTAATGACGTAACCTGCTCGTAATGGGTGTGGGAATGAGGGATAGGCGAGTGGATTAGGATGCCACTGATAGGCTGGCAAGACGGATTGAAGATAAGGAAGTACAATACAATACAATAACTCTTTATTGTACACCAAAAACAACACAATATGGATACCAACATTAACTAAAGTACAGTCAAGAGCACGCTAAGCTTGACACTTTGGACTTTGACCCGGCCCTGTATTCTATGGCGCGCAGTACAAATCAGAGCTCAGCTTAAACTGGCAGTGTCAAGCTTGACTTGCTCTTGACTGTACAATGGGCGGTCTTATCGCTTTTAGCGATCTCTTCCAGACAACCTTAGGATGAATGAAACTGAGAGATCAGAACTAGGGTAGACGGTGCACTATATATTATTGAACATAATCTTACATACATAAATAAATGCATAAATAATATATATTAAATAAAATAAACAAGAATAGAAAATACTTAATAAAAATAGAAGTACCTGCTCTCATGGAAAATTCATGCATTACTATTAATGAAGCAATCGAGTACTATCAATTAAAAAGAAAGTTTTTAATGATGTTGGATTGTATAATGACGATTGGATATACAATTTGAAAATACAATGCCATTTACTAACAATGGTGAGATGAGTAAAAAATAAAAATACATTGATTAATTGTTTACAAAGTACTAGTGCACATCACGGAAGTATGAAGATAATGAACTTAATTATAACTGTAATAACCACAATCGATACTAGTAATGAAAACAATTTAAGAAATGAGTTTAAGTTTTGAATGAGTTACACGCCACACAGTAAAACCAGAAAACCGTAATAAATAATCAATTAATATAGAACCAGTCACAGCGGCCAAGTTATCTAGTATCTCGACGAATACAAATGATAATGCAGTAACATTCCCCAAGCATTCGAAAGGCAATGAAAGTGGACCCGCCTGAAAGCGGTCCCGATATCACCGGAAGCTCAGCTACACAAAACATCTAAATGTACCATGTACTGGTAAACATCTGTTTGCTCTAGAGGTACTAGACTACCTAGAAAGGCAAATGCATTAATATTTCTTACGGACATGAACGGCTACGACGACGTCTTAAAAATCAGAAAGACTTTCAAGTATTTATTTAGAACTCTGAAGGATAACATTCATAAGCAAATTTTAAGTAAGTTTCCTACCAATTTATAGAAGAAAGTCACCGTCTTCAGATCTTGATAAAACAAAAACGCATCTTCTCCTCACTATCACTCATTCTAGTGAAAGCTAATGATACCCGATTACATAGCTCACATAATAGAATCGAATGCTCAATATTATTAGAGCTTTTGCTATATCGGGCGTGTGAAAAAAGAAGACGAAGAAAGAAGTTACGAATGGAGGATAAACTTAAAATAGATATTAAGGAGGAATGTTAAGAGGTCTGACAAATAATACAAGGTAACAGGTATGTGATACGCCCATCAATGGATTTTGCTTGACATCATGTAGGTGAAGTAATCGTCGGCCAATCGGAGTGCGGCTAGCAAGGTCGTTAGCCAGCAATGCGGTCTGACTACTTGCCTAAATGCCATCGCTTCAAATTGAACTTGTTTATTAAGGAAATTGCAGCAGGCGCTGCATTTATAAAATGCTACTGACCCAACCTGGCTTCGCTTCGGTTTATAAGATATACGAAATCCTTATTCGTTTATCGCTCTTTCTTTAAGTGAAAATCACATCCAAATCCATAGGGTAGTTTAAAAAATCTAAACGGAAGACAGCGACATTGTTTTAAATACTATGTAGAGATAACGGAAGTTTCGAACAAACCATATCAGTGTGAATGGACCCCAAGTATGCAAAAGGAACATTTTTTTTAAAGACATGGATGCTTTGTAAAAATCTTGATTCCTATTAATAGACATTTGCAGAAAAGAAATGGTCTAAAATAGGTAATCGAATAACTAAGTAGGTACCTACCAACCAACCTACCAAAACGTCATAATTAGTACATAATAGAAAAACAACGAAATATATGCTCAACCAAAACTAATCAGACTCGCACAAAAGCGGTCATTTGACAGTTAATTTTTGATTAGTTCTTTTTTAATCACCCCAACTCTCGTAAATGAGAATTTGATTTTTTTTCTGTTACAAATTGTACGTTTGCGCGTTTGCGAATGGCTTAGTTAGTAAATCAGCCGGTAACGGTAACGCTCTGTCCGGTGGTAGTAACTTTATTTTTGTAAGCGCCATTACACCACATGGCACACTGCGTGCTTCAAATGGTTATCTATGACGTTATGATGAACCAGTAGTAATGTCGGTTATTACGCATATCACTACGTTAACATTCATTATTAGCATCAACGTTGGAATTCGTTTAGTAAATTGGTAATTGATATAGATGACGGCAGCCTATAGGATCGTTTAAGAACGCGAATCGAGTAAGTAAGTAAGTAACAACTCTTTATTGCACACCAATAAAAATATGCAACAAGTGACACAATCATAAAAAGGTACAATGGGCGGTCTTATCGCTTTAAGCGATTTCTTTCAGACAACCTTAGTTGAGATGAGATGTCTATGAATAAAAGGTTAGAATTCAGTTTAAAACACGGACAAATTCCCGTATCTGGAAGCTATAAAAAAGAATACATAAAGAACAAGACAAGGAAAACAGAATTTGGTTCATGACTTCATTGTGTGTTGAGCACCTACGGAATCTGAATGCTGATAAGCAGAAATGAGATAACAGGATTTACCGAAAATGCGACTCAAACGGCTGTGCCAAAACCGTGTAATTTGAATACATGTTTTAAGGGGCAAATATCGATTGCGCAATTGTTTGCGGCTTTCACCGTCTCAGCACCACCCCTGAGCAAACGTCTTCGCCTCTTACTTGTCAAATTGTCAGCTAAAAATCGAAAGTAGTTGTCCACCTTGAAAGCGGCAAGCGATACTGGAAAGGCGATAATTAATACTAGTAAATCAGAGTTGGGTCACGTACTCGGCCGTTGTTTGCGGACGGTGACGCGGTGCGAATCACAATCGTGAATTTAAAATGAGAATGTCCTTGCGCGGGAGTCGAAAGCTAATGCTTCGTTTTGCAAGACTGTTTGTATCGTAACGGCCGATGTCCCGCGCATACCTCATTTGGAATTTATTTCTTTATTTGTTCCTTAACGGCGAACTGTGTCAAAGGCGACTGTGACATCGTTTTTTCTTTATCATGGAGAAGTAGACCTCTGGCGCCTGAGCGGTATGACGTGCCGTTTGTACATTTGCATTGATCTGAAACTGTTGTCGATTTAACCATTTGTTTCACATCAACGACGACAAGTTTAATCAAATAAATAAAAAGCGGAAAATTAAAAAGTCCACGAAACAACTGTCTTTAGTGATTCATTCATTGGTAACGGTAGTTTGACGTTTTAAGTTTGTTTCTTTTATTGCTTTATCTTCACCTTTTTATTCAAAGGTACTGACTCTTCATATTATGTTAATATAATCATTGATGTTTTAATTAAAAACTCTTAAAAACTAGAAGGTACTAAATAGGCAGCAACGCGTAATGTCAAGAAATTACTGACCAAGCGAAAGTGCAAGCTATAAAACATAAAAAATTATTAATAGATATGATCTTGCGCAACATAAACACCTATTTCGAGTTGTCCGTGTAAAGAGCAGAGTCAACAAACCTTGAGGTGTTTAACCTTATAATGTTTTTCGCGGGCACGTTCGTTGCAAACATAAACATTTGCCATACATGTAAAGTCTCGCAGGAGAACTCGAGGGCCCGTTTCTCTAAACTTGTTAGCACGACTTGATGGTAAAAATACGGCATATGAATAACAAGAATTTCCGGATACGTCCAAAATTAGATCTTCTTAATTGGAGGCGTTGCTATAAATGACGATATAGGGTTGAAATACGTCAACTCTACAAGCTTCGAGAACATGCACAGGAAATGCGCAAAATAGCATCCTGGATATTAAAAATAATAATTATAAGAGTGTTGGAGTTGTGTCTTATAGTAGTTGACTAGTCATTAAAAACACAGCTGGCAGGCATCAGCGAAATAATCTACCTAATAACTGTAAAGCTGATCATGGTAACTTAAGAAATACTTATTCTATCCCTAATTCTATGTGGATAGCGAATAAAAAGACATAAGTCTTGATAAAACTATTGTTTATTGTGATGACCAGATAGATAGCAATACCATAGAGTACAGTGTGGGAAGCTTAGAATATAATAACGTAGTAGCAGTACCGTTGCATCTTGATTACTGACATGGTATGAAAATTACTACTATTTACTTGCGTTATTGCATTGCACTAGAAATATAAAACAATCACATAAAAGAGGAATTTAAAGAAAACAAGATTTAGGTAAATGCACTAAATGACAGAATGATTGCATGATAATCTTTTTTTTATGCGAGAAATAAAGGAACACTTTGAATGAAAAGATGGGAACATAATGTCTATACGTCTTGGTCTACGACATGCCATTAATATTAATGATGATGATGCATTGAGCAGTTGCATAAAGACTGCGCCTAGTGAAATATCACTCAGATTTATTAAAGCTCCACCATCTAAGACAGGAAACAGTTTTCGAATTATTGCATCAGAATCAATTCGGGTTTTCCCTAATATTTCCTCAACACTTTAAGGTATATTTTACAATTTACCGAATTTGATTCTTTTGCAAACCGTAGCATCATTGAATCACGGACTCTCAACGGACATACTTATATAATGGGGAGGGATGAGAGTAATGTTGTAAGGCGTGTGATTCATATAAATGTGGAAGGAATTAGGAAGAGAGGTAGACCAAGGAAAAGATGGATTGATTAAGTGCAAGAACGAAGGTAATGTAGATCAACCGTAAATTGAAGGAGAAAAAAACTGCGCCGACCCTAGATAATGGGAAAAGGGCATGAAAATTATGATAACGTCATTGAATCTGACTACTTTTCGTGGAATGAGCCATAAAGGGTAGTCAGTCAGTAATACCCAAACAACAATATAAACACTCTATTAATAAAATTGCAATGCCTTAAGTCCCGTTCGAATAAATGTTTTGTATATTGTCAATGCGGTGCATTCTTTTTATCAATACGACTATATCTTCTGCTTACATGTGTACTATTAATTTCCTCTTGCAGCTCGCGATACCGTGCAGACATCCGGCGCCCGCGCACAATTTGACGGTCGATCGCCGGCGCTGATCGCTCTGCGCATTACATTAGCTCTCCACACGTCTTTGATGTTTGTACTTCATATTTGAGATGATGAGTGCATTTGCTTTGTATAAATCACGATACAGAACTTTCTAGATTAAATTACACCATTTATCTAACATCTATAAGTTCAGAGATTTTTTTTTATTTGAAGAGTATACAAATTTCACCGATTAGACTTTGATTACTTAAATAAATTCATCAAAATTACAGGCACAGGTTTAGGTGAAAGAAAATAAACACAAACACTAAATAAATTAAGTGAATCTTTCAAATAAGACATGGGTAGCCGAAGCAGAAAATCTGAAAACACATTTAAATCAAAATTGGTGTTTGCCAAGTATATATACTGTTGTCATTTTGCTATAAGTATGAGTAAAGTTTACTTGTATTATTGGAATATTATATATGATATGATATAATCTCACTTTCATCCCCGAGGGGGTAGGCAGAGGTATTCCATTACTGGATATACCCACATTTCACGAGATACATTGGACCCCTAAACGTGATAGGTGGTGAGCCCATCGCCGGACCGGGTCTATTTACACATGTCTCAGAATTAATTCTGAGACCTGCTTGTTTCCTCACGATGTTTTCCTTCACCGTCGAGCTAGTGATAAATATGTACGTAAGTTTTTGAAAAACTCATTGGTACATGCCAGGATTCGAACCCGAGCCTCACTGATTTTCGGCCGGCTCTTTAACCGTAAGGGCTATCACTGCTCACTGAATATTATATATCAGAAATAAAGTAAAGAAAACCCCAGAATTCACTCTGAGGCGTGTGTAACAGCACCTCGATCCGGCGATACACGGCGAACATATGAAAGTGGGTATTTCCAGGAACGGAGTAGATACCTCTTACAACCTCTAGGGAATAAGGGTCGAGTGTATTTATTTTATTTCACTAAAAAATTGAATAGCAATAAAATACATTTTGACAAGGCGGAAGCTATTAATCATACATTCATAACAAACATTATTTATGGACCACTATCAGTCGAAGTGTTTCACGTAAACCAACCATTAATGATGGCATGTAAATGAGGAGAGAGTGCAGAAAAATTTGTTTAAATCATATGCAAGTATGTGGGAATGCATATACCTAGGAACTGCGGATAACGTTGAATCGATTCTTTTCAACTAACACTAAGGTGATGGTGCACAAGCATTTTTTCGAGTTATTCTTAGCAAGCCCTTTCATTTGATGCCCATATTGTAGGAGTGCAATAAAAATAACTAGTTTGCCATCTTGGGTGTTCCACCATGTTGGATTTAGAATGACGTCACGCAGCTAATCATGCATTGTCATCCAAACTAAACGTGTATACAAAATTTCAGTTCAATCGGATGAAGATAATATCTGCTTCAAAATTGAGTTGCAAGATTTGACGCGAACAAAAATATATTAACAAGCCTCGTTTCATATTAGCAATTAATTAACCGCTAAGCTGCTCTACAATCCAGTAAGCAGGTCAGATACGTGAGATTTTATCACTCGTGGCTTCGTGTCGCTGTGATAGATGGCTGATTAGTGGAGTGTGGGTTAATGGAAAAGGCTTACTCTAGTGTATAGATACTAGATGACTAGCGGTTTCACCAGCGTAGTTCTCTTTCCCGTAGGATAAAATATAGATGTTAATCCCAATGCAAGTTTTCTTTTAAAAGGAAAATTCGTGCGTTTTTATCGGGTCAGGCATAAATTGTTCGAAAGAAAGTCATCATCTCTAGTTTATTTTATGTAAGTATTTTTTAACCGACTTCAAAAAAAGGAGGAGGTTATCAATTCGACTGTATGTTTTTTTTTATGTTTGTTACCTCAGAACTTTTTGTATTTATGTTTATTAGGATATATAGTATGTTTTAGTTTATTTTATCAACATATATAAGTATTAGGATTTACCGTAGGGTTAATATGTTTCCTTAATCTACTATATAAAAATAAGTTTACTTGAAGAACTTAACACAGGTAGAATTTTCACGTAAATCAACGCCATCTATCAACGAGTGTATTAAGTGCCGCCACAGAGTAAAGAAAAAGGTTTTATAATATTCGTTGGATTTGTCGGATTATTGAATTAATTGGCTCAGTAGTTAGGCCGAAACCCAATATTGTTGAAGATTGTGAGGGAAATGTCTTGCATCTTAATGAAGGAAATAGGCATTTTTTTCATCCCAGAACGCGAACGCAATCGCTAGCATTAGCTAGGTGTTGCAAATATAGATGCCCTTACGCATAACAAAGATGAAATGGCTCTCCGGCGGTATTACCAAACCTCTTATGGTTTATAGTTTAGTAACACTCCCATTTAATACATCCTACATGAAACAGATCAATCTAAAATGGTCAGACCACGCTAATGATTGCGCAGGTCAGAACAGAACCATATCATTTTCAGCACATAAAGGAAACGAACCATTGAGCGCCTAAATATAGGTATGCCTATGACGAGATTGCAAAATATTTCGACGGGTCTGTTGGCTCTGATGGGGTCCTGGTACTGACCCTGGCTTTTGATTCATTTTCTGAATGAACGTGATGTAGATTTGGTGTCTGGTGTTTGTTTATATGCAAAGACGTTTAAAGAAAAAGTTTCGCAGAATGATTTTCTTCCAACCTCTTTGTTTATATGTATTTAAGGTTTTCTGTATATACTCGTATAGGTATAAGAACGAGTATATATACTATAGGTACTAAATTGCTATTCTACTATAGAAGTGTATGAATTGTGTGATATTAATTATTACTTATTACATTATAATTATCAATCCACACAGTGATAAATACAACGTACAGCGTAATTCGGTGGTTTTAGAAGCATGACGTTTTGTTCGGAAGTTATTAAGAATTTTTTGAATACTTCTCCCTTAACGGGGACAAACAAGTGATAAAGTTTTTTGTATTGACGTTATTTCTCCAAATCCCATTGGGCACAAGGCTAGTAAACTAGTAATAACAATGTAAAGGAAACTATTATCTCTACATAGTATAAAACAAAGTCTCTTTTCGTGACTTCATCTAAACGCTAACTCTTTCTACACCACGCAACGGATTTTGATGTAGTTTTGACTAATAGAAAGAGCTATTAACGGAGAAGGTATATTGGTTCATCATTTACTTGACCTTTTCCCATTATTTGGGATCGGTTTCATTTAGACCTATCATACGTCATATCAATTCAATTCAATTCTTTATTTTGCTTATCACATGGTGAGTACATTTTGGTACTTAATCTACATTCACTTCCATCTTGCACATAATTATCATCCTTCACACAATCCATCCATCTTGTCTTTAGTCTACCCCTCTTCCTATAACCTTCACCATTCATATCAAGCACTCGCCTTACAACATTATTCTCATCCCTCCTCATTATATGTCCATAGTTAGTCCATACTAAGACAGACGATTGCCTCACAACTTCTCCATCTTCCTCTTTTCACTTTCAGACTTCCTCTTATGTACTCATTCCTAATTTTATCCATTCTTGTTAATCCACACATCTATCTCAACATTCTCATATCCGCTGCATGCAGTCTCCTTTCATCCTCATTTTTAAGGGCCCAAGTATATTAGCTACCTATATAAAATACAACAGAAGCGAAGCGAGGGCGGGTCACTAGTTGTTTATTTTCATGGTAGTGTAAATTACTGCGAACGGTTGTCTGTTTATTGTCCCGTAATCAAATTTGCAGGATACTATACGGACACGAAGCTGATAAAAGTTTCATGTGAAAACAAACAATGAACTTACTATTTTATTTATAACTAGCTGTTCCACGCGGTTTCACCAGCATAATTCCCGTTCCCATGGGAAAACGGGAATAAGAAATAGCCTATGTTACTCAGTGATAATGTAGCTATCTATTGCGTGAAAGAATTTTTAAAACCATCCCAGTGTAGTGTTTGAGTTTATTCGTTACAAAAATACAAATATTTCGTCTTTATAACATTAGTGCACGGTAACCATACAAGAGCTGTTTTAGTAGGTATAAGTCTGATTTTGGTAATTTCGGAGGATATAGATAAACAATAAACCTTCAACCAAACGGAAGGCGTGAGATAACAGATCTATGCGTAACCGACGCCGTTTAATAGGCCAAGGATGCAAGATTTCGTTCCTATTAATTATAGTTATTTGAAGTTGTACCGCAAACCAGTTCAATTGTAGCAGCCTCGCTAATTACGGAGATAACGTAGAAGATTTTCTGTACATACACCTTCGAGGTCTATACCAGGCCTATGCATGCATGTTACCATTAGGTCAGTAAGGCCGTCTTAACTTGTCTGCTCTGAACATAGGCGCCTGCGAAAGACGGCCTCATACCGTCAAATGGTCGCTAAAAATTTTATTGCGATTTGCGCAACTTCGGAGCTGCCAAGTTAAAAAAAATATTTATTTTTCTGGTAATTTGATGTACTTAATGCTCTCAACTTAACTATTGTATGATAGTGGATAACTGTTATTGGCTTTGGTGTTTGTATAAAAATAATATGCACATTAATATTATATAACAGCTGTTGTTATCCCTAATAAATAAATAAATATAAAAAAACGGCCGTACTGTGCCTAAAATAAATACCCTTATGCACCGAACCCCAGGGCGAGAGCCCAACTCGGATTTATCGTCTTTTTAAATACACCTAGCCTCAATTCAATGCACGGTCGGATTATCATGCTCCACGATCTGTGACTCGCCTGTTACACGGCCGTCGGGGGTAACGATCTAGCACCTGTTGCAAAAACTAAAACAAAGACAACATGAAGACGATCCAACAGTTCATTGTCGTTTTTGCTCATGCGTAAAGATGTACCGTGTGGTTTATCTTATAGAAGCACCTGAATGACGTCGTCGTCAGCGGCGTCAAAGAGAAGGCACCATGGTATTATACGGAGCAGCAGCACTGGCAGAGCGTTGCCGGTGCGTTAGTAACGATCACATTGGTTTAGTCATTTTGGACTCGGTCTTTCGATCCTTGAACAAGTGTTCGTTCCAATAGTGATGAGCAGCAGTGCCAGAGTCGTAGTCCTGCGATGCCAGTGTGTTTGTAACTATCAGATTGATTAAGCAATTTTGGACTCCGTCAGTCCGTGAATGAGTGATTGGAACATGGTTGGCGAGCAGCAGGAGTGGCAGAGTCGTAGGCCAGCGATCGCAGTGTGTTCGTAACGATCACACTGATGAAGCAATTTTGGACTCGGTCAGACCGTGAATGAGTGATACCACTTCATTACATCACGGTTTGGAAGGCATGTCAATTATTTAGTTTTTCTTGGGTTTCCGCACCCTTGGCATAGAAATTCTGACAGTTAGATGGCCACTAGACTTCACTCCCAATCCATGACGAAGTTCTGAAGCGCATGGTGTCGCTATATTCGTCTTCTTCTCAAGGATTAGAGTGTTAAATAACCTTTGAGGATACAAATAACAATAAGAAACACTCATTATCTTCTATCAAATAGCAAATTAATGTTTAGGAGATTTACTTATATCGAAGTAAGTACCTGCAGAAATTCCGTCATCGACAGCGGCCTCTTGAATAAAAATAGAACCGGGAGTTAAAATGTACCTATGTAAGTATTTTTTTATTTCTTTTCTGATGCGAAACCTATACAGCCTGGCAATGCTGCCAGTGTTATGGGGATCTTTGAGTCGGATGTTACGCAGAAAAGTTTTAGGTGTAAATCATTTTGTTTTGATTAAATTTTACAGATTTTAACAAAGCTTGTTACCAATAATTATATGATCTGCATGACATCATTAGTTTAATTTATAAATTGCTTTCTATACCTACTGAATTATACACTCATATTATATGTAGGTCATGAAATATAATGTTTAAAACCAATTTTGAATTGAGGACGAAACTAACTATGTCCTAAAACTAGATTACGATAATTTCGCCTACGCGATGGCTTAAATATCCATTTACAATCCCACGCAAGTACTTTACAATGATGTACATAAACATAGCAAGTCATTTAACTGAAATATGACTAAGTTACTGGCCCATACCTTTAGTCTTCTAATCCTATCATATACTACAATATACTAATACTATAAATACGAATGAGTGTTTGTAGGTTTGTACTGATTTCAAGCAGAGACGAGATAATATAACTTAATCTACAATATGTAACAGAATAAGCGCAATTCCTGAAATTAGTTTGTTCTGTATCGATTACTTAATCGAGCATAACTGAATTTAGGGCTGCCTATGGTACTAAAGTACAAATATGTTAGGCTGTAAGTTGATTCGATGTGCATTAAATTAATGTGAAATCTGCTTTTTGATCTTAATTAAAATGTTTAATATTATTGATTCAATAAATTGTGAGATACTACGAGTATGTGCACGCGGTTATTCAGTCCCAAAGTAGGCAGAGCCTGTACTATGGGTACTGCACATTTGATTCAAACGTAAGTGTTAATTTTTATTACGTAAACAGGATTTTTAATTACTTAGTTAAACTTTATAAAACAACTACAGGTTTTTTTTTCAGTCAAATGATTTAAAACAATACTGAAAATAAATTTAATAAAAACTAATTATTTGGCATTTTGACACATTGAATAAGAAAAAAACAAGCATTTTGTTTACGGGTCCCGCAGACCTACCAGGCATGCGGTGTGATTTTTACCCACTAGGCACCCTAAGGGGTTCTCGAAAAATTCATTGGTACATGTCACCAGGATTCAAACCCGAGCCTCACGCATGAGACGTGCTCACTACCAGCAGGGCTCAGTATGCCTAACATATCGTGCCTATTTCTAAATATTTATCTAACTACCTAGACGGATAGTGAAGCAAATGTCTGAATATCGACATAAAGCGACATAAAAAGGTTCCGTTCGCTTAATCGATAAACATTGAAACCACCTCTAGGGTATCATTACTACCTATGGTGTTATTTGTTGAGCCATAAATCATTTTCTTGGCACCTAGTATGTGTGCAAGAGAATATACACTACACCATGTAGGTCAGAAATAGATTACTTCAAAACTATGTCTTAACTGATTTGCTGAACGGTGAATTATACCGATCGTTGTTCTGTAGAGCAACAGTAATGCAATGTCTACCGCGCCCTTAATCTATTTACACACAATGTTGTAAAGATGACCGCGTTGCGGGTCGGTTCGGAGCAAGGTATGAATTAAAACATTACTTTTAAAATAAGAATAAGTTTATTAAAATCCAACATTTTTCTCAAGTTTGCCGTATGTCATTTCTTCATAAGATTCGATCCTCATTGCGACAATATCGAATAGTATAATAATACAGGGTGTGTATTTTTTTTACAAAATAAACGTGTTCGATACCTGGCTATGAATTTGCTTTTTCAAAAATCCACAGATGCAGTTTTAGTTTTTATCAAAATCAGGCCCGAGACTCCTTTGAGTACTTTTCGCTATTATATTATACTTTCTTTATAGTTTCTGACTTAGCCATTCACGCCCACTTGAAAAATGCATCCTGTAAGTATAATATATTTATTGGTAGATCATATTTCATAGGTGGTTCCATTATATCGAAATCGGTACAGTTGTTATTAAGAAAACAACAAAAGTCAAAAAATTTTGAACAGCGATGATATTTGTAGTGCTCTATTCGTTGAAGTCGGTTTTTTACTCTTTATAGTTCATTTTTACCGATATTTTTGTTTCCCTACTTGGACATTGGTCAAAATCACCAAAACCACGGTGAAAAGCCATTATCCTATTGCCTATTTTACTAACCAGTATAAGGGCTTTTTTATTATGTTGCCTGAAATAAATGATTTCTTTTTTTATTTTATTATCAACAAGAATAAGAAAGGTGATACGCCTTACTGTACTCGTGCCTTTTCTTCTGTATAATGCATCGGATATGTTACATCTCACTAGTCATGCGGCATCCGATGAACAGCAATTTCCTGCAGATCAATAATTGCTGTTTCCGCGGTGACCGCTTCGCCTTTTTCAATTCAACGGTTGCAGTCGGTCGACGATCTCAGAAACAATAGCGGATCGTTCTTTACAGTTAAGTTAATTAATTAAACAGCGCATTAGTGGTGATGTTTTTGTTTTTCTTAGCAAAACCTGATTTGATTTCATAAATGTAGTTATTTAGCAAGAGTGTGTATACAATATTAACAGAATAAGCGTAATTCCTGAAATTATTTTGTTCAGTATCGACTACCTAATCCATTTCAGGTTTTTTTTATGTGTTAAAATTGTCCGAAAAAATAATTTACTGAATTTAGGGCTACTTATGGAATCCGTACTATTGTTGCTGTTTATTTAAGAAACTAGCGGATGCCCAGCGGCGTTGCCCGCGCGGATTCCGTTTATTCCCGTTCCCGTGGGAATTTCCGAAAATCCCTTCATACTGGTTGTCTACGACATATTTAAGACACCTACATACCATATTTCAAATAGCGGGTGCCCAGCGGCGTTTTCCCGTTTGGATTTACTTTATTCCCGTTCCCGTGGGAATTTCCGAAAATCCCTTCATAGTGGTTGCCTACGACATACTTAAGACACCTACATACCATATTTCAAATAGCGGGTGCCCAGCGGCGTTTTCCCGCTTGGATTTAGTTTATTCCCGTTCCCGTGGGAATTTCCAAAAATCACTTCATACCAATTTCCTATGACATATCAGACACCTTCATACCATTTTTCATGTTTCTAGGTGTTACCGTTTCGGAGTAGTACGTATTTCTCTTTTAACCAGTTTTTTTTATTTTCCCGTGGGAATGAGATATTTTCCTGGAATAAAAAGTACCCTAGATGTTGACCCGGGTACTCAGTTATCTCCATACCAAATTTCATCAAAATCCGTCCAGTAGTTTTTGAGTGATGCGTGCACAACCAGACAGACAGACAGACAGACAGACAAAAATTCAAAAAATTGGTGTTTCGGTATCTATATCGATAACTATATACACTACCGTTAAAATTTTCAAAAAATATTTAATGTACAGACACGGCCCCGTTCGAGTTTTATTATATGTATAGATTACGTCAGAAATTCGTTTAGACAAAACTAAAGTACAATGCATCTTTTTTTTTATATTAATATACTAATTGGGGTGTATAAGGAATGGGGCTTATTCTGTGACGCGTTGTATATACTAATTTAGATAACTCAAGATGAAACTGTATAGTTATGTAGCTCATGAAGGTACAAAAAGATGCGTTTGTGAACGAAGTTGCGGGCGTCCGCTGGTGCCTATATCTACGTCTATAATATTAGGTACAAGTTCAAGTATTTCAGAGTTTTTTACGCACAGTCGGGGGTTTTCGTACTACATAAATTAAGTACTCAGGGGCGATTCTGCTTTACACCGACTAAACTTATTTTATTTTAGTCCTGTCTCTGTCTTAACTCAAAAAAAGAAAAGGGATAGAAGATAACCTACCGAATTTAGTCCTGTCAGAGGCTGTATTTTAGTCATGACTTCTTTACATAAGCACTAAACACCTTATGAAATGCCTTAGTTGACAGGACTAATTTTAATTTGACAGGACTAAATAGCTTTCGTCTCTTTTCTTTTCTAGGAGAAAGCAAATGACAGGACTAAAATAAAATAAGTTTAGTAGCTGTAATGCAGAATCGAACCCATTGTTAAAAAATAAACCAGAAAACCGCTAACATTCTGCCGGTAACCTAGGGTTGAGTGACCGTTGCAAATCTGCATCTAGATGGAATGCACCGTGACCGAGCGCGTTACGTCATCAAAATCAGTAAGATATACTTACAACATAAGCTTATTTCGCATTATGCCTAAATCGCATAATTACATAGATGCAGAATATAATTAAATTAAAGAGTACCGTCTGTAATTTCAAAATAAATGTTTATTTTAAACTGATTTTAATAGGTTAGGTTTAAAGACATTTATTTTCCAACGAAATTTACATTTCACTTAAGGATAATAATATAATTTATTTCTAAAAAATTAAATGGTCGAAGTTTGCACAGTGCTATATAATATTAGATGTTACAATTCTTGTTTTGAAATGTGCATTTTTGCTAGTTTCTTAAAAACATTTATTGATTCAGCGTTGTCTGATCCGTTGATAATACGATGTCTAATCTAACCAAGTAATCATAAATGTCCCGTTTTTAGGAATTTTGTGTGTTTGTGTCGTCGTAAAAGCTTCGAAACGTCTTAAAGGACAATTAAAATCCCACCAAAAACATTGTCATATTTTTTTTAGTTGCCAAGACGAGGCTCGCAGTGTTAAAAAGTTATCAGATCTCATGTAGAGTCAAGCTTCTAATAAAATCCTCACGCCCTAACTCGACAAGTCCTAACTTCACAAACTCTACACCTTAGCCAAAATATGTGGCTTGGCCATTTCGTTACTAAAGATCTATTGTGTAACAGAAAATTGAACTCACTGTAAATAATTTTTGCATATTTTAGCGCAATCCTTTACTTTTTTTAATTAATACTAGCGGTTCTGTGCGGTTTCACCTGCATAGTTACCGTTCTTGTGGGAATACGGGAATAAAATATAGCCTATGTTACTCAGGGATATTTTAGCTTTCCATTAGTGAAAGAATTTTTAAAATCGATCCAGTAGTTTTTGAGTTTATTCGTAACAAACAAACATATTAGGTAGTATAATATGAAAATGAGGCTTCTAGTTAAAAAATTTCGAAATGTTTTTTAAATTACTGCCTCTGTAATAAAATTTTGAATGGCCAATTCTAGAACACCCCTCACGAATCCAGGTAGGCTCACTCGTACTCGTTTGTATTAAAACGATAAAGATCATTGAGAGTTTTTATTTGACAAGACGAATAAAAGAAGAAGAATGACACATCACATTAAAAAATATAACAAGGAGGTTCTACTCCTTAACATCCCCCTCGTGCGTGCGTGCGTGCGTAGATGCACACAATCCGTCATCAACATAAAGAGATAAGACTATTTTATTCTTGCCTCTCTTTCGCATGAATAAGCAGGGATCAGCTTTGCTTTGCTTAAACCCAATATCAATGATGTAATCTGTAATGCATCGATTCCAACATCTCGGTGCCTGTTTCAAGCCATACAAACTCTTTTTCAGCTTATACACAAGTTTAGGATCAGTTGCGTAGCCTTCTGGAGGTTTCATATAAATTTCCTCGTCTAGTTTTCCGTATAAAAAGGCAGTCGATACGTCAAATTGGGATAGGGACATTTTCTCCTTGGCAGACACACTTAGGAGTGCTCTTATGGTACTGCTTCTTGCCACAGGACTAAACGTCTCATAAAAGTCCAATCCTTCCTTTTGAGAATATCCCTTGATAACTAACCGGGCTTTGTACTTGTCTAGTGTACCATCAGCGTTAGTTTTAATTTTGAATATCCATTTACAAGGAATGGCTTTCCTGCCTTTTGGTAATGCAACTAATTCCCATGTTTCATTTTCTTTCAACGAATTTATTTCGCTGTTAATGGCTTCTTGCCATTTATCTCGATCTACTCCAGACATAGCTTCTTTGAAGGTTTTAGGTTCAACAGCGTTCATTGTGACATTTATATTACACACATGATCTCTATAACGACTTGGAGGTCTAAGAGTGTTCCTGTCTCTCAGAGTCATTCGACCTGCTTGTTCGATTTCGCTTTCGGATAAGTTACTGTTCTCATGTTCTGTTTCTTCGTCTTCAGATTCCACAGTTTCATATCGCTCCGACTCGTTTTCTGTCTCATTTGGCTCTGATTGAACATCTTCTGCTCCTTGGACATTTAGCTCTACATGTTCATCTTGATCATGCACTCCGTTCCAACAGGACGGTGATGTTCCATTTAGTGTTGGTACATTTGTAGATGCTTGTCCGTCTTGAGTGTCATTTTGCTGCATAATAATCATGTCTTTTGATTTGTCTTGTAGATCTGGTAGCTCGTACAGCACATTTTTGTTGGTTGAGGTTGAAGGTTGCGAATCGATAGGGTCGTTTGTCTCAGTGTCGTAGCCTAGCAGCGGAGTTTCTTCAAACGTCACATCTCTCGATCTAATCAACTTGTGATTGACTTTATCCCAAATTCTGTATCCTTCATTCCCGTCATATCCAATTAATATACCTTTTTGAGCTTTCTTGTCAAGCTTCTTGCGGTTTGGTTTAGGAATATGGGCGTAGCACTTGCAGCCAATGATTCGCATATGCTTGATACCAGGTTTCTTATTGTACCATAACTCATAGGGTGTTTTTCCTTGTACGCTTGACGAACCAGTGCGATTTAGGATGTACGCCGCTGTATTAATGAGTTCTGCCCAAAGACCTTGCGGTATCTCTTCATGAGCATGCATCATCGCTCTTGCTGCCTCAACTACGGTTCTATTCTCTCTTTCCACGCAGCCAGCTTGTTCATGAGTGTGAGGCATCGTCAGTCTCTGTTTTATACCATGTTCTGTTAAGATTTTCCGAAATTGTTCATTATCGAACTCTCCTCCGTTATCTGTCAATATTTCTTTAACAGTGTATCCGGCAGTTTTCGCTTCAGCTAGCATTTGCTTTAACTTCATCCATGCTTCAGATTTCTGTTTTAGAAAATATATGCAGCGATAGTGAGTGTAATCATCTTTAAACATCAGGTAATATCGAAAATTCTGGATGGAGTATGCGAAGGGCCCACAGATGTCAGCATGGATGAGTTCTCCAGGTTGAGTTGCTCTTGTCCTTGTGCCAAACTTTAGCTTATGTGCCTTCCCATACATACATCCTTCGCACAGATCTGATTTGTTGTCCTCTAATTTCAATCCAAATTCTTTTTCAATGAGTTGTTTCACATGTCTCTTACTTTGGTGAGCAAGCCTTTCGTGATAAACTTGTAGTGGATTTGTCAATACCGCATTAACGTTGACTTTGGGTATCAGGCAGGTAAGGTTTAGTTTATATAGTCCACCATTTCTTTGCCTTTTTCCAGTTAATCTGGTGGATCCAGCTACTTTCAGTATGCACGTGTCTGGCGTCGACTCGAAGACTGTGTCTGACTCATGGTCATGTGCGGCAAGAACGGAAAAGAGATTCATTTTTATATTTGGCACATACCAAACATCTTTCAGTGTTATTTGTTCACGTCTTCCATGTACATCAGTTTCAGCTCGAATGGTTCCTTTACCAATAGCTTCTATGGTTTGGCCATTAGCTGCTGTGACTGTGTGTTCGCCTTTGAAGTGTTCGAAAGTCTCAAAAACATCACATCTATTTGTTACATGGCTAGTGGCACCATTGTCTGCGAACCAGTTATCTTTGTCTGCGACTATATCATTCAGGGCTAAGACGGATAGAGTTAGATTTACTGATGTTGCCTTCTTTGGTGGCTTGCCGTCAGAAATCCATTTCTTACACTGCTTAATTCGATGTCCAAGTGATCCACAATATTTGCATTTGAACTCCTTATCTTGTTTCTTTTTGCCTTTTTCGGTTCTTGCATATAATGCCTCAGACGTACTTGTGCTTGCATTTTCGTTACTGTTCATTAAGGATTTTTCATGGGCGCATATTTGGGTTGTGAGATTTTCAACGGTCCGGTCTCGTTTAGTCATAAGTAACCAGCTTGACTTGAAAGCGAAATATTCTGGTGGTAAAGTATCCAGAATTTTGCATATAAGTAGCATGTCGGGTAATTTTGACTCGAAATGGCCGTTGAGGTCATGCCAAATATTCTTTAGTGCAGATATGTGTGTGGCCATAGCATGTTCTGGTTCTTTCTTGTAACCAAAAAACTTTAAACACAGATCATAACTATTGTCTTCACTGCTTTCGCCATATAATCTGTTCAATTCATCCCATACCTCTTTAGAACTTGTTAGACGCATGACAAGATCTAGTGTTTCATTTGTCATATTGGTCGTCATAAGCACTAATACAGCACTGTCCGTATTCGTAAACTCTTGAACGTCTTTTTCGTATTTTTGCTGCACGGCAGCTTCGGCCGTTGCAGGTGGCTGTTCTGGTCTGCATCTCCTACCTTCAATTATATCCAAGGCTCCAGGGATGGCTTTGATCACAACCAATATTCTGTACTTCCACGACTTGAAATTTTTAGAGTCCAGGTGCCCTATCTGCACTCTTGACGCCTCTACAATCGCCCTATCCATAGCGGTAATAGTTCGTCGATGCAGATATCACTGTATGAATTTTTCGCACATTAGTTATATGAAATATGTATATAATTCTTTCCTGTTTTCTCTTCTTTTCAGTATTATACAATGGAAATACTATTTTATTTGCTCTGCTACCATATTAAAACGATAAAGATCATTGAGAGTTTTTATTTGACAAGACGAATAAAAGAAGAAGAATGACACATCACATTAAAAAATATAACAAGGAGGTTCTACTCCTTAACAGTTTGTCGTCGAAGACAACATACAAGCTCCAGTGGGCGAATTAAAGTGTAATTAGTATGACAGTGTCACAGATCAACCAGATAGTGAAAACAATGGACATGTGACAGAAATGTGACTAATTACGTACAGTAATGTGTACCTGACAATTGTTTGTACTATGTGCAGTCATTTCCCGTTTATGTGCTGAGAGAGTCAACGCCAAATGTCATAGTAAACAGAACGTATGACTCGCAAAATGTCAGACAAGCAGAATGTCAGAATTACGACATTCTGCGTTGATTCCCTAGAGCGGAACGCGAGCATGCATGTGGATAATAATAATAATACTTTTTATCGTGCTTTGAATTCGAGTTCAATTTTAAGCAGTTGCAATTGCCTTTACATGGTTTCATTAAATCCTACCCTTTCGGGTGTATACACACATTTACTCTAAAAATAACTAATATTAACATTACTACAATTTTTTAACTTTCTATTAACCTTAAACTATACTATAGTTCGTTCGCGTTAAGAATGCAGTAAAATCGACATTATCCTTCGGCCTAGCCCGCCACCTAACCAATCAAATCTTTTCAAATTACAACTATAAATTACAACTAGGTATCATTGTGAACTTGACTTTGTAATTTGAAAAGATTTGATTGGTTAGGGGTCGGGCTAGGCCGAAGGATAATGTCGATTTTACTGCATTCTTAACGCGAACGAACTATCACTACATAGTATAAAACAAAGTCGCTTTTTCTGTCCTTATATCCTTATGTCCCTATGTCCCTTTGTATGCTTAAATCTTTAAAACTACGCAACGGATTTTGATGCGGTTTTTTTTAATAGATAGAGTGATTCAAGAGGAAGGTTTTAGTATAAGCATTGCACCCGTGCGAAGTCGGGGCGGGTCGCTAGTAGTACAATACAATACAAACTGCGAGATTGGCCAGGTAGGTTTGTTTGTTTGCATGAGAGCGTGAGAGGATTGTTTGTAGGACCGATTTTATCTCTATCGATTAGTAGAGTTAACGAGACCGAATGAACAACTCCGCAGTTTAGCGATGGATAGCGATGGTTTGAAGAATTCTGACAGTTAGGTGGCCACTAGCCTTAAAACCATCTCCCAATCCGATGGCCTTGCGTGGGAGATTATAGCCCATATTTCCTCAGTGTAAGGAAAGATCCTTAGTTCAGCAGTAGGTTGTAATGATGATAATAATTTAGATCAGCATTTGGGCCCCCATCACGTTTCCATCCAATCCGATGGTAACGGAGATCAATCATGCTAAGGTTCATTATTATAAAATGTACAAAAAAAATCTCACGCCTTTTATTCCCGAGGGGGTAGGCAAAGGTATTCCATTTCTAGAAATACCTATTTTTTACGAGATGTTCTTAGGACCCCTAAACATTATAGGTGGTGAGCCCATCGCTAGATATAAAATGTAAAAAAATATAAAATTTGTTTAAAGTAAACAAGTATTTAAACATCATTAATAAATTTTAAACTAATCACCTGATTCACTCTGACTTTCAAACCACAGATACCCAATACCCAATGTCTATCCAAACAGAAACAGGTTTGTGAGTCAGCATCCTACGATAATTTCCTCTGAGGCAGATGTAAAATAAAAAAAAGTTTAGTTGCTGGACCACTCCAAGGCTATTTTGCTACTTCAGTTTCCCGTTTACTAGGTGACTCATTCTGGATGCAACAGGTTTTTGAGTTGTTTATTTTGGTAATGTTGGTATTGATGATTTTTTATATAATGTCTGCTTTGCTTTCTGTATTTTATAGTAAATCATCTTCAAATCTAAATTTCAAATTATAACCTATAGTAATGCAATGAGGGGAAAGACCCATAGCTTAGGAGTGGGCTGTTTAACGTTGATTGTGATGATATATTAAACTATACTACTACTAGTGCTAATTACATTTGCCCATGCACATTCCATTTTTTTTCTTGTGTTTATTTTTAAATGTCCTATAATTTTTTCTACCTACATTCCAAGATCCTGCTACCTAATAGTGGGACAAAAAAAAGGAAATGTAATTTTATCAGGTTATACACTAATATTTATAATTTTTATAAAGTTTGCTTTGTTTTTCATAAAAAATATTGTAAATAAGCATTTTGTTTGAACCTTAGCCTCACAACATGAAATTTTTCTCTGTTTTTCTTTTTTATACAATTGAACCGAGAGAATCAGGTCTTCAAAAAAGGGATAACTGGAGTTAATAGTATCCACAACATTGGTAAGGCATTTACTAAAAATATTGCAACTATTAAGTTTAGTCACATGCACATGTCGAAAAAGCTTAAGATCCGCCTGCAGAATTAGTGTATTGAGATATTAGGGGATCGAGTATATGCTACAAGCCAAAGTTTTACGCATATTTATGATTAGGAGAATATACCAGGGTGCCCTATCGAAATATGGCCGCTAGTATTTTTGTAGGAATGTTATTATTATCCAGCCAAGCTGTGGGTTCCGGCAGGAACAAGCTAACGATAAATAAGCTATTACCTCGAAAAACTGTTACTAGGTACTATAAAATATGATAAAATAACAATTGAAAGACTTTTAACCATTTAAATTATATCACTATTACAACACTCTGATTCAAATACTAACTATAATAGTAATAATTGATTCATGTTACATGGTATAATTTTTATTATGACTACATATAAATGAAGAAGTGGAAATGGGCTGGGCACATTATTAGAGGCTCAGAAAAATGGAGCAAATCTAACACAACATGGTATCCAAGAGATAACAAAAGAAAATGAGAAAGGCAGTTCAAGCGCTGAGATGATGAAATAGTGGAAATGGAGTCATGGACTAGATTGGCTCTGGACAAGAGAGAGTGGAAGAGATTGGCGGAGGCCTTTGCGCAAAGGCACACAGATAGTAAACTTGTTAATTTAAAAATAAAAATAAATAATCTCAGGCCTTTTATCCCCGAGGGTGTAGGCAGAGGTAATCCATTACTGGATATACCCACATTTCACGAGATATATTGGACCCCTAAACGTGATAGGTGGTGAGCACAACGCCGGACTGGGTCAATGTTAATTAAATGTTATAAACATTCTTTTGTGTAAATGTTTGTGTCTTAGTACACTTGTGATATAATAAAGATCTGGTGTTCCTTAAACTTGATAGCAAAACGAACAGTTTCTCATGTAGCCTTGCTGCACAAACTTTATGATACTATGTAATAAACTTATATAGTAAAACTTTTAGTGTGTTTTACAAGTTATGTTCACAGACTTACCGAATAATACATAATTTGATGAATGATCACACCACATAATAAGTTTTGTTCAGTTTAGAGTTAATTACACACTTCATTATAGAAAGAAAACTACAACAAAAACATGAACAAATAACTCAACTGACTCAACTGTCAAAGCAAGTCAAACTTTGACAGCGAGATAGTACGTTCAAATTATTACCAAAAAAGGAAGTTAAGTAAAAATATTTTATTTTCTGTCTGTTATGCCTGCAAGAAGTTGAAACGAAACTAAAAGTGAAAATAAATGTCAAAAATAAAAGGATTACATACTGTTTTTATTTATTCTCATAAACATTAATCTAAGAATTTCCAAACCCAAATACGGATTATGGTTTCTGAATGTAATAGCATGTTCGTTACATCGCCACTTAACACCAGCATCGTCTTAAATGTAAACCTTTGAGTCCGAATACTCAAAGATGTAAACTAGCATCATCATGAAGAAACTCATTGAACAATATTTTAGACCTCCTTTAAATTATAAGAGCCCGGAATTTTTTACCCGACAGCCTCAGAAGAAGGGTTATGAATGATTTTATAATGACTTCTTTATAATCTACTGGTGAGAACTGTGTATTTTCCGTATTGGAATACCGCTGCTGACCCCCTTGGGGATAAATGCATGCGCATACCTATTTATTCTTTAATATCTTAAAAGCTTTTTTTTTATGGTGGGACACAATGAGGCGTTTTTGGTGACAGCTGTCACTTGAGTATTCGAAGGTAACAATAGATGGTGCTGAACTGAAATTTCAATTAGCTGTCATAAACTAGTACAGTAACAGCCATGCCACACATGAAAAAACAAGAAGTAGACATGTTGATAGTAAATAGATATTAACACAGAGAATTTTTTTGTTACAATCTCTCTTTTATTGTTACAATCTATCTTTTTGCAGCAAATACGATAGAATTATGTTGTTATTTTCAACATGAGTATATCTGATATCGTTAACTGTAGAAATGGAGGCGTTCATACATATCCAACTGATGAGACCTTATGACCTTAGATGTTCGACGCAAAGTCGGATGGAATCTGAGTAAATACTCCTGTGTTTGTTCGAACCACTTTAAACCTAGTGTAAATCAGGAGAAAACACACCAACCACAACACAAATTAGATATCACTAATATAAACAACACGTCTATCGGCATTAATAGAGCTGTATATTTTCATGACCCTTGCATTCATGAGAACAAAAAAAAAAGGCCATCATTCGATGACAGGTTATTGTATTGATATGTGGCCATCGCCATTTATCTTTAGTGAATGAACTAGTTTTTCTTTTTTAAAAAACGCCTAATTTACACGGTTATTCAGTCCCAAACTAGGCAGAGCCTAAATGGGTACTAAACAACTGATAACGTATCTACTTGAATAAATATTAAACACCCAGACATAAAGCCAACAGACATGTTTATGAACACAAATGATGACCCCGAGCGGGAATCGAACCTGCGACTTCCGACTCAGAAGGCAGAGTTACTACCAACTTAGCCAACAGGCCCGATAGCTTTTGTTTCGCTAGTTGTGATGCAATAAAAATGAAACGAAAGAACCTTTTTTTGACAGCTGTTACTTACTTGTGAATTTCGTTGCCATGGAGACTATTTAAGACGCTTTTCTTTGCTTGTTTCATTCTATCGAAATTCGAAACTTGGAAAACTAGTGCATAAAATGGTTAGCATGACTCGATGGTTGGATGTAGAAGTGGGGACCGACGAAATAGACCTAAACACACTGCCTTCTAACCTGGCACTAGTCGACTTGCATAATGATAACGAAGTTAAACTCCTTGTCGGAGATCTCGGCCGAGGGGAAGAGGGTCCCAAATTAAAGGTACGAACTTGTACAAACATTTGCCTGTTTTGTACGCATTTATCCAAAGAGATTTAAATATAATAGGGCATAGAGGGGGCATTGGGAATATTTTCATACAAAACTGAAGCCTAAGCGTCATGTCCTTGTCATGTCAGTTAGTATGAACGCGAGCTGTCATTTGGTCGAAATTGTACTAGACTTATTCCACTTGGAATAACTTTTGACTTCAAATTTTCCTCGCTTTGTCCCCTCTATGCCCTAATATATTTAAGTCTGTTTGCATTTATCAGTGTCCAGAAAACTTCAAAAATTAATGCACTCCTAGGTCTTATGCAAAGAGATTTAAATTTAATCTCTGGTCTTATGTTACTCAAGAAATAGTTTCTTCAACATTCAAATCTCTAGATACAGTGGTTCAGGCTGTTCGTTCTGTTCTGTATAAGTCTGACAATGTACTGTTAGATACAGTACGGCCGTTTTAACTTGGCTGCTCTAAACATAGGCTCGGGCTGCACAAACCGCCTCATACCGCCAAATGGTCGCTAAAAACTGTTATTGCTCACCCAGTTGCGGAACTTCAGAGCTGCCAAGTTAAAACGGCGGTACTGTCAGTAAGTAAATATTTGAAAGTAATCAAAACGTTTTATTAAACTTTCAATATCTTTTCCCTTTCAAATGTAAAAAGAGATCTTTACTCTTTCCATGTCATCATTATTTTACAGATCTTTAAAGGAGCCATGCAAGTCTGGGACACAATGCTGCCAGACCTACCACTGGGCATTGTTGGTTTCTATACAAACGACACAAAACCGCGGTCATTGCCTATTGTAGCCGTAGCATTCAGCTCAAGCGTATATGTTTACCGGAACATGAAGTTGTTTTACAAATACTATTTGCCTACATTTGAACTGAGCACTTGTGAGCTCGAAGCTTGGAAACAGGTATAAATGGAAAATATTTTAATTGGGTAGTTGACAGCATCGAAATTTAATTGCGAGTAGTCATTCATTAAAAAGATTATCCAAAAACACCTTGGAACATGAATTTCGGTTTTCACTTTACAATTTTAGTAAATTTAAATATAATAAAACAATCATTAAAAGTGTTGCAATTGAGCACTAGAAACTATGACGTCACAGCTTGCTATTTCAGTACATTTTCCATAGTAAAATTTAGTTTTGACAGATCATAAAAAGTAACTGATTTGACTAGGCAGGACACTACTCCATTATAAGTAAAAAGATTAAATAATCTCTGAGGAAGTTAGGAGATGTATTCCATTTCTAGATTTTAGTGGCAATACTCACTTTTTTACTTTCAGGCCCTTTAATTTGATTGGAAATGGGCCCATCAATGGACTGTGGTGCTGTTACATATGCATCAGAAACCATTCTGAGTTTTTTCCTTCGTTGTTGAACTAGAATATTGTAAAATATTGTAATAAAATCAGAGCAATTACTTTTCCTTTATTGTTTAATTTTGATACTGAAGTGACAAGATAATCAAGTCAATTTGAAAATATACTTAGAAAACAGAATTGATTATAGCAACTCAAAGTATTTATTTACTATATACTCCAGCTTGCTCAACCACACAATAGATGGCCCAATCAATATAGATTAAAGAGCCTAAGTTAAAAAATCTATGTACAGTCAAGGGCACATGAAGCTTTACACCTGTAGTGCGAGTCTGACCTCTTAGGCGATTGTAATAAGAATGTTGTTATGTATTAGTTCGGAAGCAATGTTATGACTTTTGTTATTAATTTGATATAAGTGGGTAATTGCTAAATAAATCAGTTTTGCTCTCAACCTCAACTGTGTGGTACTTAATATTGGCGACTTCGGTAAATTAATGTAATTGTGCTCGATATGGCGTCAAATATTACGAATATAGTGTTTCCCGGACAGTTTAACCCAAAAACTGATAAATGGTGTGACTATAAAGAACAGTTAATGTGCGCATTGGACGCGGCAGGTGTGGACAACTCTAACCTACAAAAGGGACGTTCTTTATTTCTTTCTCAGTGCGGAAAAGACACTTATGCATTAATTGCATCATTATTAGTGCCAAAACGACCCACGGATGTGAAGTTACTTGACATTTTGACTGTATTAGATCAGTTTTTTGAACCAGAAGTTCACGAAATTTTACAAGCGGGAAAATTTCATAAACGGGTACAATTACAAAGTGAGAGCGTGCAGGAATTTGTGGCTGCGATTGGTGTACTGGGCGCGAAGTGTAAATTTATGGACTTGACGCGCCAGTTGAGGGACCGACTAGTGCTGGGCGTGCGGGACGAGCGCTTGCGGCGAGAGCTACTGAGGACCAAAGACCTCACGTATGAGACTGCGACACGGCTGTGTCTCAATTATCAAGCGACGTTCCCTGATTTGTACCCCGAGACTAGCGAGTCGAAGCATACTCCGTCCAATGTTGCCGAACCGATGGACATTGGTAGAATTAAGTCGAATCAGTGTCGACACTGTGCACGGATACATAAGGAGGGCGAGCGCTGCCCCTTTGCTAAAGTGAAATGCTTTTATTGTAATAGGTATGGGCACATCACTGCGGCCTGTGACAAGAAATCCAGCAAGGTGCACCAGGTGGAGGAGACCGGTGAAGGGAGTGCGGACACAGCTTCTGTGGTGGAATGAATGATGGGCATCTATGTCTGCTCGGACAGTTATCGACCCCCGATAACAGCAGACCTGACGATTGACGGTGCCGCTTTAACTATGGAAGTGGATTCCGGCGCATCTAGAACCATAATTTCGGAGGAGACTTATAGAAAATTATGGATATCACCACCACCTCTGAATTCTACTAATATGAAATTGGTGACATGGACTCAAGATCCTTTAAAAGTGTTGGGGATGGCCAATGTGCGTGTCCGACTGGGCGATAGAGAGGCCCAATGTGAGCTGGTGGTGGTTTCCGGTAAAGGACCAAGTCTTCTGGGTAGAAACTGGTTCCAGACACTGGGACTTCAAGTTTCTGGTGTGTGCTGGTCCAATGACAAGCTAGCCACGCTGACTAGTGATTTCCCAGAGCTCTTTACGGACGGATTAGGACAATACAACGGACCTGAAGTGACGTTGAATGTACGACCTGATGCCACACCGCGCTTTCTGAAGGCACGCACGGTACCGTTTCCCCTGAAACAGCAAGTTATTGAAGAATTAAATCGGATGGTGGAGGCAGGCGTCCTAACACCTATCAGATATTCCGAGTGGGCTACGCCTTTTATGGTAGTCAAGAAAGGCGATGGTTCTCTGCGAATTTGTGGGGATTATCGAGCGACGGTCAACGCAGCGATCGACGTGGATACCTACCCGTTGCCGACATCGGTCGAAGCTTTTGTGAATTTGAGCGGAGGCCAGATATTTAGCAAGTTGGACCTCAAGCAAGCTTATACACAGCTGAAAGTGGATGAGGCGACTGCTGTGCTGTTGACGCTGAACACACCCATTGGCTTAATGAAAATGAATCGGCTGGCTTTCGGAGTTAGTGCTGCCCCTGCGATTTTTCAACGGGTTATGTCATCGGCTCTGGCGGGTATGGAGGGAGTCGCATGCTTGCTTGACGACATCGCAGTGATGGGTAGGACGATGGAGGAGCATAACCAACGGCTGCGGGAGGTTATGAAGAAATTACAAGATATGGGTCTTCGTTTGAACTTAAAGAAATGCGTCTTCGCTACAAACAGTATTACATTTCTAGGCCATATGATTGATGCTGAGGGACTACACCCATCACCAACGAAAGTTAAAGAAATTCAAGAAAAACCAGCTCCAACCAGTAAGGAGACATTGCGGGCGTTCCTTGGCCTGTATAATTTTTATGAAAAATTCTTACCTGACAAGGCTACGATTTTGGAACCTCTTTACCGCTTGTTGGAATCTAAGAGACCCTGGGTATGGGGTGAGCCAGAACAAGCTGCATTTGAGAAAGCGAAGAATATTCTGTCGTCGGATCTCACCTTGGTTGGGTACGATTTAAACAAAGAATTATTACTGATTTGTGATTCCTCGGAGTATGGACTAGGAGCTATCATTGCACATGTAATGGATGATGGAGCGGAAAAGCCAGTGATGATGGCATCGCGAACCTTACAGGCTCATGAGCGGCGATATGGGCAAATTGATAAAGAGGCCCTGGCGATAATGTTTGGACTATCAAAATTTCATGAATTTTTAGCAGGCCGAAGATTTTGTATTGTAACTGATCATAAGCCCCTGGTTGGTTTGTTTAATCCAGCAAAACCAATACCTGACCAAATTTCCCCCAGGATGTTGCGCTGGAGTCTAAAACTAGCTTGCTATGATTATTCTATTAAATACAGACCAGGAAAATTAATCGGCAATGCAGATGCTCTCAGTAGGTGGACCGCACCGAGTGCTGCCACCGCCGGCGTGGAAAGGCTTCCAGATGTTTTATTACTAGAGGAACAGCCCCGGGGGTGGAACCTAGATGCTAAGAAAATAGCGGAAGAGACGAAAAAGGATCATGTCCTTCAAAAAGTCGTATTTCATGTACTGCATGGGTGGCCACGCAAAAATGTGGACCCAGAGCTGCGCCCGTTCTGGAACCGTAGAGAGGCTCTTTCACATAATAAAGAATGTTTATTGTGGTGCAACAGAGTCATTGTGCCCTTGGCTCTTCCAGCAGAGGTGCTCAGATTGCTGCATGCTCCGCATGCTGGTATCGTCCAGACGAAAGCGTACGCAAGAGGGTACGTATGGTGGGCAAACATGGACACGGAGATTGAGAGAGTGGTTGCTGAATGTGAACAGTGCCAGGCGGTCAGGAGCTGCCCGCCTAAGGACCCGCAAACTTGGATTGTGTCTGAAAAACCTTGGAGCCGTGTTCATGTCGACTTTGCTGGCCCTTTCCAAGGAAAAACTTTCTTAGTTCTCATTGACAGCCATAGCAAATGGCTTGAAGCAGAAATAGTACCGGCTATAAGCAGTGGGGTGGTTATTACCACTTTGAGAAAAATATTTACAGCCCAGGGACTACCTGATATACTAGTGTCCGATAATGGCAGGGCTTTTACCTCGGATGAGTTCAACACATTTCTAAGAAAGAATGGAATTAAACATCTGTATTCCCCGCCGTACCACCCGGCCTCCAACGGTCAGGTCGAACGGGCCATACAGACGTTTAAAAATAAACTGAAGAAGATGACCGATTCAAATTTGACTTGGAATGAGAAACTGTGTAGAGTTTTGTATCACCTCCGGACAGTACCTAACACCTGTACTAACAAAACACCAGCAGAGATTTTAAACGGAAGAAGATATCGAACTGCGGTGTCAGCTCTCCACCCGGACTCTGCCCCGAGTCGCGGTGACCAGCAACTGGAGACGGTGGCGCAGAGAGCGCCTGCCAGGAGTTTCACGGTAGACCAATCGGTCCTCATACATATGTACGGGCCGGGAGAGAAATGGCGGCGCGCCACCGTGGAAATGGTGGAGGGCCCGAGCACATATTGGGTGAGAACGGAAGATGGAGAGCTACATCGCCGACATGCAGATCAGATGTTGGCTCGATCTGTTAATCAACAGAGATCAATGGAGCACGAACGCATACCAGATAACCGACTTGATCATGAGTCTGGTTCCCAACCTTCTCATGAACCAGATCCACCAATTGTAATACCCGATCCTGATTTGTGGCCTGATATTATCGGCATTCCAAATTGTTAATTAAGAATAAATTTATATTTGTCGCTTAAAGTGTATTTAGCAATAAGTTAGTTTTGTTTGTCAATTTTGAGATATTTAATACTTAAAGATTGTGGAAGAAAGGTATGTTATGTATTAGTTCGGAAGCAATGTTATGACTTTTGTTATTAATTTGATATAAGTGGGTAATTGCTAAATAAATCAGTTTTGCTCTCAACCTCAACTGTGTGGTACTTATTAAATGTTACAAAGTCCAATGTGTCAAGCCTAGGCATTCAAGGAAAACAAATGATAAACAATATTGATCTGTCACATACAATACATTTTTCCAGCTCATCAACCCAGTAAACCATACACCTGAAGCAGTAGCTCCACTCACAGAGAACCTCAAAGCGATACCATTGAAAATCCTCAGCCTACAATCCCGACACTTCATCTTAATGACGTCAGATCTGCAGCTAGAATACCTGAAACAGATGAATGAGCTGCCAAGTAGGAAGGTGTCAGAAGTCGCCTGCATAACCTCCTTGAAGATGAGCTCTGTGGAGCAACATTCCGTCAGTTGTCTGGTTGTGGGTTCTGAAGATGGAGAATTGTTTTTTCTGGACCCTCAAACGTTTACTCAGCTAGCTCAAGTGAGTTGGAATAATTCATCATCATTGTCAGGTTTTTCTATCGACCAATCAGCTTCGAGACTCCTATACTCAAGAAAAAGCACGGCCGCGCCTACCAATCACGCATCAGCAACATCACGTGATGATACTTTGAAATACAGTGTAGCCAATCGGCGTGTAGTTTCTTTTGCACGCCTCTGTTACTAGACAGGAATGTTTCCTTAGTACAACAACCATTAGGAGTCTCGAGGCTAGGTGGTCCGGTAAAATGGGTGGTGTTCTTATATTATAGGTCTTATCTTACATGTGCTTGTATTTCAAACAGGCAAAACTGTGTGCAGTAAAGAAAACACCATACCAGATGGTAACAACTGGGTTGTTCACTGTAGACTTCAGAGTAACTGTTGCAACAAGGTGTGGAATACTAACCTAGTATTTTTTAGCACAATAATTTTTTTGTGGTTCCAAAAACTCCTATCAGTGTAAAACTATGGAAGTACTAAATAAATATACCTTCTACTTGTTTCATTGCACAAATTTAATTGGGTTTTCTTCTGTTTAACAACACTTTGAAATTAAAATACTCACTTTACAGCTGACATGTGTACTCTATCGGCACATTCCAACTGCACATTTATTTTTCTGAAAAGAATATTAAGTTTTTTCGTATCTCAAGTCTGTCTTTGTAATTCAAGTCACCTTGTCTGTATATAAAATCTGCCCTTGCATTGCAAGTCATCATTTGTATCACTCCTTTTGTTATTCAAGTCATCCCCTCTCTTTCTCAAGTTTGCCTTTGTATTTCGAGTCACAACATTTGTATCTATCGCTTTGCGTTTCAAGTAATTCCTTTTGTATCTCAAGTCTCTTTGCATTTCATATCACATTGTTTGTATATAAAATCTTTCCTTGCATTGCAAGTCATCATTTATATCACTCCTTTTGTAATTCAAGTCATCCCCTCTCTTTCTCAAGTCTACCTTTGTATGTCTAGTCACCCGATTTGTATGTCAAGTCACCCGATTTGTATGTCAAGTCACCCGATTTGTATGTCAAGTCACCCAATTTGTTTAAAATTGATTAATAAAACCACATGATAACGTTCCAGGGAGAAGGCAGTATGCGTTGTGAAGCGTGGCTGGCCTGAAGGCAGGGTCCTGTTTGCCACTGACGAGCACATAATTGCCATTGAGGTCATGCCCACTGACAACAGTGTCATTGTCATATGCGCTGATCATTCGCTCACGTGTTATAGCAAGAAGGTAAGGTTAGCCTTGTCCATAGACGTATATACACTCTAGAGTCACAATTAAATTGTAATATTTAAATTAGGGGGGGGGGGGGGGGCGTGGACTAGAGTGGCCTTGGACATCAGGAGAGAAGGAGATTCAGGGAAGGTCTTTGTCTGAAGACACACAGATTGTTAAGCTTCTGGTTACCGTAGATTTAGATTAAGATGCAAGGATGTTATTTAAATTCCAATAAAAGGCTATAAATAAATAAAATTTAAATTAATTTTAGACAGCGACATTTTCATACATTCGAAGTCACTTTTGAGCCCTGGTTCTCCGTCATACTATTATCTGGGTGAAATGTGATAGTGGTCACCATCCATACTGTGGACAGTATGGATGGAGGATGTCCAAAGTTTAATTTTGATTACCGTAATTGGGTATTTGACTACCTAGTGAAATGAGGTACTTACTTTTTATAATCTGTCAAAACGAAAAATTGCTATGAAAAATGTACTGAATATTGAGTTGTAATGTCATCATTTTCAGGACTCAATTGCGACACTTTTTTGGTTGTTTCATTATTTTATAAATTGAAATAATAGGGTAGTGGCCTGCCTAGTCAAATCAGTTACTTTTTATGATCTCTCAAAACTTTTGATCTGTTAAAATAAATGTACTGAGAACTAAGTTTGTGACGTCATAATTTTTAATTGCGTCACTATTTTGATTGCCTTATTATTCAAAAATTTTCTATGATTGTAAAATGAAATTCGAAATTCATGGAGGCCGGGATAATCTTATTAGTAAATGATCGCTCGCAATTTAATTTGGATTCAGTGAAATACCCAATTTTCAGGGCAAAAAGCAGTGGTCTCTGACCATGGAGCACAGGCCGGTGTCTTTAGCTCTGCTGCCGGTTTTGACGCTAGGAGTGACGCTAACGGCCGTCGCTTTGGCCTCCGGGCACATTCATCTGTACGACGGCAAGGCGAGAAGAGACACTCTTTTCGTCAGAGGTCTGTATCGGAAGATCGTTTCAATAATAATAATAAAACTTTATTTCATACTTGTGTCCATAGTTCTGTTAGTATGTTAGTAACAATAGAGCTTATGTATTTATGTTAGTATTGTTATTTTCATTTACTTATTTATTTATTTTCTTAGACCTATGACTGTCTCCATCCAGTGTCTCTGAAAGGGACAGTCTGGTCTAGCAGCAATCATTTTCAGGATGCTGTTGTTACTACCATGCAGGCGCTGAAGCATAGAAGCCGCTTTCTTTCGCATGATGGCGTAGAAATCATCCGTGCGGGCCTCCGCGAACATTCCCGACGCGCTACAGCGCCATGGCAGTCCCAACAGCATCCTGAAGGCATTATTAAACTGAACACGTAGGACGTTGTAGGCTCGGCGCGTGTATGACACCCACAGGCCGCTCATGTAGAAAGACTGACAGAACGCCTTATGAAAGTTTCATTTGTTTCATGATACACAATACGTTATTGTAATATTTATTAAACTCCAAAAACAAGACAAATTAAATACAAAAATATAAACATACTAGCTGTTGCTCCCTACTCCGTTTGCGTGAACCTTAGACTATCGCATCCTCTTATTTTTTTTGCTTAATTTTTTTTGGTAATACACTTAAAATTGTGGTTACACCTATAGTGTTTAAAACGTTTGTCCTCACAGATGTCGCGTCGGTGATGAAGTTTGGCCGGCTGGGGCAAGAGGAACATGTCTTCATCATTGTCACTGGAAGTATGTATTTATCACCAAAGGAAATACAGAATACTTAGGATTCCTTTATGTCTATCCACCAGTACGTTGCCAATGACTGCAACGCAATATATTAATAGTTGATAGCGGACTTTTTGTTTTTTTATTAATGACTAGCGACCCGCCCCGGCTTCGCACGGGTGCAATGCTAATACTAAAACTTTCCTCTTGAATCACTCTATCTGTTAAAAAAAACCGCATCAAAAACGGTTGCGTAGTTTTAAAGATTTAAGCATACATAGGGATATAGGGACAGAGAAAGCGACTTTGTTTTATACTATGTAGTAACTTGCGGGTCTGGCCGGTTTCACCCGCGTAGTTCTCGTTCCCGTGGGAATACGGGAATAAAATATAGCCATATGTTACTCAGGGACCTTCTAGCTTTCCATTGGTGAAAGAATTTTTTAAATCGGTCTAGAAATTTTTAAGTTTATTTTTAACAAAAATGCTAATCTTTCCTTTTTTAAATATAATAGTATATAAGTAGGTATAGGTATAGATTTGCTTAGAAACCCTTAACCATAGTAGCCCAAGCAGCAGGTATCCACGGGCGCACAATGGCAATACATAACCTATTCTGTCTCGGAATTGTTACCAGGTATAAAGTTAGTTATTCACGATAACGCTGACAAAACTCTACTATGATATGATGCTACAAATCCTTCGCCAACAAGAGTTAAGGTCATATTGTTAGGATCATAACGATTATTTTCAGGTGGCAACCTCATGCTGAAGATACTGAAACGCACAGCTGATTTCAATGTCCACGCTGCTGGCGTCGAGACTGTTCCCGGCGGGAACATCGCCCAGAAACCCTGGCTCATCCCAAAGAAGTCCAAGTTGTTCATAGAGCAGTCTGTGAGGGAACGAGAGAACGCTATTCGTGGGTAGATTTTTATATTAAATAAAGTCCCTTGGGAAAATACTTACACCGAAGAAAAACGATTAAAATGTATAGTTTTGAAGCCCATTCTTTACAAACTAACATAAAAATCTACACTTGCACACTAATATTATAAAGAGGAAAGATTTGTGTTTTTGTGTCTTTGTTATGAATAAACTCAAAACTACTAGACCGATTTAAAAATTCTTTCACCGATGGAAATATTTAAACAATAATTTAAATCGTAATGAAACTATTTTCGGAACTGCTGTTTTAATTCAATGTCTAGGTGTAAAATTGCAAAATACGAGGGGGGGGGGATTTGTGTGACGTAATTTATGGACCATTTAATAATAATAATAAATTGTAGGACACAATTTACACACGGTTATTTAGTCCCAAACTAGGCAGAGCCTGTACTATGGGTACTAAACAACTGATAAACATACTTAAATAAATGTAAAACACCCAGACACGAAGGCAACAGACATGTTCATGCACACAAATGTTGGCCCCGAGCGGGGATCGAACCTGCGACCTCCGACTGGAGGCAGGGTCACTACCAACTGAGCCAACAGGCCCGTCATTTACACGAGGCCATTCCACAGAGCCAATCCAATAATGGCTTCGTGTAAATAGAGACAGTCCACTACATTGTCCTCAATTTTGATAAAGGCAGTTCGGATTGGCTCTGGATTGTCTCGGCCATTGACCTCCGTAGTCTAGGCCGTGGCCTACTCGGCCTATCAACAACTCCGAGGCCGTTGCAGCGATGCACGAGTCGTTCCAGCGCGAGTTGTCTCTTCTGCGTCTAACTGCTGCGCGTGCGCTGCTCTCGGCCCACGAACGTGCGGACAACTGCGTCGCGGCAGGAGCACTAGAGCCCGTACGGCTCGCCGCTGAGGTGGGTTGATTATCAAGGTGCTGCATTGATTATGTTGGACCGAGAAGGCTATTATAACAATAATGTTTATTGAGAGCAGTGATAGCCTTACGGTTAAAGAGCCGGCCGTAAATCAGTGAGGCTCGGGTTCGAATCCTGGCATGTACCAATGAGGATTTCAAAAACTTACGTACATATTTATCACTAGCTCGACGGTGAAGGAAAACATCGTGAGGAAACCCGCAGGTCTCAGAATTGATTCTGAGACATGTGTAAATAGACCTGGTCCGGCGATGGGCTCACCACCTATCACGTTTAGGGGTCCAATATATCTCGTGAAAGTGGGTATATCCAGTAATGGAATACCTACCTCTGCCTACTACCCCCTCGGGGATAAAAGGCGTGAGATTATTTATTTATTTAATGTTTATTGCTTTGTTGTTGTACAAAATGTTCACGTCCTAAGCTAAGAAAATGAGACACAATTGATTTTTAATTGTTCTGTCGGAACCGCATGGTGCTTGATTGATATAATTATTAAACAGTTCAATAAAAACCAAGAAAGGTTCCGACTTTTGTGTGTGTTCTGTGTCTTCTTGACAGTCAAATAAAATGTCCTTGTGCATAACTCTGGTATTAGTACTAAACACTACTCTGAATATAACTTAAACTGCCTGCTGAAAACAACTAAGAGAAAATTCATAAGTAGTGGTTGTTACAGCAGGCAGGACCATTCGCTCGTAGAACGCTACATAAAAAATGATGATCTTTAATAATATAAAAGTAAAACTATTTTTAACTGACTTCAAAATCCGTTCGATCGATTTCGACAGAATTTAAATGCGATCTGTTAAGGACCGCCGGTTCCAATTGGAACCGAGACATAATTAAAAATCTATTGTGTCTGTGATGCATGGTCTGAGAGGTTAAAACAAAAAAAGATTTTTCCAAATCGGTTTAGGCGTCTTCGAGTATTCGGTGAACATACACGAAAAAAATGAATTTGACGAAATGAGAACCTCCTCCTTTTTTAAAGGGGATATTACATTATCAATTATCTCTGATCATTTAAATGATCATATGTCTGATCCAATATAATTGACTATTTGAGTCATATCTGTGTATTACACTATCAAAGTTCTTTGATGCCATTTTACGTCATATGCGCTACTATTGCTTCGGCAGGTATTGACGTCAGGGTTACCAGATCTCAGAAAATTCGATTTGCCAAAAGACATCGTCGTTTTTAGTATGGCTTGTTTTTTGTTATTTCAGCAAGATTATGCAAGTATATAATTAGAAAAAGAACTACATTACATTATTTAAAACATATTGACGAAAAAGAAATCAAAAACTGTTTTTTTATATTTGCTTTAAATTACCTAGTGGAAAAAAATAAAAAATAACTGGCAACACCTGTTTCTATGACCGTATATGATCCAATCTCTCAGCAAATGTCAAAAATCTATGATCAAGGAGAAAATGAATCATATGTCTATATTACATTATCCAATAACATTGACTCATAGATCTATGATCCAAGATAAATGATAGTGTAATATTCCCCAAAGTCGTGAAAAATATTAGACCTACTTAACTCTTTCACTCGGTAGTGAGTAGATGCATACGGAACCATTCGAGCCGGTGCTCATGGAAGTCGACCTATCACACAACAATCCTTATAGACACTTCTTGAGCAACAGAGTGGTCAGATCATGGAAGAATAATCTCAGCACCTAATGTCAATCAATTTAAAAATAAACTTGACAAATACCTATCCTGTAGTTCTAGTTAAAGATATCTGTGGTGAGAAAGATTGTTTCTATTACTGGTCTGTGAAAGATTGAGTGGAGCACACCTGGATACAGGCGTTTATCAATTGTAAACTGCTTGCCTGATTAATAATAATAATATTTGAATGTTTTAATATATTTGTATGTTTTAGGTGGAAGGCTTAGGTCCTGTGTTTCGAGTCACGCTTATAATAGAGAACACGTCCGCTGAGAAGGCAGTGATCGGCCTCTCCATACTATTCCTTGTCCATGTCACTAACTATAAAGTCTCCCATCCGTATATAAAGGTGAGTACAATTTTTTTGGGTGTTCTCACATATCAAATGCTAGTTTAAGTTGTTTGAATAAATAAATAAATCAAGACAATTATTTTAAATCTACTTCAAATCATAATAACCTCCAAGCCAATTAAATAAAACACATTTGATTTTTAATTGTTACGGTGCCCATTGGAACCGCGTGGTACTCGATAAATTAAGGTGGTTTATAAAGAGGAAACAATTGTTTGTTTGTTACGAATAAACTCAAAAATAGTGAACCGATTATAAAAATTCTTTCACCAATGGAAAGCTAGAATATCCCTGCGTTAACATAGGCTATATTGTATTCCCGTGTTCCTACGGGAAAGCTATTATTTATAAAAATAAAGTCACATATCTTTCTCACTTACCATCCCCGGAGTAGCATAAAGTCTTATACCTAAATTATCAAGTAAGTTAGTTAGTACTTACAAAGATTTAAGGATGATTGTAAATCTCCAGAGCTATTATACATAAACGCATATATTTATTGCAACCTGTCAGATAACGTTAACATGATTAGCGCATGCAATTCGTGTGACTTTCAAAATTTTCGAGACAGTGAGACTGTCGTTTTTCGATTAGATAACAAACATGGGTTTATTCCACTTCAGCGGGCGTATTCACGGAGATTCGATACTCGATATTCGACTCGGAATCGGAAAATCTGTCGAAAGGTTTCGAGATGGGCTATACACAGATGTCATATTTGACATAAGGATTCGACAGATTTTCCGATATCGAGTATCGAATCAGACAGACAGAGCCGGATTAAGGGGCATATTACACTATCATTTATCTTGGATCATAGATCTATGAGTCAATGTGATTGGATAATGTAATATAGAGATATGATTCATTTTTGTTTTCATTTTCATAGTCAATCATATTGGATCAAATATATGATCATTTGAATGATCAGAGATATTTTAAAAGGTAGTTTTCTTTTAAAAGGAAAATTCGTGCGTTTTTATCGGGTCAGGCATAAATTGTTCGAAAGAAAGTCATCATCTCTAGTTTATTTTATGTAAGTATTTTTGTGTTTATGTTTATTAGGATATATAGTATGTATTAGTTTATTTTATCAACATATATAAGTATTAGGATTTCCTTAGGGTTATGTTTCCTTAATTAGTAATATAATTTTTATTATTTACGGCCCATTCCTTCAAATTATTTCTGCTTAGCCTGATGGTTTACTGGTAGATAATGCCTTTAAGCATTAAGTTCGCCATGTGTACATTTTCTTGGTACATGAAGTTAAATAAATAAATAAATATTTGACAATGTAATATCATTCTAAGGAACGAATTCTCCGAAAGGCAAATGCGGTTTTGATTGGTTGAATAGAATCTGTATTAACAGGTATTTAATGAGTTTCTTTTTGAGATTTATTTTTATTTATAATGATTTGCATGGTTTGTAACCGAGTATTTTGCAAATAAATTACTTTGACTTTGACTTTTGACTTTCTTATTATTAATCATATCTGGCAACACAATTATTATACATTAAAAAACTTAAAAAGACGCTCCTTTTAGAGCCTGTCTATCTGTCCATCCTACCTAAATGTTTTTTTCTAGTATTACGTTTTCATGGCAAAAGGCGTCGAAATTTCAATGGTTTCGTTGGTTTCGCAAAATGGGACATCATAAAGCTTCATATGTAAATTACAAAATATACTTGCTAATATATTTAAACCACATAGTTTTCGATTTATGACAAAAAATATTTCAAAATACCATTCTTATTTGCCAAGTAGAGATTCTGTGTTGTTGATCAACAGTAAATATAACAGAGTTCTTATTTCTAGGTACCACTCTTATCTCCAGGCGCGAAGCTTCAGTTTCCAACAAAAATTGAAGAGGTCTTCGATGAGAATGTGAGCCCCGAGGTTTTCTTCCGAACGGTCACAGGGCAGGGCGGTGAACGGTCCCTAGTGAAGATCTTGCTTTTAAAAGAGGGTCTCAAGGCACCAGTGTTGGCAGCTACTGTACAAATGCCTCCAACGGACCCTATGATGTTGCCATACGAGAAAATGCAGGAGACGGGCTTTGAGAATAAAGGGTTCGGAGTGGAGGGGTAGAAATATAAATAAATTAACAGCGCCCCGCGGTTTCACCCGCGTAGTTCCCGATCCCGGGGGAAAACGGGGATAAAATATAGCCTATTTGTTATTCTGATGTCTATTCTCTATAACTGAAAAGTTTCATCAAAATCCGTTCAGTAGTTTTTGGGTGAAAGAGCAACAAACATCCATACTCACTATTTTCGCGTTTATAATATTTTAAAATAGGATAAATAAATTGTAAAACACAATTCACACACTGTACAGTCAAGAGCAAGTCAAGCTTTACACTACCAGTTATTATGCTGAGCTCTGCTGAGCTGATTTATAATGCGCGCCGTAAAATACAGGGCCGGTTCAAAATCCAAAGTGTCAAGCTTAGCGTGCTCTTGACTGTACTATGCTGGGTACTAAATAACTGGGGTAGCATTTAATATTAAAATTTGTTTATAAAATTGTTTTGTTGAAACTTATTAGTTACCTAATATTTCTGCAGTGGTAACTATTCTAGTCAGTATTATTATTTATTATTATACCTCTTATGCATTAAGTACATAAAGTTGTTTTTATTTTAAACTGACAGCTCAGGTATGTGTCAGTTTGGACTAGTGTTGCATTCTATCAAAAAACGTTTTCAAATGATAGTTTACATCTTTTTATCACTTATGTATAAATTACAAAGTTATCGTAATCTAACCTAGTTTTTACAGTTGCGTATAAAATATTGTGGTCAGTCAAGTTTATAAAAATAATAATGAAGATACTAATTCAAATTATTTAAGTATTTAAAATTCAGTCTTAAACAAATTATAAATACTAACTATACAAATTTAAACCAACGAGATTTACAGATAAGTATTGCCTGTCTATAGGTCGAGTGAGAGATTAAAAAAATATCTTATTTTTACATTAGGAGCAGTGATGATAACCCAGCGGCTAAAGCGCCCGCCTCTCATGCGTGAGGTCGCGGGTTCGAATCCTGGCATGGACCTGCTTAATAGTACTGCCTTCAGCTAAGTCAAAGTCAAAAGTAGACGTTAATACGAAAAAATCTATAATATTATTAAATGATCGTAAGGTTTGCACTGCGATTAGTCAAACCTACCCAGGTTCTACGTTCAGGTGTGGGTACAGTCAAGCGCAAGTCAATCTTTACACTACCAGTTTAAGCTGAGCTATGATTGATACTGCGCGCCATATAACACAGGGCCGGGTCAAAGTCCAAAGTGCCAAGCTTCAGTGGCGGATTTACACAGTTTCAAAGTGTAGGCTGCTAAATTTCTGCCGCCCCTGCTTCTAAATTTGGACAGTAATTCCATGAAGAAATCGTTTTTTTTACGACCGAAGACTATCGAAAACATGTACCTACGTTAAATACAGTCATCGTTAAGATGTGTTGCTCTCTGTATATGACATCAGAAAACCGTCATAGGTACAGAAATCTTTTAGATTTCTACGAAGTATCAAAGAACAAATTCCCGAAATTTGCCGCCCCTAAATTCTGCCGCCCTAGGCTACAGCCTACTCAGCCTGTTGGTAAATCCGCCACTGCCAAGCTTAGCGTGCTCTTGACTGTACTTCGAACTGACAGTAAAAATTTTCGGCCGCCATTACACATTCATTCGATCTCGAATTTTTTTCCTGTACTTTGAGTAATTAGGTGGGTCCCTAAGTAGCCCAGGGCCCCCTAAACTCACGGTCCGGCCATGTCTAGGGTCCAAAGAAGAGACGCATGAAACGCAGGTATTTCGTAAAATGTAGGTAATAGGCCTAGAATACAAGGCGAGATATTAAAAAAGTTGATAATACCTATATCATGATGTTTGTCGAACTCTGTTTTAATGGCAAATCACTACATAGTATAAAACGAAGTCGCTTTCTCTGTCCCTATATCCCTATGTATGCTTAAATCTTTAAAACTACGCAACGGATTTTGATGCGGTTTTTTTTAATAGATACAGTGATTCAAGAGTAAGGTTTTAGTATTAGCATTGCACCCGTGCGAAGCCGGGGCGGGTCGGTAGTAAATTATAATGTAAAGAATTAAAAAACAAAAATTATGATGTCACAGTCAGTACTCGGTACATTTTCGTTTTCACAGATCATAAAAAGTAACTCATATAATTGTGCAGTAATACACCCTATTGCAAATCCACGAGTGCCTATATTATTATGTTTATAAGTAACTTAGTGTATTAATAACTACTATCTGTGGCTATCATTAACGATATGCAAAAGGATATTGATACGACTATCGTAAGTCTTCGCCATATCGGCTCCTATGTGCTAATAATAATAACATTAAAGTCCTTATCATAACGTTCAAGACCCCCAAATATTACTAGAGGTCACTAGAATACTCTAATAGGGTATTTTACGTCAAATTAAATGAGTAAGGTACTTTTTATGAGCTTTGAAACAAAAATTTAATACGCGGAAAATGTACTAAGTAGGTACCTACTTACTGAATTTGTTGCGTCATAATTTTTAGTACCTACATCACTTACAATTGCATCACTTTTTTATTGTTTTATTATTCAAAAAATTATATAATTGTAAAAGAAATATCGAAATGCATTTTTAGAGGTGTTTTGGCGTAATCTTTTTAATTAATCATTACTCGATTACTCTTTAAGCTCTTATTTATTCACGGCTTATTTTATTTTTGATATCCATGTAAAATGCGGGAGGCAACAGACAAAAATTGAGGTAAGAAAAGAAAAGATATGGTGCAACTTCAAATAAGTTTTTTTTAATTGTAATGAAATAAGTACGTACATGGGACTTTTCGCCAAAGGGCCAAAAACTGGTTGCAACCTGATTTTTTTTAAATTACTTTAATAAATGTGAAATTTCTGTTGGGATACCAATTAATGTCTTAATAATTTACTTTTCATAAGATTGTTTTTCAAACAACTCATTTAAATTAGAAGTAATACTGGACTGAAACAAAAAAATCGGGGTGTAACGTGTGCTGCATTTCGACTTTTAAAACTTTGACTCAGTGTACAAAAAAAATACTAGCAAATTTACACTTACTTATGATTTTATACATTAGAATATAGTTTAAGCATTAAGTAAAAATAGAAAATAAATTTGTAGGTGCCTCATAAACATGTTATTTACAACGATACAACTTCTGATAGCAATTTTTGTCCTTACCGGTTTTCGTAACAAAATGTTAAAGCTTAAGTAAAGCCTTTAGGTACATAAAGACCACTTCCCAATATGTCAGTTTCCCAAAATGTCCGTTTTCAAAATGACCGTTTCCCAAAATGTCCATTTCCCAAAATGACCGTTTCCCAAAATGTCCGTTTCCCAAAACGACCGTTTCCTAAAACGACTGTTTCCCATAATGTCCGTTTCCTAAAACGTCAATTTCCCATAATGTCCGTCAACGACTTACGTTAAATAATTATTTGACACTGACAGTTTTAGCATTGTCCAAGTGTCAAAATAATTTTGAGTAGCCAATACCATCAAAGCAACATCAAAGAATTATAAAAAAAGTACCTACGATTATCAATTCTCGCAAAGAGAATGCATTACAGACTTAAAAATTTAAAGCGGACATTTTGGTAAGTTGTCTTTATGTTCCTAAATGCATTTTAAATAGTGGTCATTCTGGGAAGTGGTCTTTATAAAAACTAATCTTTTTAAATGTTGTCATAATGAGAAGTCGACCAACTGACTTATAAAAAAAAAGCGGACATTTTGGGAAGTGGTCTTTATGTACCTAAAGCAAGTAAAGTATGCACCGCACACATACAAGCGTATCACTGTGCATAGGCAAGCTCGTCATTCGTCCCTTGAGCGTAGAACTGTTACATAGCAGGCCTTTGTTTTTGCTGTACAAGCGTTCCTTCTGAAAATTTGAAAATTTGTCCACACCGGCACCACATCCAGATTTAAGGTAAGTACTATTTATATATGTCTGAGTCCTAGATATATTATGAAGACACCTTTTTTGTGCGTAATACGTCTAAAAAACTGGTGAAATATTGGAAAGTTTTAGAAAGAATTCACAAAAACCGTCTAATGTCCTTACCACGTCTGTCCTCACCGGGTCCTGTTAAGTAGAGCGGTAAGGACAGTTATGGGATGGTAATGACATTTAATTTTTTTTATAGAAAGAATTGTCCTAGATACGATAGCATTTGTGACTTTTGAGACAACATTTAGAACGACAAAACAAAGGATTATACCAATTTACAGCTTATTATCTTTCATTCCGAGCTAAAACCCCTAATATGACTGGGCTATAAAGGATAGCAAGTTATAATATAAATATTTAAATACTAAATGTTTTTTTTTTTATTTATTTAAGGATATCATTTAAAACTAAAAAACAAAGAATTATTGTTTGATATTTGTTTTGTATCTTTCTTTTACATTTTGGAGAAAATACGTTTTAGTTAATTCAAGTAAAAGTCTTTTGTTATTACCTACTTATTTCATAAGAATTTTCAAATTATATTAGTTGTTTTTGACTGTTGTATAAAATAAAGTACTTACCTAAGTTACGACAGATTTACATTTTGGCGAAATGTTACTTGTTTTTTTTAAATGTTATTTAATTGTAAGCTTGATTAGGTTTGTAAATTTTGGAGAGTTTATATGTTTTTAAAAATAAAAAAAATCTCACGCCTTTCATCCCCGAGGGGGTAGGCAGAGGTATTCCATTACTGGATATACCCACATTTCACGAGATACATTGGACCCCTAAACGTGATAGGTGGTGAGCCCATCGCCGGACCGGGTCTATTTACACATGTCTCAGAATTAATTCTGAGACCTGCGGGCTTCCTCACGATGTTTTCCTTCACCGTCGAGCTAGTGATAAATATATATTTATCACTAGCTCGACGGTGAAGGAAAACATCGTGAGGAAACTCACAGGTCTCAGAATTAAGACATGTGTAAATAGACCCGGTCCGGCGATGGGCTCACCACCTATCACATTTAGGGGCCAATGTATCTCGTGAAATGTGGGTATATCCAGTAATGAAATACATCTGCCTACCCCCTCGGGGATGAAAGGCGTGAGTTTATATTGTATTTATTATTAATGTAATAAGTAGAGGTACCTAAAATGGCGCCAAAGGCATGACTCGCCCAGGGCACCTATAATAGATAAGGCCGGCCCTGCCCGCAGTAGTGGCACACTGTTGACGGCTTCTATGACGGTGTCTATCTTCTACGGATGCTGAGAGAGTTCAAGTCAGTATAATTAAGTATATAGATGATTATTTTCTACTAGCACCGACTATGTATTTTCAAGACGGATAGGTAATTAATAGATAACGAGTTATTTAATTATTGGCTGAGTTGTGAAATGAAATATTACGATAAGTAGGTAATTTAATTATGAAAAAAGCGGGGGGGGGGGGCGGTCGGAAGGAGTGTTCAATTCCTGGAAATACCTACACTCTTTTCACCAGTATATTTTTACAGGTGGTTACCTATAGCTCATCGCCGGACCGGGGTGCTGTTGATAAATAGTTTCAAAATTATTGTGGGACCTGCGGGTTTTCTTTATTTACAATACTTGTTAATATAGTCTATTTCCTGTAGCATAGGTTCAATGACAGTTCACATTTTTCCGTTTTACGCTTACTAATTTCAACTAATAAAAATATTTCATTAAAAAAATATTAATATTTTATTACCTATTGTATCATTGAAAAATACAATATTTTTTATTAGTCAACAGTAGTATCAGTAAAATGGAAAAATGTGTGAAAAAACTGTCACAGAACCCATGCTACGTGAAATAGACTAAACTAAAACCTCATTTAAAAACTCATTGATACAAATTGTTCTGAGGTCGTACCCAATTAGCTCAAATATGACTTATTTTCACAGTTTTATCAATGTTTGTTCAATTGGTAAGTACTACCTCGTTCACGACTCCGAGAATTTCGTAGTTTTTGCCAATACTTTTATCGATTTCCAAACCTCCTATATTGGTTCGTCATTCTGTCATAGTTATCTAGTTCAACATGGGTAAAATTGTTTATCTGCAAAATATTGGTCAAAACAGAGTGAAGTCAGGAGTGGCGGAGGCGTGCCCATAAACTTTCCGATGTTCGAAGATAAGTTCGACAAACACTTACTGCGACCCATATTTTATTAATTTTGATAAGATTAGATTTTTTTATTGCCAAAACGTCGAATTAAAGGGTTTCAAATATCTTAAAGGTCCGCCTCAGCTTTTCTCGCGATTACTTTCGCCTTTCTTCCTGCTGAAATAAAAATAACCCTGAACTCTTCCCGAAACTAAACTTTAAACAACATGAGCTTAATTATTCATACCTGCGCCATAGAAATACCTATATAATGCATTTGTGATTTAGTTTTGGCTAACTATAAACTTCTTAAATAAGGAGTAGGTACCTACCTCCATACTAATATATTTAAATATAATACCTAATCTATTTAAAATGATAAACTGACTGACTGATTGCTGATATATCAACACACAGCCTAAACCGCTGGATCTAGGGACTTAAAATTTTACACATAGACAGCTTATACAGTGTAGGCATCCACTAAGAAAGGATTTTGCAAAATTCAACCCGGGGGAGAAATAAACGTGCGTGGTAAAAGCTAGTAGTTAATTATTAAGCGCATTCAAAAACTCAAAATTACAATTTACAACCGTTAGTAGTTATGTAAGTACCTAAAAGTTTTGTAGAATATCACTATTGTGAGATATTATGGCTGCATCAGTCACAATTGAGGGGCCACTTGTAACCGATTGTAAGCTAACTTTTGGGTCAATACTTTCACAAAGGGTTGGTAGCTTTGCAATTGTTTTGGTGCTTTTACTTACGTTAGACGCATTCAAAAACTCAAAATGTTAAGCTTCCTACTCTAGAGGTAAAATATCAAAGGTATGGAGTAACCTGACTTGAAAGTAAGATGACATCTAAAATTCTTTATCTTATTATGCCATTAATGATAAATAGAGATTGATGGTGATAAATGGACTGCAATATTTAGTTTCTCGTAATTCTAATTTGATATTTTATATATCGTATCTACAGGTTTATAAACTTTGGAGATAATAGTGAGTGAGTGATAAAGACTCACATTTTTTATTGTGTGATATTTTAGCTTTTATAGCAGGCTTATTTCAATAGGGTTGACCATATTTGACGTTTTGAAAATCATCAGATATTTAATTGTGTTTGTCGAGCCCAAAAAAGGTGGATATTGAAGTAGGTACTTATTCTTAATTATATCAGATTTTTAAGCTATTGCATAGCTTCTATCGAGGGCCTTGAGCGCGGGGACCGAATCCAGAAATTCCGTAACGAAAAAAAACCTCACGCTCCCCACTCCGACGGGCACGGAGGTGTGGCTTGAAGGCCGTGCATTGTCTAACGTCGTTTCGTTTCGGCAGTCTTGTTGATACAAAATGCTATGCAATAGCTTTACCGCGGCAGTCCCCGAGTGCCACACGTCTTTTTTTTTTACTTTTTCAAATCATCATCATCATCAACCCGTAACAGCCCACTGCTAAGCTAAGGGTTTTGATAGACAATGCATAGCCCTATTGATATTTAGATGTTCATCAAATTTAAAATTCGCAGTTATTTCCCGGCCGGAGTCATGAGATTGACAAAATGTACCTACGCGTATAGGTACATTAGGTATAGGTACGTACCTACCTACCTGTCACGTATAGGTACCTACAAACTCGATAAGTATCTAAGTACACTGATTATAGATTTATTATTAATATTATTGTACACTAATAAAATCAATATGTGATAGAGTTATACAACGACAAAGAGAGTGCAGTGGACGATCTAATCGCCTTAAGCGACTTCTTCCAAACAACCTCAAGATAACCGCAAAAAAATTCTCTCAGGCGGGGAAGTGTGCCATCAAACAAAAGGTATTTTATACCCAAGGGGGTAGGCAGAGGTATTCTATTTCTGGCAATATTAACATTAATAGATCTTAAATAGGTACATATACAAAATGACTAACTAAACTTTTACGCTTTATGCTATGAAAAACCCGATCCGGCGATGGGCTCACCACCTATCATGTTTAGGTCCAAATAATAAAAGTGGGTATTACCAGAAATGGAATACCTCTGCCTATCCCCTCGGGGATATAAGGCAAGAGATTTTTTTTTATGAAAAATATTAATGTGAATTTGTGGGAGCCCTACAGCATTATCTCATTTTCAGCGCCAGCGCTTGGAAATTTAACAAGGGGGGCGATTGGAAATAATTCAGTTCCCATATCGGTCTCGATCGAGCTTCTTCTCTAAATTTGGTAAGTTCTTTTCCCAATTCGCTTTAAAATTTATATTTGCTTGTGAATTTTAAATGAAAGTGTAGGTATTTAGTTGTTTATTTTTATATGTGATGTGAATCTACCAACATTTCTACGATAATATCAATTATTATTAGGTTACCTACCACCTTAGTTTAATTATGGGATAAGGTATCTAATTTGACGTTTTTTAGCAACTAGCGATCCGCCCTCGATTCGCTTCGGTTTTTACAATATAGGTACCTACCTACTTAACCAGCGGTTCTGCGCGGTTTCACCCGCGTAGTTACCGTTCCCGTGGGAATTTATTGATAGAATTTATTTATAGAATTTAGAGTTTATTCGTTACAAATATACAAAAATACAAATCTTCCCTCTTTACTATATTAGTGTAGATATAGAAACCTAGTGAGAACCACATCAAAAAATCTACGCTGGAAAATAGATAACTTCATTTTATACCTAGGTATGTAAATATAAAGATGATACAGAATTATAACAACTAAATTTACCTATGCCTGCAGATCAGAAATATACCACAAAACCAATAACTTTACTTAAACTGTAGTTAGGTAACTATTATAAAGAGGTTTATCATTAGTGTATAATAATATAACTTTTCAGACCACATTATATTGTATGGAATTTCATTATAACCCTAGGTCAATAATGTAATTTTCACTTTTCATAATCCTTATTGCTATGACGATAAAGTCTAATTTCGTTAAGCAAAATGTGGTGCAGTCGTGGCCAACTCGATTTTCGAAAACCGAAGCCGCGACCAACTCTATCTTCATTTGTTAAATCAAGTAGGTAGGTCACGTCGGCAGAAACAAGTTGCTGTATCCATTTTATAGCTTTAACATTTCAAAAAGAATATCGAAAATGTCGAGTGACGAAAGTACTTTGACTCCAGAGTCTATTAAACTAGATGCCATAGGCATTGTCAATAATCTACTACCATGCAATTGGGCATTTTCGCCAACTTCACTGTTTTGGGAGAACGAGAAAAAAAGTTCAAAATTAGAAGTAAAAAGGGTCAAAGTGCATAAAGGATCATTTGAACATCAAAAATATGTTGGATTGCACCGAATCTGTATCTTAATTTACGAGATATTTAGCAATAAAGTTTTGGTAAGGACATTTTTGGACCGGTAATGACAACTTTTAAATACTCGGAAGATGTTTTGAAGGGTTTGTATCCACGGATATTAGCCACGGATAACGACGAGTTGTATGAGTTGGGCTAGTCTGAATACATACTACATATACATTTTAAGAACATTCGAAAATAAAATTAGTAAAATTTTGGTAGCCATCAACATTCCGCATACATTAAGGTGGTGTTTTTTTATACAAATGCTAAAGGTATCGGCTTTTTATTTACCCTCTTGAAGAATTCCCTTGATTTTCCAGTCACATTGTATAGTGTTATAGAATAAGTTTATACTAACGATTTCTGTAAATAACTAAAAACATATAAACTCTCCACAATTTATATGATTAGGTTAGTATCAAATTTAAAATAACAAAACTTTTTAAAAAACATTTAAAAAAAACAAAAAACTTTTTGCCAAACTGTAAATCTGCCGTAACTTAGGTAAGCACTTTATTTTATACAAAAGTCAAAAACAAATAATATAATTTGAACATTCATAAGAACTAAGAAATAATAAAAGACTTTTACTTGAATTAACTAAAACGTATTTTCTCCAAAATGTAAAAGAAAGATACAAAACAAAAACACTCTTGCTTCAAATGCTAATAGTTTTTTATAACATTTAATGCTTAAGTATATTTATGTTCTAAATAACAAACAATAATTCTTTAGTTTTTAGTTTTAAATTATACCTACCCTTAAAAATAAATAAATAAATAATGTTCATTTAGTACTTTAATATTCATATTATAACTTGATATCCTTTATAGCCCAGTCATATCAGGGGTGAAAATTGGTTTTTCGCAAATATCTTTGTTCCTATTGCTTAAATGAGATTTACACTTATTATAAAAGTTGTAGAGTATACAATTTTTTACAACTTTTGTTTGAAATTGTATACTTTACAACTTTTATAATAGGTGCAAATCTCATTTAAGCAATAAGAACCGATATATTAACGAAAAACCGATTTTTATTACTTTTGACCTTCAATATCTTAAGACGCGAACACGATAGCATTTGTGACTTTTGAGACAATATTTAGGACGACAAAACAAAGTTTTATACCAATTTACAGCTTATTTTCTTTCATTCCGAGGTTGAGGTCCCTTTTTTACCTAATATGACTGGGATATTGGGATAATTCTTTCTATAAAAAAATTAAATGTCATTACCATCCCAAAACTGTCCTTACCGCTCTACTTAACAGGACCCGGCGAGGACAGTCGTGGTAAGGACATTCGACGGTTTTTGTGACTTCATTCTAAAACTTTCCAATATTACACCGGTTTTTTAGACGTATTACGCACAAAAAAGCTGTTTTTATAATATATCTTGGACTCAGACATATATAAATAGTACTTACCTTAAATCTGGATGTGGTGCCGGTGTGGACATATTTTCAATTTTTTAGAAGGAACGCTTGTACAGCAAAAACAAAGGCGCGCAATCTAACATTTCTACGCTCAACGGACGCATGACGAGCTTGCCTATGCACAGTGATGCGCCTGTATGTGTGAGGTGCATAGTTTACTTATGCTTTAACATTTTGTTACGAAAACCGGTAAGGACAAAAATTGCTACCAGAAGTTGTAACGTTGTAAATAACATGTTTATGAGGCACCTACAAATTTATTTTCTATTTTTACTTAATGCTAAAACTATATTCTAATGTATAAAATCATAAGTAAGTGTAAATTTGCTAGTAATTTTTTTGTACACCGAGTCAAAGTTTTAAAAGTAGAAATGCAGCACACGTTACACCCCGATTTTTTTGTTTCAGTCCAGTATTACTTCCAATTTAAATGAGTTGTTTGAAAGACAATCTTATAAAAAGTAAGTTAATAAGGCATTAATTGATATCGTAACAGAAATTTCACATTTAATAAAGTAATTTTTAAAAAATCAGGTTGCAACCAGTTTTTGGCCCTTTGGCGAAAAGTCCCAATTGCATTTTATTGTCTCGCATAAGGTGAGAAAAGTAGAGTACATAACTCGGGAATAAAACTGTTTTTGTCTTGGGCGCTTAAATCCCTCACTAAACTCAGGACTCAGTCTTAATTTCGCTGCGCTCGGGAGTAAAACTGGGAGTCCTTCGTTACGTTCAGGATTCAATGTCGCGTGACATAAAACAGTGCTTTATTCCCTTGTTGTATAATCTACTATTATTAGGTAGGTAAGTATATCATTACCACTTATCACTTTTATCAGACTAATGATGATGAGTGATGGATGAGATCGATGTAACCACTCGATTTTATTGAGCAGGTATATATTCGATACTCTGCGGTAAAAATTTTATGTCAACGTCCGTTGGAAAGTGCAGTATACTATACTCCAGTTAACTTACCGCCAACTCGGTCAATGAACCCGAGGAATGTTCGCGGGATCGGCGCTTGCGCCGGTCACGCCTTTGCAAAGAATTTGATGTTGTTTTGTGATCAAGGTCCCTTTAGGTAATTTAGTTGACAATTGGGATTAAGAAGGAACGTTATTAGCAGTTACAGGTGATAAATTATTACTTACCCACTTCATAAAGAAATCTCTAGTCATTATGTACTTATTTGGAATTGTATTCTATCACGTGATAACGTACCTAATTTTGATAAAGTTTTTTTTTTATATAATTCAAACACAAGAAACTACACCTTACTAGGTAGGTATCTTAAAACACCGAATTAGTGCTTTTGTACGATTCTATTATCCTTCCAAAGCACTGCATGGCTTCGAAAGCATATTCTATAGAATTGTGTACACAGTTCATGTTTGAAAAAATAGGAGTTGCAGAGCGACGGACACAGATTGGATTTATAGGTCTTCCTATTTACTTAGTAACTATACCTACCTAAAACTAAAAAAAAAAAATTGAGACTAATGTTTTTTATTATTATTTGTTACAGATCTCAGCTCTATCAAATTCCAAAATGTCTCTCGAAGAGGTGAGTGCATACTTTAATTCAGTTTTATTTTTCTTAATGAATACCTCTAGTCCTCTACCTATCTTTAAAAACGAAATAAAATTGACTACAGGACAATAGTTCACATCACAAGAAAGGAGATAGCTACTTGATCACCTTAAAAAATACATACTTAGTTCCTAAAAAAATTGTTAAAACCATTTAAAGTAGTTAAGAGTAGCGGTGAGGCAAAAAAAGTAACTTACAAACTGTTTAAATTTACAGCAATTCAAGAAGGTCGCTGAATCAGTGAGGAACTGGAAGACCAAGCCTTCCAACGATGAGAACCTCGGCCTTTACTCCCTGTACAAACAAGCAGTGTTTGGAGACGTCAACATCCGTAAGTATCTGCTCCTAGTATTAATTAGGACCCCATATTCCGGGTTAGTTGGGTAAGATATCAGCAATTCGAATCGTGGAATCGGGTTTACGACTGCCTGACTGACTGTCAACTGAGTAAACATTTGAAAAAAACTGAGGCATGCTGTTCATTAAGTAATAACGCCTCGATGTGGTGTTAGACCACCACCTGTCACGTTTAAAGGGTTCAAAAATAAAATAGGTATTTCCAGAAATTAAATTTTAATGTCTACCTAGGTAGGTACCTCTGTTAAAGTTTTTGTCATGGAAAATGTAATGATGAGAATCTGTGACGTCATCGTTTCACTTTTTAATTGTGTTATTATTTTTGTATTTGCTGTAAGCCTATAAGGACCTGAAAAATAAGTTTAAATAAATTTTTATCAGTGTTTATATATTATTTAAAACATTTATAAAAAATATAAATGATTGCTAGCAATTTAATTTCGATACAGTCGAGGCATCTACCTTGAATTCCCGTCAAAAAGCTTTGTCTAATGTTTCATAATGTTTTATTTTGCAGCTGCGCCCAGTGGTGGCGAAGAGAAGTTCAAGTTCCAGGCGTGGACCAACCGCAAGGGACTTTCTAAGGAAGATGCCATGAAGCAGTACATTGAAACGGCAGAGAAATTACAATCGAAATACGCATAAACAAATTTTAGTTTAAGTTAAATTATCATGTAATTATTTTATATTTAAAAAGTAAAAAAAAAAATTGATCCACTCATTTGGCCGTATTATTTTTAACTTAATTTCGTTTGATGTTTTTAAATTAAGAGTGGACTTAAAAAAAACTTTCTCATATAAAATTAAGTTTAAAATAAAGATTACTTGAAATAAAATGTCGTACTATATTTATGTGTAGGGTAAGCAAGATCCCTAGGAAGTCCTATCCTGCCTAATACATTAATCTGACACAGGATGATAGTAAATAATAATAATAAATTGTGGCTCACATATAATTATCATCCTGTCCCCCATACAAACATGAAATACTTACCTAGATATAAACGTTTACTAACTCCAAAATCGAATAATAACTACGGCAAACGAACGTCACACTATTTGGTTCCTCGTCTGTTAAATGACATGTGTCCTTACAAAAAGTAATATTAAATCAAAATTAAAGTCACACTTTTTTGCCGGACTATGACATTCCTGCTGACTAATCTGACTATAATTGTCATAAACTTCCATATTTTTTGTAAAGTAGATGAGGGTGGATTAGCTTGTGTTGCGTTGCGACCGCCAACAATATAAAACTGTTTGTGTATACATAAGTGAATGTTTTGTTTCAACTCGATGTACCTATCAAACCAGACAAATCTTGGTGATTTTTGGTTTGTTTCGTAAATGTTTTGTCTATGTTAATGTATTAAATAAATAAATTAATAAAATAAAAAAGATAGTTGGATGATGATGGTGAAATATTTAACCGTTTCTATTTGATAGAGAAAAAAAAAAAACTTGGGTTACATGTTTTTGCCGTTTGGGGTAGAGACCGTGGAGTCCTGAGACGACGCAGTGACGCAGCTTTTCAAAGAGCTACTGTGTTTGGTAGAGGCTTCAGGTGTCCGAAGTCAAGAGGGGTGGTTCTTATCATTGTCAAAGGAGCGGCCTACCTAGCTATTATGTACCTGGTAGCGCAGTACATAGCGTAGCTCTGTCTGCACTTCCCTCTTTTTCCTTCTGGGCCTCTATTATAGCCTCAAATTCGTTTTTTCTGTCCATCTACGTATATAAAGCTTGTTTATCAATTTTATAACTAAAGATCCTAGACGGTCCTGTATCTAATAGAGAGGCGGATTAAAAGCCAGCTTGCCGTAAGTATGCCTAAGAATTGCTAGCACCTTATCAGAACCTCTCTGATGTGATGGATGACAGCCATCCAATATGTATTAACGAAATAACGTCGGCTAGGTCAAGAGTAGGTATATGTTGGTATGGAAGTGATCTGCCTTTCCCCGGGAAACAGGCGTGATGTTGTTTTTAGTTCAAAAACTTCCGCGCGCGCCCATTTCAATCTCATACTCATAAAGTTTCATGGTAAATAAATAATAAATGATTAGGTATATCGAAGGATGGTTCATTTGCGAGGAAGCCCGTGCCTCTTCTACCCCTACATCCCCTCTAGGGGTATTACATCACCAGCGGCGTAGCTAGGGGGGCAAGGGCCCTGATGCAAAGTTGGAAAAAAAACCTGTTTTTTTTAAAAAGAACAAAACATTGTGTTTATTTTTTGTCAAAAAAAAAACATGTTTTAATCTTTTTTTTTATAATGTTGAAATTGACATGTTTTAATCATGTTTTAATCACGTTTCATATCTATCCTACTCTACTTATTCTTCGTCAGCTACATCATACATCAAAGTCGTCCAACTCGTCCACAGTTAATTTTTCTTTCGGATTGAGCGCTCTCATGATCGTGACACAACCTCAAATATATTGCAAAATTGGCAAAAAAACTGTATGAAATAAATGAATAAGTGTAAGTAGGTATATATTTTTTTAAGTATGTTTTAAACATGTTTAAAAGAAAATGTTTTAAAACATGTTTTAAATAGGTTTGTTTTTTTTTCAGTGTTTTAAACAATGATTTAAACACTTGTTTTAAACAATTGTTTAAAACATTGCCAACTCTGCCCTGATGCATAGGGAGAGAATCGGGCCCTCCTCCCCTCTTTCCGCGTAGTTTGAACTTATTGATACGAGGGCGGAGTGGTAAGTCTGATAAAAATTAAACAAGGAGTTCATTTTATTTAATTATTATTATTTATTTTTCAACGTAGTTTCCTTGTAACTCAATGCACTTCATCAAGCGTTTCTCTAGCTTTTCGATCCCTTCTATAAAGTACGACTTAGTAGGCAACCCTTCGAAATAGGCATTGGTTTCATGAATGATCTCTTCGTTGAAGCAAAATCATTTCCCACCAAGCCATTTTTTAAAATTCGGAAACAGAAAATAGTCGCAAGGAGCTAAATCTGGTGAATGGTGGTGAATATAAATAGTATACGCCTTTTTTATCCCCGAGGGGGTAGGCAGAGGTATTCCATTACTGGATATACCTACCCACATTTCACGAGATATATTGGACCCCTAAACGTGACCGGATCTGGCGAATACGGTGGGTGAGAAAGCAATTCATAACTCAACTCATGAAATTTGGCCATGGCTATCGCGCAGTGTGTGCACTCGTGCGTTGTCTTGGTGGAAAAGGATTTTCGTCTTAGCCAAATGCAGTCGACTTTCACGTAAAATTTTGTCAAATAGGTCCAATAAATTGGCATAATATGCGCCATTAATCGTTTTACCCTTCTTTAAGTAGGTAGTCAATATGGATTACCCCACGTGTATCCCAAAAAAACTGTAGCCATAACTTTATTGCCGATAAAACTGCTTTGGCCTTCTTTGGAGCTGGTTCTTGGCGCATGTGTTGAAAATGTTAAATAAGTTTATCATTGGTGATGTTGATTTAAATATTTTTTTGTAAAAGATAAAAATAAAAAACCAAAAACTTGTTTTTTTGAATTTTTCACATAAATTTTGAGGTAATGTGAAAAAACTGTAAATACAAAAGTTTTAGATCTTTTTACTACCTACAACTTTGCCATTTGACTTTTTTCGATAGGACTTTTAGTTTTGCCGGAAATCGAGAAAAACCGTTTTTTACCCTTAAAAACTCACCCCCATCCCCTTCCCGACCTCAGATCGCCCGTAATTTATTTTTCCTTTCATTTTTATAATAGTCCCCTCCTTTTCTAATGGGTTTCATCCTACTACTATTTTTTTCACTTTTTATTATGTTTAAAGGATGTTTACTACATGTAATTTGGGCTGTTTATCTGAATACTCATGCAAAGAACATTGCACTGGACGAAAGGTCAGCCAGCTGTCAAATAAATGTCAAATAATGGTCAAATAAAACATTCGTTCTTTCTTTCGATATTATGTACCTACCTACGTAGCGAAATGAAATACTATTGTAATTTGTAATCGATATTATATTCGATCACTATATTGATAAGGATAGCGAACGCGTAGAAAACTAGACAATCTAGCGATTAACCGTTCGTTGATTGAACCGTGAGGCGTGAACGTTCCGTCAGTTCGCAGCGAGTTATCGTGCAGTGCGGTCGGCTTATTTTATACGAAAGTAAGTTAGTGACGTGTACTTAACAGCAATTATTTTCACCGAATCATTAAAATTTCAGTAATTACAAATTTCCCCTATTCCATTAGATTTCTCTTGGAACTTAGTCTTATTAGATTTAGTTAAAACTTTCTTTAAACACATATTTTTTATTTTGTATTATCCGGTCAATGATACTACATATTCCATTCCATGACGCCGGCCACATAGAAATTGATTTCATTTCACTTAATTCATGTAATATGTATTCAGAATTTTCGTGTTTTTTTAGGTTAGCTACTTGCTGAATCACACATCATGTCTCTGCAAGAGGTAAGTTTTTAAAGTATTTAGACTACCACAGACAGAGGTCAACATGTACCTACCGATCAAAGTACAATTTACAAGAGCAATGTGGATATTATCTTTAGTTATAGGTATGTAAGTAGGTAGTTGGTATTATTTGAATTGAAAATAAGATTGCAAAATCACAGAAAAAAAATATACCTTTGTAATTTTTGTAGTCACTTAGTGTTATCGTAGGTTACAGACATTCATTACTTACAGTTTTAATAACCCATTGTTCTAGACAGTTATGTCATTGCAAAATATGAGTAATAGTCTGCATTAGAACAAATTAGATGCACAAAATAAAATTATTCTAGTCAAAAAAAGCTAACAGTGAAAGTCTACTATCAGAGACTGGGTCAGTAGATATTTTGACCATTTTTAATTTACACCACATTCAACACTTTCTCTTAGAAATGTAAAACAATCCTTTTCATAATCAAACCCGTAATAGTCGACTGAGTTTTTCAAAAACTTACGTGCATATTTATCACTAGCTTGACGGTGAAGGAAAACATCGTGAGGAAACCCGCAGGTCTCAGAATTAATTCTGAGACATGTGTAAATAGACTCGGTCCGGCGATGGGCTCAACACCTATCACGTTTAGGGGTCCAATGTATCTTGTGAAATGTGGGCATATCCAGTAATGAAATACCTCTACCCCCTCGGGGATATTTATTTATTTATTTTAATAGTCGACTGTAAAGCCTAGGGTCGTTCCTGACACATGAAGAGGTATGTACACATACCTTGCGATCCTATCATGGATTGGGAGATAGTCTAACTTTTTAGGCTAGTGGCCACTTCTCTGTCAGAATATCCTTAATAATAAAAAATAAGAATATCACTGTGCTCCAACATGATTTATAAATGTTCGTAAAACCATCCAAGACATAAATAACATTAAATTAAAAATTTATAAAACCTAGGACACAAATACACTTAAACACAAACAGCTCAACAGATTTTACTAAAAATTTTTACTAAAAATACACTAGATTAAATCACCTTTCAAAAAAACAATCTAAATTGGTTCAGCCATTCGGGAGCTAAGAGCGAACAGACATACATACAGATACACAGAAACACACATCAAAGTAATGATTTTCATCGGGGGTTAAAAATAGAAAACTTAAAGCGGAATTGTGAATCACATTTTAATTGCCATCTTGCACCGCTGGCTGTGAGGAGAAAACCACTAATAACCAACCAGTAATTATAACACAATGGCTTCTGCGAAATCAGTTTGCGTTTATTTTATAACAGCTTTTCACGGCCAATTAGATCAAACCGTTTAGTTCTTGCATTTGCATGTTTAGGGTACTGTGACTTATAATAACAGGAAAAATAGAACCCTCAATATTATGATGCTACTGGTGTTGTTGGTTGCTGGCTGTTAGTCTTTAGGTACATGAGTTAAAACATTACAAAAATCTTACGTCTTTTAACCCCAAGGGGGTAGGCAGAGGTATTCTATTTTTAAATCTACCCACTTCTCACTAGATATTCTTTGGACCCCTAAATGTGATGGACCAGGTCTTATACACATGTTTCAGAATTAATTCTGGGACCTGCGTTTTTCATCAGTTATCAAGTTGAAATCAAGATCACATACTGAAGTGAACATAATCCCATACACATGGTCCCGCTGATATGACTAATACTGCATAATTAATCCATGTTCCTAGACTAGCCTAGGAAACTGTTTAAGTAAATCTTTCTCATCTTAATATTCATGGTTTTTTACACCTCAATGTATGCTTATAATCATAACAGTTATTGAAAACGAGAATTCCTAATGTCTATAAATAAACCAAAGTAAACCACTTAAGTAAAGTTTATATAAAATAAATTAAAATTTGCATTAAAATCCAATGAATAAATTAAAATATTAAAATACTGTCTGTAATGATATTATGTTTTTCAAAGACTTGCAAATCTATTGTACTTTACAATTTAGTAATTTGACTGGATTAAATAGTTTTATTTTTCTAGACTTTATTTATTAATACTAGGATTTAATCCCCGAGGTTTAGGTAGAGGTATTCCATTTCAGAAAATACCCTCAGAGATTACCCCCAAAATACAAACAAACACACAATTTTACCTCTTATCATTGACTTATAATGTACTATAACTCAATGTCTCTTAAATATTACTTGGCATCTCAGTAAAATGACTCAACAGCTTCTAGAAAGCCAACTGTACTCTGTTTCATCACTGTTATCTTAGCTTAGTTAAGTTATAAGTAGTATCATCGCAGAAAATTAGTGCTACTAAGCTGAACTCGAATTGCTTCGAATAATTTTATGCAGATTCTTATCTATACTTAAACAACACTTAAAATAAACTGTGTCTAGAAGTAGAAAAAATACACTAATGATATACTTCCGACCTCTTGTTTTAATGAAACGGATACAAGCATTACACACTAATTTAATAACAAATTTAAAATGAAAGCAAGCAATTAGAAATTAATCTGTTTTCTACCCTACGACATATTATGGACCACGAATTTATGGACGATAAAGTAACATGAATGTACTTACATAGTCTATTTTTAGTGAAATAATTAACTTAATTTTTGCAAGTAATATTTATAAAAGAAGAAACATGTCTCATGTGAGTAGGTAGGCGACAACTCGACCCAATAAATTAGCATTCTTCAATCGACGCTACAAGGTGACCTCAAATAATTATCTCGGCATTGTTCTTTCGATGATGTTTGTTGTTCTTTTACGCAAAAACTACTGAAGGGATTATGATGAAACTTTACAATAATCCTCATCATCATCATCATCATCAACCCGTAACAGCCCACTGCTGAGCTAAGGGTCTTTCCTCACACATGAGGAAGTATAGGCTATAATCTCCCACGCGAGCCCACCGTGGACACAATAATCCTACTTCCTACTTATAAACGCGAAAGTTTGTATGGATGGATGTATGGATATCTGGATGGATGTTTGTTCCTCTTTCACGCAAAAACTACCGAACGGATTTTGATTAAACTTTACTGTTATATATAAAGCTTATACATCAGAATAACACATAGGCTATATTTTATCCCCGTATTCCCACGGGAGCTCAAACTACGCGGGTGAAACCGCGGGGCCCTGCTAGTATAGCTTAAACATCAGAATAACAGACTACTTTTTATTCCGAAATGCATACAAAGTCGCAGGCAAAAGCTGATCGCGTATAATATTATTATTATTAAAGACCGCGCGAGAGCCGCGTATAATGTGAAAGTAGAACTTTAGGCGATCCGGTTGGGGTGAATGCGTGTGTTTCAGTGTGCCATTTCGTGCCATATCACCAAGTAGAAGTTAACCGCAATGCACGCAACCGGACCGGGGACGGAATCCACTCGCGTTCTAAATTCGAATCTTCATCTCTAAAATATTTTGTCACAAAAGTACAGTATGGCCGTATGCTATATATAATAACTTAGCAGCTCTGAAGTTGCGTAAATGGCTGCGCAATTATTTTTTTACGACCGTTTTGCGGTATGAGACGGTTTGCGCAGGCGGCGCCTATGTTCAGAGCAGCCAAGTTGTAATGGCCGTACTGTACTACCCGTAATGGCAATCTCTACTCCTCTAAATAGTATAAAACAAAATCCCTGTCTGCCTCTGTCTGTTTTTCCGCTTACTTCTAAACCACGCACCGGATTTGATGCGGTTTTCACTAAGAGCAATAAGCGAGGAAGGTTATAAATAAATACATTGCACCCTATAGCAAAGCCGGGGGGGTCGCCAGTTATTAATATACTCAAGTTAAACATAATGAAACAAACTATTCGCAAACTATAGCGATATAGCATAAATAAGTAAGTAAATATATTTGCTGAGCTGTAGAAAATTTATACCAAACATTATTTTGTTTATAATATAAGTAGTATTTTATCTTATTACACTTGTTGTAGGCCTTGTACAAAAAAATAAAAATGAAAATGTATTCTGTAGGTAACAAGAATTACACCTAGAATAGTCAATAGTCTAATAACGAGGCACACTAAACCTGTCGATGAAAATAGGCTAAATGTAAACAGCAGCCCATCTCAACCGGAGAGTTGCTGGTTTCAAATGCAGTACCCCGAGAAGAACCAGCAAGAAACTCAAGTACAAATTATGCATCTTGTCGAGAAGTCATCCAGGTCCTAATTGGCATGTTCATCTTTCCAGCAATTCGACAAGGCCGCCTCCGACGTGAAGAAGCTGAAGACCCTGCCCAGTGACAACGATCTCCTGGAGCTGTATGGGCTCTTCAAGCAGGCTACCGTTGGGGACGCTGACCCCGCCAGTAAGACTTTTTTCTAGCTCAAGTATCACCACACCAAATTTCATCAAAATCCGTCCAGTAGTTTTTGCGTGATGCGTGCACAACCAGACAGACAGACAGACAGACAGACAAAAATTCCAAAAATTTGTGTTTTGGTATCTATATCGATAACTATATACACTACCGTTAAAATTTTCAAAAAATATTTAATGTACAGACACGGCCCCGTTCGAGTTTTATTATATGTATAGACAACTTCCTAATTGTAATACACGGTGTGCATAGGTACTCATTAGTATGAATATCAATTAGCCTTTAGGATTTATCAGCCGAATTTTTCCGACTACACCTACTTAATCAATTCCAAGTATATTCGTACATTGAATAGCCAACACCATATATTATCAGATTTAAATAGATTATGTATCTTATTAGAAGATGCTATCACCAATATATAGGCATACTGACTTATTTGATACCGCGAATTATAACTACAATTGTAATAAATCATGGCCTTATCGCTATTGTAGTGAGGTTTTACAAATATTCCGGATTTTATAATTCTTATCGGATATTAGATTAGATGCACCTACTTGGAATGCTAGTCTAGGTTTTTAGGCGTCGCAAATGAATTAGACTCAAGTATGTACTTTCTCTGTACAGCCATTGACACTCCTACTCTGATGTTATAAAGGTCGGAATAATACTTATTAAAGGGCTCATCTAATGTTATAAAGAGGAAAGATTCGTATTTTTGTATGTTTGTTACGAATAAACTCAAAAACTGCTGGACCGATTTTAAAATTCTTTCACCAATGGAAAGCTAGAGAACCCTGAGTAACATAGGCTACATTTTATTATTCCCACGGGAACGGCAACTACGCGGGTGAAACCGCGCGGAACCGCTAGTTATTATAACGTTACTTTCCCAGATTATTCGCTTCCTTTCGCTTTCCATTTCATCAATTTAAATCATAATTTATTTTTTAGCTAGACTTTTCTCTAGGGCAGTGTTGCTTGGTTATTTAGTCGTTAGTTTTTGGCTATTATCTTATCATTAGCTTTCGAATCCGCTAGTGCAACATTCTATAGCGGGTACGGTACCAGAAACAGATATTGTGTTCAATTTCCAATGGGAGTTACTATATGAGCATCGACTGAGTTGAGTATGTATTTTTAGATAAGGACAGTGAAAACCTCGTACTTATATGAAATTTCATGCATTTTTTTTATTTCATATTTTATTATTATTATTAATCAGGCAAGCAGTTTACAACTGATAAACGCCTGTATCCAGGTGTTCTCCACTCAAGCTTTCTCATTACAGGATAGGTATTTGTCAAGTTTATTTTTAAATTGATTGACAGTGGGTGCTGAGACTACTTCTTCTGGTAGCTTATTCCATGATATGACCACTCTGTTGCTCAAGAAGTGTCTGTAAGGATTGTTGTGTGATACGGTGGTACGTAGTTTGAGACTATGTCCTCTTATACGGGCATTGGAGTCACGTTCAAATAATTTATGAAAATCCTGCAGATCATAGTGCCCTGTCAAGATCTTAAATGTTTCGATCAGGTCTCCACGCTTTCTTCGGTCCTTCAGAGTTGTAAGTTTCAGCACCTCGAGTCTTTCCACATAGGATAGTTGTCGGAGTTGTTTCGGAATTTTAGTGAAGCTATGTTGTACATACTCTTTCTAACAGCTCTATATCTTTGACGAAGTGTGGGCTCCAAACTTGAAAAGCATATTCTAGGATTGGTCTGAATGTATGTCTTATATATTTGGAAATATTTGGAAAGAAAACCTCGTAACGTTACTTGAAAGAAAAAAGTTTATTTTTTACTTAATTAAAACTAGAACGTCCGTTACGAGGTTGTCACTCTAGGGCGACGATATTATGTACTTTTCAGTTGCTTAGTTGCATCTACTTGGATAGGTAAATATAAATGGCGTATTCTATTCCACACGAATTCCACGATATTTATTTTCCTTTGATAAATCTTGGCGTCAGTAATCGCCTAAAGCTTGGGTCCCACGGTCCGTAAAATCGCGGATGCACGCAGACCAGCTCGCACGACGCACCGTGGGACCGGCCTCGTCCGTGATAGCACAGAACGTCTGTGGCGGTGCGCCCGTATCCATCGTGAGTCGGTAACTTCAAAGGTGCGCTCTTCTCTCTCTTTCTTTCGCTTTGCATTATGACAACATAAAAACATCTACACACACCGACACGCACCGTTGGACCGGCCCTGCCTGTGGTGCGTCGCCGTCCGTGCTCGTCGGCTGAGTGTAGCTGATCCGTAGAATAGCGGACCGTGGGACCCCAGCTTAATATTGCGATTAATACGATAAGGTTCCATGTAATCGTATTTGGGTTAAGTGGCGTTCGTTATCTCGAAACACTTAGCAAATCGTACGAAATCAAATACATCACCCATTTTATGTTTTTCTCAGCATGTTATTTTATTTGAAGTTTTTTATGGCATTGCATGCAAGCGTTTTATGGATTTTGTATTAAAAATAACAAGTCACTGCACAAGTAGGACAAACTTTACTTTTGAATAACAGAAACACAGTTTAACGGTTTGAGATGCTGCTTGTTTCTTAATAATATGCCATAAGTTCTGTTACAAATGAAAATGCATATATTTTTTAATGAAGTAATGTAATATTATTAAAATTTATACCTATACTTATATTTATTGAAGTTTCAACAAAAAATAAAAAAGTATTCTATTCGAAATGGCCACCTTTGGCTTTATACAGGCCTTTATTCTGTTTGGCCACGAATCTATGGATTTACGCACTGTTTCTAAAGGAAATTTCGCCACTGCTTATTCTACTGATTGATAAAGAGAACTGACAGCTGTAGACATTCTTTCAGGGACTTAAAAATTCTTACACTAACATGCATGTATATTTACGAATTGTGCATGTTTATTCGCCGCAATCCAAATTTATTCATACGAGTATCTAGCTTGAGACGTAACGACAAAATAATACAGGGATCATCAAAAACAGCACTCTATCAAAATAGTATTTTCGGACAGGCGTCTAAAATATACAACAAGTTACCACCCCAAAATAAGGCAATGTAAGGACTTGCAACTTTTTAAAAAAACACTGTTGTCCTACTTAATAGATAAGGCATTTTATTGCTTAGAAGAATTTTTGACGTAATTTGTGTGGGAATAGATAGAATGACATTGATAGTTTTTAAGCAATTTTATTTTTCAATTTTGGGACATTTACTATTATTTGACTATTTTAATTATAATATTTAGTAGTATATGACTTAATAATGCTTATTCTTTTGCTATACCTAATTTGTATTCATTTGTAAACTGCAAGCATGCCCTCTCTCGACTGAAATATTGCATGCTCAAGGGCAGATCACAGAGATCTACTAAACCATTGTCCACCGCTTGTTATTCACCTGTGTATCGCAATAAAGATTTTGAATATGAATTTCATTTTTTAAGAGACTCATTCATGCTGTGTCGTGTAGAGCAGGTCATGTCCTCTAAAACTGACCATAATTTGAAGTCGAAAAGGTTGAAGTCGGGGCTATATGAGAGCCAGTCTTCATTCGTTTTTCACAAAAATGGAGTTTTGTGACTCCATGAAAAGACACGCCCCACCAAACCATCACTGACGCATGATGATAACCACGTTGTACTTTTCCGGCCACTTGAGCAGCTTCTTTAGAACTGTAAGCGTACACTTTATCATTTTGTTTATTGTAGTGTTCTTCAATCGTGATTTTTTTTATCGGTAAAGAGGATATTTCTGTGCTATTCACCTGCGTATCGCGACAGAAGGCGTTTTGATCGATCCACTCTCTTTAATTGTAAAGATTGATTCAGGCCATGTCCTGTATGTCGTCGATAAGCACCAAGCTTCAGGCGTTGTTTTATAATACGCGACAAGTCCTAGCGGGAATCTTCACTTCTCGCGATAAGATTTTTTGCTTCTTAATGTGGTTTCGACGAATTCTGGCTTTAACAGCATTAACAGCCTTTGTAGTTCTAACAGCACGCGGCCGCCCCGATCTTTTCTGGTCTTCGACAGACGAAATGTTGTTGTATCTGTTGATAGTACGATATACGAACATACGGCTGATACCAAACTTTTGGAGTGTCTGGAATATGACCGACGGCTCCATACCCACTTTGTGAAAGGCGATCACTGCAATCCCTATTTTCTTTAACACCCCATTCCATATTGTAATTTGTTAATGAACACGAAAAAATATGTGAAATGTCGCAAAATTTAAAGAAGTTTTTAAAATAATATACGAGTCCCAAATTCAAAATAATTAAAGAGTTGAAAAAAAGGAAAGTTTTTATGTAACAGTATTTATGGCCAGACTAGTTATATATATAAAATGATAAACCGACTGACTGGTGGATATATCAACGCACAGCCTAAACCGCTGGGTCCAGAGACTTGAAATTTTGCACATAGATAGCTTATACAGTGTAGGCATCCACTAAGAAAGGATTTTGCAAAATTCAACCCCTAAGGGGGTGAAATATACGTGCGCGAGCGCAGCCGCGGGTAAAAACGAGTAAGTAATATACTCGTATAAAAGAAGAAACTGTTTGGCTGACTGATACTGAAATTTTGTAAAAAGGTTAACGAGTACTAAGAAGGGATTCATGGAAATTCCCACGGGAAAGGGAAACAGTATCCAGCATCCGCTAGTAATTTACAAGCGTACTTTATATTTCTATTTTCATTATACAATAATAGCAAATTATTAATTAATAAAACCATAAAAACGTGAACCAATTAGAATTAATTCTGACTTCTGAGGGATGATTCGTTTCAAGTGTCACCACCTGCCACGTTTAGGGGTCAGAAAACTAAAATTAATATATAATAATAATAATATAATCTCACGCCTTTTTTACCCCCGAGGGGGTAGGCAGAGGTATTCCATTACTGGATATACCCACATTTCACGAGATATATGGGACCCCTAAACGTGATAGGTGGTGAGCCCATCGCCGGACCGGGTCTGTTTACACATGTCTCAGAATTAATTGAGACCTGCGGGTTTCCTCACGATGTTTTCCTTCACCGACGAGCTAATGATAAATATGTACGTAAGTTTTTGAAAAACTCATTGGTACATGCCAGGATTCGAACCCGAGCCTCACTGATTTTCGGCCGGCTCTTCAACCGTCCGGGCTATCACCGCTTATCACTAAAATTAATGAAATAAAAATAATTAAAAATATTGTTTTCTTTCAGACAAGCCCGGCCTCCTGGACCTGAAAGGCAAGGCAAAGTTCGAGTCCTGGAGCAAGAAGAAGGGGACTTCAAAAGAGGACGCCCAGAAAGCCTACATCGCCAAAGCAGAAAGCCTCGTCGCCTCCATCGGCCTCCAATAGTCTGATTTGTCTATCTGCGAATTTGGACTATTTAGTCTAATCTGCAGGTGGTACTCCGCCATATTTGCGATGGCCGAAAAATTTTTTTTATTGTCTATGGCAAATATGGCGGTTTATTTTTTTTAATGAGCGGTGTGCCTGTCTATGTACTTTTGTATGACATGGCGTGGTAGTTAGTGAATATTTCGTAAGTTTAAAATCGATTGACTATGCCGTCCGTCTCATTAAAAAAATCTAAAAATTAGTATTTATTTCGGTATAGTCACGCTTAGGTTACTCAGGTGTAAAACATCACATAATAATATAAGGATAACTTTTTTATATTTTTTTCTGACACAATTTTTGTGGTGCTCTAAATCAACAAACTAACTTAATTTATTGTTTTTCAAAGTTGCATTTTTTTATAAAGTTTTTGTATACAGAGAAATAAATCAGTTGGGTATTTAAAAGGTTTTTCTTATTAATAATAATTAATTCCCAAAAAAAAAAACTATTACTCATGCTAAACTACTCATGCAGGCAACAGAATCAGGTAGTTTCACGAACTGGATTTTAATTCTTTATTCCCCTAATTTTATTCTTAATATTTAAACACCAATAATTCACGCCTCATCCCCGAGAATACACAGAGGTATTTATGAAACTACCCATTCTCACTATTTTTTCCTTCACCACTGAGCTAGTGATAAATAAATATGTACGAAAGTTTTTGAAAAACTCATTGGTGCATGCCTTTACCAGGATTCGAACCCAAGCCTCGGGCATGAGAAGCGACTACCATAGATTTAATATACAAGCGTTAGATCGGCAATGCGAGAGAGAAATAACATAGGTACTCGTGCGTGTGTTAGAGTAAGATAGATAGGCGAGAGGCATAACATTGCTTTTTATTATATAAATGTTCTGAATGTATAAGAAAGCATATAGCGAAATATGAAAAATACCTACGTGAATTTCTCGTATTTCTAACCTCAATTTTATTTTATAGATAACGTGACTGGCAAAGGTATCGACTACACGCCCATTTTTTTAACGAGAACCACAATTAAGACAGCACTATTTTTCTTGCACACATCCACGTTACACGCACACCAGTGTAAATTGGTTTTGGTCTCGCCTACTGGCTCTATTGCCAATCTAACGTTAGTATTTTAAATCTATGGCGACTACCGACTCTGCTTAGGTACCATAGATTTTATATACGCTAGTCAAAGAGCTTGGAAGAAAATCATGATAAACTTTTTCTGTAAACGTCTTCGAGGCTGTTGGCTCGACATTTGCTGCAGTTGCTTATTGTGAAGAATTATTTTAGTAAGTAAAATATATTTTGAATCAATATCGCATATATTTAAAAAGTATACAAAATCACAACCCTGTTTAAACAGCGACATCTAGCCTATTCTATTTACATCCATAATCGTTATCGGCTTTATTTGACGTGAATAGTTTATGACGTCTGTCATTGCTACTCATTACAGCCAAATTAGAGCAAGCGCAAGCCGCGAATTATATGACAGAGGCAAATGCAATATCCGTTATAAATAGACTAATTCGAATTCTTTTTCTATTCTACCTTAATATATTGGCAGTCATTGATATAGTATGATCGTAAATCCAGAAATAAATTCAATTAAATTTTCAAGGTTATGTCATCAGAATCGTCTTTATTTGACATTTATTACGCTGATAAAGTTCTATAGGCACTGACAGTAATGACGTATGTACGTCAAAAGCAATGTACGTAAAAATCAAGCCGATTGCGATAAATGTAAAAGCCCCTGAGGGCCTAGCCAAGTATCTTTGTAAAACGTACACGTCAGTCGAATAGAACAATACTACTATACTCTTTGGAATAGAATGACATATGTATGGGATTGATATAAGCGTTCGACTAGTCATCAGCGCTGCACGGATGGAACGGATGTAGTTTATTCCTGTTCCCTCGGGAATTTCAAAAAATCGTTGTGCATTGGTTCTCATTGGTATGAATGTCAATCGGTATAAAGCATGGCCATAATACGTAGGTCACACTAAAAGTTTCGCGTAACTTAAAAATGCATCCCGATTTTCATTTTACAACTATAGCAATCTTTACAATAATAAAACTATCAAAAAAAGATGCTATGTTTATTGCTTTTCAAAATACTCTCCTTTCCATTTTAAAAATTTTTTCATGCGATCGATCCATTTTTTTAAACAGGAGGACCACAGATCTGAAGGCATGTTTTCTACGTGCTGATTGAACGCTATCACTATGCCTCTTCGGAGTTAATAAAAGTGAAACCTCTTATAAAATCTATGATTTTGGGAAAAATACAGAAATCACAGGGTGCTAGGTTGGGAAAAATACAGAAATCACAGGGTGCTAGGTTGGGAAAAATACAGAAATCACAGGGTGCTAGGTCGGGGCTATGTACAGGATGGGTGACGAGTAGTAGGTACTTTTTCGGAAGCTAAAAATGACTTTGTTTTGTTGGCCATGTGTGAAGAAGCGTTGTCATGATGTAGGAGAACGCGGCTTTTTGGTCGTCTTTCGCGAACTTTTTCTAACACCCTGGGTAAACAAATTTTAATGGTAGAATACCACTCGGCATTAACACTCTTTTATCTTCAAGTGGAATTGTGCAGATGGGACCCATAGCTGAGAAAAAAAACGCGATCATTTTTTTACCACGTTTCTCGCCTGCCTCACTTTTGTTGGCCTGTTCTTATTTTCAAACACCCATTCACTAGATTGCTGTTTTTTTTTTGGGTTCAAAACAAAAAATCCACGTTTCGTCTCCTGTAACAATGTCATAAACAGCATTAGAATGTCCGTGGTCGTACTTCAGTAGCATCTGTGAGCACCATTCCACGCGAGCCCGCTTCTGCTCCGCTACTGTCAGGTCATGAGGGCTCCAACGACAACAAAGTTTCCGAACTTTTAATTCTTAGTGTAAAATTTTCTGAATTTGGCTCATACCAATCCCCAATAGTCCTCGAATGGTCTCATAAGTAATCCGCGGGTTTTCTTCAATTATTATTTTCGTTGACGGCAGTTGAAGGCCGCCCTTCTCGAAATTCATCATGTAAAGAAACCCGACCTCTCTCAAATTCAGCAAACTATCGCCTCACGGTGCTCAAACAAGGTGTTTCTCTCCCAAAAACATTTTGAAGACGAGCGGCACAGTCTTGCGGAGAGAGAGAACTTTTAAAATCATAAAAAATCATCGCTCTAAAATCTTTTCGACTTAATTCCATTTTCGTTGCGTACGTAGAACTTTGATGTGTGATAAAAAACAATTGAGAAATGATTTCTCGTCAATATTTTTTTATTAATAAGGAGGTTTCAAGTCGCTTCAAAAAAATATAACATTCGAAATTCAAATAGTTCCGGTTAGCTAGGAGTGCAAAACTTTTAGTGTGCCCCATAAAGGTTTATTTGCCATAAGGTTTTACAACAACAACAAAAAATTTATTAAAATATCTTAAAATTAATCTTAACCGATTAGGCAAAATGGTCTACAGCTCAGCAGTCAGCATGTGGTCACTGGAGCACCAGATGACCGCTGATTTTCAGCTGTAGCCAACAACATACATATATATAAAAAGTGACACTACACTACATTAAACACTGAGTAAATGGGAATTAATGGGTACAAATATCCTACATAATAACATAAAATAGAGCCACGTTTAGCCGCAGGATGTTACGACCTCAGCCTGCTTTGATAACAGCCATTTGCTGCATTTTGATTTGAAAGTACCAGCTGAGCGCGATATTTCACTACGAATAGGTGGAGGGAGATCATTCCAAATCTTGGCAGCGGCATGTTTGAAGCAGCCTGAGGTCGCGGCTAAGGAGCATTTAGGCGATGTAAATAAAAGGCCTCGTTATTGTAATCTAGATGATGTGTTGCGAACATTAAGTTTAGTAAATAAGTAAGATGGTACCTCTGTATTAAATAGAGCGTGTATAAAACAGGCATATTTTAAATTTCTATTGTCGCTCATATTGAGAACATTGTGAGTAACGAGATACGGTGATATGTGTTCACTTCGAGTTACACCATAACAGAATCGGACGCATGCATTCTGAACTCGCTGTATGGCATTAGCTGTTTTTTTAAACATACATGGGCCATAAACGATGTCGCAGTAGTGTAAGTCGGAGAGGACCAATGTGTTACAGAGTTGGTATCTGATTTTAGGGGTAAGGTATTTTCTAAGTTTGTATAATGTCTTGAGGGCACCAAAACATTTGCCGATCTTTTGTTGCACGTGAGCCTCGAATATTAAGGTACCATCCATCTTAAGACCCAAATTACGCACTGCGTATTCCCGTGGTACGCTGTGTTTTGTATGGTAATAGATCGATTAGCGTTACTTATAGCCTTGATTTGATGTTTTGTACCACATATCATTGCTATACTCTTTTTGGGATTTAATAATAAGCCATGTTTTAGTGACCATGACGCTATATTATCTAGATCATTAGATAATTTGGCAGAAGCATGTAAAACATTATTGACTGTAGGAGTAGAATGGATATATAATTGGGTATCATCGGCATATGAATGGAAATGGGAATATTCAATTACTTCGACTATACTGGCAGTATAGATAGCAAAAAGAGTAGGGCCTAAAACCGAACCTTGAATAACTCCTTTTGTTACTGGAAGGGGGCTAGACGTAACCATTAACCCGTCGCTGTTAGCACACCGAACAATTTGGCTGCGATTTAAAGAAATAGGATTCAAACCACTTACATGCTGAGTCGCAGAACCCAAAGTATTGTAACTGAACCCCCCATCTCTACTTTATCTCTCTATACATTGGAACCACCAATTCCAACGTAATAGATTTAATTCCCAGCCATGCAAAGCTAAACATCTTATAATGCTAAGCAAGTATTGCACAGCTCAAAGCAAGGATCTCATTCACAAGATATCGTTTCAATATTTTGTTATCATGTTCTCTTGCACGGAATTAGAGAGAATCCACTGTATGACATTCCGCTGCTAACTCGTAGCAAACGAACATCAATTTTACACGTATAGACGTAAAATTAGTAACCATCATCTACGTCCTACGCATAGTTTTTAAACGACCTCAAAATTTAGCTTCATGATGATCTCCAAAGTATTCACTTTGGAGGCATCGCTAAATAGGTCGACACCGTCAAATATCTCCTGCAATTTTGGCCTTGTAATTAATTTATGTGATCGTCTAGAGTGTAGGACACTACTTTGTGAATAGTAATCCAGATCCTTTTTGAGGATCATGCTTTGCCATCAAAAGAAATCTTAACTTGAATCAACCTATACCATTAATTATCTATCGCGTATTTATAAAATTGTCTTTCGCTTTTAATCTTTAATAATTAATAACGCTGCCCACTTCAGCGTCATTCATGCCTAAGGCAATAATTTCATGAAGGACACTTCATGTTTCCCTCCCCTGCTATCTCTTATCTGATGACAGACTCGAGATAAATCGCCTTCCCCACATTCTCACCTCCTTTCAAGAAAAGAAATAAAAATGTGGTTGGTGGGAAGAGTAGGAAGCTCCGCCTCGCTTCATACGGTGGTCGCCGACCCGCAACATTCCACAATTGCGTTTGCGACCCCCCCGAACGTCCCGGTTTTGCCGGACATCCGGTCTTATATCCCGCCGAAGCGGGACCGTTGCAGCCGAAGCTGATTGTTGCGGCCGTAGCCGATTGTTGCAGCCGAAGCTGATTGGTGCGGCCGTAGCCGATTGTTGCGGCCTTAGCCGAGGTTTGCCCCGAAGGGACCGGTGCGACCTTAGTCGATTGGTGCGGCCGTAGCCGTATTTTGCCCCGTAGGGACCGGTGCGACCGTAGTCGTGGTTTGGCCGTAGCCGTGTGTTGCCCCGAAGGGACCGGTGCGACCGTAGTCGTGATTCCCCGAAGGCGAGTTACGCCAGTCATTAAGACCTCGGGTGCATTTGCAGCAAGCCCCGTAAGGCAATCTCGAACATGTTTGAATTGGTCTTTACGACCTCAGGATCATTTGCAGTAAGCCCCGTAAGGCAATAATTCTCATAGGACAACTAGTTCATAGGTCTTAATGCTTAACATAACCCGACCTCGGTCCCTACGAGCCATCGATTCTCGTTCAGCCATCAGAGGCACTGTCACACCCTGAATGAGCTTATAATGGTAAAACCATTAATTTATATTAGTACGCGTCGCGCGCGTACTCATATGATAGTATGGAGTAACCGATGTACTTTCTGCAAAATACATGGTTATCATAAGATATATGAGGCGTTCTCCCTTTCTCGATCATTCGTGGTATCACTTTATCGCAATATCAAACTCAACAGAATTGTGACAGACATCCCCGTCAAGCTAATCAAGTCTCTAGACCCTTAACCATGCCAACACGAATGCCAACATGACTCCAGTTCCAGACCCCGAAGAGCTTACTCCTGAAGATTTGGTCGAGTGTTCGCGTACTAGACCAACAATACTCCTCGAAGATAACTTATGTTAATGCCCATTTCGAACCGTCAGGTCTACGATCAAGCTAGATGTTGCTTTTCACATTTCAATGAGAGACGTTATCAACCTCCATCAATTAAGTGTTAGTCGATACCATCGTCTCCGTTACTTAGCATCAAGAAGCTCAGAAGCAGTCCCGGGGTATCTACTGTGAACCACAAGACAGCGCTAAGAGGTGCGTCGTCAGTCATTCCACTACTAGCCCCAATGTGTAATATTTGAGCGATCGTTACATCCAACAAAGCTTATGGACTATGTCCAAAAACTAAGTCTATATAACGCCACCTTGCCGTACCGTAAGGCAGTGCTCGAGGCACGGACTTTTTACCTTTTCGCACTTTGTCGCCAAACAGTGTTGAACAAGATCGTTGTGTCGAAGCGTAAGCCTCTGCATCACAAAGAAGTCATAATGCAAGTTAAAGATCAGAGGTGCCGCCACCGCCAAGCTAACATTGGTATGTGCTGACATAACACCATCCGCGGTACGGTGTAACGTGCTGACATAACACCGACCATGGAACGGCGAAACGTACTAACACAACCGCTGCACCACTCGGGCAGTACTACACACTCCTTCAATAACTCAAACACTACAACCCCTACCTTGTCCCGATATTTGAATTCGAGCGGACAGCGTTAGCTGCCCTATAAGCGGGAGGGAAACCAGATGTATTATAGGTCCAGCTCTGTTATTTAATTTTATTCGCCATGCTTTTCATATTTTAGGTTCGTCTAGAATATCGCATAAAACTATCATATTCCATTAATCAGACAGGGTACCCTTACCTGCCTTGTCCTCATAACTTCTGTTATTAACGAACCTTCCAGCCAATAACGCCATATGAAAATTTTATATTTAATATAATTAAATTAATATAATAATTATATATTTATTTATTTATTTTATTAATTAATTTATTTATTTATTTATATATTTATTTGCCATTATGCTCAACATCGCTCAACAGACCGACCTATGTATCATACATCTTAAGTCCAACCTATGGTTGAGGTGGCAGCCTCGCATCCTGGCTGCGCACCCTCCCTCACCATATATGCCAAGACTTTATCTTCGTGTCCCGCAGCGGAAAATTGGAAAAACCCGACCATCTCCGATTTGGATGAAACCTCTTTCATATCGTAGTGTCCCTCAACAGTACCACAATGATATGCTTCCCATCTCTCTAACTCCATTAGTTCCGGAGTTATAACCGATTAATGGTTTATTTCAATACGAGACCTGTTTCGCATTTCCTTCCATGGGAAGATGTTTTAACTTTTCCTAAACCCTACTAAAACCTAATTCTAACTACTTTTATGAAACTTTTATGCTATCTTAACATCCCTTTGACTAATCAAAGTTCTACTTTACTGATTTTTCATTATTTTTGAACTTTCCTAAGTTTTGATAATTTTCTATTTCTGATTATATTTACATGTGTTTACATGTTTACAGCCCCACCAAGCTGTTTTATATTCTTTCAGTATTTAATATTTGTTATTAGGAACAGGGTGTTACAACCAGCCCCCAAAATTCTCTGTAATTCACGGAAGAGAATTTTTAGAGCTGAATAATAGGCGCTTTTTATTTCCATCAGTTTCTTTATTCATTTAGGAGCTGAATAATAGACGCTTTTTATTTCCATCAGTTTCTTTATTTATTATAAAACCTAAAAGAACGGCCACCAACCTCCCCTACTACCACATCTATCAAATGATGTCCACCCCTGTTCAACTCTATTTGAGTGTGGTTATACTGTATGATCTTTCCACAGTTATTTAGTTCGAAATATCGTAAGGTTGGAACAGGGAGCCATCTCAGATTGATGTGCTAATGCCATTCCCCGAACCACGCAACAATCTTTTAATTATTTTTTTTCTCTTTTATTTATTCTTTATTTCCAAATTATTACAATTTTGTGAATACAATTAGCATCTTAATATATTATAAAAACAACTGGCCAATTCTACAATCATTATTTACATTTATTACATAAATCATAACTCTTACATTTCCATAAAAAAATTATACCTTTTTAAACACTTCAAGGTTTACATTTTACATCTTGCACATAACTTTTATTTATAATACTTTGACAAATGAATAGTATTATATTTGCCTCTTACTTCCCCAGTCTCTGGGTGCACTAAAATATACACATTCTCAAATGGTATTGAGGCAATTTTATAGGGACCTTCGTACAATAAATCAAATTTACTTATTTGTTTATTTTCTGCACTTGACTGCGTCACTCTCTTAATTTTCACTAGATCCCCAACATGAAAACTCATCAACTTGTGGCTTGAATTAAATTTGCCTTGTCTATATTCGCTTTGCTGTTTTAATGTTATTCTAACATTTTCCCTTACTTCTTGTAAGTTTAGCTTATCCTTAGGCAATTTTAACCATCTATCAAATGTCAATTTATTGCTTTCCCCATACAATACTTCACAGGGTGTATACCCAATACTATCATGTGTTGTATTGTTATAGAGTTTTTCTATTTCAGGCAACCGCGTTGCCCAACTTTTATGATTATCATGGCAAAATGTTCTAAACATTCTGCCCAACTCTTTATTTACTCTTTCGGTACTATTAGGCCTAGGATTTCTTATTGTCGTGTAAATAGTTTTTATCCCAACATCATTCAAGCTTTTCCGCCATAAATTACTGATAAATTGACGCCCATTATCAGTCATGATAGCCTTTGGTTTTATTATTTGAATAAAATGCTTGATTTTCGTGACAACTGATCTTGCAGTTGCACTTTTCATTGGATATAATTTAGCAAATTTACTAAAAGAATCTTGCACTACAAGTATATATTGGTAACCAAACTTTCCACTTGGTAATGGCCCATAGATGTCAGCCATTACTAGATCTCCAATATTTTGTGTAACAATTGACTGACAAGGCCCAAAATATTTAAAATTATTACACTTTGATAATTGACAAATTCGACATTTATTTACAATATTTTTTATATCTTTTGTTAAGTTAGGCCAATAAAATCTGTCTCTGACATATTTTATAATTTTATATGCACCTTGATGACCCATCTCCTCGTGGACCTGCTTCGTTACACTCTTTACTAAAGTAGCAGGCATGAACAGAACTTCTTTCCCTCCAGCGTTCATGTGTAATTTATCATCTTTGATAAAACAATGTGGAGTCAGCCTGTTCGCTCCTTCTATCCTTTTGTCTTTTATGTTTCGAATAATTTCGGATGCCACAGAGTCTGCATCCTGAATCACTCTTATGTTTCTTAATTGCTTATTCAACTCATTATTTGGTGAACTTTCCATATAAGCTATTTCCGGACAAATCGTCTTTTCTTCTTGTATGATTTCATTACTTGGAGGGTAGCGAGATAGAATATCTGCTCCAATATTCATCTTCCCTGCCACATGTTCGAAAGTGTAATAAACTGTTCGATGAAGAGTATCCAACGAGTTACCCTACTATTGTATAGTTTCATATTGTTTATAAACAACAAGGCCTTGTGATCAGTTCTTATATTTACTTTTGCTCCACGTAAATAAGTTTCAAACTTTTTAAAAGTGCTGATCACTGCGTAAAACTCCTGTTCTGTGGTCGTCCAATTCAATTCGGCGCCTCTTAATGCTCTACTATGAAAACCAAGGATTTTCATATTATCATCATCATCGTATTGATATAACACACCAGCTAGGCCGATGCCTGAACTGTCAGTTTGCACATAAAACGGTTTTGTAAAATCTGGATGATGTAACATTATTGTGTTAATAAATCGACTTTTTAAGGCTTCAAAGGCCTTTTGTTCTGTATCGCCCCATGCCCATTTCTTTCCTTTCTTTAACAATTCACACAAGGGCATTATGCTCCTGTTATAATCAGGAATAAATCGACGGTAAAAATTACAGAGCCCTAAAAATGCTCTGACATGTTTAATCTTCTTGGGAACAGGAAACTCCCTGATTGCTTTAACTTTTTCAGGATCTGTCTTAATACCATCTGTTGATATTATAAATCCCAACATTTTTACCTCTTTGCAAATAAATTCACATTTTTGTAAGTTACATGTCAAGCCTGCTAGATGCAATCTCTGCAGTACTCTATCAATGTGCTCTAAGTGTAAATCCAACGAGCCACAAGTAATGATCGCCAGGTCATCAAGATAATTTACACAGAATTCTCTTACATCAGGTCCCAAGATGATGTCCATCGCCCGACTGAAGCTTCCCACAGAAGTCTTAAGCCCTTGCGGCAAAACATTATAAACATAGGATTTACCTTCAAAGGTAAACCCCGTGTACTTCTTACTTTCCTCACTAATGGGTATTTGAAAGTAAGCGTTATTTAGATCGATCGTCGTTATATATTTTGCTCCATGAAATGAATTTAAGACGGCGATCTGCATAGGAGGCTTCTCTGTCTCCGCCACCATATGTTTATTTATTCCTCGGGCGTCCAGTAATACTCGTATGTCGACGCCGTCTTTCTTTAATGTGAATGTTAATGGGCTTGAATATGGTGTGGCAGCCCTCGTTATGATACCCATTTCCTCTAATTCATTTAACTTAGCGGACATTTTTGCTTTATAAGCGTATGGGATTGGATAACTTTTGATCACTATTGGGATATTGTGTTCCATTATAATTTTATGCTCATAACAATTTGCACGACCTAATTTGGTCGTGAATAATGGATCATATTTCTTTAAAATATTAATCAACTTCTCTTTACTTCCGTGGTCATCCTCACAGCCGAACTTCACGTCATCTTCGAACCTTTTGTCAGTATAAATAAAATTAAAAATCGCTTTCCACCGTGCACTATGCAAACACCGTTTCTTTTATCAAATTGAAAATCAATCTTATATTGTGTCATAAAATCAAACCCCAAAATCATAGACCTTGTAAGACCGGGAACGATTAAAAAGGGTATTTCTAAAACTAATCCTTTAGTAAGCTCAACAGGTAATATAACTTGTCTATTTATCTTCGAGGAGCGCTGTCCCACAGCCCCCCGTATTTGGAACCCTTTGACTGGTATGATTGGCAATTTAGCGTTTTTCTTACTTATTTCATTAAACATTTCTTCTGAAATGCATGTAATATCTGAACCCGTGTCTAACAGAGTCAAGATTTTAAGGCCTTCACATTTGACTAATAAATCAGGTCGCACCCCACCAATCAATTCTGTGGTCCTTTCATCTTCTTCGAATACTGTATTTAAATGTGTACTCTGAATAATTTTTCCAGCTGAAAGCAAATTAAAATGGTCTCGTATGAGACCCGATATACCCTCTATGATATTTATATAACCAAAGCCAGTTTTCCCCACCTGGCCCTTCGCCTCAATTGGTTTTATTATACCTTTATTATGTTTGCCTAATGATTGACCGGGTTGCCACCCTTGCCTTATCATAATCTTATAACCGATCGAATTGACCTGTGGGGTTGTGCCCCGTTTCCTAGCTGAGTGTTGTAGGGCAGAGCTACACCCAGCCTCAACTAGTTTTTTGGAGGTTCCTCAATGGCCTTCACAGCTTCCAAGGATGCAGTAACCGGAACAGTGGGCGCCTTCACTGCACCAGTCCCGCCTCGCATGAAACCTGTGTTGTCTCCTCTCGGCCTCTTCCAATCCTTATACTTGATGGAAGTGTTATGCGCTCCTGGAGGAGCGAAACATGTGCTACCTTTTTGATGTGATCCCTTATCATCTTCTTCGTATTGATTGATATTATCCATCTCTCGCAAAAATTCGGTTGCGGCGAGGATGTTATCTTGCTTTGATAATGTCCAAAGCTGCTGAACATTACGCGGAAAATGACGCATCAAGTCTGATATCAATTGCGAATCGCTCATTGGATATGTTAACATCTTTACTTGCCCAGCATATTTCATAAAATGAGCGATCATAGTGGAATCTTTATTCCGATCCCATTTTCCGCTTACAATTTCTCTACGTACTTTATTTTGCTCAACTTCATTCCAAAAGGTCAAAAGAAAGTCACGTTTAAAATCTTCGTAATTTTGCCAACGACTTTTATAAACTCTGCCCCAATCTCTTGCTTGACCTTCTAGGCACTCCATCACAGTTGCCAACTCATTTCCTTGGGCAGGTATTTTCCTTATATATGCCGTCAAATCCTCCAGAAAAGTCACTGGATGTGTCTTCCCTGGTTGGCCATTAAATTTCGGCTTTTCGGAATTTAAATTCTTAATAGAATAAACTATCTGTTTATTGGCCAACGGACTTATGTCTTTCCTTGGAATGGGGTTATCAGGATTAGCGACACCTGCTCCAATATTCTTTTGGGTATCTGAGTTATTCTTTACCTCTTCTTTTAACTTCCTCAATTTTGCCTCCAAAGTTTTATTCTATTTTAGAATTAATTTATACAACAATGTGTACTCTTTGGAAGTGCAAGCCCCAGGCTCCTTGTCTGGGCTATTCTGTTTTTTCGCTTTTTTAACCTTCTTTTTCTTTTTAGGTGGCTCGTCTCCACCGCTCTCATTATGAGGTGGATCCAGATCCTCGTAATCCGACATTTTTTGTCGTTTATTTATATACACTTATAATTTTAAAAGGCACTGTCTTATAATCACTGTTTTATAAAATTCAAAAAAATTGTCTTGATAAACTTCAAAATAAAATAACTAAAGTGGTCCCTTCTATATCCACATAATCTTCCTCTATTGGGCTTATGTACAAAAATCACTTTTCCTATTCTTCCTTCCTTATTATATTTTATTCAATCAGACACCTGTAACAAAGAAATTTTTCATTAGTTTCATTTCCATTATTAACCATTTCTTTGAGAGGACTTATAACTAGGTGTCTGAAGCATGATCACTCATTCCCTTTTCACGGACAGCAAATTGTAGGCATGAAGCCCACTTTAAGCAAGCCACAACCCAACACCAGATCAGAATACGAATCGTTGATCCATATCCTGGTCACGTCGGAACCAAATTGTAACTGAACCCCCCATCTCTACTTTATCTCTCTATACATTGGAACCACCAATTCCAACGTAATAGATTTAATTCCCAGCCATGCAAAGCTAAACATCTTATAATGCTAAGCAAGTATTGCACAGCTCAAAGCAAGGATCTCATTCACAAGATATCGTTTCAATATTTTGTTATCATGTTCTCTTGCACGGAATTAGAGAGAATCCACTGTATGACATTCCGCTGCTAACTCGTAGCAAACGAACATCAATTTTACACGTATAGACGTAAAATTAGTAACCATCATCTACGTCCTACGCATAGTTTTTAAACGACCTCAAAATTTAGCTTCATGATCATCTCCAAAGTATTCACTTTGGAGGCATCGCTAAATAGGTCGACACCGTCAAATATCTCCTGCAATTTTGGCCTTGTAATTAATTTATGTGATCGTCTAGAGTGTAGGACACTACTTTGTGAATAGTAATCCAGATCCTTTTTGAGGATCATGCTTTGCCATCAAAAGAAATCTTAACTTGAATCAACCTATACCATTAATTATCTATCGCGTATTTATAAAATTGTCTTTCGCTTTTAATCTTTAATAATTAATAACGCTGCCCACTTCAGCGTCATTCATGCCTAAGGCAATAATTTCATGAAGGACACTTCATGTTTCCCTCCCCTGCTATCTCTTATCTGATGACAGACTCGAGATAAATCGCCTTCCCCACATTCTCAGCTCCTTTCAAGAAAAGAAATAAAAATGTGGTTGGTGGGAAGAGTAGGAAGCTCCGCCTCGCTTCATACGGTGGTCGCCGACCCGCAACATTCCACAATTGCGTTTGCGACCCCCCCGAACGTCCCGGTTTTGCCGGACATCCGGTCTTATATCCCGCCGAAGCGGGACCGTTGCAGCCGAAGCTGATTGTTGCGGCCGTAGCCGATTGTTGCAGCCGAAGCTGATTGGTGCGGCCGTAGCCGATTGTTGCGGCCTTAGCCGAGGTTTGCCCCGAAGGGACCGGTGCGACCTTAGTCGATTGGTGCGGCCGTAGCCGTATTTTGCCCCGTAGGGACCGGTGCGACCGTAGTCGTGGTTTGGCCGTAGCCGTGTGTTGCCCCGAAGGGACCGGTGCGACCGTAGTCGTGATTCCCCGAAGGCGAGTTACGCCAGTCATTAAGACCTCGGGTGCATTTGCAGCAAGCCCCGTAAGGCAATCTCGAACATGTTTGAATTGGTCTTTACGACCTCAGGATCATTTGCAGTAAGCCCCGTAAGGCAATAATTCTCATAGGACAACTAGTTCATAGGTCTTAATGCTTAACATAACCCGACCTCGGTCCCTACGAGCCATCGATTCTCGTTCAGCCATCAGAGGCACTGTCACACCCTGAATGAGCTTATAATGGTAAAACCATTAATTTATATTAGTACGCGTCGCGCGCGCACTCATATGATAGTATGGAGTAACCGATGTACGTTCTGCAAAATACATGGTTATCATAAGATATATGAGGCGTTCTCCCTTTCTCGATCATTCGTGGTATCACTTTATCGCAATATCAAACTCAACAGAATTGTGACAGACATCCCCGTCAAGCTAATCAAGTCTCTAGACCCTTAACCATGCCAACACGAATGCCAACATGACTCCAGTTCCAGACCCCGAAGAGCTTACTCCTGAAGATTTGGTCGAGTGTTCGCGTACTAGACCAACAATACTCCTCGAAGATAACTTATGTTAATGCCCATTTCGAACCGTCAGGTCTACGATCAAGCTAGATGTTGCTTTTCACATTTCAATGAGAGACGTTATCAACCTCCATCAATTAAGTGTTAGTCGATACCATCGTCTCCGTTACTTAGCATCAAGAAGCTCAGAAGCAGTCCCGGGGTATCTACTGTGAACCACAAGACAGCGCTAAGAGGTGCGTCGTCAGTCATTCCACTACTAGCCCCAATGTGTAATATTTGAGCGATCGTTACATCCAACAAAGCTTATGGACTATGTCCAAAAACTAAGTCTATATAACGCCACCTTGCCGTACCGTAAGGCAGTGCTCGAGGCACGGACTTTTTACCTTTTCGCACTTTGTCGCCAAACAGTGTTGAATAAGATCGTTGTGTCGAAGCGTAAGCCTCTGCATCACAAAGAAGTCATAATGCAAGTTAAAGATCAGAGGTGCCGCCACCGCCAAGCTAACATTGGTATGTGCTGACATAACACCATCCGCGGTACGGTGTAACGTGCTGACATAACACCGACCATGGAACGGCGAAACGTACTAACACAACCGCTGCACCACTCGGGCAGTACTACACACTCCTTCAATAACTCAAACACTACAACCCCTACCTTGTCCCGATATTTGAATTCGAGCGGACAGCGTTAGCTGCCCTATAAGCGGGAGGGAAACCAGATGTATTATAGGTCCAGCTCTGTTATTTAATTTTATTCGCCATGCTTTTCATATTTTAGGTTCGTCTAGAATATCGCATAAAACTATCATATTCCATTAATCAGACAGGGTACCCTTACCTGCCTTGTCCTCATAACTTCTGTTATTAACGAACCTTCCAGCCAATAACGCCATATGAAAATTTTATAAATTTATTTATTTTATAAATTTATTTATTTATATATTTATTTGCCATTATGCTCAACATCGCTCAACAGACCGACCTATGTATCATACATCTTAAGTCCAACCTATGGTTGAGGTGGCAGCCTCGCATCCTGGCTGCGCACCCTCCCTCACCATATATGCCAAGACTTTATCTTCGTGTCCCGCAGCGGAAAATTGGAAAAACCCGACCATCTCCGATTTGGATGAAACCTCTTTCATATCGTAGTGTCCCTCAACAGTACCACAATGATATGCTTCCCATCTCTCTAACTCCATTAGTTCCGGAGTTATAACCGATTAATGGTTTATTTCAATACGAGACCTGTTTCGCATTTCCTTCCATGGGAAGATGTTTTAACTTTTCCTAAACCCTACTGAAACCTAATTCTAACTACTTTTATGAAACTTTTATGCTATCTTATCATCCCTTTGACTAATCAAAGTTCTACTTTACTGATTTTTCATTATTTTTGAACTTTCCTAAGTTTTGATAATTTTCTATTTCTGATTATATTTACATGTGTTTACATGTTTACAGCCCCACCAAGCTGTTTTATATTCTTTCAGTATTTAATATTTGTTATTAGGAACAGGGTGTTACAGTATTTTAACTTAGCCAGTAGCATTGGAACGTGAACACAGTCAAACGCGCGGGTAAAGTCGAGTATAATAATAATAATATAATAATAATATAATCTCACGCCTTTCATCCCCGAGGGGGTAGGCAGAGGTATTCCATTACTGGATATACCCACATTTCACGAGATACATTGGACCCCTAAACGTGATAGGTGGTGAGCCCATCGCCGGACCGGGTCTATTCACACATGTCTCAGAATTAATTCTGAGACCTGCGGGTTTCCTCACGATGTTTTCCTTCACCGTCGAGCTAGTGATGAATATGTACGTAAGTTTTTTTTGAAAAACTCATTGGTACATCCCAGGATTTGAACCCGAGCCTCACTGATTTTCGGCCGGCTCTTTAACCGTAAGGGCTATCACTGCTCTAAAAGTAAAGTCGAGTAAAACCAAAAATGTACCCTGTCCGGCATCGGACGCGGTCAGTATATCGTCGGTTATATGTAACACAGCCGTAGGGTCAAGGCGGCAACAGTGGGTCACTTTTTTTTTGAGTGACCTGCACTTAATTTGTAGTAGTGTTAGGAGGATGTAAAGGTTACTAGTATGTTATGTAACTAATGTATTTTCATTATTTTATTAGATTTAGTTCAACAAAGTGATATCTTAGGAGATAAAACGTATTTAACAAAAAAAGTCATTTGAGCCACTATGTACTGGTAGTCGGATACAGTGAATCGGAACTTAGTTTACAGTGAATCAGGTATGTTCACAGTGAATCATCCATAATATTAACTATTTAAAATGCAGTTTTATGCTTTTTAAAAGTCTTTATTTAAAAATTTAACTCCGTATCTTAAAATACCGTAGGCCTTTAACGCTTTTCGGAATGCCACATTCGCAAAATGTCACACTAGCAAAAAGTCACACTAACAAAGTGCCATATTATCAAAATAACAAGATTGTTCAACTCCCTTCGTTGCCGTAGGCCGAAGATTTATGAATTAGAAAATAAAACTAATTTAATTATGTTTGTATTCAATGAAATTATTTATTAATTTCCATTTATTTTATCAAAAAATTCATTGAAAATGTAAACTAAAATTATGTATGCTGCTGAGAATCATATATTGTTATAACTTTTTTCAAAAAAGCATATTTTTTTGCATTAAGAAAATTATTCAGTAGGTAACGATTTAGTTGCACAGGGGTCTGTTCTGTTTGTTTTTAATTTTAATTGTATTATAATAGTATTTAATCACATTAACGTGAGAACATGGGAATAAAACATAGCCATATGGCCGGGGATTTTCTCAACAGATTAATAAAATTTACATCAAAATCTGTTCAGCCGTTTTCACGTGATGGGCGATCAAATAAACAAACTGACAAAATTTCTAAAAATTGTTGGAACATGTTCTATTACCGATTCTAAGTATCCTCAGTCAACATTTTTCGCTTCTTAGCGGCATTCATAATTTCAGTTTAGATTAAAATTTAATTTATGTTAAAAAATATGTCTAGGTACCACTCGGGGATACAAGACGTGTGTTTTTTTTATGTTAAAATAAATTTAAATTAATAAATAATGTGACTAAATACTAAAATAATTCAATTAGTTTCATTTTATAATTCATAAATCATCGGCTTACTGCAAGAAAGGGAGTTGGACAATCTTCTTATTTTGATAATATGGCACTTAGTTAGTGTGGCATTTTGCTAATGTGACGTTATGCGAATGTGACATTTTGCGATGTAGCATTTTGAGAATGTGACAATTTGAGAATGTGACATTATGCGAAATTCCAAGTTTTCATTTTGCGAATGTCCAATGTGTCAAATTAATGCGTGGGAATCTTGTTGGTAATAATATAGTACACAGTGGTTCATGATCCACTGTGTACTAAAGTGATTTGAGCCACTGTTTACTAAACCGCCATTTTGGATATACCTCATGCCACACGCCACACTGTTGCGTAAACGGAAGTGCAGTAAACGCCAAAACAATCTCAAATAAACTTACTTTTCATCACAAATATCACTTTTAAAAAGTAACAAAAGGTTAGTGAAAAAATACAAAGTCTATCTTACCTTTAAACTCACTTTTTCGATGGTCAAAACAAAAAAATATTCGCAACACGCCTACATTCCGTCGCAGATGGAAGCCGATTGGTTGTGATATGTTTGTGTTTTGAAGCCTTCCGAAGAGTGAGAGAGAGAGAGCTAGCTATCTCTAATACTTTCTAACAAATGGCCACTGCGCCACTGTTGTCGCTATAGCCACTGTTGCCGCCTTGACCCTACTGGTACTATGCTTTTTTCGAAACCCTGATTGCAGAATTGGAATGATCTTACTGATTTCAAAATAGGAGGAGATTTGATTTTGTATAACTTTTTCTATAATTTTTGATAGGGCCGACTAAATACTGATAGGTCTAAGGTCAGAAAACTCGACAACTTTAGATTTTTTGGGTATCGGACTTATAATCGAACACTTCCAGTAGACTGCAAAGATGAAGTTTAATAGTGACCTATTAACTATGGCGGTAATGGCAGGTAAGCTATACGGGAGTGTAAATTTTATCATATTCATGGAGATCTCGTCCATCCAGTGGAGTTAGAAGCCCTTTTGTTGATAATATATATATTTTTTTATGATAAAAAAGGGGGCAAACGAGCAGACGGGTTACCTGATGGTAAGTGACGTCCGTCGCCCATGGACACCTGCAACTCAAGAGTCACAACTGCGTTGCCGACCGTTGAGGTGGAAGTAGGAGGAGGGGAGGGGAGGTGAGGGGAAGGGGGGATTGGGGCCTTCGGTGACCTCTCTCACTCAACGAAACGCAATGCATTGCTTAACGCTGGTTTTCTGTGAGGCCGTGGTATCACTCCGGTCGAGCCGGCCCAAGCGTGCCGAAGCATGGCTCTCCCACGTCAAAAAATATTAATCATTTTATTTATTTCAAGTAACTTAGACTCATTATATTGTTAGTAACATATTGGTAACTTTAATTTCATTAACAGAATTTAACTCGAACGAAGATTTTGAGTATTTACTATTTTGTACTTTGGCTAATTCCGTGGCATCAATGGGCAGCTGCGGAACGCTATTAATAAAGTGATCATAAACGTTAGGATCAGAAAGAGAACTGGGAATGGAATTGTCAGTATAAGGCTTAACTATACGATTGATATGATTCCACATGGGTGGATGGGTTCATTACGTTTCCGTTAACGAATTGCATGAAATAAGCTTGCTTTTCTGCGTTTAAAGCCGAGTTATAGTAATTGCGCATATCCTGATAAATTCGGTAAGCACTATCAGATCTACGTTTTTTAGCGTAGTGACACAACTCATTACGCTTATGTCTGATTTCTCTTAATGTATCAGTCAGCCACGGGGTTGGGGGGTTTTTAAATCTCTTAATTCTAATAGGGGCAAATGTATCGAATAAATCCAATATCAGCAAGTTGAACATTTCAACCATATCATGGATATTTTCGTACATTAGCACAAACTCCCATGGGGTTATAACTGCGGCCTCATTGATTGCATTTGCGTTATCAGCAATAGGTCTGTAAGTGACCATCCGTGATAGAGATTTCGGCACACCTTGGGCAAATTTGCAAATCACCATGCCATACTTTATGTCGTCATTATGTACAACATCAACCATAGTGGGAAATATATTCCAATTGGTAAATACTAAATCGATAAGTGTACTTGTATTAGGTGTAACCCGCGTTGGCTTATCAATTACTTGATGTATTTGAAACGAATCAATAAGCGAAGTCAGTAGAGGCGGTGTAAAAAGTGCTCCATCATTTTTTATACAATTAATATTTAAATCGCCTACTAGGAATATCTGATTATACAATGGTGCGTACATTGAGAGCGTATTGCTAAGACTATCCATGGCTTTATGCGCAGAAACGGATTCCGGGCGATACGCTACGCCAATAAGAATTTTACGGCTACTATATATGTTTTATTTCAACCCACAATTGCTCTAATAAAGACGTAGGGTGACGAAGCTGCTTTACATTAAAAATTTTACTTATGTAGATACCCACACCGCCCCCGCGACTGATTCGCGGTAACGGAATCAGTTCGTAGTTTGGCATCACGTATCGTCCCAAATCCGAATCAGCTCTCAACCAAGTTTCAGTAAGGCATAACACATCAAATTTAAAGTCAACAATACATTGCTTGAGCTCATCCCAGCCCGTATTGAGCGATCGAACATTTAGTAAACCTAAAGTAAATTTATGGTTCTGTTTATGTTTAGCCATTTTTAAAATATATATAAGTACTGAATATAAACATAGACTTAGAGTAAAGAATAAAGTTTAGATCAGTTTATTTAAGTCGGCTGCATTTTTTATTACAAAAGCACTCGAGGTATCATCTTTTTTTACAAGTATTCGGCCGAATTTAACCCAGACGTATTTATAGTTGGACAGTTTCGCAGATTTTCTGGTTGCCGCAAACAGCTTCTTACACTCAGGCGACAGGTGCTCGACCACGTATACATTCCGTTTTTCACTGTATGAGCCGATTTGAGTTGAATCAAGGCGGTTTGATCGGTTGGCCTTATTATATCTGCGAAAAGCGTTGATTATTTCATCGCGAAGGTGTTCAGAAGATAATTTTACAAAGATATTTCGAGGCTGTCTTGATTCTGAGTTTAGTTTAGACACTCTTCGGATCGAAAGTATATCAGACTCTGTAATATTACTATTGAGTACACCACAAAGATTTTTTAGTGTGGAAAGAAGGTTTTCGTGTTCCATTTCTGGAACAGATTGCAACTCAATATTTTGTTTCCTTCCAGAATATTCAATAGTCATCATACGACTTTTCAGATCTTGCATTTCTGCTTGTAACTTAATTTTTTCTGCTTCTAGCGCTTGTAACTTCTGGTTTACTGTAGAAACATCTTTCATCACGTCCTTTATTTCAGCAGCAAGAAAATCAGTTGTTCTAGAAAAATCCTCTTTGAGTTCCTCCAACACTTTTGTTAGTTCAGTTTTAATAAAAGTCAAAAGATTCGTTGTTATAATTTCTTTAAGACTGTCAAGTTTGGTATCTAGTACCTGACTAATCTGGTTGTATGTACTCATATTAAAATAAAAAATGAAAATATAAAATAAAAAAGAAAGTGATTATCGGGCTTCGAACCTTGAGCACAGATTAGAGAATAGTTCCTTGAGCTCATCTGATTTGTGTGCCTCAGTCGTGGCGCTGTACGAACTGCGCCATCGATACGTTAAGCCGTGTGGTGAAAATAATAATCATTAGCCAGGAAGCAAAGTCAAGCGGTAGATAGATAAGAGAGGTCATAAGAGAAACTCGAGTTAACACTGCGCGTGGCGATTAGTCACTACAAACACTGCAATTAACCTGTTATAAATTAGGTTTTTTGCTTTTACACACTGAGACAAATCAGGAATCACAATATTTTTTCGCAACCTTGTGAACCAAAACTTTATCTTCCTAATGGTATAAATTTATGGCACTATTATTCAGTTTAAATACAATTAAAACTAATAAGAACCGAGAGAAAACATTATGCGTGTGTCACTTATGAGCTTCGCGTGATATATAAGTACTTATCAGATTTAAATAGATTAAGTACCTATCTTATTAGAAGATGTTATCACTTATACTGACTTATTTGATACCGCGAATTATAACTACAATATTTGTAATAAATCATGGCTTTATCGCTATTGGCGTGACGTGTTACAAACATTCAAAATTCTTTAAAAATAGCATGACATCTCGTCTTCTGTACAGTGCTTTCGTTCGTAGCAAACTAGAATGCAACGCCATTATTTGGAACCCAATTCATGATAATCATATATTAGCTATAGAGAAAATTCAGAAAATGTTTGTACGAAATCTATATAAAAAAATGTATGGCTATTACCTTGCACTTTACCCCACAACCTTCATTTTGGGCATGGTTGATTACAGAATGCTGGAAGTGCGACGCAACTTGAGTCTGGTTACATATGTTTTCCGTTTAGTGCGTGGAATTTTATATAACACGATTCTTTTATCCATGGTGGGGTTTTTGGTACCAAGGACCTGTTCAGTACGACCTCACAGATGCATGCTATTCGCTGTACCCCACCGGCGATGCAAGATAAGTAAGTCAGCCATCTCCCCAGAGCGCTAAAATATCTCAATGAGTTACTTGTTTCCGACTCCGCATTGGATCTTTTCACATGTTCAGAACCTAAATTCATAGCCTCCGCGGGACACTATTTTGAGTCTTTGACCAGAGACAGCAGTATCAATTATTAATTGTAATGAGATGTGTACTTTGATTATTGTTTGATGAATAATAATAATATAATTTTATGTTTAATTTTGCAATCAGATGTTAATGACCCATGTGACTATAATTGTTTTTTTTATTGTTATTATTGTTATTTAAAGGATTACTTACATACGAATTATAGAAATAAATTTGACATGTACTGAATTAATTTGCTGACGACAATTGTTGTATAATAAATAATAGATAATAATATTAATATAACATAATTCATATAATTCATGTATAATTTAGTAGTAAATACGTACTATTGCGTTTGGTAATATATATCTGTTAGCAATATGTAATTAGTGAAATAAATAAATAAATAAATAAATAAATTCGTAAAATATAATTCTTATCGGATGTTAGATTAGATGCAACTTAATACTTGGAATGCTAGTCTAGGTTTATAGCGTCGCAAACGAATTAGACTCAAATATGTATAAACTCTCTCTGTACAGTCATTGGCACCTAGGTACTCCGATGTTATAAAGGTCGAATAAATACTTATTAAAATGCTCATTATTGTATCTAACGTTACTTTCACAGATTATTCGCTTCCCATTTCATCAATTTTGATCATAAGTAATTTCGCAAGTTTAAAATCGATTGACTATGCCGTCCGTCTCATTAAAAAAATCTAAAAATTAGTATTTGTTTCGGTATAGTCACGCTTAGGTTACTCGGGTGTAAAACATCACATAATAATGTAAGGATAACTTTTTATATTTTTTTCTGACACAATTTTTGTGGTGCTCTAAATCAAGAAACTAACGTAATTTATTGTTTTTCAAAGTTGCATTTTTTTTATAAAGTTTTTGTATACAGAGAAATAAATCAGTTGGGTATTTAATGGTTTTTTCTTATTAATTCCCAAAACAAAAACTAAGACATTCCTCGTCCATGCAGCCAATAGAATTAGGTAGTTTCAAGAACTGGATTTTAATTCTTTATTCCCTTAATTTTATGCTTAATACTAGCAGCGCCCCGCGGTTTCACCCGCGTAGTTCCCGTTCCCGCGTAGTTCCCGTTCCCGTGGGAATATCGGAATAAAAAGTATCCTATGTCCGTCTCCTGGTTCTTAGCTACCTCCCCACCAACTTTCAAAAAAATCGGTTAAGCCGTTCTTGAGTTATAAATAGTGTAACTAACACGACTTTCTTTTATATTATATAGATAATTCACGCCTCATCCCCGAGAATACACAGAGGTATGTATGAAACTACCCACACTGCGTTTTCCTTCACAACCGAGCTAGTGATAAATATGACGTGTCTGTTGGCTCAGTTTGTGACCGTGCCTTCTGAGCCGGAGGTCGCGAGCTCGATTCCCGCTCGGGGCCAATATTTGTGTGCATGAACATGTCTGTTGCCTTCGTGTCTGAGTGTTTAATATTTATTTTAGTAGTGGCCGTAGCAGGTACAGGCTCTGCCTAGTTTGGGACTAAATAACCGTGTGTGAATGATGTCCCACAATTTATTATTATTATTATGTACGCAAGTTTTTCAAACACTCAATGGTGCATTTCCCAGGATTCGAACCCAAGCCTCGGGCACATGAGAAGCGACTACCGCACACTGCTCTCATAAAGTTCATATTTTTTACTTTATAAACTGATATTAGTCTTCAGGCTAGATTAATGGTCTGTGCTTCAGGCTATTATAATGTTAAGAATTATTTTAGTAAGTAAAATATATTATCAATCAATATCGCATATATTTAAAAAATATACAAAATCACAACCCTTTTTAAACAGTGACATCTAGCCTATTCTATTTACATTCTTAATCGCTATCGGCTTCATTTGACGTGCATTGCTTTTAACGTACGTACGTCTCTGTCATTAAATTATACCAATATAAGTTGATTGGATTTGGGTACTTAATTCATAAATCATAACTGACGCTACGTGACTCATTAGAAGTTCGTTGCTTATAAATACTGATACTTATAAGTACCTTTTCTGACGGGGACAGTTATTACAATTAATCGAACGCCTGCAAAGCGAATAGCAATTTCGTTTGTCACTTGGCTAGGGGGGCTGGAGTCAGGGGCGGATCTACCTAAGGGCTTTTTGGGCTGCAGCCCAGGGCCCCGTGGATACAAAGGGCCCCCCTTAAGTATTAATAAAATAAAAAACCAATTTTTTTATAATATTTTTTTTCCCTGTGTATTTAAGAGATGCCAGTTTTCGGTCTTATTAATTTAGAAGTGTATCTCGTAGACTGCAAAAAGGAAACAGGAATCTGTTAATTTGTTGGTTAGCTCAGCAATTTAGCTATTGAATCGTAGTATTTTTTTTATTTAAAATTATAAATAACTTGCAGATAGTACACATACTACTGGTCTCATTTTATTCCTCATCCATAGTAATTAATTAGCTCCTAAGTTGTATTAGCCCAGGGCCCCACAAATGCACGATCCGCCCCTGGCTGGAGTCCTACAACAAAGCCAAATAGATTTAAATATAATAGGGCATAGAGGGGATTTTGGGAATATTTTCATAAAAAACTTTGATCTCAAGCGTCATGTCAGTTAGTATGAACGTGAGCTGTCATTCGGTCGAATCGCACTAAACTTATGACTTATGATTTTTGGCTTCAGATTTTCCTCGCCTTTTCCCCTCTATGTCCTATTATATTTGCATCTTTGGACAAAGCGGCCCCTAGTTTAGGTAACCTATGATGCCGCACGCTATTGCGGGCCCTGAGGTGCCGGTTACTGCGCTGTCTTCTGTGCTCGACCTGCCGTAGTCGTCCTCGCTTTTAGAAATGGCTATTGACCTGGAAAGAAAGCAAATCTATACTTCTATACTAATAATTTACGGGCCTGTTGGGAGTGACCCTGCCTTTTGAGTCTGAGGTCGCGGTTCGATCCCCGCTCGGGTTCGAAGATTTGTTAGCATGAACATGTCTGCTGTCTTCGTGGCTGGTCGTTTAATATTTATTTAAGTATGTCTATCCGTTGTTTAGTACCCATAGTACAGGCTCTGCCTAGTTTGGGACTAAATAACCGTGTATAATTGTGTCCCACAATTTATTAGGTATTATTCATAATTTTGGCCGCGTGTTACCTCACAATGTTTTCATTAAACATTTTTAGAAAAACACATTAATTTATACTTGCCTTGGTCCGGATTAGACGCCGGTGATATATTATTATTATCATCATTATCGTTAATTTTTTTTTCTTAGAGATTACATGGAACACAGTTAATGCTTCCTGTGTGTAATTTATTCGAGATAGGTGTATTTTATAACATCAAAGACCATTTTTAACACAGTAGTTACGTTATAGTTCGTGTTATTATAAAGTTGATACATAAAAAACAGGATTCTGATGACAAGTTCGATATAATTCGCGTGTATAAAAAATAAAAGATGACAACTTTTGAGAGAGCAGTGATAGCCTTACGGTTAAAGAGCCGGATGAAAATCAGTGAGGCTAGGGTTCGAATCCTGGCATGTACCAATGAGTTTTTCAAAAAACTTACGTACATATTTATCACTAGCTCGACGGTGAAGGAAAAACATCGTGAGGAAACCCGCAGGTCTCAGAATTAATTCTGTCGAGACATGTGTAAAATAGACCCGGTCCGGCGATGGGCTCACCACCTATCACGTTTAGGGATCCAATATATCTCGTGAAATGTGGGTATATGCAGTAATGGAATACCTCTGCCTACCCCCTCGGGGATAAAAGGCGTGAGATTAATATTTATTTATTTAACTTTTGAGCCTGCAGGTATTGAGTTAGCAACTATTTACAGGCTGAATATTTGCGAACTAAATATATGTAGGCGCTCCGCTTAAAATAAAAGTACTTCTTTGCTACTAAAACTAAACCAAGTTTCAGGTTCAGGTTTCAACAGTATTTCATTCTAGGAAATACCCAGTTTTCACCTGTAGGTATTTTTTTGACTCTTAAAATTGCTGTTCACACAATCCTCAGAATCAATTCTGGGACCTACGGGTTTCCTCACGACATTTTCCTTCATCGTCGATATAGCGATACGTATGAAGGTACTTTTTTAAAATCATTATTGGTACAGTTCACGCCCTCTAGGAGCGAGCCCTCTTCCAATTGTATCTGCCCTTGGATATAGTATAATATGAAGGTAGTGTCACACAACAACATTAGAAACAACTTTTTTTTTGGCACCGCATTTTGCATTTTGCCAATTTCAAGTACTAATTTAGTTTTCAATTTAAAATTTATGAAATAGATTAGAAATAGCAGCGGCCTGCGGTTTCACCCGCGTAGTTCCCGTTCCCGTGGGAATACGGGAATAAAATATAGCACATGTGTTATTCGGATGTATAAGCTAATAACTGTAAAGTTTCATCAAAATCCGTTCAGTAGTTTTTGCGTGAAAGAGGAACAAACATTCATACTCCATACATACATCCATACAAACTTTCGCGTTTATAATATTAGTTAGTAGGATACAACAAAATGAAAATGATACAAAAAGCATAACGTTCCTCTTCGGATTCCCGCCAAAAAGCTTAGACACAACTTACCTTCCAACTATAGACCTGGGGCCCGCCAAAGAGATGAGATGGTCGACAATCTTCACGGTGACCGGGCCCTCTTCCGCCTTCACGTTCCCAAGGTCGCCAACATGGCGGATGTGATCGCGCGGCCCGCCGTGCCGGCCCTGCCACAGGTTGAATGAGGAACGTCCTTTGCCATTGTTTTCCGTTAAACGATTGTCAATGTCGAGGATATTAACTACGATCGATATTTATACAAATTTATTAAATCTTTCGAAAGCATTCAAAGATATGGTGCTCAAAGATCTAAATCGTTAGATACGTATTCTGTGTTTAATGGTGAAAATCGAATTAAATTATAAATAGACAGAGAGTTGGACAGATGTTGCATTTTACATATAGGTACATACATAAAAACACTATACGTTGATGGGCTCACCATTTGTCCGTAGAAAATATTGGTGAAAAGTGAGTATTTTCGTACTACCGCTTTGGGGACAGCTGTATGCTTATTTATTTTATTAATAAGACTACAAAAGAGAAAACTCAACGCTAATAATTGATAGGATTTATCTGTGGTTATGGGTGCTCCACAAGCACTAATTATGGGTGCTGAAGACGCCGATCACCTATGGAATCGGTGCACCCTATTATTGCCCGTAAACGACAAAATACATAAAAAAATGTATTCACGCATTTTTATCCCCAAAGGGGGTAGACAGAGGTATTCCATTTTTGATGCTGATGAGCTTTTCACGAAATATTCTTTAGACCGGGTCTGTTACACATAACTCAGAATTAGTTCTGGGACCTGCGAGTTTCCTCACGATGTTTTCCTTCACCGTTGAGCTAGTGATAAATATAATACTAAGGTATGGGTGCTGAAGACGCCGATCACCTGTGGAATCGGTGCACCCTATTATTAGGTACCCGTAAACTACGTTACATTCACTTACATAATAAGCAATAAAATGAGGTCCGATCTCCTTGCAGTTGTCCTTAATATCCCCTTTTTGGTGCACATGTACTCCATGGAGTCCTGGAGCCAGTCCTGTGATGTTCCCCTCGATAGTGACAGGTCCATTTGGGACAATCTGAGTGAAGATCAGGTCTCCTGACACTCCTGACTCCTCGTCGTCTCGCAAGTGAACTGTGGCTTGGAGGCCTGGAGCAGATCTGGGTGCCTGGGGGATGTGAATATAAAATTAATGGTTAGGGGCGATAACAATACTACATCATTGATAGCCTTACCCCTGCTTGACCCTGCTTCACATGATGAAAATCAGTGAGGCTAGGGTTCAAATCCGGGCATGTACCCATTAGTTTACTTATTAATCACTAGCTCGACGGTGAAGGAAAACATCGTACCCGGTACGGCGATGGGCTCACCACCTATCACGTTTAGGGGTCCAAAGAATATCTGGTGAAAAGAGGGTATATCCTGAAATGGAATACGTCTGCCTACCCCTCGGGGGTATAAGGCGTGAGATTATAGATAGATAGATATACAAAACTACTTGCTGTCTATTTAAATTTTTCGCAATCGTCTGCATTTTGAAGAACGTTGCTTCTTCCGTACTTCTGTGATTACCGTCAGTGTAAGTACAGCAAGAAATATACACGTAACAAATGTCAAAAATTCGCAGAAATTATAGCGCTACGTAGGTATATCTAAATACCATGTGATGAAATCGAAGACCTTTAGATACTTACCTACGGTTTACGAGGAGGTATACCTACTTTTAGTTGGGTTTTTTACAAGTTGTTCGACTATGTTTTAAATAAAAATATCTACTTAATAATTATTTATATTACCATTAAAACGTTTTACTACCTAGCATATAAAAAGTAGTTATTATACATCGTAATTATCTTAGAGAGGAAGTGCTTATAGTTTTTCTTGACATATTTAGAGCTACGTGTCTTGAAGCTAGCAAAAACTTGCTCTATTCCACTCATCCAACGATTTACTACTCGATTGTGTACACCTAGGTATATAAAGAAGCGTATTATTTTACATCATCTCTACATAGTATAAAAGAAATTAACTTCCCTTGAACTACCTATTCTGAAAATTATTTCACTGTTGATAGAGCTCTACACTCAAAGTAGTTTGAAGAAAAGTTTCTGATTCTAAAGAGTTTCTTCCAACCTCTTTGTGTAAGTACCTATATTCCCAAGAGACAGTACATACCGTTTGCCGGGTAGACAAGCCGGTGCCGACTAATTGGCAACCGGTATGTATGAAAAGGCACTAAGGGGCTACAAAATACAATAGTGAAAAGGGCTCTACAGCCTCAGGAATAAAACGAGTGTGTATAGATTTACTTTGTTTGCGCGAGAGATGTTAATTCAAATTATAAAAAATATCTGTGCATATTAAGTGAACTTGAAGTCTTTACAAACCGACCAAATGTTAGTCATGCATAGGGTTCCGTCCGTTCCAGAGCAAAATTTTTTTTTAATATTATTTATTTTTATCATTTGTTGTATCATGTCGGATGGTTCATGAGATACAGCCCACAGACAGACGGATAGCGGGGATTTTGATAGGTGACTTAGGGTCCTGTTGGTATAGTACAGTCAACAAAGTTGTTAGTGTTACATGACCAGAAACTAAGATTCAGTTTTCTCTTAAAGCCGTAAATGTATTTATCGTTTTTTTTTTGGAAATTATAGGGATCAAAGATATCTTTCGAAATAAACATTAATCAATAAGATTTATTTATGACTACCCCATAAAAGTGAGTTCTTAGTTACTGGCCCTGTAACCCTAACAACTTTGTTGACTGTACCATTTGGATACGGAACACAAAGCAAAACGCATCCATCGTTGAAGGTAACATTGAACTCTAATGTGATTATAAACAATGATAACAATAAATTGCAACTGGTTGTTTTTACGTTATTTTTAAAAAACTAATTATTATAATAAGGAGTCTTATTTAATTAAGGTTTTTATACTTCTGCGGTGATTAAATATTTGGGATGTATACGATTATTATGGTCGTTATTTTTTTTAAATATCTAGTTGGTGATCTTTTGAGGACAGAAAAAACTGACCCGATTACTTAGGTACCTATGTACCTTTAAGTATTAAATTATGAACTAATTTTATTATTAGTGACCTTGATTTAAGTACCTAAGTGTAGACAAAAAAAATATTCTACATTTTCGCAACTAAAAAATTTATTGATGACAATATATATATACATACATACATAATCTCACGCCTTATATCCCCGAGGGGGTAGGCAGAGGTATTCAATTTCTGGATATACCCATTTTTCACCAGATATTCGTTAGACCCCCAAACGTGATAGGTGGTGAGCCCATCGCCAGACCGGGTCTGTTATATATGTCTCAGAATTCATTCCGGGACCTGCTGGTTTCCTTACCATGTTTTCCTTCACCGTCGAGCTAGTGATAAATATGTGCGTAAGTTTTGAAAAACTCATTGATACATGCCAGGATTCGAACCCGAGCCTCACTGATTTTCATCATGTGAAGCAGGCCCTTTAACCGTAAGGCTATCACGGCTGTTGATCTAAACGTGATGAAAATATCAACACTTATTTTATTATTACCAGTATTAACATGCATTTTGAGGGTCAGTCAGAGTGTCGTCAGAATCACTTTATTCTCTAAAGATTAGAAGATACTTTGTGAAGACGAAAAAGAAAAGTTCTAATTGGTATATTTATTTTGTTTTTTCACTTTCACGCCACAAATAGAAGGTCCATGCGATATTTCAAACATTCGAATTTTTCAGGACTTTTCTTTTCACAATCACAATAGCAAACAGAAGCAATTAGTTTAGTATTATCCATGAGACTAATTTAATTGAAAAACAAGGTTTTATTACCGTGACAAATTTATAAAATAAATATTAAGTGCTTTAAAATCCATAACGGAGCAGTAATCATAGCGATGAGATCGTCAGTTTCATTTGTGGTTAAATATGACGAACCTCGGCTATTACACATCCTTGCTTAGATGACATTTGCAGGCCTACTATTTAAGAGAATCTCAAATTAAATCTTTGAAACTCTACGTATTTGACGTATAATTTCACGTGTTTTTGTTATACGATTGTAGAGCCACTGTAATCATATCGATGCCATCGTCATTTCCATCAAAATTAGTGGTTAAACATGACAAAGCTCGGCTATTACACATCCTTGGCTCGATGGCATAGTGGCATCTCAGCCGTGCCTCCAATTATTAGCACGCGAGTCAGTATTAGCGTGACAATTAAACATTACATTTTCTTGGGACGTTTCTTTTTAAGATACCGCATTAGACTTGTTTTAGCTATTCTGTGGTATCAATTGTGTGATAAAACTTTTATTCCTCGTTGAAGAGTTGATGGTACTTGACTGACTAATATACCTATATATATATTATTTATTAATAAATTAATTATTTTCTATGATCTGTCAAAACGAAAATTTACTATAGAAAATGTACTGAGATGAGAGAAAACCATTATGACGCAATCATTTATATAGTAGGTAGGTACTATTTTGATTGTTAATTTTGAAATTTGCTACGACAAATGAAGATTTAAATAGATTTTCAAAGGTGTTTTCAGAATTGATAAGTATTATAATAATATATAATATAATCTCACGCCTTTTATCCCCGAGGGGGTAGGCAGAGGTATTCCATTATTGGATAAGTATTATAGATATATAAATAAAGCGTGCACTACAAAATTCTGTGCCTGCAGCACTTACCTGATTTCTAGCAGTTTTATAAGAATGTTAGATAAGTAGGTAGGTACCTAATAATAATCTATACTTTAGTTGCTGCGATTATTCTAGACTCCAAGTACTTTTAGCTTCTTATGACATCACGCACACATTTAATAATTCAAATTATAATATAAAATACATGGAAATAAAAATGCTTCAAAACAAGTTATTCAATGGCCTTCTACAGTTATTTTGTACTTATTTCTTCCTAGGTGTGTACAATGTACATACGCTTCCTTTATAGGTATACACTTAGGTACCTACACTGACTAGCCTTTACAAAGTACGGTCAGAAAATTAAATGTCACATTATAGTGAAACTGAACAGAATGCTAAAGAGTAATCACATAGAATTCTAAAGAGTAAAAAACTGACTTCAACTGATATGGTTTTCTCATGGATGCCATTGTCAGAACTGGACCAAATAGGTCCACATGGAAACACCAGGGGGTCTAAAAAGGCCGTTTCGGGTGAATCATAATAGGATCCTATTTCGATTCATATTCGAAATTTTCACCAAATACGAATCTGCTAATGAATTGAATTGTCAGTGAATCACTAAAATAAGGGACCATTTTACGAAATTTAGAGGAATTGCTTAGGATTTGCTGGGAATTCAGAAAAGGAGAATTGCTCAGAGGAATTGCGCAAAGTGGCCATTTTAGACCCACAGCTTTCAAATAAAAAAAGAATCATCAAAATCATCAGTCAAAAGTTCTGAGGTAACAAACATAAAAAAATACAGACGAATTGATAACCTCCTCCTTTTTTGTAGTCGGTTAAAAAGTAACTCTGCCTGTCGGTTACCATTTCACGTCTAAGTCGTTGGTTCGATGATGATTTTTGCTTGGATTGTGGGTGATTCGTCATAGTAAATTTTACAGGACGATAATTTACATATTAAGCAAGGAAATAGGGTACAGTCAAGAGCACGTGGAGCTTGACACATTGGACTTGTGGCGTTCTTATTACAAGCGCCTTAGAGGTCAGACTCGCTCTACAAGTGTAAAGTTTCAACACAATACCTGAAATGGTTTAATGACTTAAATCTTACGTAATCTCATGAAAACTGGGACGAAACGTTAAGTCAACGTGACTTATGCATTTTTCAATAAATTATACTTCCTCAACAAAAAAGCTCCTCATGCCAAATTTCATCATTCATCATCAACAGAAAGACAGAATCTAAGAACTCTATCTGATAGATATATAACTTTCGCATTCATATCGTTATCCGTTTTGTTGCTAATGCGTCAAAATAAGTGATAGTGTGACACGGTATCTTACTAATTTTATTTACTTGTGCTTTTAAGTCAAAAATTATTTATTTTCTGTAGATAGGTACTAAAGCTGGTACACTTAAAAATTTCAATAGTCTAATAACAAGACACTCGAAACCCATCCATGAAAATTGATTAAATGAAAACAGCAACCCATCTCCACCGACGAGTTGCTGGTTCCAAATGCAGTACCTCGAGAAGAACCAGTAAGAAACTCAAGGGCAGTTCCTTTTAATCCGTGCCTGTTGCCGACTGTACTATGCGTGAGGATGACGTCATGACGTCATAGCCCTGATCGTGGTCGTGATATTACTCGAGCGTGCTAGATTCACGCAGGTGAAGACACGCAATAAATCCAAAATATTCAAAGTGCCAGGTGTAGTCACGTTTCGAGGTCTATGCAGGGCTGATCATCTGGCGGCCCGCACACGCGTCTCTATTACAATAATAATAAATTGTGGGACACAATTCACACACGGTTATTTAGTCCCAAACTAGGCAGGGCCTGTAATATGGGTACTAAATACCCGATAAACATCGATGGGGTCGAACCAGCGACTTCCGACTTAAAAGGCAGGGTCACTACTAACTGAGCCAACAGGCCCGTCGATTACTCCTATTAACTCGGTTTCAGAAAAGAAAATTAAACTAAAATTTTGTGACAGACTGTCAAAACTGTATTTATACTGATTGGTTATCAAATTTTAGTTTGGTTTCCCTTTCGAAAATTGGGATAAAACTTATTAAACTAACTTGTAATCCTTCTGCGCTCTGTCCCCCGAGCCTAGCAGACGAGCGATCTGATGGTTAAATCATTGTCACCTATGAACATCTTTCAGCATCACAGTACAGTAAATATTTAAAGCTTATTTACTTATTTACTGTGTTAGCACACTCCTTCTCATGAACATCATGTAATCGGAAAAGGGATGGCGACTCACATTATTCTACAAGTGCGGAGAAAAACACCGAGAAGCTGGATGTGAGGAGAAGCTCTTCCTACGCTTAGTTTTTACTGTGATGCTAAACTTAATTCTGCACCCACCAAACACTTTTATGATAAGTACATTTTTTTAAATTATTTTACCAATTTCGCGACTGATATTTTGTATGCGATAGTAACCGCATTTTCACGGCTAAGCCTGTAACCAATCTCGATGAAATAGCTTGAATCTGGATCTGGAGAAAAGAAATAGGCAAAGGCTAGTACAACTTAATGAAACTGTAGATAATAATGCAGATCCAAATATCTTTACACTACAGTGTTTGCACTGCTTACCCTATCATCAATAGAAAGTAGGTCATACGTATATGCTTAGCCCGGCGCAGGTGTTTGTTGAAAATAGAAAAATAAGTGAATTAACGAAGTAAAATATAGGACGTACTAACTTTTCAAAGAGAAACAATTTATAATCACTTCATCAACTTCTAACAGATCTTTACCGAGTCATTTCCTTGTGACGAAGCAGAGGTTATAGCCAAACGAGCTCACGTGTTTTGAGAAGAAGTTTTAGTGCAATTAAGAGCACCGCTCGGTTCCAATCGGCACCCGTAAAAATTAAAAATAAATTGTTTTTTATTTTATTGGCTTGAGGGGAAGTAGGGTACAGTCAAGAGCACGTAGAGCTTTGACACGTTAGATATTGTAACGTTCTTATTACGTCTTAGAGGTCAGAATCCCACTACAAATGCAAAGCTTATGTACTCTTGACTGTAGCAGTACCAGTAGCCGTCTAACTGTCAGAATTATTGACACCACCAAAGGGTATCGATATCTGACAAGGCTTAACAACTTCTAGAAATCCGTAACGAACGGTTGTATAGGAGTTTGTGATTCCACTATACGACCCCATTTACTAGCTTACCTATCAACAAAATTATATAGACAGTGAAATATTGACATCTTATTTATTTAATAAACGTCAATACTTACGCCAGCCAAGTCGATTTGTTTTTGGGAGCGATCTCTGATGGGGTACACTGGCCCACCAAGCTCCTGAAACCAATGTTAGGACTAAAAATAAGCTTCGAGAAGCTCGAAGAAAGAAGATAATTGCCATGAGTGCAAAAAGAAGAAGTAGAGAAGAACGAAAGGAAGTGCTTCAGAAGAGACGATTAAAGATGATACTGGTTTTAGATTTAGAAAGAAGAAACGTGACAGTGCATGTACAAATCGAGTCGAGTTGGAGAAGTGGTGGAAAACGAAAGGAAGTTCTTGAGAAGTTTCACAATAGAGGATTAGTGATGATGACTGACTTTAGATGATGAAAGAAAATGTGATAAGTACTCCATGCTAAAGTAGAATCGAGTCGAGAAAGAAAACGATGACTGCTGGAAAAATATACATGAAGATAGAAGATAAGATTGAAGACGTGTCGAAAGATGTAGATGTGCATGTTTATGAAATTAATTATTTAAGAATATGTACTTAATATATTCGTGATAAAACATTAAAAAAATACTCAGACCACGATAAAAGAAAAGAAAAATTTTAAAATTGTACGAAAAACTTCAGAATTTAGGTTTTCATTGAAAACTGATGGAAATCAAACAATGTCGAAACGATAAATCGTGTAGTAAAAGTATATGGGCTGAGGCAAGTTTTTTTTTTCTATAAGAGAAAAGGGGGAACGAGCAGACGGGTCACCTGATGGTAAGTGACTACCGTCGCCCATGGACACCCGCAACTCAAGATTCGCAAAAATTTACAGATCGATGAGTTCAAAGATGTTGTAAAGAAAGTATTTTTTTTAGTATAATCATCATCATCATGATCGTAAGAAATACTTTCTAACTCATATTTTTTTTGTAATGTATTCTATGTGATTATTTTATCTTATGAATTACCAAAATTTTCAAAATGAATTCGTATTGGAAACACGTTAAAGAAAGCTGTTTTTATAGGGTTTTGTGCAGGTAGTATAAAAAGCGATAGGTATAACATTGTTTGTATGTAGTTATTTTAAAAGACGATGGATACCCCTCTTGGTAATATAATATAAATCAATGTTGCTTGACGGAAGCAGTCGTGAGTTGGGTTCAAAAAACTGTTACAAAAAGTATGGTTTGACAGCCAATGATTCGTTGACTGATTTCATTCTAGCAAACAAATTTAAGGCCTCTATTATAATATCTGCAGAAGATGTAGTGCTTTTTAATTAAATAATTTATTTATTTATTTATTATCAATCACAGTAAATGTGTGCAATTATTTGTAAAAGGAAAAAGTAAAAAATACTTACATACAAATAAGGCTCCATGATAACTTCGTAAACGTTGCTCTGGTAATCTTCGATGGCCGGTAGAGTCTTAATAATCAAGTTTCTGCCATACCCAGGAATCCCTTGCAACCCGTTCCCATTCAAAACCGCCAGCAACCATAGAAACTGGCAGAAAAACACGTGAAGTCGAAGATTCATTTTAAAAAACAAACTTAAAAAATAAAGTTTGCCGCGTAATTTTGAAATTGGAACGTTGCGTGTTGCCTTCTCGAGCGGTGTGGAACCAATGGTTTTCGATTATAGTTTGCGGGTGTTTTTTTGCGTTTAACGACGATGTATAGCTGTCATTAGCTGGGATGGTTGCCAAGGTCCTGTAATCGAGAGGCATGACGTAACGATAGCTTAGACACGGCATTGTTTGGGTGTGGAGTGGAAGTCGGGTAATCTTGTAGGAGACGTCGCATCACGTTAAGAGGTTGCGCAGTGACATTGCATGGAATAATTATTAGGCATTATTTTAATGAAACTGTAAACTGCGTAGACTTTGCAAAATGAATAAAACGTATATATACCTATTTGTTTTTTTACGAGGCTAAGGTTTACCTTACTGCTGATGATGAATTTTTTTAAAATTTATTTGGAGAAAAACAGTACATAGTGTATGAAAATTCTTATAGAATATGTATTTCACTTACATAAGTAACACTATGCCCATGGAAATTTTTCGCTAAGATATAAAAAAGAAAAACTTAAAGTAATCCAGTTAGAATTTGAAAAGATAGAAATGCCAAGTTCGCGCGAACATTCACCCACCAACCTATAATCATAGAGTGTTAGAGAGTTATTGTAATAATACATCTCAAAAGTGGTGACTATAGACAAAGATATTATATATAGAAAGACGTAGATATGTTACTAGAGCACGGAAAATGAGGCCGACAAATGTAGCTAATTAACCACATTTTATTTAGTCGCATTGTATTTCAAGTCGTATTTTAAGCGCAACTCTTAACAGATAGCTCTCTTTTTCTTTATTATTCGTTCCGTATCATCTTTCCCCGTCATTGTTGTATCCTATAAATACGCTAAGAAGTAAGTATGTACATGTTGTAGCACACTCGTAGGGGATCAATTTTCAAACGCAATCAGTATGTACGAGTATATAACTCATCCTTACTTTAATATCTTTGACTATAGATGTTTAGGTAGGTACCTACTCCAGTTTTCATAAAGTACCTTCGTTTGTCATCTTCCTTTGAATATAGCTATTACAATTAATATATACACACTGTTTATTATCATCCTTACGACACGCATTTTCATAAAAATTGGTGACTATGTAATAATAATGCTATTCAAATTGTGTTCTTGTATTGTAAGTATCATGTCCAACACGACCTCTCAAATTAATTTAATTTCAAACGATTTAACTTAAAAAAATATTTTATTTATGTTAATGCGTTAATGGTTGGTTGGATAGTGTTTAAACAAGGTTTAGAGTTATTAAACCGACTTCAAAAAACGAGGAGGTTTCATAATTCGACCGTATAAATATATTTTTACGTATGTTCGCGGATAACTTCGTCGTTTATGAACCGATTTTGATGATTCTTTATTTGTTGGAAAGGTGATATCCCAATGGCGCTACCATGATAAGGAAACCAGGATCTGATGTTGTGATCCCAGAGAAATCGCGGACAACCTTCGAGAAATTGTAGTGGCGACTAGTGCTTTTTACTGTTTTAAATTTCCTGTTTTTTTTCGTCAAAAATTATTTTGTGATAAACGTTGGATGTGTATCTAGATACCGTGGTTATTAGGTTACGTGTATCGTGAGTTTGATCCTTGGTCGGCACGAACGTAATAATGATTAAAATGCATGCGAGTGTGATGGTACTGATGGTATCGTGTCTGTGATTTTTTAGTTGTCCAGTATCAAAAGTGTGAGTTATTCTTTCTAACTGAATTATTTTTTACCTACAGCAATCAATGATTTGAATTGAATGTTACTAAGAAGTGATATTATAGCCCTATGGAACTGAACCTATGCATATGTGGCCCGGGTTCCATTGCAGATTAGGGCGTGTTTTTCTCAAAAACTAGTGAATCTTTAAATCGACAGTGAAGGAAGACTTAATGACGAAATCTGCAACAATCTGTGTAACAATCACGGAAACTGTAATAGATAAAATCAGTACCTACTAAAATTATAATTGTTCACTTTTTGGTTGGTCTGGCTGACTGACCAACGATTGTATTAAAGTGTAGTGTGTGCAGTAGGAAAATTAGTATTTAAACTAAAAAACTAACATGTGAATTAAACTAATCCAAAGTCACGTTTAATTATCTCAACATAACTATAATATAATAATATAAAATGTAACATATATCTACATTTAATGTACACTGATTATTTATATCGGCGAATCACGGGTCGGACTTATGTCTCAGTTTTCTACAGTGCCAGGTACGTCACTCCATACAGCCTAGCATTTGTAGTTCCAACGCTGATCGCGGGAACTCATACATCAGACGATATACATTCATCTATATACTAGCAGCGCCCCGCGGTTTCACCCGCGTAGCCTATGTGTTATTTTGATTTATAAGCTATATAACTGTACAGTTTCATCAAAATCCTTTCAGTAGTTTTTGCGCGAAAGAGGACGGTGAAAACCTATTTAAAGAAAATAAAGCATTTCGTTTGACGTGACGCTGGTATTATAATTCAATGCTTAAGATTTGTGGCTGTACACTAGGTCAAACACCGCGCAATGTAATCATGTTATCAAGCATGGAAAACAGTGGTTGTAGACACGCAACTTTATTAAACATGACTTGCAATAACGTGAATCTAAGAGGACACATTTTTTCTACAAATACTTATTATAAACGCGAAAGTTTGTAATTGATGTTTGTTATACTTTCACGCAAAAGCTACGGCGCGGATGTTGATGCAACTTTACAGTAATATAGCTTATACATCAGAATAACACGTTTTATCCCGTAACACGGGCGAAGTCGTGGGAAAACACTAGTAATTTTATCAAACCTAGTTGCACCTAGCATTTCCAATCACATCAACAAAACTTCAGTGAAAGAATTCTGAGAATTGGATCAGTAGTCCAGATATTGCTTCCTACCAACTTAAAACATCTCTGGGATAGATTACGTGTACATCAGATTCATATAATATAATATAGCCCTTATTACACTGTGAATAGTGATTTATATTTTGAAGTTCCGCGACGGTCGCATGCAGGGCGCTGGTAAACACAATGCAGGCGTTGTAAATTAGCATCCTTTGAACGATTAAACATTTGTTGCCTCGTCTACCTCTGTTTACTACGTAATATCTCAACGTATATGACACGTGATCAGAGTTAAGTTGTGTGCGAAATTAAAATCATCGTTTCAGGAGTGGCGTAGCTGTCTTAAACCTTTAACGGGAAGAGGGCAAAAAGTTACCACCAAATATTGGGCTCTATGTAATTGAAATAAGATTCTAAACCAATGGAAAATTTAAACTGCTTTAGCCCGTTAAAGGGTTAAAGCTGTTTGGTACTCAGCCGGGCTCAGGAGTGCGTTGGTTGACGAGGATAGGCCTCGGGGGCGCTGGTTCCCCTTGCAGCTGCGAGAGGGCGCAACGGACCGCTGATACCATCTCGGGAGTAGATTTGCGACTCCCCGGCGCGTGGGGGCGGTGAGGCCGCGTGATCCGGTCCACCGTGGCTGTTGCTTCTGTCGGGGAGAAGTTTATATTGACGTGATATCGTCTTATAGATAAATCGATGAACGCACGAAAAAACCTGACTCATTGTCGGTGTTAGAGCGAAGCATTGGTCTCCCAGGTATAGGTACTTATAATAATATACGAAGAACCAAGGCCTCAAAGTGACTCCGAATGTACCTATGGACGGTTAATTGTGGATCTGAGTGCATTTCCTATTGACGCTAAGCATTCTTTACTTATCAAGCAGCAGTCGACTGCGGGCGATCTGTTACAATAGATAATCCTATTGTTTTCCGATTACGCAGCTTGACCGGACTAGCCATACGACCAGACTTACGATTAACACTGGGTCTCTCTCTCTCGCTCACAAGGTCCTCTTTTGCACAGCAGGTGCAGAAAAAACAAGGCACGCCTGGCACGCCACAGCAAAATGCGCCCCATATCCATTTGTTTAGGGTCCCAATCACTCGGGCCCGTGTGCTAGGCCTGTCTTCGCTCAGGTTGAACACGAAGTCCCTGTTCATCCCAGAGCCTACATTATCGCCAAGGTTCGGCGTTTGATTGACAGACGCTGTCAACGTGAAAATTTTTGATCGTTCAGTTGGTCATGGAGTTTTGGCATTATGGTCTTGAGGTGTGATAAGTTTTGGTATGCGATCTCTTTAGTCGTCTTTTAAATTCGAATGTAGAGTACGAGCCACCTAATATGTTTGTCTATGGAGCCACCGCGTTTAAGGTGTCTAATAATTTTTTGGCAAGTTATAAGCTAATTAATAAAATATTTTTCTTATAAATGGCTACATATTCCATAGGAAGGAACCCAAATAAAAGTTGCAGACATAATTGTACTTTTTATTCTCTTAAAGCTAAATCACTAATAATTAACTTTGCTCTAATACTTAGTCCAGGCGTAACTCGAACAAATCATTCATTGCTTTAAAAAAAATCTCAACCATTGTTACTTGATTACTCTTACATTTAATAATTAAATAACGTTGTACAAAGTAGGTAGGTGTGTCCAGAAATGATTTTAATACTTTTGCAGACCCCCTCGGGGATAAGGAGTAAGCATATTATATATTTTTATTTTTTTTTATTACATAACACTCATTGATGCTTTTTGGTGATGAATCAAAAATTATCATCACTGATGATAATTTTATTTTCAATACATTTCATCAGATAAGTAATAACTAATGTAAGACACTGGGATACAGGCTTCGTGTCTAGTGTGTGAATCAATTTAGTTTTGCACTTAACCGCGGTAAATTGACGGCAAATGACTCAAGTATTAAATTAAACATTACTAACTGTGAATACTCAAATTAAATTTAATTACTAATCAATCGCAGAACACGCCCAGGAAAACTTCTTGAAACTCGGTCACCATTTGCCTCTAGTGTAATGAAAACATCGCTGTCAATATCGCGGGCGAGGTGCGCTTGCGCAGGCCGGTAGAGGCTCAGTCTTGCTCGGTAACCGGTCGCAATACGAAACCTCTTTGCGGATTTTCTTTTTCTATATGATACTAACGTATTTTCGCTATTCACTGTTGATATTTCGTGTATAATTCGTGTGTGTAAAGTGAATTATTAGCTCGATTTAGGTGAGTTTTTTAAAGTAATATTTTATGTTTTTTTGCAACAAACGCATTTTTTATGAACATTGGAAAGTCTTTTCTTGGTATTGTTTGAAGAAATCTCGAGTTGTTACACCATATTTGTAGAAAACAACATTTGTTTGAGTACATATTCTTTTTATCAGCTATTGCAAAGGGTTTGTTTTGTTAATGCTCTCATGTACTCCTTAATTCGCTGGGAAATATTACATCGTCTGCGCGGCATACATGCACGTTTGTAAGTGAACAGGTGATAATAAAATGTACCTACAATAAGTTCGTTACGGGGGCCTTCTAGCCTGCTAGGTACCATCTTTAAAAAAACTATCATATTACACGATTTTTTGAGGCAAATTACTTTTTGCAGTTTCGTTCATCCCTCATGAGCTTAACCTTATAAGCCAATACTGTTTTTTTTACTGCATAGTGATGTAAAAGAAGTACTTATAAAATAAATGTATTCTCGAAATTGATAAATCTACAAATGCCTAATAATTTCTCAGAATATCAAATTCCAAACTTAGCTTTTTTGTCAATTTCTTCAAATGTTAGTGATTTGCTAATAATTACTAATTAAAGTTAAAATCTATATTAGCCTCAATACAAAAGGTCGAAGGCTGGGGCTTTATATATAAATATATATATCTCTACATACTATAAAACAAAATCGCTTCCCGCCGTCTGTACGCTTAGATCTTTTAAACTACGCAACGGATTTTGATGCGGTTTTTACGAGTAGAAAGAGCGATAAACGAAGATTTTTGCTGAAGTGACGGCGGGTTGCTAGTATTAGATATTTACCTACTAGCTTAAACATGGATCCTCGCATATTACTTCCTTCAGGCTTCAGCCATATGACTCACTGAAATTACTATGTTTTATGACTAAACATGTTAGGTACGTAAGTCGTTATTGTATAGAATTTTCTTCGCGTTCGTTTTGTTTTACAGAAATAAGCATTGTTCTATTTTCGATTGTGAAATAATACGGTGACAGCATAGCGTGATCTCAGAGTCATGAAATAAAGAAAAATATACTCACGCCCTGCCCAAGGGGTTTTGGCACAGTACATAACCAATACATATGATATTATAAATACGAAAGTAACTCTATTTTATTTATCTATTACCCTTTCTCCGCTAAACCGAGTAAATTTACAGGATTATAAGTTACCTACATTTTGAGGAAGGACACGTTACAGGATTCATTTCAGAAAAATACATAGTTGTTAGCGAACGTGAACGAAATTAGGATTTATTTGATCTTTTGACGGGCCTATTTACTCAGTTGGTGGTAGTGACCCCGCCTTTTGAGCCGGAGGTCGCGGGTTCGATTCCCACTCGGGGCCAACATTTGTGTGCATGAACATGTCTGTTGGGTTCTCTGGCTTCTTCTCTTCTCCGTGTCTGAGTGTTTAATAAATATTTAAGTATGTCTATCAGTTATTTAGTACCCATAGTACAGGCTCTGTCTAGTTTGGGACTAAATAACTGTGTGTGAAATATGTCCCACAGTTTATTATTTATTTATTTTAGGCTTCTTACAGAGGCAAGTGCGAGGGGACTCTGATTCGGAAACCAGTGCCCGGCAGAAACGTTATGTTTGTAATTTTATCATAGCTCGGTCGGAAAGAAAAACTCTTGAGGAAATACGAAGTTTAGTTTGTCAATGCGCAGACTGTAAGAATATAAAGGTTGACTCATACCTTCCTGTGTATTGAGGTAAATTAAATTATATGCTTCATGTAGGTGGATCAAGTATACGAGTATATAGTTACTAGCTGCTACCTGCGATTCCGTCTAAGTAAACTTTAGGTTATCATCTTCCCAGGAAAAAAATAACTCACGCCTTTTATCAATGAGGGAGTAACTAGGCAGAAGTATTCCATTTCTGGAAATACCCACTAGACCCCTAAACGTGACAGGTGATGAGCCCACCGCTGTTAGTGATGTTCCACAAGTCTCAGAATCAATTCTGGGACCTGCTGGTTTCTTAACGATATTTTTTTCATCGTCAAGCTAGTGATAAATGTTTTTTGAAAAACTCATTGGTACGGTTTATTGAAACGCACGGATTCGAATTCGAACCTCACGAATGCGAAGCTGGCTTTATAACCACTAGGCTATCATTGCTCTCCTTCCATAAGCACGACTTGTTTTTTTCTGAAAAGAAGACTATATCATATTTTAAGATGTAAGCTATCAAACCACAGAATATATAAAAGTACTAACGTACAGAAGGCCGACTCAAGTACTTTCCTTTGAGTATTAGGAATACAAAAACTAATAAAACAGCAATATTCGTACGCATTCATGGTCAACGCTATTCAGTCTGTCGCCGGCAAGCGCCCTTTGCGACTCGCCTGTCGAGTAGGCAAATATTTAGTCGGACAGGCCTGATCATCATTTCAGCTAATTGCTGTCCACTGCTGGACAAAAGCCTCCGACAAGGAGCGCCAACCATTCCGGTCTTGGGCAGCCTGCATCCATCCACTGCCAGCCACCTGATCAAACATACATTATAGAGTTACTTTTGCATTTAAAATATTAATAATTATAGATAGGGACTAGCAGATGCCTGGAGCGGTCGGCCTAGATACCATATTTTCCATATTTTATTATGTATATTTATGGGTCCCGTAGTAAATACCTAATTTATATATATATATATATATATATATATATATATATATTAATTTTCCTCTTAAAAGCGAAAGGAAGGAATTAATTCTGGGACATGTGTAAACAGACCCGGTCCGGCGATGGGCTCACCACCTATCACGCTTAGGGGTCCAATGTATCTCGTGAAATGTGGGTATATCCAGTAATGGAATACCTCTGCCTACCCCCTCGGGGATGAAAGGCGTGAGATTATATTATTTTTTATTTTAAAAGTGGAAGCTGGAATTGCCAACGCAAATGTAAACCACACTAATTTATTTATTTACCCGCCGTAACTCTTATGTATTTTGCAATATTCTAATAAGCCTTATATTTCTCGAATACAGATTTATGTAGAGCCAAAACTAGCATTAAATATATTAAAAGCATGGTATGAAGGCGCTCTACATTGAAACTGTGTCAAGTTCAACAACCTTTTCTAGATGAATGTCAATGATTGATAGTGCAAGATCATATCAGTAAGGAAATCGTGATGGCCAATCCATGGCCAATCTGGGTGGTCAACTGGATGGCAAAGATATATTGATGTTTAAATTTATGATAAATAAATATGAAGATAAATACTATAACTAAGTATAGGCAATAGATACACAATTTCTATGTAAAGTTTTAAGTTATAGCATCTAGAAGTTTTGAATCACTAAAACAGTCCTCCTGTAAAATTGGTAGATCTGTAATTAGCATGTTTGTCTTCTAGACCATCGATATATAGAATAGGTAGATATATAGGCCATTTTCAATCAATTGCAAATATTTTAAGGGTATATACAAATAAAGAATGGACATATACAGAAAATAAAATATACCTACGTTAGTATTTTTCTTGTTCTTTTCTAACAAAAAACAAAATTATTTTGTAAACATGGTATGCATAAACACTCACTACTACACTAAAAACTCCGCACTCATTTTAGTGTACATTCATAATACCCAATCACAGACACCGTTGTTGGACCGCCGTTGCTAGTGATGTATGTAATTTACCAATACTGGCTGGTAGGTCTTGAAACCGACCGAAAGTAACCGCCAAGAATAATGCATCTATTGTACACTGGAATGGCAGTAATTATCAACAAGGTGACACTCAAAACGTCTTTGTTCATGAGTTCGAGTTTGAGGTCAACGGAGCATCCTATTACCTAGCAGATGCTAAGTTAGCTCTTTAGAATATTATTAACATGTTACACATATTTTGCTGAATAAAAAACATCTTTACGTACACAAGTAGGTATAGAAAAGTAGAATAATCACTCAACACGAAATTTCTGAAATTTTTGAAATGAATGTGGAAGGTTATAGGAAGAGGTGTAGGCTAAAGTGAAAATGGATGGATTGTATGAAGGATGATAATATCATCCTCACAAATTGTGTGCAATAAAGAAGGGAATGTAGATGTTATAATTATGCATTATTATTATTATTATTATTTATTTTTATCCTCAAAAATGTGTGAAAGTATGTCAGTATTTTCTATTCTTGTTTAATTTATTTAATATATATTATGTATATATTTATACCTATGTAATAGTATGTAAGAGTATGTTCAATAATATATATACTGCAACGTCTACCCTATAACCCTAGTTCTAATCTCTCAGTTTCATCTATGCTAAGGTTGTCTGGAAGAGATCGCTAAAAGCGATAAGACCGCCCATTGTACTTTATTACTGTTGGTATCTATATTGTGTTGTTTTTGGTGTAAAATTGTATTGTATTCTAGAAATGATTTTTAGATTAGTTGATAGATCTAACAACTGCGCCGATCCCAGATAATGGGAAAAGGGCAAGAAAATGATTTATGACGAATCTTGAAGTTAGGCAGACAGTTTTACATTAACTGAGAAAAATACCTACCGAGTAAATTCGCAGACTACTAATGTAATAATATTTAATACGTGTGGCATGTGTTTGTTTAATAAATAATAAGAAATATCTATAAAATGCAGACTTATTACTTTATCAGCACAGTTACACCTTTCGTCAATAAAACTTATGTATTGATCACTCTTGTTTACAATGACGTTCGAGTTTGTAAGTCATAATTTTCAGATTATCACTTTATACAATGTATAAAGTGATAATCTGAAAATATAAGAAATAAAGACGTAACTGTGTTATATGTGTTTCTCGACTTTATGGTGATATAACCGACCCCATCAAATATCAGTCAATAACAATTTTAGATACAACTCGACAACTCTACTCATAGCGAAAAACAGTACATCACATTATTGCCTGTTATAAATTATAGCCTTAGTTATTCTGATGTACTTATAAGCTAGATATATTACTGTAAAGTTTCGTCAAAGTTTATTTAGCAGTAGTTTGTAGACCTAGGGTTGTTCTATTTCTAAAATTTTGCAACCAGGATAAGACGGGTGAAAACCCCGGAATTTAGAATCCAGAACCCGGACATGTGAACAGGTTGTTTTAAACATAGTCAGTGTAAAAATGTACTTAACAGAACAGAATCCTATTACAGTTTGTTAAGTGTCGCGGGCGGCCTAAGACTTTAAATTTTTAAACCCGGAATACAAATGAAGCTCCGCCCGGACGCTCCCCGGACGTCCTCTAAACTAGGAGAAATCCGGGTAAACCCGGACGGGTGGCAACAATATTGTAGCAGATGTTTGTTACTCTCTAATGGGCCATTTATACGAGGCCATTCCACTAAGACAATCCACTAAGACTGCATACAAAAAAAACGTGAGGACAATCCATTCCATTGTCCTGACGTTTTTTTTGTATGCAGTCTTAGTGAATTGTCTTAGTGGATTGCCCTCGTATAAATGGCCCATAACGCAAAGTTGGAGAGTAACAAACATTCATCCATCCATCCTCATAAAAGTAAACATTACTAGGATTCTACTAGCGTTATGATTCTATAATTCATATTATCACTGGCGTTTATTACGCTCGTCTGTACGCACCATAAGTACTGAAATCGTAAAGTCGCAAGTCGCTTAGACTGGCGACATAATGTGTCATTCGCAGTCTCGCAATAAGGGTACAAAGCAAATTTTCCCAACATCTAATACAATTTAGACCACTTACTTTGATTGGTCGACTTGGTAAACCGGTCCACAATAACCATTATACGGTGACCCATCTCGGTTCCCTCGCGTCCTTTCAATTATGACTACAGAAGAGGAAATGCCTGTCAAGTGATAGGTCTTTGTATAATGGATGGTTTAACACAGTTTGCGGAGTACGTTTGCATGTTACCATTCGCAGTTGGGATCTATAGAGGTAAGTCGTGTTTTGTTTATAAATGGCTGTATTACAAAATAAACAAATATTTTTTGGTTTGCTTATAAACCTAAAAAAAATTAGTTTACTATTAGAAGGGTGTTCAGTTCAATTTAAATGACAACCAAAACAGAGTAGACAATATTTTATGTGTGTTTTGCGACTATTATTGTTTTAATTTTTTTTTTTGCCATAAATTGTATGTTAGTAGGGTTCATATGAGTATATTTGTTTCAATACAATTGTACCCAAACGGTGTAGCAAGGAGATAACATATTATTATTATGATAACAATTGGTAGTTCATATTAAAATAATTTATTTAGAGTAGTGTTATATTATTTATATTAACTTCAATATTCCAATAATCAATAATAACTATCTAAACAACCAACAACAAACACCAAAAAAATTACTTAGACACATTAGTCATTACATACATAATATACTAAATATAATTTACTTTGCGATCAGCTATGTGTACTTCTTATCTACTCATAAAAGAGAAAGTTGATTATGTTAGTATGCAGCAGCAGCATATTTGAGAGTAAATAATTTAGTAGTTCAAGTAACTCCGATTTGTTTTCGAATGGAAAACTACCTTTGAGCTTTGAGATTGGATGCTTGCATACCTTGTTGTTCCAACCTTGTGCAATAGTAAACATACCTTGATAAAGTATATTGTTCACGTGCGATATCGAAATTCGATCCTAATTTAAATGATTTGAGTGCATTGTTGATTTGCGTTGGTTGGGGCCTGTTTTAACAATATAATACAGTAACTCTTTATTGTAAGTACACCAAAAACAATATTGTATGGATTTCAAAAACATTTAAAGTAAAATGGGCGGTCTTATCGGTTTTACATATATTTTCCAGACAACCCTGGGATGGATAAAACTGAGAGATTATTACTAGGGTTAGGGTAGACAGTGCCCTATAAAAGTACTTAATATAAACTCCTACATACTACTAAATAAATAAATACATAACTTTAGTATGGAGTTACTTTATAAGAGTTTTAAAATTTTAATAACATTTCGTCCTCGTTCTGTGGTAAAGGGCTCTCTCCCAGTCTTTCATCATGTTCTGTACAGATAGACAAAGTTGACATTTGTGATATTAGCACAGTACAGATTAGTTGCGATACGCGATTTCACCGGTTTAAAAAAACAGCTTATCTATGCTGATGATATACCAACACTATTCCACAGTGGCCTGTTGAATAGTGTTGGTATATAATTCAAAGAATTATCAGAATCGGATCAATAGTTTAAGAAATAAACATACTTACATAAACATAATTACTTACTTAATCTGTATCACTATGTCACATGTTGCATATTATTATTTTTATTGGTGTACAATAAAGAGTTGTTACTTACTTACTTACTTACTTACTTACTTACGATTTTACCTATGAAATTCGTCATGATAGATATAAAATGACTATAATATGACCTTTGCACTTTTTCTGATAAAAACATAATAAGACTTTATTTTTACACATTGGGTTTAATAACATTATAATTATCTTACAGAATGCAGTGATGCAGTTTCTTTTGTACAAAAAAGACTTGGCATTTCAATACTGGTTATAGCTAGGCTACATAAACGGGACCATGTTTTTTTTTTGTTTTCAGATCCAGACATTCCAGCAAACATGATCAAGCAAGTTTTATTACTGGCTACGGCGGCCGTCTTCGTGGCAGCTCATCACGAACGCGTAAGTTAGTTATTCTTTTTTATCGTGACAATGGTGTTGTTGGTTATAATTTGCTTTAAACCGTGGAGTGGAGGGGATTCCACTGAAAAAAAGTCACTTTGAACTTGTCAATGAAGATTGGCTAAATGAAAACAGCAGCCCATCTCCACCGACGAGATGCTGGTTCCAAATGCATACCCCGAGAATAACCAGCAAGAAACTCAAGGGCAGCTCTTCTTAATCTCATGTCTTACTAGTAAACATGGTTTACAATAACAATTATAATTCATAGCCTTACATAGTGCTGAGTCGGTTAAACCCATGCATTTTGGTCTAAGTACTAAGTAGTCTGTAATTTTATAGTACCTTTTTTTATGTAATGTGTGATGACTATGAAGTTTTTTAGAGGCGTGCTATTGGATTTCTCAAAGAATGGCAATACATCGATGAATCAGCTTTTTCTGATGTTCCTGATCGACAATGACCATTAAATATAATGACTTGTATGCTCCTTTGCCACTTTTATAATATACTAGCTGTTCCGCACGGTTTTACCCACTTAGTTCCCGTTCCCGGGGGAATACTGGGATAACATATAGACATGTTACTCCCTGATAATGTAGTTTTTGAGTTTATTCGTTACAAACGTACAATATTTCCTCTTTGTGTAGTGTAGACTTACTATTTCATTCGCGTAATTTCCGTTTCCGTGGTAAAATTATACCTATACCCTTACTAAGAGTAATTCTTAGAAATCTTGTTATTCTTAGAAAAATGAGATTTCCATCGGCGAAAACAAACTTCAAAAGTAGTTGCGGTGCCTATTAATTACAATAAAACATGCAAATATACAAATATTTCTTCACTATAATATTGGAATAAAGATAGAACTAACAGAATTTAATTTTTATGGTTCTAAGGTTGAACAAGACTGTTCGTCTGTCTGTAGGCCAACGGAGACTTTGAAAAAAAACTCATGCCTTTTATCCCCGAGGGGGTTTGGCAGAGGTGTTTCATTACTCGATATACCCAGAACCCATAAGATGCAGTGCATCGTGTGCCCTGTACTTTATACTCATGGTCACGGCCGATACAATCTTCTCGAGTCATCGGGTGATAAACGTTAAAGGCCGCTGGGAAGGGCTTTAGGTAGTATAGGTTGTGTTACACACACTCAAAGAGGTTAGAAGAAAAACATTCTATAGGAGAGAGATAAAAAATCTTTAAACGTCTGTGCCTACAACTTTTGTGCGTGAACACAACGAAAATAGAATTGTGAAAGACATATGCTAAAGAATTGAATGCAGATATGATATGACCGCTCATGGGACTGACCAAAGGATAAAAAACCGTTCCGTACCATTATCTATAAAAATGCCAAAAAATGTCACGTTTGTTGTATGGGATAAATATTAATTCTTTTTTTACTTGTTGTTATAACGGCAACAGAAATACATAATTTGTGAAATACTCAACTGTCTAGCTATCGTGGTTGAGATATAGTCTGGTGACAGGCAGACGGACAGACAGACGGACGGACAGACAGCGAAGTCTTAGTAATAGGGTCCCGTTTTTACCCTGTGGGTACAAAACCCTTTAAACACACATATTCCAAATACTAAGAAAAGATCAAAAAAGCTATAGATAACCGTGACAGTCCAATCTTCATCTTACAGGAGCCGGCGCCACTTCGCGCCATAGCCCGCGTAGCCAGTCCTGGCAATGACATCCTGGGCAACGTGACCTTCACCCAACTGACTGACGGGAAAGTCCACATCCAGGGCGCTATCAACGGCCTGGCGGCAGGAGAGTACGGTTTCCACGTCCACGAGAAAGGAGATATTACTGGAGGATGCCTGTCCACTGGTGGTCATTTCAACCCTGAGCATGTGAGTTGACAGTCCAGAATTAGATTGGCGTTGTGTGATGTTTCCAAAAGGTTGTTGGGATATTGGGAGTTTGTAAAGGGTGGATTTCATCACTGTGTGTTATATACCACTCCTATACGAAAGGAGATTAGAATATCATAGTGGTCAGTTCTTAGTTTTAACCCGATTCGTGTTGTATCGACTCTGGCATAAACAAAAACAGTGAGATGATCATTAAAGAAAATCATCATCAAATTGCAAATTACCAGATCCCAACTCCTTACGCATTGTCAATTCGTAACACCTTACGTCTATTGCTCACATAAGAGGAAGGGAATGAAAGACTCCAATCTTTCAATAGGATTCACAAAAATCTTTCAACCTATGCCACCGTTAAGTTGAGTTGAGAAATGGTGTTACGCAATTTCCCCCTATCAGAACAAAAGACTTCCGATACACATGAATTCTTAGTATCATGTGTATCAGAAGTCATTTGTTTGTTAGTAAAAACGTTTCCGAACAATTCTAGAAAGACCACGGCCACCCGAACGACATTAACCGCCACGTCGGGGACTTGGGAAACGTCGTGTTCGACGCGAGCAGAGTCGCGAACCTCGACTTTAACGACAGCCAGATCTCCCTGACTGGCCCTCACAGTATCCTGGGCCGAGCCGTGGTGCTGCATTCCCAGAATGATGACTTCGGGCGATCAGCGCACCCTGACTCCAAGAAGACTGGCAACGCTGGCGGGAGAGTCGCTTGCGGAGTTATTGGCATTCTGTAGGCATATTTTGTTTCTGGCAGTTGGGTTGATTGAGTAATGATAAGAATATTTTGTAATAACTTACTGATGGTTTGGAAGGTATTTCAAGTATGCAAGTCTGAGGGAACAGGAAGTGAGCAATGTTTTCTTGCATCAAGTTAATAAGCAATCGCCGTGGGTGGATAGTGAATGGCCATGATGAATATTACTTGGGATATATAAAAGTTTCGATAACTATCTCTTACAAGAGGCATTTTACAATAATTGGAAAAGGGTTGATCTCAAAATTTGGTCACCCTGTAGATTTACATTTCAAGACAACTAAATACTTGGATAACAAATCGACGAGATATCCAACCAATTTAAAAATTTATGATATCAAAGATGATACAATGATACAATTATTGTTATAATTTTGTACTATAGTACAGATGATTCATTCTTTTGTGACGATTTACAAAATCTGTTTTTAAAGTTACTCAATCAACTTTGGACTGTTACAATCTTAAAAACCTCTCTAAACGTTCTTTAATTTATTACAACTATTACAAAATAAGTATGTGTACCGTTGCTATTTTGAATCGACACAAACATGTTGTTGCAAAACTTATGGGCACATTATCATGACAACAATGAGGTGTAAGACTCGATCGCGCTTGGGTCTACGAACCGGTTCGATATCTTTCTCAATAAGTTTCTTAATGACTCAAGTGCACTATTATTATGAGGCTAAGTAAATAAATCCATTTATACAATGTTGTTTTTCTTTCTCTATTATAAGGCCATAATATATTAAGAAGAATGACTTAGAATAGCGTGAACGAGAACGTGAACGTACCTTCATCTTGCATCTTTGTGTGTGAGTGAGTTAAGTATGATGGAGTCTGAACATGTGGCTTAAACTTTGATCAACGATCGGTCAATGATCTTTAAGAATAAACTTGTAACACTAACTGACAGACAACGCACAGACTAAACTGGTGGGACTACTAGAAGCATGAAATTTTGAAATGGAATTCCTTATGTAACTAACGGACATATGGATAGATAAATTATTACCTCCTATTTCTTTCAAGGATTCAAATTGTAAAATAAAATAGTATTTGAGGCTCACTGCTTAGATCGATATACTGTAGTCTGTAGCATAGCGATTAGAGAATAAATTATGTATGGTATTCAATTTATTACAAAATAGGACATTAGTCGCCTAAATCGTGATTACGTATTGTAGAGAGCTTTTAATTTGTTACTTCTACTCCTTGTACGTTTTAAAATTATTAAGTATTTATCGGTTGAACTGATACTTTTTTAGAACAACAACTACAAAATGTTCAAGAATTATCTAAAAAAATCGGAATGAGTGGGAATTCAATAAAATTTGTTGGTATTCTAAAATCCTAAAATATAAGATTTTTTTACATTATTTCTACTACTCTCAATATTTTTTTTTACTTTTTTTAATATTTAATATTTTGAAGCCAGTAGTCACAGATTTCAATACCCTTTTCAGTTTTTTTGAAGTAAATTTAATATTCATTGCAATTATATTTAATGTTTAATGGAAGCGCACGTTTGATCATAGGTACATTACCTAAGAAACTAAATATAAGTATGAAACAATTACTAAAATAATAAGGAAAACAAAATGTAGGTACTTCTTCTGTACGACACTACTTCCTTATATAACGCAGATTAAGCGCAATGCCTCTTACATTCCAATTAATAGGTATATTAATATACGAAATATGATGCATTCATACTTTAGTCTAACGTATCTAATTTACGGTATTATTTGCTATTCTAATATACCTTCATACCTATAAGGTAAGCGTACATCGATGGAGTACATTAATAGAATGAGCAATAGCAAGAGAATAAAATTTACTAGGATTGACAAAGGAATGCCGAGGTGGTTTGGATATTGAGCGAACGGACGAAAGGTGTTTAACGAGACAAGTTTATCTTTATAAACTTGTCTCGTATTGTGAGTGGACAAGAAAGTAGTGGGCGACGTTGCGAAGGTACCTATATCGATCAGATCGGTGATATAATTAGGTAAAGAAAATTCAGATAAAAGCGCTGCCCGTGTTGCTGACACAGGACACCATCACAGGGAACCATCCCAGTAATTTCAACCAGACACAGTTGCTAGTGGCTACTTCTGGACACTTAACATTAGATTAGACTTTTTGGTGCTTGTTTTGTGTACAACTTTCACAAAATTGCTTGTGTTGAATATACACACTGACAACATTTAGTTTCTAGTTGCAGACACTGCACTTTTTGATCGGCAATCCTGTTGTTACACAGTATCTACTTATCCTCAGGTAGCGGTTGATTTCATATTTTATTGTATAAACATAAAATATTCACTGGTAGCTTGTATCCAACACGGGACACAAAAGTTTCTACGTTAGCCCAGCTGCTGCGGATGTGGAATGGATGGGCTAAAGCGTGAGATGTATGCAAGGTTTATAGCAGGCGATGGTCATTTGTCAATGACTAAACTTATTTTAGTTTAACCCTGTCTTTGTCTTACCTCAAAAAAAGAAAAGGGATAGAAGATAACCAACCGAATTTAGTTCAGTCAGAGGCTGTATTTTAGTCGTGATTTCTTTACTTATGCACTAAATACATTGTTAAATGCCTTAGTTGACAGGACTAAAGGCTGATTCATGTTACAACGGGACGGGCCCCGTCCGGTCCGGGGCGAACCATCCTACAATACGCCTCGACATTTGGCGCAGACGGGGCCCGTCCCGTTGTAACATGAATCAGCCTTAAATTTAATTTGACAGGACTAAATATCTCTCGTCTCTTTTCTTTTCTAGGAGAAAGAAAATGACAGGAATAAACTAAAATAAGTTTAGTCGCTGTAAAGAAGAATCGAACCCATTGTCTACCTCGTCGGAATAAAGGCGACAGTATAGGTATACACGTAGGTACTAATGCCGTAGTTTTTTAAATAAGATTGATATTTAGAAATCAGGTAACTACTAAAATGTTATTTACGAAATTCGAGTGGGATTTAAATGAGTTCCGCGCAGGCAACGCCAGTGGGTGCCTGCTAGATTAAAACATTATAGACTACGACTGGATGGCTATCGCAATTAATTCATAGTGTTAATCATGCGTCGTGGTAAGGTTTTAAGGTGTCAGGAATATTAGGTAATACAGACTGAGTTGGTAATAAATTTCAAATAGCAACGGTGCAACCTTTCGACTTTAAATTTACCTACCCTAGAAAGATTCTGACAACGTCAAATTTTTTGAGTGTCCAGTATTATAAAGTATTCAGAGATACACTTTCAAAACGTTTACATTTAGTTTTTAGATTTATGAAGTTCAAAACAATCGATCCGGAAGTTCGACATCACAAACGTAGCGTAGGTCTGTTACTTTTTATCATCTGTTAAAGCGCAAAAGTACTATTGTATTGAACATTAAAGTGGGTCATCGTTTCAGTATTCAGTTTTTTTATGAGTTCATTATTTTGAGGTTTTCTATAATTGTGAGGTTCAAATAAAAAATATTATGCATGATATTGAAAGAGCGATGAAAAATATGAAGAAAGGTAAGGCATGACAGAATATGTGTCGAAATGCTGAGAGCTGGGAAAGGGCTGGTAGCTTCTTGGTTATACTCCATTTTCAAGAAATGTTGGGCCAGCGGTAAAGTGCCGCAAGATTGGCAAAACGCCGTAATAGTGCCTCTTTTCAAGGGAAAGGGGTCGCAACAGGATGCCAAAAATTACCGCGGAATCAGTCTTCTCAGCATTGTCGGCAAATTGTATGCAAAGGTATTGATCGAAAGAGTTATGAAAGAGACGGATGAGAAAATATGGGATGTACAAGCGGGATTCAGAAAGGGAATGGGGTGTATGGATCAAGTCTTCTCCCTAAGGTGCCTAACAGAAAAACACCTCGCCAAACATCAGAAGGTGTTTTGCGCCTTTATAGACCTGGAGAAGGCTTATGACAAAGTGAGGAGGAATGAAATGTGGGATGTACTGTCCAAGTTTGGGTTGGGGAGCCGGTTGATAGATGCACTGAAATCACTCTACGAAGATTCCAGTGCATGTGTCAGACTAAATGGCGCCTGCACAGACTGGTTTAACATCTCGAGGGGTGTTAGACAGGGCTGTGTAGCATCCCCGTGGCTCTTCAACCTATTCATGGACAGCTGTTTGGATGATTTGCGTGAGAGTGATTGTGGATTGAAAATGATTGAGACCACCATCAAATGCCTCTTGTACGCCGACGACCAAGTCATCCTTGCATCGTCGGCGTCCGAGTTGCAAAAGATGGTGGATATAATGAATGCAGCATTTGAAAAGAAGGGCATGAAAGTGAATGTTGCAAAAACGAAAGTGATGATTTTTGAAAGAGAAGAGTGTATGACAGAGTGTGATATAAAGATTGATGGTGAGAAAGTTGAGCAAGTGAAAGAGTTCGTGTATTTAGGTAGCGTGTTTACAAGGGATGGCAAGTTTGAGAAAGATATTGAAAGAAGAGTATTGAAAGGAAATGGAGTGAATGGGGCCCTGAATAGCCTTGTGAGTAGCCAGGTCATGTCTAAGAAGGCAAGGATGGCTATGCATAACGCTGTTCTGGTCCCGACGCTGATGTATGCGAGTGAATGTTGGGTGTGGCAGAAGAAGCATGAAAGCAAGGTGAACGCAGTGGAAATGAGATCTTTGAGGAAAATGTGTGGAGTAAAATTGTGTGATAGAGTGAGGAATGCGGAATACGAGAGAAGTGTGGTTTGAAAGAAGATGTAGTGACAAGGATAGTTAAGGGCATGTTGAGCTGGTTTGGTCATTTAGAACGAATGGATGAAAGAAGAGTAACGAAAGAGATTTATGGTGCAAATGTTGAAGGATACAAGGGAAAAGGACGCCCCAGAAGGACGTTCACGGATCAAATTAGTGACGTCCTTCAAAAAGCTGGGGTCAAGAGTGCAAAGAATAAAAGAGCGTGCATGAAAAGGCTTATGAATGTGAAGGAAGCGAGGGAAGTGTGCAAAGATCGGGCAAAGTGGCGATCCATTGTCTCTGCCTACCCCTGTGGCAAGAAGGCGTGAGCAGTATGTATGTATGTATGTATGTAAATAAAAAATACTTAGGTACATTTTTGTGCCGTTCGAGGGAGAGACCATGATGGGTCGGAGATGCGGCTCATCGAATTTCAGCGCATTTGGTAAAGTCCGTTGCATCATTTGGGAATGGAACCATAAAAAAGATTTATTTGTAAAAAATGTAAAATTTTAAGAGGTGTTTTGAGATAATCTTTTTAACGAATTAGGCATCTACTTTAATATGTTAGAAGACTATTGATTTTCTTTTATATTTTTAATTCCTAAGTGCTAAAAAATGCTAAACTAGAATAGGCTCGCTATGAAAGTGTATCTCAAATAGTATATTGCATACCCAGGGAAGTAAAATAAGAAATGTCTCAGACTTTCTTATAATACTTTACGAGTTGTGCATACTTTTTTCTGCTCGGCGAAGGCACGGGAAAGTTGACGCTTTCCGCCCGGAGATATGAAAAAAATATTATACTTACCACTGATAATCACGGATCAATATATTTTTCAGAGACCCGATCTATGGATGGAAGAATAGTGCACCTGCGTCATCACCATCAGTCATTAGTGCAGTACTATTTCCTCTTGTTGCTGTATTAATCTTTATATATTAGTCAAGAATTTTATTCTCATAACTCATACTTTATAAGTGAATTTATTATTATTGTAACTAGTTTATATCTTTGAAACTTATTTTTCTATTTATTTCACTATAGTTTTATGTCTATGACTGTAAAAAGCAAAATGAATAAATAGTGACTTTAATATATACCTAGAGCTTTTTCTTCTAAGATCCTCAAAGAGCTAAATCACCATTCTGGAAATGGAAACGTAAATAAATATTTTTCCAAAATATAACTCTACGACCACGCCTTATCTCACTTCTTACCAGTATATTTAGGTAAATGTGAATCTAAATGACACAGTTAAAAAAATAGAAACAAATTATAAATATGATTACAAAAATGCAGTTTATATTGAATTTAAGCATAAAATATTATTATCTGGAATTCAACAAAATTAAATAAAACACAGTGGTATATTTTCGTATTCATTTTTTTGTTATAGAAAGTAAAAAAAAAAAAACTCACGCCTTTCATCCTCTTAATTCCCTTACTGGATATACCAACATTTCACGAGATACATTGGACCCCTATACGTGATAGGTGGTGAGCCCATCGCCGGACCGGGTCTATTTACATATGTCTCAGAATTAATTCTGAGACCTGCGGGTTTCCTCACGATGTTTTCCTTCACCGTCGAGCTAGTGATAAATATGTACGTAAGTTTTTGAAAAACTCATTGGTACATGCCAGGATTCGAACCCAAGCCGCACTGATTTTCGGCCGGCTCTTTAACCGTAAAGGCTATCACTGCTCTTTAGATAGTTTCTCTAATAGATAGTCTTTCTATAAATTACTCGATTACCAATTCAGCGATGCAAAATGAAAACTGACTTTAAAATTCATTTTCCATTCCTCAGAAATCAATAAAGCTGGGTAACACTGCAGTTGGTTCCATATTTAATTATTCAAGGCTCATGTGTCTCTTCCCATGGACGTCATATGTGCGTAAAGACCTACTATAAAGACATTTTTAGCATCATAACCTCAGTCAATGTCAGGTAGTTGAATTCTGTGGATCTAATCTAAATAAATATTGACATAGATATAAAAAATATGAAGTTAAACTGTGTCGAGTTGAGTAGGAACTGTGCTGTAGGCTTGTTGTTGATACAGAATGCATTATGTATTGTAAGTACACAATAATAAAATTAATAATGAGTTAGAATTTCGAAAATAACTTAACTTGCCATGAAACATAATTATGCATAAAACCGAAAGGAAAGGAGGAAAGATTTGTATGTTGGTATTTTTGTATGTTTAAGACAAATAAACTTAAAAAATACTGGACCGATTTAAAAAAATATTTCACCAATAGAAAGTTACATTATTACTGAGTAACATAGACTATATTTCATTACCGTATTATATTTGTAAACATGTTGTATGTTTACAAATATTAATAAATAAAATTATTTTTGAAGAGTCTTACGAATTACGAGCGACACTGAGAAAAACGCTTTCTGGTTAACAAAAATCCTTTTAAATCCCCAAAAACAATCAAACCACAATTGCTGCAGTTGGTGTCCCTGTGTACTTTTGGCTTTGCCGTGGTGGACATGAAAGTCCTGCAGCGCTACGGGTCCGAATATGCTTCTGGGTCCCTTATCGGGGACGTGATCATCATAGCCGTCAGTCTCCTGCTCCTGGCTGTAGCGATCTTCGGGACTGTGGCCGCGGCCAAACAGCATGTCACCATGCTGTATTTGGTAAGACTTTTGAGGTTTCATTTTAGGCAGGTTTTGAAGCAAACTTTGATTTTGTGACGGAAATTCCGACGTTTGACTAACACAACAAATTACTAATTCTGTTGATGTTATTTCTATGATATTTGATGGTAACAAAGCTAATTCGATAAACGAAGTTTGGTAGTAACTCTTAGGTGGAGCAAATCTTCACAAAATTGCTGGAAATGACTATCCGTTTAAGGCTGAAGATCTTTTCGAGTCGGGTGGTTATAAGTTGCCCCACTGGGCCCCATTGAACACTTTCAATGATAAATGGTCCGATAATCACTGCTTCATCTAGATGAAAAACTTGGTAGATCTCCGAAAATGTTGTATGCAAAATGCGTACTAATAAACTCCCACGCTAAGACTTTTCTAGAACTGAATCCTGTAGGCAAAGAGGTTGTAAGAAATCATAAGAGAAACTTTTTCTTTAAACGTAGGATACACAAAATCATTAAAAATGAATTTTCTCTTCACATTTATCCAGTATATGGGGTTGTTAATGATCATGGTGGTGCTGGAGCTACTAGTAGCTATCGCAGTGGCAATGCAGCGGTACGGGCTTGAGTTCAAGGTCAAGGAATGGATGCGAGATGACTTCTACAAGAACGTGACTGAAGAGGAGCTGGAGCTACATAATCGTCAGTGGGACGAGCTACAGATTAATGTTGGTATTTTTATTTTTAATATAGGAAATGTATAATAAATGGGGATGCGATTTACTTCTGTCACTATGCATCTTTAGGCCTAAACGCTTTGCTAATTATTATCGAAGCATTAGTACTGCTTCAGATACAACCAATCAATCAATGGCATGGGTGGTAGTTTTCGTAGATCTGAAATGGCAGTGTGCTGGTCATATCTCGTGAAAAACCGACAACCGTTGGGGTAAACGTGTTCTGGAGTGGAGACCGCGACTCGGCAAAAGGTACTTTAGGACGCAGTCCGGCCAGATGGGATGACGATATGTGAAAGGCTGCAGGCAGATGCTGGATGCGTCGAGCTGAAGACAGGACGCTATGGCGCTCATTAGGGGAAGCCTATTTATTTATTGATTTTTGGAAGACTAACAGCTAAATTTTACAATAGATTAACATATTAATAACCTAATGCTAATTATACGTCTCCACCTTTAAATAGCAATTTAGCATACAGGACTAAGAGAGGATTTAATAAAATATTTAATAAAAGAGGATGAAGTGAGAGAACAAACACCCACGTAAATAATGTCCAGCATTAGACAAATGTAGGCTGATGATGATGATGGCCTTGTAGGGAAGGTTTGGTTGGCGAAACTGCAGCATGTAGATCGTGTCTAAAACTTTTAATATCCAATTTTATAATACTGTTAACTGAAAATTTCAAAGAGATGGCTTTAGATTTTTATTTATCTAACAGGTTTAGTTAGTTTTGTGTGTGTTGCAAATTTAATATACTTTCATCCGTCAGTACCACATGTATGTACGCATTGTTATAGCTATTCCATGCTTGCATGTCACAGTCAACTAAGTTCTTTGCGAATATTATCGCAGTATGAATGCTGCGGCCTGGATGGCCCGGAGGACTACCATGCGACGATGCGACAGATCAGCTTGTCTTGCTGTCCTCGAGCATACCGTGCCAGGACGCCGCATGCGCAGAAGAGGCTCTACGATATTTGTATTAAGTAAGATGTAGTTTGAAACATTTGCAATTTAACCGAGTATAGTTCAAGCTTGGACTTTATCACAGTTTTTGTCCTACATCGTAGAGGGCTGGCAGTCATCTCTGTCAAAGGATCAGCCTAGCTATCCAGAGAGGAAATGCGGTCAGCCTTCTGGGCACTGTCCCACATGGGACAGATCTTTCAATTGACAGCAAGAATTATTGTGGTAATAACTATGAAAGTACTAAAGTACTAGCGTTTTGCTAGTTGTCAATGTGGTAAACATAGAAGAAAGAAAGTAAAAGAAATTTTGCTGTGGCATTTACAAAAAAAACAATTTCAGTTGCATGTCACAATTTTATTGTGACATAGATTTCCAGTTAACTTTAAATAGCTAGTTTAATTTTTTCCAAAATTTTAAAATTCGGAATAAGGTAAAAGTTTTCTGTTACCAGCTCCTTGGGCTACAACTTGGCGGGGTGCGAGGATGAAGTGGTCCAGGTACTCGAAGACGACGCAGACTGGCTTCTGGGAGTAGCATTCATTTGCTTATGGTTTGAGGTAACCTACTATAATATAGTAATAGGTTATATGACTAAGTTTTCAGATTATGTAATACCCTTTGACCTTTTAGACCATCAGGGTCGTTTTCAATCACATGATTATAGTTAAAAAGAAAGTAGTTCAAGGTTTTTTTGGAAAAAATATTCATATTTTTTCTTAAGATTAATGTAAATAGCATTTAAATTATAATTATGGTGACGACACTGACGACAATAATTAGTTCTTCATTTCTTAGACTTAAATAACCTATTATATTAATAATTAACCCCAATGATTGCGAAAGCTTCATTGGCTTAGATGGGGATGCGGAGCTTCTTGAACTGATGCTGTCTTGTAATTCTACGACCTTTGCTGATACCATTCTTTTTTTTTTTATATCAGATTGAAGAGTAAATTTATTGAGGTCGGTGCTCAATACGATAAAAATAGATAAGCGTGTCAGCATTGACATTTTAGCAATAATGTGATGTGCCCCGAAAAGAATAAGGGTAGCGTGAAGTCGTACATCGTAGGTGATATTGTATTACGACAACTCAAGTTTACAAGACTTTATAATTTTATTTTAAGTAGGGTAATCGGGGATCTGATGACTTATATAGTCCGACTTTGGGTACTCAGGGTATACATTTTTTTTCACAAGGCTGAGTGAGATAGTTTTGTGGCTTCATTCTGGTTGCAAAATATTGTAAATTAATTTTATCTAAAATGTCTGTTGGTCATCCATCATTGAGTTGAAGGTCGTGGATACAATTCCCGCTATCATTGATATACAGGTTGTTAGGAAACGCTTCCGAAAACGAAGACAGGTGGTTAATAATGGTAATTCTTTACACAATTCCATCAAAAAAGTACAAAAAACAATTTTCTTCTACATCGTAAGATTGTAATTAAAAATATAATTATAATATTGTTTGACACAACTTACACAGTTTTAGTTCCAAACTAAAGCGGTTTCAATGTGATCCCTGTATTCGGAAGCATTTCCTTTACAGCCTGTATACTTTCCCACTTTTATTTTTATTTTTAATAGGTAATAATAATATAATCTCACGCCTTTTTTATCCCCGAGGGGGTAGGCAGAGGTATTCCATTATTGGATATACCCACATTTCACGAGATATATTGGACCCCTAAACGTGATAGGCGGTGAACCCATCGCCAGACTGGGTCTGTTTACACATGTCTCAGAATTAATTCTGAGACCTGCGGGTTTCCTCACGATGTTTTCCTTCACCGTCGAGCTAGTGAGAAATATGTACCTACGTAAGTTTTGGAAAAACTCATTGGTACATGCCAGGATTCGAACCCGAGCCTCACTGATTTTTGGCCGGCTCCTTAACCGTTCGGGCTATCACTGCTCTCTTATTTATTTACTATGAAAACAAAACCCCATTAATAAACATTTAATTTGTGTATCGATTGCAGGCAGCCGGCATGCTTCTCTCTATGTGGCTTGGAAACATGATTCGGAATAGCGTCCAAGTATACAAGCAAACTACCAAATACTAATTTTCTATAGGATAAAAACACCTGCATTTTATTTCCCTTGTTCATCTTTGCATTTTTGGAGCTCTATTTTTAAAACGTTCTCCAATCGTTGAGTGCTTGAAAAATTTAAATGAAAAAAAAAAAGAAAATGTTTTTATTTCTGTAGGTAATTAACAATTACACTTAGAAAAGTCAATAGTCTAATAACAAGGCACACGAAACTCGTCCATGAAGATGGGCTAAATGTAAACAGCAGCCCATCTCCACCGACGAGTTGCTGGTTCCAAATGCAGTTCCCGAGGAGAACTAGCAAGAAAACTTGATTTGTACTAACTATCGTATGACATCGGTAATCCCGTATTTCTGAGTCGCTTGACTTGCAAGACTTGCTATTGCAACGAATGGTCTCTTCTATTTGCCAAATGACGAGCACTGGCAGCAATGGCATAAGAAAAAATAGAATACAAATAATTTGAAACAAATAAAAATTTCTGACAATCAAATATATTTTATACATTTTCAAACCCAGAGAAATTTTAAAACTCGTAGATCAGTCTCATGTTAGTTGGAAGTAAACGTAAGTTACGATACAATCAAGCTATGGATAATTATTCATTTGTTGAAAAATAGAGCTCCTATGATTGTTCACTATCTGGGCTGTATATGTAAACATACGGCCTTTTGAACATTTGCTTTGAATCTTAGCTTACTTTGAAAAGAAGTGTCATCTATGAAAAAGTATAAGAATTACTAATTCCCAGTGGTTGTAGTTCTATCCGCATTAATATTATGTCTATGCTATCTGCTAATAAATATTTTTTTTGTAAAATAATTTAATGAATAAAGAATAAAAAAATATATACATTTGGTTTCCTTTTTTTCTTTCACTCGATAAAATCTGTTTAGTTGATGATACGGCTAAACAACAGTAACCTAAAATACGGTAATAACTTCTAATAATTTACTAAAACATCAAGATAGCCAGCAATTAAATTGACAAGAAAATTTTAATAAGAAACTTTAATAGACTATAATTTCTAGACATGGAAAACATTGTTGGAGAAATCAATATACATAAATTAATCGCAGCAGCTTCGCGATACCTATGGTTTTCTTTCCATGACCTAAATAGCATAACTTTATAGGTACCTTTTTTGTAAAGAAAACCTAAGGGTTGCAAGCTGCGACGCAGAAAGCTGCATTCCTAGCTAAGGCAATAACTTACTCTATTACGAATGAGTCAAGAATCAAATTGTCTCTAGAATTTTAACAAAGGAAACAAGGGCTGAGAACAGACCCTGGGTAACTGGGCATCTGGGTTCCCACGTCCTACATATTGCAGTATGGTGATTAGCGGAGCGGATAGCGAATTAAGCAAAAGATTTACTTCAGAACCTACTTTGCTGTGCACTATCAGGGTGTTACATGAGTATTAAACCAACCGGAGACGCCACTGACAGGCGTTCCCCTCTGCAAAAAAAAGTGTCGGTCAACGATCATACCTACCATAAAAAGAGCTGCCCTTGAGTTTCTTGCTGGCTCTTCTCGGGGTACTGCATTCGGAACCAGCAGCTCGTCGGTGGAGATGGGCTGCTGTTTGCATTTAGCCAATCTTCATGGACGAGTTTAGAGTGCCTTGTTATTATAAAATATTGACGTTTCAAAGTGTATATTTTAATACCAATAGAAAATAAACGATTTTGAATTAGAATTTGAATACCTGTTATATACAACTAGTTTTTTTGAGTTCAGGGAGTGCTCGGATTGGTGAATGTATTTGTGTGCATCTAGTTCAAGCTAGTGTTTAATTGTTTTGTCAAAAAATGCGTTTGTTTTAACATTATTTGTGTGCGTTTCCTCGTCCCCCCGCAAAAATTGGCAGACTTTATTGCAAAGAAACTAGTGCGCGTGACGTCTCCTGTTGGTTTAATACTCAAAGTACATGTCATTTTATCATTATGGTTGTGTCATGTAATTTACAATAAATAAATAAATAGATTTGGGAATTAGTTCGAAGCAGACTAGAATTAGTAGGTACCTGGACTCGGACCTAGGGGGCAATTCCACTAAATGTGAACGGTTACAGTTGGATGACAATGACATATCGATGGTCAGACGATGGTGTTATTTGCTCTGAAAAGTGTCAAAATAACACCATTGACTGACCATTGACATGACACTGTCATCCAACTATCCATCCGTTGACATTTAGTACAATTGGCCCCCGGATGTATATTCATTTCATTAAGTAGTACTAATGATTTCGGTGATAGTGACTCATTATATGGACATATTTTTTGTTTTTGATAGCTAATATGACCTCGTGAACCATAACTGCGATCTATTGATTTTTTCAAGGGAAGTCCCATTGTTATCGGCAAACACAAGAACATAATATTATCAGCAAAACATAAATTATCAACAACGAAAGGAAGTTTATTAAGTACATCGTGATTGTTTCAATTGTCATATCGTCATCATCAACACCTGTTATAGCCACTGGTGCAAAACAAGTGTTTCCTTTAAGCTCATACATTATCTTCTATTCAATTGTAACTTTATCTTCTTAAAAACAAGGATCACAGTGCGGCGGATTAAGTCCGCTATACGACCCGCTTTATCCTCTACAAAGTCCACACCACAAATAATCACCAGTAGTTCGTTATGTGCAATGATCGATACCGGCAAAGCCTACTTCACTTCGTCAGGCCGCGTCCTGACAACCAGACATACGGGTCATCCTCTGACATAAGGCATTTTGACGCTCAAGCGTCGAGCGAAATGAAGCCGAGAAGCATTCGCTGTATGAAATTCTTTCTCACCCTCTTCAATATCATTTGTATCGTAAGTATTTGATATGAGCTCTTTATTGTAATATTTTGTCCGATCAATATTATAATTTACAACGTGTTGCTTCTGTGTTGGTGTATGTTTTGATTTTTTTGGATTTGTGGCGTCTTTTGTTGTAGTGTAGGATAAAGTTTGACTTTAATAAATTTGGCACCAAATTAGTTGATGTGCTCCTTCCTCGTAATTGATAGCATGTTTAATTATATTTTTGTCGTTTTGGAAAGAAAGATTAAGAAATATAAAATTTGTGAATCATAGTAGACACTCATGCGTGACGTAAAGCGGGGTTAAATGAGTGATAATTGTCACGGTTTGACCATAGCAAAAGCGTGGGCTAGACACACGAGGAGAATTTCTACTTCTCTGTTATAAGTTGTAGCGACAATTCTCAGGCAAATGCCTTTGATATAATAATCTAAAATATAATAATCTAATATAGTGGCAATTAGTAGTGCCACTGGATACTATGACACTTAACTCTGTGCGGTATCTTAAAAGACGACTAGGAGTTCTAGTTGAATCTGGCGCTTAACGCGCGTTTCTTAAGTCAATTCGACTTTTGACAGCTCTATACTGTTACGCTGTTACACGGACGATTCTGTGTCAACTGCAGCATTCTCAAAGTGACCGTGAATAAGGCGGCAAGGGTCTGCCCTTTTCGCAGCATTAGAATTACTTTAACTGTTTCCTTCCTTAGCTGTTTGGCCTTGTCCTGATGGCGATCTGCGTGATGAACATGCGCGATCGCAAGTCGCAGCCAGAGCAGTCGGCGCAGGCGCTGTCCCGCGGAGTGCTGGCGTTCCTGCTGACGTTGGCTCTGGCACTGATAGTGACGGCCGTGCTCGGCTGCGTGGGCGCATTGCGTGAGCACGTGCGGATATTATACGTGGTAAGGATGATATACCTACTACAACTTATGGTTTCTTTTCCCGCAAAACCTGTCAAAATATTTTAAGATATCGCAAACTTTTTATGGACTGATTAGACCTACAAACAATAACACAGAATAAAATAGTAAAATACGGTGTTATTTTGTTTTCCAGAAAATTATTTGCAATAGTGTCACTGCCATAATGATCTGCAGTAATTTACTATAATGGCATAATGATATTTGCCATAAATATCATTCTCTGTATAATTAGGTGCCATAATAATGAGTGCTATAATTATTAGTTGCTATAACTATTAAGTTAAATAAGCTATAGTTTACGTTAAGAAAAGACAACGCACGAGCCAAGCGAGCGAAGCGAGCGTGCCACGGGAGCGGCACGCACGTTTTGTGCAACCCAAAATGTATTAAGTTCCTTAGCAAAAAGATGCTGTCATTTGATTACTATGACCAATGAAATTAATGTAAGGAAAATTAAACGTTATGTCTAAAGTAATGATGTCAAAGTATAATATGGCTAATGCAAATTAAATTCGACAAACATATTTACTCTGCGAGATAAAGTTTTAAGATAGTTGAATATATCCTCGCGTTCCTACCTTTCTTAATCTTTACATAGTAATTTCATTGCTGCGATCGAAAACTATCGACTCAACAAGGAACTTAGCAAATATCTCGTCTCTAACTTCCAAGTTGTTGCCTAACCTTTTTTTGATGCCCAAGAAAAATGCATTACGGCATACACACCCGACCTCTAGGCGGTTGTAATGCGGGGCTTGACAGTCGACAGCTTAGTGCTGCCATACCCCCTAAAACCCTGGGGTGTTCCTCCTCGACGCTTCGGAACCGCGGTTATGCATCCGCAGCTATTCACAAGTTGTTAGCAAACCTAACCTAACCTTCATTTGTCCTTTAGCACGCGTGCTTCTTCATATTCCTGGTGTCAGTGGAGGTGATCGTGGGGGTGGGGGGTGCAGTGCTGAGTGCCTGGGTTGGGAGCAGTAGTGAGCTTCGAGTCCAGTTCTACAGGAACGTCACTGCTGAAGAGGAGGTGGCTAGGCACCACGCGTTCTGGGATCATCTGCAATCTGACGTAAGGATACTGGATCAAAAGATGACGTATTATGTGATATTCCTTTAAGTAACATAGGTACTAATGTTTAAAGGCTGTTGTGGTTGGAAGCAAAAAAAATTGCCTACTTTCATCTGTGTGTAAGGTAAGGTATTCGGAAACGTACTCATCTCAAGGTGTTTTATTGATTCAATTTCTTGATTCTTGATAGAGTTGAGCGAAATTTTGATCTTATACAGCATACAACCAATAATTTTATTGGTGCAAAAAGTAGTGTATGGAAAATATACTAACGTTTTCTTCAAATGTCCTTGCATTGGCCTTATCAAGTAAACTTAGACTTTGTTAAAAAACATTGTTCAGCGGTTAGTAAGATAAATCGATTAACTTAGATCAATCAAACTTGCTTACCTCCTTCGAGTTTCAAGCGGATAAATGAAAAACCTAAATTATCTTTTTTAAACAGAATCAATGTTGCGGAGTGGACGGTCCGCAAGACTACGCGATCATCCACCGTGAAATCCCCCCCGCCTGTTGCGCCCGCGCTCATCCCCTCCGCGAGGGTGGTGCGCGGAACCATTTGCACTCGAGCTGTCTTGCTGACGGGACATATTACATGCGCGGTTGCGAAGAAGCTTTGCGGCAGAAGAAATCGTTAAAAGGAAACATTTTCATAACAACTGGAATCATTTTTGCGATGCTGGAGGTGAGTTACAAAGAAAGAAAGAAAATTATTGATTTTGGTAAACTTACAGATATATTATTATAAAATCTAAGATACAAAGTAATTTTAATCTATCAAAAAGGGTTGTGGTTATGGATCAATATTTTAATGATTTTTCAACACACTTGCTCAAAACGACGTTTTTATTCCACCGATTTTTGGCTCTAGAGATATTAAACACGCGTGCTTTTTCAGTATATTATTGAACGAGTGCCTTTAGTTTATTAACCCGACCAATTTACATTTGTACTAGTAGGTACCAAGTCTTAAGGAAGAAGAAGAAGCGATATAATTTAGTCGAGTTATAACTTTTTATTTTAGCAACAAACAGTATTTATGCGAAAAATAACTGGTAAAAAAGTAAATGGTAAATCCAGCTTTATTATTAAAAAATAACTTAAATTCATTTAAAAAATTTTGTATTTTCTGTTTTAAACATTACATTTAAATTTAATTACATTTTTAATCTGGGCTGTTGGCCGATCTAGTTCGCACCTTAGCCTTGCGCGCGCATCGGTATCGCGGCAAGAAAAAAAAACAACGCGCCATTTTTCGTAAATAATTGTCGACTGTGACGAAGTTTGGATTAACTGTAAAGTTTAATATTAACGAAAATGTCTACAAGTGAAGAAAATGAAGAAAACCTATTATTAACTCCGCCGGACATACGTGACGAGGCGAAAAACGCGTGCGATAGTCTTTTGCCATCAAAATCGAGTGAAATGTATTTAGCGGCCTATGAAAAAATTTTTAAATAGATAACCGTCTTGTTTTTTCCTCGCAAGTGTGTTGAAAAACGTCGTATGAAACACGTGTGCCTGTGACCATAATATACGCGGCTTTCTTATGGCGCACTCGCTTTCGCTCGTGCGCACACAATATCGCCTTGTATATAATGGTCAACTTAGCACACTTGTATCATAATGTACTTACTATTATGTATAATTCATATTGCCTTCGAACGCAGTAAAACATAGTGCACACCTCTATATTACAATAGCATATCATGGAGGCGTATGCCGTTGCACGTACTTCCTTCACACGATAACATAAAGTCAAATCAGAAACGATGAACGAAAAAACAATGAATTGCATTACATTTTAAGATTTCAACCATAAAAATGTTTGAATACTGGAATACTGGTACTGGTTTTTATAAAGTGTCTAAAAATAGAGATTTAAAAAATTTTTTTTTTTAGGTTTTCTGCATTGTCCTGGCTCTTTGGATGGCTAGAACTATTAGAGCGGAACGTCGAAAACTTCAGCAAAATCTACAAGCGCACTTTGAAACTTAATACTGAACAAAATTATGTATAAGACATAATTATAAAATGTTTTCATCACAATGCACAACTCACAACAAATTTCACAAGAACACCTTTTTTTATTACTCTTCACGGAAAAATATTCTGTAATTACTCATTATTTTAGATGATAGTATTAAATAAGGTAATTTTTGGATTTGTCGTTCTATTTTGGCTGTTAAAGACTGGTATTGATCATCTATTTTGAACATGATCTTCAACGGTCAATTCGTCGAAATAATTTCTCAACGTAGCTAAACCTGTGATAAAAAGTAGTTTCGGAAAACCAACTGCGGCTCAGCCGAATGGGACCAACGGTATTCGAATTCTGTTTTTGTTTTGGACAGAGTCTCAATCATATTGCCAGAAACGCATCTCATCTGTTTTTAGAAGTCAGTGAGGTACAACCCAAAAACCTACCGGAATAGGTTACCATCCTTCTTGTGCTTTCAATTAAAATTGCAGCGGAGATGAGGAGAAATGGCCACTCGGGTAATAAAAACATATAGGTACAGTCACCTCCGTTTTAACTTGGCTGCTCTGAACATAGGCTCCGCCTGCGCAAACCGCCTCATACCGCCAAATGGTCGCTAATAATGTTATTGCTTAGCCATTTGCGCAACTTCAGAGCTGCCAAGTTAAAACGGTCATACTGTAGGTACCTACGAGTCAAATTTAGAACCTCCTTTTTTTAGAACTCATTGGAAATATATAATGGTCCCACATTGATCTAGTACTTCATATCCAGGCACCAATGGCACTGAATCGTTATTGGATCAGCCCTTACTGTCTATTTATAAATTGTAATCGCAATCGTATTTATTTTGACATACTTGCTTCTTCCGTACATCTGTCAATACTGCCAGTGAACGAAGAGCAAGCACTGATCGCATAAGAAATTTCAAATAAAGACGATTACAATTATAAACAGACAATAAGGCCCCAGTGTAAAAACTTGTCATTCCACGACGGACAGGATTGGAAGGAGTTTGCATTGGTCAATGACAATCTAGTGTACTGGATCGATACACGGGACTGAAGGCAATCAGTCATTATTTACTATTACATACATTTTCAAGGGTTTTCATGGTGTTACCTACCTATGTTTGATCGAAACTCTTTCCCACAAGCTATACAGGTAGAGTACGGCCCTTTCAACTTGGCTTCTCTGAACATAGGCCTGGCACAACGCTCGCTATAAATGTTAATGCGCATCCATTTGCGCAACTTCAAAGCTACCAAGTTAAAACGGCCTTACTGTAGGTACTCGTACTTTGTTAATTTTGAGATAGGTACAGTCAAGAGCATGTAGAGCTTGACACATTGGACTTTGTAACTTTCTTATTACAATCACTTTAGAGGTCAAACTCGCACTACAAGTATAAAGCTTATAATGTGCTCTTGACTGTACCTTGTTCAGGATTCATTTATGTCACTTCTACTTGCGACAGTCTGTGTATGTGTTCATTATTGTTATCATGGTTAGGTATATAATTATAGTATCTCATTTTATTCTCACCTTTACCAAAGTTAATGTCAATAATAATAAATAATAAGCCCCCCGTCTTTGTCGTAAAATGAAACGTATTTTGTGTACAGTGGTGTGGTAAAGCTTTTAAAATTATTTTTAATAACTGTTTAGTAAATATACTTACTCATCAATCATATAATAGGTAAGCAGTGTTAAAATACAGCACCTCAATAAAGTAATATTACATAAATACATTTATTTACTTATGTACAAAAAAGTAGCACAAAAAAAAGCGACAAGTACATTTTTTTTTCTAATCACAAAAGTTATATTGATTAAATGGTAACCAAATGTTTGACGCTGACCTCTAGTAGGGCTTTTGATTGCTTTCATGGAATGTCGCTGATGACGTAGCCAATGTGTCTACGTAAAATTTTCTGCAGGCGTATTCACGGAGGCTCGACACCGTTTCCGTTCGAATCAGATCGAGTGAAAAATTTTCCGAAGTCGAATCTATCAACTTCGGAAACTGTATTCTAGGCGATTCTGACAGCCACGGAAAATCTTCCGAATCCTTATGTCAAATATGACATTCGTTTTCGATACCGATATCTCTGAATAGCCCATTATCGACAGATTTTCCGATTCCGAGTCGAATATCGAAGCTCCGTGAATACGCCTGCTGGTCAGTTTTTTTTGGTACGTACTGGTCCCGCTATAAACCAATACTGGGACGTAAACTTACTAAAACAGGGTTTTTATGATATTAAATCGGAAAAATCCGAAATTGTTACACATTTTTGGAGATTTTTGCGAATTTACTTCTATAGGTTTTAGGGTAAGCAATTCATAATTAAAGGTGTAGCTTTAATTAAAGTAGAGCTTTCTGTGAAGGTTTACAAATAAATGTTGGATTGGTCAATCACATTGAAATTGTTTTAATTACCTAAATATACTTAAACCACTTCATTGGTAAAGTTGCAGTATATCCCAAACAAATCCCAAACTACCGTAGAAAAATTACTTTACTCTTAATTCATAATTATTTAGCATTTCACTTTAAATCAGCCAGTTTGCCCCAGTAGCGTTCTGTCGCTACAGTTTTTGTCGCAGTAGCGCGACCGTTATGTCGCTACTCGCTACAACGTTTGTCGCAGTAACGTTCTGTCGCTACAGTGCTTGTCGCAGTAGCATCCTGTCTCTATTAGTTTTTTAGAATTATGTGATATACTCAGATAAAAAGTAGATAACTCTAAGGAACTCAATAACTGAACTACACGCAACACTGAGCTCACTTTTTAGTTTTTTTTTAAATCGTTTTATAAACTAGGTACGAGTTTTTAGTGGTATTTGTAGTTGAGCCCATTTAGTGAAATGATTCCTCAGCCCCAAGATGAAAATGCAGACTAAAATCCGCGATGGTTTGTGGTTTGACAAACGTATAGTGTATGCTATAGGTAATGTATGTCATCTATGCTTCTCTATTGGTATCCTCTATTGGCTCGAAGTTCCCATAGTCAAATTCAATTAAAAAAACGCTGTTTGGTGATCAATAATGAAGGGATTTTAAATATACAGCGTGCTACCGAAAGGGTATATCAAGCCGAAAGTGGGTTGTTAGAGACATCATTTGGAACAACATTCACTATGGGACCAACTTGATCAGAGCAACTTTATTTTTCACTCCACCATACAAATCAGCTGAGCGCTAAACCCGAAATGTACTGAGATGAGAAAAATAAAGTTGCTCTGATCAAGTTGGTCCCATAGTGAATGTTGTTCCAAATGATGTCTCTAACAACCCACTTTCGGCTTGATATACCCTTTCGGTAACACACTGTATAATATAATATATTTATTAAGATTTAGGTAACTATAAAATGTTTGAAAGTAGTCGTATTCTGGTTTAGGCTATAGTTTACTTACTTAGTACCAAAGAGATTTAAATATAATAGGGCATAGAGGGGACAAAGCGAGGAAAATTTGAAGCTAAAAGTTATTCCAAGTGGAATAAGTCTAGTACAATTTCGACCGAATGACAGCTCGCGTTCATACTAACTGACATGACAAGGACATGACGCTTAAGCTTCAAAGTTTTGTATGAAAATATTCCCAATGCCCCCTCTATGCCCTATTATATTTAAATCTCTTTGCTTAGTACAAAATCATCTTATCAAAACCACAGTTTAACTTAGGTACATTAGTCTTGGTATCTCTGGTTGTATTGAATTTGATAGTTCTGACCACAGACCTGCATGTTCTGATTTCAACAAAAAGTATTTTTTTTAAATAAGTCCATACCCAACACTCATAAAATATGTTTTATTTAAGAAAATATGTGTCCACACATCATAATTATAAAATCACATTTAGGTACCTCTGTAGGTTAAAGGTTGTTTCACATCTGATGCATTGAAGAAAGAAAAGAAGATAATTATTATAGTCTGTGCAATAAATATAAAAAAACCAAACACAAATGGTGGTGTTTTTTTACGTAGGTATTTTGTAAGTGCGAATTTACCATTACATAATTATACATTTACAAACATTATCACTACATAGTATAAAACAAAGTCGCTTTCTCTGTCTCTGTACCCGTATGTCCCTATGTATGCTTAAATCTTTAAAACTACGCAACGGATTTTAATGCGTTTTTTTTAATAGATAGAGTGATTCAAGAGGAAGGTTTTTATGTTAGAATTGCACCCGTGCAAAGCCGGGGCGGGTCGCTAGTTTTTCATAAACGCAATATTAATAGATTTTTAAATTATAGAGCCTACAAATATAATTCTAAACACGCTTACTTGTACTTTGGTAAGTGAATATAAGTCTTGAGGTTCTAAGCTTTCAATTCTTAACATATCCAGATGATCTATTCAGTGCAATGATGTTATATTATATTTAACATCATTGATTCAGTGCATGTTTTGGATCGGATCGGAAGTTTGTTATAGTCGATCGCCTAATTAGTTGTATTTATTTTGACCTTATGTATGACCTTAAATTATGTGATTAGTCGAGAATTGAGATTGGTGGCGAATTGGGGTAATCCTCCTGTTTCTTGCTTCGCATCCTTATGTTGTATCCTACCCATGGAGCCAGAATGAACCCTATCATCTGAAAAAAAAAAAGAAAAGAAAACACACTTAAAGTCGGATTTTTAATCAGACGGAGTAAACTGACAGATCGAAATGTCAATTAACGTAATAATTATACCAACTTTCACATTATACTGAAGTATTTGACTCATTCATAAATAGTTCAAAAGATGTGACTATGAATAAAATGCAAATAATTTTAGAGCACTTAAATTACCGTCAGTTAATTGTCAGACATCGCACATGGCTGTATGGACTCGAAGCTTTTTCTTCTTGTTTCTTAGTAGATTTTTGATAAATGTGACTGATGATGATGACGATTCTTCCGATAGTGAATAAATTATTATAATAAAGAAGAAACATGTTATATGTTTCTTATTTATGTCCCATTTTTTGTGTTCTAGTTCCCCTTATTAGGTAGCAAAAACACACATTAGACAGATATTTTGGATTTTAGATCACTGAACTGAATGATTAAATTGAGTAAATCATTTAAGAACAACATTAATTGATTTTTTTTAAAAAGCGGCGACATTCTATCTGTCAGTTTACTCCGTCTGATTAAAAATCCGACTTTAAGTCATGTTTGCTGCAACAAGCGGCACGGCGGTACCATCCTTTTCTCGATTTAGATTTACTTATTAGTATATAATATATATATATATATATATATTCTCACGCCTTTTTTATCCCCGAGGGGGTAGGCAGAGGTATTCCATTACTGGATATACCCACATTTCACGAGATATATTGGACCCCTAAACGTGATAGGTGGTGAGCCCATCGCCGGACCGGGTCTGTTTACACATGTCTCAGAATTAATTCTGAGACCTGCGGGTTTCCTCACGATGTTTTCCTTCACCGTCGAGCTAGTGATAAATATGTACGTAAGTTTTGACAAACTCATTGGTACATGCCAGGATTCGAACCCGAGCCTCACTGATTTTCGCTCGGGAGTCATGAAACCAAGGGTATATTAAGTTGGCGTTTAGTCTCGAGGTGGAAACTGTACTTTTCACTTTGAGTGCGAGAAAAATTGACAATTTAGTACAAATTTATTTAAAACCCAACAAATTTACACTCGACCAAAATTAAGAAATTTTCGCGGTCAATTTTTTCTTCTAAACCTGTCAGGCTGTCACAGATTAACAAAGAGATTTAAATCTCTTTGCAGGTAAACAATTTAAAACACATGGCGCCACCTTCTTCGCGGAAAAACCATGGAACTAAAACTCTTCACATTTTCGCAATGAAGATGGTCCACACTCTACAGATATTTACTGGCTGTTTGAGGTTGTCTTTTTCTCATTAAGGAAATTAAAAAAAAATTACTTTATACTCCCTAGGGACTAAAGTGGTCACTTTAGTCTCGCTTCGTAGAGCTATATTGGCGTACTTTTAGAGCATGAGAAGTGTAAAAACTTTTTACTATGTATGTAATTTGAAGGGCCTGTTGGCTCAGTTGGTAGTGGCCCTGCAATGCCTTCTGAGTCGCGGGTTCGATCCCCGGTTGGGGACCAACATTTGTGTGCATGAACATGTCAGTTGACTTCGTGTCTGGGTGTTTAATATTTATTTAAGTATGTCTATCAATTGTTTAGTACCCATAGTACAGGCCCTGCCTAATTTGGGACTAAATAAAATTGTGTATTTGTGTCCTACAATTTATGTGTACAATGTCCCTATGTATATGTACGCTTAAATCTTTAAAACTACGCAACGGATTTTGATGCTGTTTTTTTAATTAATAGTGTGATTCAAGAGGACGGTTTTAGTGTTAGCATTACACCCGTGCGAAGCCGGGGCGGGTCGCTAGTATAATAATAATACCAATAAATTGTAGGGCACAATTTACACACGGTTCTATAGACCCAAACTAGGCAGAGCCTGTACTATGGGTACTAAACAAATGATAAACTTACTTAAATAAATAAGTAGTAAACACCCAGACACGAAGCCAACAGAAAAATGTTAGCCTAGAGCGGGTATCGAACCCGCAACCTTCGACTCAGCAGGCAGGGTCACTACCAACTGAGCCAACCCGTCGATATGTACTATCAGCAAACGCTAAGCCTGATACATTTGGAAAAATTGTCGCTTGCAACCTCAAATTTTATTACCCCGACCCTAATTAGAGTTACACAATGAGAAGCTAGTAACACCGTCTTTTTTTTCTATTGCGATCTATTCATCGACACTAAATGGTCATAAACATGAAAGAAACACTTTTTTTTATTGTCATTGTTACTATAAGTGAGGGCTTTGTCGAAACGGGGTGGGAAAAGATAGCTGCTCGCTAAAATGACACTTAGGTGTATCAGGCAGAAATTTTTTCGATAGTACATACAGGCTAATTGTAATCCCGTATCTCACCTCGAAGAAGGAGAAAACGATCCCACCAACGATAACATATATCCCAGCCCTATGGATGTTTGACATTAGCTGGATTTCGCATCCCGTCTTGTAGAACTTATTTTGTTTGTTGCAGTCCTTTGTTTGGGCCATCTTGGATCGAGTGTCAGTTTTGTTGAGGGGGCAGCAGCTGAAAGGGGGCACTAGGCGTGGCTCGAGTTCATAGTAATTGTCAGCACCGGTTGAACCACAGCATTTCATCTAGAAGTATATGAAAAATGAAAATCACATATTTTATAGGCCGAAAACATTATGTCTATAGCCGAAACTCAGTGAGGCTCGGGTTCGAATCCTGGCATGTACCAATGAGTTTTTCAAAACTTACGTACATATTTATCACTAGCTCGACGGTGAAGGAAAACATCGTGAGGAAACCCGCAGGTCTCAGAATTAATTCTGAGACATGTGTAAAAAGACACGGTCCGGCGATGGGCTCACCACCTATCACGTTTAGGGGTCCAATATAACTCGTGAAATGTGGGTATATCCAGTAATGGAATACCTCTGCCTACCCCCTCGGGGATAAAAGGCGTGAGATTATATTTATATATTTATTTTATACATATTTTAAAAATAAAAATAAAATCTCACGCCTTTATCTCCAAGGGGGTAGGCAGAGGTAATCCATTTCTGGAAATACCCACATTTCACAACATACACATACATATTTTATTTGCAAAGAAAAATAGCTAGGGTGATCATTTGACAAAGATTTTAGGCGGGCCTGTTGGCTCAGTTGGAAGCGACTCTGCCTTCTGAGTCGGAGGTCACGGGTTCGATCGCCGCTCGGGGCCAATATTTGTGTGCATGAACATGTCTGTTGGCTTCGTGTCGGTCGTTTAAAAGATGTTTATCAGTTGTTTAGTACCTATAGTACAGGCCCTACCTAGTTTGGGACTAAATAGTTGTGTGTGACTTGTGTCCGACAATTATTAATATGTAACATCTTTTTATTCAAAATGTTGTTCAAGATAAGATATATATTTTTAAAATAATTGCTTTAAGCTTATCTATAAGTAGTTTTGTAGCGCATTTAGGTATAGTGTTCAAAGTGATGGAGCATTCAAAAACTTAATTTCATTACGTAACAGTGTACTAATTGAGGAAGAATCAAATAAATTATCAAAAGGGTAGTCTATAGCAAATATTAGGGTTAACGGTAGAGGTAAAGAAACTTACGGTTTGTTGCAAATGTTGCCAGATCTCCTCGTAGATACTATCCTTTTTCTCACCGGACCTACTCCTAAGGAAGGAGAGGCGGATCTTTTTCGTCATGGCGGGCTCCATCTTGGGGCGCAGGGTGGCGGTAGCAATACTCAATGAGAGTTCCATAAAGATTACCACGATGATGCAGCAGGCGAACTGAAATGGATCATTTTAACTTCTAAGCCATTCCATCACCACATTCTTGAGCATCAAATAGGTTGCTAAATTATTAAGATCGTAGCCACAAAGGGGCAAGGGCAAAGATATCTCTACTATATAAAAATAAGTCGGATTTTCCTTCCTGACGCTATAACTCCAGAACGCACGAACCGATTTCCACGGTTTTGCATTCGTTGGAAAGGTCTCGGGCTCCGTAAGGTTTATAGCAAAGAAAATTCAGGAAAAATTTCAACAGAAAAGCGGGAAAATCTTATAAGCATTGCACCCGTGCGGGGCGGGCCGGGTCGCTAGTTACATATAAAAACACTTAGATATGTTACTAGAGCGCGGAAAATGAGGCCGACAAATGTAGGTAGTTGACCTAACTTTATTTAGTCGCAATGTTGGCATTTTTCACCTAGTCGTATTTCAAGCGCAACTCTGACAGATAGCTGTCCCTTTCTTTATTATTCGTTCCGTATCATCTTTCGCCGTCATTGTTGTATCCTATAAATACGCTAAGAGGTAAGTATGTACGTTGTACATGTAGCCACTCGTAGCGGATCAATTTCCAAACGCGCGCTGTATGAATATAACTCATCCTTTCTTTAATATCTTTGGGGCAAGGGGGCATTTGCGCCATCCTTGTAACCGAATGAGTGACCGAACTCTTTTGTTTCAAATTACCATGCGTAAGGATGGGTGCAACCATCTACCAATAGTGTCGACCCACACGTAAAACAACCACATCAAGGGCGGGCGCATATTTTGTATTGAAAATGAATAGTATAATTCACACGTACCACATTTTGCCGTCACTATCGACCGCGTCAGTGATACCGACCACATCGCAACCACAACTGAACCAGAACGAAACCACCAGCGAGCGGCCAGCCACATCGCAGACACAACGACATCTTGTAAGTACCTACCTCACTGCAACTGCAAAAAGCTGCTGCGACAACATTCACACGTAACGACTCTTGACCACATTTTGTCGCTGGTGTGGTTGTGGATATAAAGAAAACATACTGAGGAAATCTACATGTCTACATGTCAGAATTGATTCTGAGACGTGTATGAAAACGAGCCACTCCATGGGCTCACCATATACTGCTGAAATGTATGTGAATGTGTGGAATATAATGATAGTCCACCCCTCCGACTCAATCGGGGATCATTGCGTAAGCATTTCCTTTTATTGATACTCTTATAAGTGTCTCACAATGTTAAGCAGCCGTGAACTTTCTTTCCAGAGGCTGTAGCAGCCGAATGCAGCTACAATGATGATGAACAGCCCAACCATGATCATGAAAGCGTCAGTCTCAACGCCAGAAATAGGCTTCAGGCCCCCATGCGCCAAAACAATAGTATTTATGTCAACGGCTGCTGCCGCTATTATCACGATCCCGATGAGCTGGAAGAGGAGGTTGATAAATTATTCCAAACAGTTTTAACAGTTACAGGCTTAGATAAAAGCAAAAGAGGAAGATACGGTATAGTCATAGAAATCATCGTTGACATTTGGACTACATACAACTACACGCGCAAATAAAAAAAGAGATAGAAAGACGTACTCGGGCACAAGCGCGAACGAGTTGACTACAACGAATTACGCTACTTGCACCTAATTTAAAGGATCCACGCGCGAGGCGCCGGTACCGTATCTTCCTCGTTTGCTTTTATCTAAGGTTACAGGACTTAAGAAACGTGATCGACAAAATTATTGAACCAAACAAGATAATGGAACCAAATTATTTTAGTATGTTTACACAAACGGATATATCAAATAATATAAATGATTAGCCTTTCTGACGTCAGATGGCTGACCATTATTATTTTATTACGCATAAAACTAACATAATACGTCTATGCGAGCCTAGCATAGAGGAGACGCGCATTAAAAAAATATCGATTATTAAACTGCCGCTGAATGATGAGGGGGTGTGTGTGTGTGTGTCTTATCATGGCTTCAGCCACAAATCGCCCTCCGGTCAGACACGAGTCATGGTTCATAAGGGCTAACGAAAGATTCACTAATTAGCTTAAAGCAACGTTTAAGAAATAGGTACATGTCAGTGACTTCATTTCTAAAGTGTTGCATCAATTTTACTTGTCGCGCTATAATATTATTAAGACGAACGCTTATTTCAATCCCATACATGTGTCATTCTAATCAATTGACGCTTAGGTTTTACAAAGACTTGTCCCTCGGTAACTTAAATGGCCAAACACACTCTGTATCTGAGAGTCAGTTATCAAAATATTTCGCTGTCAAAAGTAGTGACAACATGCGTTGTATTGTATGTTATAGAACGGCACTATTTTAATGGTAGAGTCAAAAGCTCATGAAACTTTACACTTGTAGTGGCAGTCTGACCTCTAAAGCGATTGTAATAAGAACGTTGCAAAGTCCAAAGTGTCAAGCTCCACGTGCCCTTGACTGCACATGGAATCCCTGTATGATTTTTATCGATATAAAACTGTAATTAAGGCCAAAAACAAATAAAACTGTTTACAATTCAGAAATGACGACTAAGTGAAAACAGCTGTTTTAAAATTCAATAGAAATACTAACGTGGTAATTACTGACATTAACCTTCTTGTTTCGAGTTTATATATCTACGCTTTGTGTGGTATTTGATACAAAAGCAGAAAAAACATAGAAAATACTTTTTCGGGATTTTATTTATATCAGGACTTCAGTCATTAAGACTTGAAAAAATATATAAGTGTCTATTCAAAACTAAACTACCGAATCACTGCTTATCCCGTATTCTGACCTGAAAGACGTACTGTTCAAATCCCATGGACAACTATGTATTTATTTTTTTATTACAATTTCTTTATTTGCTTCAAATTTGGTAACATTAAATATCCAACTTTTCGGGACAATTTTCTAATGTTCCTTTCTCTAAAATGTATTTCTCTATAATATAGTTATTGTTTTAAATAATAAGTATAGTAATACGAGTAAGTACCTGCAAAACTAATATGCAAAATAAAAATAATATTTTTTGGGGGAATTTATAAACTATGTAAATTAATATGATATGACTAGTTATGTAATAGTACATCTATACATATAATAAAACTCTAACGGGGCCGTGTCTGTACATGAAATATTTTTTGAAAATTTTAACGGTAGTGTATATAGTTATCGATATAGATACCGAAACACCAATTTTTGGAATTTTTGTCTGTCTGTCTGTCTGTCTGTCTGTCTGTCTGTCTGTCTGTCTGTCTGTCTGTCTGTCTGTCTGTCTGGTTGTGCACGCATCACTCAAAAACTACTGGACGGATTTTGATGAAATTTGGTATGGAGATACCTAAGTACTCGGGTCAACATCTAGGGTACTTTTTATTCTAGGAAAATATCTCATTCCCACGGGAAAATAAAAAAACTGGTTAAAAAGAGAAATACGTACTACTCCGAAACGATAACACCTAGAAACTTGAAAAATGGTATGAAGGTGTCTGATATGTCATAGGAAATTGGTATGAAGGGATTTTTGGAAATTCCCACGGGAACGGGAATAAACTAAATCCAAGCGGGAAAACGCCGCTGGGCACCCGATATTTAAAATATGGTATGTTGGTGTCTTAAATATGTCGTATGCAACCACTATGAAGGGATTTTTGGAAATTCCCACGGGAAAGGGAAAAACGGAATCCGCGCGGGCAACGCCGCTGGGCATCCGCTAGTTATGATATAAGTGCGGTAGGTTGAAAATTACAGCCGAGGCGATATTGCTAGCCCGAGCCGTAGGCGAGGGCTACAAGTAAGCAGAGGCTGTAATTATCAAAGCGCACGTATGTCATACGACGTTTTATAACACATTTGCGAGGAAATAAAATAAAACTCCGACTATGGTAAACGCATAAAATCAATACAGCGTTAAGAAAAAGCGCGCGGCGCGCATCATCATTCTTTTTTAAGAAAAGGCACAAAAAACAGCCAGTACTTATTACTAATAAAGTAAAATAATATTTTTGTGTTTTTGTTACAGATTAATTGGTTGTAATTTACTGTCAAAATTAATTAAATTAAATAATTATGTAGTTACATAAATATTTCTTTATATATAATCTTTATCTCCCAAAGTTAATTTTAATCATAATGTTGACAACTTTTTTGTCATAAAAACTCTTTTCTGAGATTTTAAAAAGTACCGTTCGTTTTACGACGAAGTATCTTGATAAACCGTGCGTTTTACTTTACACTTACCGCACTTGGGCGTAATGAAATAGGTAACGATATTAAAATTGGTGAAATAAGACACCTTTTACGAGCAAATGTGTTATAAATTAAATTACAGTTCTCGGCCACGCTAATAATTCCTTATTACATATCAATATTATCAATTATAAACTTACCATAAGCATTATAATAAAGGCAACCAACATATATTTTGAGCATTTATATCCGCAACACCCCATTTTGAAACTCGTAAAAAAACCTCAAATCTTAAATAAAAATTATTGACTCAAAGAGGAACAAAATCAAACTGTCTTTTAAAATTAGAACTTAATAACTTTTTCTGACGCGATCGAACACAAACTTTGAGGTAAGTGACTCTTTCGACTCCTAGCTTATATTAACTATCTTTGACTGCCAGTAGCAGAATGTGCCTAACGGGTAATGTGTTGGGCATATAGTTCCATTACCATTTAATTGGTGTAAGTGCATGTATGTAATCTGGTACCATTAGGTACCCCAGAACCTTCGATTTAATAAATATGTGATAAAAATCATAATAAATGGCTACTATAAAACTATAGGCCATCAGTTTTAGGTTAGAAAATTGATTGATTTTGTTGCTCTATGAAAATAGTGGATGATTTTTTTTTTTACAATTTTATCATTTCATGATAGATTCTTGAAAATCTAGGTAGCGTTTAAACATAATATGCTTGATAAGAACAGGTGGACTTTAAAAAAATACAATGCAAACACAAAAATATATAGGTAATGTTTTGTACGATACGTTGGAAAGTCAAACTAAAACTAAGTTAATAATTAAAAATACAAAAAAAGTATTTTTATAATCAACTTGGTATTAGTTACACTCCTTTACAATTTAACTAATTGATGTACAAATTTGTAGACTTCCACTGCCACCGTTACCCAAACTTCATATTCAGGGATCGTTTTCACCTGTAGTACACAAAGAAGAGGCTTTATAAAATGAGGAAGGTCTGATCAGCGCCGATCTCACTCTATATGAATGCGCGACGCCTGGAGCTGGTGAGGGCTTTTATCTCCAACCTTTGTGTATCATCATAGTATAAAACAAAGTCGCTTTCTCTGTCCCTATATCCCTATGTCCCTTTTAAAACTACGCAACGGATTTTGTTAAATATATTTTTTTTAAATAGATAGAGTGATTCGATTAGAAGCCGGGGCGGGTCACTAATATTGAATAATATCTAAATAACCTTTTGAGATATGTTTATGAAATTTGGAGCACATATGTATTTTGCAAGTCTCAATAATATGAGCTAAATTTGACACGTTTATGTGAAATAGTTTTTGAGTTATGAGGGGGTCAAAAGTGGCTCCAAATGGTTCGTGTAATATTACACACGGTGCTGCTGCTTCTGTTAATTGAACTTGGCTTGACACACTACCACGTGTCCAGATTTCGTAGATAATTGTGTTGCGCCACCGGTTCCCCCCTCCTGTAATAGCCCAACGGCTATTTACACGCCACACAAATTTTTGGCTATGTACTTATAGTTAGGGAGGCGAATAGGGGAATTTTCGGTAATACTCGAGCGTGGCAGTTTAAGATATGAGAGATACCTTAGACCTAATAGAACAACTTTGTAAAGTATTTAGCTCTATAAGTAGTGACGCGCGCCTAGGATAGACGATCAGATTAGTAAAAAAAAATCGATAGTCTGAAATACTCAAGCGCGTCAGATTAAGATATTGGGGGTTGATTTTAGTGTTTTAAGACTAAATTTAACTAATCTGACGATAAGTCCTTGACGCCGCCAAGTTATAGGGTCGCGAACTTGTAAAAAAAAAACGTTAATCCGGCATTCTCGAGCGCGATTTTTTTATTTTTTATTTGGAAGAATATAATCTAAAACTTACTAAAAATACAAAATCTGCCGGTTTCCGCATGACCGGAAGTGTGGAGGAGCCATTTCGTCTTCCGAAAAACGCGTTGCTTCATATAAGTCGCGAATGATACATTTTACAAAAAAAAGTTTAAATAAACAAAAAAGGTAATTTTATTTTAGACAAAAAATGTCTCTTTACATTTTTGTCCAAAGTTAAAACTTTTTGACTTGAAGCATCATAAAAACTCAAACTCCCGGTTTTTTGAGTATATCTCGAAAACTGAGGTTTTTAAAATAAATTGATATGAAATAACGATGATTAAATTATTGAACTTTTATTATACTTATCTCAATTTTTTTTTTCTAAAGCTTCTCGACAATTTTCGTGGACTCGGAAAAAGTTACGCGTATCTGTATACAAAAGTATTATTAACATGTACAGTTCCATGTATGTATATTATTCAATAGCCTGTTGATCCTCAAATTGTTTTTTGGACGTACCGTAACTCGTAAGCAAAACGAAGTGAAGAATTGAAGCAAAAAAGAGGAATTTGCCATAAACATGTAATACAGACTGAGCGCTTCGCGGAAATATGCCGTCCTACCAGTATTTTTCCTTTATTTCGCAACATTGATGGTGGGGAAAAAAGCGGTAGAAGGGAATTTTCGGTACACCTTAATATATATATAATTCCCCGTTTTATCAAGGAGAAAGAAAGGAAAAAAAACCGGCCAAGTGCGAGTCGGACTCGCGCACCGAGGGTTCCGTACAACCTTGCAAATTTATGGTTTTCGTAATTTTTCCTTTATCTATGCTATAAGACGTTGCTTCGCACCAAATTTCAAGATTCTGAGTTCACGGGAAGCACCCTGTAGGTTTTGATTCCCTTGCAAGTGTCGAAAATTTGCGGCATAAACGGCTGTATCTTTTGATTGCGTTGGCTTAGAAGTTTGATTTTTTCACAGCTTCAAGGGACAGTAGACCTGAGTAATTGATATAAATTTCAGCTTCATACCTCCACGCGTTCCTGAGAAAAAGGGTCTTGACAGACGGACGGACGGACGGACAGACGGACAACAAAGTGATCCTATAAGGGTTCCGTTTTTTCCTTTTGAGGTACGGAACCCTAAAAATAAACCAAAAAACCTTTTTCGGTCAGATTAAGAGAACCCACCAACATTTTTGTCAGATTAAGAAAATATGCTTTCAGGATACCGAGATAAACCTCCCCTATGAAAATCTGACGCGCTCGAGTATTGCAAAAGAACTATTTTTTTTTGCATTTTCAAACACTCATCGTAACTTATCGTCACGCCCAAATCGTCAGTTTTTTTAAAGGGAGCTTCCTTGGGGCCTACTTAACACCCCTTCCGAAAATCTGACGCGCTCGAGTAATTTTTTTTTTTGCATTTTTGACTACTTTTTATGCCTACCTCCACCACGCAAACCGGCAGATTAGTATACTGTTGTTATCAGAGGCACTTGGGGCATACGTAGTATGAATATCTGACGCGCTCGAGAATGCCCAAGTAACTGTTTTTTTTTAACATTTTTGAAAAACCGTACACGCCAAACCCACCGCTAAAATGGTATTTACCATAGGAGCTTTTCTTTTCGAAATAATTTTATCTTTCGATTTTGATAGGTCTCGACGGCGCCGTTGAATTACGCCATTTAGCTACCTCGCCTCCCTAACTATTACAAAAAAAAACTTTTGAAAACTGGGTTGGAATACCTCTTATAAAGTGTGAGTCACTCGCAATCATAAGCAATATATTAATAAGCAAGGTGCCAATAGATAACTAATGCTGAGTTTGTAAATAACTAAAGACTAATTTTATTATAAGCGCCCTGACATTGACTATTCTTGAAGTCGGTTTGGGTTTATCTATTTTTCTGTCATGCCTTTGACGGGCCTCTTGGCTCAGTTGGTAGTGACCCTGCCTTCTGAACCGGAGGTGGCGGGTTCGATCCTCGGGGCCAACATTTTTGTGCATACTAAACACACAGACACGAAGCCAACAGACATGTTCACGTTGGCTTCGTGTCTGGGTGTTTAGTATTTATATGAGTATATCTATCAGTTATTTAGTACTCATATTACAGGCTGTGCCTAGTTTGGGACTAAAATAACTGTGCGTTATTATTATTATTAAGCGTTTTTCTCTTAAAAGGCTACATAGCAAACAATTTAAAACAACCAAAGATAAGGAACACTGATATTTTATTTAAGAAAATCTATGTCAACATTGTAACACTAATATAATTTTAAAATTACAATTAGGTAGTTTAAAAGGAAGTTTAACATTTGATGCAATTAATGCAAGGAATGACAATATTGTTCTGTGAAATTAATACATAATATTATAACCAATCATATAATACTTGGTGGGTAAAAAAGAAGTATTTTTCTTTTACATATTTTCTTTGTACTATTTTATTATACAATAAGATTAAAAATATTTTTTTTGGTTAACGACATATGACTAGTATAATATTTTTATTTTTTAAAAGAGTTTAAAAATTAAAAATAATTTAATATTGATTTATAAACTAAAAATGTAATTTATGTACACATAAAAGAAATGATTAAGAATTGTATTTCTCTAATTCTACTCTAGCAAAGCTACATAATATAATATAACTTATTCTAGACACGCTTGTATAAGCTTTAGTACATGAAAATTAAAAAACCTACAAGTTGAACTACATAATATAGATCTGCGGCTGCTCAAAAATCCTATAGTTTACTTAAATTCGTAACTTAAACAGATGTTTACTTAAACAAAATTCTTGGGAACAGCACCAATTTCAATTCAGTGCAAGTTTTACATAATTAATTAATACATTCATTATTTAAATGATACATAGAAATAAAATAATGAAATATGAATTTCTCTTAATTTCTTAATACTTTAATGTTTATATTAAGAGGCACTACTATCTTTCTCATTATAATATATTTTATTATATTTTCATGTACTTATATTAATTACTTTATTGATTTTTAAGAGTGAGCAGTGATAGCCCGGACGGTTAAAGAGCCGGCCGAAAATCAGTGAGGCTCGGGTTCGAATCCTGGCATGTACCAATGAGTTTTTCAAAACTTACGTACATATTTATCACTAGCTCGACGGTGAAGGAAAACATCGTGAGGAAACCCGCAGGTCTCAGAATTAATTCTGAGACATGTGTAAATAGACCCGGTCCGGCGATGGGCTCACCACCTATCACGTTTAGGGGTCCAATGTATCTCGTGAAATGTGGGTATATCCAGTAATGGAATACCTCTGCCTACCCCCTCGGGGATGAAAGGCGTGAGATTATATTATTATTATTATTATTAAAAATATTTTTTGCTGCCTGATGAGGTACTATAGCAGAATATGTTTGATATTCATAGTCATAGTCATAGTCATAGTCATAGTCATAGTCATATCATTTATTGCTCCATGTGGTTTTACAGGTGGTAGGTAAAATAATATATAGTACACACATGAACCCTGGAAGGGCGCTACAAAATTAAATACAAAATGAATTACAAAAAAGGGCACATAAAATTTCTTAAAATATACATATTTAAATTGCAATATTAACTCTATTTTTGAAATCGAAAAATTCCTGCAGGGTATAAAAATTGTTCATTAACAAAAAATCTTTAAGTTGGTTGTGGAATAAAAGTTGGTTGTCTATTTCGCATAAAGTTTTCGGGAGTTTATTAAATAGTTTTATTGACATGTAATATGTTGCTGAACTGACGATATGTAATTTGGTAAATGGGGCTTCTAATCTATTTCTGTGTCGCAGGTTGCGAGGTTACGGGTAGAAATCTTTTGTCAGCGTATACAAATGTAGATTTTTCTTTACAAACTTACAAGTTTCTAAAATGTACATAGAAGTTAAAGTTAAAATTCCCAGTTTTTTGAAATGAAGTCTGCAAGTTTCCCGTTCAGTAATATTAACTAAAATACGAATGCATCTTTTTTGCAAAATAAATAACTGTTGTATTTCGACACTATTACCCCATAAAATTATTCCGTAGTTTTCTTCAGTTCATTGAGTGCATAAACAAACCTAGACAATTTACCTGCTATCTTTTCTATGTGGTTTTTCCAGTGCATGTCCGAATCGATTTCCTCTTATTCTATCCAATAAAATAAATTTATTCGTTTAAAAATAATGTAAGTAGATAATCTACATTTTGTCATGGGTGTTTTTCCTGAGCTTCCCTAAAGTTCAATTTGCATCATCAAATATGTAAATTACGGCAAGAAAACGTCTCGTTCTTGACAATGCCCAAATCCATTTCAAATTGAGCCTTAAATACATGTACCTAGTTACCAAACCTAATTTGTATTTATAATACAAATAAATAAATAAAATACCGAGTATTAAGTGACTTACGTATTACAATCGACTTGGAACTATAGTAAATCTAAATAAATCTAGATCTAGGCTGTTTCTCGGCTCTTGCCTTGGGTCTTTATGGCGTGTGCTAACCATAGAGCTAGGATGATTCCGGCCACCTGAAAAAAATAAAAAATATTAATAAAACTATATTGACTGAGTAATGTGATGGTGTAAGAACTATAATCACGTAACGTAAAGTATTTGTCACTAGCTCGACGTTGCAGAAAACATCGTAAGGAAACCCGCAGGGCCCAGAATAAATTCTGAGACATGTGTAAACTGACCCGGTCCAGCTATGGGCTCACCACCTATCACGTTTAAGGGTCCAAATAATGTATTGGTAGAACGTGGATATTTTCAGAAATGGAATACCTCTGCCTACCGCCTCGGGTGTAAAGTGCCTGAGATTGTTAAATAATTTAATTAACTAATTAGAAATACGGTTCAGCCGTTCAGTGAATATACTTCTTTAAGAGTAATATGTAAATTTTACTTTGGCTCCACCTTAACTGGTATGGCAAAAAACGTTCATAAAAATACCTTCCTAAAATACACCAAGTAAAAACAATTGTTTTAGGTCAAAATAAAAGTCTTAGTTTATGTAAGTAATAAAGATTATCGCCACCAAACGTTGAATATGAAATTATAGGCTAACTGTGACCTTAGCTCGTTTAAATCTGACCTAGGTAAAGATCAGCAAGGCAGATACTGAAATAGCGTGCCCGTGTGACGACCGAGTTAACGAAGCTCTACTATGGGCTTTTAACTCACGTCTTTCTCGATTCAGACAGAGCAGTGATGGCCTTTAGCCGCCAAAATTTACTTTTCTTTCCTTCTTTTTAAAAAGCCAGCTTCACATGATGATAATCAGTGAGGCTTAGTTTCGAATCCGGGCATGTACCAATGAGTTTTTCGAAAACTTACGTACACATTATCACTAGCTCAACGGTGAAGGAAAACATCGCGAGGAAACCCGCTGGTCCATGAATTAATTCTGAGACATGTGTAAATAGACCCGGTCCGGCGATGGGCTCACCACCTATCACGTTTAGGGGTCCAATGTATCTCGTGAAATGTGGGTATATCCAGTAATGAAATACCTCTGCCTACCCCCTCGGGAATTTATTTAATTAATTAATTGCACTCGTAACTATCTAAGCAATGCAGCGCAAACGTGAGTTAAGTTCTCATAGTACCAATGTGTCTAGAAATCGATCCTGTTTCACGCCAGTCCAATGGTGTTTTGACATGAACTGGCAATTTATAGTGTCTTGGGTGAAAACTTTATGGGTTTTTGACAGTTTATTGCCCGCAATAACGTTAGCGACCGTTCCACGTGGTAGGAATGGTACGAGTATACTGTGACATATAAAGAACTTTTTTTTATAAGAAAAAAGGGGGCAAACGATCAGACGGGTCACCTGATGGTAAGTGACTGCCGTCACCCATGGACACCTGCGATTCAAGAGTCACAACTGCGTTGCCGGCCTTTGAGTGGGAGTAGGGGAGGGAGGGAGGGGTGTAGGGATGGGGTTGGGGCCTCCGGTTACTTCACTCACTCAGCGAAATGCAATGCAAGCATTGCTATACTCTGCTTTTCTGTGGGGCCGTGGTATCACTCCGGTCGAGCCGGCCTAAGCGTGCCGAAGCATGGCTCTCCCACGTAAAACTTATAAAGCAGTTGCCTGCGATTCCGTTGGCGTGACCTTTATTATTTCTAGAAACAATGTGTTTGTTTAGGGATAAAAAATAACTTTAAAGGTTCAGCCTATTTCTAATACCATTCATTAAGTTCGGTTCGATCACTGCTAAACTAGAGGCCACCTGTCCCAGACTAGATCGAAAGGTATCAGACGTTTAAGATGTCATACATCTGAATATACAAGGTGACTTTTTTAACCGTCTGAAAAAAAAATATGGTGTGATAGGTAAGTAAGTGTAATAGATACATTTGGCATTGTTACTTAAAAAATATTTTTTTTACATTTTTTTTTCTTGCCTTAACTAATATACATTACTTAATTGTAATCATTTTTACACACAGAAATATTTGAAATTGTATTTTAAAAAGAAACAGGCTCGTAGCTTCCATTCATGCGCAATCTACCTACAACCGCCAGCTGCTACACAGTAGTGCGCGTAGTTTTCTAGATTTTGTAAATTGCTTTAAACTTAACAATTAATCTCGTGTATAACTTCAGCTCGATATACCTTACGTCATATTTTTTTCCAGACGGTAAAAAAATCATCCAGTAGAACGTACATTTAACTGATGCATTCTACGTAAGTTCCAGAAACTTCCAACTCACCTCCAAGAAGCAGAATAGGATGCCGCAAACGATAACAGTCAGCCCTGCACTGTGGACAGTGGACAGCACCTTATCCTCGCATCCTTCTTTGTAGAACTTGTTGTTTTGCAGGCAGTCAGCTCTCTGGATTTCTTGGGCTTGGTCGGAGTTGTCCATGGGGCAGCAGCTGAAGGAGGGGTGCAGGCGAGGCTCAGATGAGGCGTAGTTGTCGGGGCCGGTCACACCGCAGCATTCCAGCTGGAAGAATGTGCAGAAGGTTATGTTTTGGAAAAGACGAAGAGAAGAAGTTGCTGTGAAGTCTGTATGATAAGAATGTAAATGTGTGTTAAAACATCAAAGATGAAATAAAGTTTTACATAGATACGAAAAAGTGTTTGATGCTTATTTAGTCTTAGTTACATTAGATGTTTTTAGTGTATTTAATTATAACGTAACACAGGCATGAGGCACAATATAACAGCGGTCTCAGTTAAGATATTAATTAGAAAAACTAAACTCACTTTTAATCTAAAATCACTTCTAAAATGTCCTCTTTCTGATAAAAGATTTAGCAAATAATTATTCGTTGATGAACACAAATCTAGTGACATTCTGTACTCTGAAATCTGTTAAGCCGTTTAGGCTACAGATAGCGCTAAAACAGTGTAACATATACCAGAAAATGTTGACCTTCTTGTTTGTATTTGTTGCACACTGCATACTAACTTTACAGCATTTATCACCTGTAGCAGGTAAAAATACTCATGTGACTTGGCTGCTTGACACCCGCTGTGCCGTGGTCAGTTCCGAAGCGGCGATGCCGTGGTCAGTTCCGAAGCAGCGAGAAGGAATACCTCAAGGGTTTTAGTCTGTATTGCAGAACTAGGCTGTCGAGCCCCACATAACCCTTGGCCAAACAGGATAAACAAAAAAAAATGTTAAAATACTCACAGTGCGCTGGATGCGATCCCAAAACTCCCTGTAGGAGGAATCCTCATCCTTAGCAGACTTGTTCTTGATAAAGGAGGCTCGGAGCTGCGACTTCATTGTAGTCTCGATTTGGGGGCGCAGGGCGGCGGTGGCGATGCCCACTGAGAGCTCGATGAGGATGATCACGATGATACAGCCGGCGAACTGGAAATATGGATCTTTAAGGATCGAGTGAACAGGCATCTTCTGCGCAGGCTTGTCCCATCGTAGGCCCCTTCTTTGCTCTCGGGCTAGTCTGGAGTAAAAAAAAATGGGCCATGTTTAACCGTCTGCAATAAAGGAAAAGGTGCTCGATTCTTCACGAATTTTTTTGTATGTTAATCCATATTAAAAATTTGTGGTATACCTTAAGGGTGGTCTCATAGAAGTAGTATTGTAACGAGGTACTCCTAATCGGACCTCCTTTATCCTCCCTTTATAAACTTTTGCTCTTTAAACTTCTTTATCTGGCCGCACATTCTAAATTTTGAATTTTGAAATTAGAACTACAGCTCTCTCTTCTATTTTTCTTCTACCAGAAAATTAGTACCTCCGCTAGGAGTAAAAGTGTTCTGTGATTAGTACTTACCCAAAGCTCGAACTAGACGGTCTCTGACCTAAAATATGTATTCTAAATAAGCTTTTCTACGTAGAAAAGTTTTGCATGTTCTAAATATCATAATAACTATGTTTCTACAATAATTGTGCTGTAATAAATAACCCGATAAAACCGTGATACTGTGAACAGTTAATAAACCTTTTGGCTGCTGAAACACTCGTTTATCTTCATCTTCCTCTACGAAAATCTGATAAAGAACTTCAGGTGGAGAACGGAACCCCTCAATGGACATCAGAAAATCACTAGCTATCAGCTTAATAGTCTTAGCAACAGTAGGTAATGGATCTTGAGTAAGCAAAGATTAGTTTTTTTGTTCTATTCCATGAAATAGGTTTGTTTTTTGTTTGAAATTTTGGTTACTAATCATACATACATACATACATAATGCTCACGCCATTCTCCCACAGGGGTAGGCAGAGACGATGGTTCGCCACTTTGCTCGATCTCTGCATACTTCTTTCGCTTCCTTCACATTTTTCATGCACGATCTTTTATTCGTCGCACTCCGGACACCAGCTTTTTGAAGCTTACCTAATGATTTGCATACCTATTTCGTCGTATATAAGGAACGGGCATTTTGCATTGATTTACCAGAGCTTTCGGAGTGCAAATTAAACCAGAAAAATTTTATATTCTGCAGCCGTACCAAAAAAAAATCACGTGATATCCAATTAGACGGCGAATGATAGACAAAAACAAAAGTAAATAAATAAGAAACTTTAAGTGGTCGACGAATCGATAATTGTTCTATTTTTATAATTATGCGGTATGGAACATGGAACTAGGGTTCCATGTTCCATACCATAAATGGGTCAATGACCTACAAAATAACATGGATATCGTACGCACGGGCAGTCACAGATTTGGGTCCCAGTTGAATTATCGACGAAAGTCACGCCCGCAGGTGGTTAACGCCAGTGGGTGTTGTAATTAGTTAGTCGATATCATGATTCTCAATCATAAGCGTAGGTCTTTATCGACAATTTCGCTAGAGGAAGCTTTGTAGTTGCATTGTTTAGAAGTTGGTTACATAAAACAATTGTTTGCCAGTCAAAGACAGCCGCAAGGGAAAAATGAGTAGGCGATGGAATATTGAAAAATTACATTTCTTAAAGGTCAGTCATTCCGGAATAGGGTAACCAGATAAAAATTGTCTACTGAATAGAAGATTATGTTTAGGTTTGATTTAGATAGAGATCAGTAATAGACTTACAGTTAAAGAGCCTTTTTCACATGATGAAAATCAGTGAGACTCGGGTTCAAATCCTGGCATGTACCAATGAGTTTATCAAAAACTTACGTAGGTACATATTTATCACTAGCTCGACGGTGAAGGAAAACATCGTAAGGAAACCCGCAGGTTCCAGAATTAATTCGAAGACATGTGTAAATAGACTCGGTCCGGCGCTGGGCTCACCACCGTTTGACCACCGTTATGACGTTTAGGGGTCCAATATATCTCGTGAAATTTGGGTTTATTCAGGAATGGAATACCTCTGCCTACCCCCTCGGGGATAAAAAGCGTGAGATTATTTATTTATTTTTATTTTTATTTGATTTAGATTTTATAAAAATCCTGCGATTTCTGCGAAAATCCACAAGTTACTGTCACACTTTTTACTGATATTTTTACATCCGAGGAAGTGTTATTTAATTTAGTTTCTTTTCTTTGTTCTATTGGATCTATCATATTATGTGTGTTTTTAAACAAAAGTAGTGTTTTATTTTTCTTTTGTATGCCACCTGAATTTCATTGTTAGTACATTGAATGAAATATACATATCATCTTAATCAATAATATTATATTGTTTACATTGTATGGAATATTTTGGAGCGTCAGCTCTTTCTAAGTTGACTAGACTATCCCTCCAGTTACAAAAAAAAAAGGTGATTATGTAACGATGTATCTAATAAAGTATATGAGATCATTATTCCTATGAGATCAGCGGTGTGAAACAAATCAGATGGGGTCAAATGTCGCCATTAATATAAGCGCGTGAGTCGTGACCCAATTCTTCTACACATTTGTGTAGACATTGGACTCGATTCTGGCTGACCAGCTAAAATTCCTATTTTAAGTTAGCTCTATTCTTTTCCACCGCTTTGGAAAGGAAAGGGACAGAAATAAGCGTCATATTTATTTATTGTTACTAATTTCAAACTAACAAAATTGAACCATAAGAACGCATACACATCTTATTAAAATACACTCGTTTAGCAATTTTAGCGACGATGTAACAAGGTCATGAATAAAAGTGACAGATAAGCATGTTCCTAAGGTTCAAATTAGTTGGTTTTTAAATGCTTGAAATTAACGCTTCAATCTATGGTTTGTTTCTGTCCTTTTTCTTCCGTATTCTATGGAGAAGGAAAGGCTAACTTAAAATATGGAATTTTAGCTGGACTGCCAGAATAGAGTTTAGTGGCCGGCCGGAAATAGCCAAAGAGATTTAAATATAATAGGGCATAGAGGGGGCATTAGGAATATTTTCATACAAAACTTTGAAGCCTAAGCGTCATGTCCTTGTCGTGTCACTTAGTATGAACGCGAGCTGTCATTCGGTCGAAATTGTACTAGACTTATTCCACTTGGAATAACTTTTGACTTCAAATTTTCCTCGCTTTGTCCCCTCTATGCCTTATATATTTTAATCTCTTTGGAAATAGCGAACATAAAATGTGTTTCTACTATCACAAATTAAAAACTATTGCCTCGTTCTTGACTAATTGATGCCACGCCTTTTTAGAATGCTTCTATTTTTAAGGGATTGTTTTCTCAGTGACTACAGAAACGAAAGTCGAGGGGTCAATTCCCGCTAGGGACTGACATTTGTGTGCATGACCGTGTCTGTTTGGCTTTGTGTCTGGATGTTTGTGCTTACTTATAAACTCCTTATATTTTTGACCTATTCAAGGAAACCCTAAATCCTGGGATAGAATTGAGGAAATAGAAACTGCTTTATCGGTGTGATTAATAAGCTATTCCAAACTACAGCTTTCTAGTACTAAGAGCTCAGAAGGTAGGTTATGGACAGACAGACAGACATAACGGAACCCTATAAATGGAATTTTCCACGAGGCCGAAAAAAAACCGAAATATCCCCAAATGAAAGCAAAATGATTTTGTGCCGGCAATCCCACTGATAGACGGGCTGCTCGGCTAGTGTCAAATAATCAAAATAGGTACTGATTTAACACCTTAGTCTTAAAGACAATATAAAATAGTACTCACAATATAAAGCAACTTTGGGCTCTCTTTCCAGGCGCCGAAGCAGCCGAAGGCAGCAACCACGATGATCAACACACCCACTGCAATGAGCACGGCGTCAGTCTCGTGGCCAGAGGGTTCCATGCCCGCAAACCCCTTGATAATGCCCATGTCCACGCATGCTGCTGCTATGATCACGATGCCGAAGATCTGGGGAAGGAGAAATGAAGGAGTTAGAGAAACAGGAAGGTTGGTTGCTATGGTTGCGACGGGCCTGTTGGCTCAGTGACCCTATCATCTGAGCCGGAGGTCACGTGTTAGATTCCCGCTGGGGACCAACATTTGCATAAACATGTCTGTTTTCTTCGTGTCTGGGTGTTTGATATTTATTTACGTATGTCTATCAGGTATTTGGTGGACACTCAAGAGGTAGTCATGTACTTCAAAACATTCATCATCTGTCCAATGCTGGACATAGGCCTCCCCTAAAGAGCGCCATAGCCCAATGTCTTCATAACGACGCTTCCAGCATCTGCCTGCAGCCTTTCGCCTTTCGTCATCCCATCTGACCGGAGGGCGTCCTACACTACGTTTGCCGAGTCGCGGCCTCCACTCCAGAACTCGTTTACGCCAACGGTTGTCGGTTCTTCACGATATGGCCGGCTCACTGCCACTTCAGCTTGCTAATTCAAAACATTAATAAAGACTTAATGGTAGTGAAATTCCGCCAACGCTTGTAATAATCCTACACCCAATGCCCATCGCGTATTGTGGGATGCATTTACCAATTAGTATCAACTCTTCCAAATTGGGCACTCCCACGCATTTCGTTGCGCAGTGTCAGTGCCCTTCGTGGGTGTTTCTTTCTTTAAGTCAATTGTTGAGTTTACTCCTTTGTCTGGACTGTCCCGTATATTACGATTTTGCGGAGTGCGCTCAGTTGAAACTAATTACATAAAGTCTTTTATTTAAGTTTGTATGTTTACGATTGAATCGGTACTTGAGTATTTAAATGGCTTAAGAATTATAAGGTTTTCATTGTTATACATTTTAAACTTATAACACGATTGTAAGTTATTTAAACCGCGGTGATGTTATAGTGAATTTACAGAAACATTGACTTTGTACAAAGTTTTTAAGGCAATATGTAGGTTTTTGTTTATCTTATTAGGAATATTTCGTACCTATATCTTTAAAAACAAAAAATAACACATCTTATAAAATGATTATTTGCTTTACATTTAGTTACGTCATAAATGTAGAAAGAATTGTATTGTACCTACATATCTACGTATCATAATTCAGACTACATTTGTTTGATATGTCAATGATCAACCTCAGGAAACAACCGTATTGTTTTAATTGCATCTGTTTGTATCACTCTTTATATTCAGTCATGTTACTTAGGTACTATTCACCAATCACTACATAGGCTGTCTGTCCCTATGTAAATATGCTTTAATCTTTAAAACCGCTCAACGGATTTTGATGCGCTTTTTTTAATAGATAGAGTGATTCAAGAGGAAAGTTTTTATGTACCATATAAACCGAAGCGCAGCGCAGGCGGGTCGCTAGTATAAACCAATAGATAGTATATTTTAAATACTAAAATACCACACCATTTCTTTTATGTTTTATTATTCTATAAATCCACATAAACTAGCGACCCTTTTTGGTAGCTTAAATAATTAGTTTAATATCTTAGATTATATTAATAATTTTATCTAAGTTTACCAAAATAAATAATTTTCTTTCTTCTTTCTTTCTTTCTAAAATATTCTCCTATATTCCTATCGTGCCACCTAATTGGTATAAAACCCATAACCGAGCGAAGTGGGTCACTGCACAAACCCATATAATAAGACGTAGATGTGAAATTGACCATAAACCCGCGCTGATGAAACTTTCGATTTCCTCACCACATGGGCTTTAATGACACGTGGCAAAACAAACAATGACATTTTATAGGTAGACACGTTACACTCTTACATGATGCGCGAAATTGACAACAGTTGGTCCCGGATCTCATTGTGTTCACCCATAACACAATAGAAGTAGTCTTATACTATATACCTTTGGTGAACGAAATTTGACTTTGACTTGAAATTAGTTCGTAGTATTAACAAACAATAGAATGGGTATAAGACATGGCAGATACCCATTGCTTGAAAAATTCTCAAAGTTAGAGGTGGCCACTTACTTGCTTATCAACATCACCTAGTCTAGTGGACTTGAGAGGGAATTTATAGCCCACATACTTCAGAAAGAGTATAGCTGCTGTGCTGTTACGGGTGGGTGATGATGAAATGGAAACAATACCAGGTAAAGTCAAAAGACGTGTGGCACTCGGGGACTGCCGCGGTAAAGCTATTGCATAGCATTTTGTATCAACAAGACTGCCGAAAGAAACGGGTTGTTCCCAGTCCGCCGATCGGAACTCCGATTGGTAGGGACGAGTGGGAATATTTTTTCTCACTGCTCCGATTGTTTTTATGTTGTTTCAATAACCCCTTTTTTCGCCAAAAGTACATTCACCAATAAAATAATAAAGTTGACTGTCTTGGTTGGTCTATTTCATTTCATTTCATTTGATTCGATTCGATTCGATTCGATTCGATTCGATTCGACTCGACTCGACTCGATTCGACTCGACTCGACTCGACTCGACTCGACTCGACTCCGACTCCGACTCCGACTCCGACTCCGACTCGACTTTCGACTTTCGACTTTCGACTTTCGACTTTCGACTTTCGACTTTCGACTTTCGACTTTCGACTTTCGACTTTCGACTTTCGACTCGACTTTCGACTTTCGACTTTCGACTTTCGACTTCGACTTCGACTTCGACTTCGACTTCGACTTCGACTTCGACTTCGACTTACTTTACTTTACTTCACTTTATTTTATTTTATACAATGCACGGCCTTTCAGCCACACCTCCGTGCCCGTCGGAGTGGGGAGAGCGTGAGGTTTTTTCGTTACGGAATTTCTGGATTCGGTCCCCGCGCTCAAGGCCCGCGATAGAAGCTATGCAATAGCTTAAAAATCATTTATTTTCTGTAGGTACAAAAAGTACACTTAGAAACGTCAATAGTTTAATAACAAGGCACTCTAAACTCGTCCATAAAGATTGGTTTCACGTTTTGAAAGGTGCTAGTGACAATAGATGCACGATCGTTAATTTTAGCTTAAATTTCAGTTAGTATAGCGAAACAAAATGTTGTCTTTATGAGAACTAATATTGCTATATTTGGAGCACAGATGGCGCATCTACCTTCGTTTATAAAGAATATCGTTAATATTAATGTTCACGCACGGTTGACATAGCAAACTGAACACATTCATACGTTAGGATTTATATTATAAAGTACAGAATTAACACGAACACATTCTGACACGCATGATATTTATGACAGGCACGCTGAAAAAATATCTCATAAATGTTGTGTTTTTTTTTGTCAGAAATAAATCTTGTATTAATTAGATCATCAAAAATTTCCGACATCTTCTTATATATAAAAATGAGTCCCTATTTTCCTTGTCACGGCATCACGCGTGAACGGCTGAAGCAATTTCGCATTTTTTTTTGCTGTGTTTGTTATTGGTAGAAGGTTCTCATGAAAAAAAAATGATAGTTGCAAGGAACATTAGAAAATTTAAGAAAACATAACGATACTGACAGTTGTACAGGCCAACGTCTGTCGGGTTAATTAATATGCTAACGCCTTTATCCCTGGAGGATTCGGCAGAGTAATATCATTCCTGTCAATACCCATATTTCACCAGTATATTTTTGGACCCCTAAACGCTTTGAACCTACTTTGAACTTATTAAACCAACCGGAGACGCCACTGACAGGCGTTCCCCTCTGCCAAAAAAACGTGTCGGTCTTTGAGCATACCGGTTAAATACAACTAGTTTGTTTGAGTTCACGGAGTGCTTGTATTGGTGAATGTATTTGTGTGCACCTAGTTCAAGCTAGTGTTTAATTGTTTTGTCAAAAAATGCGTTTGTTTTAACATTATTTGTGATTGTTTCCTCGTCCCCCCCGCAGAAATTGGCAGACTTTTTTGTAAAGAAACTAGTGCGCGTAACGTCTCCTGTTGGTTTAATACTCAAAGCCTAAACGTGACCTGGTGACTAGGTACTAAGTTAGTACTACTACTAATTATACTGGAACCTGCTTGTTTTCTCACGGTGTATTCCTTCACCGTAGAGCTAGTGATAAATGTGTAAGTTTGTATTTTTATTGGCACATGCCTGGCCAAGGCTTATGAGTATAGACTACATGTTTACCCGACAGCACTAGAAAGGTGGTAATGTTTTTTTAACTCTCTACAAGCAGTCGGTTTCTTAAATAATAAAATAAGGAATAATCTCACGCCTCTCATCCCCGAGGGCATAAGCAGAGGTATTTCGATGTTTTCCTTCACCGTCAAGCTAGTTAAGAATATGTACAGTCAAGAGCAAGTCAAGCTTGACACTACCAGTTTAAGCTGAGCTCTGATTTGTACTGCGCGCCGCAGAATACAGGGCCGGGTCAAAGTCCAAAGCTTAGCGTGCTCTTGACTGTACGTAAGATTTGGAAAACTCATTGGTACATGCCAGGATTTGACTCCGAGTCTCATTGATTATCATCATGAGAATCTGGCTTTTTGACCTTAAGGCTATCACTGCTCGGTTTCTTAGGTATTTATTATCAATGAAGCTACTTATTAATCGCATTGGTGAATGAGAACATTTACACGCAAATAATCAATGTCGTAAGTCCACTTGAAATTGCAAGTGCGATTGATATAGAAACGAAGAAATGAAGTGCTCTGAATATCGAAAAAATCTGTAATTTTCCTGTTTAGTAATCTCTTTGGATTGGTTTTGTGCGAGCGATCACCAATTTACCTGGCCAGTAATGTGGTAATATCTTCCTATGGGAGATATACTCCACTGGACAGTGATAGCTGTGGTTTTATGCTTCTAACACGGTGAGTTGTCTCACTTATATGTTCCTACTATAATGCATATACAGGGCACAGATATTAGAATCAGGGTCTGTCACTTGAACTGTTACTAACTCCACACTGCTTCTATTTTCTAAATAATAATGATAGCGCGCCAAATTTTGCTGAAACGTTAGTTTGTTTAATTTTTTTTTTTATTTCATTTGAAGTGGTCGAAAAGAGCGAGAACAAATTTGAATTTAATAATACATTTTCGCAATAGGTATTAAACGTAACAATGTGATCGCTTTGCATTTGGCCGGAAAATTACAACCTTTTTAAAAAAGCTAAAAAAAAAAAAAATTTAAAAAAAGTTTACAAATAAGAACACGCAGTCACCTCAAGACCTCCAATTACATGAGTAGGTTAAACGTTTGTTTAAAATACTGTGTTATCTGATTGATTAGCATAATGCGGTAATGCTAACTGTTTGAAGTGACCTCGGCAAGTGTACTTCTGTAAATCACTATCAGGAGGCGCCCCGTTTCCTGCGACAAAGTCACGTATGGAATTATTTTGTAGCTAACAATAGCGTGTTCTATGGTTGGTTATGTCTATTTTACGCAATTACATTGTATGTAGGGCTTTCGAATACCGGATTTTTTGAATACCGGTATCAATACCGGAAAGTTTTTTTCCAATACCGGGATCCCGGGATCCCGGTATTGAAATTGTGTTCAGATTTTTTTTTCTTTTCAAGCAGCAAATGCCAAATTTTATGAAGAAAATAACACAAACTATCAGTTGTTTTACTGAAAATCACCCTTTGTTAATAATATCACTTTAAATGTAAACGAAAACCTATTCCAGGATTAGTCACAACAGGAATTAATGTCCTTTTTTATGATTAATCGTATTCTACGTAGAAAATATAACAAAAGAAAAGAATCTCTTTTATTTGCGTTTATGATAATTTGCTAAGTATTGTGTACAATAAAGATGCTGTGAATATTCAGTTAATCTTCAGTATCTGGTAATTTTGTTTAAGATTCGATATATATATATATATAAAAAAATATATAATCTCACGCCTTTTTATCCCCGAGGGGGTAGGCAGAGGTATTCCATTACTGGATATACCCACATTTCACGAGATATATTGGACCCCTAAACGTGATAGGTGGTGAGCCTATCGCCGGACCGGGTCTGTTTACACATGTCTCAGAATTAATTCTGAGACCTGCGGGTTTCCTCACGATGTTTTCCTTCACCGTCGAGCTAGTGATAAATATGTACGTAAGTTTTTGAAAAACTCATTGGTACATGCCAGGATTTGAACCCGAGCCTCACTGATTTTCGGCCGGCTCTTTAACCGTCCGGGCTATCACTGCTCTATTCGATATTCGGTCGAATATTATGAACAAAGTTGCCGAATAGCAAATTATCAATTAAACGGTACGATGTTTTGCTTTGGACGAACTGAAGTAAAATAAAGAAATAATGCGTGTGTGACATGATTAATTCCTAAATGAAACAAATAAACCCCTCTGCACGCCCTATTTGTGTTGCTTGCACAGCGCATGCATTAGAAAGAGAATATAGGTATTTCCATCAAAGCAGAATATTCGGCGCTTGGGTCAAGACCGTGACCGGTTATTCGGTATTCGGCCAAATCACTATACGTGTCATCTCTTATGTACAATGTATGACTGAAAAATTACATAGGTATCTATTTATAATTAAAACTTTAAAATATCATCTTCAATAGTTAAACCAAGTACTTAAGTACCTACTTCAGGTAAGTTTCATTTTCATATCCAAAATGTTGAATGAACTACTAAACTACTGATAAAAGCAAATAAAATAAGAGACACGAATTGTGGAATCTCTAACTTTACTTAAATCTGACCCCTTAAAAATATGAAAGGGAACAACAGATAGGTTATACCGTAAGAATAAACTGTTTTCTTCAGGAGAATCATTTTAGACAAAAGATTATGCCTAGCAACAACGAGGATGGGCGTGCAAACCTTGATATGAACTGAATAACTGGTGTAAAGCCTACATTTATACAAAATAAGTACAATAAAATATGTACAACTATTATTAATATGCTCTTGTATGTGTAACTGTAAAGTTTATACTAAAAATAAAAATAAATAACCAATACCGGGATCCCGGTATTAGACACTTCAATACCGGTATTGAAAAAAGGCAAAAAAAGTCCGGGATCCCGGTATTAGCTAATACCGGGATCCCGGTATTGGAAGCCCTAATTGTATGTTATGAATAAAAATTCTTACACCCTTATCTAGGAGGGGTCGGCAGAGATATTCCATTCCCAGAAAAACCCACTTTTGACCAAGTACAAGTAGTGAACTCATAGCCAGACCAAAGTGCTGCTACACCGTGCTTCAGAATCAATGGATTAACAAACCAATCGTACACAAACATTTTTTTAAACGGTTTTATTTAGCTTGCCCTTATTGGGTTAAATTAAGTACATACTTAATAACAATTTTAGCCTCCTATTGACCGATTGAACTGATAAAATTTCAGATCAATCTGTCAACACTCAAGTGTTTTTTTAATTGTTATTAATAATGCTTGAGCTTGCCCAGAATATGCCTGTTCACCGGTTATATGATCTCGGCAACTCGTCGGTGGAGATAGGTTGTTGCCTACATTTAGCCAATATTCACGCACGAGTTTAAGTGCCTTGTTATTAGACTATTGACATTTCTATGTGTACTTTTTGTACCTACAGAAAATAAATGTTTTTTTCGGATATACAGACGCCGGCAGGTAGTTCTACTCCTTTTCGGTGCGCATAATAAAACATCCAAACAAGCGCTTCATGCGTATGGATGGGATGCGTGTAGAGCGCCCCATGATTTTATAACTGCGTCTGATCAATGCCTTAGATTGATGAGAAGAGAGTGGTGTGATGACTGGTGCTAGTACCTAATTACTATTTAGCTTTTAGTACATTATCTAAATCATTTTTATCTTTCTTTTCAATAAAACGGTTTCAATTTATAAAAATATTTTCTACTTTATACATTTGCTGCTGCTTACATTCAACCAATCTACATAGACGAGTGTAGAGTGCCTCGTTATTAGACATTGAAATTTCTATGTGTACTTTTTTTACAGTAAATAAATATTTTTTACTTGATTATAGAGAATATGTTTTGCTAGCATACCTAAATGATGCATTATTATGAATGACTATATGCGCATGACATCAGGCTTTATTGTCTTGGCAAGGCCTAGTTCACTGTCAGAACATTATTCATAGTCATTGTATACCCACATAATGTATTAGCTGAGACTGCCTTATAGGGGTCGCCAGTTCGATTCCAATACGGATGTTAAAATAGTGCGTAAATATAAGTTTGTTTTATGTACCTACAACGTATACTAGTAAACAATGAAAGAGATCCTACATAGAAGTTGTAAAATGCTTTTGAAAAGACGAATAAATAAATAGGGTCACGTTTCACAATTGAATCCGTTGTTCACCAGTATATTTTTGGACTCTTAAACATGACAGGCGCAGAGTCCATCGCCGAACCGGGTTGCTGTTTATAGGTAGAGTCAAGAGTCCTCAGTACCGTTCCTGGGACCAAACCCACACTACGTTTTTCTTCATTATCAAGCTAGTAATAAATATGTAGTACCTAAGTAATTCAAAAATTCATTGTGTATTTCTGGTTTGTCCTTTTTTCACCCAGCAACAACGGATTAACTACACACATGTACTTTATCATTGTGCATATTTTTATTTTTGTACAATAAAGAGTTGTTACTTTTTACCTACTTACCTGTCAGGTTTAGGGAAAAAATAGGCTTGTGAAAAGTAGGTATTTACAGGATTGGAATATTGATTTTTTATCTTAAACATGGTTTTAAGCATTTTACAATTTAAGAACACAAAAGGATGACGACAAAATTGTTTAAGGAAAAAAAACTTGTATCTTTTTGTTAAAAAAAAAAAAAAAATCTCACGCCTCTCATCCCCGAGGGGGTAGGCAGAGGTATTCCATTACTGGATATACCCACATTTCACGAGATATACTCGTATTGGACCCCTAAACGTGATAGGTGGTGAGCCCATCGCTGGACCGGGCCTATTTACACATATCTCAGAATTAATTCTGAGACCTGCTGGTTCTGAAGAGACGTGAAGAGCAGTGATAGCCCTGACGGTTAAAGAGCCGGCCGAAAATCAGTGAGGCTCGGGTTCGAATCTTGGCATGTACCAATGAGTTTTTCAAAACTTACGTACATATTTATCACTAGCTCGACGGTGAAGGAAAACATCGTGAGGAAACCCGCAGGTCTCAGAATTAATTCTGAGACATGTGTAAATAGACCCGGTCCGGCGATAGGCTCACCACCTATCACATTTAGGGGTCCAATGTATCTCGTGAAATGTGGGTATATCCAGTTATGGAATACCTCTGCCTATACCCCCTCGGGGATGAAAGGCGTGAGATTATACATACATACATACCTGCTGGTTTCCTCACGATGTTTTCCTTCACCGTCGAGCCAGTGATAAATATGTACGTAAGTTTTTGAAAAGCTCATTGGTACATGCCAGGATTCGAACCCGAGCCTCACTGATTTTCGGCTCTTTAACCGTAAGGCTAAAGACAAAACAATAACAAACCATGACAGCATAAACTGCAGGATCTTTGACCATGAATCATGACTATTTTTATTGATCATAAATCTGCCAACGACTGAAACGTGAGTAGTGTTTCTACAAATTGGTCTAATTGGTCCAAGTGAGTGGCCAAAGTGACATCACACAGCGAGTTAGAATCTGGGTTGGGAGTCCTCGTGCGAAAACACTACATTTAGCGGTGACACGAAGTTGCATGGAAAACTTTTTTCTACATTTATTTATTTATTTCAGATTGTTTTGCAACATTAAAGTAAAAAACCAAAGCGTTACATACACTAGTCAACATACAGATAAGAATGAACATTAAAAATTTTAATGAATATAATAAATAATTAAAAAATTACATTGTCAGTGCATATCACTTTTATATTTTTTCAAAGACTTTCTTTTAGAGTCTTTTATCTGGCTGGCAATACATATATTTCGGTCAGCCAAACAGTCAGTAAGACAATCAGTTTTTTTATATACCTACTTATATTAGATCGAATCTACGATTTGGACACAACACATTACCTACGTTTAGAAGAGTGTCAGAAGCTTCCATCATACCGGCCACATGAATAGCACTACATTAGTGAGTAGACTATCGAGCGATGTCATTTACAAAACGCGACCCAATTCTGCGACCCAGATCTGTGTTAGTTCATACAGAGATTATTTTCAGTTACTGTTTTGATGTCGTTTCTACTAGCGATTGCCATCTGTATAATTATTTCTTTGTAGCTCTAGCATCTGTTTATGATTGAAATCTGTGTCAAGGTAAAAGTTAGGTCCTTGCAAATTTTAAGAAATTGGTTCGAATCTTGGCATGTACTAAAGAGTTTTTCAAAAACCTTAAGTAGGTATATATTTATCAACAGCTCGACGGTAAAGAAAAACATCGTGAGGAAACCCGCAAGCCCCAGAATTCCGAAGCATGTGTAACAGACCAGGCGATGGGCTCACCACCTTTCACGTTTAGGGATCCAAAGAATATACTGGTGAAACGTTGGTATTTACAGAAATGGAATGAAGAAAAAACTTTCCGATAAAAGAGGTGAGATTATTTATTTTATGGTTTCAGTGGTTAGTCGTGAAAAGGTAACAAACTACCGAACATCTACTTTTCGAATTTATAATATTAGATGGGATTAGGTATTCAATCAATTAATGAAAAAAGGTACGCGCGTCATCCATACCTTAAATAAAGTGTTTCAAAGTTTATATAAAGCTTGCTTTAAGAATTCTTGGCTACTCTTTATATTTAAATGACGGCCGAATACTCATACGTTGGTCAAAATTAAGTACCTATACAACTTAAATAAAATCATCTATCATCTTGGGAAGTTGTTTTGTATTTGAAATCATTTAGAAAAGATTCGAATATTCAAAGAAAAATTCTTAGTTTTTTTGTTTCTACTACGATTTCATCATTTTATACAACTCGCATTGGTACCAGAGAGTCGCGCGTTGAAGTATTATTCCGTTGTCAAAAGTTGGACCACACACGTTGAACTTTCATCATTCATAAAATAATGTTTGTATCGCGTTTTAATAACTACTCGCTTGTATTACCAAAATTGTCCACGGGAATAACTGTATTTTTCCCCTGTACAACTTTATAGACATACAACTGTAATTAAGGACAAAAAACAGTTTACTATCCAGAAATAATGACAGAGTTCGGCCCATCAGTGGTGTTAAAGTTCTACAGAGGTCATTAGCGATGTAAACTTTTCTACTCATTGTTTCCGTAGAAGTAATGGCCACAGACTAAACATTAATGCATGTGGAAAGGAATGCATTGGGCTATGGATACTAAAAACTCAAAAAAAAATACTCCAATAAAATATTGTAGTTGGCGTGCTAGAGTTGCTAGCAAATTAGCGGGAATTTCGACAGTTAACACAATTCGATCAAGTACTAAAGCATATTATGTTCAAAGACCGTATATTTATGGACACGCTTTCATCCCCGACAAGGCAAAGGTATTTCATCCACGGAAAAAAAAGGGTGCAAGTATTTTTGGCGTGACAGATAGTTAGCCGTTCGCTGGACCGGGTGATTTATCTAGGCACTGATCTACAAATGTTTTGTCCTATTGTTGTGACTATGAATGAACTGTAATGGGTTTATATTGACATTTCCCACATACAGCATGACCAAAAAGCAAATTGAATTAATATTCTACGGCACGCTTGTCCCATCCGAACTCATAATTCTCGACCACGCCGTGATTAGGCTACATTACACAACTCAACAAAAAATATGCTTTGTTCTTTTAATCTATTCTAAGCACAAATAGGTACATTTATTTTTGTCGTACCTAAGTCTTGGTATCATTACATACCCTGTACCAAGAAGCTTATATACGGTACAAACTCCTTGCCCTGTACTAACAAATATTTTTTTTAGTCCGGTGATTTTTTTTTCTTATTTTATGGCATTGGCATTTTAGCCATCAGCACTAAACACGACACAAAATTCAAGATTTTTAGCTCTGCCTCAGAGCCATGCACAAAAATACATAAGTTTCTTCAGAACTTATTGAAATGTCACTTGGTTATCAACAGTAAAACGTTAGTTACACTTTTACTGAAGATTTTAAAGAGGCTTTTTGAGGTAATTCGAAAAGTCCATCGCATCGCATTTTATCGAATTTCCCGCCAAAAAGCCTTATATTAGTCCGGTGATGATTTGTTAAGTACTTTATTTAGATACCTAGTTGTTTTTATTTGCTGCCAGTGATAGCAATGTTGAAAAAGTTTTTATATACTTAGTGTAACTTGCTTTACCCGCGACTCAGTCTGCTTTTCGGAATTAACTGTAGTCTAATTTCTTCCTAAATATAGGAAGCTATATCTGCTCTACCAAATTTAATAAAGATCGATTCAGCGGTAAAATAGTAATGATATGGCATGAAATTGCAACGGCCAAAACAATTTAAAAAAAGTACTTATTAGCAATTTAAGTCTACCTTAAATTCTACAAAGAATCCTAATTCCTACTATATATAAGAATGTACTATAATACTGTAAATGCTATAGTGAGTTGAGATGTTAGTCTTTCCAGAACCCGACCAAACCTGATCAGGTCAAAGTGTGGTCAAAAGTAAATAAAAAGAAATACGAACTCCTTGGCAAATAAGTAAGCGCGCGGGAGCAAAAAACATGTAATGAATTAATTGATTTTGTTTTCTTCTTACGATGCTGTGCCTCTTTCTTCAACATGTGGTATTTTAAATAATATATAATATAATATAATATAATCTCACGCCTTTTATCCCCGAGGGGGTAGGCAGAGGTATTCCATAACTGGATATACCCACATTTCACGAGATACATTGGACCCCTAAACGTGATAGGTGGTGAGCCCATCGCCGGACCGGGTCTATTTACACATGTCTCAGAATTAATTCTGAGACCTGCGGGTTTCCTCACGATGTTTTCCTTCACCGTCGAGCTAGTGATAAATATGTACGTAAGTTTTGAAAAACTCATTGGTACATGCCGGGATTCGAACCCCAGCCTCACTGATTTTCGGCCGGCTCTTTAACCGTCCGGGCTATCACTGCTATTTTAAATTTCGAAGCATTATACAATCTGTGAGTCAGAGCGCTTCATGCTGACTCCTTTAACCATTCGTCTTGTTGTCTCATTCATAACATTACGTACGAGCGGTCAGGGTTGACAAACAATGTTGATCAAATGGAATTCTTAGAGTAATCCTACTCAGGGACACCTACAAGCTTATGGCATGTAATGATGTGTTTTGTGATGTCATTCTACGCATGATTTGTTGCAGAGATGGCTTATTGTGACGTCTTTCGATGATGACAAAGAGGCATAAAGTATTCCTTGCTTGAATAATATCTAATAGGTCAATTAACTCTTTGAAGAGAAATACGTTTTAGAATGATTTTTAGTTTTGTGACTGTGTTAGTTATTTTGCGGTTTTACTTTAAAAGGTTACAAAAACTAAGTAAAAAAAAATCTAAACTGTTTATTTCAATTAATAATAATACCTTAGAAAATAACATTATGGGGCGTAATAATCTTAAATATTAAAGATTGTGTATTGTTAAGCCTCAACATAGGTTTACACTATTATTATACTAGACTACATTACATTAGGGTTTGGGACTGCATCCACCTTCTTCTTCCCTTAAAAACTGATTTTTAAGTAGGTAGGTATTCAATTAGTCGGGAGTTTTTCCCTTCTAGTTTGGTGACTAGTGATTTTGGTAAATTATTTAGAACTGTCATGGTGACTGACACCGGTTTTGGCCTCTGATTTAATTTCTTTGTCTGTCTTTTTTCAGTTTTTGCCTGTTATTTCATTTCTTTCTGTTCTTTTTTCTACCTCAAGGTGCAAGTCCCTGCCAAATTTATTCAATATTGGTTCAGCAGTTTAGCCATGAAAAGGTAAAAGGTATAAAAACACAGTAACCTAAGAAACTAGAGACTAGTAGAGATGTATTGTAATAAATATCAAGTACATAAAAGAATCAACAAAATTGAAAACAAATGAATGATAAGTCGTTCCTTTTGAACTAAACAATTGAAGCCCAACCCTAAGCCGCGGCGCTTCTTTGACGGTTGAATGTAACCGAGCTTTTTATGACTACAAATAAATACCGGCCAAGTGAGAGTCGTACTTGCTCACCGGGGTTTCCTTACCACAACAATTTTTTGAAGTGAAATCTTCTTTAGCGGCGTTGAGCACTTGTGGGATGGGTAAAAACTGTGAAACTCGCGTCAGGTCACGTGTGCTGATCGAAAAACCGTAAGACGGTTGGAGAGTAGTGTTGTAATACCGAAATCGATAATCAAGTTTTCACTTCTGCCGGCACTTCCAGAGTGCAACCCGTTTTCGTATTGTCTTTGTGCTGTTTGCCCTAATGGCTTAATAGAATTCACCGGACTAGAGAGGGGAGTACCCTGCGTCTTGCAAACTACTTAATAACTTCAAAAGAAATGGCTGACCCTTGGGGTCGGGGGGAGCGGAGTACGAGCCTCGGTTTAGGACGTCGTTGGTGGTGTGGTGAGGTTAGAAGAAAAACGGCCCAGCATATAGTCTTGATAAACTCCAGGAGCTGGTAGTTTCGGACGATCTCGCCGGCGGGGACGGTATCTTGGAATAGTTGAAGTGCTTTGATTTGGTGTTGGGCCATAGAATTTAGGTCCATAGTGATTTGATCGTTGACATTTTCGGACGCTATGTCGCTGAAGGCGTGACAAGTGTAGGAATTAACAACCAGCGCTAAGTAAATGTGCCTTAAACGATATAAATCACTATTCAACAATGGTTTTATCTTAGAGTATGTTTTACCGGTTTTTATATACAGCAAAATAATAAAAAAAACATTGAACACGATTCTTGTATGGGATCCACTGTATTCTTTCATTATTACCATTTGTTAGGATACCTGCCGTAATAATATTCTGTGAACATTTCAACAAGCTTTAGTAGGGTTCAAAACATATAGCACTTACAGGTGACAGTTATACTAAACTAAAAAGTCGTAGATTAGTAATAGGTTTCGTCTTTTGGGTACTACGGACCCCTAACTGCTCAACCTTCATGCTTCGAGTATCGGAGCATTGTGAAATTGACTTAATTGTTCAGCCCTTCACTGAATGGTTTTACTTCTGACAAATAAAACTCGTTTGATTTCGCTCGATGTTTCGGAATTTATTAAATGACTAGCAGACGATCTGAGGGCCAATTCCACTAAACGACAACGGTTACGTAGGATAACAATGACATGTCAATGGTCAGTCGATGGTGTTATTTGCTCTGAAAACTGCCAAAATAACACCATAGTCTGAACATTGACATGACATTATCATCCAACTATAACCGTTGACATTTAGTAGAATTGGCCCCCAGCTGCGTTCCATGGAAATCCCGCTTTGCCCGTTCCCAAGGGATTGTTGAAAACTGAGTGTTGTCTGCGTCTACGATGAGGGTTTCTCGAGAACGGGAAGAACGGGATCTACGTGTGCCAAGCCAGTGGGCACGTATTAGTCGCAAATAATCCTACTAACTTTATAAACGTGAAAGTTTGTGATGATGGATACCTACATAGATTTTTCTTCCTCTTTCACGCAAAAACTACGCGATTTTGATGAAACCTTACAGTAATTTAGATAGTACATCTAAAAAAACCAATAAGCTAATTTTTATATCAGAACGCGGACCCGTGTCGGGCTGAAATATTAAAAATGCGAAACCTGTGCACCGCTCTTGATGAAATTAACCACAACATTACATCTTCAAGAATTACATGCAACTTTTCGTCCCGGAGAAAGCGATAACCTAATTTTCACGGCACGTACTAATCCCGAGTACAGCTATTACAATATAAAATTCAGCCTTAATTGTAACTGTTTTAGAGTGTATTTTCTTTATTTCCACAGGTTTCAGGATCTTGATTGTGATATTGCGTGAAGCAAGGACAGTAAAGTGGCCGGATTTCCGTTAGCGATCGTGTTTTTTTTCTTGGAGAAGTTTGAATGTAGAATTTTCTGCGAAATCACGTGACACGGATTATGCCCAGTTTTAAATGCTAACCTGTCTTCTTGGTCTTTTAATACTAAGAATATGTAGAACTTCGAGTCAGGGACCATAATTATTCTGAGTTTTGCGTCAATTGTATGTAAGAGCGGCTGGCAGAGGTTTTAACACAGCCCAGTATCTACCTCCCTACTTTTCATCTATCTATCTATGTTTCGGACTCGTTAACATGACAGATAGAGAGTCACTCATTGGACTTAAGCTCATAATCAATTCTGGTGCCTGCGGGCTCCTCAATGTTTTCCTTCACCGTCGCTCTAGTGATAAATATGTAGGTTACCTACGTAAGTTATTATAAACTCATTATTATATCTTCGCACTAGGAATCTAATGTATTTAATTAAGTCTGTACCAAGTTTTCCTAAAACATTTCCCACAACCTTAACCTTACCTTGACATAAACTTAACTCAAGTTATTAAGCGAAGCAGTTCTAGGTATAGTTAACTGATTTAAACATAAATAAATGCGGTAACTATTTTCTACGGTGAGCGAATGGTGAATAATGCATGAGTCAGGCATTACGTCACTTTCCTTTAGGTCAACTTTACAGGTGTTTTCTATATTCATTTAGTTTAAAATATTATTGTAAACCTAGAATCTATGATATAAATTAATAACAGAAGAAAAGAGCGTTATTCTCGACGTCAAACTGCATTGTCAGTAGTTTGTCAGCGTATAATTTTGCGTGTAATTTTGTACGGCGCGGCGTACAATTTTGGTACACTATTGGTAAAATAAAATAAATTTAAGAAATAAATATTTAGTAGGTATATTCTTATTGATCTCTTAAGCTGGGGTCCCACGGTCCGCTATTCTACGGATCAGCTACACTCAGCCGACGAGCACGGACGGCGACGCACCACAGGCAGGGCCGGTCCAACGGTGCGTGTCGGTGTGTGTAGATGTTTTTATGTTGTCATAATGCAAAGCGAAAGAAAGAGAGAGAAGAGCGCACCTTTAAAGTTACCGACTCACGATGGATACGGGCGCACCGCCACAGACGTTCTGTGCTATCACGGACGAGGCCGGTCCCACGGTGCGTCGTGCGAGCTGGTCTGCGTGCATCCGCGATTTTACGGACCGTGGGACCCAAGCTTTATATTGCAGTGCCACATGTCTTGGCTGTAATGTAATGTGTACGCCTGTACACATATAATAAGTAGAATAAGATAATATTAAGTGTGCTGTTTGTGTACCGGATACTAAAAATAAAAAAATATACTCACCATGTGTTAAGCAAATCATATTGAATTTAATTTAATCCAGCTCATTACTACTATTATTTGTTAATATATGTTTAACCAGCGTATCTATTTCATTTACGTTCACCAATAAAAATATGTAATAAGTGACACCATGAAAAAAAAACAATAGGCGGTCTTATCGCTTTAAGGGATTTCTTTCAGACAACCCTAGGATAATGTAGTACGTATTATAACTCAATGGTTTCTTAAACATAACCCTTCTTAATTACTTCTCTATAGTTAGGTAAAAATGTAGTACCTATGGATGAATATAAAAATAACTATGGTTATCTGAGATTCTATTTTTAACCTTTTTGAAGCCTATGAATAAGTTAAAGAGCCCGCGTCTCATGATGATAATCAGTGAGGCTCGGGTTCGAATCCTGGCAATGAGTTTTTCAAACTTACGTACCTACATATTTATCACTAGCTTGACGGTAAAGGAAAACATCGTGAGGAAACCCGCAGGTCTCAGAATTAATTCTGAGGCATACGTATAACAGACCTGCAGACGTATTCACGTATACGTCTGCCGGTCCGGCGAGGGGCTCACCACCAATAACGTTTAGGGGTCGAATATTTTCTGAAGAGTGGGTATTTCCAGAAATGGATTAACTCTGCCTACCCTCTCGGGGATAAAAGACATGAGTTTTTAAATTTATGAATTGTATGTACCTACCTACCTTCTTCCTCACAGAACAGCTATGTAATGTTCTCACTACTACCTCCTTCTTTACTGGCCTATTTATAGAAATATATAAAAAATATAATCTCACGCCTTTTTTATCCCCGAGGGGGTAGGCAGAGGTATTCTATTACTGGATATACCCACATTTCACGAGATATATTGGACCCCTAAACGTGATAGGTGGTGCGCCCATCGCCGGACCGGGTCTGTTTACACATGTCTCAGAATTAATTCTGAGACCTGCGGGTTTCCTCACGAGTCACGATGTTTTCCTTCACCGTCGAGCTAGTGATAAATATACAGTACGTAAGTTTTTGAAAAACTCATTGGTACATGCCAGGATTCGAACCCGAGCCTCACTGATTTTCGGCCGGCTCTTTAACCGTCCGGGCTATCACTGGCCTATTTCTTAGGGATATTCATAATTTCGTGTAATATCAATCTACCATTTTCTTTTATACCTATGTATAGGCTCTTTGCAATGGATTCAGAGTACGAGTAAATGCGTCAAAAAATACAACAAAAATAAAATGTGGAATTCAAAATTTAAAAAGAAATAAACTGGCAACGGATGTAGAGAACTAAAAGAAAATGTGGAATTCGAAATTTAAAAAGAACCCCTTTATTCATATCGCTATGAGAGAGGTCAGTAAAGAAGGAGGTAGCAGTAGTGGGAAGGTTAAAGGTGGGAAGACCTTTTATACCTATGGCTCAGGATTTGGTTTTCACGGGATGATAATAGTGACTTAGTGATGAGACATGCAAGAGTTCATTGCCATTAGAGTACGATTGAAAAAAAACTATTTTTTTACTGATTCTCATGAAACAAAGGGATTTTTTTTATTTCTACTTGAATTTGTGATTTTTTGTACTGTCAAAAGTAGCTGACGTGCCTACTTAGAGAATGGAGAGATGATATATGTATGTACGTACCTACATAATACGACAACGTGTTGAAACGTCATTTTGGAAATGAAATGGAAGAAGGAAAAACCTGTATTATAATAGAATTAAAACCATATAAAAACCGCGTCATATATTGAACATATAGTAGACGTAGACAAATTTTAGTAAACCCTGTAGGTGGGTACCTACAAGGGAAACAAGTATTGAAATTGCTACAGTGGTTATGTTTAATTGAAACTGAATTAGAATAACTACATTAGAAAAAGAATTAGACTACATTAAAGACATTAGATTTGAAATTACTTATTACTTCAAATTTGAAAGATTTTTTTAAAGTGAATTAAGATTAAATTTTAATTTTTTGTGCCAATCATTGTAATAAAAGTGAAGTGAAACGATTGAAAAGGTAAATATGCTAAGAAGGTAATATAAAATATTAATTTAATTCTACTTTCATTAAGTCTGTACGGAGCCAGGAATTGTCGTAGATAGGTTCCGAAAAGTGACATAATATATATAATTATTGTATAACACATTGTATTTTATTTTGTTTTTGTTTCTCTTTGGTATTGTTTCTGGTGTACAATAAAGAAAAGCCAGATAAGGTACCCGAAATCGACAATCATGTATGAGTCCTTTGATGCATGTAGATGAAGCTCGAGAGTTATGCTAGGTTAGTATGTGGCAGTCTAATGTCTCTGCCTAAACCAAGGGGAAATAAGCGTGAGATTATGTATATATGAATGATAAGATTTATTGTATAAAACACTTTAAATGCAACCGGAATCCAAAACAGATCGTTAAATTTTGTTAAGCGGTTGATGAATAAAATTGAACTAAAAACTTTACTAATGCGAGAAAATGTCAATAAATCAGTCTGGCTCGAATGCTGATTGTTGCTGTCACAACGATCACATTGCCTATTCAATTTGCGATTGGACTTATTTGGAACTCATACAGCCCACTTATTTCCATGTTTGGACAATAAAAAGGTGTTAAGCCTTGGATTCCATACGTAGAGACGGTTTCGACCTACATTTCAAACTTTTTTTTTATTTAAATCCAGGAGCATTTACAATATGCCTGTATTATGAAATAATGAACCATTGCCATCATAAAAAAATAAAAGTGAATAGGCTCGTTCCAAAATAATAATAATACAATCGCTCAATTAGTCGATTCTAGCCGCTGCGACAATTTGTAAACAACAGGACTAAAATAACTATTCTTGGAAACCGCCATTGCACCAGATCTCAGCGACTAATAATATTTACAGACCCCGGTCACGCCTCTGTAATTCCATGTGTGTGATCAAAATAAAAGACTTACCATAAACAGTCCATTGAAGACAACCAACAGGTATTTTATGCATTTCATTCCGCAGCCCTCCATTTTGAAGATCACGAAAAAGTCACAGTTTCAAAACAAAAAGTCAAAGAACTCGACGGAAAGCGCGGCAAATTGGAACTGTCAAGTTTAAAATTCGAACGTTCTTTTTCCGACGCGTTCGACCGGCAAAGAGTCGCGATAGGTTATGGCATTCACGACTGCCAGTAGCAGAATGTGCCGAGTGGGTGATTCGTTGGGGATTTAGTACCCTACCATTTTATTGGTGTTAAATCGCGTGCAGGGTTGTAATCACGAATCACCACCCCAATACATTTCGGCCTTCGTTTCAGGTGTTGTAAAAGTGTGATAGAGATCAGATATAACTGGTTGCTTTAGAAACGATCGGTTATTGGTCTTAGATTCGAAAATTGGTTGAGGTTATTGCTCGATTAAAATATTCTTTTTTTACGAGATCTACTTAAAGATAGACCAGAAAAGTTGTAGGTAGGTTTCAAATATGAAACTATAAATGAGTAAGTATAGAATTTTAAGACTAATTTTGATTTAAAAATATCTTAAAACATTCAAAAACATATTTGTACCCACAACAAAAAATATTAACTATAACTAGAGTAGAGGTCTCCTGCGAGTTCCCAGTTTTACCCTTATAGTAGGATTTTAGTAAAAAAAGAAACGTTTTCTGTTCCTGTGGGAATCATGGATAATAATGTGTTATACTACTTTCATATACAAAACAAATTCGGGTTAGCTACACAATTTATAAATCAAGAACGGTTGAACGGATTTGGATGAAATTTGGCATATAGATAGCTTATAACCTAGAATAACACATAGGATACTTTTTCTTCAGGAACGCGGACGGAGTTGCTGACAAAGGCGATAGTTATTATTAAACAAACTAAGGATCTAAAAAACAAAAAACGACTTAAAGTGAAAATTTCTGATTTATTAGCCTTTTTGATGAGTGTACCTAAGTATAACTTATTAATTATTATCACTTCCTTCCATGGACTAAAAACTAACTTAATTTTAATTATGTAACCGAAATTGTGAAAATTAATTTTCCAACACGGCGGGTAGCTATGGCGACCAAGTTTGAACCACTAAGGGTGCTTCAACTCAGGGTCAACACTTTCTAAATCTTACACTTCAGTTGTTAAGTTCAACGGCTTATGCTACCTAGACTACCTGGCTGTTGAAGGGTTCTAAATTGAGTGATATTTAAAAATAATATTGCTAAAATATGGGTTTAACACCATCTACCAATCCGTGGTGAGCTCGCGTGGGAGATTAGAGTGTTATGAGTAGTGATAGTTTACGGTTAAAGACCCCGCTTCTCATGATGATAATCAGTGAGGCACGGGTTCATGAAAATCCTGATATATGTACCAATGAGTTTTTCAAAACTTACGTACATATTCATCACTAGCTCGAAGGTGAAGAAAAATATCGTGAGGAAACCCGCAGTACCAAAACAAATTCTGAGGCATGTGTAACAAACCCGGTCCGGAGATGTTATCACGTTTAGTGGTCGAATATTCTCGTGAAAAGTGGGTATTTCTAGAAATTTAATACCTCTGCTTGCTTACCCCCTCGGAGATAAAAGGCTTTTTTTTTATTTTCTCATGTGTGAGGAAAGACCCTTTTTATTATTTTTTAAATTTTGAGACACTATTCACACACAGTCATTTATTCCCCAACTAGGCAGAGCCTGTAATATGGGTACTAAACAACTAATAAACATACTTAAATAAATATTAAACACCTAGACACGAAGCCAACAGACACGTTCATGCACACAAATGTTGGCCCAGAGCGGGGATTGAACCCTCGACATCCGACTCAAAATGCAAGCTCACTACCAGCTGAGCCAAATGCTGGTTATATACCTACACTGGTGTAAAATGCGATTTTTAGAGATATAGTAATGTCTCTACCAACCCCCTCGGGCTAAAGCGTCAGAATCATACCAATCAAATACCTACCATTGTATTAGTTGCACGAGATTTTTGGTCACAGTACCCCAAGATAGCGGTGATAGCCCGGACGGTTAAAGAGCCTGCCTAAAATCAGTGAGGCTCGGGTTCGAATCCTGGCATGTACCAATGAGTTTTTCAAAAACTTACGTACATATTTATCACTAGCTCGACGGTGAAGGAAAACATCGTGAGGAAACCCGCAGGTCTCAGAATTAATTCTGAGACATGTGTAATAGACCCGGTCCGGCGATAGGCTCACCACCTATCACGTTTAGGGGTCCAATATATCTCGTGAAATGTGGGTATTTCCAGTAATGGAATACCTCTGCCTACCCCCTCGGGGATAAAAAAGGCGTGAGATTATACTATACTTATACTATACCCCAAAACCGTTTAAAAAGTATATTTAGCAAAAGTTTTTTTCGAAACCATTGCTTCCGGTCGTAAACTGATGGCTGGCGTTAATGTCAAGTTTATTAGACCTAGGTCTCAGGCTAGGTTCAGTGAATTACCTAGACCGATAAGCGCACGTCACAAAACGATTTATTACTTTTTGTGGCTTGTAGTTCTTGTAAGGTTTCAAGGCTCTTGTAGAAGTACCAAGAGCAAGTCAAACTTGACACTATCAGTTTAAGCTGAGCTCTGATTTGTACTGCGCGCCATAGAATACAGGGCCGGGTCAAAGTCCAACGTGTCAAGCTTAGCGTGCTCTTGACTGTACGTATGAAGCCTCCATCAATACGTACCACACCTTTAGTCAACTTTTAAGAGACTACTGCTGAGCTTAAGATCTTTCCTTTTCTTGTCATACATGATGGGTATGATCTACTAAAAAAAAAAAGAATCTTCAAAATCGATTAATAATTGGCAGAACATTGGCGTTACACATATTAAAAAAAGCAGTGGAATTAAGAACCCCCTAATTTGAAGTCGGTTGAAAAAACGTTAAGAAAAATAAGAATTTATGATAAAACACTCAGTTTTTTTTTTAATTAACTAGCGCCCGCCCCGGCTTCGCACGGGTGCAATGCTAACACTAAAACCTTCCTCTTGAGTCCTTCTATCTATTAAAGAAAGCGCACCAAAATCCGTTGCGTAGTTTTAAAGATTTAAGCATACAAAGGGACATAGGGATATAGGGACTTTTTATACTATGTAGTGATAGTGATATTGATGATGGCCTTACTCTTAAAAAGCTGATAGGATGTATGAACTCGGAAATACATTAGTACAAAAAAATCTAGTAGTAGTTACTAGCTCTAATTCTAAATTATTTATTACTGACTGAAGTTCAAGCTACGGACGATGCTCTACAAAGTTGGATCATTCCGTAGAAGCGTTTCAGTTACTGTCTTGTACAGTCAAGAGAACATAGAGCTTGACACATTGGACTTTGTAACTTTTTTATAACAATCGCTTTAGAGGTCAGATTCGCACTACAAGTGTAAAGCTTCATGTGCTCTTGACTGTACTCAAATACTCAATACATATTCGATCTTGCTAATGCGATAGAGTAAATAATCGTTCAGATTTGACAAGAATTTTTTGAATGTTTTATTCGATCAAGAAATTAATGGACAAGTTTTAAAATTCTTGACCACACCCTAAAAGTTAAACATTATTGTCAAAAAATTGACAGCATTTGGATTAGACAGAGTTTAAAATAAAACACCGTTTTAATGTAAAGCTGTTGCAAAAATATCTCATTGTAATTTAAGAACTTACTTTCTAGGACATTAAGGAAGCTATGAAAGAAAAATATGTGCCTATTACTGGGTTCAGTAACTTCCGAAAACTATTTGGGGCGCTTCAGTGTTTGACATGGTTTCTTTTATTAAAGGCTATTTTGGCGGGATTGCCATAAGCTAGCCTCATTCAAACTAATAACCTATTCTTAGGCTTAAAAATACTTCTTAAGCTTAAATGCCTTCATTGGTCGTTCCATTTGAGAAGAGAATTTTACCTGGAACTGATAGATAACTCAGTATCAGTAAATAAGTGCTCACACATTAATCCCTTAAACAAAGAAAGGTTTTCAAGAATGGAATATATTCGTTAGTCTATCTTTCGGACCCCTAAACATGACAGACGGAAGCCAAAAACGTACGCTAGCCTTAAAAAAAACAATAGACCATGGGTATTATAGTTATTAGAATTTACTGTATCAATAAGTTAATTTCTCCTTCAAATGTTGAATAATATAATAATAATAAATTGTGGGACATAATTTACACACGGTTATTCAGTGCCAAACTAGGCAGAGCCTGTATTATGCGTACTGAACAAGTGATAAACATACTTAAATAAATATTAAACACCCAGACACGAAGCCAACAGACATGTTCATGCACACAAATTTTGGCTCCGATCGGGGATCGCACCCTCGACCTCTGCCTCAGAAGGCAGGGTCGCTACGAACTGAGCCAACAGACCCACTATTAAATAGTCGTAAATAATCAAAGCAAACTGTATGAAGGAGTTCAACTCGCAAGCCACATAAGGCTATTTTACAAAGCTAGAAATTATTAGGTGACAGCTGTAAGCTAGCTAGGGCAGCTGTGGCTTCTTTCAGTTTACTTTAAGTACCATAATTTAATCTTTCCAAATGTATTAAATTACCAATTTGACATAATTTTACAATCACTACATAGTATAAAACAAAGTCACTTTCTCTGTCCCTATATCTCTATGTATGCTTAAATCTTTAAAAATAAGCAACGGATTTTGATGCGGTTTTTTTAATAGATTAGAGTGATTCAAGAGGAAGGTTTTAGTGTTAGCATTGCACCGGGCGGGTCGCTAGTCAATTATAAATGCGAAAGTATGTTTGTTTGTCTGTCATTCATTCAATCAGCAATGGACCAATTCATTAACTTGATTTTTTAACCAACCAAACTAGAAGAGGAAAAGTTTTTCGAGTAAAATCGGGTGTAGAATATGTAAGTATATTTTGTTGTCTGTACACAATGATTTCATGTAGTTCGGGGGGTGTTAGGAAACCCCATAACTTGTCTTACACCATTTATCATTGTGAATATTAAAGGAATAGGAAAAACTATGTAGTGCAAAAATGAGTATAGTAAAGTTTCTGTTGAGATTTTTTTCTGTGTTTACAATAGAGCTTATGTTCCAGCTGAAGACGTTGGAAGAAAATCATTTAGGAGAGATAAACTTTTTCTTTAATTCAATTCACTTCAATTCGTTTATTCATAATAAAAATTAAATGTCATGTTTATAATGATATCGGAAATGTTAGACTGCATAATGAGAATTAATTTATAAATACAATTACTACTTAGTATGTCGAGTTTTTTAAACGTCTTTGGTTCCAGCTTTGGTCGTGATCTAAATGTGATGTGTGTGATTTTAAAAATTACATATAAGTAGTTTGACCTTTGTAAATAAATAAAACATACACCGTATCATCGGAGTTTGCAGATTATCACTGAAAGTAGCCACATGACAGGTAAACTATACATTAATGAGGTCTAAAACAAATTCTCGTTTCCTGATCTAAATTGAACATATCGAGGTACTGATAAATATTTACGTATGTTTCTGAAAAACTCAAAAGTACATGACATGCCCAGATCAGAAATCCAATAACACTATGCATTGTTTGTCTGTTTGCTCTCAAAAAATAAATTAATAACATTTAGAAAATCAGTTATACAGCTCTATAGCAGTCTCTGTTCTATTCTTACAGTACTTTGGGAAACGTCAATCGATATTCAGTACATTATTAATGGAGTGTGAATGCTATGCGAACAATTCCGTAAATTACAATCAATCTCGTTACGGAAGCCGATGATTATCCGGATAAAATGTCGTGATTTACTCAGGCATTCGGATTTCTACGTTGGCTTCAATCACATTAGGATTTTAGGATATGCTATACTAATACTATAAACGCGCAGGGTTTGTTTTTATGGATGTATGGATGTATAGATGTTTGTTCCTCTTTCACTCAAAAACTACTGAACGGATTTTGATGAAACTTTAGAGTTAGGTATATAGCTTATACATAAGAATAACACATAGGCTATATTTTATTACGCGGGTGGAACCGCGGGGCGCTGCTAATTTAAGATATTACATGACAAAGGAACCACGTATACGATATTATGTAACATAATAAGCTCAGTTCCTGAAATTAGTTTGTTCAGTATCGACTACTTAATCGATTTTAGTTATTTTCAATATGTAATTTTTTTCATGGAAATCGTACTTTTATTGTTCTTTATTTAAGAAAATTGGTTAAACACAACTAAAGTTCGATTGCATCATATTTTTTTTATATTAATATACTAATTGGGGTGTATTTGTACCCGAATATGTATCTAGACACGCGGCAGGTTAAGCGATACTTCACACCTGGACAGCTTCTAACACTCTACAAAGCTCAAGTCCGATCATGTATGGAGTATTGCAGCCACCTTTGGGATGGCTCAGCTAAATACCAACTCGCCGCTTTAGACTCTGTAGAGCGCAGAGCCAGGAGAATGATTGGTGACGAGATGATGGTGACTAAGCTGCAATCTTTAGCCCATCGGCGCAAAGTTGCCAGTCTGTCGGTATTCTATAGATTGCATTTCGGGGAGTGTGCCCAAGAGCTGCACGAGCTCATCCCACCTTCCCCTTTTTACAATCGGACTTCCAGACGCACGGCTGGGCTTCATCCCTACTTGGTGGATATCCCACCTATACGCACAAAGCGCTTTTCAAGTTCTTTTATTATGCGCACCGCCAAGGAGTGGAACTACCTGCCGGCGTCTGTATTTCCGAGTTCATATAACCTACAAGCCTTTAAGGATCGAGTGAACAGGCATCTTCTGGGCAAGCTCGTCCCAACGTAGGCCCCGTCTTTGCTCTCGGGCTAGTCTGGGGTCAAGAGCAAGCCCATTTTTTAGTAAAAAAAAAAAAAAAAAAAAAAAGCCAAGTTCTAGTTATTATTATAACTAATTATATTTGTAGGCGGTTGCTTCAAATAAACGCTTTTTACTTACTAACTTATGATGATACCAATCGAGCCAAATTTGAGGGCATTAGATGGATTAAAAGATTGTTACCTTATAGGCATCTGTCAGGACTTTTCAAGCCTTGCTATCTGACATGGCTTGAGTGTAACTTCCGATTTAACGTGCCCCCGAGACACGATACACAGGTTCTAACTAGCTATACCTAACAATTATTTTTATCGTTAGTCAAGTAACAGTAAATAAATGTATATTTTAATATATGTGTCCGTTTGTTTGTAAGATCATTAGTATTATTTTGTAAGGTACCTATTCAGTAAAAAACAACCATAACCATTTTGGGCAGGGCTATAGAATGTTGATACCTAAAGGAATTAATTTGGAATAAGTGTTATACCATCAGGAGAGTCAGTAAAAGAACAAATTCAATTTCGAACTGTCTACGGAATAACCAGCTTTTTACCGATTACAAAAAAGTGAATCATACAAGAAAGGTGAATTTCAAAGGGTCAGCATAATATCCTTATCGTTTTGACATTTAATTACTATTGTAGACAGAACTATTCAAAATATAGAGGCGGATAATCGCAAAATTTCTTTGGATCGACCTTGAGTCTTGCACGGAGGGTGTTGGCCACTCAAGTGCGTGTGTTGTGGTGTGGTCACCATAGAGACCGTCCAATGAGTGGCAGGCACCATGGTTGATAGCTATGCTATGGTGGACAGCCGGACCGAAAAGTGGTCAGCGAAATCTATATCTATACATATTATGTGGTGGACAGCCGGACCGAAAATGGTCAGCAGAATCTATTAATATAATGAAACGGTTGTAGTTATCGATTTAGATATCAAAACACCAATTTTTGATTTTTTTCTCTTTCTGTCTGTGTACGCACTACGCATCACGCAAAAACTAATTGGCGGATTTTGATAAAATTTAGTGTGGATGGTTTAACATTTAGGGTACTTTTTATTACAGAAAAATATAACATTCCCACGGGAAAATATAAAAACCGGTAAAAAAGAGAAATAAATAGGTACTCTGAAACGATAAGACCTACGAACTTGAAATATAGTATGTAGGTGTCTTATAATATTAATATGTGATTTCAACGGCTATAAAGGGATTTTTGGAAATTCCTACGGGAACGGGAAATATACATAAATAGGTATAAAGATATGCCCTATCTTAACTCTGTACTTTCAGTAATGTAACACCTCTGCCAAGTACCCACTTTTCAACAGTGTATTTTACCGAATTTAGTCGATGTTTGGTCAAACCAAATTCAAACTGATGATATATAACAACAACATGTAACAGAATAAGCGCAACTCCTGAAATTAGTTTGTTCGGTATCGACTCATTATTCGATTTCAGCTATTTTTAATGTGTTAAATTTTTCACAAAAATGAATTAGCGTAGCTGAATTTAGTGCTTTCTATGGAAATCGTGCTATTATTGATCGATATTTAAGAAAATCCGTTAGACACAACTAAAGTTCGATTGCATCATATTTTTTTTTATATTAATGTACTAATTTAATTTTACTAATTAAATTTAATTGTATGAGGAATTGCGATTTTTCTGTTACGCTTTGTATAAGTAAATTTTTGAAAACTCACTAGGTGTCGAGAAAGCCTCAAACACGAGAGGAGGGCTTACTTTAAACATGACTATTATTTCTTCACTACATAGTATAAAACAAAGTCGCTTTCTCTGTCCCTATATCCCTATGTCCCTATGTATGCTTAAATCTTTAAAACTGCGCAGTGGATTTTGATGCGGTTTTTTTTTAATAGATACAGTGATTCAAGAGGAAGGTTTTAGTATTAGCATTGCACCCGTGCGAAGCCGGTGGGGGTCGCTAGTATATTATGAATGTCAAAGTTTGTAAGTATATCTAGATAACTCCATTACAAAAGAACGGATTTGGATGAAATTCAGCACACGCACATCTGAAATTAACCATAATATTTGGAGTCAACGTTTGTAATTTATGAAGGTAATTTACTTAGATTAAATAAGCACTTTTTGTCATAATTGTACTAAGGAACAATACTTTTGTTATAAATGAACAATATCATAAATAGCGGAATATGAAATGGTTTAAAGCTTTTTCGGCAGTTCCAAAGAAACACACACGTAATATTCTACGAAATGGTTCGTTTCGTTCGTTACTGCTCTTATCAAAGTAACGGTTACGTCAAGGAACAGAATGCAGACACAATGAGATTATTTATTATCCTTGAGCGCTAATGGGACGCTGACTGACTGACTGATGACTAGACTAAATAAATCAATTTCATCTTCCCCCTGGTTTGTCCATTATGTGCCACATTTAGTTAATTTATTCATGTATCTCTACATATAATAAAACTGTAGACGAGACCGTGTCTGTACATGCAATTTTTGTTGTTGTTTTTTTTTTGCAATAATGTTATAGAATAGATCAATGGGTAGTGTAGGTAGTTATCGATTTAGATATCAATGCACCAATTATTATTATTTTTTGTCTGTAGGTATGTCTATCTGTGTAAAACTACTGTACCGATTTTAATGAAATTTTGTCTGGAGATAACTGAGTAAATGGGTCAACATCTAGGGTACTTTTTAATATAGGAAAATATCTTATTCCCGTCAATATGTCACAAAGAAAAATACGTACTACTCCGAAAGGATAACACCTAAAAACTTGAAATATGGTATGTAGATTTGTTATACGTCAGGCAACCGCTATGAAGGGATTTTAAGAATAAACTACACTAATATATAAAGAGGAAAGATTTGTTTCTTTGTTTGAATTGAATATGCTCCGAAACTACTGAACCGATTTGAAAAAAATCTTTCAACATTAGAATCCTACATCATCTCTGATGAACATAGGCTATTTTTAATGCCACGGGAACGGGAACGGGAGTGGTTATGGAATAAATTTAAATGAATGAAACTGAATTCTTTCTTCGCGATAGAAAAGATTACTTATCTATTTAAATTTGTAATCTAACCTGAACTCGCTTTTGTAGCACCGTTTATAATATTAAGAGGTATACTGGGAATGACACAACACTTATTTACAAAGAAAATATACATTGATTTACAATAATTACAGATAAAAAATGTCCTCCAAAGAGGAACCATGTGGGACAGTGCCCAGAAGACTGGCAGCATTCCCTCTCTGGATAGCTAGGCTGATCCTTTGACAGAGATAGCTGCCAGCCCTCTGGTCACCTGAAGCCTCGACCAAACGCGCTGACAGCTCTTTGAGGAGCTGCCGCGCCCCCGAACCCAACGGTCCCATGGTCTCCACCCCAAACGGCACAAATATGTAGCCCATTGAGGCCATTGGTCATTGAGGTCTACTTAGACTGGGTATTCATTTTTATAAAGGTTATTGCGAGTATAAAAATTCATTGTTTTGAAAGTATTTACAATTCATTGTATGTCTCAATTTCATTTAGCACTATATTAAGAGTATATGGACGAGTGCCTGTGCTAATAACAATAAATTGGGCAGTTTACCAGTGGGGTTTAGGGTTCCTTTGATAACAGTTCAATTTGTTTTCGCGTACCTATGTTTAATTTATGTTTGTCAGATGGATCCTAACAAGTTGGAGTCTCAACTCTCAATGCGTGCGTTATTCCCTACTTGTGCAAAATGTCATTCTTAAAAACCCAACTGGTTCGGCTGCCGTTAATCGATCCATCTGTCACTCATTTTCTTTTTTTATATAGATAAATATTATATATCTTTAAAGCTCGACTACCACTCACTGATATATAAAGATAATAAATTTTTTTTTCCCTAAAATATGGAAATGCCATCAGTGAAAGAATCATTAAAATCGGTCCAATAGTTTTTAGATAATATCGGGAGTCGAAGATGGGGCCTCGATTGCGTAGAGCATCTACTCTTGAATGTATCTCTATAATCTATATCGTGAGCATAACCAAAAACTCCAAAGTCGAGTTTGCTGATGTTTTTAGGATGTATCATCAGTCTTAATACTTATAACACATTTATTTCCCACAATAGTTTTTATATCTTTGGTGACAAGACCTATTTATTTCAACACTATGTTATTGAATTTATAGTATTTTTGTTGCATTGTTTTCCCGACTGGGGGAAATGTGAATGTATAATATATGAAAGTGTAAAAGCTAAATTAGTTGTGAATTCTGTAGCCTGGAAGAATGAGTGCTACATGTACGACCATAGCAGTGTTTGTGTAATGGGTACTGGACCCGTCTTTCTTGTTATATTCTGGTAATATACTCGTAGCTTGTGGGTAGGTAAGTATATACACGCATATAAGAGGTTTGTGGGTGGGTCTAAGAGGTTGAAAGAAAATCATTCAATAGAACCTTTTTCTTTAAACGTCTTTGATTTAAAGTATGTGTACGGCAGCTATGCGAGAGGTTTGTAATTGAGTGTTTGTATGTGAGAGATGTGTATCATAGAGTAACTTATGATGAGTACTTTTATTTTTAAATTGTGTGACATATTTACACATGCTTATTTAATCCCAAACTATTATTATTTAACCTTTATTATGAGTATTATGAGTGCTAAACAACTGATAAACATACTTAAATAAATGTTAAACACCCAGACATTAAGCCAAGAGATATAGGTATGTTCATGCACACAAATACCGAACCCGCGACCTCCGACTTAGAAGCCAGTGTCACTATGAACTGAGCCAATGTCTTAAATGTATGCTAGTGCTGTGTTTTGTGGGTGGGTGTGGTATCTCAAGATAACTTCTCAATTCCTTCATACTATTGGATGAATTACATTTATAAAGCGATAGCCAAGATGGTTTACTATTAAGTTACAGACTTTCATAGACTCTGGCAAACACTTAAATTAATTAACTATACGCGCCACAGCCTAGCTCGTCAGACATAATGCGCGGGATTCTTGACAGTTCCTCGTGACGTCACGCGTAGAGACGTAGTTCCAATAGAGTTGCTCCAATCGATATAGTATGGGCTAACAATACATAACCCTTAGCCAGGCACAGATTTTTAAATTTTCCATTCGTTTTGAATCTTATTTCAATCACGTAGAGTTCAATTTAACCTCTCAGACCATGAATCACAGACACAATAGATTTTTAATTGTGTCTCGGTTCCAATTGGAAACGGCGGTTCTTAACTGATTAAAGTGGTACCTATTCGTCCACTGCCTGGCTTAATTCCATCAACATTATTATAAAGTTACTAACGAACTCGTGAACAGAATTTGTCACAAATTCCTTATTCGCATATAAATCGTAAAATAGCGTACAATACACAATGGTGGCCATTATGTTAAACCGAGCATTAGACCATTGGCCCGTATAGCCATTGTTGGCGGTCTCAGCTGCAGCTGTATTTATTACAGGTCCAGTTGACGACCAGCTCATTGAGCGACAGGACTCCTGGGAACCTGACAGAGATGGGGAACTTCACGGGGCAGGGTAAGCTTACGTTTATTTATAATCGTTAGTATAAAAGTACCGAATTCTGGCTGCCAGTTATAATTCCTAATTTTAAGTTAGCTCTATTCTTTTCCACCGCTTTGGAAAGGAAAGGGTCAGAAATAAGCCCCCATATTTATTTATTTATTATGTCACAAATGTCAAAATAACAAAATTGAACCTTATGAACTCATTCACATCTTACCTATTCAAATACACGTGTTTTGCAATTTTAGCGACGATATAACAACATGGATAAAAGTGACAGATAAGCACGTTCATAAGGTTCAAATTAGTTGGTTTTTACATGTTTGACCTTACTCTTCAATATATGGTTTGTTTCTATCCTTTTCTTCCGTATTCTGTGGAGACGGATAGGCTAACTTAAAAATCTTAAAATATGGAATTTTAGCTGGTCAGTCAGAATCGAGTCCATTTAGGGAAAGTAAAATAAGAAATGTCTCAGATCAAAATATGTAATGTGATCAGCCAGTGCTGGATGTCCCCATCCTGGCCGAATTGGCATTGCCGATTTTGCTACCAGCGTCTCCGAACCTTGTACTCCCTTTTCGAAAGGGTAATGCCCCTTTTCGAATAAATTTCCAAAATGGGGTTCGCAATGGCAATAAATTTACGTAATGATACACTTTGGTACTCATTTGAATATAGTTTTTATTAGCTGTAGCGTGCCACAGTGCTGTAAAGCGACGATAACATTTTTAACCATTGTCCATTTCATTACCACTGAAATACGACAAACTCTATGTATGACTTTTTGTGTGATTTTCAAAGCTATGGTAGATAATAATCCATCTTAAGTTTACTTCTCCCACAAGTTTCCCATCATCAGAGTTCTTCATCTGATTTCGTGGTCGTATCAACCAATAATAGAGCGGCATGGTCTACGTCTACTTTACGTCCTGTATAAGATTACTTGCTAAAAGACAATGGTCTGGTGCCGTATGTACTGTACTTCATGCTGTACGCCTTCCTTTAGAAGTACTGTAATACAACTCCTGATCTGTAAGAGTTTTCCTCACTCTGCAGATATTAGTAACTCTCTTTGATAGGTATATATGATGCCCAGGCTTGTTAAATTCACCCTTAAATTGATCTTATCTGTATCTTCTGAACTAGATTGAAATCCAGATATACCTACTCTAAAAAGCCATGTCAGATATGGGTGGCTTGAAAAATTCTGACTGTTAGGTGAATAGTAAATACCCTTATCTCAGCAGTGGGCTGTTCTGGGTTGATGATATTAAATAATAATAAAAGATGTTTCAGGTCCAACTCTAGGAGAAAAATCTCCAAAAAATGACGAGGATGCCAACACGAAGACAGAATCTTCAGTGTCCCACGGTCTGGGGAACCTGTACTTCCCAGGGTACCGCGTGTTGAAGAAGAAGGCTTCTGCCTGCCACACATGCTTGAAGATCCTCTTTGTGGTTCTCTCTCTCATAGTCCTTGTAAGTTCCCTGATACATTGTGGTTCTATCTCTGATAGTCTTTGTAAAGGTCACAGCACACTTATCAACTCGGAAAGGGATCGTCACCGTATCGCCTCGAGCCGTTCAGTATTGTTTCTATGAAACTCCCTACTGCAACGCACACTAATTGGAAACGTAACGTAATCGCCTCGCCTCGGAACAGGCTCCGAACCGCGATGCGGTGAGTGGTCAACTTGCAGTTCCCGCGCTTACGGCTCGCTGTCCCCCCGCTTACGTCTCTCCGTACGCGAGCTCACGGCTCTTCGTCGATTTGGTGCCAACCCGGTCAGCCAGCGGTCGGCGAGGCGTAAGCGCGGTGACGCCTAGCTGTAGCCGAGTTGACGTACAGGAGCCGCTGCTACGCTTTGGTTACATGCATACGTTAAGTTGACGCCTGGTTGACGGCGAGGCGAAAGGCGATACGGTGCCGATCCCTTTCCGAGTTGATATGTGTGCTGTGACCCTAAGTCGTTCCCTGATAGTCTTTCGGGGTCAATATTTGTGTGCATGAACATGTCTTTTGGCTTCTTGTATGTTTATCAGTTGTTTAGTACCCACAGTAAGGAATCTGTCTAGTTTGGGACTAAATAACCGTGTGTGAATTGTGTCCCACAATTTTTTTAACCAAACTTAGAATACTATACCATGAACGCACCAACGTTAAATCTATTTGAGTTTGAATGAACAAACAATACAATACAATAACTCTTTGTTGTACACCAAAAACAACACAATATGGATACCAACATGAACTAAAGTACAATGGGCGGACTTATCGCTTTTAGCGATTTCTTCCAGACAACCTTAGGATGGATGAAACTGAGAGATTAGAACTAGGGTAGACGGTGCACTATATATTATTGAACATACTCTTACATACTATTACATAAATAAATATACAAACCCCAGGTTGAAATTTATTCTGAGATTATAATATACTCTCTTGCATTTAATCTTGGACATAACTATCCCTACGTATTGTAATAACTGCGAAAGTAATCTGTCTGTCTGTTTGTTATCTTGTCACGGCTACACCAGCGGATTGGGTTATGATTTTTTTATTATTCTTATTTTTGATACTCTTTTGTTTTTCAGCTAATATCAATCGCTGTGATCGGGGTATCGGTGAGCACGGCGTTCGCGACCAAGATATACAGCAGCGACATGTCTGGTCGCCTGGTAGCGATGATCATCCTAGCAGTGACGGCCGCCATAGCTCTCTCAATAGCTATATACGCTGCTACCGCTGTATTCAGGAACCAAGTGAAACCTGTACACGCAGTAAGTGGACACTACCAGCTCCTTGAGCTTATCAACAGCGACATGCTGGGTCGATTATTTACAATAAGATTCCACTTGAATTACAAAATTTGCTCCTTGACAAATTTAAAACAATAATTAAGCAAAAATTACTTAAAAAGGCTCCTACTATAAAATTACAGACTACTTAGTAGACCAACATGCATAGGATTAACCGACTCGACGCTCTGTAAGGCTATTAATTATAATTATTATTGTAAACCATATTTATTTTTAAGACATGAGATTAAAAAGAGCTGCCCTTGAGTTTCTTGCTGGCTCTTCTCGGGGTTCTGCATTTGGAACCAGCAATTCGTCGGTGGAGATGGACTGCAGTTTACATTTAGCCAATCTTCATGGACGAGTTTAGATTGCCTTGTTATTACAAACTATTGACGTTTCTAAGTGTATATTTAATACCAATAGAAAATAAACGATTTATTTTTTTTAGGTTAGAAAATTAATAGATTTTGTTGCTCTATGAAAATAGCGTATGATTTTTTTTACAATTTTATCATTTGATGATAGATTCTTGAAAATCTAATAAGGTAGCGTTCAAACATTATGCTTGATAAGAACAGGTGGACTTTAAAAAAATACAATGCAAACACAAAAATATATAGGTAATGTTTTGTACGATACGTTTGCAAGTCAAACTAAAACTAAGTTAATTAAAAATACAAAAAAAGTATTTTTATAATCAACTTGGTATTAGTTACACTCCTTTACAATAAATTTAACTAATTTGAGGTGCAAATTTGACTTTTCTAAGTGTATATTCAATACCTACTGAAATAAATGCATTTGACTTTGACAACAAACCCAACGACCAGTGCCGTAAATAGGGCGGTGCCACCGGTGCCCAGGGCGTAGGGCGTAAGGACTCTTGGGGCGCAAGAATGCCCTGACCAGGCAGGACTATTTTTTTTTTTTATTTTCTCCTGATAAGTTCTCGCTGCGCCCCTGGTGCTCGATTCTAACACGTACCTACATGCCAGTATCAACAAAAACACATCTCATTTTTTTTTGGTATCGCACGAGCGTATTTGTGTTAACTTCCTAGGCCCAGGTCCTTACCCCCTGGGCGCACTTAGGCCAATCGATTTTCTTGTCTACACTAATATTATTACAGGAAGGATTTGTATTTTTGTATGTTTGTAACGAATCAACTCAAAAACTACTGAAAGAAAGAAAGAAATATTTATTTGTCCTATTAATTCTTAATCTAGAAGAAAAAGAAAGAAAAAAAAGTAGTTTTTGAGCGAATGAGCAACAAACAAACTCACAAACTTTCGCGGTTATAATATTAGTAGGAATTATGATACACCTAAATGAATATGTAAAATTACAATACTTATTATTTTATCGTAACAATAAGCCATAATTATTCAATAAAATTTTATTGCTCTGGCTGCTTAGAACAATCAATATCAATGAGTTACCTACACACTAAAAAATATTAACCTACACTAATATCATAAAGAGGTAAAGTTGTTTGTATGTTGCTTTATTATTTATCACTAGCTCGACGGTGAAGGAAAACATCGTGAGGAAACCCGCAGGTCTCAGAATTAATTCTGAGACATGTGTAAAACAGACCCGGTCCGGCGATGGGCTCACCACCTATCACGTTTAGGGGTCCAATATATCTCGTGAAATGTGGGTATATCCAGTAATGGAATACCTCTGCCTACCCCCTCGGGGATAAAAAGGCGTGAGATTATATATATATATATATATATATATGTTGCTTTCTCATTGATTAACAGCTATACTATGACCCAGTGACATATATAAATGTTTTATTGATAAGAGGGAAACCGCAGGGCGCAGCAAGTTCTGTAATAAAATCCGCGCCATAACTTAAGTCATTTGGCGGAAAGCCGGAACGAAAAGTAATTACAAAAAAATTATGGTATGAATATAATTACTAGCTTTTGTCCGCGATTTCGTCCTTCCCTTCGATCCTAATGCATATCAAAATACTTTTATGATATGTCTGCATGTCATATTTATGTATTTTTTTATGTTCGTTACCTGTTACCGTGTACCTCAAAACCTTCGACTGGGTGAACCGATTTTGATGTTTTTTTTTTATTTGAAATTTGGTGCTTCCCGCGCGTGGTCCCATTTTGATTTGGTCCAGCAGGCGTATTCACGGTGGCTCGACACCGTTTCCATTCGATTCAGATCGAGTGAAAAATTTTCCGAAGTCGAATCTATCGACTTCGGAAACTGTATTCTAGGCGTTTCTGACAGTCACGGAAAACTTTCCGAATTCTTATGTCAAATATGACATTCGTTTTCGATACCGACATCTGTGAATAGCCCATCTTCGACAGATTTTCCAATTCCGAGTCGAATATCGAAAATCGAAGCTCCGTGAATACGCCCGCAGTTCTGACAATGACCTTCATGAGAAAACCATATAAGTTGAATTCGGATTTTTTATTCTTTATAGTAATTCTATGTCACTTCTATGTTTTAATTGGTGACTTAGCGTGTCTTTAGCAATCTCCCCACAATTTTATTCGAGGATTGAAGTAGTCGTTCACCCGACCTTGAAGTAATGTACCTATTCAAGTATAGTGTGGCATTTCACGCGATGAGGTTGTGGCAGGTTGACAGGCGTTTAGGAAATATAGGATTTTATGTTGGGTTTGAATCCGGGTGGTCGCAATTTACGTACCTAGGTACAGTCAAGAGCAACGTGGAGCTTAACACATTGGACAACGTTCTTAATACAATCGTCTTAGAGGTCAGACTCGCACTACAAGTGTAAAGTTTCATGTGCTTTTAGATTGACTATACACTTGGACATTATAATTCAAGGGCCCTTAGTCCAAATACTAACCACCTATGTAACACCAGTAACAATGACTATGGCATTACCCATATCATTTTACTCAAAACTATAATGATAATAAATGAGGTGTGTTTAAATTAGCTGGCCAAGCAGCGATGAAAAAATATATATAAAAAATAATAGGGTGGACTGTGCTTTTGTGACCGGCGAATTAGAAATGGATTTAGTCAAAAAATCAAAAAAACATTTTTTTCTGTAGGTACAAAAAGTACATCTAGAAATATAAATAGTCTAATAACAACGCTTTGCTAATGCAACTAGTTGCAACTACTTTCAATGTGATGCCTATTTTAGTAGACTTTTTATAAAGGTAAGTAGGTATTTTATGTCGCAAACTTGTGATTAACTTTCTAGGCATCAGTGGTCCTGGTTATTCTGGCTGTCATCCAAATCCTGATCGCAGTAGTCTCAATACGAGTAAGTTCTGAAGACGAGGGGAACCTTGGGAGATCGCTGACGGAATCCTTCAAGCTCGCACGAGAAGATAGCCCTAGACACGTCAAGATTTGGGCTACTACACAGCACGACGTAAGTGCATATTGATATAACGGGTTCGAATCCTGGCTTTTAGCAATGAGTTTTTCAAAACTTACGTGCAAATTTATCACTAGCTAGACGGTGCAGGAAAACATCGTGAGGGAACCCGCAAGTCCCAGAATAAATTCTGAGACATGTGTAAACAGACCCGGTCCCGGATAGGGCTCAAACTCAAACTCAAAATTCTTTTATTTCAGTAGGTATAAAAATACACTTTGAAATGTCAATATAAACAAGGCACACCACCTATCACGTTTAAGGGTCCAAAGAATATCCCGTGAAAAGTAGGTATGTCCAGAAATGGAATACCTGCTTGCCCCCTCGGGGAGAAAAGGCGTGAGATTTTTTTTTTATCAGCTAGTTGTGTAATCTGAAAATGAAAAAAACTATATTCCAGCTAACTTGCTGTGGACTGTTCAGCCCTGAGGACTATCGCCACCGAAACCTACCAAACCTCTTCCCACCCGATGTCCCCATCTCTTGCTGCCCCTCACACGACCCTGATCGGTCCGAACTGGTGCAGGAGCGAGAGAGAGAGATGTGCAAGGCAAAGAGAGAGTTCTACACTTTGGGATGTAAAGATCTCGTCGTGGAAGTCTTTAGGGAGACCGCGACGTTAGTTTTGAGTGTTACCGTCACTCTAATTGTTGTAGAGGTGGGTAGAGACAATTTTTATTTTTTTCTAGGAAGAGCAAATGTTGTGAAACAAAAGTTTTTTCTTTGTTATTTATTTTGGCAACAGACAGTCATGTCTATAACAACAACACAAGTGATACTAATGATTTTATAGATTCACATGTTATGAGATTGTTTACATAAAGTGCTTATGTCAACACACACATAAAATAAGAAACTAATAACTGAACTGATTACCTAGTTTAGGTTTTTTGCTTCAGAAAGAAGTACCTACCTAAACAGTTAAAATTCTCATTATTACAAAAAAACACAAGATGACCTCTTTTTAACTTTTAAGTAAAAAATTTTTTTACTAAAGGTGGGTAGTTATATAAATGTCTGTTTGTTTTCAGTTGCTCCTTTCAATATTAGGAGCAATCCTGTCCAAAGAAAAAGAAATGAAAATGCCCAAGAATCCTGAAGATGGTGCGGACGACAAAAAATCTGTCTGCAAAGTTAAATCTTGAGAAGTTTACAAGAACAAATCGATCGAATGAACAAATTGAAATTTGAAAAAGTGCCAAATTATTGTGTATTTGATATCGGATTTACTTAATTATTATTGTTGTTATTTTATTAGTAGGTACATAAAAACAGAGATGCCATGAATATTCGGTTGCTATTGAGTATTCGACCGAATATTAAGTAGGTAGGTATTATTCTGCAGAATACTGAATACCAAACCATGGAAAGAAGTCTCACATATTAGGTACTCTACCAATTTAAGATGCCTTTTTTGCTGTCGACGACTAAATAGCGATATCTTTTGGCAATACTTAGGTACCTACTGCTGCAGACTATTAATAACACTATCTGATAGATAGATAGATAGATAAATCATTTTAAATTGCAACACAAATGTGACGTAACAATAAACCTATTACATGTCATGAAATCGCAACTGGAACAAATAGACTCCCTTTACTTTACCTCTCTATGCACTACCAAGGCGGAAAACTTCGATCAACGCGCGATCGCACGTGCATCCGAGTTGCTTTACGTCCGCACTGAATATTCGGCCAAAAGCATCAATATTCGGAAAAATCAATATTTGTGGCATCTCTAAAACAATAATGACTGTGAAAAGCAATGTGATTTATTTTAAATATAGGTATAATTAATTAATCAGCAGACTCAGCAGCACTATTTTGTAGAAATCAGTTTTATGGTATAGCACACTGAAGTAAACAAGAATGAGATTATTGGTTGTTTAATTGATCACTACATTGTATAAAACAAAGTCGCTTTCTGTGTCCCTATATCCCTATGTATGCTTAAATCTTTAAAACTACGCAACGGATTTTGATGAGGTTTTTTTTAATAGATAGAGTGATTCAAGAGGAAGGTTTTAGTATTAGCGTTGCACCCGTGCGAAGCCAAGGCGGGTCGCTCGCTAGTCACTACATAGTATAAAACAAAGTCGCTTTCTCTGTCCCTATATCCTTATATCCCTATGTCCCTTGTATGCTTAAATCTTTAAAACTACGCAACGGATTTTGATGCGGTTTTTTTTAATAGATAGAGTGATTCAAGAGGAAGGTTTTAGTGTTAGCATTGCACCCGTGCAAAGCCGGGGCGGGTCGCTAGTTATTAATAAATTAAATCTAGACATACGGTTTCCGTTACTACGCGTATAAAAAATGGTACAACGCCATCTATGTTCAACTTGTGATACCAAACGCATTCCTATAAAATGTTACCTTACATGATATGTGACATTATCATTAAATGACAGTAGATGGCGCTTATCGTGTCTTTTAAAAACATCCACGAATCTCTCTTAGTTTTACTCGACGGCACGGCATCAGAAGGAAGGTAATGTTTTAGATCTATCTCTTTAATAATAAAGTAGTATTAGTGACGACATTTTAGTTTAAAAGTATGATCAATAATATTATTTACAAAAACGTTTTTAATTACATTTATTCACAAGTATTTTAATATTAATACAAATTACAAAACACGTATTATCAAAAAATTCGACCCATTCAGCATAAGCATCGGTGGTTCAGTGGTAGAATGCTCGCCTGCCACGCGGGCGGCCCGGGTTCGATTCCCGGCCGATGCAGACATCTTTTTACTATTTTTTAGTTTTGGGAAATTTAGGTAGCCTATTTTTTTAAATTATTTTCTATCGTCACTCATCATAACATAAATATCATTAACATATTACAAAATTTCATCCATCTTTCGGTATTTCCCTCTTCTATAACATTAAGGTATGTAAGTAGTGATGTACTAAGCTAGGCAAAATCAGAGTCAGCCAAGTTCGGATATTCACTGTACTCAACGTATTTTACTAAAGTAGAATTTAGTTATAGTACCGTTCCTTTGTAATGTTATTATTGCTCTTTATTCAGATTACAAATTGCACAATTAAACACAATAGTGATCGACAATAAATATTTAGCTAATATTCTAACCTAAGAACCTTCTTACAACAACACTATCCACATTAATCATAAATTAACGAGTTAAACATTGTTATCGGTAAATTGTAATTTTTACGACTTTTTCTAGATTATTCCGAATTTACTCAGTTGGGTGTTATTGAAACAAGTGTCGAAGCAGTGCTCACGATGAACCTTTTAGAAATAACTGAACCCAGTATTTCGTACACTTTCTTTATTGTTTACAATATGTTACACTCAATAAAGGTAGCTAAAGGATGTAAGTATAAACTTTAAATTATCCGTTATTTCGTTCGAGTTTTTCATAACCAAATAAAAAAGTTACTGTCTGAACTGTCTCATCGGTAGATTCATAGGACAACTTTTATTCGATACCCAGTATAGAGCCAATCTACAATTCACACTTACAATTCAATACACTATTTTAATATTATAAAGAGGAAAGATTTGTATTTTTGTAACGAATAAACTCAAAAACTACAGGACCGATTTAATAAAATATTTCATCAAATGAAAGCTACATTATCAGGGAGTAATATAGGCCATATTTTATTCCCGTGTTCCCATGGGAACTACGCGGATAAAACCACGTGGAACAGCGAGTAAGTAATTGCTACTCGTCAAGTAAAATGAAATGAATGAAATACATAGGTACCTAGTGATAAAACGCGGAGTGACTGGATTATGGTTAGTTTTGTACCTACATCCAAAAATGGAATACCTCGACCAGAGGCGGATTTGCTCTAAGGCTCAGTAGGCCTAGGCCTTTGGTGGCCAATTGTGACAAAAAAATCACTGATGTTAACAAGAACTAACAGAGTACCTAAATTTTCTAAAGGCTCGCGCACTTTAAGGCGGGCCCATAGGGCGGGCCGTACTGCACTGCATCGTGTAACAATAATCTTCCTAACTTCACTTCCTACATTTTATGTAGAAAGAAGGGGCGGTAGAGACTTAGTACAGTCAAGAGCACATAAAGCTTTACACTTGTAGTGCGAGTCTGACCTTTAAGGCGATTGTAACAAGTCCAATGTGTCAAGCTCAACGTGCTCTTGACTTTAAAAACCTGGGGCCTTGTGTAGCCAAGACTGTAAAAAGGGCACTGCCTCGACCAACCGTCTCGAGAACAAGGCATGGCTATTAACTTTTTAACTGACTTCAAAGGAGGTATAGTTCGAATCGTCTGTATGTTATGTTTGTTACCTCACAACTTTCGACTGGGTAAACCGATTTGGATGATTATTTTTTTATTTGAAAGCTGGTGCTTCCAGATTGGTCCCTGGTCGTTCAGCTCTGACAATGGCACCATGTAAATTTGCATTAGGTATGTGCGCGCCAAATGGACGAATCACGCCAACCAAATTCCATGATTATTTTTCTAACCGACTTCACAAAAGGAAGAGGTTTTCAATTGGACTGTATTTTTAGTATTATTCGTTGAAGTCGTTTTTTTTGTAAAGCTGCTTAGTTTCGAAGTAAAGTTGTAACCAACAGTGCCACCCTACGACTGCACGCAGCCACTAAACCAGAGCGATTGCGGCTTAGAACCTACGCCGGTTTTTTCCTACTACAAGTCGGGGTCCAGGTGCGAGATCGAGTACTGGAGGGGTTGCCCTACCTTCAACAAGTTCGAAGACCAGATCGAATGCGTCCACCACTGCATCTTCAGGATGCTGAACCACTACGACAGTGCCAGTGACGTGGAGGCAATTACAGGAAATGTGGAGACAATCACAGAGAGTTCCACCACGGAGACTTTCAAAGGTATGTCGTGCATAAAATCGGAAACTCGGGCTCGTTACAGAATCATACTAATATTATAAACGCGAAAGTTTCTATGTATAGATGTATGGATGTTTGTTCCTCTTTCACGCAAAAACTACCGAACGGATTTTGATGAAACTGTACAGTTATATAGCTTATACATCATAATAACATATAGGCTATATTTTATCCCCGTATTCCTAAGGTTACGGGAACTACTGCGGGTGAAACCGCGGGGCCCTGCTAGTAATATAGGTACTTACATATAAATTCCAAGATATTCAAGAACAAAACACCGCTCTACGACAGTCGAGGAGCATCTGTTCAAAAATGCTATTAACATGTTAATCAAATGCTAGAAAATAAAAAACTTCAACGGTCATTAACAATCTATATAACAATTACCATTGATCATAACAGATAAATAAGAGAAACAAGCACAGTCACAGCAATGAGATCTTGGATTGGATAACGAGTACAATTTCTAAAAAACTTATTATTCCAATGTTTGTATAATTTATCAAACGATGATCACAGAAACAGCGGAATTCTATGCTTGAGGATCATTCAGCATTCGGAATTTATCTATCTGTGTAATCAAAAACTGACTAGCAGTATAAAAAATCTCACAAGACGGTCACCAGTGTCAAGATATCTGCATCATATATCATTATTATCATCTTCCCTTATCCGCTGCTTGTCGTTTTAATTTTAATGACATTTTAAATTCAAGATTGGACCTATAAAATTTTAATTACTACTAACATAGGTACCTATTATTTTTTTATCGGAAGTCAAATCTAGCATAAGCAATACTGTATGTTAGTAGGAACCATAAATGTTTACGTTTACAACATTCATTTTCAAAATTGAAGTAGAACTGTAGAACGTAAGTAGCATATCACTTGGGGTGAAATCTTTTTATGCTAAAAACTTTTTTGTGCAAGTATAATTTGAAATATCGAACACATCGTCGACCTTAGAATAACATAATTAATAGGTACCCGGGGTGGTCGCAAAATTACAGGAATAGGAAATTAAAACATTTGTAATAATTTTTCGGCATAGGTTAGCTACAAATTTTTTCTGCCCAGGGTGACGATGATTTAAATTTTTTCAGGAGACCGATGCTCTGAAACTCTCAGCTTAGACGACTGCCAAGAAACACCTAAAGAAGTCTACACCTTCAACTCGACGTTTACACTTTGTGAGAAGGTACTGTGGAGGGGATGTTCTGGTCACAATATATTTCCAGATTTAAATTCCTGTCAATCTGCATGTGCACCAACCCCCCTCAAGCTCAAGTGGGAGGCAAAGCTAGACGATATGCCGGATGAGCTCCTGGAAGACACGGCACAATTTTTGGACAGTTTTGAGGATGACGGTGACATCAAGTCTAAGGAAATTTTGGGATAAATAAAATAATCTAAATTTGAAATAAAAATACAAACCGACTTCAACGAATAATATCTACTAAAAAGAGTAAAAAAATCGACTTCAATCTTCAACTTATATGGTTTTCTCATGGATGCCGTTGCCAGAGCTGGACGAAATTAAAATGAGACCAATCTGGAAGCACCACCTTTCAAATAAAAAAAAGAAAAATCCAAATCGGTTAACCCTGCAGTCGAAAGTTCTGAGGTAACAAACATAAAAAAAACCAAACAAATTGATAAATAACCTCCTCTTTTTTGAAGCCGGTTAAAAATACAAACCGACTTCAACGAATAATACTAAAAAAAATACAGTTGAATTAACCTCTTCCTTTTTTGAAGGCGGTTAAAAAAAAGAATCATCGAAATCGGTTGGCGTGATATTGAGTTATTCCTCCATTTGTCGCGCAAATTTGTTTTGGATGACATTGTCAGAACTGGACGAAAAATTGGGACTAATCTCGGAGCACCAGCTTTCAAATAAAAAAATAATCATTCACATCGGTTCTCCCAGTCGAAAGTTCTGAGGTAACATAGGTAGGTACATAAAAAAAACATACCTACAGTCGAATTGATAACCTCCTTTTTTTAAGTCAGTTAAAAATACTGTTATTTGCATATTCAACAGCCATTACCTACTGTTACACCTATTACGCTGATAGCGAGTGATTTGCGGATGTACATTGAGAGTTCCGATCTCCATCTGAAGTTCTTCATAGCCCTGCGGTACCAGTGTGTTTGTAACGATCATACTGGTTAAGCAAAGTTGGGCGCGGTCAGTCAGTGGATGGGTGACCGCCTAGTGGCATTTATATTACGAGCGCTTTCGTGTTTCGGAAGGCACGTTAAATTGTTGGTCCCGGTTTTCGTTGTGTTTACGCACAATGAAAGTCGTTAAGCCATGTCAGATACCCTTGGGTGGCTTGAAAAATTCTGACTGTTAAGTGGCCACTAGCTTACACCATCTCTCCCAATCCGCGGTGGGCTCGCGTGGGAGATTATAGCCCATACTTCCTCATGTGTGAGGAAAGACCCTTAGCTCAGCAGTGGGCTGTTACGGGTTGTTGATGATGCATATTCAACAGCCATTACCTACTGTTACTAAACCTATTACGCTGATAGCGAGTGATTTGCTGACGTACGTTGAAAGTTCCGATCTTCATCTGAAGTTCTTCATCAGATTTTCACAAAACTTATATGACCAACCTTGAAGTAGGTACACCAGATCAAACGAGAAACAAAAATTCGTAATCGCTTAAAATTTGACGGAATTATGAATTAACACACGCTGTACCTTAAAAAAGGTAAATAATACGTGATGAATTGAGAACCTCCTCCTTTTTTTAAGTCGGTAAAAAAGGGGTTAAGGAAATATGCAGTTTTTATATTAATGAACAGAAGGGAAGTATATACCTACCTATGTAGATATATTATGTAAAAACCGTATTCAATTTAATATATCTAGCAGAAATTATAATACTACATGATTTCATTTTTTGCATTTCGTACCATTAGTCTAGGCAATAAAGGTAGTGGACCCCAACATTAATTCCTCAGTCAATGAAACTTTGCAGAATTGGGTAGTTGACAGCATCGAAATTAAATTGCGAGTAGTCATACATTAAAAAGATTATCCCAAAGCACCTCAAAATGTGTATTTAGATTTTCAATTTACAATTATAGCAAATTTAAAAATAATAAAACAATCAAAAAAAGTGCTGCAATTGAGTACTACAAACTATGACGTCACGGTTTGCTATTTCAGTACATTTTCCATAGTAAAATTCCGTTTTGACAGATCGTAAAAAGTAACTAATTTGACTAGGTAGGACACAACCCTATTGTAGTATAGTATGGGACCATACTTGCATAAAAAAATCCAAAAAAAAAACCTAACCGAAACTAGGTTTTTATACTAAAAAATGTTAATTTGATAATTTCTGAAAATAATGTAGCAAGACGGTTTTTATTTTGGATTTTCCTATTGTAAGTCCACAGCGACTACTAAATAACATTCCAGTTAAAAAAATGGACTGAGCAATTTTCCCGTGCAAGGTACATACCTATATATACGTCTGAGTTTTGTTGTTTCTACCAGGAATTTTTTTTGGATATTTCGCATATAGCTTTCTTAATACACATGAATATTGCTGGCGAAGAAAATTTTGACTGAGCATTTTTCCCAACAAAGATATCAAATAAATAAGTATTTCCAGTAAAAATACCTAACTTCGGTTAGGTTTTTTTTTTTGGATTTTTTAATGCAAGTATTGTCCCATACTATACTACAATCCTGCAAAGTTTCATCGACTGAGGAATTAATGTTGGGGTCTTCATACAAAAATCCGCTTCATTGCCTGGACTACCATAGGGTGATATGATAGCGCGACGCGATTTCATTCTTTCATTTTGTGTATTACTATGACAACAACTACTTATATGTAATAAAAAAAATTGAGGGACGGTATTACGGAACCCTTGGTGTGCAAGTCTGATTCGCACCTGACCAGTGTTTTCAGTCTAAATACACAATTTATTGAAAAGTAAAAATAATAAAAAAGAAAGTTGCATCGGCCGGGAATCGAACCCGGGCCGCCCGCGTGGCAGGCGAGCATTCTACCACTGAACCACCGATGCTCTCTTTACACAGATTGAAATTGCCGATTATATCATGTGAGTTGTGACTTTTTCAAAACATTCTGATAAGTTCATACATTATTAAAATAATGTTACAGCTAAGACTAGAGACAAATGTTTAAAATATTTCCTAAAACAATGGATCGATCGATACATATTTAGGTACCTAGTTAAAGATTGAAAACATCAAAATTTCGTGACCGTTTAGAAACATCAATATAGAATTGAGTTGTTTTTATAATGTCGAACTAGGTACTCCTTTTGAAGCCCAATAGTGCCCGAACCTAGTAGGTACTTACCTACTTCCGGTCGGTAAAAAATATTCATTAATTAATATTCAAAAAGTTTTTATAGACATAGGTGTCTCCTGGCTCTCCTGCATACATTGGAAACATAATACAAGATTGTAATTATTTCCATATCACACAATACGAAATGAGGTCGACGACTCTACTTGTATTGACGCAGATGCCTTTCGGAATGTAGACTACGTACACGGTAGGGTAGTGCATTCATTCTTCGACAAGTTTAGTTATAAAGATACCTACGTGAAATGTATTTGCTGAGAATATAAGATTTTATACATTTTTATCTTTTCCCGCAATCTGAGATGAAAGTAGCCTATGCATTTCCTCAAATACCCTGCATTTATTCACTGCTTGCAACAAACAGACACACCCACTTAGTAGTGTTAAAAAGACTTAACATTTTTCCTGTGACAGTAGTGGTGTTTTAAATTTTTAATATGTCTATGGGCAGTAGTTAGTTAGCGCCATCTTGGATTGAACGGTTAGTGTGAATACCCTCATTTGCATTCCTTTTAACTTCTTTCGTCACAAGTTCGCCATCCTCTGCTACTGGTACTTCTAGCAGACACCGCTAGAGTTCGCGGCTGTGAAACAAGATGGCGGCAACACAGCAGCTGATCGACCGCACCTGACTCACGGCGGTATATCGCAGTCACTTGTCATGACCACAGATTAGATTATACAGCAGCGAATAAAGTAGAGTAGTAACAATATTAAACTGAAGTTTGTATGAAATATATTCATTCATATCCACGCACGTCTTCGCTGTTATAGTTATCTTTCTTGCCCTTATGTATATTGGTGCACAATACATATTTCATAGAGACCAAGGTTTCTGATATGATGTCAGCGCGTTTTCTTGTGAAGGAAAGCGGCGCGGCGCGGCGGCTGTGACGGTATTGTCGTTAGTATTTTGGGCTCTGAGAGGATGAATATTCAAAGAATTCGCGATAATAGAGTATCTGTTTCCGTTAGACTGTGTTATATAAAGTAAATACGATAAAACACTTCGTATCGTTCAGTCAGTCGGTCAGTGTCAGTCGCGCGGGAACCGACCGCTGAGCGCGTCGCGTCGAGTGGACGACAGTCAATTGTTTATAAATCGAATGATGATTACGAACGAATGATACACAAACTCAAATCTTGAATGATAAATTGAATTTCAGCTGATTCTAATTCGATTCGTATGTTCTATTGCGCAATATAGTAGGTTATACATTATACTTATGGGTATGGAGTTATTGATTGTGGATGGTCTGAGACAGTTTCAGAGTCAGTGTGTCTAGGTCATTCTTAAATATTTAGGGACGGTGCTTCTTTAGTGATTTGTTTGTCAATAAAGTAATTTAAGTCAATGACTTTTGTGTTAAGTGTTGAAATCGTTTTATAGTGCAAACTCTCGTGCTAGTTTTTGTGATTCTAAATTATTGTGATTCCATGTAACTCGGGGGTTGGATAACTGCGTTCTTGAGAGGACCCTGGAACCAGCAGGATGTTTGGCGTATTCATGAAGAGGTGGAAACCAAAAAGGTTCGTAAGTATTGCTTAAGTATTTTTCGTGCATATAAATTGTATATTTACTTACCTAATAATATGCCTAAAATTTAAAAAAAAAACAAGAGGACCTAGCTACAATGATTTTTTAGTTTTAATATCATTGGCGGGATATTACTATGAATATTCATAGTTTCTTGCTCTATCATATTGATCATTATAGATAACATAACATGGATTCATAGAGTTCCTGGGGAGGCTAGGTATGTAACATTTTTTTTAGGAGAGGCCATGTTAAATATGTATGTAGCTGTAGTAGGTAATTTAATTACTTAGTAATTTTAGCAATTGGCTAATAAATAAGTATAAAGGTACATATTATAAAGGTAATGATTATTATGTGTCTAAATTAAAAAAAAACATGTAGCCGGGCTATCAGCGGGTTCCCACACGCTCATGGTAATAGGTAAATCTAAACAATACATTAGCTATTATCTCGAATAATTGTTACATGACCGGTAAGTCACCAAAAAATTGTGGTAAGTCTTGATCAGAACAGAGTACGTACCTACCTGTAAATAGGTTGTAACGATTTCTAAGGCTCTAATAGAATTTACGAGGGAACCCTAAACATAATATTATGATCATACCTACTGAGTCAGCTAATGTGAGGTGTCGGGTTCGAATCCCAGCAAAAACGATAATGCATGTCGAATTATCTGCATATCGTATTACTGCAGAGCAAGGTTGAATGTTATTGCATTTTGATTTGCCATTATTGCAGTTTGAAAATGCTTTGTCATTGCACATTGCAATTATACTGCAAAAACATTTCGGATTTATAATTTAATTGTATTAAATTATACTCTAGATACCAGCGACGTAGTCGGATATTCCTAGTTTTTTCCTGTACCATAGGAATTTTGAAAAATACCTATCTTACAGTCAAGAGCACATGAAGCTTTACACTTGTAGCGTGAGTCTGACCTCTAAAGCGATTGTAATAAGAACGTTACAAAGTCCAATGTATCAAGCTCTACATGCTCTTGACTGTACAAACCTTGCCCGGTCAATTACGAACAGAAAAAGTATCAGTCAAATCGGTAGAGCCGTTCTCGAATTTTGCGCTTAGCAGCACGTTTGATGAAATAATGATGAAAATAAAGGCTATTTTCATTTATATTTTTTACAGGTTTGTTGCAATTTAGCTCTAGACCTTCTTAACATATATATATATTAATTTCGTTTCTGTAACATAAAATATGAGTAAGACGACCTTACAAAAAATGGAAAGGTTTTCGATTCATAAATTTATAAAAAATAATAATATTTATTTATTTATTTATTTATTTATTTACTTAATTATAGGGAGACCTACAGCTATAATAACAATAATAGGCAATCAATTTAAATATCAGGAAGCCAATTAAAGGTCCTCACAAGTACATAGCGGAATATTTAAGTTGAACGGTATTCGCAAGAAGTGCGCTAACAGTACGCTATGCTAACAAAATATGAAGGTATTTTACGTTATATTACATAATATAAATACCAGAGTCCTGGTTAAGAATGTTTATAATACTAAAAATAAGGATATGTATAAGTGCCAACAATTATAGCTATCTTTTAGTTAAGATAAATCATTGAAAAAATGATTGAGTAAGTTGCTGCCGTACTTTCTTAGAACCGGTGTTAAATAGGTCTATATCGACTGTATATATAATATAATATAATATAATATAATATAATCTCACGCCTTTGATTCCCGAGGGGGTAGGCAGAGGTATTCCATTACTGGATATACCCACATTTCCCGAGATACATTGGACCCCTAAACGTGATAGGTGGTGAGCCCATCGCCGGACCAGGTCTGTTCTACACATGTTTTAGAATTAATTCTGAAACCTGCGGGTTTCCTCATGTTTTCCTTCACCGTCGAGCTAGTGATAAATATGTACGTATAAGTTTTTGAAAAACTCATTGGTACATGCCAGGATTCGAACCCGAGCCTCACTGGTTTTCGGCCGGCTAGGCGGCTCTTTAACCGTAAGGCTATCACTGCTCTAGTTTTGTAAGTATATCACTTTCTAAAAAGTACAATCAATCTTTATATTGGTAGAGTATTTGAATTTTATAAGCTGTTTTCATATCGCGATTACAAGTAATTAATAAAGTGGCACAAAAACTTTAAATTTTAGAATGAGAAGAAAACAAGTGATTATAAAATACGAAACGAATTAACAATGTCTACAAAACTCAATTATCAAGTCAACAATGGAAATTATCTAATTTAAAATCGAAACGAACCGTAAATCAATCGGTCATAGCTGACAACTATCATCACATCGATTTATTCACGTGATAAGTTGATAAGGAGCTCAAAACCGGCGCCTTAGTCCAAGCTATGGCATTAACTCTGAGCAGAAGCCGTTTCATCAACATCCTACTAATATTACAAGTTAAATAATAAGTCCAACGAGTTTCCATAGAAATTCAGAGTGGTAACGCTGCTAGCGTAATGGGGACCTTTGGGCCAGGCATGGCTCAGGGGGGGATCTTAGATTAATTTGACGAAGTTTGTTACAAATATGTAGATTATTAGATTAAATATTTAGTTCCGTTTTCTTTTTAACTTTCTGTCTTTATCTTAATAAAATACATAACAAACAAAAAAAATAACGTTCTGTATCCGTAGTCAGATCAATCTAACCATGGACCACTTTTAGTGTCCATGGTTAGCTTTTGTTGATATAACCACGGACACCTAACCAATAATGTATCCTTGGTCAGACCCATTGAAGTTCTAATAATAAAATGCAGCCTAAAATTCAAATGCAAGATTTGACCGCCTCAGCGCTATGTAAGGCTATTTATTATAATTATTAGTGTAACATTGTTTCTATGTTATGATCATAGTCTAGCATCATAGTATAAAACATAATCGCTTCCCGCTGTCTGTCTCTATATGTATGCTTATGCGGTTTTTTTAATAGATAGATTGATTCAAGAAGGTTTTAGTATCAGCATTGCACCCGTGCGAAACCGGGGCGGGTCGCTTTTTTCTATAAAATAAAGGTAAGTTAATAACGTTTAGTTTAGCCTACTTTTCAACACAGATGGAAATATAAAAATCTGAAATATGGAATGAAGCACACCAAAATTATAGATTTTGAAAATTACCACAGGAATGGAAAAAAATCTATTCTATAGACTATAGTTATTATTTGACAGTAGAGTAGACTCTACTGTCGAATAAAATTTTTATTTATAAACCATCAACAACAATTATTTCAAAAACTTTAAACATCTTACTAATTAAGACACGATTTAATAATTTGACAAGGTTATTATTTTAGGTTTTCTTTAGACCGCTGCGCGTGCGCAACGCTTATTTACATAGAGTTTATAATGCAGCTATTGGTTTTATTCTTACATACGATATTTATTTACTACACTTACTTTAATATGTCGTCTGAAGAAAGTGCCTATTTAGTATAGTGTTTGCATAGACCTTAGACTAATTAGGATAATTTATAAAAAATGTTTGATAATTAAACAAGTTAAAAAAAGAAGGAGGTTATTAATTAATCGTTTTTTTTTCGTAATGTCATTGACATTTGCTTGCAAAATTCTTCGGAGTTCAGAGTCCGCAAGTGTCAGAATGAATGTAGGTAGAGTTTGCAAAAAATGAGTATACAATTCAATAACTCTTTATCATACACTAAAAAAACATAAGAGATGTATATCTCAATTTAATTTAGTATAGGGGACAGTCTTATCGCTTTTAGCGATATCTCTCAATCATTTTTATGTAGAAGAGTTGTCCAGTCCAGTTTATTCCCGTTCTCGTGGGAATTTCCAAAAATCCTTTCATAGCTGTTGCCTATTGGCTAGGTGCGCGATGACAGCGCCCACTAGTGGTAACAATTAGGGCGGACTTTGAAATGTCAAATGGCTCGCTGTCATTACGAAAAGTAAGTAAACACAAAAATAATTTCAGTGAAACAACGTTATTTACTTAGGTCCTGTCGGATATTGTAAGTCTATAGCGTTGATAATAATGTTGACCTTTTTTATTTATCGTCAAAAATGCCACAATCAGTAAATTTCAGGCAGTATACATACACGGACTTTCTCATGGCTTCACGGGAAATAAGTAAAGAAATGGACAAAATTTATCGACTAGAGCGTTTCATGTATCTTGTAGACCACTTATAGCAGTACTGTCGATAATAATGCAGATTGTTGTGTATTTTCAATTCAACATGGCCCAAAGAGATTAAAATATCTTTGAAATGGTCAAATTGATTATAAAAACTGGATTCCGGACATTAACGCACAATATAGTTTTCCAGCCACAAACCACTACAAAAGACAAACAGTTAGTTTTGGCTCAACATGTGCAAGATGTAAAAGAAATAAAATGTGAAAATCAAATGAGCCACACCATTGAAGCTAGTGTAAACTTCAGTGACATCAACTGTATACAAAACATCATTGCAGTCGTTGATCTTGTTTTCAACTTGCTCTTGGAAATTTATAGAATTTGCGATCACTATTTTTGCCATTATTCTTGCAGTTGACTACGCAATAGGTTTCGTTACCCATGTTCAAGTATTTATTTTTCACTAAGAATGCACGAATACGTAAATTTCTCTAGTAAAAAGTGACAGTTCGTCTGAGTTCTTCCGACCCGAGTTTCCTTTTTAGCCACCATGGGCGCTGCGATCGATTCGTGGTTCCCCCACTACTTCGCACCCAGCCAATATAAGACACCTAGATGCCCTATTTCAAGTTTCTAGGTGTTATCGTTTCGGAGTAAGTAGTACGGATCTCTCTTTTTACCCAGTGTTTTATATTTTCCCGTGGGAATGAGACATTCTCCCGCTGTAAAAAGTACTCTAGATGTTGACCCAGTTACTCAGTTATGTGTTATGTATGAGTTATCTCCACACCAAAATAAATCAAAATTCATGCAGTAGGTAGTTTTTGCCTGCTGTGTGAACAACCAGACAGACAGAAAAAAAATGGTGTTGTGGTATACATACATCTATAATTATCTACACTACCGTTAAAATTTCAAAAATATATTTCATGCAGACATGGCCTAGTCAGTTTTATTCGTTCTGTATCCGTAGTCAGATCGCTTAGTCAGATCAATCTAACCATGGACCACTTTTAGTGTATTAAATGGGAAATTAAACTTGACTAGGCCCGTAGCATAGCAAAAAAATGCGACCACAATCATTTCCCATTCTGATTTTATTGTAAGTCTATGTTTTCTAAGACCATTTTTCTGGTGCTGCCCTCTGGCGGACCACCTGCAGTGATTTTAATTGAGAATTGGCCCTCTCTATTTGTAGTGCTCACGGGCTTGTGGGGCTTCACGCTGGGTGGCCACCCTAAGCTTTTTACTTCTTTATTTTTAAAACTCAACCGTAACTAAAAGAACATAATTGAGGTTATGTTTATCAGCATATTGTAAATGCAAAATTAAATTTCTCCGTTTGTTACTTTATCATGGAAAGCCAGAAACCAAATCGGCGGCAAAAGCTTCTTTTAGGGTTTCGCACCAAAAACGAGTAGTAGTACACCAAAAACTATCTGTCGGTCAAAGCTGTAATTAGCTGCAAATGCCAAAGTATATTATATTATAGTTAGCTACCTAAAAAAAAAATGTCTTTCACATCTGGCAAAATGTGATGAAATATGAGCGGCATTTATTTGGTAGGTACAATAGGAGTACCTACCTAATACGTGTCTACCTATAAAATATCATTGATAGTAGTATAAAAATAAGTTGACAGGTTGAAGAAAACTATAAGCTTATCTATCTGGTTTCCCGGCGGCGGCAAAAGGGTTAAGTTTTTAGTTTAACCAGTAACTAGTGGCTTCGGGCTATGCACAGATATATTCTCCTGACGCAAATTACAATCTGTGAGCTCAGAATTTAATAAAATGTTCATAGCAACCCTCGCTTTTAGTAATAACTATAGCGACCCGCCCCGGCTTCGCACGGTTGTAATGATAAGACTGAAACCTTCCTCTTGAATCACTCTATCTATTAAACAAAACCGTATCAAAATCCGTTGCGTAGTTTTAAAGATTTAAGCATACAAAGGGACATAGGGACATGGGGACATAGGGATATAGGGACACAGAAAGCGACTTTGTTTTATACTATGTAGTGATAGTGAAGTGTCAATTATAGTATGAGGGAGTTAAGTGTACTTACATGTTAAAACGTGTATTCAATTCAAATAAAATCAAAATTCATTAAGTAGGTGAAAAATAATACACTTTAGAAACATCAGTAGTCTAAAGGGAGTCTAAACTCGTCCATGGAAGTTGGCTGAATGCAGGGCCCAGAATTTAGTCTGTATCAGTCCGGCGATGGGCTACCTGTCACCATTTGAGGCAAAATAACCACTCTAAAGAGTAAAAAAAACGACTTCAATCTTTAACTTATAATATGGTTTGGATGAAATTAAAAATGGGACCAATCTGGAAGCACCAGCTTTCAAATAAAAAAGAATCATTCAAATCGGTTTACCCAGTCAAAAGTTCTGAGGTAACAAACATAAAAAAAAATACAGACGAATTGATAACCTCCTCCTTTTTGAAGTCGGTTAAAAATATAATACTCTATGGACCTCGAGGTTAGTGGCGTAAGCGTAGGTATTTCATGTTTTGTCAATGTCAAATCTATACCTCAATGTCGTAGCTGCTTGGTGAATCTGCACTGACAGATAAGTAGCCAGTATCTCCTATTAAGTACCTTTAGGGCTGATTTTTCAATAGTCAGTTAAAAGTTATCTAAAGAATAAACATCACCTGTCACTTTTCCTTTCTATTGTGTCAGACAGTGACAGCATCAATATATTCTCCACATAAGGTTTATCTAACGATTGAAAAATCAGTCCTTACTTGTACATATCCCAAATATTATAAATGCAAAACTGACATTGTTAGTTACACTTTCACGCCTAAACCACGAAACCGATTTTAAAAATTAATAATATAATAATATAATCTCACGCCTTTTATCCCCGAGGGGGTAGGCAGAGGTATTCCATTACTGGATATACCCACATTTCACGAGATATATTGGACCCCTAAACGTGATAGGTGGTGAGCCCATCGCCGGACCGGGTCTGTTTACACATGTCTCAGAATTAATTCTGAGACCCGCGGGTTTCCTCACGATGTTTTCCTTCACCGTCGAGCTAGTGATAAATATTTACGTAAGATTTTGAAAAACTCATTAGTACATGCCAGGATTCGAACCCGAGCCTCACTGATTTTCGGCCGGCTCTTTAACCGTTCGGGCTATCACGGCTCTAATTTTAAAAATTCTTTATACAATGAAAAGCTACGCGGTCGCGCGTGTACGCTGTAACGTAGGCTATATTATGTTATCTCCGTATTCCCAGGGGAGCGGGAAATAAGCTCGTGAAACCGTGGGTGCTGCTAGTTTATATATATTTGGATATCTTTGACACAATGGTAATCGATTTGGCCTCAAAAAAACGATTGATTATAAAAATAAACGAGGGTTCAAGGTGAACTACCGCTGGGTTAGTTACGTCAGATTTAATTTTAATCTCGACCAGCAGAATTAATTAAAGAACCATTCTCCATTGAAGCGAAACCAGAATAGGAAGTCTATTAAGCCTGTTTCAGAAGCTACTGACGTATAAGCGGAACGTCTAATGACCGTAACAAAATTAATTTAAAAATGTAAGTCTTTTGTCAATGAATACCTACGTACCGACTTATATTATTTAAGAAAGAAAATAAATAATCTGATTTATCCCCGAGGGGGTGGGCAGAGGTATTACATGAAGTAACTGGCTGGCTGCCTGACTGATTAATCAAATAAATAAATCTACCCACTGATGAAACCGCTGAGTCTACAATCATGAAATTTTGCACAACGGTTTTTTTTTGCAAGTGTTTATATCCTAAAATCTCTTCTTAAAAATGAGCACTAGCTCATATAAGTAATTTATGGAAGTTTTGTGCAAAATTTCATGCTTGCAGACGTTCCAGACGCAGCGGTTTCGGCTGTGCGTTGACAGACAGACAGCGAGTCAGTTTCTTCTTTGATATACATAGATAATATGACTGTACAGTAGAAGTAGCACTTGGAACCGAACATTACCGGTTGAAGTTCAGCAAAACATGCCTATTTTCAAGCGTATATGTCGTTTATTACACCTCCGCCATGTCAATTTGTCATTACCACGGTTTACAAAAGAATACATAAATTTGACATACCTCTTCAAATGGTTGACAAACAATTTTCAACTCTAGCATCTTGTAATAGAGGTAAACGAGGTTGAACAAATGAAGCAAGCGATGGTTTATAACTTGTTAGCATAATTTGAGGCGCGTTTAGACTACGTTCGCGTTCGTGGCGAGGAACTAGGCGAGGATAGTAAATTGGGTCAAAAAGTCAAAGTCAAAAATCATTTATTTTCTGCAGATACAAAAGGTACACTTAGAAACGTCAATAGTCTAATAACAAGGCACTCTAAACTCGTCCATGAAGATTGGATAAATGTAAACAGAGCCCATCTCCACCAACGAGTTGCTGGTTCCAAATTCAGTACCCAAGTACACTCAAGGGCAGCTCTTTTTAGAGAAAATATCTCAATATTTAATAGGTATTCCATTCTTAGATATGCAAATTTAAAAAAAAATCTTTTGTTGAACTAAATAATAATAATAATAATATAATCTCACGCCTTTTATCCCCGAGGGGGTAGGCAGAGGTATTCCATTACTGGATATACCCACATTTCACGAGATACATTGGACCCCTAAACGTGATAGGTGGTGAGCCCATCGCCGGACCGGGTCTATTTACACATGTCTCAGAATTAATTCTGGGACCTGCGGGTTTCCTCACGATGTTTTCCTTCACCGTCGAGCTAGTGATAAATAACTATAATAATATAACTAATAACTATATAATTTGTTGAACTCCATTTGAAACAATTGTAGTTAGTGAAAAACAAACGACACGCGAAACAATTTTATTTATTTCTTTTATGCAAAATCATTGCCACGACATCTAAGCGAGCCACAGAGTATTTTTGCACATTACAAGATTCAACATTTACTACTTATAGCCAAGGTTTCAATGTTTACGCTTTGTCAAGTTCGTCGATGAGGACATAGACGACGTAATGAGCGTATTTTATAACAGAACAACAATATAGTAGCTTATTGAACAGTTTAGTGTGGTTGTTGACCTAAATAATTTTATTTGTATGAGCACTTAAGTAGTTTCACGTCTTTTCGTCGCGTTACCAATGTATTATTATGGGGCAGCATTGGCTCTACACTGATAGACAGTGAAAACGTTTTTATTTTCTGTAGGTAATTGAAAATTACACTTTAAAACGTCAATAGTCTAATAACAAGGCACTTTCAACCCGTCCATGAAGATTGGCTAAAGTAAACAGCAGCCCATCTCCACCGACGAGTTGCTGGTTCCAAATGCAGTACCCCGAGAAGAACCAGCAAGAAACTCAAGGGCAGCTCTTTTTAATCTCATGTCTTACTACTAAATATGGTTTACAATAATGAGTATAATTAATAGCCTTAAATAGTGTCGACGCTATACCGTTGATATTAGTCAGATACCGCTGGGTTTTTTTAAAAATTCTAACAGTGAGTCAAAGTCATTTTTTTTTATTAAATGTAGGTACTTAATAAGTCCTCTTATTGAAAGTCATTGCGACTCCACCGCAGGTAGGTATAGTTGATTAGAAGGAGCGGGGCCAGAAACTCCTCAACACATTATTCTTTTAAACAATCAATGTAATACAAAGTACCTACAAGTTATATGGTTTCAGTGTTATCATCTCCCAATCCGCAGTGGGCTCGCTTGGGAGATTATAATATAACCCTCACTTCCTCATGTGTGAGGAAAGACCCTTAGCTCAGCAATGGGATGTTACGGGTTGATAACTTTGAGTATTAAACCAACCGGAGACGCCACTGACAGGCGTTCCCCTCTGCCAAAAAAAAGTGTCGGTCAACACGCATACCTGATAAATACAACTAGTTTTTTTGAATTCACGGAGTGCTTGGATTGGTGAATGTATTTGTGTGCATCTAGTTCAAGCTAGTGTTTAATTGTTTTGTCCAAAAATGCGTTAGTTTTAACATTATTTGTGTTTTTTCCTCGTCCCCCGCGCAGAAATTGGCAGACTATTTTGCTAAGAAACTAGTGCGCGTGACGTCTCCTGTTGGTATAATACTCAAAGGTTGATAATGATAAATCATACCCACCCCCAGTGGCAGACTAAGGCTGTCGGAGGCCCGGGGCGGAAAAACTGAATGAGGCCCCCCAGTCTTAGAAATTTTGAATTTAGAGGCCCCCCCCAGACCCAGGACGGGCTTCTGGTCCCGGGGGGCCTCTAAACTAAGAGTAGCTTTAATCGTATTTGTATCTATGATGTCTATCTATTATAATTGAGGAGAAAATACGGGGTAACAAATTCAGTCAGGTATCATCTATCTGACACATATCCAAACATTACAAAACAAATGTAGTGAAACCCAAGCTGAGTACACAACGGAGGAAATGTATAACAATCGGTGAACGGTCATACTTGAGCGACTATCACGGTCTAGTGGATAGCAGGAAACCGCTGTTGGGTCTCTTGCATTAAACCGAAGAACTGTCTCAGCTTAGTGTAAAATCAATATTATCATCATTAATCCGGAGCACCTGCCCTTCCTTAGTTTAAAAAGAAAAGTTGCAAAAAGCGTCTTCCGATACCGGGAATCGAACCCGAGCCTCCTGGGTGAGAGCCAGGTATCCTAGCCACTAGACCATATCGGATGTTGTAGATACGTCGAAAGTAACGTTTTATTACGGTGTCCAATAAAGATAATTTCTCTAAAATTTAAAAAGTAGGTCAGTTCATCTGGTCTTTCGTTGGACACATTGTATGGTTAATGAAAGGAACGTAGAAGGTACAAACGAAAAAAAATCTTAAAATACTTTAATTTGGATTAAAATTTAACACACTAAACTTTTTAATGCTGTGTTGAAGGTAGGTACATTTAGGACACATGTAACAAAAAACGCATGGTAGTAATAAAATATTCCTTTTTTGAAGTCGGGTAAAAAGATAACACTTCTCCTATCTTGCAGCTACAGTACCAATTACCATACAAGTTTAAAAACATGTTGTTGCTAAAAACAGCTGTTTGTGGCTACAACTCTTATCATTATCCGTACAGTAGGTTTTAATTCATTCAAGGTGAATAATACTAATTTATTATTATATTTTAAAATTATATTTGTATACTTACTGGAATTAATTAATAACCTACCTTCTCGGGGACAAAGGCAGAAGGATATTTTTTTCATAAAATTTCTGATGGTAGCTTATCAAATTTTAAGACTTATTCCTTATTCGTAGTATTTTAAGAATTTTTACGAAGAAAATAATATTTTTTTATTATTTTTAAATAAATACTTTTAAATCCAAAACAATGGAAGAATAATACTTAAACATTCTTATGTTTGTATAGGTTTGTCTACCCATCAAGCGACATTAGCTAAAATTAACCAATGACTGTGTCAAGTTGTTAACTCTAGTTAAATTTAACTGACCTATTATTGACGGTACTGTAACGTTTCCTAGTGACCTGTTTCATCTTAAATAGTAATCTACTGTTACTACATAAAGTAGTAAATACTACGGTTAGGTTGTTACACTTTATAGGTACCTATTGTAATCGGGGGGGGGGGGGGGACTAAAATTACAAAACATAGGTAAGTACTTATCTATTTTTTTTTCAATTTAAATAGATATTGACAGAAAGACCTTCACCAAACAATTATTTTGGGTATTGTTTGTCTACTATACCTTTTATCATTCAAATTATATTTGTACTAGCGGTTTGGCGTGGTTCCACCCGCGTAGTTCCCTTTACCGTATACGGGAAGAAAATATAGCCTATGTTACTCAGGGATCTTCAAGCTTTCAATTGATGAAAGAATTTTTAAAATCGGTCCAGTAGTTTTTGAGTTTTAAGTATAGAAGTATAGATAACAATTTTATAATTTTGCTTAACATATTTACAGGGCTTGTTTTCCTTATTTTAAGTAGGTAATTCTTTTTTATGCAGTTGGGTCTTTAGTTTCTGTGAGTAATGCGATACCTGTGGTCGGTAGGTACATTGTAAACTGAGTAATGATCACTGTAGATTGACCTCATTGCCTTCAATTTACTAACAGATAGCTACTGCGTACATTGATCGACGTAATACCGCTTTAACGTGCATTATTGTTGTTTTTTTACTCTTTACGTAGTCTGGTCAGACGTATTAAAAGAGAAATACAAATATATGGATAATAAATAAAAAAACTTACTTATACAAAAGAAGTCTGCATCGGCCGGGAATCGAACCCGGGCCGCCCGCGTGGCAGGCGAGCATTCTACCACTGAACCACCGATGCTTGTTGTAAAGATTTCAAAATTGCTCAGTACTATCAAATACCAGAAATAGATTTCTGAAGAGTTCATTTTGCATTTATGATAGTTGTAATAATAGAAATGTAGGTACTTTTTTTTTACAATAATCTATGGTATCTATGACTTTATTGGGATGCTTAATAGACCTAATTATTATAGAAATTGTTTAAGCTAACAGAATTTCCCACTGTCTGCAAGTGAATTTTTAACTAATCAGTCAACTGCAGTCGTGATCCCACGGAATGGGTTTTAACGAGTCTCGTGACTGGCCGAGCATCGAACCTATTACCTGCAACAACTAGCAGTCATCACGGCACAGTCGGAAAAACTTTCAATGCAATTGCACGAGTAAATTCAATGTGAGTTGTTTGGAAAATGTTACTTTAACAATGCCTTTTAATCTTTGAGTATTAAACCAACAGGAGACGTATCACGCGCACTAGTTTCTTTACAAAAAAGTCTGCCAATTTCTGCGGGGGGGACGAGGAAACAATCACAAATAATGTTAAAACAAACGCATTTTTTGATAAAACAATTAAACACTAGCTTGAACTAGGTGCACACAAATACATTCACCAATACAAGCACTCCGTGAACTCAAACAAACTAGTTGTATTTAACCGGTGTGCTCAAAGACCGACACGTTTTTTTGGCAGAGGGGAACGCCTGTCAGTGGCGTCTCCGGTTGGTTTAATACTCAAAGCTTTTAATACGATAATGGGCTCGATTCTGCATTACAGCGACTAAACTTGTTTTAGTTTAGTCCTGTCATTTTCTTTCTTCTACAAAAGAAAAAAGACGAGAGATATTTAGTCCTGTCAAATTAAAATAAGTCCTGTCAACTAAGGCGTGTTTAGCAATTTTAGCGACGATGTAGAAAGGTGATGGGTAAAAGTGACAGATAAGCACGTTCATAAGCTTCAAATTAGTTGGTTTTTACATGTTTGACATTCGAGTTGAGTCGAATTGAGAACCTCTTCCTTTTGTGAAGTCAGTTGAAAATACTTATTCCCATACTCAAACTCAAACTCAAACTTCTTTTATTTCAGTAGGTATAAAAATACACTTTGAAATGTCAATATAAACAAGGCACACTAAACTCGTCCATGAGGATTGGCTAAATGTAATCAGCAGCCAATTTCCACCGACGAGTTGCTGGTTCCAAATGCAGTACCCCGAGAAGAGCCAGCAAGAAACTCAAGGGCAGCTCTTTTTAATCTCATGTCTTAAAAATAAATATGGTTTACAATAATAATTGTAATTAATAGCCTTACAGAGCGTCGAGTCGGTTAAACCCATGCATTTTGGTCTACTAACTAGTCGGTAATTTTATAGTAGCCTTTTTTATATAATGTTTGCATAACTATTGTTTTAAATTTGTCAAGAGGCAAATTTTGTAATGCAATAGGAATCTTATTGTAAAAGCGTATACATTAACCCTTATATGATTTGGTGACTTTAGATAATCGACTAACATAAGCAGCCAGTTCATTCTTATTTCTAGTGTTTAAACAATGTCTGTCACTATTTTTTTTGTAAAGTGATATATTCTTTTTAACATACAATACGTTTTCGTAAATATACTGTGACGCCAGTGTCAGTATATTAATTTCCTTGAATTTTTCCTTTAGAGACATCCTAGACCCCATTTTATAAATTGCACGACATACGCCTGACAACTCAAGAAAGACAGACAGGTAGACAAAGCTAAAAAGTTTGAAGTAAATAGTGTCACGTTTAGTATGAACATAAGAGAGGCATAGAAAAAACTAACGGTTTTTTTAGAATAGTATTCAAGAATGCCCACCCGCGATGTCGTACGCGGGGTTATATGTAGGTACAGTCGAGAGCACGCTGAGATTAACACTTTGGACTTTGAACCGGTCCCTATGTATTATATCAGTAATATCAGAGCTCAACTTAAATATGTAATAGTGTGAAGCTTGACTTGCCTTTGACTGTACCTACTACCAGCTGTTATCTGCGATTTCACCCGAGTCAGTCGAGTTCCCGCGAGAAAATTAGTAAGCTTACCATTGGTGCAAGTATTTTTGAAATCTATCCTGTAGAAGCCTATTCATTACAAACACAAATACACAAATATACTACAAAAAACAAAACTTTCCTCTTTATATTTAGTTAGATCTTTGTGTCAAATGGCAACAAAATTCATTCGCAGCTACAAGTAACAGGTATTTTTCAAAATGGCGACCAGTTCAATACGAAATGAATGAAAAAACCACTAAAAAACCTAACTGCGTGAATAAGGCACTGGAAAAATGTATAACATTACCCTCTTTCATGCGTGGTCGAACATGTTGCCAGAGGGTGTGGAGATGACGAATGTAACGATACCACGCTCTGTTTTAGGCTGAAAATTAAAATGTATTTTATTTCCGTAGGTAATTGATAATTTCACTTAGAAAAGTCAATACTTAGTCTAGTAATAAAACACTTTGAACTTGTCCAAGAAGATTGGCTAAAGTAAACAGCAGCCCATCTCCACCGACGAGAAGCTGGTTCCAAATGCAGTACCCCGAGAAGAACCATGCAAGAAACTCAAGGGCTACATGTGACAACAACGAAATGGCTTAAAGAATCTCGAATCGAATTTGCCTAATAGCACTTTTCAAAATATCGTATTACAAACTAGATATAAATGACAATGATGCTTGGAACAGATTTCCTGCAACACAGCGCAAAACGACATCTAAAAATAACCAAATTATGTAGCCCAATTTAGTATTAAGTAATATGATTAAAATAATAATGGAGTTTAACCATAGGTATGAGTTGAAATGACGTTCAATAAGTGGACTTATAAGTCCCTACTTTGAATAAACCATTTTGATTTTGAAAAAATCAAATTAACATTCTCCGGGCGGAAAGCAGGAAATTTCGGCCCGCTGCGCTAAACGAAGTTGCCGCTTTCCGCCTCCGTCGAAGTGAAAAAAAGTGTACACACCTCGGTGTATACTTAGTTCGTTACTTCCCTAGGTGTATGATATACTATACCCTTCTTTCTTGTGCAGTCAGCTAAAAGCGGAGTTTATGAAATTATAAATATTCATACATCACTATTCTAAATATGCTGGTTCAGGCTAAGTTGAGTGCCTACCTACTTACAGCTTGAAGCTGAAGTGCATTATGGCAACTACCTCGCGAAGCCTAGCAGTGCAGGGTTGCCATGGTTGCCAACAACCATCTTTTGGAAAATTCGGTTTTACTTACAGCATTTATGCTTTTTACTAATTCACTAATGTGATTACTGGCATTACTATATACCTTCATTTGACCATTCTAACTTTTCATAGTTTTTATATAATTTGACATTAAAATTTGAAAGTAGTTGCATCTGAGACCTTATATAATATAATATGACATATTATTATTATACACCAGCAACAAAATATACCTACAAGTTAATTATTTAAACAAATACAAAAATCTTGGACAATGTGCTATAAGTGCTATGCCAATTAAAAGTGCATACAAAATAAAAAATACTGTTAAACATAATATATTTTTTGATAATATTATATGTATAACAAAAACAAACAAACATACCTATATTGACATGAAATGAACTAAACGATCAAAATAACTAAAACTAACAATGAGATCAAAATACTTAAATGATGTTTAAAGTGTACTTTTGCTTTTTAAGTCTATCTAGAGAGATACACCATATAAGTAGGTGCCTTTACTAAAAAAAAATGCTTGTCTGTAAAGTCGGTTTACGGACAATAATTTTACGCGATAATGTCATAAGAAAACATTGATGATAGATTGCATACTGGAGTGGAGGAGAGATAGATGCGTCTAAAGCCGAACGCTTAGGCCAATCGTGCCTCTCTATCGCTTGTTCCGCGCTCTCGCTTGCATGCTCGGCTCAGGCGGAACGTGATATCTTTTCCTGCGTGCAGCCGGCGTTCATAGATTTTTAAGACGTTATCACGTCAAAAAGAAAATTTTAGACGAGAGCGATATGGTAACGCGGGGATAAAAAGCGTATAAGTTTTTTTTTTATTATTTTAAAGGACATGGTTATTTTTTTTATTTTTATAGGATCACCATACAAACTCTATTTCTGTGCCACCCCTAACTTCGAGACACCTGAGGGATGAGGGCTTCCGTCCGGGTGACCTACTTCCGTAGGCAAATGTTGCTGCATTTTCTGAAATTCAAATTATTTCCGTACTGAAAATTTCGAGATTTTTATTTATTTAACTGTTATTTTTATTACGTTTGGCTGCTTAAAGAAATAACCATGAAATAACGGTCCAAAAATATGGAACAGATTTTCAAATTGCTGCCCGAAATGGATAAATGTATAAAGTAGGTATGTAGGTTTAACAGTCTAAATAAGCTAAATGGGTTTTGATTTCGCTAGAATTGTGACATCTCCGAAAAGTAATGTGCAACTTTTTGAATTTTTTCAGTGACAAAAACCTTTTTGTAATTATAAAGTACTTTTTCTCTTCTGTTAAATTGTTTCTGCAATGTTAGCCAATAAAATAAAAAATAATAATACTAAACAAGTTTTACGGCTGAACGGATTTTAATACGATTTGGTGGAAAGATAGGTATTATACTGGACCAGTTGTTCCTGGCGATTTCACCCACATAAGTACCGTATCCATGGGATGAATATGGTCCAAGTTATTCCCAGAGAAGCAAGCTTCCATTGGTCAAAGAATTTTTGAAATCGGTCATGCTTATATTAGTGTAGATGCGAAGGTAATAGGGCGTTTAAAAAAAAATCTTCTACACAATTATTAGTAATAAATTATGGGACACAATTCACATACGGTTATTCAGTCCCGAACTAGGCAGAGCCTGTACTATGGGCAAAAAGCTATTGATAGTGAGCACCTAAATAAATATTAAACACCCAGACAGAAGCCGACAGACATGTTCATGCACACAAATGTTGGCCCCGAGCGGGGATCGAACCCGAGACCGATTTAAAAGACAGAGTCACTACCAACTGAGCCAACAGACAGGCCCGTCATATGTAACTGTCAGTGTATGATTACATTAGGGTAGATAGTAGGTTATCCCCTGAGGTGGACGATACTGCCAGCACCGGCCTCTCCCCAAGGTCCGATCCAGAATTAGGTTACCGTGGATAGACGTGACGCGAATCACCAACGCATCCTGATTGGATACCTTGTTATAGAGTCGAAAGTGGTGGAAGAATAAAACGAACAAGAAACAAAATATTTTTAATGATATTCTACCTCTGAACTCTAAAGAGTAAACCGACTTCAACGATTAACACTAAAAAAACAGTCAAATTGAGAACCTAATCCTTTTTTGAAGTCGGTTAAAAAGAATCATCGATATAGGTTGGCGTGATATTGAGTTATTCGTCGATTTGGTTTTCTAATTGACAGAATTCAGAACTAGACCAAATTGAAATGGGACACGGGAAGCACCAGCTTTCAAATAAAAAAAGAATCATCAAAATCGGTTCCCCCCGTCGAAAGTTCTGAGGTAACAAACTAAATAAATTAAAACAAACGCTACGAATTGAGAACCTCCTCCTTTTCGCAGTCGGTTAAAAGCAGAATGAATAAAGATAAACAATCCCACGCCAGCCACTATGTACAGTTACAAAGTTAACAACAATTTGCAAACATCGGAAACAGGCCTGATAACAGCGTATGAACTTGCCACTTATGGCAGTCTATAGCATGTTGTAGCAGCGTATAGCATGCTTGCACACGTATAAAACCCCGAGGGTCGCCATTACGAAAATGTCAGGTGAAGACGTTTCCGTGAACTGACTTTACAACCCGAGTTTTGTTTTTACTAGCGGCTATTTTGTTTTATTGCTCTGTTGCTAAAGAAGAATCAAAAGGGCATAAAACGAACGCGCAAGACAACAGCAGTGTCTTACTTGATATTATTAAAGAGGAACGGAAAAACACCCGTTAGATGCATTTTAATAATTTGTCTCACACCTGTGATGATACGAGTATGCAGTGTATGTTTGGTATAAAGTTTCTCCAGCTCAGCAAAGCACTAAAACCATATAATTTGTACTTTGGATTATATTGATTGTTCAAGAGAATAATGTGTCGCCCCGCTTCTTCTCCTCAACGGTAGCGGTAATAAGAGGACTTATAAGCCCCGGTCGACAATGTGATCTGAGACATTTCTTATTTACATCCCAAGGTGTGTATACTTTTTTCTGCTCTAACAAAAGTTGACGCTTTCCCAGTATCAACTACAAAACAACAAAACTGTTGCATAGATCTAAAACAGCTTACCTGAATTATTGCTACGCAAAAATAAAGGCTCCATTTCTTAGTAAAGAACCTTCCACGCGACGCATAAAAAGAAAAAGTAAAGGACTCTGTAAAGAGCCATCATGTTACACGTAGACAAAAGACACAAAGGGGTTATTCAGACAGGTTGACTCTATGTTTACGCGTCTGGGAATGAGAATGACCCTTAAGACCCGAGGCTGTTCTTGGGAAAATTGACTGCAACTATGCAAAGTACGATAAGTAATGCCCTATACAGTTTCGTGGTATATATCAAACTGTCGAGGCGGTGTATCTCAACATGTACATTCTTAGTAGTTTTGTTTTTGTGTGTATCTTCCTTCTATTCAGATCCCGTGCCGCTGAACTTGATTGAGAAGTGATTTCATTGTTCTAGTATTTAATCGATTCAGTGACATAGGATCTAAGCCTAGATTCAAAGCTAATCAGTCCAAAGACTAATTTATAGTGCCTCAAATGTCAATGTTAGGCTAGTGATCCCTGGGAACTAGATACATCGATAATTGACCCCTTCAACTATTTATGAGATGGTATGTCTCTCTCACAGATTTGCATCTCTTTCACATAATATAATATATCTGTGGTTTCTCTTATATGTCACTCGATACAAAGCAAAGTTGATGTTTTTCGTGTTCAAAATTATGTGAAAGCTTGTTGTGTTTTAGTCAGCCCGTCAGTTTAATCTATATTGCAAGCTTAGTGCTTGATCAGTAAAATAGCACTGTTGAAGGTTGTGGTCAGAAATGTACCGAAAAAAAGAAGTGTACATCTTAAAATTGCTCCAATGTTCAGATCTCACTACGTATTTCTAGTACGGTATTATAATGATAAGAATTTAGAATTTCCCCTTGAACTACATTAATTTATACTGTAAATTTCATCTATAAACTTTAAGAACTCTTTAATTAAGAATTTTGTCAGTATAAAGATCAAAAGTAATCTAAAATAGTATCTTATAAAACATACTCTCCTTATGTACATAGACTACATGGGTAAACATACTTAACATTTCCGAGCAATACGAAAAGTTTCCAAAACCCAATTCGTCCGACCGGATCAGTTTAGTAAGAGTTCCGCATCGAATTCGGATACAATCAAACTTATTTTCAAATCCGGAATCCCGATCCCGAACTAGGAAAGTAGGTCACTCGAGAGCCCCAAGGGAGGGAGGGAGGGAAGGTTCCGTGGAGCCTTATCAAACAAGAAGAGTGCCTTTCTTATTACACCATCAGCAAACTGTTGACTTGCTTTTTATTTGATGAAGTGCAAAGCTGTCTGTTATATGCCGTCTGGTTTCCAACAAGAATATGTTTCTTCTCACGGATAAACGGATATATAACGTACAGCGAAATTTGCGTGTATGTGCATTATCAGGCTTTTTACAGTCTCAAGACCTTATAATATTGGCATTTTCAATGTTACCAAGGTTTGACTGAATAGGAATCTTTTGGGCCAGTTAAACGTTCCACGTATACTTCGAGTTATGCACGAGAGATTGTCTCTAAACATTTACCTATATTACTAAAGCATATGATGCATGCATACTTTAATTGTGTCTTATCAATTTGATTTTATAAGGAGCAATAATAAATAGTACTATTTCCATAGGTAGCACTAAATTCAGATATGCTAATTCATTTTCCGGAAAAAATTAACAAATTAAAAATAGATGAAATCTATTATGTACGATACTGAACAAACTAACTTCAGGAATTGCGCTTATTCTCTTACATATTGTATATGTCGCGCCCAGATCATAGAATTGATCACTTCATGATTTGGTTAGGTTAGGTTATACTATTTCATTAAATTGTATTTATGAAATGGTCGACTACCTATTTCATGAAATGTTCAATTCAATGATCTGGGCACGACATATACACCGGGTAAAAAAAGTGTCCATCTGAGAACTAAGTATACTGGCTCATGCCCAATAGACATTATAGCCAGACAATGAACTGAAGTTATCATCCATGTACGATTTTGGAGATGCTTCAATTCAATGCTTCTAAATTGCAGAGACCGTTCAGTTGGAAGTAGCTCTGTGGTTGGTTCCGTATAATTCTGTTGATATCCTTCACAGGTGCGAAAGTAGGGCAGAGTGGGCCGAATCATCGGGTATCTTTTGCCTGTATGCTTCAAGAAAATGGGTTAAGTTAGGAAAAAAGTTGTCGGACTTAAGGGTTATAAAGAAAAGTCTTATAGAGATATTATTGAGAATTCACTTGAGATTAGGGCGGTTATGGCAGTGAGTCTATACCGGATTGACACTCGGTATCGCATGAATTGCTTCAAAAATATATTTTGATGTTCGTATCGTAATTAAGGGAATGCTCTACTAAATGATGGTTTGATACCTACGCGACTATTGTGTGAATAGTCAAAAACTGCTGCATAAAAAATCTAAGAAAGATTGAAGGTTTGTTAAGACACAAACGAAATTGGAAGTAAATAGGTACCTAGTTAAAGCTAACCTAGTTTGAGAATAATTAAAAGCCATTGAGTCTAAAATAACTCCTAGTGGCTTTAGGTTCACTGAATAGACAGTGTTAAAGAAAAATGAAGAAACCGCAAGATAGTACAGCTATTTAATCAACTTTCAGTCTAAATAGCTTTCTTTTTCGAGTCGGTCAATAGCACACTTCACTTGTTTCGCTAACGCTAATCGATTGAATAAATGAGTCTAGCTCAGGCAACAAAGGCAACGGCACAAACCCATTCAGCCAGCTAGTTTAGCTACCACGCGAACTGGTTGACATCTAAAATTTATTAATACAAAGCGGGGACATACACCAGCTGCATGTTGCAAGGGAGCCAGCCAGTCGCCGTGCATCGCGTGCCCGGAGCGCACGTGTGTGGCCGGTGTTATATACAAATCGGTATCCGCTCGCTCGATTTGCCGATTTGAATATCGAAGTCACAGAATTCGATGACTGATTGATTACGATTCTATATTTGAATTTGTGCGCTCGAAGCTGTTGACTTGTTGGTAAACAGTGTTGGTTTTGAAATGTTGTATGCGTTTGCTACAATAGTTCGGATGGACTTGTTAATTTCCGTAACTAGCGTTAATGGTGCAGTGTTGTGAACTGTGGATTGTGCAGTGTAGTGATGAGTGAAGTTTGATTCCATCAACATGTTTGGAGTGCTTATGAGGAGGTGGAAACCAAAAAGGTCTGTTTTAATTACATATACATTTGGAAATAGAACGGTGCTATTTATTTATGAGTAAACATAGGTTATTGAATTTTTGACAATGACAGCTGGCGTCAGCTGTACATTCTTTCCACTGACATTTGGCACTGCCTACCCGCACTAAAATTAAAGTGAATTATTAGGGCTGCGTTCGGAAACAAATAAGTGAAAGCGCATCCTAAAATACCACGAAAAATTCCAAAAAAATAATGTGAAAGATAAACGATGTCAAACGACCAAATGCAGCAATAAAGATTTATTATATTCAGTAAAATTTTCCTCATTCATCAAAATTAATACAGCGTCAAAAATGAAGACTAAGGAAATGAAAATAAATGGTTCTCCTATGGAGGTGGGGTTTTTGCAAAACGTATTACTTGGAGCTATCCTAGTCCTAAAAATAATTATATGTATTTGTTATATTATGTATAAGAAGACGATGCAACCGAGCAAACGCATCAGTGATTTTTTCATTGGTAGGTTCGAGACTCGGGAAGTAACTTAGATTACTTTTACCTCCGGGAAGTCTCCTACCTTCAAAACATTATTCTGTTTTCTAAGTTTGAAAAAAAAAACATCTACTATCGAATAAACTCTTTCTTTGCTACTTAAACTAAACGAGTGAAGACTCTAATAACAGCTAGTACAAAATAAATTGGAAATTTCCACTTTTAGTATCAGTTTCACTTCAATGTCTTGATTGACTCAATCGAAAGCGAGGTCGTTTGGAGCCATTTTAAAGATGGCTTGATTCCCATAGCAGACATTTATGACCTGCCTACGCGATAACTCCGTAAATTAACTTCATGTTACATTGTAGTCAGCGAAATCGAATAAAATCCACCAATCATGCAACCCAAGGACTGAAAGAAACTTTTGATGGAAAGTCATTAGGGTAACGCAACCATTAAAAGTCAGTTATTTGATGTTATCAGCTAAGTTTGTTTGTTCACGCCTTAATATAGGTATACATATTTAATATATTCTCATGCCTCTTTCCCGATGGGATACGCAGAAAGAATGGACCACGACCTGCTATGATCCTGGCTCCTGGCAAAACTCTCGTGTTTTTTCTACATCCATCAATCGATTTATACATGCCTTAATATATTTACCTATATAGCAAACAACTTATAAATTTGATAAGGTTTTCAATTTCTTCCGAAAAGTTTATGCATAGCACGTTGTGATTTTGTAGAGCAAATAGGTACGTTATGGCACATGCAACTCTGTTTTTGTTAATATTTGTTAAAATATTTAGCAAGACAAATTTTTCACACTCAAACTTATATCGACTTAATTTTCTTCTTAGCAATGTCCCATGTGGTTCTTTGGAGGTCATTGTTAACTGTAAATATTATAAATAAATGTATTTTTTGATTTAAAGAATTTACTCCTGCAAGCTTGTCACAAAAAGCATAATTTCTCCATAGCTCGCCACAGTTTCAAAGAACAATGTGGGCTGTGGGAAATGTTAATTCCCATACCTCGCAGTGTCGTTTCAAACTTCTCAGATTGTTATGTTTTTCATGAAACGCTGCGCCCGCATTTGCTTGGCTCACTTTGTGTAATTAAGTTTTTGCTTATAACAGTTTTTAAGTTGGCATGTAGTTGCTATGGTAAGCAAAAGCTGTGTGTACATGACTCCATTGGTATATTTAGAGTGGTTAAGCATTTGATATATACACACACCGGCACAATTAGCGGAACAGAAAAAAAAAGGAGAAAAAAGAGGGAATTTAGAACAATGAATGTAATTTTTAAACAATATATTATTTAAAATGAAACAACAATTAAATTAACATGTTTTGACATTCATTTGTAACACCATACTTAAAATTTTATAAAAATAAAAATTAAATTAAACAAAATGCATTTTTCTTCGATTTTTAATTATAGAGAAACAGCAGAAAATTCAAGATTTTCCAAAGTTTAACAACAATTTCAATGACTGTTCAATATCGAGTGTTTCCTCCTCGTGCTCTGATGAGGGTTTCCATCCGTCTGGGCATGCTGCGGATGATGTTATCAATGGTTTCTTGGGGCAACCTCTGCCATTCTTCAAGTAATGCGTTTCGCAACTCGTTGAGATTATTGGGAGGGGGCATTCTTGACTTTACACTCCTCTTTAGCAAGTCCCAGACGTGTTCTATAGGGTTCATATCGGGGGACCGTGCTGGCCACTCCATCACCGTTATACCAACATGGTTTAGGTATGTCTGTACTGTGCGAGCACTGTGAGCCCGAGCATTATCCTGCATTAGAATGAAGTTGTTACCAATAAAGGGGGCAAATGGCACAACATGTTCTTCTAAAATCTCCCTGATATACCGATCAGCATTCAGATTCCCGCCATCGACCACTACTAACTCCGTACGAGCTCCTAAACATATTCCTCCCCAGACCATAATTGAACCGCCGCCATATGCAACTGTATTTTCAAAATTAGACTGGATATACCGTTCTCCTTTGCGTCTCCATACTCGCTGCCTTCCATCAATTTGATTTAACATAACTCTGCATTCATCAGTAAAAAGAACCTGTCCCCAGTCGTCGAAGTCCCAATCACGATGTTCACGACCAAAGTGTAGACGGTTTGTGCGATGATGTCTCTCAAGTTTTGGGGCTTTGGCGGGCACATACGAGCCTATACCCACTTCTTCGAATCTTCTACGAACTGTCCGCTCACTCATCCTTACTGCTCGTACCTCTTCCAGTAAATTTCGAGCCTGCACCGCCGTTAGTCTCGTGTTCCGTCGGACTTGAAGTTGGAGAAAACGGTCATCCCTCCTTGAAGTACACCTTTTCCGGCCTTGTCCTCTCCTTCTCACTAGAGCATTCGTCAATCTGTATCGTTGGATGCTACGATAAATCGTTGATAACGATCGACGAAGGCTTCTGGCAATCGATCTGTAGGTTTGACCATTTCTCCTCATTTGATCTGCCCTAATGATTTCCGATGGCGTTAAATCAGGCATAATTAGATGCTCGTAAATTATCAATATGCGAAAAAACTCAAAAGCCTCAAAAACTGCAATTCAAAGCTTTTCAAATGGAATTCACGAACCTTCTAAAAACGGACAAGCGGTGGAAAAAATGAATCAATGAAAATTAAAACAAAAGAATGAAAAAAAGGGCAGTCGCTTAGTATTCCATTTTTAAATTAAAACCCAAATTTAAAAAAAGCTTGTTTAGCCGGCCAGTAACACGCAAAAATGCGTAAATACTCCCTTTTTTTTCTGTTCCGCTAATTGTGCCGGTGTGTGTAGTAGGTTCCGATTGCACAACATGATGCTACTCAATTATGATATCAATCTTAGGATTATTTACTTAGGAACACTAACAACCCAACAGTATCCCTTTGTATCGTAGAATCCCACCTTGCGTTGCGCGAAGGTCCCTAAAACATGGCGGGTTAGCCTCCTAAAGCAAACTCAAGGAGGGTTGTCAGTACCTTTAGAAAAATTTAGTCGATATGGTCAACAGACGCGCCAACCACAAACAGTAGAAAAACAGCAGGGGGATTGGCGATAGTTACTACAGAGTCATCATCCTCTTCAAATAGCTGGTCTTCTGCTCTTATCCTCTAGTCTTTAAACTACTTAAAAAAAGGAGGAGATTTTCAATTCGTGGCGTATGTTTCTTTTCACCCTTTATTGGTATGTTCATCCATTTCTCCGTCAAATCTGAAGCGATTTAATATATTTTTTCTTTTGATAGGGTATAATTCAAAGTTGGTCCCATATAAGTTTGGTGAAAATCGGATAAAGAACTTCAAGGTGGAGAACGGAACTACTCGACGGACATCAGGAAATCACTCGCTATAAGCGTAATAGGTATAGGAACAGTAGGTAAGGGATGTTGAATATGCAAATAATAGTCTTTTTAGTGCTATTCGTTGAAGTCGGTTTGTACTTTTGTTTTCAAATTTTGATTATCTGAGCTACATTTCACAGATCGTCCTTCCATCTTGCTGAAGGACATCTTACTCTGCGCTTACTGCAAAGTCACTAGGGTCGTATTGCAGTGCCACAATATTTTGGCACTGCATAAGTGAAACCTCTCGATTCACTGGTATCATAGCTTGTTGAGGTCAATAGTTGAGCAAATAAACTGTTCAATTGCTTGATTAAGACAAAATACAATTATTTCTATCATTCTAATTCTAACGTTTACCTCCATCTCAGTCTTCTCCGTTTCGCCATTTTTGTTTAATGGTTTATTAGCAGAGTGTGCAATTTATACTCTATGATGTAACCCAATAACGCTAGCCAAAGATATTAATTCCATCGAATATTAAGGACCGTTGCATGTTAGATAAGTTTTTAAAATAACCAATTATGCATAGGCAATGTAAGCAAATGTTACAACTAGTATCTATTACAACACAACCTGTATTCACTTTGGCTGGGCACCAAGAAATTTATTGTCAGTCATTCTTCAAACAGTGTCCAAGATTCCGCGATGATGACCACCGGATACCATTCGATTTGCTGCATCTACCTTGAATGTTGCTTGACCAAGAAGTACAAATGCAAAATTCCCAAAGAGATTAAAATATAATAGGGCTTAGAGAGGCATTGAGAATATTTTCATATAAAAACTTTCATATCAGTTAGTATGAACGCAAACTGTCATTCTTTCGAATCACACTAGACTTTTGCCTACTATTAATAATCTTTGGCTTCAGATTTTCCTCGCTTTGTCCCCTCTATGCCCTATTATATTTTAATCTCTTTGAAAATTCCAAAAGATTTTGGCAAGCGAATGAAGGCACTTCGAATGTTTTAACATTCTTTCAAAGACGATAGATGTTCTAAAAGTTGTATGTTGCTAGAAACTACTTTTAAACTAATATATAAAAGTAACAAACCACTGTACACTGTTGACATTAGGTATAGATTCCTTTTTTGACTTAGGCGTAGCAAAAGACTTTTAATTAAAAACATTTCAGGTTACCGTTTGTAAAATATAGTTCTTTTAATTAAAAACATTTCAGGTTACCGTTTGTAAAATATAGTTTATTTTTTATTGTTAAGACCTACGTATGACTTTTCTATACCTTAGTTTTGTAGTATTATTATACGGTATTTTATGGTAACTAAATAAACGCAAGTGTCAGGTAGGGTAAGGATCTATTACGGTTGTCCTAGCTTGACAGTGGCCGCTATATGACCCAAGGGTTTTACAGAATGACTTTACGCGAGTTGACGGCCTGATCTTTTGACCCCGGAAGATATTAGACCGATAAGTTTAGGGTCACCACGTCAGTCTTCATTAAGGTAAAGTTTATGTGGAGTAAAAGGTCTGCATAAAAAGTTAGATGCTTGATGTTTTATAAGCATAATCGCGAGTTGCCCTTGCTTTCCTTCGGTTTATATAATAGGTATTATTAATAGATTTTAGATACCCACAACCTTCCTCGTCTATCGCAGACAGCAGGCGTGGAAATCGACTTCCCGACCCGAAAATCTAACTTATTAGAATATTTCTTCTTCATATTACATCTTTAACGTAGCTACAATAACATGCCTTAAGAATATCAAAATACAGAATAATAAATAAATAGCTTTGCGTTGGAACGGTATCTTAGAAGCTCTTTCTTCTTCAGAGTATATTAAAAGAACCGATCATTAATTCAAGTTGCGCCCCGTATGATCAAATTACCACGTTGTGTGGTCCGATAGAACCAGTCATAATAATTATGCCGCATTAGTGACCACAATTCTGTGGCGAAATGGAAATAGAACAGTCGAAACCATAACATTATGGCGACCATTAATTTCGAATAGCATGTCGTAGAGGAATTCATGTAAAACGATCGAAGTCAAATTACTTTATGAATAGCAGAAGTTGGATTATGGAGTTATTGAAGAATATAAAATAGTACTTATAACCTAATAGGAGTAACACCACCGACTAATGGAGCAAAGACCTGTTAGCTCAGAGTCATAAGTGATGAAATGTTTTAAAATTAAAAAAGAACACGAAATTTTTAGTACAGTTTCATTAATCAAGATGACTCCATCATGTCAACAAAAATGGAAATCAAAGATTTATAACATAATCTTCTACACTTTTTGCGCTAATATTTTTTTTTTGCTCCATCTACAACCATTTGGGTCAGGTCATTAGGTGTCGGGGCATGAATGGCAGTGTTTCTTTATCTAATAACTCATGTTTAAGTTTTTCTTTAGGATGAGTCACGAATAGTTACGATAACGTCTGTTGTAAAACAGTCTCTGGTTCCCTTAGTTATTTTCTCTGAAGCAGGTCTAACAAAAGTGGTTTGAAGGGAAGCCCGTGCGAAAAAATCGCAGGTTAATTACGCGTTGAAAAATAACCGTTATCTGTAACTGTTATTTGTTCATTTCGCAATACGCCTCTTAAAACGGTAGTAGGTGGTTTAGCTCACAATTCTAAAGTAGAGTAGTCGGTTAATACTGTTTTAAGGCTGACCTGTTTAAAACGTTATTTTGTTTCGTTATTTTATTGCCGTGAAAGTAACGAATTTTTGTGTAAACACAATTTTAACGATAACTGTCGGTTTTCAATTTATAACTGCTTTCTTTTTGTTCGCAAATTGATTACCGAAATTGATTTTATCTATATGCGATTCGTTTTACAAATATTTATTTTTCTTTCCTTTACTTTCCGAAAGCCAGACGGGGTTTCTCGTTTTTCTTACTTCTCATAAGACATTCTGGTGTATGGTGCAAGTTATAGGAATAATATAAGTATAGAAGATTTTTAATCAATTTTTCTAGCTCATATACTTTGCATATTTACAGAGGATTTGTTTATCGAGCTATACGAGTATCTGATCATACACAACACATCATATTACTACATTCGGTAGTAACAACATCCGAAATGAGTCTTCTCGCAAAGCGTAACACTATAATAACAAAAGATAATAAAATGCTGTAACTACTATCTTGGATAGTAGCCAAGTTGCTGTTGGACTTCACTGTACCATTCAGTAATTCCAGTCTAACTTGACACTTCGGATTCCCCCATATTCCTTCCAGTGACCCATTTTTATAAGGGATCCGGGAGGGACGGAAGTTCAGTACCAAGTGGTTGTGCAGTTGTGCTAAATTCACATGTGTTCTTAGAAAGAGATTCCATTTATTTAATGTTGCAACTATGTTCGAACTCCAGTGACGGTAAGGTATTTTGATTTGTGAGATTGTATATTATTATTGTAATAGTTGGTAAGTGTTTATTGAATGTCTGACCTTTTGTGTTTTTTTTTGGGTTGAACACAACAAAGGTAATGTTTTTCAGGTGTATACGTCTATACACCTATATAACTATATACGTCTTATAATGAAACATTGTTGGAGGCGTTACAAATAAAAACAAAATGGCGAAGGATATGAAAAAATAGAGGAGTGATACTGTTTACTAATGATTAATGCGTAGATTCGCTAATTTATTGAAAACTATTAAATAAAATAAAATAAGATAAAAAAGACTGGTGATTCTGGCAATATCTCAGCTCGACTTGGTGGGGTCGTTGCCGTGCCGCCGCCATATAACACTCCAAAATGACTGTACCTTATGATATGGAAATAAGGTGTATATTCATTTAGCATTTCCTGTGCATCATTCAAAAATTATCGCAATTTGTATCTAGTTCATTATAGAGCGTAAAATAAAACGATCCTAACTTGATACTTCAATGAATCACCAAAGTATCATAGCATACATTACGTTTATTACGATACTGGAGTAGTTTTATAGCGTTATTACCACGCATTACGCTTGTGACAGTTAATAGCTGAAACGGCTGCGTTTACGAGTACTAACACATAAAGTAGGTATTATGACTTGGCTCTTGTTACGCAGGTAAAATATGTGCTTGAGATTTGTACATCCATTAAAATAATAATAAAATATGTTCACTCGAAAGGGGTGAAAGTGCTTTTTTAAGTGTATTTACACTAAAATAACAGGTGGTGAGCCAATTGTCAGACTGGGTGCTGTGATACAGGCTTCCGAATAATTCTTCTTCGTGATGTTTTTCTACTCTTTCAGAATCAGAATGTAAGTTATTGAAAAACTGATTGCCAACGTTCCTCCTGCATGAAAAGCGGGTTAACTTTCAACAGAGCCATTACTGGTATTAAATCCATACAATCTTCACCTCACCTTCGAGTAATGACTCACCTTTGAGTAAAGGTGAATTAACCTAATTAGGTCAAAGATGACTATTACACTTGGGTAGATGTTGTGTGCTTTACTATTTGTCATTTTATAACTAAACTTGAAACTACACAGTATACACACACAAAAACAAATGCACTAATAACAATATTGCCTTATAATCTACCTCTGCATACTATTACGTATTATAAAGAGGAAACATTTGTATGTTTGTAACTAATAAACTCAAAAACTACTGGACCGATTCTAAAATTTTTTAACATAGATAGGCTATACAATATTATTCCCGTATTCCCACTGGAAAAGGAATTACGCGGGTGAAAACGCGCGGAACAGCTAGTATTTACTAATTGCACGACTGTCAGAACGACTGTCGCGTACGGTGCTGGTGAAAACTGAGACCGTTGGTGCAGCAAGCGGTGTGAATTAGCTCCGTTCGAACTATTCAGTCTCATCATCATCATCATCAGCCTATTTTTGTCTACTGCTGTACATAGGCCTAAAATTGAGCACCATAACTCCCTGTCTTCAGCTTGACGCATCCAGCATCTCCTGCAGCCTTTTGCAGATTGTGATCCCATCATGCCAGAGGGCGTCCTACACTACGTTTTCCGAGTCGCGGTCTTCGCGAGATATGGCCGGCCCACTGCCACTTCAGCTTGCTAATACTTTGAGCTTGTCGATAACTTTGGTCTACCTATTCAGTCTACCTCAGTTTAATAGAAGTCTTTGAACCCGGTAGCTGTTACCGAAACCTGCAGGATCGGAAACCGGGTCTTATGCCCGTTATCTAGGTTCTAGATGACACAATCTTATCATTATCTTCGCTTCGCAGATAACTCGCTATATTCACACGGAACAGTTCGCTGGTGATTGTGCTGTGAAGTAGAGTTGGTAATTGCCAATATGTAGCAAAAAAAATATATATTCAAAGTGAAGTAGGCTGCAATACATTATTTTATATGGTTGATGTCTTAAGACAGAACCGTAACGTTTAAGAGGGGATAAATTGACAATTATGAAAAAAAAGAGCAGTTTAAAAATGGAAGGCCAATTTAATATATGTCTTTTACGACCAGGTTTGTGTAAGCATTCTATTACCTGCGTAGTCTCTTAGTGCGACTGGAATACTGAGTAAGATAATGTGTTTACATAATTACGTTACCAATAAACAAATCAGCAGTGATAGTCTAACGGTTAAAGAGCCTGCTTCACATGATGAAAATCAGTGAGGCTCGGGTTCGAACCTGGCATGTACCAATGAGTTTTTTCAAAAACTTACGTACATATTTATCACTAGCTCGACGGTGAAGGAAAACATCGTGAGGAAACCCGCAGGTCCAGACTTAATTCTGAGACATGTATAAACAGACCCGGTCCTGGGCTCACCACCTATCACGTTTAGGGGTCGAATATTCTCGCGAAAACTGAGTATATCCAGTAATGGAATACCTCTGCCTACCCCCTCGGGTATAAAAGGCATGAGATTAATATTTATTTAAATAGGCGATAAAAACGTACAACCAAAATCTTCAAGCGTAACAAAATAAATTTCCGTGCCACCATTTCTTATCCCAACTTCTAAATCAAGTTATATCAACTTCGGGTCGAGTTAGCTAACGAAGTGTGGGGCAACGTTAGAACACAATCTAGCCTAGATAGATAGCCTGATTTGGGTACCGACCAACGGAGGTGGTCCTTTCGTTGATTTATTCAGCCGTTTAGCTTGAGGCTTGTATTGCTATGTTTACATTAAGCGTGGTTTGAATCGACGCTCGAGTTTAATGTTTTGTAATTTTGTGTGAACTGGTTTTGGGAGATTATCGCATGGGATATTATTTTATGTTTGGATGTGATATGATAACCGTAATTGAAAATTGGTATTAATAATATTGAACCGATTGATGGATGTGGATGAGGCGCGTGAGGTATGCCAGGGTCGAAGCAGGTGGCGGGCTGTTGTCTCTGCCTACCCCTTCGGGAAAAAGGCGTGAGCATATATGTAGGTATTAATAATATTCACTTATATTAAAATAATCTAAATTTGAAAAATGCAAACCGACTTCAGCGAGTAGCACTAAAAAGACTTAGGTATTTGCATATTCAACATCCATTACCTACTGTTACTAAACCTATTACGATGACAGCGAGTGATTTGCTGATGTCCATTGAGGAGTTCCGTTCTTCAACTAAAGTTCTTACTCAGATTTTCACAAAACTTATATGAGACCATCCTTCCATACCCGTCCAATGGAAAAAAAAAATCGTAATGCCTTCCGAAGGATCTTCTTCTTCTTTTGGTGTGATGGACCAAAAAAAAGGTAAAAAAAACTTGATAGGTATCAAGGGAAACCCGGATGGAACGAAGTTCCATCATCATCATCATATCATCATTATTAGATTTATCATAGAGCTTCAACTATAGCATAAAGTGTCGGTCGTTACAACTTTTGGTCTTAATTTTTTCCGTCGTTCTCCCTTTCGCAACGCACGATAAGGAACTACGTTCCAAAAACATACGCGACGAGTTAAGAACCTTCTCCTTTTTTGAGTCGGTTAAAAAAGAAAGATCTATCTAGGTTTGTTTTTAATGAATATAGGTTCCAAAAATAGACCGATTTTAAAAATTCTTTCTCCAATGGAAAGGTTGTTTTTCAGGAGTAACATGGGCTATAATTTTCTAACGAGAACGGGGCTTACGCAGGCGAAGTAGCGGGGAACAGCTAGTCTGTAATCAAATTAAATACAGCAGAGGTTGATGGAATTGAGCCTCTAGGCTTCTATCAGGCTTGAGTGCTAGGGTTCGATGTCGGTCACGGCTATAGACGAGTTTTTCAAAACTCACCTATCTACAGCATGGAGCTTGACACATTGGACTTTGTAACGTTCTTATTACAATCGCCTTAAAGGTCAGACTCGCACTACAAGTTTAAGCTTCATGTGCTCTTAACTGTACACATTTGTCGCTAGCTAGAGAGTGAAGGTAAATCCTCTAGAATTAGGTTTTGAAAGTCCGGCAATAAGGGTCTAAATAATAGCTGGGGAAAAGTGGGTACTATATTCGGAGATCTAATAAAACTAACCTCCACAATGAGAGAGTGTACTTATTGTTTAATTATCCAGATAACCCAATCATATACATAAAAATATATCGTGAAGTAAAAATTTGAGAACTAGTTCAATGAAGACCAAAGATTATTGTGTGTAAATTGTTGCTTGAGGCACACAATAATGTATACATCTACACTAATCTATTCTATACTAATTATATATAAAAAATATAAATCTATACTAATTATATATATATTATAAAGAGGAAAGATTTGAATTTTTTTTTTTTTGTAAATTTGTTACGAATAAACTCAAAAACTACTTGACCGATTTTCAAAATTCTTTCACCAATGGAAAGCTAGAGTGACATAGACTATATTTTATTCCCGTATTACAACGAGAACGGGAACTACGCGGGTCGAACCGCGCAGAACCGCTAGTATTAAGTATAAAGAGGAAAGATTTGTATTTTTGTAACGAATAAACGCAAAAACTACTGGACCGATTTTAGAAATTCTTTCACCATTTAAATGCTACAATGTCAGGGACATGTAGCATTTAAATGGTGTCCCTGAGTAACAGCGGAACTACGGTGAAACGTGGCTAAAATATTGTAGTGTGTTATTGCTAATAATTCTGAATAATGCACATTTTGTCCTCAATGAGTGGTTGACACTCTGTTTTCCTTTACTTAACCCTTTTGTCAGTGCAGCACTTAAATAGAAAATAGGTATACATATTTTGTATTTCATTTACTTTTCGCCTGAAATACGCACATACACACGTTACAAACATACTTGAGTACATGTGATTTACACATGACAGTACTTCGAAACATCTTTTGGCAACGGTCTAAACAATTGACGAGTCGTGTGCGATATTCTAACGACTTCCATACACTCTCTCTCTCGAATCTTAGCAACCCGTATATCACTGCTGGGCTATAATTAGGTCTTTTCTCACCTATGAGCTATCTCCCAGCCTAGGTGTTAGGCTATTGGCCACCTTACTGTCAAACATTTAAGCGACCCAACGGTATCATGACGTGGCTTGATCACTATTGTGCTTAAACAACGAAATTCAGGCCAATCTATTTGATGACCACGACTAATATTGCTTAACCTTTGTGCTGCGTCACAAACATGGCGCCTCTTGACTTTCATACAATAAACGGCAAGTGTTTCGCACCAGTGGTAGAAGCAACTGCATTAGATTTTTTTCGACTAATTTAAAAACTTTTCATTACCCGACCCGTTTGATATGACTGGATTGTTAAAATTTATAAAAAAACATCACTGCCTCTGGATTCTTACACTGGATTAGTACTTAACTGAAAGTCTACTTCACTACGTATAAAACAAAGTCGCTTCCCGCTGTCTGTCCATATGTATGCTTAAATCTTTAAAACTACGCAACGGATTTCGATGAGGTTTTTTCATTCGAGTGATTCAAGAGGAAGATTTTAGTATCAGCATTGCACCGTTGCTAAGCCGGGGCGGGTTGCTAGTAATATTGTAAATGTGAAAGTGTATTTGTTGGTTTGTTCTTCTTTCACGCAGCAACGTAGCAACTAGGGAATGCAATCTCGATCTCGCGAGATCTCGTTCTCGCGAGATCTCGGCCTTTTTTAGCGAGATTGATCTCGGACGAAAAGAGGGCGAGATCTCGCGAGTTTAACGAGATTGCACTCGAGCATAAAAACGTCCTCATTTGATTGGTATATTTTGTTAATTAATCTGTAGTTTCTAATAGTCTGACTCATTGATATATTTTGTTAATTAATCTGTAATATCTAATGGATCTAATAAGTATACATATATAATTTGCCGGTTTTGTAGAGGTCCAAATTAGACCAAAAGTCCTGTTGAGACAGTGTAGGCTGGTTGTTAGGTACTTTATAGTGAAGCTCAGACGGGGGTGAGCTTAAGTAAATCACGAGAATGAAATAGTCGTTTTTGAAACAGTAAATTTACAATAAAAAAATGTAATGAGTAGATATAGTTTTATTTAATTGATAATAATATCTTAATTTAATAGTCAACTCAACATAGAAAATAAGTTTAATTTTTTTTTACTTCTCTTTGTTTTGGTTGTTATAAAAAAACTGTTTTATTACTAAAAGATTTTTGTTTGGTATTAGAAGAAGATGAAGAGATACGATATTAGATGACTGGTTGTTTCTTTCATTTGTTATTTGAAAGATACATACGAGAACGTCAAAGTTTACTACTTAGAAGTTTATTAAAAAATTATAGACAGATAAGTCAAACAATATTTGATGCAGAAATTAGTGAAAATAAATGTTTATCTTATTATTTACATAAAAAAACATACAAAACTGCCAATCTCGCGAGATCTCGAAATGTGCGAGATCTCGCAGTATTGTTATTTATAAACTCGCGAGATCTCGCTTGAGCCCCAATCTCGCGAGATTTGCATTCCCTAGTAGCAACGAGCAACGTGACGGATCGGACGTGATTATTTTCATAGAGAATTAGAGATCTATAGTTTAGGACCCGGAAACTGACAAACATAGTTTACTTTTTATCCTAGAACGCTGCCAAAGTGACGGGCAAAAGCTAGTCAGCCAGTAGCAGATCCAGGACTTAAATCCTCGAATATTTCCAAACCAAAAAGTTGGAAACAACCTTATAAGCGACAGAGGCGGCTTTTAGACGAGCCTAGCAAAACGTAGTACCTGCTATTGTCGCTATTTATTTAGTCCTATAATGCGTGTATTGTGTCTACCTATAAATCGTCATTAGGTATATCACAGCACTATCTCCGATATAAACAACTTCCCAGCGATAACAATCCATTGTTCGCCAACCTTGGCATTGACATCGGAGTTCCGAAGAACTCGCTCGGCGGCGCGTTGCCAAAACACTCCATTGAACAATACGTGAAACGTGCGAGCGTGCGGCCATTATGAACACGTGTATTTGTTTCGATTGTGCCAAAGGGCTATCGCATACTGGCAGCTCAGCTAGTTGCGTCCTTCAAGTAGAGACAGGAAAAAGTGGAACCATCGCAAAATGACGGATTCGCAAAATGTCAAATTCGCAAAATGACGGATTCGCAAAATGATGGATTCGCAAAATATACACTTTTTCCTGTCTTGAACCTGAAGGACGCGACTAGAATCAAAAGTCAAAAAAACATTTATTTTCTGTAGGTACAAAAAGTACACTTAGAAAGGTCAATAGTCTAATAACAAGGTACTCTAAACTCGTCCATGATGATTGGGTAAAGGTACAGCAGCCCATCTCCACCGACGAGTTGCTGGTTCCAAATGCATCAAGATACTCGCGGGCTGCTCTTTTTAATCTCATATTTATTTGCTTTTATCTAAGGTCTTACTAGTAAAATTTGGTTTACAATAATAATTATGAATAATGGCCTTACAGAGCGTCGAGTCGGTTAATCCCATGCATGTTGGTCTACTAAGTAGTCTGTAATTTTATAGTAGCCTTTTTTTATGTAATTCTATTGTTTTAAATCTGTCAAGGGGCAAATTTTGTATAATAGATATAAGATGTTGCTGTTAGGATAGCCCACTTTGCAAAAAATTCGCTGAAGACTTTATCCTTGAGGGTCTTGGCACAGGTTCAATTCCTGGATAAATAAAAAAAAAACCTGGCTATAGGAACTTTAAACCACTATATACATATTGAATTGCTGTTACACAATATTAAACATGCTTCAGAATCAAATCTGGTATCGAGCGAGTGTAACATCAGATAAAAAATAAAAATAAAATATGTAACATGTTTATATGACGGGCCTGTTGGCTCAGTTGGTAGTGACCCTGCCTTCTGAGTCAGAGGTTGTTGTGGTGTTGGGTTCGATCCACGCTCGGGCCCAACATTTGCGTGCATTAACATGTCTGTTGGCTTCGTGTCTGGGGGTTAATATTTATTGAAGTATGTTTTCAGTTTAGTACCCATAGTTTGCTATGCCTAGTTTGGGACTGAATAGCAGTGTGTAAATTGTGTCCCACAATTTATTATTAATAATTTAATAATTTACTGTTAGAGAATGTTATCATTGTATTTATAACTCTGTGTATAATTCACTCTGAAATATCTTCTTAAAAGGGTTAGTGAAAGCTAGCTTAAGACGTTTTATGATCTAATGAAGATAGTGCCATCAGAGCGGAGTTGAAAGCTTGTTTTGAGCCCAATATTTAAGTGATATTTAGGAGGTCAGTTAGGCCTCGTAAAGCTGAGTGGGCACAGGGCAAATAATAAATTTAAGCGTAAGTGCCCGACACTGACATAAATTAAAAAGTTGTAAAACGAAACGGCACGTGGAAGTAACGTCTTGACCGCGTTTCCATTACGACACGGCCGTATTTGGTTTTATGGTAATTCACGGTTAATTAGTCTCAAACTAAGAGATCCTATTAACAATCAAACAAATACTAACTTACCAAACGCTAACCAATATACATTGAGAAAATAAGATGCCAACTTTATTATGCTACTTATTTCTGGGCATTCTATAGCATTTTGCAATTTAATCTCCGAATAAGCATTCGTTGGACGCCTAAGAAAAGGTAGGAATGTTTTTTCACTGCCAGACGGGTGCCTTCGTCAGCCGCTTCTTCCATTCTTAATTCTAAGTGAATAGCAATAAGGTACTTCTTCTAAGTAACTTTCTGCGTCGCGGCGGCCATTGACTACCTTCTTATGCTCTATCTAAAGGATAAATCACAAAACCTCTAAAGAAATAACCGCCTATGCTTAGATTGGCGGATTACGAGGGCGGTTCGCGCCTCCCCGTGGTAAGTGTAATATAAGAGTACTAATATAAGCGTTTTTCCACACAAAGTGAGTTCATTGCATACAAGTGATTGCAGTTGAGTTCCAGTGAGTTCATTGCATACAAGTGATATAGTCCTTATCTTTTTTTAAACGAGTTAAAAGTTAAAGAACTCAAAAGAAAATGATCACCGTTCCCGTGGGAATACGGGAATAAAATATAGCCTATGTTACTCAGGGATATTGTAGCTTTTAATTGGTAAAAGAATTTTTAAAATCTGTCCAGTAGTTTTTGAGTTTATTTGTTACAAAAATAGAAATCTTTCCTCTTTATAATATTACTAGCAACCCGCCCCGGCTTCGCACGGGTGCAATGCTAACACTAAAACCTTCCTCTTGAATCACTCTATCTATTAAAAAAAAACGCATCAACATCCGTTGCGTAGTTTTAAAGATTTAAGCATACATAGGAACATAGGGATATAGGGACTTTATACTATGTAGCCGTTCGCCGCTATTTAGTGATAATTAGTGCAGATAGCAAACTTATAAACCCTCTATCGTATCGTCTAACAGTATGGAAACCTACACCCATCATCCTAAAATACTCCAACATTTCACAAGCTGATTTACAGGCGATAAACAACAACTTCACACAGTTTGGACTGCTCGTGTGTCCGTGTGTTGCGCAATTTGATATACATGGAGTGGATAAACATTTATAATTAGAATTCAGTACGAATTTTATTTCCGAATAGAAACAGTGTGCAGTCGTTCGTACGTAGACCGCATAGAGGAATGACCTAACTTACGTTTGATTGAATTTGAAATGCAATTTTTAGGACGTAGGCACATATTATATACGAGTATATTGAAAGAAATACAGGTCTGTGGCCAAGGCACCCACTAAGACAGGATTTTTCTACATTCTGACGGGAATGAATAAAAAACCGTGCAAGTCTGACTTCCACACGAAGGTTGGGGTGGTGCCGCACAACATTTAACACTATAATATAATATAAATATATATTGAAAAAAAAACTTGTTTTTTTTAAAGCTGAAAGACAGACGGACGGACAGGGAGGGTTAGAATTAAAGTCTCGTTGACTCTTTTTAGGTACGGAACCCCAAAGAAGAGTCCCGCAGGGAACTCGGCTGGGCGCCTGATATTAAAAATGTGTTTGTTCTCTAACGGATCGACGTCATTTTCAACCGACTTAAAAAAAGAAGGAGGTTCTCAATTCGACTGTATGTTTTTTAATGTTTGTTACCTCAGAGCTTTCGATTACGGATTTTGATAATTCTTTTTTTACTTGAAAGCTGGTGCTTCCCATGCATCGTCCCATTTCAATTTGGTCCAGTTCTGATAATGGCGTCCATGAGAAAACCATATAAGTAAAAGACGGTTTTTTACTCAATAGAGTTCTATGTTAGTTGCATAGAGATAGTTGGAGGACAAAGTCACAGGAGGATAAAGTCACGGGTAAAAGCTAGTTGTTATAAATTGCGAAGCGAATCTTTTCTTGAACAGAACACATTGCAGCGAGACGCGACAAAAATCAAGACGCTTTGTCATGACAAAATATTTCTAGATTTAGGCGATGTGTTAACAAATAGATCTGTTTTTGCTTTAACAAAAGAACTCCGACACAAATGGTTTCCTCACAGACGTAGCACAGATTATTTATATGTCAATGTTGTTTCTAGCTCTTTCTGTTACCTTTTCAAGGGTAAAACAGTGAATCAATGTGGATGTGTAGTAGAGAGAATTATTCCCTACCACCCGGGGGTCTAAAAAGGCCGTTTCGGGTGAATCATAATAGGATCCTATTTCGATTCATATTCGAAATTTTCACCAAATACGAATCAGCTAATGAATTGAATTGTCAGTGAATCACTAGAATGAGGGACCATTTTACGAAATTTAGAGAAATTGCTTAGGATTTGCTGGGAATTCATAAAAGGAGAAATTGCTCAGAGGAATTGCTCAAAGTGGCCATTTTAGACCCACAGATCTTATAACAATTCTGCGAGATAATGTATTGTTTCGCGCGCCTGCGAGATATCTGCTGCTTGATCAGGTATTGTACATAGTCTACTTTTAATCTGTTAATGCCAAAAACCAAGTAATTAATAAGGCACAGTGTACAGCAAAGTAAACAATAGTACATTGTGATATAAGTGCGGTAGGTTGAAAATTACAGCCGAGGCGATATTGCTAGCCCGAGCCGTAGGCGAGGGTTACAAGTAAGCAGAGGCTGTAATTGTCATCATCATTGGAAATAAAATAAAACTCCGACTATGTTAAACGAATAAAAACAATACAGCGTTAAGAAAAAGCGCGCCGGGCGCATTAGCATTTTTTTTTAGGCAAAGGCACAAAAAACAGCCAGTACTACTAATAAAGTAAATTAATATTTTTGTGTTTTTGTTACAGATTAATTGGTCGTAATTTACTGTCAAAATTAATAAAATAAAATAATTATGTACATAAATATTTCTTTATTAGGTATATTTTATCTCCCAAAGTTAATTTTAATCATAAAATGTTGACAACTTATTTGACATAAAAACTCTTTGCTGAGATTTTAAAAAGTATCGTTCGTTTTAAGACGGAGCATCTTGATAAACCGTGCGTTTTACTTTACACTTACCGCACTTGGGCGTAATGAGATACAATACGATATTGAAATTGGTGAAATAACACACCTTTTACGAGCAAATGTGTTATAAAATACTATTATATAATAGTAGTATTCTCTTTATTGCCTTTCCACACATACAAAACAAAAGAACAAAAAAAAAAGGGAAACAACTAAAAAAAAAATTTAATATCTAAAGGAATAAGTACTTACATAAAAATAACAAATTTATTTTTTTCTTAGATAACTACTACTGTGGCACAGGTCCCGTTCCCGTAATACGGGAACAAAATATAGCCTATGTTACTCAGGAATCTTCTAGGTTTCCATTGTCGAAAGAATTTTTAAAATCGGTCCAGTAGTTTTTGAGTTTACTCGTAACAAACATACAATAATAAGTCTTTATAATATTAGTATATATTTATTTTTCATTATTATATTGGTTGTTTACACAATTAAATACAAAAGACAAAATTTCTGTGCAATTTTAAATATTACTTTACTAAGTCTCCATTTCTTTTATCAAAACACTTCAATAACATTCAGTGCATTTAAACTTGAACTTGGGGTCATCGCATCGCATTAAATTAATTAAAACGAGATTAGTCGCAAAAATGTCGTAAGATGTGACGTCAATGAGAACAGCTGATTGGGTTCAGCTGCATGACCTTCGCGATTAGCGAACTTGACCCAGTGAACATTTAAATTGATAATATTTTAGTATGCTACGCTTCCTGTAGATAAGTTGGTCATTTTGTAATAGATAATTTACAAAATACCTACTAAAATTCTACATACATACATACAGCTCACGCCTTCTTCCCACAGGGGTAGGCAGAGACGATGGACCGCCACTTTGCACGATCTTTGCACACTTCCCTCGCTTCCTTCACATTCATAATCCTTTTCATGCACGCTCTTTTATTCTTTGCACTCTTGACCCCAGCTTTTTGAAGGACGTCACTAATTTGATCCGTGAACGTCCTTCTGGGGCGTCCTCTTGCCTTGTATCCTTCAACATTTGCACCATAAATCTCTTTCGTTACTCTTCTTTCATCCATTCGTTCTAAAATTCTCTTTACTAATAACTAAGTACTCATGCAATACATTTACCCGCGGCTTCGCTCGCGCACGTTTATGGGTAACCCCCTTAGGGGTTGAAGTTTGCAAAATCCTTTCTCAGTGGATGCCTACTGTATAAGTCTAATGCAAAATTTCAAGTCTCTAGACCCAGCCGTTTAGGATGTGCGTTGATACATCACGAATCAGTCAGTCAGTTTATCATTTTATATATATAGATTGGAGGTGGAACCAACAAAATGGTAGACATTCCTACTGATAAATGCGAAAATAACTTTGGTATAATTTACTGAATGAAATATTTTCAATTTTCTTTTTTAATTAAATCATTTTCACGGGACTTGGCACAATCTAAAATGAGCCTATCGCTATGCGCGATAAAACGATTTCTATCTAAATTGATTTTATAAATTTTAAAAAATATTGTTTATAAAAAGACATTTTTTCTTGCTTTTATATCTATAAATAGTATATTAGGTACATACCTAGGAAAGTAAAATAAGAAATGTCTCAGATGATCAGATCACAAATGTAATTTTTTGTTTGAATATTATGTGATCTGAGGCTTTCTTATTTACTTCCCGAGGTGTGTATACTTTTTTCTGCTTGACGGAGGCGGAAAGCGGCAACTTCGTGTAGCGCAGCGGGCCGAAAGTTGACGCTTTCCGCCCGGAGAGATGAAAACAGTATTATGTAAGCAGACAGGGTGTCTGGTTAATTCTTTGATACGAAACCTATTAGTTAATTTTAATGAATATTCCACTCTCCACTCCACCATGATGCACCAAGGATTTTTTATAATTCCAACAGGATCGGGAAAAAACGGGTTTCATAAACCAGGCAGAGTGAAAAATTTAAAATGGAGATTTTAAACAATCGAGTCGTACACAGTAGAGTTGTATTACAGAAAATCCAGTATTTTCAACAGTAGGTAATAGTACGAACCACGGAATTGAATAGTCAGGTCGTCGACTCTGAATTGGTTTCCGTGGCTTGCATTCAGATTGGATTTTCAGCCAAAGGGTTTCAGTGAAATTCACGTGCATTTTCGGACTATTACGCTATTGTTTTCACTACAATATATCAAGTTGTCACTCGCGTATTCCGATCCCGTTAACCTAACCTAACCTTTTTTTTTTTTTTTTGTTGACGGGGGGGAAATCTTCACCAAGATACCCAACGATCCGGGGGAACCGTTGAGTTATGTGGGATTTTTACCCACTAAAACCCCCTCGATGGCCACCCTCGGTGCTTGGTGCACTGCCGCCCTTCCCCCCGGGGTCATTTGTGTAGACAGCCGGAGCCCCCGCTTCGACTGCCTTGACCCCGAGTCCCCTTTTAGTCGCCTCGTACGACAGGCAGGGGATACCGTAGCCCTATTCTTATCCCGGGCTACAGGGTTAATGCGTTGGACGTCCACCAGCCCGGCGCCTCCGTCTCCGAGTGGGATCGGCTCTTTCGCGGTCCCGCTCTGCAGCCTCCTTGCGAGCCATAACGGTCTCGCAAAAAGCCACCACTGCCTTCCATGACCTCTCATCTGCCACCATAGCCGTGACTACAGCGGGCAGGGAGAGGTCCCGACCTATTCGAGCGACCAGGATACCCCTCTCAGACTCCCAGGCAGGGCACTCTTCGAGGGTGTGTTGTGCAGTATCCTGGTCACCATCACAATGATGACAGTTTGCCACTCGTTCCCGCCCGATCCGGTTGAGATAATGAGCAAAACAACCGTGACCAGTGAGTATTTGGGTCAGGCGGTATGAGACCTGCCCTGGCGTTTCCAGCCACTCTTCAAAGAACATCGGCAGCTTTGGTACCCACTGAAATAGACACCCACGGGGTATCACACTATGCTTGTTATATTGACTCATATCAAGTCGAAATTTTCCATATTTTTAAATTAATCTAGCAGTTGGAAATATTGAGTCAAATAAAACAGAAATGAGAAATATCTTAGAAACAAGAATCGATCGATTAGGAAATCTATTAATACCAAAGAGATTAAAATATAATATAAGGCATAGAGGGGACAAAGCGAGGATTATTTGAAGCCAAAAGTTATTCCAAGTGGAATAAGTCTACTACAATTTCGACCGAATGACAGCTCGCGTTCATACTAACTGACATGACAAGGACATGACGCTTGAGCTTCAAAGTTTTGTATGAAAATATTCCTAATGCCCCCTCTATGCTATTATATTTTAATGTCTTTGATTAATACAAAAACTTTTTTGTTGTTGTGGTAAAATTGAACGTCGTGTCATCACGTCAAGCATGTCATTGAGTAGGGATGGCCAAGTGAAAAAATAAATTGATATTTATCGTATCGACATTTCTAAATACTATAGATAAAAATCGAGTGAAAAATATCGATATATCGTCAGTTTTACATTATTATTACTACATATACATATTCCCAAATTCGTAAAAAAGGACGATGAAAATAGTATATTTTTATAAATGCTTGAGTCGGCAAGTATCTAGTACCTAACATGAAATGGCACACGAAACCAGAATTGCGTTAAAAATATATTAAAATTGATACGAATTCGATACTGTAAAATAAATGTCGATATATCGCCATTAAAAATATCGACGATATATATAATATGCTTATTTAGTATTTGGAAAAATATCGATATTTTAATATAGGTATCGATATTTAGTAGGCAGTGCTATTTTCTAACAAAGAGGTTGAAAGAAAATCATTTTCTTTCCTAGAGAAACTTTTTCTTTACACGTCTTTGGTACCTAAAATCTCATAATAACCTATACAAAATACACTAGGTAACAAATAACTTTTAAACCTCAACTTATAAAAATGTGGTATGATTACATATTATCTTAGTCTGTCCAAGAACTATCGATTTTATACGGTTTCGTCTTCCGTGGGCAGGTGTAAGTGGGGTACCCAAAACACATGGACTTTTGCCATTGTTATTTAGGCAGTATTGCACTGACGGCGCGTTGTTGCGCATTTCGTGGCTCCTGGAGCCGCTCGCGCCACCGCTCACGCGCTCGTCTGCGTTCCTGTGCTCGGATCTCAAGTGGCGCTAAAGATTCGCCGTCCCGCCTCAGCCTTGCATAGACTCTGGCATCCATTTCCGACAGAATATCTAACGGAGGAAAGCGTGCCAGGATCGTTGCCGCCTCGTATGATACCGTACGGTACCCCCGCGCTATCCTCAAGGCCATCGTGCGCTGCACACTGAGAACTTTTGTCCTGCAGCGTCGAATGGCCAGCCTTTTCGACCACACTGGGGCCCCGTACAGGGCTATGGATCTTATTACGCCTGCGTAGAGGCGTCGGACTCCTTCCCTCGGTCCCCCGAGGTTGGGCAGTAGTTTGTGCATAGCACCCGCTACCCGCTGAATTCGAGGGACCAGATGGTCAAGGTGCTCCTCAAATCCCCAACGACTGTCCAGGATGAGGCCGAGATATTTGATGGTCGGCTTTATCTGGACTTGTGCATCATCCACTTTCACCGTCAGACTAGGTGGCTCTCTCCCTCGCGGCAGTTTGTGAAACCAAATAGCCTCGGTTTTGAGGGGTGCAATCTGAAGACCCAGCTGCTGGATCTTTTGGATGACGCACGCCAGCCCACTTTCTAAAGAAAGAGAGCTGCCCTTGAGTTTCTTGCTGGCTCTTCTCGGGGTACTGCATTCGGAACCAGCAGCTCGTCGGTGGAGTTAGGCTGCTGTTTGCATTTAGCCAATCTTCATGGACGAGTTTAGAGTGCCTTGTTATTATAAAATATTGACGTTTCTAAGTGTATATTTTAATACCAATAGAAAATAAACGATTTTGAATTTTCTGCAGCCGTGATACTTGCATCGAAGGAGTCCCCTTCGGCTAACACCAGTGTGTCGTCTGAGTAACAGACGACCTGCACCCCGGCAGGTAGATCGACCCGCAGGACAGCATCATATGCCAAGTTCCACAGGAGTGACCCTAGCACCGATCCCTGTGGCACTCCGCAGGTCACCTCGGACCTGTGCAACACCCCGTCTCGGCCTGGGTACTGGATGTACCGGTCTGATAGGTACGCCCCAACGATGCGCTGCAAATACTGGGGCACCTGATGGAAAACCAGGACCTCTTTGATTGCAGCCCAGGGCAGGGAGTTAAATGCATTGACGATATCCAGGCTTATCGCCAATACTACCCCACCCCGAGACACAACCTGCTCCGTCAAAGATCGAACGCGGAGTACAGCGTCCACAGTCGAACGGCCATTTCGAAAGCCGAATTGACCGTCCGACAGGTTCGGTCCATCCAGCGACAGGTGTGTGCCAAGGCGAGTGGCAATTATTCGTTCAAATAATTTGCCGGCCTCATCAAGCAAACAGATAGGTCGGTAAGCCGAAGGAGAGTCAGCTGCTCTGCCTTCCTTTTTCAGGAGAACTAATTTGGCCTCTTTCCAGCCCAAGGGAAACACACCAGAACTGAGGCAGCCGGTGAACAGCTCCCTCAATTTGTCCCCTAAGCCAGCCCTAAGAACCTAACCTAACCTAACCTAACCTGACCTATTCTGAAATCGGTTCTAAGGCATGAGGCAGCACCGCAGTTTAGCGATAGGCTCACCTACATATTTAGGCGTCCAAAAATACCCTAGAATTTTGTTTTTTATGTACTTGCAGTAATGTACTTGCAATACTTATTTTATCCCCTAATAGTTTTATTAGTTCTATCTTACTAACATTATAAACGCGAAAGTTTGTGATATTGGTGTATGGATGGATGTTTGTTGCTCCTTCACGCAATAACTACTGAACGGATTTTCATAAAACTTCACAGTTATATAGCTTAACATCAGATTAGGTAACACTAAAAAGTTATAACTTTAAGAAGTAGCATATGTGTTATTTCAGGATAAATCCTGGATCGCGGGCGAAGTCAGTGTTATTTAAATTGAAATCAAGAAGTTTTCATAGCATCGTGTATCTGTTACCTTTGTGAGCGGTGGTATAAATATTTAGGGTCAACACCATCAATCTCAGTTCATTCGTTCCGACCTGTATGAACATAAAGACAAAATTCATATTAACGAGAGACACATGATCACGCTTATATTATGGGGACCATTAAAGCAACAATCACTTCCCTAGACTGACTGGCGCGTGTATTGTATTGGGAGCTACAATTTTGATACTTGAAAAGTTTTTTATTCTGTTGTAAAAGTGATGCGGTTTTACTTTACGGTGACTGGTACTGGTACTTTGCTTTACGGTGATATTGGTAATATATCAGAATAATATAAGCAAATAGGCTGTATTTTATCCCCGTATTCCCACGGGAGCGGGAACTGCTCGAGTAAAACCGCGGGGCTGCAAGTTTATTTTATTTCAGTTCTATGTTTGTATACTGGTGAAAAGTGAGTATTTTTAAAAAAGGAATACCTCAGTTACCTCCACCGGAATAAAGGCGTAAACAATTTCTGTGCATTTGTACTGAAATGAATGCATTAATGCATGATAAATAAAACAAAGATGTCGAAGTCAAGCGAAACGAACTTACTTTAAAAATAACTGAAGTATACTTGCGAGTAAAGCTATGAATAATATAATTAATACACTTATTAAATTGAACGTAAGTACATATAGCATATTTCACAGCGATACGGTAAGTATATATAACTCGACCAACAATAAAAATAAAAAATGGAATATATTTTTGCCAAAAGTATCAAGTGTAGTCAGACGCCGTGCGCACACGCATCACGATTGCGACAGTCGGCCGGCCCATTGAGAGCGGCGTGGGCGCTGCGGTCCGTGTTGTGATAGTAAATATTGCGGTTAATACCCGTCCCTACTCCGCTCTGTTTCCCGTGACAGTATTTCGTAATTTTGTAGAATAATATCCTTGCGTTTTATAATTCGGTTATGTTATAGTTATGCAATTTAGGGCAAGGCTAGGAAGCTAAACGTTGCGCGTTTTGTGCTAAAGAGATTATTAATGAAAAAATTAACTAAAAAAAAAATTATGTGAGACAATTCTTACTACGAAAATACCTCTGTCTCTGTGTGTTACGCAATCACGCCTAAACCACTGGACCCATTCAAATGAAATTTGGTACAGAGATAGTCTAAAGCCTGAGGAAGGACATAGGCTACTTTTTATTGCAAAAAGGGCTGTAAGGGGTTGAAATAGGGGAAGAAAGTTTGTATGGAAATTACCGGAAACGGGAACTACGCGTTTGAAACCGCGCGGAACAGCTAGTCATTAATATAAATTTATTGTAGCTTCAAGTCTGCCGGTTGACGAATTAAATAGATATACCTGCTCTGCATATCTTTTTGCATACGCAGTACTACACTGATATCTCTTTACATGATAAAATTGTTTTTATTATAATATAAAGCCAAAAATTAGTTATTCCCTTGGGATTATGAGGTGTCACGTCTGTTCTATTTAGCTTTGTTTTGCTGCCTTTTCATGGATATAATAAGCCATTTACACGAGACGATTGTCTTACTGGATTGTCCTCGTGTAAATGGCCCATAATGCCGGCTCACGGCGTGTGACTTCTCAGTGATAGAAGAGACATATTTTTTTTTCCATTCTTTAGAATCAGTGCCGTTTAGCGACATTGCACAAAATTTTCTTTTTCTTTTTATGGCCATGCCGCTTGCTCTTTATTTGTGCTAAACCCGCCACTATTTGGGATAATATAATAATTAGAACAGTAAGCTTTATGAATAATAAAAAATTAAACGTTTTTTTTTCAATGGAGGGGCTAATAAGTCCACTTTTTGTAGTCCTTGCAACTCTACTGCTTCTACATGTATTGTTGAAGACAAGAAGCGGGGTCAAAAACTCCTCAACACATTATATAAACAACTAAAGGTTCTGCGCGGTTTCACCCGCGTAGTTCCCGTTCCCGTATGAATACGGGAATAAAATCTTCTATAAGTATATATAAAAGGAGAAGCTAAATCTATAAATCAAGGCCCAGCCCAAACCGCTGAACATAGAAACATGAAATTTTGTGTGTAGGTTACGTTTATAGTGTAGATGCTCACTAAGAAAGGATTTTACGAAATTCAACCCCGAAAGGGGTGAAAACAGGGGGTTGGAGTTTATATGGAGACGTGTTGTTTATTACGTCTATCAACTTCAAACTTAGCACAAATACTCTTAAAAATAAATCATGAGACACGTATTTTAAGACTTTTCTAAAATCATCCCCTAAAGGGGTGAAAGTAGGAGTTGAAGTTGGTATCGAGAAGTGTGTTTTTTTGCGTCTATCAACTTGAAACTTATCACAAATACTCTTCTTAACAAACTATGAGATATTACTTCTAGGATTTTTCGAAAATTATCTTCCAAGGGGGTGAAAGTGGGGTTTGAATTTTGTATGTAAAATCTTTATATTTTGGTGTATCAATTCGAAACTTTGTAAAAATACTTCTCAAAACAAACAACAAGAAAAGTATTTCTGGCTTTTCCGAAAATAAACCCTATGGGGGTGAAACAGGGGGTATGAGTTGGTATGGAGACGTGTTTTGTTTTTTACGTCTATCAGCTTGATACTTGGCACAAATAGGTACTCTTAAAAATAAGTAATGAGACAGTGTTTTGGATTTTTCTAAAATCATCCCCTTACGGGGCAAAAGTAGGGGTTGAAGTTGGTATGGAGAAATGTGGTTTTTTGCGTCTATCAACTTGAAACTTGGCACAAATTTTCTTTAAAAGTTTCCATACAAAGTCCATTTTTTTTGAGAATTCACTATGTATTGACTATTGGTTCCTTGGGGAAAATTGTTTGTTATCATGAGCACATGCATATTATACCCATTGGTATCAGTGCTACTCCGAATTGATAACACCTGGAAACTTGAAATATGTTATGTAGGTGTCTTATATGTCGTACGCAACCGCTCTATGAAGGGATTTTTATAAATTCCCACGGGAACGGGAATATACTGGTTCCGCGCGGGCTATTTGAAAAATAAACAGAACCTACTTATGTCCTGCATAAGGATACATTTACTCTACGTTTATCCCGAAATGTTTAAAAAATAAATGTCCACCCGTGCAAAGCCGGGGCGGGCCGCTAGCATAGCATATGTTCTCAGGGATATTCTAGCTTTCCATTGGTGAAAGAATTTTTTAAATCGCTCCAATAGGTTTTAAGTTTATTCTTAACAAACGTACAAAAATACAAATCTTTCCTCTTATTAGATAGATAGGTACCAACTATAAGTTACATGGTTACGTTTTCAGTGCTTGCTTAGTTTCTTGGCCTTTATAGAACATTCTGATGAACTCTGAACTTTGATGCAAGGAGTAACTATAATAAGATGTTAGAGCTGCTTGCAAGGCTTCAAGATTTCGAAACTTTTCAACAACGAGACAGTATGCTTCCTTATGGCATGATAGCTTAGGCTGATTCATATTACAACGGGCCGGGTCCGGACCGGGCCCTGTCCGGGGTGAATCATCCTAACAATACGCCTGGACATGTCGACGCCGGGTCATACTGGCTTCATACCAAAAGTATACTATAGATGTGTTGACCGTGCCCCGGAGTAACATGAATCAGCCTTGAGACTCTTTCTGCCTACCTTCTACAAAATCATAGTCTTATTGAGGAGCGGAAAGGGAAGATCTTCGAGGCGAGGTGATCGTGTCTGGGGACCGCGGTCCAACGGTTGATGATGGACAGTTTTATTTATACAAACTCATTCGAAAACTTCGATAGTGTGGTGTAGCGGTCGGCCGTCTATTGGCGCGTTCTATGTAGTGTCGCTACAGTCTTAAATATGATAAGATCTTCCGTTCTGAAGTACACTCGGCGTCAAAAAAATCGCACCTTTCAAAAACCACTTTTAATCCCATTTAGAATCAATGATGATGGGACTATTAGGTATCATTTTATAGGTCTAATCATCAACATTCAGCAAATCGTACTTTAGTCTTGCTAGGTCATAAAAAAAAATGATTGCAAAAGAAGAAGAAAAAGTTTGTTGACAAAGAATTAAAGCAAGACAAAAAAATACTTAAAAATTACTTAAAACCTAATTTTATTTCCCCCCCTCCCCCTTTTATACCTCTAAAAGGTAGTGCAACTAGCGGCCCTTTCATAAAGTAATTATGCATTATTTTTGTATAACGTCGTTATTTGGGTGAAATGTTTTTATTTATGGCATAAATGATTGTTAATTTTAATGTGATACTTAATAGTCCCATCACCATAGATTCTAAATGTGATTAAAAGTGGTTTAAAGTATTATTTTCCGAAGGTGCGATTTTTTTGACGCCGAGTGTATATAACGGCAGTAGGTCCTTGCCGATAAATTGTTTCTATATACACTGATTACTTATTTTGGTAGTAGTCATCGATTTAAAATTACCTTTTGCTTAATACTTCGCATCCATTCCCGAATCCAAAGAATGAAAGCTCCCAGCAAACTTTCTTCAAGAACGATATATAGAAATGAATTTATGCTATGGCTTCAATATTAAAAAAAATCACACAAACTCGACTTCATAATAAAACTGAAATGTTAGTTTACAGTCCTGTGTATCTTACCTTTTTCTGTGTGCACTTTATTAGTATGTAGTCCACGGTTGCATTCAGAGCAAACCCTAAGCATTTGTTTCACCCAGATGAAACAGTTTATTTTCTAGATATGTACCTACCCAAAGATTAATAGGCAATAAATACATCGACCGTAACAGGGAAGTAGTTCATCGATATTTATAGTTATTATTCCTTATCGGTTCGTGTATCGGTCGCACGCTTCAGTTCACCGCTATTAAAATACTTGTGGGGCATTTTTTTATCGATATTCGTATCGGAATGAGCGCAACACTATTTCATTATAATTGTTCCTTGAATTTGTGTAGTGATTTATCTAGCTTTTGCTCTGTTACTAACTTTATTGGGAGATGAGTAATGTTTCGAAATTATGGACTAATTATAGAACGTTGCGCAAACGTGTTAATTGGTAACAATTTTTTCAATGCAAAAAATATAGTTGACCTTGTTTTGATATGGTCTGTCTGGATATTTAGCGTTCTGCTTATAAACATAATTGTTGGGTTTGATAATTAGGCGATCGCGTTAAAATAGTAATAAGATGTAAAGTGGTCGAAAATACTCGTACTCTTAGTATACTTACTTTAAGTAGGTATATAATATATATACTCGTAGTTTGACAAGAAATTTTAATTGTGTAGCCAATAAAGCATCAGCATCCCACAGGCAATTAAAGACGATAATATAATCTTATTATGTCTTGATCTTGTGGTTTGACTGGTTGGTTAGAAACTTAGAACTATGCTCGATTTTCTTGACAGTGTATGTAATTATGAATATGATTATGATTCCTAAAAAGTTATATTTTTAGAATGCTTGCCCATGCAATGCAATGTTTGACAAGCTTGCGTGACGTTATATCAAGCCGAGCAATTTTGATCATCTAGGGCGCGCCTAACAGAAAGTGGATTTTGGTACTTTCGAATAGGGTAGGTATTAAAGTAGCAAATTATTATCGTTATATACCTATAACATTGTTAAGTTAAAGATTTAGTTACAAACTTTCTATGGTTGTCAATGACAGCACTTCAAGAGCTTCTACGCTTTCAACTAATTGGACGGTTTTTGTGGGAGTGGGCGGTAAAGAAGAGAGAGACAGGTAGGTAGGTATTTACGGCTTTCCCTTTCACACAAAGGTTGCTGTGAGTTCTAAAAGAAACGATATTACAAACTTTAATAATTAGTCACTAGTCTCAATAATCTCACGGCTTTTATCCCCGAGGGGGTAGGCAGAGGTATTCCATTAATGGATAAATACTCACCCACTTTTCACGAGATATATTGGACCCCTACACGTGATAGGTGGTGAGTCACCGGACCGGCTATTTACACATGTCTCAGAATTAATTCTGGGATTCTGGGACAAAAAATATATTGGTTAATGTTATGGATTTTCTCTACATATATCCATAATGGCCATTAACAATAACGACCAATATAGCTGTCTCTCGACTGCCATATCTCTAATGGTAGATTATTGAGACATTCAGTTATCAACTTAATTGACACCACATTTTAATATGTATCGGAGTTTCGAAACTTCACACTTCACTTCTATTTTCTAACACAATATTGAATATTTACGGCGTAGGGTTCCGTAATCCCGTGCCATTCCATCATTTTATTCAGAAATAGTAACAAAAATAGATTATTCAACAAATCACTACTACAGACATACATACATAAAGCTCAAGCCATTGTCCCTCAGGGATAGGCAGAGACGATGGATCGCCAATTTTATTCTTCGCATTCTGGACCCCCGGATTTTTAAAGGACTTAACTTATTTGATCCGTGAACGTCCTTCTGGGCGACCTCTTTCCTTGCATCCTTCAACTAGGGACCGAAGTCAGAATCGGAGTTTTTAAATTTGGTTTTTCGGAGTCGGAATTGGAGTCGGAGTCAGAATCGGAATCGGAGTCGGAGTCGGAATCGGAATCGGAATCGGAGTCGAAATCGGAGTCGGAGGCGGAGTCACAGATGGTGGCTAAGAAAGATGTGTCCAAATAACACTTGATTTTGGACGAAATTAATTAATGTCACGCCGCACAAAACAAAAGAAACCATATTACTTATATGTATGGCGTAACAACAAGTGAAATATTAATCGATGACAGAACGCGTGTTCCCCGGGCAAGATGCGTAAACCTAGTCGTACAAGTTGACTGGAGCCACCCCACGCCCTCCGATTACCTGCGATTTAAAAGTATCAGAACCAAAGTCGAAACCGGAGGTGTTAGATCAATCCTTGACTGTATTTTTCAAACAGGAACGGGACTTACGCAGGTGAAATCGCACTAAACAGCTAGTCAAGTATAAACCAGAACAAACAAACCTATGAAACCAGCAACTCGTCGGTAAAGACGGGCTGCTATTTACATTTAGCCAATCTTCATGGACCTTGTTATAAGACTATTGACCTTTCTAAGTAGGTATACTTTTTATACCTACAGAAATAAAATAATTTTGACTTTTATATTCAATTCATTTAATCCGAAACAATTTACATTGTGTAGGAAATATTACATGTTAAAAATAAATCTAATAATAATAAGGAAATAAATCAAATACATTATTGTGTCAGCATAAATCTCAATCTCAAATAAAAGTTATCAATGAAGCTATGTCAGATTATAAGTACAAAATTACAATATTCAACGATTAGCAAGGTCATTTATATCATACAAACATTTTTCTAACAAAAAGCACCTCGGTCTACTTTTAAATGTAATAACGTCGTCAAGAATTTTCAAGTCTGTTGGAAGACAATTGTACATGGTAATTGCCTGATGCCTCACACTGTGCTTCACGACATTTAATTTGGGAATCATTGAGTCTGTGTTCTCTTTCCTCTAAAGTTTCATATCTGTCTGGTCTCTTTACTACGTCAGTTACTAACACTAGAATATATAAACTGGGGACGGTCAATATATTTAGTTTGCGGAAATGTTCTCTGCATGACTGCCATTGTGGTATTCGCACTATTGTTCGAATTGCCCGTTTTTGCAAAACAAATGCTTTTTTAATATTATACGCATAGCTATGCCACCAGAATTTTATGCTATACCTTAGATGAGATTCCACCAATGCATAATAAACCGTTATTAGTTGAGGTAGGATGATCTCATCCCGTAAACTCCTTAGTGCGTAGCAAGCAGAACTAATTTTGCTTTCTATTTTTTCTAGTTCTCTTTTCCAATTGAGTAGTGAATCTATAAATATGCCTTAAAATTTTACTGAATCTACTATGGGAATTTTTTTGTCTGTCAAGGTAATGTCTAATGTCTCTTCAGTTCTTACTGTAGTTTTGAACAACAATATATTAGTTTTGTTAGCATTAAGAATAAGGTTATTTTTATTAAACCGTTCTTGGAATGCTACAAGAGCATGCAAGGTCTTTGTGTGCAATTCATTTATACTATCGCCTGAAATAACTGCATTTGTATCATCCGCAAAAACTACTAAGCTTATGTCATTGATTTTATTATGCATGTAATTAATTAGATCATTTGTAAATATAATGAATAGTATTGGTCCTAATATTGAGCCCTGTGGTACTCCCCTCCCAATTTTAATGTGTTTTGATTTCCTAACCACTTCTACATTATTTTCACAATACTTTATTTCGACAAACTGATGTCGGATTTGTAGGTAGGATTCTAGAACCTTGCCACTTATACCGTAGTGAAATAATTTATTCAGTAAAATATTGTGGTCAACTAAATCAAACGTAGAACTTAGGTCTAGAAAGATACCCGCTACCTTTTTTTTTTATGTAATTTCAGAATGACATCATCAATGAGTTCGTCTTTTATAACTGAAAACCTTAGTCTCAGTACCCTCAGAGTTCAGACCGATTCACACTTAGCCGGCCCTTATCTGCCAGCCCGTATGTGGCGAGCCAATGACCTGCATCGACTGACAACAGTATTATGTTGCTTTGATAAGCTAATGCTGGGGTGCTGTCGAAACACTACGTATCTGCAGGTGGTATACCTAATACCACTAGAAAGTTTTTATTTATTTTATAAAGCGTAGCGATACTACATTGAACGCGCCAATAGACGGCCGAGTTCTAAACCGCGCTGTCGAAGTTTTCTAATGAGTTTGTATAAATACAACTGTCCAACATCAACCGTTGGACTGCGGTCCAAAGGCACGATCACCTCGCCAGAGGAAAGATCCGCCCTTTTGACGATGGAGTAGCATTCCACTTCCGCTCCTCCATAAAGTGGCAATTTAAGAAACGAGCCGACGAGCCATCTGATGGTAAATATAATCATCGCCGATGGACTAATCAGAGAATTTATTTTTATTATAAATGCGAAAGTTTGTATGGATGGATGTTTGTTCCTCTTTCACACAAAAACTACTGAACCGATTTTGATGAAACTTTACAGTATATAGCTTATACATCAGAATAACACATACGCTATATTTTATCCCCGTATTCCCAGGGGTACGGGAACTACGGGGCGCAGCTAGTATACATATATTTCTATATGTATATATAAAAATAAGAGTATATAAAATCAGTGTCTGTTCTAGTACAGTCAAGAGCACGTGGAGCTTGACACATTGGACTTTGCAACGTTCTTATTACAATCGCCTTAGCGGTCAGACTCGCACTACAAATGTAAAGCTTCATGTGCTCTTGACTGTACATATTTTTATTGTATGTCTTCTGAGCACGATATCTGTGAAAGTTTAATTTCGCCTCGGAGATAGTATGTATATACTCACCTAGTTTGGTCGTCCCACGCTATCTCATGTATCATTATATACTGTGGATTTGGTTCTGGAATTTACATGACAAATATTTATCTTTCTAATGAGGGCTACAAACCGTTACCTACCTAGGTGGCGTCAGTAGGAAGTGGGGTATCAACACTATCAACAAAGAGATATTATCTACACTAATATTATTCAGAGATGATGTTGTTCGTAGCTATGGAGAGAGGTATGCTCGGGTGGGTACCAAGATCAAGTTACTACTAAGATATTTCATGATGTGAAAAACATGAAATGAATTTTCAAACGTCGGCGGTTAAGAAATCGCAAATCCTGTGAATTTCACAGGTGAAATTATGCAAGAAAACAAAGTAATATTATCAAATTAAAATTATTTAAAAGTAGCAATCATACCAATCCCTAGTCCCTACTAAGATTATAAATGAGATAGTAAGTCAGTCTGAATTCTGTTACATTTTTATACCCACCAAGAAATTTTCGTTCAGTTTAGTCTTTTTTATTACATTATATTTATTTTTTCCTCCTCTCTTCCTTTTTCTTGAATTTTCTTGAAAGGGAAAGGTTGTTCACACCTTGAGGGAGGACATACATTACTTTCGTTCCTTAGGAACACATCAAACAATATAATATATCAAAACGGCCTTAAGTTTACGCGCTGGAGTCGCAAGTAAGTTTGTCAGAAATAAAGACACCTACAGACAAACAAAACTTACCGTCACAGCGGATTACCAAGTTGAAGTGCCAGTGGGCATGGAACATAGCTCGCAGTACTGACGGCCGTTGGGGCAGATAGGTTCTCGAGTGGACACCACGCACTGCAAAGCGATGCGTAGGCTGTCCACCCACATGGTAAAGGGAATCCAGTGGAAGCAGGCCACTTTCGATCGCTCTGAAAGACTATAGCAGCTACAACAAGAGGTAGTAAGGTTAAACTAAAGCCCGACTACGACGACGAACAACTAAGGTTACCGACATAGCTCTCAGAATATACAAGTTAAAGTGAGGGCAGGCCACATTGCTCGAAGAACCGATAACCGATGGAGAAAGGTTCTTGAGTGGCGAGCACGAACCGGAAGACGCAGCGTTGGTAATCCTCCCACCAGGTGGACCGACAACATCGTCAAGGTCTTGGGTAACCGATGCAAGCAGGAAGTTGCCGTTCGTTGTGGCGTTCTATGGGAGAAGTCTTTGTTCAACAGAGGACAACTTCCGACTGATGATGAAAGCCCGACAACGAAAAGTGTGGCCTATCTCATCCGGAACATAATAACGAATCGATTGACACCATATTCATCAAAATCGGATGAGTAGCTTACATGCTGCAATGAAGCATAGGTAAATACCGGCGCGAGCGTAGCTTCGAGTAAAAACTACTTCTAAATGGAGCCTGTGTCACCCGAACCGTAATTACGAAACTAATGACACCTCGTTCATCAAAATCGGAGGAGTACTTTAGATGATACGGTGGAACATTTATTGATAGCGTGATAAAAACATAAACCTTTCTTTTGTCAGGTCGTACTAAAAAAAAACAATTACCTAGTGGATTCTTTAACCATTTGAAGAAATTTCTGTGGTCGAGTAGCCACCTAATCCTTCAAAAAGTGGCTTCTCGAGCATTTTACCGAGATTCCTGTGCTCGTAGTAGCCACCTAAGCCTATTCGATGCAAAAATACTGTCGACCTGCTGTGGGATAGGACAAACCAACACTTTGTTCCAATTGACAGAGTGCCAGAAACTGATTGGAAATTTGTGTGCGGAATAATTAAACTTTCCAACACAAATACAGAATATCCATGACAAGCTAAGGGAAGTTATTATCAAAGCGACCACGTGTTCAAGGGGGTGAGCTGACAATGCCGCATCCCTCTTAATCCCGGTTCAATGGGCCACCCTCTTAGGCTCTTGTCGTTGTGGGCACTCTGTCGGCCCCTATGCGACGCCTTTGTGCTCCAAAATTGGTATGATATCGATTAATTGGAACATGGTGGAAGCTAGATACATTATTACCATGCGTTAGGTAGATTAGACCTATGAAATATCCGTTTTCTACAGAAAAATTCAAGTAATCATAATTTAATATATTTTTTAAAATATACGAAACGTAGGCATTTCATTGCACTTGATGCTGAAATTGAAAATAATATTAGACTCATATATTTACAAGATCACTACAACTATGACAAAAAATACAAACCAACTTCAAAGTATAACACAAAAAGACTAAGTACAAGGAGGAGAAAAAAGTAAAACTTTAAGAAAACTATGATGGTGATGACAACAGACAAACCGACTTCAAAGTAGAGCACCAAAAACACGACAACATTTATTTATTTTACTTGTGACCCTTGGGTTGCTGATGATTGAGTGGACGAATGCACAAATAGAATAGAGAAACCTCATTTATAGGAAACTAGCGACCCGCCCCGGCTTCGCACGGGTGCAATGCTAACACTAAAACCTTCCTCTTGAATCACTCTATCTATTAAAAAAACCGCATCAAAATCCGTTGCGTATAGTTTTAAAGATTTAAGCATACATAGGGACACAGAGATATATTGACAGAGAAAGCGACTTTGTTTTATACAATGTAGTGATGATGAAGCAGAAAGACACGAGAGATAGATGCACAGAAGGATCTCCCTGAGAACTTACGATAGTATTCTTCCTAAGTTACCAACCCGCCTGCAAAAGTGATGACAATGATAACAGAAGGAAATTAAAAAATGCATACTTCTCATTATGACGTAACATAAAACATTTTACTGCTGAAAAAAACATTTCATTTCCAGCTGTACACGTTGCAATAAAAGTTGATGTGATGCGCGATAACAGAGATGAGGGAAATGCTAAGCTACTCGTATGTAGTATTACCTACAGTGAAACTTCATTTGCTTATTATTATCATAATAATGGTCTTTATTTCGGAAAAAGTTTCACATATTTTGTGGCCTTGGCACGTATGCTGATTAAAACCACTGTATAACAGACTGCCTGGTTTTAAACTAAAAAGTACGTAACTTAGAGCTCTGTCTCGTGTAGCATTACGCAACATTATATTATGTTTTAAGTTAATGAGGATCAGTACAGTTATAGCAAATCCATTAGAAATATTATCCACGTTATTCTTTATGATATAAGAATGATATCTCTTTTTGAATTATCCAAATCGGACCATTACTTACGAAGATATTAAATAATAAACATACTCAATGATCGCGAGAGCGTGTACGTCAATGTGAGGGAACCAAGTACGGCCGGCCGGCCGGCACTCAATGATCGCGGGAGCGTGATGACGTCACAATGAGGGCGACGCTACCGCGGCGGCTACTCGGTGAACTTCGCTAGGAATTCGGTCATAACTTTGTCAATTTTTGTCGTAGAACAAAAATTTTTGTACTGTATGTTAAGGATTTCTTAGCTCTATAAATCTGCATTCTCAACTAAAAACGTTACGGATCCTCATTAAGTCAAAGCGTGTTAAAATAACAAAAAAATACATTATGCTGTAAATATTTGCTCATGTGAATGCTATCCCACAAGCACAGGATGATGTAAACAAAAAATTGACTTTTGAAACCGCGAACTGGACGTCAAAATTCGCACTTTTCAGCATCTACGTGTACATGTCTCCACTGCACTGCCATCATACAACTTGTTGCGTTAGAAATGGACAAATAGCGATTGAACAGAATGGACAGATTGAAATGTCAAAAGTGTCAAACGCTTTAACACTAGACTTGAGTTTGTGTATCACCGCCATTATAAAAGAAATTGAATTGAGTTTGTGTAAGAAATAATTGTTCCATATTAAAACATAAGATAAGTTAAAGATATTTTTACGAAAGTCGTACTTGAATCCTAAAAAGATTCGAGATGAACTCAGTATTTTCAAAATAAAAAAACAAAAACCGGCCAAGTGCGAGTCGGACTCGCGCACCGAGGGTTCCGTACAACCTTGCAAATTTATGGTTTTCGTAATTTTTCCTTTATCTATGCTATAAGACGTTGCTTCGTACCAAATTTCAAGATTCTGAGTTCACGGGAAGCACCCTGTAGGTTTTGATTCCCTTGCAAGTGTCGAAAATTTGCGGCATAAACGGCTGTATCTTTTGATTGCGTTGGCTTAGAAGTTTGATTTTTTCACAGCTTCAAGGGACAGTAGACCTGAGTAATTGATATAAATTTCAGCTTCATACCTCCACGCGTTCCTGAGAAAAAGGGTCTTGACAGACGGACGGACGGACGGACAGACGGACAACAAAGTGATCCTATAAGGGTTCCGTTTTTTCCTTTTGAGGTACGGAACCCTAAAAAACATGTTTATAGCATGTTCAAAAACATTACAAATACAGTCTAGGTATACAGTATTTGTCATTCGTACCAGTTGCGCCAGCTGACAGGCCGAGAGTATTTTTTTACACAAATGGTCCAAAAACCAGTTCCAGAAGTACTTCCTTCGCTCCGCAACTAGATTGTAATCAGCTGAGCATCGAACCTCAACCTACACTATGAACAGGAAGCGGGGCAGACTGGTGTCATGTAGCTGAAACACAAACCGAGGTGTTGCCTTACTACCGTTAGGGGCTGAGCAGTGACTGAGAAGTAACTGTGAATGCCTTTTACTTGGTGCTTCATATTTGCATTTATGAATGAGTAGTAAGAGTGAAAAGTTTCGTATTGCTGTTGTGTAACATATTGAACTAATAGTAGTTTATACATACATATGTTCAAGCCTCGAAAAGGAATACCTCTGGCGTATCCACATCCAATCGACTCATAAACACTCATCGGTTTCGGATACTCTTAATCTGGCTTTTCATCAATACGTCGTCGATCTGATCGATGTAGGTTTTTTAATTGTGTTAAAATTTAAAATATTCTTTGGAGATGCCAAGTCAAAGTGAAAGTCTAGAGAGCAGTTTTCTATTTTCTAGCTTTTCTTTAGATTTCCATCGTCAATAATAAAGAGTTTTCGTAAAACCAGATTCTTCAACAGATTCAGGATAACAATTTCAAAATGTTTTGACAAGTTCGATAGCTATAGACAATTCAAATGCATCTGGTTCATCAAGTCTATGTCTTTGGATTACTTTATGGTTTTCGATATTTTTCGGATTATTCCTTTTATGTATAAGTCAAGTACACGAATTTGACTGTGATTTTGTATTTTACTAGTTATATCTTTGTGTCTGGTAATGTATTTATTTAAGTATGTTTATCGTTGTTTAGTTAGCTCCACAGCACAGTACAACATCTGCCTAATTTGAGTAATTCCATCACACTGAATAACCATGTGAGAGTTGTATCCCACACTGTTTATTTTTATTTTTTACTATCTAGTTTTATAGTGATCGAAGGTTGAATGATAGTTTGATCAACGCAAACCATTTGGAAACATCAATTTATTGCTTTCTCCAACAATTCCTATCGTGAAAATAGCAGCATTAACGATTCTCGACAACGAGAGCGTCTGTTATCGTTTAAAAGGGTTGATTGAGAGCATTTGATTATCGCCCTGTCTAATTTTATGGCAGACATGTGCTCCAGCGGTGAAAGATGTGATCTAATTACAATCGAAACCGGACGGTTAGAGAGCCGGTCGAAAAACAGTGAGGCCCGGGTTCGAATCCTGGCATGTACCAATGAGTTTTGTCAAAAACTTACGTACATATTTATCACTAGCTCGACGGTGAACGAAAACATCGTGAGGAAACCCGCAGGTCTCAGAATTAATTCTGAGACATATGTAAATAGACCCGGTCCGGCGATGGGCTCACCACCTATCACGTTTAGGGGTCCCATGTATCTCGTGAAATGTGGAATACCTCTGCCTACCCTCTCGGGGATGAAAGGCGAGAAATTATTTTTTAAGCTATTGCATAGCTTCTATCGAGGGCCTTGAGCGCGGGGACGGAATCCAGAAATTCCGTAACGAAAAAAAACCTCACGCTCCCCACTCCGACAGGCACGGAGGTGTGGCTTGAAGGCCGTGCTAACGTCGTTTTTTTTCGGCAGTCTTGTTGATACAAAATGCTATGCAATAGCTTTACCGCGGCAGTCCCCGAGTGCCACACGTTTTTTTTTTTAATTAAAATCAGTGATTGGTGAAGACTTGATACAGTAATAATAATAATTAAATTCACACACGCTTATTTAGTCACAAAAAAACAGGGCCTGTATGTTTTGGGTACTAGGCAACGATAAACATACTTAAATAAATATTGGCACACAAATGTTGGCCCCGAAGGGGGATCGAACCCGCAACCTCGGATTCAGAAGGCAGGGTCACTACCAACTGAGCCAACAGGCCCGTCAAACTCGCTTTCGTGTTTGGGACGCGAGAAACTGTCCCGGGTTTCGTCGTGTTCACGAATAATGGAAGTCGTTAAGCAATGTTTTATACCTTTAGGTGTCTTGAAAAATTTTCGCGTTCATGACAAAACACAAGTCTTTTTTTCAGGTAAGTACTAACTAGCATTGCAATATACAACAGGTAGAACAAATGTGCATTCATTAGAACTGCGCGCACGCATTTCTCATGCTAGTGTAAGAACGTACTGGTTAGATTAGATACATACTGTTTTATGAGAAAGTCTTCTTAGAAATCTCATTGCGATGGCTAGCGGTGTATGGCTTAAGCTTTAAGCGATTTACAGGAAGCATTTCTAAAAATATGTTAAAGTAATTAACAGCGCTCCTAGTGGATAGTTATGGAACTGAAATTTGCAATTGGCTTTTGACTTTTATTACTATCACATACAACGCGTAACAGAAAAAGCGCAATCCCTCATACACCCCAATAAGTATATTAATATAAAAAAAATATGATGTAATCGAACTTTAGTAGTGTCTAAGCAATTTTCTTAAATATTGATAAATAATAGGACGATTTCCATAGTAAGCACTAAATTCAGCTACGATAATTCATGGTTTTGAAAAATTTAACACATATTAAAAATAGCTGAAATCGAATAAGTAGTCGATACTGAACAAACTAATTTCAGGAATTGCGCTTATTCTGTTACATGTTGTATATTTAATACTGGAGGTTACTATGCATGAGCAGTCATAGCCTTACGGTTAAATAGCCCGCCTCTCATTATGATAATCAGTGAAGCTCGGATTCAAATCCTGGCATGTACCTACCAGTGAGTTTTTCAAAACTTACGTACATATTAATCACTAGCTCGACGGTATAAAGAAAACATCGAGAGGAAACCCGCAGGTCTCAGAATTAATTCTGGGGTCCAAAGAATAAATACCTCGTGAAAAGTGGGTATATCCAGAAATGGAATACCTCTGCCTACTCTCTCGGGGATAAAAGGCGTGAGAGTATGATTATTTATTTATTATAATTTTACCGGTATTAGTAAAAGAACAAGACAAGTACAGTTGTTCTCTCATGCCTTAAACCACACTCTCAGTATTGTATGTCTGTAACTCGACGCGTGAGATAATGCGACTACATACACTAAACACGCTGCGTGTGCGCAGCTTTATAGAGCCACACAATCATACTGCGGAACGACGTTGTTTTAGATTTCAACGAACACTTTACGATTGTTTGGTTTACGTGAAATCCCTAATCACTACGTAGTATAAAACAAAGTGGCTTCCCGCTGTCTATCTGTCCCTATGTATGTTTAGATCTTTAAAACTATGCAACGGATTTTAATGCGGTTTTTTTAATAGATAGAGTGATTCAAGAGGAAGGTTTTAGTATCAGCATTACACCCGTGCTAAGCCGGGACGGGTCGCTAGTAATATTATAAGTGCGAAAGTAACTCAGTCTGTCTGTTACCTTTTTACTACAATACACAGGTTCTTCTTAGACGAACTGTGCAAATTGTGTCCCATAAATAATAATAAAAAAATATTTGTGGGACACAATTTATAATTTTTTATTATTATTTGCAGACACCATTTGCACAGTTACTTCGTCTAAGGAACCTGTGTCCCACAATCAATGACATTTATTTTATACGTAGACACGTTTTACTCTTATCTTACACATTGGAATTAATAAATGGCGACGTCACATTTTGCTAGGTATTTTTAAGTGATAATACTTGCTTGATCGTTAATTGAGTTTACATTTGAATTTGTAACTCTTCATATATTCGTACTCTAACCGCTTGAGCAAAAATACATTTTCCGATGACAGATTACCGGATTTTTATAATGCAATTTTTTGAGCATAAGTAACGTACACCTACCTCAGTTTATATAGAACTATGTTTTAGGACACAACTTCCCGGAAATAAAAGGTAGCCGTGTTATTCTGGATGTGCTGTGGATGTGTTAAGCTACATTACTGTAAAATTACATGAAAATCTATTCTGTGGTTCTTGCGTGAAATGGTAACACCTTCTATCCATCTGTCTATCTTCATAAACATGAGTATGATAATTCGACAGTGGAAAAGCAAAATTGCTTAACCGCCACTTTGGTAACTTTACAAAAACGAGGGTCAAACTTTTTTTTTTCACAAAAAAAATCATATCTCATTTTATATGAATAATAATGTCATGAAAATTAAAATGTATTTATAAAAAATGGTTTTCTTAGTATCCATCTGTCATAAAGTTAATTATTGCCTTTATTTTACGAATTAGGTGTCGCTTAAGCCAAACTCATTCCCACCGTATAACATTTCTAGTCATGCAAAAATCACTTAATGATTAAGAAATCATAAAAACATAGGAAAGGGTAATGAGTAACAGACAATATTGCTGGCACACACAATATTCTAAAATGACTAATAAACTATAGTAAAAAAAGAAACGGTTGATTTGTTTTGCTAACGAAGAATATTAGTTAAAATCAAAACCAGGAAAAGCTCATACAAAAGTGATTTGTTTGTTATTTGTTCAAGAAAAAATACTTAAAAGACAAATTGATGTTTACTTTTTACAATCAAATAGCTTTTAATACAAAAGTGATATGGTTATATTTCAGAAAAAAAGACTAAATTGGTTACTCCTTTTTGTAAAATGTAAAAATTAATGCTGATAAATTTAATATTCTCATAGGTAATCCCAACATTATCGCTGGTGTCAATTACTCAATAATTGACACTAGCGATAATGTTGTTAATAAAACAAATAAATTACGACAAACAGTCATACTCTTGCATTTTGTAAGTACTATAAGTAGCTAATTAAAGTGTTTTTGAGAGTATTTTCAAGACATAAAATTTTAAATGCAACTTTAATTACTTATACTTCAAAAAATCACAAAATTATCTTATCATCATCATCAACCCGTAACAGCCCACTGCGGAGCTAAGGGTCTTTCCTCACACATGAGGAAGTATGGGCCACAATCTCCCACGCGAGCCCACCGCGGATTTGGAGATGGTGTTAGGCTAGTGGCCACCTAACTGTCAGAATTTTTCTAGCTACCCAAGGGTATCTGACATGGCCTAACGACTTCCGTTCTATATGCGTAAACACAACGAAAACCGGGTTCAACGGTTTAACGTGTCTTCTGAAACACGGAGGTGCTCATGATATTAAAATGCCACTAGATAGTCACCCATCACTGACTGACCGTGCCCAACTTTTGCTTAACCAATGTGATCGTTATAAACACACTGGTATCCCAGGGCTAAGATACGAGCGCTTCCTTACCGTACTAGCAGCAAGCTAAACTAAGAACAACACAATAAACCCCAGGTTTAATAACAAAAACAAACATTATTAAGTAAATTAAAGTATTTTAAGCAGGGTCTCAAACTTTGCAATCAATAACAATTTTAAATAAAAATTAAATAAGATTATCATAAAAAGTAAACATTTATAATCCAGTTCTTCATAATCAATATCACTTTCTTGTACATTGGCATCATTTAGCAAGTCTATGAATTCGCTACGACATATTATCTCAGGGATAGTTTTATTCGTACATAACTTCAGCAAATCAGCATATTTCTTCGTCATCGCATCCTATTACCTTCGAAGTCTTTATGAGTCAAAGTCTCTACCTACTTCATAGGGCTTAGGTGATTGTCTGGCAAGGCTAAAAACGTGATCTTTCTTTAGATATGTTAATCTTTTTCTTTCTTTTTTCTTCTTCTTGGGCAACTGGAGGGGTTTCCATTTTTTTCTGTGAAAGTAGTGCTTCCGTTTGTTTTGTTTGTCATTTTCTTATTACTTAGATTTCTTTTCCTTTGGTTGTTTCTTCTTACGTTTTCTTATACCTGTCAAAACATTTGTCTGAATCTGTTTGAGAATCGTCCCAGGAACTAGAAATCCAAACAAAACACTTCATCAGATAAAACAGATCAGATATTCATCAGATATTTTAATTACTTATAAATTTACCTCCATTTTTGATCTTTTCCCTGTTTCTATTTTATGATACTACTGCTTTCGTTGTTCTCTTTATCTTAATCAAGATCTAATTCTATTAAAATTCGATTGACCTCAAAGCCTTCAGGATTTTCTATTTTAATATTATCACTGTCGTCTCTTATTTCTTGCATGTTTGTTTGCAATGTTTTAAAGGTTTTCAGTGCGAAAACACTCATCGATAGATGGGTCTGGATTTATTGCTGAAGTATCTTCAAGTTCTGTAAAGCGATGACTCTCATCGATTGGTAAGTCTGGTTCCATTGCTGAAGTGTTCTCCAGACCTACACTGATTAGGCTCTTATCAACAGGCGGGCCTGAATTGTCCTTGAAGTCTAAAGTGCGGAGACTTTCATGTAGGTGGTAGGTCTGAGTCTATAGGTGACGGGTCTTTGAATTGTGTAGGGCGAAGTTTCTCATAGACAAGTGGGTCTATCGAAATGTCCTTGAGGTCTTCAGGGCTGTGGTTACCAACAGCGCTCGAGTTCATTGCTGAAGTGTCCGCAAGTTCTGCAGAGTGAAGACTATCATCGAAAATTGGGTCTGTGTCTATTCGTGACGTGTCTTTAAGGTTTGTGTGGGTAGAGGGTTCTCATCGACAGATGGATCTAGCTAGGTCCATTACTGAAGTTTCCTTGAAGTCCGAAGCGCGGCTCTCTTATATACATGTGGGTCCAAGTCTATAGGTGACGTGTCTTTGAGTTGTGCAGTGCAATATTTCTCATAGACAGGTGGTTCTAAGTCTATCGACGTGTCCTGCTGATCTACAAGGCTGAGGCTCACATCTACAAGTGCGTTTGAGTCTATTGGCCCTAATCTATTGTTCAATCCGAAATTAGACTGAATGGCATATTTATTTAATCATACAATTAAGCATTACATTTTCGCTAAAAACTTTTAAACTTCCTATTTTGCTTTCCCAGATTTAGTTTTTATTACAATGAATAACGAAAACACTCATCCATATATTGCTTACTATTCAAATGATAGGAGATTAGATGTGACTGTTTTCGCTTAAGCGCCAAAAGGTTTGGCGTGGCATTCAAGAAAAATTACTAATTTCAGTTATGACTTAATTTTAAAATAATTTAAAATCGCTTTTATACACGACCAGTTAGAAAAAGAGCAATCACAAATCGCTTATGAATTTTGAAATTGATATTCTCTGTAAACATAAATCGCTAATAGTAAATTTAACTTCTAAAGTAGGGGCGTATGCGACATTGCTCCAAAAAACACCAAAATTAATGTCGCTTCAGCGTTATGGAATCGTATATTTTCATAAAAAATGAGTCGCTTAAGCGCCAAAAAAGTGCTCTGATTTGCAAGAGATCTAAATAGTTCGACGCAGAAAAAAACGCTGATTCTAATGATATAAATAACTCATTTTCGACCAGGGTGGCGGTTAAGCGATTTTGCTTTTCCACTGTCGATGATTGCCCACAATAATAAAATTATTCAGTCTTTATAAAATGTTAGTGTATTTTTACTGTATCTTCACTAAAATTCAGACCGACTAACAATGATGCAACTCTCAAGTCGAAAACGTTTGTAAATACAAAGAGGCATGTTTGTTTAGACCGCATCGACCTACTTGCGGGTACTAACTCACGCAACCCAGAAACATAAGACCTTCAATTCCACAAGTTTCCAAAACAGAGGCAGGTCAACTTAAACTGGATACTGCAGCCAAATCGCTAAGAGCTCTGGAAATGGGTACTTTGGTTGCTAAGAGAGCTCCGTTTTTGGTGGTGTTTGCTCGTATTCAGAATGGAAAGACAGTACCGGTAATATACAAAACTGTGACACTTTCTTTGATAAGATGCTGTCAAAATTAATTCTTTTTGACAAAGTTGCGTTAGAGCTGTTTATCTTACTATACCTAATATGTTGCAAGTTGAAGTATGTACGATTCACAAAGATTTTTAGGAAATTTTTCCCAAGAATAAATTGGCAAAAAGCTATAGAATTTTCACAAATGGAATACCTCTGACAACCCGCTTATTGGGAATATGGTATCGATGTTTTTTTAAGCTCAACGCTTCCAGCCTTAGTCGCGAAAATTATAACATTTTTTCAATACCGTTTACCAGTCAAATATATCTACTTAGTTATAACATCATTTATAACTGTGTATTCTAAATTTCAAGTTGATAGAATTAGTATTAAAAACAGCTGTGCCGCAAACCATAAAGGTTTTATTTCATTTTATATGGCTAAAATGTACCTAACTTGTAAGTTAACATTAATCTAACCTAAAGATATTTCTTAAATACTCTTTCTTCGCAGTAGATATTTTTGTGAAACTATCTGTGAAAACCTGTAATTGGCCTATATGTTTTCATTATTTTTAACTATAATTTAAGGATGTTAATTTTCCTTAAATTAAATATGTAAATAATTTTGTTACGGAACCCTAACAGTATCACAGTCAGGTGTCAATACTTTGACCCTGTTAAGTTCTTACCAAGTCATTGAACCGAACCAGCTGATCTTGCTTCTGACCATATACCTTGATAATAAAGATTGATTACTCTACAGTACACAATTCAATCGCCCGAATATTTCCGCGTACGCACAAGGCGCGAAATTATTTAATTAAAATGCGTACATAAAAAGAGCCTTATTTAAAAAAGCAGGCAAAAACTGGCCGGTCCGGTGGCGCCTCAGAGTAGTAAAATAAAAAAAATATGTGAGTGCAACTAGTCATTCGCTGAGGGTTTGTCCGATTGAATTTCAAAATATTGATTTAAATATATTTTTTTTCTTGTGTATTAGTTCCTTTTACGGTAAAAGTATATTTATTATTCATACGGGAACTGGGAACCGGACAACTAGTTACTTATAAAGAGGAAAATTGAGTATTTTTGAATGTTTGTATCTTTGTAACGAATAAGCTCAAAAACTACTAGACCGATTTAAAAAAATCTTTTACTGATGGATAACTTTTTTAGCAGTAAGATAGGCTACATTATTCCCGTATTCCCAGGGGGAAAGGGACCTGCGCCGATGAAATCCCGCGTAACAGGTAGTAGCTAATAATTTTATGAACATAGATACAAAGATTAGTTTGTATATATATGTACAGAAAAAGTAATATGATTAATCCTGAGTAGTTGCCCGTAAACCGGAATACTGTGGACATTTTAATAACTCGTTGGAGAGGCATAAGCTGTTGTGACACCACGTCACGCGCAATAAAGGATAAGCCGAGCTTGAGATGGCTTGAGCCGGCTTGGACACGTTTTTCAAGCACAAATAACGCGCCTAATAGGATTACTTGAGAACTAACTAGGTATTGAATTGCGATATACTACTTTGCAGTTTCTGTCAAAGTGACTTGTTTATCTTCGTTTTGAGGTTTTATATCCTTTTTAGAAGCTATGTTTACATAATTTAAACAAGGTTATTTTATGCGTTATACACTGGAGCACAGCATACTAAGTGTAAAAAGAATTGACCGAGTCCAGAACACCACGCTGCGCTCCAAAACCCAAATCATTGACGTCGGCGAAAAATCTTAGAAGCTGAAGAGGGAATGGGCAGGCCACGTTTGTCGTATGCAGTCGGACCAGATGGGCAAAATTATGCAGCAACTGGGTACCAACGACTGGCCGTCGACGCCGAGGATGATGGTACAGTGAAACCTGGTTAAGTGAGACATCAAGGGACCTGCAATGTCGTTTCACTTATAGAGGTATTCCACTTACCCAGTGTCTCAGATATACAGGTATAAATAAATATCTGTCTCATTTACAGAGGGTTCCACTAATAGAGTATTATGAACTGGACGTATTCTCGAGGACATGGCCAGAGGAGGCACAGGATAGGGATAAGTGGAGGGTGGGAGGAGAGGCCTTTGCTCAGCAGTGGGACAATACATAGGCTGACAAAAATATATTTATACTGGAGTCGTACTGACTACTGATCATACTCATACACATGAAAGTAATCGACTCCCATGATGTGAGCAACTCTGAAATTGCTAGAAAAAATGAAATGTTTAATGCATTTTGGTCTTGTAGATATTGCACTTTTGTATTGGAGCACCAACTTTTTTTAAGATTTCTTCATTTCTACGAAAAAACATAATTAATTTATCATATTTACAATAAGGCAATTGTTTTTTTACAGGTAATGACTGCACATGCGCGCATGATGAAAGTAACAACAATAGTCAGTGCATTATTTACTGTCAAAATTGTCATTTCAAACGCAAAAGTAAGTATTTTCTTTGAGAGTATCGGTGTTGCCATAATATTTTATGATTGATTTAATTTAAAGTTTCTGCTTCATCTATTGACACCTTGAATACTCAACTGACAGATGTCTTTGAAACGCCTAATAGATATATGGAGAGCAGAGGTGGAATGCTCCTCCATCGGGAAAAGGGAAGATCTTCCGCCAGGCGAGGTGATCGTGTCTGTGGACCGCGGTCCAACGGTTGATGTTGGACAGTTGTATTTATACAAACTCATTAGAAAACTTCGATAGCGCGGCTTAGAACTCGGGCGTCTATTAGCGCGTTCTATATAGTTTTGCTACATACATCTTATTCTAAACTTCATTAAAAGGCATCTACTCAGCAAAAATGATGGCTGTTATAAAAAAAATCTGTAGATACCGAAACAAAATGTTATTAGTTTTATGTCAGTAAGTGTAATTTCTGTTTAAATTGATTAAAGTTTAACAAAGGCACAGTCTATTTTAGACAGTCGAAAACATTACTTACATAATTAGTTATTACAACCTTATCTATACATATAATAAAACTCTAACGGGGCCGTGTCTGTACATTAAATATTTTTTGAAAATTTTAACGGTAGCGTATATAGTTATCGATATAGATACCAAAACACTAATTTTTGGAATTTTTGTCTGTCTGTCTGTCTGGTTGTGCACGCATCACGCAAAAACTACTGGACGGATTTTGATGAAATTTGGTGTGGTGATAGCTGAGTACCCGGGTCAACATCTAGGGTACTTTTTATTCCAGAAAAATATCTTATACCCACGGGAAAATATAATAATAATAATATAATCTCACGCCTTTATTTTTATCCCCGAGGAGGTAGGCAGAGGTATTCCATTACTGGATTTACCCACATTTCACGAGATATATTGGACCCCTAAACGTGATAGGTGGTGAGCCCATTGCCGGACCGGGTCTGTTTACACATGTCTCAGAATTAATTCTGAGACCTGCGGGTTTCCTCACGATGTTTTCCTTCACCGTCGAGCTAGTGATAAATATGTACTTACGTAGGTTTTTGAAAAACTCATTGGTACATGCCAGGATTCGAACCCGAGCCTCACTGATTTTCGGCCGGCTCTTTAACCGTCCGGGCTATCACTGCTCTAAAAAAAAAAAAAAAAACTGAGTAAAAAGAAGAATACGTACTACTCCGAAACGATAACACCTAGAATCTTGAAATATGGTGTGAAAGTGTCTTATACATCGTAGCCAACCCATATGAAGGGATATTCGTAAATTCCCACGGGAACGGGAATAAACGGGATGCGCGCGGGCAACGTCGCTATGGGCACCCGCTATTTGAAATATGGTATGTAATGTACATACATGTCATAGGCAACCACTATAAAGAGATTTTTGGAAATTCCCACGGGAACGGGAATAAACTGGATCCGCGCGGGCAACGCCGCTGGGCACCCGCTAGTACATAATAAAATCTGTTTTATAACAACTATACATCGCAGCAAAAGTACTTAGACTTTACTTTGTAATTCAAAACATGAAGGGTAGTATAACAAGCTTGAAATGCTAATTTGTGGTCACCCTGCGCCACGTATGACTCACGCATCGCGGCTAATTCGTTATTACCGGCGCCTGCGCAGACGGGGCTATATCCTGCATCTTATCTGCTTATTAAACTTCAAGTACCATAAAGTATCTAGATTGAGTGGTTATGAGTATGAGACTTCAAGATCAATTGTTTATGAGCTTGTTATTTAATATTAAATTATTATGATTTGTTATTTAGTAACCTACTCGTAAATTTACTTTGGTTACTAAATACAAACGCACAAACATTTTAGCCTTTTAAATTGAAAAATGACTTAAAATTTTTTTTTTGTTTTTTTTTGTCAGCACTTATTAGGCCATAGACCCAATTTTTTACTTCAATTCGTTTCCGAGAAAACGAGCTTAACTTCCGAGATAAACAGACAGACGGACAACAAAGTGGTGTAAAAGGTTCCGTTCATTCCATTGTAAGATACAAAACACTTTTTTCTTATTGAGTAAATCCGAACCGAGGTGCTGTTACACATGTCAGACCCAATTCCGCGGCTAGTGAATTTCCGCATGTTTTCCTTCACCTTCAGACTAGTGATAAATATGGACAACGTAGTAAAAAATATTAAAAAAAGTTACACATCCCGATGTCTAATAAAACAAATAGATTTAAAAAATATGCACATAATTACATAAAATAGTTAAAAAAAATGGTACATGTCCACGACACGGAATCGAAATAGCGTAATGCACGAGAAGTAAAAAATCGCACCATTTGTTAAAGCGCTCAAAGACAAGGATGCTCCGATAAAATCAGCCGTCAATACGAGTACTACCTGCCGCATTAACATTTTTCTAAAACAAGATCGGCCTGCGTCCCTTATATGGCGAGCTGGTTCACTCGCACTGCACCGTGTAGGTCAGGTGCATGGACGTATAGTAGAAAAATGCGGACGGAATCTCGCTAAGCAACAACTGAAGCATTTATGACACGCAACACGAGGTACACACAAGTTCAAACTATAGACAGTTTATTGGTAACCCTCCAGTCAAACTTTGGACATTATGCATCCACTATAACGCAAACCTATTAGATTATATGATTTATCTCTTTATTCTCTCACTCGCTTTTTATTCACTTACTCTCTTTATTCACTCACTCTCTCTATTCACTCGTTTGCAAGAAAAATTCTTCTTACAAATGGTAGGATCTGGCAGCTTTAATAGTTTATATTCAAGCTCGGAACAGTCCCTTAAAAAAATCTTACTACTATGATCAGTACCTACAACCTATCGGCGTTATTTCCTTATATCAAAAAACATGCAGCTTCGAATTTTATCATCTGTGTCATCATAGTAGACATCGAGATTTTTTTCGCTACACTGTTCCATTGCCATTCAATATACAAGTACTTACCTTTATACCGGCCGGAAGGGGCGGTCCGCCCCAGGCCTCTGGTCCTAGGGGGCCGCCAAATTTAGCGAAAAGTTATCTTAATTAAATCCTAAACAAGGACAAAAGACAGTAATTAAAGGTACACTAAATTTGGAGGCCCCCCAGGACCAGAGGCCAGCCCTGGGCCTGGGGCCTCATTCAGGTTTTCCGCCAGGCTTAGTCCGCCACTGCCGCTGCCTTAACAGTGCCTAGTAGTTTCTTAGCGAGATTCCGTCTTAATTTCCTTAAAGTCCATGGAGTACAGTCAGGAGCACGTGGAGCTTGACACATTGTGTAACGTTCTTATTACGATCGCCTTAGAGGCCAGACTCGCGGTGCAAGGGTAAAGCTACATGTTCTCTTGACTGTACAAGGTGTTAGGCTCTAAGCACACTGGCGCAATGCGTGTGAAAACGAGAATACGAGTAAAGAACCGACCGTGTGAGTCTCGTGTTGCGGAATTGATTTCGTATGCGAATAGCATCGTGACTGTCTTTTTATGACATTCCAATAAACGTATAAGTCGTATTCTGTAAAAAGTCCTTTGTGAGTGGATTCGTTTCGTAGCAATTCTCACATTAGAAATTGCAGTCTATTACCACACACGATCATCTTAAGGTAGCTACGCGCCTTTTCAAGTTTTTAAATTTATAATTTTGGGTCTTTAGTTTTCGGTAGGTACCTTCTGGGTTCGATTCTGCTTTACGGCGACTAAACTTATTTTAGTTTAGTCCTGTCTTTGTCTTACCTCAAAAAAAGAAAAGGGATAGAAGATAACCTACCGAATTTAGTCCTGTCAAAGGCTGTATTTTAGTTGTGACTTATTTACTTATGTACCTACTAAACACATTATGAGATGCCTTAGTTGACAGGACTAAATATCTTTCGTCTCTTTTCTTTTCTAGGAGAAAGAAAATGATAGGAGTAAACTAAAACAAGTTTAGTCGCTGTAAAGCAGAATCGCACCCAATTTCGTTTTAACTGGTTTAAATTAAACAATGGAAGAAACTTATATAACATCTAATTCCTATTAACCTATTAACTATTATGATGATTCTATAAATTCTGGTATTTTAAATAATAAAATAAACATCTTACTTTTTTGTTTAAATATCTTGAATCTTCCAGTAGTATTTAATCCAATCAATCCACGGCGGACTCTTTATTTATTTATTTCCTCTTAATAGATTAGCAACAGACTTTGGTGGCTTGATGAATGTATCAATTTATTAGAAAATTTCCAAATAAGTACCTTTAAGTACCTACAAGATTTTCTTGTCAATTTCATATGTCCAGCGTGTGTTACGTTCCTTACATAATCACTTTATATTTTAGTTGGTATGATAGACGAACACTCATTTTGGGTAAGTAGATAATTGGTATAAAATATTGGAGTCGCAGTCAAGAAGACATGAAGCTTTCCACTTCTAGTCCGAGTCTGACCTCTAATGCCATTGTAATAAGAACGTTACAAAGTCCAATGTGTCAAGCTCCACGTGCTCTTGACTGTACTCTGCCCGTTCCCTGTAATTTTCTTGTCTTCTTTGTCAAATGTCAGGACATATACGAGTACCTACCATTTGTTTCAATGTTGTGGCCGGTTCTATGACCATACTTGTTGACACGACTTCCTATGTGTTCCTGTATTAACATTAAAGGCGAGTAAACTAGTAGTTACTTTATGTTATTCAACGTGTTTTTATGTACGAGGTTTCTTGTCTGTACTAGGATGGATTTAGTTTATTTGATTTATTTATTGTAATAAATTAGGCTACAAGGCCTATTTTGTTAGTAACAATGATCTTATAACTATATTAGTATCTTAATCCTAAAAAATATATATATATTTATCAAATAAAAAAAACGCATTTCAGGCACTGGTTAGCCGGAATTTGGTTTAACGAGCACCTGAGCGGTGTGTCGCATGAAGAGCGAGTCGTATCTCCCAGTCACGGTCTTCAGGATGGAGTTTGAGCTTGACCGCACTCTGCAAAGCAAATATGCCGAAACCGTTGTTGTATTGGACTCGAAGGTCCACAGGCTGCACGGGTAGAATACTTGACAGTATGCTTTGACAAGCGTGATTTTAACCTGTTTACTACAACGTGCAAACAAGCATATTGCATCGGATCACTTCTGCCGTCCCCCTAGGGGAACAGGTGTGAGTGTTGTTTTTAAGGTTTCGTGAATCGTGTAATGTGTTCTGAGTGAACAGGCGTCTTTTGGGCAAGCTGTTCCATCGTAGGCCCCGTCTTTGCCTTCGGTCTAGTCTGGTGCTAAGCACTAAGTTTTCTTAGTTGACGCAAGTAGCCAAGGTTAGAAAATATTTTTGGAAATTCCCTCGGGAACGGGAATAAAGAGACTACGCCCCTTGGCACCCGGTAGTCATAAATACCTAAAACAGATAGAGGACCAGCCAAGTCACTCACTTACTTTTCCAATGATTTATTGGTTTCGTACTAAGCGTTCCTATCCAATCTCAGTCTTGCATAACAGCTCAATCTATCCTCTTTAGAAGATGCCGTAATCGTAATTGCTTCCAGCATTAGCTAACGCGGTATCATTAATTTATCTCTCACTTGCATCACCAAAAGGATTTATTCTGCAGATCGTTAGCGTCCATGATTAACGTCCGTGGGAATGCGCTCGCGCATCCCTGAGAAACTGAATGATCCACTGTTCGTGTTCAGTATCCAAGGATCGATGGTGCAGAGATTACTGAATCGTGCGCAGTTGCCAGCAATTTCGATTAGTGTTCGACGAGATTGTTTCCCAGATCTCGAACTAGAAGTTGTGTTTGTGTTGAGATAAGACAACACTATCGCGTGCTCACCCGAGATTGGCGAATTGTATTTCGGTATTTGATTCTTTTATTAACAGTAGTGGCCCCGCAGTGCTGCCTTCGTGGAACACTTTTTTGTTACAGATTTTAAAAATTCATAACGAAATCTACGAATCAATAACACCTAGGTTCCTTAAAATCTAGGTCCACTAAGAAATAATATTTAATCTTTAAAATCATTAATAAATAAAATACTACACCCTAATACTAACCAATACTACCCCGGTTGGGGGTAGTATACCCACATATTTTCACGAGATATATTGGACCCCTAAACGTGATATGTGGTGAGCCCATCGCTGGACCTCCAGACGTATTCACAGAGACTCGATACCGTTTACGTTCGATTCGAGTCGAATCTATCGACATCGGAAACGGACCTATCGAGATGGGCTGATGTTGGTATAAAAAACTAATGTCACATATGACAGTTGGTGTCACATATGACAGTTGGTGTATTTACACATGTTTAACCGTAACGCTATCACTGCTATCAGGGTCAATGTATTTCCCTATTAGATTATTAAAATCGGTTCTGTTTTTCCAGCGATTACGTAAACAAACACAAATTGTACATCTTTATAATATATGTATAGATAAATATAGGCGCATCCTTATGCAAAACTTTCATGGTCAGCAGCTTTGTAACATGATGAAGTAACAAACAAACATAATTTCCTTTAGCATACAGTAATTAAAATATTAGTTACATGCTGACCATTGAACAAAATCTGTTGAAATCATGAATGAGACCTGATGCAACGCAAAACTGGAATCAAACGTTCGTTGGTGGTTAACAGGTGACCGTTTCGAATTTGGTGAATGAAAGCAGAGTCGTTTTGGAGTGAGCTCTAGATTGCTTTTTAATAGCCTTTTGTTTGCATTCGTTATTGGACTTGGCTACTGGGCTATAAATATGAGTCATGACGTGTTTGACGAACTTCAACATTATAGAGGAGGTTATAAAATGGGAAAAGGGTCGTTCTATTTTTATCGTCCATTTAAAAAAAACGTTGATTGTCTGTCGATGAGATACGAGATAAATAATCTCAGTAAAAATAATTGGTAAGAGCAGTGATAGCCTAGAGCCCGCCTCTCATGCGTGAGGTCTCGAGTTCGAATCCTGGCATGCACCAATGAGTTTCTAAAAACTAACGTACATATTTATCACTAGCTCGACTCTCGGTGAAGGAAAACATCGTGAAGGAACCCGCAGGTCCCAGAATTAATTCTAAGGCATGTCTAACAGATCCGGTCCGGGGCGATGGGCTCACCACTTGTCACGTTAAGGGGTCCAAAGATTTTAATAGTGGAATGTGGATATGTCCAGAAATGGAATATCTCTGCCTCCCCTGGGATAAAAGACGTGAGATTTTCTTTTATAATCCCAAAAAACATTTCCTCTTGAAGGAATTCTGTAATTGTAAAATTGCAATTATTCGCTAGTAACTGATACAAAGGTTGTCGCCAAGCGTTAATGCTCGCTCTCACAGCCTTCCCCTCCCAGCTCCATGGGCCGTGATTTACAGCAATCTGTGACGAATCAACTGATAGTGAGTGGCAGCCGTGCGACGTTTATAGCTATGCCTCGGAAAATGAGAGCAAAGTGTTGATTAAACTACGCCATAAATCTTTTTTGTGGCTCTGTCGTAGGCGCCATGTATTAATAATGAAGTCTAAATAAACAATACTTTAGAAGTTGAAACCAATAAAAGTGGACGAGACAGAAAGTGGAAGAGATGGGAAGTGGACGGGATGGGAAGTGGACGAGATGGGAAGTGGACGAGATGGGAAGTGGACGAGATGGGAAGTGAACGAGATAGGAAAGTGGACGACTTGTGAAAGTGGACGAGTGAAATATAGATTAACATACCAGAAAAACCATACGTTACGAATTGAGAACCTCCTCGTTTTTAAATCGGATAAAAAGCCAATATTGACAATACGCTATTTGTCTTTCGTATACTAAAAGTAGTTATCCATAATTTTTATGTAATATAATAAGTTATTTTAAATGTATTATTGGTACATACACAGTACGGATGGACTCATACTATTCTGTATTTGAAGTATAATAAAATCAGTGCGCAGAATATAATTATAAATAACCTAAGACAATAATGATAGAGATAGCACAAGCCGAGCCCTAGATTGCCTGGCCAGCCAATTTCTAGAGTTTATTGCCGACAGTGCCTATCAACTGTGATAAATGCCAGTAATCTAGAGTAGACTGAAACCTAGCTATAATATCGATTCTATTGCTTGCCTCCATAAGTATTTTCTACGGAACCTGAATTAATCTTATAGTACTTCGGCTGAATTAGATTCGACCGATGCAGAACCGTAATTATTTGGATACTAGCTTTTGCCTGCGACTACCTTAAGTTTGTTATATATGTTAGATATACACTAGATATGTGCCATATTTCATCCAAATTTGTTTCCGTTTTTGCGTGACTGATTAACACACATACTCACATACAAAAGTTCACATCTATACATATAATAAAACTCTAACGGGGCCGTGTCTGTACATTAAATATTTTTTGAAAATTTTAACGGTAGTGTATATAGTTATCGATATAGATACCGAAACACCAATTTTTGGAATTTTTGTCTGTCTGTCTGTCTGTCTGTCTGTCTGGTTGTGCACGCATCACTCAAAAACTACTGGACGGATTTTGATGAAATTTGGTATGGAGATAACTGGGTACCCGGGTCAACATCTAGGGTACTTTTTATTCCAGGAAAATATCTCATTCCCACGGGAAAATATAAAAACTGCTTAAAAAGAGAAATACGTACTACTCCGAAACGATTACACATAGAAACTTGAAAAATAGTATGAAGGTGTCTGATATGTCATAGGAAATTGGTATAAAGGGATTTTTGGAAATTCCCACGGGAACGGGAATAAACGGAATCCGCGCGGGCAACGCCGCGGGGCATCCGCTATTTATAATATTAGTACGATTATAGCAGTCTCTAAAGTAAGTAGGAGTATATTGCGACTAACATTTTTGACAGGCCAATTGGCTCAGTTGGTAGTGAACCAGTCTAACTACTAAAACTATCATCTATATCACTTAGATAACTGGCAATCCACCATTTTGCGGTTCTCACGAAACTTTTAGCCTCCACAACCACTCTGTGGAACAAATTGTCGTCTGCGGTATTTCCACGACCTTCAAACTTTCAAGAAAAGAGTGTACTTACAATCAAGATCGCATGAAGCTTTACACTTGTAGTGCGAGTCTGACCTCTCAAGGCGATTTTAATAAGAACGTTACAAAGTCCAATGTGTCAAGCTCCACTCGTTCTTGACTGTACTCCCACCTCAAAGGCCGGCAACGCTTGTGACTCTTGAGTTGGAGGTGTCCATGGGCGACGGAAGTCACTTACCATCAGGTGCCTCTTCTGCCCGTTTGCTCCCTACACTATAAAATTTATTCTGTGCCAGTCGCTGGTTCGATTCTCACAAGGGGCTATCATTTGTAAATCTGAACTCACCATAAACTGTTTTGCACATTTTCTTTCAACAAACAGTGCCGCTAGGTAAGAGTTAGCGGTGTCTCTGTGTTGTGTTGTAAGCTGCCAGTTTCAATTCTAGAAACGACCGTCATTTATTTTGTTTTATACTTGACAGCAGCACTTAAGACCGGTCATAGATCTACTGACAACAAAATGACGAGAAACAGATGAAATTGTGTATTGTTTGAGACAAGGGGATGGGTATCTCAACATAAATGTGTGCACCATACACCATAAATAAAACTTGACAAGCAAAAAGGTCCAAGCAATTTGACCCGAGAGTCGCAGTGACCTCCCAGCGGGAAGCCGAAAGATCAGATGTCGATATTATTCTTTGAAAAATCACAAAGATACTTGTACACAGCCTTTGGGATAAAAGTAGCCTATTACACTATAAGACGCACTGTTATGATTTTATTTTAAACTAGCAATTCTGCGCGGTTTCACCCACGTAGTTCCCGTCCCCGTGGAATGATGGGAATAAAATATAAATAAATAAATAAATAAATTGTGGGACACAATTTACACACGGTTATTCAGTCCCAAACTAGGCAGAGCCTGTACTATGGGTACTAAACAACTGATAAACATACTTAAATAAATACTAAACACCCAGACACGAAGCCAACAGACATGTTCATGCACACAAATGTTGGCCCCGAGCGGGGATCGAACCCGCGACCTCCGACTCAGAAGGCAGGGTCACTACCAACTGAGCCAACAGGCCCGTCAACCATCCGTCAACCGTCATATAACCTATGCTATATTCCAGTTTACAGGGATATTGTATATCATACTAGTGGCCCGGGCAGACGTCGTTCTGCCACCGTATAAACCATCCCTGGACCCACTCTAACCCACACAAAAAGTTTCATCAAAATCTGTCCAGCCGTTCTGGAGTTTTAATCAGACTAACGAACATCAATTCATTTTTATTTATATAGATATCTTTTATAAACAGGAAAGATTTGTATTTTTGTATGTTGGTATATTTGTAACGAACAAAAACTACTCGACCCATTTTAATATTTCTTTTACCAAAGGAAAGCTACATACTACTAACATTATCAGGGAGTAACAGGCTATATTTTATTCTCGTATTCCCATAGGAACGGGAACTACGAGGGTGAAACAGCGGAGAACAGCTGGTTTATCATAAACCGCAAAAAAAAGACATCCGACATTTGTTTCTTTCTAATGTTAATAAAGAATTTTAGTGATCCGGTTAAAAAAAAAATAGAAAAATTGGTTGTCTGTAATGTCAGTTTACGGACGATAATTTGACCTGATATAGTGAAAAGAAAACATTGATGAATATCGTGCCTCTCTATAGCTTGTTCCGCGCTCTCGCTCACACGCTCGGCCTAGGCGAAACGTGACAATTATTTCATGCTTTTTGGCGTTTATCGATTTATAAGACGTTATCACGTCGAAAATTATCTCACGCTTCTTATCCCCGAGGGGTATCCCCGAGCGGGTAGAGGACAGGTATTCCATTTCTTTAAATTTTAACTACGAGTTTCGAAGACGCTTCACAATTCTTGTTTTCCTTATTTGATTTAAAGGCGCGCACGCTAAAAATATCGTAATGGTGACCTATCAATGATATAGTGAGGCCACTCCAATACAGTATCAGTATTTATGTGACAGACAAACAAAAGCTGGCGAGCTTTATCTCAGGTTCGCGGTCGGGGTGCACAGACCACTTAAAACTATGTAGACCACGCATTCATAAACTTTTGTTGGATAATTTTATGAATGCGTGGTCTATTGTTTTGAGATGCTTGTAGCCCTGCGGCACCAGTCTGTTTATAACGATCACACTGGTTAAACAAAGTTGAGTCAGTCAGTGAATGGGTGACCGCCTAGTGGCATTATATAAACGGGCAGCATCGTGTTTCGGAAGGCACGTTAAACCGTTTTTCCCAGGTTTACTCACTATGGAAGGCGTTAAGTCATATCAGATACTTTTAGGTGGCTTGAAAAATTTTGACTGTTAGGTGGCCACTAGCTTAACACCATCTCCCAATATTATAGCGCATACTTCCTCAGTGTGAGGAATGACCCTAAACTCAGCTGTGGGCTAGCTGTTATTATAGCCTATTCACCCAACTCTTGAAGATACAATATTTGGAATTTAGAATTTCAATATTTAGTTTTATAAATCTAAACCTTAAATAGATTATTGCAGATTATAAGTAATAGCTGCATTTAAGTTTAACATATATTTACAATAGTATCAAGACGGAAAAATGGTTTCTGGTTTTACCACCAACACGACGCATACCTTTCAGATAAGCGAAGAGGTAAGAAGTATCAGATATACAATTTTCAAAGTAGTTTCTTATTATTAAATACCAATGGTCGACGGGCATGTTGGCGCAGTTGGAGTGACTCTACCTTCCTTCTAAGCCGGAGGTTTGATCCCTGCTCGTCTGTTGGCTTCGTGTCTGGTCGTTTAATATTTATTCAAGTATATTTATTAGTTGTTTAGTAGCAATATTACAGGATCTGCTTAGCTTGGGACTAAATACCGTGTGTGAATTGTGTCCCACAATTTATTAGATATTATTATAATGGTATGATATTTGTATTTTGCATTCTCTTAAGTAGATCATAAGCTCAGTAAGTACCTGGGTGCGGGATCTAAAGTGTTAAATTGTCTGTGTATATTGACGACATAATAAATCGGAGAAAAGAATTGAATTGCCTATTTATTTATTTCTTAAGAATTGAATGGACTCCAGGCGTTACAATGCGTACCGTTTGCGGTTGTTTTATTGTAAATCGATGTGCTTTTAGTACAGAAATAGATTTTTGTAACACAATCAGAATTTTGTTTTTTAATTGTATACGTTACACTATCTTACTTTTAAAATAATTTCAAAAAATCCTTTTTTACAATACATTTATTTACAATGTATATTGATTTACAGTACTGACAGATTATAAGCGTCCTCCAAAGAGGATACATGTGGTTCAGTGTCCAGAATACCAACTGTGGGATCTCTATAAAGCTAGGCTAGCTAAAAGCTATATAGGGAAGCGGTAAAACTACAATGATAATATTAATCGTTTTTAAACTATATGGTATGCACCAAGGTATGCACATATACCTACAACGGGATACAGAATAAGCACATAATGCACAAAAACAACATGTGTACTCGTATCATTGATAATATTTTTTTATTGTTTCAGGTAATATACAAGTTCGAATTTCAAACACGGAAAAGGCGAAAATTTAAATTGGGTATTATGTGATTGTGGAGAGAAACAAAACACAACAGTGAATGAAATATTACGAGTACTTACCACTTGTCGGTTTTCATAACTTATTTCAATAACGGGTAAATTCATATAAAAAACAAAAGACAGGCAGGAAATTCGCAATGAATGCGCTTGCGCACTGACGTGAAGTCAGCGGCGCAAAAAGATTGCGTTGATAATGGGCCATTGTACCATACTTTTTCCCCTACATGGTATTTATAAAATGTTTATTTCACAATCATCTAATAGTTTATTATTTTAAATTGAATAACGGACAAGGGTTAGTACACTGATGTTATTGTCCATAGATAATTGTTAAATGGTCCAGTTATTATGAAATCCTATACGACTAATATTATAAACGCGAAAGTTTATAGGTAGGGATGGATGTATGGATGTTTGTTCCTCTTTCACGCAAAAACTACTGAACGGATTTCAATGAAACTTGACAGTTAAGTAAGTATATAGCTTATACATCAGAATAACAGATAGGCTATATTTTATCCCCGTATTCCCACGGGAACGGTAACTACGCGGGTGAAACCTTGGGGTGCTGCTAGTAAAACATATTTTGGTCTGTCTGTTACCCACCTATGTCCCGTTTCCGTGAAAAAAATACCATGTTACCCAGAAATGTAAGATTTCCAATGATGAACAAGTTTTAGAAATCAGTGAAGTGGTGGCGGACGCGGCCCATCCTTGAATAATTCCAAAACAAAATAGAATATAATAATTTTATTACTAACTGTATACAAGACTGTTACATTTTTAAAGCTTGTCTTAAACATATGTACAACTTAATGCCTAGTAACGCATCGTAGGGCCCTAGTAATCAATTGCCTATCTACTAATACATTGCTGACAAGGTATGTTGGAAACAACTTAATTTTAATGCACCGAGACGACTTTTGGGAGGCTAGAGCCCCCTAGTTTCCCCCGTTCCCGAGATCCTTTGGTATTGGTATGCGAATACTGTTAATGGTGTATCAATATGTTACCATCAGTAAACGTTAATGTACTGAAACTGGGCAAGGCGTTTTTGTCACCAATTTTCGTTCCAAATAGTTCTCGTATGTCACAATAGCCTTGGCTTATAGCTGACGGCACGTGACTATACGTCATAGATAATGGCACGGAATACTTAATAGGACATATTATGAGACAAATAATTAATAGAGACCACAGAATAAATAATTGGTTACACCACAGACCTGTATCTCTCCCTGTTACACAAACAACGCCTCACCTGTTAATTGAGATAGGAACCATCGTTAAAAAAGAAATAGAGACATAATATGTTAGTTTACGTGGATTTCAAATTAAAACAATTGTTGATTATCACCAGATTTTACTTATACTCGTACAATAATTACAAAACAGAGCTCCGTGCGCTTTCGTGGTCGAGCGTAGAATCCTCCAGCACACTAGCGGAGAGTAGAATGCCGCTCCCCACTTAGTGTTGCCAGTACAACACTTCGATTAATTGTAGACAATATTTGAAATGATATATTTTCTTAACTTAGTTACACAAAATAATCAAAATTATACAGGATGTCCCAGAAATCAACGATAAGCCGGAAACCAGCGATAGGCCTAGTCATGAGGGTAATCAGAAAAATATAAAAAAAAATCTATGTTCTTTTTTCAAAATGTTATGAAGGCTTAAAAAAAATCCTTCAAAACGGACACCCTGTAATGAACTTTCTTTTAACGTGACTGTAAATATTTACTTTTTGAATATTTTTTTTCTGTAATGCTATAACGAATAGCCGTGCTACAATTTACAATAAAAAAAAATTACATAACTGCCTCACTTTTAAGTAAAAAGTTAAATTTGTTTCCAACATTGAATTCTAAATAATTTCATCAACCAACTTAAACCAGCTGTACTGTAAAAAAAATGTATCGCTACTATTTTGGCAAGTATACTTAAAAGTTTGTCCAAGTTTGGGTTGGGGAGCCGGTTGATAGATGCACTGAAATCACTCTACGAAGATTCCAGTGCATGTGTCAGACTAAATGGCACCTGCACAGACTGGTTTAACATCTCGAGGGGTGTTAGACAGGGCTGTGTAGCATCCCCGTGGCTCTTCAACCTATTCATGGACAGCTGTTTGGATGATTTGCGTGAGAGTGATTGTGGATTGAAAATGATTGAGACCACCATCAAATGCCTCTTGTACGCCGACGACCAAGTCATCCTTGCATCGTCGGCGTCCGAGTTGCAAAAGATGGTGGATATAATGAATGCAGCATTTGAAAAGAAGGGCATGAAAGTGAATGTTGCAAAAACGAAAGTGATGATTTTTGAAAGAGAAGAGTGTATGACAGAGTGTGATATAAAGATTGATGGTGAGAAAGTTGAGCAAGTGAAAGAGTTCGTGTATTTAGGTAGCGTGTTTACAAGGGATGGCAAGTTTGAGAAAGATATTGAAAGAAGAGTATTGAAAGGAAATGGAGTGAATGGGGCCCTGAATAGCCTTGTGAGTAGCCAGGTCATGTCTAAGAAGGCAAGGATGGCTATGCATAACGCTGTTCTGGTCCTGACGCTGATGTATGCGAGTGAATGTTGGGTGTGGCAGAAGAAGCATGAAAGCAAGGTGAACGCAGTGGAAATGAGATCTTTGAGGAAAATGTGTGGAGTAAAATTGTGTGATAGAGTGAGGAATGCGTATATACGAGAGAAGTGTGGTTTGAAAGAAGATGTAGTGACAAGGATAGAAAAGGGCATGTTGAGCTGGTTTGGTCATTTAGAACGAATGGATAAAAGAAGAGTAACGAAAGAGATTTATGGTGCAAATGTTGAAGGATACAAGGGAAGAGGACGCCCCAGAAGGACGTTCACGGATCAAATTAGTGACGTCCTTCAAAAAGCTGGGGTCAAGAGTGCAAAGAATAAAAGAGCGTGCATGAAAAGGATTATGAATGAGAAGGAAGCGAGGGAAGTGTGCAAAGATCGGGCAAAGTGGCGATCCATCGTCTCTGCCTACCCCTGTGGGAAGAAGGCGTGAGCTGTATGTATGTATGTATGTACTTAAAAGTTGACGCATTTAGTCTAAATTCTAAAATGGTATATTGTGTATATATATATATGTATATATATTCTAACCTAACACATGCTAGGTTTTGTTATAGTTGAGGCATGACAATTTTTTTTCTCGATGAATCCGGATTCTATGCCAATCTAATTTAATGAGGTGAAATGTTGGTAACGCAACCTCAAGTCTGCAGCTGACCTGAACTAAGCCTTTTTATCCTCTTTCTTAACCCTCCTTTAAAGTAATGATACTTAAAATAAGTTTGTGTAATATTTTTATAAATCGGGTAGTTGATTTTGTAGGAAATCTAAATAAACATGTCCATTTATGGTCTCTGGCAGCTCAATCGGACCAATAACTGTACCGTTTAAAATGCCTGTCCACATGTTTACTTTAAAACGGTACTGTGAATGATCTTCACGTATTAGGTGAGGATTTTCCACGTGCCATTCGTGTAAATTGTGTAAGTTCATGTAGCCGTCCTTTTGAAACGTTGCTTCGTCGGACCATAGAATCGTTTCAAAAAACTGGGGATCTTCAGTGTGTTTTTGCAAAATCGTTTGACAAAATCGCACTCTCTCTGGGTAGTCTCGGGGAAGTAAAGATTGTACTCGTTGTACAGTCAACAAAGTTGTTAGGGTTACATGGCCAGTAACTAAGAATTCATTTTTCTGGGGAGGTCTTATAAATAAATAAATAAAAATAAATAAATAAATAAATCTTATTGATTAATGTTTATTTCGAAAGGTATCTTTGATCCCTATAATTTACCAAAAAATTACTATAAATAAATTTAAGGCTTTAAGAGAAAAGTGAATCTTAATTTTTGGCCATGTAACACTAACAACTTTGTTGACTCTTCATGGAATGGATGCAGACGGTTTTTTTTTTCAGAATACGATGTGCACTGCTTTTAGGTACTCCAAGGCTTTCCTCAATTCCACGTACGGATATACTTGGATCTTCTTCCACAGCTTGCAAATACAATCTAAGCAACAGACTCCAGAATCTTTACTTCTGGGACAGATGGATTTAAATCAAAGCCATCAAACAAATGACATAAACAAAAGATGTACGAATAAAAAATCCCTGTTAGGTTATTTTTTCAAAATTATGAGTCCGTCTCCATTCAAAAAGATTTTAACCTGGATTTACCTAAGAAGGTTGCGTTACCAACATTTCACCTCATTAAATTAGATTGGCATAGAATCCGGATTCATCGAGAAAAAAAATTGTCATGCCTCAACTATAAAAAAACCTAGCATGTGTTATACCATTTTAGAATTTAGACTAAATGCGTCAACTTTTAAGTATACTTGCCAAAATAGTAGCCATACATTTTTTTTACAGTACAGCTGGTTTAAGTTGGTTGATGAAATTATTTAGAATTCAATGTTGGAAACAAATTTAACTTTTTACTTAAAAATGAGGCAGTTATGTCATTTTTTTTATTGTAAATTGTAGCACGGCTATTCGTTATAGCATTTCAGAAAAAAAATATTCAAAAAGTACATATTTACAGTCACGTTAAAAGAAAGTTCATTACAGGGTGTCCGTTTTTCAGGATTTTTTTTAAACCTTCATAACATTTTGAAAAACGAACATAGATTTTTTTTTATATTTTTCTGATTACCCTCATGACTAGGCTTATCGCTGGTTTTCGGCTTATCGTTGACTTCTGGGACATCCTGTATATAAATAACGATATTTTTATGTTCAATTAGCAATATTGCTAACACATATTCTAGTTAGGTGATAAACTTTTTTATTTTTATTAATGATGGTCTTACTCTTGACCCCAGTGAAGCCCGAAGGCAAAGACGGGCCAACGATGGGACGAGCATACCCAGAAGATGCCTATAATACTATAGATATGATTGTAAAAAACAATATATTTATTTGTAATAGACAGAGAAAAAATATTTCTGAAATGTCAAATATTTTATTATGATAAAGTGTTTATTGTTAAGTAAGTAAACAAATAAATATTTTTGTTATGGAAATTAAACCGGAGAAAATGGAACGGAAATTCTATCCATAGATTTATTACCTGTTCTATGGTAAAGGCACTTGCTGCCACAAACTATTTATATTTTCTATCCTATGGGAAATAACTAAGGCTGAGCAATATTTAAAAATACGTATTTTAGAATGTATAAGCATTCAGCGATAATTCTATGCATTGAAAACGAATCAAACATGTGGATAAAATAAACTGTGATTTTGAAAAACCACATCCGGAGCCGTATTTGTAATACCAGAGACCAGTTTGTAATACTTAATTATTTTTTCTTCCTTCAAATTAAAATATTTTGTAACATGTAGTTTTAATAAATGTGTCAAAAATACTTATTTGGCATTTCATGTTTCAAATACTAAAAGGATTGCATTTTGTAATACTATTACAACCTTGTTGTTATGTTCAGCCCTGGACATAACAATAGTTACTAATTAAGTATTCACAGAACAAAATAGGTGTGTCACAAAAGGGCGTCGTTCAACGTCATTTTAATTTATAATTACTTTCACATACCACTCCGCGATTGGGAGAAACTTGAGAAAGGTCACAAGTGAACGTTTGACAGCTCATTTAAAAGGGCAGTTGCGTAGGAAAGGTTTGGTTGTGGACTTGTGACGTCATTCTTCGCAGGCTTTGATTGTGCCAAGACTCAAGACCCACCACTGAGCAGAATTTGGCAGAACGATTTGAATGTTATAGCAGGTACATGACTATCCACTCATGTTTATCACAGGGAAGATAGTGTAAAGACACCTCTTACTCCCCCTGGCCCCACGAGGTTTTGGATAGATCAAACAAAGTTTTAAAGTTGCTCATTGAAGGAAAACCTGTTGCTGTTTCAATATACAGGTTGACCACGATATCATTCCAAATATTTTATCTCTTCCGGATGATGATGTATGTTTTTAAAATAAATACTTTTCTGTTATGTTTTTAAAGTATAAAAAGCCAAAATTATATTTTCTCGTTCAAATATATTTCAATTAGTTAAATAGTTTAATTTATAGAAAAGTGCGCATTCAGACAGTTTATTGTTCTTGTATCTTTTCACATTTGAACTAACATTATTATATTATTTATTTATTTTAGGAGGCTAATTACAATTGACAATAAATATATAAATCTAAAGACTAATTAACAATATGTACATAAAAACAACTTAAATAGATATAAATATTAGATGTAAGTATGTAAATTATATAATAATAAATATTTTATTTTAGATTTTATGTTAGGTTTTTTACAATATGTATATAAAAGTAAAGTATATAAAAACATTTACAAAACAATATAAAAATTACACATTATAAAAAACCTATATTAGGGTGCCGCCGGCAGCGGGGGCAAAGGACCAAGCCCAAGGCCCAAGTACTCGCTGTTAGCAAGATGGCTCGCCGTTAGCAAGATGACATTATTATTATTATTATTATTATAGTATTAAACCAACCAAAGCATTTAAAACACTACTAGTGAGGAAACTCTTACCATGTCAATGTTGTTAATGATAGCGAAAATAATAATTATTATTTCGCATCGTTATTTAAATTAATAGCCAATTAAAGTTCTAGTGGTCACTGACATCTTCCGATGATTTGTGATCGCAAAAAACGTTAAGTGTCTACCAATATGATATTTTAAATAAATGAGGTAGGATATGATTTCTGATTCTTTGATTTGTGTTCTGTTTGAGAAAAAAATATGAGAAATAATTCAAATTATAGTTTTTTTGTGGTATTGTTATGTAAAACTATCAAAATTGATTCTTTACTTCCGTAATTCGTGTAGACTTCTTTCTCAATTTGTTGGTTCCTAACTGGATGTTTATATGCACGTTTAACAGTTGTTTATCACTCATGAATCTCATGATACAAGCTGTTCCTGATTTGCCAATGTAATTGTTTCTCACAATTAGTTACTTTGTACCTACTAATAATATGTACTAATTTGTTAATTTGTAAAAAGCAGTGATAGCCCGGACGGTTAAAGAGCCGGTCGATAATCAGTGAGGCCCGGGTTCGAATCCTGGCATGTACCAATGAGTTTTTCAAAAACTTACGTACATATTTATCACTAGCTCGACGGTGAAGGAAAACATCGTGAGGAAACCCGCCGGTCTCAGAATTAATTCTGAGACATGTGTAAATAGACCCGGTCCGGCGATGGGCTCACCACCTATCACGTTTAGGGGTCCAATGTATCTCGTAAAATGTGGGTATATCCAGTAAAGGAAAACCTCTGCCTACCCCCTCGGGGATGAAAGGCGTGAGTTTATTTTTTATTTGTTACTGCAAAATAGCTTCCAGCGACATCACTCACCCAGATCCCAGCGACATCACTCACCCAGATCCCGCTTTTTCCGTTTCCGTATTAATTTAGTACGGCCCTTTCTAAGCGAAGCGATGTCAGCTTCCTAGGTCTGATTGAGGCTGTCCACTGATAGGTCATTCAGTCGGCACTTACATAGATAATCATTTTATATGAAACACTTTACACACAAATAATAATAAAAAGCATTCATCAATATAAAATAGAATGTATTAACAAAATGGCGTTTATGGATTCTTCCTACCTACTCAGTACTTATGCACAGTTAACCGAGGCTTCTAAGAGACGTAAGACTTCGATTAATCAACCAGTAATGCAATTTCCGTAGGGTCATTAGTGCCCGACTTGACCCCGGGGTCAGCTTATTAAGACAATAGGCACTGTTGTGGCTATTTAGTGTCTCCCGTTGCATTGTTCGGGGTTCGAACTACCAACTCTGGGTTTGTATCCGGGGTCAAGTTAATTTCTCTTGAGGATATTGTATTTCCTTTATTTGTACTTACTTAATGAAACTCCCTTTATTTGTACTTACTTAATGAAACTCTAATACTGACTGACTGATAGACAACGATTCTGGCTGGAAGCGTAATATTTTGCACAGGACTACGAAAGGACAGGACTAAAGTAAGCTACGAAAATTTTTTAGAATAGTCATCGTATAGGGGGTTAAATAGGGGATGGAAAGGTTGTATAGACGTTCATATTTCTTTTCAAAAAACTGAGGTCTGCAAAATTTTATTAATAAGCAATAAGTAGGTAAGTGCTTTTCCTATGGTATCAATTATTGGTATATAACCTGTTGTCTCATTCGGAGGTCGGAAATTGTTTCCGCTCCGCCCCGAGGGGGGTCAGCAGAAGTATTCCATTCCCGGAAATACTCACTTTTCACCAGTAGTATTATTGGACCACTAAACGTGAAAAAATCGTTAGTAAAAACAAACGAGAAGCAAAAGGAAATCATTGAACGAAAGTTCATATCGAAGAACTAATCGATTCACCAAACCTCCAAATTGAAACTCATGCGCAAAACAAAAGATAAAAGTCGATACATCTGAAAGCTCGCAAAAGAATCAATAAAACTCCCATTCGATTCACCAAAACATCTTAAGCAAGCCATAACTTCGACGACTCGTAATCGTAAATCGACTTCTTTGATGTGTCTCATTCTCGACTTTAGGACAGACGGTCGAGCAGACGCACAGACGGGTCGCACCTGCCTTCCTGTACCGTTTTTTCCTTTTGTATGGAATTTCCTGCTTTAACTGTAACTTTAACTGTCTGCAAAACAGAATGCGAATTCACGTGGTGTTTTTAAAGCCAAAGCGTGTTTCGACATCCGGTATTTTCGATTGAAAGGCTTTTTGTTGTGTTGCAATACATGTCATTTTGAAATCATATTCTCATGCTTTCGATAAAGACAAAAAACCGCTGTTGTAAAATGAGGTGATTAAAAATGGTCTGTATGGCGCGATGGATAGTCGAGACCTCTACAGTTTTTAAGAAATGAAATAAATCATAGCAAAATCCTATGGTAAAGTATTTCCTTACCAACGATTCATCATGATCATCATCAACCCTTAACAGCCCTCTGCTGAGCTAAGGGTCTTTTCTCACTTATGAGGAAGTATATATTGGGAGATGGTGTTAAGGTAGTGACATGGCCTAACGACTTCCACTGTTCGTAAACACAACGAAAACCGGGACCAACAATTTAATATTGCAATCCTGGAAGGTTTATTGATCCTTGTTCATCTTCCCAGAGCGCTCCTACTATTTGAGGTCAGCACAGTGAGTAGTACCTACAACATTAAAAAGCTTTTGATATGTTTACGGCCACTCGCCTACCTAACGCCTACCCTCCTTGGGATTGATGTTGGATGTTGACCTGCCACCATTTAGGGATCTACGGGCGTATTCACGGAGGCTCGATACCGTTTCCATTCGATTCAGATCGAGTGAAAAATTTTACGAATCCTTAAGTCACATATGACATTAGTTTTTGACACCAACATCAGTACATCTCGAAAATGTTCGACAGATGATACCGTTTCCGTTCGATTCAGATCGAGTGAAAAATTTTCCGAATCCTTATGTCCAACATCAGCCCATCTCGAAAGTATGCGACAGATTTTCCGATTCCAAGTCGAATATCGAATGTCAAAGCTCTGTGAATACCCCTGTTGACCTCTAAATGTTACGGTCAAATGGGGCTCTTAGTCTTTTGCGACACCCACTACTAGAGTTAGAGTTTCCCACACGGTAGGTACTCCGAACTCTGAATACGTTTTTAGTTTGATAATAATACGTTTTGTATCCGATCTAATTATACTGTTAACTAGAAAATAATTAAAGTGAGTAGAGTGTATGCTATCGTTGCGAATCGATATATCATAAATTACTTTTCAACAAAGTCGGTCACAGCATAAACTAAAACCAAATTAACTTTTAATCGATGTTATCACCTCTTCGTGCGCATCTTTTGGGCACTTAATTCGGCCGTAACTTATTTGAAAACGTGCTGTCGACACTTTAAACGCTGTATAAACGATGAAGTTGTTATAAACGCCAATAATTGCGGCTTTCAGAGAAATGCCGGCTTGACCCAAACAAAGCAGGTGCGCAACGCGTCCGCCTCCTGCAATTACCGAAGACGGAATGCCAGAGACATTCGATTTATTTCGAATTTCGAACAAAAAAGCAGCCAATCGGCACGCAGCTGCTACTGGCTCGTGCGGCAGCGCAAGCTTAACGGATCTTTTTTTGTAAACGTTCCTGTTTCAAAAATGCAAGACCATCGCCTCTTTTAAATTGCATTATATATTCTTCGTTTGTTACAAACTTGCGTTGGAAATCGATTTAAGTCGTGGTTTTTGTATGCATTGTAATCCTGTCGGTCTGTTGATTGATTCGAAAGGCAGGTGTAGCGGGACTGGCTAATTGATACAAAATGTACGAGTATGAGGTTAGGTTGGTAATAAAATAGACAAGCGTTTAGTTTATTAACGTAAGTAACAATTATGTTCACCTCGTCCCGCTGAGAGTCTGCTTGTTATTAGGCGCTATTAGACTATAATTTTGTAGCAGATCAAACGTAAAATTTTGGTGAGGCTATAATAAAAAAAACATTGATTCAGTGCTAGAATCCTACAGCACAAACTGTGACATTCCAATCTAGAAGATGTGGTTGCCATTTTTACAAAACTATCATAACAACATTTTGCCTAAAATAATATTTATTCCTTCATAGTGACGTCAAAAATCGAATTTTTGTCAAAGAGGAAACGTATTCCGTTTTGCGCTTAATTTTTACAGAACCTCAACAGCATCACATTCGCACCGTGATTAAAATCAGGAAAATAAAGTTCGTGGATTTAACATAACTTTTTATAAATCAATAGAACTAGATTATCTTTGTAAGAAGGTCATGTATGAAGAAAGCAAGACAAAAACAGGTTGTTTTTTTATTTATATTCAATTACCAATGGCACTGAATCGAAACTTAAGAACTCAGTAGATGAACATTGCTTCTGTAAACAGGTATATGCATCAAACTTCATAGTGAGCGAGTAGTGTATATCTACTAAACAACTCAACTAAACAGTGTTTAAACCAGCCATTCGATACAGTTGTACAACAGACTTTAAGGCAAACGTATAATTGATACTAATTGATTGTTATCACCTGTACTTTAGATTAGTAAATTTAGTTATGTTGCTTCCAAAAGTGAATGCACGCACTCACACACCACTATAATATTTTATTATATTGCTTTAGATATTGTACGTGGGTTGGTCTGTTTCGGGTCTTGTAGCAATAAGTGGTTCTAGTAAAATTTATGGTAATTGAAATTTTATATTCTATAAATTATTCTTAATTGCGGTAATGGTTCTACTATACAGTTAAGATTACGATAAACGTAGTGAAATAGACTAATTAGAATATTGAGTTGAAGTAATTATAGTGTTATTATGCTTTAAAATCTAATATCAGTTTGCAAAGTCGTTCTAATATTTTAACTAGACGCCCGTCGCTTTGCAGTAAAAGTGCTCTGTGCATATCTAGCCCATTTTTACTTCGACTAACCTAGTACAGTTAAGAACACATGAAGCTTTACACTTGTAGTGCGAGTCTCACTAAGAACGTTACAAGTTCAATGTGTCAAGCTCCTCGTGCTCTTGACTGTACAAGCATAACATCTGCCTATTAAGTTCACATCAGTTTAACCACCTGTCTACCTTGTTTAATTACAACCATCCGTAATTTAATTACATGTCTGATTAATCTTTTAGGTATATGTTCTACCTGTCGACCACATCTTAAAAGCCGCCCTCGCTAGTAATCCAATAACTTTGCTTAATCTTTTTCTCTTTGCATTTTTGGAGATCTGCATCTTTTGGGGGAGGGAACACAATAATAATACAATACATTGAATATCTTAATAATTTTACTTATTTTTTCAATATTTTATTTAACTGATTTTGTAAAAAAAGGAAATGAGAAGAAATGGGGTAAGTCTGTCTGTCTGTCATAGGCCATAGCTGTTTATTTTGGCAACTACTAATACTTGAATTATGAAGTAGTTTAAAGCAAACCTTGTCTACTTTCATTGGCGTCAAAACGGTATGTCATATGAAAGGGATTTAGTTGCAGTAATTATTACTAAAAGTAAAGTTGAGCGAGCATACTAGATCTCGCTTCACAGATTTCGCATCTCCGCTTGTTCGGTTACGTATCTAAATGTCGAAAATTAAAAAACCTAACGTTAAATAACCTAAGTTCGAAATACCTAAAATCAAAATACCTAATGGTTGTTTGACATAAAGTTAAAATACCGAAAGTTTAAAATGTCAAATGGATATAATACTCATTAAATATTAATTGACGAACTATTTTCATTTTTGAATGGGAAACTTACTCATATAATACGAATTCATAAAATGTCACTCTGGCTATCAATATTCACGTCAAAGAAACGTATTTTCATAACAAAACTGACGTCCATTACCATAAAAGACCGAGGAGTAATGACCTCTTTCATGTCAAGTCAGCAATTTTACATTACTTCAAGTTGTTTAGTGTTCGCAGCGAAGCCATTAAAATAACAAAGTAAACGTGAGCAGCAACGTAGGAGGTGGTTACATGGTTGACATAATCGTTTCGTTAGCGATAATGTTTAATTTCGTAACATGAACGACTAAACCGTAAGGCGACTATCATTACAACAGTCCACTGATGCGAATGATGGCAGCAACCGGTAAAGCGACAGGTTCTCACGGGCGGATGAAGACAATAGATAAGCCTATTGTCTTGCAAAAACGTTGTCTGACCGGTTAGCTGTCAGATATATTTCAGATAATAAAAACCGTTTATTGTGACATGATATCGTGAACCCCGCTAATGAGAGACAGTGACGATTAATCTGTAAGACAGCCTGACTGCCAACAGAACTGTCAACTGATCTTTAGTTCGTCGTGTAGTGTGTCCCTTAGTAAACGAAATGCATGTAGAGGAATGAGAACAATAGTGCGAAAGAAGATAAAAGCTGGCGATTTTCATATGCTGTATAGTAAGATAAAACGACAGGCGTTACAGATTTTAGCATTACATTAAAATGTATTGTATATTCTCTCAGACAAGGTAGATAACAATAGCACGTAGAACTGACGGCTGATGAGGTAAAAAGGTTGTGACGTGGAGACCAGACGTCTACCAACAACGTCGACAGATGACCTGGTAAAGGTCGTCGGAAGCAGATGGAGGGAGGCTGCTCTGAAAGATAATGGGGCGGCATACTATGACAATATAATATGCAGCCGTGAACATCATGTGGTTGAAATTATGATTGTAAAGGTCGTTAAGCTCTATCGGTATACTCTTGGCTACGCTCTTTGTATACATGGCAACATTTGACAAAAAGCCCGAAAACTCTAGAAGAGATTATACATTCAATTATAAATGAGTCAAAATCTGTTTAACAAGTAGCCTCTTTATTTAAAATTCCTCTCTTTCACTTGTGTTTCTAAAAATGTTAACATACAGCAATAATTTTGTATCTAATCTGTGTGTTGCTGATGTGCAAGTCTTTGGAACCTTGTACCTTTTTCTATTATTTGACTTTTGTCTAATATTACTGTCTAAAAAAACTGTTGCAAGAGAGTCGCATTTTTCCTCAGCAATAACACTGTGCTTAGATCAGTACTAAGTACTTTATCTCCAGCTCTATTGATGTATTTTTTATCTTGGACTGCAGAAGGTAAAGGAGAAATATTTGTTTCTCGATTTGGAATGGCATATCTGTTGAACACTTAGTCTGTGATGGACTGGATGGCACGCAGCACACACTTGACCTGCCCCGACTCGCCCTTAAGCACGCACGACATGAAACCAGTGCTCTGAGACAACTGTAAATCTCTTTTTCATATCTCATACTCGGAAAGTAGTGTATGTTTGATCTGAGTACCGGGTCGGAAGCGATGATTCCCACCACAGAGAGATTCAGGGCTGTGATTCCCGCCCTCGGTCGGGAAAGACTCATAGTAATTGCTTCCAGCCTTAGGGCGGGAATGAATTAAAAAAATAGTACTATATTTGGCAAAGACGTTTAAAGAAAAAGTTTCTCTAGGAAAGAGAATGACTTTCTTCCAACCTCTTTGGGTACTTAGTAGGGATACGAAACTTTTTACACCAATTAGAATAAGAAAAAAAGGTGCGGCCTTGTGAGTGTAGGTATAAACAACAGAAAATAGCCCGTGCGCGGGGCGATACTCGTTCCATATTTAAAATAAAAAAAAGAGTAATAATTTGGTAAGCTGTTCCGAAATTCAAAATCTTGTTTTTCATCGACACTAATAAGCACAGAACACTATTACTCGGCTAAAAGTACATATTATTTTAAAGAGGAAAAATTTGTAAATTATTTTTGTAATGTTATTTAGGTTAGGTACTCTATGATGTAGAATTCAAAGACGTTTAAAAGAAAAAGTTTCTCTTTCTTCCAACCTCTTTGGTTGTATTGTTGACAAATTTGTTTTTTTTTTTAGGTATTATTGCGTTTTTGCATGTTTGAATTTTTGTAAAATTGTAATTTTTTTTGTTTACTTTCCTTGAATTCGAAATGAAAAGTAGAGTGTTTAATGCGGGTGGAAGTTATCAATTCCTACTCGGACTATATCCGCCCTCGCTGCGCTCGGGCGTCTAAATACCTCGTATGGGAATTGATTCCTTCCGACCCTTGTATAACAATCTACTATTTTAGGAAATGCTATCTAGGTAATCCAAAAGGAATTACCTACTGCTGATATGTTTCTTATCTTGTTGCCAGTAATACCAGTGTTAGTAAAGTTGACACTGGTTAAGCAATATTTGGGGGTGGTCAAGTCACTGAATGGGCTATCTTAAGGTTTTTTATTCTTAAGTCAATTTTACAAAATCCTCATGAATGTTAATTCCCGCAAAATTTTGATACCCAATGATCTTCTTATCCTTTCTCGTCGTTATTCCTTATTGGTAACATTTGTGGTAAAACTTTTATGACTCTTGTCCTTTTAATGTTTTTATTGGGTACATGACCTTGAGCACTTAAGGCATCTTTTCGCACGTAGTTCAGTCTCTATCCATTTCCATGTTCTCAAGAGAAGAGAAACCTTCCAACCTCCCGGCAAATATCAAATATCAAGTCGTCGTATAAAGCCGTCGTTTTGGATCTGATATGGGACAATTTGTTACACTCGAAGTTTTATAACACTAACATTTTTAGACATTAAGTAGTAGTTTTAGGGCGCACATTTTGAGACTAGAAGTTAGGACATTGGACATTTTGTTATATTAGACATTTTGAGACACAAATCATTTTGAGACTGGACGTTTTGGACACTAGTCTATTATGAACTCAACATTGAAAGTCTGAACGGTCCGCACTGCGACCCGAATCAATTGAATGATTCCTGCAAACCCTTTCCAATATTTAATCAAGCACAAATCGTGCTTTCAGTCCGAGATCAAATGGAAATTACCTCTCAATCTTCACGAATTCGTGTTCCAATAAAAATATTTCGCATCCAACTGAAATGCCAAACGCAATGATGATATCTTGAAGTTTATTCGCTTTGGGGCTCAAAAGGCTAAGCTTGAGCGTGATCGGTTCAAGTAGGCTTTATTGTTTCCTTTATGACTTCATTATAACTTTTGACATTATGTTGTGCCATTTGGCCCTCCCTAATGTTGCATTATTTTGGTGAACTACAAATAGGTTTTTGTAACTTTTGATAGTGATAAATTTTAGGATAACGTAACGATGGTTTTGCGCTTTCGTTTCTTTTTTATATTTATCAAATCTATATTTTTTACCTGAATGCACTGTTGGGGTAATGTTTGAAATCTTATGAGTGCCACTAACAAGCTGTCAGGTTTTTGGTCTTGTAATTGCGATTTAGGTGTTGATCTCATGATAAAAGTTAGTCACTTTTTTCTAAGCGGATAAGCAACTAATGAAATTTGACCATATACTTATATGGTCACACTAGGATTACCTTCGTGTGTAAAAATCTGTGACGCTATCAAAAATTGGGACTGTATTTTATTTTATTTTATTACTTTTAGGAAGACTTATAGACAATTTTTTGACCTCTTTCATTAGAATTTTAATCAGTTCCGTAGTAAAATTTACGTTTAATTTATTTCGTAAAAGGATATAGAAGGTCTAAAACTGTAAATTATCAGTTATTTATGTATCAAGCAAGCAAAGCTGGGATGTCAGATAAGATCGAGTCGGCGGGAGTGACGTCCTCGTGACGTGCGACGCACGCGCAGAGATATGCCACAGATTATACTTAAGTAGAAATGTCGCACATTACTCACAGTGAAGATAGTGTTTATAAGAAATTGCTGGGAATTTGTGTGCTGTTATTTTTAAAGCAAAAGTATGTACCAATACAATCTCATATAGTCTCTATTTAGATATAATTGTAATCAAGGAAACCACTTTTTATTTGTGTAGTTGCTGCTTTCCGCCTCCGTTGAAAAGAAAAAATATCCATAAACAAAAGCGGTTACAATTTCCTCGAGAATGTCAACTACGATTTTAGCACTGCCATTTTTTCAGATGAAAGTCTTTGTTTCATCTGCTGATGGACGTTTGTCTTTATGGCCTAATAGCCTAGTAAAATTAGGTTTTAACTTGGACATTTATAATTACTAAACGGGACCTTTTGGAATATTCAAAAGGTCCCGCTTAGTAATTTTAAATGTCAAACTGGTCAAAAATTGCCCTAATATGACTGGGCATAACACTCGATATATTTGGATACACATATACCAGTCTGTAATCAGTGTATCAGTCTATGAAAGCTCGTGATTCTTCCGAATCCCACCTTGTAAACGGCATGGTTGAAAAAAAAAATTACAAAATTTTTCTTCGTTCGTTGTCGCGGGAAGCGCAATCCCCAGATTATTTATAGACGAATATGATATTTTTATACTTCATGTCGTGGCACTGCATGACTCAAAGTAAATAAATTCTAGATGACTGCCCCGGGGCACGATTATTTTGCGATTCTTTTTTGCTTTTTGCTCTATCTCCGCTGTCGGAGCTTATTGATGTATTTACTTTGACTCTGTATCGTCAAAAGAATATTTTGCAAAGCTATTTTTAGTGCAACCTTTAAAATCTATTGTTATCTTTGCAAAATATTCAATTCCTGCGCGATTGGAAAAATAGCTTGTCGTTAAGGAAATATCCTACGAATATCATAAACGCGAAAGTTGTAAGTATGGATGTTTGTTGCTCTTTCACGCAAAAACGACAAAAATTCTTTCACAAATAGAATGCTACATTATCCGCCAGTATTAAATAAAACTGAAAATATATTATTTCTTTCACGCGCCATGAAAAGTTTACTTGATAAGATGAGGAGTGACGTCACGTCAAGCCGGTAGGCGTTTACGCGCCAACTTTGAAATGTCCATTTTTTATTTGTAATGCATATTTTAACTTTTTTCTTTTTAGTATCTCTATATAATATAATCTTTAAGATAAATTATAATCAAAATTTTATGGAAGTTTCCCATCCACTTTTTTCTTATCATTTGACTTAAATGCATCAATCGCATTGACAAATGTAAAATGTCTCTCATACGCCGACACACAACGAATCGAAGAAAGCTTTTTACGGTCTTATCTCTGCTCTTTTGGCAGTGCTTTTGCCTGAGGCATTTCCTGTATTATATTAAATATAATATTTTTTCTCCCGTGACATCGTTCCATGTTAGACGGATCAAAATAACTATGAGAACCAAATATAATTAATCTTCTACAATAATTTATGAAAATAAATATATTTTTTGATGTAGACCACTTTGTAGTACAAGTACAAGTACAATCATAAAAAATACGTTTAAAAAGAAAGAGTACTTAAGTCAGCCTGCAAGAAGTAGCCTATGTAGCCTAGCCATAGTGTCATAGGGCATCTTAGAGATGAAGACTAATCCATATTACCACTTAGTACTTTAAAATCCGTCAAATCGCTTAGGCTATACAGTCTTTGTCAAAGAAATAGACTCCTGAAAAAAAAAAACCCTCCTTCAGGCGTAGTCAGGTAAAACTATTTTGGAATGTAAAGGTTTGCGTTATTTTAATTAGGTAGAAAACAATACTTCCTCATGAAAATTAAAATGTATTTAATTCTGTAGGTAATTAAAAATTACTATTAGAAAAGTCAATAGTCTAATAACACGGCACTCTAAACTCGTCCATGATGATTGGCTAAATCTAAACAGCAGCCCATCTCCAGCGACGATTTGCTGGTTCTAAATGCAGTATCTAACCCCGAGAAGAACCAGCAAGAAACTCACGGGCAGCTCATTTTAAGGTGTGAGGAAAGTCAAAAGCTTAAGCCGTGGAATGATACGGCATTGTTGATGATGCGATGAGAAATTAGGTACACGTTGTATGCCCGCCTTTATCAAATGCACGAACGGATACAATAAATAAAGTTTAATCAAAATAATAAACTAAGATAATAAATTATGTAACGTCCCGTAATGGCTTTTTTATCGGCGCGCTCAAGGGCTAACTCCGATTGCAAATGCGCGGGCGCAGATTTAACCGTGTTGATGCATATTATATGTTTTATCATTTGAGTTTCGATCGTGTCTTTTCGTTATGTGTGAGTTCTTTCCAATTGTAAATTGCAAAAGTTTTATAGTGCATGAATTTTACGATTTCAATCTTGATCTTTAATTATTGTTATAACAGTTGATTTCTACATCTCTATGGCTATTGTTTACAAATAGGACCAACATTTATTTTACATCTATTTTACACCAAATGGGTTCGGTGACACTTCACATTTTTCCTTTTTACGCATACAACTTTCTAGTAAGATAAATAGATGGTTTCAAAAATAATGAATAATTTATTATTATGTCATTGCTAAAATACAATAATTGTTGGCTCTAAAATTCTAAATTAAAATCTCACTATAAATCAAGAAAAATATAAAAAAATATACATAAAAAAGATATCCTAAAACACGTATTGCGTGGAACGGAACTTTTACTCATAGGGATTGACACAACTTAATCTACATTAAATCGATGAATCGAAGCTTTTTGGCGGGAATCCGAAAAAAGGTGCAATGTTTTTGTAAAATTTTCATTTTGTTGTATCTTTTGGGTTTAAAATAGTAATAGTGTATTATGTGGCAGGGGTCTGTGAAAGTGTGCAGTGATTTGTAGATTCGATAATGTATGATTATTTTGGTATTGCATCAAAAAGTCGATGAAATTTTTTTTTATTTTACCATGTTTTTCCCTTATGTAACCTGTGAAATTTAAACATATTAAATAAAAAGTAAACTTGAAAAATCATTCTATCAATAAATTATAAAATCGATTCCATTTCCTTTAGAAACTTACTCGAAACTTTAGAAAAATCCATTGGATTTCATTGGGACACATCACTTCAATTGTCAACAGTGAACTGTCATAGAACCCATTTGGTGTGAAATAGACTATAGATATATCAGTACGGGTATAAAATATAGCCTATGTTACTTATAGATGTTCTAGCTTTCCATTGGTAAAATATTTTTAAAATCGGTCCACTAGTTTTTGAGTTTATTCGTAACAAACATACAAAAATACTTAATACTTCTTTATAATATTAGTACAGATATAGACAATAAAGTTCACTTTTAAGTAACAACTGACGGGTTAGCTAAATAGGACGTGAAGAGTTAACTGGCTTGTTCACACAGAAGTCGATAACCATCACAACTTTAACTGCCAGTTTAACTGTATTTATAAACCGCTCGTTCTCGGAACGATTGTTTAGTCACACACTAGAAATAATGTCCTACATTGTAGCTTAGTGTGATAACTAGTACACATATAACAATGAACTGTCTTTGAGGTGATTGTCAATATCATGTGACATATTTTTAGTATTATTTTTAAAACTATCGGATGCCCACGACTTCCTATCCGTACTTGCCTAGAAAAACCACCATATATGTATTCATAGACAACTCTGCTTGTATAGGCGACGTATAAGAAAAACATGTACGAACGTCTACCGACAGTAAACATAAAACATTAATAATTATCACTACGGCTCCTGAAAAGCCGAAAAATGGCGCTCCATGCGAAACGACAGCAGCAATAATTTATGTAAATAGCGAAACACGTAATGAGAATGCAGATTAATATTCCATCCAGTGCGTTATTTTCAAACGACTTCAAAAGAAGGAGGAGGTTATCAATTCGACCGTATGTTTTTGTGTTTTTGTGGCGGGTATACATTAGAGTAAGGTAGTTTCATAAGTTATTTTTTGAGTTCCTCAATAGATGTCCATTTGAATAGACACGATAGTTTTCTTTCCATCTTATATTAGATCTAGGTCATAGGACCGTTCCAGTGCATACATAATAGTTTGGCGACGAGTTGTGTTTCGATTCTACGCAAAAATATAAAATAATCGTATGTCTAGGAGAGTGAAAAGTGACGAAAAAAACGAACGGACACCTTGCAGTGCGGTCAAGATGGCGGTTGGTAAAATGGACAATTTTGATATTCAAACGGACAATTGGCAGTCTTACATTAGACCGATTAGAACAATATTTTATCGTAAACGAGAGAAGGACAAGATATTGAGACAGCCTTGCAGACCTACCTGATGAGTTATCGTAACACTATTCATTCAACAACAGGTGAAACCCCAGCGATTATGTTACAACGTAAGCCACTGAGGTGTCGCTTGGATTTATTAAGGGCGGTACGGGGAGTTGAGGACAGGGTACAACAAGCTCAACGGAAGCAGGTTCAAAACTCTGGAGGACATGAACGCGAGCTTTTGGAACAAGGAGTTAGGATTTGGAGTCAAGAGTACAATAAGCCGGATAAATGGGTGTCAGGGAGAGTGGCTAAGGTGTTAGGTTCTAGAAGTTATTTGGTGGAGAGGGAAAATGGTACTACTGTGAGAAGGCATATTGATCAATTAAAACCAAGGTCTATTTTGAGTTACACCGCTGATGTCCCGTCGGACTCTACTGATGAACAGTTGCCAGCGACTAGCGACAATTTAGCTGCGCCTGTGGTTGCGGTTCCGGTCACAGCCGCTTTAATCTCAGATTTGTCACCGCAAAACACTCTAATTAGAGCAGAGACACCATCCTCAGTCGTAGATCGGCCAAAAAGACAAAGATTTCCTGTATTGAGATATGGAATAGAAATAGATTAGATAAGTTAAAACTTGTAAACATTTCTTTATTATTGTGAAGTAATTGTAAAATTTAATGCCGTTGTTTAGTTTAAAATAGTTATAGAAGTATATCGTTACAGAACTGTTCCATTGTATATTTACATAATTCTGATAAAAGAAAAATACTTGTACTTTTGTACTAGAATAAGATTTATAATAAGATGTTAAAAGATTTATTATTCTATGTAGTAAAATAGAATTTATGGTGAGAGGTGTTATGTAGGTACCTATAGTTTACTGTAGATAATAATATGGTGGCAGGTATACATTAGAGTAAGGTAGTTTCATAAGTTATTTTTTGAGTTCCTCAATAGATGTCCATTTGAACAGACACGATAGTTTTCTTTCCATATCTAATATTAGATCTAGGTCATAGGACCGTTCCAGTGCATACATAATACAACCTTCAACTGACATTTTCTCTACGTTGTGTCTGTGACGAGTAAGTATTTAAAATGATAATTAAACAAACAATTGCATAAAACCGAAAGTAAATTAGCAACGCAACGTTATGTTAATGACAATTGATGGTTGTCGTAACGCGACAAGTGTCGAAACAATGAGTATTGTATCGATGTCGTCGTCAAAGCAATTTCGGTGTGGCATTTCGCATCTTATTTTTTGCCAATGTCTTACTCTGTTGCTTCCATGTTCGTCGCATCGTAGCTAATTTAAATAAGCTAATTTCTTATACATGATTATTGTCCTAACTGTATTATTATATAAATTGAATATTCTCACTACCAGTCCACCGCGATTTTACCGACGTAAGTCACATTTCCGTGAGAAAATTATACTTCATTTTACTTTCAAAAAAGTAAGCCGACCATTGGTGAAAGAATGTTTAAAATCGGTCCTGAGTTTTGGAGCCTATTCATCACAAACAAACATGCAAATAAAAAAAAAATCTTACCTCTTCACAATATGATTTGAATTATTGCATAGCACATCCAATTTCAAATTCTTCCTTCTTTTCTTTCGGTGTGTAGAAAAACACAAGTAAATTCAACTGAAATACTCGTATACTAGAATGCATTAATGGATCTAGAATTTCTCGTAGTTGTCTTCGTCTTCGAGTCCTCGTATATTTATAAAGCAAACGGATGACATTGAGGTGGTTTTTGGGTTGTGTTGAGCCCCTTAATACATTATAATGTAATCGTCATTATTATTAGTAGATATTTAACACTTTTTCTAGCCAATGTTCAGCCCTGTAAACAAATAAAGACAACTCCCGATTAAAAACACCTCCATGTTTACAGAGAAGCACCTGTGTTGTAAACACTTTCAAACCGCGCCTGCTCAGAATACGAAGCTTAATGCAAAATGAAAACAGTTTATATACACAGTGCATCAGACTGCATGACTGTTAGATTGGGCATAGAACTAAGGCATTCCTACCAGAAAACAGGAGTGGATGGTTTGTGCCTACTTTGTATAGCCGCTATGAGGACACTTGACAGGTCATTTTGTGATATCAGAACAAATTTTTGATATCAATTTCAAACGTTTTGGATGACTGCTCGATTGTAAAGAATTGGGCCGTGACAAATGATTTTAAAAGGGGAGGCTATGCGCAACAGTGGGCAGGGTAAACGTGGGTTAATTTTATACTTGTTGTTATTTCATTTGGGGTCCGTTCGTTGTGGCGTTCTATGGGAAGCTTTTGTTCAACAGTGGATGTCTTCGTAGGATGATGACAGAAAAAACTTGATAAATTATTTTCTTATACCTAACTTAAGATGCTCTTCTCTGCAAAGTCCTAACTGAAAGTTTGCCAACGGATGATAGACCGCAACAATAATATAAATATGAAAAGGACTGATCAAGTGCGGAACAAAACTCTCATAGATGTCGGAGAAAATTCTGCCGCTGGTGATGATTATCGTTGTTTGAACCGATAAATAGCTATCATCACCGAGGCGGATCCTAGAAGAATTGACAGGAACAACTAAAACCATTCCAGAAGACATGTCTTGAAAAGATTATGACAGGGATACGTGGACATAGAAATCTGAGGACTTTGCTCATCACAAAACATAGGCTATTTGATTTGAAATATCACCTTTTGCTGACTCTCAACACCTCGAAATTGTCAATCAAGATCATCACTTAATCTTCAGACATCAATAAGTATAAGTTTGTAAATTCTGCTCGTGATCAAGATATCAGCAGAATTGCAATCTCCGCAAACGTTTATAATCTTTGCAACGTCAAGAACCGCGTGCGCCGGCGCAACCATTTACGGCAACTTGCGTGAACTGCCGTGTAGGTCACGAGCCGACCGTGGCACTGGCTTAATCGAATCGGTATTCTTTGTTCCGCGTTATGTATGATTTACTACATATTTTTGATGTTCGATCGCGATCGAAAATAATAATCAGAAATATATTTTGAGCATTAATTACAATCACTTGTCAATCTTGACTATGCTAGGTGTTGTTTTCATGAAAAATAAGTAGGTATAAGTAGCTTCAATCAGAAACTAAGGTTGATAAATGAAAGGAAATAAGTAGGAAAACCGAATGAAAACAAATGACAGTCAAAATGTAGTGTACCTTTAACAATATGGGTTTATTGCTGAGTATAAGTCGCAGAAGTGTCTGAGTATAAATGGAGAAGAAAATTTAATACCTATCAATCATGAAAGTACCATATTCCTGTCAAATTTGCACCTGCATGTCATTCGCTTGTCAAACATTGACGGGTTAACACAGTCATTACAACAGATTTTTAAATGTCTTAATTTGAGTTGTATGCATCCGTCGATATACCGTTACCACTTGCCACAAATGATCGCTTAATCTCACGCTATCTCGCGATATATAGCAGCTGTGGCGGAGCCTTTACATTGTTTGACCGAGCAAATAAATTTAAATACGGATCGTGTAATTTGGTTGCACCTGTCCATGCATCTAAAGAAGTCATGAGACCACCAGAGCACCGTTGTGTGGTCTTGAATATAATAATTGTCTTGTACATAATTGATGATACGGTATGTTTAATTTTTTTGTTCTTTGTAAGAAATTCTTTCGAATAATGTAGTTTCTTTGAGGTGAGTTCTGAATGTGACATTGTATTGTAATTTAGTCTTTTATTATTGTCCATTGTGGTCTTATTTGCGGGTATTTTTTATTGCTAATATACTAGGCTTCGCTTTTGGTTATGTCTGCTTGGATGATTCTACAACATCATTGGAAACCTGATTAAGAAACAAACAGGCTTTCGTATTACTTGTTAAGATTAAGCTCCACTTAAAAAAGTCCATTATAATCTTAGCCTATCGACGTCTACTGCTAGACCAAAGGCGTCCGGTTCTAAACAAGGTCCGGTCCTGCGCCGTCGTCAAAAGTCGATGAAGTCTAAATAATAGCGGACCCGACAGACGTTGTCCTGTTCGAGCACCAGGTTCAATTGTAAATCTAAACCATCCAGGGATCCACTCAAATACTGGAACTCAGTCAAAAGTCAAAGATCATTTATTTTCTGTAGGTACTAAAAGTACACAAAGGTCAACAGTCTAATAACAAGGCAATCTAAACTCATCCATGAAGATTGGCTAAATGTAAACAGCAGCTCATCTCCACCGACGAGTTGCTGGTTCCAAATGCAGTACCTCATGAAGAACAAGCAAGAAACTTAAGGGCAGGTCTCTGTAATCTCATGTGTGAGACGTATATACACGTAGTTAAATATTATTTTATAAAGATAATCATCGCCCGCCCACATCGTTATTAACACAGCCTAAACCATCCGCTAATCTAGCTTTCTTTTAGTGAAAGAGTTTTAAGAATATAATCTTATAGTTCCAAAGATTACAATAAACATACAAACAACTTGCACCTCAATATTGACCTTTTTTACGTCTGGTTCAAACACTGTTAATTAATTACTCTATTCAGACTCTATAGATAAAATCTTCAAAATAAACCAAACCCTAATGACTGCAATTACCATTATCTATTACGGAACTAAATCTACAGGCGCCAATCCAATTATCCTCTCAAACAAACTAATCAATAGGAGATCCATTCAGAACACCTCAATTGCGTAGTGCATTGAACTGCGTATGCGCAATTAGCCGGCATAGTTCGCCGCGATCGGTTAAACACTCGTGTTGCACTCCAACACTAGCGGTTAACATTAGGAATCGTGAACTGGATTGAGACGTCTTGATGCTTATGGTGTACTAGTGACCCGCCCTCGCTTTGCTTCGGTTTATATTATACTAGCGACCCGCCCCGGCTTCGCCAGGGTACAATGCTTATATTAAAACCTTCCTCCTGAATCACTCTATCTATTAAAAAAAAACCGCATCAAAATCCGTTGCGTAGTTTTAAAGATTTAAGCATACAAAGGGACATAAGGACATAGGGATATAGGGACAGAGAAAGCGACTTTGTTTTATACTATGTAGTGATAGTGAAGTGATGATTTAAATATTATAGATATTATCAGTGTTTCTCTGCTATATTATGCATGTTTGATATACATAATATAAACCTTCCTATTGAATCACTCTATATATTAAAAAAACCGCATCTATATCCGTTGCCTAGTTTTAAAGATCTAAGCATACATAGGGACAGACAGACGGAAAGCGACTTTGTTTTATACTATGTAGTGATAGTGATGAGGACAGTATACAATCAATGCCAAGATTATATTGGCTTAGCAAGATGACTAGCATAAAATTTCAACATTAACTAATCGAAGATTTTCAAGTGATGAAGATATTAATGCTGCGGAACTTCCTATTTGATAGTCAAAATAAAGAAGCTTTTTTTGGACTGATGCCACTCAATAACAAATGTACCTAATATAGTTGCAAGGGGACTATATAAAAAATAACCTAGGTAAGGCTATTTTTCTAGATAACCACCCCTCACATTATTAGGTTTTGTAATCCTGTCACTATATTCGTAAAAAAAAAAAGTAGGAATTAGGATAGAATGAGTAATCGTGAACCGAATTAAAAATTCGTGATGCTCATGCTACAGCCAAGTGAGCCATCTACTTCACAAAAACGCGATAATAAAAAAGGTTAATAATTCGGGCTTTTCACGATGTTAACTAGTTAAAGAGCCGGCACAAAATCAGTAAGGCTCGGGTTCGAATCCTGACATGTACCAATGACTTTTTCAAAAACTTACGTACATATTTATCACTAGCTCGACAGTTAAGGAAAACATCGTGAGGAAACCCGCAGGTCCCACAATTAATTCTGAGACATGTGTAAACAGACCCGGTCCGGCGATGGGCTCACCACCTATCACGTTTAGGGGTCCAATATATCTCGTGAAATGTGGGTATATCCAGTAATGGAATACCTCTGCCTACCCCTCGGGGATAAAAGGCGTGAGATTATATTTTTATTTTTTATTATTATAACTAGTTCAAAATCCTGGTACACGATACTGGTTCCTTTTGCTAGCATAAAACATATTTAATCAAACATCTTCTACAGACTCTTGTAAACCTTCGGTTAGGTACTTGATTTTGATTAATTTCTGCAAATAAATTACCCGCAATGACCTTACCAAACATAGTTGTAGTATCTATAATTCAATTGATAATTTGCACGTCCAATTAAAGAAATGATTGATGATCTAATCTAACACATTTTATTATTACAGTATTTACTAATCCTACCGCTCTTACTTATAAATTAGAGAAGCCATCTTCAAAAATGATTAATGGTATTGGCTTTTTTTGTTCGTTCGTTGGGTTAGTTGGTCGTGGTAGTTGGTAGTGGGGTTATGAGTTAGAGGTAGCAGGTTCTCGGGGTTATAATCCAACCAAACCGAAACTTACATGTGTGCACGGACGTTTGTGTTGGAGTACCAGTGGTTTGGTATAATAGTAGATTATACAACAAGGGAATAAAGCACTGTTTTATGTCACGGGCGCGACATTGAATCCTGAACGTAACGAAGGACTCCCAGTTTTACTCCCGAGCCCAGCGAGGGAGTTAAATTAAGACCGAGTCCTGAGTTTAGTGAGGGATTTATGCGCCCAAGACAAAAACAGTTTTATTCCCGAGTTATATACTCTACTTTTTTCACCTTATGCGAGACAATAAAATGCAGTTGCATGGTACTAGATTATTGACAATGCCTATATGGCATCATCATATAGTTTAATAGACTCTGGATTCAAAGTACTTTCATCACTCGACATTTTCGATATTATTTTTGAAATGTTAAAGCTATAAAATGGATACAGCAACTTGTTTCTGCCGGCGTGACCTAGGTACTTGATTTAACAATTGAAGATCGTGCGAATCTAGTTGGTCGCCGCTTCGGTTTTCGAAAATCGAGTTGGCCACGACTGCACCAAATTTTGCTTAACGAAATTAGACTTTATCGTCATAGCAATAAGGATTATGAAAAGTGAAAATTACATTATTGACCTAGGGTTATAATGAAATTCCATACAACATTATAACCCGGCTAAAGCCAAGGGATATAATGTCTTGCTTTCGGTGACGTTTATATGATATATAATCCGGGTTTGTCGAGCATGTGGTGTGAAAAAAATATAAGCAAGTTTTGTGTGATTTCGTACCTATTCAAGCTATAGTCAAAGACAGAAACAAAACCTCTGTCGTTCATGAGTTTGATTATCAAAAAATCTTGGTCAAAGTTCAGAGCAATAAAATTGTGTGGTTCGGCCTTTGACCTCACCCCTTTCAATAGGTTAGCAGTCTTCACTGCTAGACTCAGAAAGTAGGAATTTAGAATAAAGATAGACTTAGAGTGCCTTGTTATTAGACTACTGAAGTTTCTGTTTATTTTTCGTTTACCACTGACCTGCATCTCGTTTGCCTACAGAATAAGTTTTTAAGTACAAATAAATAAGTTTTTATTTTTTGACTGTTGACTTTGACTTCACATTTTATAAAGTCCACCGGCTTAGCTATACAAATGTAACGGACCGAGAGTTACTTTCGCATTTATAGTAACAATAGGGAAAAGGGATTATTAAAAGGTCAAGTATCAATGTCTGTCGGTCGCAGTAAGTAGGATATGGTAAACCGCTAAATTATTTTTACCGGCACCATGGCTAATCGCGTTCAGTTCATTTCCTCTGGTTACGGCTATCTTATGGCGTACGGTAAATTATGGTTTATATTCGTAATGGTCTATAACTATCAAATTAAAAAATAAAAGTGTTACATCTGTTAGGTTTTTAACCGACTTCAAAAATGATGTTTTTAATTTGACTTGAGTTTATTTATTAATATCAATCGTAGCAGTATGTTTATTGTTTATTGGTATTTTGTGGCAGCCTTTTATGACATCCAGAGATGGGGTAGCGCTAAAATCTATATCAATAAGGATATTTTTTGTAATTGAAGTTGTATTAATTTTGAGAAATGTGATTCCAATGAAACAACGTTATTGATTATCCCTTGCATCTCATTATTACTCTCTATCAAAGAGTTTGTGCCATGTAGTGTTTTAATTTTAAAACATACTTATAACATATTTATATAAATGAATATAATAATTATTAGGGTCTAAATCACCATCCTCTCGCTTTTTCCCATCCTTAGGCGCCGTCGCCTATTTTATACTCTATCCATACGTGCTTGGCTATTTTTTTCAACGGGCTGCCTGCCTGATACCACCTCTGTATGGCATTGCTTTTCTTGCTACTATTCCAAGACTGAAGCAGGAGGCCGTAAGAGCTAGTACCGAATTACGCGACCCATGAATAGACTTGAATACTATAAATTCACGATTGCTACCACAAGACAGCCTAGATATAATCCTATAAACATTACAGTTTGTATAAACATTTATTCCACATGTCAAGACATATCGTAACGGGCTAGGCACTTAACCGGCATCACTTCTGTAATTACCTTAATCTTGGACATAATCTGTAGATAAGACAACATTCCTGATTTCGCGTTTAATCAAACTTGCGTGTAATAAACTGCATTTAAATTGCCGTAATCTATTGGAGATATTAAATCAAAGTTACGTTTATAAATAGCTGGCTTAGGAACTCGTATAGCTTAAGGCAGGTTTAGCCCGGACCTAAATAGCGTAGCCTAGATTGCGTGAATCATACTACTCTGGGATACTGATTTAGACTGAACGGTTCTTGGAAAAATAGTCTTTTGAGGGCATTCAATTTTTTTTTTCTTTCGAAAAAGACCGTTATCTATATTGCGATTTTGAGAAGATTCCTCCTACAATTTTTCTTGATCTTTGCAGGCAATTGTTCTTTAAAATATCATGTTCATTTATCAATCAAGTTTCATGATGAGTAAGGACCTTTTAGGGCATTGTTAAATATATTCTAAAATCATATTTCATGTTTGGTTCCCTTAATTGGTATCTATAGATCTTCTTGCCCTTTTTTGAGCGTGTTTGGGTTCGATTCTTCTGCGTCACCGCAGTGTTGTCGATTGTGGTATGTTCTTCAGATATGATCATAAGTCCATCTCAAAGAAGCTAATGGCGAAGGCCTAACTCTTGACTGCTGCTTGATGATTGAGCTATGGCAGCTATCTCATCGTCTCATTCCGTGTACTTTCTGCTTTCCTTTGATTCTGATTAAATGAAACTCTTTTCACTTTTACTGGGGTACTATAAAAAGACCTACTTATACTGTTGGTTGATGGTACAAACACTTCCAAACTCCCAAATTCGTTCGTCCCAAGTCATTCCAATACACTATTGTCAAAAACTTCAAAACGATTACGCAAACGAACCGAACAATACTTCAAAACGTACGGTCAGGCCCACAAAACTGACCTTACGTGGCCCAGACGAAATTCCCATTGTGCCAGGATCGTGACTCGTGTCAGATTGCATGCGTTTGTGAAATGGAAATCAAGTTTTTGATTCTATGGAACGCAATATTTACCGTTGGTGGAGTTTGGATTGCGATTAATTCCCGATTACCCGAAAGTTATTCGATTGTTTCGGTATTTTTTTTAACCCTGCCTACTGCCTATCTAGTCACAGGATCCAAGTAGGTATAAGTATCTTAGTTTACGTTTTGAAAATCTCTCTGTTTGTCACAAAGTTCACAGACTGTATATAGCTCATAAGGTTGAATAAACCGTTATTTTTCCTAATGATAAGATCAAACAAAAAAATAAACCCCTTTTTAGAAGGTTCCTACATCGTGAAATATTCAAGTTTCTTAGTGAATTATTGTCTGAGAATAGTGGTTGACCAGTGGCGTTGTCCGCATTGAATCAGTTGCCCCTGTTGCCGTGAGAATTTGCAAAAATCTCTTCTTATGGCTCACTTTACGTCATATAAAGAACTTTTGTGCAAAATTTTATGCTTCTGTGGTTTCGGCGGTGCTTTGATCGATCAGTCAATCAGCCTCAGTTTCTACTTTTATATTAAAAAAATGTGTAGAGCCATAGTAATATCATTTATTGCTACTATGACATGTCGTTTTACAAATGGTAGGTAGGTAGACACAGTAACATAAACCATGTTCCTGTCACTTTTGCATTATTAATTTAAATAAGAGTATGAACTCGTGAGAATGGGAATGATCCCATTCTCACAACCACTAGTTTTAACACATTTTTGCAATATCAGTAACATCTAATCTTACGATTCGCCCTGCGCTGGCGCCATAATGATTATCATTATGGTCATTAAGTCGTTACCGATCCAGTGTCTTTACGGAGCCGTTACGCTATTATGTCGTCGGCAGTCGTTGACTTAAACAGGAGCTTAGGTGATGATTGCTGGTTGTATTTTTAGAATTTAAAGTTAATAAGTGCTGGATGCTATTTAAAAATACGCCATCTTGGTATACCGTCTACGAACTCTACGATGTCTTCGACGTTCTACATGCTTTATACCCGAGGGGATTGGCTGATAACAATCAATTTCTAGAGGTTTGCTATTCAGGTGTACTGGTATAATAAGAGAGGCTGCTGAAAAAAATCTCAAGCTGTATCCTCGAGGTACACGACGAGTACACTACAAAGATGGAGTCGGTGCAGTATGTTTTCTCCATCCATTTAGATCGATCAACCGTCATATCATACTCGTATATACATTCACTTCTTTCTTACACATATCATCCTTCTGAAGGATTCCTTTACACAATCCATCTTTTGTTTGGTACAAGTATATCTAAAAGTTTTCTGGAAGCAATTATTTATGTTTGTTGTAGTTTACAAATTAATGTGAAATGTGAAGGGTCTTGTATCATAAACACCATTGTCAGTGTGACATAAAAGTAACATACACCAGAACAGTAAGTACCGTGAAAAATTGCTATATTATAACCCTTTACACGTACGCGACGGAAGCGTGACGACACGTACCGAATTCCGCTCAATTTGGCGCTTCTTTGATGTCACCGCTGACTAGTTTATCTGTCACTGCGGCACCGCTACTGACGCTTGGGACTTGTCATTTCAATACCACAGCCGTGAACGGGTTTAAGACTACAGCAGAATTATGAATTGGGCTTTTTAGCGGGATAAATGATAATTTATTTGCAAGAAATATAGTGCAAAAGAGTTTTTGAGGTTTACATAAAATATAGTTCTCGCATATTTCATCAATCAGGCATGCAAAGGTATAATTAATAAAATTACAGCAAATATAAAAATTAAACAATATCATTTATAATTAACCAGTCATATCCGAATCCAGGGAATCCCGGGAAGAGACTTCATTTTTTGAAAAGTTGTATATTACACACCTAGGGAAGTAAAATAAGAAATGTCTCATAATATCACATGTAACAAAAATGTGATCTGAGGCTTTCTTATTTACGTTTTTTCAGCTCGACAGAGGTGGAAAGCGGCAACTTCGCTTAGCGCCGCTGGCCGAAAGTTGCCGCTCTCCGCCCAGAGAGATGAAATAGTATATTTTATATCGAGGGACTAAATGAAGCCATTATATACCAGAGGTGGTTTGGTCATGAAACCGAGGGTATATTAAGTTGGCGTTTAGTCTCGAGGTGGAAACTGTACTTTTCACTTTGAGTGCGAGAAAAATTGTCAATTTAGTACAAATTTATTTAAAACCCAACAAATTTGCACTCGACAAAAATTCAGAAATTTTCGCGGTCAGTTTTTTCTTCTAAACCTGTCAGGCTGTCACAGATTAACAAAGAGATTTAAATCTCTTTGCAGGTAAACAATTTAAAACACATGGCGCCACCTTCTTCGCGGAAAAACCATGGAACTAAAACTCTTCACATTTTCGCAATGAAGATGATCCACACTCTACAGATATTTACTGCCTGTTTGAGGTTGCTTTCTCATTAAGGAAATTAAAAAAAAAATACTCCCTAGGGACTAAAGTGGTCACTTTAGTCCCGCTTCGTAGGGCTATATTAGCGTACTTTTAGAGCATGAGAAGTGAAAAATATTTTTTTTCTGTGTATTTCGGATTTTCCCTGTGTGCATTGCGTCAAGAAGTCACAACGAAGTCTTCTGAACTCAGCTTAGCTCTGAAACACTGAATAAAATAAAATTTATATCCCAGTAAGAAAATTTAAATATTTACTTGCATAATTTTCATCAAGTCCACATATTACGTATCCACTTCAAACCCGGAAAAAGAAACAAACCGAAACGATGTGACGAAAATATTACCGTGAAATCTGATCCGTTCTAACGCTCAGTTTTGCTTGACAAATATTAACGTAAAAGCTGAAGGAATAACATCTATTTTGGCTTAGAAAAAGTAGAGTTACACCCTTTAGAGTAAGGAGTTCTGAATACTTCCTTCCCGTTCGTGGTACCTATTTAGAATTGGACTAAATGGAGTTAGCTTCGAACAAACGAGTGCTGATGAGTTGAGTTTCTTTAACTAATTCTTTATAAACATTTTGAAACTGTTGAGCTTATAGAAAGAAGTACTAACTGTGTTACTGTCTGTCTACTTATTGGTTGTTTCAGCCGGAAAAAACTTTTTTTAATGGAAGATGCAAATATTGTCAGTGTAGAGATGTAGAGATTTTTCTACAAAGTGTCTATAAAGAGAGCAGTAATAGCGTTACTGTTAAAGATCCCGCTAGTCATCATGATAATCAGTGAGGCTCTGGTTCAAATCCTGGCATGTGCAAATGAGTTTTTCAAACTTCACGTAGGTACATATTCATCACTAGCTCGATGGTGAAGGAAAACATCGTGAGGAAACTCGCAGGTCCCAGAATTAATTCAGAGGCAAGTGTAACAGACCCGGTCCGGCGACGGGCTCACCACCTATCGAGATTAGTGATCCAAAGAATATACTGGTGCAACGTGGGTATTTCCAGAACTGGAATACCTCTTACTAACCCCTCGGGGATAAAAGGAGTGTTTTTCTAATTATTATCCTGTAAATTGTCCTTAATAGCACGATGCCTGTCTGGACTGTATATTGCCTTAGACAGACTGATGCTTGAATTACTATCACATCACATCATCAGCCGGAAGACGTCCACTGTTGAACAAAAGCCTCCCCCATAGAACGCCACAACGAACGGCAACTTGCCGCTTGCATCCACCGGTTACCGCGACCTTGACGATGTCGTCGGTCCACCTGGTGGGAGGCCTACCAAAGCTGCGTCTTTCGGTTTGTAGTTGCCACTCGAGAACCTTTCTTGCCCATCGGTTATCGGTTCTTCGAGCGATGTGGCGTGCCCATTACTATGTTATAACTGATTTCTCTCAAATAATTTAGAATGGATGGAACCTGAGGTAAACAGATAAACGTGGATTAACAATTTGCTCCATACATTAATAAGCTGTCAACCATTAATCACCACTAAAATATTAGCTACAGTTCACAACACTCCGTCTAAAATTATTTATAACGCAATTTAATTTTCACTAAATTGTCGATCTGTCTTGCCTACTTCAAAAGACTTTGATAGCTAAATTAATGGGTGAGTAATAGACCGAAAAATAGGACTTAGGTTCTGTACATTAAAGATGTTATTCGAGTGACAAATTGAAGTGTCAGGAAATGCCGTAAGGTAGTTGCGACACTTTAATGGTTGGGTGTAAATTATTATTATGTAATTTTTATTATTATGCATTTAGACAAATGTGGCGGTTATAGCGCATTGTACGCTGAAAAACAGTCTTGATACAATATAATTAAACTTGTAGGTAGGTAGTGGTTTAGTGGCGTAGTTCCAGTATTTTTTAAGCTATTGCATAGCTTCTATCGCGGGCCTTGAGCGCGGGGACCGAATCCAGAAATTCCGTAACGAAAAAACCTCACGCTCCCCACTCCGACGGGCACGGAGGCGTGGCTTGTTTATTGGGCATAATCCAAAGCCAAGTTATGATAGTAGATGGACGGACGGACCGACCGACCGACCGACCGACTGACGGACGGACCGACCGACCGACCGACCGACCGACCGACCGACCGACTGACGGACGGACCGTCCGTCCGTCCGTCCGTCAGTCGGTCGGTCGGTCGGTCGGTCGGTCCGTCCGTCCATCTACTATCATAACTTGGCTTTGGATTATGCCCAATAAACAAGCCACGCCTCCGTGCCCGTCGGAGTGGGGACAGACGGACGGATGGACGGACCGACCGACCGACCGACCGACCGACCGACCGTCCGTCCGTCCGTCGGTCGGTCGGTCGGTCGGTCGGTCGGTCGGTCGGTCGGTCGGTCGGTCCGTCCGTCGGTCGGTCGGTCGGTCGGTCGGTCGGTCGGTCGGTCGGACGGACGGACGGACGGACGGACGGACGGACGGACGGACGGACGGACGGACGGATGGATGGATGGATATTGCATAGCTTCTATCGAGGGCGTGCATTGTCTAACGTCGTTTGTTTTCGGCAGTCTTGTTGATAAAAAATTATATGCAATAGCTTTACCGCGGCAGTCCCCGAGTGCCACACGTCTTTTTTTTTTTTTATTGTAAGAATTTATCAAACTCTTTATTTATGGGTAGGTATTAACAACGAAATAGGTAGGTAACCTCCTTTTTATCTATTTATTCTTTTCTATTTTTAAATAAAAATAAATTGAAGAATACATACTTCTAGAGTTAAATTGGGTACTGTCAGAAAGTCACTAAGCACAACGTAAGTAGGTAAATCGAATTTACCAAATAATCAGATAATAAATATACTGGTGAAATGTGAGTACTTCCAGCCAGACATCAAATACTTTTTCTTACCCCTTCCGGTTTGAATGCAAACGTGTACCTATCTAGTTATGTAACTTTATAAAAAAAATATACATATTTTAGAATAACACTACCGGAAAAATTAAACATTGTTAATAACCTTGAGAACACTAATAAATTTACAAGGTAGGTACCTACCTACTTACCTTTTAGAATAAGTAAGTATAATAGGTATCTAAGTAAGTAACAACTCTTTATTGTACACCAATAAAAATATTCAAAAAGTGACACAATGATTAAAAAAAAAAGTACACTGGGCGGTCTTATCGCTTTAAGCGATTTCTTCCAGACAACCTTAGTTAGAACTCTGCTTATCCTAAAGAACAAGTTTATCCTATTTAGGGAGCAGTGTATTTTCCTTATTTCTAAGGTTCCGATTTCATTGAACCCTTTTCTAAGTTTAAAATAAATTTAATTTTCGGAAACAATTTTCGCTACCTTTACCTAACAATTCAGTAAGCCACGTAAATTATACGAGCCATGTTATCTTTTTCAACGGCCGTTCGCTTTATCTTGTTACACAGACTTTCTCTAATCTTTCTCTAATTAATGTTTTACGAGAGAAAACTTATTTAATTTCGCTTTCCGTGTCTGTAATAATTATGAGTCTAATTAGAAAAATAAAGAGCATAAATTAGTGGTAGGTACGCATAATACATATTTCTATTTATAATATTGTACGTCTTCTTTATAATTATGGGGAGGCATGTGTCCAAAAATGGTATGTTTCACTATACGAGCACACTCGGACTGAGCTTGCTCGAATAGCTACTCATAAGCAGGTGATCCAAGTGTAGTCTGATAGGTACTGGCATCCAATCAAAGCGTATATTAAACCATTGCGAATTCAAACAAAAGATGTTGATCGTAAATTGCCCTGTTTAATACATAACCGGACGGGCAGTACTGTGACAATTATTAAAACCCGGCCAAGTTTGAGTCGGACTCGCGCAAGAAAGGTTCCGTACCATTATCTATAAAATCGGCAAAAAAATCACGACATACAGACAGCGGAGTCTTAATAATAGGGTCCCGCTCTTACCCTTTGGGTAGGGAACCCTAAAAATCTGGTCAATAATGCTTCGTTAAGGCTAGGAAATTTTCACCGTAAATTAATCAAAATCGTTACAGCCGCTTAAAAATATACATTTTAATATTATTGAAAAATTACTTAATGTCACATTTAATAGAATAAGATAGCAATCTTTGGTATCCCGCATAATTTGTTTATGTGTAGGTACAATAATTTATATGTAAATTATTTATGTTACAAAACTCTTGAAAAAAGAATAGCTTCGCCTTAACACCATGATTGTTGTCAACGCTTACAGCCTTTTGTAGACACTGCTTGTCTTGATAAGAAGGTGATAACGACCGGTAGCTCACTGATAAAGCTACGTGGCCCTCTGGCAGTTGTAACTTTGGTTTAACGAGTCGTTTTACTGTGGGAACTGTGCTTTTGGGCGGGAAATCGTAAAATAATGTCTATAAAGATATACCTACCTAGTATCCATGTAGCAAAAGAGAAATTTACATAATTCCTTAGATATAGGTACCTAATATGCTATACAATACGCCAGCTATTTATTAAAAAAAAACAAAATTCATTTATTTCAGTAGGTATACAAAATACACTTTGAAACGTCAATAACAAGGCACACTAAACTCGTCTATGAAGATTGGCTAAATGTAAACAGCAGCCCATCTCCACCGACGAGTTGCTGGTTCCAAATGCAGTAGGTACCCCGAGAAGAACCAGCAAGGCTCTTTTTAATATTACCGCGCAGAACCGCTAGTATGTTATAAAGACATTTCGGCATACGTTGTGGTTACCAAAAAAGCTGGCAATCGAGTGAAACTCGCCGCCACGACATGGAAGTGCTCGAGATTTAACCGGAGCTAAGCTAACGAGTTAACTAAAACCGCGTAAGGTTTAGAAGGCCGCCCAAGGAATGTGCGCCGCAAGTCCGTCGCAGCCGCGCGGGCGATCGTCTGCAGCGCACGTTACAAGGTGCGTTGCCTAACAACGAGCGCGTGACGTCACGAGCTGTAGACCCTCTAACGCTAACCGAAGTAAGCGAGATCTCTATACAGTAGTGGCATCACACTAGAGAATACACTTCCGATTATCCGGCTGTTACCGCGGTATATATGCTAGCGTTACCAAAAATTTTGATAGCGCGGCTTAGGAATTTGTTTATTAATTCTTTTGTTTTTTATATGTTGCTATTTTTTATGATTTATTAATATAGGTATGAAGATATAAAATTTTATTCATGATAAATATCCGCAAAAATATAAAAATAATTGTTATATTTTTAACAAAAATAGAATTAAATAACGATATTATTGAACATCGCCATCTAGCGACGAATATTGATAAGTACATTTTGTTGCAGGATATCAAACGAGCGAAATGAAAGTCCAGAGACAGACGGCAGCGTCTCCCCAGAGCCTCCCGACAGGCCACCCGGGAAAGTGCGACAAGTGCATCCTGAGGAGAAAACGCAAGTTCTGGCTTACGATTCCACCTATCGGAAGAAGAATAAACCGAAATCCTTGCCCCTAGAAGATAACCATTACAACCACCTAGCGAATACGAATGTAGCGATGTCGCCGATGTACCCGCTAACGCCGAATATTTGCGTTGAGGGTGGAAAGATTGAGTTCATAAAGTCTCCGCCTGGGAGCGCTCGCAATAGTGTGGCGCTAGTGTCGCCGCCGCAGACTCCGTTGCTCGCGAGGCGTGGTTCGAGGGAAAAGCGTGAACCGCGTTATTATGACGAGCCCACTGAGAAGTTCGACGGCGATAAGGTAGGTGGCGCTGTAACAACGTACCTATATAAAAAATATATACTAATCAAATACGGTACCCACCTAATATATTTTTTATTGTCTTCTTAGAATATAATAAGAATACGAACCTGATTTGCGATAAATGATAAATAAATAAAATAAATAATAATCTCACGCATTTTATCCCAGAGGGGGTAGACAGAGGTAATTTCTGGATATACTTACCCACTTTTCTCGAGATAAGTGATGAGCCCAGAGCTAGCTAGAAATATGTATATTGTAGGCTATCCATTAGTAAAAGAATTTTTAAAATCTGTCCAATAGTTTTTGAGTTTATTCGTTACAAACATACAAAAATACAAATCTTTCCTCCTGAGTGTAGATGTATTTATATGCTAAATAACTTTTAAACATACGTTCCTACTTAAATACAAATACTTAACACTCAAAGTAAATAAACGAACAACCATGGTCAAGTATAAAATACTAGCCCCGGGCAAGAATAAAAACTGCAAAGGCACGATCACTAGCAACTGAGCAACCAAGTTCGCCGGTTGTAGTACTTTTAAGAGTTCTAAGGATATTATTCTTAGAACTTATAAAATGTACCTATCTATAACGTCCACAAAGGAAACAATTCTACATTAGATCCCTTCCTCGAATGTCAAAAAGTTCACCAGTCGAAACAAAAACATTTGCCTCACCAAGTTGTGGGTTGCGTTTCAATCTCGACGAAAACAAAAATGCTTTGTGAAACGACCCTTGTCAAAAATCTAAAAGTTTGTTATTTGTTCTCCAACTACTTAGTAACTTATGCGGTAGCATTTCACATGTTTCAATATTTGTATTTTGCAATGTACCTATTACCTATCGGTTACGAAAAAGATCCTAAATCTAATGCAATACCCGTAACGCATTCGGAAATGATCATTTTGGAATCATCAATACCTATAGAATTATCTGGAAACTGGATAATGTAGAATCAGAAACCTATTGAAGACTTAGAAAAGGAAGTTGACGACGTGGCAGAAGCTGCAATGACTTTCAATATGTGGATTTCTGAACCCAATTTTGTATGTATGATGTACACTCAGGCAGGTAGTGAAGACATAGGACATAACTAACTGAATGACTGAGGAAAGAAACAAGAAGAATCGTCCTCAACGACAAAAAATGATGTATATTCGTAAATAGGTACATACTTATACATAATCGGTAAGTACAATTTTCCTTCACTCAACTTCTGTGATCTCGGGGGAGCGTACAATAATTGGACTGATTCACCTTAATGCGTCTTTAGTCGCGCCCAAATTGTTTTCAAAAGCCTGTCTTTGTAAGAGTTTTGTATCCAAGAGGGGATACATTTTTGATAAAGCGGCTTACGTACAAAATAGCTTTTTGTTTATACCTACTCACTTTGAAGTAGGTGTTGTCTCTTTGTCATGGTGAAGTCTGGTGGTTGGTCGATTGAACGTGAGGACGAATAGTGGAACAGTCTGTAATTTTCTCACCTAATTTCAGCATGCTTGATTCTTTAGAATTTGTTGCTTAAAAGTTGCGCTGAGTCTAAGAATAATCCCGGTGAAAGACAGGTTTTTCTAAAATCCAACTTTTGCTAATCAGGGCTACGTAATTATTTTGCCAATCCGTGAATCTTGAAGTTCTTATTGATCGAAAATTGATGCAAGCAAAAAAAATTGGTGTGCAAGGCGCTGTTTTGGCTTGAATTTTCAATTTAGTGGTACAGGGGCTTAGAAGGAATGACTTGGGCAGACCGACGCGACGTAGCATTTTACTATAGATAAGGAATATATGACTAGAGCAGCACTAAAGTAACTATTAAATCCGGCTGCAGACTCGAATGCAAATAAGATGGAGGACATAAAGCGAATTAATTGGTCGCATGCTGAAAGAGGGCTCTGGGTGAGGTGGGTCGTGAATTTCTAGACCAAATCTGAATGGAGGAAGGTCTAGAATATTATCTGGAAGTTATTGATATTACCCGTCTACCTGTAAGAGCAAAACCGTCTATCGTAGACTTTTTAAAACTCTTACGCAGACTAGGTGGAAATCGGTTTTTTTCAACGATTTCTCGCCGTTAAGAATAATTACTATAAATGACCATTTTTAGATTTTTGGTCTGTCTTTCCGAAAGTTGCCTGAAATGGATCCTCTGATTTTAATTAAACCATCATTTTAACATTAAAATCGTATGTTTTATTTGGATATTATACAGGGTTCTGGAGATTTATTTTATTTTAATTAACTGAAGTAAGGGGGTTAGTTTCTAATAAAAATCTAAAATCAGAAATCTTCTCGTCGATAAGATATCAAGCAAGATCCATCTCACGGAGACTTAGCATTTAACTATGCAAATCGGTTTCCGATAATGCAGGACCGTCTGCAGAATTTGCAGGACATTTTGCAGTGATTCCTTTATTAATATTAATGGTGTGTCTACTAAAACCCCTTCGAGCGGTGTCTGGCTGAGAAAGTGTGTAATGTGTACCCACATGGAGGTGTCTGTGTTTGTGTAAACTATAAATTATACGCATTCGTAATTCTTATGTTATCTAAGTAGATAATATTAAGTGATTTACACTAATTTGGTTGGGGCTTGTTTCTTTGTAAAAATTTCAGCTACAGTAGATATCAGAGCTGAATATATGCCGTAACAATTTAAAGAGAACTTGTCTAGTTTTCACTTTTTTACCTTTTCACGGCTACTGGTGAACCAACCTTGATGACTTTTGGTAGGACGATAGTTTAAATCTTGAGAAAGGGCATATTAGGTGACTTATTATCCCGGAAATACACGTAGTTTATGGTAAGCAAAAACCTAGCAATAGCTAATGTATCCTTAACATTAGTTACATCAGTAATTCTAGAATCTTTAAAATGTACATGTGTGAAAGGATTAACTCGCAACCAAAATTTTTATAAAAATCTTTTTACTAAACAGGTTGATTGAAAGTACAGTTTTAATTAAAAGTTGTATATTTTTACAGTAATTTAAATTTCATAGGTATTAATGAAAATTATAGTTGGGATTCTTCGAGTGCAAAAAATCTGCTTCATGCAACATAGATCTAGCTATTTATTCAGCTTTCAATGTCACTCCGTTGGTGTTAGAAGTCAAAGCGCAACTTTGCTTCGAATCAGTCAATTGCAAAGATATCTTCGATTTCTCCGTCCTTGCTTTCTTGTCCTGGTAGATGTAGTACATGAACATCATCGCCACTAACATGAAGATCAACTGGTAATGGTCTTCCATCTTCCAGATGATTTGGGATGCGATATTCATCATGTAAGCCGTTGGTGATCCGGACCAGCCGTTAGATTTTGTATCGTATTGTTGGTTAGATTCCATTCGAAATTTTGCAACCGAAATGGTGAGATGAGTTCAGAATTTTCTTGATAATCTGTCCATTGAAATGTCTGTAAACCGTCAAATAAAAAGTAAAACTTATTTGAAACAAGGAGATTTGAAGTAAACTGAGTGGTTTTTACATAAAAACCTCTTTTACTAGTTTAGGACAAAAAGAAATAGAAAGCAGGGTCACTACCAACCAAAGAGATTAAAATATAATAGGGCATAGAGGGGACAAAGCGCGGAAAATTTGAAGCCAAAAGTCATTCCAAGTGGAATAAGTCTAGTACAATTTCGACCGAATGACAGCTCGCGTTCATACTAACTGACATGACGCTTGAGCTTCAAACATGCTTCAAAGTTTTGTATGAAAATATTCCCAATGCCCCCTCTATGTCCTATTATATTTTAATCTCTTTGCTACCAACTAAGCCAATCCGTTATTTGCAGTCAGTCAGGGTACTTACTGTTCTATAGGTATACATTCATATAGCTCTTCTATATATAAATAGACTTCTATTTACATCAATCTAACAGTCCCATCTACATCTATCTCCACGGAACATTTGCGAGGCCATAACCCCGAACGGCATACACGGGGGCACAAAATAATATATGTGCCACTTAAGCTAATGCTCCTCTTCAAATGGCCCTGGATAGACAAGCCTAATGGGGGATTGTCATTACCTGTAATGTTGCCATTGTGGATGAGAATATATTCGATACTATAACTATTCCGCGCGGTTTTACGTCGTTCCCGTTCCCGTGGGAATACGGGGATAAAATATAGCCTATGCTATTTGCTACAAACATACAAAAGTACAAATGTTTTCATCTCTCCGGGCGGGAAGCGTAAATTTTCGGCCAGCTGCACTAAGCGAAGTTACCGCTTTCCGCCTCCGTCGAGCTGAAAAAAAAGTATACACACCTAGGAAAGTAAATAAGAAAGCCTCAGATCACATTTTTGATACATTTAGATACCTGTAATCTGAGTAATTTGTTATTTTACTTCCCTAGGTGTGTAATATAATTTTAGTGTAGATTTAAAGGGGATTTCATAATTGCGAATAATTACTAAATGCAAGGTGACGGTAAAAATCATTGTTTGTATCACAAAATATACGTATACCTTGCCTAGCCAAAAATAAAAACAAAATAAATAAATAATCTACCCGATCAAACCAAAAAATGTTTTTCGAAATTGCTTCAGATTTGACGGAAATATGGATTACTTATAATAAAAAAAATACACGTGACGAATCGAGAACCTCCACCTTTCTCGGAATCGGTTAAAATCGATTCAGAACAATATATACATGATCGATTCGGTCGAACAATGGTAAATATTCATCGTTGCGGATAAATGCGTTGCCACTTATCTTGCATATTTATGTACGCATGGGAGGTATTATTGGGTGATAAAATTAGACATATCTTTTTCTATAAGTACCTATATATTTTTGAAGTGCTATAGTATATTTTGCAAAATATTTCTTTCGTTCGAATTTATTTTACATAAATATCCAGTATTCTTGCATTATCATCTCAATTGAGTTGAAGACAAAGATGTCGGCCTTTCTTTGACGTAGCTATCTTCTTTGTAAGTTTAAGTTTGCAGATAAGTTGTAAGTTTTCAAGTTATAATTAACGTCTCAGTTTCCATTGCGGAGTTGGTATTTCTCGTCTTTGACTGTCGATAAGGTGCCTTTAAAACACATTTTTGGTAAATGTTTTTATTACAATTTATATATTTACGCTAAGAATTAAAATATTTTTACTCGGCAAGTATGATTTTTTGTATATTTGGTAGGTATGAGAATAAGGTATATTGCATCACCAACCGCCCCCCCCCCCCCCCCTTTTTTTCAATTGGCAAAACAACGTTCAGCGTTCGACCCGGGTCAGCTAGTAATATATATAAATCAATTCTAAGATAGTTTACTGTTTATTATACCCTGTAGGTACCCAATTTTCTCCAGTATAGTAGGTAGTAGTATATTACTAAATTTCTCAGGGGGTTAGCTGTGAGATTTTTTTTTATTTTCCCGTGCTGCAGATATCTGTACAGAAAAAATCACGACAATTCGGCGCTGCGTGAAAGAAGAAAAAAAACTCAAAAAAACATAAGTAAAACTGTACATTCTACTCTTGAGAATTGTGAACTTCAAGTAGTATAATAATATACCAGATTCAATTACATGATGTTATAAATTTCTAAAAACTTAGATCTAGGTACTTATCCATTTTCGTTTGTCAAACTTTCAACTAAAGCCCGGACTCAACACCATTATTTTTACAGCTATAAGTAATTCTGGCATTGGCACTATTCCACGGTCAGCCATAAAGAGAGAGCTATCAAGATTTCGATTCATTATTTGGATTTGTTGGCGGGATAGCTGGATTGAGGGGTTCGTTTCCACGGTTCGAGGCTTACGAGGAAGTTTTGAAAAATGTCCTTTGTGTCTCGAACATTTGATTTAGAGGCACTTTGAAATTAAATGAAGTATTTATTTGTGAAAAATGTACGTGTCTTCAGTACGGTTAGAAAGTAGGCTACTTAACAAAAAAAAATCACGCCTTTAATCCCCAAGGGGGTAGGCAGAGATATTCCACTGCTGGATGTAGGTACCCAATTTTCACTAGATATTCTTTGGACCCCTAAACGTGATAGGTGGTGAGCCCATCGCCGGACCGGGTCTGTTTACACATGCCTCAGAATTAATTCTGGGACCTGTGGGTTTCCTCACGATGTTTTCCTTCACCGTCAAGCTAGTGATGAATATGTACGTAAGTTTTGAAAAACTCAATGGAACTTGCCAGGACTAGAACCCGAGCCTCACTGATTATCATCATGTGAAGTAGGCTCTTTAACTGTAAGGCTATCACTGCACTTCCTACCAAATAATCAAAAAGAACAGTCACACTTTAATTCGTAGCTATTTCCTTCGCTTCTTATATTATTTAGTTACTTTCTTGAGGGTTCCGTTGTCTGTCCTTCCGTCTGTCAACAAGCTGCATATTTTAAAGCGTAAAAGGTAGACATTTTCACTGAGTGTCTACCTATTACTATGGCCGCTATGACAATTATTAAAATAATAATGTAAGTATAAGCTGTTTTTTCCTTAATAAAGAAAACAAAACATAATATTAAAAAGTTAAAAATTAAAGGGAGTCCCCCTATTAATTAAGTATTAAAAGAAACTTGTATATTATATTGTTTTTTTTTATTGTCGATTTTTTTTTCTTTAGTCAATGGAAACAAGTAAAAGGTGCGATCGGAATTATAGACGGCGTTAATTTCCTCGACTAGACTGCAGGATTACAGGCCGTTCTGAGACGGTACTGGCACGGACCCTCTAATAATACTGTCTGACCGTCCGTCTGGACGTTATGAGACATTCTGCTCCATTCAGAAATGCCGGAATTAATGTTAATCGGTTGTAGGTACGTATGTCCCGATTACATCGTTTCCTAGTCTGTGATACAAGCTTTCCTTTTTCACAGGCCTTTCCTGTGTTATGTCGATTTTGTCTCGCTCGTGTATACAGGTTTTCGTTAAGGGATAGAGAGGGGTAAACAATTCGTCCAAAAAAATACAAATTTTTATTCAAATTATCTACTCACATTATGAATTTGAGACGATTTTTAAAAATAACTCGGCGTATACGTCCCTAGTCGTAATCGAATCAGGTACCTACTTGATTTTTTTAAATTGTTACAACCCCATTGCACCTATTCCAGTATTTGGTGATGTATATCCTTGGACGAAGTTTGTCTTAAAATAAACTAGCGACCCGCCCCGGCTTCGCACGGGTGCAATGCTAACATTAAAACCTTCCTCTTGAATCACTCTGTCTATTAAAAAAAACGCATCAAAATCCGTTGCGTAGTTCTAAAGATTTAAGCATACAAAGGGACATAGGGACATAATGATATAGGGACAGAGAAAGCGACTTTGTTTTATACTATGTAGTGATAGTGATGGTAGGACACAAATTTATACACTGTTATTCAGTCCCAAACTAGGCACAGCCTGTACTATGGGTACTAAACAACGGATAAACATACATAAATAAATATTAAACGTCCAGACACGAAGCCAACAGATATGTTCATGCACACAAATGTTGGCCCCGAGCGGGGATCGAACCCGCGACCTCGGACTCAGAAGGCAGGGTCACTACCAACTGAGCCAACAGGCCCGTCAAAACTTTACTTATGCGAGTATATGTTTGTATGAGAGCATTCTCAAACTTAAAATCGCGAAAAATCAAACTTTTCAGACCTTAATTTAAAAGCAAATAGGTAATGAAACTCCTAACAAAAACAAAATAGAATTCGATTACTTCTCATCAATAATGCAGATTACTCTATGAATATCCTTTATGGGATCATCCTAGCTAATATATGGTGAACTGCAACCATTTATAGACTCTATGGGTTTTTAGACTCCGAGGAGGTCTGTTTATGATGGTCGATCATGGGTGAAATTTTGGGGTTACCATAAAATGATAATATTTTTTCTGTAAAATTACGGTTTTATCTTTAGTCCATAATGACACCATATTCTAGAAATGCCTCAAATTAATAAGCAGATTTTCGTTTGGCAGCTGATTACCTACTATCAAACTAAAGGTTGGTTTTGTGGGAAAATTTGAAGGGCCGATGTTGATTTTTAATAAAACACAAATTATTTAGGAAATTATTGTCATTTCTTTTTATTTTGATATATTGGTATGGTTCAAATATGTATGGAACAAAATATCGGCCAAATGGCGGCCGCGACTTTGGCGGCACACCTCCATCCGATGGTCCACATTCTCGATCACGCTGAGGCATAATTGAGGTTGTATGCCGTTAATGTGCCGAATTATCTCATCCTTTAGGTCTTAAATTGTGGCTGGCTTATCGACGTTCACCTTTTCTTTCAAATAACCCCATAGAAAGAAGTCCAACGGTTTCAAATCATATGATCTTGGCGGCCAATTCACATCGCCACCACGTGAGATAACACGGCCATTGAATTTGTCGCGCAAAAGAGTCATTGTATCTTTGGGTGTGTGGCAAGTGGCACCGTTCTGTTGAAACCACATATCGTCCACATCCATATCTTCCAATTCGGGCCATAAAAACTGGCCGATTAAATTGGTCGAAAAAATCATGAAGTGCACGATAAGTATGCATTTTGATTTGAACGTCCATTTTCATAATAAGCCTGAATAACTTTAACGCGTTGCTCGATTGTGTATCTTTCCATGGTTCAAATTGAGTTAGTTTCAAATAGAGATATGTCAAATTAAATGCAGAAAAAAACTTGTCGTTTATGTGTGGTTCACATTCAACATCGCCCCTTTAAATTTAACCACCCTTTTGTTTGATAGTAGGTAATCAGCTGCCAATTGAAAATCTGCTTATTAATTTGATGCATTTCTAGAATATGGTGTCACTAGGGACTAAATTACTTGCATTAGAAAACTTCATTGCTAATGTAAGAGTAATTTTCAGTTTAATTTTTTTCTAAAATTCTTAAAATTGATAAAACCTATACCAAAAACAAGCAATACAAATACATCTGCGTCGCATGCTACCGTTATATGAAAAATGGGTTTTATAATAATCCATGTAAATACATACTTAATTAGTTACACGATACCCAGTCTAATATAGTAATAATAAAATGAAGTTAAAAATACTTAAGACAATCCTTTAAGACCCCAGAATCGTGGTCGCCGTCGCAACTGTCACCCTGTATAGATGATTTGATAGATTTTTGCACATTTTTTACATGCAAACGCAATCAATCACGCAGATAACTGTCATTTAACAGATTGCCTGTCCCTTAGTGTTTGCTCTTTGTGGCAGTTTTTTTGTTTCAATGAAATATTTATCGAGTTTGATACAGTCTGTTGCAAATGAAAATTGCCTATTGAAAGTGGTTTCATAATATACCTATCATAAATAGCAGAATGCCACATCATATTATTACTGTGGAAATCCATTTCTTTTTTAAATCGATTTATTGTCCAAGTCTTCTCATAGTTACTTTTTTATGTTGGTTTTGGTAGATATTTGAAAAATACTATCATGTTATGTCTGTAGTTTTTATAAAAAACTAAATGATCTTCGTTCGCGGCTACTTTGGATTAATGTTTGGAATGTTTTATTAAATCAATTAAAAGTTTTTAAGATCGATAATCTACTCACCTTCCTTTACATATTGTTTAAGATACTAGCGACCCGCTCCGACTTCGCACGGGTGCAATACTTATACTAAAACTTTCCTCTTAAATCACTCTAACTATTAAAAAAAACCGCATCAAAATCCGTTGCGTAGTTTTAAAGATTTAAGCATACAAAGGGACATAGGGACATAAGGACATAGGGATATAGGGACAGAGAAAAGGACTTTGTTTTATACTATGTAGTGATTATAATTATTAAGATTATAAATCTGTTCTTTAATTTAAGTGACTAACAGATAGACACAGCAATTTTAATGATATTTTTATTTTCTATTGCAATAATCTTAGTCCTCAAAAGTATTTTATTATAAGTAAGTAGGAACCGGTTAATATAGTCTCCATGTTATGTAAAAAACCAGCCAAGTGCGAGTCCGACTCGCACTTGACGAAGGATTACATACCATTATCTATAAAAACTACAAAAAAATCCGTATGTGATTCGCCATACATATTATATTTTATTTGGTTTTTTAGAACCTATTTGTTGTTATAGCGGCAACAGAAATACATCATCTTTGAAAATTTCAACTATCTAACTATCACGGTTCATGAGATATAGCCTGGTGATAGACGGACAGACAGACAGACGGACGGACAGCGGAGTCATAGTAATAAGGTAGCGTTTTACCCTTTGGATGCCGTACTCTCCACGGTAAGAAACTAAATATGAAGCACTTTTCTTAGAGGAACTTAACTATGTGTTATGTAATCAAGTGTTTTAGTTATGAATATTGTTGAAATTAACTCATATTATAGCATCAACCCCGTTCATCGCCGTATCATAGTGATATACTAGGGTACATGGTTCACCTGCGTTCAACAGCATCTGCTGCGTGGTAATTAATTCCGTTATGACCCTCTATTGGCTGCCAGCCAGCGGAACATGGCTTTAATATTCTTTTTTAGACTTTAAAATATTGCGATTTAATATGGTCACCCTATTCTGGGCCGCTTTTTCTTGGATTTGCAAATGTATTTTTAATGACCATGTTTTTTGTGCGTTATTAAGGGTTAATAAAACTTTTGAATATTGTTTGCGCGAGTATGTGATTTGATGATGTATGTAAAGCTGTATTCTATTACAAGCGCTTTGGGAAAGGAATAAAATTCGGTCACGGTAATTCTGGTCTGTTGCTATTCTGTAATCTATACTAATATTATAAAGAGGAAAGATTTGTATTTTTGGATTTTGTATGTTTGTTACGAATAAACTCAAAAACGAATGGACCGTTTTTTAAAATTCTTTCACCAATGAAAAGCTAGAAGATTCCTGAGTAACATAGCCTATATTTTATTACCGTATTCCAACGGGAACGGGTACTACGCGGGTGAAACCGCGCAGAACCGCTAGTCTCCATATACATAAAGTGTGATTATATAACTGCATGAAATGCATACAAGTGTTGCATGTTAGTAAATACTTTGAATAAAATAAAATAGAAGGTAGCGAGTAAAACGGTGATATACGCATCCTTAGGTTTTTTAAAAAAGCCGCTTTTTGCTCAACTTGGCGGGGGCACTGCCGTGCCCCTAGATTTGATTAAAACATGTTTTAGGTTGAGCATTCTATGAATACAGCATAATATACAGAACCTACAACTTGGCACGTCGTAAGGCGAGTGCGTGAACCCCACTAGAACCCAATTTGAGTAATGGAAAAACAATTTTCGCAAATGGATGCCGCCCTTTGAAGCCTTCGGCCCTACTGTAATCTGTTTGTCTGTCTGTGCTTAGCTGGTGCAATTACAATTTAAGCATTATATTGCACGGAGCAACTGGCTTTTGGCCTCGACTTAGAGTTTGCAGGGGAGGGTCCTAATATATACAACGCGTAACACACCAATTAGTATAAGTATTAATATAAAAAAATTATGATGCAATCTAACTTTAGTTGTGTCTAACCAATTTTCTTAAATATCGATTAATAATAGCACGATTTCCATAGAAAGCACTAAATTCAGCTACGATATTTTTTTTTTAATTAACACATATTAAAAATAGCTGAAATCGAATAAGTCGATACTGAACAAACTAATTTCAGGAATTGTGCTTATTATGTTACATGTTGTATCTGCTCACGATTTTTTCTAGGTAGGGTGGGTCAAAATAATAAATAAATAAATAATCTCACGCCTCTTATTAAATAGGGGGTAGGCAGAGATATTCTATTTCTGGATATACCCCCTTTTCAGGAGATATTCTTTTGACCCCTAAAAATGATAGGTGGTCAGAATTAATTCTGGGATCTGCGGGCCTCCTCACGATGTTTTCCTTCACCGTCGAGCCAGTGATAAATATGTACCTAATAATAAAAAATAATAAAAAATCTCACGCCTGATATGTAGGCCCGAGGTGGTAGGCAAAGGTATTCCAGTTCTGGATATACCCACTTTTCACAAGATATTAATTATACCTAAGTTTTGAAAAACTCATTGGTACATGCCAGGATTCGAACCCGAGCCTCACTGATTATCATCATGTGAAGCAGGCTCTTTAACCGTAAGGCTATCACTACACTGAGTCAAAATATAAAGTATTATGTGAAGACAACTTACCTACTAGTTTAAAAACAGCCTTTTGAATCATACAATGAACACTCCTCTCTTTCTTACACATTCTATACTGTAAGGTATTAATTAGTACATCCTACAGTTCAAAATTTAGAGTGCTTTGACATTATATTATAACACTTTGTATAACAAATTCACACACGGTTATTTAGTATGAGGTAGTAACGTGGAGGAATTCCTTTATCTGTAACTTATATCGATTACAGTTTTATTACTTCGATTGACTTGACTGTTATAGTGATGAGGACTCAACAAGCTCTCATTGAAGGAGACGAATCAACGGGGTATTGTGTGTTGTCGTCTTTAATGAACATAGAGTAATGTAGGCAAGAGGGTTGGTCTACACTTATATTATAAAGAGGCAAGATAAGTATGTATGTTTGATCTTTAAATATAGATAAATTGATTCAAGAGGAAGTTTTGTATGTATATTATGTAATACACACACCGGCACAATTAGCGGAACAGAAAAAAAAGGGAGTATTTACGCATTTTTGCGTGTTACTGGCCGGCTAAATAAGCTTTTTTTAAATTTGGGTTTTAATTTAAAAATGGAATACTAAGCGACTGCCCTTTTTTTCATTCTTTTGTTTTAATTTTCATTGATTCATTTTTTCCACCGCTTGTCCGTTTTTAGAAGGTTCGTGAATTCCATTTGAAAAGCTTTGAATTGCAGTTTTTGAGGCTTTTGAGTTTTTTCGCATATTGATAATTTACGAGCATCTAATTATGCCTGATTTAACGCCATCAGAAATCATTAGGGCAGATCAAATGAGGAGAAATGGTCAAACCTACAGATCGATTGCCAGAAGCCTTCGTCGATCGTTATCAACGATTTATCGTAGCATCCAACGATACAGATTGACGAATGCTCTAGTGAGAAGGAGAGGACAAGGCCGGAAAAGGTGTACTTCAAGGAGGGATGACCGTTTTCTCCAACTTCAAGTCCGACGGAACACGAGACTAACGGCGGTGCAGGCTCGAAATTTACTGGAAGAGGTACGAGCAGTAAGGATGAGTGAGCGGACAGTTCGTAGAAGATTCGAAGAAGTGGGTATAGGCTCGTATGTGCCCGCCAAAGCCCCAAAACTTGAGAGACATCATCGCACAAACCGTCTACACTTTGGTCGTGAACATCGTGATTGGGACTTCGACGACTGGGGACAGGTTCTTTTTACTGATGAATGCAGAGTTATGTTAAATCAAATTGATGGAAGGCAGCGAGTATGGAGACGCAAAGGAGAACGGTATATCCAGTCTAATTTTGAAAATACAGTTGCATATGGCGGCGGTTCAATTATGGTCTGGGGAGGAATATGTTTAGGAGCTCGTACGGAGTTAGTAGTGGTCGATGGCGGGAAGCTGAATGCTGATCGGTATATCAGGGAGATTTTAGAAGAACATGTTGTGCCATTTGCCCCCTTTATTGGTAACAACTTCATTCTAATGCAGGATAATGCTCGGGCTCACAGTGCTCGCACAGTACAGACATACCTAAACCATGTTGGTATAACGGTGATGGAGTGGCCAGCACGGTCCCCCGATATGAACCCTATAGAACACGTCTGGGACTTGCTAAAGAGGAGTGTAAAGTCAAGAATGCCCCCTCCCAATAATCTCAACGAGTTGCGAAACGCATTACTTGAAGAATGGCAGAGGTTGCCCCAAGAAACCATTGATAACATCATCCGCAGCATGCCCAGACGGATGGAAACCCTCATCAGAGCACGAGGAGGAAACACTCGATATTGAACAGTCATTGAAATTGTTGTTAAACTTTGGAAAATCTTGAATTTTCTGCTGTTTCTCTATAATTAAAAATCGAAGAAAAATGCATTTTGTTTAATTTAATTTTTATTTTTATAAAATTTTAAGTATGGTGTTACAAATGAATGTCAAAACATGTTAATTTAATTGTTGTTTCATTTTAAATAATATATTGTTTAAAAATTACATTCATTGTTCTAAATTCCCTCTTTTTTCTCCTTTTTTTTTCTGTTCCGCTAATTGTGCCGGTGTGTGTATAAGAAACACTGAGAATCCTACTAATATTAATAGCCTGCGCAGACGACGGACTTTGTCCCCGGAGGACAAAGTCCCCCGAATCGTAAAAAAATATGTCCGTCTCTTTTTGTCCTGTACCGCCCGTCGGTGTCCGCGATTATTCGGGGGACTTTTTGTACGCCATACTTTTAATCCCTCGTGTGCGTTACTCGATACAGTTGTAAGCGTTCTATTTTGGCGGACAAAAAAATACGGGGACAAATTGCGTCGTCTGCGCAGGCTATAAGTATTTAAACGCGAAAGTTTGTATGGATGGATGTATGGACGTTTGTTCTTCTTTCACGCAAAAACTACTGAACGAATTTTGATGAAACTTTACAGTTATATAGCTAGTACTGGGCTATATTTTATCCCCGTATTTCTACGGGAACGGGAACTACGCGGGTGAAACCGCGGGGCGCTGCTAATATCATAAAAACCGAAGCGAAGCTAAGGTGGGTCGCTAGTTCATTTGTAAATATCAAGTGAAACGTTAGCTAGGTTTTCATTATGCAAAGTCCCTCTGTATCAGCAAATTAATCTGCGCACCATAATTGAATGTGAAGATCAGTTCATATTCTTACTTGTCGCTGACATAGCGTTTCATGTCATGATAATGTACTCGTATAAAGCTTCTGAGGGATCATAATAATTTATACAGTTTTTTTTATGGAATACGTGAATTACAATGTGATTGCCGTTTTTGGCGTATCGCGTTCCGTTCCGAATTTGAACGTTGTGAATAAAGTAGGATATTTTCTATTTTATATCATACGTTTGCTTAAATTAGCGTTTTAATATTCATATTGTGTTTACATGGTCGAAAGCAATAGTTTCTGTGTGTGTGTGCTATGTATAATAACTACAATTATTCGTGTAGTAGGGATAATAATGGAAGCTATGTTAAGGTAAGTCGTTACGTCAAAGTCTTTAGAAAACTTACTTAATTTAAGTTACGTCGACTTAAGTTACTCTTGTGCTTTAAAACTCCTTCGTCAACATCTTTCTCATTCGGTTGGTCAATAGCATGGACTATCTATTGTCAGTGTAACTCTTTCCTTATGGGCCGTCTCCACGAGCGAGAAAACATCGCTGTGTGGAGACGCGTTCATAGAGAGTGTATATAGAAATACGTGGCACGACGATATCATCGCCGCGATTCTCTCGCTCGTGGAGACAGCCCCTTAGGGTAAGCATAATATACTTAAATCCTAGACTTTATTGGGACTGTTAAGATAAAAGAACTATCCACTGTAAAGCAAACTACGACTTACGACTTTTCGTGTACTTCTTGTGCTACTGTCATACGTATGTGAATATTAAACAAATTGGAATATTGGAACAGATTTCCTCCAGCACAGCGCAATGCGACAGCGAAAAATAACGAAATTATGTAACCCAATTTAGTATTAAGTAACAATTGATTATAAAAGAATATTGTGTTGAGGAGTTTCTTGCCCCGCTTCTTCTCCTCAACCAAACATGCTTGAAATAACGTTCAATAATTGGACTTGTAAGTTCCTACTTTGAATAAAACATTTTGACTTTGACTTTGACTTTGAAATAGCCTAAGAAATGGTAATGATAATCTATGTCTATGCAAATCCTATGAAAATGAGGATTCATGTCACATGAATCGTATCTCTTATTTACTGTATAGGAAACGTGTAGTTTTCTCATTTATACCGGGAGCACTGCCCCGTAAAATAGGATAGTGCTGTAATAAAACGATCATTTAACCCAAATTGGTGTCCTTGTCTCGACTGATTGCTCATGCGCTGATATAATTTAGGTACAAGAGACGTATACACACACACACACATACCCTAAGTCAATGATATTATAAGTTACTAAGCTCATTTCCCTAAGTAGTAATAGAAAAAGTTGGGTTATGTAGTGGACGGTATAACACAATATAGGAAACTACGGGAGCTTATAGCATATTTAGACGCAAATTCCGCAACATCGACCTGGTAACCTACCATACATTCTGTCTAATTAAAATCATCTTATATTTAAGTCGTACTTCCGGGGAGTACATCTGGGGATCTGGTGTTCCTGAAACACAGGCTCACGCTTAGTTCAGGCACCAGTCTTCAAACGTACAAACCATGCTCCAGTTTTTACCAAAGTTGTACCTACCCTGTACCTAATTTGTATGGTTAATTTGTATGTTGTGAAGAATAAACAAATAAAGAATTAAAAAAAAAAAAAAATAATAATAATGCATTAAAATCCTCATAGAAATCAGTGCAAATAGCATGCGTCTTAAAAGAGTTTAAAATAATAATAATCATTCGAATATATAAACGTATAATAAGCAGTAGTACCTATAACTATGTTGTAATTTATATTTGACTAGCGATCCACCCTCGCTTTACTTTGGTTTAGGCGCACAAAAATATGTTTTTTACGAGATCATATTACAATTCTTTGGAATTTTCTCTGTTGAAATATACCTACATGTATCATACTTATAAACTTTTCTCTTGAATCACTCTGTCTATTGATGGAAATTTTACTTAGTTTAAAGATCTAAGCGTACCGACGACGGGAAGCGACTTTGTTATAACAATAATAATAATAATAATAATGTCCGGGATTCTATAGTCCCGTGAATTTGAAAAGACATACATAATAATAATAATATTATTATGTATGTCTTGAAATTGATGAAATTGACGGGCCTGTTGGCTCAGTTGATAGTGACCCTGCCTTCTGAGTCGGAGGTCGCTGGTTCGATCCCCGCTCGGGGCCAACATTTGTGTGCATGAACATGTCTGTTGGCTTCGTGTCTGGGTGTTTAGTATTTATTTAAGTATGTTTATCAGTTGTTTAGTACCCATAGTACAGGCTCTGCCTAGTTTGGGACTGAATAACCGTGTGTAAATTGTGTCCCACAATTTATTTATTTATATTTAATATTTATTTGCTTTGAATGTTGTATACATGGTATGGTGTCAGTACAAAATAAATAGTCATACATTCAGATTTTTTAAATAAATCGTGCAAAATTTCAAGGTACAAGTCAGATAATTATTAAAATATACAAAGTTAAGTATACGAAGTGTTTTATACTGTGTAGAGACTAGCTGTTACTTGGGACTTCGTCGCTGGGAGCTTCAGGGTATCGCGTCTCCTTGGTTTGTTTACGGATTAAAAAGTACGAGTAATGTCTTTTCTTCAAAACGTAAATTGTCGTTGTGGCAAGTCTTCCGCCGTAAAGGTAACAGAAGGTTGCGTGTTCATATCACGTCGGGGTCACCAGTATGGAGGAGCGGAGGTGGAATGCTCCTCCATCGTGAAAAGGAAGATCTTCCGCCAGGCGAGGTGATCGTGTCTGGGGACCGCGGTCCAAGGGTTGATGTTGGACAGTTGTATTTATACAAACTCATTAGAAAACTCCGATAGCGCGGTTTAGAATTCGGCCGTCTATTGGCGCGTTCTATTAAACTTGGCCTTCTATTGGCGCGTCCATGTAGTGTCGCTACATACCTATTTATATTATTAGTAGGATTGTATCAACTATTCTGTGATTGTTTGTCTTGTACAGTCAAGAGCACGAGGAGCTTGATACATTGGACTACCTAACGTTCTTATTACAGTCGCCTTAGAAGTCAGACTCGCACTACAAGGGTAAAGCTTCATGTGCTCTTGACTGTAGGTACATTATAGGTAAAGTTCACAAAAATTCCTAGCCACAAAATCTTAAACAATGATGTTATAAAAGGTGACATAATTAACTTAAATTGCTGAGGTGTCATCAAATAAAAAATCCCTTTACCGAGTGAACCCAGCACTTTACAGGTGTAGACAGGGGAACGATTTATCTTAGCAGGTGTACAGGTGTGCTGAGTAATGTTGCTCCATCACGGCGTAGACGAAACAAAACCAGCCGTGTGTACACTCCTAATATATAGCTTTGTATTAACGTTGTGGTAATAGCTTTATAGCAGTAGTCCTGTTGATAGTGAACCAGGCTATCTGTGAAGCTCGGGTTCGAATTCTGGTGGTGTACAATTAAGTTTTTCAAGTGTAGGTACAATTTATTACTTAGGTACTAACTCGACCGTGAAACATCGTGAGGAAATCCGCAGATCCCAGAACTGATACTGAGGATATGTAAGAATACCGCAGTTCCGCAACGGACATGGGTACATCAACTATAAGTACTTTAAAGGTCCAAAAAATATACTAGTAAAAATATGTATTTCTAGGAATAGAATATTTTCATAGACCTCTTCGGCAAAACCTTCTCCCGTGGATGTGAGGGGTTTTTCTTGTTTTTTTTAGGAACTGAGATATTATTATACTTAAGATTTAGACTCAGCCACAAAACAGGAGAAGGATATAGACTTTATCTTTCATCCTGTAAAGTGGGCTGTGAGTAAATCTAAAGACCACAATGATTTCTGAGCCATGTTTGGATATTTTGTTTGAAACATAATCTTAAAAGGGTGTCACGAAGAATTTTTCATGACAAAATAAAATATACCGGAATAAATAATGATGTGAAATTTGCTAGGTTCTGGGTTTGCTTGTGATTGGAAATAAAATAAACTGAATGTTGGTAATGACTGTTGCTAAGTATTTATTGATCTTTTATATCAGTTGTTGTACATTAACCGTTAACACTATTACAGATAAGTTGTAACTAAAGTTATACCAGACTAGTTAATCGGCAGAGCCGGGTTCACGGGGCAAATAAAATAACTTAACTGTAAAAATCCTAACGAGGTTATACCACCAATCAGGTTAAATTTATCATTAATATGTTGAAATCTAAAACACCTACTTGATCATGGTGACTTATCTTAAAATAGCGAGAAGCGCTACACCATTTTTAAAAACTCGGAGCTCGGAGAAACTGGCACGGTGAGAAACACCATAGTCATCGAATAAATTTGCAACGGAGAAACTTATGGACTGTAGAAACCTGCGTATCGTAGAAATTTGCGTATCGTAGAAACCTGCGTATTGTAGAAACCTCCTGCAATTAACAGGAAAATATTATCTACATGACTTTACTCGGAGACGGTTAAAAAATTATTTATAAAGTTGGAAAACAAAACCTAATTGGAATTAGTTATTGCACATTTACATACCTTGTGGGGGAGAAGAGTCAAGCTTGAAGCATCAGGATCTCATGTCAACCCCGGAGGTTTCTTACAAAAATGTGGGTATATCAACCCATACTGCAATAAAATAAATTCACTATAAACCACGATATTTATGGAATTCAACCAATGCAAATGGAGAAGTTACGAACTAACAGCTTACCAAATTGGAATATAGAAGAATACTTCAGGAAACATTCTTTCTTTTACAATGAGTTTCCTAATAAAAGTTTGAAGTAGGGTAGATTCTGCAACGAAACACAAAATGTTTGAAACTAGAAAAAATCAAGAAATCGTCATGATCTAACATCGTTTAAGTGTTGAAAGATATATCAAACTCACCAGGATGTTCAAGTTTGAACTCAAAAGCATTTGCTTTTGTAAAATGTCGTTCGTTAGTCAACTTATTTCGGCGACATCACGGCTAAGAAAGAACGAAGTCAACGTTATGTATTTGGAAGACCATCTCTCACACACTTCCCGAAAAACACGGTAACTGTAGGCTATCTTGACCTCAAATTCACAAGATACAATTGTGCGAAAATCATAGTTCAAAACTGTTTGACATTTAAGTGATCTCAAATATAATAACACAACACTATTTTCCCTATATCATTAGTATTTAAAGCATTTAAATGCTTTTAAATTGAATAACATAATTTTGTCAACAAAAGGTAAATCTTTCGTAGAAATTGACAACACCGACTTCTTTTTACAATGACGTTTGGCAAAGGCAAAAGCATCATCACATTCTGCCTATTTTTGAGTCACAATATTAAATGCTTCAATACGAAAGTACAACGTTACAAGGGTATATCACTATTTATCGAAATAAAATTTCAAGTAATTATTCTAAGAATAAGAATAGAATAAGAAATCTTTATTTGCTTCAAACATGGTGTAAAGATGTTATAAAATATGTATGTGCATAAATGTTCAGCTAAAAAAATGTAGCATGCAAATATAAAAAGGACAATGAGAAAAAAAAACTTCTTAAAATTACGCATTATATAACAGTTCGCGAATATTGTAAAACATTTTATTTAGAAGCTATTCATTAAAAGACATCCCAAAACTCCTCTGAAAATAATAAAACAATAAAAAAAGTTCTGCAATTGAGTACCAAAAATGATGACGTCACAAAGTCTGTACTCAACTTACATTTTCCATAGCAAATTTTCTTTTGACAGATCATTAAAAGGAACTCATTTGATTGACAGTAAAATACCCTCTTAAGACATTGTCATACCCTACATGGCTCAGACGGACCTGTTGGCTTCGTAGGTAGTGTGCCTGTCTTCTGAGTTGGAGGTCGCGGGTTTAATCCCCGCTCGGGGACAACATTTGTGTGCATGAACAATGAACATGTCTGTTGGCTTCGTGTCTAGGTGTTTAATATTTATTTAAGTATGTTTATCGGTTGTTTAGTAAGCATAGTACTAAAGTTTGCCTAGTTTGGGACTGAATAACCGTGTGTAAATTGTGTCTCACAATTTATTTATCACTACATAGTATAAAACAAAGTCGCTTTCTTCGTCCTTATATCCCTATTTATGCTTAAATCTTTAAAACTACTACCTACTAACTATTTTGATGCGGTTTTTTTTAATAGATAGAGTGATTCAAGAGGAAAGTTTCAGTATCAGCATTGCACCCGTGCGAAGCCGGGGCGGGTCGCTAGTTTATTATATAAAGAAATTTTAACGTCCCTCGAACGAGAATCTAACATATTAGGTTTAATTTTCATTTAAGTTCCTTATAAAAGCGACAATAAATCGCTACCAGCAGCTAAGCGATGTCGGCAAAAAAGAAAAAGTGCTAAAACCAATAAGAGCAAAACGGACCAACGACCGTTGAATGCCGGTTAAAAGAAAAACTGTAAGCTAGTTCTTGTTAGTTGAAATACTTTTTCGAATTAATCCCTATAGATTATGGTCACCTACAATACTAATAGACCTCGTAGTGAGTGATTTATTCTGTTTATTGCCGTTCCCGAGGGAATTTCTAAAAATCCCTTCTTAATGGTCACTTACTCGTACGTCTTTTAAGATATCTTTGTGCAAAATTTTCATGCTTCTGCACAAGTTTATAGACTGCCCTATTATTAGACTATTAAATTTTGCTTTAACCTACAGAAATAAATAAATTTTGACTTTTGACTTTGACTTTAATCGATCAGTCAGCGAGTAAGTTTCTATTTTATACATACAACGCGTAACAGAATAAACGCAATTCCTCATACATCCCAATTAGTATGATAATATAAAAAAATTATGACTTCGTACTTTAGTTGTGTTAACCAATTTTCTTAATTAAAGAGCAAAAGTTTTCCATAGGTAGCACTGCTAATTCGCTGTTATTAAAAACGTTCGCCAAAGTATTACTACAGGTATTACTTTCACAATTTTGCTTCGTTCCGGTTTATTCCGGTTAGGGCGACGTCATACTAATCTCGCACGTTAATTATCATCTCGATCTCTGGGGCCGTGATGAAGTGCCCCTACACGTTAGATTAGCCATTGTCCGCTAATGATGGATGAAAGAGGGTGAGGTGATGTTTTGGCACTATGGAGCAAGGCATAGGCGGCAGCGAGAGCGAGATCGGGAGCGAGATGCGGGAGTGAGAGGCGGGAGCGAGACCGGGAGCAAGAGCGGAAGCGAGAGTATATAAGCGGAAGCGTGAAACCATCAATGGTAAAACTCAATGGTACAGCTGGTCCGGAGGGGTTCGAACGTTTTGAGAAGTATTCTTTTGTTTTTTTTTATTTTAAAACAGATATCGCTTGTATTTTTATAGCTTTACGGAGACTTTATATAAAAGGGAAAGCTGTTGCAAAAGTTTATTACTATTATTTTATTTTCTAATTTAGTACCTATTATTACTGTACTTATTTTGTATTTACAATATAAAAATATTTTGTAATGTTTACTGAATTATTAGTTATACAATAATTATTACTATTTTATTTCGATTCATAGGGGTTTCATAGTAAAATTTCAGTCTCAGGAGTCTGCGAAGTCATCATAAACTTACTTGTAATTAACCTCTAAGACTAAGCATCCGAGACACAATAGATTTTTAATTGTGTCTCGGTTCCAATTGGAACCCGCGGTTCCTTACAGATGATGCTTTTATCTGTTCGCGCTTTTACATTTACCAATCACACATCACCAAAGCAGTTCACATTTTTTTAACATTTTCATTGTGTGAAATGTCATTACATTTAAACTCTACTGCTTGCAAAACAAAGAATAACACGCCTTTTATCCCCGAGGGCTTAGGCAGGGGTATTATATTTCTGGAAATACCTACTATATTCTAGAATATTCTACCGCTTGTGTCTGTCGCTATCCGCTTATACCTTATTACTCGCTCGCTTGTCCGCTAAGGTTTCACGGGGTCCCGTTTAATTCGGTGGGTTAATCTCGCGTCATTGTCCCCTGGGGTGGGACAAGTGTGTCTCACTTCAGGTATTGTCAACAAATTCATTGGACCAACTTGAGATTTTAAATTGGAGCCAACTTCAGTAGCTGCTTAGTATTAATTGATATTTTGTATACGTATACATAGTCATTTTAAATTAAGCGCAAATAATAAACAACAAACTATTTTTCGCATTGATTTTTATTTTTCATTCACTATTTTACTAAATAAAAAAGATTATTACAGACATTTAAAAAGAAACTAACACGCTGTACATGAAGCTGCCGCACACTGCCTCATCAAAAATTGCGCGTAAATATCAAAATAAATATAAAAATAATAAAAGCAGCGTTTAAAAAGTGGGGTTTTTGTGCGGCAGTGAGGGTCTTTTCAAAGTATTTTTACAAAATAAAAAAAAAATTAGAAAAAAAAAGATGTTAATTCTATTTCTCTAACATTTTGTACCTACCCTTAAAATATTAGCACTTGATTCAAAAATGACCTTATTCATGCTTGCTTAAGCAGCTGCGCCCTGCGGCTTCACTAGTGTCATATGAATCGATTGTTCAGCCGTACCACCTACGCCGTATACAGAAAGAAAGCCGAAAACCCATCGGCGCCGACCGGCGCCCATCGGCGCCTATCGGCGCCGGTCTACGCAGGTAACCGGCGGAGGCATTTATATGAACAAGCGCTGATGGGCGCCGACCGGCGCCTGTCGGCGCCGATAGGCGCCGATCGGCGCCGACTCGCGCCGGTCGGCGCTGGTGCCGCCCGCCAATCATCGTACGACATTTTGCTCGCTCTGCTTCAATCTGCTTGCTTTCTGTAGAATGGACCGGCGCCGATGGGCGCCGATCGGCGCCTATCGGCGCCGACAAGCTTTCGGCTTTCTTTCTGTATACGGCGTAAGTTTCGTAACGGGATATATAATTTGACGACGCTTATTTAGCAACTAGCTGTTCGGCAAGGTTTCACCCGCGTAGTTTCCGTTTCCGATACGGGAATAAAATATAGCTTATGTTACTCGATACAAAGATGACTGAATAAGAGCACCATCCAAATTAAGCTTCGTTTATATTCATCCCTTGAATTCCCGTGAAGTGCAGTGATTACTAACCAAACTTAAATTTCATTTTAGCATTACCCATTAATTAATACGTCTTCACGCCTTAATGCTTTCCCGAAATAATTAGGGCGCAATACAATGAATCCCCAGACAAATGGATGCAAAGACAATGCAAGACAAGCCCCAATACAATAGAATGGGACACTTTGCCGCTTCCGATGGAGAAACGATCGTGCAGTGCTAGTACAGATTTGGTATATTATTGTGCTGCCTACAAAGAGATTAAAATATAATAAGACATAGAGGGGGCATTGGGAATATTTTGATACAAAACTTTGAAGCATGTTTGAAGCTCAAGCGTCATGTCAGTTAGTATGATCGCGAGCTGTCATTCGGTCGAAATTGTACTAGACTTATTATCCTTGGAATAACCTAAAATTTTTCTCGCTTCAAAAAAGTCAAAAAGTCAAAAGTCAAAATGTTTTATTCAAAATAGGAACTTACAAGTCCACTTATTGAACGTCATTTCAACTCCACCGCTTCAGCATGTATGGTTGAGAAGAAGAAGCGGGGCAAGAAACTCCTCAACACAATATTCTTTTAATCAATTGTTACTTAATACTAAATTGGGTTACATAATTTCGTTTGTTTTTCGCTATCGTATTGCGCTGGACTGGAGGAAATCTGTTCCAAGCATCATTGTCATTTATATAGTCGTCTAGTTTGTAATATGCCATTTTACAAAGTACATGTTTAACATGAGTTTTGAACACAGTTTCAGGCAATTTCAAAATATCTTCTGGTATTTTATTATAAAAGCGTATGCAAAGCCCCACAAAGGAATTATTAATTTTACTTAATCGTGACTGAGGTTGCTCTAGTTTATTTTTATTCCTAAGATTACAATTATGCCTGTCACAGTTTTTAGTATACAGTAATATGTTTTTCCGTACATACATAATGTTTTCATAAATGTACTGACAAGGCATTGTTAAAATATTAATTTCTTTGAACAGTTCTCTTAGGGAATCACGACATCTTAACTTGTAAATGGCGCGTATAGCCCTTTTTTGTAAAATAAAAATAGATTCTGCATCAGCAGCTCTGCCCCACAGCAAGATGCCATAGGACATTATACTGTGAAAGTAGCTAAAATAAACGAGTCTTGCTGTGTCTACATCAGTAAGCCATCTGATTTTTCTGACGGCATAAGCAGCTGAGCTCAGTCTGTTAGATAATGCAGAAATATGAGAATTCCATTGAAGTTTGGAGTCTATCGTTATCCCCAAAAAAACTGTATTATCAGCAAAATCTAATTTGTCATTGTTTAAAATTATCTCATTCTCTACTCGTCTAACATTAGGGAGTACAAACTTTATACATTTGGTCTTCTTAGCGTTGAGCACTAGATTGTTTGCAGTGAACCATGTGAGAATTTGTTGAAGAGTGTCATTTACCTCGTCGAGCTTCTGAGCTTGTCTATCTACTTTGAAAATCAGAGATGTATCATCAGCAAACAACACTATCTTTGACAAACTCTCTACCATGAATGGAAGATCATTTATATATACAAGAAAAAGAAAAGGACCAAGAATCGAACCTTGAGGCACCCCAATTTTTACGGGTGCGCCCTGTGATTTACAATCATTTATTTTTACTTTTTGTATCCTATTTTCGAGATAGGACTGTAAAATATCAAGCGCTTTGTCTCCTCTATGCCCTATTATATTTTTATCTGAATTCCGACATTTTGCGAATCCGTCATTTTGCGTATCTGACATTTTGCGATGGTTCCCCGCCTACAACTGTTTATGATGTGAATTGCGGTAACTGTACACTTTTCTGTTTTACATTTTTAATATGAAGAAGTAAAATTGTGTGTATACTTAAACTGGTATGTTGGATCTTGGTAGTAATCTCTGGAACTACTAAACCGATTTTTTTAGTTATTTCATAGGAAGCTCTATTATCCCCTACAAATAGAAACAATATTTTATTTAAATAAAAATAAGGTTCCTGTTTTACATCTCAGTACTAGTGAATTAGGTTGAGAAAAAAGCGGTGCTTGTGCTTTATCGGCGTGCGTAACTAATAAAAACTGAAGTAAAGCGAGCGGGTTGCTAGTAAGTATTTACCTATATAAAGAAAAACTAGATGTCGCGCGGTGCGCGAGGCCGCAAGCGGCCACGCGTGTCTCTGTGGGGTCGTATTTTGACAGAAAAATAAAGTCTAATTTTGGGCGCCCATTTTGTTTTAGTCTTTTTTTAGTACAGTCAAGAGCAAGTCAAGCTTTACACCACCAGTTTAAGCTGAGCTCTGATTTATACTGCGCGCCATAGAATACAGGGCCGGTTCAAAGTCCAAAGTGTCAAGCTTAGCGTGCTCTTGACTGTACAAGTCAAAAAATAATAAAATTTTGTTAAATATTACTTTTCATAGCAACACTGTTTACTGAGACCCACAATCGCTCCATACAACCCAACTTTCCAAAGTGTTGCCAACTTGCCTAAAAATACCGATAAAAATTATAAAAACCCATTTTTTTTCAGTAAATAGAGAATTTGGCATCCGTAGAGTTCCTTAGATGATTTAAAAATATTATTAAAAAAGTTGAAAAAACAAAATGGCGGCCGCGTAATAGCGTTTCAAAGTTGGAGTGGTTTTAGACCCCTGTTGACCCTAATTGATCTCCCAGATGCTAATATGCTACGGGGATGTTTTTAGTGTCATGACGTAGGTCATGTCCTGTAGTTTACCAGAAAAATCCGAAAAACTGAAAATCCAATATGGCCGCCCTGTGATTGGCTCCCAAAGAAAAAGAAGAATTTTACCAGATTTTGAATGTCGATTTTCGGCAAGATGGCGACACCTGAGCGAGTTGGCTTGTATGGCGAAGTTAAAGGTCTAATTACGGAGTGTTGCCATGTTTAACAATTTTTTCAAAATTTGGGGTATCTTTTTACTTTTAATGCAAAGAGTCAAAACTCGAAATTTTACCATTTTGCAAAAACGAGTAACAGTCAACGGTACATTTTATCTCTGCCTATGTCCTTTTGTAGGTTTTTTGATTTTCGCCTGGCAACACTTGACTCACTGACTCACTCACTGACTGATTGACATAATTGTTCTCCCAGAAGGAGTCGTTTTGGAGACAAGTCATGTATTCGATTCGGTTAAAATTACCGAATCGGCCGGAAAACAAAAGAGATACGATAGACATGCTTGGCCGCCATTTTGTTTTTTTGAAAAGTCGGAATTTTCCCGGGGTCACGCCGCCATCTTGAACACTTTTCTCATATATGACTTTTCTCCAAAACGACTCCTTCTGGGAGAACAATTATGTCAATCAGTGAGTGAGTCAGTCAGTGGTAGTCGAGCTTTATATATTATAAATAAACTAGATGTCGCGCGGTGCGCGAGGCCGCAAGCGGCCACGCGTGTTTCTGTGGGGTCGTATTTTGACAGAAAAATAAATTGTATTTTTGGGCGCCCATCTTGTTTTAGCCATTTTTGATAATTTTCTATGTGAATTTTGTCTTTTTTTAGTATAAGTCGAAAAATAATAAAATTTTGTAAAATGTTTCTTTTCATGGCAGCACTGCTTACTGAGACCCACAATCGCTTCATACAACCCAACTTTCCAAAGTGTTGCCAACTGGCTAAAAAATGCCGATTAAAATTAAGAAAATTGAAATTTTTCAGTAAAACAAAAATAACGGGTCGGCCATTTTGTTTTTTCTATTTTTCGGGATTTTCTAATAAACTACAGGATACACCCTATGCGTTGACACCAAACACATCCCTGTAGCATATCGGCACCTGGGAGTACAATTCGGGTCTTTTGAGGTCTACCCTAAAAATTAAATCAACCATAACTTTCAGTGTTGCCAGACGAAAATCAAAAAACCTACAAAAGGTCATAGGGAGAGATAAAATGTTCTGTTGACTGTCACTTGTTTTTGCAAAATGGTAAAAATTAGACTTTTGACATTTTGCGTTAAAAGTAAAAAAATACGAAAAATTCCGGGAAAATTCCTCAACACGGCAACACTACGTAGCAAGACCTCCAACCCCGTTATACAGACCAACTTGCTCAGGTGTTGCCATCTTGCCGAAAATCGACAATCAAAATCTGGTAAAATCCATCCCTTTCTTTGAGATTAAATCACCGGTCGGCCATCTTGGTTTTTCAGATTTTCGGGATTTTTTGGTAAACTACAGGACATGGCCTATGTGATGACATCAAACACATCTCTTTAGCATATTGGCATCTGGGTGATCAATTTGGGTCAAGTGGGGTCCAAAACCACTCCAACTTTGAAACATTACTACGCGGCCGCCATTTTGTTTTTTCAACTTTTTAAATAATTTTCGTAAATCATCTTAAAAGTTTAAACGATTAAAAAAATTTGAGCAGAATCGACCGGAAAACAAAAGAGATACGATAAGCAAGCCTGGCCGCCATTTAGTTTTTTTGAAAAGTCGGAATTTTCCCTCGGTCACATTGCCATCTTGAACACTTTTCTTTTTCATGACTTTTCTCCAAAACGACTCCTTCTGGGAGAACAATTATGTCAATGAGTCAGTGAGTCAGTGAGTGGTAGTCGAGCTTTATATATTATAAATAAATAAATAAACGAGCTTTATATATTATAAATAAATAAATAAACTAGATGTCGCGCGGTGCGCGAGGCCGCAAGCGGCCACGCGTGTCTCTGTGGGGTCATATTTTGACAGAAAAATAAAGTCTAATTTTGGGCGCCCATCTTGTTTTAGCCATTTTAAGTCGAAAAATAAAAAATTTTGTTAAATATTTTTTTTCATGGCAACACTGTTTACTGAGACCTACAATCGCACCATACAAGCCAACTCTCCAAAGTGTTGCCAACTGGCTAAAAAATGCCGATTATTATTAAGAAAATTGAAATTTTTCAGTAAAACAAAAATAACGGTGCGGCCATCTTGTTTTTTCTATTTTTCGGGATTTTCTAGTAAACTACAGGATATACCCTATGCGATGACACCAAACACATCCCTGTAGTATATCGGCATCTGGGAGATCAATTCGGGTCTTTTGAGGTCTACCCTGAAAATTAAATCAACCATAACTTTCAGTGTTGCCAGGTGAAATTCAAAAAACCTACAAAAGGTCATAAAGAGGGATAAAATGTTTCACTGACTGTCACTTTTTTTTGCAAAATGGTAAAATTTAGAGTTTTGACATTTTGCGTTAAAAGTAAAAAAATACGTTAAATTCCGTGAAAATTCTTAGACACGGCAACACTACGTAGCAAGACCTCTAACCCCGCCATACAGACCAACTCGCTCAAGTGTCGCCATCTTGCCGAAAATTGACATTCAAAATCTGGTAAAATTCATCTTTTTCTTTGGGAGCCAATTACAGGGCGGCCATCTTGGTTTTTCAGATTTTCGGGATTTTCTGGTAAACAACAGGATATGCCCTGTGCGATGACACCAAACACATCCCTTTAGCATATTAGTATCGGGGAGATCAATTCGGGTCAAGTGGGGTCTAAAACCACTCCAACTTTGAAACATTACTACGCGGCCGCCATTTTGTTTTTTCAACTTTTTCAATAATATTCGTAAATTATCTTAAAAGTTTTACAGATTACAAAAATTTGAACCGGATCGGCCAGAAAACAAAAGAGATACGATAGGCAAGCTTGGCCGCCATTTTGTTTTTTTGAAAAGTCGGAATTTTCCTGGGGTCACCCTGCCATCTTGCATACTTTTCCCCTACATGACTTGACTCCAAAACGCCTCCTTCTGGGAGAACAATTATGTCAATGAGTCAGTGAGTCAGTGAGTCAGTGAGTGGTAGTCCAGCTTTATATATTATAAACTAGATGTCGCGCGGTGCGCGAGGCCGCAAACGGCCACGCGTGTCTCTGTGGGGTCGTATTTTGACAGAAAAATAAAGTCTAACTTTGGGCGCCCATCTTGTTTTAGCCATTTTTTAGTACAAGTCAAAAAATAATAAAATTTTACTAAATATTACTTTTCATGGCAACACTGCTTACTGAGACCCACAATCGCTCCATACAAGCCAACTTTCCAAAGTGTTGCCAACTGGCTAAAAAATGCCAATTAAGATTAAGAAAATTGAAATTTTTCAGTAAAACAAAAATAACGGGTCGGCCATCTTGTTTTTTCTATTTTTCGGGATTTTCTAGTAAACTACAGGATACACCCTATGCGTTGACACTAAACACATCCCTGTAGCATATCGGCATCTGGGAGATCAATTCGGGTCTTTTGAGGTCTACCCTAAAAATTAAATCAGCCATAACTTTCAGTGTTGCCAGGCGTAAATCAAAAAACCTACAAAAGGTCATAAGGAGAGATAAAATGTTTCACTGACTGTCACTTGTTTTTGCAAAATGGTAAAATTTAGAGTTTTGACATTTTGCATTAAAAATAAAAAAATACGCCAAATTCCGGGAATATTCTTAAACATGGCAACACTACGTAATAAGACCTCTAACCCGCCATACAAGCCAACTCGCTCAGGTGTCGCCATCTTGCCGAAAATCGACATTCAAAATCTGGTAAAATTCATCTTTTTCTTTGGGAGCCAATTACAGGGCGGCCATCTTGGTTTTTCAAATTTTTGGGATTTTCTGGTAAACTACAGAATATGCCCTATGCGATGACACCAAACACATCCCTCTAGCATATTGGCATCTGGGAGATCAATTCGGGTCAAGTGGGGTCTAAAACCACTCCAACTTTGAAACACTACTACGCGGCCGCCATATTGTTTTTTTGAAAAGTCGGAATTTTCCCGGGGTCACCCCGCCATCTTGAACACTTTTCTCATATATGACTTGTCTCCAAAACGACTCCTTCTGGGAGAACAATTATGTCAATGAGTCAGTCAGTGAGTGAGTGAGTGGTAGTCGAGCTTTATATATTATAGACTAGATGTCGCGCGGTGCGCGAGGCCGCAAGCGGCCACGCGTGTCTCTGTGGGGTCGTATTTTGACAGAAAAATAAAGTCTAACTTTGGGCGCCCATCTTGTTTTAGCCATTTTTTAGTACAAGTCAAAAAATTATAAAATTTTATTAAATATTACTTTTCATGGCAACACTGCTTACTGAGACCCACAATCGCTCCATACAAGCCAACTTTCCAAAGTGTTGCCAACTGGCTGAAAAATGCCGATTAAGATTAAGAAAATTGAACTTTTTCAGTAAAACAAAAATAACGGGTCGGCCATCTTGTTTTTTCAGATTTTCGGGATTTTCTGGTAAACTACAGGATATACCCTATGCGATGACATCAAACACATCCCTGTAGCATATCGGCATCTGGGAGATCAATTCGGGTCTTTTGAGGTCTACCCTAAAAATTCAATCGGCCATAACTTTCAGTGTTGCCAGGTGAAATTCAAAAAACCTACAAAAGGTCATAGGGAGGAATAAAATGTTTCACTGACTGTCACTTGTTTTTGCAAAATGGTAAAATTTAGACTTTTGACATTTTGCGTTAAAAGTAAAAAAATAAGAAAAATTCCGGGAAAATTCTTCAACACGGCCACACTACGTAGCAAGACCTCCAACCCCGCCATACAGACCAACTCGCTCAGGTGTTGCCATCTTGCCGAAAATCGACAATCAAAATGTGGTAAAATTAATACTTTTCTTTGGGAGCAAATCACCGGTCGGCCATGTTGGTTTTCTAGATTTTCGGGATTTTCTGGTAAACTACAGGATATGAGCTATGTGATGACACCAAACACATCCCTGTAGCATAATGGCATCTGGGAGATCAATTCGGGTCAAGTGGGGTCTAAAACCACTCCAACTTTGAAACACTACTACGCGGCCGCCATTTTGTTTTTTCAACTTTTTAAATAATATTCGTAAATCATCTAAGAAATTCTACAGATTCCAAAAATTTCAACCGGATAGGCAAGTCTGGCCGCCATTTTGTTTTTTTGAAAAGTCGGAATTTTCCCTAGGTCACCCCGCCATCTTGAACACTTCTCTCATATATGACTTGACTCCAAAACGACTCCTTCTGGGAGAACAATTATGTCAGTGAGTCAGTGAGTGAGTGGTAGTCGAGCTTTATATAATATAAACTAGATGTCGCGCGGTGCGCGAGGCCGCAAGCGGCCACGCGTGTCTCTGTGGGGTCGTATTTTGACAGAAAAATAAAGTCTAATTTTGGGTGCCCATCTTGTTTTAGCCGTTTTAAGTCGAAAAATAATAAAATTTTGTTAAATATTTTTTTTCATGGCAACACTGTTTACTGAGACCCACAATCGCTCCATACAAGCCAACTTTCCAAAGTGTTGCCAACAGGCTAAAAAATGCCTATTAAGATTAAGAAAATTTAAATTTTTCAGTAAAACAAAAATAACGGGGCGGCCATCTTGTTTTTTCTATTTTTCGGGATTTTCTAGTAAACTACAGGATATACCCTATGCGATGACACCAAACACATCCCTGTAGCATATCGGCATCTGGGAGATCAATTCGGGTCTTTTGAGGTCTACCCTAAAAAATAAATCAACCATAACTTTCAGTGTTGCCAGGCGAAAATCAAAAAACCTACAAAAAGTCATAAAGAGGGATAAAATGTTTCACTGACTGTCACTTTTTTTTGCAAAATGGTAAAATTTAGAGTTTTGACATTTTGCGTTAAAAGTAAAAAAATACGAAAAATTCCGTGAAAATTCTTAAACACGGCAACACTACATAGCAAGACCTCTAACCCCGCTATACAGACCAACTCGCTCAGGTGTTGCCATCTTGCTGAAAATCGACAAACAAAATGTGGTAAAATTAATACTTTTCTTTGGGAGCAAATCACCGGTCGGCCATCTTGGTTTTTCAGATTTTCGGGATTTTCTGGTAAACTACAGGATATGACCTATGTGATGACACCAAACACATCCCTGTAGCATATTGGCATCTGGGAGATCAATTCGGGTCAAGTGGGGTCTAAAACCACTCCAACTTTGAAACACTACTACGCGGCCGCCATTTTGTTTTTTGATTTTTTTAAATTATTTTCGTAAATCATACAAGCGATTCTACAGATGCCGAAAATTTAAACCGAATCGGCCGGAAAACAAAAGAGATACGATAGGCAAGCCTGGCCGCCATTTTGTTTTTTTGAAAAGTCGGAATTTTCCCTGGGTCACCCCGCCATCTTGAACACTTTTCTCATATATGACTTGCCTCCAAAACGACTCCTTCTGGGAGAACAATTATGTCAATCAGTGAGTGAGTGAGTGGTAGTCGAGCTTTATATATTATAAACTAGATGTCGCGCGGTGCGCGAGGCCGCAAGCGGCCACGCGTGTCTCTGTGGGGTCGTATTTTGACAGAAAAATAAATTCTAATTTTGGGCGCCCATCTTGTTTTAGCCATTTTAAGTCGAAAAATAATAAAATTTTGTTAAATATTTTTTTTCATGGCCACACTGTTTACTGAGACCCACAATCGCTCCATACAAGCCAACTTTCCAAACTGTTGCCAACTAGCTAAAAAATGCCGATTAAGATTAAGAAAATTGAAATTTTTTTGTAAAACCAAAACAACGGGGCGGCCATCTTGTTTTTTCTATTTTTCGGGATTTTCTGATAAACTACAGAATATGCCCTATGCGATGACACCAAGCACGTGCTTGTAGCATATTGGCATCCAGGAGATCAATTCGTGTCTTTTGGGGTCTTTTCGTGATTTCAAGTGGTCTTAATTATCAGTGTTGCCATTTAAATTTGATAAAATTTATTTTGATGGTTTAGCTTAAGCGATTGTACCCGGTAGATATAGTTCTGCATTTGTAAAGTTTAAATATTTTGGATTAAACATTTTTTTACCATAAGTCAAAAATTAATATTAATTTCTCAAATATTACTTTTTATGGCAACACTGTTTACTAAGACCCACAATCGTTCCATACAAGCCAACTTTCCAAAGTGTTGCCAACTGGCTGAAAAATGCCTATAAAAATAAACAAAATTGAATTTTTTTAGTATAACGAAAATAAAGGGGCGGCCATCTTGTTTTTCCTGTTTTTCGGGATTTTCCCGTAAACTACAGGATGTTCCCTATGCGATGACACCAAACACGTATCTATAGCATATTGGAATCTGGGAGATCAATTCGGATCTTTTGACGTCTACCCTAAAATTTCAATCGGCCATAACTTTCAGTGTTGCCAGGTGAAAATCAAAAAACCTACTAAAGGTCATAGGGAGAGATAAAATGTACCGTTGACTGTTACTCGTTTTTGCAAAATGATAAAATTTCGAGTTTTGACTTTTTGCATTAAAAGTTAAAAAATACCCCAAATTTTGGGAAAATTGTTAAACATGGCAACACCACGTAATGAGACCTCTAACCCCGCCATACAAGCCAACTCGCTCAGGTGTCGCCATCTTGCCGAAAATCGACATTCAAAATCTGGTAAAATTCATCATTTTCTTTGGGAGCCAATTACAGGGCGGCCATCTTGGTTTTTCAGATTTTCGGGATTTTCTGGTAAACTACAGGATATGCCCTGTGCGATGACACCAAACACATCCCTTTAGCATATTAGCATCGGGGAGATCAATTCGGGTCAAGTGGGGTCTAAAACCACTCCAACTTTGAAACACTACTACGCGGCCGCCATTTTGTTTTTTCAACTTTTTTAACTATTTTCGTAAATCATTTAAACATTTCTACAGATTTCAAAAATTTCAACCGGATCGGCCGGAAAACAAAAGAGATACGATAGGCAAGCCTGGCCGCCATTTTGTTTTTTTGAAAAGTCGGAATTTTCCCGGGGTCACCCCGCCATCTTGAACACTTTTCTCATATATGACTTGTCTCCAAAACGACTCCTTCTGGGAGAACAATTATGTCAATGAGTCAGTCAGTCAGTGAGTGGTAGTCGAGCTTTATATATTATAGATATATATCCCGACTAAATTACCTATACAGTACAAACGCATAACCTCAGCGCTGGATCTCAAAAATATGAGATGTAGACATTGATGAAAAGTACCCTATACGTTATTTTGAAATGTTAAGCTACATTACTGACATACAATAAAAAATAATAATAAAATAAATAATCTCACGCCTTTTATCTCCGAGGGGGTAGGCAGAGGTATTTCCATTGCTGGATATACCCACATTTCATGAGATATATTGGACCCCTAAACGTGATAGGTGGTGAGCCCATCGCCGGACCGGGTCTATTTACACATATCACAGAATTAAATCTAAGACCTGCGGGTTTCCTCACTATGTTTTCCTTCACCGTCGAGCTAGTGATAAATATGTAGTAGGTACGTATGCTTTTGAAAAACTCATTGGTACATGCCAGGATTCGAACCCGAGCCTCACTGATTTTCAGCCGGCTCTTTAACCGTTCGGGCTATCACAGCTCTTTACTATTGACATACCTATTATATTATAACATTGTGAGGAAACCGGTCCAAGAATTAATTCTGAGACATGTGTAAAAGACTCAGTACGGCGATGGACTCACCAATCACGTAAAGTTTCAACAAAATCCATTCAGTAGATTATCCTTGAAAGGGCAACAAAACCTCGTTCTTCACAAATAGAATTTTAGTAGGAAGTAGTTTTGCTGTAACATTTTAATTTACTTCCTTAAATGTGAACTATCACGGGATGAAGCGATTCTTTTGCGTTGACATCTCGACAAGGGCAGCGAATTTATCGAGTGCGTGAAAAATGATACAGGCCACCCCTCGGTCCCCAAACCAAAGGAATACCAAATATTTACGAATTGCAATGCCTAAGTATCAGGTGTAACCAGGGTATTTCCAGGAAAAGAGTAGGTACCTGTGCTCGGGAAAAAGACGAACTATTTATTTAAAATTTCATAGCTTGAATTTTTGAAGTTTTATAAATTTTCAACCGATTTCAAAAAAGGAGGAGGTTATGAATACGATTGTATGTTTTTTCATGTTTGTTACCTCAGAACTTTCGACTGGATGAACCGATTTTTTGTCCAGGGGCTTTATTGGGTATTTATAATTGTAATTTGACATTTGTTACGCGATCAGTCCTGGCTCTTCTTTCACTGACTGTATTGACAGATGTACGGAAGAATCAACGTATGTCAAAATGAAGACGATTGCGATTACAATTATAAATATAGACAATCCCCTCCTCTCCCCTCCCCTCCCCCTACTCTCACCTCAAAGGTCGACAACGCAGTTGTGACTCTTGAGTTGCAGGTGTCCATGGGCGACGGACGTCACTTACCATCAGGTGATCCATCTGCTCGTTTGCCCCCTTTTTTATCATCAAAAAATAAAATAAAAATAAGGCCACTGTAGTTCTGACAATGGCATTTATGAGAAAACCATATAAGTTGAAGTCGTTTTTTAACTCTTTAGAGTTCTATGTCATTTATCATCATTGTAAAATGTATGTGGGTTTTTATTATGTCATAACTTCTTTAGACTAAGGCAACTATAAAATAATCTGTGCCAAGGTTTTAACTGGATCACAAAAGGCAAGACCGTAAAAATTTAAGAAACGAAACTCAGAAGGATTATAAAAACAGACCTTAGATAAAAGCCCAATGATAATGAAACAAATAATGTCAAACACATCTATACAGGGGGCTCCGAAAATCCTCGGAAACGGTATCCACTTGACGGATTGGAACACCATTTATAAAGCGCGGTATTTTGTCTAATGATCGTCACCGATTGACAGGCTTGAGGGGGAAGTTTTCTTCCCAAGAGTAGGTAACTAATAAGTCTGTTTACTACGTCGATATAAAGGTACGGCGAGTGCGAAAAATGATTTGATATTACCATAGGAGTGGGGAAATAATTTCTAGTTATTTGGAAAAACTATTTCTAAATTCAAAAAAATATTTCTTCAGTTAACTGTATACTCAAAATAACTTTTTATGATCTGCCAAAACGAAAATTTAGTACCATTAAAAATGTACTGATTACCATGAGTATGACATCATCATTAGTTAGTACCTTGTTAGTACTTAATTGTAACACTTTTTTGATAGTTTTATTATTTAAAAATTTGCATTTTTAGAGGTGATTGAGATAGTACGGAAATAAAGATCACATAAAAATGGTTGAATCTTTAAATATTTATTACTCTATTTAATAATAAACGGATGTATCTAGTTATGTAAGTACATTCCACTTTGTTTTATTATTTTAGAATGTTCTCTTCCTATAATAACTAAATTATAACATTTTAAAACAACTTTTTAAAAATTCTAGTTAAGTTTCCTCTGCAGTAACCGTAAAATGTTTTGATTCTAGTAAAACATGCTCAAGCAAATGGGAACAAATCTTCTATATCAATATTCGATAACTGTACCCATTAATTCTACGATTATTCCAAGAGATTTCACCCCCTCCTTTTAGTGAATATAACTATGCTATTATTTATAGCATATATCTCACTGAGGCGCCAGAGATGTCGCGTAAGAGATTATGAGAAAACAGAGGGGACAGGTCTTTTTTATACAATTACGTTTTTACTTAACAGTAATATAGGTACAGTTTACTAAAACTGACTTACTTCTAGGTACATTTATATATGTCTTACTCGATGGTAAAAGAAAAAATCATACGGATACCCACAGGATTTATCTATAAGGCACGTGTAACATCACCTCCTTGAGATAATGGGTGAGCCGTTTAGCTCTAATGACACACTGGTCAAAAGTGGGTTTATGTGGACTTTAAGAAATATAAAATACTTCTTCTACATCCCTGAGACTTGGGAGTGTTTTTGTTTAACATAAAATATAATAATAATAATCTTTATTGCTTTCTTGTTGTACAAAAAGTTCAACAAGAACACTGTAAGGGCACCGCAATTATAAATTTACAAAGTTCTATCTTAATAAAATCAATAGCATACATATTATTTTATGAAGGCAGTAGATTTGGTGTGTTTTTAATATTTTAGAAAAAATAAATAGTCTTTCGCCCCACCAATAGGTAAATGTCTTGATAGGCAGAAATCTAATTTAGACACTTCTTCCAAGTAATTACTCTTTGTAATCTTTCATATTATTATCCCCTTTGTTCTTTCAATCATTTAACATCTAAAATAAAACTACGCTCAACATAGCTCTTAAGGCGCAAGGAATAAGAATCTAAATGCAAAATATTTTTGAATGTCAAGCTGAATAGATTACCTAGCTATTGTTGGTGAGATATTATTCGGAAATTCTGCCCTTTGTTAATGAGCCGTTAGACCGGAAGTAGGTTCCGTTGGCGACATTATTTATGTCACATCCGGCTGATAGCGGTAAAAGGTAAGAGGTTGTTTCTATTGTTTTTGGTTACCCAATTTGGTATTAAAAAGTGTTACCTACTTAATAATGGCGTTGTAGTCTAAAAATATTATGCTCTTAATCCAAACTTTCCTATTTCTTATAATACTATTAATATTATTTGGTAAGTATATTATAGTTCGCTGGTTCAACAGCTCGAAGGACCATAATAATAAAGGTGTCGGATTCCGCTTTCACATAAAACTTTAAGGATCTGTTGCAAATCAAGCGAACAGACCAGTTCCAATGTTGTTGTTCACCACAAATCTCCCCTAATTAACCCTTTATAACCTTAGTATTCAATGGTTTTGTAATATAATTTAGATTATATATATATATAATCTCACGCCTTTTTTTATCCCCGAGGGGGTAGGCAGAGGTATTCCATTACTGGATATACCCAGTAATACCCAGATTTCACAAGATATACTGGACCCCTAAACGTGATAGGTGGTGAGCCCATCGCCGGACCGGGTCTGTTTACACATGTCTCAGAATTAATTCTGAGACCTGCATGTTTCCTCACGATGTTTTCCTTCACCGTCGAGCTAGTGATAATAAAAAATATGTACGTAAGTTTTTGAAAAACGCATTGGTACATGCCAGGATTCGAACCCGAGCCTCACTGATTTTCGGCCGGCTCTTTAACGGTCCGGGCTAACACTGCTCTTTTTAAATATTTAGTAAATAAAATCTAAGATTGCATCTCAGACTACAACTTTACGGTATCTTTTTTGGTCACAATTTGAATTTCTATATAATACCAGACCAGATTTAAACTGGTCTCTGATAATATCTATAATATATAAATTTAGCATAAACTTTATTCATACAACTACTGTGTAAGTAGACAAAAAAATTTGGTAATTTTCATTATTTTGCAACGTAATTGTGGTGTGTTGGCAGGAATATAAAACAGCAGGCAAAAAATGGAATTTCTCTCTGCCATCCACAAAATACCTTTAATCAATTCCTGCAATCTCCAATAAAGGCCGAACTATGCAGACAAGTAAAGCTCTATATCACCCCACGTGGAATATTTCAAATACCGAAGCCGAGAGGGGGGTACTTCCGGCTAATGACACTGGATAAACGACGTCACATCCGGTTAGCATTCAGAACGCCGCCATTTCTTAGCAGTGAACTCGAGTTGTTTGTTAAAGAGTTTCGCATATATCTGAATTCATTATTTTAGGATTTACTTACCTAGGAAATTTGGTTCTATATTGAATCATTTTACATAAACTAATGTTAAAAGTTTAAAACATGAATAAAATGTGCCAAATAATTTTGTTAATAAATGTGTGAAATAAATAATTGTGGGACACAATTCACACACCCGTATTCAGTCCCAAACTAGGCAGAGCCTGTACTATGGGTAATAAACAACAGACATCTTCATGCACACAGATGTTGGCCCCAAGCGGGGATCGAACCCTCGAACTCCGACTCAGTCGGCAGGGTCACTACCAACTGAGCCAACAGATCAGTGTTATGTCTATAATCAATGTACTTACTTGATAAAAGTAGGATTTATAGTTTTTAAGCACCTGAAGCAAGCAACAATAACACGAGATTCAAACTTTATTAATTTAAAAGCGAAAATACTTTATCATAGCAAATTGCTTAAAAACAGTAGAGCTCTGCATGGACAGAAGGCGGCAAAATAATGAATCGACAAACAAACGAAAGTCCGCACATTAAACCGAGCAATAGCCTTTCAAACTCCTAATTATAGTCAGGTCGTTAATTTTACTCGAAATCAAGAAAATTCCCGTGAGTTACGACTGCAAGCCGAGGAAAAAATAATTAAAAAACAAAATGGCGCCTTTTAATGACCGCTTTTGAGCGTAAACGGTCTCAATGGTGTGAGTTTGTAGCTTTCTTTTGTTTTTATGGTATTCTTTAGTGTTTCTGGGATTTGTGAGAGCCTGGGTTTTACTCGGTCTAGGTTTAAACTAGTCGTTACGGGGTATTTCTGTAAAATAAAAAACTACTCTGTAAACAAAATATAATAATTTATAAGTGTAAAAATGTAAATTACGAGTATAATGATATTTTTTATTTTAGAATATTGTAAGTTGTATACGAGTATATACCTACGCTCACACCTTATTTCTAAGAGATTTGGAAGATGTAATATCTCCAAAAAGTTATTTTTTTAGCCATATTTCACCTATACCTATAAAAAGAGTTTCTATTGTTGCAGGAACTTTTGGAGAAAAAAATTAAGCAGCTGGAATCTCAGTTGGAAGACGAAAAGCGAAAAACGCAGAGGGAGCGGATGGTGGTCACCAAATTGCAGAATAAGTTGATAAAGGTAAGAATAACCTACAACATATTCATAAACATGTTAAAACTATTAATAGTGGGGATACTAAATTTGAATAGATTATAGATAGGGTGTAGGACTGGATAATGCATGCATACAATACAATCTATGATAAATTAATAACAGACGAAAAGAATTATTCTCGTCGACAAACTGCATTGTAGTTTGTCGAGTGTAATTTAAAATGGTATACTATTTGTAAAAGGAAATAAATAAAAACAAGCAACAGTAATCCCCATATTGACACTTAATCAGTTAAGAACCGCCGGTTCCAATTGGAACCGAGACACAATTAAAAATCTATTGTGTCTGTGATTCATGGTCTGAGAGGTTAAGCTGCTGGCGGATATAGGTACAGGTTTGAGACCTCCGCTAAGTAATGTACTCGTAGGTACTGAAAGATCACAACAGTGCCCCATTCGGCATAACCAGCATGCTCAATAGGCTGCATATCCTGTGATCAGAACAGCTGTGCCCTTAACAAATATCTTGCATCCATTGAAAACAATGAGTAGACAATAAGGGAACAATGAGGAAACAAGCTAGAAAAAAAACTAGATATCTTATTACTTGTACAATATTTGTCTATTATTCTTAACGACCAAATCGTGGAAAGGAAATATTGGACGCTTAGCCCGCATTGGCTAAATCCAAGACCAATTATATTACGATTCTGTAGTTAGGCTTACTTCCAGATGACAATGACAAGTGAACCAGCTTCGATAGAACAATAAATATTGTTGACATTTCTAATATTGAATTTCAAATCGATTCTGGAAAGGATGTTTTAAAGCTGCATTTGAAACTCCAATTTCCGCAGAACAAAGTTGGACTGACAGCATCGATAGAATAAGAATTTGATTGAATGTCCTGTTTACCTTCGCAGGCTGTCTAATCCTTACGGCAACGTTAAATATTACCTTTCCGATTGAAGCAATCACGGGAAGAGAATTTTCCATTATTATATTGTTCAGAATATCTATTGTAAAAATTAAGGCGACGATGGAATTTTAATTGGCTTAGATCGTTTTCATTTCCCGATGTACAAAATCATCAAAACATTAATAATATAATGCATACAAATTATAAGAGTGTAGACATTTGAGATAATAATAACAGTCGAGTTCCAGCTCAATAGAGAGATCTATCAATTGAAATAATGTCTTAAAACAGTAAGAGAGATCCCAAAACAGGTAAAGACAATTTTGTCTAGTTTTGTTTTTTTAAGAAAATATTCCGTTGTGAGCCGCTTTACATAATTACCTTTCCATTGTTATAAAGTGTACCTCAGGGAAAGAGTCTGGGTTTAGTGAGGACCAAATTATAGCTTTAGGGGTAATTTTGCTCCGAATTCTTTTGAACTACTAGCAAACTCACTTTCAGAGTACTTATTTTTTATATCTTTACAAACTTATTTTACTTACTTAATAAAATTTAATAACAATAATAATTATAAAATACACATAATATTTACAAACTAAACTAAACTAAAGATACTTACTTAATTATATTTATTCTATATGCATTTAAAATATATACCTATATATTTTTATATTTGTCATTACCTCAAAGCCGTTTTACATACGTCTTACTTAACCCAAGGTACCTATTTGTTTTGTGTTGTAGAAAATGAATCATTTTTGACATATAATAATGATAATGACCACCTATCACGTTTAGGGGTCCAGTATATCTCGTGAAATGTGGGTATATCCAGTAATGGAATACCTCTGCCTACCCCCTAGGGGATAAAAAAGGCGTGAGATTATATTATTATTATTAAATTATATTTTGACATAAAACTATAAGAAAAATTAAAGTGGTTCTTCGCCTTAAATGTCTACAATTTGTCAATATTTGGCTTCTATTAATTAAACTCTCTCCCCTAAAGACGGGCTATTCGAGGAATTTTGTGCACTTACCTTAAATAAACAAATAATATCGAGCAGGCGTGCCTGTCGATATCAATATTCTACTATTTCAGATGCTCGATTCATCAACGTTTTGTTGAGGAAAATGGTTTTTATAAAATATCAATTAAATGATGATATTTAGACGTATAAATTTTTAACAAGTTTTTAAAGACTACTAATTTTTCTGTTTCTCTTTAGTCAATGATTATTACTAATTAATCTTTGATATTTAAAAAATAATACTAGGTAGGTACATAGGTACCTTCACTTTTCAAAAGTTCTTCGTTTTATGTGCCTCGTATCTATATTATATATATATTTTTTAGTCTTTGATACCTTGTAAGTGAAATACATTTTTTCTTCGATGAACATTCAATAATGGCATCAAATGGATATCTCTGTTAATCGGCGTTAATCTGTGAGCAATTTACTGCATGACTGAACTGATATTTACAAAGGTTTCTTTGCCGATTTGGTGTATTCATTTTATCAGTCGTATATCCATCGTTAGCCTATTATCATTTACTATTAACACAGACTTAGTTCATTATTTCTCAAATTATACATTTGTAGTAAAAATATTCTACGTTTGATCATTCTTGTTTCTGGACATTATTATTTATAAAGCCTTATTAAGAAACTTCTATCTAAGTTTAGTCTATTTGACTTTAAAATCACTACCTTGCTTATTTTACTTATTAGCCCAAGTGACAAACAGCCTCATAGCATCTCCCAGATCCCATACAATCCAATTCAAGTACAGTTTATACTTCATTGTCTATAGTCGTGCCCTATTGGGAGTTTCCCTGTTCTGATTGCCTGCGTGAAATTGATTGGGGTTCTCTTTTTCATTGTTTTGCGCCTGTCGATGATGAACCGCCGTTTGAAGGGTTCTGAATTCCTTTGGGTGCGTGTCTGCTGCAAATTGAGGAATTTTAATGGGGTTTCTTTCATTAGCAAATTGCTTGGGCCCATACGATTGCTTTGTGTCATCGAACATCGGATACTTTTATTTGAAATGGGTTTTCTCAATAACGTTTTCTCTGTAGCCGCGGTTGTACTTATGTACTAGGCAATTATAATTTCACTAAGATATTGAAAACCGTACATATTAAGTGTAATTAAATATGTATGTTATAATTATTTACAGTGAGGCACAATTTTTTTAAACACATATTTTTTGTACTGGGTTCAAAATTCAAAAATTCAAAATCGTTTATTTTCTATTGGTATTAAAATATACACTTAGAAACGTCAATATTTTATAATAACAAGGCACTCTAAACTCGTCCATGAAGATTGGCTAAATGCAAACAGCAGCCCATCTCCACCGACGAGCTGCTGGTTCCGAATGCAGTACCCCGAGAAGAGCCAGCAAGAAACTCAAGGGCAGCTCTTTTTAATCTCATGTCTTACTAATAAATATCGTTTACAATAATAATTATAATTAATAGCCTTACATAGCGTCGAGTCGGTTAATCCCATGCATGTTGGTCTACTAAGTAGTCTGTAATTTTATAGTAGCCTTTTTTATGTAATTTTTGCTTAACTATTATTTTAAATTTGTCAAGAGGCAAATTTTGTAATTCAATGGGAATCTTATTGTAAAAACGTATACATTGACCCTTAAAGGATTTGGTAACTTTAGATAATCGACTAACACAAGCAGCCAGTTCATTCTTATTTCTAGTGTTTATACAATGTCTGTCACAATTTTTTTTGTAAAGTGATATATTCTTTTTAACATACAATACGTTTTCGTAAATATACTGTGACGCCAAAGGTTCCAAAGTACCTACGGTAGAAAACGATGGCTTTTGTATTCAAACTTAGTAATGTAAGTGTCTGGGTTCTAACTTCTTTCAAAGTAGTTCCTCATTCTAGTAATTATTTAACTACTAATGAGGAATTCGTGTCTTGAAACCTCACAACTTGGAACCTCAAGACTTTATTAGTAGTTGGTGCAAGTGACCGCCTCGGGCGTGGACTGTCTCGAGCTGTCTTTACAAACAGTCTTGGACAGTTTGCTGTCTGTCTGTGTTTATATTTCAGCTTAGATGCTGCTGGAAAATTGTGTTAGATTTTCCTGGTGCGAATATTGTTCTATATTGAAATTGCTGGTCTAGATACCTTGATATTTTAAAATGAATAGGTATTTAACTGCCATTAAACATTGACAGTGTACAATCACCTGAATGATTCTTTCAGATCTTAGATTTCGGCAAAACACGATTTTTTTTATGTGAAAATTCTATGATTAACTTTTACACACATCATCAGATGTGCGATATAGGTAGAACAATACTATATATATATATATGCACCAAAAACTAATTCCTTACCATCGTAGCGGGCAAAACATAAATCTTCACAAACTATGCACAGAGTATCGCATCATGTAGAACCAGTGCCGTGTACGCTAGACGATATATGGGCGAAAGTTTAAATTTCCACCCATTTGCACGACTACGGTGCTCTCACGTACTCACACTTGAGATTAAACCGGCTGAGATTATGTTGATTCGGTACACAGATTAGAATTGCTCAACAATTGTCGAGAATTTGAGGACTTTATGGAAACTGGCTTTTGAGGGGATTATGGTCGTAACTTTTATGTTTGACGAGAAAAACCCTGGGGTTTTAAAGCTTATGTACATATTTATCACTAGCTCAACGGTGAAAGAAAATCATCGTGAGGAAACCCGCACGTTCCAGAATTCTAAGACATGTGTTGCAGTTACGTTTAGGGGTCGCAAGGATATACTGGTAAAATGTGGGTATTTCGAGAAATCGAATACCTATGCCTACCCCCCCGGTGATAATAGGCGTTATTTCTTTCTTTCTTTCTTTGACTTAATGTGGTCCGTACATGTTGCTTAAACACAAGTGGAAGCATTAGCACACACAAAATTTTGTAAAAGTTGTTTTTCCGTGTGTATAATGTATTAATTTTTTCCATAGATAAATTCTACTTCCCTATCTACAACATAAAGTTTTCTGGCATCTGGAGTGCTGGCTGAAAAATTGGTCTTGTCTTGTTAGTCGTGGAAGTCATTCTCACTACTTCACTATTCTTTCTGGTCACTTGAATTTTGCGCACTGCTTTTAGAATGCTTATACCGCAGCTATTAGAGGAATGGTACTCGATTAAACGAATCTAACATGTTTGAAAGACAGACGAAGTAACGTCCTCCATCTTCGACTGTGCATAGAGCTGTCAAAAGTGGTCTGTACTTGCGTCATGTGTGATTTGCCCTAAAGTCAATTCAAAGACAATGTGGCCACACTGCATTCCAATATAACCAAATAGTTTATTTACAAAAGCCGATCGTTCGCTTAATTGAATAGCGACATGTTTATTGCTAGAGAATCTAGATGAAGCACGTCTTACGTTACAAACATCTACCTTATTTTTAAGAAATAGAGTTGAAATTCAATTGGTAATAGTAAACTATACAATGAACTAATTAAAGTTCCGATGGACGTCTGGCAGTTAAACTTGGTAGGTATGTCGAGATCGGTGGTTAGGGAGAAAACACACTAATGATTTGTAATGCGGTAGAAGTCAGTTTTCATACTAAGCAGAACGCGGGGTAGCTCTAATGGGGTCCTGAGAATGCTATCGGAGAGATTAGACTCTCCTCTCTTCGCCAGGTTCCTCAAGTTACATGTAAAACGTGTAAAGCGGGAAACGTGGTGACGCCATTTTTGTCAGTTTGTGTTTTAAAACTAACATAGTTATAAGTCTTCTTTACACTAACACATTTACGGACTGCATGGTCTGAAATAGCGCCCTTGTTAGAGAAATGACTGTTAATGTTTACACGGTATTGTATAATGTGTTGAATGCTTTTAAATAAAAAGCCGAGATCATGCTTTTGGTAACTATAGATACTTAAAAATTTATGTTTATCAATTAACGAAGAAGAGCTTTAGTTTTTCCTCTTACGAGTCAAATTTCCAAAACGTGTTTACGACTTCTATTAAGCAACTATGAAAATATGAGTTTTTTTTTCTTACACTCATCATCATCAGGTCATTACACTACATCAATGCTTCAAGTAATGTTTAAGTAAATGAAAAAACATAGACTTTTAAATCGGATTAGTAAAAATATCAGTCGACAGTCTGCACTTACCCTTAGACGTTGAACTGAATATGTCGAGATCAGAGTTTATACGAGTATGCAATGAGACAAAACAAACACTTTACTGTATTCTAGACTAGACATCAGACATTGCTGGGATTGCTGTAAAGACTTTTTGATTGGAAGAGAAAGTGAAATTGTGTGGAAAAGATTTATATCTGAAACACATTCTATTGTCTCTTTATTTTTAGAGATTAATACTTAAAGCTTAATCTGTGCTTAAAGATTGCATTCATATGTAATCTTATCATTCATCTTTCTTCTATTTTGCATCTTTGCATTAGAATGTGTTTTCTTCTTCATTTGAATTACGGTGATTATAGAATTTTCGTCAACAATAATATGCTTAGTTCTTCAAAACATGCATTAACGGACTTCTCAAAGGTCTCTCCACTGGTGTCGCAGATGTCCATAGGCAACGATAACTAAGTATTAACCTTAAGCGATTCGATTGTTCGTTCGCCATTTTTAGATTAGAGATTAAAAACAGTCATTAAAAGCTATAGGTAGGTATAATTAATTAAACTGTGAATAAATCTTCTACAAATAAAAAATATAAGAAAAGAGTCAGTGGCGGATATAGCTCGCAAAATCAACAAGCTGATATAGATATGGGTTTGTGGTAGAAACGAAGGCCGCTGAAACTTTGTTCAGACGCACTGTAGGAATCCCTCAGTCCTGTGAATGAGCGGCCTTGGAAGAGACCAATGTCTAGTATTGGACTGACTATGCTGTTAAATAAATATAGCGTGACTTCAAAAAACCAACTAATCACATAAGAACTAGTCATCCAAAATCAAATGTTTAGGGGTCCAAAGAATATCTCATGAAAAGTGAGTATATACCTCTGTCTACCCCCCCCGAGGATAAAAGGCGTAAGTTTTTTTTAATGCGAAATCACAGTCAAACACTGTACTTATCGAACCCTTCTTATGAGAGTCCAAATATATTCTACTGAGTGCACATTTTTTCCGCCATTTTTGAGGCATTGTTAATTGTTTCATAATCATCTGTATTACTTTTTGAATAAGTGATCGAAGCTTTGCTAAAAATAAGTACTACCTATTGAGTGTAATTTCATTCTAAATACCAATCACCGAGAACACCACTCCAATACCGTTTGACATCAAACATCACCCGTAACAAATCAGCAAGGAAGCCAACTAATGAATCAATCTTGTTGCTAATTAACCGCGCAGCCGGGCGGTATGCGCACGCGCCTCAAACGCAGCGCGCGCGCCGGAATGTGCGTGACCAATGCAATTAGTTGGTCCTTCGAGCCGGATGTTTCGCGTTATTCGCAGCATGACAAACTTCAGTGTTGAAATGTTGCTAATTTAGTTGCTTTACCGATTGATTTTGGAGCTTGTGTCAGTGCTTTAGAAGTCAATATTGATTGGGAGATTGATAAGAGTAGTTTGGTTGAAAAAAGACGTAAGTAAGAAATTCGGCTTCAGTAAATTGAATTCTATTTTTAAAGGCACACAGTTTGAAATTGATCGTAAAAAAGGGAATGCAGTGCACTTGGAAGTTGTCCAGGAAGACTCCTCACCTAAATATTTGCAAACTTGTTTTGATTTCTGAGATACAACACCTGCGTTAGTTAATCACTGTTTTTGATGTCATATTATGGAATCCATCATTTTGTGTATGAACATTATTTTGAATTATGTTCTCTTTGGCACTGCTACCTTTGATGGCGCAAAGTTCTTTTGACTTCTAGAGGTTTACTAATTTACTATTTATGCTTCATCTTTAAACTCATTACTTTGTAAATTAAACAGCAGCAGTAGCACAAATTGATTTTTTGTTTTTTTTTTTCGTTGAGAGATGGAAAAATTGGTGTTTAACATTTATTTAAATATGTTTATCAGTTGTTCCCATAGTACAGGCTACTCTGCCTAGTTTGGGACTGAATAACAGTGTGTGAATTGTGTCCCACAATTATTATTATCTTAGTCAAAGTGTATTTTACATACCTACTGAAATAAATGAATTTTGTATTTGTATACTTATGCTGATAACTTTTGAAGCGTATTTCTCGTCTACGATTTCTTACTTTCTACGTCGACCAATTACTTCCTATACTTAAAGGGTAGGTCAAAAAATTTACAAGAAACTATTTTCGGCATTGATTTTTATTTTTCATACGCTACTTTAGATAACATCGATTATTACAAACATTAAAAACAACCAACAAAAGTGGCGTTTTAGTGAGTCACAAAATAATATATCATCACTACATAGTATAAAACAAAGTCGCTTTCTCTGTCCCTATATCCCTATGTCCTTATGTATGCTTAAATCTTTAAAACTACGCAACGGATTTTAATGCGGTTTTTTTTATTAGATAGAGTGATTCAAGAGGAAGGTTTTAATATTAGCATTGCACCCGTGTGAAGCCGGGGCGGGTCGCTAGTATATATACATATTTTAGAAAAGAACAAGACAAAATCTATTTCTCCTAGCTATTTTTGTACCTACCCTGAAAATATTTGCACTAGGTTTAAAATGAAATACCTACATTTCTTCAAGTGGCAAGTAATTTGTCACGAGTCACGTCACTTAGGTATGGGCTCTTAGCCAAGTTGGTCGTCTTGACAAAACAGCGATCAACTATGGCAATAATCGTAACGTATCCGGACTAATCAAACTTAGGGGATTCAATTACACATAACGCCATTGGATGACCCAACGCCCTTATTACGGAGACAAGGATCTTTATGTCTGTCTGTCCCTTCTGTTTGTGTTACGCACTGGACCGAGGAATCGTCGGCGGTTTTCTATAAGGTCGATATAGCCGGCGTCTGTACTTCTGAGTTCATATAACTCGTCAGCCTGTAAGGATCGAGTGAACAGGAATCTTCTGGGCAAGCTCGTCCCATCGTAGGGCCCGTCTTTGCTTTTGGGCTAGTTTGGGGTAGAGAGTAAGCCCATCATTAATAAAAAAAAGCAACAAAACTTCTAAAACAACTTTGAAACATCGGTACATTGATGTTTTTTGTATGAACTTGTAATGACACTATCGACGATTTTAGCAATGATAAAGAGTACCTACTTCGAATCGTAACTTGTCGCTTAAAGCGATAAGACCGCCCATTGTACTTTTTTATCATTGTGTCACTTGTTGCATATTTTTATTGGTGTACCTACTTACTTACTTCTCGCAGCAACGCAGTACTTGTGTTTATTACTTTTAAAACAATTATAGAACGTAGTCAAGTTAGGTTTTCGTTGTTTTGGTACTACAGTGAGCATCAAGGTGGTATATGACTCAACTCTGAAATAAAATGATTTGTTTATCATTATTTTATATGTTTTTTGCGAGCTTAAATTTAATGAGATTTTTCAAAGTAATTTATTTAATCTGGGGGCACGGCAGTGTCCCCGCTAAGTCGGTTATACTTTACTATAACCTATGATTATTTTTACTTTTATTATTTTTTTGATTTTTTTTTTATGATTATTTTATTACTATATGATTTGTGAGAATTTGAAATTGTGTTATGATTGCGTTATGTACGGTTCTTAGTAATTTTGTCAATATTGTTTAAATTTTATTTTGGGTCACAAACTACTCAAAACATACGTTAGAAAAATAATGTATTAAAACAAGTACTATCAAGGATTTTTAAACGTCGAGGAGTAATCGTTTCTTTTGTACAGTGCGTATTTATTTCCTTGTCAGTTATAATCTTGGGCACGTTTTCGTCTTGTAATTGTTTCTTATTTGTACTAAGAAACAGTATAATATACACTGACGCCTTCTCCTCGATGGTGATGGCAGATATTCCATTTCTGGTTGTTCCAATATTATATTTATAACACTGGGATTTGAGTGCTAAGGGGTAGTTTTTAGGGTTCCACCCAAATGCTGACAAAAGGATCCTATTACTAAGCCTGCGCTGTCCGTTGGTCTGTCTGTCTGTCAGCGGGTTGTGTCTTAGTTATAAAATTCCCAATTAAATTGGATTAATGTTTTTAATGAAACTTTATTAATTTTGCCGTTATCCGGCCGTGTCGGCCGTGTCTGACTCCACAGTTTAAGTATAAATATTGGCCTATAGCGCGGACGCCTACTCGATAGGCGAGCGCCTACTCGACAGGCGAGTCGCAAGGGGCGCTTGTCCGCAACAGACTGCCAAGCGTTGACCGTGAATGCACACGTACCTATATTGCTGTTTTTTTCGTTTTTGTCTTAGGAAAGTACTTGAGTCGGTCTTCTGTACGTTAGTACTATTATACATTCTGTGCTGTAATGCTAAAGTTATACATGCACATATACATATTATTTAAGTTAAAAGCTTATAAATAAGCCAGAAATTTGTTCCAGCCATGTACGAGTAGATATTTACCTACACCTTTATTATTTACAGATAATTTTCGATTATACAAGTCAATGATTTACTTTATATTTTGATGGATTTGGATGTTTCGATCCTGATTTTTTTGCTTTTTTAAAAGTCAACCTAGTGGCAGTCTCGTAGCTTATTGCCCAATATTTATGTAATTAAATGTTTCCTAAAACATATTAACCCTATAACACCGGAAACCTCAAAATAAACACTAAAATTGTGTCAACTCTATCTTCCTCGTTACCACAAAGCCGTAAAGTCGGTCCGTCCATACTATTCTGGCTCACATCAAAGTGTGTTGTTTTTGCCTTCAAGTCGAACCAATAAATATACAGCGCTGTCGCCACCTGTTGCATTCAGGTTCTTGGAAACAGTTTTTACGCTATCCATAGTTAGATTGTTGGATGATGGTCTATGAATAAATGGCGAAGTTAGTAGCAACTCTTACAACAACAAAAAAAGGGTACAAAGGGTACAACAAGGGCGATCCGGACAGCTTTAGTATGGATGTAACTAATATAAATGGATAAAAATTTAAAAAACCTTTTTATCCTCCGAAAAATATTTTTTGAAAGAAGTAAACAAAATATGAATTAAACTTTGGAACGACTATTTGAGCAGATTATGAGAAAATTTTATAAAAAAAGCAGTCTATATTTTATTTATTGAGTTGACTGTGTCATAGTAGGATTGACCCAGGGTGTCGCAGTCAACATCTATAACTACCCACAAATTATTACAATGCGATGGTATCTTTCCTCCTCTGACTGCTCAACCAACTAGAGGAAAGACATTTTCTACTTTTCATCTTGGAATGTGCAGGAAGTCACAGTATTTGTTCCTTAGTCAATATAGCTTGTCTAAATTGCCAAAATATTAGTCTAAAAATGTTGCCAATTAATTTTGTTCTTGTAAAAATTACAAGTAAATTAAAGAAAATACGTGCTTATTTATTGTGCACTTTTAAAACTAAAACAAAAATGCAGATGGCGCTGAGAATCATAAACAGCCCGTCTTCGCGCTTTGAATGTGGAAGCGAGCTTTTGAATAAATTCAAGCGAAGCTCTGGAAAGCTCGCTGGTACTTAATAACGACAATTTATGTTACAGCTTGAAAGTGTGAAGTAAAAGAAAATATTTGAATGTTAAATCACGCCGTTGGTTTAAAATATGGCCAAAGAAAGCACTGAAACGGAGCATAGTGCCATAATTTTCAACGCAGTGCTGTCTATTTCATAAGTTTCTGATAAATTATCTAGTGTAAGCTAAGGGTTTTGTTTATGTACTTACACAACTACAATCAATTATTATTAGAACAAAAGATAAACGTAGGAGAGCCATGCTTCGGCACGCTTGGGCCGGCTCGACCGGAGTGATACCACGGCCTCACAGAAAACCAGCGTAAAGCAATGCATTGCGTTTCGTTGAGTGGGTGAGGTAACCGGAGGCCCCAATCCCCCCTTCCCCTCCCCTCCCCCTACTCCCACCTCAAAGGTCGGCAACGCAGTTGTGACTCTTGAGTTGCAGGTGTCCATGGGCGACGGACGTCACTTACCATCAGGTGACCCGTCTGCTCGTTTGCCCCCTTTTTTATCATTAAAAAAAACCTAAATGAAAATAGGTATAAATTAAATAACCAACTTCAATCCCATACATTCTGATTTATGTGCGGAAATAGGATTAAAAAATTACTATGAAAAATTTCAGCTATTAGTCTCGAGAAACGCTCGCAGACACCGCATTCGTCTGGTCTAGCGGTGATGTATGCTATAGCATTATAGTTGGTCAAAACAACCACCTAGGTATTTAATGTCGCAATAAGAGCTGTTTAGCTGAGGGCCCTGTTGGTTGGCTCAGTTGATAGTGACCCTGCCTTCTAAGTTGGAAGTGGCGGGTTCGATCCCCGCTCGGGGCCAACATTTGTGTTCATTCACATGTCTGTTGGCTTTGTGTCTGGTATGTTTATCAGTTGTTCAGTACCTACCCTAATATAGACTCTGCCTAGTTTGGGACTGAATAAGCATGTGTGAATTGTGTCTCACAATTATTATTATTATTAAATCTCCAACTCGCCGAATAAGGTTCAATTAGAGTTCAATATCCTGAGGTAAGATCGTTAGAATTATTCACACATTTCAAGCATATAATAATTGTTTGAATTTCCAATAAAAACATTTTTTTAAAGTTTATAAATATTAAAAAATAGCTATGATCATTTAACTAATTTGTATTGAGAGATTTAAAAAAACTTGCGATTTCATAGGATTTATCTTTTTAAATACTTTTAAATAAGCCGTTCTTCGCAGAATCCGATATAAAACAACTGTGAAATAATATTTTTCATTTGTACTGATGTAAGAAAACCCTATTGGCTTAGTTCAGTAGTAGTATCTCTACTGTGTCAGGCAATGGGTTTGATGCCTACCAAAGAGCAACATTTGTGTTCATGAACGCTTCAGGAATTATAACCAGATTTGCATTAACTACTATTTTGTCTGCATAATAACTTATTTTATTTAGCTTTTCTTTCTTCGTATCTTAATCTATGAATATACATAAGTTTGGTACATATTAAGCTTATTAAAATAAATAAATAATTATATAAGCTTATTTTGCATACAGAATGCTTATTTGCATTTAATAATGCATTGCCCGAGACAATCGCGGAGTTTTTAACTCCAACAATTTGTTTTTATCTTTGTTTTATTGCAAATTAGATTTTATTTGTTAAAAGCTTGAGCACCTACTTATCAGATAAAGAGACAAATAAAGATTTTGAAATTATTTACTTTATATTACAAGCTGCTGAAAAAGAGTAATATTTTTCGGACAAAATATGTGAAGTTTATTTACTGTGTACTCTGGTTTTACTAAAGCTATAGCTATAAAAATTTGCAAGTAAATTGATTTATGACCTAGTCATCTGGTAAGAAAAGATTTTGCAAAATTTTCATGGGAACTGGATAGTAATTGATTAAGTACTGTAAACATATTTTTCAAACTTGCTCCTCCGAAAACTTCTATGTATATACAGTTACCTATTTAGTATGAACTCAGTCTTTCATAAATAAGTCTTAAAAGCTTATTCTGAATGAGAAAACCAGATTTCGCTTAATTAATATTTCCAACTTGCTATTTCACTTTTCAAAGGACGACTTTCCCGTTCAAAACATCTTAGAAATACCTTTAATACCGTCTTGCTGAATACTATTATAAGTCTTCTGTTGACTTAGCTCTTAATCTATGAAAATAGAGGTTATAATTGAGTGGTATGATGTAGAAAGATAAGTTTGGCAAGGAGGGGTGAGGCGAAATATTAGACGTGTCCCATCATTTGAAATCAAAACATTACAGAGTTTCGGTGAATGCAGAGAGCGAGCACTGTTACGCCTGATAACGTCGTATCTGGCATATTTATATTATATTATCGGTTCTGCGCGGTTTCACCTGCGTAGTTCCCGTTCTCGTGGCAATACGGGAATAAAATATAGCCTATGTTACTCAGGGATATCCTAGCTTTCCATTGATGATTGATTCCATTGATTTGTTTTTTAAATCGGTCTAGTAGTTTTTGAGTTCATTCGTATCAAACATACAAAAATACAAATCTTTATAATATTCTAGTATAGATAGATTTCAATGTAGGTTAGGCAATGGGGACGTGGAATGATAAGTTGAATACAATTTAAAAAATTGACTTTGAAAAAAAAACTGGCTTTTAAATCTATTAATTCATTAGGAACTATGTGTACATTTTCTTGATGAGTACATGAAGTTAAATAAATAAATGTACAGACGAATAAAGGCTTTAAACATATTATAACGCAAATCATTTTTCATCGGGGCTTAAAAGATGAAAGGTACCTAATATGCTCGTAGATATTCTATGAAGCGATAAGATAGCTAAATTATACCCTTTTTACTGTGTTACTATCCCATATTTATCATGGGTGTACAAAGAGTTATCACTTACTAACTAACTCGTCGTATAATACTGTATTCTAGTACAAAATTGTACATTTTAGTAGCTACTAATCCAAGTACAGCGCCTGTGTCGTTCAGTACAGATTCATATACTTGGTTTTGCAGCATATCAGCTAAGAAATACCAAAATTGTTTGCTAAGCATAATAACGGGGTAAAGTAGCGTGACCGTCCTAAAGGGTTCCGTACCTACTCCCTTGCTACGGGCCCCCAACTTGCATTTCCATGTCGAACGCAAACATTTGGACGTGCTGAAATGTGTTGAACAAATGACAATGAAATAAACAATACAAATTTTGCTTAAGAAATACTTTAGCCTGAGATCAAATTAACAGATACATTAGTACTTACCTGCAGCAAATATCAATCTTAAAGCGAATTAGAACATCAGCCAGAGTTTTTTGGACTGCTTCTTCTCAACAAGAACACTTTTCGTAACTATTGTACCTACCTTCAATAAGTGAATTCCAGATTCCAATGTTGAATCACTACATAGTATAAAACAAAGTCGCTTTCTCTGTCCCTATATCCCTATGTCCCTTTGTATGCTTAAATCTTTAAAACTACGCAACGGATTTTGATGCAATTTTTAATGGATAGAGTGATTCAAAAAGAAGGTTTTCGTGTCAGCATTGCGCCCTTGCGAAGCCGGGGCGGGTCGCTAGTAAATAATATTTGATTTGATTTGAATGAAATATTGTGAGAATGGGATCACTTACAAATGACTTTATAGATTAGGTTAATTGAATTATAGTTTAATTATAAATTTGTCAACAAGTTTAACTGTCGTTCTACTAGCCCGTACCGCAAAACGCCACCTGGGAAGGTAAACAAACCCAGCATTTTCTGTATAATTAATTCTCGTATCACAAATCCCGTCGTTTAGGCCCATTTTAGTCCCTTATATCATACCATAACCAGCCACAGCATAGAAACATGAATTAGTAATTTACGAAAATATTTGTTTATGTACTACGTTTGATGTGAAACTAGATAAATACGAGAGAATCAATAAAAAAGATAAACACACCCACAAAACTGGATTTCGAATAACGTACTGAAAAGATTTTAAAAACATTCAGTTGCAATCAGAAAGGTATACTTTTTATTTCATCACATTCCTGTGTTCAATGCTAATAAATCTTGTGAATACTTAGCTCTACGGTGAACTAAGGGACCTGAAATTGGTTTTTACACTAATATTATTAAAAGAAAAGATTTGTATTTTTGTATGGTTGTAACGAAAAATCTCAAAAACTACTTGATTGATTTTAAAATTTCTTTCACCAATGGGAAGCTACATTATCACTTAGTAACATACCTTTGCTATATTTTATTCCCGTATTCCTACGGGAGCGGGAACTACGCGGGTGAAACCGCGCGGAACAGCTAGTAGTAAATAAACTGCATCGTTTATAATCTAATCTAGTCAATTTAGTGCAGTTGCAATACACAAAAGATGGTATCTCTGCCAACAGGCAAAACTACTATATACGAAGCTGAGAGTTCATCTACTGTATTCTCTATACTGTGACGTAAGCGTATGTTGTGAAGATGAAATGGCGTCCATCAAAACGCGCAATAAACAGCCACCGCGGACACGTACTTTGTCAGGCGTTCGCTAAATCTGGGAGATTAATTTCGCAAATGAGAGGCGTAGGGACAAGTATTGCTGACCCAAAATTACCGGGATTCTGTCCAGTGGACTGTATTCTCAAGTATATTTAGCCAGCATTATTTTAAAGGTATTGTAGATAGAGTACCTTTTTTTTTAAAAGAGAAAAGGGGGCAAACGAGCAGACGGGTTACCCGATGGTAAGTGACTACCGTCGCCCATGGGCAACTCAAGAGTCACAACTGCGTTGCCGGCCTTTGATGTGGGAGTAGGGGGAGGGGGGAGGGGATTGAGGGTAGGGGCTCATGTAACTTCAGGCATCTGACATGAAACGATGATTGTTAGAAAAAAAAACTAAATTTTGGAAAATATTTTTAGCCTATAGTGGAGTGTATTACGAATCAACATTCTCATATGGCTCGGCTAGCCGGACAAGTAATGCACGTGAATAATACCTAAGCTATTACGTCGAGGAATTGTTACCAGACTGGCTACGTGACTGACAGATGGCAAGGAATAAAACCTTTATTGCGTGAGACTTACACGTTGGCAATTCCACTAAATGTCAACGGTTACAGTTGGATGACAATGACAATGATATGGTCAGTCGATGGTGTTATGGGCTCTGAAAATTGTCAAAATAACACCATTGACTGACCATTGACATCTCATTGTCATCCAATTACAACCGTTGACATTCAGTATAATTGGCCCCCAGGATTGCAAAAACCATGCCTAAGCCGTTGGACATCTAAGCGTCAACTGACAGTTGATGACGGCGATCTTTACAATTTGTCTTGACTTGAGTTGATTACCTATCATAAACTCGACCAGCGTTTAGTATAATAATATTTTTTCGTGCATCTTGCAGTGCAGTCTCAACGACTAATGTTAACTTACAAAATGTTCACTCAATATTCAGGCGATGCTACTCCTTAATCAAAATTGTGGAAATAATAATTAATTATGTAAACCGCATCCCAAACATCTAGTTTATTTACTAAGGCTAAAGCAGGGCATACGCGTGACGTCGTATCTGGTATTCAGGCAAAGGGCTCCCCAGTCGATGCCGCGCCGTAATTAAGGGGGTGTCACACGGCAATTTCCACCTGTGTTTTAATCACGAACCTCATCATTATACATGCATTTCCGGAGTGCTTTAATTAGGGTTCTGTGGGCAGAAAATCGGAATCTTTGAGACTACGTGAGATGAGACACGGAAAGATTAGAAAATATGTTAAAAGGAGACGTTCCATTTTGGGCCTGCACGTTGTACACCAGCGTGATATATAGAGAAAAATCTAGTGATTATCAGAAAAATATTTAAAAAAAAATCCATCTATTTAACTTGCACAAAAGTAATTAAACTTCAATGGATCCGCATGGAATCATATTGAAGTAATACTATTTCTAATTTCTAGTTAGCCCAATTTCCATGTTATTGTGAATTAGTCCGACAAACACCAAAATAATGTTAATTGTAATTTACCGGTCAGGTCGCAATTATTTTTTTCGGTCGCCGCGATGCTACTTCAATGAAAGTTTAAGTTAATTGTACAACTAAACTAGACAAATATGAGCAAAAACATTAATAAAACTATAGTTATTTTATTTATATTTATCTAAAAAACTGGTGTACATGGTGCAGGCCCAGTCTCCATACATTCATGAAACGTCTCCTTTTCTTGACTCATGTCAACAATCTGCAGCGGTGTTTCTCGCGGAATGCGTATTTTCCGGTTCCCATGGGGATTTTGAAACATCATTTTATTTGTGTTTATCTATTTCAGCATCTTATGTCGAGCCATTGAGGCGGTTTGTTGATATATCGGTCAATACATCCTCTATAAACTTTTAAGTAGCCCTTTTCTTCGAAGGGTTGACATCTTTTATTCTGGGTAATACACACTGTTCCACTTGGGTATTTTTCAGACCCCTAACCGTAGCAGGTGGTGAGCCTATCGCCTAACCGGGTCTGTTACACATGCCTCAGAATTAATAATGGAACCTGCTGGTTTCCTCGCGATGTTTTTCTTCACCGTCGAGCTAGTGATAAATATGTCGTCAATTTTAATATTACTAATAAAATGTCACGGATATTCCTTATAACTATACATCTATTAGGTACCTTTAAAATTAAAATGTGTCCCTTCAAAATTAATGACAGTTTAATAAGTTAAATGACGTTTTCGCTATGCAAATGTGACAATAAACGTAGCCCGCTGACCGATGGGGCGCATCTGAGGACCGGTCACTGACCGAACGAGCGTTTCGGGTGACATTATGGTCTGGCTAAAATGGCGCTTTATGCGAACATACAGAAAAGAATTAGTAGCACTCAGTGACTGCCTTAAACAGTGTGTTTTAACTTGGCTGTTCTGAACATAGACTCACAAACCTCCTCCTACCGCCAAATGGTCGATAAAACATTTCAATAACTTAAAATGGACGTACTGTACGTATAAATTGACGGGCAAATAAGATTACTTGCGAAAGAGCCCTTGCAATAAATTAATTAATTTAAATTAATACTATAAATTAGTGATGCACCGAAATTTGTTTCACATTCGGTAAAACCGAAGTTCGGCAGCTTTTACCGAATTTCGGCTTCGGCCGAATTCCGGTAAAAAATACCGAACTTCAGTGATAGATACCGAATGTTCGGTAGTTTAAAATAAAACCCAAATTATACTTATTGACAAACAATTTCTGCACTAAGATACCTACTTCTCAAGTTTTACAAGTAAAATAAATTGATACTAGCTGATGCCCGCGACTCGCGTGGATTTTACGATTTACCCGATGACTCCTAACAATTAGAATTATGTTTTTTTAGGATATTAGCAATTTAGCAGTAGTAGTCCTACTTGCCCAATTTCATCAAAATCGGTTCAGTAGTTACTAGAGAAAAGGGAAGTGGTAAATAAAACACGTCGTAACGAGTCGTGACCTGTCAACCATAGGAGCGCGTAGCCTTGACGAACTTCGGCCGAAGTTCGGCCGAAGTTTGTCTTCGTCAGATTTTTGAACCGAACATTCGGCCGAATTCGACATTCGGCAGAACCTACATTCGGTGCATCTACTATAAATGTAAAAGTTTGTTTGTTTTGACTTTTGTTTATGTCACGCCGCATCGGCGCAACAACGTAGGTATGTTTTTTCACATTGCTTATTTTTTATTTTGCCTGAGAAAACATCTATTTTCTAAAAAAAAATTATTGAGTGCGCAGGTAACAAATATTTTTTGGAATCGAAATATACAAATATTTTTGTTTTGCTTCCGTTAGTAAACCCCGATACGAGCATACCAAGGTGGACAATCGTCTCGAAGCGTCAAATTAGAGCTCTAGTAAGGGCGTAATCCCTATATTAATTTATATGGCACCTTCAGCTCGTGGTCAGCGGGACCAGGTGCAAATAATGCTACAAATGAGCCCTCCGGAATGACAAGTGAGGTCGCGGCAAATCCTTGTTCGTGACATTACTGGTGTTGCCTGAATAATAAAGGTAACACTGGTTTTATTTTTGTGGCCACTGAAGTTAATAAAATTGTTTGAGGAATTTAGAATAATATATGCTAACAAAATCAGTGAAAAAAGTCCTTCAAACAAATTTATTAGAAAAACCAAAAAAAAGTAGAAAGATAAAAAAAAAACAATGAATTTTCGCAGAAGAAATAAATTTAATAAATAAATAAATATAATAAACAAATATAAAATAAATAAAAAAAAAGACGATTGCAGACATAGGCACTTCAAAATTTGTGAAGCCGTTAATTACTACAAGAGGTCACTAAGTAATACATCTGCCATATTTTTTTTTTGTGCGGGACACAACATAGGCATAGAGTCCCCAATCCAGTGTTTAGCACTTTTTTAACACTTACACCTGAAAAACATTACCTTTCCTCTGGAGCAGTAGAATAACAAATAAAAATAAAATAAATATACTTCACCTTCTTTGCCTTTTTATCTGAGGAGGTATATTTAGGCATTTAGTTCGCCATGTGATCATTTTCTTGGTACATGAAGTTAAATAAATAAGTATATTTTTCGACCCCTAAACTTGACTAGTGGTAAGCCCATCGCTTTACCATGGCTGTTACACATGCCTCAGATTTAATACTGGGACCTGCTGGTTTCTTCACGATGTTTTCTTTCACCGTCAAACTATTGATTTATAAATATGTGAGTCCGAAGTTTAAAATAAGATTATATGCTCTCAGAATGCGAAAGCGAGCCTTACGTAAAAAAGGCGCATTAAAATTCTCCTTACCAAATGAAGCTGTAAAATCCACATACAATTTCGCACTCAAATTATTTTCTCATGAAAAGGTTTACACTTACATTAGCCCGCGGCGCCGCTTCCGGTAGGACCGACCACATAGGAATGTGTTCACGATTCGGCTGTCTGTTCGTATGTAATTTTAATGTCCCATTCTCGGCAACGACGCAGATTTAATTTTGCGGAAACTTTACGGCCTAAGTTAAAAGATTCTCTCTTTTTCCGTTTACAGTCCTATTCCGTAATTTCAGTTATTTTGGTTATTGTACGAAGGTCTCTGCCGGATGGCGTTTATAGAATACTACCGACCCGCCCCGACTTCGCACAGGTGCATTGCTAATACTAAAACCTTCCTCTTGAATCACATCAATAAAAAAACCGCATAAAAATCCGTTGCGTAGTTTTAAAGATTTAAGCATACATAAGGACATAGGGATATAGGGACAAAGAAAACGACTTTGTTTTATACTATGTAGTGATAGTGGTTTTGAAGCTGTCACAAACCTACGAGTATTTACACAACCATACTAGTTAGATGTATACCTAGGACCATGTCTGTAAAAAACTTGTAGGGACTTGTACAAAACAAATTATGGCAAACCAATCACCTACGACGGAGCGACTATTTAGAATAATGTCAAAAATAAAACACTTCCTTCAATGTGTTCAAATCCAAATTAGCTGAGAATATTTCGGAATCACTTTTTGTGAGAGGCGGTTTTTAAGTTTCTTAGTTCTTGCTTTAAAGCACTGTGTATTTTACAGTGTTCCTACTAATATCATGATTTAATTTTGTAATTGTGAACAACAACAATTTCATGTGGTTTACCGTAGGTTTTTAATGACAATAAATCATCTTTAAACCCAAGTGTCCTCACTGACAAACTTGTCTGGAACTGAAACAACTGGAGCTAGGAAGCTGAAGTATGGAATGTTTCTTTATTACCTTAGATAAAAGCAAAAGAGGAAGATACGGTATAGTCATAGAAATCATCGTTGACATTTGGACTACATACAACTACACGCGCAAATAAAAAAAGAGATAGAAAGACGTACTCGGGCACAAGCGCGAACGAGTTGACTACAACGAATTACGCTACTTGCACCTAATTTAAAGTTTCCTCTTTTGCTTTTATCTAAGTTTTTTAAATCTTCCTCTTTTGCTTTTATCTAAGTTTATTAACTTCCTCCTGCGTAGCATTATAAGAGGAAGTTAATGGTTTGAGTAAGATGTCTGTCTGTGTATCTGTGTGTCTGTGTGTCTGCTGCGTAGCATTATAAGAGGAAGTTAATGGTTTGAGTAAGATGTCTGTCTGTGTATCTGTGTGTCTGTGTGTCTGTGTGTCTGTGTGTCTGTCGACAGGATATCTCCGGATCTACTGGACCGATTGACTTCAAATTCGGTCAGTAGATACCTTAGGTCAATACCTCGATCGAGTTTGAATTTCAGACCCGTGGGTCAAAAGGGACTGGGCATTTCAGACCCGTGGGTCAAAAATTTCAAAAATCTCAAAAATGCCAAAACTGTCAAAAATGTCAAAAAGGTCAAAAAATTTCAAAAATGTCAAAATTTCAAAAATGTCAAAAAATGTCAATGTCAAAAAGCTCAAAAATGTCAAAAAGGTCAAAAATGTCAAAATGTCAAAAATGGTCAAAAATGTCAAAAAGGTCATAAAATGTCAAAAATGTCAAAAAGTTCAAAAATGTCAAATAGTCAAAAAGGTCAAAAATGTCAAAATGTCAAAAAAGGTCAAAAAATGTCAAAAATGTCAAAAAGGTCAAAAATGTCAAAATGTCAAAAAGTTCAAAAATGACAAAATTTCAAAAATTTTAAAAATGTCAAAAAGGTCAAAAATGTCAAAAAATGTCAAAATGCCAAAAAAGGTCAAAAATGTCAAAAAGGTCAAAAAATGTCAAAAATGTCAAAATGTCAAAAAGTTCAAAAATGTCAAAAATGTCAAATAGGTCAAAAATGTCAAAAAATGTCAAAATGTCAAAAAGGTCAAAAAATGTCAAAAATGTCAAAATGTCAAAAATGTTAAAATGTCAAAAAGTTCAAAAATGTCAAAATGTCAAAAAGGTCTAAAATGTCAAAAGTTTCAAAAATGACAAAAAATTACAAATATGTCAAAAAATGTCAAAAAATGTCACCATCAAAATTATTATCATCATTAACATCATTTTCGTTGTTGGCAGTCAACAGGTGGAAGTTTGTCCATAGAATTACATTCTCTCGTTACTGATGGTCTTACTATAGACCTCAGATAAGCCTGAGAGCAAAAACGGGGCCTACTATGGGACTAGCATGCCCAGAAGATGCCTGTTCACTCGATCCTTAAAGGCTTGTGGGTTATATGAACTCGGAAATACAGATAGGTAGGTAGGCCCGGTAAAACAAGGATTAAAAATACCTCTACAATGTTATAACTCGTACCACACCCCAAACCGCGTTTTAAACTGCACGTTTTCGTGTTACACAAATGTTCTTACATATTGTAATAATGGCGTAATTAGGTTTTGAAATATCTAACTGCACGTTTAGCTCAACGCGTTAAATTTAACTGTCCTAAACGGTAACTCGAGTTGCAATGGTTTATGTTGCTCCCACTATTTGATAGGTAGCTTTGGGGGCACGGGGTGTCTCCGCCAAGTTGAGATTGAAAAACTACTATGGGCTTACATTTTTAAGACAATTTATTTAGGATAGGCTTATAAATGTAGCCCAAAATCTTCAAATTTTAGTTCTGTTACATAATATATAATCTCACGCCTTTTGTCATCCTGGTAGGCATACAATTTACTGAACCTGTTAGATATTTCTTGCTTCTTCCACTTTTCTTCCAAACTACGCTTAAGTCATCCTCAATCGAGTTGCCCACATACAAAAGCCTTGTATTCTTGTCGCCATTTATTAATCTGTTTAATATGACCAAACTTGTATTCCTCTTTCCATGCAATGTCACTAATATAGTCCTAAATATTATGTGATATTATAAATGCGAAAGTGACTTTGTTAGTTTGTTTGTTACGCTTTCACGTCTAAACCACTAAATTGATTATAAAAATTATTTCACCATTGGTATGCTACACTATCAGGGAGTAACATAGGCTTGATTTTATCCCCGTATTCCCATGGGAACGGGAACTACGCTGGTGAAACCGCGGGGCGTCTAGTGACACGTCTTACTTCAAAATCCGTCGATCTGTTTAGTCAGCAGAAAAGAAATAAACTTACCCGTACTTTTTACATAAATATATTACAGAGAAACATTACCTTCATACTGGTGCAATTGGGTAGAACCTAAAAATATTCAGAGAAAACCTCAAGACTTTAATTTTAAATATTGAAGTTGTGAGTTAAAAATGCACAGCGAAATTCCGAATGCATTAAAAATATAAATATTAGAATTCTCGTTTCGCTTCCTATGAAAGACTTGTGCTAGCATCGAGCCACTCAAAGGGCTGGAACTCATTTGCAATCCAATTCGAAACTCTCGCGACACTAGACTACTACAAATTACGGCTGTAGAGAAGTTTAGAGTTTTTTTATGGGTACAAGTACATATACAATGCGTAATAGAATAAGCGCAATTCCTCATACACCCCAATTAGAACATTAATTTAAAAAAAAATATGATGCCTTCGTACTTCAGTTGTGTCTTACCAATTTTCTTAAATAAAGAGCGATAATAGCAGATTTCCGTAGGTAGCATTAAATTCTGCTATGATTTTGACAGCTATTTAACACATTTTTAAAAATAGCTGAATCGATTAAGTAGTCGATACTGAACAAACGAATTTCAAGAATTGCGCTTATCCTGTTACGTATTGTAGTGTTTTTTAATTTTCCGTACTTATGTATCATACCATGTTATTAAGTCGTCTGTATTTCAGTCGCAGCTGCTTATCGCAGCAACAATTAATTCTAGTCATTATAGTTTAAATCATGTTTGCCCAAATTTATTGAAAATGAAAGTATGTATATATAAAAAAAATTGTTGCTTACCACCTATCATGTTTAGGGGTTCTGATTTAGCCATCTACGCCCACTTTTAAAATTCACCACGTAATAATTTTTTCATTTAAATTTTTACAATATTTTCATTATATTTAATTTTCGACTGCGCTAATATATTTCAATATCATTTTAGCTGTAGTCTTATTTTAATTAAATTACTTTGATGCATTTCTGAATACAGCTCTACTTAGATATCACGAAATAGGTAGAACAGAATGATCCAGTGGGATCATTGGGAGTTGGGAGTGCCCAACAGTGTGGCGTGGGTCAGAATATCCTTGGGCACTCTGTACCAGACAGCGGACAACTTCCTCCCTAAGTACTTTCGAACTGGTCAGAACAGTTTAATTCCTCCAGTTGGCTCGGGACGCGAGTGTTTTGTGAACTTAGTTGAGTTTGTTAGTCGATATTGGCTGTATAATTATTTGGAAATTGGAATGTATAAATATTTTGGCTTTGCACGGGTGCAATGCTAACACTAAAACCTTCCCCTTGAATCACTCTAACTATTAAAAAAAACCGCATCAAAATCCGTTGTGTACTTTTAAAGATTTAAGCATACAAAGGGACATAGGGATATTAGGGACAGAGAAAGCGACTTTGTTTTATACTATGCAGTGAAGTGAAGTATAATAGTCCGATTTTACCTCAAGTGCTTTCACAACTTTTCACAATGTTAAGTGAATTATCACTAAATAGTATAAAACAAAGTAGCTTTCTCTGTCCCTATATCCCTATGTCCTTATATCCCTATGTCCCTTTGTATGCTTAAATCTTTAAAACTACGCAACGGAATTGGATGCGGTTTTTTTTAATGGATAGAGTGATTTGAGAAAGGTTTTAGTGTTAGCATTGCAGCCGTGCGAAGCCGGGGCGGGTCGCTAGTGTAAAATAAAGTATAATAATTAAGAGTTGGATGAGACATACTTTACCCGAGAATGTTTGTTCGTATTTCATTGTCAATAGTAAAAAAATCCTTAAGCTTTATTCACAAAGGCGAGGTGTTACATGTCTGAAAAATACCACTTTATAACCCCATATTTTTCGAAAACTAAAAGTACTGCTTCCTTTTGTAATTAATAGGCGCCCAAACAACTGGGCCTATTTAAAAACTTCTTTCACAAATGGAAAGCTTACTTTTTTGTGAGTAGTATGGTCTATTTTCCACAGGGTACAAGGAAAAGAATAACTAGTTGTAAATATATTTTTCGACCAATCGATTAACCAACGCATCTAATGACGGGCCTGTTGGCTCAGTTGCTAGTGACCCTGCCTTCTGAGTCGGAGGTCGCGGGTTCGATCCCCGATCGGGGCCAACATTTGTGTGCATGAACATGTCTGTTGGCTTCGTGTCTGGGTGTTTAATATTTATTTAAGTATGTTTATCAGTTGTTTAGTACCCATAGTACAGGCTCTGCCTAGTTTGGGACTGAATAACCGTGTGTAAATTGTGTTAAACAATTTATTATTATTATTATCTAAATAATCTTTGTTATCGTGAATCAGACAACAGTTTATCAAGTGAAACGATTCAGCACCCTCGCAAAGGGCCCACTGAATCATAGTTCTGAGAAAAGGGAACCACCCTTTACGGATATTATAAGATAGATTTAGTGCCTGGACCTCTTAATCACGGAAGCGGTGTTGGCTCTACTATACATAACTAGCGGGTGCCCAGCGCCGTTGCCCGATTTTGTCGATATTTTATTAGTTGTTCTGATAGAAAAGGGGGCAAACGAGCAGACGGGTCACCTAATGGTAAGTGACGTCCATCGCCCATGGACACCTGCAACTCATGAGTCACAACTGCGTTGCCGACCTTTGAGGAGGGAGTAGGGGGAGGGGAGGGCAGGGGAGGGGAAGGGGGGATTGGGGCTTAGTTGTTCTGATATTCTCATCAATGATCATAAAAACTGGCCAAGTGCGAGTCGGACTTGCGCACGTAGGCTTCCGTACCATTATAAATAAATAAATAAATTGTGGGACACAATTCATACGGTTACTTAGTCCCAAACTAGGCAGGGCCTGTTCTATCACTACATAGTATAAAACAAAGTCGCTTTCTCTGTCCCTATATCCCTATGTCCCTATGTCCCTTTGTATGCTTAAATCTTTAAAACTACGCAACGGATTTTGATGCGGTTTTTTTAATAGATAGAGTGATTCAAGAGGAAGGTTTTAGTGTTAGTATTGCACCCGTGCGAAGCCGGGCGGTTCGCTAGTTATCTATAAAAACAGAAAAAAAAAACACGTTTATTGTATGGGGGCTCCGCACTTGGCCGGTTTTTTGCGGATCTTGCAGAAACGGACTTCATTTGTTTAGGTGCATTACCACAATACGTAACCGAGCGGAGGTACCTTTTACGTGACTTTTCCTTCCCCACCGCCTTCCCTACAGGTAAAACGCTATGTAATACAAAATGAACTCATGTTTATTAATTTCCCAACAACCTGTAACAAGCGGGAAGTTCTGAACTCATTAAGCGAAGTGTCATACACACACCGGCGATGTTCCGTCAGAAATAACAAATATTCAGGTGAATTTTTTTTAACTCGTCCCAAAAAGTTATTTTGTGGAAAATATTAACAACGCATAGTTTTGGTTCGATATGTTTATTATATTTTGTTGATTTTTTATTTTTTTACGAGTCTTTAAGTGGTACAGTCAACAAAGTTGTTAGTGTTACATGACCAAAAACTAAGATTCAGTTTTCTCTTAAAGCTGTAAATGTATTTATAGTTTTTTTTTTGGAATTTGTAGGGATCAAAGATACCTTTCGAAATAAACATTAATCAATAAGATTTATTTATGAGTACCCCAGAAAAATGAGTTCTTAGTTACTGGCCGTGTAACCCTAACAACTTTGTTGACTGTACTACCATTAGCCTTACAATATAGTAGAACGATTAGAAATTATAAAGTAAGTCGACATTTTGACCACATGTGTTTCATATAATTCCACAGTGGCTTGACAATGTTTACAAAACCACAACGAAAACTTAATGGAACTCTTTTTTACGTATTATGCCGCCTATTAGACACTAAACTTAAATGTAATCGGTATGATGAACAATGACGAAATTAGTAGACTAAGGTGCAGAATGGTAAATTCCCATAACGAAATGAGTCTCAAAATGGTATAATAATATTCTATAATGGCAACTAACAAGCAGCGCCCCGCGGTTTTACCCGCGTAGTTCCTGTTTCCGTGAGAATACGGGAATAAATTATAGCATATGTCTTATTCTGATGTTTAAGCTATATACTGTAAAGTTTCATCAAAATCCGTTCAGTAGTTTTTGCGTGAAAGAGGAACAAACATCCATTCATACAAACTTTCGCATTTATAATATTATAGTAGGATTACCTGTCCTATCATGTTCATAAGTTAAAAAAAATACACTGATGAAAAGCAGATATTATCGGTATTGTAATGATTCTCAGGAATTAGGGTCGCGACACATCTGGAGAACGTACAGCGCCGCATTTTCTTATAATATAATAAGGCATTATACAAAAAAAAAACAATTGGTACTTCAGCTGTGTTTGGCATGTTGCGCCTAAACCACTTTCAATAAAATTATTTCCGAAAATCCTCTATAATTCTACATACAGCTTTGTAGTAGTTACACTTAAAACATTATCTTATGAAAAAGGATAAAGATGAAGAAACTTCTTTTTCACACGGTCTCCAAGGAGTTTCGCGGTCCACCGTCGCATCGGACTTTCAGACAAATGCCCGGGCACGCTTGGTTTTCCACTTTTCATATTCAAATAAAGGATTTCCTTTCTGCAATGTCAACGGATTTATGTTGTGCTCCCGAGGTGATATGGACTTTTTGTTTTAGTTTTGTAAATGGATTGGTCTTGTTCTGGTGAAACTTATGTCGCGAAAAATACAACAAATATTCGTGAAAAAAAGTTATAGTAAATAACCGAGATCTGAGCCACAGCTGGGTATCAAAACTAGTCATATAATTCAGTTTAAATAAGTACATATAATTTTTTGGATTTGAATTTCTGGACATACATACTTTTCATGAGATATTCTTTTTATCCCTATACGTGATAGGTGGTGAGCCCATCGCCGGACCGGGTCTGTTCCACATGCCCCAGAAATAATTCCGGGACCTGTGGGTTTCCTCACGATGTTTTCATTCACCGTCGAGCTAGTGATAAATATGTACGTAAGTTTTTGAAAAAGTCATTGATACATGCCAGGATTCGAACCCGAGCCTCACTGATTATCACCATCTGGAGCTGGTTCTTTAACCGGAAGCCGATCACGGCTCTCTGAATTTAAAACACCCACTGCTAGTCCTTTATGTATGTTATCCAGAAGTTTCTATATAATACCGGAGTCATCTGTGGGGCTTTTGCATACGCTTTTATAATAAAAAATACTAGAAGATATTTTGAAATTGCCTGAAACTGTGTTCAAAACTCATGTTAAACATGTACTTTGTAAAATGGCATATTACAAACTAGACGACTATATAAATGACAATGATGCTTGGAACAGATTTCCTCCAGTCCAATACGATAGCAAAAAACAAACGAAGAATATTGTGTTGAGGAGTTTCTTGCCCCGCTTCTTCTCCTCAACCATACATGCTGAATCGGTGGAGTTGAAATGACGTTCAATAAGTGGACTTATTGTAAGTTCCTATTTTGAATTAAACATTTTGACTTTGACTTTGATATCTAACGTGGTGTAATCAAAAGTATTATTTTTCTGTTGCTTTAATATTATCAACTTATTACTGTAAAGCTAGCATGCCACTGAGATGACGTAATAGTACATTATGATATAAGTGCGGTAGGTTGAAAATTACAGCCGAGGCGATATTGCTAGCCCGAGCCGTAGGCGAGGGTTACAAGTAAGCAGAGGCTGTAATTGTCAAAGCGCACGTATGTCATACGACGTTTTATAACACATTTGCGAGGAAATAAAATAAAACTCCGACTATGGTAAACGAATAAAAACAATACAGCGTTAAGAAAAAGCGCGCGGCGCGCATCATAATTTTTTTTTAGGAACAGGCACAAAAAACAGCCAGTACTTATTACTAATAAAGTAAAATAATATTTTTGTGTTTTTGTTACAGATTGGTAAATTACATTTACTGTCAGAATTAATTAAATTAAATAATTATGTACATAAATATTTCTTTAATATATTTTACTTCCCAAAGTTAATTTTAATCATAAAATGTTGACAACTTTTTTGACATAAAAACTCTTTGCTGAGATTTTAAAAAGTACCGTTCGTTTTAAGACGGAGCATCTTGATAAACCGTGCGTTTTACTTTACACTTACCGCACTTGGGCGTAATGAGATAGGTAACGATATTAAAATTGGTGAAATAAGACACCTTTTACGAGCAAATGTGTTATAAAAACAAAAACATAACTATTTAAAAAAAAAACAACTGCACTAAAACTTTAAAAAAATGTGCAGTCCCATTTAAAGGATTAACAGATCACAGAATAATTTAACTGGAAACAAATTAAAACTTCCACCGACGCTAACGAGTTCCCAAGCCATTGTTTATTAATAACACACCCCGATTACCGCAAGGTGTGTATATTCACGCTGCACCGACGAGGGGTGGCCTGTGTAAATAAAACATGTCTTCGTTACAGGTGACATGGGTTTTGATTTGATCAAATTGTGACTTTTGTTTCGCCTAAAGAGTTCTGTTTCTACATGCAGGGAGGACTTATTATTACTTATGATATAATCCTTATAAAATAATAATAAGCAGTGATAGCCTTTACGGTTAAAGAGCCGGCCGAAAATCAATGAGGCTCGGGTTCGAATCCTGGGCATGCACCAATGAGTTTTTCACAAACTTACGTACATATTTATCACTAGCTCGACGGTGAAGGAAAACATCGTGAGGAAACCCGCAGGTCTCAGAATTAATTCTGAGACATGTGTAAATAGACCCGGTCCGGCGATGCGCTCACCACCTATCACGTTTAGGGGTCCAATGTATCTCGTGAAATGTGGGTATATCATGGAATACCTGTGCCTACCCTTTCGGGGATGAAAGGCGTGAGATTTTTTTTTTTATTTAATCCTTATAATGTAATCTTAATCTAATTGTGTTTTGTACTAATCCAATAAAAATAAATAACTTAGGTTAATCTAGCCCTGTACTTCTTTATCTTGTGAATAGAAAATATATCATATTATATACTTTTTTCGGAACCCGTTGCAAAAGTGATGATTCTATATGAAATAAGCAAAGAGATTTAAATATAACAGGGCATAGAGGGGGCATTGGGGATATTTTCATACAAAACTTTGAAGCCTAAGCGTCATGTCCTTGTCATGTCAGTTAGTATGAACGCGAGCTGTCATTCGGTCGAAATTGTACTAGACTTATTCCACTTGGAATAACTTTTGACTTCAAATTTTCCTCGCTTTGTCCCCTCTATGCCTTATTATATTTTAATCTCTTTGGAAATAAATAACATAGAACTCGAAAGAGTAAAAAACCGACTTCAACTAATATGGTTTTCTCATGGATGTCATTGTCAGAACTGGACCAAAAATAGGACCACACGGGAAACAACAGATTTCAAATAAAAAAAGATTTAATAAAATCGGTTGACCCAGTTGAAAGTTCTGAGGTAACAAACATAAAAAAAACAGTCGAATTGAGAATCTCTCTTTTTGAAGTCGGTTGAAAAGCTGCTGCTTAAGCTGTATCTAATTTTTTCTATAGCAGGACTATTCTCTACAATAACGATTAAATCTTCTAACGTACATCACTGTGCACTGTGCAGGAATAAAACAGTGGTACGAATAAAAAAACACTTAACTGTTTCGTGGTTAAGAGTAGCTAAGGAATCTACCTCTTCTTCAATATTTAACAACAAGTCCACGTCTCATCTTACCCGCGTGTAACAAAGCGAGTTGTTTACTAAGATTGTGTGTAATCAGTACACTGTTACGTGTGATTTAGCAGAGAACCCGTAGAAACTCGGTCAGCGCTCTAACAAAGTTACGTCGAGGCAGCCCGTCCGACGCCTGAGTGTCCGTATTACGTTTGTGTGTTGTTTAAATACCAATCTATTGTAATGAGAATCAATTTTTGACTAAGATTTGACCCGCGTTCGTGCAAAATTATAAGCCATGTTACTCCTTGACAAGTTAGTTTATCCTTGGTGAAAGAATTTCTAGAATCATTCGAGTATTTCAGAATAACAGACTTCAAAAAAAATTGTTTCATTTTTTATAGAGAAACTATTTTTAGAAATATTGTGCAGGCCAAACTGGTGGGTCGGATGAGGACAATTAATCCTATTATGTCTGCAAATGGTTGGTTGGTTGGTTGGTACACTCAGGCACACGTTGGTCAAGGTTTTTGTTGTGATAGAGTACAATCAAGTTCGCTTAGCATTATCATAAACCTTTTTCCTGATGAAAAGTTCCGACAGTATAAAGTGATCACTAGTCTTAATGTAGGAAAATGAAGAATGAGCACGAAAATCAGCACGATGTTTCTTTACAATAATATTTATAAATTGTGGGACACAATTCACACACGATTACTCAGTCCCAAACTAGGCAGAGCCTGTACTAGGGTACTAAATAACTGATAGACATACTTAAATAAATATTAAACACCCTGACACGAAGCCAACAGACATGTTCATTCACACAAATGTTGGACCTTAGCGAGAATCGAACCCGCGAACTGCGGCTCAGAAGACAGAATCAACTGAGCAAACAGGCTTGTCGCCAGTGTAGAGAAAGACTCAGCCACATGATAATGATGATGACAGATTTGTAGTGATAGATAACAAATACAATGTAGAAACAAACGAATTACGTATTTAGATTTATTGATAACAGAACTAAGTGCAGGAATCCAGAATAAGGCTGTCGACCCGAATCGTAGCTTTACGAGTACGATTGGGTTATGTTACGACCCAAATATCGGATTAAAACTTGTTTACCATGGACGTCCCGATCTTTCAGAATTCGGACAATTGATTTCCATTGCGTTGCCTTAATATAATGCCTAAATATAAAATATATTTATTTCTTCAAATATGGATAAGAAGTAAACAAATAAATACCTAAGATATTTTTTTCGTAAGGTGGGTATTTGGTAACGTTTTTAGCAAGACACTTAAGTTCGAAGTTCATTACTCATCTGTTTTTAAAATTATAAAACTGTACCAAAATTTTATTTGTATCTAAAAATGTTTTACGTCCTATATATTTTATTACCTATTTTAAAGAAAAGATCAAACAGTTTCGTGTCGCTTTTTAACGCTGAAAAGTTTCTCGATAACTTAAAATGCTGTTTTTACGTACGTGATAATAAGTAACTACTTATAAAGAACATGCCAAATAAAAAATGAATTGATAAGTTATAAGGTGCTTCCCCATCTCGCCCGTTGACTAATGGAGCGGAAGAGATATGATGAAGTTGAGGAATGGTAGGTACGTACCATCGATCTCTACTAATATCGTAAATGCGAAAGTAAATCTGTCTGTTACCTTTTCGTGGATAAACAACTGAATCGAACTTGATGAAATTTGGTAGAAATACAGATTGTATATTTTTAAGCTATTGCATAGCTTCTATCGAGGGCCTTGAGCGCGGGGACCGAATCCAGAAATTCCGTAACGAAAAAAACCTCACGCTCCCCACTCCGACGGGCACGGAGGTGTGGCTTGAAGGCCGTGCATTGTCTAACGTCGTTTCTTTTCGGAAGTCTTGTTGATACAAAATGCTATGCAATACTATAGCTTTACCGCGGCAGTCCCCGAGTGCCACACGTCTTTTTTTTTTATATTATAGGGTGCAAACGAGTAGATGGGTCACCTGATGGTAAGTGACTACCGTCGCCCATTTACACGTAGCAGATACAACTCATAGTAAATTTCTAATCTATTTTCATGCTACTGCACTAAAAGGAAGGTAATGTTTTGTGAAGGAATTACTCGTAAAGCAGCAGACTACAACGGGTGATCTGTTACAATAGATAATATTTTTTAGATATTTTTTAGTCTTTTTAGAGCAGTGATAGCCCGGACGGTTAAAGAGCCGGCCGAAAATCAGTGAGGCTCGGGTTCGAATCCTGGCATGTACCAATGAGTTTTTCAAAAACTTACGTACATATTTATCACTATCTCGACGGTGAAGGAAAACATCGTGAGGAAACCCGCAGGTCTCAGAATTAATTCTGAGACATGTGTAAACAGACCCGGTCCGGCGATGGGCTCACCACCTATCACGTTTAGGGGTCCAATATATCTCGTGAAATGTGGGTATATCCAGTAATGGAATACCTCTGCCTACCCCCTCGGGGATAAAAAAAGGCGTGAGATTATATATATATATATATATATATATATATATATATATATATATATATATATATATATATATATATATATATATAATATAATAATTAGTCTTCCAGAAATAATTTATTTAAAATGACACCCTTATAATGAAGCCTAATGTACTTGCCATGTGTTAGTAACTATGTACACAATATTTTCCTTGTAATAATTAAACAACATTTGCAGTTCTGTTTAAATCCGCTATAGAAGCACTAAATAAAATGCCTTGAAAAGCAATTTGCAAACTATTCATTTGGCAATAAAATACTTTGTATTCAATACCATATTCAACAAAATATTTCACTATAATAACCATTATGCTTTTTGTTTCAGGTAATTATGAAACATTGTAAGTTACAGTATGTGACTATGTTGCGGTACTAGCGCTATATTGGCTTTAATGTGATAAAAATGTATGTTGAATGTTCGCAATTTAAAGGGGGTAAATTGTAAGTTGAAATATTGCATATGTCACAAATCTACAATAGAATAATAATAATAATATTTATTTCATAACTTAAGCCTAATACGGATATACAATAGAGTGCATACTTGGTTTCAGTCTCTATTTGAATAGGTGGATATATGGCTCCTAAACTAGGATGCCCTGTATCATAGGAGTCAGTGCTCCTTACAATTGGGTGTCGGTAGCACAGAATTTGTGTTATGTATGTACATTTAAACAATTACATATTTTTTTAAAGTACATAAATCATGTGATTCATATGCGGTACGCCCAAATTAACAAATAAGTCACCAAATCCATTGCATTGAAACTACATTTTGAACTCACAACACTCTCGCCTTATTTTGAAGGTGTTTAACAGAGGCATTCCATTTCTAATACAGTGAAAAACTCATTAGTACATGCCCTGAATAAAAGCTGTCAAATATGAGAGGCGGTCTTACTTCTAGTAGGTTCATGACAGTGTTTGTTACGCAAAGAAGCTCTAATATATCTTACAACTTGCAGGCACTCATAAACAAACTATACCGAATCACGTGCCATGTCACGTAGACGCTACATAGCACGTCTCATCTCTAAACTATAAGTATATCGTCCAGCCAAAGCTATAAAAGACGCTTTAAAATTAGCATAGCGAACGTAAAGGACAAATTGAAAGCAAGCAATGCACGCACCCTTGCATATGCAAATGTGACCGGAAGCGTGCAGGGCGCCGCCCAAACCTCCGTGCTCACTTCCGGCAGAATGCGAATTAAGTCGCTTTGCCTAACTAGTGTTGTAAATAAAGTTATCGATACCTTTGTCAAAAAGTGTCGGTAAGGTATTCTATTCCTGGATACACACTCTTATCACGTGTATATTTTTTAGACCCCTAAACTTGACCTGTGAGCCTTTGCTTGACTGGCTGTTACGCAAGGCTTGCCTCAGAAACAATTAAAGGATCTGTGCGTTTCTTCACTATATCCTTTACCGTGGAGCTAGTGATGAATATGAAAGTATTTTTTTTAAACTGATTGGTAAATATCAGCAGGATTGGAATCGAGCCTCACACAATAAGAAGCGGGGTCAGTGACTGCAGGAATATCTATTAAGGCTCTACTTTTGTTAGCTTGGATTATGTTTACCTATCGCTAGCACTAATGTAAAAAAAATTTTTTAGATTTTTCAGATAAAATTAAAATATGATTCCTTTAAAAGTTCGAGTAGTTTAAATAGAATTTTGACATAAAAATTTACAGATTTACATTTTTGAACATGTTTGAACATTAAGTGTGGAAGACTTATTTCTAAAAAAGTGTTTAGAATTATATTTTGTACAATTTCTATAAATACTAATAAATCAAAACTTAAAAAATCGACTATCGATATTGAAACTTTCGATAATTCAGCAACACTACATAACAGTTGAATGGTTTGTATGGGTAGTACAGCGATTTACTTGAATGGCCGTTGAAAGGTTAAATGGATGAGATGTAGTTATGAAAATTGGTGTTTTGTGCATTTCATGGTTATGCGTTAAACGTAACACAGTTCACTAACACGCGTCTTAAATTTAGACAATTTGTTTGTTTTTGTGTCAACTTTAAAAAATATCGCCTTTTCTTCAACCTCGCCATCTTGGAGCCTGAGCAGAAACGATAATTTTATGATAAATCGCCAATCGCCGAAGATAAAAGTGTCGTGTCTGCTCAGGATTTTACTACAAATAGATACCTAATATTTGCCATTAAGTATATTGAAGGGGGTGTCAATAACTCATGGTCACTCTCAGGATTGCCGCCGGCGCCGAAGCGACGCCTCCTGTAAACAAGAATTGTATAAACATCACGGTTGCTTACAGGGGTCGTGTTGTAGACAAAAAGTAATAACAATTGAAGTTATAATGTCTACATCTAAATATCTGTTTAAATGATTTTCATCATATTATGTAAATTTACTTTCATATGACGCAAATCATTTAGGTTCATCTTATAATAATAGCTCGAGGAAAATATATCGAGGAAGTTACAAAAACATACGCATCAAAATAAGAACGTCCTCGAGTTGGATAATATAGTGAAATAATCGACTATATTACTTAAAATAACAAGGCACACAAAATATAAAAAAAAATGTAACTTATTACAATTAGTTAAAATCATCTTCATCCATCAATCCGTTTAGGCTTCAGCCTGCTTCAAATTTATATACTTGTACTTACATGTATATACACGAACAACATAACCCTGGTGCAGTATTTCACGAATTGGTGCCATGACCAGGATTAACTTTAAAATATTAAGTAGACAAAAGCTTAAACTTTCTTACTGCGTGGTTGTGAACAAATTAAGAATCTATATTGTCTGTGGATCGAAGGTTATTTCACCCCACTGGCGCCTCATAGTCGTCTCAGACGGTAAATCCACCATTTTTTATGCACCCCTACCAGTGCAACACAGCTTGATCTCGATTACACATCCAAGCGACAAAATTGCTATTTTATAATACAGTATACGAACGCGATATGGAATGGAAAATTGGAAGTCAATTTCTGTATACATTTGGCGAAGCAGACTATTTTGTACGATGTGTCTCAGTATTCGGTAGTAGGTTCCTAAATAGATAGCTAAATAAGCCGCATGACTTTGGCGATGATGACATGGAAATGAAATCGTTTTGGACATTCTCCTGAAGTTAATCTAGCAGAGGGAAGATAGTATTGTCAATATACATCTATACTAGTATTATAAAGAGAAAAGATTTGTATTTTTGTATGTGTGTATCTTTGTTACGAATAAACTCAAAAACTACTTGACCGATTTGAAAAAATATTTCACCAATGGAAAGCTAAAAGACCCCTGAGTAACATAGGCTATATTTTATTCCTATATTTTCAAGGGAATGGCAACTACGCAAGTGAAACCACGCCGAACCGCTAGTAACTTATAAAGAAGACGCGATTCAATCACGACTTCGAAACAAAAAAATATTGTATATTCTCACTCGTAATTCAAAGACACTTTTTACCAGTAAATTTTGATCTGAATGATCCCCAAAATACAGGGGTAGGAGTTGCTGAAAATATATTATGTTGTACTACTACTAATATATTTTGCTACATAAACAGTTTACTTTTAGGCACTATAACAACATAGTTATCTATTTCCCTGTTTCTTCAATTTACTGATTGACTGGTTTAAGCAATTTTAGACGAATGGGCGATTGATATATTTTAAAGCGTTATAATTATCTCAATATAACTGACCAATTGGTGGTCGTAGTATGTATTTCGTAGACATTTTTATACCCACCAGTACTGAGGACATAAATTTGACTACACGAACGATATTTATTATCTATACTAAAAAGTGAACTGCACAGACATGGCGTCACATCCGGTCGATGAGAGATGGCGGCGGGCGCATATCCGGCTTGCACGTGGTGCCCCGATAATGGCTTACCTGCATTTTATGGAGGTTTTGGCCACCATTGTTTTTCGGATCGCACCATTTGCTGACGGGCTTTGTCGGATTGTGGACGGAGAGATATGAATTTATTTTATTAAAAACTCTAGACAATGCGATTAATTACACATTCTGTTCCTCTAATCGATTGTATTTATATTATGTTCGCTGTAAACCTATCAACTATTTATTTATTAACGCGGTCCAACATCAACCGTTGTTCACATTTTGGACCTAGTTGTATAAATACAACTAGGTCCAACATCAACCATTGGACCGCGGTCCCACCAATCGAAATTTACTTTTTTAAGAGTATCATAGGCTTGTGCAGCAGATGCAGCTGGTGTATTAAAATGAAGCTATACGAGTATAATACATGTAGTCGTGATTTATGTTAAAATTAACTAGACCGAAATAGTCAAGAAAAATCCAGATCCGCTGATGCTTGGCTGGTCAGGTAGGACCGACCCTTTATAGCCTCAAGCGTTTCGGGAGTATGTTGTGTGTATATCGAATACCCCCTCTGATGCCAATCATACAAGTACGGAAGTGTGGAACTGCACAAATTAAACTAATCGCGGTAATGAACGAACTTTTCGTTTTGACGAGGGTTTGAAACGAACGGGGTTTGATGTTTTATCTCTAAATAACAATCTGTTACGGTTAGGGGTCCGAAAAATACATTGATAAGTGGGCACTTCCAGGAATAAAATACATCTGCCGACTCAATTGGGATTGAGGGGCATTTTATAGGATTCCTTAAAGTATTTTACTATGGAGGAGTAGATGCGAAGTGATTCGCGTGAGTGAAGACTTGGTCTTACAGTGTTTGACAGTTATATTTATACCATTGATTCATTATTTATACGTTGTCTTCTATATAGCGCACAATATGAAGGCAAAGCCACTATCAACTGAGCCAATAGGTCATTAAACCAACTTTGAATAAATTGAAGCTTTATAGTAAGATTGAGGTGCATTATGCATGCAATGCAATATTTAATATAAGTAATTTTATAAATTCATGTCTCTTTAAAAAAAACTAACATGCCATTTTCCCTAGCTTTCTTCAAGCAATCAAATTTAAACTTGCCTATCATCACGCCTTTTCATCTTTAGACGAAAATACTAAAAGTGGTTGTGTTTAAAAATTAAGTCAGTGCGTACAAAATTATACACAGTCACTTTATTCTATGTCGACCACATGAACTTGTGTATTTAAAATACTAGCGGTTCTGGGCAGTTTTATCCACGTAGTTCCTGTTCCTGTGGGAATACGGGAATAAAGTATATCCTATGTTACTCAGGGATATTCTAGCTTTCCATTGGTTAAAGAATTTTAAAAATAAGTCGGGTAGTTTTTGAATTTATTCGTAACAAAAATACAAATCTTTCCTCTTTAAAATATTAGTACCTTTAAGTATAAGTATCACTACATAGTATAAAACAAAGTCGCTTTCTCTGTTCCTATGTCCCTATGTCCCTATAACCCTAAGTATGCTTAAATATTTAAAACTACGCAACGGATTTTGATGCGGTTTTTTATAATAGATAGAGTGATTCAAGAGAAAGGTTTTAGTATTAGCATTGCACCCGTGCGAAGCCGGGGCGGGTCGCTAGTAGAAGTATAAATAGTGTACCACCTTTCACACAAAATGCTTCCTAATAAGTTTGCTCAGCAAAGTGAAAGCAAACATAACATAGTCTCGGCGCCATTCTGTCTCCTACAAAGATATTTCTAGCACGAAGCAACAAATCGATCCCTTCCAAGGTCACTTACTTTCCCGGTCATTCATCTCACATTTTGGCAGTGAAACAACATTTGTCAAACTACGATGGAAAAACAATTATGTAATTGCTAGAATTTTCCAATAAGACTGAGATAGGTACGAGTACTATAGTGATACTTGCATGCCCGCTAATAGCTTGCTTCAAAGAGATTAAAATATAATAGGACATAGAGGGGGCATTGGGAATATTTTCATACAAAACTTTGAAGCATGTTTAACTTGTACTTTGAAGCTCAAGCGTCATGTCAGTTAGTATGATCGCAAGCTGTCATTCCGTCGAAATTGTACTAGACTTATTCCATTTGGAATAACTTTTGGCTTCCAATTTTCCTCGCTTTGTCAATCTATGCCCTATTATATTTTAATCTCTTTGGCCATATCCATGTTTTCTTTTATGCATGCACGTGGTAATTTCATAGAATTTGTATCTTTATTATATTCAGAGCAGAGGGCAATGCCCTAGACAGATTTTAACTGTTAATTAATTACAAATATTTGCAACCCGTACAATTGTCTGTTAGGTAATGAGTTTATTAGCCCCTACAAACTTATTAAAACAAATTTGCAGTCCGTACAAATTCACACCGTGCACATTATAAGTCAACGGTTAAAGTTGGAATCTGAAACCATAGCCGGGCTTTGTGTGAAGGATTAATATGGTTAAATTTTTACAAATATGATATTCCTATTTTATCTCAAACCAAATAACATCGTAACAACTCTTGTAAAACATATCAAAGTCGCGTAGCAGTACGATATACTTGGGGACATGTAGAAAAGTCCAATGTACATCTTTTCGCGTTCTTGCCCGTATGTGTTAAGGTGAGTATAAACTACAACATTTACACATCAGAACATCGAGCGTTCGCCATTTTTAAATTTACTCGAACCGCTCTTCGAACACGACGCTCGATTTTTTGTTACAGCAAACTTTTAAAAACCAACGATCATATTGGTGTAACATTTCGTCGAGCCTTATAGCCGTATAGTACGCTGAACTTTCGTAGGAACGTTACATTACATGAAAATGCTTAGGCTAACTGAGCTTTTGCCTGTATTGTGCCATTCGTAAGAACGTGACATTACACCGAAACGCACGAGGAAATGCTCAAGTGTATACTCACCTTTAGGTAAAAAGGAGTTATTTTTAGCCACAAAAACACATAATAATCTCACGCCTTTTTTATCCCCGAGGGGGTAGGCAGAGGTATTCCATTACTGGATATACCCACATTTCACGAGATATATTGGACCCCTAAACGTGATAGGTGGTGAGCCCATCGCCGGACCGGGTCTGTTGACACATGTCTCAGAATTAATTCTGAGACCTGCGGGTTTCCTCACGATGTTTTCCTTCACCGTCGAGCAAGTGATAAATATGTACGTATGTTTTTGAAAAACTTATTGGTACATGCCAGGATTTGAACCCGAGCCTCACTGATTTTAGGCCGGCTCTTTAACCGTCCGGGCTATCACTGCTCACAAAAACACATCTTCGTACAATTTTCGCAAGGACACTGTTACTTTTGACCGACCTTCACCCCGTGCGTTCACTCACGTACAGATTTGGCACGAGTTCCCGACGCCGGCCCGTCTCATGCTCACATAAAACTTTACCACTACAATATTGCGAGTAGACTGCTTGTAGCTTACTAAACATCTATACATAAAATATTTTTACGGTAGTGTATATAGTTATCGATATAGATACCGAAACACCAATTTTTGAACTTTTTGTCTGTCTGTCTGGTTGTGCACGCATCACTCAAAAACTACTGGACGGATTTTGATGAAATTTGGTATGGAGATAACTGAGTACCCGGGTCAACATCTAGGGTACTTTTTATTCCAGAAAAATATCTCATTCCCACGGGAAAATATAAAAACTGGGTGAAAAGAGAAATACGTACTATTCCGAAACGAAAACACATAGAAACTCTTAAGTCTTATATATCGTAGCCGCTATGAAGGGATTTTTGGAAATTCCCACGGGAACGGGAATAATCTGTATGCGCGCGGGCAACGTCGCTAAAGGAACCCGCTATTTGAAATATGGTATGTAGGTGGCTTTAATGTCGTATGCAACCACTATAAAGGGATTTTTTAAAATTCCCACTGGAACGGAAATAAACTGGATCCACGCGAGCAACGCCGCTGGGCACACGCTAGTTATACATAAATATGTTATATAGATGAAAAGGAAATTGAGTACCTAGTCCATTTAACAGTGCTGTGTCACTTATTAGTAGGCAAGGTAGACTCAGAAATAGAAAACTCAAAGTGTAAAAGTTTGTATTCAATGTAGGGGCTTATAAGTCCTCTTATTGAAAGTCATTGCTACTCCATCGCTCAAAATATGTTGTTAGGCTAGTGACAACCTTACTGTATTATTTTAAGCCACACAAGTTCTAAAACCGTGTAACGACATCCATCGTGCGTAAATATAACCAAAACCTATAATAGCAATGGTTTGATAAGGTTTCCAAACCATGGTAGAGCTCGCAATATACCTAATACTACTTCACCGACGCGCCCAATATTGCACTGGTATCGACTATATATGCACTAGAGAATTAATTTAAAGCTGTGTACTCATCAAACGTGTCTCGTACTATTGTTTATAGCCATGTTAATAATCGAAAATGTCAGGGCTTCCACACGCAGCCTCTGTATTGAGCCTTCCGAAATTTTGTGGCGGCGCCGAGCGGGCGGAGTTGTTGCCATGGAGTTAGGTGAATGTTTTGGTGTTATTAATAACCGTTATCATATGTTTTTAGAAATTTTAAATATGTTATGTTAAACTGTATTTTGCAACAGGTACCAGCTCTAATCTAAAAAAAAAGTTTAATCCTACTGTGTAAGACTGCACAACCTTTTTATACAAATGTACCTTTTTTACACATTTTTTGTTTATGGTTTTGTCTATTTTTTACTGTTGACATTACATTTTTGTTTTTCTCCTAAAAACCAGCGCCTATTATTCAGTCGTATATAAAACCTACTACTAATATTATAAATGGGAAGTTTGTATGGATGGATGAATGTTTGTTCCTCTTTCACGTAAAAACTACTGGACGGATTTTAATGAAACTTTACAGTTATATAGCTTGCATCAGAATAACACATAGGCTATATTTTATCCCCGTATTCCCACGGGAACGGGAACTACGCTGGCGAAACTGCGGGGCGCTGCTAGTGTTAAATACGTAAGCATATTTGCTAGTCCTCTACATCTACCTTATTATCAAAAAGAAAAGAAAGAAAGGTGAGGCTCGGGTTCGAATCCTGGCATGTACCAATGAGTTTTTCAAAAACTTACGTACATATTTATCACTAGCTCGGCGGTGAAGGAAAACATCGTGAGGAAACCCGCAGGTCTCAGAATTAATTCTGAGACATGTGTAAACAGACTCACCACCTATCACGTTTAGGGGTCCAATATATCTCGTGAAATGTGGGTATATCCAGTAATGGAACACCTCTGCCTACCCCCTCGGGGATAAAAGGCGTGAGATTATATTATTATATTATTATTATCAGAGAGAGGAAAGTTTTTTTTTGTATTTATAATGAATATGCTCACTTCTGAACCTATTTACAAAACTCTTTCAACAAATGAAAGCTTACTCTTAAGGAGTAATATGGGCTGTAATTTTCCCACGCGAAAGGGACGCTGGTGAAATGGCGGGGAAATCTTGACAGAACATTTTTAGGCTACGCTTCGTAGCATCGCGTAGCAACATTTTATGAAGGAACTTGGGTAAAGTTGGATATGCAATGATATTTAAAAAAAAGTTTATTTCTCACCAGATGCCAAAATATAGAACACAAGAAAAGTACATATTTATTTATTTATTTTATTTATTTATTCCAAATAGGTACTTACAATATTTTACAATTGTGTCGGGATTTTTTTTTTATTTCAAATATAATCTTACTACAATTTAATAACTACAGTGAATTTCAAATTCAATCATATTACATTAAAATTTAATCACAATTAGAGGTACAATAAGTATAGGTACACACCGCTACACAGTTTAATCTATTCGGATTGTGGATCTGCCTATCATCAACCCGTAACAACCTACTGCTAAGGGTATTTCCTCACACATGAGGAAGTATGGGCTATAATCTTCCACGCGAGCCCACCGCGGATTGGAAGATGGTGTTATGCTAGTGGCCACTTAACAGTCAGAATATTTCAAGCCACCCAAGGGTATCTGACATGGCTTAACGACTTCCATTGTGCATTGCGTAAACACAACGAAAACCGGGACCGACAATTTAACGTGCCTTCCGAAACACGGAAGCGCTCGTGATATAAATGCCACTAGGCAGTCACCCATCCACTGACTGACCGCACCCAACTTTGCTTAACCAGTGTGATCGTTACAAACACACTGGCACCGCAGCATCTGCCTATGGTAGCAGGTAATAAAACCTGTCGTATTTTCTCCTACACGCGAGTAACTTCTTTAGCAATCGAGCATTGCCACATCCATAAGTCAACATTGTTCTAAAAGCAACCAAGTGCGGAAACTCTGATTGACATGTCGCGATAAACAAGCTTGTCGCGCGGCGCCGCTCGCTTTGTGCACTTTGACACTTGTGTTGCGAGGGGAGCCTGTGTGGTGAGGAATTTGTTTGATGTCAATTTGTGTGTTATGTTTTCATAATAGATTTTGTAGTTTGTGTTGGTGAAAATTACCCGTAATTTAATAAGGACTTTTTCCTAAATTGGAAACTGCTACTTATATAGGTATATGTTACGGTTACCAGTTGTGAAATTTTGGTAAACAAAATGTTATTATTAGGTTGTAATACAGATCAATACAATTTCTCGAACCCCCCCTCCCGCTCCTCCCTTAGTTAGAGGGTAGATCAGGTAGATGTTGTAATGTTGAACTAATTTTTGAAAGCTCCTCCTTCCTGTAAAACCAGTAGAAAACATGAAAACAATAAAACACTTTTATCAACAAAAATTTTTTTTTAAATTCATGATCTGCTGATCAAAGAGTAAACTTTTTAATAAATTTCCAATAAAACGGATACTTTTCTGTTTCTACGCTTTCTTGAAAACAACTTTATTTGTTAAAGTTTGAAGCGTCTCTCGTGGCAGTCATCTTTATCTGGCGGTTGTGATTTATAGATCTACTAGCAGCGCCCCGCGGTTTCACCCGCGTAGTTCCCGTTCCCGTGGGAATATCGGAATAAAAAGTATCCTATGTCCGTCTCCTGGTTCTAAGCTACCTTCCCACCAACTTTCAGCCAAATCGGTTCAGCCATTCACGTGTGATGCCGTGACCAAGGGAAGAAGGGATTCATTTTTATATATATAGATAGATAATGCGGTGAAAAACAGCGACGGAAAAACAGTTGTTCTACCTGTACAACACGCTGTAGGTACATATTTATCACTCGGCATGAATTTCCACACTTTACTATTAACACGTTCGCTGCGAAGCCATTTTTCATGGACTCTCAGCCAGTGCGTATGAGGTCTTTTCGAGGCAAGGTTAAACTTCTTTGCAGTGCGTATGAGACCTTTTCAGCCTCACAAAATGTTGTTTTTAAAAAGCACCTTAAATATAGCTCAAAAGTGACAATATTTGCTTGAAACTTTAACATTATATACTGAGATAGTTGCTAAGGTTGAATCTAGCTTCGCCTACAGTTATGACATTTCAGTATTGAGTAAATGAAAAAAATATATATGACATCTTTTCTGCCTCACATCGCACTAAAATAAAGTTCAAGACTAGAGATGGGAATAAAAGAAAGTTGCAGTTACGATAATATTATAACATTTGTTTATGTTTAGGGGTCCTTATAATATCTAGAAATGAAATACCTTTGCATACCTGGAATAATAGAATACCTCGGGGATAGAAGGCATGAGTTTTTTTTTTTATAACATGTGTTTATAAAAGATCAACCAACAAGTTTTTCATTAAAACAGGGCAAGCAGATCTGTTACACTGGACACAAAATAAATGTTTTAAAGTTTTTTTTGGAGCCTGATTGCTATTTAAAGTTAGCGTTAATTTGTCGTTTTATTGATCCATAATACGACAACCAACTACTTAATGTACCTACAGTTATAAATGTAAAAATCGTAAAAAAGTCAGCAGAGAGTTTCGATACAGGAGCACTGTATCGAAACTTTTCACATCACTAAGCCAGGAAGCGCGGCGCGCGCGCCATTAGCTCCTCACTCCGTGCGGCTATGAGGCCTACAATTTTTGAGGCAGCTTAGACCTCAGTCTGCACTGTACGAGATTAAATTGTATTCAGTGCGTTTGAGGCCTATTCAACCTCATATTTTATTAACTACGCCATTAAGATATACTTCGTAAGAGAAGCAATTTTATATATTTGTCTTTGTCATACGCATAGAAATATTAATATAGTGACCCCCCACACAGAGTGAAAGAACGTGATTTTGACTGCCGCACCAGAGAGAAGTCTCGCATGTGGCTTTTTAGACCTCATAACGCAGTGAAAGTAGTCGCTATATCTTGTCCGTAACATTTTTAAAGTATATTTCTCTGCAACATATCATCTCATGCGAGGCATACATCTCCGTGCTTTGCCCTGGACGGTCATATTTTCGCTAAATATCGCGAATTTAAATAATTTATACACGATTGGAAGTAGTTTCCTCGTCTAGACGCTGATTTTTGGCAAAGTCAAGGCAATGTACAGTCGCTACGACAGTGAATAAATAGTTATTGTAATAATGCCAAAGAGTAAGTTAAAATTATTATAAAATATCACTTTCATAAGAGGTCACAACCGCAAAAGGCAGTCAATCGTTCATGATGTTTTTCAATTACGAAATTAAGTTAGTGTCTTTTTGCGAATATGCAAATTTACGGAGGTCTCACTTAGCTAATGAGACATTCTGCGATAATGTGATAAACTGAGAGATGATCGTTTACTTAGGTCCACTGAGTACACGATAATTTAAGTCGCATAACAGCCTACAACTGAGCTAGGTGTACTTTCCCCTTCACTAAGTTGCAATATTCATACGCTGCCGTAGCCCCACCCGAGATTAAGCTGTATGCGATGGAGTGTGTATCGGCATAATGTGACGGCCTGAATTAGCATCGAGAAACAATACTTTTCCTTCCAATGTTGATATAAGCGCTAAATTTAAATAAAAAACAAAAGACAGATGCTCCATTGCTGCGATTGGCGCAGTTATTCCGGCGTCTGGACCCAAAGGCGCACCAGGATGCCGTTCCGTATCATACTATGATCGTGCTATGAACGTATCAGGATCGGAAAGCAACACGATACGCTCTGCTATGCCACTAGAGCGGACAAAATATTCTCGCCGACGATTATTGACGCTTTTCTTTGCTTGAAACGTTCCTATTACGGTCGTAGTATGACACGGTGTAGTGGGCAGACATGGATGTTACTGAGATAAATCTATAATAGGGTATAATATATTATAACTCCTATGCTAATGTGTACTCGATTTTAAACTACTTTTAAGTCTTTGCTTTGACTGTACCAATAAATAAAAGTGATGCAGTCCATGGCAGGGCATTCCACTTAAGTTGGTTCATTTCCAAATAGCAAATCACGCACAGACGGACGCGCTTACAATGCGTAGTTATTATTATTATACAAAACGATAAGAATTCCTCTGGAAAACTTCATATTTTTCTTGGCTCTTTTGTAATTTCATTTGCTTGGCTTGGCAACGTTGCGGCCGTATGAAAAATGCTTTATCATTTTTTACTTTTATTTTCTCCCATATATATTAGTACATTATGATATAAGTGCGGTAGGTTGAAAATTACAGCAGAGGCGATATTGCTAGCCCGAACCGTAGGCGAGGGCTACAAGTAAGCAGAGGCTGTAATTATCAAAACGCACGTATGTCATACGACGTTTTATAACACATTTGCGAGGAAATAAAATAAAACTCCAACTATGGTAAACGAATAAAAACAATACAGCTTATACAGCATTAAGAAAAAGCGCGCGGCGCGCATGATCATTTTTTTTTAGGCAAAAGCACAAAAAACAGCCAGTATTACTAATAAAGTAAATTAATATTTTTGTGTTTTTGTTACAGATTAATTGGTTGTAATTTACTGTCAAAATTAATTAAATTAAATAATTATGTACATAAATATTTCTTTATTATATTTTATCTCCCAAAGCTAATTTTAATCATAAAATGTTGACAACTTTTTTGACATAAAAACTCTTTGCTGAGATTTTAAAAAGTACCGTTCGTTTTAAGACGGAGCATCTTGATAAACCGTGCGTTTTACTTTACACTTACCGGGCGTAATGAGATATAAAACGATATTGAAATTGGTAAAATAAGACACCTTTTACGAGCAAATGTGTTATAAACCTACATTACACATTTTCTAGATACTTCTTAGAGCAGTGATAGCCTTACGGTTAAAGAGGCAGCCAAAAATCAGTGAGGCTCGGGTTCGAATCCTGGCATGTAAGAATGAGTTTTTCAAAAACTTACGTACATATTTATCACTAGCTCGATGGTGAAGGAAATCGTGAGGAAACCCGCAGGTCTGAATTGATTCTGAGACATGTGTAAATAGACCCGATCCGGCGATGTGCTCACCACCTATCACGTTTAGGGGTCCAATATATCTGTGAAATGTGGGTATATCCAGTAATGGAATACCTCTGCACCCCCTCGGGGATAAAATTTTCTTTCTGTATGCAATGTGTCCAAGAAAATTAAGCAGAATTGGTTACACCACGAAATTGAATAGCACTTCTGAAACATTTTTAACTAAAACTATTCAGTCTTAAGAAGATCTAACTCTTTTTTCGGTCCTGTTGGCTCAGTTGGCCCGACCCTGCCTTCTGAGTCGGAGGTAATAACTGAGTACCTGGGTCAACATCTAGGGTACTTCTTAGTCTAGGAAAATATCTCATTCCCATGGGAAAATATAAAAACTGGTAAAAAGAAAAATACGTACTATTCCAAAACAATTACACCTAGAAATTTGAAATATGGTATGTAGATGTCATAGAACCGCTATGAAGGGATTTTCGGAAATTCCAACGGGGGCAGGAATAAACTGGATCCGCGCGGGCAACACCGCTGGGCACCCGCTAGTATTAAATAAAAGTTTTCTACAAGGAAAATGTTGGTCGACTTGAAAAGCAGGTGCAAGTTTCTTATCAAACCTACTAGAATTTTATACATTTTCATAAGATGGAAAAGAGTCTTGGGAATAAAATAAAACAGTATTCAAGTATCGTTATCCATCTTGAAAAATATCACAGTCCAAATTTTAAGTAGCCTCCTTTTTCGGGATTACAAATCTTTGTGCAAAGTTTGATTTCATTGAGACATAAGATGAGTACAGTAGCAATATACTCGTATGGTCAACCAAAGGAGCAAATTGTGTAAGAGTACCTACAAGACTAGCTGCATTCCCTCTCTTTATAACTCGACTATTCTTTTGACAGAGATAGGCAAAGATATTATATATAAAAAGAGGTAGATATCTTACTAGAGCGCGGAAACGGAGGCCGACAAATGTAGATAATTGGTCACATTTTATTTAGTCGAATTGTATTTCTAGTCGTATTTCAAGCGCAACTCTTGGCAGATACTTTCTTTATCATTCGTTCAGTATCATCTTTCGCCGTCATTGTTGTATCCTATAGGTAAATAAGCTAATTGGTAAGTATGTACATGTTGTAGCTACTCGTAGCGGAACTATATCCAAACGCGCGCAGTATGAATATAACTCATTTTTACTTTAATATCTTTGAAGATAGTTAACTGACAGACCTCTGGTCACTTGTAGCCTTGACCAAACGCGCTGTCAGCCTAATTAAATTTATAATAAAATATTACCTTTACTCGTCACATCAAAAGGGAAAATTTAATATGCACCATAATTAAAAAATCCAGAATATGAACCGTAAAACCGTGGCAAAACGAAGAGGTGTAAAATTTAACGTGTTATCGTAAAGCAAGGTATGCTCTTCGATTTGTGCGACTAACATTATGTGGTAGGTGCCACCGTAAAATCCACGGGAGAATTTTATGGCAAATATTTACGATCGATCTCAAATTTACGATAACGTGTCCTGAAACTTCATTATGTGAAGTCGCTTGATAAAAAAGGTTATGTAAAGCATTTATGACTTATATTATATAATGTGCAGTCCTTTATTATGGCCCTATGTCCCTTTGTTTGTTTATGAGAAGTTTGATACACGACTGCAGACTGCATGTACTTCGTGCGACTTTCAAAGAATTTAACGCTACGCCAAACTGTGTGACACATCGCCCTGATGTCGTAGTGTGTGTTACGCCTGACATCAAGAATTTGTGATAGTCCGAGATCCGGTTGCAGATTAATGTAGGGGTCGAGTATAATGCTACAAACCAAATTTCTCAACATATTTATGATTAGGAGAATATACAACATGTAACAGAATAAGCGCAATTCCTGAAATTAGTTAGTTCAGTATCGAATACTTATTCGATTTCAGCAATTTTTAATATGTGTTAATTTTTTCAAAAAAATAAATAGCGTAGTTGAATTAAGTGCTTTCTATGCAAATCGTGCTATTATTAATCGATATTTAAGAAAATTGGTTAGACACAACTAAAGTTCGATTGCATCATTTTTTTTATATTATATACTAATTGGGGTGTATGAGGAATAGCGTTTTGTCTGTTACGCGTTGTATATCTACGAGGGTGCCCTATCAAAAGATGACCGCTAGTATTTTTAATAAAAAAAAAATATTTTTGGGACCAAATTTCATTAATTTGTTTTTTAACATAAAATATCGTCCACTTCACGGCAATATACATAAATATGGACTCTGAAAAATCATGAAAAATCGGCTGATTTTTCAGTCTTTATACATAAAAGGGCAATATACATAAAGCGGTTATATACATAAAGACTCTGAAAAATCTGCTGTGTTTTAATGATTTTTCAGAGTCTTTATGTATATTGCCGTGAAGTGAACGATATTTTATGTGAAAAAACAAGTGAATTAGTACATTTTAGATGGCCTATGTACGGATAGCAATCTGAATTCAATTGACAGAAAAGTCGATTCAAATACTCAAACATCAGTTATGCAACAATTTGCAGACATATAAATGGAACATCTATTATCCTGGCCCGCCCGAAGGCATTACCTACTGCTTGACTGGTCAATTAAGACTTGCAATGAATCGCTTCCAATTCATAAGTTTCATACTAAAATGACAGTCGTACTTAAATTGGTCGCTTCTTAGAATATTCTTCCACAAAACATCCGAATATTTATCGATTACAGATTAATTTAGATTTCTACATGAATCGATTATCCGAGCTTCTATTCGAATCGTTACAAAGTTCTATTTAATTTTGGGAAGAGTCCCTAAGTCAAAGTCAAAATAATTTATTTTAATGTAGGTATAGAAAATACACTAAGAAATGTCAATAATCTAATAACAAGGCACTCTAAACTCGTCCATGAACAAACAGCAAAACCTATACCTATGAATGATCCGTCATTGACAAGAGTTAACTTATACATAATCTCACGCCTTATTCCCTTTGGGGTAGGCAGAGACAATTACTATAGACTGCCACTTGCTACGAACCTGGCAGATCTCTCGTGCTTCATCCACATTCATCAAACGACTCATGCATGCTCGTCGGTTTCGGGTACTCTTTATTTGGCTTTTCTTCAAAACATCGCTGATCTGCTGGTCGATTTTTGAATCTCACCAAGTGACTATAATTCTCACCGATGTGAGTGATTTCCGAAAGTTCGTATTTTTTAAACTCATCGGTGACTTACATTTGTCATACCTATGATCGATTTACGAGTGCCCCCACCCACTTAATTGAAATCACCATGCGATTGTTTTTGACAGTTGACGTATGTGACATCTGCCAAAAGTGCCAAAGTATGTTTTTCGGAAGAATTAGCAACGGGGCTCGATTGTGATATTTTGTGATTGCGACGATTTATTGAAAACAGCGTGTGACTTTCAAAAATACGGCTTTTGGAAAATGGTGACATAAAAGTCATCGGTGATAATTTTAGTCACCGGTGATTTTGATATCACCAGTGAGATTCAAAAATCGCACTCCTGGTCGATGTAAGTACGCCTAAGTCGCCCTCTACCGACTCGCCCAATAACAACACCCTTGTATATTGGTCTCGTTAAGCGCCTTTCATTCATCCTCTCAATATGACCAAACCACCTCAGCATTCCTTTTTCAATCCTTGTCACTATTTCGTCTTTCAGGCCGCAACGCTTACGGATCACACTATTTTTCACTCTATCTATCAATCGCACTCCACTAATACTTCAAGAGTTAACACAACAACCATATTTGCAGACACAAAGATACTAAGTATTACAATACCAGGAGCTGATTGAATTAACGCTCTAATATATACTTAGAGCTATAATTTACGAAAACGCTGGCGTAGCAACTGTTACATACAATAATGGAATCCTATACATGACCAGGCATACCTAACCCTTCGACCGCGGGGGTGCTTCCGACCGATCGCATTCCGCTTAGAAACCGAAACGCGGATTAATCCAGGGGTTATTATTGGCCAAGGAATTAGGCTGTGCAACGGACGGCTTAATGAAACGTGTATGAGATATGAGGTGGTATTGATTGTCGGCGATTCTGTATATTGTAATATTACGGGGCTTGTCGATGTGAGTAAAGTTCAGTATGCGTCAAAGTATTTAAATTATAAGGCAATTTCGTAATTGTGTTTTACATTCAATTTTAAAAGAACGAATCATAATGACTAGAGTCATGAGATAACTTTAGGTATTGTTACGTTCTGGTATTTTGAACGTTAGAACGTTTTGAATGTCAAATCAATTTTATTTAAATCCTTAACCTATTTTTTTTTAAACTTAAAAGAGCAACCTAATTATCATCAAAAGTCAATTACACCTACTTTCGAAATTAAGAATTATTTATTTTTACTGTTAACTCCAAACTTTTGCTAACATTATTTTTTTCGTTTCAGGTAAGCATACGGGTGGCATTGACATGTAATAGGTAAAAACATCAAATATATCCAAAAAGGAATGAAAACGGAAATATTTTAACTGAATCGAATCAACACACATCAAATTCAGCTTAGAAACTTGAAACTTAAACCCCAGCTTAATGTTCCTGTATTTGTCACTCTATTGTGTCCCAAAACTTTACGCCGAATGGATTCAATGTAAGTCTTGATTCTGAATAGGTATTAATACCACTATATATCAAATAAGACAAAGTTTCACGACATGTTCTTAGCAGCCCCCTCTTGTAGCCGAAGGGTTAAATCAGATTCACATCGAATTAATATGAATTCATGATGGTAGATGTATTTATTGTTCAACACAAAACTTATCGTATTCAAACGATTCGTTGTAAACAATAATGTTCCTTGTTTTTGTCTATTAACGATCGAAAGTTGGTAGCTGAGAAAGACTGGGCATATCCTACTGTGATAATCCTACTGTTTCGTCGCAAAATTGTACTGTTAGCCCATAAATATCGACTGGAGCAACTCTATTGGAACTACGTCTCTACGCGTGACGTCACGAGGAACTGTCAATAATCCCGCGCAGTCTGACGAGCTAGGCTGTGGCGCGTATAGTTAATTGATAGTTACAAATATTTACCAGAGTCTATGAAAGTATGTAACTTAATAATAAACCTTAATAAGGACATGTGGAAATAGACCCGGTCCGGCGATGGGCTCACCACCTATCCGTTTAGGGGTCCAATGTATCTCGTGAAATGTGGGTATATCCAGTAATGGAATACGTCTGCCTACCGCCTCGGGGATGAAAGGCGTGAGATTATATATTAATAAGGCTAACGCGTTATAAATTAATTCTTCCAATAGTACCTAAGCTCTCTTTTCTTTACTTTTCTTATTTGAAAATTCACAGTAACGTTATTAGAAATTGTTATCAGAAAACCGCTTCATCACAGACCCAAAGAATTCTTCCGGAAAGATGACTTTGTAAAACACCGAACTTTTTAAATCCAATTAATCATTTCCGCGTCACGAGCTCAGTAAGCCAAACAACTATTTTAATAGCTGTTTTAAATATGAGTGGGGGGCCTTAATAGTCAATAAAGTGATAATTACTGGGGGACACTGATGATCAATCATCATTTACTGAAAGTGAATCAACTGGCTTTAATTATAAGGGGAAGGTTGATGAAAGCATAGAGGTCACTTTTAATAGAGGAAATTTTTTAGATGGTACTGATTAGCACTTATCCGAGGTAAGGTTATTCGTGCTACAAATAATGTGGCGTTTTGATGGTAAGAGCACGCTCGGACGGGATGCCCTCTTTTGTGTTAAGAGAACATCATCTGATCCGAATTGGGTGTCAGCGTCCGAGCACACTAGGATTACTTCTTTACACTACACGAGTAGCGTCTAAGTAGAGACTCAGTCCAAGCGCGCTCGTACTGTAAAAACGCGGCATAAATGAACATTTTTATTTACAAACTATCAAATCCCAAAAAAATGCTAAAAAAATATTGCTCGCGTAGATAACGTTTTTTCATATTCCCTTAGAATCGTTCACCGAAAGCTACAGACCGAATATTGTGAAGTGATTTGAGAGAGAATGTTTAACAATGGATTATGATGGGCTGATGAGAGACACAAGACATTTAAGCAGATCCCAAATAATCAGAAAAAGACAGAACTACAAATATAGGTACATAAAACAGTAATGCCAATAATCGTTGAATGACATGAATATCATTTGTAAACATTAAACATCAACAGTTGTAAACATTACCCTCTTTTTGGTACAGTCTGGTGAAATGATGAAATGAGACTGAGATTTATGTCTAAGAATTCGAGAACTGGAGACGAACACTGTGTTTCATACTTAGAACACGCTGCCCTAAACACAGTCCAAAAGCTTAAAACAACGTTTGAAACGGATATCTATACGTATTTCCACACCATAAAGCTTATTTTCGAAGAAACCATCACCGTTGTTTCAGTAATGCAATAGCATTATGCGTAACCACGAACTCCTACATCACTCCCTTATCTGCTGGAACCGGGGTCGAACCCGCTACCCTATCGGCCCAGGCTGAAAACTCGATAACATCACGACTTATTGCGACATGTGTCCGGAATCAAAAATGTGGGCATCGATAGTTAAACTGAATTTATTTATGTTAAAAGATACTGTACTTGGTGGGGACATAGTTGAAATAGAAGAGGTGGGTAAAACTCAGGCATCTGATTAAGTTTATCAACTCAAAAATACCGAAAGAAAGCAACTTAAAGACACCTTTCTTTTGATGATGATGTCTATAAAGTCGGTTTACAGGCGATATTTTTACGTGATAACGTCATAAAAAATATTGATGAAAAATTGCATTCTGGAGTAGAAGAGAGATAGATGCTTCACAAGCCAAACGCTTAGGCCCATCGTGCCTCTCTATCGCTTGTTCAGCGCTCTCGCTTGCACGCTCGGCTCAGGCCATAGTGTGTTAATATGTATATGGCTCAGGCGGAACGTGACAATGAGTTATGCTTTTTCGTGCGTGCAGCGGGCATTCATCGAATTATAAGACGTTATCACGTCTAAAAGTAGCTTCTTAAACAAAAGGTAAATGAAAATATTACATTATAGCCTGCGCAGACGAGACACTTTTGTCGCCGTATTTTTTTGTCCGCCAAAATCGATCGCTTACAACTGCATCGAGTAACGCACACGAGCGATTAAAAGTATTGCGTACAAAAAGTCCCCCGAATAATCGCGGACACCGAGGGGCGGGACAGGACAAAAAGTACGCGGTAGTCCCCCAAAAAATAGAACTAACGTGACCAGGCGCTGCAACGCACACGGCACACTTTAGTCTTCGCTGCGCGCTCGATAGGGATGTGACATTGATCGAAAAAATATCGATTATTCTTTTTAATAATAATGGATTTTTTAAAAATGATTAAATTTCTTAAAAATAATTGATATTTAAAAATTGATTATACGAAAAATAAATACCAATATATATGAAAAATTATCATTTAGGGATTTAATGTCGAATTAGGAAAAAACTAAATACGGTATTTTTTGCTTAGTTATTATTATTAACCAATTAATAAAAACAATTCTTTCTTCTGGACAAATGCACATTCTCATCTAATAAACGTTTTTATTATTATTATTATTATTATCATTGTCAGAATAACTTTTAGAGGGTTTCACAATTGACAACAACTCCTCAAAAGTTCCAACCGACGTTTTATAGTATTTGAAGAATCTTTTTGGATATTTTATTTATTTATTTATTTATTTATTCATAGACGAACACAACAGATAACAATCACATAATGGCTATATAACTACTTATTTAACATTTATCTCCAGATTGCTCTCCAAAAATGTGTGCGTACAGCATGTCTTAACATAAGCTCAGCTGAGCATAGAGAATATTTACTACTGATTTAAGACAATTTGTTTCATAGCAAAAAAATCTAAATTTATGGTTTCAACTGAGCATACTTCGCATGAAAATATCCATTCATTAATCGATCCGATATAAAGAGATGGACTCAGTATTCTCTTTTAAAACTACTTCTCTTTTTCTTAAACTTCATGTAAATTACAACCCAAACGTAATCTCAGAATATTCGCTTCCATAGCGTGCGCTTCTAAAAATTTTCGGGGACAAATGATCGAACACCGTGTGCGTTGAGTCCGCGGCAAGTCCTCGGGGACATGTTTTTTTACGATTCCGGAGATTTTGTCCTCCGGAGACAAAGTCCGTCGTCTGCGCAGGCTATTACTCATAATAATATGAAGGCATTGCTTTGAGATAGACAAATATTATGTTTTCTTTTCGACGCTCAATGAAAAGCCTTACTAATCGTTAGACACTGCTTTGTCAACTTTATAGTCTTTATATTGCCGACATCCGGATAAAAGATAATCATGAAATGTGGATTGACATTATCGACATATAGATAACAAGGGAACCAAATATATAGGTGTAGGCGTAATGTGATGTAATATAAGATGACGTTTTTATTATGTTATTTATTCCAATAGCCTATAGGTATTAATTAATTAAATTAATTTCGTGATATAAAGTACATACATCAAGTCTGTCTGTCTAAAAATGTAAAAAATAATTAAATCAACATCAAGCACTTTTTAACATCGACTATGTATAAATTAAGTATAAGTATTCGGAACAGTACCTACTTGCCCTTAGCATAGTACGCTGGTACGGGCTGATAATGATAATGATGTTAGATCATGTATGTATGTATATTGTATGTATAATCTCACGCCTTTCATCCCCGAGGGGGTAGGCAGAGGTATTCCATTACTGGATATACCCACATTTCACGAGATACATTGGACCCCTAAACGTGATAGGTGGTGAGCCTATCGCCGGACCGGGTCTATTTACACATGTCTCAGAATTAATTCTGAGACCTGCGGGTTTCCTCACGATGTTTTCCTTCACCGTCGAGCTAGTGATAAATATGTACGTAAGTTTTGAAAAACTCATTGGTACATGCCAAGATTCGAACCCGAGCGTCACTGATTTTCGGCCGGCTCTTTAACCGTCAGGGCAATCACTGCTCTATCAGTTAGATCATGATTTGGAGTAATATAACTAAGTGTAACAATGTGACCCGTCTGGTATAATTCACTTGGTAAACTGTAAATACACTTAAAATTATACCTAAAGAGAACGAGCAACAATTCGACAAGTACCTGACAAATATGTCCAATGACTTTGATAACAAATTGTAGAGTTACATTTGTGCCATTGGCAAAGACACTTCCAAGGCGTTTTGTTCTCAAGATTGTGTTTATAAATTTTCAATAATGGTAACGAATACACTAAAAAATCCGCGATCACTTCGTCAACGATTAAAAAATGGTATCAAACATACGTGCAGTGTAAAAACAGTGAAAAAACACGTGCCTTTTTTGGAGTGGCTTCCACGTTACAATTTCGAGTTCTTCATACAAGACTTGATAGCTGGTATAGCTGTTGGGTTAACAGCCATTCCGCAAGGCATTGCTTATGCAGTGATTGCTGGTCTTGCTCCAGAATACGGGCTTTATGCTTCACTTACATCTGGATTCGTCTACGTCATATTTGGGAGCTGCAATAATGTGACAGTCGGCCCTACTGCGATTTTAGCTGCAATGATCGCGAAGTACGTTGATAGCTACACACCTGATTTTGCAATATTAGCTGCTTTCTTATCTGGAATGATCCAGCTAATGTTGGGTATACTGCATCTTGGATTTTTAGTGGAATTCATATCGCAGCCTGTCATCACTGGGTTTACAACGGCTGCAGCGCTACAGATAGCCGCTTCACAGTTGAAGTCATTGTTCGGTCTTGCTGGCTCGGCAGGAAACAACTTCTCTGAGTCTGTTGTTAATGCCGTACAAAACATAAAGACCGCTACACTCTGGGACCCTATTCTTGGATTTGCTACCATCATCATGCTGCTGCTACTACAAAGATTCGGTAAAGGTTGCAAGCGCACTGGTGGTGTTTTGAGACAATTAAGGTGGTTTATTTCTCTAGCCAGAAATGCTGTAGTCGTAGTTGTAGGTATGATAATTGCTTATACTTTACAAGTTACTAAGAATATTGAACCAGTGGTGATAATTGGCGAAATCGGAAGTGGTTTGCCCAAAATACAACCCCCTCCTTTCAGTACTGTAGTAGGTAATGAAACTTATGGATTTGTTGATATGCTGCAGGTGTTAGGACCGCAATCAATCACTTTAGTTTTTGTCGGTATACTAGAATCAGTTACTATAGCAAAAGCGTTTTCGGGAGGGCTACCCGTTGATGCTACGCAAGAGATGATCGCTATTGGTCTATGTAATGTTATTGGCTCTTTTGCTGGAAGTATGCCAATCACTGGGTCATTTACGAGGACTGCAGTGAACCACGCCTCAGGGGTCCAAACTCCTGCTGGTGGTATATCTAAATGTCTCCTCCTCATTTTTGCTCTAAGCGTAATGACGTCAACTTTCTATTACATTCCAAAGGCTTCACTAGCTGGTTTAATTTTAGTGGCTATGTTTTCTATGATAGACTACGCAATTTTCATGAAACTGTGGAAGAGTACAAAGAAAGACTTATTTTTATTAATTATAACATTAGTTCTGTGCTTGTATTTTGGATTAGAGTATGGAATTTTATCAGGAATCATTGTAGAAGCATTAATTTTGTTATTCAATGTATCTAGACCCAAAATTGGAGTAAATATTGTAAAGACGGACGTTGGGGAGTTAATTGTTGTACCACTAGATAATGACGTAGCGTATTGTGCAGCCGAGCATTTTCGGCGAACGATCATCCGAGCATCGCATCAAATGAGTCCCGATTCTGTTATTGTAATAGATGGTACTAACCTTCAGACAATGGATTCAACTGTAGCCTCAAACTTAATGTTTGTTGTCAAAGAATTAGATATTAGATTAGTTAAGATTATGTTTCTGAACTTCAATAATGATTCTAAGAGAATGTGTGTTGTTATAGACCCGAAATCTGTTAACAGGTTTGTGGTAGCCCCGAATGCAATGGAATTAATAGGAATGCTCCAGAATAATGTGTAAATTCATATCTTTACATTTGTATAATATATTCTAATGCGTCAAGCAATGTATAAAAAGTCAATTAGTCCTGCATCAATACGAATTTGTACTAATATTCTAATAATAGATATGATAAATACAAAAGTGTCTTTGTTGGTGGTTGTAAAGTGTAGCTTTGGAGCAACAGATCTTGGTGATTTTTTATACAGTAATATGTAGTTACAGTTTTATTAAGAAACTATTGTTAATCTAAAGTCGATGCGGGATTTTCCGGGTTCGTAGACACTAGCGGTCTTTTATCTTTGTCTACCTCGGATTAGAGATGAGAGAGTATGTTTATCTGTTTGACTGTTACTACATAGCTATAGATAATGACGGTGTCAAACGATAGATTACTCTGAGTAGTCTTGTGTACATTTTGTGCGTCTTTCAAGTGCAATAGCAGTGATAGTCATGTTATAAGTAAAGCTTGAGACTCGATTTTGTATCTTGGTGAAGATATGCACCAATGAATTTTCAATACCTTACGTAAATATTTTTCACGTAAATTCGTGAGACCCGCAGGCCCCAGAATTGTTTCTGAGGCATGTGTAACAGCGCTTCAGACTGGCGATGGGCTCGCCTCACCACCAGTCACGTTAAGGGATCCAGAAATAGATATAGTTAGTATTTCTAGGGATGGAATATGTCTGCCGGTCCTCGGGAATAGAACGTGATTATTTTTAAGACATCTTTGTCATCTACACGCATGTCATTCCAACTTGCATTTTAATGTATGAATCACAAAGTTATTATATATAAAAAGACGTAGATATATTTCTAACGCGAGAGAAATTAAGGCCGACAAATGTAGGTAATAATATAGCTAGTTTTATTTAGTCGCAATCTTTGCATTTTTCACCTAGTCGTATTTCAAGCGCAACTCTTGACAGATAACTGTCTCTTTTTAATTATTCGTTCCTTATAATCTTTCTCCGTCATTTTATGCTAAGAAGTAAGTACATATGTAAATGTTGTAGCCACTCGTATCGAATCAATTTTCAAACGCGCGCAGTATCTCTCATCCTACTTTAATATATTTGATGAATCATCTAACATTTGACAGGTGTAAGACTGAAGTGGCCCGTGAGATGTAAATCCCATTAAGACGACAATCATGTTATGATAAGTCCTGCAGTCACTTTTCAGCCTACAGAGATAAAGAGGAACATGCGTGTGGCATGCAGAGATAGAGAATGACAAAAAAATGATATATTTTCTGTAGGTACAAAAGTATACTTAGAGGTATTAATAGTCCAGTCTAGAAATTAAAACATCATCACGCCTTTTATCTCCGAGGGGTTAGGCTCTAGTATTCCATCTGTAAATACCCACTTTTGAACAGTTTTCTTAGAGACCTAAAGGTGAGCCTAGTAGATCGAAGATATTTTAATGTAACTAATTGATACCCGTCTAAATTAAAAACTACGAGGAATAATGAAAAGTACTCAAAGGAGTCTCGGGCCCGATTTGATCAAAACTAAAACTGCATTTTTGAAAAATCTATACCTACATATACCTAGCCAGGAATCGAACACGTTGACTTTGGAAAAAAAACACATTGTATTATTACACCATTAGCTAATAAGGATCGAATTGTGGGAAGAAATGAAATATGCCAAACTTAAAGAAAATACTGAAATAAAAATTTTTAAAGAAGGTAATGTTTAAGGTAAGGTAATTCACAGCCATAGGAAGTTCATATAAATGGTTAGTTCATACAAAGAAAATAAAGACATAAGTTAGTACACATATTTACATTTTAATAATAATAATAATCTTTATTTCAGGCAATATTTAAATAGATTGCCACTTATTTACGATTTAGGGCAAGATGGACAGTCACCCAGTGCTGTACATCCTGTCCTTTATAACACATAAGAGGCTATTGGAGCTGCCACGAGTACGGTGCATCAGGGAGGCACCTTTTTCCTAATCAACGCATAAAAGTCCTCAACGTTCCCTCAGCAAATATCATTGATGCAGTGCAGTATCGCGGCAACCCCAACAGCATCCTGAATCCACTATTATATTGGGACTCTTAAGGCGTTGACAGCTTTCTGTGTATAATTATTAGTATTATTGTTTGAAAAATAATTCTAAAATATTACTAAATAATAGCGGTACTTACATAAAAAAAAAAAACTTAAATTTAATCTAGAAATACCCGCACATATACCTGTACCTTGTCCGAAATTAAACTCAATTTTTTCTAATCAAATTGTTCATCATTGTTAAATCCATCTTCAAAATTAGGGTTTCTATTTTCGTCGAGACCTATTTAGAACTCAGTAGTGTAGGCACATCAAGTCAGGATATGATATGGATAAAGTTTTGATAATACTTAATACTTCTAACCGAAATAAAAGAGCAAATGCGTGTAAGATAAGCTCATTCTAACTATTTATGTGGTGATTACAAGTACTTCAGTTGCGATAGGCGCGTTGTTCTCAAGTAACGCATTGTTCATCAATCTTCAAAATGACAGTTATAGCCTCAGAAGACTCAATTCGAAAGAAAATAAAAAGGCACACGCAAAAATTGTTTTGTGTCGAAACAGTCAAACAATGTTTGCCGATCCTGAATTGGCTGCCAGACTACAATTGTACTACTTTGATCCAAGATTTGATTGCGGGAGTGACAGTAGGACTGACGGCGATATCTCAAGGAATGGGATACGCAGCCATCGCAGGTCTTCCAACAGAATACGGATTATACGCGGGAATGATGGGAGGCTTCGTGTATTTATTCTTCGGTCGATGCAAAGATGTTGCTATTGGTCCTACAGCAATCATGTCAGCTTTAGTCGCAAGATACATTGCAGGATATAACGCGGACTTTGCTGTGTTAGCTGCTTTTCTGTCTGGTGTTATAGAACTGCTTATGGGAATCATGCGTTTGGGGTTTCTAGTGCAATTCATATCAAGACCAGTGATTAGTGGATTCACGAATGCAGCTGCTCTGCAGATTTCATCAGGACAGTTGAAGGCCTTATTTGGATACTCTGGAACATCGGGAAATTATTTTGCTGAATCCATCACCAGTTTCATAAAAAATATTAAGACGCTTAATGTTTGGGACACAGCTCTTGGTTTTTCAACCATTATCACATTAATCATTTTACAAAAGATTGGTGAAGAATGCGATTTAGAAAGCAATTTTATAAAAAAAATTAGATGGTACATCTCACGGTCACGGAATACAATAGTTGTGGTTTTAGGTATACTAATTGCTTTTCTTATAAAAATAAGTATTTCTATCGAACCTGTAACTGTAGTTGGAGAAATCCCTAGTGGTTTACCTAAATTTGAACTGCCTCCATTCAGTACTGTAGTTGTTAATGAAACTTTTGACTTTTCGAAAATGGTTGTAGCTTTAGGTCCTCAATCATTAATTCTACCGATAGTGTCAATACTAGAAATTATAGCTATTGCAAGTGCATTCTCTGGAGGTGCTACTATTGACGCTTCCCAGGAAATGATTGCTCTAGGTTTGTGCAACATAATTGGATCGTTTGTTGGTGGGATGCCCGTGACAGGTTCGTTTTCTCGTGCCGCTTTAAACCATGCTTCTGGTGCTCGAACACCAGCAGGGGGAGCTGTAACTGGAATACTTATTATTCTAGCGTTAAGCTTATTAACTTCAACTTTCTACTACATTCCTAAAGCAACTTTAGCGGGACTTATAATAACTGCCATGTATTCTATGATAAATTGGTCAATTATCCCTAAGTTATGGAAAACCAGTAAAAAAGAGTTGTTAATTACATTAATTACAATAATAGTTTGTTTATCAACCGGATTAGAATATGGCATTATGACTGGGATTATTATGCAGGCAGCAACGCTTTTATATGATAACTCATCTCCGAAATTAGAAACTAAAACCTTCAGAAATGCGAAGAATGGGGTAACAGTTATCATAGCACTAACTGATAGCTTATCATATTGTGCAGTAGATTTAGTTAGATATAAAATACTACAGGCATCTCGTGATGCTGAAGTAAATTCTATAGTTATTGATTGCGCAAATCTAAGGCGTATAGATTATACGATAGCTTTAAACTTAGTGTCAGTTGCAACAGATCTAGAGAAACAATCTATACTAGTGATATTTAGTAACTTTAGCGTAGATATGAAGAATAAATGTATTAGTATAGATCCCAAATCGATCCATAGATTTAAGACAGGTTTAATAGAGCCACTTAGATTTTAATTAATCCTAGAATATTTCGTTAAGATTAAGTAATTGTAAGTTGTAATGTTGTAATGTATATTATTGTAAAAGAAAACCGAGATTATTGTGTTATTCCTACTAATAACCCAGGAAAATGGTTTAATAAAAAATAGACTTGGAATATTTTAATTTAAAAACACAAAATAAAGAGAACCTACAGCAATTCGTCGGTGGAGATGGGCTGCTGTTTACATTTAGCCTATATTCATCGACGAGTTTAGAGTGCCTTGTAATTAGACTATTGGTTTTTCTAAGTGTAATTTTCAATTACCTACAGAAATAAATACAATTTAATTTTATTTATTTTCAATCTACTAATGTAAAAATGATGAAAAGATCCAATATAACAATTAGGTCATATGAATTCTAGCTCTGGAGTCTTCTAGTAAGGAAACTGAGTTTTGGAATTTTCTGGATTCGATTCTCGTCAAGAGTAATGTCGTCACCAAATCTCATCACTCAAGATAAAGATAACATTTCCACAATTAAAATTTATTTCTAACTAAGAAGTTCATTACCGCTTTAGAAGTTATCCAATGTTTACCTCCATAAATTGATAAGCCAGTCGGATATAATCAAACGGTGCAAGATTTTAATCACATGTACTTCAGTTTCAAGAGAATTGTTGTTTGCGAATGTCGCATTGTCTTCAGTCATATTTAAAATGAAAGTTTTAAATTCAATAGTTCGAAATACAAACGGAAAAAATATAAAAAAATATACTAAAAACATTTGTAGTGTCAAAAAAGTTAAAAGATGTTTACCGATTTTACAATGGATACGAAGCTACGATCGCACCTGTTTTATGCAAGATTTGGTCGCGGGAATAACAGTGGGCTTGCTTTCTATACCTTCAATAATATCATGTGCTACCATCGCCGGTCTGCCAACTGAATATGGATTATATTCAGGAATTACAGGAGGATTCGTTTACTCTGTATTTGGTGGCTGTAAAGATATCGTCATCAGCCCCACATCCATCATGGCAGTTTTGGTCGCCAGATATAACGCCGATATTACTGTCTTACTTGCTTTTCTAGCGGGTATTATACAACTGCTAATGGGAATACTGCATTTAGGATTTCTAGTGCAATTTATATCAAGACCAGTGATTAGTGGATTCACAAATGCAGCAGCTTTACAAATTTCTTTGGGACAGATGAAGTCTTTCTTTGGATATTCGGGACCAGCCGGCGATAACATTGTTGAATCTTTAATCAATTTTGTTAATAACATTAAGTCTTTGAATGGTTGTGATACTGCCCTTGGTATTTCTACTATTATTTTATTAGTAGTTTTACAAAAGCTTGGTCAGGGATGCGGCCCCAAAAGCAACTTCACAAACCAATTAAGGTGGTATATCTCCCAATCACGAAATACTATAGTTATAGTTATAGGAATGCTGATTGCTTTTGTAGCAAAAATATCTACTTCTACAGAACCCTTCACTGTAGTTGGAGAGATTACTGGTGGTTTACCTAAGCTTAAACCACCTCCATTCAGTACAGTAGTAGACAATGAAACTCTCGCTTTTTCCGATATGATTATAGTATTAGGTCCTCGGTCATTTATTTTACCAATAGTGTCTATACTTGAAATTGTAGCTATAGCAAGTTCCTTTTCAGACGAAACTGTGATTGACTTTTCTCAGGAAATGATTGCTCTAGGTTTTTGTAATATTGTAGGATCTTTTGTAAGCGGAATGCCTGTTACAAGTTCATTTGCTCGTTCCGCTTTAAACCACGCATCTGGCGTTCGAACAACCGCTGGTGGTGTATTTACTGGAACTATTTTAATTTTAGCATTAACCTTATTAACCTCAACTTTCTATTACATCCCTAAAGCATCATTAGCAGGCTTTGTCTTATGCGCCATGTATTATTTAATAAATTTGTCGATTTTTCCAAAATTATGGAAGGTTAGTAAACGAGAATTATCAGTCACATTAATTACGATGATAGTATGTTTATCAACAGGATTAGAATATGGAATGGTGGCAGGAATTCTTTTTCAAGCTGCGATGCTTTTGTATATTAATGCATTTCCAACATTAAAAACAACTTCTGTGAGGCACGGAGACAAAGGTGAGATTATCACAATACAACTATCTGATAGCTTGGCTTATTGTGCGGTGCAACATGTTAGACGTCAAATTTTACGAGTGCCTGCTAGTGCTGACATAGCTGTAGTTGTTCTAGACGGTGTTAATCTAAATCATGTTGATTACACAATAATTTTGAACCTACTATCAGTTGCTAAAGATTTGGAGAAAAAAACTATTAAACTTCTATTTTTAAACTTTAGCGCTGATTTGAAGGATACATTTGTTGGTATAGACCCAGAATGTGAACATAGATTTAAGACAATAGATGAGATAATTTGACCAGTAAATTGGAGTAAAGTCATATTATTATGAACATAATTGTCGTAATGATTTTATCAACCCGTATCCCCATACCCGCACCTGAATGAGTACATCAAATTTTTGTAATCTATGGTATTTCCTCAAATACGACATGTAACAGAATAAGCGCAATTCCTGAAATTAGTTTGCTCAGCATAGACTACTTAATCGATTTCAGCTATTTTAAATATGTGTTATTTTTTTCCGAAAAATGAATTAGAATATCTGAATTTATTGCTACTTTTGGAACACGTACTATTTATGCTCTTTATTTAAGAAAATTGGTTAGACACAACTAAAGTACGAAGATATCATATTTTTTAAATATTAATATATTAATTGGGGTGTATGAGTAGTTGCGCTTATTCTGTTAAGCGTTGTATAAACTTAATTATAAAGAAGTATGACCGTGGTTATGATGGTTTAAATACATTTTTTTATAATAATTTGTTATCTACTATAATATGAAAATAAGTCGGGTTTTCCTTCCTGACGATTTAACTCCAAAACTGACGAACCGATTTCCATGGTTTTGCATTCGTTGGAAAGGTCTCGGGCTCCGCAAGGTTATGAGCAAAAAAAATTCAGCATTGCACCCGTGCGAAGCCGGGGTGGGTCGCTAGTCTATATATATAAAAGGAGAAGCTAAATCTAAAAATCAAGGCCCAGCCCAAACCGCTGAACACAGAAACATGAAATATTATGTGTAGGTTACGTTTATAGTGTAGATGCTCGCTAAGAAAGGATTTTACGAAATTCAACCCTTAAGGGGGTGAAAGAGGGGGTTGAAGTTTGTATGGGATAGTGTGATTTCTGCGTGAATCAACTTTAAACTTGGCACAAATACTCTTCAAAACACACTATGAAATATTAGTTCTAGGATTTTTTGAAAATCATCCTCCTAGGGGGTGAAAGTAGGGGATGAAGTTTGTATGGAAAACCTACATTTTTGGGTGTATCAATTCGAAACTTTGTAAAAATACTCCTCAAAACAAACAACAAGACACGTATTTCTGAATTTTTCAAAAACCATCCCCTAAGGGGGTGAAACAGGGGAGTGGAGTTTGTATGGAAACGTGTTGTTTTTTACGTCTATCAACTTCAAACTTTACATAAATACTCTTAGAAAAAAATTATGAGACCCATATTTTTGGATTTTTCGAAAATCATCCCCTAAACGGATGAAAGTAGGGGTTGAAGTAGATACCAAGAAGTTTATTTTTTGCGTCCATCAACTTGAAACTTGGTACAAATGCTTCTGACAACAAACTATGAGATACTAGCGACCCGCCCCGGCTTCGCACGGGTGCAATGCTGAATTTTCTTTGCTATAAACCATCCCTGGACCCACTCGAACCCACACAAAAAGTTTCATGAAAATAGGTCCGGCCGTTCTAGAGTTAAATCGTCAGGAAGGAAAACCCGACTTATTTTTATATAGTAGATTAGTTCTAGGATTTTTCAAAAATCTTTCTCCAAGGGGGTGAAAGTGGGGGTTGAAGTTTGTATGGAAAACCTTCATTTTTGGGTGTATCGATTCGAAACTTTGTAAAAATACTCCTCAAAACAAATAACAAGATACGTATTTCTGGATTTTTCGAAAATCACCCCTTAAGGGTGTGAAACAGGGGGTTGGAGTTTGTATGGAGACGTGATTGATTTTTACGTTTATCAACTTCAAACTTGGCACAAATACTCTTAAAAATAAATCATGAGACCCGTGTTTTAGGAATTTTCGAAAATCATCCCCTAAGGGGGTGAGAGTAGCGTTTGGAGTTTGTATGGAGACGTGTTGTTTTTTACGTCTTATTAACTTGAAACTGGGCACAAATACTTTTAGAAATAAATGATGAGACACGTGTTTTTGAATTTTTTAAAAATCATCTCTTAAAGGGGTGAAAGAGGGGGATAAAGTTTGTATGGGATAGTGTGATTTCTGCGTGTATCAACTTTAAACTTTTTACAAATATTCTTGAAAATAAACTTGATATATTAGTTCTAGGATTTATCGAAAACCATCCTCCAAGGGGTTCCATCCCCTTGGGGGTTGAAGTTTGAATGAATACCTTCATTTTTGGATGTATCAATACGAAATTTTGTAAAAATACTCCTCAAAACGCAACACAACAAGACAAGTAGGTATATCTCGATTTTTCAAAACTCACGGGTGAAACGGGGTTGGAGATTGTATGGAAACGTGTGGTTTTTTTTACGTCTATCAACTTGAAACTTATCACAAATACTCTTAAAAATAAATGATGAGAAACGTATTTTTGTATTATTTTAAACACATTCCCTAAAAGGGTGAACTTAGGGGTTGAAGTTGGTATAGAGAAAAGGGGTTTTTTGCGTCTATCAACTTGAAACTTGGCACAAATATTCTTTAAAAGTCTCCATACAAAGTTAAATTTTTTTTGATAATTTACTATGGGTTGCTAGGAGAAATTTGTTTGTGCATCCCAAAATGTTGAAAAAATAAATGTCCACCCGTGCGAGGCCGGGGCGGGCCGCTAGTTGTTATTATAATTCTGTTTATTTAAATATAATAATATTTAATTAGTTATGTAATTATAATTAGGGGCCTGTTGGCTCCGTTAGTAGTGACCCCGCCTTATCAGTTGGAGATTGCGGGTTCGAACCTGCACGGGCCAACATGCATGAATGAATATATTTTTGGCTTCTTATCTGGGCGTTCATATATTTTTTAATACGAGTATTTTTAGCAGTTGTTTAATATTCATAGTACAGGCTCTGCCTAGATTGGGACTGTTATGTTTGAAGAATGAGCATCTCACTATTTTAATTACAATGTTTCTTTATGTTTTAGTCTATAAGTTTGTCGTTTTGTAAATAAATACATTTTATTTGTATCCTCACCAGTTTTTAAGACAATAAAGTTTTGCAATTATTTGCTGTAGCCTTTTAATTTGAATTAATGACATGTGGCATTCTTTAAAAGGCTTGTTAACGGTTACAATTTACTATCAAATAGCACGTCTGCTTTTGCAGGCCACTTCTAAAAAAATAAAAAACTAAATACCAAGATTTTTTTATAATTATATACAAAATCCCAAATTCCACCATAAACATTAATAGCCAGATCGTTTATATAAGAATATAGACAATAATAAAAGCTTGTAAAATAACAATCAGTAAATCAAATACTATTCGCCGACATATACCTACTTCCAATGATCGAAGACTTTTTTCTCATTGCTCCTATCACACCCTCTTATCCTAAACGAAAATCCATACTGCACCAAATAATGCGATAAAAACATAAATCTGCCAGTTTCAGAAGTGCTGATTCACGTTAATAAATTTCAGGAAACTGAATGACACCCCCTTTTGACGCGTTCATCGAAGCAATAGAAATATTGAGGGGATCACAAATTTCCGATAAGCTTAGAATCCCCTTGAAGATGGAATCAAACATTGAATGCATGTACCGCCTTATTAGATTTGTCACCATCTGTGATTCCGCCTCCTTCTTTCTATGAACTTATTAAATCACTACTCTACAATTCGTTTTTAAAATTGTCATTTATTTATTTTTTATTTATTTATTTATTTGGTTTACCAACGTTAGTTTACACTGAATCATTCACTTTCATTATAATATTACAAATTCATGCTTAGCGTAACCAACACTTAAAGGTAAACACCGCTTACACTAAAAATAAATTTAAAGACACAGAGAAAAAAAAAGATAAAGAAATAAAGCTACTTATATGTCATCGGCTGTGTTACTTACAAAAATATTTATATCTTAGAAACACAATCAACTAAGTCTAAAATATTTGAAGACTCCACAAACTTGTTTTCCGACTTGGGACTTATGTTAACACACATACTTTTAAATGTAGTATTAAAATTAAGAAATAAAATATTCATAGATTTCATAATCAGATCTTCCGCTACGGACACCAGATTCGATGCTACTGTTGTGTCTAAGTATTTTACATTTGTACCATCAATCACTATGACAGAATCTGTGTTTGCTTGTGAGCAAGCTTTCAGAATTTTTCTTCTTACGTGTTCTGCCGCACAGTATGTCACACGAACACTCAATGTAACTACTATTATGTCACCTTTTGAACTTGTTAAAACATTTACTTCCACTAAGGGCCTAGATGAGCTATACAATAATAAAATAGCTTCAAGCAGTATTCCAGTCACTATCCCATATTCTAAACCAACACATAAACACACCAACATTGTTATAAGTAAAATAATCAGTTCCCTTTTGCTATTCTTCCATAATTTCACAAATATTGTGTAATCAATCATAGAAAACATAGCAGCTATAATGAGACCAGCTAAAGTTGCTTTTGGAATGTGAAAAAACGTAGAAGTTAAAATACTTAAAGCTAAAATAACTAAGAAGCCAGTAAAGATTCCTCCAGCAGGTGTTTGGACGCCTGAAGCATTGTTCAGTGCGGTACGGGTAAAAGACCCAGTGATAGGCATACTGCTTACCAATGACCCAAATATATTACAAAGTCCTAATGCGATCATCTCTTGAGTTGCATCAACTGGGACTCCTCCTGCGAATGCTTTCGCTATCGCCACCGATTCTAAAATAGCAACAATTGGTAACACTATCGATTCTGGACCCAGTACGTTTATCATGTCTTTAAATTCGTACGTTTCATTGCCTACAACTGTATTGAATGGTGGCAGCTTTATTTTTGGCAATCCACTCCCGATTTCACCTGTTAGTGTTAAGGGTTCACTATCTCCAGTTAAATGTATAATGTAAGCTACCGTTATACCGAATATTACTACGACAGCATTTCTAGCTAGTGCTACGAACCATCTTAGTTGTTTTAGTACACTATCAGTACGCTTACAGCCTTGCCCAATACGTTTTAATAGTATCAGTATAATAATGGTAGCAAATCCGAGGACGGGATCCCATAATTGAGCAGTCTGTATATTGTTGAAGAAACTGACGATTGACTCAGCAAAAAAGTTGCCTGCTGATCCACTTAGTCCAAACAAAGACTTAAGTTGAGAAGCAGCTATTTGGATTGCCGCTGCTGTTGTGAATCCATTGATGACTGGTTGTGATATGAATTCTACGAGAAATCCGAGTTGGAAAATACCCATAACTAATTCTATCAATCCAGCTAAGAAAGCAGCTAAGACAGCAAAATCTGCCGAGTAGCCAGAAACGTATTTCGCTACCATTGTTGCCATAATAGCAGTTGGACCAACTGTCACGTCTTTGCAGCTTCCAAAGAATAAGTAGATGAATCCTCCAAGTAGTCCCGAATAGAGTCCATACTCCGGTGATAGCCCTGCTACTACAGCATAAGCTATGCCTTGTGGTATAGCTGTTAATCCAACTGTCACACCAGCGATTACATCTTGAATGAGATTTGTCACGTTGTATTTTGGTAGCCACTGAATTATTGGTATTCTCTTCTTCACGGTATCTACACTGCACATTTCAACAAAATGTTCTGATTTTATTTTCCTTCTACAAACAGAACCATCGTTAGATGAATTTGAAATTATCATCTTATTATTTTTGTCCTATTGTTGCACTAACCGTACTGTGTTGTTACCTAAATAAAGTAATCTGAAGACTAAAACTGAACACTAAGCAATCGATGCTTAAATATTTAGATAGTGATTGTTTATCTAGAACTCAAGTGTATTTCTTAAGGGTCATCAAAATTATACTTCTAATTGATAAATAATATACATGTTTTTAATACGAACTAACACTATCCCGTGACTTCATCTGCGCGGACACTGTACTATTACCTATATACGCCTTGATACTAATAAAAATCATAATAAGTCGGTTTTGATGCGTCATTTAGAAATAGGTAGTACTGTTTTTTGAGATATAATAATATATCCTAATAAAATAAAGAGAATATATATTTATATATATTTATATATATATATATATATATAAATAATATATATATATATATACTATAAAACTACCTATCACTATCATCAATCAATACATAGTATAAAACAAAGTCACTTTATCTGTCCCTATATCCCTATGTCCCTTTGTATGCTTAAATCTTTAAAACTGCGCAACGGATTTTGATGCGGTTTTTTTTAATAGATAGAGTGATTCAAGAGGAAGGTTTTAGTGCTAGCATTGTACCCGTGCGAAGCCGGGGCGGGTCGCTAGTTATATATAATAGACTCTTTTCAAAAATTATTTCATCAAAGGAAAGCTACTTTATTAAGGAGGAACATAAGCTATATTTTATCCCTGTATTCCCACAGTAACGGGAACCTAGTAAATTACATAATTATGTATGTGTACATTTTCCTGGTATATGAAGTTATATAAATAAAAAAAATAAAAACATAATATATTATAAATAACACGTGGCGAAATAGGCGTGAGATTATGTATAAGTAAAAAAAAAATGAAATAGAATGTTAAATTATTTCTGCTTAGTTGACTAGTAGATAATGCTTTTAGGTATTAAGTTCGCCATGTGTACATTTTCTTGGTACATGAAGTTAAATAAATAAATGTTAAAATTACTAAGTTTTACTTGCTTCTTGGATAATTTCCTAGCTTCCCTTAAATCATTACTATCGTTTAAGAAACTGCAGATATCGTTTAAGAATCGAGATTTGTTGCAAAAAATCATACTGTAATCTATAGATTTTATAAGATAAACGTCTGGAAAATTTCCGGGCTGCTAGTACCAAAGTTCTTAATCTCAAGGCTGCCGTCTGCAGGCACCCTTGAAAACTCATATCCTGTAAGAAACACGATCTTCGAAGCAATAATACATAATGTATAAAGGAGCCTGCTTCACATGATGAAAATCAGTGAGGCTCGGATTCAAATCCGGGCATGTACCAATTAGTTTTTTGAAACATAGCTACATATTTATCACTAGCTCGACGGTGAAGGAAAACATCGTGACGAAATACGCATGTCTCAGAATGATTTCTGAGATATGTGTAAACAGACCTGGTCCGGCGATGGGCTCACCACCTATCACTTTTAGGGGTGCAAAGAATATCTGGTGAAAAGTGGGTGTATCCAGAAATGGAATACCTCTGCCTACCTCTCGGGGATATAAGGCGTGAGATTATATAATAATATAATCTTTTTATTATAGTTATTAATATTATTCACTTATTTTATTTTTTTTTGACATTTAGCTGTGACATGCAATTTCACTAATTTGATTGATTCTATGGATTCGGGATTTGACTATCAAGAAATATGCAAAGAGATTTAAATATAGTAGGGCATAGAGGGGACAAAGTCAGGAAAATTTGAAGTCAAAAGTTATTCCAAGTGGAATAAGTCTAGTACAATTTCGACCGAATGACAGCTCGCTTTCATACTAACTGATATGACAAGGACATGACGCTTAGGCTTCAAAGTTTTGTATGAAAATATTCCCAATGCCCCCTCTATGCCCTATTATATTTAAATCTCTTGAAATTTATTAACAATTAGTTATTTAAGTACATAATTACAGAGAATACAAAAATATATAAATCTCTTTGGAAATATGTATAAGAATACTAGCTGGTCCTTAGTGTAGTGACAATTATAATTAGGATAATGATGAAATTGGATCGTCTTTGATTCCGTGGAAATTCGGTTAGTGTGCTTGGTATGGTTGGTGTGGGACGCGACTTGTTGGTGAGGTTGGACACCTTGGCTCCCTCTCATCTCGACGGAACCTCTGCACGCTCTGGTGCTGCTGTTTTAGCAGCTAAAACTCTTAAAAATAGAAAATATCTTCGTCTGGTTCAAACTTATTATTTCGTCCCATTTGCAATAGAGATGTTGGGTCCGTTTGACCCAGAATCAAAAGTTTTTGTAAATGAGCTCTCAAAGCATCTCATCGAAGCGACACAAGATCCAAGAGCAAGTCTGCATAGCTGTACAAAGGGGCAATGCTGCCAGTGGTATGGGTACGGTGCCTCGATGTGATGCTTTGGAGGAGATCTTTAATTTAAAGTTTAAAATATAATACCATTTACATTACCATTCTTAGGTTAATAAATATCCCGTAATTGAAATATATTTTAACAAATGCAATGGGCTAAATTCCAAGCATCATATTTCCACTCTTATATTTATTCCGTTATCTACCATACGAGAAGGCTGGCAATGACACGTCAAATCACGTGGAAAGAATGGTTGAATGAACACCACTGTCCTCATCGTCCACTATTCACAGAAACATCATCCCTCCCCCATATTCTTCAGTTTCTATTATACCAGGTGCAGTTGTATACAGCTCCAAAGGTCATGTTATATTGGGCAGGGTAGGCAAAAGTGGAGTCGGGTGTATAGGCGTTTTTTGTGTAAAATTTCAAGCTCCTGAATAGAGAATAGTTTCCAGTTGATTAGTTCCGGCGTTATGTCACGATTTGTAGCAAGGAAAGTCATGTGTGAAAAGATAGCTTTCTTGTAAAAGGTGTAAAGATATAACTTTACTTACGTATTTTATAAATACGGATTTATCTTCAGTTCCTTGCGATCAATAATTGGTTTATCGAAACAATGTTGTTTACACATTCTGTAATTTCAGTTGCTACAGAACTAGGTATTGATAAAACGTTTTGTCAAGAACGCAACTACTCTTGAACCCAATAATATGGCTGTTGTTTTTGAAATACTTTTACATTTAAATTAAAAAGTGTCATTTTCGGTACTTATCTATTAATTCAATTATGTTAACTATTAACGTAAGTTTAATTGTTAATACCCTTGACAGTCACTTTATAATGACTTGTGACAAAATTAGGTCATATTCTCTTAAAATGTCATAAACTAAAATTTATCCGCGCCATTAATCTCCACTCCACGTGAAACGCCTGTATAATAGAGGTCACATCCAAAACAAACCCCAAACGTATTAATATTAACACTACCTGATACCTTTCAAATTCCTGCCAATCTAACATTTCGTCTCCAGTATCCCTTAATTCTTCATCAACAAGATTCAAATTTGCATCTGTCAACTTTACATTAAATTTTGAACTTCCAAATTCGTGGCAACTTTTGGTGAGATGTAACTGTCATTTCTTCCTGCCTTGACTTTAAGGTTGGTATTGGTTTATTTAGGTGGTAAAAGAGACTTGTCAGGTTTAGGTCGCTTCGCCCTCGTCAAGTGAGCTCTGCTTCAGACAGAGGTAATGAAATACCTAGCAAATGAGCCGTGCATAGTTGCCAATAGCAACCTTTCACGTCACTCATTGTTTTCGAGAGATATGGGTTCGTGAATATTTGCAAATTGTTTTAGTGTGAAACGCATTGAAATGGGTTTCGTATAATTCACTGTATACTGTTGCAACAGAGTCTGAAATTTGAGAGTACAGTATTGATTGAAGCCGTCTGACTGAATGAACACTTCGAACGAAGTTCGTATGTATTTGACATTATGAAAACTACTATGCTAATTATGTTTTTAGAGAATCGGAAAGGCAAGTTAACGAAAGTATAGTAAAGGTTAAGATGAACGAAAAAGCAATAAAAGATAATTTAATTACAGCTCACATAGTAGATGAAGTTAATAAAGCTTCGAAAAAGGAACAATTCAAGTCGATCGTACGAGAAACTGGGGCAGACAATTTACTAAGTTGCGAAATAAAAAGGAACATTTAGGTTAAAATATTCATGGGACAATAAGTGGTGTTTAGTGAACGCTGTTTAATGGCTTGGCAGGAACATTAAACAGGCGTTTCAGAATGGAACCGAACAAGACTTTACTTTCAATTTTATTCGATCCAGATCCCGAAAAATTGCTATTTCATTGGTCCTCAATCTTCCCACTAACTCTTTGAATATAAAACCTAATGTAAACAACAAAACAGATACTTATAGATAGATTAATCACGAAAAATGAATACTATCAACATGTAGATTTGTGAGTCTAATACTATAATCTTTGATGTATTTATGTTAAAATATTAAAGTTATTACTCAATTAAAGACATTATTGTAATAGCGTTGTAGGTTATACTGGGCGTGCTTATGGCTGTAATATTAAAGTGAGACTAGAAACAGCTATGATTACAGTTAAATCATTAAATTTAAACTCCTGCTTATAGCATTATTTACATCATTAATCCTATTACCCGTTTTCTTCTCAGCATCGATGTTTAATGTTTATATTACTGAGTCAAACATGTACCTGTATTTTGTTTTATGTCTGTCATTATTTACTGATCATCTCGCATCTTCCATCCTTGTCATGTTTTCTATCTTACGAGGGTTCTAAAAAATGTTCAACATCAACTACACCCATTAATATTCGGCTTTGTTTACTCACTATTCGCATTTTTTCGCCTTTTTCATAATTTATGTGGACATTTTTAACCTTTGACAAGGAGGCAACGGGTCGTTTTGTGCCCGGATGGATAGTAATGGAAATTTTATGATGGTTTTTATAGCGTTCGAGGGGCCGTCTTCAACGGTGGGTTTCGTTAAAAACTGTTTTGAATGGAAATGGGAAACGCTTAAGTGGGTGACGAGAAAGAAAGCATGTAAATATCGTCGTGGAAAATAAGACAGACAAGATATATAATTTTATTTGTTCAAGTCCAACGAAAAAACAGCAGAGGGAGTGATTTTTTATTATTTTTCTAATAGTTTTTAATCGATACCTAACAAAATTGTAGTAGTCTTTTACCTAAAATGTTTATGTTAGGATTTGAATCGTACGTTAATATTTTTCGAAATAATAAAGATTAATGGTCAAACGTTTGAGCGAAAACATCCAGAAAGTTAGGCATAATGCAATATTTTACTACCCAATAAGTAATAAGTATTGAACTAGTTGATTAGTCTATTAATATTACATAAAAATATGTTGTGACATTAACCCCAGAAATCGAGAGATACGCTTCCTACTTTAAAGCCGTGCCTCGGCCAAATGACATACATTTTGGAAAATAGCCTAACATTTTCAAAGACAACATTGTCTTCCTTAACCAAGTAGCAATAAAAGCAGAGACAATAGCCAGTAAACACGTGTTGAAACCAAGAAATGCCACTTCAGTTGCACTCTCAAACCATTGGGATTGCTGTGTCGCTCTAGCTAGACAATGTAAAAGGACAATTTCAAGATATCACGTTCCTATTTTTACAATGGAAATGTGAATATACCGATTTCGTTTTGTTTTATTTTAGTAATGGGTGGAGCAGAGATACAGTTCTGTGGAGTAGATCTCAAGATAGAATAAAAAGAAATATTTTATACACCAAATGCGTTAGGTGCATCACCCCCTTCAGCGCATTGACATAAATATATACATGCAGCCTCATTAAAGTATATCTACTATGAGAATGAACCCATATCTTAGTAGTAAAAACTTCACAAATTATTCGAAATACCTAGATTAGCTTAATTTACAATTCGCACATATTAAACACCAATTACCACCAAGCTATAGCATAATTATGGATAAAAACTTCTATTTTTAATATTTTGTTTTATCCATAAGAGTTAGCTATTATTGAATAAAAGCTACGTACTTTATTTATACTCTTTCAACTTTCTACGATTTTTACCTCTCTAAAAGTTTTTAAAAGATGAAATGTGACTGACAGTCAAATCTTTCCTTGTTTTGTATATGTATATTTCTGATTAGCTTCAGTTTATTGATTGGATTGTACCTGATTGTTTTAATTTGTATCAAAGATTTCGTTGTTGTATGATATTACAAATATTGATTTATTTGAGCTTAGGATGTGTCATTGTGTATTAATTGTCAATTTATCACCACTATCCAATATTCGTGTGTGATGGTTTTTGTGGTTTGCATGACGTGAGTGTTTATTATGTTTTTTTTATGTATAGTACTCTTAGTGGCTTCTTCCTAATTTAGGACTATTAGAATGTAAGGAAATGGTCCCATATTCTTGTTCTTGTCTTGTCAATAATATTACTGCAAATATTTTCTTACTAATTATTGTTAGTAGTAGTCGCATAGTGGTCAAAACTACGCAATGTGTTTAAAAATTCTTACAAAGTTTTCACTTCATGTGTTAGTAGGTACCTATAGTAGATAAAACTTAGGTACATCAATAATTTTTGTTTTGTAAGAGTAATGCAATCTTGCGAGTAGATTGTGTACGGTACAGCTTGGAAAATAAGAGTCCAATAAACACCAACCTCATATTTTCTAAAACATAAATTGTCTCGCCCACTTTATTGATGGCACAATAAAAATATCAGACGATCGTTCGAGAACTACAACTAACATTGCGGTACCACCGTTTTTAAATTCACTCGACTTAATTTCAACTGGTTACCATGCAGATATACAAAAAAATCTTTTATTCAATAATTATGTATGGGTATGGGTAGGTAGACTACCTCTAACTCTTCCATTACTCTAATTACATAATTGTTTATTTTTCAGCATTACTATATGATATGCCTACTCATTCATCACGCAATCATCACATAGAAACTTAAAGTGATCAGAAATGTTTCTTAAACGTTATTTTTTATTCCCACGAGATCCAGCTGGGATTAATAAGGTAGATTTGGTCGGTAAAGTGCCTAACTGCTCTGATAGCCTTATCTTATTGAGCCTATTTTGTGATTATTTAAGAATTTTAGGCTTAAACAGCCTTTTAATTTGCCAGCAGTGGTCAAGAAAGGGGTCTAGATTCGATTTCCATCCTGGAGCTATAATTTTGTGCATGAGAACTATGTTTGCTTTCGTGGCTGACATTTGTTAAAGTATATTCTATCCAACAGGCATCTGTTATGAAGATGGTTATGAAGTAAACGCCGACTTGCTTTCGAGTGACATTTTCTCACATGGTACCTCCTTCGGACGTTACAAGGTGGAGTAGGTACAAATCATGATCCTGTGATTTTCACCGCACATGAACTGAAAAGGAACGTAGAATATCTAGAATGGCATTAAAGTAGATGAGCAATATAATACAGATATATATACAGGGTGATTTTTTCAAGTGGGCGTGGTAGGCTATGGGAAATAGCGAATAGTACTCAAATAAGTCTCGGGCTCGATGTTGATACAAACTTAAAGAAAATGTGGGATTTTAATAAACAGATTCATATTTTGTAAGTAATGCTTTAATTTAAAAAAAACACCCTGTATATTAAAAACAGTGTTAGAATTTTACTTATAACCAAAAGAAAAGAATACTATAGCAACATCAACGAAAATGTTTTCTTTCGCTCTCTCTTATGAAGAAGCCTGTGTGGAATATAAGGGATGATTTGCTAAAAACGCCGTAGTCAGCGTCCGTGGTGACGCAACCGACGAATGCTTACTATGAAATACACTATAGTAGTCTTTCTTGCACGCCAGACGCGGCGCACGTACGTTTTACGCAGCCAGAGCACATGAGTAAAGAAACGGAACAGAGACAAAGCTTCATACAACCGCGCTGTCGTAGGTACACTACTACAAGCATGCAATGCTTGTGTGCGTTTCTACTAGCGCTGCGTCACATACGCGCCGCAACTGGATAAAACCGGCTCGGTCAGTAGAAATGCCGAGGGCCGCGCAATGGTTGCCGTATTTGTTTCGCGCTCCTGCTTAGTGAGAAATGGTTATTTTAAATTGTTTATGGTAGAATAAAGTATTAAACTAAAAAGTCAAGAAAGTGTAAATAATTAGATTCGGAGGTGTAAAATGGTTACCTACTGTACAGTTTGCATGAATGTCTCGAAAATCACATATGTGACGAAATAAAATTGTTTGTTAATAGACCTGAACAACCTATAAATATGGGCAAAGATTCTTTAATTACTCATTACAATAAACTCGACGTAAACATTGTAAATATTGGTACCTAATTATATTCTGAATCGAGTGTAAGATTGTAAAAATATTATGCATTATTTGAAAAAACTTTATATCCATTAGATTTAGAATTCATCATTAGATTAAAAGATTTAATAATTTATTAAAAATAAAAAGTTATAAAAAAATATTTAGAGTAGGTAATTTGTAAATAATCTAATGTACAAATAAAAGTCTAATAAACGTTTTGTTTATTTTATTCTCCTTTGCCAACCCTACTAAAATAGGTAAGAATTTTGCACGCTCCTTAGAAGCTTTGTCTCTGTTCCGTTTCTTTACTCATGTGGCCAGAGGCTACAACATTCTGTTTATCTGTCGTTTTGTGTAGGTATCTGATTTTATGCGAAATGCAAATGGTCAGATAAGCAGAATGTCAGAATTCCGACATTTTGCGTATCTGACATTCTGCGATGGTTCCGTTGCTTCAAGCATCTGAGGCAGACCACCGCCATTACAAAAAGGAAATAATAATACCAATATCAATGAAAATGGTTTCCTTCGCGCTCTATTATAAAGAAGCCAGTGCGGAGTATAGCGAGGCTATTGCCCGTCTACCTCATATAATAGGGCTCCGTTTTGACGTCGAGAACCCTAGACATGCCAGACTTAGTCTAGACTTAATTGTAAGCTTTTATGTATGATCAGCACGAATTTTCTATAACAATTTGTAATATATAACCAAATCTTCTTCTCTTATAGTTAATAAACTGATTGGCTGACTGATCGATTAACGCACAGCCGAAACAACTGGGTCTAGAATCGTGAAATTTTGCACAATGCTTCACATGAGGAATAAGAAGGAATCATGTGCTAATAAAAACATAATCTCGTGTCTTTCCCGTGTAGGTTAACATTGGCCCGCCAATTGTTATAATAATAATAATAATAATAATAATAATAATAATAATAATAATAATAATAATAATAATAATAATAATAATAATAATAATAATAATAATAATAATAATAATAATAATAATAATAATAATAATAATAATAATAATAATAATAATAATAATAATAATAATAATAATAATAATAATAATAATAATAATAATAATAATAATAATAATAATAATAATAATAATAATAATAATAATAATAATAATAATAATAATAATAATAATAATAATAATAATAATAATAATAATAATAATAATAATAATAATAATAATAATAATAATAATAATAATAATAATAATAATAATAATAATAATAATAATAATAATAATAATAATAATAATAATAATAATAATAATAATAATAATAATAATAATAATAATAATAATAATAATAATAATAATAATAATAATAATAATAATAATAATAATAATAATAATAATAATAATAATAATAATAATAATAATAATAATAATAATAATAATAATAATAATAATAATAATAATAATAATAATAATAATAATAATAATAATAATAATAATAATAATAATAATAATAATAATAATAATAATAATAATAATAATAATAATAATAATAATAATAATAATAATAATAATAATAATAATAATAATAATAATAATAATAATAATAATAATAATAATAATAATAATAATAATAATAATAATAATAATAATAATAATAATAATAATAATAATAATAATAATAATAATAATACTACTCATTTATTTCGGATGAACATCCATAGTGTTAGTAATACACTGTTATAAACTGGCACTGACCTGGCGATGACGGAAATTTTTTGCAAGTATTAAAATAATTCCAGATCCTATAATATCCGAAAAAATTGTCTACCTTCGTACGTTTCTGTCAGTCTGTCAATCAATCGGTCACGGTACTGATGGTATTTTTTATAAAAATATATATCTACAAGCACTCGCTATACTCTAGAAACCGTGTGCCCCAGTCCTATCTCAAAGCCATTTACAGAAACTAACTACTCAACGTGGCTGCCCAGCCCATTGTACACCTTGCCGCACGTACTACCTGCACTGTATAAGATATACCTAACACTACGAAAGGTATTGTGCGCCACTTCGCGTTGGATTGTACGTGGGGAATAAAGTTCTAAATAGTATTGTTCTGTTACTTAGCGGTTTTGTAACTTGATTTCATTGTGTGAAACGTGTGAAAATTCCGTGACTATTCCTGAAAACTTTTTTGGTTAGGTACTTTAACTTAGAAGTGGGTATGGGACAGTAAATATAGGACTTAAAGCAAAAAATAAATGTCCTTTACGATGAATCTACCACAAAACTTATCAAGCATCATCATTTAAAAACTTCTATAGATTTCAGAAAGTATATTTTGTGTGATGACTAGGGACCGGATTATAATATGTATTTGCTTATTTGGATATTATACATTTTCTTATTTAAGCCATTGTCAGCGGTCATAGCATATTTTACCTAAGATCTAGTTATGTTATGATGCATATTATCGGTTCATTTACAATATATTTCCGAGTGCAGTGCGATCGAAGACAAAATCTTACCACTGATACTTGATTGTTTACGTTTACAATTTTTTAAATAATTTTAATGTCATGTAAAGTTACTGTACTTATTATCGCCTATCAAAAAATAATTTACTCATTGTATGCTAATTTTTAAATAAAAAAATAATAATTTACATTTTATCTTTTTTTGGGGGGTTCCTAAAATTTTACATTAAATTTCGCATATTCTGACAATTTTCATACATTATTTAAAGCATTTTTCATGCATATTTGCATGCATATAACAAGCTTTTTATGTTGCATATAATCCGGTCTCTAGTGATGACAAACTATTTTCTTTATTTATTTTCATTTATATTTTCAAACTGGTCTGCGGTTTGGACTTCCTCTAGTTTAACTGGTATCGAACACTTTCTAGGAAGTACCAAACTAAACATTGGAGTGTCACGCTAGAGACGGATATCTGAAACGCCTACTTAGCTTCTATTGCGTCCACTACTACGGTATTTTAAAGTCACAAATCTTAAATACATATTCTCCCATATGGGAGATATATATATATCGCGCTCGCCTTTGAGAAAGCATGGGCCCAATCGAGAATGTTATGCTAGTATCTACTTAACCGTCCGAATTTTTCAAGTCACCATAGTTGTGACGGGATAAGCGACATTTGTCGTACGAAAACCGCAGCAAAAGCCTGGGGCAACGGTTAATTTTTCTCACTATAAAGATGGGTTTACCATCACAAAACATACAAATTCCCAGGATCTAAAAAGCGATATACACACCTGTACTCGCCAATCATCATCAACCCGTAACTCACGCCGTTATCAGGGGCTAGGCAGAGGTATTCCATTACTGGATATACCCACTTTTCACAAAAATATTTGACCCGTGAATGTGACAGGGGTGAGCCCATCGCCGGACCGGGTCTGTTTACACTTGTCTCAGAATTAATTCTGGGACCTGCGGGTTTCCTCACGATGTTTTCCTTCACCGTCGACCTATGATTAATATTTACTTACGTAAGTTTTGTAAAACTCATTAGTACATGCCAGGATTCAAACCCAGGATTCAATATATTCTCGAACTCATATCGAACTCGCTGTCAATTTTCCATCGAGAACTGATAGTAGCGCCCTCAAGAGTGACATGCGGCTCTCGTCTAGAGTGACAGTGTAAATTGAACCTCCTGCCACTTTACACCGGTCTCTTACTCCCGAACTGTGTTTAATTAAACGAGACATGTGGGTGAGGATTGTCGACATCTTCATTTGTTTCGAGGTGTACGTGGAATTCGATTCTACTTTATGCAACGAAATTATAGATGAAGTAAAATTAATAATGATTTTATGTTTTGTGTACGCATCTAAAACTGACTAGAGTACATATATAAATGACTAGCAGCGCCCCGCGGTTTCACCCGCGTAGTTCCCGTTCTCGTGGGAATACGGGGATAAAATAATAGCCTATACAGCGTGTAACCGATAGGGTATATCAAGCCGAAAGTGGGTTGTTAGAGACATCATTTGGAACAACATTCACTATGGGACCAACTTGATCAGAGCAACTTTATTTTTCACTCCACCATACAAATCAGCTGAGCGCTGAACCCGAAATGTACTGAGATGAAAAAAATAAAGTTGCTCTGATCAAGTTGGTCCCATACTAAATGTTGTTCCAAATGTTGTCTCTAACAACCCACTTTCGGCTTGATATACCCTTTCGGTAACACCTTGTATGTTATTCTGATGTATAAGCTATATAACTGCAAAGTTTCCTCAAAATCCGCTCAGTAGTTTTTGCGTGAAATAGAAACAAACATCTATCCATACATCCATCCATACAAACTTTCGTGTTTATAATATTAGTAGGAGTAGGATTTAATATCAAATGTTATATCATAAAAATTAAAAATATGGTTACTCCTTTTACCCCTGAGGGAGAAGGCAGATGTATTCAATTCCTGGAAATACCAAGTTTTCACCAGTATAATTTTTGGACCCCCAAACGTGATATGTGGTGGTGGTCGCCGGAGCGGGTCGCACATATGCTACACATGTCACAGAATTAATTCTGGGGCCTGCGAGTTAATATGTTTATAACTGTTTAGTCAACATTTTCTTCAGAACCGCATTGAAAACATAACCTGTACTTTGTATTCTATGAGTCTAAGAACATAAAAAAACACAAAAACATATTACTGTATACTAAAAACTGTGACAGGCATAATTGTAATCTTAGGAATAAAAATAAACTAGAGCAAACCTTAGTCACGATTAAGTAAAATTAATAATTCCTTTGTGGGGCTTTGCATACGCTTTTATAATAAAATACCAGAACAAATTTTGAAATTGCCTGAAACTGTGTTCAAAACTCATGTTAAACATGTACTTTGTAAAATGGCATATTACAAACTAGACGATTATATAAATGACAATGATGCTTGGAACAGATTTCCTCCAGTCCAGCGCAATACGATAGCGAAAAACAAACGAAACTATGTAACCCAATTTAGTATTAAGTAACAATTGATTAAAAGAATATTGTGTTGAGGAGTTTCTTGCCCCGCTTCTTCTCCTCAACCATACATGCTGAAGCGGTGGAGTTGAAATGACGTTCAATAAGTGGACTTGTAAGTTCCTATTTTGAATAAAACATTTTGACTTTGACTTTGACATACTTAATTTAATTTGGACTATCGTAGAGTTCCTTGCTATTAATTTATACTTATGCTTAAAAATATTGAGAAAACTTGCCATGTACAATCAAATATTTTTTTTATTTCGTACAGCTAAAAGTTTTTCTGTATGATGTCATCAGAAGATACGAAAATAAATGTTTATAAATGTTATTGAAATTTTAATTTAGAAAATACAACCATTTTATTTCTGTACAAAGAATTATAAGCTACGAGCTTCGTCAAATTACAATATAATAAAATAAAATAATATATCTGAAAATAATATCTCTGACGCCGCGATACTTGTTACAATACATCAAATCAAACCGTAGTACACACCAAAACACACGGAGTCAACATCATTACCGACCCACTTAATTCCCGTTACGTACACACACAGAGACTCGCAAAACTAGAACAGCATCCATCACGTCAGTCGCAAGATAAAACCATCCCCGATTACTAGGCTCATTACCGCCCTGCACTAAACTGGGCTATCCGTCAAACGGCTGACTTTACGGTCGAACGCCTGTTTCTGCTGTTTTTGTTTTGGTTTCGCGAGAAAATTGGGGAGTGATGTTAGAATTGCACTAAAAACAATATTGGGATATGTCCATAGGAGAAAATAAAAGACGTGTGCACAGCTTGGTAGTCTGATTTATAAAGAACTAGCGACCCGCCCCGGCTTCGCACGGGTGCAATGCTAACACTAAAACCTGCCTCGTGAATAGCTCTATCTATAAAAAAACCGCATCAAAATCCGTTGCGTAGTTTTAAAGATTTAAGCATACATAGAGACATAGGGGTATAGGGACAGAGAAAGCGACTTTGTTTTATACTATGTAGTGATAATAAATGTGAAAGTATGACAGACTGAGTGAATGAATGATAGATTGATTAAATGTGTAAAATAGTTATAGGCTTAATACTTAGAGGCTTGGATTTCTGTTATATTCCAAAAAATACTTGTTCACTGTTTACTGTGTATTAATAATACGTGTGATGTACCGTTTAGGAACCCAACTGAAACACACAAGAAATTATAGCTCCAAATTAAAAATATACTCACGCCTTATCCCCTAGGAAGAGGTATTCCATTCCTGGAAAAGCCCACTTTCACCGGTTTTCCAGACTCATTGGTACGTCAGCTGCACTAGAACTCTAGCCAGATGCTAGTCACCTCCAACAGGGCTATAATTACTTTAATTATTATGTGGGTGTTATACTTAGTCAAAGATACATATTATTATAAGACATGTCTAACATAAAACCCAGTACTAAATAGTATGTGGACAGGTGTATTTATACAAAGTCATTACGAAACTCCGATAGCGCGGTTTAGAACTCGACCGTCTATTGGCGTGTTCTACTCGTATGTAGCGTTACCGACTTGACACATTGATATGCTAATCTCTGCTGTGTTCAACAGTGCATATGATGCACTATAATAATTTTTAGGTACGTTTTCAGTGATCTGTGTTTAGTTTTTAGACCTTTGTAATACAGTATGAAACGACAGGGCAATTAAACCTGCCGCCCTAGCCAAAAAAGCTTTCATTTACGACAGCTTTTTTTCGCTTATAAATGTGGCATTTGCCTAATTGTAATACTATTAAATAATTAGTTGGTTTAACACTCAAAGGGTGTCAGTGACTATTTAGAGTGTTGCGTCATTTTTACGTGATCACGCTATAAATGCAGTCGAACTATGTCATCCCATACATTTGTCATTCTATTCGACTGACGTTTACGTTTTTCAAACCAATATGATAATCTTGAATCTCTAGACAAATAGAGCCAAATTAACACCCATACAAATTATATTCGTGTTGAATATCAATTCAGGTATTAGAAATCTGGACTTTGCCCTAAAATTATAATTCCCCTCGCGTCCACCCCCTGTAACCTTGAACGGCCCTCGGTCAAGACGCGTGCATCGCTTTAAAGTTATCATCCCCTAGTACAGTATGCTCTAAACATAATAATGAACCTTGTAGTGGACAATCAATAACCCTAGTTATATAAATACGTATATCTTAGTTATCATACAATCAAATGAGGAGATAGAAGTGCCAAACATAATTGTAACTAGGATTTTGTTTGGAAAATTTACAGTTTTTTATTAGGTACTCTACCTATACCTATTGGGAGTTATTAGAACCGCTGTGAAGCATACAATTTACTACAAGTGTATTTTTTTATGTAATATTAATTTTGTATGATTAACCGATCTTGAGATGAAGATAGCTGTACTTATATCTAACTAATTTTATTATCTGTCATTCCTGTAAATCTATAAATCAATTTGGATAAATCTAGGATTGGCTAGAAACGGTGGGTTTTTTGATGGAATGATTTTTTTAGGTGTAATTCATGGGAGAAAACATTTTTAACTTTGTCAGGTCGCCAGATTTTTAGCTGTGTATATTTTAAGCTCTATAGTTTTTAAACTACAGATTTTAAAATAGGCATTGAAAAGATTTCGTGTATATACTACAAATTACATTCAATTCTTGTCTATAGGTAGACGAACGAAAATAAAGTCTTATTAATATTGTGAGTAACAAATTATATATTTTTTTTTTGCTTTTTTGAAATTTAAAAACAGTGATACTTACTTGATATTTAAAACGACTAAAGCAATACCCACTTTTGGAAATTAAACCGCGACATGATTTGTATAAAAATACTAGCGACCCGCCCCGGCTTCGCACGGGTGCAATACTTATAAGATTTTCCCGCTTTTCTGTTGAAATTTTTCCTGAATTTTCTTTGCTATAAACCTCACGGAGCCCGAGACCTTTTTAACGAATGCAAAACCGTGGAAATCGGTTCGTGCTCTCTGGAGTTAAAGCGTCAGGAAGGAAAGTCCGACTTATTTTATATATAGTAAGAGATAAAAAACTACCTAAAGACTTTCACAAGCTATTACCAACATCCCACGATAACCAGGAAAGACAAACAATCAGACAAATAAGAAACAAAGCGAACACATGTTCAGTCGTAATGTGTCTCTGAGGGGGTCCATGGTGCAAGTATAACAGATCTATTTCAGTACGTACTTGTACAAGAGCACGTGAAGCTTGACACATTGGACTTTGTAACGTTCTTATTACAATCGCCTTAGAGGTCAGACTCGCACTAAGTGTCAAACTTCATTTGCTTTTGACTGTACCTATTGGTTCATTCATTAATTTTGTAATTGACGATATTCTGAGATTTCTTGAAGCTGTACCAAAGGTCATATCCAAGACATGCACCAATTTACATGGTAATTGAGATTACAGAGAACACCGTGGCAGATTTACAATACGTCAAATATTGTTAGTCTGTAAAAAAGTTTTCAATTAGAAGTCCTCTTAGAATATTTTTTTAACCCCTTAACGGGCATAGGCAGTTTAAATTTTCATTGGTTTTGAATGTTATTTCAATTACATAGAATTCAATATTTGGTGGTAACTATTTGCCCTCTGCCCGTTAAAGTGTGCATGTCATCTGATAATAGTATTACACATGAAACAACGTGTTTTTTTTAATTCTTTTTTATTTTTTCAGGTATGTCTAGTGACGTCATTTTGGTAAGATTATATTATAATTATTCAGTAGTTACGGCCGATATTCGAAGATTTATTTTTATCTGGCATGTAACGGTCTTTCATCATTATCATCCTTCTTCCATTATTTGGGGATGACGCTTTGAGTATCCTTTTTATTGTACAAAAGGTATTGGCAACAATTCTAGTATAGTAGGATTAGCAGGCAACAATTACTATTATCAGGAGATTTCTTAGAGCATTGAACCTTTCTTAAATATTCGAAGGAAGATTTAGGTACATCTTAAAAAACATATCTGGAAATGTGCGTTTTCTTTCAACAATCTCTTTCTCGATTTTACAGTGTTCACACAATAGTCCTGCTTTCCCATTGTATACCGATATTTATACAAACGATATTTTTAGAACCTTATAATACACTTGATATCATTAAAAAGGTATACACCAAAATCTGCTACACTAAATGCTAAATAAGTACGTATATACGTTGATACGTAAATGTTATTAAATGCTATTCCACACGCGTTCACAATAAGATATCTGAATCAGACCGGAATATTAAACGAATTTAATTCTGCGAGATTTTCGGACTTAATATATGTGCTATTTTGTGCGAAAATTCAATATTTAAGCGGGCAGTAAAAAGCGTTATCCTTTCGATTATTTAGTGCACCATTCTATTATGTTATCGCAAAACCGTAATAATTTACCCCTCTTAGGGACACAACAAAGAGGCCAAATAAGTTGCGCCCTCGGAGCACCGAATGTAAGGGAGTGAGCGGGTGAGTGAGTGAGTGAGTGAGTGCTCCCGGACATCCAGTAAGGGGTCGGCTCTCGCTCGGTTTGGACGTGCGCTTGGTTGGAAAAACGCTGGGGCAGCGCCGGTTGATCGTGTTTGGAACGCTTAAAAATAAAATTTCCAAAAATCGAACATACATTTTTTAACTTTTTAGTAATAGCGATACTGAAGTGACCTTGGTGATAGACTGTTAGAGGTCGACGAACTTTGTGTTTACAAATAGAACGAGACGGTTTGTTTTGATCGACGTTTTTCTAAGTGTCAAATAATCTGTGAATAGGAACAAACGTGACGTGCTATTATCAAATCGCGTGTGTATTTATTCGTAAAGGACCGTTTTGAGAAGGAGTAAAAATTATTTTGTATCAGTTTTTCAAGGTGAACCCATATTTCGTAAATATTAAGCTTTACTTTAGTATTTATTGGTTTATTTCTTTCTTTTACATATTTATTTTATTTTATATATAGTTTTGTTCTTTTTTCAGTAGCATAATGCATAATAATTATTAGTTTGAAATCGTTGCGGGCCATCCATGGTATGAATAAGTGTTCTTGATCGAATTGAAATGATAAATTAAATCGATTGCAGAATAACGAAGCCGGGAATTTCATGCCAATATGGTTATTATTATCGTTTTATTATAGGTAATCGAATCCATCAAACGTCCGTTTAATTAATCACTCGGAACTCTACCTCATTGAAAATATCAAAACCATTAACACAATTCGAAAAAAAAGCACATCCAGGTATTCCTTTTTATGTTCCTTCAAGTGTAATATACCTACATTTCTTTTAAAAAAATATCAAAAATGTAAAACATACCTGCTTGGGCGCAAAATAGTGTAGTAATTTTGTTTACCGAATTACTTAATCAGTGATTGGAAAAATGGGTACCTTTATGTATCATAAAATATGTAGGGTACCTATTCGTTTAAGAAAAATTAGATTACCAATTTTTTTTGAGAAAAACACCCGAAATAGACTATTTAACTTTCGCTTTAAAAAAGTCCTATTCGGTATAAAGTAAATATTATTAGGGCTTTAATACACAAACCAATATATCTGTATATTAGTGTATATTGTTCTCGTAGGTACCTATATGGCCGAGTATCTGTGTTGTGGAGGGCCACAACCCTTCGTTTGTATTTAAAACTTACATCGATTGAGTACATCGCATTATGAATAGGATTACTCATTCCGCGTATCTATATCTACAACTGAGTAGGTAGGTATATCAGTTATAGCCCTTTTAATAAACAAGATGATATTAGGGGCGCCTCTGGACAGTTGTGCGGACATTTGAATAACCTACCGATTGTCAATAGAGTAATAGATTTACTGTTGATTCACAATTCTAGACTTTATTGGTATCGGTACAGTAACAGTTGTAGGTATGTCGTGTTAGTTATCCAACACAGTTTGGCAAAAAACACATGCACTTGGCTATTATAAAGTAATTTCTGTTTTTTGACCGACTTCAAAAAGGGAAGAGGTTATCAATTCGTCTTTATTTTTTTATGTTTGTTACCTCAGAACTTTCGACTGATTGAACCGATTTGGATGATTCTTTTTTTATTTGAAAGCTGGTGCTTACAGATTGGTCCCATTTTAATTTCGCCCAGTTCTCATAATGGTATCCATGAGAAAACCATATAAGTTGAAGATTGAAGTCGGTAATTTTACTCTATAGAGTTTTTTTAACATAAGTTATTGAAAGACAGTTTGCGGTTAATTTTGATTTTATAGCACTAACAAAATAATCTAATTATAATCCAAAAACTATGTAAAACTTTAATTTTGCGCATGCTGTCAGCCATGTTCCATCAGCAAATAAATGCAATTTAAAAAAGAATATTCGTTTTATGGTCCCACGTTTGGTTTCTACTTCCTAAATAACTTCGTTCCCTGTATTTAAACTTCCATAAAATTCGCACTTTACTATTAAAACCGATGTTAGCCATTCATAGAACTACAGAGCTCACGATAACTTAGCTTGTCGTGTAAAATTAGACTATGGTGAGGAGTAGAGTAGTGTTGTAAGCCACTTCTATGATTTTGGCCACACAAGTCACATTTTAACTTGAACTGTTTTTGATTATTGTTTACTAGCGACCCGCCCCGGCTTTGCACGGGTGCAATGCTAACACTTAAACCGACCACTTGAATCAGTCTATCTATTAAAAAAAACCGCATCCAAATCCGTTGCTTAGTTTTAAAGATTTAAGCATACAAAGGGACATAAGGACATAGGGATATAGGGACAGAGAAAGCGACTTTGTATTATACTATGTAGTGATATAAACGGGAATACGGTTCAATTAATTAAAATAAGTCACAATAATGTACTGAAAGTTCCGAATCTGAGAAATATCGAATAGTTTGTAATACCATGTTTTCGAATTAACTTTTATTATAATTAAAATACAAATATCATGAAACCCAACGTGGAGCATGAATAATGTGAGAATAGTCCAATCTTAGAAAATTACCAATTTGAAAACGGTAAAATTTTCAAAAAAATGTGTAATTTATTTTTGGAATAAATTTTGATTCTAGCTCTGCGGTGCTCGCCCACAAATGTCTATGCAGCACGATGACTCACTGGTTTTACTTCGTTTACATGTTGCCATAGATTACACTGATAGTCGGCAGTTGTAATTAGGGGATCAGGCTCTTTGATTTATTTTTATGGGGAAATAAATTTAATTTAATTTTAAATTTTAGAATAGCTGAGGTACCAACGTTCAACTTTCATAATATTATCTACACCGATGTTATACAGCAATAAAATGTTTGTATGTTTGTAGTATCTGGAACTACTGATCCGATTCTAAAAATATATTAACTATATTTATTGTTAAAATACCAATACAAATTAATACTAGAATAAAAAAATTCCAAATGACAAATAATAATAACTGATACAAAGAAATGCTTCTAAAAATTGTTTCATTCACAAGAAGTTACACCATTCCCGAGTGATGTCCACGCGGGTGAAACTGCGGGGCGCAGTTAATTTATCGTAATGTTATTATGACATTGAAAATAATAAAATATCGTACAAAAGAATTAAACAATAAATTCATATTTAGATTCAAGTCACAAATTATATTATCTGCTTATCAGTGATGCAAAGAGATTCCATATTTTATAATGCGTAAAATTTTGAGTAATATTTTAAAAATACTTTGTTTAATAAAATTTGGTGTATTAACATCTGCACACTAATAAAATTGCACTATACTACATTAACTTCCTACCTCATGCAAAGTAGGTATAATAAAATACAAAAATGCAACCCTAATAATAATATACCGTTTTTGTAATGTCCACAAATACTAGAAACATTTTTAAATTTCATATCCACGTCATAGCATCTCTATTCATCTTTATACAATTTAAATGTTTGTATAAGACGCCGTATTTACAAAACGGTATTGTATTCTGCAATATAGCGGAGAACGAATCCATTGATAGTGCTTTGATTCATTTTCTTGTTCTCCCACGCTGTCAGGCCTCGCTTACTTTATTCAAGTAGGACGGTCGAGTAGAGAGTGGAGCAGAGAGTACCTACCTACTTAGCTGTTCCAATTACAAATTTAAACTTACCACTAGGCGTCCACTGCAATACGTAACTAATTAATTCGTTTACTGGATTTTTGAAATCATATTATGCGGGTACTTCGTTTTTGCAATTTGCATTAAGTATGTACAGTCAAGAGCACGCTAAGCTTGTCACTTTGGACTTTGACCCGGTCCTGTATTCTATGGCGGGCAGTATAAATCAGAGCTCAGCTTAAACCTGTAGTGAAAATCTTGACTTGCTCTTGACTGTACGCAACAAATGGACGAATAACTCAATATCACGCCAACCGATTCCTATGATTCTTTTTAAAGCGACTTCAAAAAACGAAGAGGTTCCTTCTCAATTCGGCTGTATTTTTTTAGTATAATTCGTTGAAGTCGGTTTTTTACTCTTTAGAGTTCTGCGTTATTATTCTCAAAATCGTTGCGAGTCAAGCATCATCGGATGAAGCAGACGGGCTACCAAGCACAACAACTATAAAGTCAGCATCTTGTGTCTGCAAATTGATACTTTATGGCATTAATCGTATTCTGTGTTACCTGTCTGAATGTATCATTGTACATACGTACACTGCTTAATTATGTTTTGCTTTCTACTTTACCATCCGATCTAACTTGCATTATTTTTAACAACCAAACTTGTTTCTTCATTTACTTACCTTATCCAAACGGGGCTACAGCCACACGGGCCGTAGGCGGCTTGAATGAAAGTCAGATGGTCGGTTTTGCCCTTTTTAGGCCGATTTCGTAATCTGTGTCGGTAAATAAACGTATCGAAGTACTTTAGTCACAGCTTTGAAGATTGCACTCCCAATTTAATGCAACGAACTTTCGGAGAATAACCGCGTACGATTTTAATTTTTTGAAATTCGAAGGTTCTTTATTTTTTATTTTGATTTGTTTGTGTTTGTCTTTCTTTTTAAAAATTTGATTTCTCATTGAGCAGTTTCGGGAAATTGGAATTTAAATAATATTTTCTATTTCAGCTCGTCTGTGAAACCTGTACCAAAGTGGCTTAGACTTTCAAAGACTGTGTTCAGACGTTATTTAATAAGACTTGTGATAGCTTTGTGACCGGCTGTGTCTTTTTGTGCCAAATATTGCACAAACGTTTGGGCCAACATTTGGACTGATATGTTGGGTTGCATTGGCTGCGGGCGTTAATGGCTACGGATGGGAACCAACCTATCTAAATTGAACAAGACCAGAGTCTCCGGTGTCAATCATGTTAGTACCATCATATTTATTATAAAATTATTATTTTTATGCTGCAATTTTTGTTGCGATATCTATTCTGTAATGTTGGAATTGAGCTTAATCGTATAAATTTTTTTTGCTGTTGCTACACTTTGTTGCCTGTTTTTTTTGTGGACCTCATTTTATACCAGACTAGCAAATACCGACAGACGTCCGCGTGGATACCTATTTTTACCATTCCCATGGGAATTTGGAAAGTCCCTTTCTTTGTAGGTGTCTACGTCCTAAAAGCTATCTACATTCCAAATTCCGTTCTCCTAGATCCAGCAGTCGAAGTTGTGCATCAAAATAAATCAGTCAGAAGTCAGAACATCTATTTGAAAAGATATGTATTATGTATTTTCCACTAAAAAAAGGGTTATTTTGGTACACTTCAGTACACATATGTACACACTACACAAAACACACTGCAAAATGAATATTTTACAAAAAACACGACGACGTCCCTCTTCAGATTCCCGCCAAAAAGCTACATGTAATTATAGTCTGATGACTGACACATAATATGCACTTTTTTTCTTACCTAAAGCATTTCAATCATTTCAGTGCCTTAACCACAGATCATACAGACCATGCACAACAATAATAATAAAGAGACATAAATCTTCCTTTTATTGCAAGTATTTCCGCTTTGCTGATACATACACCATTAAAAAGAGAATTATGTGGGCCACAATATATCGTGTAAATCAGAGTTATTTGTCGGGGAAGAATTCTCTATATCTGTTTTTTCCTGTTCTGAAGCGTTAGGCAATCTTATGGTACTTTAAAAGTTTATTTATTTATTTTTATAAGTAACACCAGCAGTGTGACACACGAAAATTTTAATAATAACATGTGTAAAAATTAAAATATCATATGTACACCAATGGGGAGTTTTCGGTGACAGCTGTCACTTGAGTATTCAAAGGCGTCAATAGATGGTGCTGATAAGCCTTGGGTTTTATTTTACCTAATCTATGGTCGCAAGAATTTGTCAAACAAAAAAAAAAACAATCTGACTTTTTATCAAAATAAGGTTACGTACTCATTGCCTTGTATTTTATTTATTGTTCTGTTTGTACATTGTTTACGAGTGGTTTGTGTTACAACAAAAGATCCGAATCCACGATAAACAAAAACTCAGTCTCCTTCATCTGCGAAAATGCGTGGACCATGTATAGTGTATGGGTGTAAAATACGGAGGAACCGAAGCTCGACTCGACGCACTAGAAATTTAGGTACCTAAAACAAGATCTGTTTTATTGCGTTGCCTGCTGACGCATTACACTCACTCACACACAACACAACAACGGCACATGACATGACGGACGGATGTGTCACGTAAAGCGGCACATCAGTGTTGCCAATTTCTAATTCCCAATGTTGATCAGCGCCATCTAGTTCAATTTTAAGAATGTCATTGAAAATTCCTCATTATTATACACAGCACATACAAACTAAATAAAAAAATAAATACTTGAAGAAAAAAAAAATAAAAAAGGGAAGGAACTAAGACTAAGAAATGATATAGCACCTACTTCTAAGTTTATGAAACTATAATAGACTAGCGACCCGCCCCGGCTTCGCACAGGTGCAATGCTGATACTAAAACCTTCCTCTTGAATCACTCTATCTATTAAAAAAAACCGCATCAAAATCCGTTGCGTAGTTTTAAAGATTTAAGCATACATAGGGATATAGGGACATAGGGACAGAGAAAACGACTTTGTTTTATACTATGTAGTGATGATTATGACCAAAGTCTTTTATGAAGACTTATTTTGTTCTTACTCGGTCCGTTTATAGAATACCTACCTATTCATTTTGTTGGATCTAAAATCTACATCCTCGAATTTCACCAAACCATAGCTTTTGTAACATTAAAAAACGCACACATATTAAAACAATACAGTGTTACCAGTTTCCCTCCATTACTAAGGTCTATAACTCAGTTAACGTGGGCTGGCAACACTGACGTTATCCGCGCTAATCGTGTTGCCAGGCCTAATGGCGAAAATGGCGGAGAGGCTGGTAGAAAATGAGTTATGGTAGTTTTTTAATGTTTTTTATTTGCTCCTTTTACTGGCAGCTTTGTATGCCGTATGAAATTGCAGTGTAGAGAGAATAATTTTAGTTATTCGTTATGCTGTTTCTTCTAGCAGTTGCCTTTTTATTCTTTTAGAGAATATGGAATGCGAATAACATATAAACAAATTTCGGATATAAATTAAATATTTACAGGATTGTATTTTTAATTTTGTATATTATTATGTTTACCTATTCTACTAAGGGCTGATTTTTCAATCGTCAAATAAACTTTATCTGTAGAATATATTGATACTGTCACTCTCTGACACAATAATAATAATATAATATAATCTCACGCCTTTTTATCCCCGAGGGGGTAGGCAGAGGTATTCCATTACTGGATATACCCACATTTCACGAGATATATTGGACCCCTAAACGTGATAGGTGGTGAGCCCATCGCCGGACCGGGTCTGTTTACACATGTCTCAGAATTAATTCTGAGACCTGCGGGTTTCCTCACGATGTTTTCCTTCACCGTCGAGCTAGTGATAAATATGTACGTAAGTTTTTGAAAAACTCATTGGTACATGCCAGGATTTGAACCCTAGCCTCACTGATTTTCAGCCGGCTCTTTAACCGTCCGGGCTATCACTGCTCTATCTCTGACACAATAGGAAGGAAAAGTTACAGGTGATGTTTATTCTTCAGATAACTTTTAACTGACTATTGAAAAATCAGCCCATAATACATTATAGGTAAGAGCTGAATTGCTTATTCATACTATATTATAAAACAATCCTTGTCATAGTTGTTTATGTATATTTAAGCATATTTATTAGTTGTTTCGTACACATTGCACTGCCTCTACCTACTTTGGGACCCAATGTATACTGTGTCATACCGTGTATTTACTTTTTTATACAGTTTCTTTTAGTTAGCGAGATACATCTTCTTTTACTTCATGTATTACCTGTCTCTGTTTATGTATCACTATCTCTTTCTATGGTGCAATTTTAATCTCCTATTTGGCTTTCTCGTCTCTCCCTACACATCTGACCTCGTCCACCCTGCCTTTATGCAATTATCGCCCTAACACAAAGCCATCGATAAAAAACTCTAATAGATGAGTTAACATGGTCTCGTTTGATCAAAACAAACAAACAATTTTTTTTCTTCGTTTCAAAAAAATATTGCCCTCTTGGACAGAGATGACGTATTTTCAGACATTCTCTATTTTTTAAAATGGATTCAGAGGAAGTTAGCAGGCAATCTTTTTTTGTAGAGTTGTGTACTGGATTGGACAAACGCTGCAGATTTGATATTGGCACGATCGTTACTTGAGATGATAATCAAAATAAAATTAAACCGGAAACACGACTACAGAAACTATAATCGTTAGATTTTTTTAGATTTGCTCTCCTATAACACTATTATTATTGCATCTCCAAATCTAGAAATGTTTGTTTACCCAAACAATTTTTTTTTGTTTAACTTGAAATTGATCTTATTACAGTTTTACTTATTTGTACAACGAACTGTCTCTCTTTGATTCTTTACTCATATCTAGTAGTTTTAACATCGATGCCCAAACCTATCACGTCGCAAGTATAATTCATCATAGCTTGCACTTTGCAGAATGACGTCATCACACGTCACGATCACAATAATTTGTCATGATATATCGGACGCGTGGTTCTGACAGATCCGATAAGTTGGTACGCTTGCTAGTAAATTTGATCAAAAGTTAATTTGTCATTGTTTTATAATGATTTATTGTAACATGTTTATTTCAGCAGTGATAGCCCGGACGGTTAAAGAGCCGGCCGAAAATCAGTGAGGCTCGGGTTCGAATCCTGGCACGTACCAATGAGTTTTTCAAAAACTTACGTACATATTTATCACTAGCTCAACGGTGAAGGAAAACATCGGGAAGGAACCCGCAGGTCTCAGAATTAATTCTGAGACATGTGTAAACAGACCCGGTCCCGGCGATGGGCTCACCACCTATCACGTTTAGGGGTCCAATATATCTCGTGTAATGTGGGTATATCCAGTAATGGAATACCTCTGCCTACGCCCTCGGGGATAAAAAAGGCGTGAGATTATATTATTATTATTATAATATATGTTTATTTCATTTTACCTTTATTGGTGAGAATCCATGATGGTATGGAATTAGGTTCTCAATATAAATAAATATTGTTACTAATATTATAGAATAGGAAATGAAGTCTGTCTGTTTGTGTGATATATTGTGCCGAAACCGGTGAATAGATCTTAAAGAAAGATATAAAGATAACTTGTATCTTGAAAAAGGACATAGGCTACTTTTCTTATTAGAATGCGAATTTAGTCGCGAGGTGAAGCTAGTTCCTAAATAAATTGTAGAGTACAATTTACAGACGACTTGTAGGTACCAAACTGAGCATATACATAACATAAGCATATTAGTACAAATAATTGATAGATTCATACTTAAATATATAAAAATATTTGCTTCCCTCCTAAAACCCTTACTTTACAATCTATCACGTTTAGGTCTAAAGGGGAAAATACACTAGTGAAAAGTGGATTCCATAAAGAAATGAAGTACTGTTAACCCCCCACCCCTGGGATGAGGCGCAAGTATGCATTGGCGAGTAGCTTCGGATGGGGTCCACGAACCAGACAAAGTTTTCACTCTAAACAACGATATAAGAAGAACTCAGTTTCCTGTATCAGCAAATGGTCTAAGTACCGTTAGAGTTAAAGAATAGTTTGTTTACCCAATCTACAGAGTTACAACATAAACAAGATAAAAAGCATGGCGCCGCCCGTCCTGTCGACCGACGGAATGGGAGGGGTTCCACTGATAGCGATTAGCGGTTGGAAGCCAACTGAAGATAAATTATTGGTCCATTGATTGAGAAATTGCTAGGCTTCCCTAGGAATTTGGCAAATTTATTATTTTGCTCACTGTGCTTTTTCAAACAGCGATTAGTACATAGCTAGTATAGGCACTTTATTGTTAACTTATTAGATAAAAAAATTGCAATGATAAATGATTCTGTCAAAAGCCCTTATGTGGCATCCGAGATAACATTTTCTGGGTTAGGTTTCTAGTGAGATCCAACTTTGACACTGATTTGTAGTCCTATTTTATTTAGTTCTTACCACTTGTAAGCCTGAAAATATTACTTTGTCGTGCCCCTGTCACATTCAAGGGAAAGAAATACATTTAATTATCAGGAGACTCAAGAAAACAAATTATTTTCATCTCTCCGGGCGGAAAGCGTCAACTATCGGCACGCTGCGCTAAACGAAGTTGCCGCTTTCCACCTCCGTCGAGCTGAAAAAAGTATACACACCTCGGAAAGTAAATAAGAAAGCCTCAGATCACATGTTTGTAGACCTCGACTTCGCCTCGGTGGACAATTTGCATGTGATCTGAGACATTTCATATTTTACTTCCCTTGGTATGTAATATACTATTCCATAACACTACTCGCTTGCACTCAGACGCCACCCTGAAGGAGCGGCCACGACAGCTTCCGCAGTGAGCGCGGAGCAAAATTCAATATCCGCCCGAATACGAGATATTCGATTACCCGATTACTTGCTTCGGACTACCCCCGCCTCCCCTGGCCATAGCCGACTCGATTTAAAAAGTAACTTCAGCTCTTTAGCACGTCTTTACGAAGTTTGCTTTAAGAAAATGTGTAACTTGATCACGTTGTGAAGTGAAGCACACGGGGGCTATTTTAAAACATCTTACATTCCATTTCAAGTATAGAAACGTTTTCTTTTCTTCAAAACTGTGTATTTTTTATTCTGTAATTTAAGTCTACCTATGCATATAAAATATTAGAGTTGTGGATTTAGTAAATAATTCAAAAGTTTTGAGTTGAAACTGGAAAGTGATTTTAACAAAATTCTTTCTCTCAATACTTACACAATTTATAATAAACTTTTGAATTGATGCCTTCATAATACTAAAAGCATGATCCATAATAAAAGAAGATATCCATGATATCCCGACTATCAATATTTAATATAATTATTGACATTATTGACAACCCTACATCAAGACACACTGCACGCCGCATCTAATTGGTAATAGTAGACGTGAAGCGGCGAGATCAAAGTGTTGCGCGTCCAATAAAACGTCATGGGCTATCAGTGACGTCACAGCTGGATCAGGGATGTCACTCACATTTTCATTTCGTTAATCTACTGTTTTTTTTAGCGGGTGTGTTATGTATTATGTCAATATAGATTATGTTTAGATGTAGGAACAACAAAATGATGTATCGTAATTTATTCTGATGGGTATGGTATTTATTGTTAATTACTTTTATGGTGGTACTTTTTAGATTAATACCTAGAATTATGACTTGAACGAAGGTCAAAATTGTGGCCGCACCTTGGGACTAGGTGTGTTAAATGACAGCTAGGCAATACTATATTATTTACGTAAGTAATACGCTTTCTGCGTCATATTTTTGGGTCGGCGATCCCACAGTCTCTTAAAACCAGGGTCTTTAACCAGTGCGTCCTACCCGTAATGACATACGGAGCCAAAACGTGGACACTCACCGTTGGACTGGTCCACCAATTCCAGGTCGCTCAGCGTGCAATGGAACGCGCGATGCTCGGGGTTTTTCTGCTCGACAGAATTCGAAATGAAGTCATTCGACAGATAACGAGAGTCACCAACATCGCGCAGAGAATCAGTACGCTGAAGTGGAGGTGGGCTGGCCATGTCTCCAGGCGGACTGATGACCGCTGGAGTCGACACGTAATGGAGTGGAAACCGCGTTTAGGCAAACGAAGTGTAGGGCGCCCTGCTGCACGATGGACCGATGACCTAAAGAAGGCTGGCAGTGGATGGATGCGGGCTGCCCAAGACCGGAATGGTTGGCGCTCTTTGGCTTTTGTCCAGCAGTGGACAGCAATTAGCTGAAATGATGAATACGCTTTATATGTAAAATGGTTCGACCTCATTACATGCAACTATGCCTTGTTATCATTGATGTGCCAACACTAATAAAATTAAACCTTTTAGGAAATGTTGGTATTAGTAGAGTAGCCACTGACATATAGTATTACAACTAAGCGAACGCTAGCTTAACGAATAAAAGTATCGATTGTGACTTGGTTGATCAGATTCTGAAAATTCTTTCACTGTTAGATAGGTTCACTATTCTCGAATGATATAAGCTATGTTTTATTGAGGCACTCATAAATATTAATAAACCCACGCACAAATACCGTTTGAGCTATATTTGCTCACTACCCAAACGTTCGATACGTTCCATGCATCATGTATAAGCGAATGAATTGCATTTCTGACGACAGAAAGGGTGATCTGCTGCCCGTTGCAAATATTGATTTATTTTGTTAGATTTATTACTGGCTTAGGAGTTCGCAATTCACAGACGAACGGATTCGAATTAGTTGGAAGGGTTTTGGAGATTAAAATTGGTATTAGTTATTGCTTTTCTGCGCAATTCCTATTTTGGAGGTATAATTTGTGACTCAGAGATAATAGTATTAAACAAATAAATAATAAAAAACTGGAATACCAATCACTGGGTCCATAAGCATGAAAGTTTCACAGAAGTTTCCGTACGTAAAGTGGACTAAGAAAGTAATTTTGAAAATTCATTCATGAGAGAGTTGAACAGGACATCAAAATTTGTATGTAAGTTCATCTGGATGAGATATTTATAAGAACACTTTTTATTTACTATAATGTATAAGATGACGATGAGCGGTCGACACTCGGGGGTGTTTGGAAATTTGACTTGGACAATTGCAGTTTAAATTTCATAAAATGCAGTTAATTGAAATAGTATATTACACATCTAGGGAAGTAAAAAAAGAAATGTCTAATATCACATGTCGGCCGAGGCGAAGCCGAGGTTTACAAATATGTGATCTGAGGCTTTCTTATTTTACTTCCCGAGGTATGTATACTTTTTTTCTTTTCGACGGAGGCGGAAAGCGGCAACTTCGTTTAGCGCAGCGGGCCGAAATTTGCCGCTTTCCGCCCGGAGAAATGAAAAAGCACATTTTACACTATGCTGCTCCCGAGTGACTATTTGTGACTGGGATAATTGTATGTTAATGATCGAGTGCAAGAGAATGCTCGAGGATAGTGATAAACGTGTGAGCTTATGTGTGTAGTTAATTGATTAAAATCTATTTTTGTTGAAATTTGTAGGGCTCTGGCTTCGGCTGTAAAGCCAAGAATATGCGAATAAAAAAATAAAATTTGCGAAATAAAATAATGTGCCTTAGCTCTGAACCAGAATTAGAATCAGATTCGTTTATTTGCTTAGAATAAGTTCATTCATTCAGTGTAACTATATATAGGTGCTATGTGTGTATTAGTGTGACAAATAAACAAACATGACGATTTCCGATAAAATACACAGTGTATCTAGGGTAAAATCAACCTTATAGACAAAACGTCCCACCCGCACTCGATGGTTCATCATAACATAACCATTGTCCTAGAGTGTCGATAAAATCGTAGTAAAAACGAGATGACATATTTTACCGCAGCCATAACATGACACGTCACTTCTTCCATATTATCTCAATTTTAGGCGAATCAAATGCCAGAAGCCCCTTGGTCTTTCTGTCCCATCACAATACACTCTAATAATACTATTAGGGAAAATCGCTGCGTGCACAAAAAATCCAATAGATTTGACGCCATTTCGTTGTCCGGTAAGGTGCATTTTTTTTATTTAATTCTGCAAATCCACCCTTGTTTTTGTGGGGTTCCACTATTTGGTGCTTAAGTCATGAGCGAGTAGCGATTTTTTAGAAGCCGTGTAGTAAAAAAATATGGAGACAATTGGGTAGTTGACAGCATCGAAATTAAATAGCGAGTAGTCATACATTAAAAAGATTATCCCAAAACACCTCAAAATATGTATTTAGATTTTCAATTTACAATTATAGCAAATTTAAAAATAATAAATCAATCAAAAAAAGTGCTGCAATTGAGTACTACAAACTATGACGTCACGGTTTGCTATTTCAGTACATTTTCCATAGTAAAAATTCGTTTTGACAGATCGTAAAAAGTAACTGATTTGACTAGATAGGACACAACCCTATTGTCTTTGAAGGTTAACGAACTTTACTAAGCCTGGACAATCGAGAAAAGGCTGGCCTACTCCGAGAGACGTCACTCCCAAGATAATCAAAATGATATAGTCAAAAACAAGTTTGTTTATTATTAAAATGTTTTGAAATATTTTAATATTTTTTTCTCAAAAATATTCATACATTAAAATTAGACGGTTCTGTCGTCCTAGGTTATAATTTTTCAGTACAGTACTGCCGTTTTAACTTGGCAAAAGTTGGCAAATGGCTGCGCAATAACGTTTTTGCAGCAGGGGGTTTGCGCAGGTGAAACCTATCTCCAGAGAAGCCAAGTTAAAACTCCCGTACTGTACAAATAAATAGTTAAATCTCTTTTCAACCGCGATCATCAAAGTTATCAAAAGCCTTTAGCTCTCATGTGTGCAGAGCGCCGAAATAATAAAGGGCTATATTTAAGGCTGTGGGCGTTTTTGAGCACATACTGGGGGCGATTAAACCGCTTCATCGTTTCATTTAGACCACCCCACAATAGAGGGTAGTGGAAATCAATACCCGGCAACTGTCGAGTTTGAAATGTTTACGTGAAAATTATTTAATCAATTCCCCGAAGAACTTATTTGTTGGATAGCTTGTCAAATGCCACGTCGAAAATATGCATTAGACGCCAAAAAAACAAAAAAAAACTTTTTAAGTTTTCATTGTATTGCTTGTTGCGTATGCTTATGAATGTGACATGTCTTTATAATATTTTTATAATTAGCAGCGCACTGTCTTATTCACCCTAATTCTGACCATGTATTTTATATTTAAAAAAATGTGTCAAAGCAAAGTCAAACCCACTAACATAGTTCTTAAGCCTCTACTAACAAAAATGCATTGTAGTATTTTCTGACATCGAATAAACAAAAAAAAGACGTGTGGCACTCGGGGACTGCCGCGGTAAAGCTATTGCATAGCATTTTGTATCAACAAGAATGCCGAAAAGAAACGACGTTAGACAATGCACGGCCTTCAAGCCGCACGAGTGTTATTTAAATGGTTAGCAGAGTATTCGTATTTTTGTAAGCAGAAAAATATAATCTGTAAGCAGAAATAGCTAATTGGTCAGCAACTCATTGCCAGCAAACATTACAAAACCTATCAGCATTTTATGTCATTCTGGATGGCTGTAATTATTTTTGAGCTGCAATGAGCTGCTACTGTTTAATAAAATTTTGGTAAGTACTCAGAGGGGAAGCCAAAAAATATTTTTTGAGCTGCATATAAAAATAGCAAAAATAATCTTAGCAAACTTGTCATGCGCAAAATGGGCGCATTCCTTACAAAGATTAAGAAGGACTTTGGATTATGCAACTTTTATCATTATAATTATTATTACCATTACAAGTAGTGGTGGTGGTGGTGGTGGTGGTGGTAGTGGTGGTAGTGGAAGTGGGAGTGGTGGTGGTTGTAGTGAGGGTGGGTGTAGGAGTGTGAGGGTGTGTGAGTGGGAGTGGGGGTGGGTGTAGGGTGGGAGTGGGAGTTGAAGTGGGCGTGGGAGTGGGGGTGGAAGTGGGGTTGGGGGTGGGGTGGGAGTGGGAGTCGGAGTGGGAGTCAGAGTGGGAGTGGGACTGAGACCGGGACCCGGACTCGGACTCGGACTCGGAGTGGGACTCAGACTCGGACCTGGACCCGGACCCGGACCCGGAATCGGACTCGTACTCGGACTCGTACTCGGACTCGTACTCGGACTCGGACTTGGACTCGGACTCGGACTCGGTCTCGGACTCGGACTCGGACTCGGACTCGGACTCGGACTCGGACTCGGACTCGGACTCGGACTCGGACTCGTACTCGGACTCGGACCTCCGTGCCCGTCGGAGTGGGGAGTGTGAGGTTTTTTTCGTTACGGAATTTCTGGATTCGGTCCCCGCGCTCAAGGCCCTCGATAGAAGCTATGCAATAGCTTAATAATCTTAATTAAAATGTTGGGTACAAACGTAAAAATAACAGTTAAGTATATTAAAAAATAAATACATAATTTCAAAAGAGAACAAGTATCATTTTCCAAACAGAATCGGTGTCTAAAAAATCTTCTTTTTGTTTCGTAAAAGCAAAAGAAACGGAATACGAAATGAAAATAATAAAGACATTAGCGGCCAAATATTTATTTTCCTTCTATTTTTAAAAGCAATGATACTCGTACCGTGAATGGAGGACAAAGAATAAACAAGGCAAAACATTCCGAACGTGCACAAGTCCTCAAATTGTTACTTCGCTTTCAACGATGTCTCTAGAGATTTATTATATTTCATTTTGTTTAAACTTTGAAGTAATTGTCGTTATGTACTTTTACAGTTAATTTCTCCTTTGTAGACTTTTGTGAAAGTAGATACATCTATTGTTCACTAATGTTCTAATCTAGCTAATGTTATAAAGAAGTAAAGTTGTTTGTATATTTTAATTTTGTAATTTTAACTGTTATCTAACTAGAGCTAGAACTACTGATATATATCTGAAAATTCTGCACTATGAAAGCTACAATATTTCCGGGTAATATTATATTTATCGCTAAGTATATTAATTTTTTATATCAAACGACTTTTGAGATAAATTTGGTGAAATTATTTAATTATAGTGAATGTTTATGATGGGGCTTGGTTTAAATAAAATAAATTATTAAAAAACTAACTGCTTAAAAAATCCATCAAGCCAAGTCAAGACTAATATTTACTAGTAAGACATGAAATTAAAAAGAGCTGCCCTTGAGTTACTTGCTGGCTCTTCTCGGGGTACTGCATTTGGAACCAGCAACTCGTCGGTGGAGATGGGCTGCTGTTTACATTTAGCCAATCTTCATGGACGAGTTTAGTGTGCCTTGTTATTGACGTCTAAATACCTACTGAAAAATAAATGAATTTTGAATTTTTGCATTTCATATAAGTACAGTCAAGAGCAAGTCAAGCTTGACACTACCAGTTTAAGCTGAGCTCTGATTTGTACTGCGCGCCATAGAATACAGGGCCGGGTCAAAGTTCAAAGTGTCAAGCTTAGCGTGCTATTGACTGTACATATTATTATACATACATAGATACCATAAATCGATGATTTTAAAAACAAAACTCCAAGCCAACGCGTAGGCCTACATCCAATCCATTTATAACAGGAAGAAGGTAGTATTTACACTTTTGAAAACCAACAACTAGAAGTACCTATCAATTAGTTTATCAAACAAGGCTTTGTCTCGGCGGCACTCGTTAAAAACGACCATCCAACCATGAACCGTCTTCCTTGCTTAAGCCACTCTAAGGTTTGGTTTATTGGAGCGTCAGCAAATCTGTGTATTGTTTCGTTTTAGGTGGTACTAGCAACCCGCCACGGCTACGTACCTACTGGTCCAATCTGTTTATATAAACCTTACGGAAACAATTCTCTAAATGACAGTGAAAACAGCATCGAAATCCCGATGCGTAGTTTAAAAAGAACAAAATAAAGAAGACAAGTAATTTTGGCAAGCAATAAAAACTAGTCTATTTTATTTCGTAAGCATTTATCTGTTCTATCCATTGTTCGGTTGGTAAATAAAACCATCGCTTATATTTAACTAAATTTAACTACTTACATAATAGGTTTAATTTTACATATTATTATTAGGATTGAGAAATATTTTCAGATCCTGTAAATACATAAGTATAATCAATTTATCACTTACGAGTACGTAATAATAATATTGTCAGACAAGCCATATTCAGCAAAATAATAAAAATTGTGTACCTACTAGTAGGTACTTTAGGGTCTTTGATTGATGATGAACTTGTAGTATTTAATCAAAGTATGTTATGCCTATACTAATACTAGTTAAAAAAAATAAAAAATCTCTCGCCTTTTATCCCCGAGGGGGTAGGCAGAGGTATTCCATTAATGGATATACCCACATTTCACGAGATATATTGGACCCCTAAACGTGATAGGCGGTGAGCCCATCGCCGGACCGGGTCTGTTTACACATGTTTTAGCTGCGGGTTTCCTCACGATGTTTTCCTTCACCGTCGAGCTAGTGATAAATATGTACGTAAGTTTTTGAAAAACTCATTGGTACATGCCAGGGTTCGAACCCGAGCCTCACTGATTTTGTGTAATACTAGTTCTTGCGGTATATGCACCCGTCCCTTCTCAATAACCTCAAGAATTCACTTTAACAATTCATAACTAAATCCAAACCCGCACCATCATAAATACCAAATTACCATACACGAAAACACGAGAATCGCATTATGTGCACATTAAGATACTCCATTAATGCAACATAACCTCTGTTGCCGACTGTATCTTCCCTCGGGATTATAACCCCTGGACGAGCCATCTTAGTAAATAGTGTTTTTGTATCCCCTTTAAGTCAGCTGCTATTCGGATTCCAGGGGATTTACTACGTGAAGTGGTTGGTGAATAAATGAAAAGAAAAAGGTAGACAGAGGTATTCCATTTCTGAATAAACCCACTTTTCAGTAGATATTCTTTGAACCCATAAACGTGATTGGTGAGCCATATACATGTCTCAGAATTAATTCTGGGATCTGCGGGTTTCCTCACAGTTTTTCCTTCACCGTCGAGCTAGTGATAAATATGTACCTACTTGGTACATGCCAAGATTCGAACCCGAGCCTCACTGATTATCATCATGTAAAGCTATTACTGAAATGAAATGAATAAATCTGTCAAAATGTTGGTTGATTGTCAGTAACTTTGGGTGCGGTAAGAGGTTGGATGGGACCGTTTGGCATTGGCACGACCTTCAGAGGGTATGGGGTCGCATTTTTTCTCCGTTAGGTATACATATATACAGGGTGACTTTTTTACCGTCTGGAAAAAGATGTGGTGTGATAGGTAAGTGTAACAGATTCATTTGGCAATGTTAGTTAAAAAATATATTTTTTTTTCCCAAAAAATTTTTTTCTTGCTTTACTAAACTAATAATATACATTACTGAACTAATATACATTACTCAATTGTAGCCACTAATACACACTGAATTATTTGAAATAGTATTTTAAAAAGAAACAGGCTCGTAGCTTCCATTTATGCTCAATCTACCTACAACCACCAGCTGCGCGTAGTACTGTGCGTAGTTTTCTAGATTTTGTAAATTGCATTAAACATGACTATATTTAACAATTAATCTCGTGTATAACTTCGGCTCTAGATACCTTATACGTCATATTTTTTTCCAGACGGTAAAAAAAATCATCCAGTATAATTGCAACGAAAAACCATGACAAGTTTTGATTATGTGATGGCTTTAACTTCTTTTTATATCCAGAAGTCCCACGTAGGGTAGTAAAGCAAATATTTATTTATTTTCATATTATATTTATATTTATTATTACCAAGAAAATGTGCACATGGCGAAGTTAATGCCCGGCATTATCTACCAGTCAACCATCAGGCTAAGCAGAAATAATACTTTTTTAATATATGTGAACACTTACGAGTATGTCCCAGCAGATATGATTGCATGAACATGTATTTGATACACCGTCGTTGGTTCAAATGTCAATTCTACGTTATAGTCTTCGATTATACCTACGTCAGATTCATTTAACTAAGGAGGACAAAGGAGTACTCCGTAAAACATAAGCGGAAAGCGGATCTCTAAAATACAAATAGTAACTGATACAAAAAAGAAAAACTTGACTAAAGAAATAGTATGTATATATGTCATAAATAAATAATTACATATACTAGCAGGTGGCCCCCGGACCAAAGGTGCCCATTACGCTGACCGCATTGCCGCGTTGGATAGCTAGCGACAATTGCTGCACCAGGAAAGCTCCGACACGGGGATCACCGCCACGTTCCCTCAAGCGTCGCCCCAAGTCCTGCACAATTTTTCACCCCGATTTATAATAATAAATAATAAATTATTATAAATCGCTGTCAGCTTCTCCTTTATACCGTCTCGTATCCCTTAATCCTTGGCCGGAGGCTACAAAGCAGATCTAATTCGGAAGCTATGCGATTGTCATCGCCGTCACTAAGACCCGACTCCTGTACTGACTCCTAGTTAATAGGATGACCTCACTTAGTGTATCTTGCTTGATGACAATATGGCAGTGTAAGCTATTGTCTCAAGGTATTAACTGATTAATTCGATATGTTATGGTACTGGTGCTAGTCTGTGGGACTTTTTACAGCGCCGATTTTGATGCAAAACTTCACGTCGTCTTATTGTTCACATAGCATGAATGATGGGTTTTAAAAGCTATTTGAACTAGTCTAAATTAAATAAATAATTTATGGGACCCAATTGAGACACGGTTATTCAGTCCCAAACTAGGCCACACCTTGGACACTAGCGATAAAATGTATGAAACAAACGCGTTGCTGCGCACACAGTCTAAGCTCGTGTAGGTGAACGCGTACCATGCTTGTGTGAGAACGCGTGCCATCCTCTGCGCACCGCGTCGTCGTCTAGTCCTAGCCAGCCGGTGACTGTGAGACAATCAAGCGCGGGGTGGCGGCACTTTTAGCGGGAGGCAGGGAGTGGCCATACTGTACGCTAGTAGGTATTATTCATTATGCTGTGACTAGCCAGAGCCTTTGCTATGGGTACTAAACAACTGATAAACATACTTAAATAAATATTAAACAGCCAGACACAAAGCCAACAGACATGTTCAGGCACACAAATGTTGGCCCAGAGCGGGGACCGAACCCACGACCTCCGACTCAGAATGCAGGATCACTAACAACCAACTGAGCCAACATGGCCGTCAAAAATATTAAATAATATTGATTACGGACACGCGCATATATCCCGTTTTGGATAAACCATCCCGTAGGTACTACTTCCGCTCAACAAATAACCAAAGTTTTATGTTAATATAGATAACGAAGAAACTAAAATTCACTCACTTCATATAGTTATATTACCTAGATATTTCCAAATAAACCTTAAAAACCCAGTGTTCCGCTCGCAGCTCCCATGTTATACCGTTTCCTTGAGAATTTTGAAGAACCCTGTTTTTCAAAGTATGTTGTTTTGTCTTTTCTATGAAGTTTACGAAAGTTATTTCGTTATTACGTTATTATTTAAACAAAACAATAAAACCTCCGTTACTGTAAAATCCAATCAATACTATGGAAGCCATTCAAAATTTGAAATTTAAGACGTTATAATTATAAACAGTAAAGTCCAATTATCTATAAATTTCATCTACAAGATTGAGGTACGCCTACAGTTTCAAATTCCCGAATAATTAGTCCATCCTCGATTCAATCAATGGTTAGAACCGTCCGTTCGTCCGACCGTGTAAATTGCAAGTGGTTACGGCGAGAAATTCTATTCCTACGAATTTCTGGAACGGAAAATCCAGAGAATATTCCATTAAACGTAATTCAATTTAATGAACAAGTTAAATATTGAATTACAAAAGCAGTGATAGCCTTCTGGTTAGTGAGCCGGTGCGCAAGGTTCGGGTTCGAACTCTGACATACCTATAAGTTTTTCAAAAACTACTCTGAAGGGTAAAAAACCTACTTCAACGAAAGGCACTAAAAATATCAACGATTGCGTAATATAATATTTTTTGAATTTTGTTGATATTTTGAAAAACCGCTCGACCAATTTTGTTAAAATATTATGGGACCGCCAAGTATGATCTTAAATTAACTAGAGATCTAACGTTGCTTACTTTTTTCGCAATTTACAACAATCAATTAAAGCTGTTTTTAAAAAAAATACGCTATTGATACATACAGTAAGGTCTACGATACGTTGTTACTTTGGACAATAAACTGAAGGGTAATGGATGAGTCACCGTTTTTTTGGGGTTGCCAGTGTAATTGGTATTTGTGTTTGATGGATTTGGGATGCTGACAATTTTATTAAAGGCTCAATTCTCGTAAACGGTGGGAACAAATGTTACATAATCTCACGCGTCCTTCCCATTGGGGTAGGCAGAGATAATAGACTGTCACTTGCTACGGAACTGGCAGATATCTTGTACTTCACCCACATCTATCAAACGACTCATACATGCTCGTTGGTTGCGGGTAGAGTTTATCTAGATTATTTTCAATACATATCGCCAATCTGGTCGACGTCAGTACGCCTAGGTCGTCCTTTACCGACAATGTAGGATGTAAACATTTAAAAGTATCTACAAAGCTATTTTCAATTTGAATTTTGTAACTAATCCGATGGAGCGGCAATTATATTTATTGAAAAACATTTAGGTACCTACTGCATAAAGAAAAGAAAATTAAATACGTTCAACAGCCAATTCCTTTACGAAGTTACTTTTAAAAATATGAAGTACAGTTATAGCGAATTTAATGCAAATTTTCTTTTTCAACTGCTCCTAACTAGCCCGTTGGATGCAATTTGAAAGGCTAGAAGCTCCCCTCCTAATTTGGCGGCAAAAGAGAGCGCGTGCCAGTCACGTGGCAACGTTTTGACCAATCGCCAGTCATTGTTTTGGCAGTGACGTCATCAGTGTGGGTTCTGGGAAAGAGTCGTGAGAAATGGTAATGCCATAACAGAGGATGATATATTTTTTTAATTAGGTAGGTATTTTATATTTTTAGAGTTTTCTACCGTGACATAATAACTAATGTTAGTTCTTTGGGCTATTGTAATACCACTGGATTTTTTTTTCTCTTTTAATATGAATACAAACATCCTACTATCCTACTAATATTATAAATGCGAAATTTTGTATGGATATATGTATGGATGGATACATGTTCCTCTCTCACGCAAAAACTACTGAACGGATTTTGATGAAACCTTACAGTTACAGGTATATCTTATACGTCAGAATAACACATATGCTATATTTTATCCCCGTATTCCCCCAGGAACGGGAACTACACGGGTGAAACCGCGGGGCGCTGCTGGTAATTACATAATCTCACGCCTATTTCTCATTGGGGTAGGCAGAGACAATAGACTAACACATGCTACAAACCTGGCAGATCTCTCGTGCTTAACAAAAAAACTTCAGTAAAGCATGTGGTACAATGCCCAGAAGTCTGGCAGCATTTAATACACAGCGTAACATCAAGGCTGTAAGGACTAGAATCCAAAGGCCATTAAACAATAAAAAAAATCATAACATCAGCTTTTAGTATTAATTTTTAAAAAGTAAAAGTATGTTAAGAATTTGTAATACAAAAACTTAATCTTAGCATAAATTCTTAGTTTGTACAGTCAACACAACAAGTATGCAAACGTAGGTGAGGGCTGATTTGCAAAATTCGACAAATATTTGGTGACACTATTTATTTGTGTGCCTAGCACCCTTCGGTTTACTCTAATACCTAACGCCTAAGCAAACCTGCCTACTGATGTCAATAAGGGATGTTTGGTGTAGAATTAGGGGTAGGTTCTTTGAGAAAACTGTTCGGGTGACTTTTTTAACACATTTGAGGGGAAATTGTTTAACAAATCGATTGAATAAATAAACTGGCAACTGGATTCGCCGTTTAGTGTACGTACAACACTATGGATTTAAAAGAAATTAAAATGTTTATTTATTTTGCAATTTTGAGCACCGCCATATTTATTTATTATGTATTTTTTTTATATTAATGATGGGCTTACTCTTGACCTCAGACTAGCCCGAGAGCAAAGACGAGACCTACGAGGGGATGCATTTCATTTCCACATACAACCTTTTAATAAAATTGAGGTCCAAAAGATTAGGGCTTCAAAATTGAGACACTTATTTCTACCCATCAGTGGCCTTGCCCACGCAAATCCAGTTTTTCTACATTCCATTGGAAATTATTTCCTTTTCCCATAGGATTTTTTTGCCATAAAAATAGACAGCTGATATCGTTTCTTCTCGTTCCCATGGGAAATATATTTTCTACTAGCGACCCGTCCCGGCTTCGCACGGGTGCAATGCTAACATTAAAACCTTCCTCTTGAATCACTCTATCTATTAAAAAAAAACGCAAAGTCCGTTGCGTAGTTTTAAAGATTTAAGCATACATAGGGACATAGGGAAATAGGGACATAGGGATATAGGGACAGAGAGAGAGACTTTGTTTTATACTATGTAGTGATAACCTTCCCAAACGTCCTCTCAACAACTCATCATCGTTTTGTCCCAATGGGATGAATAGTATACGAATACATTACAATGAAACATCCATCATCATAATATGCTTATATTCCGTATTGGTTTTGTAAAACGTTCCCTTTTCTCTCATTAAAGTTAAAATACAACCATTTAAAGACTTAATATCTAATTTCGGTTCCCCCAAAAGCAACTGGTCTCTTAATCACTTGAGTAGCTCTTCAAAAAATAATATCTTTCTAAATCAAGACGAAAAAATAAGAAATAAAGTTAAAAATAACGTCAAGGCGCCAGCAAGTGGAAGCTTGACTGAGTGAAACAGACGTTGATTGATTACTGTTGTTTGTTATGAAATAGAAAACTGTTTTTAATAAACAAGATGTATTATTTTCGAATTATCTACCAGTGTTTTTGTGCTGAACTGTACTCGACTTTTTTGTTTTGAATTAATTATCATTTAATTTGTGTTGCGTCGGTTTTTCTTTCAAATACTGACGCATTTAAGTAAAATTGCTGAGAAAAAAACGGTTTTGCGTTGTTATATAATTTTTACATAAACAAATACAAGAAAAAAAAACAACAACAGATTATACCTAATTTTAAATGCTTACTTTCTTTCACTCTCATTAAAAAAGTAGAAAAAATAATACCACAATAATATTTCATAATTAGAATCAAGGGACCACCCATATATTTCCAAAACACGTCGTTACCATTACGCCCGGTTCCAGAAGCTACGCATCATCGGTAACATCAACATCTACCACTTGCCACAGATGACAGTCTCCCAGTCCATTTCCGTAATGGATGCCGTAACAAAGAACGTCACATCCACGAGCCTATTGGGTCAGTTATAGCCTTTTGAGGGAAGTTCGATTGCCGCTTGGGGCTAATATGTATGTTGACGTCGTGCTAGTAGTATATAGTTATCAGTTGTTTGGTAACCATAGTACAGGCTCTACCTTGTTCGGGACTAATTAACTTTATTTGAATTGTGTGCCTCAATTTATTTATTTAATTTGTGTAGGTAGTTACCTGTACCTACAGGGTACTTGTGGAAGCAACTCGTCGGTTTAGATAGGCTGCTGTTTACATTCGGCCAACCTCCATGGACGAGTCCCTTGTTATTCGACTATTAAAGTTTCTAAGAGTAATTTTAATGTACCTACAGAAAAAACTATAGAGTGTTAAAAAATATTTCGATGATAAATTTTAAGTCACAAATATTAAACCTTAATAAAACTTTATATACTTACCTAATTTTAAATTCATCAGTATTAACATAAATCTATAAAGTAGTCCTCTCTTCTACTATTGCTGTGCCCTTTACAGGGTCCATAAATTGATCTCACTCAGTTAAGACCACTTTATACGAGTATGTTTAAACTTACTATGCAATAAATGATTGAGTATTGAGTATAAATGAATTTTGAATTGATTTGACCAATAAACGCTAGTAGAACCTGAAACCGGCTGCATCGGGAACATAAACTTCCTCATTCCCGGTGAGTACATTGACTCGTCAGCTCTGTCGCGGCTCGCTGATTGATCGCCGCCCAGAAATGAGCTTTAAATTACTCGTTTCCGTTCAAAATGGAGATGTTGTGCATTTGACGGAAATTCTCGTGCGCTGAAATTCATTTTGGGGTTGTTTTTGGCGACTAGCAGATTTTGGTGGTTGTTTTTAGGCGACTAACCATGAATCATGTGACATAACGATTTACCAGGCAATCATAATCTGTAGTTAAGAATTGACCACGTGTATTTCACAACATTCTGAAGGGATAATATCTGCAATGACTTTCAAGAAGACTTGCAAAACTAAAAATTTAATAAAAACTTTTTAACTTGATTACTCTGTTTATGCAGTAATCTTGTAGATCTGTGATTTTTATTCCCCTTGTAACTAAAATTTGAATTTTAATGTAAACTATAGTACTTCAAATTTTGATACAGACTTGCAACTTGGCCAGATATGTAGTTAAGATGACAATACAAAAATTTGGTTATTTATCTGATCTGATGATGGAGCCAGGAGGATAATGACAGCTAACCTATTCGTAAACCTTCATTTGATTTATTTCACACAAAAGCCTGTTTTCAAGGTTTTTTATTATAATTATTTATTTTTATTGCTTAGTTACTTATCTGCAAAATACTTTAAGTTATTTGTAAATACAGAAAACATTACTTACAACCTTTTTGGTTTTTTCGCAGTAGGGAATAAAAGTCCTTTTTTCATTCAAGTCTAGTGAAACATTTGTAACGTAAGTAATTTATATTACAAACAGTGTGTTACGAACAAAACTACAAACATCCCAAGTTAGCTCAAGGGCGTGCCGCGTTCACCCTCACTGTCAAGATGATAGGTGTCAAGTTGACAGCTGACAAGTTGACAGGTGTTCAGTTGACACCGGGTGCTTTCCGACGTTTATGCAGTACACCTTATAGCTTAAGGGTTGGACTTTGACATTTTCAGTTGCTCGACTCAAATGATATATTAGAAAATGTCTTCCACAAATCGCCTGGTTGACTGAACTCTCTATTTGTGGGCCTTGAAAAAATGTTTCAAGTGCTTAAGCACAACTCGATGATAAAAATATTAATTACAGAGCTATTACTTAAATTCTGTTTTTTCGATACAAATAAAAGTTTTCTTTTTTACCTCTATGTATAAATATAGTAATACATATAATATATAATAACTGTAAATTTAATGAAATCCTATAATCGTTGTATCCATGCGTGATCTGATAACAAAAAATAAAAATACTACCAATAATCCTATAAAACTATACTATAAAACTGTGTGCAAAATCTATACATCAAATTATCTTTTAAAGATTTGTCATAAAAAGTCACCAATCGCCACTGCATTTCTATTAGCTTCCGTAAAATATAACTAACTTTTGTTTGGATCAAGTCCACAGTTAACTTTACGTAATGTCTCTAACAAGATACACACACCGGCACAATTAGCGGAACAGAAAAAAAAAGGAGAAAAAAGAGGGAATTTAGAACAATGAATGTAATTTTTAAACAATATATTATTTAAAATGAAACAACAATTCAATTAACATGTTTTGACATTCATTTGTAACACCATACTTAAAATTTTATAAAAATAAAAATTAAATTAAACAAAATGCATTTTTCTTCGATTTTTAATTATAGAGAAACAGCAGAAAATTCAAGATTTTTCAAAGTTTAACAACAATTTCAATGACTGTTCAATATCGAGTGTTTCCTCCTCGTGCTCTGATGAGGGTTTCCATCCGTCTGGGCATGCTGCGGATGATGTTATCAATGGTTTCTTGGGGCAACCTCTGCCATTCTTCAAGTAATGCGTTTCGCAACTCGTTGAGATTATTGGGAGGGGGCATTCTTGACTTTACACTCCTCTTTAGCAAGTCCCAGACGTGTTCTATAGGGTTCATATCGGGGGACCGTGCTGGCCACTCCATCACCGTTATACCAACATGGTTTAGGTATGTCTGTACTGTGCGAGCACTGTGAGCCCGAGCATTATCCTGCATTAGAATGAAGTTGTTACCAATAAAGGGGGCAAATGGCACAACATGTTCTTCTAAAATCTCCCTGATATACCGATCAGCATTCAGATTCCCGCCATCGACCACTACTAACTCCGTACGAGCTCCTAAACATATTCCTCCCCAGACCATAATTGAACCGCCGCCATATGCAACTGTATTTTCAAAATTAGACTGGATATACCGTTCTCCATTGCGTCTCCATACTCGCTGCCTTCCATCAATTTGATTTAACATAACTCTGCATTCATCAGTAAAAAGAATCTGTCCCCAGTCGTCGAAGTCCCAATCACGATGTTCACGACCAAAGTGTAGACGGTTTGTGCGATGATGTCTCTCAAGTTTTGGGGCTTTGGCGGGCACATACGAGCCTATACCCACTTCTTCGAATCTTCTACGAACTGTCCGCTCACTCATCCTTACTGCTCGTACCTCTTCCAGTAAATTTCGAGCCTGCACCGCCGTTAGTCTCGTGTTCCGTCGGACTTGAAGTTGGAGAAAACGGTCATCCCTCCTTGAAGTACACCTTTTCCGGCCTTGTCCTCTCCTTCTCACTAGAGCATTCGTCAATCTGTATCGTTGGATGCTACGATAAATCGTTGATAACGATCGACGAAGGCTTCTGGCAATCGATCTGTAGGTTTGACCATTTCTCCTCATTTGATCTGCCCTAATGATTTCTGATGGCGTTAAATCAGGCATAATTAGATGCTCGTAAATTATCAATATGCGAAAAAACTCAAAAGCCTCAAAAACTGCAATTCAAAGCTTTTCAAATGGAATTCACGAACCTTCTAAAAACGGACAAGCGGTGGAAAAAATGAATCAATGAAAATTAAAACAAAAGAATGAAAAAAAGGGCAGTCGCTTAGTATTCCATTTTTAAATTAAAACCCAAATTTAAAAAAAGCTTGTTTAGCCGGCCAGTAACACGCAAAAATGCGTAAATACTCCCTTTTTTTTCTGTTCCGCTAATTGTGCCGGTGTGTGTATCTAAGTTAACAAAGCTAATAAGAGCACAAATATAATTAATGTGTGTAATAAACGGGGGGCCAATTCTATTAAATGACAGCGGTGATAGTTGTATGAAAATTACATGATTGTGGTCACTCAATGGTGATATTATGTCAAAATTTGACATAATATCACCATTGAGTGTCAAAATTTGACATAATATCACCATTGAGTGACCACAATCATGTAATTGTCATACAACTATCACCGCTGTCATTTAATAGAATTGGCTCCCAGATAATTTGATCATAAACAACATTTCAGACGACAGAATACCTGACGTTCATCGCTTAGATTTAAGTGCTTGTTTAGTATTCTATTTCTGAGTCCGATTCCTGAAATAGCCAGAAATATCCTGAGTCGGGATAAGAATCTCCACCCCGCGTTTATTTCTGTAGCTAAGCTATGGCTACACGGTTTCAATATGGCATTATTACTTCACTCGAGTTTATAAAGATAATGTTACGTACGATAGATACTTCTGTCGCGACTGCACTTTAGTTATAGTACGTTTCATTACAATTTGTTGTTTCAAATTTTATATTTTTATTAAGCTGACTGTATCAAGTACATATTTATATATCAATTCTTTTATTTTAGTAGAAATGGAGATATACAAATGAAAGAAAACTTAGTAGACTCTTTTCATTTTAATTAGCTCGATTTATCAATGTGTTGATGCAAAATCATAGTGAAGACATTTTCACATTTTTTATTGATTTTTGTTTCATAATTTAAATTTCTATAATACAGTCAATGTAATGAATTGGATTTGTTTCGATCCACCAACATAGATATATTAAATACTAGCTTTTACCCGCGGCTTCGCTCTCGCACGTTTATTTCACCCCCTTAGCGGCTGAATTTAGCAAAATCCTTTCTTAGTGGATGCCTACACTGTATAAGCTATCTATATGCAAAATTTCAAGTCTCTAGACCCAGAGGCTGTGCGTTGATACATCACCTATCAGTCAGTCAGTTTATCATTTTATAAATATAGATTTCACTGTCCAGATTTAGGAAGTTGTTACACGACGTAAATACGTACATACACATAGAACCACTTATTGCTACAAGACGCGAAACAGACCAACCCACGTACAATATCTAAAGCAATATAATAAAATTATAGTGCGTGAGTGCGTGCATTCACTTTTGGAAGCAACATGACTAACTTTACTAATCTAAAGTACAGGTGATAACAATCAATTAGTATTAATTATAGGTTTGCCTTAAAGTCTGTTTTACAACTGTATCGAAAATTTAAATTTAAGTCCGATTCATTTATAATAAGAAATCTTAAAAATAATTTCAAGATATCTACGCATGTTTGCCTATAATTGGGGCTACATCTCTAAATACTTTTATTTTTGTATGAAGTATAGCAACATTCTTATGTATACCTGTTGGCAAACATTTTGAATAAAGTTAAAAATAAAATAATGAACAATAAAAATAATTTGTCTCAGCCCTCATTCTTTCCTGTGTACACACATCCTTATTCTGTTGTTAATGAAAGAGACAAATCTTCTTTTTGTAAAGGAAATCAGAGTTAATTGTCGTTTCTTCCAAGTTTAAGTTTCGAAGCGTCTCTCCTTGTACATAATTAGGGGACAATATTTTAAAACTTTTGAGTTGGAACTTAATAGTTTTGTTTGTTTAAAACTTATTTTGTAGCTTGGAAGCGTAGTTCTGAAAGCTACCTCTGAAAATACTGCTGGAGTACCTAATGTTTACAAATTGAACAAAATAGATCACGTTTTAGGTAGGTCTATATCATCATCAGATGGTCTTACCTCAAATATTGCAGAAAAATGCTTTCTACCCATACATGTGAGCTAAATATTTTACAGTTTTTTTTATTTCTTTGAACTATTTAAAGCGAAGTTAGTTAAAAATTAAACATATTTTATCTTGATAACATTACCGTGATAGTCAGCTTAAGAATTTAAGGGGAAGCCTACTCATATGTCATAATGTGAAACCTCGTTTCATTGATATTTTCGGAACTAGCACTTATCCTAAAAGTAAGACACAAATAACAACTAAAAGCTCGCGATAAATCCAGAATTCCCTCATTTGCCGGTCTGCCGGGGCCAAATGAACTGAACCCAACTAGATACGGCCAAGACTAATTTTCAATTAAAACTTCATCAAACTTAAGCTGGGACCGAAGTCTTAAGATTTCGACACAATTTGTAAGCGTTGGCGATTGGTACTAGTAATTTTCCTTTATGTTACCCTTCAATGAGCTCCGCTGTCATGTAGTTAAAGAACAATAGGTTATCGACCTCTAAGAAGTTGTTGTAATACAAATACACACACCGGCACAATTAGCGGAACAGAAAAAAAAGGGAGTATTTACGCATTTTTGCGTGTTACTGGCCGGCTAAACAAGCTTTTTTTAAATTTGGGTTTTAATTTAAAAATGGAATACTAAGCGACTGCCCTTTTTTTCATTCTTTTGTTTTAATTTTCATTGATTCATTTTTTCCACCGCTTGTCCGTTTTTAGAAGGTTCGTGAATTCCATTTGAAAAGCTTTGAATTGCAGTTTTTGAGGCTTTTGAGTTTTTTCGCATATTGATAATTTACGAGCATCTAATTATGCCTGATTTAACGCCATCAGAAATCATTAGGGCAGATCAAATGAGGAGAAATGGTCAAACCTACAGATCGATTGCCAGAAGCCTTCGTCGATCGTTATCAACGATTTATCGTAGCATCCAACGATACAGATTGACGAATGCTCTAGTGAGAAGGAGAGGACAAGGCCGGAAAAGGTGTACTTCAAGGAGGGATGACCGTTTTCTCCAACTTCAAGTCCGACGGAACACGAGACTAACGGCGGTGCAGGCTCGAAATTTACTGGAAGAGGTACGAGCAGTAAGGATGAGTGAGCGGACAGTTCGTAGAAGATTCGAAGAAGTGGGTATAGGCTCGTATGTGCCCGCCAAAGCCCCAAAACTTGAGAGACATCATCGCACAAACCGTCTACACTTTGGTCGTGAACATCGTGATTGGGACTTCGACGACTGGGGACAGGTTCTTTTTACTGATGAATGCAGAGTTATGTTAAATCAAATTGATGGAAGGCAGCGAGTATGGAGACGCAAAGGAGAACGGTATATCCAGTCTAATTTTGAAAATACAGTTGCATATGGCGGCGGTTCAATTATGGTCTGGGGAGGAATATGTTTAGGAGCTCGTACGGAGTTAGTAGTGGTCGATGGCGGGAATCTGAATGCTGATCGGTATATCAGGGAGATTTTAGAAGAACATGTTGTGCCATTAGCCCCCTTTATTGGTAACAACTTCATTCTAATGCAGGATAATGCTCGGGCTCACAGTGCTCGCACAGTACAGACATACCTAAACCATGTTGGTATAACGGTGATGGAGTGGCCAGCACGGTCCCCCGATATGAACCCTATAGAACACGTCTGGGACTTGCTAAAGAGGAGTGTGAAGTCAAGAATGCCCCCTCCCAATAATCTCAACGAGTTGCGAAACGCATTACTTGAAGAATGGCAGAGGTTGCCCCAAGAAACCATTGATAACATCATCCGCAGCATGCCCAGACGGATGGAAACCCTCATCAGAGCACGAGGAGGAAACACTCGATATTGAACAGTCATTGAAATTGTTGTTAAACTTTGGAAAATCTTGAATTTTCTGCTGTTTCTCTATAATTAAAAATCGAAGAAAAATGCATTTTGTTTAATTTAATTTTTATTTTTATAAAATTTTAAGTATGGTGTTACAAATGAATGTCAAAACATGTTAATTTAATTGTTGTTTCATTTTAAATAATATATTGTTTAAAAATTACATTCATTGTTCTAAATTCCCTCTTTTTTCTCCTTTTTTTTTCTGTTCCGCTAATTGTGCCGGTGTGTGTATGTACAACACACTGTTGTCGTAAAAGTAACAACTATCGTGGTCTCTACAATTACTAATTTGTGTGCAAAATTCGCAATTTAATTTTATTACTTACCCTTAGGTGAACTACCTATACTGTCTAACAACAAAATAAATGTAATAAGTAAACATTTTGGTGTCAGTCTTTTGTTTTGACGATATTTAAATATAAACTTTACAGGTTTATATATATATAAAACAGCACATTTTTCATCTCCTACCCTTTTATAAACTTGTCGTTCTATTATATAATGCCTACACATCAACAACCTAGTACCTACTTAGTTTTCGTCGTCATTTTGTCCTATAAAGTTGTAATAACCTGGTCGTATCATTGAAAGGAAGCAACTTCCTTCGGCTGTCGCTTGTACCACAAAACAGAATGATAAGATCTTTGCCAAAGTAACTAAAACGGTTACTTGCGAAAATAGCGTTTGTGGTGGAACTTACACCGAGTACAGTTCAGTAGGTAGTCAGTTTTAGAGATGCAACTCTTAAAGTAAAAATCTGTCAAGTTTGTATTGGAACACGCATAGTAGGGTATGCCTTACCTATGCCTTAGAGGGTAGTGGTAAAGGTAGACCATTCCTGGAAGTATAGTATGTGATTGTGCGCCTTTTTCTCGTCATTGACAATAGACTGCTTTTTGCTCATTAATCAAACGACTCAGGCATTATGGGTTTTAGGTAATCTTTATGAGACGTTTCTGTAATCTTAACGTAAGTGTGACATCGGCAATCTTAACGTAAGTTTTCCTAGGTCGTTAATTCATCCTCTCTATATACTTTTTTTTTAACCAGTTAAAATGCATTACTGCATTCGCACCCGACCCCAGGGGGACGGGGGTTATGTGGGGTTTCTGCAGCCTAGTGCTGCCATACCCACTAAAAACCCTGGTGTGTTCCTCCTCGCCGCTTCGGACCCAGCCATGGCACCGCGGTTGTGCATCCGCAGCTGGGTCACATCCGCTCAATATACCTAACCTAACAACTTCAGTATTCATTTTTCAAAACTAGTCGCTATACCATCTATCAGACCGAAATGCTTTCAGATTACTGTATCGATCAATCGTTCTGCACATAGGCTGCTTAACGAACGCATTTCTACTTCATTCGTTCGGTTTTTATTTCGTCTAATACTTTACCAATTTCCCAACAATATCGTAAGATGAAGTGTCGTCACGCACCACGTGCGACCGACAGTTCCCTGATAGGTTACGTCTGCGCTTGTGACGTCACTGGACGTTACAGAATTGGATTTTTATCCGATCTAGCGATAAGGCACGTCAGTCCGCTTCGTCGAGTTTGGCGACTGCTGTGTGGAGCTAGGAAAGGGTCTAAGGATCGAAGGATTTATCTATTGTCTCCCCATTTGGTCTTCGGGGTCCCTTAGTACGTTTATATGTCTAGCAGTTTAAAAATTCTGAGGATAAATAATAGAAATTCTAGTGTTTTGTAATAAAATGTCTTGATAGTCGCTTCCAGGCTAAGTCAATATTCAGACTTTTTTGCAATTTTCAAGGTTATTTAGACGATTATTTATCTATCCAAATTAGGAATTGAGATCTTGCTAATAAGTAAACTTAAATTTTATTGAAAAAATAACAGAAAACACAACCTGGAAACAAAATGTTATAATAATAAGAGAAGAATTATGACGTAATAACTCATAGTCCAAAGCACAAGATATCACCAAATTTCTCTCACAAAACTCACAAATTGTAATATCAAATCTTTTAACTTTTCTCTACCCAAATTAGAAGAAGTTCTTAAGGAAATCTTTTTACTTGCTAAGGAAATTAAGATGGCAACTCTGGAACTTGTTAGGATGCTTTTCAAAGAACTCTCATCGACAGCTTCGCATCGCTTTGTTAGTGCTTCGAGATAAATGAACAGTCTTTCGTATTTTAGTCTATGTACCTATTTATAGTAAGCGAGAGACTGAACTTCGCGATTGATGGTTGTAGTTGGAGTGCTTTTCTTTGAAGGCACAGTTTATATCGTTTAAAATTTTATATTTTCTACCGTTTAGTAATATTGTGGTACCTATACATGACAGCTGTAAACTTTTTAATAGATGGACTATAACAAAATAGCGGACAGCACTATGTAATAGTTGTGTGATTAATATATGTACCTAACCAAAACTATTCAATAGAAAACACACAAGTTTCCTTAACTTTATTATTTCTGTTAATGATTAAAACCATGATAGCTGTTTTCAACCTGTAGTTCCATATGTGTTTTAATTTTTTGTTAGATAGGTATTTTTACGGGAGTCGATTTTGGATCGTATCTACCCTTCAGACCCTTGATTAAATGACATTCGGACTTGTGTGTTATTACTGTATAAGAGTTTAAGAGGAAGTAACTGCATCATATTATAAATTCTATCTCCTGTTATTTAAAGTTTCAGCAAAATTATCTGCTTCTAAATTAATTTGGGGGACAATTAACAACTTTCAGATTAACTAAGCTGTAACTCCGATTTTTATTTGCAAAAACAGATGTAATATTAGTGTTTTTGCTTTCAGCGCGAGGGAGCGGCGCGCAGCGATGCGGAGCGCGAGCGACGCGCTCGCGGCGACTGGGAGGCGCGCGCGCGCGCAGCCGAGGCCGACGCGGCGCGGCTCGCTGGCAAGCTGCACGCGGCGCAGCGAGAAATCTCCAGGTAGGCCACAGGGTAGTTTTGTAAGATCCTTATGTATGTATGTATGTTAACGCGGGCTTGTTTCCGCAACTCGACGTGTTTTCTGCGTATATTTTGTGTGATGGTGGGAATGGCTCTACTCTTGCTAGCTACCCCAGCTCCTCCACGAAGCCTCTTCCTTTATTTTATCATAATCGATGTTATCTAGTAAAAAAGAGTACGAAAAATAAAAAATAAATAAAAAACTTCTTCATTATTTGATTTACCCTTTCAATATTTGCACTTAATTTAAAAGGACCATGTATATGGAGTAGAATGTGGAATGCAATTTCAAAATGTAACTTAAGTTCGGATCTCCATTTGATCACAGTACACATGCCGCTATATGAGCCGTATAAGATCCCCTTCTGTATATATGTTTGATGCCGTTTACCCATCATCGTCGTCTACGTCTATTAATCCCAATCAAGCGCTATTAAGACATAAGGTGGCTAAAGCAGTCTCAGTGTTGACAGATACTCAAAGGCGGCTCTTGGGTAGCTGTCAACCTTAATAGACAATCTTGATAGGTATTACGCCCGTTTAGTGTACTGTAACTGAACCCCCCTTAATATCTACTTTATCTCTCTATACATTGGAACCACCAATTCCAACGTAATAGATTTAATTCCTAGCCATGCAAAGCTAAACATCATAATATAATGCTAAGCAAGTATTGCACAGCTCAAAGCAAGGATCTCATTCACAAGATATCGTTTCAATATTTTGTTATCATGTTCTCTTGCACGGAATTAGAGAGAATCCACTGTATGACATTCCGCTGCTAACTTGTAGCAAACGAACATCAATTTTACACGTATAGACGTAAATGAGTAACCATCATTTACATCCTACGCATAGTTTTTAAACGACCTCAAAATTTAGCTTCATGATGATCTCCAAAGTATTTACTTTGGAGGCATCGCTAAATAGGTCGACACCGTCAAATATCTCCTGCAATTTTGGCCTTTTAATTAATTTATGTGATCGTCTAGAAGTGTAGGACTCTACTTTGTGAATCCAGATCCTTTTTGAGGATCATGCTTTGCCATCAAAAGAAATCTTAACTTGAATCAACCTATACCTTTAATTATCTATCGCGTATTTATAAAATTGTCTTTCGCTTTTAATCTTTAATATTTAATAACGCTGCCCACTTCAGCGTCATTCATGCCTAAGGCAATATTTTCATGAAGGACACTTCATATTCCCCTCCCCTGCTATCTCTTATCTGATGACAGACTCGAGATAAAATCGCCTTCCCCACATTCTCACCTCCTTTCAAGAAAAGAAATAAAAATGTGGTTGGTGGGAAGAGTAGGAAGCTCCGCCTCGCTTCATACGGTGGTCGCCGACCCGCAACATTCCACAATTGCGTTTGCGACCCCCCCGAATGTCCCGGTTTTGCCGGACATCCGGTCTTATATCCCGCCGAAGCGGGACCGTTGCAGCCGAAGCTGATTGTTGCGGCTGTAGCCGATTGTTGCAGCCGGAGCTGATTGGTGCGGCCGTAGCCGATTGTTGCGGCCTTAGCCGAGTTTTGCCCCGAAGGGACCGGTGCGACCTTAGTCGATTGGTGCGGCCGTAGCCGTATTTTGCCCCGTAGGGACCGGTGCGACCGTAGTCGTGGTTTGGCTGTAGCCGTGTGTTGCCCCGAAGGGACCGTTGCGACCGCAGTCGTGTTTCCCCGAAGGCGAGTTACGCCAGTCATTAAGACCTCGGGTTCATTTGCAGCAAGCCCCGTAAGGCAATCTCGAACATGTTTGAATTGGTCTTTACGACCTCAGGATCATTTGCAGTAAGCCCCGTAAGGCAATAATTCTCATAGGACATTTAGTTCATAGGTCTTAATGCTTAACATAACCCGACCTCGGTCCCTACGAGCCATCGATTCTCGTTCAGCCATCAGAGGCACTGTCACACCCTGAATGAGCTTATAATGGTAAAACCATTAATTTATATTAGTACGCGTCGCGCGCGCACTCATATGATAGTATGGAGTAACCGATGTACGATCTGCAAAATACATGGTTATCATAAGATATATGAGGCGTTCCCCCTTTTTCGATCATTCGTGGTATCACTTTATTGCAATATCAAACTCAACAGAATTGTGACAGACATCCCCGTCAAGCTAATCAAGTCTCTAGACCCTTAACCATGCCAACACGAATGCCAACATGACTCCAGTTCCAGACCCCGAAGAGCTTACTCCTGAAGATTTGGTCGAGTGTTCGCGTACTAGACCAACAATACTCCTCAAAGATAACTTATGTTAATGCCCATTTCGAACCGTCAGGTCTACGATCAAGCTAGATGTTGCTTTTCACATTTCAATGAGAGACGTTATCAACCTCCATCAATTAAGTGTTAGTCGATACCATCGTCTCCGTTACTTAGCATCAAGAAGCTCAGAAGCAGTCCCGGGGTATCTACTGTGAACCACAAGACAGCGCTAAGAGGTGCGTCGTCGGTCATTCCACTACTAGCCCCAATGTGTAATATTTGAGCGATCGTTACATCCAACAAAGCTTATGGACCATGTCCAAAACTAAGTCTATATAACGCCACCTTGCCGTACCGTAAGGCAGTGCTCGAGGCACGGACTTTTACCCTTTTCGCACTTTGTCGCCAAACAGTGTTGAACAAGATCGTTGTGTCGAAGCGTAAGCCTCTGCATCATAAAGAAGTCATAATGCAAGTCAAAGATCAGAGGTGCCGCCACCGCCAAGCTAGCATTGGTATGTGCTGACATAACACCATCCGCGGTACGGTGTAACGTGCTGACATAACACCGACCATGGAACGGCGAAACGTACTAACACAACCGCTGCACCACTCGGGCAGTACTACACACTCCTTCAATAACTCAAACACTACAACCCCTACCTTGTCCCGATATTTGAATTCGAGCGGATAGCGTTAGCTGCCCTATAAGCGGGAGAGAAACCAGATGTATTATAAGTCCAGCTCTGTTATTTACTTTTATTTGCCCTGCTTTTCATATTTTCGGTTCGTCTAGAATATCGCATAAAACTATCATATTCCATTAATCAGACAGGGTACCCTTACCTGCCTTGTCCTCATAACTTCTGTTATTAACGAACCTTCAAGCCAATAATGCCATATGAAAATTTTATAAATTTATTTTATTTATAAATTTATTTATTTATTTATTTATATATTTATTTGCCATTATGCTCAACATCGCTCAACAGACCGACCTATGTATCATACATCTTAAGTCCAACCTATGGTTGACGTGTCAGCCTTGCATCCTGGCTGCGCACCCTCCCTCACCATATATGCCAAGACTTTATCTTCGTGTCCCGCAGCGGAAAATAAGAAAAACCCGACCATCTCCGATTTCGATGAAACCTCTTTCATATCGTAGTGTCCGTCAACAGTACCACAACGATATGCTTCCCATCTCTCTAACTTCATTAGTTCCAGAATTATAACCAATTAATGGTTTATTTTAATACGAGACCTGTTTCGCATTTCCTTCCATGGGAAGATGTTTTAACTTTTCCTAAACCCTACTGAAACCTAATTCTAACTACTTTTATGAAACTTTTATGCTATCTTAACATCTCTTTGACCAAGTAAAGTTCTACTTTACTGGTATTTCATTATTTTTAATCTTTTCCTAAGTTTTGATAATTTTCTATTTCTGATTATATTTACATGTGTTTACATGTTTACAGCCCCACCAAGCTGTTTTATATTCTTTCAGTATTTAATATTTGTTATTAGGGACAGGGTGTTACAGTACCTATGAGTCCATTTGGACCTTAGATTTGCCAATATTCCATTCGATAGCCAATATTGAATACAGATAATATTATAATACACTACCTATGTTGTATTTAACGTAGCCCGAATGGAATCAAGACGAATGAGCATGCTAGCAGCGAAACATATGAATCGATTCAGTGCATTTAATACATTGCGTACTTGATTTAAGGCATTTGCACAGGCTTTGAATCAAAGCGCTGACCAATCAAAGCTAATCTAATGGAACTTGTAAACGAGAACATGCCAATAATAGCTAGCTATGAACACCAAAAGCGTTGCTAGGAAATGATACAGTAAGCAATCACATTGGGTTAGCCAAAATGAGCATACATTCCTCTATGTAGCTTGCTCTGATCATGAACTTGCAACAGCAATAGAACCAAAATAAAATACGCTAACCAGTAAATTACTACATGTAAAAAGCACAAACAGAATTTAAAACATCACACTCTTTATGAAGCACTCGAGTCAAAAATGTAGCATAAGATACTACTGAGATGAAGAAGAAGCTTACAACACTTCGCACTTCAAAGGAGACGTTTCATGAATGTATGGAGACTGAGCCTGCATCATGTAGGTACAACAGTTTTTTAGATAAATATAAATAAAATAACTATAGTTTTATTCATGATTTTGCTCATATTGGTCTAGTTTAGTTGTACAATAAACTTTAATTTTCATTAAACTAGCATAGCGGCGACCGAAAAACAAAATTACGACCTGACCGGTAAAATGACAATTGACATTATTTTGATGTTTGTCGGACTAATTCACAATGACATTGAAATTGAAAGTTAGAAATATTATTATTTCAATATGATTTCATGCGAATCCATTGAAGTTTAATTACTTTTGTGCAAATTAAATAGATGGAAATGATTTTTTTAAATATTTTTTTGATAATCACTAGATTTTTTTTCTATCTTTCACGCTGGTGTACCTACAGAGTGTGCAGGCCCAAAATGAAACATCTCCTTTGTCAAACTCTATATTTATCTATATTAATATTATAAAGAGGAAAGATTTGTATTTTTGTATGTCTGTATCTTTCTTACGAATAATCTCAAAACCTACTTGTCCGATTTTAAAAAATCTTTTACCAATGGAAAGCTAGAATATCCCTGAGTAACATAGACTATATTTTATTCCCGTGTTCCCACAGGAACGGGAACTACTTTGGTAAAACCGCGGAGAACCGCTAGTACCTACTATATAAGCCCACATACTAGATCAGTTCGTACACGCACCCGAAAAATACCCTCCTCTTGGTGCAGTCGTGTAAGAAGCAAATAAACAGCAAATTGTTGATAAACAATTAAAATCCCGACCGATGCTAACGATATTGCTGTGGCGTGCCAAGTGACGCTATTAATAAAAATCAAACAAGCAAACAGACGAGACCAATTTAAAATATTGCCCTTCGCAAACAATTCGACAGCAGAATTCGAAAATCGACTGAATATTAGGTTCGTTAACGCGTCGGACCGCGAATGCTACTCGTAATCAGTAGCGCCGGTGATTCCCTATCTGTCGAGTAAATTAATGAAGCTATTTCGATTTCGAATTTACGTATCGATTCCGCATCGATAAACGACTGTTATGGTTCTGTTTAATTTAATGAGCCGTTGAAATCGCGAACTATCACCGGTTTTATAGCCACGTTAGTGTTCGACGGTCGGTTGCAAAAGAGCAATGTCATGGGACATTAGTAAATACCCATTTAATTTGTTACTGCTTTATTATTTGATCAGAAAACATTTTCAAAATAGTAGAGTATTCAGATATCCATTCCCTCAACTACGGTCTACTTCAATAGTTTATTCCATTTTGGGTTTAGGTACCCACTTTTCTCTAATATATTTTACACAGGCTTCAGGCTTTCGATGTTTTCTTCACCGTCGAGCTACTAATAAATGTGAACTTACGCAAAATTTTTGAAAAACATGTTGGTGCTCTGATACGAAATCTAATCTTAGAATCACGCGGACGGATGGTGGGCTTACTGCCATCACAGGGCTATTTTGTGTTGAAAATTAATTAAACAACCCTTTCCAAACTAAGTCTGCGTCAAAAATTAGATTCTATTTGACAATCTGCATTCCGCCTATGAAATTAAAAGCAAAATTCAGTGATCATTCGTGAGATACCTCGCCAATTCGGTAATTAACGAAGTTGAGTTCGAATTTTGAATTTACGGCGCCGGTGTAATCGGGCCGGTGTCATTGGATGGCGATAAGCGTCCGTCCGATTGGTCGATGGGCCGTAACTTTCGAAATACGAACTTTGGGATTTACGGTCTCGAGACCGTTATGGATTTGACCCAATTTGCGCGGGTTGAAATTGAAATTGGGAATTTTTTGGAGCGGCCAGTAGCTATTTATTGGGTGAACGCTTCATTGATAAAGACCCTTGCGCCGAGTACTAGCCCGTATTACATTCCTTTTCTTCTTCTGAATAAAATTCTTTCAGAAATATTGTGTTTCATATTCCTATTTCCTATGGGTCCAACGTAGCGTTGAATCATAATCAGCGGGCAATTCTGTCAGTGTCAAGTCAGTGGCAAATCTTTATCTCAGAACAACATTTGTTGAAGACATACTTTCTTTATCCATTTTTACCTGGTAACCACACCACCTACCAGATAAGTGGTTCTGTCAGCCGTTCAGCCTTCAGCTGTAATAGCATGCCTACACAAATCTTCTCATCACATAGTAAAAGGTCTGTCGATAACATCTCCTGGAAAAATAATGTGTGATCCAGTGAACCATGACGGCCCAAATGGACTCAGTGTCAATCACTCGCTGAGAACCTAAACATCTGGCTGGAGGGTCGCTGTTTTATGGACTCCATGTTTTGAGGGCTCAGAAAAAACAAATTCAATTCGTCAAAGTATTCTGGGGCGGTAAGGAGATTATTGCGGTCTAAAAAGTACTGATATTGTGCTGTTTGGCCGCGTTTTGTTTTTACTTTGACAGCGGCGAATATTTATCGGAAAAGGGTTAAGCTTTCAGTGTTATGTGTGAATATTTATGTTTTTTCGTAGACATTATATTGAAACAGGATTCTTAAGAATGTTTTGCATTCCATTCGCGCCCTGGCAGCGAATCCAGGCCTCATACTGATTCTAAGAATGTAACAAAAAATAATTTAATGTTATGATGCTAATGTTATAATAAAATAATGTACTTAAACAAAAAAAATGTTACAATATAAAATCCTAATCCAAAAGTTGCAAGTTAAAAATTGGTAAAATTAAAATTGTAATTAAATGCAAAAACAAGTTACCAAAACAATATTTTCGGATGTTTATAAGAAAGGTTTTTGTGGTAACTATTTTTTACTCAAAAATCTCCATAGCACTGAAATGCATCTCTCTATTAAAAATAATACATTTCTTCTGAAATATGATTACAGTATATCTATAGTTTTCTAACAACGAAGTCATAAACAACCACAAAGCATGGAGTTCACCCTCAACGCAGTTTAAACTTTCTTATCTGTGGCAAATCCATCGGTACTCGGGTCACGTACTGGCTCGGAGTGCGGTAGGCTCGGGTTCGATTCCGAGGAGTGAAGGGCGCAGCTTATTTGTATGTCGGCAGTGTTACCGGATCGATTTATAATAAAAAGGTTACGTGGCTTGACGTAACCGAGAGGGTGTAGTGAATAGTGGGCTTTAGTGGAATTAGCATTGTTTTTAAGTTGGCTGAATGGAATAGTTGTCAGTGCCAAAATGATGTAGCTGTTTTTTGGCGCCCAGAATTGAAAATGTTCGAAACATAGCTCACACGACACACCACGCGGGCGGCGCAATGTACATAGTTCTAAATTCAAACTCGAACCAATTTGATTAACGTTACCTGCACCTCCCCCGTTTACACTTCCACTAGTACTGTTACAACAGAGCTATCGATTACGTATCGAGTTCGAGACACGTGCTGTAGTGGTCTTAAATCGCACTCGAGGCACGTCGTCGCCATCAATATTCATAGGAGCTAATCGGGAATCGATTCGACAGTCTCGATACCGAATAGGATTTGTCGCTAGTTTAGATACACGTAAAGTACTCTGCATGCAACTTGTAACTACAGCAACATATCCTAAATATTAGAACGAAAGTGACTTTGTTTTTTTGAATTCACCAAGGGAAAGCTACATCATCAGCGAGTAACATATGCTATATTTTATTCCCGTATTCCCACGGGGACGGGAACTACGCTGGTGAAACGCGGGGAATAGTTAGAATATAATATAAGCTAACCTACTCCTTATCCTCGAGAATGACAACTCGGAACCAGTCGATTTCTTTCACAGTCGCGCTAGTGATAAACATGTACGTAAGTTTTTTGTTTTTGTTGTACATGTTCGGACCTAGAATTTAACCCCTTGCCGCCTGGATCAAGGGCTTCCTACCAACAGGACTACACTGCTTTTAAAATGACCTACAGATAAACAAGTAAAATTAGGTACCATTATTTCACGACGTTGGGTGTATGCTTCTAAAAGATAATTATGTTGTTTGTTACTTGATAAAATGTTCTACTCTTATTTGAACAAAGATTTAAACATGGTATTTATGACAATGATTTTTAATTTGTGTAAATCTCTTCCAACACAGCAACAACACGTTTGTTGATTCATTACAATGTAACCTGCATTTAAAATTGGATTGATTGTTTCAAAGATTTGTGATATTGTGGGGTTTCTTGCGCCGCTTATATAACTCTTAATGTCACTGACTGACTGACTGGCATACCTACCTAAATTGGAAATGTAGTCTTAAGATACAAGCAACCTTAAAAGTTTTCCAAAATTTTCACAGGACTTCAGCTATAGGTGATGGATTTTGATTTACCAAATAAATTCTGTGAACACCCGACTGCATAGAATACAGCTGCATGTGCAGTCATAAAATTCACCTCTAAAATAGATTTTAGCTTTGAAATTTTCATAATAAACTCACGAACCCACTGAACATGCAGTAGATAAACTATCGAACAACTAAAATAAGCATCATAAAAATTCCAACATTAAACCCATCATACTGTATCGTAAAATTTCAGTTTCGTCTAACCATGAACTTCGGTATCCCGACCTAATCCACGCTGTCTATTTATGGGGATCCCCCCCCCCTCGTAAAACTTATAAATAATAAACGGGAGGCGGTAAAAGTCGTAAGAATGGCGGGTTGGATCGTAAGATAGAGGTATGCCCTTAGTATTAGGGCGATCGGTGGCGAGTGTGGTTTTGTTTTGGATAAAATATCGGACGTTCAAATGACGTTTCACACAAGTTATACTCTTATGACCCTAAGTATATATTTATACAATACATTTAGGTATTGTAGAGCACTTTTTTTAATTTAAGCGGAAGAACTTGCAGAGAAATCACAACTAATTCGTAAATAAATAGATACGAGGTAGAGATTTTAGGTTAGGTTACCAAAGGGTTACCGTCATAAATATTGTATAGTATACTGGCCGCTGGTTATTACAAATGACGTTTTAAAGCCATAATCGAAAAAAAAATGTGCTCATAAATTTCAAAAAAGAATAAAGTTTCCACAATTGGCAGTCAATTGTTTTGTTTCAAAAGAAGAACGAAGTTTCGACAGTCAATTGTTTTGTTTGGTAAAATATTTAAGCCGCCGTCCCACTCAGGAGGACGGTTTAATATGACGTTTGTCGGGGCACTCGACTAAAAATAATAAGACATCCGATATCTGCCACCCGCTCCGTTCACACCCCTCGAAGCGGGGTGACGGAATTTAATACTGTGAAGTAGTGTGAAGATAATCACTTTGATTTTTTATTCGAGAAATTGTGTTTAAAACGAACTTCTAAAAAGATTTTCATTCTGATGGAAATACCACATTTTACGGTATATTGATTCGTTTATTTGACTCTACAACTACACAACGTTTCAGAAGGCGCTTTAAACCGGTTGCTACAATTTTTTCTTGTATTCTCGAATAATGAAGGTCCATGTTACCCTCATCTCCCAGCATGTATGGTCCATAATCTGGCAAAGCCCTTGTGTCCCACTTTAAAAAAAGAATAAAAAAGCCCACCGCGGTGATGGGCTCGCGTGGGAGATTATATGCCATATACTTCCTCATATTATATGAGGGAAGACCTGATGCTTAGCAGTAGGTTCTTAAGATTTGATGATGATGACAGTCAGACTCAGATATAGCTTAGTTGGTAGCAGTCCTGCCCTTAAAATAATACTTCAGAGTTGACGATGACGACAGTCAGACTCACATAAACTTAGTTGGTAGCAGTCCTGCCTTTAAATTAATACTCATGTGGTGGGTTCCAAACCCATCCCGGCCAAAATCTTTCAGTCGTTGTATAACAGTTGCTTATTACCCATGTACAGGCTCTGACAAGTCTAGATATAAATTAACATATTATGTGACTATAGCTATCCTTTTCTCTCAGCTATGAATCAATTAAAAAAGCATTGATTAAATTGATAATTTTAAACCACTAACCTCAGCCAGTAACGACCACAACTAATGAGAAGCCGGCAAAATTGAGATGTCATTGCAACTCGATCCACATGCATAATGACGCCTCCCCTCGCTCTGTTTCATGGTCTTCTGTAATTGTCTGTTTTATTTGTAAGCTGACACCCAGTTCTTTGATGCCCCCTGCTATTTTTTCTCCTCCGAAATAATTGAGTCATTTGAAACTGTGGCGATGGATGGATGAGTAGATTAAATGAACCTATATCTACTTCAGAACAAAAAAAAAATAAATATTCGCCTTGGAGAACCTGGATTGTAGATGAATTCGATTTGGTTTTTACAAACCTTCTCTGCTTAATCTTATGCACACTCTCAGTAACATAGGTACATGATAAAATCTAAAAAAAATCAGAACGACATATTTAAACATATTGAACTTGATGTACCTACTCAGAAAATTGTACACGCGGCAGACATAGTACCTAATTGGTATTAGGATTAATAACCATCTTTTCCTCTGTCCTCTCTGGGGCAGACAGAGCCAATAGACTACCACTTGCTAAACGAACCTGGCAGAGATCTAGTGGTTCATTTACATCTATCAAACGACTTATGCGTGCTCGACGGTTTCTGCTTCTGAAACTTCTTTATTTTTAATCTAGTATAGAAGTAGTATAGGTACCTACATAGTTTTTTATCTATATCCAGCATTAAAAACAGATTATCTTAACAATACAATTAAGCATGCACATGTGCGCAGCTACATCCGCTTATAATGGTTGTGAGAGTAATGAAGTACACAAGTGATGCGCACGATCATAATTATTATAAATCCGCTGCTTATTATCTTTATGGTAATGTATCTCATAAATTATAGCTATTAAAATAAATCTTAATTGTTAAACTATGATATGAAGTGTGCGTAATCAAAATAGAAATCTGTGAGAAAGTTTTAATTCCGCAGTCGATATTGGTTTTAGAGAAATGTCTGAAAATAATTGCATAATCCAGAGATAGTAGTCTTACTTAATTAATACTAGGTGTTCCGCTCGGTTACACCCGCATAGTTGCGGTTCCTGTGGGAATACGGAAATGAAATATAGTCTATGTTACTCCCTGATAATGTAGCTTTACATTGGTGTTTTTTTTAATCGGTCCACTCGTTTTTGAGTCATAAACATACAAAACATCCAAAAATACTAATATTTCCTCTATATGATATGAGTGTAGATATAGAAGTTGAAATGAACTCGCTTCTCATGTTAATGCACGGATTAGATTTCTTCGATTTCATTTTTCGATGATTACGAGTTCATCATTCGATTCCAGTAGAGTGCTAAGCAAGGAGATTTAAAAGCTTGACGGTACAGTTGGCTCTGAGAGATGTAAAAACAACTTTTCAAATAGAATATTAAAAGAGGTTTTATAAAAAACCCAGTAGGTATTAATATCCCAAATTATCCAAATGTAATATTTTAAATTGAATACCAAATAATTACACAGTTGCATCCATAAAGAAGTTATAAATACACTATTACGTAGAGATACATGTTAACTAACATCTTACATTGTACCATTCGAGATTAGTCATTTGTGTTTCAAGTTATTTTCATCATGATTTATATGCATTCCATTTATGTTTATTGCTTTTAGGTAATTAGATGCCCTTCGTTTTATCCTTTAAAACATTATCTCTTACAATTAGTTACGTATCAAGTATTTTCAAAAAGTTACATATTTGTGCTATTCAAATCAAATCAAATTTATGTATTGTGTTCAAAAATAAAATTATTAACAAAGTCAACATCAAAAATTAAATATATTACTGGGAAGTGTTAAAATAAATATAAGATTTTACAAATGTCTACTTATGCAACAGTAATAAACTATAAATTATGTCAATTAAAATTAATCAATATTGTAAAAGCACCTCTCCAAAAGACATGTTTTAATGTATGTTTAAAAACTTTTACACATTTGAGGTAGAGACCATAGGATCGTGGGTTCTGAAGGCGGCCGCTTATGAAAGAACTATATCCGCGTTTGGTCAAAGCATCAGGTTACCAGAACGCTCTGGCAGATCAAAAGAACAGCCTTAATATCCAGAAAGTGTATGCAACCAGAATTAGCACTGTTCCACGTGGTTCCTTTTTTGGAGGCATTTTTAACCGAAAATATTGTAAAGATAGGTATGTGTTATTTTTGTAAAATAATGTATTATTAGCCCTACGTTTGGTCAATGTAAATCTTACATTTTAAACAATTTTAATTAATTTAATTTTCATTAATAATTCGTCGTTTTCGCATGGCAAAAATTACAATTTGAAATTCCCGCGAAGATTCATCTGTGGAAAGTGCGTTTACCCTACAGAATGCCATGGCTGTCTTACAAATTTACTCTTAATATAAACCGAAAACAATGCTAAAGACGACTGCTATTTAATTCACACGGAGTTTTTCGTAGTCGTATCGTAGGGTGGACAGATGCATTTCACTCACAGCTGCAGCCTTAACCTCTCGAGCGTCTGTTTATATCATGCGATTCAAATAAAAAAAATTAACGTAACCATTTAGGTAACGGTTTATGTATGTAAGCACCTTAATCCGTGGTTGAGTTTCGTGCACCACCTACGTACATTTGTTTATCTCAGTTTGAAAGAAATCGCTTAAAGCGATAAGACCGCCCATTGTACTTTTTTTAAATCATTGTGTCACTTAATGTTATGGATTTTTAATTTTATGGATGTACAATAAAGAGTTGTACTTACTTTTTATAAACTCTACCAGTAAAGAAACCTAGAAGAAACCAATTCTACCGTAAATTAAATTCCTAATTAGTATAACAATAAAACAAGCAGACTCCGTCGACCAATACCGACAAATCAGAATATTTTTCAAGTACCCACTATAAATAGGTATTCAAAGCAAATGTTAGGGAGATTTTATCTTTCTTTTCCTCTTTTTATATTATATGTCAAAAACCAGCAGACGCCTAGTGATGTTGGCCGGTTGGAACCGTTTTTTACCTTTCTCATGGGAATTTCGAAAAAACCCTTTCTTACGCCTACGTCGGTGGACCGATCTTGATAAATTTTGAGAGGACGTAATTTTACAACGCTACTTTTAATTCCTAAAAAACAGTTCCTAGGAAACGCGATCATAGTTTACGAAGTCGGAGTCGCGTACAACTAGTAATAAAACATCTCACAATCCAATTCTAAGTGACAGATCGTTGCAAACACAAATTTCCAATTAAATCTCGTACATTGTAAAGTACTGCAACACTTGTCAATGAAAATTAAACGGAACACAGCCCCTCATCTTTGTCACATCACCTACAATGATATGTTTTCCTTTCTCAACCCTTCCGCTACTCCATTATGTGCCTTCTAACCTTGGTATAAAGATCTACGGCGGATTGGGAATAGCAAAAATAAAGTTGTTTCGCTCTCTCATTCCTCTGTTTGCTTGAACATGGCTCGCAATTAGCTCTGAGAAGGAATGTATGAGGCCGGTGTGTTTTGACGTGTTCGTAGGGAGGTTTTTAGTTTTCTTACAGCTGATACACATAAGGAAGTTGCGTTGCGGCTTCTCACCGCCAAAATCAGCGGTGTCGTGCAATAAAGAAAAAAAATCTTTTCACACCACATGCTCGACATTGCCCAATTATATATCACGCAAACCTCACCTAAAGCAAGTCATTATTAATCAGCGGGTTATAGTGAAATTCAGTACAATATTATGACCCGGCGGTTCATAATGAATTCGTATGAAAAATTGTTCAATAGAGACTTTTGCCTACATCATATCATAACGTATCATTTATTCAATCGTAATCATAGGTGTAATAACGATGTTAGTAGTGTTGAAGCAACACATTAGACATACGAAATAAATTAAAAATTAATAATTAACATTGTTCAATTTAATAAAAAGCGTAGATAAAATCAGCCACGTTATTTATTTATTTATTATATAAAAATAGTAACTCATTTGACTAAGCAGTCATACACCCTGTTCTAAAGATTGTGTTCCTAATAAACTTGAACCGAAGAAATATTCCCGTACTCTATTCTTAATTTAAAATTATAAAGGAACTGCTCTTTTACAAGCGCAAAAAATGCGCGTGAAGTCCCGTCTTCAATCAGGAGGAGGGCTGCGAATGGCTGCAGCCGCGGTATCTTTTAGAAGGTGCATCTTTATCCCAACACTTCAACTATTGGAACTCGAATGTAGTGAAAAGTATTCGATATGTACTTGTAATAATACTGCAACTTTTTAGGTTTTCACTTATGTGTAGGTGTGTTGGTGAAATTCCTTGTAATAATAGTACATTTATTAAGTACTATAACAGTTATAATAACACATTTAACTCTATTTTTCGTTATGCGTGGATTATTGATAATCAATGTGAAAAAATAAGCGACGACTTAACCTCCTAATTTATTTTCGTATGTTACCTATACAACGCGTAACAGAATAGAATTAAATATTAATATAAAAATAATAACATGCCTTCGTACTTTAGTTGTGTGTGTCTTACCAATTTTCTAAAGATATTTTTTAAAAGAGCAATAATAGTACGGTTTCCATAGGTAGCACTTAATTCAGCTACACAATTCATTCGGAAAAAAATTACACATTAAAAATAGCTGAAATCGATTAAGTAGTCGATACTGAACAAACATATTTCAGGAATTGCGCTTATTCAGTTACATATTGTATAGTGATTAAATTAAAGTCTAATAGTTAAGCAACGAATGTCTCAACTTTCTTTGCATTAAGTGATAACTCAAAAATTGCATACAAAAAAGAAAAATGATAAGTAAATTTATATTTAATAGTCACAATCGTGCGAAAAAACCGAGTTCGATCGAAAACCAGTCGTAGGTGTTGTTTCAGGAATTATAAACGCAGGGTAAACACTACAAACATCCCCAATTTACGAGCTGCAGGGGGAAAGGTATTTGCATACAATGTGATCACAATTTAAATTTAAAAGATTTCAGCTTTGTATGCAACAAAGTTTAGTCTATTTTTTATTTAATTGAGTCTCTAACAGGAAAAGCTGCATTTTGTATTTTCGCTCCCTACTGTTTTTTTAGTTTCACAAAGTTTTGTACATCTTGAATCTTACTAATATGACCCAGAAATGGTTAAGCGTATAAGATTATTTCTCCTTTCTCCACGTCGTAAACAAGGCAATGGATATTTTTTTTACACATATAGATGGAGGTCTGTGATGGGACATAGGATTTTTTTCCCAGCAGAGTTCTCATTCCCTTCTGGCTATTAATTAAAACCGTATCAAAAGCCGTTGCGTTGCTAAGAAGTAAACGGAGAAATGGACACCGGCAGACTGCGACTTTGTTTTATAATAATCAGAGATTTCCCGCACATATAAAACCTCCAGGATAAAAAAGAGACCAAAGAAATTCCCTTCCAAACCACATGACAGCTCCAACTGAAAGTGAACGGCCTTTGCCCCACCTGATCACTATTCCGCGCACGCCCGAGACCCGACCTACGATGTTTATTATACTCTTCCATCGATCTGCGGCCGTTTTTAGACTTCATCTTGTTATTTTGTTGACCTTCGACGTTCGGGCTTTCGATTTACGTAACAAACAGTAAGGTACGTCGTGTACCATTTTTAGATGTGGTTTGAGTCATTACCTTTGTATAGGATTAGTTTTGTTACTATTGTCTTCGCTCGGGTGGTTAAAGTTGTTATATACCTGTCTGTGTTACATCACGGGTTTTCAACTATCTGTATGCAAAAAAAACCACATCGATCTGTTCCTCCATTGCGGCCAGAAGAAAAGGACACACAACCACACTTAGGTAATAATTTAAAGTATAAGATAGGATAAGGATATTCACATCCTATCCTCATCCTAACTAATATTACCAAGAATACCGGTCGTGACGCACTTTATAGCAAAAAAGCGTCATTCCATAAAATTGTAAAAAAATATTTGCTAATTAAATACTTACTATCATCAATGTTTACCTTTTAATGTTACAACGAGGGGTAAGTATATACATTAATTTACAATCGACATAAAACCTCATTTGATAACTTCAGTTGATCTGTGTATACTTCACTACGTAACATTACAAAGGCGAGAAGTTCACAAGTATCTAACTTGTCAATGGCTGGAGTAGCACTTCATAAGCAACAGCTGTTGCAGAATTTCGCTCATCCGAGTCTGCTATTCCACATTTGAACACTCGACACGCTTATGTATACTAACAAATAGTTTTTTATATCTATACCTACTACTTATTTGAAAACAAAATGCTTCGGACCTCTTAATTATCCCTTCTTAATTAAGCTAAGAGGTTTATAAAATACTCTTTGAGTTTTTTAATTTATAAATAATTTTGTATAATTTGTTTAAAAATTTATTTTAGTTTGGAAAGGAAAATACATACCTAATAAATTTGTACTGAGCTTTATTTAAAATTTCGGTTACGTTGATTGGTTATGTATAGGATGTAAAATAGTTTTACAAACAACATATCTTTTTACAATATTAAAGCGACCTTTAAACAAGTACAGCAACCTATGCGTTTGTTTACATTGAAATCTTTTTAGCCCTTTTTTGTATTACTTGGAGACGATCAATTTCAATATATTATTGTCAATTTGTATGTTATTTACAATCGCAATCCTGGGTGCAACTTATGAGTTTCAATCGATGTTTCAATGTTTTGACCCTTTCAATGAGCATTAATTAAAATGTTCAATTGCCCTCAATCACGTAGTTGCCATTGACAATTGCTCCAACAATCCTGAAATTCAATCACTTTGAAATTAAAATCGCAATGGGTCACCTCGGGGCTGCACCCAAACTATAAGTATGTCCATAATTCAACGCTTTCGAACGGAATAATTCCTAATACAAAAGTTGGTGGTAAATTTGTGACAACCCAGCTTTTTAATGTTCTCCTCATCGCGTCGCCAACATCTTCAATTCGCACCCCCGCTCTTGGCTCGTCGCACTAATGTGCAGCTGTCACGGCATCTCGTGCAGATTGCAGTGCCCCTTGAACTTTCATGTCTCTGTCTGCATTTCTGCGCCTCGAAAATTCGCAGAGAACGTTTCTTGTTTTTCTTTCAGGTTAATAGCTTATCATCAAACCAGGCATTTAAATTAAAATGGCATCCTAGTAGAATCACGATCGGTTTGCTAATTTTACGTATGTATGTAATTAGGCGTCAAAAGTAAGAAGTCTATGTTGTTTGTTTGTCATATTGTATAAAAGTTTGATATTTTTTGTGTGATATAAACCAGCGGGTATGTTGAATCAGTTAAGAATTTCTAAAATCCCTCTAAGTGCTCACTTACGTCATGTGAACCTTTGTGCTAAAATTACAAACTCCTAGACCCAAGTTGCGCCTATTAATCTGTACTATTTATCAAGCAGTGTCTACACTTTAGAAAATATTCCCTTTCCCAATACACGAGTTTTCCGAGCCACTTTAATCTGTAAAACTCTTAAGTCGTATTGGCAGAGTCTCCTCCTGAAAACCAATAAAGCTAGTACAGGCTAATCCCTCAGGTTTGCCGCCCAAATATACTACGGAGGGTAACAATATTTTCGTCATTTTGCAAAATTGTTCAGGAGAATAGCAATACGCACAGTTTTTGTGTGACTGTAACAGAATTTTAATTGAGCAAGCCAGTGTTCTTGTGATATTTTATCAATGTATAAAAACTTTAATAAAAGTAACCAATCTGGTAGAAACTGTTTCGGTATGTGCGTAGGAAAAAGAAGTTTGATTTGAGACACATTTAAAAAAGCTAACAATAATAACTGTCAATTTAGGAAAAACGGTGGTAGATAGTTATCTATTATTGATCTTCAATAAGTGAATTTTACATCCCAATGTTTATTAAAAATATATGATTTTGATAACTGATATTGAATTGAAAGATTTTACCATTATAAAATAAATTGAGTGATTCACACAAGTGACAAACGTATTTTGACTTACGATTTTGAGTGTTACTGTCATTTGCTTTATCAATCATGATGTCCTCAAAGTATACAAAAGATGGTGGCCCTACACTGAGGTTGAACAGAAAGGTATTAGCCGAGAGGTGTTGGATGCGGCCCAGACACATTACAATAAGGATATAACACGATCCCATCGGTCCTAAAAGCTAAAGGATTTATGGTGACACTTGCGCAAATAAAACAAATAAATTGAGAGTCCATTCACACTAGCCATACAACGAACAACATTTGTGAACAACTTTTTTAATTAAATATTATACGCTCACGCATTATCCCAGATCGGGTAGGAAGACGTAGTCTTGTTCTAGAAGTACCCACTTTTTACTAGTGTATATTTCCGACTCCTAAACGTGAAGGTGACATTACACGAGTCCGTGAACCAACTCTGAGGCTCAACCCTCAGGCTTATCGGACGATATTTTCCTTCATCGTCGAGCTAATGATGAATACAGTACGGAAGAAATTAAAAATTCAATTCATACCCGCTCCATTCTACAAAACTAGGTCTCATGCATGAGGCTTTCTTTCAACAAGGCTCTAAGCTACTATTTGTACAAATAAACGTATGATTAACTGTTAATATGAAAAATCATATTTCAAAAACCTCTATCAATTATCAAAATTTTAATTAAATGATTCCCTTGAATATCTAAATTCAAATTTATGCTACCAAAATTGGCGCCAATTTAATATTAGCAACAATGCGCTGCTCGTCACAATGTTCCTTATCTCGACTGAGAATGGGCGGATGAGTGAGTGAATGATAATGAGGAACGAGGCAAGGAATGAATGGCGCGGGAGGCAAGAATAGGCGATTCCTTTGCCTTGACTTTTGTATTGTTGAAAAAAAACATTATAGCATTAAAAATAGCAGTTTTTATCATACTGGCCCAAGTAGATAACAAAACGTAAATAAGTACCTATTTAAATTTAAAAAAAACAACCGGGAGAGTTGGGCGCAAGAAACCCCTTGTACCAACGTACAACAACAAAACTTTTTTTTTTATTATTTTTTGTTAAAGAGGCAATAGAAAAACACATTCTGTGTAAATTTTAAGTGGTCATTCCAGTTCAGTGATATACATACAGACGAATGGACAGCAGAAGTTTCCCGTTAGCATAATTTGGGTATGGAACCCACAAAAAGTACCTACCAAGAAACTAATATTTTGTGAGTTTTGTAACACCTTGTTTTTTTTTTTCAAAAACTTTCAGCTGTAGGTATCTCATTCCACACAGGTATCAAAGCAACAAAACCAGTCCACATCCAAAATAAGTACTCCATACATCACCTTCTGATAAATAAACATTGTTTACGTAGCCCATGAATAAAGCAATTCTGCCAACCTGACGTAACAGAATGCACCCTTCGCCTCACCCCAAGAAATCAGGGTGCATGCCACCGTTGCCTCCAAAGATATATGATTTTAATAATCGCCAAGATTACTGTACGGAGGGCATGGAGGATTCCTTAGAGTGTCCCTTCGAGAGTCCTGTCTGTCTTGAGAAATTGTCCCGGAGCTATTTCATTTGTGAGGGCCACTTAATATATGTATCCCGCTCCTTTTCAGTCACAAGGACTTTTTTATTTGAGGAATTCCTTTTATTTGACTATTTTGGTAGTTATATTTTGCCCTTGCTTACTGATGTCACTGTAATTATTTAAAGTAAGATTAATTTTGAAGATCCGGTGCGATTGGTGCGGGCATGTACTAATAAGTTTCTGAAAAACTCTACGTACAATTTTGTCACTAACACGTCAGTGAAGGTAAACATCTAGAGGAATTGACTATTGAGTACCGGTCTGCCAATGGGTTCACCAGCTGTCATGTTTAGGGGTTCAAAAATACAGTGATGAGCGGGCAGCCAAAGAAAAGGCAGATTTCACAACGGTCAAATAAAGTAATTTGGCGAATAAGTAACATCAAATACATGATAAATGTTGGATTATCCAACAAATAAACTACCATGCTTTTGTAAAATTGTCCCGAAGTTATATAATTAACATTCTCTGTACATTATTAATCATAATGTATCCAAAAGCAGTTTTCTCAAGCGCCAAGTTCCGACACCACAATTAATATCCCGCGTTAATTTCGCGTCACGCGAGCGTCTTCAAAATGGCGGCGACAAGATGGCGGAAAAACCGCGAGAGTGACAACTCTACGCTGCAAGCGGTGCAGCGGTTTGTTAATAAACGGGCCTGATATTAGTCATCACAGGTGGCGTCGTATTAGTTTTGACGTGGTTCTGAAGTCATATGTTAAAATACTATGATTAATTGATTGTCACGAAGAATTTTTCATGACAAAATAAAATATACCGGAATAAAATAATGATGTGAAATTTGCTATATTCTGGGTTTGCTTGTGATTGGAAATAAAATAAACTGAATGTGGGTAATGACTGTTGTTATTATTTATTTATCTTTTATATCAGATGTTGTACATTAACCGTTAACACTATTACAGATAAGTTGTAACTAAAGTTATACCAGACTAGTTAATCGGCAGAGCCGGGTTCACGGGGCAAATAAAATAACTTAACTGTAAAATCCTAACGAGGTTATACCACCAATTAGGTTAAATTTATCATTAATATGTTGAAATTTAAAACACCTACTTGATCATGGTGACTTATCTTAAAATAGCGAGAAGCGCTACACCATTCTTAAAAACTCGGAGCTCGGAGAAACTGGCACGGTGAGAAACACCGTAGTCATCGAATAAATTTGCAACGGAGAAATTTAGGGACTGTAGAAATTTGCGTATCGTAGAAGTTTGCGTATCGTAGAAATTTGCGTATCGTAGAAATTTGCGTATCGTAGAAACCTCCTGCAATTAACAGGAAAATATTATCTACATGACTTTACTCGGAGACGGTTAAAAATTATTTATAAAGTTGGAAAACAGGACCTAATTGGAATTAGCAATTGCACATTTACATACCTTGTGGGGGAGAAGAGTCAAGCTTGAAGCATCAGGATCTCATGTCAACCCCGGAGGTTTCTTACAAAAATGTGAGTATATCAACCCATACTGCAATAAAATAAATTCACTATAAACCACAATATTTATGGAATTCAACCAATGCAAATGGAGAAGTTACAAACTAACAGCTTACCAAATTGGAATATAGAAGAATACTTCAGGAAACATTCTTTCTTTAACAATGAGTTTCCTAATAAAAAAATTTGAAGTAGGGTAGATTCTGCAACGAAACACAAAATGTTTGAAACTAGAAAAAATCAAGAAATCATCATGATCTAACATCGTTTAAGTGTTGAAAGATATATCAAACTCACCAGGATGTTCAAGTTTGAGCTCAAAAGCATTTGCTTTTGTAAAATGTCGCTAGCCAAGTTATTTCGACGACATCACGGCTAAGAAAGAACGAAGTCAACCTTCTGTATTTGGAAGACCATCTCTCACACACTTCCCGAAAAACACGGTAACTGTAGGCTATCTTGACCTCAAATTCACAAGACACAATTGTGCAAAAATCATAGTTCAAAACTGTTTGACATTTAAATGATCTCAAATATAATAACACAACACTATTTTCCCTATATCATTAGTATTTAAAAACTTAGAAATGCATTTAAATTGAATAACTTATTTTTGTCAACAAAAGGTAAACCTTTCGTAGAAATTGACAACACCGACTTCTTTTTAAATTGAAGTTTGGCAAAGGCAAAAGCATCATCACATTCTGCCTATTTTTGAGTCACAATATTAAATGTTTCAATACGAAAGTACAACGTTACAATACCCCCCTTCCAAGAAAAGATCGCTGCCCTCAGCGATTATCACCAACAACAAAACAACAGTCAGTCACCGAAAAAAAAAACAACAACTTGAACATAAAAAATTTCAAGTGTAAAAAAAAATATTAACAACACAAAAAAAACAACAACATAAAACACTTGTCATCCGACCACCTGTACTCACACCCTAAATAGCCAACAACCAGGACTGTTGTTACACTTTCCAAAAGAACCATAACCCTCCTGACGCAGTCGGGTAAAAAAATCTCTATATGTCCGGGCATCTTAACAAAATAGAACAAGCAACCACTTGAACCTCCTGAACCAAACCAACAAAAAAAACTCTGTCTAACCTACTCTAGTCTCAATACACTTGACTAGTAAGTAGTTACTAAAGTTTAAATATAAGTTGTAATCAAATCACCCTTAAATACTATACAAATGTTCTTATGAACCTGTATAAAAAACAAAAAGACGTTAATAACCAAAACGTAAACGCCTCCAAAAATGTGGTTTGTCATTTGACTAGACCACAACCGGAAAAAACCTACTCGTATAAACAACAAGTTTAATACAAAAGTAGCAGAAAAAACATAAGATAAACCCCTCTCTCAGCGCGACCACGGTACAATTTCTCGGTTAGGTAATCTATATTAAATTCATACTTCACATCCAGACAATCGTCACATTCTTAATCACCTATCATTAATTCATCTTATATACGCTTCTTACATACTATTCACCTTTCTCCCATCCAGTAGAACAATTAAATACATTTGTCCACTAGCCCTTACTATTGGTGCTATGATTTTCCGTATAATCATATCACTACGAAAACCTAACAATGTAACCGTTAGCAACGCCTATCTTAAAATCTTTGACATGCCAGGAGTGTATCGAGGACCATAATGAAAATTAGGTACGTTGAATCGCTTGATCAGCTGTCGGAATTCCGATCCCGTGAATTGTACTACATTATCTACAATTACGGTTTCAGAAATACCATGTACAAGCACCACATGGTTCTCAATATTATTCGTTACCGCGGCATTTGTTGCACTGTGTGAAGGAAATAACATTGTATACTTTGAAAAGCAACATCTAACAACCGAAAGAAAAGACTTGGGCTTCCCCATAAGACCAGGGGTAGCTTTGGTTGAGTGCTTATACCCGTTACAAACATTTAAAAAAAAATTTTTTTTTTTCAAAAACGCAAAAAAAATCGTAAAAAAAAATCGAAAACCACGAATTCGGGTTATGTCAAGCCGTATAATTAAATAATGCAAAGAAAAAACATTCAAATTTTTACATCCTGTATACACTTTTAGTGAGTCATTTTTTTCATAAAATATTTTTGTGTGGTATAACCTTAACAATATTTCCTGTATATCACTTATTTATACTAAACAATAAAATATTTATTTAAACTTTAATATAATAAATTTAAACTTTGAGTTCCCAATTAATAAATTTTTGTAGTGGTTTTGTTTATACACACTATAAACTTATATCTAAACCTGAAATAGATCAACACAGTTTACTAGTTTTTTATATTTGGTGATATAACCTTTACCCAAAAAAAAAATATCACAAGCAAACACTCAAAATGCACAAAATTAAACAAAATAACATGTGGGCGCCATTTGTCACAAGGGATTTTTCAAATGGCAAAATAAAATATACCGGAATAAATAATGATGTGAACTTTGCTTGGTTCTGGGTTTGCTTGTGATTGGAAATAAAATAAGCTGAATGTGGGTAATGACTGTTGTTATTATTTATTTATCTTTTATATCAGATGTTGTACATTAACCGTTAACACTATTACAGATAAGTTGTAACTAAAGTTATACCAGACTAGTTAATCGGCAGAGCCGGGTTCACGGGGCAAATAAAATAACTTAACTGTAAAATCCTAACGAGGTTATACCACCAATTAGGTTAAATTTATCATTAATATGTTGAAATTTAAAACACCTACTTGATCATGGTGACTTATCTTAAAATAGCGAGAAGCGCTACACCATTCTTAAAAACTCGGAGCTCGGAGAAACTGGCACGGTGAGAAACACCGTAGTCATCGAATAAATTTGCAACGGAGAAATTTAGGGACTGTAGAAATTTGCGTATCGTAGAAGTTTGCGTATCGTAGAAATTTGCGTATCGTAGAAATTTGCGTATCGTAGAAACCTCCTGCAATTAACAGGAAAATATTATCTACATGACTTTACTCGGAGACGGTTAAAAATTATTTATAAAGTTGGAAAACAGGACCTAATTGGAATTAGCAATTGCACATTTACATACCTTGTGGGGGAGAAGAGTCAAGCTTGAAGCATCAGGATCTCATGTCAACCCCGGAGGTTTCTTACAAAAATGTGGGTATATCAACCCATACTGCAATAAAATAAATTCACTATAAACCACAATATTTATGGAATTCAACCAATGCAAATGGAGAAGTTACAAACTAACAGCTTACCAAATTGGAATATAGAAGAATACTTCAGGAAACATTCTTTCTTTAACAATGAGTTTCCTAATAAAAAAATTTGAAGTAGGGTAGATTCTGCAACGAAACACAAAATGTTTGAAACTAGAAAAAATCAAGAAATCATCATGATCTAACATCGTTTAAGTGTTGAAAGATATATCAAACTCACCAGGATGTTCAAGTTTGAGCTCAAAAGCATTTGCTTTTGTAAAATGTCGCTAGCCAAGTTATTTCGACGACATCACGGCTAAGAAAGAACGAAGTCAACCTTCTGTATTTGGAAGACCATCTCTCACACACTTCCCGAAAAACACGGTAACTGTAGGCTATCTTGACCTCAAATTCACAAGACACAATTGTGCAAAAATCATAGTTCAAAACTGTTTGACATTTAAATGATCTCAAATATAATAACACAACACTATTTTCCCTATATCATTAGTATTTAAAAACTTAGAAATGCATTTAAATTGAATAACTTATTTTTGTCAACAAAAGGTACACCTTTCGTAGAAATTGACAACACCGACTTCTTTTTAAATTGAAGTTTGGCAAAGGCAAAAGCATCATCACATTCTGCCTATTTTTGAGTCACAATATTAAATGTTTCAATACGAAAGTACAACGTTACATGATGCAGGTTTGGAAATTTGTTTATACCTACTTAGTCCTAAATAGGAAATATGAAAAAAACGTTTAAAACTATGCAAAGGAACTTTGGAACTGTTCATGTACGCAGCTCATGTTCATCTTTCTTGAACAAGTTTTGCATCTTTGCTGCTCATGAGTGTCCTGTGTAATGTGATCCTGTCTCTGATGCATGTGACTCGGTTTCGGCCAATCATGGTACTGGACTGTAGATACCAATAACATTAGTTATGAAAAAGAAAAGTTAAGAAAAATAAAGTAAAACATCGGTAGGAAACCCGCAACCCCAGAATTAGTTGAGCTTGTATAACAGGAGCCCGACCCGGCAAAGGGTTCACTTTCAATGTTTACTGGTGAAAAGTGGTCATTTCCCGGAATGGAAAAGATATATCTCCCCTGATGAAAATTGTAAGTATTTAAAATATGTCGCTAATCCGCACAGAAATACGTATATGTTTCCAGCATATCCCTTTGAGAATTTGTCGCAAAATTACATAAAATTAAATTTTTGCTACAAACTCGCCGACATTATCCTCACGAAGACTTTTCTTTTTGTGCGCTGTAACAGTTTGTAGCTTGGCACAAAACAGACATCGAGACAAGTCTAATTAAATGTCGTCTAGGAAGCATTAATTTCCTTGTTTCTACACAGCCTTTATTAACTACGCTTTTAAATAAGTTTAACTAGTTATAGTGTATCAACTAACACAAGTTCTTAAATGTCTCTTGATTAAAAACTAGAGGGATATCTTACATGAAAATTAAAAAAATATCTAGAAGACTATTGTATCAGTGTCGGCTTATGGTTTGTAAATAAAACATAAAAGATAATAAGCGACCTTATCAAAGACTGAAGAATACTTTGTTGCATTATAGCTCATAAACATTTATTTTTTAATATCTCGTTTTCTGACATTAAATGACTTTGTTTTTACCGTTATTATATCACTATTTAATCGGTTATAAATAGACTCGCCTCGTCCAACTATGATTTCAATGACTAATAGAAGGTATCGGCTACTAAACTTGGCGATACACACTATCAAGCACCCTGTAATCCTCACATGTACGTTCTTTTATTACAGCTGTAATCCAACAGCTCTACATTTATGTTGTCTGTAATTTATAGCGTTGTTCTGGCAGAACAAAGCCACGCGGGTGTTATGAAATTAGTGAGAGTTGGAGAGACGAGCGGTCAAATTAGTTCGCGACGTCTGCTAGCTGAATAATACTCATAGTTCGTGTTGGAGACTAACCAAATTTGTAGTTGTAATCGAATTGACATTCGCGATACAGGTTGTCGGAAAATGAGCTTTGACAACTAGATAATTACGTTAGAAGTCATTTTAAACTCCTTAGATTGGTCTACTATGGGTGTCCAAAACAAATGCACTACTAATTATCTAGGCATTCTTCCATACGTTTCTACTTCCACACGGTCATATATTTGAAAAAAAAATTACCTACTCTTTCTAGGTAATAAATAAATCACTTTCTTTCTCATTTCCTCTCTTTTAAATATATATGTTGCTAATCATACTTCTAGTCTTGATTTTTTGCTGAGCTTCGTTCATAATTACACTTTTCTGTGGCGATTATAGGGTATGTCTAGCAACGAGTTTTTTTTTTATTTGTTTCCAAAATGATTTTGCTTGAGAAAATATGGTGCATACGTGCTTCCTCGTAGAATCTCACAGCTCAGTGGGAGATTACGTGACAATAGTTGGTTGATAGTGATGAAAATTACTGCACCTTCAATCTACATGCATTTATGGACCCATCAGTGCCCCATCAAACAAAACCGCACAATACAATAACTCAACGATGGCCATTTGCGGTGTTTTATAGCGCAGACCAGCAAACTGAATTTGCTAACTCTAGCCGCAGGGTTCAGTAAAAACGGCGATAAAGGGGACTGTTATTTGTCACCATACTGGTGGGGGTTCACTAAAGTTGTAATAATTCCTATGAATATTTCTTAATTTAAATTTATGACAAACCAAAAATGGTCTTTTGGTGTTTGGTGACGATCAAATAAAATTAACGGTAGTGAACTTATTATCTCGGACACCAGGCAAACCCGATATTTTATTTAGGGCTATATGTAAGATTTCACTGTGTCTGTTGGTGTTGTTGGTGGCGGCTTCGATTCCGACTCGAAGTTGACATTTGTGAGTACGAACATGTTTGTTGGCTAACATGCGTGTGTTAATTATTTAAGTTTTTTCAGTTGTTGAGTACCCAATGTAAAGACTCTGCCTAGGTTGGAACTAGATAATCGTCTATGTGATTGTCTAAGTATTACAAACATTTTCTAATACCTAGTAGATACTAAATTCTAGTAAATTCTATGCAACTGATATATTGGTAACTAGAATATTGGTAACTAGAGACCGCCCGGCTTCGCACCGGTGCAATGCTAATACTAAAACCTTCCTCTTGAATCACTCTATCTACTTAAAAAAACCGCATCAAAATCCGTTGCGTAGTTTTAAAGACTTAAGCATACATTGGGATATAGGGGCAGAGAAAGCGACTATGTTTTATACTATGTAGTAAAGTAAAACTGCTATACCTACAGTAGTTCATCCTGTATATTTTTGTACCCCTCTATATTACCATATATCAATGTGTGTAGCTAGCAATATCCACATTAAAATCGTCAATTAGTACGTCCGGATGTGGATCCGCGGCGGAACTCCGCCCCTGGCGGTTTGTTTTAATGCAATTGTGATGCAAATTCCGGAATTAATCGCACCGGTTTAGAGACAAAGTTGTGCGATCTTTATAACCTCCCGTGGAAGTGCTATTAAATTAAAATAGTCTATGCAGAAATGACGGAAGTTGGCGGACACGGATTTTAGTAATATTTATATCTTTCAAAAATTGCGCCAGCTTGTTTTAATAATTGACTCCTTTTATTTAGGCACGTAACAATGTAGTCTGGTATTTTGACAGGATTGTAGATATATTAAATAGTTTTACTTTAGAATATTATAAAGAAGTAAAACAAAATATTATATTATGTATATAAAACAAAGTCAAGGTAAAGTTTAACGTTGCTTTTCTAAACAACTATAGTCTTGTTGCAATTCAAGATAAACAAACTTTAAAGTTTTTACAGAAAACGTATTTCAAAAAGAAAATTACGAGTTTTACTTCACCGTCGAGCTAGTGACAAATATGTAGGTACGTAAGTTTTGAAAAACTCATCAGTACATGCCAGGATTCAAACCCGAGCCTAATTTTGATTTTCATCATGTGAAGCAGGCTATTTTAGTATTTGCTGTGTCTTTTATACAATATCCTTTGCCTGGCAAAAAACGTCGTCCATTCAATACATCCCATGTGAAATAGTGAACTGAAACACGCCGCGAGCGACGCGTAATTGCAAAACTCATAAAAGGGATGTGTAATATTCCATAAAGGCGCTCCGGGCTATACTCACTAAAGAGTTTTAAAAAAACTTTGATCCAATTAAGCGTTCTCTTTTCAAATTTTCTTTTTTAATCCGAATGCAGTCCCCCGCGTTTGATTAACAGCCTTATTAATCAAAGCGGCCATAGTCTCCAAATTAAAAATGGAATTGACTGTTTCTTTATTTGTTCTTTTGTTTTAGTATTACACTTCAAACAATTTTATAATATTAGTAGCGTAATTACTAGGTATGTTTTGTTTCTATCCCATATACATATTTGTCATTGCATTCGACTAATCTTTATAGCACTTGGCTTGGCCCAATGGTATTATTCCCTTCGACGTAGTATTGAGGATAAAAATACACAGCAATATTTGAGTGTGAGTTGTAACTGTCATTAGTGTCACATTGACATTGACGTCTCATAAATACTTTGACAGTAATGACTGGTGTCACTGTATTTTTCCTTAGCCTCAACGTTTTTAAATATACGAGTAAAATGCATGCAAATCAGTCCATCCACTAATTCTCAACTACGCACAAACCCAATAGGGTGACCATACCCCGCGTCAGGTGTTCCCAACTGCGGGCCGCGCCGTATTGCTGTTTATTACGGCAATATTTCAGAACCCCTGAAAAAGACGGCCCCCAGTTGATTTGCATCTGACAACGACTTGCGCGTAATAACCGAAGGGACCCCAATTTCGGAAGCGAATTATAGAAAACGTGGTGTTTTATATTGTTTGATGGAAAATTCGATTTGATCGACGTCTTCTGGTTTAGAGTTCTCGCGAATTAGAATTTTTTTGCTTCCTCGTTACAGTCAAAGAAGATGGAATTATTATTAATACGGCAATATTTTCTGAAGAGTTTTAAAGAAATTTTATGTTTTTGATTAAAGCAACGTTTAAAAATGCAGTTTAAAAATCTGTTTCTTTTTTTAAGTTTTTTTTTTATGTAGGTATATTATAAAAAAACGATGAGAACGACCCCGTTTTTAAACTGGCATCAAATATTGTTTACATGTCTACTCCACCTTACTTCAAAGTTTTTGTGAACTGTAGGGGATTTAATTTACTTGACACGCCATATCGTAATTTACATCATAAGTACTTAAAGTGCAATTTACAAAGAAGCGAAACTATTTTTAAGGGATTAATTTACGTTGATGGGAACTTTATTAATAAAAAAATTAACTTTTTAAGTTGGTATTTAATACCTCATAAAATATATTTTTTGTTATAAGTAAAAGTATTTAAACAAATAACGTTAAGGTTTTATATTATTTGTAAAAAAAAACATTTTTTTATAATAATTAACCGGGGCAAAATTACATAAGTTCATAAATATTTAAGTCCCACACTAGGTCGACACTATGTTAAAGCAACCAAACAATTGATAACTATACTAAGTATATACCTACAAACAGCCAGATTGTTGCTATTAGTGCATTAATTAATAGCATATCTTAACATAGCTTAGGTAACTTAATGATAGCCTACTTGTATTAATTAATTTATTATTTAAATCTAGTTTGTAAGTTTCGAACACAAATAATTTTGTTATCAAATGAACAAATGAAAAAAGAAATGTTTTCATTCACATAAATAAAAAAATCTCTGGGCACTGTCCCACATGGTTCCTCTTTGGAGGACATTTTTTATCTGTAATTATTGTAAATGGTATATTTTCTTTGTAAATAAATGTTATTTTCACTTTGAAAAAAAATTCGACGTTTTCCAACAAGTGAAAATATTCTTAGGGCCTATTCACACGATTATACACTTCCTCCCGACTTGTTAAGGGACAATCACATGATTGTCCACCGACAATTTTCTGTCAATGAGGACCACCCGTGGTCGTAATTGGCCACTTAACCGCTCATTGGTGGTCCATCCCCTTCCTAGTTGGCCTATAGTTTCCTGTCGGGAATTATTGGAATTGTGCTCTGTAAATTTTTGCCAATAATTTACCGGTAACTGGGGTAAATGCAACTATTGCGTAGTTGGAACTTTTCGAAAAAACAAATGGATGACAATGAGACCTTAGGTCACTAATCAAACTAGAAAACAAGTAATGACATATAAAATCATAGTGAAATTTGGTCTGCTTGAACAATTATTTATACATTTATATGAAACCCTACAAAAACGAAAGTACACTTATACATGCCACTGACTCTATACTTATTTATAGATTGATATTAAAATATTTTGTTATCACTATCACTACTCACTACATAGTATAAAACAAAGTCGCTTTCTCTGTCCCTATATCCCTATGTCCCTTTGTACGCTTAAATCTTTAAAACTACGCAACGGATTTTGATGCGGTTTTTTTTTAATAGATAGAGTGATTCAAGAGGAAGGTTTTAGTGTTAGCATTGCACCCGTGCGAAGCCGGGGCGGGTCGCTAGTTTCTAAATATAATGCTTTTTTTTTTATTGTTGCAGGTAAATACTCAATTAACATCTTGGTTACCAGCAGCAAAAAGTTGTGGTGTAAGTTTAAATAATTGTCATTAGACTTTCGTATGCAAAGCCGTAGCAAATATGCATCGAATATCAATCAATAAAAAAATCTTACCAATATCAGGTGCGACACCGCAAGCAGCTAGGTACCTACTCTAATATATTTTTGATGCAAAATACATACTAAATGATTATTGGGCCAAATCTAAAATTGAAAGTAATTTAAAAACATAACTTATTATGTTTTTTTCAAATGTATATATGTAACTGGTAATCCTTTATTAATTAGTTATAGGTACATTTGAGATGGTATTGTGACTTGTACGAGTACCATTTCTGAATTCAGAGTCTTTGAAATTATTTTGCATTATTTTTCTATGGTGTCTGAAAACTTGATGGTGACGTAAATCCGCCATAAATGATCCAACTTTTATGCAACGTATTCATATTACATATTCGATAGCACTAAAGAAACAACTAACAAGCGAGGCACAAAACTTTAGCGACAAAAAAGAACGACGCTCTTCCCGTCTAGACTCTTCAGGTGTCAAATTCTGAAGGAGGAAGTTTAGCTGTTAAAAGATCCGCCATATTGCCCGATACTTTATCTTGGGGGAACTCCGAAAATGTGGAACAAACAATCCGGTGACGGTGACAGAAAATTTTGCATTTAACTTTGAATTTTTTACCCAATTACGATTCGATTGAGTTGAAGTATTATATTTACTAGCGGTGGACCTGATGTTACTGGAAAACTTACAGTTCTATTCAAACTTTAATCCCCTATTTTAATTCATCATCACTCATGGGGATGGATTTACAAAAATACTTCATAATGCTCACCACAAGAAGATACTGTTAAAAAAATCATTCCGTTTAATTATTTTCGGCTGTTATTTAAATTAAATAGATATAAATCAAGAACTCTACAGCAAAATAATTTTAGTTGCATTATTTTTGTGAGTCATGTCATGACATGATCCCTCATGTCATTACCCAGAAAATTTTGACAATACAGCTATATTGTCAAAACCTTCTGGGTAAAAAGCCTCGATCAATTCTAATTTATCTGAAAATTTTGCATGCCTCAAATGGCTAAATATAGTGATACATTAATTGACATTGTTAACCAACTGAAGATACAGGTAGAAGCGTAGGGTAGAAGAAATAAAAAAATTTGCAAATAAATATTTCATTTCATTTCAAACGTGCTGAAAGCTCTTTGATAATGTAATTTTTTGCTTCTTTCACTTAATTTTATTTTAAAGCTACTTTTCAAATATCCTATTTTACTCATAAATACTGTATGCAAGCCTGTTATATCATTTAGTTTTCGCTTTTTTAACACCAATACTAAAACTTCGGCAAAGGATTTGTTGGACTAACTTTGTCTGTTGAAAACCTGTATTAAAAAGTTTTACGACAACGTACAAAGCGACACGGCGCGATGTGTCCACGACGATACCTTTAGCGGGTCCCTGAAAATTGTTATACAGTTTTCCGATGTTCAAAACACTCTGTTTATTGCTCTTTCAATATTGTCTAAATGTAAATTAGACGAAGTTTCCGAGTAATACGTTTACAGCGCCTATTTAACAAAGTGCGATTAAATATTGTTGTTTAAGCAATTGTTTTTGCAAATTTACAGTTAAATTGTTCGGGTGTATTTATTTTGAGTTTGTGTAAATTGTTTTATGATAAATTGTTGATAAACAGCGGCCCGTTTAAATTAAATTTCAAATTTGGAGTGGTGAATTAAATTTAATATCTGCCTGCCTCTTACTTAATAGTATTGACATGCAAGAGTTAGGTTGATAATATTCACTACTACTCCCACACGGCAAGGTGATATACTTGTCATACTTTAACCTGTATCTAACTAATAAATGTTCATCCATTTTGATTGCAAACCCAATCAAATATCACTACCTCGTACAGGCTATCAAGGACAATATATATAATCCTATTGTGGCTCGATCTTTAGGTGAGGGAAAATATTTTTATTGCGTCAAAAGAGATCTTCAGACCCTTACATATTTATGAAACCTCATCATCATTATCGTCATCAACCCGTAGCAGCCCACGGCTGAGCCAAGGGTCTTTCCTCACACACGAGGAAGTATGGGCTATAATCTCCTACGCGAGCCCACCGCGGCTTGGAAGATGGTGTCACCTAAAAGTCAGAATTTTTCAAATCACCCGAGGGTATCTGACATGGCTAAACGACTTCCATGAAACCTGCTTAACAACAAACAGACTCCAAAATGAATGATTTCAGTAAAACCTATACAAATTGGAATGATTAAAGCTAACACAAATTTATTAAAAACAGACGCTGCAGCCTGCACCGTGCACCTTGCTACATTCGCACCCTTCCTTTGTCGAGTCACTAAAACCCTCCCCTACTAATGAAAACCTGAGGGAAATTCGGGAAAACTCATAATAATAGGGGGTGTGTTGCCGACCGTGTAATACAGGCTGATTTGCAAAGTAAACTCTGGATTTAAACAGTATACTTATCTATAAAATTTTAAGTGACAATGACTAGTAGATATTTTTTACTACTAACGAGCGACGCACTCACTTCATTTTGGCTTATCAAAATAATATATAGCCCATATTAGTAATGATAATGTAACTTGATATTAGTAAAAGAATCTTAGAAATCGGTACAGTTGTTCCAGAGATTATTCCGAACATACCTACATACCTACAAGCAAACATATGCTACATCTTTATTTTTGCTCAGTGGAGCTTTGTCAATGGAAATGTTTCTAGCGTATACGAATATTCTAACCCAATATAAGAACGTATTGTGGAACTCGAGATCGAGTTATCATCGGTCAAATCATTATTAATTCGTCGAGCACCGCCCGGTTCCAACAGGCACCGTAACAATTAAAAACCAATTGTTTTTTTTTATTGGCTTGAGAATTAAAAATTTTTGCTATAATACACGCCGAAGCGGTGGAGTTGCAATGACTTTCAATAAGTTTACTTATAAGCCGCCCTTACATTGAAGAAAATTTTTACTGATTAAACCCTAAAACTTAAAAAAATGCAGGTGTTCACATTGTTCGATCCTTTTTTTGCATACAGTTGCATATTTACTTAGCCTAGTTATTCTACACGATTGTCTGTTTTAATGCCTGTGCCTTTCAAGTCTGAAGTTTCCGCATCCTGTATAGCCTAGCTAAAAGATATAAATTCAAAAGGCCGGCGTGTTTCAAATGGAGCGAGATCCAAACTTGTGCAACCGGGACAGATGTCGCCCCTCTGATTATCGTATGCAGATTAACTGGAAAACCCTCCGTGTTTAGACTGTTTAGCCCATAACGCGGTTAGGTCCCACCTGTGGGCTTGGGCTTGTGACTACATCACGAAGTAACGTATAAGTTGGGCACTGTCTACAGAAATGAGATGAGGAACCGACGGAACATGAATGAGATAACCAACTACATACTGCGATCTCCGAATCACCGGGCAAGCTAGGTGAAGAAAATTAAATGTCTTCTAATAATTAGAGAGGATAGTAGTAGTAGTATAATTAGAGATATGTGTAGAAACTGCTATGTAACTATGCAACTATGTAACTTCGATACATAATATGAATGATGTCTGTTTATTTTTAATTAGAATTTAAACTACAAAGATAGGATCTATGTAAACTAAAGGTGTAGATTTATTTCAGTTCTTTTGAGTGCAAATGGGTTGTCAAAGTATTTTACAAACAAATTCGTTTACCAACAAATTTCAATTCTGTCTAGGCCCCAGTCTGTACAATAAAATAAACCAAATTCTTAATATATACCCACTCAATAAACAACAATGTAAAACCAAATTAACGAACTGGCTTAAATTGCAAGGTTACGAGGACACCGAAAAATTAATTACAATACAAAAATAGCTAGGTTACTTATAAATACTAATCAAAACAATTTAAAAATAAAATATACAATGTTTTTCTCTTTTCGGTAATAGTATATCTTTACCTATCCCGTTGGGGATAAGGCATGAACATACATATTTAAAATATAAAAAATGAGCCGAGTGTAATATAGATAGGTAGACCATTTTCTAATCAACAAATAAGGTACATAATATGTAAGTGGCAAATAAGTTGCGTGAATAATTTAATTACGTATTTTTTACAGTAAAAGTAAGTGCAAAATAAAATAAAGTACATTTCCAGTATATAAATAAATAAATTAACAGACACGAAAATAGAACTTCAGTCACTAGAATATTTTATTATGTGTACTCCTCATAATTAAATGATTTTGGTAGCGACTAGTATCTAAGATACAGGCTTGGCCTAGTTTAGGTACTAGTAGTAATACTTTTAAATTAGTGTACACAAATTATACAGTTCCAATGTATTTTTTCCTACAAATATTAAAAACGAAAAGTTGGTAGTTTTAGTGATCGAACTAAACTAACCAACACTACTTGTTTATTTCAATTGTACGATGTTTGGTTTTATAACTACCTACATAAAAATGTGATTACTTGTTATTTATAACTTAGCATATTATGTGTAAATTCTTTTTTGTGTACCTACTTTTTGTGAAGCAATAAACATTTTTATTATTATTATTATTAAACAATATAACTGACCTGTTTCTTTGTGACCTTCTGTCTCGGCTTGACTGTTCTAATATAAAGAAACTATGTAAACCAAAGTGTAACAATGTGGTTGCGTCTTTGCGTTGATACATCATAAAATACCCCCAAACTTGGGTGATATACCAAACATATAAACTCACATCCTCCGGCTATGAATAAGTTAGGGAGAGCGTCTTCTACCTGGCAAGTTTACCCTACTAAGTTTACCTCATCATTTATTTACGTGTGCGTAAAACTCCCCTAATTTGGGTAATTATTTGGTGAGGGATCCGCTTCTCAAATATTGAAAGCATCTTTGAAGTTGCGATGAAATAATTTGTAAGCCGATGTCATCCCGTTCAGAAAGGTGGAAACCATGGTTTGTGCTTTCAATTTTTTATTGTCTCAACTTTGTGTCATATTCTTTTCGTTTTTTAATGATGTTACTAGATTTTGTCCGTTGTTTAAGTAGCTGGTTTTAAGGAATAAAAAGTAGAGAATTTTAATTTCTGATATACTTATCTACTATAGAAACTTATAAAAAAAATCACGTCGAATTCTTGCGGTGTAAGAGCATAAACCAACAAACACGCTTTTGTATTTTCCGGATAAAGTAGGAAGTAGGATGATGATAAACTTATGTTAGTAAAAGTTAAAATCTATTGGCACAGTAATAGTAAAGCCAAATAACTTAGTAATGTAGTGGTAGTCTACTATGTAATAATATTAATATTACCTATAACAATAGCAATTTACCTCAAAAATATCAGAGATAATGGTTATTTTTAAAATATTTAAAAAAAACACTAATCGTCCGAAAACAGTTACAAAAGGGTTATACCAACTTTTCGAACTCAAAACTATTCAATTCAACTAGCTTTCTAAACGCAAATTAACATTTTACCCAACTTCGAATTAGCATAGAAAAGGAAACAAAAACCGAATTTCCATTCGAATGCCATCTCTAGCGACTTCAAACACTTTTATGTTCGTCCGCGTGAGGTCGAAAACAAACACCGTTTAACCCTTCAGGGGTACACACGACCCGATTTCACGCTCCTCTTGACACTCGTAATTGATTTTGATGTCAGATGAAGGACTCTCGTGTAGCTTCTACTGGTAAGATAGGTTAGTAGGTTCAACTGAAGATTCCTGCGCTCCTGCAGAATTTCTTCATTTTTGGCTATGGATACGTCCGGTAGGACGAACATGGTGCGATACCAATATTGCCATATGCATTTGGGCCTGGAAATAAAAAATCTCTGTTAGTTGTACAAAATCCTTTTTTATGTATACAGTCTGTACCTACTATACACATAGTCGGGAGTTTGGTTTTTTATTTATTGTCTAGCATGTCAATACATCTGAAAACTATACATACTGAATCATGTATTATTATGACGATATGACTTCCATTCTCTAATTATTGACGCCTCTTTCCATTCTCTAATTATTGACGCCTCTTTCCCGGTGGGGTACACAGAGACTATGGATCACAGCTTGCTACGTGTTTGCACAAGTTATTCAAAATTGGGTTCTGTTATAACTACACCAAACTTATTTTAAAACCTTTTTATTTTACGAACATTTTAAAATAAGTTTTATGTAATTAGAATAGAATCCAAATTGCTATAACCTGGAAGAAATCGCGCTGAATCCAGAAAATGCGTCCATCGGTACGCCCGCTATGGCTACCATGGTATCAAATTTACAACGGACCGATCGGTGTCAAAAAGTGAAACCGCCTCTTGTTAGTTATGGACCATTTACACGAGGCCAATGGCCGGGACAATCCACGGGGCCAATCCATTAAGCCAATCCTGGCTTAATCAAAGGCTTGAGGACAATCCAATGCCCAATGCAGTGGACTGTCTCGATTAACATGAGGCCATTATTATATCGGCTCTGTGGAATGGCTCGTATAAATGGTCCACTATGAAAATCGTATATTGGAGAATCGCGACAGCCCTTTCACACCTCAGGCATCATCTTACGCAAGCTCATCGGTTTCAAGTACTCTTTATCTTACAACATAAACAAACTCCCCAAAAGCCACGTAGTAAATTTATCCAATATTTATGCTGGCAACACCTCGCCTAATCAGCTGAACCTGAACAAACGAAAGGTATCGCTCGAGAATTGGCCTCTTTGTGCTCTTTGTTAACATCCTACGGGACCCTATTAACATTTAAGGGTTAACGCCTTTTGTAGGCCTTAGCTTAATCGGTTTGTGGCCGTAGCTCGAATGGATTCGAACCACGTGCTATCGATAGCTTTAGACGCCGTCGCATGGTGTAAGGGAGGAGAAACTAATATGAAAAGAACGTAGAGCAAAAATAACAAGTAACGGCATTATCAAAACACAAATTAATTTAAAAAAATGCCTCAACCACAACACAAATATGTACCACTAATAAACAACACGTATGTCGGCATCAATAGCCGTACAGCAAAACATGACGCTTGCATTCGTTAGAACAAAAAAAAAGACATCAGTCGATGACATCGCCATCTATATTTAGTGTATGAACTAGTTTTTCTTTTTTAATAAACGCCGGGAACGGAATACTTAGGTACACGAATTTTTTTTTACACATTTATTTATAAGAGATACGATAGATATGCTTTTACTATTTAACTAACTTTCGTTCTTCGGTCCATATTCTCTCGCTTCTCGCTTCTGACTTACAGCACAAAACCGAGTATTTTATTATCGTACCAGTATTTCTGGAACAATACATTGAGCACTATATTAAAGTTATAGTGATGGGTTCCGTTGAAATTTGACATTCTCTAAGGCCTATTGTTCTGTCCGAGGTTTGTTCCTTTTGGGTTCTTAAAATACCTTTTTACCGCAGAAATAGTGCGGTCTCGTATTTCTGTTATTAAGTGAAAATTTAATCTCTGTTGGATTATAATGGATCTTTATTGCTTTATCGTTTAGTGAAATAAATATAAAGAGGTATGTCATGTACTATGTAATGTGAATTAATAAGAAAAGTAAGAAAGGTATCAAGCTTGCAAGATTGAAACCGGTCAAGTGCAAGTCGGAGTAACGCATTGATGGTTTTTATAAATAAATAATAAAAAATAATCTCACGACTTTTATCCCTGAGGGGGCAGGCAGAGGTATTTCATTGCTGGATATACTTTTCACGAGAATACTCGACCCCTAAACGTGATAAGTGGTGAGCCCATTGCCGGACGTCTGTTTACACATGTCTCAGAATTAATTCTGGGACCTGCGGGTTTCCTTACGATGTTTTCCTTCACCGCCGAGCTAGTGATAAATAGGTATGTACCTACTTACGTAAGTTTTTCATTTACAATAAAGTTTGACAAACGTTATTTAAAATTAATACAAATTTGTTGAGTTGTTTGTGCAGCTGCTACAGACAGACAGACACACAGCGCCATGAGTTTTTTTACACTTTGATACGAATCTCTAAAAATAGGTTGAATGAACCTACTACATCAGTAAGAGTAAGTTTTGTTTCAGTACTTTGATTTTGCAAAACAAAACATTATTTATAACGCTTCTGCGCGGTTTCACCCACAAAGTCGGTCCAGATGTTTTTGAGTTTATTCGTAACAAACATAAAAAAATAAAAAATAAATCTTTTCTCTTTAAAATATTAGTAGGTATAGGATATAGGATATATATAAAAAATACTTCAAAAAAATAAATACTGAATACTTAGAGATGAAGACAAATCCAACGCATTGCACTTCAATACCGTTTAGGCTACACGCTGCATCAATGAATAGAATTACATACTTACATACATGTAGCCGAATATATCACTTTCCTTTCGTCGCAGTTGGGAAAAAAAGTATTAAACTTCGATGCAATTACCAATGGCGACTTGTTGGCGAAGTTTCACGTCGTAAATCGTGCTGGATACCTCGAAATGCCTGTCAATGGGGTTGTGTCCTACCTAGTCAAATCAGTTACTTTTTACGATCTGTCAAAACGAAATTTTACTATGGAAAATGTACTGAAATAGCAAACCGTGACGTCATAGTTTGTAGTACTCATTTGCAGCACTTTTTTTGATTGTTTTATTATTTTTAAATTTGCTGTAATTGTAAATTGAAAATCGAAATACATATTTTGAGGTGTTTTGGGATAATCTTTTTAATGTATGACTACTCGCAATTTAATTTCGATGCTGTCAACTACCCAATTGAATGTGCAAATACAAAAATCCAGACAGAATCTGACACATTTTTCTCGCTTCCTCTGCAATAAATCTTTCATTTACATTTCCCTATTTGAAAGACATTTTCTTGAATGTAGATATCGACCTTTTCCAGGGTACGTTTAAGACTTCTAAAGTGATTCATAAACTAGGAGTAGTGTTATAGAATGTAAGTGAATGTCGACTTAAGCAGAGTTAAAAAAGGACAGCTATATGCGACTCGCACATAGTTTTGGCATCTCTTTCTATTCATCTTAAACCCTATCTAAGGCTGGCCATAGTTTAGCCGTTAATAGGAATTGCAGTCGTGAAATCTCTCACTAAATCGCATGCACCTAATATCCCGATCTTCCGAGTACGTTGAGTATAAGTACGTCCCCATTACTAGTTCATACCTAAGTAATCTGTGAGCTTCTATAGTTTTCGGAGTATCGGAAATCATCATCAAACCGTGACAGCTTTTCTTCACGCATGAGGAAGTACAAGTAATTATGCGTTTTCGAGAATGTTCGCAAGACTCAAATTCGTACGAAAATGCATCTTACTTAAGTGTAGCCAGTCTAAGCTTCTGACGGACGTCGAAAATTATGCTCAAAATGTGTACGGCGCTTTCTAAAGTAGTTTTAACACGCGTCCCAAGAGCTAACTCTTTCTCTATCGGCCATAAAATACGTACATTACAAGATCACACTCACAGCGACTCCATCCAACATCGCAAACGCACTTTTGTTTATAGCAAATTAAAACGACCAGCATATGCGAAGGCAGGTGTCAACTGTAAGTCGCAACAGCACTCCATCATGACCCCTCGCCAATAAATCCAGCATCAGGTGTGCTCATAGAAGGCCCGCAACGACAATGTACGCATGTTTTCTTGTTTTTTATGGACAGTGATTTCGTAGAACTATTGCTTTGGGACCGGGAGGGTTGCGGCGTGATGATGGGCGTATGTTTCTGTAGCTTGTAAAATAACAATGCTGGAGAGGCGATAGTTAAATAGCTTACTTTAGAGCTTGGGTTGTATTGTGGTCGTATATTGGCGATATAAGAGATTGCTAAGACTATCTTGAGTGCTACAAAGTCAAGGTCAAGGTGTTTTATTCAAAGTAGGGACTTATTGAACGTCATTTTAACTCCAATACTTCAGCCTGTATGGTTGAGGAGAAGATGCGGGGCAAGAAACTCCTCAACACATTATACTTTTAATCAATTCTTACATAATACTAAATTGGGTTAGCTGTGCTGGAGGAAATCTGTTCCAAGCATCATTGTCAGCAGTTAAGAAAACTTACCTGCCTATCTTGATAATGTCAACACCCAATAATAGAGATTTTTGTCCCGCAGTAGACTACTATATAGGAATAATGATGATACTGATTACTATTTTTACTATTATATTATTAATACAATTACTTTTTATAGATACACACCTTATGCAGTAATACACAAGTCAATAGCGTCAATAAACAAATGTCACTTGTTGCCAAAGGAGAGGCAAGATTTAAGCATACATTTTACCCTAAATTGTTGCATTCTCTGGTGGCGTAGTTCCCAACGACAGGTTCCTGTGCTGCTACAACTCGTAGAAATTACCACGCATGAGTAACGGGTACGCCAGTTTACATAAAACATCATTTTCTCAACGCATGTTAAACAATATCACCGCTTCACCTCACCAACTCACCCCTGCTGTTGTCACTGCAGTCAATATTCATCACAATATTCTATCAACGCTTTGACAGCATTACACTCTGCTATCTTGAATAGTCCCGATAGTCCTAGCGTACCGGAATCCATGTTTGTTTACTCTATTTCTGGCGGCATAAAATCTAACTCGGCCCGCGTTAATGGTCGCGGTGAAGTCTGGAGGGGGCCGCGATTTATGTGCCCTGGCATTTTTGGCGTGAGCAAAAAGCGGAGGCGAGAGCGAGAGCGGAAGTGAAAGTGAGTTCAGTTTGTTGTTACTAAAATGTTATTTAAGCAACCACTCGGTCAGGTCTGTGAAAGCGAGAAACTTGAAATACTTGGTGCGACCACATAAACGAGTAGATACGTTTTGCGGAAGACTGGATTCACAGTCATCCGCAATATTTTTTCTTACTCACTTAAAAGAAGGACGTGGCATCGGTAGTGCGTCTGACGCTGCCGCTTTACAGTCGCAATGTGTGTTCAATCCTTTATTTTAGCAGGTAAATTAAGTAGAATATATTAAGCTAAACCTCGTCAATCGCACGTAGAATGCCAAAAACTTCGTAGCATTGTGTTTTCTTAGTAGGTAAATACATGATTTTACACATTTATGTTTTAAGGGAGTCCCTCTGCCAACAAACTGTATTGCAGTTTGGCAGAAGAAAAAAAATTATTGTAAAATTGGGTTTATTTATCCTGAATAAATGATTTTATTATTATTTTCTGTTTTTCTTTTTATTTCTCGAAATATACCTACAGTATTATTATTATTATTATTATTATTATTACATCTTAAATTTACATTATAAATTCCGTATATACTTAATTAATAAATAAAATAAATTACTAACATTATCTTAAATAATTCTCATAAAACAATATTTATTGCTAAAATTGAAGTCTGAATCGCCACGTCTCATAGCTTACGCCGTTCCGCACGCAATGCTAGGGTTCCTTTGGCGGCAGTATAAAATGCACCTGTTATAGTGGACGAGTGGGATTGTTCCGTATAATTGAATTACACACCGAACGATACACTACTCATTACGGCTGCCTACTGGCGTGGACAAATGGAATCTTGCAACTGTAAGAAGTTGGAGACATGACCACGGCTTGGGCATTTGCTAACATAAAATGAAAGAAAGAACGAAATATTTATTTGTCCTATTAAATCTTACAGCACAAAACTAAATGTAAATACCTACTTTTATAACTTGGACAAAAGGGTCTATGATTGATACCTACTAAAATGCTATATTAGGTCATTTTTAAATCAAGTGTAAACATTGTAAGGGTAAGTACAAATGTGTAAGAAAAATAGAATTATCATATAAAGAGAGAAAAAAAAGTTTTTCCTAATAAAAAAAAATATTTTTATAACACATTTGCTCGTAAAAGGTGTCTTATTTCACCAATTTTAATATCGTTACCTATCTCATTACGCCCAAGTGCGGTAAGTGTAAAGTAAAACGCACGGTTTATCAAGATGCTCCGCCTTAAAACGAACGGTACTTTTTAAAATCTCAGCAAAGAGTTTTTATGTCAAAAAAGTTGTCAACATTTTATGATTAAAATTAACTTTGGGAGATAAAATATCATAAAGAAATATTTATGTACATAATTATTTAATTTAATTAATTTTGACAGTAAATTACAACCAATTAATCTGTAACAAAAACACAAAAATATTATTTTACTTTATTAGTAGATAATAAGTACTGGCTGTTTTTTGTGTCTTTTCGTAAAAAAGAATGATGATGCGCGCCGCGCGCTTTTTCTTAACGCTGTATTGTTTTTATTCGATTACCATAGTCTGAGTTTTATTTTATTTCCTCGCAAATGTGTTATAAAACGTCGTATGACATACGTGCGCTTTGATAATTACAGCCTCTGCTTACTTGTAGCCCTCGCCTACGGCTCGGGCTAGCAATATCGCCTCGGCTGTAATTTTCAACCTACCGCACTTATATCATAATGTACTATTAAACTTCAAACCCTCATTACCACACTAAAACGCCACTCTTGTTGGCTTTTTTTATTTATTTATTCATTTTGTTATTTTCGCGCAATGGCCTGTTAGGTTGTTTGTATTTTTTGTAATACCTAATCGATGTTATCTTGGAAAGTAGCGTATGAAAAATAAAAATCGATGCCGAAAATAGTTTCTTGTAAGTTTTTTGACCTATAACACTTTTAATATCGATCAGTACGGCCTAGCCAAGTAGCTATAAAAAAGGTACAGAATAATCCAATAGAATGAATAATATAAATAAAGTCATGCACGCGGCTTTATATCGCGACCAAGTAAAACTGACGAAACACTGTAATATGTATAGTCTCTGAGACGTAGCCTACGACACCTTTGGCTGAAGGCAACTGTTGGCTCAGTTGCTAGTGAATCTGCATTCTGAGCCAGAGATCGCGGGTTGGATTCCCGTTCGGGGCCAACATTTGTGTGCTACATGTTAATGCACACAAATGTTTTGGCTTCGTGTCTGAGTGGTAAATATTTATTTAAGTATGTCTATCAGTTATTTAGTACCCATAGTACAGGCTCGGCCTAGTTTGGGACTAAATAACCGTGTGTGAAATATGTAAAACAAAAAATCTTCTTTTGCCACGTTTTGCAGAAATGAAACTAATTAATATCATATAACGTGTTTGCATTGTCTAATACCTAGAAACGGTACCGTGATTAAAAAACCTTACAATGTGCTTACGTAAGGACAGCGTGGAGATTTGAAATTTGGAAGAAGTATTTATTAAGTAGAATTTTGTGAAATCACGAAATATGAAGAACCGATGGATCTAGAAATCTGAGAATTAAAATTTATAAACGAGTGAAGGCAACTTTTCTAAACATAAAGACTACCAAAATTCCGATTCGAAGCGTAAAAAAATATTAATAAATGGATATTGAAATAGAATAGAATATAAAATTTTCTGCTATTATATCACTTTCCAAACGAAAACAAATTTTAATACGACTTGTTAAATTTCCCAACAGTTCTGTTAACAAGACCCCTAGCCAATTATATCTTCCAAAACTCGAAGGGTTAATTTTAATGAGGTGCACCTTCTAATGCTAAAAGCAAATATTTGTTCAAGTTTCTGCATTCTGTCCGCTATAACTAGACATTTCTGGGCAATGACTGTACTTCACAGAAGGGGCCTCCATAAATTGGCTGATTCCTAAAGGTATACTGTGTTACGTAGCTGGCTGGCAGCCCATTGTCTCTTGAACAAATAATAAGATACCTGATTCATAGGGTTGTTACCTATGTAAACAGTATATATTAGATTGCTTCGAATGCTTTACCTATACCTATGTATATCTATTTGATTTTGAGAACTAGGAAAGATGTCGGCTGAAAATAAAAATATCTAATCTAATGAAAGACGGTGAAAAAATTTTGCAGACTTATTTATAGTCTGCATATTACGATATTGTGGAGTAAGCACCTATTCAGTTTTGTCAACGGATAACATTTTATAGGAGTCTCTACCTACCTACTTTAAACTCTCGATCATATTGTACCTACTTAATAAAGTGCTATAATACCTGGGGTCAGGTTTTCCTTGGTATAAGAGACCTTCTACGGTCGTTAATGTAGTTCACATTTCAATCATTAGTTTTGACATTCTTACTATAAACGATTGAGAAAAAATACATTTATCGACGACATGATCGTAAGATACTAAAGGATTTCCGGCAATTACCTGATTTTGATATAGCAGAGGTAACGCTTCTACTTCAGTTTATATAGAATCCCGTTCCCGTGGGAATACGGGGATAAAATGCAGCATATGCTACTCAGGGATATTGTAGATTTCCATTGGTGAAAGAATTTTTAAAATCGTTACAAACACACAAAAATACAAATCTTTCCTCTTTATAATACGAGTATTAGTTTAGATGTTATTGCTGTCAACCAAAAGTCCCAGACTAGTCCCAAAGCACACGAGTCTAACAAGCGAGACTACAAATTGGCCAGCCGGGACTCTGCCTGTTAAGCAAATTTAGCACTAATTGTGTTTGCCAGACCGTACAGAGAGAAACCATTGTCGTGTGCACACCGTGCCCCGCTTACATTCCATCCGTTTATTTACCGGTTTTTTCTAGTCTGGGGATTTAGGTATTTGCATGGAAAATTGGAATGTTGTATATATGGATTCAGGGGTTTTGTAGTTAAAAATGAATTTATTGTTATTTTTAATTTTGTTTTTATAATATTGTGCTAGAGCGAGAGTACCTAATGTGTTTCTGGAATTAATATAACTGTGAGAGTAGATATTTTTGGAGCCGCCTGTATCCCAAAATGGTTGGTAGAATTTAATAAATTAGGTGTCTTGAGATCCTTCTTGATCTCAGAAGTGTCGAGCGAGAGCTACATTTTTACCTGACTACCAAAGAAAGAGTCACTCTTCTCAGTGTTTTTTGTCTTTTGTGTGCTCAGCAGGCCAAGATGTTGACAAATGGACTTACAATTCTTTTAATGAAATATGGCTACATAATTTCGTTATTTTTCGCTTTTGTATTGATGCGCTGTGCTGGACGAAATCTGTTCCAAGCATCATTGTGATTTATGTAGATAGTAGTTTAGTTTGTAATACGCCAATTTGCAAAGTACATGTTTAATCAGCTAAAAAACGCCGGTTCCAATTGGAAGCGAGACAATTAAAAATCTATTGTGTCTGTGATTCATGGTCTGAGAGGTTAAAGTTTTGAACACAGTTTCAGGCAATTTCAAAATTTCCTCTGGTATTTTATTTTATATTTTTTTATTAGTTACCTACTTATTTCTAATATTTATGTTTAAACCCGAATCACACTATTATTTTATCTGATAGTAGCTACGTGCGATAAACGAAAAAAGCGTTTGATAAAAAAAAATACAAAGCCCAAAAATAAACAACTGTTCACTGAACGCGCAAATAATTGGAACCCAAACCGTTTAAAAAACATTCTATTTTTAAATCAGTTACCCACAAAAACAGTCCCCATTCCCTGTACCCCCCACTTTAGATTCAGTGCACGAACGAGCGCCGAGATTTCGCGAGTAAATAACACTTGCCTAAACAACCACTTACAGATAGATTCTGCTGTTTGTGATACTGTTTATGTACTGTGATGTCCACTTTCCTTTATTGGTGTGCAATAGCAAAGAACTCTAAAGGGTAAAAAATCTTCTTCAACGAATACATCGATGTATGTAAACAATTTTAGACTTATGAATTGAACCACCTTTTAAGTGTCATCTAAAACAATCATTAAAATCGGTTCATAATTGGCGGAATAATCACGCATTAAAAAACATACAGTCGATTTGAGAACCTTCTTTTTTGGAGTAGATTAAAAAAAAGAGACAACGTGGGTAAGAATAATAAACATTGGAATTTGCTTTTACTTACGACCATTTAGACTTGATTTGGGGAGTCGTTAGCTGTAAAAAATTAAAAATATAATAAGGCAAAAGCAAAAGATAATCATGCCTAAAACAAAAACGGTTACAGATGCGTCAGAATCAATTAATTTTATACTATGTAAAGATCAAGATACGGACATAATTATTACCTACTTAGGTTCAAAGTGACAATGGCTATATTTGTATTTTACCTTACTGCACCAGACAGAGGGTATTGTTATTAATAAGCAGCTGGGTTTTCTATTGCTTTTATACTTAACTACGATATGCCGTGCATCCAACCTGCATAGAAATCTAGGTCATCTAAAATTAAACAATTTCTTTGTCTGGAGTCTCCGCAAACAATATCTTGTTAACTTTAGGATCGCACTAATATCGCACCCGGAACCACTCAGCAAACACAAACAAACGTGAAACTAGTCATTCCAGGGAAGTTCAACCTGCCACCTGTCTGTCTGTTTGTCTGTTTGTCTGCCCGCGGCGGCGTACGGAGTTGAGATTATCAAGTCACGCCGACAACGCTCTCTTGAGACTAATTCTAGGCTTCAATTGAGCTTTCCTGACTTAGAAGTTGTTATTTACTTGTATCTTAATCTACGTCTAGGTACACTAATATTACAAAGAGGGAAGATTTGATTTTTGGTTTGTTTGTATTGAATTGGCTGTAAAACTACAGGACCGATTTCGAAATTCTTTTCACAAAGGAGAGCATACTTTTCTGGTAGTAACATGAGCTATAATTTTGTTTCACGAAAACTGGACTTACGCGAATGAAGTCTACACTATCTACACTAATATAACAAAGAGGAAAGATTTGTATGTGTAACGAACAAACTCAAAAACTACTGGACCGATTTCAAAAACTCTTTCTTCATTAGAATGCTTTTTACCGTAAGAGCTTCTTGAGATTATGTTATTTTAAATTCCCACGGGAAAGAGGTAAGTACATCCCACGTAAGCAGCGGTGCGCCGCTGAGTGCCTCCTAGGTTTATAGTTACTTCTATTTTAGAAACATACAGTGTTTGTAAATATGTTAGTAGAAGGAAATCTCTGGAACTACTGAGCCGATTCTGAAACGACTTTCATAGATACAAATCTACATTACTCCCCAGTTACATAGCATAAAGTTAAAATACCATATTCATTAACATGATAGTTAACCCCCATTATATATCAACCAAGACAGTTATGGCTGGGGAGAGTGGCTTTTTCAAAAACCATTAACTTTTGAATCGAAGTACCACGCCGATCTTAATGAGGTGTTTGCTGTAATTAATGACTGAGAAGCACGATTTTCGTTGACTCTACTAAATTGAGTGAGGCAAAAGTGATTTAAGATTTAAAACTTTATATTTTGATTAGAAAGTAGTACAGTCAAGAGCACATGAAGTTTTACACTTGTAGAGCAAGTGTGACCTCTAAGGCGATTGTAATAAGAACGTTACAAAGTCCAATGTGTCAAGCTCTACGTGCTCTTGACTCTACGAATACTTTGATGCTTAAATTATAGTAACTAGGATTAAAAACAAATGTGGTTATTTGGTCATATTGTGCGGATGAATGAAAGGCGCTTAGCTACTCCCAGGATTAAATACCTGTGCTAGACCTTTTGTGGACAAGGTATGGGGGTATATAGGTATATTATTATATCTACTATAGTAGTAGAATCCTGGATAATATAAAATGATCCTAATCTATAATTTCCCTACACTCCTCCATTGCAAGTGTCAAAACCGATTTAGAGGCCTGTTTTCGATAAATATAGATCTCGCCAAGTACAGTCAAGAGCACGCTAAGCTAGACACTTTGGACTTTGACCCGGCCCTGTATTCTATAGCGCGCACTATAAGTCAGAGCAATCAGAGCTGAAACTGGTAGTGTTATGCTTGACTTGCTCTTGACTGTACAATGTCACGAGAGAGATAAAAGATAAAAATCATATGATACAACCTCATGATGGACCAATGGTCTTGCGAATTTCGACTTTGGCAACAGACACTCACATTATATCACACATAAACGTGTAAAGATGAAGATTAGTGTGTCACGATAGTAATGCGAATCAAATAGACTTTGCTCACCTCTTGCGTCTAGATACTTGTATTATGATACTCGTATCTTTATCTGATCAAATACAACGCACTTAATATTATATTTTCACTAAAGCGCTACGCACACTGTGGTTCAGTTGCTAAGCAATAATTTTGTGTATTTTAATGTAAATAAACTTACGACTCGGACCAATAAACAGTATTCTCAGCAAAGAGATTAAAATATAATAGGACATAGAGGGGATTGGGAATATTTTCATACAAAACTTTGAAGCTCAAGCGTCATGTCAGTTAGTATGAATGCGAGCTGTCATTCGGTTAAAATCGTACAGACTTATTCCACTTGTAATAACTTATGGTATCAAATTTTCCTCGTTTTGTCCCATTTATTCCTTGTAATCAGTTCATAAATGACGGAGTTCTGTTTTTTTTTTTATTTCAAACCTCCTTATTATATTGAAGTCGCTTAAAAATATCTATTTTCTATTTCAATAGAAAGAAACATGTCATATTGCAAGAGAGCATCAAGTTTTGGCAGAAAATTAAATGGCGCCCATGCGTAGTACCCCCAGTACCGCGTAATCTCTTGCGCACGTGACCCGACTGCGATGACACGCTCGTTTCTGTATCTCCCAGAACACACAGATTACCACATTCGATACTGTCATTTTCACGCAGTGCCACATAATATACACATATATTTTTCATTTATTATGGAAATCAACTGCGTAAAGAATATTGAAGAATATGAATTTATTGTTAAATATTTTGGAGATTGTAAACGGGATTACTGAGCTCTGCTGTCCGTTGCAATTTTCACAGAATGTGAATTTCTGTTGCCACTATAGCAACAAATAATAAAGTTACCAACTAAAGATGGCCCCTATAGAAGGAAAGTGTTTTTTATTACTTACTAACGACCCGCCCCGGCTTCGCGCGGGTGCAATGCTAATACTAAAACCTTCCTCTTGAATCACTCTTTCTATTAAAAAAACCGCATCAAAATCGGTTGCGTAGTTTTAAAGATTTAAGCATACATAGGGATATAGGGACAAAGAAAGCGACTTTGTTTTATACTATGTAGTGATAGTGATGTAGTGATGATACGGTGTTACAGAAACCTTCGTGTGCGAGTCTGACTCGCACACTGCCGTTTTTTAAAACCATGTTGGAAGTGAGGCATGTACCATTGACTATCACTATCTCGGCAGTGAAGGAAAACGTGTGTACCTGTTATTCGGGGCCTTATTGTCTAGTGTAATTGTAACCGCATTCGTGTTTAGTTGACATTTGTTACGGGTTCAATCTATGTGCAAAATTTCAAGTCTCTGGACCCAGCGGTTTAGGCTGTGCGTTGATATATCACCAATCAGTCAGTCAGTTTATCATTTTTTTATACTTAATATGTGTAGATAGATAATCATTTTCTCCCCAAAAGTACCTATCAATTACTATCGTTACTTTATATACTCATAAAAGGACTAACGATGTGACTAAAATTCCCATCATTCTTAATCTTTAAACCCATCCCCCTTGCACCATCGCGTGACGATATTAATAATATTTGTTCAAATAATGGGTGTGTTCAAATCTATGAGACGATGCATCATTGTTTGTTATTCATGATCATGTTTTACGAAGTGGAAATTGTTTGAATCACCCCTGTATTTGGACAAGCATTGAAATTCCATTACTTTAATTGGGAAATATAGTTCATTGGTAGTGTTGAAGTCTGAAAAGATAGAATAAAAAAATATAACGCTGAGTGTTTCTTTCTTGACTTTTAGTAGTAATTACCACTGGAATAAGCACTTTTGGACAAAATGATTTGGCTTCACGATAATGCCTCAAAAACACAGCAAATTTATCATTCGAATCAGAAATCCCGAAAATGGATAACCTCTGACTGAATGTATATTTTTTTCGTGATTAAATTGTGTAATTTGAGTATTTGCAAGAATTGAATACCCTACGTCCGGTCCTTGGGAATAAAAGTCGTGAGCATATTTTATAGTTTTTTTATTAAAAAGTACCTAAGTCTGTAAAGATTTAATCCTGTATTGTGTGGGACACAGGCAGGGCCTGTACTATGGGTACTAAACAACTGATAAACGTACTTAGATAAATATTAAACGACCAGACACGAAGCCAACAGACATGTTCATGCATACAAATGTTGGCCCCGAGCGGGGATCGAACCAGCGACCTCCGACTCAGAAGGCAGAGACCCTGCCCGACCAACTGAGCCAACAGGCCCGTCAAAATTCGTATTCCTCGATAAAGGAACAGTAACAAAATCGGACAAAACATTTTCTCCTAAAATAAAGTCTGTGACACAATTCGACGAATTAATACTTGAGGCCTTCCGTGACAAATGGCCTTAACACGGGTTCATTACACTAGAATCCTGAAATTCAGCTGCTCGGGTGTGAAAGGGACAGCAAATTCCCGAGAGCCCGGATCGGGGTCAACTATTTCATAATGTAATAGGGCAGCGAATTGACGTGTTGATCCGACAGCTTAACGCTCTATTTAAAACGACAGGTGGATATATAGATAGATAGATAGAAAAATAGACGTTTATTTAGATTTTCGGTCACACACAAATTAATACACAGAAAAAAACAATACCTAAAAATTTAAAGTTGTACAACTTGTAACTACGCAAACTTGTTTCTTTTTATTTCTGGTAATGATGAAAATGATTCGTGAAAATACCCCCTTTTCACGAGTATGTTGGACCCCTATATGAGTGGTGAGTCTATCCCCGACCGGCCTCAGAAACAATTCTAGTGCCTGCTAGTTTCTGCACAATGTTTTCCTCCGTCAATGTAGTGATTATGTGATAGTATACGTGTTTTTTTTTTAAACTTATTGGTATAGAAATGCCCTGATTACCCCCCTTGCCCTGAAATACCATGATTCGAACCCGAGCCTAGCGCATGCGAAGTGGCCTGACTCCCAACAACGGTATCACTGCTATATCCATATTTAAATTTTGTATTAGGTAATTATAAAATTTTACGTAATTATTCGTAATTTTATGAGTTCTCGTATTGAGTTACAAGAACTAAAATATTTTTATTTCCAGAAATAAATCTTATTTAATACCAATTTAATGGCCTCTAAACATAAATAGATTTGTGACCATCCGAAACGCCGCTTCTGTTTCAGACAAAATGAATTATGGCTTTTGGTATCGCTTCGTCCATTTTGGTTTCAATTTATCCGGAGTTCGGATTTCATGGACTAATTTGATTGGGCATGACCTGAAACTGTATTTTATGACCAAATCTATAAAGTCGATTTTTGTGTAGCAAGTCCATTGATAGTACTCTCATATTAAAATACGTTGCATTGAAATCAAGATCAAAAAATTTTGTTTCAACTTTGGAATGTGGAATTAAAAAAAACGTTCCATCACAGGTTCAGAAAATGTTCTACCGTATTAATGTTTTTTTTTTATTTATCTAGTACACAAATTAGTTACACATGGTTGTATATTTTTCAATGTTGCTTATTTTACAATACACTGCCACCTCAATATTAAGCAGATACGAGCATTAACCTAAAACCTCTTATGTAAAATCAATACTTAAACCAAAAGCGATATACACAGTATCCCACACAGCTTTCAACCTAACCACCTTCATTGGATAAGCTATGGAAATGCTGTGTTCGTTAGTGTAACCTTTAAGATAAGCTTCGCATACATATAAGTAGGTATTGCGGAGGTTGTTAAGGTTAATGAGAACATGGTACCGTGATTTGAAAGGGCTCAATTAACGACGATGGTGGTTTTAGATTCCTTTGTTAGGTGACGTATGGACTATAGATACCTACCATTGTTTTGGTTCAGCGAGTACATAATTGATGAAACATCAAAAAATACGACTTCGTATAAAATGTCCTTAAAACATCTAAAACAATCGGAGCCTTGTGCTCCGGACATTGTAACGACCTCTCATCACAAAATTTACTTTGGAAAAACTTTATCCTTCTTCTGGTGCAGGTAGATATATAGAAAATGTAGCCTTGTGTAATGCACAAATGGAAAAGTGTATTGTCTAAACAATTTTCATCAAGGTAGTACGTATCTCTACCTACATTTGGGTCATGTGTACCTAAGTATTTTTGTTACCAATGAACATTATTGAAACGAAGACTCCAAATAAACACGACAGAACCGTGTTATAAATATATTTTTCTATAACCAGAAAAAAACCTACAGGCAACTTCAAATAAGATTTAACCATTTTTGGAAAACTCTGCTTCAAAATTGCTCTGAAATTTCTTTCCTTTTCACCTCCACATCAATCAAACGAACACGAGCTCTTTGTAAAATTTAAATTGAACGTCGAACTAGCGCTAACAAGTTCTAACTAGTCGAATCCAGTTAAAACCGGATGCATCAGGATGTTGGACGTCGAAACCTTGTTTGGAGGTTAAATGCAAAGAGGTACTTTTCAATTTGCACCCTGCTGCGATCAATTTACAAGTCAAAACTGTAGCAATTATCTTGACGAGTTCATTTCAAGTTAATTAAGATAATGAGATGACAACGTACGTTACGTTACGTTTTTTTAAATATACCGTGCCCATGTATCTTAAGATGTGTTTTAATAACTGCACGAAAAGGTCAGCGCAGACCAAATGGATAAAAATGAAAAATCGGGTAATGCCCTTTATGCCGACTTTCCCATTTCGCCGACTTTATTTACGACTGTATTTGTATAATATTGGCTAAGGATGAAAAATCATCCTTCAGCCATCATCATCTTTATCTATATCGTATTTGTATAATCAGCCAATATTATACAAATACAGTCGTAAATAGAATGCAAGTGTATATTGCTCATCCGAACAACAAGGTTCGCGTTTAAGATCATCTGCATTTTTGCATCTTATAAGGACGATATTTCGGGATACTGTAAATTACATAGTGTTTGACCTCAAGAAGAGAAGAAAGATTGTCCAATGTTGCCTTTGGTGACATATTAAGGACAGAGTCAAAGTTTGAACATGCGATTTGTAGGTAATAATCAGTCAACCTTGCGTTGCGGTTCCAATGCGCGACACAACAATTAAAAATCAATTGTCTCATTTTCTTGTCTAAATTATTTCTAGGCCTTGGAAAGTAAGAGATATTGTGTAGAAAAGTTAAAAAATCATTTGGTTTTATTAGATGTTTCCAGTGCCGGGTTTTAGATGTTTTATACGACATCAGGGTTTTGGTTAACCGACTTAAAAAAATAAGGAGGAGGTTCTCAACTCGTCGCGTATGTTTTTGTTACCTTTTTTTGTTGTTTTTTTTTTATGTTAATCCATAACTCTGTCAAATCTGAAGCGTACACTTGAAGGTTGGTCCCATATAAGTTTTGTGAAAATCTGATAAAAAACTTTAAGTGGAGAACGGGAATCCTTAACGGACATCAGCAAATCACTCGCTTTCAGCATAATAGTTTTACTAGCAATAGGTTATGAATATGCAAATAAGTGATAGTCTTTTTAGTGCTATTGAAGTTGGTTTGTATTTTTGTTTCAAATTTTGATTATTCATTTTACGTATGTCAGCACACGTAAATCTTCTACACAGCGCGGTCGCACGTTCCATCAAAATTTATTAAGCCAGTGTGACGGAGCATAAAGCCAGAATAGTTGGCTGTTGGTTTTATAGGGGTCGTGTAACAGTTAAGTGCTTGTCTGCGAAAATTATGAGAGTTATAAGGAGGTATTAAATGTTTTATAAGCTGCCTTATGAGAGTTATGAAAGTTTCAAGCGGTAAAGAAAATTACTGTTGCTATGCAATTTTGTACGGATTTCTCATAAGCTACCGTCGACAACATGTAAGTAGCTCAATTTAAACGCCCCAATTTCAGAAAGGCATATTAAACTTAAACTCACATATTGTTAAATCTCATGTTAGCTGTTCTTATTGGTTGAATAAAATCATTAAGTTTTTCAACAACCAATCAGAACAGGTAACATAAGATTTCACAGTCCGTCAACTAGTTTTAGTTTAATTTTCCTTTCGGAAACCGGAAAATTAGTCATTTTTTTTTAGTTATATTTGACTTTTTAGATTTTAAGATTATGTAAGAGCTTTAAATTAAGGTATCCTACTATTCTATACATATTTACATTTGGCACATAGATAATTTATAAACTGGATTAATTCAAAGGATACTTTTTACCTCGCGAGTAAGTTTATAATATTCATCATATGTTTTTGCTCTCCAGATACAAATCCTTTATAGATCAATCGTCGTTGTTAAAAGAAATGTCTTTTTATTATTGATTAAACAATCGTTTCGTTCTTTTGTTACAGGTATGTTGCAGACAAAGTAAAATGAAACGAAAAGTAACTAAGCGAAAGAAAATCGGATTGTCTGGTAAGACGTACTCTTAGCTTGGAGTTTCTAAAATTTTTTGCAGTCTTACGAAAACTGCTTAACAAAATGACAATTCAACAAGCAAGGACATTTATTTACTTACCGACAATTTTAAACACCCACCATAAACTATACTTAATTATTTTTTTTGTACCCAAATATAAACCACAAGCAAAGCTAAGATGCGAACTGTCAAATACCGCTCGAATGGCACTCGCAGCAAGATTAATGCCCCCATTACTGGCGAAGCAAAATAAATATTTGATGGAAATACGCAGCCCACCCAGACAGCCAAGTTTGACATATTGCGAAAATATGGACATGCCAAGGTGGAGATTTAGGATAAGAAAGCTATAAGGAGGATCGTTAAACCTGTGATTTATCAGGAAAACCTAATAAGCAGCCACAATAACATTTTATAGGTACAAGATACTATTTTATGAAATAAAATATCTCGAAAAATGGCGGCAAATACTCGATCAAAAAACTGGCCAGGGTCAAAGACAGTTGTTATAATGCAACTTAGTGTTACTCCTTTATCCCTGAGAGAGTCGGCAGAAGTATTTTATTCCTGGAATACTCACTTTTCACATTCTTCAGAATCAATTCTGGGATCTACGGGATTCCTCGCGAGTTTTGATGTTTAACCGCTAAGCTAGTGATAAATAGTGTTTTTGAAAAACTCATCAGTACGTGCCCTCAACAAGATTCGAATTAAAGCCATTTGAATCAGAATTGGAAACAAATTTAATTTATGCTACGTATTTGTTTGCATTGTTAACGAAAAATACTTTTCCCGATGACAGGTCTGTCCCGATTAAAGTATTTTAGGCAATTACCTGACATGTATATTGCCACATTTTCAGCACTGCGATGACCCATTTCAGTTTAAATGGAAAATCATTAAGCACCAAGCTTTTTTCTTCTTATCGCGTATTTTCTCATAGAGCAGTTGCATTTAAATTTCACTTAACAAGAGTTTATCTTTACTGAGGCAAAGTAAGTCAAAGAGACTCTTGTAGATGGAAAGTAAATTTGCCTGTTTTTCTTCGCAACGCCGCTATTAATTTGAGTTTGGAATAGTTTACTTTGCTTTAATACTCAGTTACTTGAGCTAAATAGAAACTGCTTCTGTAAAGGAATTTGAGTAAAACATGTACGGGGTTATTACAAAACATTAAATATCACTAGCGGTGGAGTAAAACATCGTGAGGAAACTGACAGGTCCCAGAATGTATTTTGAGGCATGCGTAAAACAGCTACCCTGTCCAGCGATGGAGTTCAACTGTTACATTTAAGGGTCCAAAAATATATTGGAGAAGAGGGTATTTTCAGGAACATAGTTATTCCACTATGCCGACCCCTCCTGGAGCAAGGCGTGGGCGTATTCATTTTATTTTTACAAAATGGGGTATTATATTATAGACACACTGTTTAAAACAGACTGTCGCTTTTTAACATTTTGTCAAAAAAAATTACAGCATCTGTTTTAAACAACACTTTTTTGTAATGTACGTAATATGGCTGCTAAAGTCAGATTTTTAGTTCTGTTCCGTTTCAAAGAACTTCTGAAATGACTCTTGTCTGTAAGCTAAAGATCTGAGTACTCTAGGCATTTTCGTTACACTTTTGATACTGATAAGAGTCATAGACCAGAATGAATGGTATATATAATATTTCTTCGATAAAAAAGTTCTCCAGTAAAAGTATAAACAACCAAATCGCTAATGAAACATTCGAATTCAAATGTTACTTTTGTAACTTCGCAAAGAACATCAAATAAGTTTTGTGTTTTTACTATCACGAAAACAGTTTTTCAGTCCTCGCCTTTATCCCTGTGCAATAAAGTATAGAATGGGATAGAGCAACAGCATTGGGCGTTAGACGAAAGTACAGTCATTGTCGATGGTGAAAATTTAAATCAGTTTAGCCGAGTTTCGGATTATGACGGTGTGAAGCCCCCAGGCCGCTTTTGGCGCCATCTCCATGTAAATGGCGGCTCTGCGCGTAATATTTCCGGCCAAATTTAAAATTGTTTATACATACACGTTCTAAATCTAAATTGGATTGTTTTCGAAGGGATTTGGACTAGATAATGTCGACTTTATAAATTTCAAATGTATGAGTAAGTAGGTAGATATATTCGAATTTAATTATTTTGTAGATACTTACCCGAAATTATATTAATATTACCTACAATATTCTTTTTGAACATTTATAATTTTTCTTGCGCTAAAACTTTATTCGGACTATTAGGTACAAAAAATTTAATAAGTACGCAAATCTGTTCAGGTGTTCTCAAGTGATGCGCTAACCAATTAAAGGTATTTAATATTTATGTATAAAGAAGATTATTGTGAGTGTATAAGGTAAACGCAGCTATTAACGACCCATCGAAAATCTGCAGGTATTGCCGACCCATTCTGCTTATTCTTATTTTTATCGGTTTGGAACGATTTGAGTCACAAGAGAGTATAATATACACACATGTTTGTATGTTTCCTAATAAATTTACTGGTGTTAGTGTACATAGGTTCACGGGAATGTGACCAAATACGTTAGTTTCTGTGAACGTAGCGAGTGCGCCGATCGTGTCATACTAACCCTTACTTCCTCAGGTAAGTACTCGAATTTTTTGCTTAATATATTTTATATATAAATATTTACGTTAAGTTTATTCTGAATAACTCAACATATTCCTTTATTTGTATATTCCACATTTCGCAACAAAATTATTATGTTTAAAGGAATTTTAAAAAGTATTTTTGAAATTAAAATAGAACGGCAATAGCTGCAGTGCATTTTAGTAGTGCAGTTATTGCCGACCCATGGATCGGCAATGGCTAAGAGGTTATGCTTTATTTTTTCAATTTTTCGTTAATGCTTATAATAATTAAACAAGTTTTTATAACACCATTTCAATCTTAAGTATTCTAAAATTATAAGCATCTATTAGCGACATACACCATGTTATATTATAAACTTGTTTTTCCGCGATAAACTGCCACGCATTATTAAACATTTAGACGTGGGATATGAAAGAAACTACTTAGAGTTTTCTTCGTATTTATATGAAAGTGGTGTATTTTTTTTATAGTATAGGACTAAATCAACAAATTATTGTATTAAATCGGATGGGGAAATAAATTACAATTAATATCGATTATTTTTCGTGGCTCGTTAAAAGATTTGTTCATTTTTTTATTGAACACTAATTACCGATCCATATGAATCGGTAATTGCAACAAAGAGAAGCTATCACCGATTCTATACCGAATAATTGGTATTTTTGGATTAACGGTATGTAATGTCTAAAAGTAAAGCTACTAATTTGTTTCAATATAATGATTTGATTCAATAAGTTAGGTTCGGTTAAATTTCATTTCATGTCATTAAATTTCATTTTCATTTCATATCCATAAAAACAATCTTGGCTGTATGTATAGTTCCCTTTGCCTACCCAGAATGGGTGAAGAAAACAAAAAAAAACTCTGCTTTTAATCTTTTACGGTTGGCGCGATTTTCCAAAAATGTTAGTTGAGTTTATTGTATTTTTATTATTTTATTAAATTGCTTAATTTTTTCGCAACTGTATTAAAAGTAGTTATTAAGTACACGTGCGGAACCGTCATTGCAACTTGTTCCGACAGTCAACCCTTACCTTCGGCTGCGCTAAACTTGGGAAGTTCGAAAAAAAATTATAGGTTTTTTGGGAAATAAAACAAAGGGTTTAAGATATTTTGAAATAAAATTGTATAATTATTTTTATTCAAAACATGTAAATTATACATTTATAATAGTTTTTACTTTTATTTTCAGGTTTGTGACTCTAACTTAAATAGTATAAAGTATTAGTGCTAGCCACGGTGGAGCAAATCATGATTCATGTGTGTAGAAGCACCAGCCGCTATCCCAACTTGAAAAACTCTGTGCTGAAAATAAAACAGTGTGTTTATAATTTATTAACATCTACACATTTACAAAATTATCTCTGAATTTTGATAGTGAATATTTATGTTTCAGGTGATTCAGTTATCCCCTATGTCCAACACAATTGACACTAAGACCAATTCAACGGCACTACATGGAACTGCATTGTGAAGTAACAGCATTGACATTGTTTTAAGAAGTAATTACTATTAAGTAGACTATGGTAACTATGGTTTGCATTAGCTGGCCAAGCAGCAGGTTTCCGGGGGCGCAAGATAACAATTATACATGACCTATGTTCTCACTTTGATTTTATGAATGTTATTCTATTTACCATTTCTATTAAAGTCTATTTTCTTATATTACTAAAATTTCATTTGTGTCCTCAATACCTTTATTTTATTGAAGTCAAAATGTGAAAAAAAGTATTTTAAAGAATCCACAAGCATTCCGAGGTTCACTGCGATAAGTTGGAAAGCATGAGCACTAGAAAAAGAAATCTACTTATCAATGAATTTTATGTTGGTTCTATTTCTTTTTTTTTTCACCCCTTGCAGGGTAGGCAAAGGCATTACGCCATGCAGCCTCGTCATTAGTTAATGATAACCTTGAGTAAATGGCTCTGCTTCAGAGTCCATGCACAAAAATAATATCACTTTTACTGAAGACTTTATTGTAACTTCCCAAAAATGTCCATATCTCGCATTTTATCGAATTTCCCATTTAGGTGCACACTTTCACGGAAACTTGCCACATAATAAACTATTACTATTATGATGAGTCAAAACCCGAAATACACAGTAAAATGAAAATTATACAAAAAACATGACGTCAGTCTTCGGATTCCCGCCAAAAAGTTTAAAGTCAAGTTTATCTCCATTTTCAGATTATTTTAGTAACTATAATTATTGTAATGAATCAAGTACAAAAATGAGAAGCAAATAAAAGTAAACGGGACATTTCGAAAACGGTATATTTTGGGAAAGGGATATTTCGCTCAAACTAATAATTATTTTGAGAATCGAACATGTAGGTCGGTATTTTGTGAAAAAAAGTATGCTTTATTTACTTACGGTCGGTGTTAGATTCATAAAAATCGGTAATAGCTTCAAAGCGTTTCGGGTGGGTCGGTAATAGAAACAATTGACTTCAACAATCCTTTGATTATTTTTTCAATGAAAACATGATATTTATAAACAAATGAAAATATAAATATAAAATATACAATCTATATTTAAATATAAAATAAAAAAATCTGGTATGTTTGCAACCACTACCCTTAATTCTAATAATCAATTTCAAAACTTGCTTAAGGGGGTCGGTAATAGCTGCGTTTACCTTATAGGCCGCACTTTATACTAAAGTAACATTCAAAATGAGCATTTCCAAAACGGCGTCTCATAACCCGCGTACTGCTTACAGATATACTCGTAAGAATCCAATCTATCTAGACAGTTCTTTAGAAGATTCATAAAAAGTCCGTCAAGAAAAATATTACGAGTGTTTCGACTGTTGACTTTATTACAACATGAGACATAAAATATCAAGCAGAGACTCTATCTAAGTGTCAATAAAAACCCAGTCTCTTAAACTTGGTAAAGAACAAGGTGTACTCAAACACGCTTAAGTACAGCGGAAACATAACCGAATCAAGATGGTTCTGCTTCAAGTACTCGTGTAACTGTCACTTGCATGCCAGTAAACAGTGGTAAAGGCTGAATAAACATATTTCTTTGCCTCCCTCCATCCCCTTATTTATTTTTAATGTTCCTCTGCTTCTGTCGCAGATTTATACCGAAATCTTTCCTGTCACCGCCAGAACGGCGGCGAATTAAAGATTGTGCCGGATCTTTTATGTTTTCAGAAGTTTTGAGGTTATTTTTCTGGCTTTTTATGCTTTGACCTTTTTCATCTTCAAAACATAGAGCAAACGTAAGAAAATAGACTGAGGAAATGAGGAATGAGGAAAATATACCTACTCTGAAACTCTTCAACGGATTTGAATGGAAAATTTTTGGGATTAAATAGAAAATTGTATCTCAAATTTTAGTGTATGTTCCATTTCCATATCTTATGAGGTTTAGGAGATACATAGTGAGGGTTGGTCGCTCGCCAGTAAGTAATAAGAATCAAAATCGCATTGCATCTCAAACACCGTAACACACCGTAGGTACTTACAAAAACGTATGATGTCAGAAAACCAGAAGTCCAAAGTGCTGTATACTTTAGACGTGCCATAGACTCCAATTTTATGCCTAAAATAAAACGTGACCCACTTCCGAATCTGTTCTACTAAATCTAAAACAATAGGTATTCCTCACCAAAGCAATTCACAACAAAAATATGAGGCGGCCAACCTCCGACCCCTTACCTATAATATCGCCGTAAATAGAGAAGACTGCAAGAAATCCGGCCAAGTGCGATTCAGGTTCTAACACTATGGGTTCCGTAGGTACAATAAAATAAAAAATGTTTCTTGTAGGTCCCCTTAATTTTTATTTTATTTTATTTGTTGTTATAGCGGCAATAGAAATACACATTCTATGGAAATTTCAACTGTCTACTTATTACGTTCATGAGATACAGCCCACTGAGACAGACAGACGGAAGAGCTAACAGCAGAGTCTTAGTAATAGGAAATCTGTGGTTGGCACCCATTATGTACTGTTGGTCGATATAAAATCGATTCAAATTTCAAGCGGAGTCTACTCGGGCTACGTCTCTACGCATGACGTCACCAAGAACTGTCAAAGATCCCGCGCAATCTGACTGACAGAGCTATGCGGGGGCGGCTCTATTTATTTGTTTTAAATGTTTTCCCAAGTATACCTATAAAAGTCCGTATAATCCTACTTCACTACATAGTATAAAACCAAGTCGCTTTTTCTATGTATGGTTAAATCTTTAAAACTACGCAACTGATTTTGATGCGTTTTTTTTAATAGATAGAGTGATTCAAGAGGAAGGTTTTAGTGTTAGCATTGCAACCGTGCGAAGCCGGGGCGGGTCGCTAGTATAATATATAATGGCGAAAGTTCGTGAGTAAAGACGTTTGTTTGTTTGCTCTTTAACTCAAAAACTACTGAACGGATTTTGATGAAACTTTACAGTTAAATAGCTTAAATGTCAGAATAATACATAGGCTATATTTCATCCTCGTATTTCTGCGGGAACGGGAACTACGCGGGTGAAGCCTCGCGACGCTGCTAGTGCATAATAAAACCATAATTCGGTCACTGCGGTAAATTACCCATCAAATACATAATGGAACCCTAAAAACTAGCTCTTGTTATAGAGCGAACTCGCGGCAAGTGTAATGGTCTAACTTGTAATGGCCTCTGTGCTTTATGACGTTTTGTTCGGTGATTTATTCCCCCATCCTGGACTTGAGGAAAGTGATTAGAGAGATAAATTGTGATATCTTCTTCGCAGATGATTAACACCCAAAGAGATTAAAATGTAATAGGACATAGAGGACATAATAGGACTGGGAATGTTTTCATACAAAACTTTGAAGCCTAAGCGTCATGTCCTTGTCATGTCAGTTAGTATGAGCGCTAGCTGTCATTCGGTCCAAATTGTACTAGACTTATTCCACTTGGAATAACTTTTCGGCTTCAAATTTTCCTTGCTTTGTCCCCTGTATACATATTATATTTTAATCTCTTTGTTGACACCGCGTTCCTACTCGGACGTTACTCCTATCTAGTAAACACGTAATGCAAGTGTGCTCGGACGCTGGCAACCAATCATTAGGTAAAACGGTGATCTATCGGCACATTGTACTCGTATACGAGCGTATTCCGATCGAGCGTATATATCGTGAAAACACGACTTATAGGTTTCATGAGAGGTGGTGATAGGTATAATAAATAATAATTTAAACTCGGTTTCAATATTTACACTAAGCTTCATAATCAAAATCAAAATGTTTTTGTGTAATGGAGGGGTATACGAATATAGGTTACATTTTAGACTGGTAAAGTTTTAGCACTACTGAGAAATAGGCAAGTCTACTAAATAGTCCAATATATTTGTAGGCCTACAGATCTTTTATTATGACATTTAGGCATAACGCGACTCAGTCAATCTACGCTTTAGGTATACCCGACGTAAAGGATTTATATAAGCTTAAATTCTTACCCCTACATTGAAAAGTATATTGAAAGTCATTACAACTCCACCACTTCGGCATTATATTATAGTTAGGAGAAGAAGCGGGGCAAGAAACTCCTATTTTTATAAACAATAATTGTATCTACAACTACATACAAACAAGTTGTAATCAAAATTCTACTAGCTTTGCCCGCGCTCCGTCCGTGTGACTTTACGCTATCGCATCCTCTAGGAGCTATGAGATTTTCCGGAATTAAATTAGCCTATGTCCTTCTACGTAAGTGGTACTTACATATTCCGTAAGATAGCATAGCATAGCTATATAATATTAGTATGACTGAATGCAAATCGTGGTTCGCTAGCATAACATACGAAAATAGAACTCCCATAATAAATTTTGTAATGTAGGTCAACAGTTATAAAAATGAACCATTTTATTAAGAAATATTCTCTATTGTAATTTGTCATGCTACAATCCTAAAATTATGTAGGTATGTTATCAGGTTGGACTATTTAGAAAGCCATTAGGTAATAATAAGACTAATAGCTCTATGATCAAGGAAAGCGTCGTGAGGAAACCCGCAGGTCCTCGATTCTGAGGATGTGTAACAGTCCGTCGATGGACTCACCACCTGTCTGTAGGTATTTCTTTATGTTAATCTAATAGAGTACCTCTACCTACCCCCTCGGAGCTAAAAAGTGGACGATATTTTTTTCTTAAATAATAGTTTTTTTTTAAATACCTCTCCATCCATTCAACGCGACATCTCAAAAGCTTTGCACCTGCAATCCTATTAGCCGAAACAAAACCACCCTGGCGTTCAGAATTACCAACGGTTATTAATTGATACGTCGGTGTTCGGTAGTAGTTAGTATATTATACGCACCGCTGGGATGGCGGATATGGCACCGATAAACGCATATGTGGTTGTTTACAATGTTGCATGTTTGTTGTCTTCACTTAATTCGCAGTGTGATGCGATGCTAATGTTAGTGATGTTAATCTTCAATATTTGAGGATCAGTCTCAATTAATACCTAATTAATTATACATTTATTTACAACTAGCGACCCGCCCGCCCTCTAAAACATGTTGAAAAATGAAATGTCGGAAATTCTTGGATTTTCTCTACTGTAGGTAATATGGAAGTATCATACGTATAAATAAACCTTAGTCCTGAATCACTCTGTCTATTACATGTCTGCTTTAGTATCCGTTGCGTAGTTTAAAATTTGTTTTATACTTTGTAGAGATATTTACCTACCGATAAAAAAATTACCTCCATAGTGCCCAGAAGACTTGTCGCATAGGCTGGATAGTGATCCGTTGCCACAGATAACTGCCAACCCTCACCTAACGATTGTATTGAATTATCGGACATTTGACGGGGCTGTTGTTTCATTTGGTAGTCTTCTGAGTTGGACATCTCGGATTCGATTCCCGCTTGGAGCCAACATTGATTTATATTACCCGCGTAGTTTCCGTTCCCGTTAGAATAAGGAAATAAAATATAGCCTATGTTACTCAGGGATATTCTAGCTTTCTATTGGTGAAAGAATTTTTAAAATTGGTCCAGTAGTTTTTGAGTGTATTTGTGATAAACGTACAAACATGCAAGCATACAAAAATACAAATCTTGCCTCTTTAAAATATTAGTGTAGATGTAGAAGTGTAGATTTCAGTATGGTACTTTACGACTAAATACCGTTTTTGGGACGGTTATAATGAGTAATACACAAAAAGTAAGTTAATTAAAGGTTAATAGTAACAAATTATCGCTACTAATATATCTCTGACAACCATAATTGTCTGTAGGTAACATTCAATCAGTCGTATAATTACATCCATATACATAAGCTTATACTGTCAGTCGGTATGTCAATAGTGTGGGTAAACAACAGTCGCACGATAATTAACGTATCCAATCAAGAGGTACTCATCATTCGGGTGTTAACCGAAGTGACCGGGCCACTCGAATTGTTGTGAAGCATATTGTTCATAGCCAAAGATATCACTATCACTACATAGTATAAAACAAAGTCGCTTTCTCTGTCCCTATATCCCTATGTCCCTTTGTATGCTTAAATCTTTAAAACTACGCAACGGATTTTGATGCGTTTTTTTTAATAGATAGAGTGATTCAAGAGGAAGGTTTTAGTAATAGCATTGCACCCGTGCGAAACCGGGGCGGGTCGCTAGTTATATATAAAGAGACGTAGATATGTTACTAGAGCGCGGAAAAAGATACCGACAAATGTAGGTAACTGACCTCATTTTATTTAGTCGCAATGTTTGAATTTTTAACCTAGTCGTATTTCAAGCGCAACTCTTGACTGATAGCTGTCTCTTTCTTTATTATTCGTTCCGTATCATCTTTCGCCGTCATTATTGTATCCTATAAATACGCTAAGAAGTAAGTACATATATTGTAGCCACTCGTAGCGGATCAATTTTCAAACTCGCGCAGTATGAATATAACTCATCCTTACTTGACCATCTTTGGTTCATAGCTAGATGAAACTGCTTACTTAAATTCTGGGTAATAGGAAATTAATTTTAAAAATTTGCCCAACGAAGCTTCGCAACCCCCACTTCCACAGGATCCTTGAATAAGCAAAGTCGAAAGGCTCAGTCAGCTCAGCATTATCTCCAGTTCTGCAGCTATTTGCAAAAATGAGACCTCATAATCGCCCCAGGAACGTGACTTCGCATGAGATTGTTAAAAATTCAGACCTGGCGGATTTTCGATAATTATTCCATCCGTGACCTTTTTAATCTGAACAATTTTTACCTTTTACATTTTCATCGTTGGAAATTATTTTCACAATTTTTTAATTTCACTTTTTGTAGCTGGATTAAATCTGGTTTTGAATTCTTTATATTCATTATGTATTGATGAATGATACAGCAACCTGTGGACGCATAATAACAAAATCCATTGAGCGTTTGCGAATATTTTATTTATGCTTTCGAAACACCAATTCGTTATACGCCGTCACCGCTACGTGGTTATGAATAAAATTAGTTTGAAATAAGGTAGTCTTTGTTTGAACTCTTTCATTCCTGCATGCGTTAAACGAAACAGATCTGATTATTATTTAAGATTTCCTAAGGCAAAAGGGGACTTTCAATTCAATTTACTGATAAATCAACCACATGGGTACTTTTTATTATTGCAGGTCATGTTAGCAATTTTTGAAAAACTTACGTTCATCACTAGCTCGACGGTGAAGGAAAACATCCTAAGGAAACCCGCAGGTCTCAGAATTAATTCTGAGGCATGTCTACCAGACCGGCGATGGGCTCACGACTTGTCACGTTTAGGGGTCGAATATTCTCGTGAAAAGTGGGTATTTCCTACCCCCTCGGGGATAAAGGCGTGAGATTTTTAGCTTTTTTTATTATTACGTACTTATTTATCACTGTCTTGACGGTGAAGGAAAACGTAATGAGGTAACCTGCTACTCCCAGAATTGATTCTGAGGTATGTGTAACAGGTGATGGGCTCACCGCTCATAATCAAATAATGTTATGATAGTGCCTATCGCCCAAGACTGTTCTTCTACTAAACGAAAAGTTAAAATAGACAATCATAGTGCTTCTCATATCTAGTAACAAACTATATTAATCAACAATCTATAAACAATTATTTTTCTTTTTTCTTATTAATGATGGGCTTACTCTTGACCCCAGACTAGCCCGAGAGCAAAGAGGGCCTACGATGGGGCAAGCTTGCCCTGAAGATGCCTGTTCACTCGACCCTTAAAGGCTTGCGGGTTATATGCACTCGGAAATACAGACGCTGGCAGGTATTAAAAATCGGTGAAAAAAAAAACATTGTTGTAAATCTTACATTTCTTTTTAAAATATATTAACGCATGAACACACGTGAAATCTCTCATCCGAGTGAGTGTGGCTGCGGGCGTATTTCTTATCACGCATAGAGATAAGGGAACGACCTCTGTGCGCCCGCGATTACACACGGTGGACTTATAGGGGTATGTGTCGACAGAAAGACGTATAGGTACAATTCACACATTGTAGGTATTAGGTAGGTTCCCGAATGGGGCAATAATTAAAGAAAAAACTTTATCAAAGAAGAAAATGACTGACTCACTGATCGATCCGAAACCACTGGGTCTAGAAACATGAAATGTTGAATAGGTTCCTTAAATGACGTAAGAGAGCACTAAAATTCCCACGGGAACGGAAAATAAACCCGTCCCCAGCTAGTTTGTAAATAAATTGTGTTCTGCAATTTACACACGGTTATTTAATCCTGAACTAGGCACAAAACAGCTGACAGATAATAATAAGTAATGAAAAACAAAGGTTGGGCCCGGACGGGATCGACCCTGCGACCTCCGATTCAGGAGGAAGGGTTACTTACGACTGAGTCAATAGGCCAAAAAATAGCTAGGAACGGAGAAGTATTAAAGAAAGCTCTAATAATATAAGTAAGTCGTCGTTGTTTATTTAATTAATTATTTTCAAATTTCAGAGTTCATGTCTACAACCCCAACGTACTTTTATTTAGTGTGGCAACAGTTTTCCACTGGCAACACTAAAGAACTTCGTTACATAGAACCTCCCCAACTAAAAACTACCACTCGAACAAACATCAAGTATCATAACGCTAACCTCAGCATAAAAAACTGCTAAGAAATTTTTCTCCATCCAATAACCATAAATACAATTTTCCTCACTCCACCTCGGTGCATAACTCGCGAGGGGGACAGAAAATACTCTTAACACGGGGGTAAAGGGGACGGCAACAGTCGTAATTTCGCTCCAAGTCGACAACACTCGACTCCGGATATTTAATGTGACCTTCGTGGCCTGGGGTTATTTACTGCAGTTTTTTTTAACTGTTGGCAAAGGTCCCACTTTTTCACGGCTTTGTTTTGAATTTCTTTATTTTGCGTCCATAGTCGGTTCTTCACAGATGTCAATATTCATAAATGTACTAACAAGACATTATTTATAAAACACTTACCTAATCCACGAAGGAGTTGGCAAGAGGCATTCCATTCCTCCATGTACCAGTATATTTTTGGACCCCTAGTCTATCTCCGGAAGCCTGAGAATATAGTCTGCCTGCCTGCGGGTTCCTTTTCCTTTTCAAGCTAGCAATAAATATATGAACGTTGAAGAACCGACAACCGTTGGGGTAAACGTGTTCTGAAGTGGAGACCGCGACTCGACAAACGTAGTATAAGACGCCCTCCGGCCAGATGGGATGACGATCTGCGAAAGGTTGCAGGCAGATGCATCGAGCTGAAGACAGAGCGCTAAGGTACTCATTAGGGGAGGCCTATGTCCAGCAGTAGACATATAGGCTAATGACATGAAGTTTTTGAAAACACACATGCCTCACCAGGTTTCGAAGTGATTTTCTGCTGCTGCTCTACCTACGATATTTTAACTGCTATGTATACAATTCTTAATCAAAAATTACCGTTTTTAGAATGTTTGCCTGTCTTAAAGTCTTGAATAACCTCCTAAATAGCTGAACCTCTTGCGATGGAAATTTAGGGATTAAATTTTTTAAATAATTAATTAAATTTTCTTGTATGTTCCATTTCGAAATCCTACTTGGTTCAGAAGATATATTTTATTTCGATAAACCACAGCGCAGCGAGAGCTGGTCCGTGCAATAGTTGAGGATTTATTAATCACTTAATAATTAATCCCAAATAAAACACGACCCAACATGACGTGTCGTGACTGAATTTCATGGTGCTAAAACATTTCATTGGACATTAATTGACAGCCGCTGTCATGGCCACAACAATGGCCGTCAGAGCCACGCGCGCATTTATTCATGAGATAATGGTGTTTGGATATTCATATCTGCTGGGGTGCAAATTGGTTCGATTGTTGCGGTGATTAATTTATTGGGTTATGTGTAGACGTCATGACGGTTTCTGGGACTTCAACCTGTAATAGTGGCGCTGTTTTTAAAAGTAAGTGCTGTTTACGGACATTCACTTTGAACTTTTATCAATGGTTCAAACTGCCTTTCTAAAGTAACAATAGATATGCTTACACTTTATCTTAGAGGAGATTGGCACAGGTTTTCCAATTACCCACCAGTAACTATATTTTACGGGAAACCGTGATAGATCAAACCATTCTGTGCACACATCTAGTGAGTTGCAATCTAAGTAGTTTTAATTTTACTATATAGGTAATTTGTAAAACTCTGTATTTTATTGTAACTTATTTTGTGAGCCATAAATAAATAAATAAGCCGGGGTACTTTTCTGTTACTCAGAATCAATTCGGGGGCCTGCGGGCTTCCTCTATGATTTCCTACACCGTCGAGCTAATGACAATATTATTATGTATTACGTACTTACGTAAGTTTTCGAAAAACGTACGGCCGTGCCGCTTTTTGCTCGACTTGGCGGGGGCACTACCGTGCCCCCAGATTAGTAACCCGACCCCGAAAACCCGAGCCTCACGCATGAAAAGTGGGATCACTAACAACAGTGATATCACTACATTCAACTGTCAAAATAAAATTGTATTATTTGTAAGCTTTATAAAACATACAACCTTTGTGAACAAAAGCTAGAACTAGCCAGAAAAGTGGCCAGTGCTTTAGAGGCCAAATTTTGAACAAATGTCAGACGAACAAAGCTGAATAATCCGAACGAATGACATTTTAAAAAACAATGCGAACATACGCAGCGTAAACGCCGACATTTCCGGACAGTGTGCGAACATCGGCCGGCCGAACGCCAAATTTACGATTCGGCTTATCGGCCTCGGCCCCCAGTAATTCGATGATTCCAATTTTATTGTCCACGCCTCCGGTGTCGATGAATAAAACGCCAGCTTTATTCGTAGTAATGGAATTCGCCAATTTTTTCTTGGGAGTGAATCTTTTAGCTTTTGAAGTATCCTGCTTTGATGTATTAGATTGGTTTGGGTGTGATTGTACTTTGTCATTGGTGGGACTTCCTAAATGCAAGCTTGCAACGTTACAACTACTCATTTATCTCTATTATGGTTGAGACAAGTTCTTAATACCACGTGCACTTGACAAAAGAATTCAATAATAGATGCTCAGGCCAAAGAAAAACTTGCTATTGGTCTGAGTATGGTATTACAAAATTTCTGTCAACAAAATCCATTGAGCTTGGATGAAGTCCAAACGGTTTTCTTTGTGGAAAAATACAAAATCCAGTGCAAAGCCCACAAGTCTACAGACTAGACATAACAGCGAAAGTTGGCAAATCGATTGCCGCCTCAATCTCGAAGCTTACCAGTCTGTCTGTCTGTCTGTAAAGCCGCAGCCGCGAACAACAGTTCCGATCGGCTGCCTCGCAATACTGCTTGAGTCGGGCTTCGAAATTAGCGGAGATACAGCTTATAAGCACGCTATTAGCACGAACAAGCGTTGTTAAAGATATAATTTACAATACAATACAAAATTTCTTGATGGTACTCGTATATACAGAAAAAACATACAATAAAAGCGCATTGGGCGGTCTTAGTTGCATTTACTCATTCACAATAATATTGTAGTCACTGATCTATTTTAGTATGCCGTTTTTGATATTCTATCTTATATTTATTTTGTTTGTTATTATTATAGTTATCGCCGCAAATAGCCTCATGAACCTAGATAAAATTTATCTGAAAGCTTCACCACGTTTAGTTTAGGTAAGCAAATGTAGCTTAACCTTTATATTGTTAGAGATTTAATAAACCATTGTCTTACCGAAACCGACCAGCATGTATGAACCAATCGAAGGTAAGGTGTGCCAGGATCGTATCACCCCTTTCCTACCCTTTCTGGAAAAATGTGTGAGCATATGTAAGTAAGTATGTTATATATAAATGTATATATATATATATATATATATAATATAATCTCACGCCTTTCATCCCCGAGGGGGTGGGCAGAGCGCTTCCATTACTGGATATATCCACATTTTACGAGACACATTGGACCCCTAAACGTGATAGGTGGTGATGGTGGTGGTAGTAAGTATGTTGTTTTATGTAAACTACACCATCCCCGGTAGTTTCGAGGCCCACACATTAGAGCCAGACTTTTCGCTGCTTCAGATAAGGGCCTTTTAGTGTTTCGTGCTGAGCACGAGAGCATGTGGTCAGATGGTCAGGACTCTGCTCGGTTTGCTAGTTTGAGCGAGTGTTACATGCTTGGTGAATATTTGAGTTTCAACTTAAAATAGGAGCATTCCACTGACTACTAGTTTGTAGCTTACATTGTTGTTGTTGATATGTAAAGCAAAAGTTTTATGATTGGATTAAGGTAATTGTTTTTAACTTGTAACCAGCATTTGTTTTAAAATAAATAAATAAGACGTTTATTCATCCACATAACGCAACTATATACTAGACTAAAAAACTGAGTTAAAGTAAGTATGAAACGGCTAGAGCCTCAGCACAACTGCTGCTTCTCAACCCTGCCTTAATTTAAAATAATTCCAAATATACTTTTAGTGCAATAAGTACTTTAAAAATAATAAAGTACTATTCTTATTCCTGTTTGTATACTACCTTTTGCCCGTTACGTCGTTGGCTTTTGGGATTATAAGCGGTTTATTCGTAAAAACGTAACAAACAAAAAAACTGTTCGTATTGAAGTAGAAATCTGAAATCTATCTCCTTATGAAAAGCCTTATGAACGACTAACTTTTGTCCATGACGTTGTGTCTGTACTGACCCAGTTAAAAAGAGCACACATTTTAACATCATCCAGAACCTACCCCGAATAAACTTAACACGATTAATGATCAAATTGACATCGAAAGTGGGATTGTCGATTCATTGATCTGTTAGTTTTTCGTTTATCATTGTTTACACAGTAACCGAGCAATGTATCAAAGTGATTTTTTGTATAGAGATAGTTGGAGGACGAGAAAATAACATATCCTCGTTTTTTATCCCGGGGTACTGTCAAAAGCTAGTATGAACTTAAAAAGATATTGATAGCAGATGCACAATTTTTCACAGCTGGTCACTCGCTAAAAATAAAATTCAACAGCGTTTATGAGTGGTGTGAACTTAACCGCCTGAAGCTACTCGCCGCAAGCCTTTGTGCTCAACAAATAGACGGCAATAAAAGCCTTGAAATGCCTTTAAAAATGTAATGTTCCAAACGGAGATAGGATTCGAAAATTCGAGAACCAGAAATGGCGAATTCTTCCGGATTGAGAGATACTTGTTTCTATGGGTTATTGCGATTCTGTTTGCTGTTATGTTATATTTTACTTGTCTTTTAACCTGACTGCACCAGAAGGAGGGTAATGTATATTGGTGTAAGTATATGTGAGTGGTTTCCTTCGCGCTGCCTGTAGACTATACTGGTTGATAGATATAGTAAGTGAGCTGTCAAATTCGTCTAAATTGTGAAAGTGCTACATATACAGACAGACAAGACATCTACATTGACCCGACTCTGTTACTAACGTGAACTCGGGTTTTCTGGTGTACCTAATTAATGAACTTTTGTACACTCTGGTAAATGCTTGTCTTTCTTATGTTACAAAATTCATCGAAGACTTTCATACCGTGTTGCTATTAACTCTTACAGCAGTACTTTAGCGAAACATCACATTATTAACACCTACAACCGTTGATCGATGGTTCTTTTCTCGGCTTAGCAAGTTTTGGCTACAATCCTGTGTCCATCGCAAATTATAAGATGGCGTTAAGCTAGTGACAACTTAAGATGCTACAATTATTGCCTGACTGACTGACTGACTAGCCTCACTATTCTCGCTCTTTAGCTATTAATGTGTAATTGGAACTAAAAACTGGGACCAACCCTTTTACGTGCCTTCCGAAACATGAAGAAAACTCATTACCTGCATACTTACATTTCTAAAAATTGGTGTTGCTTTCACTGAGTACACTCTATTTATTTCATTTCATTTGTCTAAGTTATCTATAGGTAATCTAACCTAATGATATTCCTTAAATTCTCTTTCTTGTTGCGTGAGTTAACTTTCTGTCTTTAGTGTCAGTAGATATTTTTGTTTCCTAACCTTTTTCTATCTGTAAAAAACCTGTAATTGCCCTATATGTTTATAATATTTTTAACTGTAACGTTTAGTATGGCTGTTGGTTTTCCTTAAATAAATTACACAATTCTTCGTCGTCGTCATATCAACTTGCACTCATGAACTAGATATCCTTTAACACATGTCAATATGTTTTAAATACCTACCTCCATGACAGCATGATCTGTACACCAATTAATGAGTCCCATTGTTCTCCAGGTTGACTGAACCGCCATTGATGATGTTTACGCAATGACATCGCCCAGCGTCAGTGCTTTGTGTCAGTAATTACTGTCTGCAGCTGTGTGCGCGGGTGTGCTTTGCCGCTTGACGCCTGTACGCGAATGTACACTACACCTCCAATATGTCGGCAGCTAAATATTGACTGTCGCTGTTTTACATAGGGCTGTCTTGTTCATCAAACGTGGTTTAGAAAGAAAGAAAGAAGAAATAAAATATATTTATTGCCACAAATAATTTTAAAACATTTCTCGGCACCTTGATAGCTTTTCGTACTTCTTTAAAGGAAGTACAAATTTCGTTCATATTCTGGGTATCAAAATGTTGCAACTATTTCCTAAGGGGGTCCGCAAAAAATAACAACGTTAAAAATCGGGTACTTTAAGAAACGGTATAGGTAAGACTATCATCATCATCATCAACCATAAACCATCATAACAACCCACTGATGAGATATGTATGGTTCTTTACATTTCGAATGTAGATAAGCACTACATTTATTGCTGTGTTTAGTTTTTGTAGTTGTTGTTGTTGTCTAGTAGGCACTACTGACGAGCATATTCTGAAAATTCTGTCACTAACTTTTATAAAGGCGGGACGCAGCATTTTTCCTACCAAGAAATAGTTGTAAATATCAAAAAAAAATTACGAGTAAAACTTCTAAGATTGATCTAATAACAATTATTTATTATTTACAAATAAAACATAAGAAATATTTATCTTTAGATATAAAATGATAAACTGACTGACTGATTGGTGATGTATCAACGCACAGCCTGGCCGCTGGGTCTAGACACTTGAAATTTTGCACATACATAGCTTGTACAGTGTAGGCATCCACTAAGAAAGGATTTGGCAAAATTCAACCCCTAAGGGGGCGAAAAAAACGTGCTCGAGCGAAGCCGCGGGTAAAAGCTAGTAATATATATTTGTTTATGAAACTTGAAGTCAAACCTATAATTATAGATTTCGAGATAGATGTACACTTTTTAAAATTCCTCTTCTTTCACTTGTTAGCTCCCAGGGTTGCTTTAAACACTGCTGCCAAAATTTGGAACGATCTGCCACCGCCAGTTCTCGACGTTTTGGCACTGTCTCTTCACATACGGTCCGAAAAATATTATCATATTTAATATGCTGCATTCTTCGGGATACCCAGGCTGACTAAACACCGCTCTTTAATAAGCTCCCGCGCCTGCGGACTCCACAGCCCCTTAGGGTATCATAAGTAAGTACCCTAGTTTACACATGTAAATATACAGTAACCAACAAACAGACCGCAACACCTGAGGACAGACGTCGCATGCCTCCGCAAACAATGCCAACAGTATTTGCGAGCCAGGTGACCGCAGGTCATAGCTCTGTTGTCAAGGGTGGCTCGCTACTTCGATAAATGTTGCACGTTGTGTAGCCTTGGTATTTAGTATGTGTCTACTTTGCAGTACAAGTGCAGTTGAAACTCTGTCTGACTCCGCAGTTTAGGTATAAACAAAGAGATTAAAATATAATAGGATATAGAGGGGGAATTTTTTCATACAAAACTTTGAAGCATGTTTGAAGCTCAAGCATCATGTCAGATAGTATGAACGCGAGCTGTCATTCGGTCGAAATTGTACAAGACTTATTCCACTTGGAATAACTTTTGGCTTCAAATTTTCCTCGCTTTGTCCCCTCTATGCCCTATTATATTATTTTAATCTCTTTGGATATAAATATTTACCTCCAGCGCGCACGCCTATTCGACAGGCGAGTCGCAAGGCGCGCTCGCCGGCGACAGACTGCCAAGCGTTGACCGTGAATGCACACGTATATTGCTGTTTTATTCGTTTTTGTCTTACTAATACAAAGGAAAATACTTGAGTCGGCTTTCTGTACGTTAGTACTATCATATATTCTGTGCTAGCACTACACCGTGTCATGACGCCAGAAGCCCATAGGTTTGATAGTTAGTACCTATGGTTGGAAAACATTATTGGAGAGTGGTGTGTTGTGACGATAGTGTGTCTTTCTCTTTCTAACTCAAGAAAATGTAGGAAACAGATAGTGTCACGACACATCACACTGGTTTAGTTTCAAGTGTATGTAATCAGAGTGGGAAGGAAGTTTGTATGGAAGTGGAATGTCGTAATTTCTATGAATGCCATAGCATCACAATAAAAAGCTTATTTCATAATTCCGGAGGTGAGTTCTGCATAGCACTACAGCGGTAAACCACAAACGGCGCCACAAGTTGGAAACTTTTTAAGTGCCTAGTGAACAGAAAATTGCTAATGTGCGCATATAAGTTGTTCTTTGTGTAATCACCACTCTAGTTAATGCTAATTTTGTAACATTCTCTGGATCATTCCTCGTTATGAATACAACCCGTCAGCCTTTATGGCGTGAACAGGCATCTTCTGGGCAAGCTTGTCCCCATCGGCCATCGGAGGCCCCGTCTTTTCCTTCGGGCTAGTCTGGGGTAAATACTAAGAAAATCGGGAGCAGAATCGTGCCTTTACCTTATTTCTCTGCACTAATATCATAAATAAATAATCTCACGCCTTATATCCCCGAGGCAGAGGTATTTCATTTCTAGATATACTAATATCATATAGGTGAAAAAAAAATTTGCATGTTTGTTTGTAATTAATAGCCTCAAAACTACTGGGCTGATTTAAAAAATATTCACCCATAGAAAGATTACTTTTCTAGGAGTAAAATGGAGTATAATTTTCCGACGAAAACGGGACTTACGCAGATGAAATCGCGAAGAACATGCGAAGAACAGCAATAGTCTAAACAATTCTACTTGTGTAGCTACTAGTAAGTAGCATTACCTGATTACTTTTGCTCCCTAAACGGTAGGTAGGTACACACAAACATCGAATTCCTCCCCTAACCTTCAAGAGCCTGTGACAAAATTACGAGTTCCATGTCCAACCTCGTAAATTTGGCGCGTCGGCAATCTTGCCACAGATAAGAAACCCTACTATTCGCCTCACCATGTGAGTTCGTGTGAAACCGTGCTGGTTCCAGTGAATCCATGCGAGATCGTGCGAGATCGGATGAGCTCGTGCGTGATTCCGACCCGTGTTTCCGCCATTGCAGACATATCGAAAAAAGATTTCAGTTTATTTTTCAATACGTGGAATCGAAAAAAGAACATCAATTTTTCGTTTGTAGTTTTAAAAACGGTTCAGTGCTGGAATTTTGGGTGTTATCGGTCTGGATTTTTTCCTTGTTTTGCAGTCCTCCAGTTATTTATACCTACAATTTTTTAAATACTAACAGACTGAAAGTCAAAGTCAAAATGTTTTATTAAAGTAGGGACTTACAAGTCCACTTATTGTACGTCTTTTCAACTCTACCGCTTCAGCATGTATGGTTCAGGAGCGAAAGCAACTTGCCATTGAGATAATTATGTACCATAGAAAGTTAACTGAAAACTTTAACTGATCTATAAAAAAGAGGTTAAAAAGCCGCTTTGCTTGAAGTAGCATTGGAAAGTGATTGATTCGATTAAAATTGTCTTAGTTCAGCTCTCGTATGTACATTAATATTCAACATACTGTCCGACTCTATAGGCGGCAGTTTTTACAAGACATCATTAAGTTACCATAAGTTTTATCTAGCCATTATCAATACAAACGCAATGAAAACATTCTTAAACACTGTCTTTCATCTAGAGCAGTCGGTTAAAAAAAATTGCCAGACACTCCAGAGATGTAGACGTATTTATTTATTTATTAGGTTCTTTTTTAAATTTATAATTAACATATTAATAAATATATTTACATTTATTATATTATATTATTAGGGGTCCAGTTTATCTTGTGAAATGTGGGTATATCCAGTAATGGAATACCTCTGCCTAACCCTTTGGGGATGAAAGGCGTGATATTTTTTTATTTTTTTTATTTTTTTAGTATATTATTACTTAATTACAAATTACAGAAATAGAATAGGTACAATTATAATTTATAATTTATTTGGTTTGCATAAAGGAAGACATAACATGACAGACTGAAAACCCAATTATAAGCATACACATCATGTAGGCAAAACATTTTCGCTTAGGTCTAGTGCTATATCCCAAACATTTTTTTACATATTTTATTTCATTAAACTAAATTAAAAACAAACCAAATTAATAAAACCACCAAGACCTTATTAAAACCTATCAAACCGTTCTGGCTAGAGAACCCCAAGAAATATACTCTACCCATAAAAAGATAGGCCTACTCCTAGTAGAGTACAATCTGGTATAGCTAAAGCAAAACAAGCAAACATCGTCATAATTTTCAAGCCTAAAACTCTTCAAGCGGCGGTTAGCTAACGATAGAGCAGGGAAGAGAGATTAGCCTCCCTGGAGACTCGGGGAATCCCGCCGTTTATAGCCTATCGATTCTCTCGACGAAAGGATTTTAAAAAATCGCTGAAAACGGTTAAGTCCGATTTTGCTTAGTGCAATCGAACTAGGTTTTTTCTTTATAAAGGATCAGTGTTTCTTGCGTTTGTAAAACTAACATAAGCTATATAACTCGGGAATATTGTAGCTTTCTATCGGTGAAAAATATTTCAAAATCGGATGTATCGATCCAGAGACCTCCTACATAACAGTATACTTATGTAATACATACACAAGAAGTAACAAACATCTTTAAGTATCTTCTATATATATACCACAGATATATACTTTCTGTGTGATTGACATGTGATTTTATAGACCTCTATATTACTCGTAATCATAGTATTGCATCACAAAATTGACACGGTGTTTAATGTACTGATTTTTTAAATAATTTTCGAATCGGCGTGAAAATTGAACGTGGAATAATGGAAATGTTCGGCTCATTTGCCGCGACAGAGTTATGGAAACCAGCCGCTAACGTGTTGCTTCTGGGTACCGTTCGCAAAACAGACGTACAATAATATTTTTAATCTCGAGTTTAGTTTTAAGTAGGTACCTACTAGCCTATATAAATGAACTTTTTGAAAAGCATTGCTACTGCACGGTCTCTTATTCCTTATAACTTTTCTAAGAAAAAATACACATGCTCCAGATACTCATTTCATTGGAATTTGCTGGACCTTTTTTGATATTCCAATGAGAACATACACTTCTTTTAAAAACCCGCGAAACGTGAACGCAGTCACAGCAACAAGCTAGTCGCAAATTAAACTTCTGTCGTCGTTTTTATGCTGACCGTACGAGTCAGTCTGGCAGACATCGCAATTTCCTCAGCCAGCATTCAGGCCGAAGCCAGTCGGGATTGCTTCCCTATCTAGTCGCTTCAGAGCGTCCGCCAGAATTCGTATGGGAAATTCTATTTTACCTGTCACCACTTACTCTTTTGTCGTGGTTTTGAATCGGTTAACTTGACGTCGACGGCGTGTTGTGATGTCATTTTAACGCAAGTTACCTATTTTATAACCTAAAAATTATTAACCTAAAAAAAATGAGACACAATAGGGTAGTGTCCTGCCTAGTCAAATGAGTTACTTTTTATGATCTGTCAAAACGATATTTTATTATGGAAAATGTACTGAAATACCAAGGTGTTACGTCATAGTTTCTAGTGCTCAATTGCAACACTTTTTTAATTGTTTAATTATTTTTAAATTTGTTATAATCGTAAAGTGAAAACCGAAATTTATACATGTTTAGAGGTGTTTTGGGATAATCTTAAATGAATGACTAATCGCAATTTAATTTCGATGCTGTCAACTACCCCATTCGTTTTTAATTGTTCCGTCGCGCATTGGAACCGCACGGTGCTTGACTGATTAGATATTATCTTCCACATTTGTAATGATTGAGATCTCTTGGTACCTCTAGCGGCACTAAGGACGATATTTTAACACGATATCAAGAATTTCTTTACAAACTTGAAATATGGCACACCGTACCTATGTTTCTGAACTAAAAAAGGATTTCTCGAAATTCCCATAGGAGCAAGAAAAAACAGGATCATCACGAATTCTCAGCTAGACAGCTGAAATTGAGAATTAAAGTAGCTTATTATGATAAAGGCCACTGCACACTGCTAAAAAAAAGTATTTGGCGAAATAACAGGAACAAGAATTCAAATCGTCGCGAAGTCTCAGAAACCGCTGTAACATACAAACTGTAACATAAAAGATGAAGAAAAGAAGTCGCAAAAAGTTTGTCTTCAATACTCTGTTTGAAAGATTGTGGATTCTATGACAGCCAGCAACTCGCTCCGGCTTTCTACGGGTGCAAATAACTAAATATTTACAAGTTATATACACAAACCACACTCGTTTATTGCCCTTTCTATTCATGAAAACCTTTTTCAAAATTTGTTGCGTGGTTTAGAAGAAGTAAATGAAGAATAGACACAGGCAGAGAGACATTTTGTTCTATACTATTTGGAGAAAAGATAGAGAGAGAGAGAGTGACTTTACTGTACTGTAGCAGGCTACAAGTCTACACAAAAACACCTAAAAAGGCCCAATTCCTTTGCAAAACTGCGACCCAGTTGAATTCGAGCAATAATATGTATATCAGCGTGACGATAAAAGTACGACAGAACGCGTCGCCGCGTTTATAGCACAACTTTTTATTGGGTTCGTTTAGACGGACTATAAAGTTGGTTCTCGTAAATTTGGCTTTCGGCTTAGGGATTGCGACAATTTTTCGTGGGAAAGCCGAAGTGCTGTATAACTGGGTTTTGAGGTTCCTCAATAATTTGCCTATTCTAATATACTAGGACATAGAGCGGCTAAAGCCAACAAAATCGTAATCGAACACTTATAACAATTTTTAGTCTATTGTGATACGTCTGAACTTATAGTTCATGTTTTATTTCAAATATATAATAATACTAGTACAATAGTATATAATAGCTGAAGTGTCTCTTGAGACCAAAGTTTTTGTATGAAGATATTCCCAATGGCCGTCTTGGAAGACACCTGTATTCACCTGTAAACTAACTATGGGTTGATAATGATTACCTACAATATAAGACTAAAAGTCTATTTAACCAAACATGATCTATACAAAAACAAAATAAGGCACAATGGGCACCATAGGCAGCCTTATCACTCTTTCAGCTCGCTTTCATACAACCTTTGGATGGGCAAAACTACGGTAGAAATAATAATACATACCTACTCCCAAAAAAGTGGCAATACATGTCTGATGAATAAGCGCAGTAAAACCACCCATACACTGTCCTGCGAACGTCGAATGTATTCATGGCGCCATTCGAGAGTAAAGCCAACTGTTCACGGCCGTCACGTACGCCTCCCCTCCACTGCTTCCGGCGAGGAAATGAATTAATTCGCGCACCAACCCTGATTTATACGACGTGTGTGATGCCACCGTCGGTTTTATTGGCTTTTCTGGTAAAGTGATTTTTGGGTGTACAGGCCACTTTATTGTGATCGCCATTTTTTATAATAAAAAAAACACTACCTATAAGAATAAACACATTTTTTTTTGAGAAGTCACTGCAGTTATTAAAAAAATCAATTACCCGTCCGTAATTTTACTCATTTCTAAAAAGTTTTTGTTCACTTCCCTAATCATTTTGTGCAATTTTATATGGTGATAATAAAGTTTCATTATGTGACTTATTATAAGTCACTAAATTGGATAAAAAGTTTTAGTTAAACTGATTTGATAAATTTATTATCAATTTTATTATTTACAAAGAAAATATACATTCATTTACAATAATTACAGATAAAAAATGTCCTCCAAAGTGACACAGTGCCCAGAAGACTGGCTGCATTCCCTCTCTGGATAGCTAGGCTGATCCTTTGACAGATAATTTTATTTAATTTTGTCATTTAAGTAAGGAGCCTTAACAGTAACATCTGTATTTTTTTAATTGCATACTTTGCAAAAAAACTAAATAATCGTCATGTATCTTTAACATCTGAACTTCATATTGTGGTCACTTTTAGTACTTTTTATTATACAGTGCTTTTACTTTACTTCCACACTGGTTTTCTTCAGAAGTACTACACTATAATAGCTATTTCTAAAAAAATAAGTTATCTGGTCCCTAGAAGCTGTAGCTACACTACATAGAACGCGCCAATAGGCGCCCGAGTTCTAAACCGCGCTAGCGAAGTTTTTTAATGAGTTTGTATAAATAAATACAACTGTCTAACATCAACCGTTGGACCGCGGTCCCCAGGCACGACCACCTCGCCTGGCGGAATATCTTCCCTTTACACGATGGAGGAGCGTTCCACCTCCGCTCCTCTAAAAGCTATGTGATTTTTCCAGTTGAAAAGTGGCCTCTGTCCTTCCTGAATACCTATGTAAACTATTATAATGTAAAATTCATCATCATCAACCTGTAACAGCCCGCGGTTGAGCTAAGGGTCTTTCCTCACACATGAAGAAGATGGGGTTTAATCTCCCACGCGAGCCTACCGCGGATTGGGAGAATTTTTCAAGCCACCCAAGGGTATCTGACATGGCTTTACGACTTCCATTGTGCGAAAACACAACGAAAACCGGGACCAACAATTTAACGTGCCTTCCGAAACACGGAAGCGCTCGTGCTTTTAATGCCACTAGACGAGTGACCCATCCACTGACTGACCGCACCCAACTTTGCTTAACCAGTGTGATCGTTACAAACACACTGGCACCGCAGGGCTACGAGCGCTTGTAAAATTACACAAGTATCTTTTTACCAATTTAGACGTGAAAAGTTATCAGACATAGTAATTTCCCATTTGTAATATTAGCAGGGAATTTAGCTTCACTAATGTAGACTAATTTAACACCAAACATAGAAACTCGCAAGCCCTAGCCAATTCTCATTACCACAACACTTGCTAGCATATTTCACTTGCGATTCCCAGGCATGCGCACTAACGAGCCCCGAACAGAGAATGTGACAGACAAACAGCAAAGCGTACTAAGTACTAATTAAGTGTTTACGCGGCGTGCTCTGCTAATTGGCGAGGCGCGTCTGGACATTGCATATGTATGTGGATTTCATGAGTTGATGTGACTTTGGTTGGTACACACGTTTATACTGTCGTTAATCCATTTATCCTTAGGGTATGGAGTGTAGGGTAAGAACTGTTTCATATGGGGATAAAGTGTCCACTTGAAATCAGTAAAAAATGTTCCAAAATCGTTTACAATAGCGCAGCATACGCATAGGGTATGGTATGAATGTAGCAGCTGTTGACGGATTGAAGTGTGCCGAGTTTAATATTTTTTAATTAATTAAATATTTTTAAGTCAGTAGTTAATGCCAATCAAGTATACAAAACCTCTACTTTTACTGTTATTTATGTAATTAGTCCAAAATAATTAAGTAAATAAATCACTCTAATAACTTTTCACACTTTCTTTGTAATCTAAACTGTTGCTACTGTGGCGCCATCATCATTTAACGCAGTTTGACGGACACTTTTTCACAAGATGAGTTGAAAGAACTAGGAGGAATATAAAATACTTTTTATCGCGTAATATACTTTCACTATCGTACAAGTAGTTCAAGTATCGTATAAATGCAAAAAGTGTGTAAGTACAATTTAAAAATTAATTCCATGACATTTGATTATTTGTTTAAGTCGCACAACATACATCTTTTTTATGAAACCTTTTTAAAAAAAATGCATGCCGTCTTTCGATCAACCATACCAACTATACCAAGTTGGTATTGTTGATCAAAGGTGCCATCCCTAAGTGCCAAAACTAAGTTGCTTTCATAAAAGTTATTAAACCTCCGAATTCCACACATCGGTTTCTATTACGAGCCACACTGTAGTTTCGGCATTACCATGGAAAGTGGTTTCAGACTACACTCCGACTACATCCGTAGTTTTAGCTTTAATAAGCGCAATTCTGAAATTTCGTGGGAATGAGATGTGTAATTGAAGTTGGTGTTCTGTGAGTTTTCCTGTTTTGAAATAAACACGAAAATCCAAAATATAATACGCGTAGAGGACTACGAGTCTCTACTTAGTTATTTTATAAAGTGGGTGATATCAAAATAACAATATTATTAACATACGTCACTACATAGTATAAAACAAAGTCGCTTTCTCTGTCCATATTATATCCCTATGTATGCTTAAATCTTTAAAACTACGCAACGGATTTTGATGCGTTTTTCTTAATAGATAGAGTGATTCAAGAGGAAGGTTTTAGTATTAGCATTGCACCCGTGCGAAGCCGGGGCGGGTCGCTAGTAAGTAACATAATTTAAGAGAGTACAAGTAAGTTCAAAAGTTTGGCAAAAAACGCTTATCTAGTTAGTAGGTATGATAAATATACTTACCAAAATTTAAGTTATAATTCTTGCTTCATCCCTTAATTTTTTATTGAAATCCCTTGAGTCGTTTCAGAGCCACATTAATAGAAGTTTTCACTTAACTGTAGTCATTTACTAACACGAAGAAATAAACAATATCATTCCTCTGTTTCCGCTTTCAACATTAAACAAAGGATTATTTATAGAATCCACTTAACAAGAAACATTTCGCAAACATGACTAATTAACAACCTCCTCCAGGTTCCAACCAAAATTCCGCCAAAATCGGATCAAATGAAGCTTTGCTATCGTTCAGGCATAACGCTAATGCTACTTATTTATTGACGGTAATCCATTACACCACAACCAGAATTAAGACCTCTAGTGACTACTAATTAACTAGCAAACAGAGCTCTTATATAACTAGACAAGACAGTTTGAACAACCAATTTAGAAAGACCCGATTAAGATATGGCAGGGGAATGAAAATGTTAGGTCTTATTTAAGTGGACAGAACTTGATGCTTGAAGTGGCACTGTCTTGTAGTCCCGCCAGTTTAGAATGATCTCCCGCTTCGCTCTCGCCGATTGAATAACTTTGGTAATGGAAGGGAGGGGCTTGGAAGGAAGGTTCAAGTTTAAACGGACAAAGCTGAGTGCTCTCTCGAATGGGTCTGACCACAGCTTCCTCAGCGTCTTAGCGTGCTCTTCACTTCACCTACAAGTTGGGGGACGTAGGCGAGTAGTATTGTTAATCTTTTTAGATGTATATACTATCTAAGGAGGTACCGTCTTAGTAAGTACATATACTTACTTACTGCACAATTACCTTTAGCTATTACGGTTGTGTATGTTGTAACATAATCGAAACATCGGGTAAAGGAGTAGATCGTATTAAAACTCTGCTTTTGCAGCAAATAAATAAACAGACCGGCAAAGAGGTTATAATTATTGGGTGACATTAGTTCATTACAATCTAATGGCGAATTATAACAGTGACGTGGTTGATACTGCGGACTAGCTAATTTCTAAACGAAATGAGATGATGATGAGATGTAAAAAAAACACAGATTGTGTAAAAACTAAAATATTTCTACTACCGTGCCAATTTATAATACCATATTTTAAACAATAATGTCATTAAGTGCGTAATACACTTCAAAAAGTCTAAAAGAAGACTAATAAACTAGAAACACCAACACAAAAAATATTCCCCTGGCATACCTACATCATTCCCCTCTATAAAACCTACACCGCCCTTTCCGTGTCTACTGCCCCGTGAAACGCATGTACTTAATACCAGCCGGATGATCTCCATTCGCATTAGGATTCCTTAAGACATAAGAACAAGAACCTCTCAAGTCTACTTAAGCTTAGGGGTCATTAAACCGGACCGAGTGTTTTTAGGCTGGTAGAATTAAGGAATGCGTTTTTGGAATTTTGGGACTTACTGTCTTTGCCAACATGTTAAAAAAACAATGCAAAATAAAAAGTATTTTCTTTTAAATTAAATTATTTTTGAACATTTCTCCCTAAAATAAATATGACCGTTCATTCCAAACAAAGTCCCTCTTTTTCGCGCCAACGAGCAAAATTAACCCTATTCAGTTCAAAAATAGAATTAAAAATATAGGTGCTTTAACGTAGGACGGTCGAGGCGAATCAAATTAGGTTTTTTACCCTCGCCTTGTCGAGCGCATATGTCGTGCGGAAACAATGCTCTAATCTAGTTGGACAAATTAAATCTTTCTCGTGAAGTGCTCGGTTGATGCGATTTCGTTTCCAGCTAGCATGTGCCTCGAAGAAATTGCATTGTTCTATTCGAACGCTGATAATGAAAAATGTTCAAGAACAGAGTTTTTAATACCTGTCTAGTTTTGTACTCAGAATCACAAAATAAAAATAAAATATTGTTTCGAATTTTGAGTTTTATACCAACAGCGGGAAAATATTTGTCAACATTTAGAAGCGAGATTCAGGTTCATTATTTTATTTATTATTGCACGTGGCACAACCCTGAATTCTAAAGAATGAAAAGACCAAATAATTGGTACACATCGAACTAAACGATATCAGCCCATTCATTATACGCGCAGAGGATAAATATGTTACAACCTTTTATTGGAGCAAATCCCCAATTAAGGGACTTACATGCTTACCCTCCGATCACTCAGATTCAATATTCTATAGAGACATCCTTATTCAATTTGGGAACAACAAGGGAATCACCCGTTTAATGAAAGCTTTCCAGTTACTATGGATAAAAACGTGAAAATAAATGACGTTTTGAGCAGATTTCGGAATTAGGGCCGATGGAATGGCATCTGTAGGTATAGGTATATATAACAAGAGGGTCTACTTGGGTTTGGTTCCTATTGTTATTTCGAGGCAATAAACGGAGCTATTAATATATCATTGAGTAGGTTATATGTCATAACAAATAAATTGTTGAAGATCATATTTGTCCCTTTCCTAAAATTTCCCTTTCCCAGAATGTCCTTTTCCCAAAATAGATGTACAGTTCCCAGTTTTTCCCTTTCTCAGAATGTCCTTTTCTCAAAATGTCCCATTCCCAATGGCATCAGAAAAAGGTTATCTTATCAAATGTCAAAAAAAAAGTTACATCATTTAAGTTCAACCGACACTCCAGTGACTGCACAACGTTTCTAATGATAAGAATATTGAAAGACTATTACTTACCATAGGATGATTTAGTCCCAAACTTATAATTTACAAAAGCCATTTTTGATGAAAAATTAAAAACAAAACTAAGAACTTACCCTTCCATGCTCACACGCTGACGAGTTTGGTTCGTTACCCAGCTCCGCTCACTGACTGCACATTAATTATTCGAGCTCTGTCTGTCCCAGACGCGGTTTTTGCGGCGTGCTCCCGAGACTGGAGAAATAGCTGGATTTGCTAGTAAAATGCACCTAATTACTGGACTTGGAGTACAATGGCAAACAAAAATTTGTTCTCCAAACCAAACCATTTTTTACTCCGTTGTAATTTGCCTGTGCTAACCAATTTTGTCTTATACCTTTTAAACTATTGACGGCACTGGAAATATAAGACCAAAATTGATTTCGGAGATAGATTAAAATTATAGAAATACGATTAATTGCAGTAATCTGTGGTGCTTGAGCCCACCTCTGGTTTCGCTGTCTGGCGAGGGCATGTAGCAGTAAGTAGTTACAAACTTACGTATTTATCAAAAGCTGGACGATGAAGGAAAACATTGCGAGGAAATCCTATAAGGTCCCAAAATTGATTCAAATGCATGTGTAAAAGAAACCCGGCCCTGTGATGGGCTCACCACATCACCTGTCACGGTTAGGGCTCCAAAAGAGTTATTGGTCCAAAGTGGGTATATCCGAGAATGGAATATTACTCTCCTTCTGAAATAGTCTGTTAAAAATAAGACAAAAGAATTTAATTTTAAAAATAACGCATCCTCCGTATATGCAATATGAAGTTATTTACAAAGTCTCTCGGAACGCTTGCAAGAATTTTATTTCATGTAAGAGACAAGACGAGTTGCGAAAAAAGAAAGCAATGTATTCGAGATAAAAATCCCTATTGTTAAGAACTTATGAACCATTTTCCTATGACTCAGATAAAGCGGTAGCAATAATAGTTATGTGAAACTTAACAATACAGTTTTTCATCGTCTGAAGGTTGGCAGACACGAATGGATATCTTAAGCATTCCTTATTCCTTTGCGTATCATTTAGTTTGAGTTCTTTCTTTCAAATGCTGCGTCAATTTGTTTTTCGTGTATTTTCCACCGAATCTTCTTTTTTGTAGTTTTTAGGGCTCCTTATACATAAAGAATCTAACTTCCAAATACAGGCTTTTTTCAGAATCTATGTGTAATTGAGGTGGACAAGTTATCTATATATATAAAGAGAGAAGTCCTGACTGACTGACTCATCAACGCCCAGCCTAAACCCTTACACCTAGAAACCTGATTTTTTTTACAGCTATTGTTTTTAAGATGAAGGTTAGCACTAAGAAAGGATTTTTCGAAATTCAACCCTTAAGGGGGTGAAAAGGGGGTTTAACGTTTGTATGGAAAACCTTCATTTTTGGGTGTATCAATTCGAAACTTTGTGAAAATACTCTATTAAACAAACAACAAGAAACCTATTTCTTAATTTTTCAAAAAACACCCCATAAGGGGATGAAAGAGGGGGATGGTGTTTGTATGGAGACGTGTTGTTTTTTACGTCTATCAACTTGAAACTTTGCACAAATACTTTTAGAAATAAATGATAAAATACGTATTTTTGGATTTTCCGAAATTCGTCCCCTAACGGGGTGAAAGTAGGGGTTGAGTTTGGAATATATGGAAAACCTTCAGTTTTTAGGTGTATCAATACGAATCTTTCTAGAAATACTCCTCAAAACAAACAACAAGACACGTATTTCTGGGTTTTGTAAAAAACACCCCCTAAAGGGGCGAAAGAGGGGGTGGGATTTCATATGAAGACGTGTTGTTTTTGACGTGTATCAACTTGAAACTTGGCACAAATACTTTAAGAAATAAATGAGTAGATACGTGTTTTTGGATTTTCCGAAAATCGTCCCTTAACGGGGTGAAAGTGGGGGTTGAGTTTGTAATGTATGGAAAACCTTCATTTTTGGGTGTATCAATTCAAATCTTTCTAGAAATATTCCTCAAAACAAACCACAAGACACGTATTTCTGGGTTTTGTAAAAAACACCCCCTAAGGGGGCGAAACAGGAGGTGAGATTTTGTATGGAGATGTGTTGTTTTTGACGTGTATCAACTTGAAACTTGGCACAAATACTTTAAGAAATAAATGAGTAGATACGTGTTTTTGGATTTTCCGAAAATCGTCCCCTAACGAGGTAAAAGTAGGGGTTGAACTTGGTATGTATGGAAAACCATCATTTTTGGCTGTATCAATTCGAAACTTTGTACAAATACTCCTCAAAACAAACCACAAGACACGTATATCTGGATTTTGTAAAAAACACACCCTAGGGGGGCGAAACAGGCGGTGGGATTTTGTATGGAGATGTGTTGTTTTTGACGTGTATCAATTTGAAACTTGGCACAAATACTTTAGGAAATAAATGAGTAGATATGACTGTGTTTTTAAATTTTCCGAAAATCGTCCCCTAACGGGGTGAAAGTAGGGGTTGAGTTTGTAATGTATGGAAAACCTTCATTTTTGGGTGTATCAATTCAAATCTTTCTAGAAATACTCCTCAAAACAAACCACAAGACACGTATTTCTGGGTTTTGTAAAAAACACCCCCTAAGGGGGCGAAACAGGAGGTGAGATTTTGTATGGAGATGTGTTGTTTTTGACGTGTATCAACTTGAAACTTGGCACAAATACTTTAAGAAATAAATGAGTAGATACGTGTTTTTGGATTTTCCGAAAATCGTCCCCTAACGGGGTAAAAGTAGGGGTTGAACTTGGTATGTATGGAAAACCCTCATTTTTGGGTGTATCAATTCGAAACTTTGTACAGATACTCCTCAAAACAAACCACAAGACACGTATTTCTGGGTTTTCTAAAAAACACCCCTTAGGGGGGCGAAACAGGAGGTGGGATTTTGTATGGAGATGTGTTGTTTTTGACGTGTATCAATTTGAAACTTGGGAAAAATACTTTAAGAAATAAATGAGTAGATACGTGTTTTTGGATTTTCCGATAATCGTCCTCTAACGGGGTAAAAGTAGGGGTTGAACTTGGTATGTATGGAAAACCCTCATTTTTGGGTGTATCAATTCGAAACTTTGTTCAAATACTCCTCAAAACAAACCACAAGACACGTATTTCTGGGTTTTGTAAAAAACACACCCAAGGGGGGCGAAACAGGCGGTGGGATTTTGTATGGAGATGTGTTGTTTTTGACGTGTATCAATTTGAAACTCGACACAAATACTTTAAGAAATAAATGAGTAGATACGTGTTTTTGGATTTTCCGAAAATCGTCCCCTAACTGGGTGAAAGTAGGGGTTGAGTTTGTAATGTATGGAAAACCTACATTTTTGGGTGTATCAATTCGAATCTTTATAGAAATACTCCTCAAAACAAACCACAAGACACGTATATCTGGATTTTGTAAAAAACATTACCTAAGGGGGTGAAACAGGGGGTGGGATTTTGTATGGAGATGTGTTGTTTTTGACGTGTATCAACTTAAAACTTGGCACAAATACTTTTAGAAATAAACGAAAAGATACGTGTTTTTGGATTTTCCGAAAATCGTCCCCTAACGAGGTAAAAGTAGGGGTTGAACTTGGTATGTATGGAAAACCCTCATTTTTGGGTGTATCAATTCGAAACTTTGTACAGATACTCCTCAAAACTGAGGGGGTGAAACAGGGCGTTGGAGTTTGTATGGAGACGTGTTGTTTTTACGTCTCTTAACTTGAAACTTGGACCAAATACATTTAGAAATAAATGATGAGACACGTGTTTTTAGATTTTTCGAAAACTATTCCCTAAAGGAGTGAAGCTAGGGGGACTTTTCGCCAAAGGCCCAAAAACTGGTTGCAACCTGATTTTTTAAAAATTACTTTATTAAATGTGAAATTTCTGTTACGATATCAATTAATGCCTTATTAACTTACTTTTTATAACTCATTTAAATTGGAAGTAATACTGGATTGAAACAAAAAAATCGGGGTGTAACGTGTGCTGCATTTCTACTTTTAAAACTTTGACTCGGTGTACAAAAAAATTACTAGCAAATTTCCACTTACTTATGATTTTATACATTAGAATATAGTTTTAGCATTAAGTAAAAATAGAAAATAAATTTGTAGGTGCCTCATAAACATGTTGTTTACAACGTTACAACTTCTGGTATCAATTTTTGTCCTTACCGGTTTTCGTAACAAAATGTTAAAGCATAAGTAAACTATGCACCTCACACATACAGGCGCATCACTGTGCATAGGCAAGCTCGTCATGCGTCCGTTGAGCATAGAAATGTTAGATTGCGCGCCTTTGTTTTTGCTGTACAAGCGTTCCTTCTAAAAATTTGAAAATATGTCCACACCGGCACCACATCCAGATTTAAGGTAAGTACTATTTATATATGTCTGAGTCCTAGATATATTATAAAAACAGCTTTTTTGTGCGTAATACGTCTAAAAAACCGGTGTAATATTGGAAAGTTTTAGAATGAAGTCACAAAAACCGTCGAATGTCCTTACCACGACTGTCCTCGCCGGGTCCTGTTAAGTAGAGCGGTAAGGACAGTTTTGGGATGGTAATGACATTTAATTTTTTTATAGAAAGAATTATCCCAATATCCCAGTCATATTAGGTAAAAAAGGGACCTCAACCTCGGAATGAAAGAAAATAAGCTGTAAATTGGTATAAAACTTTGTTTTGTCGTCCTAAATATTGTCTCAAAAGTCACAAATGCTATCGTGTTCGCGTCTTAAGATATTGAAGGTCAAAGATAATAAAAATCGGTTTTTCGTTAATATATCGGTTCTTATTGCTTATATGAGATTTGCACCTATTATAAAAGTTGTAAAGTATAAAATTTCAAACAAAAGTTGTAAAAAATTGTATACTCTACAACTTTTATAATAAGTGTAAATCTCATTTAAGCAATAGGAACAAAGATATTTGCGAAAAACCAATTTTCACCCCTAATATGACTGGGCTATAAAGGATATCAAGTTATAATATGAATATTAAAGTACTAAATGAAAATTATTTATTTGTTAATTTTTAAGGGTAGGTATCATTTAAAACTAAAAACTTAAGAATTATTGTTTGTTATTTAGAACATAAATATACTTAAGCATTAAATGTTATAAAAAACTATTAGCATTTGAAGCAAGAGTGTTTTTGTTTTGTATCTTTCTTTTACATTTTGGAGAAAATACGTTTTAGTTAATTCAAGTAAAAGTCTTTTATTATTTCTTATTTCGTAAGAATGTTCAAATTATATTATTTGTTTTTGACTTTTGTATAAAATAAAGTGCTTACCTAAGTTACGGCAGATTTACAGTTTGGCAAAAAGTTATTTGTTTTTTTAAATGTTTTTTAAAAAGTTTTGTTATTTTAAATTTGATACTAACCTAATCATATAAATTGTGGAGAGTTTATATGTTTTTAGTTATTTACAGAAATCGTTAGTATAAAGACTTATTCTATAACACTATACAATGTGACTGGAAAATCAAGGGAATTCTTCAAGAGGGTAAATAAAAAGCCGATACCTTTAGCATTTGTATAAAAAAACACCACCTTAATGTATGCGGAATGTTGATGGCTACCAAAATTTTACTAATTTTATTTTCGAATGTTCTTAAAATGTATATTTAGTATGTATTCAGACTAGCCCAACTCATACAACTCGTCGTTATCCGTGGCTAATATCCGTGGATACAAACCCTTCAAAACATCTTCCGAGTTTTTAAAAGTTGTCATTACCGGTCCAAAAATGTCCTTACCAACACTTTATTGCTAAATATCTCGTAAATTAAGATACAGATTCGGTGCAATCCAACATATTTTTGATGTTCAAATGATCCTTTATGCACTTTGACCCTTTTTACTTCTAATTTTGAACTTTTTTTCTCGTTCTCCAAAAACAGTAAAGTTGGCGAAAATGCCCTAGGGGTTGAAGTTGGTATGAAAAAGTGTGGTTTTTTTCTACTATCAACTTGAAACTTGGCTCAAATATTCTTCTAAAGTCTCCATATAAAGTCTACTTCGCCCGCTTATTCTGGGACGCGTTGTATATCCCTTGAAATGGAAAGGGTGTTTTGAATAACAAAAATATAAATAAATAGCAATGATAGCCCACTGGCTATAGAGCCCGCCTCTCATTCGTGAGGCTCGGGTTCCAATCCTGGCATATACAGTCAAGTTTTAGTAAGGATCCCTAATTCTTTTTTGTCATAGATATAGCCTATGTTACTCAGGAATAATGTAACATTCTAATGGTGAAAGAGTTTTTTAAATCAGTCCAGTAGTTTTTGAGTTTATTCGTTATGAACATGGGTACATAACTACAAATCTTTCCTCTTTATAATATAATTGTAGATAGATAGATAGATAGTGTAGATTATCCTTCTTGATATATTTTCTAAACGCAAAGGAATAACAAATTCCACGCGGACGAAGTCGCGGGCATCAGCTAGTACAATATAATAGATCTGTTTATATATCCTCATAATTACTATATGTCTATTTTCTTGATTATCTTTCATGAAGAAACGGCCTTTTCACAACAAAATTACAGTTTTAATTATAAAGAAGCTATAACATTTTTACTATCAACTTTTCGCTTTTAGCACATAATACGCCATCGGTTCTGAATCGAATTTCTTCAAAGAATAAAGATAAAAGATCTACCATAAATAAATCTATTCTTAATCTTAATGATTAAAGAAGTTAAGGTTGATTGTAAGTTTGTAAGAATTGAAATTTTTTCTTACAAACTATCAAGTAAAGGTTACATTTTGGAAATACTGAACAGATTCTGAAAGTCCTTTCACTGATACATAACTACACTATTCCTGAATGACATAGCTATTGCGATAAAAAAGCAGAAAATACCATGGACCTAAGTATACCCATTTTAAGACAAAAATCCTATACACCCAAGCAATATTATTCCCAAAAATTTCTCCGGCCTCGGGCAAGACCCGGAAGATAGAGAAACTGACAGATTCAGCGAAAACGTCGGCATGGGAGCAAAATTTCCCATAAAACCCCCTATCTGAAAAGTTTGACATGTAACGTATAATATGGGAATTAGATAACTGTAATATTGTATCCGTGTTGCCTCTGGGCTGCGGGGTTTATTTCCTTTGCCTTTTTAATACTTGTACAAAAATAGCCGCGGGTGTTTACTCGTTAAGAGTTTTGGCAAACACATCATATTTTGGATGCCGATAAAAAGAAAGAAAAAGTTTTTTTTTTATAAAAAGTATATGAATGAAAGGGACGTAACATTTTGTATATTTTATAGAATCTGGTTGATATAATTATGTACAATATTAACAATAAGTATATATATATATCATATTTTGACTGATATATTATTTTTTCTTGTTTCAGGTAATTTCTCTACAGTACAGCACCAAGCGAGTGATCTCTCCGTTAAGTACCTACCCATAAATATGTCTATGCTCTTTTTTAGCATTGGTAACATCGCCAGACTCCGACGTTGCTATTTAATACAACAAATGTGTTCCACTTCGTGCGTTTCATCGTTGAACTGGAGTCCGTAAGGATGATTTTTGTAGAGAATGGACATGTCAAAATATATTCATAACGACGTAAACAAATACGTAATAACGTACGAGGAAGAACTTTATGAAATGGAACAAAGCAACGTTATGTCAGGAACGTTACTTCCAATTCATTACATTGGTCTCCGTATTTCAAAGCTATTGCAATTCTGTCGCTTCTGTCTCCGTTATCATTGGTTATCATTCGTAGGGTTGTCAATTCAATAATACCGGATTCTCGGCGTAGTTGGTAGCGATCCTACCTTCTGTGCCGAGGGTCGTAGCCGTCGTAGGTTCGATTCCTGCCAGTGGACGAAATTTGTGTAGGTATGTAATCATACTTGGTTTTCATTTCTGGCTTCTTTAGTATGTACACATAGAGAAAGCGATGTCTAGCTTAAGACTAAATAACCGTTTGGGAATTGTCTCATAATTGATCCATTAGGAAATTACAGTTAAATCCATGAAAATTAATCAGAAAAATATTGTTTTTTAACACTTTGACAGCCGGACTATTTCAAATATAATACTAATCACTCGTACCCAGTAAGTGATCGGCTGTTTAAGTGTTAATAATAAATAAATAAATAGATATAAGGTTTATTCATCAACATAAAGCGCGAAATGTAACTAGACTAAACTAGGTAAAAGTAAGTTCATAATATGGGTGACAAGGTAACTAGATAATAAACAAATAATTAAATTGATAAGCAGTGATAGCCCTGACGGTTAAAGAGCCGGCCGAAAATCAGTGAGGCTCGGGTTCGAATCCTGGCATGTACCAATGAGTTTTTCAAAAAACTTACGTACATATTCATCACTAGCTGGACGGTGAAGGAAAACATCGTGAGGAAACCCGCAGGTCTCAGAATTAATTCTGAGACATGTGTGAATAGACCCGGTCCGGCGATGGGCTCACCACCTATCACGTTTAGGGGTCCAATGTATCTCGTGAAATGTGGGTACATCCAGTAATGGAATACCTCTGCCTACCCCCTCGGGGATGAAAGGCGTGAGATTATATTTTATATTATTATTATTATATAATTAAATTGTATTATTAATTTTAGGAAGATGAAAAATTTCGTAAAGTTTTCGTTAGTTGTGTCGCTGTTCCACGCGGTGGCGCCTGTGGCACCCCTGATGCCTTTATTGCGCAATTTTTGTTTATGCCACCACACTTTTATTGGTATCCCAGAATTTATAGAAATGCGGGCCAAAGCGTTTTGATACTGGCGACTCAGTGCATGACCATGACCATGGTATCGCTCGGAACTAGTGATCTTGTAACGTTCTCACTGCGACCCCCTTCTTTGCTCACCTCTTTTATAGGGATATAAATAGGGCTGTTCTTAAATTCAAAAAATACATATCTCACGCCTTTTATCGCCGAGGGGGTAGGCAGAGGTATTCTATTTCTGGAAATAAGCACTTTTCACCAGTATATTCGACCCCTAAACGAGGTAGTGAGCCTATCACATGCTTTAGAATTAATTCTGGGATGGGTCCTCACGATGTTCTCCTTCACCGTTACTAGTCAACCCAAATTACTTTGTGGGGTTTTGGTGTTTTGATTCAAGATAATCTATTTAACGAATGTTTACCTACTTGCAATTTAATTTCGATACTGTCAACTACAGTATTGTGTCAAAACACGCGAGTAAACTAATTATTTTAGTGCGACACGGAAATTAGCATAGATACGCCGATTGGACCCCGGCGTGCCCTCGCAAAGTGCAGGTTGTACTGCAATTACGAGTGAATAATTGTGTATGTGCGTCACGTGATGGCTCGTAATTTGTAAGTTTTATTTAGATATAGCCTTATGTCCGGTGGGACTTGAAATAATTACGCATGTCGATACCAACTTTCATTATTTACAAAAAATTGTTTTACGTGATTAGTTAAAAGAAAACATTGATGAAGATCGTGCCTCTCTATAGCTTGTTCCGCGCTCTCGCTTGCACGCTCAGCTCAGGCGGAACGTGACAATGAGTCATGCTTTATCGTGCGTGCAGCCGGTGTTCATCGATTTATAAGAAATACTTTTTTAGTGCTCATCTACGTTACATAAGGAACACATGTGCAAGATATCAAACTTACGTTTTCTGTAAATAATTCAGTCAAAGACGTTTAAAGAAAAAGTTTCTCAGAGAACGATTTTCTTCCAACCTCTTTGAATTCAGTATTACCATACCTTAATAATGATAATTTTTAAAGATGTCAGTAAAATATTATAACAATCTAAATAATATTAAAAAAGTTTTTCTGTTAGTAAACCTTTTTGAGTAGATACTGCGTAAAAACAATTTATTTAGTAACTACCCATAAATCCATTTTATAGAAATTTCTAGAATGGAATGTGTAAATATTACTGTCACAAACATTATTTTCGTTCTAATCATGAACATATTTTGCAAGACAAAAAAGTAGTCTATGTCACTTATTGGTCCTCCAACTATCTCAACGCAAAAAATGGATCCGTTGCTCCGTTGCTGTCTGAAAGAAAGACAGACCAAAAAAAAAATCGTATTTATAACATTACCTATTTATTTTACTAAGTACTATATTAGGATATCGTAATTTTTTGTGTGATAATATTGTGTGTACCCACCTAAATCTTAAGATATATCTTTGTGAAGCACTTAAGACATGCCTCCCTGCATGCAGCCCGCCTGGTCTGCCCCATTAGGCTCGCCTGCAGATAATGGCGAGCGCTGCCTGCCCCAGATAATATATGGAGTGCCACTTCCAGCGCTAAAACTGTCGTATTATCTATGGTCAGCAGTAACATGCAGAAGGAAAATCTTGGTGGATAACAACCGTCCAAATCTCATAGTGATGGCCTTTTTATGAATATAAGAACACTGGGCCTAATACCAGGAATCTTTGATTAAAGGATGTCATCGCCTATGCTAGAAAACAGAAGTCAAAAAATTTCAGAAAAAAAAAAATATTTTGTAACTTAATATTTTTATATTGGAAAGTTTTTTCATAAAAAATAAATAAATAAATAATCTCACGCCTTTCATCCCCGAGGGGGTAGGCAGAGGTATTCCATTACTGAATATACCCACATTTCACGAGATACATTGGACCCCTAAACGTGATAGGTGGTGAGCCCATCGCCGGACCGGGTCTATTTACACATGTCTCAGAATTAATTCTGAGACCTGCGGGTTTCCTCACGATGTTTTCCTTCACCGTCGAGCGAGTGATAAATATGTACGTAAGTTTTTGAAAAACTCATTGGTACATGCCAGGATTCGAACCCGAGCCTCACTGATTTTCGACCGGCTCTTTAACCGTTCGGGCTGTCACTGCTCTTTTTTTTTCATTGCAGTAAATATAATAATGGAAAGGTATAATATGCTGCAATCATAACCTATTTATTTATGAAACAGTATAGACAAACATTATAGTCCGGTTATTATAGGAAAAGCTTTAACAGCTCAGAGATATTTTATTCTATTATTTAAGAAATATCAACTTTCGGACCTCTGCCTGTTATAAATAAATATTTAAAATCAGTGATATTATTTTGCACGATCCCTACTATTCTATCGTAAAAACAAACGTCTTATCTTCTACATCTTTCATCCTTCTCACACTCACTATTACCAACATACACATAAACATCCGTATTCCAAAAACAAAGGCAGTGACTGGCCAGAAAAACTGCTAGTAACGTTACGACGAGGGCGCGAATCAACGCGGCCCATTAGGTTGATGAAGAAAGTATTTTATTGGGCAACTTACGCACTGCGCCTACTCTAATTACTGCGAACAAGTTTGGCTGTAAAAACGTAGTTCGCGATTAGCATTTTACAGAATACGGACATTTGGGTAATGAAAATTGTGATTTGAAATTGGAATGGTAGGATGTTTTAAAGTCCTAACAAAGTGATAAAAAGAAATGTTACTTTTTTTAAAGCAAAATTGCAAGAAACGACATCTCGATTTCCCAAGTTAAGTTATAAGATTTTTTAGAAACACTATTAAATATTTTAAGACAATTACCTGCCCACCTATATTCTAACTACAAAAGAAACTGCCTACAAAAATGATCTCATTTGTTATAATAATCAGAAAATAGTTATAATTAATATTCTAACTCTATATTTGCAAAGGTAAATACTTTTATAAATCAATAACACAAAAAACAGTCAACCCCCATGTCAAAAAATAGGCGAATATCACAAAATGGAAATCGAAGTGGCGACAGAAAATCACTTACCTGAGTGCACACGTCGGTCGCACGCGCTATTTCCGGTCCGGTCAGTGCTGCCAACCCTCACGCGCCATTCGTTTCCGGAAGACAATGGCCGTCCCGCCCGTTTCCGATACTTGATTTCCGAACCGCTTTTCTATCTATTCGCAAATCTCGAATCGATGGCCAAAATTCATAATTGGAATTCAACATCAAAAAAGTAAAAAATATCGGTTGTCTGTAAAGTCGGTTTACTGACGATAGTTGAACGTGACAACGTCATAAGAAAATACTGATGGAATGGATTGTGCTTCTTTGTCGTTGCGCGCTCTCGCTTGCACTTCAAGCCTTAAATGGAACGCCTCAGAGCGAGGTAACGCCGCATACGTCATATTTTTTCGTGCGTGCAGCCGGCTCCATCGAATTATAAGACGTTGTCACGTCAATAATATTTAAATTTAGATTCTTAGTCTTACTGGCCACGTTTCAAACTCACTTCCGAATACCGGCACAAATACTTATTTCACAGATTGCGAAAAAGAAAATCGTATGCTTTCTTTACCAATCATTTCGCGAATAAAAACTTCATGGATCATGTTATTTTTCTTCTTCACCACTTTCGAATTTGGAATCTTTTGAAATTTAAATTCTCACGTTCTTTGTGACGTCTGCTAAGTTTTTTACAGTGCGCGTGCCGGAATTCCTACCGCAAAAGCGGAATTTAAAAAGTATTGAAGTTGAAGTGGCTCTCGATGCCGGCAATGGTGAAGTTCGAACTGTAAAAAGCTATTTTCTTCTGCCAAGTACTTTGACGGAAAATATCGTTTAATTTAAAACGTACTTTGAAGTAGCTGAAAACTATGTGAGCAACTTTTTTTTGCCGTCTACAGTTCAGAGGCGGTATTTTTTTGTGTTTTATCTTTATTATTACGTTAACCAAACTTGAAAATTTTGCCGCAACGATAAAAATACCTAAAGTGTCGTGCCAAGCCATCGTATTAGTCTATGCCGGATTATAGTTGGCACGGCAGTTAGCACTTGAAGCCAAGTGAAATCGATTTTATTCCATTTGCCTGAGATTCATTGACATTTTGGAAAACGTCCCTTATTTCATAGGCTCGGCTTCAAATCCTGGCTATGGCATGTACCAATGAGTTTAAAAAAACATACATATTTATGACTGACGTTAATAAGCCGAAACCGCACTATATTTAATAATAATAATAATTTATTTGCCAGATTGCCTGGCATTTAGATGCCAGAAACAAAGAATTACATAGTAATGTTATTAAGATGAATTAATTTTACAGTTAAATTGTTACGTAGCCCGGTCAATGTACTTATCTACATATTTATTATGATTTTACAAAGGTTTCTAATTCAAAACTTATAAAAATACTATGAATAAGAAAAGAATCAACTAAGTACTTTAGTAGGTACGTCAATAGGTGAAAACTAAGCTAGTTCAACCGCGATCGATATAATTGTCTTAATTGAAACCCGCTTGCTACGATCGGAAATAGCCAGAAAAAAACTACCTTTAGTTTATATCACTTACCGTAAGGCAATGCCGCTTGATTCGATCGATTTAGTTTTTACCTAAATACAGCGAAGCTAAAAGGAAGGGTTATGTGTTTAACAAGCTATGTGTGTTTGAATAACCCAACCGATTCTGATGAATGAGGAGTCAATCGAGTCCTTATTATAATCTGGTTGATTTAGGGTAAATTTTTTGCACTTGTTACTTTCATTCTCAATCTGCATATAGTCTAAACTTGCTACTAACATTTTAAAGGTATAAACACGTCGGCAGACGAGATTTTTTAGAATTCTTGTGAAATATAGTAGAGAGTATCGTATAGTAGAGGCTTAATAATTTTGTCACTGTGCTACCGATTGTACACTCAAGAGCACGTAGAGCTTGACACATTGGACTTTGAACCGGCCCTGTATATGGAGCGCAGCATAAATCAGAGCTCAGCTTAAACTGGTAGTGTAAAGCTTGACTTGCTCTTGACTGTACGTAGGTACAGAATAGTAACTAAGTGCGATACTAAGGCAAAACAGAAGTAGCATCCCGCTCCCAAATAACGAGAAGTTTTATATCGCACACCGAGATCTAAAGGGAGCTAACTCAAAAATCGAATATTTTGAGTTATGCATACCATCGAATTCCTTGTCCGAATACCTATCGACCAATAAAACAGATTTAAAAGTATGTCAACTACTCGACGTTAGATGGCAGTAAGTGTCCCTTTTGTTGAACAAGCGAGCCCCACTCCCCTCCTACCAAAACAGGGACATCTTTAGTTGCAATCAGAATCACAACTGGAGTAGACGTGCCGGTGCAGTATTATTTTGAGTTGTCGAGTTTTAGATGGTTAGTGGCTGAGTAAATGAATACACATTTTCAGTTGAACCCGTATTGCTGACGGGGTAAGAAAATTTTTAATTTTTATTTTGAGTTGTCACCATATTGTTGAAACATTTATGAATTTGTAGTTGAGTCTGTTTTGTTGAGTCATATTTTAAACTCTTATGTTTCCTTAAAAACCAATTGAAATTAAACTTTTTTGCTATTGGCAATTGGAATCTATCCATCTTAGTATAATTTTATTTTCATACTGGAATTTACTGAGTTTGTTTCGTTTTTTTTGCAAAATTTTGAGTTAGATCTTTTTAGATGGATTCCGCCAAATATAATTTTACAACATCGCTAATGCGATCGAAGATGTTATATTGATGGCTTTTTAAATCGATTTAGCGCACGTAAACCTATAAATAAGTAAAATAAACATTTTCTAATTCAGGCAAACAGTGGTTTTTAGTAAATATGGTAGAAGAAAGGGACAAAAAAAACACCACTCCTCCTATCATTTTTACACAATATTCAACCCTGGAAGATGACTTGATGTCATCAAGTGATGAAGTCTCATCTAAGGAAATTCGTGCCGTCTTATCAGTGGTTGATACTACATCTATTCCCAGGCGGTTAAGGGACGATAAATTTACGTGGCAACTTCATAAGAAAAGCTTTATGAAAAATTGCATACTGGAGTGTGTGTACAGGTCGATCGTCCCTCTCTATCGCTTGTTCCGTGCTCGGCTCAGGCGGAACGTGACACTTTTTCGTGCGTGCAGCCGGCGTTCATCGATTTATAAGACGTTATCACGTCAAAAACTTTGTACTCCTTCATAGGTCGGCGGGTAAAAAGGATGGTAAACAAATGCTGTCGATTGGGTGTCAACATTTCATACCTGGCTTAATCTTCTTTTTCATTTCTCAGGGCGGAAAGTGGCAAATTTCGGGCTGCTGCGCTAAACTAAGTTGCTGTTTTCCGCCTCCATCGAAAAGAAAAAAGTATACACACCTCAGGAAGTAAATAAGAAAGCCTCAGATCACATGTTTCTAGAGAGAGGTAACCACGACCACCATCCAAGCTGGATCACTAGGTTTTTATTTGTAGGGTGTTTTCTAACAAATAAAAAGTTACATTGGTTTATCTCAAAATTTTAAGTGCTATTGAATTTTAACCGAACCCTGAGCATAATTTTGTAGGTATGGTTTTTATTAAAATCGGGTACTTATGTAAGAATAAAAAGAGAAAAGTCTGTATAAGTGAAATGCGATTTTTGATGTGCATTTTCAATTGTATTTCATAGAACGGAAGTTTCCTATATTTTTTATGTAATTCTAAAAATTTATAAAGAAAATGTATTTTAGTAAACATTTTATAATTAAAAAGAGACATAAGAGACTGTCATTAGTGATTTTTAAAGTATTTTTAATTATTAATATTAATTGACTTCAGTACTACTAGTGTTTTCTTACTAATTTACGATCCAATATACTCCTTCTCCTGGTCACAGATCACTCTATCAATGGAACTAATTAAAAATAATACAAAATGCTTATGGTGCTTCTTCAGAAGAGAGCCAACTCAAAATTAATCCACCAACACAGGCTCAACTCAAAATAATGCAACAAATAAACATACATTGTTCAAGCAAAAGGGAAATAACACAAAAAATCAAATTTTCAACCCCTAAAACATGATTAAAACACGAGATGCCTACAATATATTTATTCTAGCTGCGTATAAAAAGCATTTATTCAATACAGAAAACTCCTACAGTGCACAGGGTCATAGTAATCAGTTTTTCGCCTTTTCTGAAAAAAGTGTTTTTTTGAGTTAATACCTCTTTAGATCTGGGTGTGCGATATGTAATTTACATAAATATTTTAATATGGCGATAGTAGTTCAATTTATTGACTCGTAATACATCATTTGGTTGATATGTTCATGGACAAATCCTACGCGTTGAACTTACACAAATACTTACTTGGGTTACATATTCAGAATCGTATCTAAGTTAACTACCTTATTAAATTTTTTAATAATATATACTAATATACGCTTACACTTTTATCCCAGAGGGGGTCGGCAGAGGTATTCCTTTCCTAGATGCCCACTTCTCACCTTTTCCTTCACTGTCAAAGAAAAACTTTACAAAGTAAAATTAACAACAAATGAATGGCACCAGATAGTAGAGATACCAATCCCTGTTCCAATAAACGGTAGCATATATTTTTCGGTTAACAACAATACTAATAACAGCCGTATTAAAATTCAGCTAGAAAACTACTTCCGATGCCAGGAAGTAGCGTCGAGCAGACAAATTTATGTGCATATCGAATCGCTATTAAGAAAGTTCGCGATTCGCCCCGATTGAGGAATCCAATTGATTTTTCTATCTCTACTGTTGAACCTTATTGTTACAGAGTTCTTTGTTGGAATTCCGATGATCGGCTCATTTTGAAATATTGGAATGGGAATATCGATTTAAAACTTTCGTAATATAATAAGAAAGAAAAGTTGTAGATATCATTACAATTAAGAAGGAAATATTATATAATAGAGAGGTCCGATGACTATTAACATTGTAAAAATAAACTGATAAACATAGTTAAATAGATCTATAAACACCTAGATCAAAGACCAGAAAGACGGAGAATCAAACCCGCGGTTTCCGACTCCGAAAGTAATGACACCGACTGAGTCAACGCAAAACTTATTAGTATTTTCCATACTGTCAAAGAAAAGGCCATGTGCGAGCCGTACTGGCACAAGAAGGTTCCATACCACAATTAAAAAAACGCCAGAAATAACGCGTATGTTGTATTCTATTTTAACCTTACATTTTTAAACATACGTATATAAATTTCAATTGTCTTCCAAAATAAAACAGAGCCACGAACAGACGGGCGGAAGGATGGACAACAACCAGAGGTTTAATAATAGTTTCCCGTTGTCACCCTTTGGTTACAGAACCCTAAAAAGTAGGTACCTACGTTTGAAGAAATAAATCTCACTAGTATACCAGAAATAATAATGAGAATAATATATTTATTGGTATCACGCTAACAGCAGAGTAAGTGCAAATATCAGCTGTTTTGAAACCGCCATTCCGGACGTCCGGGCACATTCCGAACATGGCTGTGGACAGGCCCCGGATTGTAGCACAATTTAAGTTAGGAACCGCGAAGGGGAGTGATCTCGACGAGTTATGTGAAATGAAGAGTTTTAGCGTTGTCGGATTCATTTTCGATTTTGAATTTGGAAAATCTTTTATGGCTACTAGTAATTAGAAGTACTGGCAGTTAGGTAAGTAGGAAGAAATATTCATTGTCGGAGAGACTCCGGTTACACTTGTAGAACCTCGATAGATATTAGGGAGTGTGGACTTCTATCACTTTCCATAATTGGGTATCTAAGATAATATATAACTCTCTATGAGGTCGGTCCCTCATGTCTGAAGATCGTGGTCACCATGAGGGTTGCATCTTGAGCTTGATCTGCCTCCACCGGTTTCTCTCCAACACGTCTCTTACAACCGTGTAGAATTAGGATGACAATAAGTCTTTTATTTGGTCGGCCCATCTTGTTGGAGAATCACCGATCAATCTTTTGCCTTCATTATTCTTGCTCTTTTTTTAAGTGACGAAAAAATCTAAAACCTCTAAATTGAGTAAGTAAATATATAAAGAAAGCTTTCTTGAGACTAAGTGATCGGCGTAGTAGCGTCAGAAAAATTATTTAAGAGATTGATACAAGTATTGTACCTAGATCTTTTTATATACAAAACATAACTTTGATCCCTCTGACAATCTGGTAGTTCAAAAAGTTTTTATTGTCGTTCTCTAACCTTTAACATTCAAAGTGACTTCTTAATTTTAACTCCAGACTTCAAAGTAACGACGATCCTCTTAAAACTATTCAAGTTAATCTAGAATCTTCCAACTTTTTAGTATAGCAATAATATGACGAGACACCAGACGTTATATAGTTTCAAATATTCCTTTTCACTGGATCTAATAACAGTAATAGCAATCTTGCCACCGCAAACTCACCAAAGAGCTGCTTACCGCCGCTTTCTAGTCGCTACTTAGTAGTTGAAAGTTTAGCTGGAATTGCAGACTTGCATAGTTTCCGTAGCTCCGGTATTCCGATTATCCTTTGGAAGGATACCAACATCCAATAATCCTTGGAATAAAGCTTGTTTCACCGCAGTTGCTTCGTATTCCAATTATTTGCAAAGATCTTTGCTATAAATGTAACAGTGTAGACAAGTTTGTGGAATATGTAGAATTTTGAAGTTGTTTGAACTTTAATAGCCTTGTTGAAAGAAGGAGTCCAAGAGTACTACCATAATACTTTTAAAATATGTACCTACATATTTATTACTAGCTGATCTATTATATACTCAGAGATATTATAGCATTTTAATGGTGAAAGTGAAGTAATTTTTGAATTAATTCGTTACAAACATACGACAACACTTAAAACACCAGCAACTATTTAATGTGGTTAAAGTAGGTTAATGTCAACAAAATCGACGTCCCACTTAAAATAGGGCAAAAAACAGCCACTCCCCAATAAATAACAGATACTAGAGCTCGTTACGCAACTACGGTCTCCCACATTACTCATTTGCGAAAAACATTCCCTGAAATCCAGTGCGAGTCTGCGAGCTCTGCGACCCAGAAAAATGTCGCCACTATCTGACCTACTTCAGTCGAAGGCGCAACGACCCCACACTTTGTCGCTCACATTATTTTAAGGCACACCCAAATTCCATTACGCAACCGCGGAAAACTGTGTCATATTCTATACGCACACGAGACAGTATCGCTTGAGCGGCGAGAAATTTAATTTACGAATTTATCTAGTGAATGATCGTGCGAGTGTAAAGTTTATAGAGTGAGCGAGCAAACGAGTTTCGGTGCTGTTTACGTATACTGCTTTATTACAACTGCGACTGTAAACAGCGAATTAAAGCATAGTGCAGATGTTTGTTTTGCTGTAGTAGGCTGATGCGTGCATTTTTAATGAGCTCGGCAGCGCAACGCAAGTTTGGAAATCTGAAAAACTATAAAAAGCCCACTTACATGACTGATAGAATATAGACAGACGTCAGACAGTGGTACAATGACAATGGAGTCGGACGTGTAGCCTAGTACAAAAGTCTAGTACAAAATACAATCTTAATAGTTAAAAAAAGTGTTATTCTGGCTATGAAGCTCTAAGTTTCTGCTACAATGGTTAGCAAAATCAAAGGTAACAAATTCTGTTAAAACATAAAAACACTTGCCCCATTTTCATAACAACAAAGCCGAAAGCACCGAGCGTTCTCAAACTAAAAAACATAAAGAAATCCTAACTGGGACGCGAAAAACAGACAAAAGGGCGTCGTAAATATAAGGAAAACGTAGCAACGGACAGTGGAGTAAAAAATCGCCTTTCTAAGTGAATATAGGTCCGCGTTTAGTCTCATTTAATGAGCGCCGGCAGAATTAGACGTCGTCAGCGCCCGTCATAAATTGTCGCCGTTCCCGCTTTCGGCCGATTTCGGGAAACGGGGGAGACGAAGGGTCCGGTAAAAAGTCGTCTGGATCCCAGTACGAGGTTTAAGGGGCAATCGAAGCTTCTTACCCTATTCCTTTGATTGCGAAGCCCGGGGCTGGAACGCTCCATCCGCTTCTGAATGGCTAGCTATTGTTTGCTTACGGATTAAGTGTAGTTTGAAGACAGATTTTTATTGATTCCACTCCGTTTTCTGTTTACAGGGAAATAAAGGTTGTTTAGTGTAGTTAAAGAATCACAGTGTCTTTTTAGGTGTGGTATTCAACCATTATTGTGCCGCTGTGCAGTTTGATGTACCTCCATAGAACAATGTGTTTTTGAAATTCTGCAGATTTTTAACGCTTTCACTTTCAGAGTCGCGGACTTATTTCATATGGAATATGAATGGTTCTTATTTAATACTAAGGGTCAACTGACCCTTATTATTATTTTGCAGACACTGACGATAATGCGTCAGAAACAATGTACGTCAAAATTAAGCCACTTTCTGTTAGGATTGTAAAGAAGCAGAATCTACAGTATCAGTTAATTGAATTCTTCTCTATTCTGTGATATTTTGCACTTTAAATTAAAATACAGCTTTCAAACTTACTGATATCGTTCAATAAGACAGAAATCTAGCCAAGAAACGAAGATGCTTTTGAAATTGAAATACACATCTAGAAGCACCGTCTATTTACATTAAATCTATTGTAACGAGCAAACAATACTCCGGAAGCAAACAATGCGAGGTGAAAAGCATTAGAATTCCTCGGATGTCGGACCGAACTTGAACAAAAAACAATATTTTGATAAATGAATATTCATTTCTGAAACAATAAAACAGGAATATTTCCAGGGCTGAATTTACGATATGATTTACATTATAAAATATAGTAATCACTACATAGTATAAAACAAAGTCGCTTTCTCTGTCCCTATATCCCTATGTCCCTATGTATGCTTAAATCTTTAAAACTACGCAACGGATTTTAATGCAGTTTTTTTTAATAGATAGACTGATTCAAGAGGAAGGTTTTAGTAAAAGCATTGCACCCGTGCGAAGTCGGGGCGGGTCGCTAATAAATTAATAAATACAAAAAATCTTACGCATTTTATCCCCGAGGAACTAGGCAATTAATTACAGTGCAATATATGCTAAAATCGTTCACTTCATTTTTTCTTAATTTCTTACAGATAACGTCTCACGCCTTATATTCCAGAGGGGGTAGGCAGAGGTATTCCATTACTGGATATACCCACTTTTCACCAGATATTCTTTGGACCCCTAAACGTGAGCCCATCGCCGGACCGGGTCTTTTTCACATGTCTCAGAATTGATTCTGAGACCTGCGGGTTTCCCCACGATGTTTTCCTTCACCGTCGAGCCAGTTATGAATGTGTAGGTAAGTTTTGAAAAACTCATTGGTAGACACACATTTAACAGTAAGGCTATCGCTGCTCTTATTATTACTATAATGTCGTTTGGTACTAGCAGCAGAATTGGCCCCATAAAGAAATCCCTAAATTTTTTTACATCGGCTACTCCCTAGATTGGTACCTGCATTATAAGAGATTTATTATGTAAAATGAATGTAGCGATGATGGAAACGGGTGGCGTTATTAATGTTGTTTCGTTGATTGAATTCACGAGTGCTTATATTGAAATTCTGAATATTGGTTAACCGATGCTGAAATGTTATAAGTACGGATTGTAATTGCTGCTGAAATAATTTCGCGGGTGGAAATATTGCGTTTAATTAATAAAACTGTAACATTTATTTGCATTCAAATTTTGGAAGTATTTGATTTTACTAATCTAATGCCAATGCTAGATTATATTTTCATTAATGGAGTCTTGTTGCTGCTGCGCAGCTATTTGTATTAAAATTCCACATGCGAGTCTTAAAAAATCTTTAACCAATGAAAAGCCTACTTTTCTATAATTTTCTTTACATTGGCTATAATTTTCCCACGGGAACGGGACTGACGCGGGTGAAACAGCGGGGTGCTAATACTTTTTAATTCGTCAAGCACCGCGCGGTTCCAATGCGCACCGTGACAATTAAAAATCAAGTGTGTCTATGATTCTTGGTTTGAGAGGTTAAACGAAATGTCTTTGGATTCGTCTTCACTTTTAAAATGTCATGGGCAACATACCCAGCTGCATGAAAACTATAGGGCCTTTTTTATAATCAGTGCTTGTTACAAACAATGTTTTTTGCTGTTTAGTTAGTTCTTGTAAATCTTATTGACTTATTTAAACTGTATTAGATAAAGGCATAAAATCTATCAATCATATCACCAGAAAAGCAAAGCTTATCCGACAAAATCCGGTGGATTTTAAGCTATAAAAATTGAAGCCTGGCTCTAGTTATATTTAAATCAGTCGGCAATGACGCTGAAGCCAAATCCGGGGGTGACCCATTTCCTCTATCCACCTAATGCCGACCGGCACACTTCCGAATACGGTTGAGTGCTACTGCGAGCGATGGATATAGCTTATTGAAAATGATATATAATCTGGCCTAGCTACACACGGTTGGCACATTGTACATCACTACATAGTATAAAACAAAGTCGCTTTCTCTGTCTCTATACCTATGTATGCTTAAATCTTTAAAACTACGCAACGGATTTTGATGCGTTTTTTTTAATCTATAGAGTGATTCAAGAGGAAAGTTTTAGTATATAAGCATTGCACCCGTGCGAAGTCGGGGCGGGTCGCTAGTTGTTTATATACCAACACCTTCCGGAATCAATTCTATAAAATAAAGTAAAAATCGTATAAAAATCCATTGCGTAGTTTGGAAGAACTAAGCACGCAGACAGACGCTGACAGCGGCTTTATTTTGTACTATTTAGTAGACTAGAGAAGCAGAGATGTACATTTTCAAATTCCTAGTAAACTGCTTTTGTAATCACGCACGAAAGAAAGAGATATATGCCTTAATCGTGATTCTCCATCTGATTGTTTAATGAAGTCTGGGATTAGCTGTGAAAAGACGATGGTCAGACGTGTGGTAATAATACGAAGAAACTTGTGGCCGGCCGGTCAATTCTGCTCGGAACGCGGTACCGATAGGAATATTAGGCTAAGATGTAATTTTTTTGTACGATTTACAAAAACCGTTTCGTAATTCCTCAGATTTTCATTTAAAAAACTAATTTAGATCAGCTTTCCTAAAAATAAATAATATTGTAAAAGTCTTTATCTTAATCGCTTGTTGCTGCCGCTGGCGCCACACACCACTTCACTCACATCCGCCGAATAATGCCGCAAACTCAGCGCTGAAAAAAATAATAACACTTTGCATAAGCATTTTTTTCGTCGGCTCTAAAGCTTCAACGGACACTTTTTACACCCAAATGCGAGAGGTGACTTTCTTCAGCGAAATAGGTTAAGTGTATGAATATATTATTAAACCGGGGTAGAATAAAGAGTTTGATGTTTTAGCAGCTTCACTTTATAAAAAATCTTGTTTGCTTCGCACAGCACAGTAGGTCCAGTCAAGAGCACGTGGAGCTTAATACATTTGACTTTGTAACGTTCTTATTACAATCGCCTTAGAGGTCAGACTCGCAATACAGTTGTAAAGCTTCATGTGGTCTTGACTGTACTTGCGGCTGCTTTAAGTGCCCACAAACTTCAATCATTTCCGGACATATTCATTGCCTTCCATTTGTTAGTTTAGCGATTTTCAATTGTTATCAATAGTACCTAATAGTGTTAGTAATAGTTTTACTGTAATATGCAATGCTGAATGTCGTATATTGAAGGATCAGTGATATCGTTTCATGCATTTATATGTATAAATAAATCATCAGGACTTATCCCAGGATATTGACAGAGGTATTCCATTATTTTAAATACCTACTTTTATGTAGTGCAACGTGTTTTTAGACACCTAAACGTGACGTACATGTTACATAACGCATTTTGGGGACTCTTATGTTTCCTCTCGGTGTTAACCTTCACCGTAGAGCTAGTCATACCGTAACAGCCCACTGCTGAGCTAAGGGTCTTTCCTCACACGATGAAATAATCTCCCACGCGAATCGGATATGTAGGGATATCTGTGACTACCCCGTCTTTGTTAGAAAACCTGACACCCAAGAGCCTTAATACGATCATCATCATCAACCCGTAACAGCCCACTGCTGAGCTAAGGGTCTTTCCTCACACATGAGGAAGTATGGGCTATAATCTCCCACGCGAGCCTACCGCGGGTTGGGAGATTATGTTAGCTAGTAGCCACTTAACAGTCAGAATTTTTCAAGCCAACTAAGGGTATCAGACATGGCTTAACGACTTCCATTGTGCGTAAACACAACGAAAACCGGGACCAACAATTTAACGTGCCTTCCGAAGCACGGAAGCGCTCGTGATATAAACGCCACTAGGCGGTCACCCATTCACTGACTGACCGCACCCAAATTTTGCTTAACCAGTGTGATCGTTACAAACACACTGGCACTGCAGGGCGGGCTACGAGCGCTTCGATGAGAGCCTTACGATGTTAATTATAAATTCCAGCGTTCAGTCACAGTAACCACGTCACCACACAACTCGCACGATACATGTGACGTGGAAGAAACACCGCACTTCCGGAGTAAACAAAGATTCGCTTTCGCTAGATGAGCAATTTCATGAATAAACATAATAAAACGGCGGAAGGTCGGTCCGCTCTTCGGAGCTCTGATTTACTGCGCTCGGCACGGTTCGGCGCCGCTGTTAGCGGGTGATGTGAGTCACAAGCGGTAGCGGGTTTGTGACTAAGTATTTTAAAATAATAATAATATAATCTCACGCCTTTTATCCCCGAGGTGGTAGGCAGAGGTATTCCATTACTAGATATACCCAAATTTCACGAGATATATTGGACCCCTAAACGTGATAGGTGGTGGGTGAGCCCATCGCCGGACCGGGTCTGTTTACACATGTCTCAGAATTAATTCTGAGACCTGCGGGTTTCCTCACGATGTTTTCCTTCACCGTCGAGCTAGTGATAAATATGTACTTAAGTTTTTAAAAAACTCATTGGTAAATGCCAGGATTCGAACCCGAGCCTCATTGATTTTCGGCCGGCTCTTTAACCGTTCGGGCTATCACTGCTCTATTGACTGTGACTATTTTCTGTCTAGATTAAAACGAAGAGTGATCTCTCCACTATGTGATAAGGAATCGTTTATATTAGGAGAATAGGGAGCAATCGAAGCTATAACGTCGATAAAATCTGTTGACATATCCACACTACGAGTAAAATGTTATGAATTGGCTCCGACCGAACATACTGCACTGATTTTAAAATTACTTCACCAATGGAAAGTTTTCTAATTCGGCATCCCATTACTTCATAATTATCACTAACAATACACTAACAGCCATCCACTTGACCTTTATTGATCATTTGTTAACTATACATATAGATCTTTTAAGTTACAATCTATAATACTACTAGTCTCGCTGTAACATTTTTGTAACCATAAATAAATAAATCATTTTCGGTAAAATACTCTAATATGGTACAGTCAAGAGCACGCTAAGCTTGACACTTTGGACTTTGACCCGGCCCTGTATTCTATGGCGCGCAGTACAAATCAGAGCTCAGCTTAAACTGGTAGTGTCAAGCTTGACTTGCTGCTCTTGACTGTACTTGAGACATTTTGTTCCACTTTTAATGATAATCTTCGAGTTATTATGTCACTTTCGTCTTCTCAGTTCGAACTACCGAATTCTACTTTGTCCATCCGTCATAGTATTTTGCTATTCATCGTATTCATCATTTATTCGTGCTATTCATCATCATCACTAACAGCTCACTTATGAACTAAGAGGCTTTCCTCTTCTTACTAAAAGTTTATTCTTTTTAAAATTTCGCCTCTCTAATTTACTTACCTACAGCCTTGATTCGTCTGACGAATTGCCTAGTACTTTATCACCAAAGGAAAACCACTTCCTCTACATAGCAATTCTGCTCTCATCCCTTGCACCAAACCGTAACCTTAAATCTACATGTACAGTAAGTGCAATTCGTACTGCTCATTGTTCAAACGGTAATGGGTCGCCGTGTTCAGAAGTAGGGCACATCCTCGTCGGTTGGAACCTATTTTGTGCTGAAACAATGAAAGTGAGTTAGCAGGTAATACGTTACTTGGTAGGAAATACTTTACATTCGTAGTCTTACATTTTTTTGACTCACATCGCAATTTTTTTTCTAAACTACGCAAAGCCTTGTATTATGAGTAAAAAATTACTAAGAAACGTACATAAATATATAAAATAAACGAAGCCAATAGATATGTGTTTGCACACAAATATTGACCCCGGGTGGGAATCAAACTTGCGACCTCGGACTCAGAACCCCCAAGCCTAAGTCTAAATCTAAGTATCTATATTACCTTATTTTAAAATATCATAAACATCCTGGTAAAAGCATGTACCCCTGATTTTTCAAAAAAATATTAATATGTTTAAAAAATATATAATAAGGAAAACGTAATGAGGAAGCCAGCACGTCCCAGAAAACATTCTTAGAGATGTGTAACATCACCCCGGTCCCGTGATGGGCTCACAACCGGTCAGGTTTAGTGAGAAGTGGGTATTAATAAAGGAAGACCTCTGCCGACCCCTTCGGGTAAAACGCGTGAGCATAAAAGCCAGATAAGATGGACCCGAATTTGCAAAGCACAAGTCATTTGATAGATATGAAGTTTTTCAGGCTCGTAGCAAGAGCTGGTCTAATATATCTGGCTGGAGAATATTGAATTAATGTATATAGAGGTATGTAATTTAACCTCTAGCTAAATAATTTATGTTATATGCTAATTACCACAATATTATAATTTATTATTGAATCACAACCACTTCAATGAACTCTCATTCCCGACGCCGCTTTAGGCCCAGTCTAATTGAATCAGACTGACTTATAAAATATTCATGTGATATGATAATCCGCCCTGCGCCGGATCAAACCGGATTGCACTGACGGATTCATAGTTTAGGCAAATTGAGAAGTTTAGTCTAGTGGTCGTGTGGGGAGGGATTTGTAATTGATGAGAATTGGGGATGGATTTGATATATAATTAAAAGATATGTTGCTGTAAATATTTTATATACGTGGTTTCAGACCTTACAAAAACTGTAAAGTATAATATATAACAACTAATTTTTATTCATAATTCGCAAATTATGAAGATTTAAATTCTGAAAATAAAATATTACTCATCAAATTTTCGCTCACTTGTTACACCATCTTATTTACTTTACTATTTCCTATTCAAGTCAAAGTCTCAGTGTTTTTAATTTAATGCAGGGGCTAGTAAGTCCAGTTATTAAAAGTCATTGCGACTCCACCTTTGTTGGAAGTACATAATAAAAAGTCAAAATTGCTATATAAGCCAATAAAAGTATTGCTTAATATTAAAATACTTCATAATTTCCTCTTATTCAGTCATCTCCATCCCCTTACGAAGCAAATATGAGACGATAAGTAGCTCCCTCTTTAAAACAATCCTCGAAAATAAAGTTGATATTCCTTTGAAAATGATGTGACGACGGAAGGTACAGTTGGCGACAATCGTCGAATGAGAATCTCTTTTTATTTAGATTCACTGAAATGTTACCATGCAATTAGGCTGGGCCTTTGTTAACCAGTGGGTGTCCTGTAGGTGAAGTGATAATGATGATGACCATTTTAAAAAAAGAAAAATAAAGTTAAATATTTGTACATTCAACAGTGTTCTTCTGTACCTATTAAACTACGTGTTTTTTACCTATACAACTAAATACAAATCGTCAAGCAACAAAAACGAGACACAATAGCTCTCCCCCCCCCCCCCCCCCCGTTCCCTGATACTTTACTGAGCAATACTTAGAAATGCTGATTTTATTATAATTTTAAATAGAAACTTGAGTGATTTACGTAATCATTATGTAACCTTATAATTGCTTTACCAATGTAAATATTTACACACCAACTAGAAATGAATAGTAGCCACAATTGAAATTGCATATTAGATTTTATTTTCCGTGCGTCCAACTAGTACCGCAAGTTTCTAACTGCCACCATTTCCCGCGGTTTCTTGTGAGACTTCCTGAAGCGATATTAAAATCTCTTTTGTATGCTTTCAAAAGAATTATTTTCATATTCAAATTCCCGCGCTCTAGTATTCGTCGCAGACTGTACTAGGAGTGTTTTATTCGTTATCCTCCAATTTCGTGTCCATAAAAAGTAATCTTGTTAGAAAAAACTTATTTCATAAAGTCGAAGGGAAACTGGGGTACGAATTAAAAGAATTTTCTTCGGAAAGAGAACAAAAAATTATTAATGTTCTTTGTAATGGAGCCGGCGATTGCCGTTGTAGGTTTAACAATTACTTTGTGCTGAAGTTTCCGGTTTCATTGTTAAAAGTTTTTGTTGCAGTCAGATGTTTTTTGTTGTATTTTGAGCAAGGAGTCCTTATCATAGGTTAATGCCCAGCATCTGCCTAGTTAGCCACCAACCTGACATTTTTTTTATTCTTTTAGTATATTCTATACATATAATAAAACTCTAACGGGGCCGTGTCTGTACATTAAATATTTTTTGAAAATTTTAACGGTAGTGTATATAGTTATCGATATAGATACCGAAACACCAATTTTTTGAATTTTTGTCTGTCTGTCTGTCTGTCTGTCTGTCTGTCTGTCTGTCTGTCTGTCTGTCTGTCTGGTTGTGCACGCATCACTCAAAAACTACTGGACGGATTTTGATGAAATTTGGTATGGAGATAACTGAGTACCCGGGTCAACATCTAGGGTACTTTTTATTCCAGGAAAATATCTCATTCCCACGGGAAAATAAAAAAACTGGTTAAAAAGAGAAATACGTACTACTCGTACTAATCGTAAATACGTACTAAAGTGTCTGATATGTCATAGGAAATTGATATGAAGGGATTTTTGTAAATTCCCACGGGAACAGGAATAAACTAAATCCAAGCGGGAAAACGCCGCTGGGCACCCGCTATTTGAAATATGGTATGTAGGTGTTTTAAGTATGTCGTAGGCAGCCACTATGAAGGGATTTTCGGAATTTCCCACGGGAACGGGAATAAACTAAATCCAAGCGGGAAAACGCCGCTGGGCACCCGCTATTTGAAATATGGTATGTAGGTGTCTTAAATATGTCGTAGGCAACCACTATGAAGGGATTTTCGGAATTTCCCACGGGAACGGGAATAAACTAAATCCAAGCGGGAAAACGCCGCTGGGCACCCGCTATTTGAAATATGGTATGTAGGTGTCTTAAATATGTCGTAGGCAACCACTATGAAGGGATTTTCGGAAATTCCCACGGGAACGGGAATAAAAGGAATCCGCGCGGGCAACGCCGCTGGGCATCTGCTAGTCTATACATATAATAAAACTCTAACGGGGCCGTGTCTGTACATTAAATATTTTTTGAAAATTTCAACGGTAGTGTATATAGTTATCGATATAGATACCGAAACACCAATTTTTGGAATTTTTGTCTGTCTGTCTGTCTGTCTGTCTGTCTGGTTGTGCACGCATCACTCAAAAACTACTGGACGGATTTTGATGAAATTTGGTATGGAGATAACTGAGTACCCGGGTCAACATCTAGGGCACTTTTTATTCCAGGAAAATATCTCATTCCCACGGGAAAATAAAAAAACTGGTTAAAAAGAGAAATACGTACTACTCCGAAACGATAACACCTAGAAACTTGAAAAATGGTATGAAGGTGTCTGATATGTCATAGGAAATTGGTATGAAGGGATTTTTGTAAATTCCCACGGGAACGGGAATAAACTAAATTCAAGCGGGAAAACGCCGCTGGGCACCCGCTATTTGAAATATGGTATGTAGGTGTCTTAAGTATGTCGTAGGCAACCACTATGAAGGGATTTTCGGAATTTCCCACGGGAACGGGAATAAACTAAATCCAAGCGGAAAAACGCCGCTGGGCACCCGCTATTTGAAATATCGTATGTAGGTGTCTTAAATATGTCGTAGGCAACCACTATCAAGGGATTTTCGGAAATTCCCACGGGAACGGGAATAAACGGAATCCGCGCGGGCAACGCCGCTGGGCATCCGCTAGTAGGTAATATGAATAATGATAGTGCAAAATTTCATACTTATAAACCCGGCGGCTTGGGTTATTGTCTGTCTGTGTTATTAAGCTTGGGTCCCACGGTCCGTAAAATCGCGGATGCACGCAGACCAGCTCGCACGACGCACCGTGGGACCGGCCTCGTCCGTGATAGCACAGAACGTCTGTGGCGGTGCGCCCGTATCCATCGTGAGTCGGTAACTTCAAAGGTGCGCTCTTCTCTCTCTTTCTTTCGCTTTGCATTATGACAACATAAAAACATCTACACACACCGACACGCACCGTTGGACCGGCCCTGCCTGTGGTGCGTCGCCGTCCGTGCTCGTCGGCTGAGTGTGGCTGATCCGTGGAATAGCGGACCGTGGGACCCCAGCTTGAAGCTGGGGTCCCACGGAGAGTTTAGTTTAGTCAGTGTCAGTGTCAGAGTTTTATTAAATAGAATAAACGTAACCTAACGACTTCGAATATTAAAAACTAGAAAATCGGTACCAATAGATCACGGCGGGTTCAAAAACACTGTGTGCCTTAAGATGATATTCAAAAGATACTCCAATGCAATTTGTAGATACGGAACAAAACAGAAATTATAAGAAATTAAAAACCAAAAACAAGTGCAGCTCCCCGCTGCGCTCTCCAAAACAAATTTAATAATGTTTCAAGACGAGGCTGTATAATCGAATCTTTTGCCTCGAGATCTTGTTTGAGAAAATTAAAAAATATGGCTCCCGCCGCTGAGACGTCAACGCAATTTTTATCGCAATCTGTATTATGAAGAAACCGGCTTGGCTATGGCTTAATAAAATTTTCGCCAAAGTTAGAGAGGTTTTTTAAATTGCTTTAACATGTTAGGCCTAAGACTACGAAGTTGGTGATTCTTCTCTGGTAGAGTTTACAAAAAGCTTTATTAATTTGATGTAATTCTTATAAAAAAAAATTAAAGTCAACAAACCATTGGATGACAGCGCTTTATATCGCTAAAATATTATTATCCGACCAATTAAAATTGTTTTTAAAAATAAATAAATAATCTCACGCCTTTCATCCCCGAGGGGGTAGGCAGAGGTATTCCATTACTGAATTTACCCACATTTCATGAGATACATTGGACCCCTAAACGTGATAGGTGGTGAGCCCATCGCCGGACCGGGTCTATTTACACATGTCTCAGAATTAATTCTGAGACCTACGGGTTTCCTCACGATGTTTTCCTTCACCGTCGAGCTAGTGATAAATATGTACGTATGTTTTTGAAAAACTCATTGGTACATGCCAGGATTCGAACCCGAGCCTCACGGATTTTCGACCGGCTCTTTAACCGTCCGGGCTGTCACTGCTCTTAAAATTGTTTTTTAGTTTCGTATTACCCGTATATAAATTTAAGTTGATTTGTTTTGGTTAACTCATAATTGTCGCTACCAACGTAACTCTTATGAGAGGTTTAAAGTTAAATAGTTTCTAAAACAAATGCTGTAATTTTCTTGACATATAAGGTTAAAAAGCGAAAACATATATTTTATATAATGTCTAACTTTAAACTGCTTTTTATAAAAGTTTTTTTAATACCCTATTTTAACCATCATAATTCGTTCACTAATATCCCTTTACACACAAACAACCATCATGTCTTGTAAGTATATTGCTGCATCATTAACCGACTAGGTGTTTTGACACGGACGGGGGTCGTGTTTGTTTAGGCTTGCAGGATATTGCTGCCCTCCGGCCTCGCCTGCACTGTGGCTGTAAATTAACCGTAATAAATTGTTTACGCTACATAGAGATAAAAAAGGTGCTTATGTTCGCGACCCCATTCAGGAAACTCGAAGTAATGATGTTTGAATTAAAATCTTGGACATAATCACTATCACCATTATATCATATATCATATACATAGTATAAAACAAAGTCGCTTTCTCTGTCCCTATGTCTCTATATCCCTATATCCCTATGTATGCTTAAATCTTTAAAACTATACGCAACGGATTTTGATGCGGTTTTTTAAATTGATAGAGTGATTCAAGAGGAAGGTTTTTGTATTAAGGAAGGATCCACCATATTCCAGTATATTCCAGTTAGTGACATATAGTACGTAAATTATGGAAAATCATCCCTTGACCCAGTACCAAACCCGAGTCCGATGAAATAATTGTGTTTGAATTGTATCCCACAATTTATTTAATTGAAATTTTATTTATTCACATGGCCGGAGGAGGCACAGGATAGGGATAAGTGGAGGGAGGGGGGAGGAGCCCAGCTATGGGACAATACTATTTTTTTTTAATTAGCGTATAATAAAAAAAAATAGACGGACTCACTTCGACGAGGTTTATCATTGCTTTTCTATAAAATAATTAAATTTAATTAATTAACTAATCAACTTAATTAGCTTGAGTCCTGTTAAACCCTAAAGATACGAAGCGAAGCCACTTAAATGTAACCCGTACTATAAAACAAACATTGAGGTTCTCCCGCTGTTTACTCAGGAAGGCTTCGCAGGATATTGCCAGCGTCTGCTACTGGGAGCGGAGAAATTAGCCATGACAACGTGATTCTTTTCCAATACACAAACAAACCGACTTAGCTTGCTAACTTGTTATATAAATAACATCGGGACATTTATTATACACCCTAGAAAAGTAGACTTTTTTCTTTTTTATTTATTTATCTACACTAATATTGTAAAGAGTAAAAATTCGTATGTTTGTTTATAACGAATAGGTTCAGAGACCACTAAAGATTTCCTTTATAATCGACTAGCAGCGCTGCGTGATTTTACCCACGTTGTCTTCGTTCCCGTAGGAATACGGGGATAAAATATCGCCTATGTGTTATTCTGATGTATAAGCTATGTAACTGTAAAGTTTCATCAATAATTTGTTCAGTAGTTTTTACATGAGAGAGCAACAAACATCCACTCATAAACTTTTGTATTTATAATATTATTAGGATTGCCTATAAAATGCACAGATTCAAAACATAACGAGACTATAGAATCTTATTTAATAGAAAAAAACATATCAATAGCTCTTACTTTTGCTCCATCACAAACATCTTGCGGAAATCATTACAGTATTGACTTTGCTCGGACCCCGTTCGATGTTTGCAGATATCTAAGTTCCATATTTATTTACAGTACGATGTATTTTGGAGTTGGCTATCCGCAGGCCGTCTTGTGGATATTGAAACTTTTTGTATATAAAAGGCTAAATTTTATTCGTATGATTTGTAAACAATAAAAATATAAATAATCTCACGCCTTATATCTCCGAGGGGGTAGGTATTCCATTTCTGGATATACAATATACCCACTTTTCGCAAGATATTCTTTGGACCCCTAAACGTTTCCTCCCAATGTTTTTCTTCACCGTCGAGCTAGTGATAAATATGTACGTGAGTTTTGAATAACTCAGTACATGCCAGGATTCGAACCTGAGCCTCACTGATTTTCATCATGTGAAGCAGGCTCTTTAAAGCTGTCACTGCTCATTTATACTGACTATAATATACCTTGTCAATATGTATGGAAGCAGCTACGGAATCATTAAGAAAATACATTTGGTTCGGGTATCCTCACTATGTTCTTTTACTTTCAAGTGGTACATACACACCTAAGTGTTTGTGAATGCTCCTCCATCGTGAAAATGGATGATCTTCCGCCAGGCGAGGTGATCGTGCCTGGGGACTACGATCCAACGGTTAATGTTGGACAGTTGTATTTATACAAACTCATAAGAACACTTCGATAGCGCGGTTTAGAACTTGCCGCCTATGGCGCTTTAGTTAGTTCTACCTAGTATCGCCAGATGTCGCTATGTCTTAGAAACTCATTTGTACATGCCTCGACTATAAGAATCAATCTCGGACCTCATAGACGAGTTCGCTAACAGGGTGTACTGCTATGAACCTATCAATTACTTAAATAGGTTGATGTCTTACCGCTTCTACATCTGAATAACTCTCTATACAACAAATCGATAGCTAACAGACACACTTGCCCGTAAAATCTGAGCCAACATCCGAATATAAAAGACGTTCCGTCTGTCTGTATCAAAGGGTCCTATGCACACAGCGAGCCATTTAATTGGGTCCCAGTGTTTGTGGACCCCTGAATATTATCGTTCGGCATGTTTACTCGACCCTTAAGTTTGGGGTTATGTTATAGTAACTTCTATTTGCGAACCGTTTTATGCTCTTTGGATGGTCTGGGGAATAGGATTTAAGGACTATTTAGACTTTGTTTCATCATCTCAATGTCTTTTTATACGGATTTGTATGCGAAAATTGGCAAACTAATAACGGGACGAAAGTTAGCAAGTGAAAGTAGACTGTATTCCCTAAAACGGCTTTATTATAAAATGGTATACTTAAAGTTAGACACTGGCTAAACAAAATTGTTACTTTGTATAATAATATTAAAAATTATAGCCTCAGTTTGTATTCAGACTCAAAAAAAATACAAATAAAGGTTGAAGTCGTGTAGACTGTGCTAGGTAAAATAACAGTGTTACAGGCTGCACTGTCTTCCCCATTCTAAGTAAAGTAGGAACAATATATCTATACTTCTATACTATAATATTATAAAGAGGAAAGATTTGTATTTTTGTATGTTTGTATGTTTGTTACGAAGAAACTCAAAAACTACTGGACCGATTTTAAAAATTCTTTCGCCAATGGAAGGCTAGAATATATCTGAGTAATTTATGCTATATTTTATTCCCGTATTCCCACGGGAAAGGGAACTATGCGGGTGAAACCGCGCAGAACCGCTAGTATCTTATATTTAGAGCTCAGACCTGAGTGATGTTACAAATGATTCTAATTTAATTGAACAAAGAAAGAATACAGTAGACCAAAATAAATAATAAATAAAGTATTTTCTTTAAAGTTACCTTTTGTAATTTTTTTGTTTCAACTAAGATCTCAACACTATTTTTGTGTCATGGTATGCGTTTACAAAATTCTTCTCTCCGAGATTGCGTGGAATGCTATACGGTCGTTCCGGACAAAAATGCGTCCGGAAAATTTTGTGCGACTCACAAAACTATTCCGTGTTATTATTCCATTTCCTTTGGCTGTTTTTAAAGGGTTAAGTTCCGGAGTGGAACGCGTAAGACGGTACGGTACAAACTGTGAGTAGTTGTCTGCTAAATTAAGGAGTAACTTTTTTGATCTATCTGTACTAAGTACCTACTGGACTCGATTCTGCAGACCAGCTAAAATTCCTAATTTTAAGTTAGCCTATCCTTCTCCATAGAATACGGAAGAAAAAGGACAGAAACAAACCATAGATTGAAGAGTGATGTCAAACCTGTAAAAACCAACTAATTTGAACCTTATGAACGTGCTTATCTGTCACTTTTATCCATGACCTTTTTACATCGTCGCTAAAATTGCTAAACACGCCTTAGTTGACAGGACTAATTTTAATTTGACAGGACTAAATATATTTCGTCTCTTTTCTTTTCTAGGAGAAAGAAAATGACAGGACTAAACTAAAATAAGTTTAGTCGCTGTAATGCAGAAATCGAGCCCACTGAGGCTCTAAGGATTAAATGGTGAAATATTTTTTAAAATTGTGCCAGCAGTTTTGGAGCCTATTGTAAATATACAAACAAACTCTTTGCTTCTTCTTTCACAAACTACCTCTGTGATATTAGTGTAGATAAAAATCTGAAACTTAATCGCTGTCTGTCTGTTTTTTATGTTACAGGCACATGACAAACTTATCTTGATGAAATTTGAGTGTGCAAACAAAGTCGCGGGAATAGGCTCTTAACAAAATAAATTTACCTAATATTTTTCCCTATGGAAAATACGAGGCCGAAACTCTTTTTCCCTAACGCAGAGCGAAGCATTTTAGGACGAGGAGTAGTAACCATGTTATTTCTCCAATATCCTAGTTTCGTCCTTGACCGACAGTAAAGGTCTCCATAAACATTTGACCTTTTCGCCTAACAACCAGAAATACGCGGCAAATGATACTATCTACTAATAGTACAGAAACGAAACCTTTTTGCTGAAAAATCGTAAAAGATTTGTAGTTATTTAGTTTTTTATTATTATTCAAGGCACAGGGAAGCAATTTATGTTTGGCAAGACATTTTTCAAAGAAAAAAAGTACTAGGAAAATGCAAACAAAACCGTGATCCTAATTTATCCATGACTAGCAGCACTCCGCGGATCACTCGTGTAGTTCCCGTTCAGGTGGGAAAGGAATAAGGAATAAAATATAGCACTGAAGCTACACTTCACATTGGTGAAAGAATTTTTAAAATCTTTTCAGTAGATTTTGAGTTTATTCGTTACAAACATAAAACTCTTTCCTCTTTGTAATATTAGTATAAAGTATAGATAATATAGAAAAAAGGAAAGTATAAAAAAGATTGTATTCAAAATCATTAAAAAACTAAAGCTTTGTAAATTTCCCGTTTCTGAATTTTAAAAAACAAATTGCATTTGAAAGGGCATCAAATGAAGCTACCTGTTTATCTTTGAAAGTCCCGGAAGGGCAAGTAACACAAATATGAGGAATAATTACCTCCCTAATATGATATAATGCTTGGGGGACTTGAGCAGGTAGCAAGGGATTCCCCTAACTTTCAGGAATCAAGTAGGGATTTAAAAAGAACTGTTTGAAATGTCCGATTGTTTTAAAACTTCAGATTTTTGGCAACGACCTACTTTACGTAAAATCTTAGAATTCTATTGACAAATTATGAACTTAGTAGGTTTTGCTTGCAACTCCGTCCGCTTTTCAGGATTAAAAGTACCCTATATGTTAATCCAGGTTATAAACTACCTATGTGCGCCTAATTTCGTCCAAATCCGTTTAGGGGATTTTGCGTGATTCAGTAACAAACATCGGAAGTTACCAAGTTTCACGTTTATGATATTAGTAGGAAGTTTTCTAGCGAAAGCAATTTCGTTCCTTTTTTTCGCATGTCTAAAAATATACCGTTCAGTTTTTATCCTTACACAGTCATATCTCTTAGTTCTTGAATCGATGTCACTGAAAGTTATGCCTACGTTTTTCCTTCGCACATTAATGTGTTTGTGATGATATAATATAAATATAAATATAATCTCACGCCTTTTTTATCCCCGAGGGGGTAGGCAGAGGTATTCCATTACTGGATATACCCACATTTCACGAGATATATTGGACCCCTAAACGTGATAGGTGGTGAGCCCATCGTCGGACCGGATCTGTTTACATGCACATGTCTCAGAATTAATTCTGAGACCTGCGGATTTCCTCACGATGTTTTCCTTCACCGTCGAGCTAGTGATAAATATGTACGTAAGTTTTTGAAAAACTCATTGGTACATGCCAGGATTCGAACCCGAGCCTCACTGATTTTCGGCCGGCTCTTTAACCGTCCGGGCTATCACTGCTCTTTTGATGATAAATTAGTCATTTTCAGGCCATGCCAGTCGCGTTTAGATTAATTTGTTCACCACGCGAGCAAGGGTTGACTAATTGTGACAGACAGAAAGGGTTGCTAATTACATTGCTAACGTCAATCATATTAATCTCATTACGAATGACGGTTTTTTTAGAATTATCACAACTGGTTTTTTAGATCGTAAATGTGAATATTTGGCTTCAATTTGTGCGAGGATAACTAACTGTAATAAGATTCTGTTTTGTCAGGTTCATTTTTACGCTGACAATGTTTAACAAATCTGTTGACATGTCCGGGTTTTGGGCTCTAAAATCCGTTGTTTTCACGCGTCTTGTCCTGCGGGCGTATTCACGGAGATTCGATATTCGACTCGGAATCGGAAAATCTGTCGACTCCTTATATCAAATATGACATCTGTGAATGGCCCATCTCGAAACATTTCGACAGATTTTCCGATTCCGAGTCGAATCTCCGTGAATACGCCCGCTGGTTGTCAAATTTTAGAGATGGCAACCCTAGCCTAAGCTCAACGTACTCTAGGTCTTTTTAATCATCGCTCTATTCAGCCCTCTTCAGCTCGTATATAGAAGAGCACAGTAGACTCAAAACTGGAACAACATTTACTTTTGATGAAAAATAGCCGTGTCCTACTCCAACCTATTCATGTGCAATTTCTTAGTAATCTGTGACTCCTGTAGGACTTTAATTTAAAAGCGACCAAGTACAAGTCGGGCTCATACACTGGGACTTCTACCTTTAAATAAATGTCTAAATGTATTATTAGAGCGTTATACAGTTCAACTTTAATATTAGAGACATTGTGAAATTTTACCTGTATTAGATATTTAGTTAAACAATATAAAGATACCTATAACAGCTCCAATTATTTTACATTTTCGCCTTGCATATTCAGTAGATATTTGATAATACATAACTTAGACATTTTTGATCGTAACTCGAAAACTATGTCGATGCGAATTGTATGTTTGTTGCCCATTCAGGCAAATACTACCAAACGGATTTTGATGAATCTTTACAGTGATATTGGTCATATATCAAAATAACACAAAAGCTATATTTTATCCCCGTATTCCTACGGGAACGGGAACTACACCGGTGAAACCGCAGGGCGTTGGTTGTATATCCCATTTTTAATCTTATCATTTGAAATACAGTTGAACAAGCATAATTTAAATCCTATTCCAAATTTCAAGTCGATACCATTAGTTGTTGCTGATATAAGTAACTGTGACAGCCAGACAGAGCATAAAAATATATACGGACCCCTAAAAAGTAAACCGTTTAAAGGGCAATTAAAAATCAATTCCAGAATAAGAAAACTTTGCTTTACCAATACTTCGAAACACAATTAATTCTCCGCTTCGTTAAGTATTTTGTAAAGCGATTAGTTTCAGTACTTAAGACTTTCCGGATAAATCCGGCATACTCCGGACTTCTTAGAGCCGTAAGAAAACCATGAATATTGAAAAGCCTAAATAAGCTACTAATCTCTTAGAGACTTATGGGGTGGCGACTTAGAGCACTTTCTGTCTTAAATGCTCTAAGGATGGCGAAAATTTTAAGTGTATTTTTTAAGACTGCGTTCATGTGCTTAATCCCTACTTCTACAATAATATTATAAATCAGGAATTAATTCTGTCTGCTTTTTGAGATTTTGCAACTTATCTATTGAACCGATCTTGATATATTTTGCAGTATCACAAGAACTACTTGTTTTTAGCCCGGAACAGACGAACTTGCAAAAACGATTGGAAATTATTTTGATTTTTTTGTATTATTATTATTCTTCAAGAGGTTGGTTAGGGTGTTTAAACGAAAAACTTATTTTTGTTATAAGCACGAGTAACTATGAATTTCTCTCTTTTACAAGCCATATTCTGGTCTGTTTCTATCAAATAAAGCTCTCCAGCTTAAATGGGTGCATTCACAGAGTCAACCACCCAAAGGTGCATTCACCCGCACTTTAACTATCTTGTATAATATATTCGATGTTGAAAATCCGATTTTTTATACTGGCTTTTTATGAAATTCACCAAAGAATGCTCCTTAGGCGGAGGCCAGCTAAAAACGCTGTACGCCCCGTCCGGCGTAACGTTATACGCGGCCGATGAATGCTTATTATTTAAATGCATAATTGTGGTCGCTCTTAAGCTGGCTTCCCTTAGCCCGCGCCTAGCTCTTCACACTGCGCGGGGCGCGTGCGGGCGCGGCGCGGCGCGGCGCGGGCAGGCGCGGCGCGGCTCGACCTATCCGCTAAAAGTCGGTAACTTCAAAGGCGCGGCGCGGGCTCCGCGGCGCGGCGTGTGCCGCGTGTGCGTTTTTGTTAATTTTATTAAGTAAACGATATCCACAAAATAAGACAAAATTTCCTGATGCAACAGCCATGCCTTCTTCTTCAGTGGCATTGCTCTATGGCTGGAGGTGGCACGCGCCGCGCCGCGCCAGTTTCCGTTGGGTGGCGCGGCGTGTCGCGTGGCGCGTCCTTGCGCGTGGAGCGGCGCGGCGCGTTGTAGCACGCGCAGTGAGAAGCCATCTTTACTCGTACGTTGTACGCTGCTTCCTGAGTCAGGCGCCAGACGTCGCTTCCAGCATTTGTGGCAGAACACCGCCTTACAGTTTAATAGGTATATTCACCCGCGCTTTCAGCTACCTTAATTCTGTTATTAGTTACATGTTACGTTATACGTGTTACGATTGAATCTCCGATTTTGTATACTTACTTTACGTCCCCACCAAAGAACCAAAGCTCCTTAAACATTTAACAATATTAATATTTATCCAAAATGCAAAATTTATACGTCAAACGGCCTAATGGCAAAATAAACTGAATTTAAGACGGGAAAACTTGGAGGAAAATTACTTGCCCATGGGACTTCTTTAAGGACGTAATTTTTTAGTCAGGAGCCTGGCATCTTTGCAAATTTAATAAGGATGCTTTTCGATACTTTATTAAGTCTAAATGGATGAAATGGTTCGTTTAATGAGGCGCAGGGGAATGAGTATTTGTATCTATATCAGGGTAGTATGAAAGATTGAGGAAAACCTTACCTGTAGGATTTAAAAATGTGTACTTATTTTATATTCGCAAAGAAAATACTGTTGAGGATTTAGAGAAATGTTATGGTAGAAAGTGTGATTACTTACTGTGTTTTTTTTTCAATTGTTAAGTTTATAACTAAGTAGTGGGTGACCAACTTCGTACTTAGCTAGCTCTAAATCCGTTTTAAAAATCATTTTTAGTACCTTTTACTGAGTGTTTTATGGAACTTTTGTTCAATATAACTATTATTAGTAGGCACTAGCTGTTCCGCGCGATTTTACCCGCGTAAGTCCCGTTCCCATGGGAATATTATAGCCCATGTTACTTCCCAGAAAAGTCAGCTTTTCTTTGAGGAAAAAAGTCCAGTCCTTTTTGAGTTTATTTGTTACAAACATACAAAAATACTATAAGTATAAATCTTTTCTCTTTATAAATTAGTTAATTAGTTATTCGTTAAAAATTGTTGATTAGTGAACGTTGAAACAACACTCTTCCATCTGGAAATATGTTACACAACGCTTGGACAATAAAATGTAGAGTATCCGTAATCCCTAATGAAAATACTGCTGAAAACTGATTACGATAGATTTTAGAGCTCATTTTCCATTTAACCTGGCACCTGACAGTTATAATTTCAATCACCTCTCCCCTGATTTCAATGGACCCGATAATTTTCCATTCAAATTCAATGAGAGCCCGATGAAAGGAACGGAAATTAAATTCTCTGAAGCTCCGAATGATATCCAAGCAAAGAATCAAGAATACAGTTCCAATTTCAATTTTAAATTATTATAATGTTGGTGTTATTTGTTGCAGGTATGTTGGTGATTCAGCCAACCTGAAAATGTTGAAATATGCCTGTATGGTAAGGTAAGCCATAAAATACGTACACCACATCTCTATTCTGTTGGGGTAGTCAGAGACCTGCGATGAATCTCACAGATCACTATAAAATTAATAATTTAAAAACAGTAGGTACGTATACACAAATTTAAAAGTTAAATATTTGATTTATTTACTAAATTCGGTACCTAACGGTGAAACATCGTCAGTAGCAAAGGTTATATTCGGCTATTTTAATATATGTCTATGTATTAAAATACTAAACTTTCTGGCCTACATTTAATCCTGCTCTATTCCACATACCCATAACCCACAAGTCAAGAAGTGTCCCCCCACACTTGGCTATAGTTTATAAAGTTTATGGCCTGTATAAAATAATTTAATACTGGCCCCTTCCTGACGAGTGGATTTATCGGCCTTCCAAGGAGGCTGTGATTAAATACCCCACCTCCTTCTGACGTCTTACCCCGGCATAGGCTGTAGGAAATTATCTCTACCCTACTACATCTGCAATACTACTACAAGACTGTAATTAAAGTGCGGGCTACAGGGACTCATTCAAGCGGATTTCTACAAAGGATACTAGAGAAAAACTTTTCGCGCGTCGATTTGTTCTTTTTTATTTCAATTTTGAAACAAAAGAACGTGCTGGTTTTTTTTTCTGCAAGTTTGGATTATAATCTTTTTGGAATACTCTTGAGATTTGTTTGTTGATTCAGCAAGGAGTTTTTATACTTACTAAAAACCATTAGAAATGTACTGATAGCAAATCCCTTTGTATATTTATGTTATGACTAACTATTTTAAAACATACTAATGTCACTTTGAAATAATAATTATAGCTGTTTTACTTAGTTTTTTGATTGTTGATAAAACTGAGTCGGATTCTTACCAACAAACACACTCACAAATAACTTTATTTGTGAGTGTGTTTATTGGTACGATTAAAATCATTAGAGATTATAATTTTATAAAACAACTTATTTCTACAACCTAAAAGTCTTAATTCAAATGAAATTTATATGATCGTAATGCCTCATAGAAATAGAATTAATACGACAAGCACCCACAAATCCAATTAACATAAAAAAATTGGTGTCCTCAAGATAGACAAGGCCGATTAATATTTAAGTTACCCCAAAGAACATCCATTTTGCCCCCTTTTGGGCTATTAACCCTTTTTTTACCCCTTCAGCCGTCAGTTGCAAATCTTTGTCCCTCGCCACGACGAAATTAAAAATAATATCGCCCCTGAGCACCTTAAAGCACTTCCTTAGGTCCTTTATGTAGTTAATCAGTTGAAATATTTAATTATGAAGCTTCGCTGCCGCTGTCAGTGTGCACCAACCCTTTTGCGATGAGTCGTGAGCAGTAGCGAGTTAACTCCGCAGTATTTGTCTATGGTATAGAAAACAAACACCAATAGTATAGAAATTTTAAGATTCTATTTATGGCAACAGATGATAATAACAAACGAACGTTTGAATTTTTAATAAAAGATAAAGAAAGATAAAAGATTTTTATTTAGAAAGAGCTATACAGAAAACTATTTGTCTATGGTATCCACACTAGGCTGGGCCTGTATCGTGGATGCCCAATAACAAAAATACCTATTGTAACGTACAGCAAAGAAATTACTCGATAAAATATAAATATTTTTTTATTCTAATTTATTTTACACAGATTTATATTGTGACAGAATAAGAGAAAAGGCAGTGTAGAATATTAATTTATTTCGGGGTTATATTTAATTTTTCATTTTAAGGAAGTCGCTCGCTTCTCCTGAATTGTACCGCACCATAAATCTTAAAGGGCTTAATATTTCATCTAATACAGAAAACGCTCCTGGCTTCGTCCACTTCCTGTTTATTAAAGGTACCAATTTGAATGCGACTTTTTTAATCTCCACCATTTTGAACTCTTTCACAGCTAGGGCGCAGATATTAATCTGATTCGAATTTTTTAAATTGAATTCCGAATCAATTTTAAAATTCCAACTGAAGGGTTTGGATTTAATTAGAATTAGAATTATTTTGGAGTAGAATTTGGAGAAGAAGTTTCTCAAAAACTTTCTTATTCTGGAATGTTGTAGGTATTTAAGAGAAACGTAATTTCAGTTTTCAAGTTATAATCGTTGTGTTATGTTAAGAATATATAAATTTATTTACCAAGAAATATACATTTATTTACAACTAGCATCGCCCCGCGGTTTCACCCGCATAGTTCCCGTTCCCGTGGGAATACACGTGATAAAATATACTTTTCACGGCATAGCCAACGGAAGCGATGTCAAATAAGTATGGCGGGAAGATAATTTGTATCTTTAAGAGGAGACTTCTTCTTATTGTACTCATAAACCTACTATACTGTTCATAAATTAGTTACAGAGTTAACAACATCGAAGACAAAGACACAAGCAAGAGTGTCATTGAACTTAGTAACAAAACTTAACTTTCAGCTTCCATCGTCATTATTCACTTATCAAAATCCCAATGAGATTAGACCTAGAACGTCCTAGAAGGTTCCAGAGCTCCTTAACTACGTAAATGAATTACTTCGGTGACTTGGAGAGTATTTGCCAGAGACGCAGTCAGGAAAAACGCCCACGGCTGCTATTGTTTTGCACTTTATTGTCTCTGCTCATTTACTTTTATCCGTACCATTATATTCTTAACCAGCGGTTCTGAGCGGTTTCCGTAAATAAAATATAGCCTATGTTACTCAGGTATATTGTAGCTTTCAATTGGTGAAAGATTTTTTTAAATCGGTTCAGTAGTTTTTGAGTTTACCTATTCGTTACAAACATACAAAAATACAAGAATACAAATCAAAACACAAAAATTATAATATCAGTGTAGAAGTGTAGACAAGTCTCGTTCGCTCGATTCGATTTTTCAGTCGACAACTGTCTCTATGTCTCGTAAATAAACGTTATTTGAAGAGATAGTTATTTGGCATCGGAAAGGCTCATCAAACTGTTTTTTTTTTATTAAAGAACTGATTTCGTTTATTGTCGCCCCTCTGATTGCGTCCCGGGGGCGCTTAGCGTTGCTACTGCTATTAACTGAAGGACTAACAAGACGGGGCTAACTTGATGTATTACGGCAATTAGTATTCTCGCGACGCAATTTTTCGGTGCTCTGTGATAGCGGAACCTGCGATCTTTTTTACTCCTTGTCTTTGGGTAAAAAGTGGACCAATGAATTCAGACCATTATTTTGAATTAGAACGTGAGTTGATTTGTTTCCCGGAAACGAAAGACAACCTTTTTGTTCTTTTTTCCACTACGCAGCGAATACAGTAAAATTGTCAAGCTTCGCGTGAAAACAGCTGATGCAAGTGCTTTCTTTAGACGGCTGGTTTTGTGTATTTACGCAATAAACTATTTTATTTTCATACTTCAATTGTTTCCAGAATAGGTAATCTTGCACCAATGAAATATCGGTTCAGCAGTTTAGCTGTAAAAAAGTAACAGACCAATTACTGAACTTCTGTTTAACTGCAATATGCATGACTCTTATTGACTTCCATTCCGTTCGTTCCATTTCTGTTAATTAAATGATTATTTTAGTCACTTTAAAAAACATCTTCAAAAATGATTTGATATAACTCGATAAAAACACCACCAATAAAGGAGCATACAATTGCATTGTTCCAAAAACAAAACGACTCGATATGTGAAGGTGGCGTGCCGATCGGTCCTAATCGGGACCCGTAATTCCGAATGGCATATCCCAAACGAGTTTTATGAGTTAATCACTGCTTTGAAGTTTGACGGATGGGCGGGTATTGTTTTATTGGGTTCGCTCACGACATTCGGAACCAGGGTTGTCAATCGTGGAAAGATATTACGGATTTATTGATAGAAAGTTGTGCTGTTAGCTTTCTATTTTGCTATTATAAAATAATAATAAATTGTGGGACACAATTCACACGCGGTTATATAGTCTCAAACTAGGCAGGGCCTGTACTATGGGTAGTAAACAACTGATAAACATACTTAAATAAATATGTAACACCAGACATGTTCATGCACACAATGGTTGGGGCCCCGAGCGGGGATCGAACTCGTGGGTCACTACCAACTGAGCCAACGGGCCTGTTGAATCGCTTAAAATCTTAGGATTAAGATGCTGTAGTTTTAGAGTAGTAGCAATAGGAAACTAAAAAAGTAAAATAGTTTTCGGTGGTTTTTAAATAGAATAGAACAAAATAACACGAGCGCTGTCAAAAATCATCGCACCTATGCCACAAAGAAATGGTGGTCTTAGTATCTATAAGTAGTTTTTATTAATGTCATTAAGTATACAATTATTATTATATTAGGAAGTCAAATATAGGTCAATAACAATACATAGGTACAAAAGTGATATCACTAATACCACTAGTCAAAAATGCCCCCCCGAGACGTACCAGCCGCAAAGGAGCCCATGACACACATCGCGTTTCCGCGTTGTATGGCAATAGATAACCTTTGCAGTAGGTAAGCCCCGGAGCGAGGGTCACAGCCCCTCTCACGAAGCCGACGGGTTAGGTGTATAATAATTTCATAATTAGTCACATAGAAAGTCAAAATTAATACTTTAACTTACACGTACATGATCGGATTTATCGAACCCTACTAAAACAAAACCGCACAAAATTCTTTTACTGAATGCATTTTATCTTTTCGCTATTTTTGTGCCGTCGATAGTGTATCTGGTTATTTAGTGATCGAAGATGATCATATGTACCTCACACCCCTGAAAAATATGTCTAGAATCACAGAATAAGTAACTCAGTTCCTCGTAAAATTCAATGCGACACCAAACGTCGCGTTCCGTTTTACGACGCGCGTTGATCGTCCAAAAATAGTTTATTCCGTGACGGCTACCGAACGAAGGCGACGTAAAAACGGAACGCATAATAACATCAGGCGTAACTCACAGGATTGACTCATAAAGCTTTTACATAAATATCTGAATTCGTCGTCAGTGTCAGAGATATTAGCTTATTCTATTCAGATAATGTTTTTCGGGTGATTTCTTTGGCGCCACCTGTAGCCCGCGGACGTACACGCCATAATAGCTGAAACGATAATAATGCAATTTTGAGGAAGATCTTGGTTGGACTTACGCTACGACTTGTCCAGGAACGAAAAATTTAGATAAAAACTAATTTTAATACAAATTATTAGATTTTAGAACTACTAAGTGTGAGCTCGATGCGATTTGGATAAACCACTCTACTACAAATTTTAGACACGCTTGTTTAGGTTCTGGGTCAGTTTAGGTAGTCAGTCAGTATTATAGTTTTATTAAGTAGAATTTGTGCTTTTTTTTTCTTTCTCCTTTATTTACGCAGCCTTCGTTGCAGTGTGAATACAGGACAGGACAGGACAGGCAACTAATCGACGTGCTCTTTGGTATAGATACTTGCAAGACCTGAAAGTGGCCTAAGCTCTTTTTATCCTAAAACGATCACGAAGCTACGTGCAAATTTTATTTGTTCTAATATCTTGACCACCGCTATCAGTGCCACCCTACACCAAAGTCGGCGTGAAAATGGCGGGATTTATGCCCGCATAAAGCATAAAGGAAATCGAAATCGTCATACCCAGGTGCCGAGTCGATGGGAAACCGCTGACTGTTGGTGTTATGACGGCAAATATGTTTATGGCTGCTTATTTATGGCATAAACGAACCTTGACGCCCATAATGTTTTAGTATAGAATATAATTAAACTATTCCGTTTAATAAAATCCAAAAAATACGCTAAATATCTCTAGTAGATAGGCTGATTGGGTTGAGGCCTCTAATATTATATGTAATAATAATATTAATAATATTAGGTATTCTATAGAATATAAATATCCTAGCAGCGGTTTCACCCGCGTAGTTCTGGATCCCGTTTGAATATGGGGATAATACTAATATCATAGGTTTTTGGAGACCCTTTTTATTTGTGTACCTCATTTTGAATCCTTTTATTTAATTGGATGCCGAATTCAGGCTTTAGTGCATCATTTTTTTCACAGCCTAAAATTTTACGCGTGTAACAGATTGGTCTTAAATTTGCATATGTCGCTTAATGCGCGTTTCACATATAAAACATTTTACTGCCTTTTTTTACCCAACGCCGTTTTCCTCCAAAAATGTACCTTAAAATATTACCGCTACAGTTGAGATTACAAAAAATATTTGCAACCACTGATTTATATAGGGCACGCGCTTGATAATGGCGCGGCTTTATGACGTCATCAAAACGTTTAAACCCGTGACGTCTTCCTCGCTCACGAAGACGTAGATCTGACGCCACATGAAATTGAACTCTACCTGTTAGGCAGTAAGAATAATTTTGACGTAAGGCTTGCGTTTTCTTTCTAAAATGGTTTGTTTAAAAATTAAAGGCGAATGAAGTTCGGTATTGTGTTTTAAAGGTATTTTTATGGAGAGATTTACGGGCATTTCATTTACGTGAATTACGGATCGGGTTTGTTTCTTTGAATTATTCACAAACGTTATATAATCATTATTTTGCTGTTAAAAAGAAATAAAAAAAGTAATGAGTTGGCATGACAAAACATCTCTGTTTAGCCGATGGGTGACTAGTAGATAATGCCGATGAATAGAAAATGTCAATACTATTTTAATCTTAACACAATAGGTCGAATAAGTAAAATTTATAAAACGGTGTTTAAAGTTGGACTTGGTTTCAAACGGCTGGTCACCCATCTCTACTATGACAACCATTGCTTAACCTGTATCATTACGACGTGGCAGGCCGACGAGTGCCTCGTAGGTTACAATACTATTGATACTACTTATACTATTTTCAAAAGCCTCAAAAGAAGCGGGAAAAATTTTGCACTCACGTGAAGATTTCAGTGTACTATAACTTATATTTGTACATCTATACTTCTATACTAGTATTATAAAGAGGAAAGATATGTATTTTTGTATGTTTGTGTGTTGTATCTTTGTTACGAATAAACTCAAAAACTACTTGACTGATTTTAAAAATTCTTGCACCAATGGAAAGCTAGAATACCCCTGAGTAACATAGGCTAAATTTTATTCCAGTATTCCCACGAAAATGGGAACTACGCGAGTGAAACCGCGCAGAGCCGCTGGTTTTATATAAATATGTCATATAACTCTCATTCAACATAGCTACATCTAACATATTGCTACATGTGTACGCTCGTATAGATACACGTCGTAATACTCGTGTATCGCTTGACGAAGAAGTTTCACGTCAAAATAATTTATTGCCCTGGAAATAAACGCCTCACCTGCCGCGGGGGAGTTTTATACAATTTCGCAATCCGACGGTATGTGGGATCCAAGCGATATTCTAGATGAGGCATTTAAAAAGAAATGGTTTTATTTACTACTAGCGGGTCTACGCGGTTTTACCCTCGTAGTTCCCGATCCCGGTGGAATACGAAAATAAAATATAGCTTATGTTACTCAGGGATATTGTAGCATGCCATTGGTGAAAGAATTTTTAAAATCGGTCCAGCAGTAGTTTTTGAGTTTATTCGTAACAAACATATAAAAATACAAGTCTGTCCTCTTTAAAATATTAAAGTATACTAATATAGAAGTATAGATTAATTGGCTTGGATCTGCGAGGGCAATTCCGATGACAGATCCACTTACACATACGCTAGTTTATGGTATTAATAAAATACCATACAAATTTAAGACGCAATTAAAATAAAAAAAAAGAATATAAAATGACGTCTAATGAGGAACCTTGTACCCAGAAGTCTGGCTGCATATATCTACTCTTTGGATAGTTAGGCTCATCCTTAGACGAAGAGAGCTATCTGCGTCGTATAACGTCTGAACAAAACGAGGTGAGAGCTCTTTCATAAGCTGCCGCGCCTCCAAACCAACAAACAAAACAAAATCTAGGTAGTAAATAAGTTAAAAAATCAAACGGCAACAAATGGAATTATTGAAGCAAACTTTTGTTGATTTAGATGACTAGCCAGAGTCAGTACGGTAAGTAGTTATTTTTTTCAAATTAAAAATTCTTATGCTTTGCACTGACCAAATCCCCTGGGCATCAACATCTCAAGCAGTTTTCCGCTTGTATACCACCTCTATTGTACCTTCCTACATCCGCACTCACGCCATATTGAGGCAGTGATGTATGAACCGAGCGAGGCGGGATCGACAGGTGTAGACAATAATGATGCCCGCTTATTGAGTGATTGCTCTCACTATTCTGCTTATAGACCTGTAATTTGTCCAGATAGACGTGTAATGATATAAAGCTAAATTCCTATACGTCTGATAGTATGAAATTGCCAAAAAATAAGCAAGAATTTTCCGCAGTCTCAGGGACTTTAGAGAGACTCTATTTTTTCGATGAATACGTAGGTGTAGCTACGCCGTAGGCGCCTACGACGCGTAGGCTGCGGCTACGAGGCCAATATCATAAGTACGATTTTCGAGGAAAATGTTGCTCAATCCCTTACATTAGATTGCTAAAGTAACTCTGTACATCTGTATGTACAAATATCATTTACACGGCTAAATTGATGAATTGATCTTGATGTTTGGCAGACTTTCTGTGTCACCAATCGGTTTTCCAGAAGTTTCCGTGAGGCATCGCATCCGCGATAATGGGATCTTAGGTATGTTTAATAGAATTCTAATCCAGCCCTATGACGTTTAAAGGTCCGTAACGTACACTGGGCAAAAGTGGGACTTACGTCAAATGTTTAAGTCAAAGTATTGAGCTATAAGTCCACTTATTGAAAGTCATATCAACTCCATCCCGAAATATAATACCACTGCTAACCATCTCAGAGATAAGTGAGTATTTATTTCTGTATTTTATTCTTCATAAATCATAATACTTTCCTTTCAGTCCAGTTATCACACGAATATAACAGTATCGCAGTAATCTACCAAAATTCCTCAACAATATTTCTAAATTCGTCAACAAAAGGTCGAGTCTTCTGGACTTCATTTGTGCCTCAATAGAGTATAACTTTATCGGCACAATGGAGGTCGATCTAGACACTCGGAGGTCTTCATTGTTCGCGCCCTTCTCCCTGAAGTGGAATCAAGGGTCATTTTGCAGAAAACCTTGTTATTTTTCAAGCTTCGTTGGTTATAAAGACATAAAAATTTTCTATTGAGTAAAAAATGTCTATATGAAAACCAGCGTGTTTCCAGCGGCGTTGCCCAAGCAGTTCTTATTTATTTACGTCCCCGTTTTGATTTTTAGTGAACATTAACGAACCCTTGTCCAAAATTGTATTTCGTACATATATGTTCGGCTGTGCGTTGATTGATCGATGATCAGTCAATCAGTGAGTCAGTTTCTTCTTATAGATTAAAGATAAAATATATCGTGGGAGATCCTCTATCCTACTAATATAAAAACTCGAAATTTTGTCAGAATGGATCGGTAGGTGGGCTTTTGTTACTCTAAAACCGCATCCAAGTTGGTTTAATAGTTTTTGCGTGCGTACAAACATACTGACAAATAGACAGACAGACAAAAGATCTGAAAATAGTTGTTTTGGCTTCTATCGACGGTAAAAAGCCCCTCTTATTAAGTCTTAAATATCTCGATGTACAGACATCGATCAGTTACAATTTCATAATATATATATAATATGATATTTTACACGGTGTATAATGTCCGTTAATGATACGACAAAAATAAACTCAAATGTGTTGCTCTGAAAAGAGGACGTTTTTATTATGAACAATGTACGCATACAATGCATGTTTATTTTGAATAAAACTTAACTAAAACTCTTACCTGAAAAGAGAAACAACATTTAGAGCTAATACTCCATCTCTATCTTCTTAATTTAGGTATTTTTATATTTACACAAATATTCCGTTATTATAATTAATATTTTCTCATGTGACAATTGACACATATTCCAATCTGTCAATTCAAACTAAAGAGTTATAGACAATAAATAAAAAGAAATCAAATGAAGAAAGGAGGCTTCATTTACATCTCCCCCCCCCCCTTTTTTTTAAATTAAATTATCCTGTGATATTTATTTGTCAAGTATATTATTTATTCATTTATGCAAGTATTAAATCAAGTATAGTTTATTTATTTATTCATCTTTTGTAATTGGAACTAGTTTAGTTATGTGAAAAAAGTTTGACTGTAATTTCTTGTGACCTGTGTTTATTTTGTAAATTGAGTTTGATATTTTTTCTATAATTTTATATGGACCTATTTTTATTTCATCTAATTTTTTTCTGTTTAATCAATTACCGTTCTCAACATATACTAAATCTCCTACTTTAAGTTGATACGTCTTCCTATTTTTATCAAATTGCTTTTTATTATAATTATGTGATTTTTTTGTATTTTCCAGCGCAATTTTTCTATCTCTTAATAAATTCTTACATGTTTCATTTTGTTTCAATTCTACTGGAAGAATATCCACACTTTGCCCTTCTAACAAATATTTTGGAGAAAATCTCGTCACTGTGTGTTCAGTTTCATTGTACCTCTGGGTACACTCGTGTGCAATAGTTGTCCAAGCTAATTTATCTTTTCTTTCATTAATTTTACATCTGATCTTATTTACCAGCGTTTGGTTTAATCTTTCATTTAGGCCATTCGAAAATGGGGCGTTCACTGCGGTGAATATAAGAGGTATGTTTTCATTTTCTAAAAAGACTTTGAATTCTTTTGAATTTATACCTGGGTACTGATCGGCAAGAATCATACCAATCCTCTTGTTCTGAGGAACTTTTTGAACTAGCTTTATAAAATCACTAGCATTCTGTGTTTTTGAGGTCAAAATAAAGGCAAATCATGTAAAGTGGTCCACAAGTAAATGCAAATATGTCTTTGTGGAACGAGAGCCACCAAATCCACCAATAGTATCTATAGATATTATTTCAAATGGGTATGTAGCAGGACCTAGATATGACATTAATCCATATTTGCACTTTGCTCTTGATTTATTTTTTATGCAAATTTCACAACTTTCACAAACATCCCTGATATGTTTTGATAAATTTTTCGTTGTATAGAAAGGTCTAATTTTGTTTTCCATCTGTTGTATGCCTATATGGCAGTAAAAATAATGTGTATTTTCAATAATCTTTCTACAGAATTCTTCTGTTAAAATTATTTTATCTTTACTTCGAATATTCTTATAGTATAATTTATCTTTTAACGTCAATTTATCTGTATTATTTTTTATATCTTCATTTTTTTCTTGATCGTTTATTATATCTTCTAGTTTGATAAAGTTAACAATTTTTAAAATTTCATCTTGGTTGTCGTTTGGTTCCAACACCGGATTTCTGCTCAAACAATCAGCTTCTAAATTGTATTTTCCTGGTGAATATACTACTTCAAAATTAAATTGTGATAAGTAATATGCCAGGTCTCCTAGTTCTTCATCCGTTCTAGATTTAATATTCATTTTCTCGAGAGGTTTATGGTCAGAGAAAACCGTGAACCTTTTTCCTATCAACCAATGTTGCCAGTACTTTACTGCCTCTTTTATTGCTAAACACTCAAGGTAAATAGCTTTCTTCTTTTTTTGAGCCTCATTTAACTTTCTTGAAAAATATGCGCAAGGTTTTTCTTCTTTATTGTCCTGTGGTTGTTTTAAAATCGCACCTACGCCCTGGATTGATGCGTCCGTATAAATATGTATCGGGAGATCTGGGTCGAAGATTGCCAGAATTGGTTTTAAACAAAGTAATTTTTTTATAGTCTCAAAAGATTCTTGACATTCTTCAGACCAAATAAATGGTTGACCTTTCCTCAATAAATTATGCAAAGGATCTAATATGATTGATATATTTGGGATATATTTCCCGTAAAGGTTTATTTTGCCCAAAAACTGACGAACATTTTTTTTGTGTTTTTGGTATTGGAAAATCCTTTATGGCAATCAAATTATCTTTCAGTGGAGATATTGTATTATTTTGTATCACATGGCCTAAATATTTTACTGAATCCTGAGCGAAGTTACATTTTGTAAATTTCAATCTAAAGCCTTCCTTTTTAATTGCCTCCAACAATGATGACAAGTGTTTTATGTGATCCTCAAATGTTTCCGAGAATACTAAAATATCATCTATGTAGTTAACAGTGAAATCGGATAACCCATGTTTCCTTATAATACTGCTCAGAACTCTATGGAAAATAGCCGGTGACGTTTTTAACCCAAAAGGGAGACAGGTCCACTGATAATGTCCTTCTTGAGTGACAAACGCTGTCATTTTCCTGTCCTCCACCTTCATAGGGATTGACCAAAACGCAGAATTAATGTCTAAGCTTGAGAAGAATTTACATTTCCTAGTTTTAATCATTAAATCGTCAATCAGAGGAAAAGGTTGTGACTGAGGAACCACAATTTTATTTAAGTCGCGAAAATCTATACACAACCTTGATTTTCTTCCATCTTCTTTCTTGTAAGCTAACGTTACCGGAGCGGCAAATGGACTGTAAGACTCCTCGATTAACTTTCTTTTTAATAATTGTGATACCTGTTGTTCAATCTCTTGCCTATCCTCAAAAGTGCACCTATAAGGTCGCTTGCTACAATATTTATCTATTTGTAAATCTATGTGTGCCTCATAATCTTTCACAGTGCCTATATCAAATTTGTCTTTTGCAAAAAGCTCCTTATATTTGCTTATTAAGTTATCTATTTCAGATTGCTGCATAGAAGTCAGATGGCTTACCGTAATGTTAAAGTTTGTAAAATCTATGTGCTCATTAAAGTTTATTTCATATGTGTTTTTTTGTCTCATTTATGGTATTCTCTATGATTGCTAAATCTTTATTATTATTTATATTTATGTTTTGATTTTGTTCTATTTCGATGCCTGTCATACAAGGAGACATCACTACATTTTTGGACGGTATTACTGTTTCATCATGTTTTATTTCTAACATCGGTGCATTTTGTGTAATTTCCAAGTTGTCATCTTGGATGAGGTGGAATTTTTTAATACAATCTAATCCGAGCAAGAAATCATAGTCAAAATTTTTCTCATCAACTACAAAAACATTAACATCATATTCCAAATCAAAATTTTTTATGTTTAAAGTTATCATTCCAATTGGAGTTTTAACGCCATTAATCGTTTTCAAGTTAGCATTTTTAACACTTTTGCTGACCGAGTCATTTTTTATATGCAATAATCTCGAACTTATCAGAGACACATTCGATCCTGAATCGTAAACTCCAAGAAGTTCAAGAGTATTGTTTAATACTAACTTAGTTTTAATTAATGGCGGAATCATTAGTTTTTTGGGTCTATTTCACTTAATTCTACCTCTAACTCTGAATGATTAACGGTTTTTATTTGATTCTGATCTCGTTTCACTCCATCACTATTTTTATTTTTAAACCAACAGAGTGATTCGGGATGATAACGGCTTCCCTTATTTTCTTTCTCACAAATTCGACATGGGTTATAGTCTTTTCTATTTTTCTCTTTCATTTTACTTTCTCCACTCACAGTCTTCTTCTCCCAATTCTTCCTACTTACTAAGTGTTCTAAACCTCTAAGGTTGTTAAATAAATCTTCAGTTTCTTTTAAATCTTCTCTATCTATCCTATCTGCTACAAATATTGGCAATCCGGTGGCAATAAGGTCTATCAATGTTGACTTATCCATTCTTCTATTTATTTCTAATAAAAGCCTTTCCTTTTTTATAGCATATTCCAGCAAAGAACCCTGTCTATATCTATAAAACATTGCGTACCTGATCGGCGACCAACCTTTATCCGCATAAGTCTCACAAAATAATTTCCTCCATGTTGTCCAGTCCGAATCCACCGTATGTTTCATTATCATTGAGCTGTACCACTCCAGACATGAATGTTCTAAAAACAACCTAAGAGCCTCAATTTTTTGAGTATCCTCTTCTATACCTACACGTTGGCACTCTGCCTCAAACGTGGTCAGCCATTGACATGCATTAGTCGTTTTATTGGTGAACTTATCTAAAATAATTTTTTCTGTTAGATTCTTAATGTTGTACTGCCTGGATGCATCCTTTTTCTTTTCCGCAAAGTTTTCCAAGATCCTTGTTAAAGCCTCTTCTGAAATCCCTGCAACAGTAGCCTGTGTCCGAGATTCAGGTGTGATTTCTTCCAACAAATAACCTTTAAACTGCATATTTCCATCTCCATCCACATAAATGCCCAGTATTTCTTCTGTCATAGTTATCCATACCTGCCTTTTGTCATGTCTCTTTTGCAATGTCAGTTTAACTTTTTCATAAGCTGGCGTCTTTATGATCGCCTCATGCAGTCTTACCGGTTGCATTTTATCAGGAATCAAATAGACATGGTTGTCCACAGTCGTAATCGACGTTATGCAGCACACATTTGTTTTCGGATCGTCTATCGGTTTAACAACAAATTCGAACTTAAATTTTTCCATATTTATTTTTTTATTAGCTGTAGAAATGTTGTTTTATAATATGATATTTTACACGGTGTATAATGTCCGTTAGTGATACGACAAAAATAAACTCAAATGTGTTGCTCTGAAAAGAGGACGTTTTTATTATGAACAATGTACGCATACAATGCATGTTTATTTTGAATAAAACTTAACTAAAACTCTTACCTGAAAAGAGAAACAACATTTAGAGCTAATACTCCATCTCTATCTTCTTAATTTAGGTATTTTTATATTTACACAAATATTCCGTTATTATAATTAATATTTTCTCATGTGACAATTGACACATATTCCAATCTGTCAATTCAAACTAAAGAGTTATAGACAATAAATAAAAAGAAATCAAATGAAGAAAGGAGGCTTCATTTACATATATATATATATATATATATATAGACTAGATGTCGCGCGGTGCGCGAGGCCGCAAGCGGCCACGCGTGTCTCTGTGGGGTCGTATTTTGACAGAAAAATAAAGTCTAATTTTGGGCGCCCATCTTGTTTTAGCCATTTTAAATCGAAAAACAAAAAAAAATTGTTAAATATTTTTTTTCATGGCAACACTGTTTACTGAGACCCACAATCGCTCCATACAAGTCAACTTTCCAAAGTGTTGCCAACTGGCTAAAAAAGCCGATTATTATTATGAAAATTTAAATTTTTCAGTAAAACAAAAATAACGGGGCGGCCATCTTGTTTTTTCAGATTTTCGGGATTTTCTGGTAAACTACAGGATATACCCTATGCGGTGACACCAAACACATCCCTGTAGCATATCGGCATCTGGGAGATCAATTCGGGTCTTTTGAGGTCTACCCTAAAAATTCAATCGGCCATAACTTTCAGTGTTGCCAGGTGAAATTCAAAAAACCTACAAAAGGTCATAGGGAGGAATAAAATGTTTCACTGACTGTCACTTGTTTTTGCAAAATGGTAAAATTTAGACTTTTGACATTTTGCGTTAAAAGTAAAAAAATACGAAAAATTCCGGGAAAATTCTTCAACACGGCCACACTACGTAGCAAGACCTCCAACCCCGCTATACAGACCAACTCGCTCAGGTGTTGCCATCTTGCCGAAAATCGACAATCAAAATGTGGTAAAATTAATACTTTTCTTTGGGAGCAAATCACCGGTCGGCCATCTTGGTTTTTCAAATTTTCGGGATTTTCTGGTAAACTACAGGATATGCCCTGTGCGATGACACCAAACACATCCCTTTAGCATATTGGCATCTGGGAGATCAATTCGGGTCAAGTGGGGTCTAAAACCACTCCAACTTTGAAGCACTATTCCGCGGCCGCCATTTTGTTTTTTCAAATTTTTAAATTATTTTCGTAAATCATACAAGCGATCCTACAGATGCCGAAAATTAGAACCGAATCGGCCGGAAAACAAAAGAAATACGATAAGCAAGTCTGGCCGCCATTTTGTTTTTTTTGAAAAGTCGGAATTTTCCCTGGGTCACCCCGCCATCTTGAACACTTTTCTCATATATGACTTGACTCCAAAACGACTCCTTCTGGGAGAACAATTATGTCAATCAGTCAGTGAGTGAGTGAGTCAGTGGTAGTCGAGCTTTATATATTATAAATGCATCTACGTTAGAAGCACCTTAAATAACTATGCAACCAAAGACAATCGGATAATTACAGCCCCATCACTCAAAGCATTAGATCAGCGGCGACACCTAACTTAATGCATCCCGGTGGGCCATTAAGTGTCGTTTATGTAAATGGCATCCCCCCCTCGTCTCGTCTGCAAAGTTCCCCCCTTTAAGCCCTTCATCTATCATCAGCTGTCAATCAAACGTCTTCCTACTCTGCGAGATGCGCGATGTATGTATTAGCAAAGTTTTTATTATGTACCTAACGTGTACTGTGTATACAGTTTGTTTACGTAACTGAGTGTAAATAGTTGGCCTGTATGAGTACAAAGTCAAAGTCAAAATCATTTATTTTCTGTAGGTATAGAAAATACACTTAGAAATGTCAATAGTCTAATAACAAGGCACTCTAAACTCGTCCATGAAGATTGGCTAAATGTAAACAGCAGCGCATCTCTACCGAAGAGTTGCCGGTTCCATATGCAGTACCCCGAGTAGAGACACAGATTACAGAGATACAGATTTGTTCACTAGGATCTTATAATTGACAATAGGTTGATCTATTTACTGTCAACTTACCTAATGTTACCTAAGCACACGTTAACACACATTACATATTAGTAGGTATCAAGTTCTCGCTAATCTAATCAAGTTCCATTCGCCTGACAGCTTTGATCGCTTTCCTCACTTTAATCTCTTTGTCTTAAAGTCCTTTATTGTTAATTTGATAATGGCATTCCCTTTGACATACTTACTTATATATTTAATACTAGCGACCCGCCCGGGTGCAATGCTAATACTAAAACCTTCCTCTTGAATCACTCTATCTATTAAAAAAACCGCATCAAAATCCGTTGCGTAGTTTTAAATATTTAAGCATACATAGGGATAAAGTTACAGAGAAAGCGACTTGGTTTTATACTATGTAGTGATAGAACACGTCGCTGCCTATAGGAAAGTTACACATTATGGCGCATATCGGTGTGATACGCGACACTATGATACTAATATCAATAAGATATAACCTGATACAGAAATTAGAATCGATAGTCGATACGATATCTAATGGCTCTTCATCACATATTGATGAGAACTAATAGAAATACCAGTCTTTCCGAATTGTCGGAGCCGCATCTAAAAATAAGATCTTTTACTTTGATAATAAGATCCTCTGTTAAATGTTTCTTCCCACTGGACGATGGCCAGATTAGTTTCGAACACATATTTTTTTTCCATAGGGATGTGCCCCAGACTCTTGCCATAGGGATGTGTCCCAGACTTGCTGATCAGAATACGTTGCAGTGGCAGGTAACAGCCTCGTGAGAATGATTGGCGACAGGATAACCGTTCCCATTGATGCGGCACACAGTTGTAACAAAGTCCCGTATAGAATTTTAAAAATTGACGAAGACACTTACGGACCTTATAATTACGTCGAAATTACGTCGCATTTTTTGCAGTCGCTGAACTTCGGTCGGTAGTCAAAAGTCAAAATGTTTTATTCAAAGTAGGGGCTTACAAGTCCACTTATTGAACGTCATTTCAACTCCACCGCTTCTGCATGTGTGTTTGAGGTGAAGAAGCGGGGCAAGAAACTCCTCAGCACAGTATTCTTTTAATCACACAAATCACAGTAATTCTTACTTAATACTAAATTGGGTTATCTCACGCCTTTTATCCCCGAGGGGGTAGGCAGAGGTATTCCATTACTGGATATACCCACTTTTTCACGAGATATATTGGACCCCTAAACGTGATAGGTGGTAAGCCCATCGCCGGACCGGGTCTTAGAATATCTCACACATATCTCAGAATTAATTCTGAGACCTGGTTTACTTACGATGTTTTTCCTTCACCGTCGAGCTAGTGGGTTAAATAATTTCGTTATTTTTCGCTGTCGTGTTGCGCTATGCTGGAAGAAATCTGTTCCAAGCATCATTGTCATTTATATAGTCGTCTTCGTTGAAATCGAATTTAGACATGGTGTGGCATCTTACCAACTGCTTCACTATAATTCTATTCCCTATCTTACGCCAACATCCACGTGTATCTAAGTGCTCTCTAATCTAATCAAGTGCTATTCACCTGACAACTTTAGCTGTTACTTTTAAATCCCCGAATGTCATTACCCGTTCCACTTATTTAATTTGGAACACGTTTGCTCCTTAATATGTTTTATTGCGGAGTTATTTGGCGGGAATTAAAACAACGCCGCCATCTTGGAAAGTTCTGGAAGGATTTGCGCGGTAATGAGTGCTCTTGTAATGTGTTGGCGTTTAGCTAAATGTGAATTACAAAGGAAATTTCTTGGCATTAGTCACACGCGCCTTAAATGAATCTTTTAACGTAAAGATTATGCGAACGGAATGGCACGTGGCTTAATGAAACGTTCTGTTTTTGCTGTGAGCTTGAAAATGTATTAAAGTATTGTATACTTACATAATATCAGAATGGAAACAAAACCTTATTGTTAACCCCATAAAAAACTTTTTCAGTCATCTTCACCCGACTGCGCTAGAGAGAGAAAGAGTAATATTTTTCGAGTATATTTATTTCTGTATGGGAGTAGATTTCATTAAATTTCAATAAAAAATGAAGTATCGTGAGATACGTCTTTATTTCAGAAAATCATAACCTTAATTTTAACCCACTGCACCAGAAAAAGGGTAAAGCTTATTCAAAGTGCTTTTAACAAACCGTTGGGTTTCGTAGTGTTAAATTAATGTCCCTACTTATTTAGTTGTAATTATATCCTTATAGAAACAGTTTTAAAACTTCTCATATAAATTACCAGAAAAACCCAGTTTCAATTGTATTTTTAGGCTATAAAAAGTGAATTGTCACAAAGGCTGTGTGTGAACTGGCGAGGAAGCGGCGGCGGATACTATTCGTCGCGGAAGCGGATGTGACATCCGTGGAGGCGCGGCGCCTTGATTACCGTGGCTGTGGCCTGGAGCGGACGCTTTGATATGAAAATTATCTCTTCTTAGAATGAGAGCTTGTTTATTATTTACATTCTACTCTGAAGATCTTTTGAATTTCTGCAGACCTACTAGGTACCTAAGTTTCATAACGGGTTATCTAATTTGAATAAAAAAACTTGTAATGGTAACTAAATGCTATTTGACTTTGTCTTAGATGGTAGGCCTGCAGATCATAGCAATATTGTGAAAATAATAAATTGTGGGACACAATTCACAAACGGTTATTCAGTCCCAAACTAGGCAGAGTCTATGCTTGGGTACTGAACAACTGATAAACATACTTAAATAAATATTAAACCCCGAAACAAAGTTACGGCAGAAAATGTTACAATAAACTAAAAATAATATTGATATTTTATTTTGCAAATGTTTTTGATTATAAGTAATTCTGTAAACTTACTTAATAAACTGATAAAAAAATATCTAATAAAATAATATGCGTACCAACTAATACATACCGGATTTAACCTTCCTAAAGCACCTATTTTATAATAGTAAGGTTTATTTTCCAACTGTCTTGTACCGAAAGTACGAAAAAAGCAATCGTCACCAGTTTAGTTTCCAAATCGCATAATCCGACAGTGAGTCGCCTGCCGCCCGATATTGTAATTAGGCATATTAACACGCTGTTTATTGTTTTTTGGCGTTCCTTACTTCAACACGCCAAGGTCAAATGAATAACAATACTAAGTGGGTTTTTAAAAGAAGTTAAAGAAATCAATCCATCAAGCCAACGAGTTATCAAAATTATAGCTGTTATTATGTTATTAATTATTATATACTTGAAAAGTAGCCTATTTCTTTGTTAAAGGTGTAAACTATCGTCTTCGTTAATTTTATAAAGATCAGTCTATCGGTCTAGCCGTGAAAAGATGACAGACAAACAGTATAATCTCTCACGCGAACCTACCGCAGATTGGGAGATGGTGTTATGCTAGTGGTTAGTAGTTAAAAATTCTGTTAGGTTTCCACTTCCACCACTTCTTTTATTGTGCTTAAACACAACGAAAACGTATATGTCTTTATATATATAAAATACGTAACAATTCCGATACCGTTATCAAGAGAATTAAGACGCCAATCATCATTTCCGTCAGAGCTGGAGAATTAGTCGCGATTCTATAGTTCGGCTATTTATTGCCATTGTTAGGGCTATGACTATTTTAGCTATTATTTACGGGACAACTACGGGACATAGCCATAAAACAGTGTTGTATCAACAGCCATGAGAAGTACCTAAATACAGACAGGGTATGGAATCTACAATGGTACGATAATTAAAATTGTGGTACTTACTAGTATATACTTGATACTTGCAGTAGAATAATCTTCTCTAAAGGAGCAAAAAAAATTTACACGAAGTACCCACAACAATCCATGTATTGCAGGGTTCTGTACGAGTACATTTCCTAACAGGGGGATTGAAATCACGAAGAAATGGTGAACTAGCAAAACCATAAATAGTAGAGTTTTTTGTGTAATGCAGGTATATAATCACATCTAAAAACAAATGCTCTCATTAAAAAATTAAGGAATTTACCGGGAGAGTTCCATTCTAAAAAATTAAAATTTTTATGAGAGATTCTTTCGACGTTCTCGCTTTTTCTCAAAACTCTATAAATCGCAAGCAAGACATTTGGGACGGTCCCGTTCTTTCATCTCCTTTTCTCATCCCTAGTCCAGTGGCTATTACTCGGGCTATTACGGGACCAATCGCCACTATTTCGGGTCCAGGGTGTCGTTAGTCACCGATATTGGGCAACCGGAACAGATGTCAGTAATAGCACCAAGGTAATAGTTACAAGGGATTTTAAGCCGGATTATTGTTTTATGGGATTTGGATCTGCAGGTTAATAACCTCGATTTGTCTTGTTAAGGTAAGTGGCGAGCTTACTTACACAGCGAACATTATTACGTATAGGTGTTGAAATAGTTTGCTTTATGGTGTTCATTCGAAGCAGGAGATGTGCCTATTCAGGAACGGCATTAACTGAAGTAGCCTATACTTAAGAAAACTGTAAATTAGACGGGCCTGTTGGCTCAGATGGTAGTGAGCCTTTTGAGCTGGAGGTAGCGGGTTCGATTCTCGCTCGGGGCCAACATTTGTGTGCATGGACATGTATGTTGACTGCGTGCCTGGGTGTTTAATATTTATTTAAGTATGTCTATCAGTTATTTAGTAGGTGCCAGTATGTGAATTGTGTCCCACAATTTATTATTATTATTATAAATGCGGCACTGATATCTAAAGATATAATTCCACGCGAGCAAAGCCGCAGCAATATTAGTTTACATATTAAAACTGTTCCACCTCAAACTTGTTTCTACAAAAATCTTTCTCGCCAACCTTACGAACTTAATCCATCTTAAAGTATAAACTGCCATTCTGAAAACCTCTTTAATTGAACCTTAAAACCAACCAAGCACACAAGAAACCTGCCTGCATTTTACACTTAGGAAGACCCATAGAAATCGCGACAATGAATGGAGTGTGACAGGTCTTCATAAACTGGTCAATACACTTGGCCAGTCTTGCGACCGATAAAGACTAAAGTTGTTTCACTTTTAAGCTGTTAAGAGCGATATTGCGGTGAATTTCGGTAAAAGGTCTTTGAGATCAATTTCTTGCAATTTCGTACTCCTAAACTACTTCTGTTAGTTAGTAATTACTTCGTTAGCCATCTCATGAATGAGTAAAAAATGTATGACTTTTACAAAAAGTCTTCAAATAGGAAAGTTGGTCCGTACTCGAATGTAAAAATATATAAGTACCAAATAGATTGAAAACTTACGTATATTTATCACAAGCGCGAAGGTAAAGGCAAACATCGTAAGTAAACCCGCAGACCCAAAAATGGGCATTGTCAAGCTTAGGAATCCAAAAAATGCACTGTTGAAATGTGTAACTGTGTATACTTCTAAGAAATAAAATACTTTAGCCAACCTCATAAACGTAAATAAAAACAAAGTTATTCGTTCTCGTTAAAAAAATCTAACCTATAAAACACTTACGCGGCACATCAATATCCGCGCGCCGAGTCAGCTTCGTGAAGTAGGTTTGATGTACGCCCCGATATATACTCAAGTTAAAAGCGGAAGCGATATGTCATTTTTTTTTTGCCAGAAGCACAATCGTAGACGCAGAGACGATAGTTTGTATAAGGAACTGTCAAAAGTCACTCCGACTTGCGTCATAACGCGATTGTTTTACTTTGAATGGTCAAAATGTAAATCCGAATATAACGATTTATCATCACATTCATTCTATAAAACTCCTGAACAACTTAGAGAAATAGTCTACGCGGATTTTCTATCGCGGTTATGTATCGCGTTGTATACCAATATCTAACATAATCTAACCACTTTATATACCTTTTTTATCACTCTTATTCCCGCTCTCCGCTCTCTCCCGCTCGCACTCGCTCCACACCCCAAAACGAGCCTCGGCGAGCGCATGGCGAATGCCCCAGCGCTGCTAAAAGCCTCCTCCACACAACAGCCTTACACTCATTGTCCTGGGTTCATTGTTCTCCCGTTTTATGGCCCGCTTTAGAAGTAGCTATGGGGGTCGAGTCTTGAGAATGTCCACGCAAGGGATAGAGATAATTATAGGAATACTAGTGACTTACCCCAGCTTTGCATGGGTACAATGTGCTTCTCATATAAACCTCCCGGAATGATAGGGGAAATAGTGAAAATCGTATCAAAATCCCTTGCGTTCGAAATAACTATGCGCATAGCTAGAGCCGGATAGCGACTTTGTTATGTGTTATTTAGATAAAAGTCTAGCTGTGCCCGCGGTTATAAAACATTGCTTATGGCACACGGAATAGAGTAGCTAGTAGAAAGCTACTTTGAACATTTTCTTACAGATAGTAGCTTTCTATCTGTAAGAAAATGTTCAAAGTAGCTTTCTATCTGTAAAAGAATTTTCTAATTAGTAGTTTCACAGATTTTAACGTGAAAATATCATTCCTAGTGCAAAATCTACACATATCGAACTCAAATCAGCAGGCGTGATGTAGGCCATCTTTTAACCTTATAACCCCGCGTGAGACCTATTTCAGCGCATTACCATAACACTTTAGCTGCAAAAACTGGAATTTTAAGCACGTACGTAATGATTAGGTTAAGTATTTACATTTAGCGATAATACTCCACGATACCTCAAGGCCGCGCCCCCGTACAAACAAAGCAAAGCAAATTTATGTCAAGGGTTACACTTGGTTAAACCCCTTGCTGGCGAGGTGTAAAGGTGTTATATTAAACCCTTTACAATAACAGGAGAATAATATCTCGAATATTTTATCATAAAAAAGATTTAAAAACTTTTTTTTACGGCCGGCAGTCTGATGCCAATCTGCCTTGGAAATGTTATTGTTCGTATTCGAATCGGAGGAATTTGTCAAATGAAGCTTGACCACTATTTGTGAGGATGTAGTAAAGATAGGCGCTGGATTTGCAGTAAAAGCATTTATTTCTTAAACTTTATAAAGAAAGACGTGTGCGTACCACAATGGCTGATTGAAAGAGAGCGTTTTTACTTTTTGATTATTCTAATGTGGCAGTATTGCCAACACTACTACCATATAATTAGATTAAGGCGCGATTTTAGGTCTGTGGCTACTACCAACAGACGTGCGAGGGGAGGGGGAATCAAGACAGAGGAGAGGTGAGGCATGAGTGCGGGAGGGCTAATTTTCTCTCCCTTCTCACTGCGCAGCTACCTAAGGTGCGGTACAGAGCTTGCGGTCAGACTATAGTAGTCAAATCACCTATTACTACACCCAAGTAGTTGAGTTGAGTGTTCACAACCGTTACTACCAATAACACTTCAAGATTCAATTGGGTGTAATATAAAATTACACCCAATTGAATCTTAAAAACAACGCATATATTTCCAATTCCGTATTGATGTGACTAATCTATCTTATGATCGCCGTAAAGCAGCAAAGGAAAATCAACAGACAACAGCATTCGTATAAAACTTATTTACAGTCTGATAGAAACAGCAGCGCACCAGTCAATCCTGTCACCCGAAACTTACTTCTGTAACAAAACAGATTTTATTCCAGGGAATGAAAGTAACAAACTTATATCTAAGTCCCCTTTACCCAATTGAGGTCCTGCTATAAGAGTTCACGGTAGGCGCTTAGTAACCTCGTGTTCAGTTAATAAGCGGCTGAATATTCGGGATATTCAAAACGACACGTGTAACGAGCAACGCAGGTGCGCTCTGACCCACTTCGCAACGTTATTAAAAATGTATCGTTCGGCAACTCGGCAGTATCTGCGAATCACCCTACTACATCATCGCATCACCTTGTAACTTTGGAATCACCCAGTTTGATGGAGTCTAGGGAGGAGCCCGCGTAATTTGGTGTCATGTAATCGATTTCGTCAGCGAATGGGACAAATTCAATGCATGGAAACAAAATTGTGATTAATCTTCTTTTATTTAGATTTTAATTTTAAATAATCTTAAATTACGTACGTAAAATTTTAAATGCTTTAAATTTAAGCAGTCAAATACCTTATTATGAATCGATTTAGATCGAATGATAGATACTCGTAAGTTATGTTGTGGAGTTTGTTGCGACGATTTTGTTGTCTTTCAAAGCGGTGTGAGTATAAAGATGACTTTAATAACTGAACTTGTTCCAACACAGAAATTAAAAACAAAGGTACTTATAGATTTTGTTCACTTTTTGTGTTTACTATCTACGTCTATTTTATGACATCCTAAAATCATGACGGTAGGCACTCCTGGGGGGACCCTCGATCCTTGAGATTTGTAAACAATGTATTTATTATAATGCTTTATATTTTTTTTTGTATTTGGGTAGTTCTTACAGTGAAGGAATTTTGGTGGGCTCAGCTCGTAGGTTCTAAAGTTTTAAATATTCCTGATTTGTTTTTTATCTGAGACAGTTAACTAATAGTCTACTATTTGGGCACTGAAATTCAGAGCTGTAAGAAACTTATTTCTTGCAAAAGTAAGCCCAAATGTGATCAAATTTGTCACTTTCCTGTGGGGCGATTTTCCAAAACTGAAGCTTTCTACCGGAATAATAAGCAAAATATGTACATAATCAAACAGATTAGCAACAAATTACAGTAAGAATTAATATAACTTTGCTAATACATAAAAAAAATATACGTAACTCCCTCTTTTTAATAATTTTTTCATAAGAGAATAGAGGCGACAAGAATTTCGTATCACATTCCTGTGAGCTAAAAAACATGATAAAACACCAACAATTTAAACGATAAGCGAAGTTGCCAGACTTTCGATGCAAAGTGCCTACCTCAATGTGTCCATTGCCGCTCAGTCCGCAGCCAATTAGATAATCAGCCAGTCGGGACGGAGATTTCTTCTAGCGCAAACGTGTTAGGGTCAGACAAGTTCTCACTCGTATGGTAAGTACTTACGTAATCAATATTTAATTTTTTTAAATATTTTTAATAGTTTTAACTACTATACCTAGTGTAAATATACTAAAAAGCCTTGAAATTGCAATCAAAGACAGCATTTTTGTAGAATTCATGAAAAACCTTAAAATTACCACTTTCCTGTATATCACATGTCTGAATCCACTTAGACAGGAGAATGATAACACTGCAGGAAAATGATAAAAATTCACAGATTTGTTGTTCCTGTATGTAATAACGTACCTGAGAGATGAAAATTAGTTACTTTAAAGGATTTAAAGTACGTATACGTGTAGTTGTTATTGTTTTATTTGTCTATTACTTAGTTACCGGGACGAAACAAATATATTAGATTCCAATTGTCTTCTAGTTTGTGTGGTTAAGTATTATTAACTTATTGAGGACTTTTTTACAGATACTAAAATGCCACCTAAGAAAAAGAAGAGCCGGGAAGAAATAACTAGTAATAGTAGTCAAGAACTACTGCATAAGCTTTAGACACTCGAGAGAAATGAATCAAATTTCGGAAACTAAGAATGCTAGCTTAATGAAATAAATTGTGTTAAATAGATAATAAAATACCCCTTAAATAAAAGTAATAAAATTTCGGAGTCACTAGATTTTATTTCATGTATTGCATAAAAATAGCATCCTCACCAATTGACCATATATGGATCAACAAGTTCATTGAGGATTTCTTCCACATATCTTTCGCTAGTTAAAGAGCCATTTTCTTTAAACACCAGTTTTGTGTGACTCTCAGAAGCAATCAAGTACAGACCCATTTTCCTGGATGCATGATTGCTTGAATCGTTCCCCTTGTCTTCTACACACTATGTGTCCTCCATCGTGCTTGTAGCACATAAATTTTGATTTGTTAGAGAACATAACTTTTGACCAATCTTCAACACTCAAATTTAAGTGGTTATAAGCATATCTTAGTCTTGAAATACGATTCCCATGCTCCAGTTTAGGGTAAGTGGTTTCAAGTTACCTTCAGCAAGTGGTCGTCTTACTGTCCTTGGGTTACTTCCTCCAAGGCGTCGACATTATTTGTAAGTTCAGTTCTTCGATAACGAAGCATGGAGTTCACAAAGTATCGATCTTCTCGTGCTGTGGGACACCTGGTTCTACCTGTTCCTGGTCTGCGTAGGTTAGAGCCAGTTTCCTCAAAACGTCAGAGAACTCTTTGTACTGTTGATAGTGGCACACCGACAGTCCTGGCTGTATTGCGCTGCCTCCGGCTGGTTTCCAGCATTGTGACAGTTCTGGTGCATTATTCAGGTATAAGCGACATGATTACAGCTTGAATAATAAATATTGAACACTATAAAAATGGTTTATATACCCACTTAAATCACAGATTAGAAACAAAAGCAAAAACAAATGCCAGTACCAAATCTTCGAAAGTATCCCTTTTTCAAATTTGATTTTCTATGACATAACTTCAGTATTACTTAGATGGTTTAATACCTTCATTTAAGGAGTATTTAAATGTCTATTAAACAAACAAAAATTCATTTAGCTGGTACTATTAGTTTCCAAGATTTTCAAGTATCTTTAAGTGACCCAGATTCTTTGCTCTAGAGTGAATTTTAAAACGCTGATGATTGCTAGTACTCCACTGTTTACTCTTTGTGATTATTTGTGTTTAAATAAACAATAAATATGGACATTTGTGTGTGATAATTTCACTTTCCTGGTTCTTCTCATTTTCCTGGTAGTAAATTAATGTTGTTATAGTGGTATTTTATATTGGTTTTCAATCCAAGGATAAAACATATATGTTATGTACTATGCTATTAACTTATTATGCATTTTTAAACATTTTAAACCACTGATTTCATTTTCCTGCGCCACGTCTCACTAGCCTGTCATGTAAAAATCTTAAAACGGCCATAATTTGATAATTTGCAAATATTTTGTCTGACCCGCAATACTTTAGCTTATTTATGTCATATCCTTGATGTCTGGCTAGTTTGTATACTAAATCTAGTAAAAAAAAGTGTGGAACCAAAAAGGTCCAGTTTTATTCCTTCATAATGAGAACTACCCATTTATAAGTGAAATTCTTTCGACTTGTAAGTAATCGATTTGTAAAGGGCTAAATCGCGTGCCCATCACTATAACGTCGAATCATCTACCCCCCCTCTCCAGTCTCCGGATATGACGTGAATTATGCGCCGCGACGGCGTTTATAGGTGTTTGAGGTGCCGTGAAATATTAGGCTGCTTTTTATAAACGGGAAATTTATGATGTTTGCCGCTTATAAGCAGTAGATGAGCCACCATCTAATTTTCTAGGACCACAAAATACGAGGCAAAAAGTCTTATGATGGTCGAGATGTGATGAAACATTATTAACACACTGTACACTAGTAATTGAATTTAAATACATCATCTTTTCTCGATTCTCTCGCATACATAAATAATCATTGAGCTGTAAAGGTACGTGCATTTGCGGAATGGGAATTTAAATTAAAAACAATAAATTCTACGTTCTTTTTTCAAACGCTTTTAAATCGTCAAATAATTCCATGAAACGAATGACCATGCAAATTAATTTAAAATCCATTGTTAACCCACAACTGCTAACGCGTATACAATGACCAATGGTCCTGCGTTTAACCGTATGTACGAGTACTGGACGTGTATCAAATAGGACGAGTCTATACAGGTGTGCAACGGATACGAACGGAGGGTTAGCGGTTTTGGCTAATACATGATACAGTGGATTGTGTGTGGTACAAGAAGTGAGTTTACAGCGAGCTACTTCATAGGCAAGCTTTTTTTTGTGGCCTAGGCGGGCTTCTATTGCGTGACGATATAAACAGCTGTTTAGAAATGGAACCGATTAATAATTTTATTATACCTACACAATTTTAATGACAAACTGGTTCCCCTCAAAATATAGAGTGTAGTCTTCTTTATGCTTCTCTATAGGTACTGTAACTGCGAAAGCAACTCTATATGACTGTATGTTACCATTTCAACGCTAAATCGGTGATATTGATGTATTTTGGCAGGCCACTTTTCAGGCCAAATGGCGCGCACCAAAAGTAGTTTGAAAATAAATTGTAGAACTATGTGTACCCGTATACCAATAATACTCGAAATGAAAGGTTTCTTTTCCTATCCCTAAAGAAAATTTCAGTTTAGTCAGAGAAGAAAAGATCGTTAGTTTAGTCTTACTCTTAGTATCTCATTCCGATTGCCCGCCTTCTAAGGTATGAGTTGATGTAACCGCATCAGCTTATGCCATATTCCGCTGATAATGCATGGACACAGGTTTTAATAGATAAGATTTACGAGCGCTCATCTGGTCAAGGGTTCAATGCGACGCGGTAATTTGTCGCGACAGGGGAGGCCGCCATGTTGGACGACCGGTGTTGCCAATGCGAAAAAATAAAATACAGGATTAGAACCGGATGAATGACGACTGATGCATGTGTGTTTTACGTTTGTCACAAAGCAAAGGAGACTATATTGAAAAAGAATTATCGAAGATCAATTTATTTATTAATTCAACTTCATTCACAGATTCAACGCAATACAAAACTGTGAAGAAGAAAATTAAAGCTCCCCAATCGCATGGAAACTATCTTAATTTTTTTTCATTAGATAAGAATTTAAATTAAACCTAGACACACCAAATGCGAGTAGAAACAAAATTAATCAATCGGTAAACATCAATTATTATCGTTTTTTTTTTCAACGATATATCCCTATGAAAGATTATCCTCAGATCATTGTGGCCTGATGGTAACTTATCAGATGTGTACTGAAAAGGCACTAAAGAAAGATATTAAATGCAGACCAGTAACGTGTACTCGCCTTCAGCAATTTAGAAATAACATAGAAAATAAACTTTTAGATTTTTCATACTGTGATGACCCTAATGATTTGTACAAGTCAGTATTAACACTAGCTAAGAACGAATGTAATAATGTTTTTAAAACAAAAAGTGTAAAAATCAATAACAATCTAATGTTCAGTGATTGGGCGACGGTGGGAATTCATAAAAGCAGACAAAGATTATATGAACTATACGAGGAAAGGACGTATAACACTAGTGATACCTTTTGCAATTATGTTCGTCAATATTCAAAAGTCTTTAAACGTATTTGTACCGCGGCTAAAGCTAACCATGTAAGTAATAAAATCAAAAATAGCACAGACATTGTAAAAACTACATGGAAAATTATAAATAGCGAGACTGGAAAATTTAAATCTCAACATTTTGACTTTCAGTTGAAAGTTAACAATAGAATTTTAAGAAATGATAAAGATATATCTGAAGTGTTTGTAAATTTTTTCTCTGATATTCCAGTCTCGACGACCAAGTCACTTAACTCGTCACCCGCACTCGCTGAATCGCTACTACAAGAACATACCGCTGCATGTAATACACGCAATTTCGTATTCGATCATGTAGATCCTTGGGACATCCTAAAAGCATTCAGATCAATACAAATGAAAAATACTGCCGATCTCGACGGCTTATCTGTAAAAATCATATCATCCATAATAGACTTAATTGCCTCACCCCTAGCTTGTTTATTTAATAAATGCGTTGATGATGGCGTGTTTCCTGATCTGATGAAACATAGTAAAATTATTCCATTATTCAAAGCCGGTAGTAGATTAGACCCTTCTAACTTCAGACCAATATCAATTCTACCGACTCTTAGTAAAATTTTTGAGAAAATTATTCTATATCAGTTGAGTGCACATTTTTCTATCAACAGTATAATGTCTGTAAAGCAATTTGGATTTACTAGGGGTCGCTCGACAACCGATGCCGGTGTTGAGCTAGTAAATCATGTTTTTGATGCCTGGGAGGAGTCGCAGGATGCTGTTGGGGTTTTCTGTGATTTATCTAAGGCATTCGATTGTGTCCATCATGAAATTCTCATCAGAAAACTACGTCATTACGGAGTACAAGGCCGCGCTCTTGATTTAATAAAGTCCTACTTGAGCAGCCGGATACAATGTGTTGATGTAAACGGTTCAAGATCGTCTGGATCGGCGGTTTGTATTGGTGTACCGCAGGGCTCCATTTTAGGCCCCTTTCTATTTCTGGTCTATATAAATGACCTACCCAACCGAGTGCAACATGATATTGTACTGTTCGCAGATGATACATCTCTACTTTTTAAAATTAAACGACCTATTAAGTCTTATGACGAAGTGAACAGTGCAATTGATGATGTTGTCAGTTGGTTTAACGTTAATAATTTACTTCTCAATGAGAAAAAAACTAAATGTGTACATTTTTCTTTATCAAATATTAAACGAACTTTAAACTCAGTTACAGTTAAAAACGAAAAATTAGAATGTGTAAACACTACAGTATTTCTAGGAATAACTCTAGACTCTAAGTTACAGTGGGGACCGCACATTGATACGTTGGCAAAAAGGCTCAGTTCTGCTGCATATGCCGTAAAAAAAATACGTAATATGTCAAGCGTAGAAACAGCTAGACTTGTCTATTTCAGCTACTTCCACAGCTTGATGTCATATGGCATACTGTGGGGGAATGCTGCTGATGTCCAGAGAATATTTATTTTGCAGAAACGAGCCATTCGTGCAATTTATAAAATGGGGTCTAGGATGTCTCTAAAGGAAAAATTCAAAGAAATTAATATACTGACACTGGCGTCACAGTATATTTACGAAAACGTATTGTATGTTAAAAAGAATATATCACTTTACAAAAAAAATAGTGACAGACATTGTATAAACACTAGAAATAAGAATGAACTGGCTGCTTGTGTTAGTCGATTATCTAAAGTTACCAAATCCTTTAAGGGTCAATGTATACGTTTTTACAATAAGATTCCCATTGAATTACAAAATTTGCCTCTTGACAAATTTAAAATAATAGTTAAGCAAAAATTACATAAAAAAGGCTACTATAAAATTACAGACTACTTAGTAGACCAACATGCATGGGATTAACCGACTCGACGCTATGTAAGGCTATTAATTATAATTATTATTGTAAACGATATTCATTAGTAAGACATGAGATTAAAAAGAGCTGCCCTTGAGTTTCTTGCTGGCTCTTCTCGGGGTACTGCATTCGGAACCAGCAGCTCGTCGGTGGAGATGGGCTGCTGTTTGCATTCAGCCAATCTTCATGGACGAGTTTAGAGTGCCTTGTTATTTTAAAATATTGACGTTTCTAAGTGTATATTTTAATACCAATAGAAAATAAACGATTTTGAATTTGAATTTGAAAAAAGAACTGTCCTCTTCCTTCCGTGAAAAACAATCAAACATTCATTAAAATATTCTTGAGGTTCCAAAAAGTATCTTAAGCCATATCCCATCTGATAAGCCATAACATAATAAATAGAAACAAAGCAACGCCCCGAGTCTAGTCCGGTCGATACTCTGCCGTGACTAGGAGCAGTAAAAACATTGCCTGTACAAAAAAAAGCTCCGTAGGAAAAAACAAAACATTAAATTATACCGTAATAAGCCCATGGACGAAAGTTTGGGTGATCGACCCCTGGAAAAACAATTTTTTTCATAGATTTTCCACGTGGGAAATTTGCGGCTCCTCTGCTCCCGAAAATAATGTGAGAGAAAATAATTGGTTGTTTATCGTTGAATTTTTTTATGGTGGAAGAGTTCTTTTGTAATGGATGAAAATTATATATTTATTAAATAGATAATATCGCACGAGTATTAAATATCAAATTACTGCAAAAAATTATAAAACTGAGCCGTTCTCAGAAGTTTCTTGATTTTTTGCTAAGTAGATAATAAAAGACGAAATTCATTTTCCCAAAGTCGGACATCTTAGTAAATTACAATTTCAAATATGGAACATTAAAATTTCTTCATTTACGATTCGAATTTTGGAATTCTAATCAGAAAATTTAATCTCTCTGATATCGAAAAAAAAAAGAAATCACGAAGTTACAGTCTGAGCCAAGTCTATTCAGAATTATTGAAAAAGTTCCATTCATTCATTCGTTCTTTTTGTGAGGCGTAACTCCATTCGGTGTTATATCCAACAAAAGATTTAATGTTTGTGAAATCCGTCTGAGATTTCGTCTGAATTAATCTCCCGGAAAGAATGTACGCCTTTCCATTTTAATCTTAATTTAGATTACTGGAAACACATGAGAATCATAATACAGTGGAATTAGGTATGCAATACAAATCGTCTTCATTTATTTCTGTATTTTGGGAAGTTATGGGTTCGACTCTGCTTTACAGCGACTAAATTTATTTTAGTGTACTCCTGTCATTTTCTTTCTCCTAGAAAAGAAAAAAGACAAAAGATATTCAGAGCTGTCAAATTAAAACTAGCACTGTCAACTTACGTGTTTACGTGTTTAATGCATAATAAAGAAGTCGCCACTAAAATGCAGTCTCTGACAAATTCGGTGGGTTATCTTCTATGCCTTTTCTTCTTTTGAGGTAAGACAAAGACAGGACTAAACTAAAATAAGTTTAGTCGGTGTAAAGCAGAATCGCCCCCAATAGCTACTCAAAATCTTCACAAGATTTTTTTTATCTAATTATTTTCAAAGAAGTAATTATGATTTTGAAAATGTAGTGGTTGAGGAATGATTACCAGAATGTAGAAATATGATATCGTTGAAACAATTTTATAACACAAACTATAACTTCGTTTGCCACTTTTACTAGGTCGTGCTTTCGCCACAGAATATGTTAGTAAGTAAACAACAACTCTTTATTGTACACCTTTAACAATATGCAATTAGTGAAGAAGTGATTTAAAAAATTACAATGGGCTGTAATAGTACTTTCGCTATAGAGTATTCAAATTCACATTTACGTATTTCCATTTTCCCAATCCACTTAGGAACTCTGATTAAGAATTAAAACTCCATAAATATTTATTCCAATACTCAAATATCCCATTACGGCATCTTAATACCATAATCTGAAATCTCAACGGTGTATTAATAATTAAAGCAGGGTGAAATGAATGGTCTCTTCTGAGGGGTTTTTGTTTCAAGTATCATCTTCAAGCCGGCTTAAATGGTCTCCGGCTTGTGGAGTCGAGGGCAAGCAGAAAATTAAGTATTAACATTCCTTGATTAATTTCGAAGAACTTCATTACGAGCGTAGCTTCATTACTTAATATATTATAATCATCTTGCCCTTTTCCCATTATTTGAGATCGGCGCAGTATGTCTCCTTCCATTATTTTACCTCTACCTATCAACCTTCATTTCTACATTCACTTCCTTCTTGCACATTCCATATCCTTTACGTATTGATTTTGTATTATGGAAACAACAAACTTTCACTGTTATTCTCGTTGACAATTATTTATATTTATATGTATTTCAGAAATTACATAATCTTTAAAAGCATTAAAAAAGTTGTCACTATTTAGAGTTTAAAAAAACAACGGCAAAGAGAAATTAAAAAGAAACAATGGCGCGAAAACTCGAACGTAAATTCGCGCGCTAATGAAGTGGCGATCACAGCTATCCAATGCATTTTCCTTTCTCATTCACTCCAACAGGAAAGTCTTGAAAAAATGCCGCTGTCTTTTTCTGGCACAGTATGCAAATCTACGTCTAGCGATTATGCTCAGTTAGCGAGTTTGATCCATCTCCGTAATGAAGTACGTTTTGGAAGGCGACTGCTCCTTTTGTTGTTTTTTGGAGAGCATCTTGAATAATCTCACATTGGCATTGTGCTGTTTCTGCAAAATAGAGTCAACTTTAATCTTTGTTCGGTATTCTTTTTCGAGTGAGATCTTGGTCTTTGTTTTGGTACTTACCAGTTCACGAGATAAGTTTAGTTTATTATTTAAATACATATTTAACGGTCATTTTCTTGAGCTGTAATAAAAGTAATGTTAAAAAAACCCTTTAGATACCCCACTTCGAAATTATTTTCTGAGTCTAAACTTCTTACCACAAGACAGCTTTTCGTGCTTCAATCAGTGCTAAGAAAACATCGTGATGTTGCGCCTTCAACCACACAGAAACGTAGGAATAATCCACCAAACGTTCCCTATAGAACCACGTTTGCCAGACATCAATTCTATGTTTCTAGTACCATGATCTACAAAAGGTTAAATACGCTGTTGAAAATCATAGACTTAAATAAATACGAACTTAAAACTAAAATTACAAATTGGCTTTTGACACAAAATTATAAAACAACAGAGGATTTGCTTACAGTTATTGAATAATATCTAAAACTACTTCATTATGTATTATATATCATTAAAACATACAACACCCACACCACTCACACAACCAACTCACCCCCCCCCCCCCCTCCACACACACACACCAACACACCCCAACACCCACACACACACCCCCACACATACACACTAGTATTATCTTTCAATTGATTGCTATCCAAAACATATATAAATAAACAAATACACATATTGTAAATATAATAGTACCATGTCCATGGTTGATCACTGTTTCCTAAGATACAGGAATTTTTATTCTTAGTTTAGGAGACAGGGCTCTTAAAAATAAAAATATGTATACTTTCTTGTTAAATAATGTATAAGAAAAAAATGTATTATGTATGTGTCTTTTGTGTCAAATAAATTATTATTATTATTATTATTATTATTATATTTCTATTTATATGATTCATTGTAGAGAACTGTCTTAAAATACTCTACAGCGTAGTCTCTACATTGATTTATCTCATACCTATAAGGGATGGGAAAAAATGCCTTATTCTAAAATTACATAATAAGTACTTTAAGATATTTTAGAAAAGCTTTAAAAGATTATCCTTATTTACACTTCTTCACCTTAAACTTATTTATAAATGACTGTTAAGTTGTTTTTGAGATACCATCATAATTAATCATAATACAACATAAATCATAGAAAGTATACTTACGGGAACTAAAATTTTTTTCAGATCATTTTTGCGATGTCCTCTCCACTACTCTAGACTACATTTTATTCTTATCACCAGATTACTAGAAATAAAATCTACAAACCAAACTCTAAATCTGGCGTAATGCCACTAAATTGGGAAGTAAGTGAAACCAGCGTTTCAGCCCTTAAAAATTCAGGGCACGCTTCGTCTTTCCAACTTGGCAGACTTGCGGCTAACTGATGGCTTAAGTTACGTTAAGTGTGTACTTGTTAGGCAAAGTTATGAACGAGTGGATGTCTGAGCACTCTCACGGAAATCGAGTATCAACTATGCTATGATTTCAATTTAGTTGTCTATTTATAAGGATAGTTTTTCATCTTTTATAACTACATTCTTAATAAGTACTTTTTCAACACACTTGCTCATAAAGTGGCTCTAATTTCACTGCAATTAGGCACATAATGACACCTATAATCAAACTGAGACTTTTTGTTTGCTATTATTCACTAGTGAGTTATAGATTTTTTTTTTCAATTTTGTTGCTAGAGTTGCTTTGTTCTTAAAAAAGTTTCGATACAAAAAAGATCGTATTCAATCGTACTAATAAATTAATACACAAATATGGCTTGCTCATTTCATGCAACTTCGTATTTAAATAGATCATTTCAACTTGTACGTGTTTAATAAACAAAACTTTCACTCAAATATAACTTTGGTTTTCTCTGTAAAAACTTTAAATACCCCATTTTGTACGTGGCTAAAACGCTATCCACGACAAACCAAAGAAAAAGAAACCTAATTTTTTTAGTCCATGGCCGATCGCCATTGTAAGATGCGAGCGCATAGGAAAACGAGGCTGTATGGGCCTAGATCCTTTTGCCTTTTCCAAATTATATAAATAAAAAATTGGAAAACCAATTAATTTTCCCCGCCATTGCGAATGATTATTTTAAAATGATTTTTTAGTATTATTTATTCACAAGTGTGTTGAAAAACGTCGTATGATACACGTGTGTATTGATGATTACCGTCCTCGGCTCTCTTATGACCCTCGCCTACGGCTCGGGTCTCAATGGCGCCTCAGCGGTAATCACCAACTTTACTCACTTGTACCATAATGTACTATTATAAAATTATATTTTATGAAGTTATAATATTATTATTACAAATTATTCCAATCACGTTTAGGGGTCGAATATACTCGTGAAAAGGAGTATTTCCAGAAATTTAATACCTCGGGGGAAATAAAATAAAAGGCGTAAGATTTTTTTTATTATTTAATTATTATTCTAAAATAGAGAATACTTTTCCGGAGAACTAAAACTGAATTTCGTATAAACAAATGTATTTTTGGGCCAAATTTTCTTATGTGTAAGTAAAGACCCGTAGCTCAGTAGTGGCCTTTTCCGGGTCGTCCAGGGTGTTGATCATATCGTCTGTGTTAATGACATAATAACACGCACATAACAATCCACCTAAAGGCAAGCAAATATCCGGAATAGGAAAAGCCAAACTTCTGTAAGAAGGAGACGATAAAATAACAACACCTAAAATATTTTTTTCACGTTGCAAACCGATATTCATGAGTGAGACACTTTCTAGAATACGTTTCTTAGCTGTTTGTTACTTTACTTTGTAAGAGATGATGATGATGATTAATTATCTTGTTCCAGGATGGAGGAGACCGTGCGGTCTCTGCTGCAGTACAAGAGCCGGGTGGAAACTCTGAAGCAAGAGAAAGCTTCGCTATCGTCAGCCCTGGAGGTAACGATTTGACATTTCATTTTACATAACAGCCTACAAAGCATGACGGGGCTACTGTCTTCCGATTTTCATAACTAACATCACATCCGCGGAGTCACTTTTACTACGGCGGGCGTGCGTGCGATCTGTATTTTTTAAAATGACGTGCGTAAATTTTTGGACACTGATTGGTCCGAACTAACAGCCGAAACAAAGACGTTGGAAGAAAATTCTCTGTCTTTAAACGTATCGGCGGTAGCTACCCAGATCAGATGCATAGATACCTAGTAAATCTATTGTCTTTAGTATTCCGGAGCTCGATGAGTCCTAGGATTAAAATTGCTGGGTTAGTAGTAATCCTGAATTCCGAATTAGAATGCGCGGGTTTGTCTCCCACGGAGTGTTACATTATGTGTGCATGGATACGAATAAAATAAATAAAACATATATATCTCACAAGTTATTTATTTCCGATCATGTCAAGATAAACTTGAAATGGTCGTTTTGAATTTTCATCATGTGTATAGATGGTGCGCTGTTTCCCTTTATGTTAAGCTACCGAGCAATGTTCTAGAAATAAAATATAATAATGGACATGACTCCAAAATCTTTTATAATTACACACATCGCAAAAAAAACGACTAAACCAAACATCTAAATAGCGGCCAACTTTTTTTACTAAAAAAAAGGAAATCCTTAACCAAGAAACTCATAAAAAAGTTTCTAACCGAAACACCGTCCAACGTCATACATTATTAAGTCGCAAATTGCTCCCCAAATATTGTGTAAGCTGCCGAATTAAAAATTCACTGTATACCGTACTTTGCCAACAATTTTATCCGACCAAATTTAAAATGATATTCGATTTCACTAATGAAACACGGAGCTCGCGTTCTTTTTACACTGGCGTCTAATAAAGAGCAATCGAATGCAAATATTCAAAATATTTCATTAAATCCGTTGCGCCCTTCGACGAAAAAGTTAGGGCACCTAAACGGAAAAGTTTTTAAGTCTTGCGCCCTTTTGCTGTCCTATATTTATTTTGCAACCCCATGCCTATGTATTAAATATGTATGTATATTAGTATGAGTAAGTGTTTGTACCCCGTTACTATTGGATTCTAGCCAAAAGATGATTCATCGTGGTGTCTTTAAAATGCGAGTAAGATTAACAGTCCTACAACTGTCAATTTTTATCCTTGAAGCCTACTAATATTACCTATAAACGCAAAAGTTGTGGATGGATGAATGGATGTTTGTCACAGTTTAAATTACTAAACGTATTTCAATTAAACTTAACAGTAATACAGAGTGTTAGAGAAACGCTTCCGAAAACGAGGACAGGTGCTTATGTTGGTGATTCTTGACACAATTCCATAAAAGCTTTATAAAAAAGGTTATCATTGTGTAAAATTTGTGTGCTATTAAAACTATTTGGCCTAGTTTGTGACTAAATAACTGTGTGTGAATTGTGCCCCAGAATGTTATTATTATTTTGTAAATTAGAATTTTATGTAGTAAAATTAAATTGTCGTTTCATTACAGGATGTCATTTTTTTTATAAAAGTTTGTACTTTTTTAGTAATGTTTTTAACGAATTGTGTCAATAATCACCAGCATATATACCTGCCTTCGTTTTCGGAAGCGTTTCCTGAAACATGCTGTATAGCTTATACATCAAAACAACACATAGGCTACTTTTAATTCCGGAACACGAACGCTGTCGCGGGAATAGCTAGCTATAAAGAAAATCTGTCTTTGCCCACACCACAAGTGCCGAAATAAAATATTCAGAAGGTAACAGCATTTTCAACGCGCATAGATGGACATTCATTGTTATGCCCTTACTTTTCTCCCCTACCCTTCCCCCCTTTCCCGTTCCCCCACGTCACAGTTATCTGCGAATCTGAAAGGCGGATGGGAATTTTGATTTTTCCATTTCCCTAACATTTTGAATGATGCCCGTATCGTACCTGTCTGCTATTGTGTGTCAACCCCTATTTTAATATCTTACATTTTACTTCGTCCGCCATTTTCGAGTACAAGATCCTCGACGATTTTCCTTTTCGTAAAGTTGTAAAGGCTTCGAGTACCTACTAATCTTATGGAAAAAGGTACAAGAATGTAATACAGAATATAAAAAAATATAAAGGGGCATACTCGGGTTCCTCATCAGATCAAAGAAAAGTATTTATCAAGTATTTCTCTTAGAAGGACTTTCCTACTACAAATTTAAACAAAACTGCAGCCATAAAAACCTTGATAATTATACCAAATGCAGAATTTATATAACTGAATCAAATAACATTGGCAAAAGTCCATGTGTTTTGGGTACCCTACTTACATCTGCCCACGGAAGACGAAACCGTGTAAAATCGATAGTTCTTGGACAGACTAAGATAATATGTAATTATACCACATTTTTATAAGTTGAGGTTTAAAAGTTATTCGTTACCGTGTATTTTGTAGGTTATTACAGATTTTAGGTACCAAAGACGTGTAAAGAAAAAGTTTCTCTAGGAAAGAAAATGATTTTCTTCCAACCTCTTTGTTAGAAAATAGCACTGCCTACCACATGCCATATAAGTTACTCTATGCCACATAGTGGCAGTAAATGATGGCTTTGGCAAAAAATATCGATACCTATATTAAAATATCGATATTTTTCCAAATACATAACTAGCATATTAAATATATCGTCGATATTTTTAATGGCGGTATATCGACATTTATTTTACAGTATCGAATTCGTATCAATTTTAATATATTTTTAACGCAATTCTGGTTTCGTGTTTCATTTCATGTTAGGTACTAGATACTTCGTCAGTTTGCACATTATTATTTATTATTAATATTCCCAAATTCGTAAAAAAGGACGATGAAAAATGTATTTCTTTATAATTGCTTGAGTCTAAACAAGTATCTAGTACCTAACATGTATCGTCATAGATCGATATTTTTCACTCGATTTTTATCTATAGTATTTAGAAATGTCGATACGATAAATATCAATTTATTTTTTCACTTGGCCATCCCTAGTGAATGACATGGTTGACGTGATGACACGACGTTCAATTTTACCACAACAACAAAAAAGTTTTTGTATTAATCAAAGACATTAAAATATAATAGCTTAGAGGGGGCATTGGGAATATTTTTATACAAAACTTTGAAGCTCAAGCGTCATGTCCTTGTCATGTCAGTTAGTATGAACGCGAGCTGTCATTCGGTCGAAATTGTACTAGACTTATTCCACTTGGAATAACTTTTGGCTTCAAATAATCCTCGCTTTGTCCCCTCTATGCCTTATATTATATTTTAATCTCTTTGGTATTAATAGATTTCCCAATCGATCGATTCGTGTTTCTATGATATTTCTGTTTTATTTGACTCAATATTTCCAACTGCTAGATTAATTAAAAAATATGGAAAATTTCGACTTGTTATGAGTCAATATAACAAGCATAGTGTGATACCCCGTGGGTGTCTATTTCAGTGGGTACCAAAGCTGCCGATCTTCTTTTAGGTAATTATAAGATATGAAATATGGTTTTTAGCAAATAAATAAATTTTGGGACTAGCCCTGCACTCACAAGAAAATCCCTTGCACTAATTACGCAAAACATCTCACTCCCTATCAAACACTCTCCGTTCATAATCCCTCAAAGAACGTCCAGTTATGACCGGTCCGAATTAATGTGAGCTCCAACCCCCCTCGCAGCATCATACAATACCAGGATCTAGGAAGGGAAAAGTAAAAACGCTACAGCTCAATTTAAATTTGCTTAGCGACGGTTTCGTAAATTAATTCCTCTATCAGAGAGGGCAGTCATAATCCAAAAATGATCGCCGGTCCCCTTCGCTCGATAAATGCTCTTTAATGTCGCTAAATGACCGGACAAATCGGGCGAAAACTGCTTTGAAGCGGTTTGAGCTGGTTTATTTGACGTTGGTAACATAGTGCTGTTTTCGAAATGTCAGCTCTTAGTTCAAAACGTATCTCTGATGTTATTTTTGAACTTTACCGAGTAGTTTGAAACTTTGATACCTACTAAGTAGGTAGTATTACCCGTACCTACGCATAATTTCATAGAAGTTAATGTAAATATTCTTAGTTTCTTTTTCTAACTCATTTCGAATAATATGTGAATGAAACTGTAGAACACATTTATATGTACCCAGTACCGACTTATCAACGAAACCATCGACGCAAATATCAAAATTACCATTTATTAATATACATATTGTAGAGATGAGGTCCTAGAAATACATAAAATCGAGATGAAATAAACAGAACCAAATACACGTTACCTAAATCGTCATAAAGGATAGTATACAGTATAGTCTACATTACTTAAGCGTGGTAAATAGGAGTAAGTAGTAACCCGACGAGATACGGCGCCCTCGCCCTCGTAATAACACGAAAATGACAGACTGACAGCCTGAAGATAGTTTAATGTGATTACGTATACCTATTAGCTACACATAACTTACATGTAATAACTGTTATAGTGTGGTGATGGCCCGTTTCGTAGTGAGCTCGCCTCTTATGCGTGAAGTTCAGGTTCGAATCGGTGACCATGTAGCAATGACTTTTTAAAGAACTTACGTAAATATTTATAACTAGCTCAACGTAAACAGTAGACAACATGATGAAACCCGCAGGTCCTAGAATTGATTCAAAGAATTTAGGTTTCTTATAAAGCCGTGATTATATTTAAGTACCTATCTATATATGCAAAATTAAGGGTTAAAATATGCCTATTATCGTCACCATCAACCCGTAGTAGCCCACTGCTGAACTAAGGGTCTTTCCTCACACATGAGAAAGTATGGGCTATAATCTCCCACGCGATTTAATGCCTATTAAATAAACTTCAATTGATAACATTAACTTACGATCAACTCAAAGAAAAAGTTACTGGACCCCTTAAAGTGACAGGTGTGACGTTCATCGGATCGGAGTGATGTTACCTTAGACCTTCAGAAGTGAAAGTGGCATTTTCCTTCACCGTCGAGCTAAGTAAGATTTTTCTAAACATGTTTGGTCGAGTCGACATTTGATGGATGTAGATAAAGTATGAGTGATCTGCAAGATTCGTAGCAAATGCCGGAATATTGTCTTTGCCTACCTTAACGGTGAAGAGGCGTGAGATTATGTATGCCTTTCAAAAAACACTTAAAGTTAAATTGGTCAATCAATCTTCAGCATTAAGTTCTTAAAGCCAGTCTAGTGCCTACTTAGCCTTCAACTCAACCCGTCCGATTCATTCCACGAAAGAGCATCCACCCCGAGCCCTTTTAGTACGTCCCTGACAACAATACGAAAAATACTCGGAACTGTAATAAAAGAGAACCTCCATCGCACACATGCACATCCACAGTGTATCGCTATGGGAAATCCTGTTTGGTGTAAGTTAAAAGATGATACACACGATACACTATAATCATATAGACCGTGAAAAGCGTAGTGTTCTCAAACAAATGTGTTTTCGGCCATCAAATGGAGCGGGCTCGATAATTTTAATATGAACTATCTTCTTTCTTTCGTAGATTATAATAGTCTATGTCCTTTCTATACATATATGCTAGCTATTCAAGTCAAAATAAAAATTAATAAATAAGCTTCTTCTAGGTTAGCTTGTTCCATAGTCGACCTAATCTTTGTACACTGAGCTAGATTGAGTTCAAGAGCAAGCCTATTAATAATTAAAAAAAGTTATTTCACTGGATGTTTCACCACAATGGTTTCAGAGGCATGGCACTGACGTCACCAATGCAAAAGGCGGATACTTTGCGAAAATGATCGTTTTCATGTGACTAAATCCTTGTTCATTAGGTATATTAATAAGCGGGTCGATCCCGCTTATTATGAAGATTTTGTGTCATTTTGAAAAAACATAATAATAAATAATAATCTCACTACTTTTATCCCCGAGGCAGATTCCATTTCTAGAAATACCCACTTTTCACGAGAATATTCGACCCCTGAACGTGATAGGTGGTAAGTCCGTCGCCGGACCGGGTCAGAAAAACAATTCTTATGTGTAAAATATTTTTTTAAGTAATAGCTCGTCCTACGTTGTCTCATCCTTTGTCCACCTCACCCACACATCCACAGGCACAGTAAGGACATTAAAATGGCGGGAAGCGGGAAATCGGCTATGCACAATGGCTGGGGTTTCCCGGTTTAAAAGGCACCCCACCCCGCGCCCCTCTAAACAATAATTCAGCTTCACCCTTCCGAAGTGCAAGGGCGCAGTTACGGGGGCACGAAGGGACGGGATGCAATCGATTATCGAGTTTTGAGGTTGTTTTATTTGTGGTTTCTGTTTGGTGAAGTGAAGTTTGTTTGTTGTGTAAAAAGTGGTTTGAAGTGGAAAATTGTGGCTTGGTATTTTACTGGTAAAATGGAACGTTTATCTTCTCTTGTCTAATGTTACCTCTTCCATAGACAGTTCAGAGAAACATCTGACCGCCGAATTGTCGAACGTCCGTTAAACATTGAAGTCATTCTTAAAGTATATTGGATATTGTTTAAAAAAATACTTACGAAAAGTACCTACTTGTCATTTTTATAATATCATACTAAACTTTGACAGACTTTCTGCTTCTAGCTTATTAATTTGTACTTCCAGCTAGAGTTACACCTTATCAAAATATACCAGTCTATATTTATAAATTCTACGCAACAGCTTTTACAAGTAATCCTTAAAAGCGAGCAACGTCATTTTAAGGCCAACTCCCGAAAACTATAACAGAACAACTAATTTTTATTCTCCATTTTTTTAAATCTATCGACAAACGATATGGTCAGTGGACATCACTACCGGTCAGAGGGTGCACCGTGCAGCCGGGCGACCGCGCACGTCAAATTTACACCGCTCTAATTGTGTTTGCTTACCCGGTTATGTTATTTGTAAACGGTTATTTAGGGGATTGCTACAAATATGGTTAGAATTACCCAACTTTTGGGGTAGCTCTTAGTTTGGGCTACTGAGTTAGTTAGGTTTAAATGATATTGAATCTATTAGTTAGATGGTGTATCCATAAAAGAGTAAATTTTCTTGTAAGTAGGTATATATACAAATAGATATTTTAAATGTGAACAAGAATACTAGGTATATCTTCTTCAAGTTCTTTGGTCTTGCGCTTTCATCGTCATCATCAGCCTACATTTGTCCACTGCTGGACATAGGCCTCCCCTAATGAGCGCCATAGCGCCCTGTCTTCAGCTCGACGCATCCAGCATCTGCCTGCAGCCTTTCGCAGATCGTCATCCCATCTGGCCGGAGGGCGTCCTACACTACGGGCGGTCTCCACTCCAGCTTTCTAGAACACGTTTACCCCAACGGTTGTCGGTTCTTCGCGATACTATTTTTGTAATAACGTCACTACTCTAATTGGCTTTGGGACTTAGTTTTCCGTCGTCTCTCCTACTTCAGATTTCACCTTATCCATTTTTGGGTAGCAACTTTGTGAGTTTCATTGGTTATTCCTGTACGTTGTCCGATTTCTATGGAAACTAGCTTTTGTCCGAGACTTTGTACGCATTCCGGCAAAAAATTTGGGTATATCTTTCTGGTCCTCCAATTATCGCTATACAAAAATCACAATGATCCGTTGATGCGTGAAAGAAGGATAAATCAAGACCCTTTCGTATTGAAAATATTATAAATATCTGTTACGCGCGATTTCACCTACGTAAGTCCCGTTCCCGTTAAAAAATTATATTAAATGTTACTCCCATGAAAGTTGCTTTCCGTCGGAGATATAATTTTTAAAATCGGTCCATTAGTTTTGAGTTTATTCGTTATAAACATATACAACAATACAAATCTTTCCTTTTTATAATATTAGGTAGTGTGTTAGATAGGTTGAGGTGGTAATAGTCATATTTCTAGTGGTTGTACCTCGCAATTTACACAAAGCTGCATTATTTATTATTTATTAAACATTTTTTTTTAACGAATACCTACAGTTCCCTGCAAAACTGTATAATACAGTTTGTCTGCAGGTGCATATTGAGTTGAGGTGTATATTTCACTAAGACAAATCTATGAACCAAATGGTCCCAGACCCAACCATGTTCATTGGAGACAGAGTTTAAGTTAGAAAACTTGGCAATCTACCATTTTAAATTACGGCACATGTACTGCCTCAATCTAAGGCAGCACTTAACCTAGAAGCAGTTTAAAAATGTCTACAACAAAGTCGCGGTGCTGAATTCACCGAAAAGGAACTATACAAATCTGTATCAGTAAACCAACCGTGAACAAAATGGCGGCTGCCAAGCAAACTACCCCAACTATATCTACGGTGCATTTTAAACTGCAAGTCTGCGTGTTATTCATTACGGTGTAAGGGTGTGACACAGAGATGGATCTAGTCGTTTGTAGAGGTAATTTATTATTCTGTCTTCTCACATTTTTCATTGTTGTTTGGTAGATATTTTTAAACTACGCTCTCGCCACTTTCCTGATGGAGAAGGCGACGATTGAGGAGAGACAATCCTGGGACAACTCTCACGCTTCATCTTCAGATTCTTGAGTTTCTTGCTGGCTCTTCTCGGGGTACTGCATTTGGAACCAGCATCTCATCGGTGGAGATGGGCTGCTGTTTACATTTAGCCAATCTTCATGTTTTTTCATCAACGAATTTAGAGTACCTTTTTATTAGACTTTTGACATCCACATCATTTCTATTTTTCAAAATTTTTAAATATGTTTGTCGAAAGTTATAACAGTTTGAAATTCGTGCCTACAATACAATATAGTCCCGTACAACATATTTTTAATGTCACTAATGTAGTGAAAATGTGTCAGTCCTGCTAACTACCTGCTATCCAAACTTGACTACTAAAACCTCTTGAAAGCCGCGGAACCAATCCTGATAAAAATTTACAGGAAAACAGCTTGGAGCTTGAAGAAGGACATTGGCATACTTTTCATTTTAGAACGAGAACGTAGTCGCGGGCAAATGTTAGTATATCCATATACTTCGCGCATAAGTGGACGGTTAATCTAACCGTCTAGTAGGTAGTCATCTAGTGGTTTGCATTGTTCACTCGATATACTTAAACATCTGCCATTATTTACCTCAATTCCGTCCCCTCCTTTCCTGAGTTCTTCATAACTGCGTTACCTCGCCTGCCAATAGTTAATTAACCATAGTCGCAACTAACGAAACCACTTATCTCGTTTCGGAAGTTTTGTGCTATGCGATACATGGGAAAACAGTACACTGTTAAAAACGTGAATTAAAATATTTAGTCACAAACTTGACAGAACCTGTACTGTGGATATTATTACTGAGAGATATATTATTGATGATGGTGAGGCCATTTTCTTGCATCGCACGTGGATTTTTTTAATCAAGTGTCAGTGATTGGAAAAATAACACAAAAGATAGGATGACCAGTTAGGAAAAGTAGCCAAAAAGATATCAACTGCTATTGTTTTACCAAAAAGAGAGCAAAAAAACCATTAAACATATCTACACCTACTATAAAGACGAAAGATTTGTATTTTTGTATGTTTGTATCTTTGTAACGAATAAACTCAAAAACTACTGGACCGATTTTAAAGATTCTTTCACCAATGGAAAGCTACATTATCACTGAGCAACATAGGCTATTTCATTTCCGTATTCCCACGGGATCGGGAAATACGCGGTGGGTAAAACCGCGCAGGATCGCTAGTATTTCATATTTTCCATAGTAAATAGCCTGACAGGAGAATTGAGGATAAAGCGCAGCATAACTCAGGCAGTCATTTGCGGAAGAAATATTATGATGGTGCACGATCAGTGAGGCGACATAACATACCCTGACACGAAACCCACAAACGTGTCCATGCATCTTGTAAACAAATTTCTGTCTTTCGACAATTGCCTGTAGCGATTATTCGATATTATTAGATAGTTAGTTATTATTTGATAGCCTGATACATCGCCTATAGTCTCTATCCATACAATAGGTACATGCATACTATCTAGTAAACCAGTCTGAACGAAATTGATCATAATGAAATTTAACAGGACGGTAGTTTACATCTTTAGGAAACACATAATATGCTACTTTTCATCACGGAAAAATACACAGATTCAATATCCTAAATTTCACGCAAAAGGAGTCACGGGCTACAGCTAGTACACCATAATATATGACTTATAATGCTTTAATAGAAACGAAACTCTTAGTAAGGTTACGAAATCCCAAAGATGTGTGTACATGGCAAAAATAAATAATAAAACTTTTTTTTGTGCTGCTTCCACATGAAAATCATTTTAGCTTTATCGATATTCTCACCCTTTCAATTAAAGGTAACCATTACAGGACTTTCTGATATCTGTATAGGATTATAATGTAAACACAAAACTTTACAAGGCAATGTACGTAAGCTGTTAGGAATTCAGCTAAACTTGCGCCGGGATAAGATAATCCAACCAAATTGAGAACCCCATGTATTAGGTGCCCAACCCTCTAAAGTGCATTATTGATCGGCTAATATTACCAACTTGCGGTTCATGTTGTTAACACTAATTTATCAATAGTTTCGCTACTGAACTGCTAAAAAGATACCTTAATAGGTAGATTATGACATAGGTACGCACCAATAAAGCGTTTTTTTTTAAATTGCCAGTAACAGGAACGTTCTGATGATTTAAATGTTATATTATGTCCAGTAGTGGACGCTTTTATGATGATGATGATTATAAGATGATCACAATGATTTGGGGTCAGCCCAACGTTTGTTACATTACATAATGACTAAGGAATGTTTACAGTTGTAGGCAATCTTATTTTTCAAAGTTGTATCTTACGTATTATTGCACACAATTAAAATGGCGAAATACCTGTTGTTGTTGACAATACGAGTACATGCCCGATCGTTAATTTTAGTTCATATTTGAATGATTTTCGCGAAATAAAATTTAAAAGCTATTCTTAGGTAGGTACCTACTCCAAACTGTAGCTACCAGATTTAGTATAATGCCATATTTTGACCAACGACAGCTCATGTAGGTACCTACCTCAGTTTATATAATTTAGGTAGCTACAACATCTTTGGTGGTACTAAAGTAACTAATCAATGCGTCCAGCGTTTCAACGCGCCACCGAACAAAGCTGATGATGTACACTGCTCGCCATGATTAATGACCGACCTACGCGGTTTAATTCTAGTTATTGCTGTTAGGCAACGGCACTCAAACTTGGGGTCAAAAAATACATTTGTTCGTATATACTACCAGTCAAAATTAAAAAATTAAAAGGTGTACTGAAGGAAAGCCAGATTAAGAGTACCCGGAACCGAGGAGTATGTATGTAACGTTGATGAATGTAGATGAAGAACGTAGCTGGTGTCTGACTATTGTCTTCGCCTACCCCGTCGGTAAATGGCATGACCATGTACTTGTATTATTACTCTGTAATGTATGTATGCAAAGGAATAAGGATGTACCTTATTTTTTGTAACTAAGGTGGCATACTTGCTCTACAAACGAGTGTTAGCAACTTCAGTACAAAAAAAACTTAAGTAATATTTGAGAAGTCGAGCTTTATATTATATCCTTCAAATAGCCATAATTCTCTACTGGAATTTAAATCAAAACCTCAAGTCTTTAAGGAGCCACGTCGAACATGCGCACGCCATGATAAGTGAAAATGAAAATGTGTTCCAATGTCCAAATATCTGGTAAAAGCACGAGTGAATAGGCTTCTTTATAGTGAGCAGGGCTAAGTTGATGTTATGAAAAAAAAAGCAAAATATTTTTTTTAATCATAGGAACGTAAATTTATGTTAACAGCCACTGCCTTAATGTAATCACTACGCTGAAAGGGCGCTGTTGTCGCTCTTGTGTGCGAAACAATGATATTTTCGGATTAATACACTCGGGTCGACTTGCGACTCAAATGAAGTCCATTAATCTTGTTAGAATGCAGCTTTTTATGGAAACTATGACTTTATTGGGGCTCGTAACGGCTTAATTTTCTTGTTATCGCGCATTATCTTGATTAATTGAGAAATATAAAAAACAATGTCAAAAAAAGTAGAGCGAAATTTTAAGTTTATAATTTACGATAGGTAAGCATAGTCAGGCTTTGAGTATTAAAAAGTAACTTTGTCAAAAAATAACCTAAATATGAAAATGACATTTGACAAATTAGTCTTGGCTAGGATTTATAACAAAAAGTTAGTGAATGTCATTTTGCAGCGGCGAATAACGATAATATTTGTAGCAATCGTTATGTTACCTCTGAATGGTTGTGGTCATTTGAACTGAAATCTTTGTAATTCAAATGAGCACAGTTAGTAATGGGTGCATAATATTGCATTGCCATTGTGTTCCCTCATTGCTGTTTACGAAATATTTATTTTAGCATGAAATATTTTCGTCAATAAAACTAATTTTTTTGACATGTTTGTTTACGACTGTATGGGTTCTAAATAAATAAAATAAAAAATAATAGGTACTAAAAGAATAAACTAAATAATTTTATTGGATCACATAGTAGGTAGGTATGTAGGTAGTTAACAGTTATTTTTATCATTCGCTTATATTACTTCACTACATAGTATAAAACAAAGTCGCTTTCTCTGTCCCTATATCCCTATGTCCCTATATCTTTAAAACTATGCATCGGATTTCGATGCGGTTTTTTTTAATAGATAGTGATTTAAGAGGAAGGTTTTAGTGTTAGCATTGTACCCGTGCGAAGCCGGGGCGGGTCGCTAGTTTATTATAACACTACCTTGTATTATTATCATAATTTCATTTCTATTTATTAATCGACTTAAAAAAAGGAAGAGGTAAGTACCTACTCAATTAGTCTACATACTCTTTTATGCATGGGACTTTAGATTGCTGTACTACAAATACTACAATCAATACAAACCTAGCTCATAAGTACATAATTAAAAGAATAATTAAGCGAAACTGCGATCTCGTAATAATTGTTTTGGATTTTGAAGCCAAAGGGCTTTCACAGAAAATCAGAGGTCGGTAAAGATGGCTTCCATGTCGGCCCGTTCGTTTGATGGAAAACCAATTCGTTTGGCAGTCGCCAGTTTAATTACCTGCCTGTGAACATCTGCGGTTGTAGACGAGGAATATAAATTAAATTTACCAAATTAACTAGGAAACGAAAATAGCTGAAGCCGCGAAATGTCGGGGTTAGGGAAATGTATCAAATGGCGATGGCGAGAGTAGGTAATTTTGCTTCACTTTGATGAATTTACGTTAACAGTCTAAAGTATGTCAAGTAACAGAACTATTGAGTTCATTATTTATTGTATTGCAGTATATCGATCTACATACCAACTAATTGCTAAGGGCACGAAATGTTTGAACTTTAGAGCTAGGGTTTTTAAAGTTTTAACTTTATTAATTTTTGGTATAAGAACTCCATGCGTAAAAAGAAGGTCGTTTGACATTTTGCATTTAAAAAACTCTATGTCTATGCTAATTAAAATACGCGAGTCACAATGTCACAATCAAAGATCAAAAAAATAATATGAAGAAACTTCCACAAAATTAAAATAGAAGCAAGTATGCAAATCAATTTAACTTACAATTTCAAAAATCCCTTCTCTCAAAATGATGTGAATTATAGTTATCAATATCAAAACATTGTATCCAAAGGCACCTACCTAACGTACGGTTTATTCAGTGCATTTCTCGCTGTTCTAAAAAGTAAATATGAAAAGCGTAACCTAGCCCATTCATTGCTCACCCCTTTGACGCCGTATCAACCGCGTGTTGTTTCAGACAGACGGACAGACAAACAAACAGCGCTTTGTGCCTCGCCCTCACTTGATGACTAATGAAAACCTCCACTGCAAATTTGTATTTTTCACCCACACAAAATTTCACCCCAAGCAATGCTGAACAAATTTTTGTTACCGAAATGAAGGTGTAAGTTTGTCGGTGTAACACCAATCAAATTTTGGAAGACCTCTCCCAGCGTACCCAGAACCCCCTCCTTTGGTAATCTAGGTGAAGAAAAGTAGGAGGCGCGGTAGATCAAGTTATACTGGCTTGTTTATTTTTCCGACTGACTGTGGGCGGTCTCTTAATTAAGAGTGCGAATGATAGGCGCGTTTTAGGGGTTTTTAAAACGAAAGCTGCTTTGATGGAGGAGTGGCGGTGTCACGTGTTGACAAGCAGCTGTGAAAATATGGCGACATAATATCCGTTCCGAAACAAACAAAAATACGGGCCTACGCCTAACATTGAACAGTTAGTGGCAAACTAGCTAAGTCTAAGTTCCGGTAAATTTCCTTCCAGGCGTCAGCAGCCCACTACCAAAACCAACTGACAGCGTTGAGTGCTGAGAACGAACGACTACGTAGTCAGCTGTCAGCGTTATCCGCGGGGCTGGGGGGCGAGCAGGAGCGGCGGCTGGATGATGTGGCGCAGCAGGTCGTGCGCGCGCTGCTCTCGCAGAAGGTGAGCACTTTGCTGATCAGCACGGGTGTAGTCAGCTGTCAGCATTTTCTGAGAGCCTGAGAGACGAACGACGTGACGTAACAGATCGTGAGTTGGCTGCTTCCTCAAATGGTGAGCAGTTTACTGATCAGTGAAGGTATTGTCAGCTATAAACCTTCGTGACCTGCTGGGCAAAGAGGAACAAATGAATGATGTTGCGTAGCAGATTCTCTAGAAAGTGAATACCTAGGTACTCTAGTAATGTCGCTGTTCTTAGCTATCACTATAGATATACGAGAATATCTACACATAACTTTTACCGGAATATCCAGGATTCGTAAATATTTCTGTCCCAAAGCTTTAAAATTTCGGCATATCCGATATTTATTTCACGGGGAACCATCATAATTTGTGTCCGCTAATCCGGCCGAAGCATTAAGATGCATCCCAGAAATTGTTTTCTCATAATTATAGTCGCAGCGTCCCGCGGCCGAGGATTACGCGGTGCTACATTCGCACATAAATCGTCCAAAATGGGACACTTTGGCCTTAGCCGGCACCGTAATAATTTCACTGGAGGCTGGCCCACTATAATCTGGGCATAATCTGGCCGATAATGCGAACGTTTGTGTTTAAATCCAGTTCCAGTGAATGTCCGCCATGTTGTTTTGGTTTTGGCGCGAAATTTTCCGGAGCCATGTTTGTGCGTTCTCGTTTTATTTGTATTTGAAATGTAGACCATGTCCAAATAATCACTATTCATGGTAAAAGTGTTACTTGAACATGTTGTAATTTTTACAGAGATATTTAATTGATAATTGCATAAAATATGTCGGATCCAATTAGTCAAAACATATTTTGTTCTAATGACGTGATAACTTAATTGTTTTTTTAAATACTTTCTAGATGATATTACTCCTTCATGTTTTCAATTCGAACCAACACATTTTGCTACTTGCCTCAGAAGTTAAACAAGAGTTAATCTCAATTATTGCACATGATGGATTATATTACGCGACAGTCTTCACTCGGCGAAATTAACATAACCCAATAATCTTGCATGGGGAGCTCTTCCATCGTAGCCTCTAATTATTACAATAATGGTATACGATAACACACATACCTACTCGTAGGTATACCTACTATCTTCCTAATTCGGGAATGAACATCAATCAAATGCATATACTTACCTATTCTTCATAAGACTGGTAGTTCGCTTTTCTACATCTGGGTACACTAATATTATAAAGAGGAAAGATTTTTATTTTTTATGTTTGCAACGAATAAATTCAAACACTACTGGATCGATTTCAAAAATTACTTTACACCATTAGAATGCTACAATATCCCTGAATAATATAGCCTATATTTTTTCCCGTATACCCACGGGAACGGGAACTACGCGGGTGAAACCGCGCGGAACAGCTAGTAGATTATAAAGTAGGATTTGATATTGAGTTTTAGGAATTGTTGTTCTGATAGTTATATTTATAAGCTTTTGATGCAGGCAAAGCCATTAGATGAAGAACCTACGCTGATGACTTTACTCTATATTTACTGAATTCACTAATTATCACAATTTAATATTTCAATACAATGGTTGCAAAAGTTAAATTGTGAAGTTGTTTTTATCACAAATTGTTTTCCTAGGTTCAACTCGCCGAGACGGAGACAAACTTTCGTACAAGCTTTTGTTTAAATAAATTGAATTTAAACTTACTGCTTAGCTGAATTCCACGTTGAAATTTTCTGAACTTTAACTAAACTGAAATCTCATCTCGGCCGCACTTTACCGCATTAAAATTATAAACCAGCTAAATTTATTTAATTAACTTTAAAATTAATTCAGCGAGGTCTAACAGAATCTTTTAATAAACAAACTTGGCCTGTCGCGGCCATATCTCTTTTCGTAAACGTTGGCAACACCGAGAAAAGTGTTGCCATCCTATCTCCATCTCCCCTTGTAATTACCGCCCGTCAATTACCTTACTCGAATTTAATTTAACTAATGAAGCGTAATTAAAATATACGCGTTTATTTGGAAGACACTGACGAGGCTTAGAGGGATGTCGACAGATACGCGGGAGGGCTTTTTAAAGTGCTATAACTTAGTAGAAGTTTCGAGGAGATTGAAATTGATACTGTTGTAGCTGAGAAAATGGTAGAATATTTACTGTGGTTTGGTAAGCTTCAAGTTTTGAGGCGCTTGTCAGTACCGAACATATCTATAACATAATACATACATATACAAGCCTGGTTTTTAGCGTTGCAGTCCCTAGTGCCATGGAACCACGGGTAATTAAAATTCCCCGTGGACCCGGTAATGGGTCAACTCACCGGGACTACGGGTAAAACGTGGAAGCAATAGCTACGTTTAAGTACCTAATGCAGGAGTCTAGAAAAATAGGTATTAGCAACAAGTGTCCTCCGGTCTGACTTCCACAAAAGCAAACTCTTTGCTTCCAGAGCGTCCGTGAGGAGCTGGGATGTGCCCGCGCAAGAGTCCGCGAGTTGGAGGCGCAAAACCGCGCGCTGAGCACTTTGCTCGTGCGCCAGCTGCGGCCGCAGCCGAGGCCCTCCCCCGCCACACCGCACACGCCTCTCACACCGCACACACCACGGGATCTTCAGGGTACGCTCATATATTACACTTTTAATGTGTATAAATAAGAGACTTCTAAAATATATAAATAGAGGGGATCGAAAGATGTATTCCCTTCCTGGAAATACCCACTTTTCAGTATATTTTTCAGACCCGTAAACGTGGCTGAATGTCTATTTTTTGCCGGATTTCCTCACAATCTTTTCCTTCATAATTTAGTTAGTGGAAAAAACATGATCAATAATGAGCTTCATGCATGAGACCGGGCTCGTTACAATTTTCAATTTCAAATCATTTATTGGGACACACGGGTTACATTATTGGTATTATTCAAATGATGCGATTGGTATTATGCAAAATTTAAAAAGTATGGTCTACCATCAGGCATACAATGTCAACAGATGATTTATAGCAATGTCAAGACTAATTGAATAATTTAATGTCAATGATACCGAATAATAATAATAACCAAATAATTCAAAATAATAAGACAACATTTCAATAAAATACAACGGTCTCGATCTATCAGAAGCAACTGTTCAGCTGTGATGCCTACTAAAAACGTAGTGCCACTTTAAAAGACCAGTATTTTTCAAACACATTGTCACAATTTCCAGTTCACGTGGTGGACGTCGGCTCGTGTGGGTCCCTGGTCTCATTCCGGGACTCGCCGCCGCCTGCGCCGCCCGCGCCGCATCCCCACCCGCTCAACCAAGACGACAAGCGGAGGCATCAGATCCTATCGGAGATTTGGACTGAGCTCAAGGTTCTAATATTCTGAAGTGCCTACTGTCCCTCTTCCATAATGACATTCTTTCGAGACAGGAGTCCCCCATTGATATTCTATATAAATTGAGGTAGATGCATGACCAGCTCTGAATTTTAAATTTATTATTTCTCAGTCGTTTGTGGTACCTATTGTACGAATAATCGCGATACTAGTTCAAATTTAAGCTGTTATTGTCGTATTTATTAAGTGTAGGTAATATAACGTGTATAGCGTGTCTTCGAATAAAATATTCGATTGAAAAATCCTCCATACTAAATGTGACTTTACTAGTACTTAGAAGTGGCTTTAAGATCCAGGCCTCATATTTTAGGAACAACTTTGTTTTGCAATATAATTTAAGAAATCCTCAACTGTTTTGCAGGGTTTGGAAGTGACTCCAGCAAATCTGGCGCGGGCGTTGTCAGCTGTGGATCCAACGTTGTGGGCGCCACCAACTCGCCCTGCTACCCTCAGTCTCAGTATGCCTCAACCTTGCACTGATCCTGTCAGGGGTAAGTAAATAGGAGTTGAAATCTACCACACTGTTCCGAAGAAGTCCTAATTGTATTTTGCTTCGCCAGGTACAAGTGTAGAGAAAGTCACAGAAGAAGAAACAGGTGAAGCATGCGAGGCGGGAGCTGAATCTCCTGAAAGCGGAGCCAAAGACGAGGGTTACTCAACAATGTCCAGCGACGTTCAAGCCGACGCGTCCCGGCAAAGCGACCACGCAGCCGACAGAGCCTTGCCAGACCTCAACGAGGCCTCTGACGAAACCGATAACCAAACCATCGTGTCCATAAACCTCCGTGAATCCAGACGGCATGCCAGGATCCTAACATCCGATGCAGACTACATATACTTTCCAGTCGGTGTAGCATTTGCTGGGGTCCGGGGAAGCTATCCACCATCCCGACCCATTTTACCCTTCCAGCACGTCGTGAGAAGCTTCTCAGATTCACATCTATGTCTCAAATTATTAGCTGGAACAACATGCCCGACCAGCTGCCTAAATAGTCCGACGCCAAGCTCGGGCGTGCTTGTGTTAGATCTGAAACTGGCACCAGAAAGACCGCTAAGAAGACAAGCAATAGCTTCTACTACCAGTTCTGAAAGGGTCTCGTGGGGCAGCACGGTGGATGACCGTGGTGATGGGCCTCAATACGATGCCGACTACGTCCAACACTGGCTTGAGCTAGATGATGCAAGGTCAGCGTTACAGCAACGACATCGCGACATAGCTGATCTAGAATACGATAGGGCTGAACTAGAAGACTGGAGCTTATCGCTGTCGTGCGAAGATCTCAGGGACAGGCAATCTCCCTTTGCTGAAATAACAACACCCGGCCAAATATCACTATCGACGCTACCTAGCATTCGAGAAGATGATGCTTTAGAGCTAGAAGAAGATGTTGGGGATTGCTTATGGAATGACTGTGGATTTGCGACTATTGAGATCGATGAATGTAGAATAGGGGATGACCCCGATTGCTCTGAAAAACAGTGGGAGTGTTCTGGGACTCATTCGCCAGGCGGATCGTGGTCTAGCGCTTCTGATGTCCCCGATAAACGTTCCAGCACGGCGCTTAGTGAAGACGGTGATTGTGCTAATGTGGGTCTAGATTTCACACGGGATTTTTATCGCCTCGTGAAATATGAAAGCACGAAAAGCCTAGCGTCTAATTCTTCCAGAGGAATACCTGCCCAAGATGCAAGCAATCATCTACGAATTCACGACGTCCAAGCTATGGCACTGCAAGATCGGGAGCAAGCTTTGCAGAATGTCTTAAATTTTATTGCAGAACAGCAGAAGTACTGTCGTGATAGAGAAGAGTCAGACTCGTTGCCTTCACGGCCTGTTTCTGAAATAAGAGAACTGCCGCCTCCTTACGCTTCAGCAGATTTTGACGATGACTCCGTCGGTCCACGTAGCGAAGTTTCTGAAGACAGACAGAGGCCAGATTCTTTTAGCAGCTTTTCTGAAAATGATTCGTGTGACGTCATGAATTCTGATCGACATAAAGTTCCTTATTGTGATACTGTATCCGAGCCAAGATCAACGCCGAGGTTTATCGAACGCGAAGACCCTTACGCGGAGTCAGAAGACTACTACGATGAATTCTCTCAAGTTGAAAACGCAGAAAATGAAATAGACGAACATCATCTCCTAAAAGTTCGCAGGAAGAACGAAATAAATAGAAGCATAGATATGAGTCACTTAGCCGATACCGATGATCAGCCCGCGACGCCAATAAAAGACGATAGACCGTGTGATATTGAATCTAGTCGAAGCTTAGAACTCAGTTCAGCTCTGAAAGAGAACACCATGAATATTATGTTGAATAAACAAGGAACGATAACGGACATAGTTGAACTTGAGACTTGTCTGACAAAATCCTCGAGCTTCCCTTTCGCCAATGGCGAGACAGAATTATCTCTGGTCGAAGAAGTGTTGAGTGCTTGCAGGAGAAGCACGGGAGCCTTAGTTACCGTCCCAGAGGAAGAGGAGCGTTCCTCGCCTGAAACGAGCTCTCCTCAAATGACTGAATCGAATACCACAAGCACTTCTACGGCTGAAACTGTGATAGTAAGTAATAAGAATGAAGTGATTTCGATTAGGACAAGAAACGATAAGAGTCGTATACCGACCCTGATGGGCAAGAGGCCTCCATCTTCGCCTCATCGGATAAGATCGAAGATCCCGGTGGCGGAGAAGTGTCGACCGGCACCAGGGCAGTCCTCGTCAGCTCCAGAACCAATCATCGTAAAGCAGGAGAACACGTTGAGTTTTCACGAGGCTGCTACGTCTAAAGATGTCATCGAGGAGCTCAATAGGTAAATTCACTTATCTACCACTAACTTGATAATTAAAACTAGATATTTATTTTAAAGCAGTGATAGCCTTACGGTTACAGAGGTTTCACATGATAAAAATCAGTGAGGCTCGGGTTCAAATCCTGGCATGTACTAATGAGTTTTTCAAAACTTTCGTACATATTTATCACTAGCTCGACGGTGAAGGAAGAATTAATTCTGAGACATTTGTAAACTGACCCGGTCCGGCGATGGGCTCACCACCTACATCACGTTTAGGGGTCCAAAGAATATCTCGTGAAAAATGGGGAGGGTATATCGGGATATAAGGCGTGAGAATTTTTTAAATTTATTTATTTTAATTATAAAGCTAATGTCGATTGTTTTATCTATCAGGATGATTCGGCAAAGCGAAGGCTCCGCAACTGCCGTGGAAATGAAGAACGAAGACAGGGTGGAGAAGTCGCATGTGCACAAGGACAGTGCGCTTTGGGCGCCAACGGGCTGGGTACATGTGGAAAAAGATATCGACTTCAGCGACCCAAAGGTGAAATTGCTATTGCTTAATTTTTTCTCCAACGCATTTCGTGATCAAAATAGGCCGTGTTTAAGAAACACCATAATGTATCCGTAATTGAAGATATGTACGGTCAGCTTCACAAGTCACGTACTGTATTGCCTTTACCAAACAAAAACATGAGGCGGAGACGATTACTAGACGTGAATCTGATAAGATAATGCCTTTAGGCATTAATTTCGCCATGTGTACATTTTCTTGGTACATGAAGTTAAATAAATAAAATAAAAAATAAATCTGAATAAATAATGTTGGATGCAATTCACGCACAGCTATTTAGTCCTGAACTAAGCAGAGGCTCTGGGCACTTAACAACAGATAGGTAAACATACTTATAGGTAAACATCCAGATTCCAAACACAAAACCAAACAGACGGGAATAGCAGGTTCACTACCAACTGAACCAACAGCCTCTCCACGGATCTTACGAACATTCATTTCAAAAGTAACCACAGCGATATCAACACTTCAAAACTACCCTCAAATTCATTGCCAGTCATGTATTGATAAACAAAGTTTGGCGTTTTTCATTCTAGGCGCGAGCGAACCTTCTAGACGTAATGCTAGCGTCATCAGACTCTTCCCCGTCGTCTTGTGGGTCGTCTCCGGCCGAGCCTCCGCCGCCGTACTCAAGGCTCCACCGCCTCCACCGCTCCCGCAGGCAGAAGACCGGTAAGGGAAACTCCAGCTGGGAACCTAATAGTGTAGTTGACGGCCTATTCAAATGAGCTACTTTTTATAATCTGTCAAAATTTTTCGTTTGAAAATTTAAGAAAGACAAAAGAAGACTTAAGAAAATTTAAGAAAGGTTTTAAGTCTTCTTTTGTTTATGATAAGTATAAGACTGCTTCTCGAAACATATTCATTATAAATTCATAATCTATCATTTCCACATTACAATATTAACATTTGTCTAGCAAAAGTAGCAAACAAAACTTGTCAAATGTTAATTATATTTTTGTCATGTTGTATTTATTGACTATTACAATATTTGTAAGAAGGTACTTAACTCTCCACTTAATGCCTATAGTGTAACGGCAGTACAATATGTTAATGATTATTTGGGAGTTAAGTACCTACTTACTGATACTTACAAGATACTATTTTAAATACACTTTATACTGTATGTTCCATTATAAGATATATTCTCAGACCTTTATATTAAAATTTAACGAATCATCTATTGGAACGATGACAGTTAAATTTTTCTTTTATTCGAAGTTATTGTTTGTCTTAATTTTTTAGTGCAGTAGGGTATATTCAAAGAAAGTTTGTCTAGATGGGCTCATCACCTATCACGTTTAGGGGTCCAATAAATCTCGTGAAATATGGGTATATCCAGTAATGGAATACCTCTGCCTACCCCCTCGGGGATGTAAGGCGTGAGATTTTTTTTTGTCTAGAAAAATACACCAGTACTTATATGTCTACGGTTTTTATTTACTTATAGAATTTTAAAATGATATTCGTAGGACTTACGATAGATTTCTAAACAAACGTTCTTATGTCAGAGGTGTTCCAATAACATTCACATTGGGTATTACTATTGCTTATTGACTGCTTATTGGTGTAATTGCGAATATCGTTAAATGTAGATGTCTAATTATACCTACGTATTGGTTTTAAAAATAACATATCCATCCATCTGAGATATGTATTTCCTCCTACATTTGACGTTATTTTTGCTTAAAGAGTTAATAAAAGGTGCTATAAAGAAAGGGTTTTATATTTCTCTCCGTATATTTTTTTCATTAAAATAACAATAAATTTTCAAGCGCACTCTTTGTTAACTTGTCAAGCGATATTCTATTAATTTTATGTGTCATGTGTCGTCATCTCTTCTGTCCTTGTTACACGCCCACGACACTCGTTTCCGCTCTCACTCACTCGCACCATCTCACTCTCTCGCCTCATTCCGAGTAGATGTCATCGATGACTCACCGCTCAGCAGTTAAATTTTTTAACTAAATTATCTACTTAATGAAACCGTTATACCTACTGACATTCTCTCTAATAGAATCAAAACGATTCGACTATACAAAAGTTGGAGGTACTTACGTACCAACATTTTAGAGTAACGAATGAAAGTGGCCAATCGCGAGCGGTGCGTCGTAGCGAGTAGTGCGCGGGCGCAGGTGTTGTCGCGCTCACGCTGTCCGTCTCGTCCAGAGGGCGCCTAGTAGGCTGTCGGTAACGCGTGCCTGTTGCCTCAGCCGCCGCGCTGCGCAGCCGCGGGCTCGCCGTGCTTCGTTTCCCGCGCGCGCGCCGCCCCTCCATCCTCGGCCGCGATGGCTTCTTCGTCCGCTACGGGGACCGCGAGAGAGCCGCAGTCGCCACCTTCGACTTCCTCGACGACATCTCCGGCGGCTCCACCCCCGAAGCCACCAAAGACTGCACCTGAACTAGCAATAAAAGCGTCCCAGAAACTATATTTTTCTATGACAGTGATGTGGACTGAACCCGTTTTTGAGTGTTGCGTATTGTAAATTGACGGTAAGCCAAATTGAATAGTTTTATTTTAGGGCGTGTTCGTTTCGTCTGTTGGGGATATGATGGTGATAGTGGTGACAACGACGAGCGAACACGAACTTAGTGTAGCGTTGTTTAGCGATGGCTGCGCGATCCGCCAGGCTGCAGCTTTTTAACTCTCTAGACAGCTTGAAACGGCCTCGAGTAGATTATGTAGGTGTAGTCGTTTCGCTTTCACTTTAATCTTTGACGAAGCACCTAGTTTTATCTTCCTAGGACTTTTAGTAGGTACAGGAAGAAACGAACAAGTGTAAAGGTACGCTGCGCTGTTTTGTGTAAATTGATAAAAGGTTAACTGCGACTCAATTCATTAAGGCAAAACTGAATGCGTCAAAAATTAAATACAATTAGCCAAAATTGTCCGAGATACGTAGGTTATTTGTTCAGCGAGTATTTTGTCATGCTAATTAGCTTCCCAAACAATAGTAAACCATGGTACGGTAAAGAAATTACTTCCTGCGATATGTTGCTTACTATGCTTCGAACCACAACCCACAACTTAGGTAAGAAGACGACTAATAAGTATTGATTAAGTAATGAAAGCTGCGGCCTCGAAGTAATGTGATATTTTTGTATATACTGTAAGTCCCACTTATTTTCATATACATTTAAATGGATTCCTTTCTAACCGTTCGAAGCATTGTTGGATATAGGATGGTGTTTGTGTGTAGGTCGGTCGCAAAGTACCTATTGTCGTTCTTTCTTCCCCTTTAAACTCGTCAAGGAGTGAAGAGAAAGATGATGGGAGATATTTCGCGACCGTAGCCTTACGTATAATGAATAGGTACTTATGTAAATATCGATGATTACGGTTATGTATCGAACTATAGTTATAAGTACTTATAATAAAGATTAGTCATTTAACAATTGATTGATAACCTTAAAAAGATCCATTAAATCGAAGGGTACTAAACTACTTATGTTAAGTGTACATAATATTGACGTCATTGAATGCTATTTATTGATTTGTATTATTTGCGAATTTGTCGATCATTTGTGTATACTTAGGTACATATCATGAATTTGTGTTATTCCTAATGTAAACGGTCCTAAACGTATCTTTGTCTTGGCGTTAGTAACACTTAATTCACGGGACCTAAAATAAATTCACATTGCTCCAATTTAAAAAAAACATTTATTTATACTCTCTGTTACAATGTTACAAATAATATTTCCTATCATTTACATAATAATCTCCTACAGAATCTCTGTTGGAAACTCTTAAGAATATTTTCATAAATTCGTAACATGAGTCCAGTGACCTACAAGACTTTGTAAGTACTGAGTCCTACGAAGATGCTACTCGCGTCAAGACTTCTTATTATTATACTTACTTAATTTGCTAATAAAAATCGTAATATGGCGGTTGTAAACCTTACGTGACGTTTGTACAGTATATTTTAATTGCAGAACCAAAGCGATTTACAAAAATGCCACCACTCGTTACACTGCAACACTCTTAATTTAAATTTAATTATTTTAAATTTTGTGATTTCCGAAAATGAAAACGCTGAATCATTTTGATTCCATTGCCTTTATATCGAAGAAAAAAAATTCAAAATTAAAAAATAACCCTGTTTATGGTAGGTAAGTAGGTATCTACTTGTTGGGTTGTCAAAAGGTAATCAAATCAAAATAATTTGACCTATTACAGTTTTATACCCCAGCTTTGCTTGAGAATAGATATTGAAGACAATAAAGGAAGATTTATACCTATTTTAATGAATATAAACGAAGCGAATCGATCGATAACTAAAATATTAACGATTAGTCTAGGCTACTAATAGCTATACCAGTGTATTTGGAATTCTGAAAGGAACTAAATGGTCCTTATACTGCGGTTGATTATTCGCTCCATTTCAGTATTAATAACAAGATTGTTTCCTTAATTATTAAGTTAAACAAGAAAAGCATCGCAGTAAGTAAATATTCAATTTATATCATTGAATAAATTTGCAATGCAATAAGTAAAATACCTAGGTACCTACATAAATTGTTACTCAATTATTTCCATGTAGGTATTTTATCAATGCGTAGCAATATATTTTAATTAACTAAGAAACTAAATAAATGTTTGGAACATTAAATTATATCCTTATTAAAAAAAAATGACGCGAATAATCGATCACACAAAAACTTAAGTTACCTTCTACAAAAGTTCTTGGATCTACGGTACTTTATCAATTAGGAAAATATCTCCTCCTAAACATTAAAATTAACCTACTTTATAGAAGAGACACTGTAAAGACAAAGATTGCTCCGATCTCAATTGTTAGAGGTCATACAAAATCATAGCGTGACGTCACAGCCTTTTTCGAGCCTTTAAAGTTTGCTGTGTCTAATCTAAATGTAGTAAATAAATATCACAATGCACCTAAGTTCATTCCTGTCATAGTAGTTTCTTCATATTACAATTGAGACAAATTGGCATTCATATTGTTTACCATAAAATTATAATACTATACTATAATATAGGTACTTATATTCAATATACCTTAATAATCGTAGGATCCAAAAGGTACTGTGATTGGTAACTACCACTGAATATTTGGAGCACAATTGGATATAAAATATTAAAAAATACATAAAAAAGATATTCCTCGACGATTGGGTGCATTCGCTAGGACATTCTAACCTAAGTGCATAGAGTTACTTGAGATAGGTAGGTACTTTGAACAGTACAAAATGTGTAGAGTAACACTATACTTTAATTATCTTCTATTACAGATGGGTTCAATAAACGATTCCGTTCCCAAATGATGTGTTGTTTTACTGTGGATTAAAGTCCACCCTGAACGCAGAGCAGACACTGGACTTGATTCTGCAGACCAGCTAAAATTCCTAATTTTAAGTTAGCCTATCTTTCTCTATAGAATACAGAAAAAAAAGGACAGAAACAAACCATAAATTATACAGAAATGTCAAACATGTAAAAACCAACTAGTTAATTTGATGTCTTATCTGTCACTTTTATCCATGACCTTGTTACATCGTTGCTAAAATTGCTAAACACGTTTAATTGAATAAGATGTGAGTGTTCATAAGGATCAATTTTGTTATTTTGACATTTGTGACATTGTAAATAAATATGGCGCTTATTTCTGTCTCTTTCCTTTCCAAAGCCGTTGAAAAGAATAGAGCTAACTTAAAATTAGGAATTTTCTGCAGAATCGAATCCACTATGGCCTTATTACGAAACGGGATTCAAGTTAAACAATGTCTAAAACAGTGTCAAGAAAGTGACAGCATTCAATTTCTTGACAATTTTAAAACGCGACAGCATCTATTTTCTAACTGGCAGATTAAAAAAAACACGCCTTTAATTCTCGAGGGTGAAGGTTAAATTTCTGGAAGTGCCCACGTACCCTACCTCCGTGACCAGGTCGCTGTTACAGAAGTTTCAGAATTAATTCTGAGACCGTGGGTTTGCTCACGAACTAGTAATACCTAAATATGTAAGTACACGTACTAAGTGTAGGTATAATTTAGTAGGCTTAATTTATTGGTGATACATTACAAAAACTGTCACTGGAAAACGTGAAAGTGCTACTCTGCGAAATGGCAACGGAGCATCGGGAGGCCAACATCATATCTACTTATAGCAGCTACAGGTAGGTTCTTAATTAAGCTATCCTTTATACTTTAAACGATATTTGTAATTTTGAGTGTATGCAGGAAACATGGTTAACGGGGCATTGCACTCCTTTATAAAGAGCCAGAATGTGTACAAAAAAGCACGCCTGGCTGTACATATGGAGTGTTATAGTATCTACCTACCTGGTACATATATACGAATAAGTACGTAGTATGTTATATAGGTAGGTACGCCTATACGGGTTCGATATTAAAACAACTGAGACTATTTAATTTCAATGTCATGTTGCCATGGTGTCGTGATAAACCATAATTATTTTTTGTACTTATAGATAATCGGCACCAATCTAAATTATTATCCACCCACTGAAACGGCCTCGAATCTTTATCTAAATGAACTGAATATAGGTGTATGTTAAAACCCTCATATTATAGGCATATGCGATGGAATGTTGATAAGCATGCCCAATAATTATTTTGTGTAGGTACCTACCTGTGTGAATCGTTAAATCCTAAAACAGAGAAGTAGGTAGCTATAGGTATTCTGTGCCTTAAACTATTTATATTTTTTTCGGATAGACTGTTAGGACCCATACACACAAAATTAATTGAAGTTTCTTAATTTATTATACACGTACCTACCTATGTAAAAGGATAAGCGCAATTTCTGAAATCAGTTTGTTCAGTATCGACTACAATCGATTTCAGCTATTTTTAATATACGTGTAATTTTTTTCCGCTAAATGAATTAGGTAGGTAGGTATGTCTGCAAAATGAGGAAAGACAAAAAGTGTTACTAAATAAGCATAAAATGTAAATAAGGCAAGATGTTTCTTATGTAGGTAATTGACTACGTTCTGCCATGTAGTTCGTTCTCTCCAAAGCTAATTTGTTGTTTAGAAAAAGTTAGGTACCTACCTACTTTCGTCATGATGGTCTTTTTTTATAAAATTAAATTACCGTATTCGTGAACTTGCTTAGACTTGTGTAAGTACAGAAAAATAAGCACTAATTCGATCTCTTTTCCATTTAAAATGAAAATCAGTGTTTATAGAGATGGATTTTTTGACGTGACAACGTCTTATAAATTGGTTTGCCGGGTGACACTTCAAGAAACTGCGTTACGCTCCGCTCACGTTATGCGCTCACAATGAGAGCGAGTGAGAGGCACGCGTCCCTTCCACTCGGGCATGGTTAGCCCGCCTAAGAGCGAGAGAGACAGATAGTTGTCACGTAAAACTTTCGCCCGTATACCGACTTTACAGGCAACCAATTTTTTCTTTGTTTAATATCACTATTTAATATACCTAAAGCAAAGAGATTTAAATATAATAGGGCATAGAGGGGGCATTGGGCATATTTTTATACAAAACTTTGAAGCCTAAGCGTCATGTCCTGGTCATGTCAGTTAGTATGAACGCGAGCTGTCATTCGGTCGAAATTGTACTAGACTTATTCCACTTGGAATAACTTTTGACTTCAAATTTTCCTCGCTTTGTCCCCTCTATGCTTTATTATACTTATTTTAATCTCTTTGACCTAAAGCAATAACCACTTGATGTCAAATACGTAATAAATCAGGATCATAAATATCAGGTCTGTACAACTGACATCGTTTCTGCCAATATATTCAGTACGTCGGCACTTTTGGCCAAAGAATCGTCATAGTCATCCACCGAGGGAATGCTGCCAGCCTTTTGGTGCGCTTGACCGACGCGACGCATAGGTATCTGATATTATCTAAAATCTAAAGAAACACTGTCACAGAAGCCGTAACTATTTTGACAATAAAGTCAAAGGACAGTATCTGTTTTATTACAGATAATAATTTATTTTTATTTCTATTCCTGGAAATAGGTAGGTACTCACTTTTCACAGGTAGGTATATTTTTTGGACCCCTAAACTTGACAGGGGGGAGCCTGTCGCCGGACCGTTGCTGCTGCACATGCAGGGTTTCCTCACGATGTTTTCCTTCACCGTCGAGCTAGTGATAAGTAGGTACCTAAATACTTAGGTTTTGGAAAAACTCATTGGTAATCGTCCTCGTCAGGATTCGAACCCGAGCCTCACGCATAAGAAAGCGGTCTCTGACCAGTGTAATTTTCAACGTACCTAGCTGTGGAATATGACTGTTAAGGTTTAACGTTTAGATAGATGCGCCTGAATTAACTCGAATAAGTACCTATAATTAAAAAATACACGAACCTAGCTTTCGGCGGGGCCAAAAATTCGGCTGTTATCTGGCCGAAACAGAAACCGCGGCTGAACCTGGACTTTTTGGCCGAGCGAGACCGAAACTTCGGTTGGTCACTAAAGCATTTTTTTCCAAGAAATCGGATTGTATTTTTGTATTATTTCTAGAAATTCCGTGTAAACTGAATTATTGAACAGGCCTTATCAAAACCATTATCGTGATAAAAAGCTACTTATATTTTACTTGACAACACAAGTCAGTTAATAGGTCATGAAAGGCATATTTCTATTAATAATGGAAAACATATAATACAAATCAAAAGGACTTTGTTCCATTTGTTTTTTTATTTGATTCGATACAGATAATATCTGATTATATTGAATGAATTCTTTATTATGCCTACGACAAGTTAGGTACCAAATTTTATTTCTGACCGATATTTGATGTCGATGGTGATTAAGTAAGATGTAGCGAAAACAAACTCGTTATTTACTGCCTAGGGTAGTTGCTTTATAAGGCCCCTTAATTTTTGACATAAGATGACAAGACGTTAAGATAAAAAATAAAAACACACTCTGCAGGCGTATTCACGGAGCTTCGACATTCGATATTCGACTCTGAATCGGAAAATCTGTGGAAGATGTGCTATTCAGAGATGTCGGTATCGAAAACGAATGTCATATTTGACATAAGGATTCGGAAAATTTTCCGTGGCTGTCAGAAACGCCTAGAACAGTTTCCGAAGTCGATAGATTCGACTTCGAAAAGTTTATCACTCGATCTGAATCGAACGGAAACGGTGTCGAGTCTCTGTGAATACGCCTGCAGCACATGAGTAAAGAAACGGAACAGAGACAAAGCTTCATACAACCGCGCTGTCGTAGGTACACTACTACAAGCATGCAATGCTTGTGTGCGTTTCTACTAGCGCTGCGTCACATACGCGCCGCAACTGGATAAAACCGGCTCGGTCAGTAGAAATGCCGAGGGCCGCGCAATGGTTGCCGTATTTGTTTCGCGCTCCTGCTTAGTGAGAAATGGTTATTTTAAATTGTTTATGGTAGAATAAAGTATTAAACTAAAAAGTCAAGAAAGTGTAAATAATTAGATTCGGAGGTGTAAAATGGTTACCTACTGTACAGTTTGCATGAATGTCTCGAAAATCACATATGTGACGAAATAAAATTGTTTGTTAATAGACCTGAACAACCTATAAATATGGGCAAAGATTCTTTAATTACTCATTACAATAAACTCGACGTAAACATTGTAAATATTGGTACCTAATTATATTCTGAATCGAGTGTAAGATTGTAAAAATATTATGCCATGTGGAAGCGTCCTTAATGATTATTTGAAAAAACTTTATATCCATTAGATTTAGAATTCATCATTAGATTAAAAGATTTAATAATTTATTAAAAATAAAAAGTTATAAAAAAATATTTAGAGTAGGTAATTTGTAAATAATCTAATGTACAAATAAAAGTCTAAAAAACGTTTTGTTTATTTTATTCTCCTTTGCCAACCCTACTAAAATAGGTAAGAATTTTGCACGCTCCTTAGAAGCTTTGTCTCTGTTCCGTTTCTTTACTCATGTGCCTGCAGGTCACTTATTCCCGAGATGGTTGGTAGAATCCAATGCTAAGTAGGTATGTTCCCACTCGTGACTGTGTATTTTTTGGACCTATAAATGTAATAAAAGAGGCCTTTTTGGAATGGAAGGAATCGTCATTTATTTAACCCTAGCTGTTCCCCGCGATTTCACCTGCGTAAGTCCCATTCCCATTAAAAAAATATAGCCTTTGTTACTCCCACTAAAGTAAGCTGTTTTATTATAAAGTGTAGATTACGTCAGAAGCAATTAACGATAATGAAGCCGATTGCGATTAAGGTTTTTAATAGACAATAGGCCCCCGGTAAGTCCATGGTAGTTATAAAAATCTCTGTTCGACACTTGTACAGAATAACCAATAGGTATGATTATCTCCCAGTACGTACATATTATACATCGTGAGGCAACCCGCAGGTCCCAAAATGAATTCTGAGACATGTGTGTGTGTGTGGCTCACCGGTCACCGCGTATCACGTTTAGGGGTCCAAAGAATATCTGGTGAAAAGTGAATATATCCAGAAATGGAATAAATACCTCTGCCTACCCCCTCGGGGATATAAGGAGTGAGATTTTTTATTATTCATACATACTTACATACATACAGCTCACGCCTTCTTCCCACAAGGGTAGGCAGAGACAACGGATCGCCACTTTGTTCGCTCTCTGCATACTTCTTTCGCTTCCTTTACATCCATAAGCGTTTTCAAGCACGCTCTTTTATTCTTCGCACTCTGCACCCCAGCATTTTGAAGGCATCACTAATTTAATTCGTCTCCCAGTACTTTTGATCTGTTTATCGGAAATATTGTTGCTACGTGCAGTAGGTACACAATACATGAATGCCGCGTAACTCGATTATAGCGCAAAACAATACTTTGATTGTGATTCAGTAGGTGAGCAATGTTTCAATGCTTTCTGCAGTGTCAATAGTGGTTGAGTAACGTAGATGTAGGTAGTAATTACGTAGTGAATACAGCCGCTGCAAACTGGGATCTTTGTGACTATTTTTCATTTCAAATCTATTCAAAAAACAAACGACTTAAAATGCAAATTTTAATAGTGAAAATAATTCGAATTGTCACCTGCTAAACAACCTATCTTGGTACCTATCTCGTTTATTCTCGTTAAGTATTTAAGTTAGTATTGTGATTACAGTATAAAAAGATTTTAACAAAAACTAAATCTTACAAAATTGTAAGTGTGATTAGTCTTACTTTATAATTCTCATCACAAAGAAAGAATAATACAATACCATCACGTCACAGTCTTAGCGCAAAGTGGAAAAACTTGCTTTTCTTCCATCGACCTGCAAAGACCATCAAGATTACTTTTTAATCATGAAATCACAGGGTAAAAACAAAATGGCGGTCACCATTCAAACAATCATTAGTTAGTAATGGCAGAGCGCAACGTTAATGACATTCAACCAAAAACACACGGCACACAGTTTGAAATGAAAAACAGATGACACCGCTCAATATTTATTTAAAATTAAAAAATAAATAATTTGTCATGATCCATACACATACAAAAAAATCACAGACAATATTTTTTTCTAAAACACATTATGTACCTACACTCCATCGACAATACTAAGTCAAAATTCTTAAACAAGTAATTTAACCTGGTATTAAATAACAAATAGACAATTTAAATTCAATTGAAAATCAATCAAATACCTTTTAATGGCAATAGCGATAAGCTAAAACGATAAAAGTGTTACACTTGCCATTTACAGTATGCTTTTTTATTTTGCGAATATTTAAAACATTTCAGGGATAAGGCTTATAAATGTTTAATAACTGATTTTAACCCTGCGAAGCCGGGGCAGCTATAGTTAATTAATAAATACGAACCTTTATATACATATAGCGGAATCTAAAATGATACAAATTTCATTTAATTAGAGTCATTTAACAAGAAAATCAGAAAATATTTTAGGAGACCACAAACCTGTCATAACTGTAAAGAATAATAAATAACTATCAATTTTAACGAGTCTTGCTATCAATATGCCATAATATTAGGTAGGTCAGTAGTGATATTAATCCTGTAATATTTCAATACAGCATTAAACAAGTAGAGTTAAACATAGCTGAACCGAACAGGAATAAAATCTTGTAATGGAAAAATCAACGACAAATCTCAATAAGCAAGACCACATCTAATTTTCGAGTATAATCATCTCCGCAAGTACCGAGTTTTGAAAACAACCTACCAAATCTGAGTAGTACCTAAATAAAATAAATAAGTATAATTATTTTAGACAAATTAGTAAGTTAAATGTTTACTAAAATTTTTAGCTATGCATTGTTATACAGAATGATTTCTAAAAAATAAATAAATGAACTATAACGATGTTCAGCGCAAATAAGGGATGTGACGGCGAAGAAAATACAATTCGAATTAAAACTTAATTTAACATAAAACGTTACTATCATGTAAGCCTGAAAGACTTAAGGGCCAAGCCAATCATAATGCCAATTTCAACCATATATCTAATATGTTCAAGTTGTATTTCGACTGTTATCGAATTTGTTGCTTCATCGTACGCCGATCATGTGCGCGAACCTACATAACAGTCTGTTTTGTGACATATTTTTTTGTAACACTAGAAAACCGTAGACATTTGTGACATTTTATTATAAACGGTATTAGTCTGTAACCTGTAACAAATTAAGTACGATATTTTCTAGAGCGTAATAAAATATATTTTACCATCAGCAGGCAATAGTGAAAACTGAGGTGTAGTAGAAGGTTGTTTGTATTGCTCAATATAATATACCTAGGTAACTAAATAAAATTTTGGCGAGCTTAAATTCAAACTTAAACCTAAAACTATGCCGTGTAAACTAGAAACAGATATAAAAGGAAAATGAGTATATCCTAAGGAAACTAAAAATGATCTCCGAGTATCTATTTTTACAATTTACACGATTTTGTATTGGCTAAAATAGATTAAGACTTATGTAATTTGTGTTAGTAATGAAAAACAACCGATAATGCAATTCGCTTAACAAAACAGTAAAAGACGAAACAATCCTCAAATTAGTGAATATACAAAGTAGTTTTGCCAAAATTTCCTTTTTGTTTGGACTACATCCAAATGATCCATTTCATAATAATGTAAGTAGTATTTGAATCCATGCGTTACCAATGACTTGGATTATCCTTGTATAATATGTATACTTACTTTGTGTTTATATGAATATATGTGTAATAAATAAGTAGGTACCTAATAAGACATAAAAACAGTAATATATCATGTAAAAACATTTAGTTAACACATTCTCGTTGAAAATTTAAATATAAAACATTATTTTACTGAGTGACTAGAGGAAATACAAAATATATATTATAATAGGTGTATAAGATATATTTAGAAAAGAAACAGGCAGAAGATGATAAATGTAATACTAATTACACAATTAAACTAGGTACTCTTAGTTTTTATGAATTATTAAACCTGAAAACCGTGATTAGAACAACTTCTCTTGGCAGTTGCTCCTCAATAATTATGCTAGGTATATTTTAATTCAACACATTTTTTATTGACGCAGACGTTGTGTGCAATATGCTTCCAAAAATGTAAAACCAAATCTTTTGTAAACACAGTACAAATATAAATTAATAAAAGTAAAAATGTTTTGTTAACAATATTGATAAAAATATAATAAAATACACATCTAATAATGCAAGAATAAAAGTTTCGAAATTATAAGACCCATTTTGCTTAACGATTCCCTAAACGATACACAATATTATGCTAAATTCCATATTTTGTCAAAAACCAAACAATATACCTACATACTTAAAACCTTAACACTCTACACAGTGTACATGCAGTTTTCGAACAGGAAAATAACAATTATTATCTGCCCAGCCGTGCAGAGCTCAGTACAGCTAAAATACAAAATAAAGCTAAACATTGACGCTTCCCACATATCTTCATCAATATAGATTCACAAACAATTGTCTAGTATACCTGCGCCTGTACCTTGTGTTAACACACCATTTGTGGTTTGTTGATCATAACAATATTTACACAACCGGCTGTATTGTTCAATAGCACATCGTTATTAAATTCAAAGTATCAGAAATCAAGTCTTATGTGAGATGGATTAATTTTATCTTTACAATTACATTGAAATAAAATTGGCACATCATTTTTACAGAAGTTTTAACTACGTTAGGTTAGAATCAAACATAACATAGGTATCTTCTTTTTATCAATGGATCAACATCTTAAAATCAGATCTTTAATATGATGCTTTCCTTTTTATTTTATACTCATACGGCTATTAACTGATGTTAAATATACAAACATGTAAGTATACTAAGTCTTTCAACAGATTTTATATATACGCTTCAATCTTCAGCTTTATCTTGTAATCAAAATATATTTAACTCACGCTTCACTGGATTTAAATAATTAAGTCTTTGTGATGTTTTGCTTTAAATATAAAAATAAATTAGGATTCTTCTACATAGGAGTTAATAAACTATTAAACGTAATGTTGCACTGCCCTTGGAACTACAACTAGCTCCATATGGATTGAACATACAGATAAACATAAATTATTGTATAAGAAACCTTTATTCAACATGAGCGTGAAGACAGAGATCACTTTCTGGAAACTCATCGGTTAATGCTACAAGTTTCTTCAAAAATCACGCTCGCGTCTTTTGATTAAATTATCTATATATTCATATTTAGCTCCATATTTGCGGCTTAGTGCCTTGAAGAGCAATGTTCCTTCTTCGCTGTAGCTTTAGTTGATTCTTTTGAATTCTGCACACCCCCAAATAGGTTAGTCTTCGTGTTTGTTTCTCTGTTGGAACTGCGCAGGAAAACAACATATTTAAAATTATTGTTTTGGAGCTTTAACTTAATAATTGATAGGCTTATATCAGATTACTTAAAAACTATTTTGTTTTATAGACCATTGCTAAATGCAAAGTGTCAAGTTATAAAAGAAGAACTTCCAGCAACTTTTTTACCTAGTATTAGGGCCAAAAAAGCAATAAAAAGCGATTAAAAAAATACGATTGTTTTAAATAATGGGTGCAACTTTAATGGTCTTTTCTAAAGTTTACGCGATAAAGTTCAATTAAAATTACGATTATTGATAACAAGCACTAGCGTAACTATTGGAAATTGGCATTTTTCGCTGATAAACTGTTATAACCAAGTCATTTAGATAATGGGAACGAAACACTCTTTGGAGTTTTCTTTATCGTGTTTTACGTAAAATTTATTTCTTATCTCGAAATTTATGCACTACGATAATAATCTCTAATAATCTTCTTTTTCTTCGAAGTATTAATTAAAGATTCTTAGTACTTATCATGAGTACATAATATGAATTCCAGTAATTTACTTTAGTAAGAAATAGTCGACAACAATAATAACCTCTTTTATCTTCGATAATTCTTTGCTCATTCCAAAAACTACCAACCAATTCAAGAATCAGAATAGGTGCAGTAGATATGCAATTTTCCAAGTGAAACATGCAATTGCAAGCGTGTATAATCTCTCAACCTAACGCACAGTTACTAAAAGCGATAACCAATACAGATTAGCACTACTGCCATATTTTTAAATAAAACTGTAAAAAAACTAAACCTAAATCCTAAGAAATAATAAGGAAGTGTTTGACAACGATCTACCAATACTTTTTACAAAACTATCAGTTCAGGAACATTTTGTGAACCATGACCTCTTAAAACAATACTGTTTTATTTTTGCATAATAAGAAACAAGATAACCCTTCGTCGTTGATACAGCGTGCATCGTAATCCAAAATGGATTTGATATAAATTGTCATAAAACCATATTAAAATAAGTTTACTCTATCAGGACATCATAGTATTACGAAGATGGTAAGGCCCTACTGTTAACTCAGATTGTTTTAAGAAATAAAAGCTCAATTTGCCAAAACACGTGGCCTAAAATATAGCATCTCGTCTACGTACACGTACCTAAATATCAATTCGAACCGTATCATAAACCGGTTTTATCTCACTTACACGAGGCACATTTCCACAGTTAGTTCTGAATTACTAGGGCATTGAAACATTTTATCTGTATTTACATTTCTCGAAGCTGTACTATCAGGGGAAATCCGTGTGACTTGACCTGTTAATCAAAACCTGGCATTCTTTTATCGACTCTATCTTTTTACAGGAACTTTATCGATTTGTATCTCCATTATTAATTTCAGATTAGTAAAAAATTATGTCATTTGATCTAACTGCATTGTCCCATTTGTAGATAATAACATTATTATCTAGTTTTGTTAAAACGCGATTGGTGTTATGAACCACGTCAGGTTTTTGTCAGTTTGTTGACTCACTCTGCCGCCTACGTGACAGAAGGAAGGTTTAAAACGAATGAGTTGTTGATGATAATATTGTGAAGAATTGTGCAATGGAAGTCCCTCTTTCCTCCATATTTTGCTGCGTTAAATTAACATATTAATATTACCGCTACGAAGTTTGGGGCATATGAGTACAATGAAGACTCGTTCGATTATGGTATTTCCTTCCTTATTATGATTTAGTTTAATTAATTTGTCTGTAAAATTATATCTGGATGGTTTTATAATAGCTAAAAGTTTGCCTGGTATTACTTTGTGTTCTGAGAATGCGACATTAAAGCATTAAAATCTGTAATACTTTGCTAGCGGATAAGTTTATCAAGAAACAGCAAAAAAAATGTTTTACAGAAACCCTGACGAACATCGGTGGAGTGTGAAGTTAGTAACTGATAGTTACAATTGTTTATTCAAAGATAATTTACTAATTTTCATATTCCGCAGATGCAGTTTACACAAATTTTAGCGACTCGAGACAATGAGATTAATTGAGACACACATAATCAAGCGTAAAGCAACAACAAGGCCAAACTATCTCCAACGACTTTAATTATCATAATTTATCTTGACTGGTTAGACGCAAAGCATGCCTAACTTTTAGATCACCTTTCATAGCTTACCAATAATATAGAAATTTTAGATTTTTTTCGAGCACCGGCAAGTAGTAACTAAAGAATCATGTGGTGCAAAATCTCTACCACAATTAACATTTTTTTTATACAAATTAACGACATTGTACCAGTTCACAAAACAACTGCGTCGGTATATACATACATACGTCCATTACAATCATTAGTATAATCTCAGTTCAAATGGACGAGTTTAGTGTGCCTTGTTATTGACGTTTCAAAGTGTATTTTATATACCTACTGAAATAGATGATTTTTGAAATTTGATCTTATATAATTTTTTTATCTGAGTACCTATGTACGTACCGAATCAAAATGTCTTTACCACAAGCGTAGCGTAGGTGTGCCCGACTAGCAAATTTACTTCATAAATATAGAAATAAACTATTCTGGTTAAGGTTGTGAATGTGTAGAAACCAGATGTTTTCTGACAATGAACTTTCCAATGCTGTTGAACCATATTTTTTTAATACAGCGATACAGTATCGTTATTACAAAGTAGGCTTCTTATTTATTATTATTTATTTAATTACGCCGATTTCGGAACAAAAGTAGTGCATTATGTAAGTGAAGCATTTCCTCTGTAGAAGGGAATAGACAATAATAAAAGTTTCATTTTTGTACAGTCAAGAGCAAGTCAAGCTTTACACTACCAGTTTAAGCTGAGCTCTGATTTATATTGAGTGCCATAGAATACAGGGCCGGTTCAAAGTCCAAAGTGTCAAGCTCAGCGTGCTCTTGACTGTACACCACTATGCTGTGCATAAGTTTTAAGAGATCCCTACGCTACGAATCAACCAGAGGTTGGAAGAAAATCATTCTCTAACTTTTTCTTTAAACGTCTTTGGACTCAACATTAGATACTTCTGAGTATTGAAATAAAAATCGCTCACTTCCTCTGTCAGTTCTTTGACTCGAACCTAATACAATCCATTAGCTTTCAATACTGTCATGCAGTAAACCATTGACGACATTGTAAGAAATCATGAATATTTGAAAAAATAGATGTGGGAGGAATGACAATTGCAAATTGCACTTCATTATATTCACCATATTTCTTATGTTACAAGTGAAGTGAAAGCTTAAGTACATACAGTAAATTCTGTTAAATAATACAAGAGTACTAATTTAGAAAGCAAAAGATTTTATCTAAATAATTCAGTTCTATTATTACCATAAATAAAACAAACTCCCTTAAAAAATCGATTGTGTCTTTAAATCATATCTTACTAGAAACATAATTCACAGTAACACAAAATTTATCAATAGAGTAGTTTTACCTTTATAAAATAGAAAACAGTTATAATATAAGCAGTTAGCGGGAAATCAAGCCATTAAGTCACCAAGTCAATAACAGTCAACATTGCAACTCATTATGCAAGCTAGATAAGAGGTGATTAGAAAAAATAAGGCATTAGGCAAAGCCTGACCTTCACAATAACCTAGAAAAGATAGCAGAAAACTAGTCCCACTAACACATAAATTTACAAAGTTGTCACCATATTTTTCTGAAAACTCGACCTTAAATCTCTTAAATAGTATAAAACCAAATTGCTATTTGAATCTATCTATTTCTCAGCTTATTTCTTCTAAACCATGCAACGGATTTTGATATGGTTTTGACTAATAGAAAATGTGATAAATGAGGATTTTTTTGTGTATATCATATAAATCGAAACAAAGCCAGAGCACATAGCTAGTTAGTAATAAAAAAAAGTATTCTCACCTGAGCATAAGCCTGAAGTGTTCCAACTCTCGTATACTATTTGATAGCCTGGCAAACGCATTAAATAATGCAACAATTTCTGTTCTCTGCAGTCTTTGAGCCTTATGTCTCAATGGCAGCGTACCCTGAGCAGGGTCACCTTCAGGACTATCCCATTGTCCAGAAAATAGTATCTTCAATGCCGTACCCAGCCCTTGAGTTTGCAACTTGCCCCACAACTTGCATTTATCGCAGCCCACACAGTCCATGATCCTGGAGATATTCCAGAAGTGTTCCCGGAATTCAACCTTTAGTTTCTGGGCCTGACTACCACCGTTGAACATAGACGTCTCATTGAAATGATCTGGGAACGAGTAAATAATGCCAAGCATGTTTTTAATTGCCTGTCTTGTCTCTTCATCTTCTGTGGGGTTGCCAGTGAAGTACTCTTCACGTTCTAGGTACGGACCGGCTTTAGAAAGTGCTCTCATTTCTAATAAATATACAAAGTATAAATTTTTCAGCCAGTTCGGCCCTTCGCCCATTGTTTGGGATGGATCAAAGCGGCGTTGAAACTCATCCAAATTAGGTCCCCACTCTCCCTCAAGAAGTGAGGTAAAACCGGCTGCTTTTTCTGGTAGCAAATATTTAGAGCACAAATGAATATTGATGCTCGAATGCATACCTGACACGGCTCTGTAAAACACTCTCTTTTCCAAACACATATTGCTGAGATCAGAGCTCAAGACATACGGGAAAGATTCATACGGATTGAGCTTAGGACGGAAGCAGTTTTCTTGGTAAATACTCCTCCAGATTCTATGAGCTGATGGCCCTTTGTAGCCTGTGTATCGCTCAGGGTTCAGTGTCAAGTCGACGTACTCAGCATCTGCATCTCTGTCGTCACATTCGCAGAAGTTCTCCTGTGCATCATCATAGGCTTTCCACTTAGAAATTTCATACTGGCTGGCAGCACTAATCGTCATGTTTAGAGAACCCAGAAGCGGATCATGGTCTGAATCTCCATTGCAGGATGACTGCGCCTCTTTAGTGTACTTGGTAGTAGGCGACTCGTCTAAGTGGTCATTATTGTATCCATTTTCGTACCCTGGCACACTTTCTTTGGAGCAAGTTTTGATGTGACAGTACTTCATCGCACACCTACCGTCGTCCGCCCAGAAAGGGCATTCTTTTTTTAAATTGACCTTGTAGAAACGAAAATAGTCTTTGATCACTAAACTCTGGATGCGCGGGAAGACTTTCACGTTGTTGAAATAGTCGATGGTGTCGACATTGCACGAGCAGTCGCCAAGAGCGCCGTGCAGGGCGTCGAAGCACGCATTACTATCGCAAGGCTTTGTTTCATACAGCTCTGTGTCGTAACCAACCGCTTGGACTATCGCGAGAGCGAAAATAATAAACACAACACAATAATTTTTGTTTGCCATCTCAGAGTCGACTGTCCCCATGGCATGGGTGTAATAAAATAAACGTCCACACGAACTGCTGGTTCCACTTCACATTTATCGGACTGGCTGTGATTCACAAGTGAAAGTGGCGATTACATCGAGTAGGAGAGTAGGACGCCGACGTGCGTGTATCAACGTCCACACAGACCACACATTTCATTGGTGTTTCGTTGAAGTTACTCTTCACTATTGAATTTTGTTTGAGAGATGTGACGCGAATTTGTTGTGACCTTTCGTCCAATACTAGCTTTTTCCACGCCACTCTACTACCTAATAAATAATAGTTCCAAAGTACTACCTAGTAGATATTCAATTTCATTTTTGTATTACTACTTAAATGGAATATACTGTTTATTCTCGTTCCCTTGGAAATAATTCATTGTTTTACTGATGTACACTATTATCGCATTATTGCCTTTAGGTAAAGACCTCAGAAAACTTTATAGTAAGTTTTTTTTTTTTATAAAACAAGGGGGCAAACGAGCAGACGGGTCACCTGGGCCCTATTTTATAAAGCTACAGGTTACAATTTACAGGAAAAAACGCAGCAACACTGATTAATTAAACAGCAACACTAGATAAAATTACAGGTACAGGCGTTTTATAAAGCTACAGGTCATTTTATTTACAGTCTACAGGAACCCGTGCCTGTAACTTTCCATAGACAATTTAATGCTTAATCGAGCGTGATTCGAGCATAATCGACCTATTATTTACAGGTGTTTACGGAAAAACTTGTAAAATACCGTTGTAAAAAAATTTAAAAAATTAAAACTTGTAAACATTTCTACAGGTGAAGAGACGTATGTAATTTGGTTACAGGAGGAAGTTTGTTAATTCGAATATTATGCTTACGTTTTGTTGTTTGTTAATTCGAATATTTTGAGTGATTTTGCGTGTTTGGAGCTCAGACTCGGACTCTGAGGATGGTGGTCAACATCCAAGAGGACGACTCCAAGATCTTTCGCCGTCAGAACCAATATGAACCCGCAAACGATTTTCACCTTCAATGAGAAATTTAGAATGCGTTCTACTTAAATGCAATATGTTTTGGAGCATATTGGAGGAGATATAATTATTGGCTAGTTATATGATGTTAATTTTAGAGAAAATCATGTGTTTTTTTCTATTACGTAAATAAACCATAGAAATACAAGTAAGTAAATAAACAAACATCTGTTTTTATTATAAACTAGCGACCCGCCCTCACTTTGCTTCAGTTTATATTATGGTATATAAAAACCTTCCTCTTGAATCACTCTATCTATTAAAAAAACCGCATCATACATAGGGATATAGGGACAGAGAAAGCGACTTTGTTGTATACGTAGTGATAAATATTAATATTTTATGGCGGTAAACTAGACTTAATCCAAAAAACAGATTTCGATTCTGTCATTTTTTAAATTTTTGCGGGGGTTGTCGTCCCCGCTACCACCCCTATTTTATAAAGCTACAGGTTACAATTTACAGGGAAAAAAGCAGCAATACTGATAAATTAAACAGCAACACTAGATAAAATTACAGGTACAGGCGTTTTATAAAGCTACAGTTCATTTTATTTACAATCTACAGGAACCCGTGCCTGTAACTTTCCATAGACAATTTAATGCTTAATCGAGCGTGTTTCGAGCATGATTCGACCAATTTTTACAGGTGTTTACGGAAAAACTTGTAAACATTTCTACAGGTGTTTAGACGTAGGTAATTTAGTTACAGGAGGAAGTTTGTTATATTTACTTACGTTTTGTTGTTTGTTAATTCGAATATTTTGAGTGATTTTGCGTGTTTGGAACTCAGACTCGGACTCTGAGGATAGTGGTCAACATCCAAGAAGACGACGCCAAGAACTTTCGCCGTCAGAACCAATATGAACCCGCAAACGAGTTTCACCTTTATTGAGAAATTTAGAATACGTTCCTACTCAAATGCAATATGTTTTGGAGCATACTGGAGGAGATATAATTATTGGCCATGGTTGAATGTAAATTTTAGAGAAAATCATGTGTTTTTTTTTCTATAACTAGGTACGTAAATAAACCATAGAAATACAAGTAAATAAACAAACATCTGTTTTTATTATAAACTAGCGACCCGCCCTCGCTTTGCTTAAATAATTAATTGCTTAATTAATTAATTATGTACGTAAGTTTTTGAAAAACTCATTGGGACATGCCAGGATTCGAACCCGAGCCTCGCTCATTTTCATCCGGCTCTTTAACCATAGAAATACAAGTAAATAAACAAACATCTGTTTTTATTATAAATAAATATTAATATTTTATAGTGGTACACTAGACTTTAAGCCAAAAAACTGATGTCGATTCTGTCATTTTTTTTATTTTTACGGTTGATTCATAGTGCTGTACTCCGACTTGTTAACTGCGCCTGTAGTCGAGATTTTCGAGCCTAAGCTACAATAGTAATATTACAGGGGTCTTTATAAAACACCTGTTATTTTTTAAATAAATAATATTGTGATAATAAAAATTTGTGTATATCCAAACTTCCGACTGAGACTTAAAAGTAGCAACGCTAAGTATTATTTCTCAACTTCCAAATTTAAAAATATCATACGAATAGTGATATTTTCTTACTAGTCTTTCTCAAATTTTACAAATGTTCAAAATCATGAAATTTTCATGTATCAAAAAATTTATATATATATATAATATTCTATACCTACATCGAAGGTTAATAATCTAGAATATGATATCAGATAGTCACATTTTCTGTAGCAGCTACAGATATCATGAACTTCTTTGCCTCACTATTTATATTATGTCAAAGTCAAATTTGACAACAGCTTGTTTTGATAAGGGGGGGGCATTGGCTGTTTAACTATCAGCCTAACTATGATACCAATAAGAGGATTTAATCAACGCCAGTTTTATTATTACTATTAACATAAAATTATATACTACGTAGTGCAATAGTACACTACAGATAGAAGCAATTTCTTGGGTAAAATCAAATAAAAATTAACTCGACCACACTCATTATAAAGGCTTATTACACCTTCTTAACAGTTACTGAATTTATGAAGGTGTAATCGCACTTAGGATCCTAACCTACCTTAACTAGCTTTCTAAACTCAATCACTGAATTTAGAAAGGTGTAACCCATATGCACGAATTGTTACCTATTTTAAATCATACAAACAATGGAATAAGTTACAGGCATTGCAATCCACGGCATGCCACGTTTGAAATATAGAGTAAACATAATTTCCACAATTTTATGATTTACTAGCGATCCGCCCCGGCTTCGCACGGGTGCAATGCTGAATTTTCTTTGCTATAAACCATCCCTGGACCCACTCGAACCCACACAAAAAGTTTCATCAAAATCGGTCCGCCCGTTCTCGAGTTAAATCGTCAGGAAGGAAAGACTGAGTAAGATCTTTTTATCACAATACAAATATCTGAATCAAGATAGGTACGTAGAGTAGGCATAATTTCATACCTATCTTCATTGCAGGATTCTATTCTATAAGTTGTATTTTGTACATACGAGGAAGACGTGGGGTAGTTATAGTTATGCAGTGATAGGCTTAAAATAATCAAAGGCTTACGGTTGTTGCTTCACATGATGATAATCAGTGAGGCTCGGGTTCAAGTTCTGGCATGTACCAATGAGTTTTGCAAAACTTACGTACTTACATATTTATCACTAGCTCGACGGTGAATGAAGACATAATGAGGAAACCCAAAGGTCCCAGAATTTATTCTGAGACATTTGTAAAAGACCCGGTCCGGCGATGGGCTCACCACCTACCTATCACGTTTAGGGGTCCAAAGAACATCTCGGGAAAAGTGGGTATTATATCCAGAAATGAAATACCTGTGCCTACCCTCTCGGGGATAAAAGGCTTGATTTTTTTATATATAAGTTACTAGCTTTCATTTCTGTCGCGCACGTTTATTTCACCCCAATAGGAGTTGAATTTTGCAAAATCCTTTCTTAGTGGATGCCTACACTGTTTATGCTATGTGCAAAATTTCAAGTCTCTAGACCCAGCGGTTTAGGCTGTGCCGTTGATACATGACCAATCAGTCAGTCAGTTAATCATTTTATAAATATAGATAGCCCACTACTGGGGCATCACGTACGTGTTACGTACCTACCAGAGTAGCAAATAAAAAAAACAGTTACATACTGTAGAAAATTTATTTATCGCCATATAATTTGTAAAACATCCACAAAAAGCAGACCAATCTGAAATGCACAAGAGATTCAAAACCACATTAACAGACAATTGCTCCCGATCACTATAACCATAGCTATGTACAGAGCATGTGAAACACATAGGCAATATAATAATAGATCACATTTTATAGAAATGCGTATAAATTTTTAACTTTTAATAATACACGTAATATGGTAATAAATTGTTTGTAAACTGGACGTACAACCATTACAACACAGAATTTAAGAAAATACTTTTATATAATTTCTAACGATTTGTAACATTACAAACAGTTCCTTAACTAACTTAACAATAACTTTACTTTCAAACTAAATCAGATAAAATGTTATATATAACAAAGAAAATGTAAGTTTATTAACTAAACTGGTACAGCGCGTCTTTTAGTACCTTCACGTCGCTTTCGCCTTGTCGAGACTCTTGACATAACATAACAAAAATGTAACTTCATTTTGTCTGCGGTTTAAATCTAGTAAAGCCCTTTACAGGTATTTAAATTAACGGGAATCAGTTGCAACTGCTACGTTACGCACATATTTCTTACAACCGTCCCTATTTGAGACCAAGCAGTGCATTGATGATGCCGAATATATTAAGTCAAAAATAATTAAAAACCAAAATTGTAACATTGATCTTGAATATTAACGCAAATATTCAAGTAGTTTCTTATTTCGTTTAGGACTCGTGTTTAAAAAAGGTGGGATGCGCTAAACCAAACTACCCTTAACTTATATAACTTGTACATAATAAAGTAAAATTGTGGTGTTTCGTCGATTATACTCTATTGTTCATTATTCGAATGTTTTCGTGATGTCTTCGTTTTAGGCGTACCTGTAATTGACAAACATAAGTCGTTATTTTGCACATATTTTGAATACTTCGAAAAAAACTTTGTAAGTATAACTTTAACTGGTACCATAAAATTACTATTAAAAAAGTAAGTAAAGAAAACGACAACAGTAATACACTCATTAAAATTTGAAAGTGCAAATCCATGGCTAAATATTACATAATCAGTACCCGTGGGTCGATGCAATTTTGTACAGCAAATGTTAATACAAATTAAATGCAACTATTCTATAATCATATGTAAAGTTTTTAATTTTACTATATAGTTCGTCATGCGTATTAGTATTTTTATTTACAAAAATATTGGACTTACCTAATTTCTGTACGAGCCATGCCGTATGAAAACCATAATGTATGTACAATCAAGAGCATATGGAGCTTGACACATTGAACTTTGTAAAGTTCGCTTTAGAGGTCAGATTCGAACTACAAGGATAAAGCTTCATGTGCCCTTGACCATACATGTATTTACAATAAAATAAAACATTCTTTTCAGTATGTATTATTAATTCGTTTCATTTAAAATCCATGTTTCATATTATCAAAAAGCAAATTGCTCAGTTCACAGAATAGAGTCAGTGCGAAGGAGTGACGGTTTTGTATACCTACTTTGATAAATATTATTCATTTATTTTATAAATATAAATGAAACGAACAATAAAAGAGAAATTAAAAACAACATTTATTACACACTTACTTTATTGTTTTTAAATATTTTATGGATGTAATAAATGACAACAAATAATTTCTTAAGTAACATTACAAAATGTAATCCTTTACCACATTTGTAGGATATTATAAGATTATAAGTATTATTTTAATCAATCTGCCTTATACTTTTGAATGAGCTTTAGTTTGTTTTTTGGCACTTAAATTATGTTTGATTACTTGTTTGATTGTGCATTTATAATTTGTTATAAGTTAAGATACCTAAATAATTCAAAATCTAGGATTGACAGTAACTTAGCCATTTACTGAATAAACCACATCGAAAATTAATTTGTATACTTATCTATATTATTACGACATCGAGATTCAAGATAATAGGTACCATTACGCCTATCACAATACCAAGAATTTATATAAAAATATGTGAGACCCTTTAGTGGGATAATAATTTTCAATAAATAGATCTACCCACTATGAAATCAAGTGAGCAGGGAATGTTATCATAAACACTAAGATTCCTTTTATAACACACGAGTTATTAAACATAGTAGCTTTAAGCATTGCCTTAACTTCTACAGCAAATGCACTTCAATCCCAATTCCTAAATCATCAAATCAACGACTTTCCTAAATCGAAGCGTTATAAAACAAACAAACAAACCCTATTAGTTATTATGTCAAATTCAAGTTGTTACTACAACAAATAAAAAAATGGTATAAAAATACAGAGTAACAATTTGTTACACAATAAAATCAGACTTTTATTCGGCATCTTTTAGACAACTTTTTATAAGGATTAATTTAGGAAAGTGATTAACCCGCATAGCCAGCTACCCTGCCTATTATAATTATTGTTATTTTATTACACATAGTCATCATAAAACAGACATTAAGCGCAAGGGGATGTTAGTATAAGCTACTTAACACAAAGCGTTAGTTCCATGTTTGAAATTCATTGTCTTCACACCCAACGACACACAATCAATGTTTATACTTTTTTATTTCGACGACTACCCACAGTTCGTCAAACAAATCCGTAAGCAAAGTAGCACATGGTGCAAACGGGCAAGTAGACGTATATTCGCATACTATGTTTCTGTCACATCTTGCCATTTCTCTTCATGTGTGCACCCTCGCTTACCGGAAGCAATTATCAAGCGTTTTTAATAAATTTGCATCAAAATAACTACGTTTTAACACAAGGCATTGATTGTCTGTCTGATCACCACAACAATATCAAATATACACAAATTGTTAAGTAAAAAGATATACAAAAGCCGAAAATGTACCTATTAACTTTTAGACACAATATTTTTAAGTTGAATTCCGAACACCACTTGATTATGCAGCCGATACTTGATGTAGAAACGTTTGTCCCTACAGAAATGGCGACTAAACATTTTTTTAATTTGTTATTTTGAATAATATGTACCTATTTAAAAAGAATCGATTTTCACTTTACAATTATAGCAAATGTCACAGTATTCAGTACATTTTGCATATAATAGTGAATTTGCGTTTTGACAGATGATAAAAATATATAGCTACCTTAATCAATTGTTATAAATTAGTTACGTACTTTTATATTGGCAGTGTACAATATTGAAGAAAAGTTTTGTAAATTTGCGTTAATGTACAATCAAATGGAATTCGAATTACGCCCAAAAATTAAAAATCAACAGCCATGCAGTGAACTCAGCCCGCGCAAAGTCAAGAACTAAAAAAATTGTGTTCATAGGTACCAGTTTTAATGGATAAAATATTAGTAGCGAGACCTTCTGTCCATGTTTCTTATGGAATTGGCGAGACACAGCGCAAACAGGGCTCCGACCACCTGAAATAGAAAAAACATTGCCTTGATTAATTTACACAAAATAAACAGATGTCTTATATTTCACTATCAGCACATTGTTGTTGCCGTTCCCGTGGGAATACGGGGAAAAAATATAGCCTATGTTACTTCCTGATAATGTGGCTTTCTATTGGTGAAAGAATTTTTAAAATATATTTTGTAGTTTAGGCGTGAAAAACAAACATAGTCACTTTCGAATTTATAATATTTATAATATTTATTTTAAGATAGGATTACAGGGATTGAAAATTCTATGTATGTCTGAGATGATTGAGAAAATTCTATGTATCTAGAGATGCGTCTTCATTACAAAGTTATTTCCAATGACTTTTTTGCGACGCTATCTTTAATCGGTATTTTTGATCGCAAGCCACCAACAATGTATTTGGATTAAAAATAGATTCCCAATCAATCTTGGCCTTTGCATTAGACAATATAAATAAGTACCACCGTATGGTGTATGGTGTCAATACATTTATTTTTATATTATAAGATTGCCAAACATTTAGTTCAAAAAATCGCATATGACAGTGCAAAGAGAAAATCATCATAACGCCATGTCAAGACTGCCGGTCCTGTGCCTCATTCAAAGGCTTCCCGTGGTGAAGGCACCAAGGTTAGCTAACATTATAGCGCCCGATAAAATTTAGCATCAAAGCACGAGATAGGCGTTGATGCAATTTTGTAAAGGCGCTCATGTTACCTACACAGGTCGTCTATCCAACTCATGAACTTGCCTGAGCTCCAACTGCCGTCGGTTATTGTAGGTGTGTGTCCCGCCCACCACCACTATAATTTTGACCCATAAAAAATATTCTTACGCCTTTTATCCCTGAGGGCGTAGGAACACGTATCCCATTTCTGGAAATACCTACGTTCCACCACTGCATTCTTTGGACCCCTAAAGGTGGTGAGCCCATCGCCGGACCGTGCCTGTTACAAATGCCTGAGATTTAATTCTGGGACCGGGTTTCCTCGCGATGTTTTCCTTCACCGTCGAGCTATACGAGCTGAGATAATGAAATACACTCACCTCAATACAAGCAACGCCTATAGCCACACCAGCGATGGTCTTGTTCCATTTCTGGTACAAATCAGCGGTTCTCTGGCCGCAGCCGATGGTGTTGGCATTAGCGACGGTGCACGCGCCTCCAAGTATGCTGGAGACCACATTTCCGCCGTGCGTGCAGCAGGAAGGAGGTAAATTGACGATGTTGATTCCGTAGTCCGTTGGGCTGTTCTTGCCGCAGCACTCGAGCTGGAATGAGAGATCATATGCACTTTTATTTTCTATTTGTTTTAGTTTTAAGAACTATAACATTTGCACAGTCTTAGTGATCAAGGATTAATTATCTGAAACATCCTTTTTTACACAGAATAGCTGTAAACCTCTCACGGTAGAAGTTTTTGAGTGACTTGACGTATGTTTACTTGCATGTGACGTCACTGAAGGCAAGTGCGACGCCATCTTGCTTATAGAACGTTTGAGAGATTTTTTGGTGAAAATCATACTTGTATTAAAAAAAATTAGTTCGATATACACCACAGTGCCACAGCAAAATCCAAAACTCACTTAAATTGCCAGTCCATTATCTATACATATACTAAAACTCTAACGGGGCCGTGTCTGTACATGAAATATTTTTTGAAAAATTTAACGGTAGTGTATATGTATAGTTATTGATATAGATACCGAAACACAAATTTTTTGAATTTTTGTCTGTCTGTCTGTCTGGTTGTGCACGCATCACTCAAAAACTACTGGACGGATTTTGATGAAATTTGGTAGGGAGATCACTGAGTACCCGGGTCAACATCTAGGGTACTTTTTATTCCAGGAAAATGTCTCATTCCTACGGGTAAATATAAAAACTGGTTAAAAAGAGAAATACGTACTACTCCGAAACGATATTCACCTAGAAACTTGAAAAATTGTATGTAGGTGTCTTATATGTCGTAGGAAACCAGTATAAAAAGTTTTTTGGAAATTCCCACGGGAACGGGAATAAACTGAATCGACGCAGGAAAACGCCACTGGGCACCCGCTATTTGAAATATGGTATGTAGGTGTCTTAAATATGTCGTAGGCAACCACTATGAAGGGATTTTCGAAAATTCCTACGGGAACGGGAATAAACGGAATCCGCGCGGGCAACGCCGCTGGACACCCGCTGGTCAGTCATATTATACATTTGAGAGTACATATACTTATTTGGATCTTTGTTACTGCACCAAGCAATAAATCAACGGACTTTCATGAAATTTGGTACACAGATAGTTTATTTATTTATTTATTAAAGACACACAAAACAGACATTGACGAAAATGCACTATACTTAGTAAGTTTATGATTTGAATAGGCTAGGCTAGGCTAGCTAATAAAAAATAGGGCAATTTTCATCCTGAAAAACACAGTTCCCATGGGATGCGATAACATGAAGTTCAGTAGGTACAGCGAAGTAAGGCAAAGTTACCTGTTGCTGAAGGTTGTCGAATAGCGCACTAGCTGTCTTGCGCTCGGCGTCGCTAGGGCTGTTCCTCTGGTCGAAGATACCGTTGACTGACTTGACGAGGGCTTCCTGGATGGTTTCCGCGTAAGTGAACATCAGCACAGCCAGCACCACTTGCACGATGATGATCACAAGCAGGAAGATCGAGTACTGGGGAGAAGGGTAAATATTATGGGCAATGTGAGAAGAATTTTCATATTTTCTACAAATTGAAGGTTCAAATTATTACAGCTTTTTTTTGTGGTGTCGTGAATTTTGTGGTATAGCCTCTTCTCAACTCCTATGACATCAAAAATGCCCATTTCACCATTAAATCTCGACGAAAGGACGTAAGGCATTGAACATAGTTGACAAATATGCCAACCATATATTTAAACAAAGTGTAGGTACAAGTGTAATTAATATAATTTATTATACTCGTAGAATAGAACTAATAAAGCTATAATCCAGCCTGTTATTGGTTTTCCTTGATTTGTCATAGGTTTTGCTGCACTTCGATCGGTTAGAATACTATAATTAAAAGTCATATGCCTCAAGTGTTGCGTATGAAGAAACCACAATATACACTTTTAACCTTTTGTCGACGTCTGACGTCTATCGGTTGTTATGATGGGCCTATTGGCTCAGTTGATAGTGACCTTGCTTTCTGATTTAAAGGTCGATTTCCGCCGAAGATTCGTGTGCAAGAACATGTCTATTGGTTTCTTCTCTAGGCATTTATAAATATGTTATAAGTTGTTTAACACGCTCTACCTAGTTTAGGACATGAGTGAACTTGTGTCCGACAATTTATAATTAAACTAGCGACCCGCCCCGGCTTAGCACGGGTGCAATGCTGATACTACAACCTTCCTCTTGATCACTCTATCTATTAAAAAACGCATTAAAATCCGTTGCGTAGTTTCAAAGAGCTAAGCATACCTAGGACAGACAGACAGCGGGAAGCGACTTAGTTCATAGTATGTAGTGATTTATAAATCTAGGTATACCTAGAACATGTCACCCTTGTGGAACCATTCCAGTCTCAAGAGTTAAGCAATTGATTTCGCAGGTTAAATTGGTTCCGTAGACACGTCCGCGGCACGTGACGGAAAGTACTCTAGATGAAAGCAGCTTTCGTTTGCATAGAACTACGTGTAGGCTTTGTTTGAAATGTTGGATGCGACGCCACGCCCGATGTTCGTGGCCTATTGTACTTTTAAAGGGACTTTCTAGGTTTTAAAACTGTTACAGTCAATGAAACTCTGTCATTCTGTTTACTGTTTAATGGCGCTAGCCTCTTAGTTTTTGTAATACTTTGCGCTTCGCTTGCTGAATGTACTGTCACTGCAGAGCTGGTTTAACAATTATTTAGCTGACAGGTGCCCCGCACGCATTCAGTTTTCAATTACCTTGCGAATTTTGAAAGAGCCTTGCTACCTTCTTGCTACCATTGGTTAATAGGTAGGTAATAGTAGGTATTGGATTTCGAAACATTTGCTTCGAATTTGGTACTCGAAAATATTGCATCACCAGCATTTCTTTACAACTACATTGATAATTTCGAGAGCAACTAGCTCCTACGTGCCCCTTTCAGTGTTCTTAGCCCAGTCCATTCGCAACTAAATTGTAGGACACAATTTACACACGGTTATGCAGTCCCAAACTAGGCAGAGCCTATACTATGGGTACTCAACAACTGATAGACATATTTAAATAAATATTAAACACCCAGACACGAAGCCAACACACATGTTCTGCACAGAAATGTTGACAACAAGCTGGACTTTCGTCTCAGAAGGCAACAGGCCCATCAATATACTATAATGTCTTTGCTCACTTACACTTGATTAAAACTGCGTTTATGCTGCATATGAAAGGCAATCAATTTCTTCGCTTCCAGATTAAAGTCTGTACTTACAGTGACAACCATGCAGTGGCTCTCGCGAATGGCTCCGCAGCAGCCGAAGAAGGCGATGACGAACATCACCGCTCCCACGATGATGAAAACCCATGGTGCGATGGAAAGGTGCCCGTGCCTCTGCAACTCCTGCGTGATCACCGTCCAGTTGAGGAGGACCGCCACGCCGATGCCCACGACAGCCAGGCCGAAGAGCTGGAAGGAGATGGGAAAATTAGATTGCTATGTCAACAGATACTCCTAAAAAATTTTTTTTATTAATCCCGTACAAGTTACAATATACATTATTTTTAAGAATCACATTTTAAACTATAAATTGAAAACCTCCTCCAAAGCATCACATCGAGGCAACGTACCCATACAACTAGCAGCATTGACCCTTTGGACAGCTATGCAGACTCTGAAAAAAGTGGATGCCAGCTCTTGGATTTTGTGTCGCCTCGATAAGACGCCTTGAGAGCTCAATTAAGTGTGACAAGCCCGGGATCAACTAAAGAATCAGTTCTAGATATTTGTAGATTTAACCACGAGATTAACCATTCTTTTTGGGTCGCGCATTAAATGGGTAATAAGGTTAGTTCTGTTGTTCAACTTTAGAAGTTTAGGCTGTCGAGCTCCACATAACCCCACACGCCCGCGCCGTGCCCGCCGCGCGCACCAACCTGCTCATGCAGTCGCCTGCGCCGCGCGCTCTCGCGCTGCTCAACCGCCTACACTATACGGTTCCCGAGTGTGATATATTTGTGACTGGGATAGGTATGTTGATGATCGAGTGTAAGAGAATGCTAGAGGATAATGATGAACGTCGTGTAAGCTCATGTATATAATTAAGTAATTTAATTATATCTTGGTGAAATTTGTGGTGCTCTGGCTTATGCTGTAAAGCCACAAATGTGTGTGTGTAAATAAATAAATAAATAACCCTCGGCCTCCCGGGTCGTGTGGTATGTGGGAAACAAAAAAAAAGTGGCTATCTAACTGTCACAATTTTTAAGCCACCCAAGAGCATCTGACATGGCTTAACTTCCATTGTGCATAAACACATCGAAAACCGGGACCAACGGTTAACGTGCCTTCCGAAACACGGAACTTACACAACTAATGTGGTATCTATCGATCGTTGAGTTGCGCTAAATGTTTATCCGATCTTAAACGGATACCGATTGACCTATACAACTTGGCTGGCTAATTATAGTCTTACTAGCAGCGATCCCCCGGTTTTAACTGCGTAGTTCAAGTTTCTTTAGGCATACGGGAATAAAATATACCCTCTGATAAATGTAGGTTTCCATGGATGAAATATTTTTTAAAAACTGTTTAGTGGTTTGCGTGAAAGCGTAACAAACAAAGTAATTTTCACATTTATAATATTTAGGATTTTAAAGCAGAGTTACCCACATTTTTGACCAGTTGTATCTCTATCATCTAAAACTTTTTTAAGTACCTCTCCAATTAGGAAATTGATTGGGTTGCGTAACAAATCCCCGTACCTTACATTAGGCTCGGTAGAATTCTATCTATTTCCTCATCCGCGTGATGGAGGTCAGACGATTCCACTCTAATCGTGGTAGTCCTTGAACTGCGACCTAGCTGGGTAATCGGTAGTCTAGCGACACTGCCGGCACTGCCTTGTATAGATGACATATCGGTAGGGATATTTCAAGCCGATATTGGTACAGTGAGAGTACGAGTAAGACCCTAGGAGTGAGACTCGCACTGCAAGTGTAAAGCTTCATGTGCTCTTGACTGTACGACACCCAACTGTACACTGAAGCGGCGCTAATATCGCAACCACAGATCTAAGAAAGAAATCGCAACCTATACAGGGCTACATGTTTGTACCGTTTGGGGTGGACAGTTGGAGACCATGGGACGTAGGGTCCGGAAGCGCGGCTTATAAAAGCAGCACGTTTCGTCAAGCTTGAGGTCACCAGAGGGCTAACAGACTCTGTCAAAGGTTCAGCCTAGCCATCCAGAAGGGAATATCTACAGGGGTGGCCAACGGGTCGATCGTGGCAAATCAAAAAATAACAGTAGGTCTTGGGTCTAACCAAGTTGGCCAGCCCCCTCGCATATTTTTTATTTATAAACTACATAATGTATTTTTTCCAATTTTAATACTTGCAGTAGTTGCAGTCAACAAAAGAAGTGGGACAGAGCGTCACGCTGAGTGTCGACTCTCGTTTACACTTTCGTCACCTATATCGGAATGACCACGACACAGAAAACTGTTTCTGTGTTCCGTAAGCACAAAGATTTTATATAGGTGACGAAAACGATAGTGTGTCGGCGAATATGAAAACGTCCATTGACCTAAGTTTGCCAATACATAAACGAGTTCATTGCTACACACCGGTAATTACATTAGACGAGCCAAATACCCGACATACAACCTAAACACTAATACTAAGCTCTTAAACCACCTGTTCCCATTCGGATAACAAAACACAAATGAGAAAATTATAAAAAACATCGTGAGGAAACCCACAGGTCCCAGAAATATGTAGGTATTAGCGCCACCCCGGTCGGTGTTAGGCCATTATTAAAAGTGGGTATTTTCATAAATGGAATACTTCTGCCTACCCCCAAAGAGATAAAGGCGTGCATTAATATTTCTTCCTAAATCAATTAATGTACTTACAGAACATAATATAATAATACCTACTTTTGTAAAACTTACAATGGCAGTTTGGGAAATATTTTTACACGTCTAAAATTAACGCAAAGTGGAAGATCGGTGTCAACGGGTGTGCTGTCGAAACATCGCCTATTTTTGTGGAGAATGGGCGGGCCACTTGTTTACTTATTAGCACATGGTCGACTGATATTTTTATGTGTTAAAACGGTAGGTAAATGGCCTGGGAAAGGTTATAATTGGACATTCACGAACTATTCAGGGCAAGTAAATTGTGCGAAAGTAGAATTGCGGATGTTGATTTTGTAGCTTTAAAAAACCGGCCTAGTGTGAGTCTGACCCGCACACAAATGGTTCCGTACAGTAAAAAAAATACGTTTCTTGTTTTTTATTATTTGTTGTAGCGGCAACAGAAATGCCCATTCTGTGAAAATTTCAACCATCTAACTATTACAATTTATGAGATAGAGCCCACTGACATACAGACAGCGGAGGCTCAGTAGTAGGGTTCCCGGAACCCTTTGGGTATGAAACCCTGAAAAGTTGTAATTCACAGACACGCACCACATTTTGTATCCAAAGATGTCGAGACCAAGTCGAATTTGACCTTTAAGAACACCTGTTGTTCGTAAATGTATTACTCAGCGTTTGCTCTTGCAAAAATTCCAATAACTCGCATGATAAGACGGAAAAATTTAACACGACGTAGTTTGGTAAAGCCAGTACAGACTACAGACCTACTTCATGGTTCCTATCAATTATTAAGGACTATCGAGTGATCCCGTTTTTTCCGTTCCCTTGGGAATTTTGCAAAATCCTTTCTTATTTGACGTCTAGGTCATAAAGGGAATCTATTGTTAAAATTTCCAGTTCCTAGCTTCTGTAGTTTCGGTTGTGCATGGATGAGTCAGTCAGGTTTTTCCTCTTTACACATAGACATACTTTACACAATAGTAAGTAGGTATAAAGTTTGTAGGTAGTTGGTGGCGTGGTTTTTTTTTTGTGTTATAAAAGTGCCAAACGAGTAGAGCCGTGTGATGATCAGTTGTTCACCATCGCATGGAATCTACAACTTATGTGTTGCTTTGAGAGACGTTTTATAGCGAAATTCGTAATAAAAGTATTTTCGAGGTGAATGAGATTGATAAGGCGCACAATGCCACATTCGCAAAATGCCACACTAGCAAAATGCAACACTAACAAAGTGCCATAATATCTAATGAACAATTTATTCAAAATAAAAAATAAACATTCGAGAATGTGACATTATGAGAAAATGGTATTTTGCTTATATGTGACATTTTGCGATGTGGCGTTTTGAGAATGTGACATTTTGAGAAATTCCAATGTGTCATTTTGCGAATGTGCCATTGTGTGCCTGATCCAATGAGATATTTTCCCGACATAAAAGACACACTATATCCTATATTGGTTAGCTAGTAGGAATTCAGTAAAAAAAATAAACAGCAATTACTTAGTCATGTGCTTTAGAGATAAAACGGCTATGTATAGAATGCTAGTTACCTGTTTTATGGTGTTACCTACATAGTTTATCTTTATTACTCTTTTCATTTGATTATAAGCTGTACAAACTAATTAATGCTTGACTGTTGTTTACAACAAAGTCAACCATACCAGGAAAATCTTGGATTCTAGGATTATTCCTTAAATTCATGCCACTATCTTCGTTTCTTCCTTGATACAAATTGGATCTAATATCGTTTAGTTTTTCCTTGTTTTTCAAATAACAATAGATAATTTATGTAAAATTAAAGACGCACACACAACCTCTGAGTAAAATGCGAGCGTCCGCCATCTTTGTGTGTCTCGCCGTAACTTAATTGAACAAGATCGCCTCAAATAATACAATACACCGAAATGTTACAAGTCAATTTCCACCTTAAATATTCCAATCCAATTCTATATTCAAAATGTAATACCTATATAATAGACAATAACCGCTAACACCTTCCGCGCTCATTATTCTCGCGCCACATCCCGGAGGCGAGTTGATGCAAAAATTACAGCTCTCCGGAACCCAGGAGTTAGAACTAGCTACAGCCTGGCCTAGTACAGTCAAGAGCAAGTCAAGCTTGACACTACCAGTTTAAGCTGAGCTCTGATTTGTACCGCGCGCCATAGAATACAGGGCCGGGTCAAAGTCCAAATTGTCAACAAGCAGCAAGTTCTAAAGCGCGCTATCGAAGTTTTCTAACGAGTAACATCGACCGACGGACGTGGTCCCCCAGACACGATCACCTCTCATAAAGGAAGATCTTCCCTTTTCACGATGGAGGAGCATTCCACCTCCACTCTTCCATAATAGCATAGGTCCTATAATATGGAATATATTTAAATAAGGTAAATACATGCTCAAAAATGTATACCTATATAAAAATCAGGTCGGCACCGAATTGCCGGACATTCCTTTAGCCATGAACCTAATATCGGGAAATATCTTTTTGACAATTTTATTTGAATCGAATAGTTTAAATTAAATTCTTCTTTGCAGCTCTGATTCAAATGTAAACTAAAACTGACTCATCACTGGCATTATGTGACACGAAGTGTCTACTTAGAAAATACTATGGAAATAGATTAATTAAATTATTAGCTACGACTTCAAAATGGAAATTTTACTGTCGAAAATTTTACTTTTTAAGCAAAAAAGCATGATTGTCCTGTTGTTTATATTATAGCGTTCTTAGTCAGCTGGAGCCGATCTAAGCTTTGGAAGTGAACATTACATGCATGCGCACACGCAGATGCGGTCCTGACGTTGCATAATACTGACAGATGGCCGACTATTGAGGTCGGCTCGTGAACGAACGTTTTGTTTGCATTGTATAGGTACTGCGTATAAGTATGAATGTTGATTTTGCTTTCACGAATATTGATGCTTTGTAAACTTCCTACTTGGCAGGAATTGCAGAAAATGATAAGTGGATTTGGGACTCTTACACCTTATATAAGGTGATATTTTAACTAAGCTACATCTTGTAGGTATGTACTTTTATTCTAATTGAGAGTATTGAGACGAATGTAATTTTCCGGAAGCGCACTACCAAAGTTTAGGAAAGAGAATGATTTACTTCCAACCTCTTTGCGCACTACTTTTCAGAGCACTACCGTGTCATTAAGTAAACAAATAGGTACATTTCTTTATTTTAGGTACATAATAATATGTCAAGAAAAAATAAACAATTAATAAAATAAAATGTACAATACAATCAGAACATTATAAACATGAAGCTAAGTAATAAATAAAACTTGTTTTGTACTTGTGTCCACTATATAGGTTCCTACCTACCTACTAAATATTCAATTGTTGATTTCAACGTGGTTTGATGTTATTTGCATTCATACCACCTGAATTCTAAAGTAAGCCTAATCTCTAATCAGACATAAAATGAAAATTAAAAAAAAAAAACTTCCGCCTTTATCCCCGAGGCAGTAGGCAGAGGTATTCCATTTCTAGAAATCAGAGTTGGCAATGTTTTAAGCAATTGTTTAAAACAAGTGTTTAAATCATTGTTTAAAACATACATAAAAAAACATATACCTACTTACACGTAGGTATTCATTTATTTCATACAGTTTTTTTTGCCAATTTTGCAATATAATTCAAATCAAATCAAATCAAAATGGTTTATTGCAATCCTTATGTTATACATAGATAGTATTTACATATTTCAGTGTCAATAAGGACCTAGTTTAGGCACTGCAATACGTATATATTTGAGGTTGTGTTGTGTCACAATCATGAGAGCGCTCAATCCGAAAGAAAAATTAACTGTGGACGAGTTGGACGACTTAGATGTATGATGTAGCTGACGAAGAATAAGTAGAGTAGGATAGATATGGATGGAAGGTGAAATGAAACATGTTGATTTTTGATTTTCCTCAAGTAAAGATTAGTACTTAGTTAAAAATTATTACAATAAATACTTCTGATTTATTAGATTTATTGGTGTTTCACTTCACTATAACAACCTCTTATATTGTTGTCTCTTGTATTTCTTTTTATAACAAGAAGTGTTTTAAACATGTTTAAAACGTGATTAAAACATGTCAATTTCAACATTATAAAAAAAAGATTGAAACATGTTTTTTTTTGACAAAAAAGAAACACAATGTTTCGTTCTTTTTAAAAAAAACAGGTTTTTTTTCCAACTCTGCTAGAAATACCATTGTTTCACCGGTACATTCATTCATTAGACCCCTAAACGTGATAGGTGGTGAGCCTATCGCCGGACCGAAGTGCTGTTACACGTCATGTCTCAGAATTAATTCTGGTACAGTCAAGAGCACGCTAAGCTTGACACTTTGGACTTTGACCCGGCCCTGTAATCTATGGGGCGCGCAGTATAAATCAGAGCTCAGCTTAAACTGGTAGCGTAAAGCTTGACTTGCTCTTGACTGTACTTGTGAGTTTCCTCACGATGTTTTCTTTCACCGTCGAGTTAGTAATAAATATGTCTTGAGACATAATATCTCGAGATTCTCAAGACAGTACACTTCATGACACCTTCTCGATACAGTGTCTCACAGACTTTATAAATAAAACAAGGTAACTAATAAATTGAATTTATGTATTCAGAGTATACTCTGAATACATAAATTCAATTTATTCACTATAGTGAGCAGCACTGTAATTTTCAATTTTTCAGTTGGCAACACATTGTCATCCTCATGTGTCACTAAAAGTACGTCCAATGCATGGACGTAGTATATGTATACCATGGTCCAAGGTTACTGTGTACGTACCCCAGGGACAGATGCGCAGTGAGTAATGAATGTAATAATAATTGTGTTGACGTACACACGTATGTATTTCTAATAATATCGATGGTTTAATTGAAACGTTATTGTTACACAGAAAACAGATTAACAACTATGACTAACTACGATAAACAGCAGGCGTATTCACGGAGCTTCGATATTCGACTCGGAGATGTCTGTATCGAAAACGAATGTCATATTTAAATTTGACATAAGGATTCGGAAAATTTTCCGTGGCTGTCAGAAACGCCTAGAGTACAGAAAATTTTTCATTCGATCTGAATCGAACGGAAACGGTGTCGACTGTCGAGCCTCCGTGAATACGCCTGCAGGTCTGGGTATCCATTCGCATTATCCGTGACACTTACGACGATCAATCTTCCTTTTTGGCTATGATCTGTTTATTCATACATGAGGGATGAGAGAAATTACCTCCCATACAGCACGAATATTCTCGTGAAAAATGGGTATTTTCAGAAATGGAATTACCTCTCCCATTTTTTTTAAGCCCGCAGGGAATTGAGTCACTTACTCCTATCTCAGAAATGTTTGAGTCATCTGAAAGCATTTGTTGCTTAAAAGCTGTGTTGTATTGTTATATAATCAGTGTAAGTGTAATCAGCGTATTTAGGTTTTATAGATTACTGCATTCATCACTATAATTAATTGTGTATGAGAATTTAGACAGCTAAACTTTCTAGGTAGCTACCGAGAGTTCCTATAGAAATGATGTCTTTTATCACACGATATTTTCAATGCAACAAAAAACCTTGCTATCAATACTCCATAACCAACTCTATCACCGTATTGATAGAGTCGGTACCATAATTCCGTCCGGACTAATGACGTCATCTCTCTCCCTATCCGATCTCGGTTATCCTGTGACCTTCTCATGGCAGGCGGGTCATACGATCCCTCTTGGCGAGGGGCCCTAATTTATGCCCACTTACCCGTCAAAATAGGTACGAACTCGAGCGCGTTAGCTGCTATTTCTGGCATCCATTACCTACTGTGGTAAGGAAAATGTAGTGTTTATTCTAACAAAAGCATCCATGTTAAGAAAGTTAGGCAAGTGTGGGTTTTTAATACCATGGTGTTAGGTGTCTTTTATCACACGATATTTTCAATGCAAAAAAAAACCTTGCTATCAATATTCCATAACCAACTCTATCACCGTATTGATAGAGTCGGTACCATAATTCCGTCCGGACTAATGACGTCATCTCTCTCCCTATCCGATCTCGGTTATCCTGTGACCTTCTCATGGCAGGCGGGTCATACGATCCCTCTTGGCGAGGGGCCCTAATTTATGCCCACTTACCCGTCAAAATAGGTACGAACTCGAGCGCGTTAGCTGCTATTTATGGCATCCATTACCTACTGTGGTAAGGAAAATGTAGTGTTTATTCTAACAAAAGCATCCATGTTAAGAAAGTTAGGCAAGTGTGGGTTTTTAATACCATGGTGTTTTGCTTGGATCAATCTCAGTTCGCAGGTATAAGCGATTTTTTAAATATTACTCATTAGTGGACACATTTCATAAATTTCCAAAGAGCTTTTCTTACTAAAAGTTTAGGAACCGTTAGCGTTCCTTATTTGAAGATAATATTTTCAGAGTTGGATGATATAGGTGTAAATGATGATGATGAAATGATGATGTAATGTCTTAACAAATAAATAATAATTTAAGTAGGTAAGGATTATTGTTGTATGCTTACAATCTTACATGTTATTATGCGCTACCTCTCAGCCTCTCACAAGCTTCATAATATGTAGGTACTTTATAAATCTAGGTTCTCTTATCAATGCCCAGGTTATCAAGCCACAAAGAATGTGTTGAAACTAGCAACAAGAAAAAGAAAACTCTTTAATACCTACTGAAGTAATGACAACCATTTAGCAATTTAGAAAATGCCAAAGAAATAAACATACTTACACTCACATTGAAAAAACACTATTATCTTTTATTGGTAGTCGGCTAAAAAAATTACATGTCGGTCTTATTATCGCTTTAAGCGAGGAAATGTAAACATAATATAAAATTTTCCACATTGATCCAGTCTAAAGTAAGATTGAGAAATAAGTATCTCTCATAAAATTAGGTACCTACTTCCTTTCAACTATCCAGACGTCTAGACTTCGACTAGACTAGACTAGACTTTATAATATCCTCAACAGGAATAGTTATTAAGTAGGTATTCTACGACGTTGGTTTAAATTATTGAAGATCAGACGTATTTTCAAAACTAGATAATTATAAAATTCCATACCAGCTCACATTTACAGAAAGTTACAATATCCCTGAGTAACATACGCTATATTTTATCCTCGTATTCCCATGGGAATGGGAACTACGCTGGTGAAACCGCGCAGAACCGATACTTTGATGTATTTGTGAAGGAAAGTTTTTATTTCGATGTAAATAAAATCTATTTCGGTGTTCAATTTCCGCCAAGAAACAGTGTACTCACTACCTACCAGTAGGTAGTTATAATGTCATCATCATTTAATATGCAATTTGAAGACAAAATTAGATTCGGAACAAGTCCTTTATAAAGACAACATGGTTTTTAACATAATACTTTCTCTGTGGGCTCTAAGTTAACGTTGTCGGCACAATGTGGTGTTGTTAAAATGTTAGTCCATTTCACGAGTTGCGTTTAAGTGTTAATTGACCAATTACCGACAATAAGGTCTAATTGACGGACACGTTTAAACTGACTTCAACGACTTTATCAATCAAATTCGCGTTATTTTACTTTAATATAACAGTTTGAATGCTACACGGTTTTATACATGGTACCTTTTATCAGAATCTCTAAATAGGATTCATCAGCAACCCGTATCAGCCCACTGCTGAGCTAAGGGTCTTTCCTCGCACATGAGGAAGTATGGGCTAGAATCTCCCACGCGAGCCCACCTCGGATTGGGAGATGGTGTTGCCACTTAACAGTCAGAATTTTTTAAGCCACCCAAGGGTATCTGACATGGCTTAACGACTTCCATTGTGCGTAAACACAACGACAACCGGGACCAACAATTTAACGTGCCTTCCGAAACAAACGCTCGTAATGCAACTGGGCGGTCACCCATTCACTGACTGACCGCACCCAACTTTGCTTAACCAGCGTGATCGTTACAAACACACTGGCGCCGCAGGGCTACGAGCGCTTACACTCGAAATAGGATTAGGCTGTATTTATTTAAATCGAGTTTTGAGCTACCAATAAAATTTCTCTCGAAAATAAGGCGAAAGTACCTATATTTATCGTTGTTGTTTTTGTAACACATTTTATACCTACAACACCTAAAAAATTAGATTGATGTCCCAATTTTAGGGAATTAGATACCCTTAGTTCATATCGCAGCTTAGGATCAAAGCCATTAACATGATTGCGATAGACAATACTCACGAAGTGAACAGTAACACCCATATAGGTCACCAACTCGCTATCACCATTTTACGACTTAATAACTGTACTTTACAAGCCTAAAAATGATAGTACAAGAAGTTACGTTTTATAAAGGCTTGTTACAAATACGAAACAAAGAAATACACTTTTTTTTTTACTTTGGACATCGACTAGCTTTTACCCACAACCTCGTCAGCGAGCGGTCCGAGAAGAAAAATAGTTTTTATACATTTAAATATAAAAATTGTCCTCCAAAGAGGAACCATGTGGGACAGTGCTCAGAAGACTGGCCGCGTTCCCTCTTTGAACCCGATCCTTTGACAGAGGTGACTGCCAACCCTCAGCTGACAGTTATATTGGCATCTTAGACATCTTTTGTGTGCACAGAGAAAGTTTTTTGTACAATTATTATGAACTAGTATTGATCTTGACACTAAGGGGCGTATTACAGAACTATCTTCAAGCTCGGACCTCCGCTTGGAGACAGAAAGAGATGCCGCTATATAAGTAGCATGATGCTGTCCCCTTCTAAATGTGCTCTTATAACTTTTGGCCAATTATATGTTACTATATTTTGGCGCTGTCTTTGAAATTAACCCGTTTGCTACTTTGGCGCCACTATAATTTAACAGATAGGTACTTCATCCCAACAAAGAAATTTCTACCTTTTATAGTTTTATAAATACAATTTCTAGAGAGATCCGAACTCGATATAAATAAACCCATCTAAAGGCTAAAAGACAAGTCATCTTACGCAAACAAGGCAATTTCCAGTTCACTAGACAGGCGTCAGGCACCAGTCAGCGACCCCAATTCATTATCGCGAACTTGTTTTAAAAGAATATCCATGTTAAGCTGATACGGACGGTTGTGCACACGGGCCACGATATTTCAGTCGGTTGCGTTTGCACAAGTACTCGCATGTCGTGGGATTGGTGTGCATGTGCTCCGTGCTGTAGTGGGTGGATACATTCGGAGTATAGCAGCTTAGTAATTATAATTATGCGCTGCGCTCCGTTACGTTTACGTATTGCGTAACACGGTGGTTCGCTCAAGCTTGTTTTGTATTGTTTTGCTCTTACGCTGTTTAAGAAGGTACCTAACACACATTGAAGTCATGTCTCCAGTCTACTCGTAAAATGTATCAATGCAATTTCTTATTATCCAAAAGTTGTTTTACATTGCGTAATATCTGATATTATCAGTAACCAAAAAAAATTTCGTCATTCCAAAATGGCGGACGTTCGCTTTGAAATATTTTTAAAAGTAGTAATGAGGAAAATGTCAATATAATGAGCGCAAGCTGATATTGATTTGACCACAGATGGTCTGTGGATTTGACACTACTAACGATCCGCTTCCCTCGCCATATACCCATATTATGATATCACGACAAAAAGTACCTACTATTAAAAACAGCCGTATACCTATACATATAGGTACTAACTGCCCACTTTCCTGTTCCTCGCATATAGCCGCATGAAACCAACGCTTCAAAGCGAAGAGCTGGCACTTCGACACGCGTCAACTTGGCAGCCGTGACGAATTCAGATGTTCTTCCAATTGGGTTATTGTCTCTATTTTGAGTGATAAAAACTTAAACATCGACAGATAAAATCCACACTATAAGTCACTGGACGCCCTCCGGCCAGATGGGATGACGATCTGCGAAAGGCTGCAGGCAAATGCTGGATGCGTCGAGCAGGGCGCTATGGCGCTCATTAGGGGAGGCCTATGTCCAGCAGTGGACAAATGTAGGCTGATGATGATGATTAGTCACTGAACCAACGGATACTATGTGCCATTAACTGAGACGTGTTCCTTGATAACAAAATATACCTACTTTTTACTCGTATAGCTTCACTTGTATTGTACCTACCTAACTAAATTCTTATAAAATTGTCGTATAGATACGAAAATTTACAAGTGTATGTAGTTTGGATGACAATATAATAATTTGGTATCATCGAGCTGATCCGATGATGGAGCCAGGAGGTGGAAAGTGGAACTCCTCAATGGCTAAGTAGCCATAAACCCCTCGAGTTTGCGCTCATTTTATTTGTTTCGATGATTGCTTGTTTTTAGTCTTCACTACATAGTATCAGAGACCAGTTTACTGATAGTATAAAACAATGTCCCTATATCCCTATGTCCCTATATCCCTATGTCCCTTTGTATGCTTAAATCTTTAAAACTACCCAACGGATTTTGATGCGGTTTTTTTTAATGGATAGAGTGATTCAAGAGGAAGGTTTTAGTGTCAGCATTCCACCCGTGCGAAGCCGGGGCGGGTCGCTAGTTTTAACTATAACAACTGCACGATTGCGTATTACATAGGTGCTCGACTTGGTATGAAGCTATAAACCTTCAACGGTCGCTAACCTCATAACGTACCCTAAACGTCATAACAACACTAATGAAGTTCACGTTTCAGAGTTAACTAGCACCTAACAGATCCTTCGAACCATTGAACTTTTAATTTAGGCTCAAATTGACTTATTTACGGCGAACATCAACTCGACAGAAACCACGTTGCTCATAATTTTCACTGAATTTACGCAGAAGTTGTAATTACTGACAGGGATCACTAAACTCTACTTGGAATATCTTTTATGCACACTAGCGACCGCGCGCCGTCCGCGCCGTCGTCGCTTCTCGTCGGTTTTACACTTATATTATAAAGATGAAAGATTTGTATTTATGTATATTTGTAACCTCAAAAACAACTGGACCGATTTTAATTCTATCACTAATGGAAAGCTACAATATCCCTGAGTAACATAGGCTACTTCCTCATGTGTGAGGAAAGAGCCTTAGCTCAGCAGTGGGCTGTTACGGGTTGATGATGATGATGATGAACATAGGCTATATTTCAATCCCGTATTCCCATGGGAACGGGAACTACGCGGGTGAAACCGCGCAGAACCGCTAGCATGATATATGACCTTCCTTGTTTATTGCTCTTTCTATTCGTGAAAACTGCATCAAAAATGTCTATGATCAAAATGCGTTGCGTGGTTTAGGATTTAGCGGATATACAAACTTAGACTTTATATGTATACAGAGATCATGTAGATATACATGTATATACTCACGCTTTAGACAATCGACTATAGGTGCTGGTTAAACCAAATCCCGGCTAACCACTGCCTGAAATGCGTATTTTTATTTGTTATATTTATCTTAGGATTAAGATACTAATATAGTTATAAGATCATTTTTACTAACAAAATGGGCCTTTGTAGTCTAATGTATTACTATAAATAAAATAAATAAATAAATAGACTTCTACCTAACACGATCTTGGCAGTACTCGCACGCTTCATCAACATCCATCAATCAGTTCATACATGTTCGGTTCCGTCGCCGATCTGATCAATGTCAGCACGCCTAGGTACATCACCATTTTCACATTCATAATTTCCTTCTATATTTGTCTTATTAGACTCCGAATGTCTAGATCACCTGAGCATCTCTCAAGTCTCAATCCTAGACTCCTAGTCAGTGCATCCTCTTTCAAGCCACAACGCTCTCGGATTACAGTATTCCTTCATAGTGCCATGATTTATCTAAACATGTCATAATTGACCGTCACTGATGACGATGCCCGTCACCAGGGAGTCATCAATCACACAGACACATCACGCATATCACCGAAGTGACAAATCTAAACGAAGATCTGAAATAGCTCCGAAGAACAGTTACTCAACGTGACCCGCCCAATGCTCCAGGTGTCCCGCAGTTGACGAGTTGCATAAGAGAAGGGCAATGACCTCCCGACAATGAGGCGGACACGTGATGGGGGGAGGGGGGCAGGGGATCATTGACAACGCCACGGAACTACAGTAATCCATGGCCCATTCTTTCTTTACTACTGATGTTATTCCGTGACACTGTCAAGGAACAAAGACCAGAGGACGACCTTCAGACCTACCTACTAATGTTGTTATTGATATTTATTATTATTGCGGCATTAGTGATAGGGTAAAGTACACAATTATCGACACTTAAATGCTACCATGTATTCAAGGCCCAAAACATAATTTTTTTTTTATTTATTTAACTTCATGTAGGTTGTACTAACAAAATGAACACATGGCTTACTTAATGCAAGGCATTATCTACCAGTCAACCATCAGGCTAAGCTGAAATAATTTTTCGAAATTGGCCTCAAATAATAAAAATAATAAATGTATATTATATCTAATAATCTGTGTTGTTTTTGGTCTACAATAAAGAGTTATTGTATAAGGAGAGTTACAACTTTTTTATGTAATTCTTTTAGAGGGTTAAACGACTGTATTTTATAAAAATCTTTTGGTGACAATAATTTTGTGCTTTACCCCCCCTTACCTTACCTGATTGACTAAATATTTTATTAATCGCTACACAAAAATGTTAATGCTGTCGTTGTGTGCAGTGTACACAGTAGGTACTTTACAGACAGGAAGTTAATCTAATTAAAATCACATCACGTGTTGTTTTATATGCCATCCGCGGCACTATACGTCTTGAAGGATACAATATTATGATATTTGTATTTATTTTTTTCTGTAGGTAATTGTAAATTACACTTAGAAAACTCAATATTGCAATAACAAGGCAGTCTAAACTCGTCCATGAAGATTGGCTAAATGTAAACAGCAGCCCATCTCCACCGACGAGTTGGTAATATAGGTGTACCACTAGTAACAGTAGAAATACGATATACATACCTACAAACGTACCAATTATATGTAGAAGAACGTGACAAACGACAGTCAATCTGTAGAATTATCATCGTCATCCATTCCACTGCTGAGCTAAGGGAAGGGCCTTTCTTCATACATAATAAAGTGTGGGCTTAATATCCCACGCGAGCCCACCGCTGATTGGCTAGGATAGATGCCACCCAAGGGTATGACAGGGCTTAACGATATATAAATAAACAGGTAAAGAAAAATATAATAAACAAGGCGTGTTTGTAATAAATCAGGTCTGCGGAATGTAAATGTGGGGTGCTGCCGTCGACTGGCGCCAGCTAGGCGACCCTTAACTACTGATGACTTCATTTTGGTACTTACGAGGAAGACTATTATTACATAAGAATGTTCAACAACAAAGACAGAGTAAGTATTACATAACACGAAAGACGGAGTACGCTGCATTCCGTTTCAAAATATCGGATGGATGTTTTGCGAATAAGGTGAAACTAACTGCAAGTTTAGGAAGGTCGTGGCATGCAATATCCGTGGCTACTTTCCGAGTTGCAAATATGTATTGCTACATTACTGAATCTGTTAGCAAAACACATAAATTTGCAAACCAGTTGCAAACCACTTGGATTCGTTTTGCATCAGGCCAAAAGCAAACTAGTTTCTGAAAGGACATTCAGTTCAGATTTAAACTGCTGCTTCTCAACTGCCCTGACAAGTTTTACATAACGGTTCTCTCTAATACATTATATATTCTAATGTAAGGTCTAAGTTATACCCACACGTGGCAAGGCAATTAAACTACGTTTATTAACACAAATCCAATTTATAACAAGGTAGGTAAACTGTATATAACAGGTAACGTGTTGAGATATTTAACAGCCGCCTTTAAATTCTTACTCTGCGGAGAAGGGATAAACACACGCTAAAGTGCCAGGCGCCGATTTGGCGTCTGAGGCCGTCTGGTGATGTCACCTCGCGACCATGTCACGTGGGTACGATACTTGAATAACTTGATTTGTAAGTGTGTTCTGCACATTGTTTAGTTCAACGGGCACTTTGTCCGAATGAACAAGGACGCTCTTAAAATGGCTGTTTTTCGGTTACCATAACCGTTACATTCTTATCGCTTCCTGCTAATATCTTTGTTCGCTCCGCTTCTTTGATAAATTGACGCAATAAACTGTTTCATTTGTAGTATAATGCTTGCTAATTTTGCCGCGATGACCTCAAGCTCTCAAGTAGGTCTTCATTGAATTACCAATGAGGATAATGTTCGAGAAACTCTTTAGCCTTGAGTCAGTCACGTCCCGAAAACGTTTTCCTTCGGGTTTTGCGGGGTTTTTCCTTGACCCACTTCTATCTGAGAGGCTTCAGAGTACATCCAACGGTGTATCTTGCAAAACATTCCAATGAATAATCTTATTAACGACTGATGTAGCCTTGCGAATTCATATAATAGCAATGTTAACCAACAACGGCCTTGTTTTAACGTCATAAACGGAGGCATGACGATATTATTTGCACTGACATCAGCTTCCGTATCATCGTAACCCTTGGTAAGTCTAAGTGCGATCTACATACAAGTTTCATTATAAAATCGTGCATAATTTCCTTATAACAAAGGTTAGACACATACCATGACCATTTCTGTCTCTTGTAAATGATGCTATACCTATAACGTGGCGAAGTAAAGTCAGTCATTTATTGTCCCTGTCGGACATATGACTATAGTGATTCATTAATTATTCAATAATACACCTGTTGAGTAAAAGGCACGGAGGGGAGGAAAGGGACCCTGGTCACGCAAGCTTGCCACGACCTACTTCGTGAGGGGAAACATTTGGATTTACAAAATAACAAAGACAAACAATACAGTTCTGTAGGTACCTACTTGATGTAACTTTTATAACCTCAAAACTTTAAACCCAGATAACTTCTCCACTGAAAAAAGGCCCTGTCAGCATTATATTTACCTACTCATAAATCAAATCTTCAAGAGCAATCAATCAATCAAATCAAAATAAAAATCAAATTCAATCTTTACAACTTGGATTACAAGGCATCTAAGTTGTAGTTTTAAGTTAATTAAGAAATGAACACGTATTTTGCATTAGACGGAACACCGTTGTTCTCATATGTAACTGAGATCATGTTTCCCTCGAGTTTAATCTAAAGTTTGAATGTACCTCAAACTACACATTTACGACCCTAGCTAAGGTATACATATACGCAATTAATGAAAATATCAGAATTTCGAATCATTGGAGTGGATATAACCTTCAATTTACAATGCCAAGTTTTTGTTGATTTGCTGAGATGCAAAAAGTTAACTGCCGTGACTGGTTATCTAAAAAACAAACTAGTATAGCTTACCACACAGTCTATAGAATGAAATACCCATTTGTAGGTATATGAATAAGTTTAGTAAGTAGGTATGTGCCATGTGATGTAATTTCCACGGTAATTTTGATGTAATGATTACTCTCAGCTGACTCTGAGTAATTCCATTTGACACGTTCACATTATCGATCACAATGTGCACAAAAATGCAGTTGCAGACCGTATTGATTCTAGTGATCAGTCTCTTCGCGTGACGCACGCTTTCAATTCTGATAAATAGATAGGTACAGCCAAGAGCACGTGAAGCTTGACACATTGAACTTTGTAACGTTCCTTTTACAATCGCTCTTAGAGGTCAGACTCGCACCACAAGTGTAAAGCTTCATGTGCTCTTGACTGTACAACATCCGTGATTGGAGTGATGTTATGCGCATCATGCGCATGAGTAGGTAGGTAGGTATAAGAGTATAGTTCGTTTATCAATTTTGGCACTGTAATTCTAGGTACAATTGATAACCAGGGGGCCAATTCTACTAAAATGTCAACGGTTATAGTTGGATGACAATGACATGTCCATGGTCAGTCAGTTGTGTTATTTTATCACTTTTCAGAGTAAATTTATAACACCATCGATTGACCATGTCATAGTCATTGTCATCCAACTTTAACCGCTCACATTTAGTAGAATTGGCCCCCAGTTCTGTGTTTTGTGGGGCAGAAAGGTAGGGTAGAATTAATTCTGAGACATGTGTAAATAGACCCGGTTCGGCGATGGGCTCACCATCTATCACGTTTAGGGGTCCAATGTATCTCGTGATTCCAGTAATTGAATACCTCCGCCTACCCCTTCGGGGGGGTGAAAGGCGTGAGATGATTTTATTTATTTAATAAATTTAAAAAAAGCTGCTGAATGGGTTATCTAGCTCCTCTAGCGGTCGCTTACGTTAACGTCCTTTATTTTGTAACAACGCCCCCAAACTTTTAGGCCCCAAAGGGCCCTGCATTACTTAAGACGGTCCTGGTTATACCAACGAGTCTTTAATTACCTGCGCGCTGCGGTGTTTATTCAGGTTATCAAGTTTTATAAGTAGGTACCTACCTACCTATCTTTTTTCTAATGACACTGTCTTGAAACATCTTAAAACCATAATAAATATGTTTTTAATATTCATGAATCATAAAATAGAACTGCGATAGGTAGGTATTGTATGTTTTAATCAAGTCACTCTTTTATTAGTTCAAATTAAGCTTCTCAATGAATGTTTTGTTTTACGTAGTTTTCTCGATAGGTAGGTAGGTAGGTATGATATTATTAAACGCGAGAATTTGTGAAGATGGATGGATGTTTATTACTCTTCCCAACAAAACTACTGAACGGATTTTGATGAAACTTATAATATTATAAGAATAGCACACAAGCTACTTTTTATCGCGGACGCGGACGAAGTCGGGAAAAACTAGTTATAGAATATATACCTAAATGTGTCGAGTAGCACAATACGGTTCCCTTTACCCTACAAATTCCAGAAATTGTAGTGGTGGGGAGATGCAATAGAAAGTAAGTACCTACCTATAGAAATTATGTAGCGCTCCCATTTCTTTTCTCTTTCCCTCTTTAGCTGCACTACGTATTGAAAGGGAAACAAAACAAATGTCTAGGATCAGAAAAAAAACAGACGAAATAACACCACGACGTTCACCTCTCTACAAAGGTCGTTAGCCTGTCGTTCTATTATTTATAATTCAATAAAATACATCTATGACTGGTCTTGTTATTTACAAGAAAATGGGGCAGTCTTGATCCAAAAATAAATTGGAATAGCTGTATTCAAACAGCATAGTTTATTACGCCAGGCCAAATCACTTTCCGTGATTTTTTGTTCTTGCTAGCTTAAAATTGAGTTTGAACTTAGCCGCAAGCCAGGTGAAGCTGCGGCCACGCCGCAGGTCAACCCATGGTTTCCATTCCACTGTCCGCTGACCACCGCCGTAACAAAACCGGTTCCTCGCCCTACCAACTCACCGCGACAATGAGGTTGAAGAAGAACAGGACATATTTCACAAAACTCGAGCCACACCCCATATTGGATTCACAGTTGTAACGAGTCACACACAAACTTCACAAGTTGAGGTCACTCACGGACTGTTTACTTGCGGAACAGACCAGTACGAACGCGCTGCACGGTGTTGAATACGCGACTGAAGAAAATAAGCGACTGGCGGAACGCTGATCGGATCGCGATGGCTGCGACCCCTCGCCCCGTCTCCTGTATCGTGCGTGACCCTTCACACCCGTCATTCACCTATATCTGTCTTCTTCGCTCTGCACGGTGCACGCGTTGCAAGATCCTTGCTCTGTTGCCTTCTTATTGTGTCGCATTTATCTCAGTAGTAGTAGGATTTTGAAGAGAATGAAGTTGTGTGTGAACTTGAGCTTTGGGAATTTGGAGGATATTTTTATGTAGTTTTTTAAAGAATTTTTAAAATCCTTAAAAACTCACTATTAGGTACAGACCTGGAATCGTGAATGAATTAGGTATCGTGACATGCAATGTTTAATAGGTACCTGGGTAGGTACCTACCTATAAACATCTTTGGTGACATGCCGCATTTCTGAAGGCGGTAGGTAGGTAAATCAATTAGGTAGGTAGGTACCTACCTTACTAACAATCATGATAATGCGTATTTAATGGCTGGCCCTGGGCAAGAATCGAACTTGCGATCAAATGAGCTGTCAGTCGTTTACCAACTCACATAGGTAGGTAGGTAGGTACTACTTAGTAAACATCATGTAGGTAATACACCTACTAGGTATATTACCTACACCAAAAAAAATGTTAGCCTCATTTGATGCAGATTTTTTTTTTACATTAGGGTAGGTAGGTACCTTACCTAAGGAACAATACAACAACACTTTATTGTACACCAGAAACCACACAATATGGATACCAAGTTGGTGTTGGTATTACCAACATTAAACAAAGTATAAGCTTTTAGCGATTTTTTCTAGACAACCTTAGGATGGATGAAACTGAGAGATTAGAATGGTAAGGTAGGTAAATAGGGAAAAAAATAATATTTTTATTATTTTGGTATGAAACCCTATACAAACCGAAGAATGCTATCCAACCGGACGTCGCTTACCGCCTTGTGTTCCTAATTAATAACATTAACTAAGTACCTTCATAGTAATAGATTCTCGCCCTGCACCGCTTATAGCGATTTTGCGCACGTAAGCAACGCGCCATCCACACCGTTGCGCCCACGCACGCTTTCTTATAGAGTCTGGAGCAGATAAGCATGTGCCACGATGCATTTGGGTTGTCTTAGTTAGAATAGCATTTAATTTTAGTCTTAAGCTGTCACTCACACATTTTTAATTTTTAAAAAGGGTTCCTCGCCCCGTGGTTCCAAAAGTAAGTAGCCACATCTGTATGTAAGTTATTTAATATTATTTTAATCTTGCATTATACATGTTAGACTACATTTCAATAGCGTTGACTAGTGTTTAAAGTAATTATCTGTAACGAGTCTGCTATTCGCTTTTCTTTAGCAAAAAGTAGCCATAACGCGCCATACCTTCGTCGGCCATTGGAGAAAGTGCGCAAACGCACCTCCGCTGCTTGTGCTCCAACCACTTTCCAATACCATGCCTTTAGTTGACATGATCCCTATACCAGCCAGACAAGTTGTCCATCGGTGGGCAATCATCATCAGTTTGTATAATGAGTCCTATATAAATATCTAGTAGGTATAGCTATTATACCTAAGTCTTTAGCAAACCGTCATTAACTGTGTTTTCTTTACGTATTCTGCCAAGATTCACAGAATAATAGGACAATAAGCACAGACGAAGACTCACTCCCTACAAAATTCAATGCAAACCAAATTTCTCACGCGTATGGAAGAAACTCAATGTTACGCTAAAGCGCTAACAATATCAGCATAATTGCGTGAGTGAGTATATAAGTAATTCAAATTAAAACAACAAATTAAATAATATAAGAGCAGTGATAGCGCTTACGCCGGCTTTAGCCGGCCGAAAATCAGTGAGGCTCGGGTTCGAATCCTGGCGGCTGGCATGTGTACCAATGAGTTTTTCAAAAACTTACGTACATATTTATCACTAACTCGACGGTGAAGGAAAACTCGTGAGGAAACCCGCAGGTCTCATGTGTGGCAGGCAGGCATGTGTAAATAGACCCGGTCCGGCGATGGGCTTACCACCTATCACGTTTAGGGGTCCAATGTATCTAGTGAAATGTGGGTATATCCAGTAATGGAATACCTCTGCCTACCCCCTCGGGGATGAAAGGCGTGAGATTATTTATTTTAAATTAAATATAACATGATCCATTAATATTAATAAAACAAATACGTATAAAATCGGTATTTATTACCCTATAAGAATTTCCATTTTTTATTTCAATTACTTACTTAGATACAAAAATACAGGTTACAAAATTCGTTAACTGAAAATAAAATTACTACGCAAAATAACAATCACACAACCACATTACTTACTAATTCTAACCACCTGTAGGTAGTATTTTGTGACCAAAGTTGCACTCACATTACATTATGTATTAGGTAACCTAGGTAAAGCATAAATAATTAAAAATAGGAAAAAAACTGTTTACAAAATAAGTACTAGTAGAAAAAATGCATTTAAACCTCTGTATACGTTTGGCACGTAAACTGTTTTTTTTTAAATAAATTGTGGGACGAAACTAGGCAGAGTATGTAGGTCCTGCACAAACGATAAACCTACTGAAATACAGGAGACATTTTCATGTACACAAATGTTGACCACGGGCAGGATTGGACCCAGGAATCTCGGATTCAGAAGGCAGGGTAACTCACTACCAATCTAGGGAGTCGATGTTACTAATAATGCAACCCAAAAAAAACACCTAAATAAATGTGAATATCTTTACTCACTTCTTCTATCGACTATATTCAATCCGTGTGACATTCACCATCATCAACCTGTAACAGCCCACTGCTGAGAAAAGAAAGGGTATTTTCTCACACATGAAGAAATATGGGCTATGATCTTCCACGCGAGCCCACCGCAGATTGGGAGATGGTGTCCTGCTGGAAGCTAGTGGCCTGCACCTGACACTCAGAATTTTTAAGCCACCCAAGGGTATCTGAAATGGTTTAACGACTTCCATTGTGCGTAAACACCATGAAAACCGTTACATTGACAGTTCATAATGTCAAGGCTGATGCATCTATCCTTCCAGGCTCACAATGTCTAGAGTCCTAGAATGTCTAGTATGCCCAAAAAGTCTGGTGTCATTTACGTCCACTCCCAAAATGTCTAGGTGTGGCAACATTCATTATAAGTATTCATAATTCATTTGGATCGTTAATAGAGCAGTGATAGCCCGGACGGTTAAAGAGCCGGCCGAAAATCAGTGAGGCTCGGGTTCGAATCCTGGCATGTACCAATGAGTTTTTCAAAACTTACGTACATATTTATCACTAGCTCGACGGTGAAGGAAAACATCGTGAGGAAACCCGCAGATCTCAGAATTAATTCTGAGGCATGTGTAAATAGACCCGGTCCGGCGATGGGCTCACCACCTATCACGTTTAGGGGTCCAATGTATCTCGTGAAATGTGGGTATATCCAGTAATGGAATACCTCTGCCTACCCCCTCGGGGATGAAAGGCGTGAGATTATATATATATTGGATCGTTATAATATTGGACTAACCGCTTTCATTTCTAAGTGCAGTAAATGATTGAAATACTGGATTAAACATAAAAAAATATTCCGATTTACATTACTTGACCTACAAAACCCAAAAGGTCATCTTTAGCTTCATAGCCTATTTGTCATCTCGTATCGCAGGCTGGGGTTAGTTAGGTCATCCGATAGAGATAATACCTAGTAGTGTTTCTTAAACAAAAAATATATGATCTGATCAATTAGGGTTTCTGCTCGAGAAGTCTCGAACTCGAGACTACTCGAGAAATTTGGCTTTATTCGAGACGAGATATTTTTTCAAAGTACTCGAGAAGTCTCGAGTACCGCAACCGGTATATGCATTTTAATTTTTTGCCGTGTTATACCACCCGCATTTCGTATTTCGGCGCTTAAAACGAAGACGACGCGAAATGCGTGGCAGCGCGGGTGACGGGGTGAAGTTAATTCCCAGCAAGTCACGAAAAATTTAATAAGACGAGAATTTAATATGTACGAATCGACTAAAAAACGAACACCCAACCTTGAGAGATTGTTCCAAGCCCTAATGACTGTCAAGCCTACTTCAACTGAAAATGAACCTGTTTTCAGCTTGGCAGCCAATATAGTGACCAAAGTACGGAACAGGCTTTCGGACAATTCTATAAAAACCTTAATATTTTTGAAAGCCTATTTCCAAAGAATAAATTAAGATTTTTTATTATTTACAATCAGGAAGATTCGTTATATTTTTACATTCATAATTTTATAGTTATAATTAAGTATATTTAGTAAATAGATCTCAATTACGTAAAAAAGATCTCAAGTCAAGGTAGGTGATTGATTAATAGTTTAATAGACACTGATTATCAGCTGATTAAAATACTGTTAATTAATATAAGACTGTTACTTGAAGAAGTTTTTTTGATTTGTTTTAAGAATATTTTATTTTAAGTTTTTCATCATTTAATGATGATTTTAATGATGATAACCGGCTGATTAAAATACGGTTAATTAATATAGTTAAGATTGTTACTCGAAGAAGTTCTTTTGATTTGTTTTAGGAAGATTTTATTTTATGTTTTTCATCATTTAATGATGATTTATATGACTGATATGAATACAATTAATGATGGTGCAATCAAACTTACTTTTTGATATTTAACTTATTTTATTTGGTTACATTTTGACAATTTTTACGATTTTTTTTAAAAAGCCTCGAGACTCGAGAGTACTCGAGAAATTACCCTCGAGATTTCTCGAATCTCGAGAAAAATAAAAAGTCGAGAAACCAGAAACCCTATGATCAATACAAGCGGCGTTCTGGCACATGAGTAAAGAAACGGAACAGAGACAAAGCTTCTAAGGAGCGAGCGAAATTCTTACCTATTTTGGTAGGGTTGGCAAAGGAGAATAAAATAAAATAAAATAAATTTTTATTATCTTGAGATTATTTAAAAATGATGTATTTGAGACTATTTACAAATGACTTACTTTTTTATTATCTTGAGATTATTTACAAACGATGTACATACGACTATTTACAAATGACTTAAGTACTCCAAATTTTTTATTATGACTTGATTTTTAAAAATTTATTAAATCTTTTGATTGAATGATAAATTCTAAAATTTCTAAATCGGATATAAAGTTTTTTCAAGTAATCAATTGGGAAACATTCACAAGGCATATTAAATGTACAGTCTTGCACTCGTTTTAGAATGTCATTTCCAATATTTCCAATGTTTATGTCGAGATCATAATATTATTATATAAGCTATATCTTATTAAGCAGGAACGTAAACAAATAGGTAAGCAACCCTTGCGCAGCCCTCGGCTTTCCAACTGACCGAGCCGGTTTTATCCAGTTGCGGCCCGTACGTGACGCAGCGGCAGTAGAAACGCACACATGCACAGCTTGCTTGTAGTAGTGTACCTACGACAGCGCGGTTGTATGAAGCTTTGTCTCTGTTCCGTTTCTTTACTCATGTGGTTCTGGGGCGTAAGTAGGTACCAGGGTCACATAACTATGATTGCGTCGAGTAGACATAGACCTACCTAACCCACTTGACATGAGCTCCAAACGAAGTCTCAAGCAAAATATTTATTCAAAATTTCTATTAGAGATCATTCTCGAATTATTCCTTTTAAATAATTACTCTCTATATGAAAAAAATAAATTATATCACTAATTATCTTACTTATTTAATTAAAATTGCCAGTAAAAGAGTACCCCGAAACCAAGTAGCATGTGTCGTTTGATGACTTACCAAGTTCGTAGTGACCTGCCTGCCTACCCTGAAGGGATAAAGGCTGGAGAAGAATTATGTATGTTTGATCTCTGTATCTTTTACTCGGTGCGAGTTAGTTTACAAAACTAACGAGACTAATTGGATTTACAATCGCAACACAAATATCAGATAACATAACGAAGGGCCTATATTCTTTCGTAATTCGACTTTAAAAAATTGCTTTGTCTTGAACATTATGACAAAGTTTCTAAATCTACAGTGCCGTGGAATACACTAGAGGCTCTCTTGAATTGAATTTATGAGAGTATACGATGTAAGTACTTGTATTCGGATAAGACTTTATTGAACTTCAGTTTTTTTCATTAGTCTTTTGTTAATAAATCAATGTCACTGCGAAGAAGTTGAAAACAAGTAAAAGCGTTGTTTGTGGTACATAATACTCCTAAAATGTCACAACTTTAAAGGCACAATTGGAACACTTATGTCTTACTTAACAATAAGCTACTAATAGTACTAATACTTGGGCAAGGTCGGCGCAGGCGCAGTTGGTGTCGCCAGAAGAGAGTCGTCAGGAGCGGCATACGATTCCCGCATAGTCGAGTTTCTTATGGAAGCTCTTCTTTTTTCTCTTATAGACTGCGCCAGGAAGAACGTGCAGAATATGCCAGTGCTCTGTAAAGAATAAAATGCCTAATTAAAGTTTTAATACGATTTATGAACTCATGCAACTGAAGTGAACTAAAGCAATTTGAACAATAGATAGGTACACGTATTCATCAAAAAATCATGTGAAAGAACAATGATAGGCGTTTAATTGGTAAAAGTGGACCTAGACTCTGTTTAATAAGTCAGGTTTTACACTGAAAGAGTTGCAATGAAATACAGTTTTCAGTTAGAACTCTTCTGCTGACATATGACATGAATAGAATATTTAATAGAATGTCCAAGTTCAGGGCTACTCTGTGCTATATCAAATTCTTTGGGCGAACTCGAATGGTCTTTGGGTTTCTGTCGGTTTTATTGCGACAGCGCGAATCTTCGCCGAATCCCGACAATTCAAGTATTTCGCCGTAACAAAATATGATTCCTCTCAAGTGTCAAGAATGCTTATTATTTAATTGCCAGTTTATTCCCAGGCTATACCTGTGTTCGATCCGGGGAAGAACCGTGCCTTGTAACCGCATTGCTTTCAACAACTGTTTAAAAATCAGAACAAAGAAACATTATCGGCTCTTTGTTTATAGAAAAGTTCTCGAATGTAGAGTATTGGTGTAAGTACCATTATACATAACAAAGAGGTTGAAACAGGATCCTTCCGAGTTTTGTTAGCTACATTGTGACCAGTCTCCAAATCAACACACCGTTTATTTTCATGGTGTCTCATTTTATTTGCATGAGACATAAGTGTAACTTCACATTATTATTTGATATTGTAGACAGAAAAATCTTTCACAGTATGAATTACATACAACAGGCAACAGTATCTTAGACAATCTTTGTGACAAATTAAACAATTTTTGCTGTTAATTTTGAGTTTGGTCACATTTTGACGGATCACAGTGATGTGTAGCCATTCTTTTTTAATTATTGATATAGGTATTTCATTTACGTACTTATATAACTATCTTGCAAAATTCCGGTCGTAATGCATTTGACATGCAATAATAATTGGAGGGGCGACAAAGGTCACCTGCAGTTTAAGTATGACTCGTTTATCGTATTCTGCGACAATGTGTCCTATCCTATCCTCAAATTGAATGCCATCGATAGAAGGATTATTCTTCTGTTAGGTTATAACTGCTTGTTCCTCTGGCATACAAGATACTAGATTGCATTGGAAATGATTGAGAATCTAAGCCAAGGAGTTTTCTACTTAAGTGTTGAGAGAGTAAGGTACAACATGGGTTGGCAGAGGTATTTCATTCCTGGATAATATACCCACTCCACTTATGGGCAGTATCCTTTCTTAGACCCCTAAGCGTGACATCATGAAACCATCGTGAGTCGTGACACCACCGCTAGACCGATTGTTCATTGGTACTTCTACTTTTATCTCGCCTATTGCGTGGTTGGGTTAATCCACTTCTTTGTTTTCATAATTTACAGGCATTTTCCCGCTGATACCTACATCCAAAGAGGTTGGAAGAAAATCATTATCTGAGAAACTTTTTCTTTAAACGTCTTTGCCTACATCGTATAAGATTACCTGCCAAATTTCAAATTTCGAAGATTTCGTAATGAGTAATTCAGCCGGTGCTATTTCTGTTTTATACACATACTTATAGATTACGGACATTCTATATATTATAATAAAAATGTAGTTGTCCCAGTAATGTCGTTTCGTAAATCGTTGGTTACATGATGTTTGAGTCACAGTATCGCGTCGACTCAATTCGAGCTACTACCACACAGACACGGTACAATTCTAAGAATAACAACGTCCTAAAGTTAAAAGTCACCTTTTCCGATAAACAGGATGTTTCTTAGTTTTATTGTAAGATAAGTTTTTAAAGGGAACTATACGAAAAAGCGTAACTTTAGGTACCCTCAAAAAAAAACGGTTGCGCTTTTAACGCTATGTTCCACAAACGCAGACAGCATACCTCAGTCCACACTAGAGTTGTACCTGTAACGGGCGTATATAAGGAGGGGTATTAAATTTCTGGACCCCCTCCCCCCCACCTAGTTGACCCGAAAACGTAAAACGTTCTGCGAAAATTCACCTTTTCTATCCGCGTTTGATGGATTGATTCTACTTTCACTTACGCCTCACTCCTTAGGGGTTTAAGTCGCTTGCCATAACTACATAGTTTACCTAAATCTGGACCCTATGTAAAAGCTGTTTATAGCCCGGGGACCTTTGGAACGAATTGTTCCCGCTACATCGAATCCCATTACATCGATTCAAAAATACTATTACTATTTTGAGACTTGTTTATTTATTTTATTTTTGAGACTTTACGGGAAATGGAAACTGCCGGAGTAATTTGAAATTCTCTTAATTATATTAGTCTTTATTTTATTACACATCAAATTGATGGTCGATGACGACGGGCGGGAATAACCACAACCTCACAAACCTGTTTCACGAGATGATTCAATGAACTTGCATCAACTTTATTGATGACGTAAAATGAAGCGGCCATAATTCAAATTAATTAGATGACATGTTTCGTCGTCCTTGTAGAGTAGTCAACGAACGCGTGCGCACTCGACCGTCACGCAAACTGTGTAAATACATCATCACGCTATGAGCATGAGTCATAAGCGGTGTAAAGTAAACTTACAATGCGCTCTTCAGTGCCAAAGACTACAGAAAAAACAATGAAGAGTGTGTCGGAAATAATGAAAGAGTTCCTTATCCGAAACGGTTTTAAATTCATAACAATCAACTGCTTTGAGAACAAAATAACGAATGGGCATACCAATCTAACTCAACTCTAATAAATAAAATTATAAACAGGTCAAGTTGTTTGTGTTTGTTGGATTTACTCTGAAGCTACTACGATTTCGAAAATTCTTTCACTGATATAAAGCTACATACCAAATGACAGAGGATATTATGGTTGTCGTACAATAAGACCGTAGCATCGACATTAATTGTTGTCTGTTCTACGTGGTCCTATTGCGACTGAACGGATGAAGAACACATCACCTTGACTTGCGATTTATTTTTGTAGATCTAAGCCTACGGAACGCTAAAAAGTGAATCACGGTGTCTTGCAAAACTAAGCATACCTACTATTAAAAAGGTTGCTATAAATTACATTTAATTCAGCTTTGTTATCGTTGCCACATTCGACGATGCACAATCTCGTGAATTAAAAAAAACTTCAGTAAACATAAATGTGAATCAGAGTTATTCTACAGTCTAGACATGGTAAAATCGATTTATTTAGCTACGTATGAATATGTGTTAGTTGTGTTACAGACAATAGCTGAAGTTTTGTCAATTCCTTGATTACTGACTGTTGCAAGTACTAGTATTAGGAGATCCTGGAATCGAAATTATATAGGTATGCCCGACCAAATTCTATGCAAAATCCTATTTAACCCCCCCCCCCCCCCGCCCTCCTAAAGAATACATTTTCAAAATTCTTTTCTTCAGTGCTCATCTACGTAACCTACGGGTTTTAAGTAACTCCTTTGTAAAATTACACGCCATAAGGCTATACTCAGTGAGCAGTTTATGGATACATAAACATGAAGCATTATTCAACCAAAAGAAAAAAACTTGCCATGGGATAGCTACTTAATTTGATGAATGATAGTTTCAGGCCGTTCTATTGAGCTTAGGTAAACTAAATCTCAAACATTTCTCACTATAGCGACTTCGCGGTGTGACAAAACGCTCAGCTAGCCTAGTCACTCCGTGAAATGACGATGTTTTGGATAGTGCCTAGAACATATGTATGTACTGTGGGGAGTGTATATCTGATTTGTATAGGCTATTACTTCCCGCCGAGATCGCTCCCTCACTGCGAGGGGACGCAGGATTCGGATAACGTCGTTTTCCGATATATGATTACAGGTGCTTTATATTTCTAATACGACGGGAGGCTTCATGTATTTCACTGGTTCTTTTCATTTATCGGCATCCAGCGGTTTCTATTTTCGAGGTTTTTTTGCAAACTAAGTTAACTTATAAGCCACTTAATTCAATAAAATCATTTTGATTTTGGTTCTACAATAAAATTCAAGTCCAGTTGGCCTATTGTCTATTTACAACCTTCATCTTCTTTTAGGTGATTACTTAATGGCTTTTCACCGTGGTTTGGGTGAGTTTCGCCAACGTCCAAGTAAAGAAAAAACTACATGCGGAGATTGTGGAAACCATTATCACCTAAAAAAAGAAATACTTACCTACTGACTGACCACGTAACAAAATTAAATGCCAAATGTACTATCGAAAGAAACTAAAGTCAGTGGGGTACTCAAAGAGATTAAAATATATTAGAACATAGAGGGGGCATTGGGAATATTTTCATACAAAATTTCGAAGCATGTTTGAAGCTCAATCGTCATGTCAGTTAGATATGAACGCGAGCTGTCATTCGGTCGAAATTGTTCTAGACTTGGAATAACTTTTAGCTTCAAATTTTCCTTGCTTTGTCCCCTCTATTACATTTTAATCTCTTTCGGGGTACTAGTTTCGGAACTACATAATTATTGGGTTCGACAAGACGCAAGTCAAACGAATCGGGTAACTACTCTCGGAATTACTATACCCAATAATTACAAACTGAAGTTCCCAAAGCATCCGTGTCTCATGCGAACGGTGTCACGTTTCTTATTTTATGAGGATTCCCGCCATTGACATTTGTATGGGACACGTCGATGCATTGTACAGAACTTCTCACGAGCAAAATACGGGCATACACTATCCATTTTTGTATATGATCCAAGTTTATGATCAAATAAGGCTAGGGAGATACGTGTCCATTACAGAAAACGAAATTGCAATCTCGCTGCCAAACGTCAGTGCTTGTTTGATGTGTATTTATATACCACAACATCTGCGTAAGAACAAAGAAAGTGCCCTATCACTTCCGTAGATATCTGCCAGCAATCTCAAAATAAACATCTTTATGTACTCTTTCTGCATAACGTAAAAATGTAAGCAAAACTCTTGGAGATGTCAAAAAAGCAACAATTAGCTCCATGATTACAAATACGCGAAGGAAGTCGGACGGGACGCAACAACAAGTTAGTACAGTCAGCATCCAAATCAAAGATAAAAACCCAAGATCAAAAACTAAACAGCCCCCCTAGCCAAGTGGCATTGTACAATCTAATCGAATGTTCTTTTAGATTGACATGTATGGGATTAACATTAGCGTAAGCGCTCGTTGGCAAGTGCTTATGTCAATCCCATACGTGTCGATCTAAAAGAACATTCGATTAGATTGTACAATGCCACTTGGCTAGGGGGGCTGATCAGTCTTCTAAGGCGCTAATCTTTGCATATAATAGAATTTAGTTGAATTTATATGAATAGAATGGAGTAATAGTTTAGTTTCGAAAATTGATCGTGCTTATTTTGCCTTCGATATTGGTTTGTCAACTGAATTTTAAGTCAAAGTCAGTTAAAGTAAAAAGAAATATACATATATAACGTCAATAGTTCAATGACAAGGGACTCAAAACACGTCATAAATATGGAGGTTGGCTGAATGTAAACAGCAGCCTATCTCCACCGACGGGTTGCTGGTTCCAAATGCAGCATCCCGAGAACCAGCAACAAACTCAAGGGCAGTAGTGATAGCTCTATTGGAAGTGAGCCCGCTTCTCATTCGTGAGGCTCGGATTCGAATCCTGCTAAGGGCGAAGAAGTCTTGACAGTGAGAAATACCCCAGAATTAGTTCTGAGGCATGCGTAACAGCACCACGCGAAAGATTCACCACCTGACACTAGTGAAAAGTGGTTATTTCCAGGAAAGTAATGCCTCTGCCAAGTACCTAGGGGTTTTTGTTGACTGTACGTAGAATACCTATAGTAGATTCGAGCTAAAGCATTCATTGTTCTCTGAGCTGAGTCACCGCGACGGAGTTACTACAAATTGCTTCCTGATGCAGAGCTGTGCAGACCGCGTATCTGAGTTCAATAGTTTAATACATCAACTCGCTATCATTCCTTGTACGGGTTGAATTCGATCAAGTTTTTTCCTTCTAATCATTTGCAATGGGTTTATTTAATTAGTCATATAACGGTTTTCTTTATATTATGCCTTGTGAGACATTCGCTAACTCCACTTCCACTGCTTTATATTTTTAAATAATTTAGTGATAGTAAAGGAAGAAGAAGTCAAATTACGCTCGTCACGCTGATGCTTTGCGCTGATGACAACAGCTTGGATGCTATTTAATGTGTACCTAAATAATTTTACGATAATAATAGCAATTCTTTATTTCAGTCTACAAGGCCCATAAGAAAACGAACAGGTTTAATTAAAAATATATATTTTAAATTACTTATAAGTACGTTTATAATTAATATTTTTGTCAGCTGCATACGTATTAGTTCGATCACCTCGATGTAGCCATTTTGTGTTTCAATGATATCTAATAATATGATTCACGTACTGTCTCATTTTGTAATTAAGATAATTAATACCACTATGTTTGTTCTCCGATGATGTTTATGCTCTTGAAAACAACTGGATAAGGTAAAGTTTATTTATAGATTTGGAGTAGGTTGTTAGTTAGATCAGGGTTGGGCAGTTTTTGAATTACTTACTTGTAATTAAAATACGTAGTTGAAATACAAATATTAGTTTGTATTTCAATTGCTTCTTAAAAATTTAATTTGTAATTGGTATTTCAAATACCTGACGCTGAGGTATTTAGTAGTTAACATCTGACTGAATTTTGTATTTTAAATATAAATAGTTAAAAATACACTTTAGTAATTTATTTATACACAACATAATATTTACTTTGACAAACTGTATTTGTTGTGTTAAAAATACTGTATTTTATATTTCGAATAAACTACTTTAAAAAATATTTTGTGTTTCTTACTCGTATTTTAAATACATTCATGATAGTATTCTGTAATTTATAGGTATTATAAATATACATAAATCAAAGCATGTATTTTGCTCAGCCAACGACGATAGAATATATAAAGTTATATGTATTGAGTTTCTTTGTATCATATTTACCTACCTGTCTTGTCTACCGATAAAAAAAATCTATCATCTTTTCCATTGCAATATCTTACTTCTTTAAGAGAAATACCTGGCATGCATCTCGCCATATTGTAACGAGTAAATAAAGGAAACCTTTTTAGTTTCTGCTCATGACTCCCAAATGCCTCAGATTGCATAACGACCAAATAAGACAAGTGGCCAGAAGATAGTCATATTGAAATATTAAATAATTGGCGCCGAGACAACGCGGCCGTGGCCCGCAATTGCGCAATTGCAGGCGAGAACCGACGAACGCCTCCGTTAGCTAATGGTCATAAAATGATCACGCCTTCATCCTAAAGGGGGTCTGCAGTGTTACCTTCAATTCTTGAAAATACCCACTTTTCACCAGTGAGCCCATTGTCGACTGCGGTTCTGTTAAACTTGCCCCAGCATCAGTTCTGGGAGCTGCGAATTTTCTCACGACGTTTTTTTTCACAGTCGAGCTAGTGTAAAGCTAGTGCTAAGTTTTGAATAAATTTGAAGACCCAGCTCAAATTTCTGTATTCTTCGCGAATTGATCGCTTCTGAGATAACTACCATATAATGGAATACAAAGGATCGCCGTGTGGGAGAATAACACTGCTAACAAATAATAACACTGACTATGATTTAAATTTATTGTACCGATATATTATCAACTAGCGACCCGCCCCGGCTTCGCATGGGTGCAATGCTAATACTAAAACGTTTCTCTTGAATCACTCTATCCACACAAAATCCGTTGCGTAGTTTTAAAGATTTAAGCAGACATAAGAACATAGGGTGTGCATCTGGATTGAGGGCCCACTTTTTAAATTATTGCGAAACGAAATGATACTTACAGGGCATTTGCTTAAAATTTGGTAAAACTTAAAGCAAAGATTCTTAAATTTCTTAAACGTGAATCAAAAGAGTTATGGTCAAATAGCTTGGGCCCTCAATCCTGACGCCTGCATAAAACGGCATAGTCGCATCTCAGAAAGTACTATCCCTGGGATAATAATTTTTATTTGAGTATTTAGTTAGGAATTTCTTAAATACATTAAGAAATTCCCAAGTCTTAAGAATGCGACAATACAGATTTATGGCGGTTTAGCTTGGGCCCTCAATTCATCAATTTTGTTATTGTGGAATCAGCAAAAAATATGAATTTTTCTAAGGAAAGATATTAATACGACCTTAATATATTTGAGTTCCATATCTGGGAAAATTTGTTAAAAAGAAATAACGACCCAAAAGTTATTTGTTAAAAAGTAAATGAAATTCGTATTTTTTCAAAACGTCTGAACTGAGGGCCCAAGGTTTTTGTCAGTATTGACTAGACTAAGCCTTCTACACTACCGCACTTTGGGCTAAGTATTTTAACTAATTTTTAAGTAAAAGGCTACAAAGCGTCCATTCTTCTAAATGCCGTACTTTAGGAGAAAATTGATTTTCGATGTTTTATATGAGAAAATTCAGTAGGGTGTATATGATTTTGTTACTTTTTTGAGACAAATCAGCATGTACCCTCATATAAGATATTTAATAAGCGAATAGTTGTTGTCGGAAGCGATCACGTTTTGTGTGATCCAATAATTAATAAAGGGTGCTATTTAAATGGTTAGCATAGTATTCGTAATTTTAATCCAGAAAAATATTTCATTCCCACCGGAAAATATAAACGCAGGTGAAAAAATAAATACGTAATATTCCGAAACGATAACACCTAGAAACTTGAAATATAGGTGTCTTGTATATCGTAGCCAACCGCTATGAAGAGATTTTTGGAAATTCCCACGGGAACGGGAATAAACCGGATCCGCGCAGGCAACGCCGATGGGCACCTGCAATTTTAAATATGTTATGTAGGTGTCTTATATGTCGTAGGCAACCGCTATGAAGGGATTTTTTGAAATTCCCACGGGAACTGGAATATACTGGATTGAGGAATGTTTTGATTTTTTGTATTGAAAAGGCTCCGTTACTACCGATTTTACCGATTTAAAAAAATATTTTGACAGTGGAAAGCGTACTTTTCTGGGAGTAACATGTGCTATAATTTTCCCACGGGAACAGGCCTAAACCACGTAACCGATTTAAAAAGTTATTTTACCAATTAGAAGATTATCAGGGAGTAACAAAAGCTATATTTTATTTCCGTATTTTCACGGGAACGGGAACTACGCGGATGAAACCGCAAGGCACTGCTAGTTGTTAATATACAGGGTCATAATTTAAATACGTCCAATTCATAATTTCATTGATTATTGGCACTTTCTTATTTTATTTTTCCACGCATACGTAGGTGAGGGCACAGCACAGCTAGGCATATATAATTATATCGAGCTTTATATATTATATTTAACAGAATAGGCGCAATTCCTGAAATTAGTTTGTTCAGTATCGACTACTTATTCGATTTCATCTATTTTTAATATGTGTTAAATTTTTCCGAAAAATGAATTAGCATAGCTGAATTTAGTGCTATCTATGGAAATCGTGCTATTATTGATCGATATTTAAGAAAATTGGTTAGACACAACTAAAGTTCGATTGCATTTTTTTTTAATATATTAATTTACTAACGGTGTATGAGGAATTGCGCTTTTTCTGTTACGCCTTGTATAATTATATATATTCTATCTGCGCTTTACAAAATACTACTTACATGATCACGACGAATACTTGTTTATACTTACGATAAACATTATGGTCACCCTACTGAATTTTCTCATATAAAACATCGACGATCAATTTTCTCCTCAAGTACGGCATTTAGAAGAATGGACGCTTTGTAGCCTTTTACTTAAAAATTAGTTAAAATACTTAGCCCAAAGTGCGGTAGTGTAGAAGGCTTAGTCTAGTCAATACTGACAAAAACCTTGGGCCCTCAGTTCAGACGTTTTGAAAAAATACGAATTTCATTTACTTTTTAACAAATAACTTTTGGGTCGTTATTTCTTTTTAACAAATTTTCCCAGATATGGAACTCAAATATATTAAGGTCGTATTAATATCTTTCCTTAGAAAAATTCATATTTTTTGCTGATTCCACAATAACAAAATTGATGAATTGAGGGCCCAAGCTAAACCGCCATAAATCTGTATTTTCGCATTTTTAAGACTTGGGAATTTCTTAATGTATTTAAGAAATTCCTAACTAAATACTCAAATAAAAATTATTATCCCAGGGATAGTACTTTCTGAGATTCGACTATGCCGTTTTAGATTGAGGGCCCAAGCTATTTGACCATAACTCTTTTGATTCACGTTTAAGAAATTTAAGAATCTTTGCTTTAAGTTTTACCAAATTTTAAGTAAATAGTAAGTATCATTTCGTTTCGCAATAATTTAAAAAGTGGGCCCTCAATCCAGATACACACGGACATAGGGATATAGGGACAGAGAAAGCGACTTTGTTTTATACTATGTAGTTATGCCAGAATTGTCAGAGAGAAAGATGTCACTGTTATTGGTTAACTGCGTGTATAGTGTTAAAAAAATAAAATAACATTTGCATTCGTAGCTAGTTGTTTTACATCATCCCACAAAATTATAGGGGCTTCGTAACTTCACTACAAGATGATCAACTACATATTTATGCGTTTTACAGGCCTAAAGATTTTAGGTACTATTTTTTACCCAACTGCGCCATAATGCAAGCTGTACTGTAGGTAATCTGGCTAAATCTTTTTTGTATATTTAATGTGATTACTTTTGTTGTGTAGGTATGTACCTAAATAAATAAAATTAAATAATTAGTGTAACATTTGTAGGTAATCAATATTGTTAGTATTTGATATTAGAAGGGAAGGAAGGAAAAAGTTTAAAAAAGAGAAGTAATTAAATGGGCAGCAATTATAAAATTTGGTTAGCCACAGACCAATTACCAGTTGAGCCATTGTTATTACCCACTGCTCAACTTTATGCAGTTGAGCTGTCTAGTTGAGCAGCGGGGAAGTTACGAAAAAATCAGCATTTAAATCATTTGGTCGGCATACAAAGATTTTGTTCGCAAATAAAAAAATCAGGCAGCAATCCTTGTTCGGCAAATAATTTTGATAATGGTCAAAAATTAAATCAGAAATAGGCAGCTTACAATAACATGGGTTTGCATAATAAACATTCAGTCCGCAAAATAGTTACTTGGTCCGCAAGATAACTACTTGGTCAGCAAGATTTCATGATTGAACAGCAGAGAAAACATGTCGTAAAAAATTATACTATAACTACTACTACTACTACCACTACCACTACCGCTACCACTACCGCTACCACTACGACCACCACTTCCACTGCCACTGCCACTACCACCACCCAACCACCACCACTACCACCACCACCACAACAATACTAATACTCTGCTAACCATTTAAATAACACCCTTTAAAAATGACTAACAATTTATCAGTAATTGATGAAGTGACGTTTTTCCCAGCATTAGTCATCATTTGGAATAACCGGTCAAGTGTGAGTGGCTGAAACACGTCGGGTGCTTCACCCCTAAGGTAAACGTGTTCAATATACATTTTCTTATTTAACCTCTCAGACCATGAATCACAGACACAATAGATTTTTAATTGTGTCTCGGTTCCAATTGGGACCGGGCGGCAGTTCTTAACTGATTAAATAAGGCACCTATTGCTGGTTTTATTTCCATTGGATTTCCCCTTGGTACTTCCTTCCTACTATAATATTATAAACGCGAAAGTTTGTATTTATGGATGTCTGGATGGATGTTTGTTCCTCTTTCACGCAAAAACTACTGAACGGATTTTGATGAAACTTTGCAGTTATATAGCTTATACATCAGAATAACACATAGGGTATATTTTATCCCGGTGAAACCGCGGGGGGCTGCTAGTTCACTATAAGTCAGAGGTTACATGCTTTCTTCAAACGCCAGTTCTATGCAAGTTCTATGTGTACAGGTATCATACAGGTGTCTAAATCTACAGTCCACACCAATATGAGAAAGAGGAAAGATTTCTATGTTTGTATCTTTGATACGAATAAGTACATTCAAAAACTACTAGACCGATTTAAAAAAAAACCGGCGATGGGTTGACCACCTATCACGTTCCACCTACCCCCTCGGGATAAAAGGCGTGAGATTATTAATTTTATTTTTATCTTAAGATGTGAAAACGAAAATTATAATCCGTGATTGCGATCTTCTACATCTCGGAGCAACCACGCCCGGTGACGTCATTACTCCAATTCAGAGCAAGGTCGTTCGTGGTTTCAACGCTCCTTGCTACGCTACTGAGTTAACTTTAATAACTACTAATTTAATACCTACTCAATACTTTATCACGTAATGGCGTTTGACCGTGACTTAAGTTACAATAAAAGTAGCCTATACTGTGCCTAAGTATTTGTTTGTTACCCTTTCATGCAAAAAATACTGATAGAATTTTTACACATTTAAATATGTAGAGTAAGTAGAGTACTGTGATATTTTGCATGTTTGATATTTTATTTTCTCTTAAATTGGATGCTAGAATCTTTGACTCCTGTCTTTCCGATGTAGGTACATACTTAATAATAATTTTGAATTTGATTCTAAAAATTACATTATTAACATTAATTCACATTTATATGTACTTTATCTAATACTTATACTTTAATTTTTTTTTAAAATGTGCTCCCTCTTTTTATAGTTAGTAGGTAGGTATGTACCTACGTACCTACAGTTGTAGTTAGACCTACTTGTAGGGTCAGTGTATTTTTTTTCTGAGTTACTTAATCTAACTGTAGTTACCTATAAAAAAATCACGTTACGACTTTAAAGAAAACTAAATTCTCAGTTAGCTACTCACTAGCCCTGCGGAGCTAACTCCCTTTTTTTGTGTGTATCAGACACTATAAAAAATTAATAGTTTCTGCCAAGTTTCTGCCATCCGCAGAATACATTCTCAAGGTTATCTACTTGTGACATATCCACTAGCTTGTAAATATCGTTGATCTACGTTTACATAGATATACCACTTATTTACCACTAATCGTGGCTTAATAGATGCCTTGTTACTTGTAGCTCTTGTTGCCTGCAAGTCCATCCTCATCCACTAGAAAAATAATAGGATAATAATAACATAAGAACTACATTTGAAACCAGCAACTCGTCGGTGGAGATGGGCTGCTGTTAACATTAAGCCAATCTTCATGGACAAGTTCAAAGCGCCATAATATACAGTAATAAATATATTTTCATTTTCATAAGTAGTTACCTACTTATTTATTATTTGGTATAAAAAGAAGCCTTGCTTTTTTCAAGATAATCCTGTGAAATTTCAGGCAAAATATCATGACTGGTTCATCGATTGAGTGAAAAGATATCGGGCAAAGTAATATTCGCATTTAAAATATCTGTAGCTAGGCACTGCAAAAACACTTTATTGTTAGGACGATTGATTTTTTCTTTTGATAATCTACAAACTGGCCCCGAGAAGGCCACATAGTAAGTATGTTAGTTAGGTATGTTTGTTATATTGTTTTGACCTCGGAAACCATTTTGAGATCTTGAATGACACTCACGCAAATCTGCCAAATTTGTTTAAATTATATTCCAATGTCAAATTGTCGTAGCTTTGAGAATCACATAAAAATAATACGTGTTACGTAGGCAGGTGGTTAAAGATAGTCCGAAATCGAGGGAAAATAAACAATAAGTGTAGTAAGGATATTGGTACCTCCCCCATATAGATAGGTAGCAAATTTAATTTTATCCGACTCAAAAATAAACTGTTGACAACTGGGTATTTCCAGGAGTGGAATTCCTCTGGGATAAAAGACCGACCATTGATTTTTTTCTTTTTTTCATGACGTTAAATAATTAAAGGAAAACAAGAAAGAGTACCTACTCGAAAGAGACAGATGCTTCGCTGTCAGCGTGACATAGCCTAAACATAGATAGGCACATATGCTCACACCTTTTTCCCGATCGGGTAGGCAGGCCACAATCCTGGCATCGCAGTAGGTACCTCTCGCGCCTCATCCACATCCGTCAAGGTTCATACATGCTAGTCGGTTTCGGGTACTCTTTATCTGGCTTTTTTTCAACACATCCCCTATCTGATCGATGCAAGTATAGCCTAAACAATTTACAAGAAATAGTACCTACGACAGTTAGTACTTTCATTATTAATTTTCGGAACATCTTCTAATGTTCAGTACATTATCTATCTTAATGATCCAATATAACATAGGCAGGAACTAAAAAAGCAAGTGTTTGTATATTAACTCTGCTTTTATGTACCTACTTAGACAAGAAGAAACGTATAATAGTGACGTAAGTACCATTTATATGTCGATAGTTATATAAATCCCTCATTGAAGAAGCCTAGAGCCTATTAATAATGTATCTCTCTCTTATTTAGAAAAGACAAAACTGATGAAACCAGTGATAACTGCCTGAGAACTTTTGATACTGCTATAACTAATGATTTTCACATGTTTTCCAGTCGATAAAATCTATCGATAAAGGAACAATGGATCGCGTGCCAACACTAAAAGTTATGTCCTCATACTCATTGTTTCATAAGCTGATAACAGTGGAATTTTAAATTTTTTTTACTATTTCAGAACAGAAATAGATGGCAATTTGTCATTGTTATACCCATAGATTTACATTTTTTTCGCGTTATATCTCAATTATTGATTTGTTTTAGATCCACCCATTTATTAATGGAAAAAGTGATGTTTTATTAAACCGATAACATAGACTTCTCTTTACAATAATAAAATTGTAGGTACCTAACTAATAAAAACAACTTTTTGTTGACGAATACTTATACAAGTTTGCAAATATTTTTTTAACGACTCTATCACACAATCTGAGTGAGTTGCATTAATGTAGGTAAGATTGCATCTACGAATATATTTAGATTTTTCCTTTTCAGTTTGTTCTGCTAATAGTAGACATTTCTGACTAGAAATGTTTATAATCGCAAAGGGAATTTGAATGTAAAAAAAATCAACGCTGCCGTCAAATCCATGGCTACTTTGTATATTCATCGAGAATATAAAAAGTTACCTACATGTACAGTACGGCCACTTTAACTATGCAGCTCTGAAGTTGCGTAAATGGCAATTTAACATTTTTTTGTGACCACTTGTTGGTACCTATGAGGCGGTTCGGTTTGCGCAGACGGAGCTTAAGTTCAGAACAGCCAAGTTAAACCGGCCGTACTGTAACCTATGCGTTTATAAATAAATAGTATAAGTAGGTAAGTTTAATAAATTTTATGAAGTAGGAATTATGAAAACAAAAACTCTTTGTATAATAATAAAAAAAAGCGCGTGCCCTAGTTTTTATACGATCTTTTCTCAAGTTTTACTAGCTGAACGAATGGATTTAAAAAACAAACTATAACTTTCACTGATTGACACACCTTTCTTTTTAGCTATAACTGGACATACAATGCGTAGGAAGTCACCAGTTACAAAGACCTCTTTTGTAATGTATCTTTCTTTGGACACAGGAACAATTCCTCTGCATTGCCACGGTCTACGTTACTGGTAAGTCGTGGGCAATACAAAATGGCGGATTCAACCATAATGAGAATAAACATTATACCTAACTGTGACGGAACGCTTTCTATGTTTATTGCGTAAGATTACGGTATTCACAATCCAAGTTGCCGCGTATTTACCATCGGTATAAATTTACTATCGGTATAAATGACTATCGGCATAATAAAACCAGTTGGTTGTAGAACCGGTAATGAACAAGTGTTATTTAGAACTCGTCAGGTATAATTTGCAAGACAAAATGTCACAAAATTAGAATGTTGATTATAAGAAACTAGTCAATCAATATTGAGTTCGTGGAATGTATTTTTATTTTTCAAAATTATCATTATCTTTATTATTTTTTAATAGAAATTGTTATTGCAAAAGTGGTTCATTTTCAAGACTCATCTAGTAAAATGTCTGGGTGCTGTTTATTGACTACTAGCGACGCATTAAAATCCGTTGCGTAGTTTTTAAGATCTTAGCATACACAGGGGAAGAGACTTTGTCTTATACTATGTAGTGATTTTTATGCTTCGTACTGTACCTATCCAAATAATTATAATGACGTAGCGCTTTCTCTGTAATTCTTAAGGAAAACCTCGAACGACCTTTGGCGTGTTATGATGTTGACCTGACCTTAAACTGTCCTAGTTAACTCCCAGTACAATGCTTAAACCTCCCTAGGTTTTGTGAGCCAATTTCTGCTATAGGGATCGTACTGCAGTAAATAACTTTTCACATAAGGCCCAACTACACGGCAGACACAACAACTGAGTTCTCTTTCACGATCCACTCAACAGTCAACACGCGTGTGCTTTGCGCTTGAGTAAAGAAAGTGGAATGATCCGATTGTTTTTGCAATATACTTATTTAAAAAAGATGTAGTCATGTAATGTATGAAGGAAGTAGGTATTTTATTTATTAAAAATATGTTGCAGAGTAGGTTTGAAAATGTTACGAAAAAATAAAATCTAAGACAAAATTAAAAAGAAGAATGGATTAACAATAAGTAATATCTGTCTGGTTTCCTCGCAGTCATGGTCTACTAAAAATATTATATCTATTTTAATTAAAATGAGTTTTATAGAAAAGAGAGCTTTTTTAGAATTTTATAATAATTTACGGACTAGGTACTAGACACTAGTTTTATATTGCTTTCCCCGTACAAATTGTGGCGATTCAAATTTATTTTTAGCTAAAAAGATTTTTAGTTCCATAATTAGGAATCTACCCACCTCTAACATTTGTTTGTTTAAACACCCTGTATATTTTTAGATATCTAGACATCTAATATGATAGGTATACATAAAGTATATTGTTATTAGGAAAGTATATAACCAAATTTGAAATTACATTTAATTTACTACCAAATTGCATGCATGCATGAAGTACCTACACTTGCCTGTAACCTCCTTGGATTAAAAAAAACTAGTTTTATTTTAGCTTAACATTAGGCAAACTTAAATTAAACTTAAAATTTATTTGAGGGACGGGAATATGGCATGGCATGGCTCGCAAGACAGTATTATTTAGTTTATTTTGCATCTACACTCTATTGTTTTTAGCCAATGTCTGTAGAAAGTTACATTATTCCAGAGCGACAGAATTAGGCTACTATATTGACGCTGCGAGTAAGAGCTAAGAGGTGTTTTGTCTGTCTTCATTTGTATCGAAAATTATATCAAATAAACATTTTGTGTATATCTACTCGTTGGTTCCTAACAATTTTATGCAGTGACATCACCATTCTGAAAATTGTACAAATTACTATTTAGTGCGTTCGATTCAGAAATGATGTCATATTGAACTGTCACACTGAATGGTTTCAGTGCTATGCATGAACATAACGATAAACAATTTACACAAACGGCTAGCCAACTGTAAAACTAGTATTATGAAAAAACATTATCCTTCTTCTGAGGCTGTCGGGTAACAATAATAATGTAGTATTACGGTTTGCTACATTCGACAATATGGTGAAACACATTTCTACTTTATATCCTGTAAAAACACATAGGGAATTAGGGACTAGGGACACTCGGACAGAGTTGCAAGTCAAAGTTAGAATTATTAATGCGAAAATAACTGTGTCTGTCTGTTTGTTATTACCTTATCACAGCGAAACCATTGGACCAATCTTAATGAAAAACAGGGTGATAGTTTACAATTTACATCTTGAGGAATAAACACTTCCTTCATCCAGGAAAACACTTACTTAGGTAGTTTAAGAACTTCTAATAAGGGTGGCTGGCCGAGAATCGAGCTGAATGGCGTGCAATTGGTGAGGTCCAGCAGTGGACCGCTATAGACTGATGATGATGATGAATAAGGAACGCGGAGGGAGTCAGCGGCAATAGAACAGTTACTGATTTACGAAATTACGTACGAAAGTAACTCTGACTGCTTGTTACCTTTTGTTGATGACATTGAGGAGACCTAGACTTTTTATCGGAACGAAGTTGCCGCAAATAGCGAGAGGTAGAATACAGAAATTTTTCATAGAGCAAACTACAAACGGGGGCAGTCACCTTTGGATGTTTTCGTCGCTGTAAATCGCGAATAGTAGTCATGTGGTAAAAATAGACGTTATACCGACACAACACTACTCGGCTGGCATTTACGAGCTGCTAATAGACGAACGAATATTAAGCTTACCTTTTGAAAAAGTCATCTAGAAAAGGGATTCGGGATCCCGTAGAATTCATAATCTAATAGGTAGGGTAGATAGTCCTTATGTATCGTACTCTCCAACACACATAGCATTAAATAACAAGGCACAGTGTGTAATTATGGCTTAGTTGCGGTCACGCATAGGTTATGTGTTTATTTGATAGCTGTAACTATTTTAGAAGTTTAACAGAAACAACGACAATTTTTTTTTAATTGGATTCGGAGTTATTGTGATTTTTGTGAAAAACCCATAGAAACCAGAGAAATGCAATATCCTTTTTCAAATACGTTACTTGCAAATAAATAAAATATGTTCTCGTAAAACAAGTTCATAGCTATTATCTTGCCAAAAACTACATCAAAAACATGGGTAATTAGGACACAATTAATGTTTTTACCAATAATGAAAACTATTTTTTGCGGTTCAATTTTTTAACGGTCGCATTTTCTTTTCTAATGGAAAGAATCTTAATGAAATAATATATCTGTATATAAAATATCAGGTAATAAAAATGAAGGGGTAACGAGATATGAATTTTTCAGTTTTTGTTTAGGGTTGTCACTAACTTTTCTATGAACCTTTAATTTTCGTATTCATTTATTCTGCTCATCAATAAACATAATATATATAGGTGTTATATAATTTCGGTATATAACACCTATATACACACACCGGCACAATTAGCGGAACAGAAAAAAAAAGGAGAAAAAAGAGGGAATTTAGAACAATGAATGTAATTTTTAAACAAGATATTATTTAAAATGAAACAACAATTAAATTAACATGTTTTGACATTCATTTGTAACACCATACTTAAAGTTTAATAAAAATAAAAATTAAATTAAACAAAATACATTTTTCTTCGATTTTTTAATTATAGAGAAACAGCAGAAAATTCAAAATTTTCCAAAGGTTAACATCAATTTCAATGACTGTTCAATATCGAGTGTTTCCTCCTCGTGCTCTGATGAGGGTTTCCATCCGTCTGGGCATGCTGCGGATGATGTTATCAATGGTTTCTTGGGGCAACCTCTGTCATTCTTCAACTAATGCGTTTCGCAACTCGTTGAGATTATTGGGAGGTGGCATTCTTGACTTTACACTCCTCTTTAGCAAGTCCCAGACGTGTTCTATAGGGTTCATATCGGGGGACCGTGCTGGCCACTCCATCACCGTTATACCAACATGGTTTAGGTATGTCTGTACTGTGCGAGCACTGTGAGCCCGAGCATTATCCTGCATTAGAATGAAGTTGTTACCAATAAAGGGGGCAAATGGCACAACATGTTCTTCTAAAATCTCCCTGATATACCGATCAGCATTCAGATTCCCGCCATCGACTACTACTAACTCCGTACGAGCTGCTAAACATATTCCTCCCCAGACCATAATTGAACCGCCTGTTTCTGTCTGTTTGTTATTACCTTATCACAGCGAAACCATTGGACCAATCTTAATGAAAAACAGGGTGATAGTTTACAATTTACATCTTGAGGAATAAACACTTCCTTCATCCAGGAAAACACTTACTTAGGTAGTTTAAGAACTTCTAATAAGGGTGGCTGGCCGAGAATCGAGCTGAATGGCGTGCAATTGGTGAGGTCCAGCAGTGGACCGCTATAGACTGATGATGATGATGAATAAGGAACGCGGAGGGAGTCAGCGGCAATAGAACAGTTACTGATTTACGAAATTACGTACGAAAGTAACTCTGACTGCTTGTTACCTTTTGTTGATGACATTGAGGAGACCTAGACTTTTTATCGGAACGAAGTTGCCGCAAATAGCGAGAGGTAGAATACAGAAATTTTTCATAGAGCAAACTACAAACGGGGGCAGTCACCTTTGGATGTTTTCGTCGCTGTAAATCGCGAATAGTAGTCATGTGGTAAAAATAGACGTTATACCGACACAACACTACTCGGCTGGCATTTACGAGCTGCTAATAGACGAACGAATATTAAGCTTACCTTTTGAAAAAGTCATCTAGAAAAGGGATTCGGGATCCCGTAGAATTCATAATCTAATAGGTAGGGTAGATAGTCCTTATGTATCGTACTCTCCAACACACATAGCATTAAATAACAAGGCACAGTGTGTAATTATGGCTTAGTTGCGGTCACGCATAGGTTATGTGTTTATTTGATAGCTGTAACTATTTTAGAAGTTTAACAGAAACAACGACAATTTTTTTTTAATTGGATTCGGAGTTATTGTGATTTTTGTGAAAAACCCATAGAAACCAGAGAAATGCAATATCCTTTTTCAAATACGTTACTTGCAAATAAATAAAATATGTTCTCGTAAAACAAGTTCATAGCTATTATCTTGCCAAAAACTACATCAAAAACATGGGTAATTAGGACACAATTAATGTTTTTACCAATAATGAAAACTATTTTTTGCGGTTCAATTTTTTAACGGTCGCATTTTCTTTTCTAATGGAAAGAATCTTAATGAAATAATATATCTGTATATAAAATATCAGGTAATAAAAATGAAGGGGTAACGAGATATGAATTTTTCAGTTTTTGTTTAGGGTTGTCACTAACTTTTCTATGAACCTTTAATTTTCGTATTCATTTATTCTGCTCATCAATAAACATAATATATATAGGTGTTATATAATTTCGGTATATAACACCTATATACACACACCGGCACAATTAGCGGAACAGAAAAAAAAAGGAGAAAAAAGAGGGAATTTAGAACAATGAATGTAATTTTTAAACAAGATATTATTTAAAATGAAACAACAATTAAATTAACATGTTTTGACATTCATTTGTAACACCATACTTAAAGTTTAATAAAAATAAAAATTAAATTAAACAAAATACATTTTTCTTCGATTTTTTAATTATAGAGAAACAGCAGAAAATTCAAAATTTTCCAAAGGTTAACATCAATTTCAATGACTGTTCAATATCGAGTGTTTCCTCCTCGTGCTCTGATGAGGGTTTCCATCCGTCTGGGCATGCTGCGGATGATGTTATCAATGGTTTCTTGGGGCAACCTCTGTCATTCTTCAACTAATGCGTTTCGCAACTCGTTGAGATTATTGGGAGGTGGCATTCTTGACTTTACACTCCTCTTTAGCAAGTCCCAGACGTGTTCTATAGGGTTCATATCGGGGGACCGTGCTGGCCACTCCATCACCGTTATACCAACATGGTTTAGGTATGTCTGTACTGTGCGAGCACTGTGAGCCCGAGCATTATCCTGCATTAGAATGAAGTTGTTACCAATAAAGGGGGCAAATGGCACAACATGTTCTTCTAAAATCTCCCTGATATACCGATCAGCATTCAGATTCCCGCCATCGACTACTACTAACTCCGTACGAGCTGCTAAACATATTCCTCCCCAGACCATAATTGAACCGCCGCCATATGCCACTGTATTTTCAAAATTAGACTGGATATACCGTTCTCCTTTGCGTCTCCATACTCGCTGCCTTCCATCAATTTGATTTAACATAACTCTGCATTCATCAGTAAAAAGAACCTGTCCCCAGTCGTCGAAGTCCCAATCACGATGTTCACGACCAAAGTGTAGACGGTTTGTGCGATGATGTCTCTCAAGTTTTGGGGCTTTGGCGGGCACATACGAGCCTATACCCACTTCTTCGAATCTTCTACGAACTGTCCGCTCACTCATCCTTACTGCTCGTACCTCTTCCAGTAAATTTCGAGCCTGCACCGCCGTTAGTCTCGTGTTCCGTCGGACTTGAAGTTGGAGAAAACGGTCATCCCTCCTTGAAGTACACCTTTTCCGGCCTTGTCCTCTCCTTCTCACTAGAGTATTCGTCAATCTGTATCGTTGGATGCTACGATGAATCGTTGATAACGATCGACGAAGGCTTCTGGCAATCGATCTGTAGGTTTGACCATTTCTCCTCATTTGATCTGCCCTAATGATTTCTGATGGCGTTAAATCAGGCATACTTAGATGCTCGTAAATTATCAATATGCGAAAAAACTCAAAAGCCTCAAAAACTGCAATTCAAAGATTTTCAAGTGGAATTCACGAACCTTCTAAAAACGGACAAGCGGTGGAAAAAAATTAATCAATGAAAATTAAAACAAAAGAATGAAAAAAAGGGCAGTCGCTTAGTATTCCATTTTTAAATTAAAACCCAAATTTAAAAAAAGCTTATTTAGCCGGCCAGTAACACGCAAAAATGCGTAAATACTCCCTTTTTTTTCTGTTCCGCTAATTGTGCCGGTGTGTGTATAATAAATGCGTAAAGTCGACGTGTTTGAACATTGATTTTTTTAACTGGGAATTGAGAGGGAGGAATAAAAGACAAATAATAGAATACAAAAACCTATTTTTAAAATTCGTTTCTGTTTGTCTGTCTGTTCGCGCTAATCTCCAAAACTACTAAACGGATTTCGATGAGACAGGGGGATGTCATATCCCCGAAACTGTTTACGAGCGCGTTGGAGGATATGTTTAAGACGCTGGACTGGAAAGGTATGGGGATTAATATAAACGGCAATTACATCTCACACCTGCGATTCGCTGATGACATACTCTTGATGCCGGAGTCGCTAGAGGAGCTAAACCGGATGCTGGATGACCTAGCCTTAGCCTCGCGTTGCATCGGTCTTGGCATGAATTTGGATAAAACCAAAGTCATGATCAATGGCCACATTGCTCCAGGACCGGTCGTCGTACATGGTCACCGTCTTGAAATTGTTTTCGAGTATAGTTACCTCGGGCAGATTCTGCAGTTAGGTAGAAACAATTTCGGTAGGACACTCGACACTCACGGTAGGGCTGGTCCACCAGTTCAAGGTCGCTCAGCGAGCTATGGAAAGAGCTATGCTCGGAGTTTCTCTGAAGGATAGGATTCGTAATGAATACATCCGACAGAGAACCAAAGTTATCGACATAGGTCAAAGAATCAGCAAGCTGAAGTGGCAGTGGGCCGGCCATATCTCGCGAAGAACCGACAACCGTGGGGGTAAACGTGTTCTGAAGTGGAGACCGCGACTCGGCAAACGTAGTGTAGGACGCCCTCCGGCCAGATGGGATGACGATCTGCGAAAGGCTGCAGGCAGATGCTGGATGCGTCAAGTCGAAGACAGGGCACTATGGCGCTCATCAGGGGAGGCCTATGTCCAGCAGTGGACAAATGTAGGCAGATGATGGTGATGGATGCTACTAATGAATTCGAGCGGGATACTGACGATAACGATGACGATATGAACATAGTATTATCATCGGAAGAAATGTTGATAGAATGACGGCATATGAATGACATCAGCTCATATAATTTCCCCCGTATGTACCGGGGATCGAACCCACGACCTTCCGTTTAAAAGGCAGGGGTCCTAACCGTTGGGTTACCGACCCTCCTTGATGATAGTATATAATTAGAAAATTTATTTACAATTTATTTTTATGTATAGATTTCGACAACCCTATTTCCATAGAAATTTCTAAATTATTTAGAAACGCGTTTTCTCCTTACCCCTTTTATTGTCGTGTGTGATTTTTTAGGACATAATAAACAATAATATTGCACATATTTCTAATGAAGAATAAAATGCGACCGCAACAAGGTTAAATTAAAAATCAATAAAAAGTTAAAATGATAAATTTACAAATAACTCTCATATTATTGCAGATTCATTTCCTCATTTTTTAATATGAATAGGTAATGCAATAACATGTAATTTACGATACTCACAAAAAGAAAAATAATACTATTTTATGAGTAAAAAATTAATTAAGTTTTCCTTCAGGTCATTGATCTTTCACAAAAAAAAATATTACTCTGAAAGTATACAGAAATTTACTGTAGGAATTTTTACCGATCGTTTGCCATATCAAGCTCTTTCGAATAAGCACATAAACTATGCGAGACCGCAACTAAGCCATAATTACACACTGTGCAAGGGCATCAAAATAGATAATACTCGTAGTATATTTTATATCGAGGGACTAAACGAAGCCATTATACCTACCTATACCAGAGGTGGTTTGATCAGGGCCTAGGCTGCAGCCTAGGGCGCGAGGATCAGCGAGGGGGCCGTGTAATCGTGTCTTCCCATGCCCTGATGTAGCATCAATGCATCTACCCTACATTATGAAGGGTAGATACATATTTCAACTAGACCGAGACAAAACACTAAAACTAATGCGCTTGACAGTCCCTGATTTTATCAATAAAAATCTTGATCAGTCGCTGGGTTTGATTTTAAGTCGTCGTTTAGTCTGGAGGTGCAAACTGTACTTTTCACTTTAAGTGCGAGAAAAATAGTTAATTAAGTAGGTACAAATTTATTTAAAACCGAACAAATAGGTACCTACACTCGACAAAAATTCTGAAATTCTCGCGGGCAGTTTTTTCTTCTAAACCTGTCACATATTAACAAAGAGATTTAAATCTCTTTGCAGATTAACAATTTAAAACATATGGCGCCACCTTCTTTGCGGAAAAACCATGGAACGAAGATGGTCCACACTTCACAGATATTTACTGACTGTTTGAGTTTGTCTACATCTCATTATGGAAATTAAAAACTAATTACTTTTTAGTCCCTAGAGACTAAAGTGGTCACTTTAGTCCCGCTTCGTAGGGGCTATATTGGCGTAGGTACTTTTGGATCATGAGTAGGTAACTATATTAAAATTTGGATAGGTACCTACTAAATTCAATAAACTAGGATAAAAGATAGAACTGGTTGTTTAAAAGAAGAATTTTTATTACTTATTTGAGCAAAAGCCTACGAGGATTCCAGCTGAACTCGATCAAAACTTAAAAAAATAATATTGGGTTACTCTTTAGGTAGGTACAGTCAAGAGCAAGTCAAGCAAACTTTACACTACCAGTTTAAGCTGAGCCATAGAATACAAGACGGGTTCAAAGTCGAAAGTGTCAAGCTTAGCGTGCTCTTGACTGTACCTAGGTACAGTCAAGACGTTCGTGCCTTATCTTGTAGGATAAGGCAAGAACGCACGGGGCTACCTCTTTGGCAAGCTATAGCTACTAGAGTCTAGTAGTCCTACGTTACATTTTTTTACCTATAGTCTAGTCACTAGACTATAGGTTAAATAATGTATAGTCTAGTAACTAGACTATAGGTAAAAAAATGTAACGTAGGTACCTACTTACCTAATCTTCGTTACATTTTTTTTACCTATAAGTACTTATACTAATTAAATTACTTATCATCTATTTTAAGGAGACTCACTACATGTCGTGAGACACGTGAAATATTTTAGTGAACAGTCTGGAAAAACACATTGCATTTTTTCTGTGGTAATTTTTAGTATTAGCGGCGTCATCTAGTGAGCTTATTGTTATTTATTTTTATAAATAGCAAGTACCCATAGAAGTTTACCCTACTGATAAGAAAATACTTAGTCAAAAATATTTATGGCTCTATACCTACCAGTTTATTGTAACTACCTACTTAGGTACTTACTTATTGTTTTTAATAAAATAGCTACAATTACTAATAGCGACCCGCCCGCGCTTCGCTTCAGTTTATATCCACTATATAAAAATAAGTCGGGTTTTCCTTCCTGACGATTTAACTCCAGAACTGACAAACCGATTTCCATGGTTTTGCATTCGTTGGAAAGGTCTAGGGCTCCGCAAGGTTTATAGCAAAGAAAATTCAGCATTGCACCCGTGCGAAGCCGGGGCGGGGCGCTAGTGCTATATAAAAACCTTCCTCTTGAATCACTATATTTATTTAAAAAAACGCACCAAAATCTATTGCTTAGTATTAAAGATCTAAGTATACATAGGGACAGACTTTATACATAGGGGAGCGACTTTGTTTTATACTATGTCGTGATTTAACTTTAGTGTAAGCAGCCTATCTAGCTATAGTTAATATATTTGACTGTATTTAAAAATTACCTACGTTGTTTCAAAATCAAAACCAAAACCGAACGATAAACATTAACGTATGACACTTACAGGACATGAGGACACCTTTCGGTGATGGCATCGGGGACTAAATATGGTGCGAGTATAAACAAGGTCGATAATTAATTATTCAGCTTAGCTAACGACTTATTGTTAATGTTTAAAGGTCACCCGACGACTGACACGGTGGGG